>CM036570.1:7327500-9770000 GCA_020745775.1 Theristicus caerulescens | reverse complement strand
TTTCAATGTGTTCCACATGATTATTTTCCAGCACTGCAATTTGGTACTTGCTCAGTGGCTGGAAGGATTGTTTCTTACAGAGGTGACCTCCCCGCAGTTCGACTGCGTGTCAGTGTTTGAGGAATATACTTGAGTTGATGGGTAGGTTGTGTGCATCTCCTGACCTCAATCGTTTTCACACTGTGAGAACTGCTGGGAAGTGGTTTGACACAAAGTGTTTATAATCTCCATCAGAAGGAAGTGAAATTATAATGGGGCCATCTTAGCAAAAAGGAGACAGCCACCAGCCTCCCTGCTACAGTGGCCTTAAGCTCTTCTATGATTTGAGCATTATAATTAGTAAAGAAACAAGTTGTAATTAAATTAGGAGATGGAAAGGCAGGAGTACAGCCACCACGGAGTGCGATTACGGGAGCTACCGTCTGGCAAAAAGGACCAGTCAGAGGCAGCACAGCTGGGACCATGACGAAGACTTTGCTATTACCTCGCTCCTCCTGCACCACGCAGAAATCGGGCACTGGAAACCAGTCAGGATTCTCGATAGGAATGGACTTTTGCTATGACAACAGTCTCCTGCTCCTGGAGCATGAGATTTTCATTGTCCCCGCTGGCACATGGGAGCAGGGGCTGGTGCTGGCGGTGCGGGAGAGGCCGGTCCCCAGGGTGCTGTGGGGTCCCCATCACAGGCACCGCACATGCAGTCGGTGCTGAGGTCTGTGACTGCCTTTGTTTTGGGCCAAGAGAGGGCTCTTTTGGGAAGGACCCACTGCTCAGGGGAAGAGGGGCACCCAGGGCCACAGGCACTTTTACCAATGCGCAGGCTCCTGGAAAGTGTCCTTGATGTTCATGTCCATTCAGACCCTCACTGCCAGCCACTTGCTTTTTGCAAGTCGGGGGTTACTGGCAGCCCAATAACCCCCCATGAACCCGAGGCAGGGCACTGCTGCCCCATGGCGTGGGAGGCTCCGGCACAGCCCAGTGCTCCAGCTCTGCCTCCAGACAGGGACACCAGCCTCTGCATGAGCACAAGTTTCTCCCAAGCCAGTGCTCTCCCTTCCAGATGTGCCACAGATGCCCAGGCTGCCCATGTACTCCCAGGTAGAAGCCTCAGTGGAAGGGTTGGAGTGAGACAGTCGGAAGCCAGGATTGGCAAATTCACCCTATTTTACAGTCACACTAGGGACTGCTCCTTTGCAGGACCAGGCTCAGCATAACAAGGCTTGCCCTGCCATTGAGGAGCTGATGTGCACACACACTTGACTCCTTCCTCTGTGAGGGCATGCCGAGCTATTCCTAATTTGCACGAGGCTTCTCCTGAGCCTCATCTCTTGAGCCCCAACACCCTCAGCACATCCCGGCCCTTTGCAGGAGCTGGTGGAGTGGCAGTGAGCTGTGGAGGGGCAGGTCTGAGCCTCCTCCCCAGGGGGGACCAGGAGAAGGGGCGGGTGGCAGCGCTGAGGGTGCTGCAGGCTCTGGCTCAGCGACTCAGCTGAGAAGCTCTGGCCCTGCAGATTTATTTCCTGGCTTTTAGCCAGCCTAGGAATGAAAATACTCTAGAGGGTGAAAGGCTCATAGTCAAGAGCTCTTCACCTCTTCCCTGAAAGGACCTCTCGTCCTCATTCATTCAGGGGTTTATTACCACTCCACTGCTTGAGAATAACTGTTTGCAAAGATGGAGCTTGGAAAAAATAGGCTGCCCAGGTGCCGGAGTGCTTAGACCCATCAGTTCTGGATTCAAAGCAGAATCAGTTCTGGTCTCTTCTTCCTTCTTCTAGCCCGATTGATGGGCATTTTAATTTGGAGGACCAGGGGGTGGCTTTGGCTGGTGGTTGGCCACCAAAGAGCATCTTTATTAGCTCCTGGGTTTGGGGTGCTAAACACAACAAGTTGTGAGCAATGCCCTTGTCTACATTTACTGGGAATTGGCACTCAAAAATAGCCAGAGAAATGGGACCAGATATGTCTTGCCCACTGCTGCTCCAGGCAGGAGCCCTGAGTGAGCCAGGCAGGTCGCTCCACAGGAGTTTTTCTCCTCCAGCACAGCTGGACAAGCCCTGGTTAAACCTGCAGCTTTGTGAGCAGAAGACAGGGAATGTGAGCACGGGCTGGACCCACACGGCACCAAGGCGGGTGCTGGCATGGGGACCACGGCTGCTCTTGCTGGCGCGCGGTGATGCCTGGGCTGAGCTGGTGCCCGGAGGGGTCAGGGGATGCAGAGAGGAGCCTGTCAGAGGGATGCCTGCATCCCCTGCGGGTACCAGCCTTGCTGGAGCAGCTCTTGGGAGAGGTTTCCCTTGAGCAGAGTGCAGGGCGAACAGCACACCTCTGGGCTTTGCTTGGCTGTCCCCAAGGCAGTGAGTGACATTACCTTCCAATGGCCAGGTTGTCAGTGCTGCTCGCCTTGGCTTGAGGAGCTGCTCGGGGAACCCTGCCGAAACTCTCATCAGGGAGCGTCCCCTCGCCCGGGGTGAGGCACCCCGCCGCAGCCCTCCCTGCTTTCCAAGAGCACCCACAGATTTCTCCCTTTAATTCATTTTCGCAGTGCTGAAGCTTCCTTCCACTGCCTCCTCCTATTGAATCCTCACTCTTTGCTTTCTTAAAGCTGGACCCTGACAAGTTCTTATTATTTTGCATTGCAAGGGAACAACACTATTCTGTTGCATTTATTCTGGTATTTTTACCCAGCTCTAGAAAACACAGGGACAGGCCGTGACGGTCTGCAGAAAACTGCTCTGTGATGAGACAGTGTTTGCTGCTTTGAGCTGGCTCGTGCTTTTCAGGCGGCGTATCTTTAACCTCCACAAATTAAGAGGCTGAGGAAGCAAAAGACGCTGCCGCAGACAAGGCTGGGAGGTCTCCTGGGGAGCCAACAGTGCAGTTTTCCGGCAGCGAGCACGGTTCCCAGCCCTAGTGCTATAAGCGGAGAGGAATCGCCTGTGCCAGAAGTGTCTGCGTGCGGGGCCACGTTGGTGCGGGCGGTGCCCAGGGCATCCCCACGGCACTGCCGTGGTACGGCGCCCGGTGCTGGTGGTGGGGACACTGGCAGTGCTGCCGCTGATGGAAGAGCAGGAGAGTCATGGGAAGGCTGTGCGGGAAGCCTGGAGTGGGAGCGGAGCTGGCATTGGAGTAACAGCTCTCCCCTTCGGCGCGGGAGCTGCGCCTGCCACCCAGGCAGAGGCTCCCGTACTGACAAACAGCTTTGCCATCCCAGCGCAGCCAGCCTGCACTGCACCGAAACAGGCAGCTAGAAAGTAAACAGTGTCTGAAACCTATTCTCATTAGGCTAATTTACGAATAAATTACCATATTCAATGGCCTTATTTTTACTGCTCGTTAACAGGCCCATGATAGGATGATAATTATGGGATTTTAAGTGGCTAATGGCAGCTGGGGCGTCAAAAGCAGTTTTTACGAATCTGTTTATGGCAGGGAAGGTGACAGGAGGGTGGGACACTGAGATGTTGGAATCGCATGTCGGGGAAAAAAAAGCTTTAATTGTTGAGTATTTATTAGAGAGGAGGGAAGACTGTAATTTAAAAATGAAACTCTGAAAAACAAAAAGGAAATTAATTAGTCTCCTAGCGCTCCAGTGGCTAGCGCTTAAGGAGGACCTCACCGGTTTGCATGCAGCCTTCGAGGGTCGCGAGGGCCACTGCTTGGCGCAGCCATCCCTGCGCCGCTGGGCGCCATCCTTCCCCCTGTGCCAAGGAGCCAGTGTAGGACCAGCCCAGCGATGATGTGAGGACAAAAGGGGCTTCAGTGCAGCAGTGGCACCTGGGTCTGACGGGCGCGAGGCCGCAGTGCGAGGGGACGAGGCGTGCTGCCCTGCTGCACCCCATGCCAGCCGCCCCGCGCAGCCGCTACGGTGCCTGGCTCGGTGCTCCCCACTGGCTGGTGGGTGCATCCTGGCTGCACTGTGCCACGGCTGGGGGTCACCGGCCCCTCCGCTGGCCAGGGCTGCGTGTCTCCCTCCAGCCATCTCCTGCCGTCCCCGTTTCCCGATAGCCGGTATTTTTTCTATATGTTTAGCCTGGCTGCTCATCATCTCCCGTCTCCACCGATTCATCTTGATCTTTCAGTTTAGTATGCAGTGCTCGGAAAACAAACACGTACCAGACTGACAGTGGGAATAAATATCGTGGAGATGTTGATTAGCATTTGATCCCAGCTGGGCCTCTGGAAGCTGCAGCACTGGAATGCCTTGGCAGTTTTTTAATGCTGAATAATTTGATTAGATCAGTGGCTGAGCCTGCTGCTCGTGGTGAGATAAACCCTCCCAACACTGCTGCTCCCCCCGTGCCGCGCTCGCACTGCTCCCTTCCTGGCTTGCTTGCTTTCTTTTATGGGGCCTTAAATACGTCGTTTAATCAACTCTACAATTTCAATTTAGCACAGTTGTTGACTCACATGGATGATAAGGTTCTGAAGACCCCACAGATTGCTGGCTGGTTTAACAGTGCCATTTTCCACGGCCTCCTGGCTTTTGCTGCCAAGCTGCAGCCAAGCCCAGCCCCAGTCCAGACTGTGAGCGACTGCCGAAGGATCTGTTTGCTTAGCCGAAGCTGTCAATCAGCCATGCAGATATTTCCAGTCTCTCCACCGTAGTAATTACCAACAGGGACACGTCCCCTCTGCACAATGACATGATAGCAACCAATGGTTCATTTTCAAAAACACAGTAATAACATTTTTTTTTGTTCTTTTGAGGCACAGAAAGCATGAGGACACAGGGAGGGAAAACTGCAATTACCTAAGACCTCAGCGATCCTAATTAAATAATTGATTTCTGAAATTTTTGTCTCCCTCTCTTAAGAAAAAAGAGTGGGGCAGACTCCTACACTATCTAAAACACTTTTACTTAATCTATTTTAAATAACACTGTAGGTATTCCTTTCCAATAGAAGAATAATCACTTCAGCGAGTGGCCAGCAAGAGTGCAGTAAACAGCCCTGACTCTTCTACTGCAGGTTTTTTCCAAAATACTCTGCTGATGGCTATTTTCAAAGCATCTTTTTAGATATCTTCTTATCAGCAGAACATAATTTAAAAACAACCAAGCTTTACTTGCATCACTAAGACACTGCAGTTACATTTCTCCCGCTACATCAAAAAAGGAAAAATCATGAATTACAAACCCAGCATTTTCGATCTGAAAAGAATTATTTTATCTGAAAAAGCAAAACTGTGTATTTTCAGCCACTGACCTAATCCAAGATAAATAAACAGGCAGAGACTTCTTGTGTTTACTTACACTTATTAACATTCAGCGGAGGGTGTGAGGGTGATACTATCTGACAACCACCATTTCAAACTTTCTCCCCTTAGTTTAGTTGCTTGTGATTCTCACGCACAATAAACAAACCAGCTCCCACTGGGTTTGCAGCCAGCCTGCCTCCTCGCACACATCTGGAGCGGCGTTCTGCACCTGCAGGACAGCTCTGCCGGGAGCGGGAAGACACCCCGGGAGGTTTTGTCCATCAGCAGAGGGGAAGGGTACGGCGTACAAATGCACAGACAACTTTGCAAAAATAAGTAGGTTTCCTCTGCTCAGGAGGAAAGAGTTTCGTGCAATAGCAAATAATCAGAACAAGGGGGGGTTTAGGTTTATTCTTTTTAAAAACTGAACACAAGTGAGGGTAATACAAAGCAAAAAGTGATGCCTGTTCTGCGGTTCTGTAATAAAACAACCCCTCTGAAAGTGAGAAGTGCTGATTCAATTTAAAATGGACAGCACGCCTGACCTTTCATATGCAGATGTCCCTATGCAAAGCTATCTTCCCTCCAGCCTTTGCCCAGGACAGGGTCAGGGTGATGAGCCTGCCCAGCCATGCACCCTGGGGTGCCCGCGACCTCCAAAGCCACCCCAGAGCCCGCATAACCACTGGTGGGGAGCTCAGGGGTTGCGTGTGCTTCCAGGACCCCCCCAATAACAGAGGCAGCCAAATCCAGAAGGGGACACAGCAGGTTGTGGAACTGGACCTGCTCTAGACCCTGCAGGTGTCCACTGGTCAGGTCCGACACACCCTCTAACTGACAAGAAACCGCTGTTTCTCCACTTAGGTGGCAGTGTGAAGTCCAGTCTAAACTGGGGGCAGTCCGGTCTAAACTGCTGTCACTGAAGTTTATCAAACCTGGTCTTATGGCCAGTTTCCCATTGACATGCAGAGAGTCAGCGTGAGCCTCCCAAAAGCCTGACCACCTCCGTTGAGCTCTACGGGCAGAGATGGCATCACCCTGCGAGAGCATCCCTGGGGCAGCTGAGGGCTCACACACGCAGGGGACGTTGCCTAACCAAGGATATTTTTTTCAAAAAGTTGAGAAGAGGAATCCGTTTATGGAAATAGTCCCTAAAGTGGGATGGACAGCAGGGTGCTGGAAAGGGCTGCTGTTACCATTCAGAGCGGGGACAGCCCGGAGGAGCGTGGCACCAGGCGCGTTTGGTTAGGTGTTTGCATTTGAGTGCAACAGGCACAATTGAGACCCCATTGAAACAAATGGGAGTGTAGCCACAGGCTTCAAGGAGGCCAAGACAAGCCACATCAAATGAGAATGTTTGATTTATGTTGAACATCAGATACATCTCCAACTGATAAAAGAACATGTTAAGAGCATAAAAATAGCTATAGTGGCTCATGTCTGGGAGAGAGCAATGGCAAACACCCACTGAAGAGCATAAGAACAGAGCAAGCGAACAATGATACTTCATCAAATACTCTATTAACCTCCAGTAATTTATGGCTCAAGATCCTTCAGAGCCAGAAATAATGTCTATGTATGGATGTATGATGGATTTTTCTGCCATTAATTTGTCCGGTAACTTTCTGAACCCATGTAAATTTTAGCTTTCACAGTATCAGTGAAAGATATCTCCTGTTTAACTACGCACGTGAGACCAGCCCCCCTTACTGCTTGGTTTCAACCTACTGCCTGCCAGTCCTCTGGACGTTTCTTGTTTCTGTCACTGTTTTTGTGTCATGGGGCAGGGACACAATAATGCAGGATTCACGGTAGGGATGCTATGCAGATGTCTACAGCAGCACAGTGCTCTTTCTTTGGTCCCTAGTTTTCCTCTAATAATTCCCAGTATTTGGTTTGTTTTTAGACCACTGCTAGATGTTGAGCTAGGGTTTCCATAGAGTTATTTATTGCAGCCCTCAGTTTTTACCCCTGGGTGCTGACCATCAGTACGGAGTCCTCCGTGCACGAAAAGATGAGATTTCCAGTTCTACACCCCCCACAGAGTTCAAGATTTTACATTTATCTACCCTGAATGTCATCTGCTTCTGCCCAGCCCCTCACTCCAGTGAGATAACTCTGTGACTTTTGCAGCTGTCCCTGCCTTTAGAAAGACAGATCATGGTGTGCTATCAACAAACTTTGCCATCTCACCCCTTTTCTGGATCATTTACTGTCTTGTCTTCCAGCACTGGCTCCAGCACAGCTCCCATGAATCTCCCCTCTGAAAACCAGCAATTTATTTTGATTCCTTGATACTGTCCTTTAGCCATGCCACATGGAGCCACTGCCTCCAGCTGGGCCAGTTTCCTTCTTAAGGACTTTGCTGAAGACCTTTCCCAACACCTCCCCATCACACACTTGTCAGCTTCTCCTAAAGAAATCCAAAGAGCTTGTTTTGCAAAGCATGCCTTCCTCCAATGCCATACTGGCTTTTTCCCCATTTGTCCCAGTTCTCCAGCTGGTGGATAGTCCTATGTGTTGTGATCATTTCTACCAGGTTGTCTGATGTGGACACCAGGGCCATGGACAACAGCTCACCAGCTCTTCCCTGTTACTCTTCAGAAAAACTTACCACATTATTCGCCTTCTAGAGTTTTGGTACCAAGAGGATTTAAAATGAGAGTATATATAACATCAATATTAGATTACTTATATCACATCAGAGCTCTTGGGTAAATACTACCTGTTCATAGTTCTTCATAACTGTTCAGGTGATTTAGTTGCCTTCGAACTTCTCACATCAACACTTCATTTTGAGACAAGTACAACTACAAACACATCACTGCTCTGCTTGCTGGGCTTGGGCAGTGTTAGCCTGCTCCAAGGTACAGCTGAAACAGCTTCTGAGGTCAAGATGTACAGAAACTGCTGGACAAAGTGTGTTACGGGCACCACTAACTGCAAAATACCATGGACACGGTATATACAGGAGTCAAGACCTCAATGTAAAATAAGTGACACCTCCAGCAAAGAAATGCCTGACGGAGCAGTCAGGCACGCAGGGCGCGGGACCCTCACCCACGGCAGCCCTGCGGTGCTGCAGCCCGGTGCCCAGCAGGCTGAGGAGCCCGCAGGAGCCCACGGCAGCTCCCACAGACAGGAGCAGTGGGCTGGCGTTCGGGTCCGATGGCAGAGCTGCCGTGAAGTGCAGGTCTGTGCGAGCAACCAGATCTTTTGTGTTTGCCTCTCTGATTATTGTATACCTTTTGCAAAAGGTGCTTTGTATGAAATTAAGAACAGGATTTGTTTCTTCAAACTTTTGCAATTTTAACATCTGCTTGTTTTGGTAAATTTGACAGGGACTCTCTTTTGTCTCTTTTATTTTTTTATTTTTTTTTTACAGAAATTCTATGAAAAGTGTTTTAAAAAGTGCTAACTGACAAGCCTACACAGGCTGCCTCCACTCAGGGAGCACTCTGCACAGTTGTTAACTTGTTAGACAGGAGCTAGATTACAATCATAAATAAATGATTTGCTGTCTCCTTACATTCAGACATGTAGCTTTTAAAGTGTAGCTGTCATCCCTGAATCAGATTTAGTCAAATGCTGTGTAACTGCAAAATTATCCTATCCTTACCTTTTTTTATTCTCGATATAATGGACAGTTAAATTGGATTTTCAAATTTGAAGTGCATATGTTTTTCAAATCCCCACAGGGTTGCCATTTTTTCATTTCTAAAGCAACTCACTAATGTTTATCATTACCACACAGAAATATTACAATTCTTAAGGGGCACCTTATAAAATCAGTACAGGAGAAATATGCTTTATCGTCTCAAAATGAAACCAATTTCTCAGCTGATTTGCAATTTATTTACATGTTAGCATTTGATTTTCTGCTGATTTATAGCCCCACATGCCTGTGTCTTAGCTGCTTTCTAAATAAACACAATCAGATTGAGAAAGCTAATACCAAATTACGGAGCTTTGTTCTAGCTTTACTCTATTAATAAGTTAAATCTTTTACCAATAGTGCCTAGTCTCCCTTAGCACTGAGTGCAAGGAGAAGTCATGCGTGGTATTTTATAAGGCTCGAGTTCTAGTATGCTATAAATAATCAGTAGGTGTGGAGAATCTAAGGGGAAAATAGAGATCTCAGAAAAAGCACAAGCAAAAAATGTGGTATCACAATTATTCTTTTTTTTCTAAGCTATAAACTTTGAGATTCCGCCACACCTCATGAAAACTGTGGTGCTGTGGACATTTTATGATGCACAGCCATTGAAGACCTTCCTTCCACCGCAGCTTTGCGGGAAGCATGCTGTACATATGAAATCCCTTTCAGCATGTTCTCGCTGCATACATGCAGCTGTACAGGTAATGGACGGCTAGTGCTGATGATTGTTTCAGAATAAGTTTTTTAATGGCAAGTAAATTATTCATTGGCATGTAAAATAATACTCTCAGCCTTAACTAACGTGGTAGTAAAAATAACCTCTGGCAAAGATCTCACACTTTTAAGGTGCAGTTCATTAATAAACAATATGAAAGCGAGTCGGCACAATGCATTTGGGAAGTCCAAGCGACTTGATGGGCGATTCGGCAGGGAGGGAGGCTGAGAATTCAAATATGCATTAGTCTTGGGGAAGCACACCTTTTTCACTATGTAAGGTGCATGTGCAAATTCTATGGATAATTAATGCAACAGTTACTTCAGCAGCATCAAAAGACCCACTGTTTAATTCAACATCCTATGAGCGTAGTGTGACAGCAGAGAGGAGCATTATTCCTGGCAATGAGTGACAGAGGGCATCAAGCATTCTTCTGAAATGCTCTCGCATCTCCCTCGAATGGCACATCAGGTGTGTCTGAGCTGCATTAATTACAGAAAGTGTTGCCAGCCCACGACGTGCATGCTCACATCAAGCCTCAGCTGCTCGGGATGCCATCCTGCCGTGGCACCGCGCAGCACAACCCCCTCGCCATCCCTGCAGATGGAGGGCATGCTCTACAAAAACCGCAGGAGCAACCAACGCTCGTGTGAGCTGCTGGGTCACCAGCGCTGGGACATCTCATAGGAGCTGGGGAGGGATCTGGCCACTGCAGGTGCCTGCAGAGAGGTCGGAGGAGCAGACCTTCAAAAGCCAGACACTGGTACCAGCCTGGGCTCGCTCTGCTGAACTGGGGCCACCCGAGCAGCCCTTCTGGTCCCTTTCTCCTGCCAGGACCATGTGCTCCCCAGGGTTTCCAGCCCACTGACACACTGGCTGTGTCTCAGGCACTGGAACACAAGCGTAAAAAAGCCAGAGCAGGTCACGGCTCAGTTTCTTTGGAGAAACTTGGCTTTGGAGAAACGGTGGCTTTAGCACGGTTATGAACTGACTGCTTCAGTGGTGCCGTCACAAGAGTCAGTGCCCAGATGCCCACTTGTGCACTGGAGCCTGCCCAGCCTCTCTCCAGGAGCACGCTCCACGTGTGCCGTATTCAAAGGGTGTGCTGGATCTGCCGAATCCTGCATCTTGGTAATTAAAATCCAAAGTGGCAAGAAGGGACCTAACCAAGGGTGAGCTGGTGAAGGAGGAGCCAGGTTTATGACCTTGCTCCCCATCCCTTCCCCAGGCTGCACTGCCTGGACACTGTTCCCAGGCAGCTCCCCCAGCCATGGCAGCCACAGCAAGGCAGCAGCAAGGCCGTTTCATGCCTGCGCACATTACTGACTGTTTAATGGTGTTTTTTTGTTTTTTCCTGTTGACATTGATCATAATTGTTAGCCCATCGATTGACACACAGACTCCTTGACAGAATAACAAGGAATGCTCTGTGCCAAATTATTCACTCTCCGCCAGCTAAATCGCGCATCCTTCTGCAATCAAACCGCAGCCTCTTCCAGCGGGTGGAAAACAAAGGTCCTGTAATTCTGAGTGGGGATGCGAAGAGCTGGGCGGCAGTGGCAGAACATCAGGTTCCCGGTGCTCCCCACCGCCTGTCAGTAACAGGTATGTGACAGCAATAATGATACCGTCAGCAGAGCCGGCCCTGCTGTCTGTGCAGCTAGAGCAGCAGGGAAATACGGGAGTTAAAATGAACTGCATCAAATGGAAAGGGCTGAGCAACCAAAACCAAGCGAGAGCACGGCAGAAATCTCTTTTACCCTTAGAATTTGGATTTTGGAGCTCAGGGTCTGTCCTACAACCATGAAATAAAAATAACGCATCTGATTTTGGGCTGGTTTAAAGCCAGCCTGTCTCCTTTGAGGTCAGGGGGACAGACCAGCATGATGCTGTTTGCCTCGGTAGACAAGCACCGATTTGCGATGGGTTGTGGCTCTGTTCAGCGCCAAGCTCCATGCTGGTGGTGAGCGGCTTTCCTAACCCTGTCTTAGGAACTTGGAAGGTATCACCTGGGGCTGAACATACACTAGAGAAGCATCAGAGAAAGTACATTCCTCCTCCCCCAGGAAAGTTTGCTTTGCTGAAAATCACAGCTCTTCCCAGTTATTTCTTATGAATATTCATCCATGCTGGGGATCTCATTCAGCAAGGGAGACTGAAGAACCTGTGGGTGCTTATGCAAAAATACAGGCACTTGACACCAAAGATGCTTGTTTAGTTGATGTGAAATCTCCCCAGTTTTCTTCTCCCAGTACATACACAGGCTTTGTGGGATGAAATATATTATCCAGAGAATCATTCATCAAAGACCTAGAACAACGCACAGCGCATGTGATGATAGAAAAAGAAAATGGCCACCTAGGCAATGGTTTAAGGACATCCAAGAAAGACATTTGATGAGCAAAATAACTCCCCACGAATTTGTGCTGGAATAAAGGTTAAACAGGGGACTATCTATAACATCTTGTGTCAATCAAACAGAGTCATCTGGGCAAATCTGTGGCACAAGCTCAAAGGGAACGCTGGCATGTCAGAGGCTGGGCTGGGCATGGATTAGTCAGGAGCTAGAAAGGGCTTATAAAAACCTGACATGAAAATGCTTTGCTTTGCGTGCATTTTTATAGCATGAGACCATATACGGAGCACTGTTATCCCACTGGCTGCTAGGCAGAAGCAGGGAAAAACAATGAAATATATTTTGGGAAAAAGAAGGAACTTCAAAGGAGACGTCCTCCCAGTGCGGGAAGAGGGTTGTTAAAGAACCTCTCCTGGCTTTGGGGAGCTGGACAGGCGCCACTTGCAGACACTTCTGCTCATGCCTTTCCAGCCTTTCCTCGTTTTCTTTCCCTTTGTTTTGACTCAACGCTGTTTTCAGAGCTGGCTCCCCCATCCCTCCTGCAGGACCCTGGATCCCGCGCCCCACGCCAGGAGCTGTCCTTCTGCCCCGCTCCCTGCAGAACTCTGCTGCTGCCTGTGGTTTCTCCAAAATTTCCTTTTAAGAAATCAGGGCAGAGAACAAGGGAAGTAGGTCCTCAATGACGTAAGTGTTACAGATCTCTGAAATAAGCTGGGCTCATTAATAGCTTTTCTAAACATTGCAGTCACTGTCGATGATCTCCGTGGTAGTGTTCTGTGCGAGAGGGTTGAAGTCTGCTGGCGAATCTTGACATTTTCAGATCCGTGGTGGGCCACATGCTTGAAGACCTGCTCGCTTCCTCATTCTGATCAAGTCTGCAGCTTTGCTGTGATGTGGCAGATTGTTTGGAGGGATCCATGTCAGGATATTTTAGGGAAGTCACTGCTAACATTGCTGTGAATACAATCTCTCTGTGCATTGCACAAATCCCTTCCCTGATCAGAATTAGCATGGCAGTGCTGGAGCTTTCTGAGGGCTGCTGCAGGCGAAGATGGAGTGCCTGTTGCAGAGGCAGATGGACCCGCTTGGGTCTGCAGGGAAAGAGCCTTTCTGTACAGCAGCATCTTCGCTGTTGTTGTAACGAGAGCCCAACCACGGTGCCTGCAAGCACCAAGGCATCAGAAGACTGAGGCAAATGCAGCGCAGGCTGCTGCTGGCACAACGCACAGGCACTGCTCACCGTGATCATCTGCTATTGTGGTCCAGGCTGTGAAACCCAGTGGCACCCAGATCTCGCAGGATGCATGGGGCACAGACACCGTTTCCCCTGGCATCAAAAGCCCATGGGCAGAGCCCTGCTTGAAGCAGCGCACCTGCACCCCGTGGGCACCAGCACCCAGCTCTGCTCTCTGCTTCTTCATGAGAAGCTTTGGAGGCTATTTAATAGATTACAGCAGAATGACTCTATTCTCATCAATCCGCAAACTGCTTAATTAGTTAATAATTTACTCCAGATAAACTTGATTTGAGCTCTCTAGTTTGCAGTTTCAGCTGCCTCCACGATACCTCCATCCTCTCCGGAGAGCTGAGGAAGGGATGGGGATGTGCTGGGGGAATAGCGCAGGGCACACGCGCCCTGGCTAGCAGGATTCCCCCGCTCTTACGCTTTGTTTTGGAGCTGCAGACTTGTTCAGCAGAGCCAATTTCAGTGAACCTGGTTTCTCTAAAATACATTCAATTCAGTTGTGTTTTGTAGAAAGGGAGGAGAAAAAAAAAACCTAAATATTTTCCCTGGGATAAGCCCCCATGTTAGAGCCATGTCCCTTTCATGCTGTTGCACATGGGCTGATATTTAAGGCAGGGACTTATTGTACAACCCAGTGCCTGTGGGATTAAAAAAAATAAAAAAAAAATAGTCTCCATGGAAATGGAGGCCATATCTTTTGAAAACTGTATCAGAGCTCTCTATCCTCTCCCCTTTATCATTGTATTTTAACCTACCAGCTGCATATTTAAGAGCAGAGCTTGCAAGATGATCTTACCCTTTTTTATTATTTTCCCTCATGTGTTAAGGGAGGGAATACTGACAGGGACAAGTGACAGCTCGCTAATTATTCCCTTACTGCCACTGCTGTTCTTGTTTTGGACGTGTTGCTCATTTTCCTCTGCTCTTCGCACTGAATAATGCATGGGTCCCTATCAGTATTCATGCAGTACCTTCGGGAACTGCCAGCCTAACTAGCTGATAACTGATTCAGTTTGTAACCGGTGCCTTTGGGAGTTGCAAGGAAAAGTAGCCAAGAACAAATTTAACACTTCTTTCTCATTGCCTTAGAACATCAAGGAGAGGTACAGGAGGACTGCGCATGAAATACATTTGTTGCCTGAAGATGTTGGAGGTACATAACTAAAGTAAGTGCGTTTAACCCAGCGCAGCGCAGCCTGTGAGGTCAGTGGGAGATCCAGATGGGAGCACCCGGGAGGGAGAGGGCGAGGAATCAGCTATTTCGAAGCAGTTGTTTTCAGCAGATGCCCTCTCTAGGTTTTGCAGAGAGGTGCCAAGAAAAGCCACCCCAGAGCCATCTGTACTTTGGAGTCAGAAATAGTGCAAGCCTGGTGCACGCGCTGGGGTGTGCTCCGAGTTATCAGTTGCTATCGGCGTGCTCTGAGCACATCGGAACAGCAACCCCGCAGGGCTGGAGCCAGCAGGGAGCAGGACGGGGCGCAGCCTCTCCCACACCCCGGAAAGTGCAAACTGCTGATACCGGGGCACAGGGCTGACCCTGAGCAACACCTGTGAAGCAGAGCCTGGTCCCTTACAGCAAGGTCTGCACTGCTCCAAAGCAAGCTTTGAGAGCGCCCTCTCATCCCAGGGAGAACATAAAGCAAATGAGGATGGGTAAAAGCGACTTCCTCTCTTCCTCCGTTAGAGATGATTGCCAGCCAGAAGAAAGGGAGAGTGAAGTTTGGCATTTTCACGTGTGCCACATTTGTTAAAGGTGAATAGTTATTCTGCGTACTACATGAAATACACATTTCCTTGCCCCAGAAGTTGGGAGGACTGGACTCGTGCTACTGAGAGCTGCTCCGTGGGAAACAGGCTGTTCCCTCCACAGAAAGGATGAAAAACTGCACTGAGCAGTTGGCTGAATATTCTTGCTTGAGCTTTTCATCTGACATGTGTCAGATGGTGTGACCTTAGCCACCCTTAATGGCATGACCTTAACCACCATATTCACAGTTTCATTCCTCTCCAAGCGTATGTATATATATATATTTAAACTAGTGCCATGGAGGAAGATATGCATTGGGTTTTGGGTTGCGTCAAAGTTGTCAGACGTGTCTTTTGAAGGAGCTGAAAGCAGATGGGGAGATGACCTCGTAAGTGTCCATCATGCCTCATGCGACAGACAGAGGTTCAAACAGGAAAATATAAAAGGTCTTTTTGGAGCTCGCACTAGGAATTATTTCACTAGTTCAAATAGAATGAACTTTGTTGAGAAAGTTTAAAAGTTCCTCTTCCAAGTAAAGACCATCCAGCTGAATGCTAGACAGTAAGTAAGTGAAGTTTTTTCACAAGGGACAACGTTCTTGAAATGCAGCCAGATTTAAGAGCAACTTCATCAAGATCTAGCAGAAGAGTCACGGCTAGGCTGTGTGCAGACTGGACCAGGACGTGCATGTTCCCTGCTGTCAGTTGAGTGCTGGCAGCCACAAGCACTGCATTCAACAGTAGCCCCTTCGGACACAGGGGTGAGAGCAGGGGTGTCGCGGTGAGAACAGGCTAGAGGGAGACGGTGACCCAGCTCAGGAAGCTCTTGACTCAAACAAAGCTGCTATGTGTTTAATTGATCCTTCTCCACTGTTGCCATTTCAGGCTTTTCTGCACTTTCTTGCAAGGATGTACCACTCTTGCTCCCAGTACCACAAGGGAGACCAGCTGGCCACATCAGAAAATCCTGTGTGACCTGCCCCATCAGCCCCTCCAGAAATGTGCAAACAAGGCAGTCACTGACAGCCAACAACCTGGGGGGACAAATCAACCTCTCTCTCCTTCTGGGTTCTGCAGAGGTTGACAGCAGTTTGTATTTAGACTCTGCTAAAACCCAAGGCTAATTGGACAAAATTAGTGACATCTTTTAAAAGGTAGGAAGAGAGTTGAACAATGCTGATCTCTTTATCATGCTGTCTATAATTACAGCAAAAAATAGGATGTCAATGAGAAAATGAACTACAGAATTGAAAATCCCTTGGTAATGACTGCACTCGTATTCCTTGCCCCCAGTCTGCTGGAGAAGTTTGGCTTCAGCTGCAACGTGCGCATTGTTAACTTGGCAGTGTCATTCGCGCGCCTGTTTCAGTGAACAATTTTCCCCAACCATAGTAAGCCTTGGAAAGACATTCACCAGTGTCTGTGGTGCCTCTGGGGAGCCCCTTGGAAGACAAGAAAAAAAAGCCTCAAGATATTGTATGTCAGTCTATCTCTCACTATAATTATCTTTATTGATTGGGGAATCATTTACATTTCCATATCTCTGAGTTTCCTGTTAGTGCTACTGTTTAGATGTGTTCATGGATCAGATTTCAAGAGATTTCATTCCAGGGAAAAAAGCCTTGTTATGTATGAACTATATGCAAATCTCAAAAGAGAGGTGATGAGCCTTTATGGCAAGAAATAACACCAGGAATCATAGCATCAGTGGAAGGAGAAGAGAGGAAGCGGCCATGTCAGCAAAGCCATTTTTCACAGCATCCCCAACACACAGTAATGCACTGCACAGATTTCCTCCATTTACTGGAGCCCCATATTTACTCAAAATAAAGAATAGAAATGGATGAGGACACAAAGCCACCAAACCAGAAATTCTTCTTTCCTGTAGGTTTGCAATGTGTCTTGAGGGAATAGCTCCTCTTGTAGACAGGTATACAGAAATATCTGCTTAACTCAGGTTTGGAAACAGTTGAGGATGGCTCCTCAGAGTGTGCTCTCCCCTAAATACTTGCTTCCTTCTGCTGGCAGAAATCCTGCTTATTTGCTTTCCAGTTACCCCCTGTTCTGTAGCTCCACATGTCTTCTGCTGCTTATTGGTGTCAGAACATAACCAGCTGAGATGCCCCTTCACCCCAACACCCCGGTGCCAGGCAGGATGGCTTCAGCCTTGGGTCATCTTTCAAGGAAAGCAGCATTTGCCCCTTTGTTGGCAGACAGTGTCTGGGTGTGGGCACAAAAAAGACTGCAGTGGCAAAAATACCTTTTCATGACAAAAGGTGTTCAATGATGCTGTCTAGAGTGAGATTTGAGGTGCGGCATTTGCAGTAATTACCTGGTGTTATTCCTGCAGGAATTAAAATTGCAGACTTGTGTTGCTTTTCACTGGTGCCCAGCTGGTGGGCAGGGGTGAGGGAAGGAGTAGGAGAGGGTCTTCTGCATCCCTACCCACTGCACTGTCCTGTATTACACAGGCCCTCAGTCACAGCACGCCAGCAGCCAGATGCGGACATGTGCACCACAGATGAGAGCGCTGCTTCCTTGCATTGATCAGGAACATCCCAGTTACCAGGGCTCAGACCAGTCCATGTCCCGACTCAGCAGTCAAGGTTGTAGGCATTGCTGAAAACAGCCGCTTGCCTCCCTCTAACCAGCCCCTTACACACAGCTTGCTCAGTCTCACCCAGACTAGACACAGAATCCGTGCTCCAAAATGGATGTTTTTCACATTAAAGAGCTGCACAAACATTTTATTTCCCATTTGTGGCCCTTTTGCAAACAGCAGAGAATCCACTCTTTCCTCCAGAAGATTTGTGTCCGAGGGAGCTCCCAGGCTGACATAAAGCTGCCCATACTTTCAAGAGGCCTCTCTGGTAAGCTCTTATTTCTTGGATTCCTTCCCAAAATGAGGCAGTATCACTTATGGGAAGCAGAGAACAGGAGTTATATGAAGCATTGAGAAAGCCTTCCCGTTTCAGCAGAGGCACAAGTGTCATGTCTCTACAGAAATATCAATTCTATTTCCTGTACAGCTAATGAGATAGCAGTTGGCAAACATTAGCAGGTAAACAGTCAAACACAGCCTAGCACATAGTTTGGGCTTTTTGAATTAAATTTTCCCGTTATTAAAGTGTCCCTGAGCGCTGCACCCGCTGGCATGCCCAGATAAAGAGCCCATAATAATCAATGGAGTGAAATGCATGAGGGATCCCCTTCCTCCTCCAGCTCCCAGCTAAACAAACCCATCGGCACCCTGGTGCCTTCAGGGGCTTGGCACCTCCAGAGGGAACATAAACATCACCGTTGCATGGGCTGCTGGAGCTTTGACCATCATCCCTCAACCGCTTTTAACCGTGTTTTGATTCCTTGGGTTTTGACTACATCATATTACTTTATCCAGTTAAACCACCATTTCATCAGCTTAAACCACTGTGTCCCAGGGACAGCCAAGACCTCGGCCCCTTCCCCACATCCCCACACCAGCTGTGAGCACCAGCACCATGCCCCGTACCCAGCGGAGGAGATATTTTATGTTGTGACTTACCTGTTCGCCTCTAGCTGGAGGCCAGGAGATACTCTATATGAATATATTCATGCTAATTTTGAATAACTCCAGCATTTAGATGTCTTTATCCTGCAGGGATTACAAAGCTGCACAATTTTTTAGCTGCATTTCATGCAATCTGCAAGGAGAGCACGGTCCTCCTTGCACCCAGCCCGTGGCTCTGGGCACAGGGCTCCAGCTCTCGGATGCTGTAGGCTTTGACGCAGGATAACAGTCCCCAGGGCACCCACAGCACTTTTCGGTGGTGGCACCAGAATTACCTACAAGTAGGTACCTGCTTTACAGACAGGGAAATGGAGGCACAGGTTGGCCAACTTGGCTCCTCTTGGATCACCACCCCCTTGTAAAAAAGAGCAGTTTTCTCCCCACAGCATATGTATTTTACCTCATCAGAGCTTCCTTTGCTCATTTTTACTGCTCCCTTCTTTTTGGTGAAAAAGAGAGCATATCTGATTCAGCATTATTATTAATCCCATATGTAGCTTATGATGGGAGGAAAAAGCAGTAATTAAGTGCAGTCATAAGTTAAAAGAATTGAGCGTGTGTTTCTTGCTTGCCTAATATCTGGCAAACACCTCATGTTTACTCAGTCATCTGCCTCTCTGATTCAGCTGAATTGGGAGGTTTTTCTAACCCACTGCGTGCACCCTCTGTCCTGGCCACGGACACATCAGGTTTTGTGGGATGCCCTTTTTATCTTCCAGAGTTTTCTGCACTCAAAGAAATGACTGCTGGAGCCAGCACCCACCCCCCCACACACATAGGTACACTTGTGCTTTCTCAAGTGCAGCTGGCTTTCCTAAGCTAAGACCACAATAAACAGATTTCAGACTCAAATCTGCAAAAAACACAAACTTCTACACAAAACCAAAAGCTAGCAGGAAGATTAAGAATTTGTCATAGGCTGCTAGGAAAGGGGCGGCTGGGTAGGGATGCTGGAGTGGGGAACAGCAGGAGAGAAACAAGGATCAATTGCTGATACCAGGCACTGAAGAGAAAAATCAGAAAGCAGGCTTCCATACTGAAAGAGCTAAATACTAGGAAAAGGTTACAAAAGTCTAGAAGAGTAAAAGGAATCACCAAAAAACCCCCAAAACCCCGAAGGGCAGCAAGCTATAAAGACACAGAGAGCCTGCCCAGGCAAGTACCTTCTGGAATATGATGGCACTAGAGATGGTGTAGCATAGCGTAGCGTAGCATCTAGCAGGAGATAGCAGGGAACCCCCAACAGGAGCACCACAGCCTGGTTACAGCCTAGCATCTTACCATAGTTCTTGCAGCTGGATTTGAAGGGCGCTGGGGGGGCTTGTTCCTGCAATCCTGCTCCTCACAAGTGGAAACCTAGGGCAGGTGAAGCATATATAAGGGTAAGGGCATCAGCCCTGTGAGAAAGTGGGTTTGGGTAAATTTTGCAGGAGTTGGCCTTGTAGCTTAAGGTAAAGAGCAAGCATGTGGTTTTAGTTTAGGCTTTTTCTGAAACAAAAAAAGTTCTTGTGTTCTGTGAGATGCTGGTGTGCAATTCTGTTAGCAGGGGGTGGTACTCAGCTTTATCTAAAGAGTGAATTTTCTGCTCATTGCTCTTAGGAGCTCCTTTCCTGCAGCTGTTCTGTGAGACAATTTTGGAAAGGTCTTTCTAGACTGAGAGTAAGGTAACCTTTTGGAAAAAAAAAAGCATGAATTAATAGCAGTGTACTGGTAAGATGTGAGCAATAAGGAGAACATAGACTTCTACCTAGTCCTAATGCAGTGAGCTTTCAAGTGGTTCCTAGATCAAGCTTAATCTCTCTGAAATAAGGATGAGTTATGAGCTCTCTCTGCATTGTTTCTCTCCCTCAGGCACTGGAGGGTTTTAGAGTTTGCCCTTGCCAGGGTCAAGATCTGCTTCAAGGCACTTGACCAGAAGGATGTGGAATGAGGTGGAGTAAAAGCTGAGTGCTTGGGGCTGCCAGGCTTCTGGTGCAGAGTCGGTTGGTTCCTGCTGGGTGGTGCAAGAGCTGGTCTTGCTCTGCGGGTGCTATTAGGAGAACATACGTTCTTTATAGTCTACTTTAATATTTTAACTATTAAAAGAGCATCCTCGATGTCCCATGAAGCCCTAGGGAGTACCTTCGCTTGCAGGGGCTGTGGTGTGCTCTGCCATGCCCCAGGCTCAGTGTCACACTGCGGTTCCTTTGGCCGGGTCTCTAGTAGCTCTGCATTCCCACCCAGCCCTCCTTCCCTGTTTTTTCTTGCTATTCCCTCCATCCAGAGGATCATTTTTCAGACAGCCCCAGTGCTTTGCCCTGCAGTCAGACTATTTAGTCTGGTTTTGGTGACCCTGTCTGACTGTTCAAGAATAAGCTCTCAGGTTTCTCTTTTTCTCTGCAATCACTACACTTTTTTTTTAAGCAAATACATACCTTTGAGCCTTAGCCTTTCAGAAGGACTTAAGGTGGTCCCATTCTCCTTCCTCTGTGCGAAGAGAAATGCTCAGAATAGCGCTGGGATTTGCATTCCTTTGCAATTGTGCTGCGGGAGTGCAGGGTTACCTTCCCTTATTAGTCACTGTAGAGTGGCCATTCAGAGCTAATATTTACCAAAAAAATCTAAAAACCTAGGAATATCCATGTTCTAATATACAGGCAGCACTTATCTCTGAGCACTACAGCAAAGACACTGCTAGAGTTCTCTTTGGAGAAGCGATGATATAATTTTTGATTTGACTAATATGTGCTGAAAAAAACCCATTGTGCTTTAAATGTTAATTCTAAAGGCTTTTAAAAATTCCCATAAGCTCTTTTCTTTGTGCTTCTCAGCCATTGTCCATAGCCCCTAGCAAGAGTTCACATTGTGCCTCTGCATTGTGTGCTCTGTGCAGAGTCAGCAGAACGGGCTCCTGCTCAGGATGGATGGCTGTGACTGTTCACCAGTTAATTTTGGTTTAATTACTATACACAAGTCGAAGTAGCTAATCGCTCATCATGGGCTTTACATTTTAGACGTCATTACTCCAGCTTCTAAAACATAACAGTTGCTAAATGTACAGAATGAATTTTTTTTAAAAAATTGGTCTCTATAAAGGGTTAAAAGTGTGAAATATCCTTCTTCATAAATAATAAGCAAAGAATATATTTTAAAAATAAAATGTAAGGGACCGATGCCATATCATATAAAATTTCTGGAGCTTCACGCTCTGAGCAGTAAAAGTGCTGACTGTGACAAGCTAGGGGAGGCCTTTGCATCGATCAGAAAATAAAAGTTAAGCAACGCCTGGTGCTTGGCCGGGATAGCTGGATTCATCCCGATTTATTGGGCCTACTGCAAAACACAATAACTGCTGGATGCGGATCGTTCAGCTGCTGCGTGCTAATGAAGTCTGCATTAATTAGCCACTGTGGATTGATTTTCATGATTTGTCTGTCTGGGCCCCTCAAATGAGTCTGGAGGAACTTGGTGCTTGACCTTCACTGCGTTCAATGAGAGAGGGGAGACGCCTCGCTCCCCAGGCTTTGGGGGAAAATCTCCATTTCTGGGGCTCGTCCCAGCTCCAGGAACCATCCCAGGGGGCAGCCCCGACCTCCGGGGCTCTGCTCTACCTCCCTGCTTTCCATGACAATTTTGATGTTGGGGGGTATTTTTATTTCAATGATTCTTACTGCGGTGGAGGGAAAAGACAGTGACTTCCCAGCTCTGATAGATGAGGCACCGGGGGTGAGAGAGACCAAATGCCCATTGCAAAGCTGGAACGTTTTTGTAGGGGACATTAGCGGGAAAAGTAGCAGCAAATTGATTTTAAAAGGCGTTCAGAGAGGTCTCTGCACCCCCTTCCACCGCACCGCCCGGAAGCTTTTCAAGTGGAACAGCCTGCAGCTATTACAATAAACACCTCAGCCGCAACCTGTCTCTCATTTGCATATTAGCAGCCTTAATTTTGATGAAATATGCAAATGTATGCAAAATGAAATTCATCTCATAATGACACAAGGCGATTAAACAATTTTTATGCTTAAATATTCTGTTTAATGAAATCAAACAGACCCATGCGTGTGACAAATTTGCCTCAGCATGGAGAAATTAGTGGATATCAAAAAACTAACACAGAATCCCAAACACGGGACGTACTGCGCTGGGCATTGAAATCGCCTCTTCAGCGTGAAAATAATCAGTGTTTCTGATAACCAAATGAACTGGAAATTATATTACAGAGAACTGCTAAAATAAGTTAGTGGCAAGGCACTTTGTTTCCTACTCTCCGAAGAAATCCCGTTCTACGGCCATCTTTTATTTATGTTCCAGATGTTAATTTGAGTAAACACACTTGCAGGTTCTTTTCGGATATTTTTGTGTTTTAAATAAAAAGATACTCATATAGCCTTGCGCAGCTGCAAACAAAGTGTCCTTGGTGAATCTGGCAGTGCTGGATGAATCCGGTGCTGGTCAGGGCGCTGCGGGGCCGTCCTTGCCGGCGCAGCATGGCGCTGGTGGTGCTCCTGCTCCGCAGTCCCCGTCCCAGTGCCAGCCACAGCGAGCTGCTGTTCGCTATAATTACGCGCTCAGTTGCTAGCGCTGCATACATTTGTTTTACTACATGCAGGAGTCTGGAGCAGAGCGCCTGGACATACATCCCCCTACACTTCAGCATGCTGCTTAAAGCTCACGCCAGGCTCATTAAATGTTTCCTTTGCCTTTCTCTGCAACCTGATGATCTTGTCCAGCCTTACCTCCCACACAAGCATCCTGCCCCGCGTCAACGGGGGCTGAGGCTGCTGGCAGGCGGGGAGGTGCGGGACTGCCCCAGTTGCAGTGGATGTGCCAGGGCAGCGGGGAGCTCCGAGCCCCTGCACGGACCTGCTTTGGTCCTCAGGTCACCCGTGGCAGAGTGCTGGGACAAACCAGAGCATGGGGAGACTCTGCAGGACTCATGGCACCAAATGAGGAGCCGAAGCTGCTGCTGAGCATGATGGAGTCATATTGCTGGTGGCATCTCACGCCACTCTGGCTGTGAGGAATTGGCCCTGGGATGGTGCCGTCTCCCCCTGCCTTGGTAGGGAGGAATGGACTCGTGTGGGTCCCCCCAGAGCCCTCCATCCTCCTGGGTGTGGGGATGCTTGGCTCCTGTGCAGAAACTGGGAAGAGGGTTTTCTTTTCTTACACAGCTGTTGTGGAAAGGGTTTGTTTTCATCAACGTGAACTACACTTGATTTTCCTTTCCTTTTTCTAAAGCAAAACCTTCTCCCAGCTTCCAGGGCACGGTCCCCTGGCCAGCGCTGGGGAGGGCTGGGCGCAGAGGCTTCCTGCTCTGGCACCGCTCCTGTGCGGGCACCTCCCGCACCCGCAGTGACAGGGCTGCGGTGTCCCCAAGGTTGCTATGCAGGCAGGGCAGGGTGCTCCTGGGTTTGAAAACCTTGCGAAGCCCACAGCTCGGGTACAGGGAAAAGGGGAGAAGTACATGAGACCATTATCTCCCAGCATTTCATTTCAGTTTTGCTCTCCATCCATCAAGTCCGTGGATTTCTAAGGCACATAAAAGGTGACAGTGATGTTAGCCATGGGGAAGTAACCTACTTTTTGAGAAGAAGAAACCAGTTAGGAAATATTTCCAGTTTGAGTGGCCTGTTTCTCCTCCTCTCCCCACTGCAGTGCTCTCCACTGAAACCAGCCCTTCCTCCTGCGGAGGTTGGAAACCCCCGGTGTGGGAAACACAACCCCTGTGCTCCAGCCTGAACCAACAAGAGTCGTTCTTGCTGCCACGCTGGAAAGAAGGACTGCAGTGACCCTCAGTCATAATGCTAAGCCTGTTACTGTTAATGGTTTGTCCAGATGTCATTACTTTCCCCTCTCAGTTCAGATATGATACAACCAAGGTAATTTAATATTAGCCCCATGCGTACTTGTGTTTTATTTTTCTGTGGACTATTTTTATTACAAATCAGTTTTGAAAGGAAGTTGCTGCTGCTGATTTTCCCATGTTCCAATTAACTTTGTTGTGCTGAATAATAAGTAAATTCACAACTGGCCTTGTTGTTTTCTAGACCCAGAGGTGCTGAAGATCTGCTAGGTCACCTGATGAGATTGCACTCCAGGGTGTATTTCCCAGTACTTAGTCTATCTTCTTATTTGTGTTTTTGTTTTGTTTTCAGCACGCAAAATGAAAGTTTCTACTGCTTCCCTTGCGTGTCTCATACATCTTTCTGCCAGGAAAAGAGAAAATCGGGAATACTTAATCTGTGCTTGGGTCCAGATCTATACCTCTCATCAAATATTGGCACAGCAGGCAGCCAGTACACCACCTTCCCCCTCCTCCTGTCCTTGCTCAGAGGAGCTGGAAGATAGCACCAAGCCTTGTTGTTGGTTTAGTGCCTGGTGGCTCTTGCTTTCCTCCAAGAGCCCCTTCCTGCCACGGAGGAGTCCTGACCATGCACAGCACCTAGCTTTGCTCCAGTCGCTAATAGAGACCAGCACGTTCCCATGGACTGAAATGATAGCAGGGTTGGAAACGATCTTTGCTTTCATCCATCATTGCAGTCTCATCCCAAATTTTCTGTCTGGAATCTTTTTTGCCTCTCCCATCAGAACAGCATCCAGATTTTCCTGTTTCCTCCCTCTCACTCCCTCGTGTCTCGGCTGTTTCGGCAGTGCTGTGTCCCAGCCATGTTTCTCTTGGTTGTATTCTGCATTTTCCTAATTCTTCCAAGTCCTTTGTCTTGTGCTGTTGGTGGTATTTGCAGCTTCTCCCAGCTGAGTCTTTATTGATATCAACTTTATTGATAGTGTGTTTATTCTCTCTTTCAGAGTATTAACAGTGCTTATAAGCGACACTAGTCCTAGCGCCTGCTGGCGCCCCACCCACCCCATTCCCCGCCATGACGCTCATCCCGCTGCTCCAGTTCAGCTCCCATGGAGCCCGTGCAGGGCGGGAGGAGCAGCCCGACCAGCTCCTGCTCCAGAAACGCCCGGCGGCCCCGCAGGTGAGTGGTGCTGGTGCTGCAGGGCAGCTCTGGAGCCATTCCATACCCACCCAAGACTTCGTGCATCTGGAAATACCATTGCTGCCTCCTGATTCACAGCCGTGTTTTTTAACTGCTGCTCTCTCCTTCTGGCCTCACACTCCCCTACGCAGCATGTCCCTGACTTCCCCTCCTCTCCTTCTGGGCTGTCATGGTGTAATTGATGATTTTAGGGAGTAGTTGACTCAGGCTGCCTGGTTTTGCTCTGTAAGTTCATTCCCACAGCCTGAACCTGGGAGGCTGGTGCCTTGCTGTCGGAGTGCAGGGCCGGAGCTGGGCACCTCCGGCCAGGCTGGGTCAGCTCTGGCTCTGCTTGGTCCCATGGAAATGCCCCTATACCAAGTTTGCCTCGATGGACCAAGGCACCCCAGGGAGCACGCCATGCCGTGCCACACCCTGCCATGCAGCACCGTGCTGTGCCTTGCCATGCTGTGCCATGCCATACCATGCCACACTGCCATGCAGAGCTGTGCTGTGCAGAGCAAGTCTCCCCAGCCCCTCAGCCCAGTTAGCAACTAGGAGTTGCACAAGCATTTTCGGCACCTTCCTTCCCCCAGGGGAAACCCTCGAGTGTGGGGGTCTGGGTGAGCCCCTGCCAGCCCCAGCAAGGGAACGGGCACGCTTGGTGCCTCTGCGCCATCCACGCTGCCCCGGACAAGGCTCCCGTCCCCTGTGCCAAAAATTACACAGCGCTCGGAGCCGCTGAAACGGACCCCTGCCAGGCCTCATAGCACAGCCATGATGTAAGAGCAGAAAGTCAGCAAAACCCCCACCACTCGCTGACGGGAGAGTTAACCCTTGCGGCGAGGGAAGTCGTGGGGCGCTGGTTCCTGCCCCTGAGAGATGCTGGCTTGCCCCTCGCCTCGGGGCACTGCTCCCCCAGCGGCTCCTGGCCGCTTGCACGCACCCTCTTCTGCTGGCACCCTGGGCACCTGCGGGATGTCTCCTCCCTCCGGGATCACACCCGGGCACTGTTTTCCACACTGATGAAATCCGTGGCTGCTTTTCCATGCCGAGCGCTCCCAGCTGGTGCGCTCACCAGCTCCCTGGTCCATGCCCAGGCGATGGGGGGGGCTCTGTGACGGCCATGCCAGGCAGGCATCCCTGGGCTTCCCACAGCACCCGTGTCCTCTGGTCCCAGTGCTCCTCGGCGGGTGCCACGACCGGTGTCCCAGCCTCATGCTCCTCCTGTCCTCTGCATTTAAATCATTCCTAAGGCAACAGGTTACGGGCTGAGAAGTCTTTAAATTATCTGAGAAAGTTTATGAACTTTCACAGCATAAAATGAATGTGACACTTCCTCACCATAATAAATGTTCATCAGAAATGACTTGATCCAAACAACCTTGTGCTACAAAGCCATCGGGCCATGAAAAACCTTTGACAAAACAATCTCCTTTAAACGTGGTTTTGCTGGAATTAGGCCTGATTATGATAAGATGGCTTAGTATTTTGACCTTGTTATATTCCCATTATTTTGATAATTCACTGAATATTTGTAATATTTCACTCTGGATGAGTATTCTCACAAAGTGAGGTAGGTACAACTGCTGTGTTCATTTCTTTGTATGGATTTAGGTTGATCAAGAAGAGCTGATGTGCCATATGCTTTCCCTGTTGCACTTTCTAAGTAGGCCATTTCGGACTAATAAAAAAGGATGCAGAAAGGTATTCTTCATCCAGAGACTATCTCACAAAAACACACACCATTTTTTTAATGGTTAGGACTCACACTGTGCTGAGCTGAGCTGGTGCTGGGAGCTGTGGCAGCACCCACAAACTGTGCTTGCAGATGGTTGAGGAACACTGGGGAGCACTGGGGAGCAATCCTGGCCCCATCCACATGTGGTTCCTGCACTGAGGTTTTTTTTTCAGGGACCAGACAAGCAATGCCTAAATAAATAGGCAAAGTGGATGCAATTCCAAGCTCATATCATGTTACAGTAATCAGAGGATAAAATTGTTTTTCTCTGTGACCTTGTTACAACCATTTGTGAAGTCTGTGGAGAAAACTGCATGTCTAAAGCAATCCTCCCCTTAGAAAGCATCACTATTCCTCTCTCTGAAGTCAATTAAAAAGGAGCTTTAGATGGGGAAGGGGACGAGGGAGCGCGCTGCACTGCGGGGCATCTCTGAGAGGGTTGGATGGGTTTGGGATGAGCACTGTGGGGGAGATCCCATCCCGGGACGGATCCGGCCGCTCCGGTGCTGCACAGCAGGAATCGCACGGACGGGTGGGGCCTGATAGCGCCTGTTAATTGATTTGCTTTTGATAATGTGAGCTTGAGTTTATTGTAAAAACTCCCGGCACAATTGGAGGGCTGCCTGTTATTATCAGTCTAAATAAATATGGGTTAGCAACAAATTTGAAACATCTGCTTGGGATGAAACTGTCTCTCTGTTAAGACTTTCCCAGTAAAGTGCCTTGTATGAGCGAGACGGTGTGGGAGCCCCAGCGCTGAGGAATGTGTGCGGGAGGCCGGCTGTCCAGCCCTTTGGCCGCTGTTGAGTGTGTCTGGCCGGCCGTGCTGGGGCTCTCACCTCCATGGGACCTCCAGCGCTCCCAGGAATGCTGCTGGGCAGCACAGCCACTGCCACTGCAGTACCAGGGCAAAGCTCGACCTGTGCAGGGCTGGGCTGGGGATCCCGTGGCCCCTTCCTTGTGCACAGCAGTGCTGGGAACAGTGCGGCATCGACTGCCAGACCCAAGTGTCGGCGGAGCCCCCAGTGTCTGTGAGGCTGGAGATGCTCAGAGCCCTGGGATGCTACAGCAGAAATCATATCTGGAGTGGCTCAGGCTTTAAAGTCATTCCCAGACTCCTCCTGCACAAAGACCGCTCATACCAAAGAGCTGAAATCCAAGGGAAAAGGTGCCTGAGAGAGCATGCGAACACCAGGGCGCAGCCACTGAGGACAAAGACGGCGCTGGTGGGTGCTCCTGGAGCTCCCCGGGGCTCCCCAGCACCCAAGGGTCGGGAAACTGAGCTCAGCTGCTCTTGGAGATAAGACAAATGCGGGGGGAGTGAGGGAGGGCTTTCTCATAGGAACCTTGTGGGAAAAGCAAAACCTCATGTCGTGGTTCACTAACTGCCCGCCTAATGATATCCCTGAGGGAGCCGGTCAGGCGTCATAAAACCAGGCAATTTGCCCCGGAAATAGGTGAAGAGATGTAAATGTGCTGAAGAGATGTAAATGTGCCACCCCACAGGAGCCGGCATCCTGCCAGGCAGCTGGTGCGGTGCAGGGGCAGGTACCCACGGCTCGTGGGATGGGGGCTTGCCATGGGGGAACTGGCCCTCTATGAGGATGCACAGGGTTTTAGGGTCTGGGCTGCCTTGCACCCTGTCCTCACATGCGGCACGGCAAGGCACCCCACATGCCCATGCCGGTGTTGTGGCCCTGGGGTCCTGAGCCCACCAGTGCTTGTGGCATGCCCTTGAGACCCCAGAGGGGTGCACGGTGCCATGCCCCCACATGGGAGGACTTGCGGTGGCCAGCACATGTCCTTCCATGGTCCTGCATGGGGGGTCCTGGCCATGTGCTGGGAAAGCCAGAGCTGGGCGAGGCAGCCTGGAAATTCAGCTCAGATGAGCACCCAAGCTCAGCGGCGTATTCAATGTTTGTTGAACATGAATGAGGCTGGAAATTGTAGTACATGTTAGTGTCAGTGCAGTGCTGAGTGGGGCCTCGGGGCTGCTGATGCAACAAACAGTTATATTTATTTTTGGATGCATGGAATGCTTGGTACTGAATAAATAATAATGCCTGTACCGGTGGAGGCAGCGTGGTGCATGGGCTGCGAGCACATGCTTGGGGCATACTGTAAATTAAGCACTGGAGGATGTCGTGGAGACAAGATCTGCTTTAACCTCATGCACTAGGAATTTGAGAAAGCCACCTTGGCCACCCTTATCCTTCCTCCCTCGGTGTCTGAGACAGGCCAGACCCTGTCAGCTGGTCATCTGCCTGGATCCTCCTAAATCAGTGCTCTGCTCTCGCTTCTTCCTGAACACAATCCTATCTCCTTGTTGTTGGACAGCAGCCAAATGCAATCACTTCTCTGAAAGACTCGCTAAATATGTTCAGCAAAAGAATTTAATTAGCCTCTTTCTCTTCCACATGAAGCTTTTTAAGAAAAAAGAGGGGAGAAAAGGAAAAGAAAAAAAGCTCCCTGTCTTCCAAGTCCATCTTCTCAGCTCATTGTTATAGTCTTGCTGCTCTATTCGGGATTTTATTCTATCTCTGGCTCGGAAAGCCAAGCCCAGGGGAGCAGAGCCTGGTCCTGCCTGTGCACCGTGCTCTCCCCAAGCGTTTCAGTGGAAGGAGCCGTGCATCCCTCTTCCCGCTGGAGGAGTCGATTTACTGGGACTTGGAGTTTAAGGGATTGTTTGGTTGGGATTCTTGTTTTTAGTTTGAACTCCTGTGAGAGATGAATCACAGCTACATAAGTTTGGCTGAGTGTACACGGGTTTTGCTGAAACACATGAATGCTAGGGAACACAGGGATTGGCACATGTCCCTCATCAGAAGAGCGCTCCTAACGAATACCGTATATCCCTGCATAGAGGCTTCCCCGCATCGGCAGCCGTGGCCATCCCGCTCTTCCACCGTGGAAAGGGGAGACTGTCTCCCTCAAGGCTGCTCTGAGTCGGGGCTGCAGGTAGGGAGAAGGCAAAGGGAGCTGCGGTGCAACAGGGGCTGCAGACGGTGCATGGTGCCCCATGTCAAACCATTCCCCTCGTGCTGGGCTGCACCGGGAACTGCTGAGGGGCTGAGGAGTGGAGCATTTCCCTGCTGCATGGGGCAGGCAGGGGAGCCGGGGGAGTGGGCTGGCATCTCGTCCTGGCAAAAGATGCTGGATGGGGACTCTGCAGCACTGACACTGAAATCAGGGTTTGCAGCTGATGTCTAGACCTGGATAAACTGTACTTGTTTCCACTGTGTTGCCAAAGACCTTACCTGAAAATCCTTCTTCTCTGCATTGGCAAGAGCTGATGAGAACATCACCCTTGAGGTTATTGCCAGTTATTTTCACGGCAGCACCTGAGTCAGGCCCAGGACTGCCCGGGGCAGGACCTGTGTGGTCCACAGGGAGCAGATCCGTGCAGATAGAGCCCAGGAGCCCTCGAATCCACCGGCGGGGCTGGCTGAGGTGCCTGCTGTCAGGCTAATGAGTTGGGAACCAATTTGTTATGAAATTTATGGAATGTTTTGTAACTGCAAGGGACCAAAAGACAGACTCTCCCCCGCTATGGCAGAGGCGTTGGAACTAGATGATCTGTAAGGTCCCTTCCAACCCAAACCATTCTATGATTCTAAAATGATATCCTTGTTAATACTCTCCTTCATCCATCACTGCTGCTCAAGGATCCTCTTGCTTTTATGCAGAACATAAATTATCGGGGGTGGGGGGAGGGGCTCTATAGGCGATGGGAATTATAAACAGCTGGTTGACCACAAATTACACCTCCTGCATCATCAGCGAACGCACAGGAGAGTAGCGACTGCCCTCCATGAGCACCCGTGCTGGGGCTCGGGACTGCAGGGCAAGAGCAGTCTCAGGGCTTTCAGGAGAGCCGCCCCAAGGACACTTGAGGCTGGTACCATCCATCAGCCCCAGAACTTGCCCACGACATGGCTGTTGTGTGTAGCCACATCTGTGACACCCATGTCCGGTGTGGAGCAGCTTTGGAAAAGTTTGGGTTTCCACAAGCAGCTTGAAGGGCAGCTGGACTCGGGTCTGTGTGAGCGGCTCCCGTGTTTTCAGGAGCCCTGGAAGCTCAATCCTGCTCTCCATGTTTATGGCCAGGGCATGATACTTTAGCTCTGAAGATGCAGAATCTGTATTTTTATTGTACCTACTCCATGACCACATCACTCCATGTGCCCATGAGAACAACAGCGCCAGGACCCCCTGTACAGCAGACACATGTCCTCCTCTTGCCAAGCATCTCTCAAGTACTGGCTTCAAATCTGACTTGCAACATTGAGAGCATCAGAGCTTGGATATCAAACTCCCTGCCCTGAGAGGCCTATTTTTTAGAGGGACAGCACTCAGCGTTTTCTGAACCCCCTTTTGGTTTCGCGGGTAGTTACCCAGAATCACTCATCACTTCTGCAAATCTTGGCCATCACTTTTATTTCATAACATCTGTGCAGTGCGGCCAAAGCTAATGCTGATGTTGGCTTTCGTGCGAAGCTAAGGGTTAATGGGAAGGGATCAAACCACAGAACATATAGTGAATGCAGCTTTTCTCGTTCATGCTGCATTGTGATATATTTAAACTTTCATTTAGCATAAATACTGTAGGTCAAACACCAGACAGATTCACCAATTATATTTTCCCCTATTAGATGAAATATGTTTCTAATTTGGCTATAGTTTTGTTTTATTAGACCTGTGGCAGCAAGGGTGACCCTGCTTCAAAATAACCTTTTCAGATCATTTAGCCCTAGTCTTTTGCAAAGAGAGTTTGATAAAGCAAAAATGTGCCAGTCTATTTTTTAAGTGAGGGTTATGTGAACCCAATTCCTTCGCTGAGTCAAACAGGGGCCCCACTGGAGCTTCGGGGCCCTTAGAAAAGCATTATGTTACAGCTGCCTATCTGCACAGCGGAGCGAACGTTACAGACTCGATGTGCATAGTTCACAACTAAAATATTGTTTATTTTGCATAGCGGATTTGGGCCAAAGGATTTTTGTGTCTTTAAAATGTAATAAAATATAGTATTAGCATTTCCTGGCTTTTAAATGCTTTCAAGTCTGGCGGCCTTTGAATGCTGGTTGAAAGTACTGCGCAGTGCGACTCACTGGCCCCAGCTACAGATCTCCCTGTTTTTCTTAAAAGTAAGGAAGAAGCCTTGCCTCTGAACCAGTGAGCACGCATCCATCAGGTATCTTTTAGGATCAGCTTTTGCTTTTTGTATGTGGTAAAAACCAGATAGATCAGTTATTTTTACTTTATGCAATTCCATTTTTCTCCCAGCTTATCTGATCCGCTTATTTTACCGAGGGCTTTATTTCCTTCAGGCTCTGAGGCTCGGAAGCTCAAAGCTTCTCGGAGACCATGGCCCTATTCAGCCTCCGCGCCAGATATCCATCAGCTCTGATGGCTGTGCGCTATCGTTGCCGTTATCACGCCTGCTTACAAATCCATGGAGGAGTTTAACAACGCGGTCGCATGCGTCTGCAGAAGTTTTCCTCGGCACCCGGGGTCTTCGCCCCGGTTCTTCCCCTCTGTGGAGCCTGGGTGCCACGGGTGCCTCCATGCCAGCACCATCCATGGACCTAAAGCCAAGCGCAGAATGAGCTCCCTGACAAGAGGGGATTTCTCCTTAAATAGAAGTTTCTTAAACTGTCCTCCCTGCCTCTTTTGCCTGCAAAAAAGCGCATACTTAAGTAACTTCCCCCTTTCCCTGTCTCCTTCAGTCATTCATGCTGATTAAGGTGCTGGCTCATCAGCTGATGGCAAGGGAGCAGTCCCAGGAACAAATCCACAGGGAAGCCGCAGGGAAGGGCTGTCCTGCCCCAGACTGTGGGTCCTCCTGCCGCGCTGCCCCGGGGCTGCGCCAGAGCCTGGCCCTGAGAGAACGGGGACCCTTCACAGCCACAGCCTCGCGGGGCCTCACGGGGACTCCCAGCAGCTTTGCTTCCCCTTAGCTTCTCCTACTGCTCATTTGGCTTATCGGGCATGGTTACAGTCTGAAAAATAATAATGAACAGCCATAAATGTGGCACTGGTGTGTCCTCCTTCTGTCGGCTTGGTTTATGCAGCCACATCGCTGTGTACATCAACGCCACTGAGAGCAAGAGCTTCCCATTGCAAAATAGCAGGAATGATGTCATGAGTCATTGTAATTCAAAATTTTCATTTTGAAGTTAAAAGCAGTTAGAAACTAGGGTTTATCTTATGCAGAAAATTATTTATAAAACAGTATTTTGAATTGAGAAAGTCATGCATTAAAGTTTTCCGAAATTCGATACTCTTAGAAAATATTACTTCTTACTAGTCAAATATTTGATGAAGCACAATGATAAAGCCCAAATGAAAAATATCAGCAGTAGCAAAATGAACCCTGGGAGTTTCCACTTGTTCTGGAGGCTGCTGTCAACGTCGAAGACCTCTTAGACCTGGGCCAAGCTCTTGCACCACAGGGCAAAGGTGGAACTTGATCTTAAGCAAAACAGAAACCTCGCCAGGAGTTTCAACTGAAAAACCAAAGCTGGAAGGAGCAAAATTTCCACCATCTCAGCCCAGCTGGACAGCCTGGGCCTGGATGTGCCTGGTGGGGCTGGAGCCCCGAGCGCTGGGGCGGGTGGTAGAGCCGTCCATCGCTTTCTCTGCTGCCTGCAACTCTGCTCCGAGCACGGGCTGGAGAGGAATAGCTGGGGATTCCCTGGGAAAGGGAAATAAGGGAAACCCTTCAGCAATGTGATGTGTAGTTGTTCTTTGTCATTCTTTTTTTTTTTTTTTTTTTTTTTTTACATTTTCACCCATTTTCACCCAGGTTCTTTGCCCTGTTGTATTAAAAGATGATTCTGGATCACAGAACTTGCACGCAGACACACGAGTGGAGAAAGTGAATTTGTTTCTAGGTAGAACCCTAACTTGGGAATATTGCCCCTGGGAGGTCGAGCCCTGGTCCAGCACAGCACATATGCTGAAAATTAACTATGGACATCAATTCTGTCATGTGAAAAAGGATGCATTTCTGAACCGAGGATGCAGAAAACAACAGCACACAGCACGGGAAAGAAAAGCAGGTGCAGATCATCAAAATACTCTTCAGCTTTTCAACATTGATCATAGAAATTTCAGTATCCCCAAAACTGAAAGGAGATCGAATGTTCCCAAATGGTGAAATCTCTAAATAAGAAAAAGGCACATGTGTTTTTAAAAGAGTTCCGTGGTCTGAATGCTGTAAGTTACAGCAGCCATAAATTTTATTTACGGTCCTGTTAAAGCATATTCTGATTATGATGTCTGATAACTGTCCTGGGGACTGGTTGAAGATATCAGAGACTGAAAAAACCCTGTAATTTCTTTTATTCAGAAGAATGGGGAGGAGCAGTATGATGTTCTCACAACAACCTCAAATTTCCAAGAGCTGTGTGTCTGCTGCCTGCTTCGGCCTCTCCATCAAGTGCAAGTTCTTCAAGTAGCTTTTATATGACAATGTTTCCTGTAAAAGTAATACTTCATATACGAGATAGGATGTTTATCTTTTCTGAATAACATCCCTGAACATGCTGGTATCCCTTACCAGACAGGGGTGGAATATGTGAAAATAAAACAATAAAGATTGGATTCCTTCCATTCGTTATTAATAAATGCATCAGAGAGCGAGCATTTCTGTTACTGAGAGCCATATCGGTGGTGTAATACTCTGTGTGCCTCTGCCCTGTCCCGGTCTGTCACTGAGCATCGTCCCAGCATTAGTGATGGGAACGGCCAGGCAGCAACATGCTCATGGCTGCAGTGCGGGCGTGAGCAGCATTTTCCAGGGAGACCCCGGCCAACTGGGGACCAACAGGGCGAAAGGACCTTTTGGGTTTTTTCCTTCTTTGAGAAGCCCAACGTGCTCCTCACCAAGCAGTGCTGCTGTCCAGGTTTCTCTTTATCACTAAGGTTAATGAAATGTTAGATATGAATTCCGGTTTAACTTCCAGAAATAATAGGATGTGGCTTTTCCCTAATATTTGGAAACTTGCCCATGCAACTATATACACTGTGTTTTCCTATCCAGTACCATGGTCAACTCAGAGATTTTTAGGTATTTCATTTGAAATATTTTAATTTCAGCATTTCCGAAGTAAATTTTTTCTGTGGTTTATTGCTTAAGAAACAGGGCTATTTAAAGTAAGATTAACGTAAATAAGAAGGCTGAGTATTTGCCTCTCGCTGGTTGTGTGTGCTCTGCCGGGGCAGTGCGAGGTTCCCAGCACCGTGCAGGGGCTGGGGTCGGGGCTGGGCTGGGAGCCAGCCTTAGCCAGTGCTGGCCCAGAGCTTTAAGGCAGTGCGCATGGATAACCCAGCTGCGATGCGCAGAGCGCTCTGCCGGCCTCGGCGGGACTCAGTAGTGAAAACAGAGCATGGCGAGAGGTGGTTACCCCCTGCACCCCTGGCAGGAGCCAGGATGGGGTTTCCAGACCCGAAGTAGTTAATGTGACGCAGAATCCAGCAATGCTCCTCAGGCGAGAAAAGGGACGCTAACTGCAGACTTTATTATTCATATGCTGTGTCTGAGACATTTATTGGTGGATTAACTCCTGCATTTGCAAAGGGCAAGTAAGGTTTGTTTGTGGGAAACCAAAGTGCCACCAGTTGTTAGACTGGCCCCCGCAGCCCCTGGCACACCGGGCAGGAGGGGATGGGGAGCACGCCCGGGCATGGGTGGCATGGCACGGCACAGCACAGCTGGCATGGGGCTAGGGCACAGCTCAGGGTGCCCCTAGCTTGGCAGGGCTGTCCCAGCCCCTCGGCTGGCTCCATTGTGCCCCTGTGCAGGCAGGGACACACACGGAGGTGTAGCCAGCCCAGGCTTTGAATGAATGGCAAGCACTTTGACTTCACAGGATGGCTCCTTCCTCCAGAGGACTGGGGTCAGAGCTGGAGCAGGGAAAGGTGGGTTGTTCTGTTCTGCTGGAAGGGTCTGGAAAGCATCCCCGTGTCCCTGCTCCTGTCCTGGCTGCAGAGCTGGGATGACCTTGATGCCAGCACCCAGGTCCTCCGGGCTGTGGTTCTGGGCGTCTCCAGGACATGCTCATCTGGAGGCTTCTGCTGCATGAAGAATAACTGAAGAGATTCTTCAGCAATGGAAAAGTTATTTTCCTAAACAGACGTTAATGTTTTTTCCATTAATTGGAAGAAATTCCAAGGCTATGGAAAAACTTAAAGTGATATCACTGTGAAAAATTGCAAAAAATTCACACTGAAAAGGGCTTATGAAATCAAGAATTTTCCCAACCAAAAGAGACTTTAAAATAAGCCCCTATTCCTGCACCCCTGGGGCCTCCATGGCGTAAGGACTGGAGATAACAAAGTGTCCCTGCCCTTGGTGGGGCAGCACGATGTGGGCCAGGAGACTGTTTCAGCTGGCACAGGGAGCAGCCATCCCATCTCATTCCATCCCACCCTGTCCCATCCCATCCCTCCTCTGTGCCTGGCCCCCCCTGAGAGCCAGGAGACACCTATAAACAAGAGCCTGTCATCAGCTCGGCTGGCTCATTACAGGTGCTGTCAGCAGCAGGGCTCTTCTCCCGTGATTTATCACACCAAGTTCCTGGAAGAAAAGGAGGACAACCAACCCAACCCAGAGCAGCGCGACGATCCCTAGAGCCTTTTGGGAAGGAGGGAATGAGCCAGCGTGGTACAGACTGGTGTGGAGCAGCAGGATGAGCCCTTGCCCCGTGGCAGATGGGCTGGCTGGGGGCTGCTGCTCCTCCCCAGACCCTCGGCAGCTCGAGAGCCGGCAGCATCACGGCGGGGGCATCCTGGCCGTGGCTGTCCCCTCCCGCAGAGAGCCCAGGGGGCACCTTTGCCCTGGGCTTCCAGCAACGGCTGGAGCTGCCATGCTCGGGGCTCTCACGCAGCACTGCTCCTTCAGCTCAGCTTGACCCAAAAGATTATTTTTGTTGTTGTTCCTTGGTTACCCATGGGCTTGAAGTGCAGGTGAAACCAGAAAAGCGGTTCTGCAAAAGTGCTATTTTCCCGTACCACACCTGGCTGGGTGGCAGGGTCGGCTGTGCCGGCGTCAGTCACTCCTGCGGGATTTCACTGAACCTCGGCTCCTGAGCTGCAGACCACGCTCCTGCCACTCCATCCACCCTGCCAGGGGCTGAGCCTGGAGCCGGCAGAGCCGGCAGCAGAGAAGGCAGCTTTGCGCCCACTCCGCTGCCCACCGCGCCCCTGCTGCGCCCGCTGGCCGGGGGAGCGGTGCCGAGGGAGCTGCCCGCAGCCGCCTGCCCAGCCCCAGCTGCAGCAGGGCGGGTGCACCGGTGAGATCACCCGGCCGGCGTCACCAGAGCACTCGGGCCATGGTCCCACGGACATGCATGTGCCCAGCTTTCAGCGTTAGCGGGCAATGGAACAGACAGCCTGGCTCGCACACACCAATTAGCCATGTGCATAATTGTTTGCAGAATTGGAACCTTAATTTTCTTTTAATTCTTCCCAACTTGCTCAGTCCCCCAATATCTCCCCGCTCCATCAGACGTTCTCTGTTCCAACACAAATACAGATTTTTCTGGAAATGTGATTTATTTTCCCTAATTTTGATCTCTTCTTGCATTCTTCAGTTTAAGAAGCAGAACCCGTGAAGAGTTTGGCTGACATGAGTATTTGTGGAAAGGTTTTCTTTTATCCCCTCTTCCATATTTTTCTCAAAAACAGCTACCTAAATCCAAATAAGATTAAGAGAAAAAACCTTTAAAATGGGTTACATTCATTTAGTAACTAGACCCTTTGTAACGATGAAAGAAGTACAATATTCTTATGTAATAAGTCCTGCTTTATAAATGCATTAATTCTTAAACTATATTGTTTTAATAAACAAGGCTCTAGACATGCCCAAGGGCACTGTTATTCTCAGAAGAGTTTTCCAAGAAGGCTTGTGTTGTTGGATTATTATTCCATGACTTCCAAGTTCACTGAGTGGAGCTATTTTTTTTTATACTCATATTGCAGTAAAAACAACAACTTTCAAATACTTTGTCAAGTAGATTGGGAATCAAAATGGAAACTATTTGTGTAGGATGAGAAGTGCTGAAAGCCTCTCGTTTCATGCAATTAGATTTGGAATCTGGGGCCTGGCTCACATTTTTTAAAAGAAGTGTTTTCAGAAGGCTCCATTAATAAGGGGTGGAGGTGTAGGAAATTCAGGTCATTGCAGTGCTTCACGGGCTAATCCCGCTCTTGGGGATATGCCTGAGCAGTCATGGCCAATACCGAGAGGTGCACAGGCAGTGTCCCGGGGCGCAGGCAGGACCCCACTGCTGGCCGTGCCCAGCTGGGCATGCACATCTGGTGGAGATGGGTCCCACGGTGCCCTCCAGCCCACCCTGCCTCCGCCTGCTCCCCTCCTGCAGCCGCCTGGCTGGCGGCGACCTCGAACACCTCTCCTGCTGCAGGAAAAGCACGTCAGCCACAGCGACAGCAATGGAGGGTTCCTGGAGTCCCAGCTGCTCCATCCCTGGGCTGCAGCAAGGCTGTTTGTTCGCTCCAGCAAAGTTTCTGGTGATTTCTCCCAGGGGAGGTTGGTGGCTGGATGCTGGATGCTGTGCTCACCTGGAGCTGCTGCAGCACTGTGAATCCCTTCTGTCACACCTCCTCTCCCGGCACTCCCAAGCCCCGCTTCCCCGCAGCTCCCCCAGATTCACCCCTGAATGGGTGATCCAGACTCCCACATGCATGGACTGCCCTCAGAGATAATAAGACTTTAAAAACATATTTTGAGACCCCATCGTTTATCAAGGGTATTCCCCCCTTGCTGGCTGGGCTGGAGAGCGCTGAGCCGGTGAGCAATGGCTCAGACAGAGCGGTGTGGGCAGCGAGATCCCGTCGGGCTGCGGGGGCTGCCCATTTCCCTGCTAGCCGTGGGACATTTCTGCCAGGCAATCCCGCTGAGGGTGGGATGATTAGAGAGGCACCAACAAAAGTGGTAACAATAAGGTGACTTGCATATGCCCCCAAAACCAGATTCTTGGCATCGCAGCCCCCCTCTTGGTGCATGCTGCATCCAGCCAGTGCCTGGGAACACCGAGAGCCTGGGGAAGAGAGGGGCAAACCCTCCCAGGAAGAAAACAAGCCCCAGCCTGGAGGAGACAGGTTTTATTCCTGGGTATTTCCCTTGGCGTGGCTGCTGCCATCATGCAGGGAAGCAGGGGGCTCTCAGCCTGCGTTGCATGGACTCACACCACAGAAAGCCAGAAAAGGCCTGGAAAAGCTGTCGTGCTGGGGCAGTTTGTGCCATCTTTAAAGGAGGAAATATTCACAGTGTGTTCACACCATTTAATCACTGATAACGTGTCGATGTGCAGTTTTTGGGCTCCGTGCTCGCATCTGACCGTTCCACCTACCGCAGGGGGAAAAGCAGCTCCCGCCGAGGCAGCCAGCAGGGAGCTGCTCTCCTCTCTCGCCTTTCTGCCGTCACGGCCGGATGCAAATGAAGGGAAATCTCACCCGTTTGTGCCTCCGTTGAGTATCTTCTGCCTTATTTCCTTGAATTATTAGCTCTCTTTTATTGGGTTTGGCTTGCAGGAGGATGACTATTTCATCCATCAAATCAGAATCTTTTTAACACTAATACTGAATTTATAGAAGTGGTTAAACGAAGTGTTGACAATATGGACAATGTGTTTCTGATTAACGCTGCAATTTAAAGTGAAACTGCCAACTGCCGAGAGTTACTAAAACAGAGCAGCATTTTTCCAGACCCAGTGGGCTGGAGCTCAGCGTCGCAGCACGAGCAGATGTCAGACACCGTGCGCACCGCACTTGCGAAGGACTGACTCTGCAGCTGGGGCTACTCCCCAGAAGCTTTGCTCTTCCCCCCCGGCAATCATATCTGTACTTTGCTCTTCCCCGTTTATTGTCCTGCTTGGGTGCATTTGCCAGTGTAGATTACTAGCAGTAAAACCTTTTCCTACTGTTCCCCAGAGAATGGGACGGTGGGGAAGGACACCCTTCCCAGCCCCCTTCGGAGGAGTTCTCTCCCATCAGCTTGTTTCACGCAGGGCAGTGGGCTGGCAGCAGCCCGCACCGCATGGACCGGGCTCTGCAGTCACGGTGCTGCTGTGGGTCCGCTGCTGCTGAGCTGCACCCTCCGGGCACGAGCATCCAGTGTGGTGGAAGCGTGGGTGGGTGGGGAAGCGGGGATGGGACTGAACAGCCGGTCCCTTTATCTTTGAAGGACAGCAAAGCAGATTAAAATATCCTTTTTTTTTTTCTTCTTCTTAATATGTGACACAAAAAAGGAGGAGTTGTACAAAGGAAATGGCAACGGGAACAAAAGGGAGAGGGAGAGAGGGGAGTGCAAGCGGAGCCGAGCCATCGCTGCAGTATCTAACAGAGGCGGTGTGATCACAGCCGACATAAGAAGTATCACTTCTACCTGAAATCTCCTTTGAGAGCACTCGCAGGACCGGGAGCTTTGATTGACTCCTTTCCTCTCCTCGTTAATCGCCTTCAGTTGCAATACTGAACTTCTGAAATTCAACAGCTACTAAAATATCAAGTATTTAAGGCTGGGAAAACCTTGTGGAGTGGGAGGTTTTGCAAAATGTTTTGGCTTCTCCAAGTTCAGAGCTGCAGTTGGAGTTCAGGAGTTTTCTTCCTCTAGTTTTACATCTGCTGGGTCTGCTTCTTGTTCAAGGTGGATTCGGTTTTGGAAAAAATGATGTGTCTTCCCCACGTGCAGTGTAGGGTTAGAAGAGCCAGGCAACCCCAGGCAGGGTTCGAAGAACACACCGAATTTCCATGCGGCACAGGCAGTGCGCAGCCTGTGTGCGCGGCGCGACCAGCACGCTGCCAACACCGCTCCCCCGGCTTGCCGGCGCGGCTCGCAGCCTTTCCTGTGTGAGACATCGCTCCAAGGGAATTCACTCAAAATTAATCTTGATTGAACTATGCTAATGTAAGTCCCACTGTTTATCTCCCTGCTGATGTTCAGCAAGGGCATTCAGCCGGAGTCTCTCTTACCAGTATAAATTTCACCTGCAGTGATGGAGCTGTGGTCACTGTAGCACTAAATCTCGGATGCCTGGGCTGCTTGGGAGTTGCTAAAACCAGGCTCATCCCAAGGTAACACCAGTGAAGGGGATGATTTCCAGGCTTGAGATAAAATAAAATCCCTTTTAAACCTTCACTCAAAGCTTGAACTAAAGCCAGGCTGACCCTTGTCTAAGCTCCCTTTTCCTTACCCCCCCCCTTACAGCCCTCCTCCTCCCCCACCCATTCCCAAAATATTTCAGCCCCTGTCTGGCCTTGTTTAAGAGTCAGCTTCAATAGTACCTTTGTTAAGGGCGAAATCTCATTAAATGTGAGGTAAGAGGAAATGAAAAAGTGTAAAATATCCAGATTTATTACCTGTTGTCTTCTGAGCATTTGAAAACCGGGAGCTGGGGGCAAGGGGGCGAGTGGTATCAAAGTTGTGAGCCTGTGAGCTTCCCATCACCGCCTGTGCTGCCTTCTGCTCTAAGGGCATTGCTTGCTCGTAGCGCTGTTTTATCAAAAGAAAAAAAATTGAGTTTTCTGCTTTTTGAGATAAAAAAGTGAATTGATCTTAATGCATCAGACTGCCGGCTCTGAGCTCCATTACCCCATGCACATGCAGGTAGGGATGTTTATTCGCTGAACTCAGAAATTTTTCTCAGCTCAAAGGGAAAGGTTTTTCAGGATAGGTACTGCCTGCTTTTTTTCCTGTTTCAGAGGTGAACAGAAAAGCAAACCCAGTAAATTACAGTGTCGGCTTTATTAACACAGCTAATAAGGGAGCAACCTGTAGGGTCGGAGGTGAGAGAGCGAGACCCTCTGCTCTCGGCCACCACACCCGGGGTGCCCCCGAGCTGCTCCTTCCCTTTCAGGATGAAGAAAGGATGCCAGGGCTGAAAAAAAGGCCGGTTAGAGAAACCATAAAACCTGATAAAACAGTTCTGCTCTCTGAACAATTACAGTGAGCCTCGTGCGCTGGATGGAGCACTGCAAGCGGTGCAGCTGCCGGGGCTGAGGCCTGCCTGTCGGCCAAGCCCTGGCAGCCGCCAGCGCGAGGGCTCTGCATTTGGCCCCTGCTTGGGAAGGAGCATGTTTTACCGGGGTGGTGAAATGCTGAAATGCCCGACCTGAGGCCCACGGGACCCAAGGTCTGCTCGCCTAGCACCTTTTGTGTTTGCAGTGAGCTCGCTCACATCTGTGAGCGTTCAGCTCTTACGTCATGCAAATCCCAGGCATCTCACGCTGGGTGCTCGGCAGACGGGGCTGTGAAGGGAGCAGCCAGCTGTGAACACTTTCTGGTTTAAATAACTTTTCCTACCATCACGCAAGCACTCGCGCCAGGGGCGGGAGCAGCCGGCGCTGTAGGCCAGCACTGCCCATCCAAAGCTTTCCCAGCCGACATCTCTGCCTCGCTCGCTGTGCATCTCCAACCCAGTTTCTGCAGCAAGAACCGCTGCCTCCTTCCCTGCCTCGCTCCAGCCCCGGAGCAGCTCTGGCTGCGGCACCCACGGAGCCTGCCGCGTCATTAACAGCTACACCAGAGCGATGCTGCTCAGGGCACGAGGCGGCAAACCGGAGCTGCGTCGGTCCTCTCAGTCCTTGTATTCCCCAACTCCAGGGTGCTCCATTTTGCCTTAGCCCCGTGCTCTTCTAACATGGTTTCTGGTGTGTAATATGTATGTAGAGACAGCTCTGCCTCTCACCTTCACTGTACTTGCTGGATTGATGTGCTGCTTGCTTTTGTCCTTTAAATGAATTAGTTGTTGGGGAGTAATGAGATAATTTGTCCTCTCTCCACGTGATGCATGGGGGGGGGGGTGTCACCTGTGATAAACGTGCGTGCCACCCACCAGGCTGGGAGAGGCAGCGAGGAGGCTGAGTGCTGTCTTGTTTTCCAAACAAGTTGCTGTTCCCGGGCTCGTTGTTAGGCTGGTTACCATGGCAAATAATGCTCCGCGGCCCGGGGAGCCGCTCCCGCCCGCGCCGGCCGCCGGCCCCTTCGCCCCGCCGCCCCTGCGCCCGCCGCAGCCCCCGGCGGCTCGGTGTTTCTGCGCAAACTAGGAGGGAAGGGAGCGCCGAGACGCCGCAGGTGCTGCCTTGGCCGGGCCCCGGGAGCGGGGGCCGGCGGGGGCAGGGGCTCGGCTGGGCCCGGGGGCAGCCTCGGTGCCTGCACGCCCTCCAGAGCCCGGGGAAGGGCTCGGCAGCGCCTTTGTCCTCGGCCCGCCGGACCGTCAGACAAAGGCTCCCTCCTGCTGCCCGAAGGTGGTTTCCCTAAGGCATGGAAAGGGCTAAAAGTGAAAGCCCATCCTCACTGCTCTTCCGCATGGACAGGGGGAAGGGGGAGATGCGCTGTTTTGGCTGGACACTGCTCCACCTGCACATGGCTCTGCCGTTCGGATGAGCCCCCCAGCAGGCAGGGCTGGTTGCCCCGCTGTGGGCTCTGGCGGTGCCCACCATCGTGGGGGCTCCCTGGGCAGGGAGAGGCTTCTGCCGCCCTGGCTGCGGAGGTCCTGGACTGGGGCGCTGGGAGGGAGAGGAGGAGAGGAAAGCTCACAAGCCAGGACTGTGGTGCCAAGGACCTGCCATTGGGACGGCATCTGCGTCCGCCACCCGTGCCTCCTTCCCCTGCTTGATGTGCGCTCCTTCCCCTGTGAGGCGTGGTGTGAGGGGGGCCGGTCGGAGAATAACAGGGCTCGCTCCAGCACAGAACAGCACAACTGCTGCTTTCCTTCACCCTGAGTGCCCAGGAGACTCGTGTTTACTGTGATTTTGTGTACTTGTGCCTCTCTGATAGCAAGAATCAATAATTCCTCCTAAGCAAGCATCCCAGCGGGGCAGAAGAACTGGGGCCCCGCAGAGCTGGCCTGCTGATGAGTTTGTCTGGTTCATGATGAACGGCATTAGCACTGGCAATTCAGGGCTGAATTGCCCTGCTCTGCATCTTCCAACCTATCAGCTTCTGAATTTGGCTTATGGTGCCTCTACAACATCACAGATGACCACAGGAGATGGTTTGCACCTTCCACGGCCTGAAGCTGAGACATCAAGCAATGCCTCACTCCAAAGCAAGAGGTGTCAATATGCTGTTGTGTCCCCAAGTGAACATCGAGCCTGGTGGGTGCACTGAAGGCAGAGGGACACATTCGTCTGCTATGATTTCACTAAGAGCAGTGATGTGGGGTGACCCAGAGCTGCTAAGATGGGCTGGTCAGTACGTAGGTCTGGTGGCATCCCCACCAGTGTTGATAGCTGCCAGAAACCTCAGGAGCCACCTCTCCTTGGTAGCACACATCTTCCTTCATTTGGAAGCAGCAGCCATCCCGGTGCAGCCCTGCAGCCTTCCGAGCTGGACAAAGTTAGAGGGAGTTCAGGTATTTTTTGCTGCCCTCCGAGTCTGGAGGCAGACAGTGCTCTGGGCGTGCGGAGGCAGCTGCTGCACACTGCGTCCCTGGGGACTTGCACCCTTCTGTGCAAGAAGGCCCTCAGCCCAGACTGCACCCCAGGGGAGCGCTGCGTGCCAGCATACAAGGGGTGTATGCCCCTGCTTTATTGATGCCAGCACGCAAATGTTGTGGTTTAGTGCCACAAGCAAATCCTCAGCTCGCTCCTGCCTTAGCAATTATGTGCCCGGGATCTTTGCTGGAGTGGGGACCCTACCCTGGGGTGTTGCCCACCCTACCCAGCCGCCTGTTTGCTGTGGGACCCCTCAGACATGTCCTGGTGCGCAATACCGAGCAGTGCAGAGTGCCGGGGCTCGGCAGCGGGCGCGGGGCTGGATGTGGTAGCAGATGCAGGGCACGGATTCGCATTGTCTCCACAGAGGCAGCTTTAAATCAGGACATTAGCAAGTGGCGGGGCTCCGGGTGCCTGCTGATTCTCCCTCCATCCACTCTGTATTCTAACCCTAATTGTCTGCAGCAACCTGTTATTACCGCGCCTTTAACATGATAGACACAAATAGGACGCACTAATCCACTACTCTTTGGTTTAAGAGTCATTACAAAGTGCTTAATTAAGTAAGCCTCACTTAATCACAAAATGTTTGCATGCTAAACGAGTTCTTGTGAAGCACGACACTTGACATATTCTGTACAAAAATAATTACAAGCGGGAGGCCTGGTACATTGAGCCTCCGAACATTTCATTTCAGGCCTTGCCCATTCATCACCAGGCTGGAATTAAAAGGCTTTCAGCGCCGAGCCGTGCAGAACTCCCACATTCCTGCTGGCTGAGTCACCGTGCTGCGCCGCTGCTGATGCCGATGCCACCGGTGCGCTCGGGCGGCCGCCACGAGGCCATTGCACTGCCGGCTCCCCAGGCGTGTGCCAGGGCCATGGCACGGGTACTGCTGACATCAGCTGGCGTTTGGCGGGTATGGGCTGCGCTGAGGCAGTGGGCTGGCACCGGGCTGGGGAGTGCGACGGCGGGGGGAGGTTCCCAGGAAAGGGTGGCAGAGCACCTGCAGCCCTGCGGAAGCAGCGCGACGGCAGGCACTTCATGAGCATCATGGTCTCGAAGGACAGCATCATGGTCCCTTGGGATGTGGCGCCTGGAACGGGCAGGGGGAAATTTGGTGCCTCCCTGCCCCAGAGCCTCCCCCTAAAGGCAAAGCCACCCGGCTACATCCGTGCCCTCTGCCCCGAGGATCGGCAGCTTTCCCAAACCCTGCACCCCTCAGCTGCACAAAAGCTGCCTGAATGGGATTGTGTCAGGAGCAGCGTGCAGACCTTTGTTGGACGTGCTGGTGCCCATTAAAATCCCTGTCCCTGTCGGGATAATTGGGAACCTTATCCAAGCCTGCCTTTTGATGGAAACCCTTTAATTAGCTTTCTCTATGTGCTGTAATGCCCTCAGCACCCCATTTGTTTTCTCACACGCTGCTGCTCAGGTCGGAGTATTTTGAGCTCCAAAACTCACTGTGCAAAGTGCACAAGAGTGTCCTGCAGTGCCCGGGGCCCGTGGGGACAGCCCACAACCAAGTGCTCCTCTTCCTCCCTGGGGTGCCCTCCTCTTTTTAGCCGTGTTTGGGCGGCCACTGCAGCGTGATACGTGAAAGCAAGGAGAAGAAAAGTTCATAATGCGCTGTCTCTGCTGAGCATGGGGGCTGCCCAGGGAGTGGGATGGTAGCTGGAGGGTAGCAGGTCCCACTACCCCCAGCATCCCCGGGCGCACCGGGGCCAGGCTGCCACCACATCCCGCGGGCTGGCCAGAGCCGGCATAGAGCTGCTGCCCGCCAGGCTGGTGGGGAGAGAGCTGACGATGTGGGGCTGTCATTCGTCTTTATCAAGAAACATGTCTTTGGTGTTTGTCAGGGGAAAACAAACAATTTATGTTAATTAGGAGGGCATTTGCGACTGGCCCCTTACTGCAGTATCATATCAGGGTTTTATCGCGTAGGAGAGATCACACTGCGACTTGTCACGATGGAAAGACAACTCATTTCCAAACAGTCCAAAAGGCATCCAGGCTTTGACATTCAGCTCAGTCTTCCTGCGCTGCCAAATGCACTTTATGGCACAGACAAGGCTCCCATCCCTTCCTGGCGAGGGTCTCTGGTCCTCTCCCCTGAACCCCACCTCAGGAAAGGGCCCCTTTCATTATCCCTTCGTGTCCCCGTGTTTGATGTCAGTGACGGTGTCAAAGCATTTGCTTAAACCTGATTTAACTTTAATCACACGTGCTGTGCCTTGCTATGAAATCCTAGTAACGTCACTAGGTTTTGCAGGACTGTCACTTCAGGCCACCCTGATTTGTGACAGAGGTTACCTGCGGTGGTGATGTTTCGTGGTGGGCGGACTTCTCTCCCCCTCTCGCTCACCCTGTTCAAGGCTATCGTCCTGCCGAGGAATTGGTGGTGACCTGTGGCTGCCGGTCTCGCTCGTGCACAGGAGCTTATGGAGATAATAAATATGAGGATGACAACCCTGCTAAAATATGCAGCTTTTGGAGGGGAGTTACCAAGCTGTGATCTTTTAAGAGGGGCACAAAGGGATATTTTTTCCTCATTTCTTGATGCCACAGCCCTACTCTGACTGAGCCGTGGCTTCATCATCATCACCGATGTGTCCTGGGGGCTCAGTCCCTGCCCGTTCCCCGGGGTGCAGGCCAGTGGCTCCAGCCCATGCCCGGTCCCTGGCCACCCACGGGGGAGCTGGGGCTGTTTTGCCCCGTTGCCATGGCAATCACTGCTCCTGCACACCTCCGGCACGTGGGACATCCCGCGGGAGCCACGGGCACCAAGAGCCTCGCAGGGCCAAGGGGAGCAGCGGGTCGCCATGGAAAACAGAGGGGTGCGCGGCTCCTTCCTGACCCCCAACACCCGGGTGCTTTGCAGAACTGGCCGGATTTTGGCAGAGTTTTGTTTTGGAGGAAAGCTGGAAAAAAAATCAACACTGCGGCATCCTGTGTGACATTTTCGTATCAAGTCATTTCAATTTTTAATTCTGAAACAGCTTGTATTTCAATATTTTCATTATTTATCACATTACGTTTTGTGTTTTGCATTGTAACTGTTGTCTTCTGTATTAATTTTGCATGATAAATTAGTTTGCTTGAAGTCAAAATCAAAATAAAATCCAAGCAATTTTGTCAAAACTGAAACATTTTGGTTAAGCTGCAGCTATGATTTCCAGCGTATTCCTCCACAGACAATTTAAAAATGTTTGTTTCTCCTCTCGTTCCAAAAAAATTTTTGAAACCTGGAATTTGTGAAGCAGATCTGCCGGGTGATTTTGATTTCCAGCTCACACGGATGCTTTGCAGCCCTCCGTTGTGAGTGCAGGAGAGGGCCATGGGAGAGAGTGGAGGAGGGTGAAAGCATCAGGTGATGCTGGGGGCTGCGGCCGGCACCGGGCACCCAGGAGGAGCCGAGCCTCGTCTAACCTGAGCGAGCCTTGCTCTTGGATCTTGCTCACTGACACGGCACCAGGAAACACATATGGTAAAAATTATTGAGCAACATTTCCAAACTTGGTCATCTTTTCTCTTACAGAAGCAGAGTTTGCCAAGGCATGCCGGGGGATGCTGCCTGGCTGCGGCGGCTGCGTGCCGGGGCCGGGGCCAGGGCAGGCAGTGGGTCCCCGCTGCAGCATGGTGGTGCGGGACCGGTGCGTTGGGCTGCCCTGGTGAGTCCCGGTGTGGGAAAGCTGCCTAGTAGAGATGGATGGTCACGCCTGGGAGGAACCAAAGTTATCTGTAAACTTGATCTTGAATTAGACTAATACTTTGGCCCAAAAAGGGAGGAATGATCATTTTTTTCCAAAACCTCAAAGCATATCAGATTGCCATTTTCAAAATGAGATTATGCATTTCATAGTGGCATTTAGCAGTTAGAGTACCGGTTTGGGGGGTTGCTTTTGTTTCTGAAGGGAAGGCTTTAGGAAAGGGGTGCAACAACTCGAGATGAAACACAATATTTCAATTCAGTTTCAACAAAAAGTTCAGCTTGCCCCCAAACAGCCAAAAGGCAATTATTTGTTGCCCTAAAATTCCACATGCTTATTTTTGGGTTCATTTTCCGCCACTGAAGTAAAAGCAAATCCATGATTTGTCTGGCTTGCTCTGGGACCCGCTGGGTGCCGCTTGGAAAGGGGGTGGGGACGCGCTCATGCCCACGCGCCCTGTCCCCCACGCCGGCGTGGCGCGGGGCCTGGCGGGGAGCAGGAGGAGCACGGCTCGGCGGGGAGAGTGCGGCACGAGTTTGCAAATAGCATGCGTTTCCACTGTGTTTATTTTGTGCTCTGGAAACAGCTGTTGCTATTCTGACACTTGCCAGCTCCGCAGGATCTTCAGGGAGTCTCCTTCCCTCCGCTCCTGCTGCCCAGATTCCCCCTTCAGCGTTTGCTTTTGCTATTTTATTTTTTTTCCAGGCGACCTTCTCCTTTTTGCATTTCTTTTGTTCCCAGCCGGGGTGTGAAGAGGGGCTGGGTGTGGGGAGACGGGCTTCAGCACTCCAACCGCTCCCGGCTGGAAGAGCCACCGGGGACCCTGCCCGGGGCAGTCCAGCCTCTGCTGGCCGCAGCATCCTCTGGTCCCTGACCTCCTGGCACTGCCTGAGCATCCTTGGGCGCGACGGCAGCTGGAGGACACCCACCCTCGCCCCGGGCATGCCAACGGCACATCCCACGCGGGGGGCAAGGGTGGCCGCTGCCGAGGGGCCGCCCGGATCCGTCCCTTTGCTGGCCAGGCGTGCGTTAGCCCACGGCGGCTCCGCGCCGGATTAGCTGGGTTAAACCGCTAATGCTGCCGCTGTGTGGAAGGCTGCTTTCAGTAAGTGGCTCCCTGTAGCTTATTTGACTCCAGGCCCAAATCTAATATCTCAGTGGGCCTGTTACATTAAGCAGGCCCAAGTGGTAGGAGATTTAAAGCATCAAAATGAAGTGCTTTATCACTCCGTACTGTGTTCTTGGCTGCTTTCGTTGGCCTCACTTCACAGGCGCCGCAGCCTGCGAGCCGAGCCCTCTCGGCAGGCCCATTACAAATTCCACTTGTTGACGGTTGCCTTGTTGCAGGATTTAATGGTAGAATAATATTTACACAGTAAACTCCTCTGGAGGTGTTATAAACACCATAAAAAGGATTTTAGAAGCTTAATGAGCGTTAGTGAAGTCGAGACAGGATAATGTGGCAACTGTGTGCTGTAATCTGATTTGGCACCTTCTGCACAGCAGGAGTTAGTGGGTGGAAGAGCTTTTTAGTTTTTTTTTTTGTTTTAGTGTGTAATATTGTTTGTTTAGCATGGTGCTAAACAGGGGATGCAGAGCGAGGCCCCCGCAGGACCGGCCGGCCTGAGTGCACAGCCAGGCATAGGGAGCGCGGGCTCCGGCACTCCCGGTACCTTTGATGATGACATTGCAGTCGCTTTTTGTCAGAGATGAAAGGATCAATGATTGGGCGAATTTAATGCTTGGTGGCGCAGCCTTGAGCTTGGTCATAATGGTAACATCAATAATTTTGGGACATTTTGGGTGCGGGGAGCCAAGCAGGCAGCAGCCAGTGGGAACAGTGGCTTTCCCAAGGGGCGAATGCAAGGCAGGGGACGGGCGAGGGTTTCAGGGCTGGGATCTCCTCGGAGCATCACTGCAAACAGCCCACCGTGGGAATGAGCTCCTGTGCCTTCAGGTGGGACCCTCCTCCCCTGCACCCATTTGGTTGTGAACGTTACCAGACACCCTGGTACAGCAAAGTCCCTTTCTAAATCTGACTTTATTTTATTTCATTCTTTCTAGGGAAAAGGAAAACCCTGAAAACAAAATAACAACTTGCTCTTGCTGAAGCACCAACAAATGGTCAAGAGCCGATGAGGGACACCCCCGGGTCTGTTGCTGGAGGAGCACGGCAGCAATCCCAAACCGCCTCTCCTGTGCTGCGGTGCCATCGCGGCCGTGCCGGGGGCTGAGCGGCTCTTGCTGTCCCCTGGGCTGGCCCGGACCCCCCGGCACATGCGGGGTGCAGAAGGGGCAGGGGCAGCCCTGGGAACAGCAGGCCCAGGCTCCACTGTCGTCCCTGGCACTCGCAGGTGGCGTGCTGCAGCCATGCATTTTCCTGTGTCTTTTTAATGTTATAATTCATGTTTCCTCCTTTATCTGAGCTGAAAATGCCCTCTTCTCTATTTATGCGCACACATATATATACACATGCACAGATGCACACACGTATCTGGACTATTCTAGGATCACTTTGCGAATCAGCCCAGTGTTTGGTTATTCATGTGCAGATATTTTAAGGTTCTGTTCTGGGGAGGCAGAGAGGGTGCAGCTTCTCGGTGGGCATCTCTCCCAGGGGAGAAGGGGGACCGGCTCCTGTGCTCAGGAACTCCGAGCTGCCCGTCTGTGACCAGTGCTGGCTTCTGCTGGTGGGAAGGCCATTTTCTGAAAGGAAAATTGTTGGTGGGAACCTTCCCATTTCATAAAGTGCTGGTTACCAAAGGATATCTTCTTGGGTTTTTGCTAAAATGATTTTTCAGAATTTAGATTCTTTTTCATTTTGAATTTTGAACATTTTTATATTTTTTATTTTGCTGTTATATGAACATATAAAAGATTTTTTTAAAAAAAATCTATTTAATGCATGCTGTTGAAAATTGGTATTCTCTTCCCCTTTAGAACACAAACCAAAGGTGAAGTGCAGCATTTCAGCCACGAAGCAAACGACTGCTTCCTCCACAGCTCCTCTCCCTGCGCTCGGCTCTGGTTCAGCCCTGCTCGTTGGGGTCTGTTCTACAGCACAGGGCCCGCTGTCCGCCCGCTCGGTGGTAAACCCCATCCCCTTTCGCCACGTACGCTCTGCAGGGGTTTGTGAACTTCGAGGACTTTGATTTTGACACTCGAGGAACTACCCTCAGCCTTTCCAATTTCTGAGGGACGCGAGGAGCCGTGAATCTTGAGGCTGACTTGCCAGGAGCAAAAAGCTACCTTTTGTAAATAAGCCAATATTTTCTTTCTTTCAAGGGGAAGCTGACAAAGATCAATACCAGCCTGCAAAAGACATTGCCCTCTTAAGAATTAGCCCTTTGCAGAATCATTAATCCATGAAGCTGTTACAGGGTGACAAGAGCATGGAGGCTCTGCCAGCTCTTGGAGGGATTGCAGCAACATCCCCTTATGCACAGAAAAACAAACCAAATGAAATTGCCGAGAAAATAGCTGCCATGCTGCGGCTCATTCTGCCCGAGGAGGCGATCTGACTTTAATTAAGAAAGGCTGTTTGTACTCATGATAAGTGTCATTAAAATTACCTGGTATTTTGCTTCCATTTGACTCCAGCTAGGTCTGTGCAGGGCTGGGTTGGCTGCGTGACCCCTTGCACCATCCTCTGGACCGATGGCACGCGACACGGTGGAGCGTGCCCCAGAGCACACCGGGGACAGCTGCGCTTGCCCATCGTACCAATAAGGATGGAGCGCTAAGAAAATCAGTAAAATTATACTTCTGGATAAAAAAAAAGGTGGCATATTCATGCTTGGCTGCTCTTAGGCATTGCCACAGCTTTCCCAAGTGCTCCAGCGCTTCTTTCTCTTCTGGCCATCCTGGCACGGGATGAGTGACAAGGGATGAGCTTGAACCCACAGGCGAGTCCACAGTGCTGAGTTAAAGGCACCCCGACAGTGGGATTTATTAGGCTCACTAGTCTCCTGGAGGAAAAGATAGATGCCCTATCCCTTGAAATATTTAACGGCTTAATTCTGCACAAAGCGCTTAGGTATATGCTGTGACGATCGGGCGCTCAGAAACAAGTGGTGAGCGCAGTACAAGACCCTATAGAAAAAAGAAAAGATTAAAGGAAATGGCTGAAGGAGGAAAAATATTAACAAGTGGGCACTTTGCCTGTCCAAGCCCTGCTAGCTTATCTTCTGGCAGCAGCCAGGCTGCAGATGCCCAGGTTTGGATGTGCCAGGGTGGCTTTGAAGGGCAGGGAGAGCCCCCTGCAAGCGTGGGGTGGACACGTTGGGAGCTGGTGCCCCCTTGGAGGCAGGCGCTGCTGCTCCCTTGGCTGGAGCCTTCCCTGCTGAACTGCTTTGTCACTGGAGGTTTTTTTGATTCATGAGAATTAAACCATGCCCCTTTCCTACAAACACTCGTCTCCTTCTCTTTATTCGAGGAACAGAAAATAGTAAGTGAGGAAAAACGGAAGAATCCAAAGCTCTGCACACAGTCCCTGAGTCGGTGCCTGAGCATCTTCACTGCAGAGGGAAAAATCGATGCTATCAGGAGCCTGAGCCCATTGCTTCGGCACCAGCCGAGCTCCCCACGAGATGGAGGAGTGTGTGCCAGGAGAAAAGCCCCGCATGCTCCCCAGCACTGCGGTGCAGGACTGCGTGCCACCAGCTCAGAGCTCGTCCTCCAGTGCAAACCTCTCGGCGAGGAGGAGGCAGTGGTGTGAAACTGGGGACCCCATGATTGTAAATGAAGCCCCTGGGTGCACGGTGACAGTGTGCAGCCTCCTCACCTCTCCCAGGGGCCCATGAGCAAGCAGGGCTACAGAGCATACGTCTGCTCTCACCCTGCACTGGGGGATTCACCTCCCCTGATGCAGGGCAGGGCCACAAGGAACCAAACTCCACATGTCTAAAGGGAGCAGGGTTGACCAAGTGTGGTTTTCTAAACAAGGTGGGAATCTCAATTAAATCAATAGGGCACTGTGGAATAAGTTTACACATGTGAAGCTTATCAGGAGCTGAATTAGCTGGTGCCATTGCCAAGGAGGAGCCCTTGCTGTCTGATCTGCTGCTGCGCAAATCCAGTGAATGACCGGGGGGAAAGAGCCATGAGCGGTCCCAGCGCTCCCGTAGCTGCTCACAAGGGAGCGTGCAGCAAAGGGGATGGGGCAAGACCTGCTCTGTAAGTACCTGTTGCGGTCACCAGCACTACAAGTATTTCACTGCTGTTGTGCGGAAACTCTTCACCTTCCTCCGGTCTCTGCAGCTCTGCTCTTTCCCTCTGGTTTGTATCTGGACCATAAAAATGCAGTTGGCTCTGTGAACCAACTCAGTGAAGCTTGAGCGCATTGCTCTGTTGAAGCTCAGGAATCCCACATGCACTCCTAAAATTAAGCATCTAATCCCTCTCAGATCAACAGGACAGTTTGCTTGCTTAAAAGAAAGCGCTGTTGGGCCATGATCTAGCGTGGTGGCATGGCGGTGGAGAAACCCTGCTACAGCACCAGGGGGAAGGCGCCCGTGTGGCAGCCGGGCAGACCCCGACCCGCGGTGGGCACACAAAATGGCACGTGCACATGGTGAGCAGTGGACGTATGGGTGTGAGATAACGTGTATAATCTTATTTAACCAAGAAGAAAAATGAGCCAAAAGCTGAAACGGTGTCATGTCTAGTTAACAGCTAGAAATGAAAAAATAATTCCAAACAAGGCGTTTGTCACAACATTGAAGGGTCACCCGCTAAGCGAAGGAAGCCAAAGAGGGAAACAGTTCTTAGGGGTAATTACAGTTTCTAAGAAGTTTTTCACTCGCTCTGTAATTGTCGGAGGGTGGTGATTGGCACCGCGGTGCCGCAGCAGTGCTGGGAAAGCACCACAATAGAGCTGTAATTTACAGGCTGGAACCGTGAAGTCAGAAATGGTTTGGGAATTATTACTAATCTTTATGGATTCAGTGGTTCATATGCTGGCCAAGGCAATTTGGATTACAGATTCTGGGGAACCATTAACGGTGATCTCACGTGTGCTCTCACACTGCCTGAGCATCTCCTGCCCGAGACCCCGTGTTTCTGGGTGAACTGGAGCAAATGTTGCTTCATTTCTGCCATGGTGAAGAGCTCTCCACTCCTCGAGGCTCCCATGGGAGGTAGTTATAAAAAGCGAGAAAGTTGCCTTATCACCTTTCCTTAACGAACTAAATGATTAAAAGTGCTCTAAAACCAAGAGCAGCAGGCACAAGGCAGTGGCCATGCCCACCCCAAAACCAGAGGGCAAACCCCATCCCAGTGCCTGGGATGCTGCCGGGGATGGCAGCGTGTCCCAAGCTGCTGGTGAGGTTCCCAGCTCCCTGGCTGCTGGGGAAGGCACCGGCTGCTGTGCAGAGCAGAGTTTTGCCACCCTGCCTGCGGGCTTGGGGTCCTGCCGGGCTCCTGCCTGCCGTGCTGAGCAGTGCCCTGGCCCTGCGGGCCCCTTCTGCTGGGCAGGCTTGTCTGCTGCCTGCAGGGCTTGTGGCCAGACCCCCCCAGAGACCCAGAGGCACGATTTGGGGCAAGATTATTTTTTTTAACGAGTTACTTTTCCAGGCGGTTCGATTCCCTGGGTTGCATGTGGCTGAGCGAGGGCAGCATGGGTTACGAGAAGTGAATTTCTGACATAAAAGCTCCTCTTTGCTCTCAGTAACTCCATCCTCTGCCAGCACGGAAATGCGCAGCTCTTTCACGTCAGGCAGCTGCCTGTGTTCGGGAGAATGAAAAAAAAAAAAATCACACTTTTTTCATTTGTGCTGATTTGCATATTAATAGTTTGCATATTAAACAACTACTTCAGAGGGTGGGCGGGCTAATGAATGCAGCAGTCTCCTCTATTTTAACTCAATTTGCCTCATCCATATTCCAATGACTTTGGGGATTGGTATTCAGTTTTCATTGAAATTATCCAAGCCAGACCTAATTTGTGCTGCCCTTCCATTAATCCAATTAATTAGCACCATTGATGTGTACTGCCTTTGTAATGCAGCTTTGTTCAGCACTGCTGCCGCTAATGACAGCCTAGTATCAGAGCAAATAATGAGCAAACCAAAGGAGCATTTGACCCTTGATGTACCCTCACACAATGCAGCAGTTTTTAGTCTGGAGGCCCTAATTTAGGTTCGATAGCCCAAATTATAGACAATAATTCAATATTCTTTGTGGGGAGCTGAGCAAGTGTCACCCTGCCATTTGTTTAGCTTATAATTTTTTCCTGCCTCTTTATTTATGTATTTTTTTTCCTTTTCATTATTTTCCAACCTGCCCTCCCTGCTCCACCTCCAGCATTGATTTCTGACCTTGTTTCCACTGAGAGGTCTGAAGATCTCTGTGCTCTGAAGGAATTCATTAACCTTTCCCCCTGCCCAGAACTAGAGAGAAAATCTTTATATTTTTAAGTAAGGCAAATAAACACTGTTAGTGATTATTGGAGTCCCCTCACTGGCTGCTCCCCAAGAACTCGACTGCTAGCTTAGGAGCCACTTCTGGGTTTCCATCTTTTGGGTAATTTGGGGGTTTGAAATAATTGTTTAAAGATTGACTAATTTTTTCCAGAGCCCGGGTTCCCCGCAGTGCTATCCGTGCTCTGTTGCCACTCTCTGCGCTGGGTACCATCGCACTGCTTTCCCTTTGCTATGGCACAGCTCCAGCTGCGAGGCCGGTGCCCGAGCAGCCCCGTTGTCCCCGCAATGGTTAAAGACCAACATGTAATTAAATGTGGCATAAGAGCACCATAAAACCAATCCCATGGCCGCAGACCCTGAGCCAGGATATGTCCTCAAAGCGCTGCTGAAGCCTGGGGGTCCACCTGGGGAAGGGGGATGCGGGGGAGCCTGCAAGACCTGTCCAGATGTTCAGAAAGCAGCTGCTACACCTTGTACACCAGGTCCCCTCCATCCCTGGCCTGCCGGAGGAGGAGAATCTATTAAAGGAAGCATTTAGCTATGGTTATCCAGGTTATACAGGTAGGTCAGTAAATTCATTAAGTTAATTAATTACACGCGGCACATTCACTGTGTCCACAAGTGTTTGAACTGTAAGGAGGAAGGTATTGTCAGAGCCGGGAGGAGGACAGAAAGTCAATTTGCAAAGGGATATGGAGATTTTGATGCTCAGCTTGCTTTTAACTGGAACAAAACCGGAAGGGTTTTTCAGGAAAATTCCTGGGAAGGTAGCAAAACCCTATTCCAGGAAGGCTGATAGATAATTTGGCAAAAGCACTGTTTTGGATAAAACAAATCAGTTCTTTTTAGACTTTTAAAATCTCACAACAGGTAATTTAAAAAGTTGCTACAAGAGTAAAGGTTGAACACGGTTGTAGCCTTACTTTGTTTCCCTTGCTTCTACCAAAATTTAATTTTGGGAAAATAGTCATGGTTTTGCAAAGTGTTTGCACTGTGCAAGAACGATGTTTTCTGGAGGTTTTCCGGAGCAGCCCGGTCACACCTCCCTGCAGGCAGGCTGGGATGCTGCATGGGTCTACGCAGGCCATCCTGCTCCTGCAGCTCTGCGGGGTTAAGGTGCTGCCAGGGACTTCGTTCCTGCCCCAGGCTAGGTCACAGCACAAAGCAGCAGAGGCCATTGCCGTGGCCTCTGGGACCATGGCATGGGGCAGGGTGCTTCTGCTGGTACCTGCTGAGCTGTAAGCAGAATGGGGAGTCTAAGCAAGCATCTCCTCCTGTGGCTCTCCATGCTGTTCCCAATCACTTCTCCTCAGCATTATAAATCATGCTATTTGAATAGAAGCTTATACAGTTAGTTGCCTGAAAGATTTTACTGATTAACCTTAAAATATGCTATAAATCTTATTCTCTTACTTGCTCATGGAGCACTGAGAAAGCAAACAGGATCCTGTGCCGTTCAAGGCTGGTGTGCGCAGCAGGGCAGGCTCCATTGGCACAGGGTGAAGGAGCTCCAGGAGCTCCCGGGGTGCAGGGGCTGGGGAGTGCAGGGTGTCCTTCTGCTCTCTGGGACAGGCTGCAATCTGCATCGCAGAAAAAAGGTGTTTTTACACTGGTCTGTCTTCCTGTTGAGACATACAGTCAGTGCTGTACCACAAGGCTGAGGTCTCCAGCCGACCTTCTGGCAGTGGGTTGCTAGTGGGCTGCTAGTTGGTGAGTAGGTAATTCCAGTCTCCTTGGCTGTGCTTTGTCTACGGCTTCAAAATAATGTCTCTTATTCGTCTCTTCATCCTGAAAACCACATTAAAACCATAGTCACTGAGGTGTGGTGTGTCTTACCCTGCAATTGCATCTTCTCCTCTAGGCCAGTCTGTGTTGTCAGTGGAGAGGAACCACCAGCCCGTCCACACAATGAGCCACTGGCTTCAGGAGCACTGTGTGTGCTTTGGGCCTGTGACCTTCCTACGCTGGGGCTCAGGGACAATTTGCACCTCAAAGGCAAGATGCACAGGTACACAATATTGCAGGTCTTTTTTTTGGGTTGGACAGTACAGCAAGCCATTCCTTCTAAATAATATTTTCTATGTGTACACAGGGTGGTTTCTGCTGTGTTGGTGCTACTCATCTTCTGATGAAATGTGAGGGAGGAGGGTTTTACTAGTGTGGTGCTTTAGTACCTCTTCCCTCATGCCTTGCTGTGTGACAGAGCCTTGCCTCCAGTGACACACCTGAATTTCTGAGCTGTATGAGCTAACCAGTTCCTGAGAAATAAATATAAATAGTAAGAAAGATGTATCACAAATATATTTAACTCATGTGTTCCACCCCATGCCATTGCTTTATGCTGCACTGTAATGTGCGAACTAACGTGGACCATGTGGTTTTAAAAAAAATATTAAAAGCATCTCTGCTCTCAGGGTTTTGTGCTCCACAGAGAAGGAGAGAGGGAGGAAGCAGGTTTGTGGCCAGTTGCCTGCTGTTAGCCTGCAGCTCCAGCTTTGCCAGGCTGCAGGGTCTTTTTAAACTTTCAATAATCCCTCTTTATGATCTTTGTTGGTGGCAAGAAGACCGAGTGAAGCATCCAAAGCAAGGTGGTATTTAATGAATACTTCTTTGTCTGAGATGAGGGCCTTCATACCAACCTGAAAGATCCCGTTGTCTGTCTGGCACTGATGCAGTTAGATCCCGTTTAGTGGCATCACTCAGGACTTGTCATATTACAGTATGTCACAACATGTCAGCCTCTGACAGGCTGGATACCCGCTATTAAGTTGCAGACTAGTTGCAAATACAAAATACAGGTGGTGAATGAAGGCAGTGCCAGGACCAGAGTGGATGCCCTTTCTGGCAGTCGGGGTATGGCTCTGCAAGCCCGGCTTTGCAGAGTGGGGTATGGCTCTGCAAGACCAGCTTTGCAGAGTAGCCCTGGGCTTTGGCATGAACACGGGAGGGCAGGCTTTCTGAAAACACATGAGGCAGAAGCAGCCTCCAGAATGGTGCCAGACAGCTGTATTTGGAAAAAATTCCTTCCTGACACCAAAGTATCAGTTTAATCCTGATACAGCATCCAGGCACCAGAGCTGTCAGCTAGAAGAACTAGAAGAAGCAGCACATGCAGTCAATGTCCTTTCTGTAGCTGTGGCTGTATCTGATGCTCCAGGGAAAGGTGGAAAAGCAGAACAAGGCTGGAGGCCAATGTGTGCATCAGGCAGGTGGGGGATTCCTTCCTGTTCCTGTGTCTGGCCCGTGGAAGTCCCTGAAGCGAGTTTAATTAATTGGCTGCCTGTGAGTGCAGTACAACAAACACAGTACATCAAGTCTTCCTTTTGCCCCTGTTGGTGATATAATTCAAGCCTCAAATCATACGTTTAATTACAGGATCACCCTGTCTTGTCATGCAGTTCCTCCTATGAACTGGGCAAGCTCTGTCTTGAAGCCAACTGCACATCTTGCCTCCAGGACCTTACCTGGAAGGCTGGTCTGGGCTGTGTGGAGTTGCACTGGACTGAGCAAGGGAGGGTCCTGTTGAAGGAGATGGCATCTGCAGGAGTGAAACAGCCAGAACTTGGAGGCTGTGGCAGAGGTGGTCCCTCTGGAACCCCTCCTGCAGAGCTGCTGGGAGCATGCAGGTGCTACTGGTGTAGTGACTGGTGATGGTCCCTGGGTTGCGCCTTCTCCCAGTACCCACAGGCACTGTGCAGGAAGCCCTTCTCCAAGTTTGGGAGCAGGGGCAGCAGGACCGCGGGGGAGGAGAGGAGAGCCAAGGTCCAGCTCTGCTGGAAGCCAAAGCAGAGCACACAAGCTGCTGTTGAAATCCTGGCACCTCACCATGATGGTGCTGGCTGTTGCTGTGCATGTTTGGAGCTGTTGGAGCCATGTCTTCCAAGAGATCCCATGGGGACAACAGCTCTCCATCGCTTCCTGCCCTGGGACAGACCTGGCCAGTGGGCAGTGTGGATGGATCCCAACCATCTGGCTGAGCTAGGAACATCCAAGCCAAACAAGCCCTGCGCCCCTCTGACACCCAAGACAGGCCGATCCCCCATGCCTGTACTCCCCGTGCCACTACATAAACCCCTTGTCTTCCATAGGGTTCCTATGCTATAACAAGCCAAAAATCAGGCTGATTTTTATTTGTTTTATTATTAAGCCAATGAGGTTATTTAGCCCATTTTATGCCCCATTAAATTCTGTGTTTGAAATTCTGCATAGAGCTGGAGCTTTGCAAACAGGCATGCTCCATGCCCATCAGCGACGCTCGCGGTGTTTGTCTTGGAGCGCCCAAGCCCACGGCCCCTGTTTACTCCCTGGATATTCTTTTCTTTCTGAGGCTGGTGTGGCTGAGAGAGATGAATGCTCTGTCTGTTATTGTTACCTCTTCTCACTTTTTTTTTTCCATGCTCTCATCACTAGTTTGAGTGCTTCTTATTTTCCTTGCCTCAGAAAGAAGCCATAAAATTCCCCAGACCGTGTGTGGTATGGTGTGCACTTACAAATTACCATTGAAAAATGAATTGCCTTGACAAAATCTAATGTTTTGTGACACAGCACAAATATGCATTTCATTCTTGAAGAGAAGGAAAAGGAGCTCATTGGAAATATTAAATTAAGCAGTGTAACAGCTGAGAATAATTTGGTTTTCTGCTCTGTTGCTTGTGATTTGGTATGGAGTTTGAGGTGGCAGGCCAGTTCCTGTTTAGAGTATAAAGCACACAGATGCCTCAGATTTTATTCTTTGCTTTGGAGCAACTTGTTTTCACTGGTGCTGGAGGCTGGGTGCAGTTCAGAACATGGGTTTTGGGTAAGATCCCAGAGGCAGGGAGCTGAGGTGGAGAACATTGTGGCCAGTGTGTGGAAATGTTTACCATCGTGCTGCAGTGGGTCACAGGAGACCAATGTGTAGCCTGCAATTTTTGCTGGTTCTCTGGTGGTTTAGAATAAAATCCATCTCCATTAAGAACAAAGCAGAGCAGGACTGGTTTTGGGAATTCCTGCTAACAGCTCTGAATCCCCACTGTAGAGGGGCTTAAAAAAAGTCTTTACTCTCTTCAATCATCCAGCCCTTTAATTACCTGCTGAGTTTCATACAGTGACTCATTCCCCAAAAGAAGGGCCTGGGTGGCTTCTTGCAGAGCAGTGCAGATGTGAAACTCCCTGGGGTGCCACTTACCCCTTGTCCTGATGAAGTCCAGCACCTGTTTCTCCTCCCCTTCTGCACCCATCACCGTCCACCTCCAGGCTGATGCTCTGGCACGGTGAGACTCCGCAGAATGCAAAGCTCTGCAGGGCTGTTGCTCTGCAGTGATGGACCAAAGGTGTCCTCTGGGGTCTGCACAGCCAAGGACGGAGCCCAGCCATAGCTTGGTGGGTGCCACAGGGGGTGAGGGCATCAGAAAAGTGCCGGTGGCAGCATGGTTGATAGCTGGGCAGCAAGGAGCTGCTCACAAGAGACTTTTGCCTCCTGGGCGGCACGGCCCCACAAGCTGGGTGTTGGACCTATGTGTGTCTCAAGGTGGATTTCTCATTGCAAGCACTGGGGTTTATTTCATCAGTCTTAGTTATTTATTTGTCTTAAAGTAGCATCCAGAAGGGGACTGGAGCTCCAGAGGGACAAATACCATGAAAACTCTCGGAAAGCAAGAGTCCCTGTCCCAAACAGGCTGTGGGCTGTGGCAGTGCCGTAACAAAGGATGTTAACGTGCTTTAACACACGAGGGAGAAGCCAAAGAATAGGGTGATCAAGTGGTACAGCCCAACAGTACCCAAAGTCCAGTCTAATGTCCATCTTTTGCCCTTTCTTTTTCCTTTTTCTGCTGGTGATGTGTGCTGTGGAACTGCTTGTTCCTCTGTTTTCCCAAGTTTTGCAGTTGGAACAGTTAGCTGTGGAAACCAGCACAATATCAGCCACCAAAACCTGTAAATATGGATCTGCTCTGTCTTGCTGAGGTGCTTATAGCACAACCATCTCTATGATCTCTACTTCATTGGTTATTTGCTATTTATTATTTACTGTTCCTTAAAGCTGGTCAGAATCTTTCAGATCAAGAAGTGTATTTTGGTGGAATCGGAATATTTTCTAAGGGAAATGTCAATTAGAAAACCCCATGGTTTCTTAGCAGGTTTGAACGCAGCTTGGCATTTCTTCATGAAGCCCTTAGCGCTGGCTGGCCAGGAGACAGCCGATACTTACCTTTCAGCTGAACTCTTCAATGTGGTGCAGTCAAAATGAAAAAATTCTGGAATTTCTTATTCTGTGAAGAATCTTCAGGTTTTTGTCCAATTTGGACTGAAACCAGATGAAAATGTTGCCGTTTCCACAGGGTGGGAATTGTGTTTTTCAGATAACACTGTTCTATTCCCTTATGTCCCGCGAGAGGCTTAGAGCTGAACTTCCAAACTCAAAGGCAGAGCCCTGCAAGGATCTCCTCGCCTGCGGAGGGGCTGTGCCCCAGAACACCCCACAGCCCCTCCAAGCCCTCTCTCAGCTGGGTGCTGCAGGGTACGTGCCGGGGGAAGGAGATGAAAGCACAAAATGGATCAGGAAATAAAGGTAGTAAAACCATGATAGATCACAGCAGTAAAACTTGCATTTATAGCTCATCTTGTGTGGTGGTTGAATCATGGTGCTAAGGCACTGGAGTACTCGTGTCCGAAAACACCCGCGCGTGTTGGCGGGGCGGTTCCTGTGGTGGCAGCAAGCGCAGCCCTGCGGTGGGGCAGGTGCTAGACCATGGGGAGCAGGGTGGGCATCACCGCTGGGTGTGTCACACCTCAGTCTCCAAGTCTCGATTTTGGAAGTGGTCATCTGCTAAGGTCATGCACGGCCAAGGAAGGCAATCAAGCCCAGATGCAGTCACACTCTCGGCTTGGTTTACTTGGCAGACTCTGATTCTTACACTCTTTACATTTGCCTCTGATCCCAGCTACCCCCAGCACCCACAGCCACTCGTGGCAGTGAGCAATGCTCATGGGGGAGCACCGCAGCCCCTGCCTGTCCCCAGTCGGTGGCCAAGCCAAGAGCAGCCGGGAGCTCAGCCACCCGGATGCGGGGATGAGCCCGGCCCTGAGGCGCGGTGTTGTCGGCTTCACTTCTTTCCAGCAAAAGCCAAGCTCAACCTGCCGCTCACGCCAAGGAATCTTTGGCACAAGGATGTGGGTAGAAAACCCACAGGAGTGTCAAAGCCATGGACAGTCTCCAAAGTGAGAGCAGTGTTTGACGGGGGAGAATATGCTTTGGAAAATTTACTTGATCCTTGTTTGGAAGCAGCACTGAGAAGCACACTGAGCCCTTCGCAGACACACACATGCTGCCTTGAGGATATCTGTACAAAGCAAAGCACTGGAAACATGTTGTCATCCGCCTCCTCCCTCTCATTCCTGGCAATCGAGTAAATATCCAAGGAGCTGCTTAGATCTGAGTGCAGGAAAGCAGCCACCCCAGCCCAGCACCAGCGGCAGGGACACCTCCAGTGCTCGGTCCTAGCTGGCAGCTGGGTGGGCACAGCGGGTCCTGTGCCAAGGGCACGGCGGCATTGCACCTCCTTGTTTGCTGGAGAGGGACTGGGCAATGAAAGGGTGCCATGGGCAAGCTCAACGCTTATCTGGATCATTCACCACTTGCCAGGAGTGCTGGTTTCTTCTCTCCCATAGCCAACACTGAAAGCCAAGGACTAGACATGGCACAGCTAGTGTTGTTTTAGCATCCCTCTTTCTTAAAAAAAATAATTAAAAAAAAATAAAAAAGAAAATCTGGACAACTTCCCAGATTGTACATCTGTCCGTATAATTTACACCACGAGGATGAGGAAGTGAGGAGGGCTGTAAACTCTTTCCATCTGTGCAGTGTGTGTGATGATTTTTCCATTCCTTACTTGCCTCCCCTACCGAAAAATCCTGGGCTTGCAGAGGGTTTGCCAGCCAGTGGGCAGCCCTCGAGTGCCAGGGGTGTCTGCGTGCCGCGGGTGGTCTGTCTGCCAGACCTCTGCTCCCCTCGCCTCTTCCTCTTGCAGGGCAGCGCTTGAGCAGCTCCTCCTGCACCCCATCCCCTGGGAGCACCCAGCCACCTGCCTGGAAATTGCAGTCGGCTGAAAATGTTCCCTTACAACTATTTTGACTGAAAAGGTTATTTTTTGACAATTGGGTTCTTTTGCAGGACAGACTGATGTTCCTTCGAAATAATCCAACTCCTGGTAGAGCAGCCCTCTCCAGAAGATTGAGTCTAGAAATGCTCCCTCAGGGGTCCCTCTGTCCCTGCCATTAATGGGGTTCCCCCTATCAGCAGGGCTCCCCTCCACCTGTGGGGTGCCCATCTGGGCTGTGCTCGCCTCCCCTTGCCCTGCAGCTTCTCAGAGCTCCTAGGAGGGCCAGCAGCAGAGCAGCAGGGTCCTGGCAGCCATCAGGCAGTGAGGAAGAGGAGCAGGAGACGGTTGAAGCCGTGGCCCATGGCACGTCGCAGCAATGTCTCAGACTGCACGTAACTCAGTGCAAACATCTCGGGCCCTCTCCCCTTTTGGCCTCTGCAAAGCACTGGCAGTTCCTGGTCCAGGGTTTCTGGAGGCTCCGAATGCAAACCCCATATTCCCTGTGCCACTGTCCCATCTAACCCCACACGGGTCTCTCCCGAGCACTCAGGTTCCTCCTCCACGGGGAGTTCAGGGCTGGCAGCAGGAGCGAAGAGCTGTTGTGCTCACCCTGGGCTGGGGCTCCTCTCCTCACCCCTTAAATGGGTCGTTATTAGAAAGACTTGATTCACTGAGGATGGGGAAGCAATTGAAATGATATCTGAGTCCGGGTTTTCAAACTGATTGGTGGTGTAAAATTTTTTGTTCTTATATCAGCGGGATTTCCTTGGAGAAAAGCTCGTGCTCCTGGCAGTGGGAGCATGGCTTGTCAGCACAAAGCGGGACCCACCGGAGCTGGCCACGGGGCGGGTGGGCTCAGCTCTGAGCTCAGCTCCCCATGTGAGACAGGGTTTGCTAAACTCAGCCTGCTCTCCCGAGCTAGCCAGCTTGTTATAAATGTGCAGATACCAATATAGGCTGAGTGGGTGGTGAGAGGGGACCTCGTGTACTGCATAACTGGAGGGCTTTTGCAGCTATATCAGATGAAGAGATGAATGAAGGAGCGGGATGTTGTCACCTTCCAGCACCCACTCGTTCCCTGGCACACCAACAGAAGTTGAATTTCTTTCAAACTTCCCGTGAATCACTCCCAGGCACGCAGGCGGGTTCGGAGTGTTTCTCTGGAGCCGTCAGGGCCCTGTGCACCGGCCCAGTGTCTCCTCCAAGCTCAGCCCCATGCCCCAGCCTGTGCTGGGGACCGGCTGGGCCCTGCTGGTGCTCACAGCATCCTCATGGCACCAGTGACCAGCTCAGGCCCCTCACGTCAGGGGCGTGAGGACAGGGGTTGACAGGCTGCCTTTGGGGTGGCCCTGGTCCTGTCCCTTGTCCCCATCCTGCTGCCCAGCACAGACAATCTGTGCTCGCCCCCGGACTGCAGGAACAGCTGCAAAAATAAACACCAGCGATGCCGTCTCAGCCTTCTCCTGGGCATTTCGTGCCTGCACAGGGACCTCTTCCAGGAGGAGTAAAATGAAGGCTCTGTTCATGGTTCCAGGAAAAGGCTGGTGCCTTCCATCTCAGCAAGACGGCTCCCTGGCACCGATGTGTCCCTGGTTTGCCTCCCTGTACAGGGAGCAGACAAACAATATTTGTCCTTCCAGGTGCTCTCCAACAAGCTCTACATAACCCTTTCCTTGCTGGTGCCCTGCAGCACCCCCATCTGCAGGACAAGCATTGCCCTAAGCTGCAGGCACTGCTGAGGGTGCCCAGAGGGCTGCTTTGCCAGGGCACGCTGGTAGCGGGAGCAGCACCGATGTGGTTAAGAAATACTAATAAACTTTCTAGGCTAGGCACTCAGGCAGGCACTTCCTCCGTCTTGACATTAAATTCCTATTGGTGTGACTCATTAGCTATTTATTTATTTAAAGCCACTGAGCTATTTGCAATATTTTTAAAAAGCAAACACAGTGTGTGGGCAGGGGAGCTGTTCTGCCTAAATGTTCATCTCAGTGACACTGATGATAACTTATCAGAATAAATAAGGAATCTTCCAATCATTATTTTTTTACTGGGTGAGCGTTTAACGTGTTCTGTAGGAAAAAGTCACAATGTTTCCTTCTCAGAAACTTTTTACCAGCCTGTGTGTTACATCCAGGTTATATCCCTATGTGGGTAGCTGCCTGCATATTCTCCGCAGCCCCAATTAAAAACGGAATACATCATCTCTTCCCTCCTCTCTTGAAACCCTCCGCAGCTCTGCTGGGTCCCTCCTAGAGCAGCCACTTCGGTGGGGCTGGATCAGAAATAGGCGCCATAAATTAGCGTTTGTGCAGTCCCGGGTTCATGACGGGTATTCAGGGAGCCTGCACGGTCATACTTTGAGAACAAACTTTTGGCTAATTATAATTCGGACATTATATTTCGGTTTCATGCCAACAGCAATCTTCTGATATTGCATTCCAACCTGGGAGGTCTGGAGGTGTGCAAAAGCTCAGATCAAACGTGGAAACCTGAAAAATCAAACACTTTGCATCCCCTTATGTTTTTAAGTTATCTCATTTTTATATAACCCAGCTTGGTACAAATCCAGGAAATTTTTCTGCTACCATTATTTCCAGGGAAAGTGTGGCTTTTCTGCCATTTTGAAGTCTACAATTTCACTTCACTAAAACAGGAGTGTCTTAAAAACTTGAAAGACAGTGATCTCATCCGTGTGACAAAAACCCAGGAGCAGTTTTGTTCATGAAATCTTCTAAAGCTTTCCTTTGAAATACCAGGAATCCCAGAGACAGAAAATACCCATTTCTGCCTGGGAGGTTGTGTTCTGCTCAGCAGAGCAGCCGCGAGGAGCAGCGGGACGGTGCAGGTGGATGCCCCGTGGTGCAGGCGGGTGCCCCGTGGCACACGTGGGTGCCCCATGGCACTGCCACGCTGCATGTGCCACTGCTGCTGTACTTGCTCCTTGGGCATCTCCATCAGAGAGAAGAGCAGATCCAAAAGTGTCCAACATGGATTCTTATTGATCAGCTTTATTTTTCTCTTCAATTCTCAAAATTTTCAGAATTCCCCCTATGGCCACACTCTTCTTTTTACATATTTCTGTCAAAGAGCAAAGGGATGCTGGGCCTTCCACATCACCCACTCACCCGAGCAGACGTGTCCTCAATCGTCTGCTGGTGGCCGCTGCTGTGGGCGCACTGTTCCTTCTCGCAGAGCCCAGGGGTAGCAGTTAAACCCTCAGATGGCCACTTTCTAAAATGTCTGGATTATTTTTCAGGTAGATGTTTAGTGCCAGGCCACTGCCCGGGGGTCTCTGGCTCTCAGGCCAGCCAGGGGGGCTGCAGCCCTGTTTGTGGTGGCTGTGCCTGCCCTGCGCATTGGCAGGATCTGCGGGCAAGGGCTGCATGGGCAGCGGGAGGGAAGCGGAGCAGAGCAGGTGTTTTCTTCATGGAGAGAGTGGTTAGGCATTGGAACAGGCTGCCCAGGGAAGTGGTACAATCACAATCCCTGGAAGTATTCAAAAAATGTGCGGATGTGGTGCTTAGGGACATGGTTTAGAGGTGGACGAGGCAGTTAGTTAGGTTAATGGTTGGACTCGATGATCTCAAAGGTCCTTTCCAGTCTTAATGATTCTATGATTCTATTTGACAACGTGTGTGGCAGCCGTCTCCCCCAGCACCCCGGCCCTCGGCTGCCCTGCCCTGCCCTGTCCTGCTGGCGCAGGTGACTGCAGCACACCCTGTCTGCTAAATTTTTTGCATTCATCTTCATTTCTTCTCTCCCACCACTTCCCTCCCTGCTGAACAGGACCCGAAGGAAACATGTGCGCAGCCCGTGCTGGACCACAGCACGGGGCTGAGCGCGTGGTGCTGCAGGGGCAATGGTGGTGTTGGGGGCGTGCAGATGAGGGGCCTGCACTTTCCTGCTCTCACTTCTCTTCTAACTACCCCCATAATTGCCTGTGATGCCAAAAAAGCCATCCTGCCACAGTGCTTGGTACAAAAAGTCGACTGTTTTTATCTTCAAACTCAGATTAAAAAAAAAAAAGTGGATATAATGTCTTGCAGAATGCCTCCCTTTGTGAATCTCCTGCCTGATGCACCAGTCACATCATGTTATATTAGGCTTTGAAACATAACATGATGTGACTGATGCAACATATGACGGATGGTGTATCAGCCAGGAAATGTAAAAGGACCCAATTTTCTAAAGAGCATTGTTACAGAAACAAACAAGATGCCCTTTTAACTTGTATTGATTGATTGCAAAAGAATAAGCTCTGCTCATACTTTTGCAAGTACTGTAATTAGTTGGTAGAGCTACCTGGAGGGGGAAGAGCCAAACATGGTCCCCCCTGTCCCTGCAGCGGGCACCCGGGGAAGGTCTGTGCCCGGGAGCATCCTGTGCTCGTGGCAGCAGAGGGGCTGGCAGGCCCACACCCACCTTGGTATTTTTGGGTCGCCCAAGCATAAACTGCTGGAAAATCAGTTTCCTGGTGGGCTTCCATCACCGGCACCACCGCGCTGGCTCAGACACCTTTCACCGTGACACTCCCAGCGCACTGGCCCTGGAGCAGCAAACTGCATCTCATCCAGGGTCCCATCGCGGCCGAGGGGGAGAGCCTCGTCGCTCGGGTTTCTGCAGCTCTTTGCATAACAGTTGCTCTTGCCCCCCCTTTTTTCTTCTGATTAGCAGCTAAAAATCACAGATATGTCTGGCAGGACAATGCCTTTGACAGCAAAGGGAATATTAGGGTCAAGCTTTATTAAGAAAGAAGCTATTGAAATGACATACTCAAACATATTGCTATTAGGGACTTGAAGAGTATTTGCCTCATTAATGTAAAAGGTAGCTAGCAATCTTCTTGATCAACAGTGGCAATTTATTTTAAAGTGTCCATTTTCTGGATGTCAGAGGAAGACTTTTATTTATAATCTTATTTTCAATTTCCACAAAGAACACTTCACTCATGCTCTGTGCAGGGTTTTTTTGCAGACAATAACCGATTATAAAACTGTGCTCTCCCCCCCACACACATCCCCCTTGTAGTAGTGTTGACATATGGAAATGAATCAAAATGTAATAGGCATAATTACAAGCATTGTGTGCAGGCTACAATTAGTGTCTCTTCAAAGCAGACTTGTAATCAAAAGACACCAATAGAAGAGGGGAAGAAGCGAGCGAACGCTTCCCGGGATGAGCCTGTGCTGGGAAGAAGTTTCCCACCCGGCAGGAGTGGAGGGGGTGCCTGGCCGGGGCGCGCATGGGTGTCCCGGCGGGTGGACGAGCTCGGCCATCGCAGAGGCAGGTGACAGCGGTGCGAGGAGCAGCCTGCCACCCCCACTCCATCACTGCGGGCTGAGGTGGCACAGGCAAACTTTCTTCCAAAGACAAAGGCTGTAGAGAGGCATGCCATGATTTCATACCACCAGATTGCTTGCCGGGGAAAATGCAAAAAGAGTAAAAAAATATTTCAACATCACATTTCAAATGTAATATTTACATTTTTCAATGAAATGAGGTTAATTGGAATTATTTTCAAAATTTGTTCAACTAAAGTCAAACCAAAATCAAAATAATATTCAAAATGAAATTGTAACTTTCTGCAGAAACAGTTGCTCTGTTCATCTTGGAATTAGCTTGTTAGACTTTTTAATTCACCGAAGGTCAAAAATTATTTGTATTTTATTTTTGTGTGTGTTTTGTGAACTGGAGAATATATTATTCACATGGCTTTAAACATAAGATACAATTTGAGTGCAAGCAAAATCCCATTATTTTGTATTCCTTCAAACTCTGGTTAAGGTGGTGGATCTAAACACAGCTGGTTGACAGTTTTGCAATTCAATTTTTACCTGTCAAAAATGTATCAAATTGAAACTATTTTTGCAGGAACATTTCTATGTTAATAAGTTTCTGCTTTGAAATAAACCCCCAACCTTTTAATAAGGTTAAAGCATTATCTGTTGGCCTTATTGGAAGGGACTGCTGGATTTTCATTTTCAAATTCATTTTGTTCCCTAATAGTTTTTAAAAATCAAAGTCAGAATAAAATATTTTTTGGCCATTATTCAGCTGACTGTTTTTATTGACCCAAACTGCACTTCTTTTTTCCCAGGAAGTTGTTGAGGAGGAATTGTTCAGATCAGGAGCACAAGTAAATTTTGGATTTTGGGATTTCCTTCAGAATTCCCCGGTGCCACCGGGAGCCCCTCCCTGCAGCAGCCCCGCGGGATGCGCTGGCAGAGGCAGTGCCACCCAGGGGTCCCAGGAGACTCAGAGTCTGCCCTCAGTATGGGGCAGATGCAAACGCTTTGGTAATTATTGTTCTAGCTCGCACTTGGACAGCAGGATTGTGCTGCAGAAACACCCCTTGCCCTAAGTGTGTACATCTGCAAAGAGATTGCTGCCTGTCAAGACACCACCTGGGAGGAGAAGGGTGCATGGGGCCCCGGCACCTTTTGGCACCCGCCTGTGCCCTGGCCATCCTGCTGCCGGTGGGTGCAGGAGCCAGCTGGGGGGATGCGGGGTGAAGCCAGGCCTGCCCGCTCCCGCTGCCACCAGCCGTGCTTGGGGGATGCTCGGGGCAGAGCCCACCATGTCGGCACCAGCACCAGGGAGGAGGAGGGGGTGATGGTGGGGCAGCAAGAGCAGGGCGCTGCCTTGGCTGGTGCCGCAGCCACTCCGGGAGGGCAGCTGGTCCCACGGGATGGCTGCTCAGAGCAGGAGCAGCTCCATCGAAGTCAGTGGAGGGATGCTGGTGTCAGCCAGGGAAGGATCAATCCCTTTACCAGCGGGTCTGTGTAGGAGGACTTATATTTGTTTGCAGGAGCCAGATGGTTAAAGAAGAGAGTGACATAATTGCAAGAGCAGGAGCCATGAAAGGAGAGGGGGAGAGAAAGTCACTGGGGGAAGCGAGACCCGCGGAGCACGACCCCATGCACCCCGTGCCACAGAGCGGCGTCAGCAGCAGAGGGGCCATGCAGCGCCAGGGTGTGCCAGCACCTCGGCTCTGCTTCCCACAGGGATTCATCCCAGGGTGCTCTGGGACATCACTCCTGCATGTAGACATCCTTCCTCCCTGACTTGGGATACACAGAGAAACTGAAATGCAGGAGATACTAACGCTGGAAAAGTTATGAGGACAGAAGTGGCGGGCATGACCTTGTCATAGTCATGAAGTTCATGATCTTAAGCAGCTCTCCATTTATTAATGGAGGAGCCATTTATTAACCTGCTAAATTCAGTTATGCTGGCATAAATCTGAAGTAACCCCACTGAGTATGGATTTATACCAGCGTAACTGAGGGGAGAGCCTGGCCGGCGTCTTTGTCCACGGCTATGGGAATGGCAGGACAGGATGTTGCACTGCTGCGCTGGGGGCTGGAGAGGAAACTTTAAATATTAGTAGTAAAGTTAAGTTTAAAACAGCAGCTCAATTTCTGCAAAACAAAGTGTCCAGGAACGTGAATGCTTCTCATGTAGTGTGCTTCTTCAGAGACTGAAGCTCAGCTCGCCTTTAGCCGAGGGGGAGTGCAAGACGAGAGCACCCGCAGGTCCTCCCCAGTGGCAGCAATGCCTTTGCTCGAACGAGGTCCGGTGGGGAGGGCTGCTCCCTCCTGGGGCTCCCCGTGCCAGGCACTGCCATGCTCTCAGCATCCTCCTCGCACACCCATAGCAGCTCCCCCTGTGCAGCCGCTGTAGCCCAGAGCCCACAGCCCTCTGCTCAGGGGACAGAGAAACTCCATTGCAACGGTGAGCTGTGGGTGCAAGGTTATATGCAGCTCTGGACAGTAAAGCAGAGAAGAAATTCATCACCAGCTAAACAAACCCCTCTATTCCACCCACAGCTAAAGCCTGAGATCTTCCTCTGTCACTCTCTGTTGGTCTGCATAGGAGTGTGGATTTTAAACTGGCAGAACATACCTATTGTGTTTTATTTTCTTATTCCTAGTGTTTCATATAGGCTACTAAGCAAAGGCAATGCCAAAGATGCTGGAGAGGAGGAGAAATTTTCCTCTGAAATATTAACAGTTCCTTTGGGTGTTTGAAGGAGCTGAAGAGGAAACATGAATCTGAATTTGGAATTACATTTTAAGCCTTCCTGTAGCCTTTTAAAATATCAGAAGGAGTAAGGATCTGCTATCCTAACCATCGAAACTGGGCACAACCTCCTCTTTAAATGTGTATAAAAAATACCCCGTGGCTTACTGTTGCCTTCCCTTATCTATCTGCTATTCTGAGGCTGACTTCATCTTCAGCGTGCAGTAGCTCCTTTCACAGCCCTCAAGAATAGCAAGGCTCTCGCTATTCCCGTCACGCGCTGCGCGGGTCGCCTGGCCCCGCTCTTATCAGCAGAAGGCACATGGAGCGCTGGGGGATGCCCTGCGTCCGTGTGTGCTGGTTCCACAGCCGTCTCCGGCATCGGGCACCGGGCGAGCCACCGCCGTGACCTTGAGGGTCTGTTTTTTTCTCCTTTTCTGAGAAAGCAGGATCTTAGCAGACTGGAACTGAATAGACCTTGGCAACTCCTGTGGGAAAACTTCTTTGAAGCTGTTCTATAGTCACAGCAAAAGACTTTGCATGGGGCGTTTGTGTGCAGGTTTCCCGGGGAAGCTGAGGTGCTCACGGGAGGAGTGAACTCCAGCAAATGCCTGGTTTGGTTGTAACTGCCCCCCCCAGCAGCGAGCTCTCCCCATGCCCAGGGATGCTCCCGCTGAGCCAAATCCTCTGCTGCCTGGGAGCTCCCAGCTGTGACTGTCCTGGGGCTGGGAGAGGCACTGATGGAGCCCGTGCCCAGAGCCCGGCTGCTCTCCCTGCCTGGGGAGCACAGGGCAGGGAGCTCTGCTGCCTGGGAGTCCTGGGAGTCATCCTGCTCCGCATCCAGCGCTGGGGACAGCAGCTGCATTGGGGTCATTTACTCCCGATGGCACCCACCAGCTTCCCGCACACTCCAGCCCGCTCCCCTGCCCCCCGCCGAAAGCCTCACCAGCGTCCCGCCATGTCGCAGGTGCCCTGCCTGCCAGGTTCCCACACCTCCTCCTCAACCACCTGTGATTGCTCTGACTTTTATGACACCTGGTGCCATTGTGCAGATATATAGTGTACATTGGGGCATTAATACCATGGCGAAACAACCCTATAATTGTATAATTAGTGGCGCTATTATTTCAGTGTCCTGCAGAAACACATTTGAAGAGTGAAGCTGGCCTCTGAATAAAACCAGAGGATAAACATGCTTAGTCTCAAGGGAGCATCCCCTCCCACACCATGGTTTCATGATCCACTACAGAAATAAATATGTACTCATCTGTGACAGCCAATGAACAGTACATGTAAGAAGCATTTTCTTGACGAATTAGCGGGCTTCTGAATAAAGAAACACTCCTCCCCAACACACCTACACACGCCCGCTCTCCTGCTGCCTGCAGCAAAGCATGCACACGCAGATGCACACGCATGCCCATGCACGCACACGCTCAGCCACCCTTCCCATGCTCCCCATTCCACCTTCTCCCAGTCTGATGCTGGGAGGTGCTGAGCGTCGCGCCCGGGGAGGAGTGGGCATTCGGCACCTCTGACAAGCACACCCACGCACTCCCACTGTCCATATGGTTTTTGCGCACATACTTTCAGCTGAACTTGCTTAGGAAGCATTTTGTTCTTCAGACCATTGTGGGAAAATTTATTGCTGCCTGTGATTTTTTTTAGCATTTTTTTTCCTCCTGTCATTGTCTTCTCCAACTCTGCTGGAAACTGTAATTGAAAATAGGCTGCAAAGCATTGCTGTGGCCCCCTCGCCCAGGAAAGAGTGCCCACAGCTCCTTCCTGCTGCCTGTTACAAGGAAATCTCAAATAATCCATGCCACCTTTGATGCTTTACACAGCTCTGTAGGTAAAATACTCCAAGACCCTCAGAAAATCCCTTTCCACATTCATCAGGGACTGTAAAGTGAAGCTCTTCCCTCCCTTCTTAATTCTTTGAGTTTGCACCGTACGTTCCAGTGTCACCACTGGGCAAATGGGCAGTAAGGGCTCTGTGCTGCACACCCCTCCAGGCCTCCTACCCGCTCTGGGGGGATAAGACTTGCCAGTGCGAGGTCCAAACCCAAATGAATCACCCTGCAAGCCTTGTGTTCTGTTTATTTTTAGGCTTCAGTTCCCCCAAACAGGCTGTGACCTACTAACAGGCTCTTCCCTTCTCCTTCCTTCTCTCACATTTTTCCTTTGAAGTAAAAGACAGCATTTCCATTCTCTGTTAATTTTATAATTGTGAAATATGTCTCCTCTGAACTGGTGGCAAACCTTGCATTTCTAAATTTTCTTCAAGACACTTCTAGTCTGATTTACATCAATTGGAAAGCTTCATTTTTTTTTTTGGTCTTCTGTCCATCTGTGTATTCCAAGGTCAAAAGGGATTTCAGACCCAGCAATCTGCCCTGCACGTCCCAGTCTGCATCTCTACAAACCCGATAGCTTTGGTGAGAGCAGAGCCTGGCCGGGGGCTTTGCTGCGGCAGGGGCTGAACCCCAGGGAGGCACCGGCACCCCAGGGAGCAGGGCTGGGGATGGATCCTCCTGGGATCCCTCAGGTCCCACTGCCCAACCCACCACACACAAGTTCAGAGTTTCCCACAGAAATTGCACTCAGTCGGACGATTTGGGACAAAATCTAATCTCATCTTAATTTTCTTAAATAGTATAAATTTCTAAAGAAAAGACATTTGAAAGCAAAATATCAAAATGTGACATTTGGAAAATGTTAAGAACAACATTGTTGCATTATTGAGATACTTTGTTTCAATTTCCTTTGAAATTAAACTTCGTCAAGATCACATGCTGCCATGGAAAGTTTGTTCCCATAAACCAGCAGTTTCCAAAGAAATGGCTTCTGGATTTGCAATTTTTGACTAGCAGCAGTGAAACGACCTCAAAGGGGACGGTGGAAGCTCGATGTACATGCTGTGGTCCAAATTCTACATGCACATTTGCAGGCAGCACGGTGTGCCTTCGGCCCTGAGCAGCCTCTCGCCGTGCCAGTCACGTCTCCGACAGCCCCGGCAGGCGCAGGCGTGCGGAAGAAAGCCCTGCTTTGGGAAAAACAGCTTTTGCAGAAAGACGGACCAGGAATTTGGGCTCCAGGATACAGCACAAATTCAGTCAGCCTCCAAAGATATTTCAGTTTTCATTAAATGTTCACAATGACAGTGAGTTTTGCAGGCTTTGTTTCACATTACTTAATAAAGCCAATGTAAATCTGTGGTTTTTAACTTCTCTGTTCTGGATTAGAGCACTCTTAAACCAGGCATAAATACACAGTCTGGCTGTAATTGTTCTGGCCTAGTTAACCATGGCACAGAACAAAATAAATTGGGCTCCATTTATTTACACAGCATTTCTGTGATTTGCATTTAGTACGCCATTAATATTTAAAATAATAACCATAGGGATAGCTTGTTTTAAACGTCACAGCCAGCGTTGGCCTTGCGGGAGCGCTGCGGGAGGGCAGCGCAGGGAGCTGCCGGGGCCGGTGCAGGCGGTGCTGGGCGCTCCGGCCCAGACTTCACCAAACTTTTACATTTTGACTGGAGAGCCTGGGCCCTGCTCGGCCAGCCCCTGTGGTGGGGAGCCCCACGGCACTGGTGTGCAGGGATGGCACTGGTTAAGGGCAGACGCTCCCATTCCACTGAGTAAATTGACTCATTCCTGCATTTCTTTTTGTTTTGCTTACAAGCACAGGTCCCGCTTAGCTGTGATGTGGACACAGGTCTGAAGGCCAAGCCTGCGCCCAGCTCCAGGCTTCCAGTCAATCGCAGCATTCGCTGGGATTAATCCAAATTTCTTCCCCGGTCTCCAGAACTCACGACACAGTTTTGCAGTTCGCTTCCCCTGCACGTTTGCAGTGATCACAGCAGCAGCAAGGCTTAGAACATACTACCAAAAACTAAGGTTTTCTTTTCCTCCCATGCCACCATTGGGTTATTTATGCAAGTTAATTGATTATTTTGTAGTTGTTGTTGCTTCTGTGCAGCAGGACGAGAAGCTGAGCTGGCACGAGAGCAGCTCGCATTCAAGTGCACCTTTCTGCAGTCAGCAAAAAGAAGGCAGAAAATGACTGTTCAATTAAATCACATATTTTGGATAAACCTTCCCTTCTGAAAAAGTTGGTCTCTGCTTTAAAACTGGGTGGTACGATGAGTTGCTATGAAATCATCCCAGGCATTAGACGGAAAAGAGCATTTCTTGTTTAAGTGTTGATTAAAAAGCAATATGTTACCGAAAAGCTTTGCACCAAATGGGTGGCTCTTGTCCCCTGTTGCTTGCTGACTCACAGATATTATCACGATATGCCCGATGAGATTTCAGAGCGGTGTCTTCACAGAGCCGTTTCCCAACCCTGGGTCTCCTGATGGGGTATTCGCTGCGTTTCAGTGAGGCCCTTTAGGATGAAATTAATTCAGTTTAGCAGCCAACAGGCTCCAAATCGATTCATTCTGCAGTCGGGATATTTTATGGCCAAGAAGGATGGTTTTCAGCACATGGTACTGCGCTGACACGTCTGCAGCCGCTTAAAGGAAACCTTGTGGAAAAAGGTATCCACAAAACTATCCCTTTTATGTTTGGGAAATAATAGTTATTTGGCTGCTCAAAAGGATGCCAAAGCCTCGCAGGAAAACTCTGATCACAGCCGTGCTGAGACAGAGCCCGCACTCAGTGCTGCAGCTCTCTGCTGTCCTGTACTGTATGGGAGACACATCTGCAAGCTCGCTTTCTACCTGTCATCCCGGCTCAGCCACGCGCTGCATCCAACTCGTCTTTGTCTTTTTCTTGATAGCAACAGCAATTAATGGGCAATCACAGGGAAAGGTAGCAAAGAGAAAGGACGCGGTCAGGCGCAGCGTGTGAGGGGGACTGCAGGAGGGCGGATGGCAGCACCACGGACTGCAGACGGAGGGCAGGAGGGAGGGGGACAGTGAGGATATGCCTGCCTTCCCCCTTCCGTGGTGTGCACCATGGTTAATGTGCAGAAGTCATAGCCAGGGCAGAGGCACTGGCTGGCCTTGCCCCGTGCCTTGCTAAGAGGAAAGGCTGCCGTCCCTCTCCAACTGACCAGTGTTTACTGTCACTGCTCAGCACAGTGGGACAGCTGTAGGACCCTCCCCGGGACACCTTGGGACGGAGAGCCCGGAGGGATCACGTGCTGGGGCTGGCCCCGCGCCCGCAGAGCCACCCTCCCAGCAGCCAGGGATGGAGGGAGCTGCACACCGTGGCTGGGCTCAGAGAGGTCTCTGTGAGCACAACTCCCTCAGCAATCTGGGTTCAGGCAAGGCTGCGGCTGCCACATCACAGCCCCCCCTGCTCTGCACCAGTGCCACTCACCTTCAGCTACCTTTTGGGTGTTGCACAAGCCCTGTGTCTCGGCAGGCTACGATGGCTGCTGCAGACAGACATGCTGACTGCCTGCGAGTCACCTGCGCTCGGAAGTGGGGTTTGATTATGGCTCTTGATTCCCCAGCCTGCCTCCCAAATGCTAATGTAGCTTTTGATGTACATGTCTTCATCCTTCAGCAAAAGCAGAATCCAGCTTTGGACACACGTAGCACCACGCTGACTACAGTTTTGCAACAGGAGCTCCCGTCCTGTTCTTTGACTTGATACCAGCGTTTTGTCATTTTTGAGGAAATAACAAACTTGAAAGTATTCGGCTTTGGTGCAGCAATTGCAGCTTAATTGCACGTCTCCTTCTGCCCACACAAATGCTGAAAAGTGACTTGGCAAACTTTAAAGGCAATCCAGGGACTGAAATGGGAAGACTTGACAAGCCAGCATTCATCAGCTCTGACTAACGCGTCTGTAGTCTCAAACCTGCTGCTGTTCCTGCTTTGGCCTGACATCTTGCTGCCCTCAAAGAATTTCTTTTGAGTTTCAATCAGCGGCTGCCGGGTGGCTGTGTCTGAAAAGTCCCCCCAGCATTTAGGCTGCAGGTTACCCACGAACCAGTACAAAACCATTCTTGGGGCAAGGGCCGCATTGGCAGTAGCCCTGGCTTTAGGATGGGATGGTTTTGCTGCACAGAGAAGGTGGAGGGTGCAGATGCCTTGGAGTGTCACTGGGTTTTGTGCTGGTGCCGTTCCAGGGGAGGCGGTCGGCAGCATGGCTCCCTGGCCCCGCTCGCCCGCAGGCTGGCGGGAGCTGCCTCCCCAGGAGACCCCACTGCAGGTTGGTGTGCTGGGGCCCTGGGTGACAGCAGGCTCAGGGAGTCCCCAGTGTCCTCGTCTGATGGAAACCTGAGCTGCAGTGGGTCCGCAGCTCCCACAGGGGGCTGCTGGGCAGGGCAAAGGGGAAGAAAGGAGGGAGGGCAGCAGTCGCTGTGCTGCAGGAATCTCAGTGGCACAGACGATGGGAGAGATGCTCTGGCCATGCCACTGGGCTGGGAGGTAGTGTGTCCCCAGGGCAGTGGCTATGGGGGCTGCGCTGGTCACCCCTGCATCCTTTGCAGTGCAGGGGGGGCTCCTGCGCTCTCTGTTGCTTCTCTGGGCGCAAGAGAGCTGTCCCCAAACAGCCTCGTGCTGCTGCCTCGGCTCTCCTCTGAAACCTCCCGCTCCTCATGGCCCCTCCACAGCCCACGTCTCCACAGGATGTCCTGGATCAACAGGATTCCCAATAGCTGACACATTCCCTGTGCTATTCTCCATCATAACTGTTGACACACTTGCTTTTACTATCACACACTCTTCAGGCTTTTAATGCCACCAGAGGTCTGAACGGGCTGGAATAGGTTAAAGAGGGTTCTCATCTCACAGGTCTTGCAGCCAGGCTCTGGGCACTTGATCACTGGGAACATGGAGCCCAGGGAGCCAAACCGGACTCATTCCCTGTCCTGTCTGGAGGCAAAGGGCACCTGTAGGCATGTTTGCCCAGCACAGCACCCTTGCTTGTGTTTCCCCAAGTGAAAACTCAGCCAAGATGCTGGAGAGGCCTCAGGTTGTGCTGCAGGGATGATAACAGAGGCAATTGCTCGCTTGCTTTGCTTCTCTGAGAGACTGGCTGCCCTGCGGTGGTGGTGGGGTGAGTGGGTCCTTGCTGCCCTGTCATGCTGACACAGCTCATGAGAAAAACACTTTCCTGACCCCAAAAAACATTCATACCCCCAAAATGTTCCTGCTCCACATCATGGCAAAGGAGAACCATGGCTGGGGAGTCCCCTCTGTCTCCAGGACACCAAGGCTGCCTGATTTGGGGCAGATGCTGTTCCCAAATACAGGACGGGTGGGATGCGGGTGGCGGGAGGAAAGACGGGGAGGGCGGTGGGGTGGTGGCGGGGTAGAGGTGATGCTGATGCTCAGGTCGCCGTCCCTCCCCAGCCCCACTGGTACCCACGGGGAAGCTGCCCACGCTGAAGCAGCACAGCAGCGAGCTCAGCGCTGCCAGCAGCTCTCCCCACCCAGCCAGGAGTGCAGAGAGGTCCCTTGGAGGAGACACAGAGAGGAGTGAGCTGAGATTAGCGGTTAGCCTGGAAAGCATGCAAATGAGGTCATGAACCCCCAGAGGAAGAGCAGAGAAGGAGTCAGACAACCACAAAAGATCTTGTGGTTATTTGCTCAGGTTCAGACGCATCTCACAGGGGCTGCTGCTCTGTCCATCCCTCCTTCCTCGGGGGCGTCTGGACAAGCAGGCTTTTCAGAGGCTCTGAACACGGGGAAGGGAGGAGGTGGGATGGAGCAAGCTGGGAGGGCTGGCCCAAGGGGGGAAGGCACTGAGACGTGAGCCCCCAGCAGATGCAGAAATGAGTTAATTGCAGACCTCAGCTCACCTTCCTTGGAGGTTTGTGATCAGCATAAAGTTAGGGTGCACTTTAATTCATTATTTTGCTTGAACTTCTCTGCATGGCTGAGCAGGGGTTTAGTGTACACAGCGTACTGCATACACTTGGCACGGAAAACATTGAGTCTACAGGCTTTTGCAAGTAAAATATTTAAGATTTCTCAGCAAATGGTGCATGCAGTTTTTCAGGAAGATGTTTTGCTGTTTTCCCCACGATCAGACTCATTCGGCATGTTCGAGCGACGGCCTCATTTATATACAGCATTGGAGAAGTGAGGGGAGTGGATGTTCTCTTCTTTCAGAAAAGGCACAATTTACCAAAGGACAGGAATTATGTAAAGCAACGTGATTTACTGACGTCCTGAAGTCTGTAAACAGTGTGAGTTATGCTGCATGGTGCTTTTGAAAAGATAACTGGGAAAGGAGGCCCCTTGCTTCATTTTGTGAATGAGTGACTCTATTGTATAATGTTGGGGTTTATTCCATTTCATACTGTGTACACAGTACTTACTGCGTGCTTGTAAATGAGCAACTGAGGAAATAGATCTTTGCTGGAGGCAATTGCTTTCCCAATAGTGATAGAAAACATCATGCGTGGCAGACTTAGAGGTTATTATTTTAATACCTTTCTTCTTGTTGTGGAGCAACATGCCTGTGTGCTCTGGCAGGCACGCCGGGTCACCCCCTCCCTCCCCACCACGCCAGTTACCGTCAGGCTGGGCTGTCACAGTGGGTGCAAGATCCCCCTATCAGCCCCGATGCCGTGACTCTGCTGTAGAGCCATGCTGAGCCAAACCCTTGTCTTGCCCCCACCATAGCAACGAGGCCATTTGAGATCCTTGCTCCCTCCTGCCCTGGCCCAGATAGCTGCACCCTCAGCCTCTGCCCCAGGGTCTGTCCACCCCGTCCCTCCTCCCCTGCTCCTCTGTCCCTACAGCCATCTCCTCCTCGTAAGGAACAGCCGCCTGCCACCCTCTCCCATATGCCTGAGCGAAAATTCAACTTTGTGAAAAAACGTTGAGGTTTTGCATGCGTTCTGCATGAGACTCAAAATATCATTTTCCAGGAGAAATCTGTTGGGATGATCTAAATGTATGGGGGACAGGGTGGATTTAGGGGCCACTGTGAGAACAGTAGGATCTCAGAAGAGCAAATAGGTTGATTGGCGAGACCAGGCACTTGGACCACGTACTCGAGGGCTGGTCCAACCGTCTGTTTCTGGGAGGTTTCCCATGCTTACCTTTACGTTCAGTAGAAATTCCAGCCCACACCACAGACCTCCCTCTGAGGGCACTCCGTCTAGATCAGCGCATTGTGTTAGCTCTGCAATCTCCTATTTTCTAACCAACAGACAGTCAACTGAAAAATTCCTGAACAACAGAACAACAACAACTCTCGCAGACCTGAAGGACTGCCTCCCCCAGTGAGGTCCCTGGGGCAGACCATGCCTCACAGATTGTGCTCTGGACCATCCCCATCACCCCCTGCCCCAGCCCATCTCTGCATGGGGGTGTTGCTTTGCAGCCTGCAGACCCTTTGAGCAGGCCCTGCTTGGCAAGGTGACGTTTTGCGCCCTGCTTGCGAAGAGCAGCATGTGGCACTGCTCCCCAGTTACTCTGCAGAAGGAGAGCTGTGGTACAGTAAAAAACATGGGTACCAGGAATGTAGCTGTGCTTAACGGACCATGCACTGACTCACAGGGGTGCTCCAGGAGCTGGGGAGGACACGCCAGAGCCCCCTGCTCTGCCCAGGTTGCTTTGCGCGTGCCTGCCAAAAGCCCAGGGCTCTCGTGTCTGCACGGACGTTGCAAGACTCCCTGCATCATGTGAACCACACATGCAGGCGAAAATGATGCAACCCTTACCAAAAAAGCTGCGGCTGTAATCACAAGGCTGCTGTTGGCCGCCTTCCCAGGCGCGAGGCTCTTGGCAGGACCCGTGGCTGGGGCAGGCAGAGGGCTGGCAGCTGGCTCGCACCCGGAGAGCCTCTGCCTCGGTTTTCCAAGAGTCCCTGTTTATTTGTTCTACAACAGCTTGAAACCAAGTAGGGTTAATAGCTCTCCCTGTGTCCTAGTGAGATGAAACTACCACTGGGAGACCCAGGACAATTTTTATATAGGATTAGAAAACAAAAATCAATATTTAATTATCTGTAAGCTTTTTGTGTCCCTGCATCCTTAGCTTGCTAACTGTGAGTGCCGGCTGCCATGGAGAAAGTAAGTCATTAAAGGTGCAGTATCTTTTACTGGCCTTTTATGGGCCTGCAGTAAATAGAGTACATTATCACTTCTCACACACCGGTATTGTTATTTATCTTTACAATCTCTATTTACCTATATTTATGGTAGATTTCTCCTGTATATTATATGGCTAGGTTAACTTTAATGGGGTTCATTAAAACACGCACTTAACAAAACTTTGGAACATCCTCATTTGGTCAGATGGCAAGAAACCGAAACATGGAAAGGAAGAGGAGAGGCGCTTTATGTCAACAAGTCCCCAGCGCTCGGGAGGTGAAGGTGGATGATGGCAACACCGGCGGCTTCAGGGCTGGTGTCTCCAACCTGGGGCTTTCTGGGACCTGCAGCTGCTGCGGAAAGGGCCATTGAGTCTGCCAGCATGGATCTTGGGGAGGGTCAGCCTCGCAGAGCCAGGAGGAGGAGGAGGAAGGACCCTTCGCTTGAGCCCAAGCATGTGGCTCTGAGGGGCTGCTCAGGGTCTCCCCCCTCGTCCCTGTTACGTCTTTCCCCCATAAGCCTGAGCACCCAGCTCCTCCCCGACAGCCCAGCGCGGTCCCCATGGGGCAGCCTCCCACCCCGACACAGCCCCACGGGACAGACAAAGCGCCCAGCTCCACTCCCAACCAAGAGCCCATCCTGTGCAGCTCTGTACACCCGAGGAGCCTCCAGCGTCCCTCACTGTTTCATGGCCCATCCACCTGTACAATTCCATTAAATGCTCATAGCGACATTCAAAAGACAATAAATAAATACTCCGGAAAGCGAAACCTTCCCCCACGGGGAGGGGAACGGGCAATTAGCGGATCTTTTTGCTGCAGTAGTTAATTTTTTACAAGCCTCCCTTATTTTCACTGTTTCCCCTGGTTAATAATGACTAGCAGCCGCTTACACCATAAATAAGTTCCACAAATTTCGCAGATGCACCGGGCTGTTTAAGCAGGGAAATTGAGCAGCATATGTCTGAATGGTTAATTGACTTAATTGCTGTTAGTTGGGCTATTAGCACACTTGATCCACCCCAATGACCGCAATACTTTCTTAATGGTGTTCATTTTATTTGGATGCCAAGCTCCAGTTACCATTACAGGGAAATTTCCAATTGCTGATTACCTCATAAATATATAATTGTAGTCATAGGCTAAATAAAGCCAACAGGCATTAATAATGAACAGCGTTTGACTAAGAGCCTCTAAAGGATGATGGAAGTTTCTTTAAAGACCTTAGCTATTCTTGAAATGTAAATAATCTTTCATGCTTCTATTTTTAATGATGCTGCATCCTTTTTCCAGTAGGCATCAAGCACCAGGAGAGGTGAAGTTGCATCCTGCGGCCAGGTAATGGCCAGAGAAAATAATATAGAAAGGAGCCTCCCGAGCTCTCACTATTCCACCCCAAGCATCAGTTCCCAAGGGATGCTGAGATTTCTTTCAGGCAGGCACCGGTGTGTGAGTGAGTGACCAGTGACACAAGCCTCCCCTGCAGCCTTTTTTAAAACAATTTTTCCTACTCCCTATCTGCAAGGCAAGGAAAAAGCAAAGTGCCACCAGGCCAAATCCTGCCCTCCTGTGCGGGGGGGGGGGGCTTACAGGGTGGGCGAGGCGGGTGGAGGGCAAGTGGAGGGTGCCATGTCTCTCCCGATGTCATGCACGAGACTGCCAAAACCAGGCAAGCATTTTGCCAACTTCAGCACTTGTCAGGCCGGGAGGGATGGCTGTCACCTCCCTGCCCAGCCCTCTGCATAAGGCATGCCCAAGGCTGTCACCCCATGGCCTGGACCTGGCAGCGATGGCCCTGAGAGCAGCGCCCACGGCACGGGCGGGTGACTAGGACCCCTCCCTGAGGACCAGCCTGGCTGCAGCCCTGGGTCCAACCACCCCAAAATGGAGTTTAGTCCATCCCCAAACAAACAAATAAATAAACACACACACCTACAAGCACAGATCTGCCCTAGAAGGCAACACTAAGGGCAAATACGAGTTACCCAGCAGAAGAACGGCAAGGGAAAAATGGCCTTTTCTAACTCCAGCATTGTTACTGGCTCTAGAGACAATTTAATTATCCTAGGCTATTCTTAAGTGATCTAGTAAAATGAACCTGCCTAGCTCTGTCCACAATAATTACCTACGATTTGCTAATTCATGTGGAGAAGAAATTACTCCTAGATAGTCTGTTAATCTTTGATTCCTAACCATGAGCTCATTTACTCTGGACTTGTTCCCTACTGGCGCCAAACAGAGAGAATTACATTAGTTATTTTCAGCTATTAGGGAACTAGTTATAATTAATGTTGTCTTTGATGATAGCCTGATTTTATGCAGATGCCACAGCGGTGCTGCTGTGGGTGGGTGGTGTGGCACAGCCATGCCGCCAGCTGGGGCAGGGAGGGCTTTGGCTACTTGTTTTAGCCCAAGAGCCTTCTGCACTAATTGGGGTTTGGGTCTGTCCTACGCATCCTTGCGGCTGTGTAGGGTGAGGGTGGTCCCCACGTCCCAGAGCAGCATTCCATCCCACCGCTGGAGAGGTGGGGCTGCATTGCCCTGGCACTATGTGTCCCGTGGGACCGGGAGGGCGCGTGACTGTGGGCTGCCGCCGTGGAGGAAATGGCGTGGGGGCTCTGCCATTGCCTCACTGAGAAGTCGTTTCCCATTTCCCACCCCTCCCGCCTGTTTCTATGGACACTGCTGTGTGGTGGAAAGCCAGTGAATCATTGGACGTGTGCGGGGATGAACGTTGTGAAGGAAGAAAAAATCAGGAGGAGAAGGCTTTTGAGGAACAGAAGAGCGAAACACCATTTGTAACTGCCCGCCTGCCTGAGCTGCCCTGCGCCCAGCGCTGGGGTCCCTCGGCACCCCAGAGCCCCCCCGCCCTTACCCTGCCTTCACACTGGGGTCCCTGGGGAGAAGGAGGGGCTGGAAGCAGTGGAGTTTCCCAGCCTGGAGCCAGCACACCCCGAGGGCAGCGGATGAGTCTCCTCCTGGGAAGAGCCACCTTCCTGAGGGTGGCAATCCCCCTGCCCTGCCCCGTTCCCCTGGGACACTGCCCACGGGGGTCTCCCTCTGCAAACCCACCAGCGATGGCCCCATGTGTCATCAGGACAGCGGGCAGATATCCCCTGCCTGCACATCCCTCATCGGATGGAAGCGCAGCTCCTCTCCATCCTACCCACTCCGCGCCTTCGCAGCCGGCCACAACCCAACCTGAGCAGCCTCAGTGACAGCCTCTGCCTTTTGCCCAGCCACTGATACAAACCAATTATTGATGTAAACTGGGAGGTCAGGCAGACTGCTCTTCAAACCTGGGGAAAACGAGAAGCAGATGTTAGTTTCAGCAGAGAAAAGGTCTTGGGATATGAAATAGTTTCACCTGGTGCCTTCATCTCCTGGAAAATCACATGTGCCAATTCCTTTTGAAAATGATCAAAGCCAGGCACAGTGTTTCCTCTCTCCTTGCTGATCTACTCGAGTCTGTTTTATCAGATGGAGTTTAAAGCAATAGTATGTTTTATTTTAAAACAGACTTAAAAAAATATTCCGGCCTTTTGGCTTGACCATTCAAACCATCTGGTTTCATATGCTTCAGATGTTAGCCCAAAGAAGAGAAACGGTGTTAATAATAAGAAAAAGTACCTAATAATCAGTTTAATACAATGCTGCGTAGTACTTATGAAGTTGGCATATCCAAATTATTACCGGAAGCCCAATCTTAATCCTTTTTAAGTTGGGGGGGGAAAATGGATCAAAAATTAGAATGATATCAAGCATAAAATAATCTTCTGTCTGTGTTGCACTGATAAAAAAACAGAATATATAATTACCATGTAAAAACTGCTTATGTTTGTGATTATATGTTGCTGCCATCTCCAGGTCCTCACTGTAAATGACTTAATTGGGTTGTCCTGATATATGGATGCAGAGAGCAGGAGCGCACGCCGGATCTCGCAGAGGTGCCGATCCCCGCGCTGGGGCTGCCATGGGTGCGCGCCGGGCTGGGTGCCTGCCCAGGGACCGGGGAGATCCAGGACACGGACGAAGTTTTGAACGTCTGGGATGTGCTGCAGCCTGTCCGAGGGGTGGCTGCGAGCCCTCCTGGAGGCTGGGATGCTCCCAGGCTGGGGACGCACCGGCAGCTGGGCTTAGGGTTTCTTTTTCTTCTTCCTTTATAATTGCCATGTCCCACGACAGATTTTTTTTTTCCCTGGCTATTTTTGAGAAGAGTGAGCAGAAAGTCTGGCAGAATGATGGCACGGACACCCTGAAACGAAGGTGGGGTGGACATGGCGTGGGGACGCCCACAGTGCTGGCAATTTCTGAATTTAGAAAGTGCCCACGCCTGAAGGGCTATTGAAATCAATAAGAGAACTGGGAGGGAAGGACAAAGGATCGCAATGCCCTGTCTAGACGCTAAATGTACTTGAAAATCAAGTCATGGGATTATCTCCACATAAGAGAAAACCGGGCAGACATACAGCAACCAGTGTTCAGGACTGAAAGGAAATTGAAAAAAGAAAAAAAACCCCACAACTCAGAAAGCTGGCAAAACTAAAAGGATGTGCTCTTTTTGTTGCTTTGAATAGCACTCAGATAGATAAGTCACTGCCTATGAAAGAAAAACAGGAGACAAAATTTCAGGGTAGTAGAGAAGCATCTTTCCCTCTGCACACAGACTTCGCCAGCAGCGGGGGAAGCCAGCACGGGCTCCCGCATTTCTGCTGGGAGAGACGTGTGTGCATGGGCCAGCATTGCCTTCCCAGCGCGGGAACCCCTCCAGGCAGCTGGACCACACATAGGCAAACAAGAGCTGAGCGTGCGGTGTAACCCCGGTTTACAGTTCATTAGCAGACATTTCCCCCAGCCTACAGAACAAAGGGTAAAGACACAAAGTCTGAATTTTAGCCATGGAGAGAGGAGATGCTCAGGCTGGGAGATGTGGGCAGAGCTCGGCTTGCCTCTGCCGTGCCCAGGGCAGAGCTGAGGAGCACAAGGTCTGCTGGGGTCGCAGCAGGAACGGTGACATGAAATAGCCTGAGCAGAGGAAAGAATCGTATTTATATATGGGATAAATAACACTCAAATGCTCTCTAGGTAAAGGAGATACCCAAAGATTCTCTGTATGAAAGCTCAGATCTGCATCTCCTCGCGTAACAGATAGCTGTGTGTAATAATAAATATCTGCCCATGGCTAGACCATGAATAAGTACAACATGTATAATGCACCAGGATTACGTGATTTTTTATGTATAAAAATGTCTTATTAGCTTTCTGTTTTTTCTCCCACATATCAAGTAGCAATACCCCACTTACAGCTGAAGTATGCTCCTTTTTACTACTCACTATATTTATTACAGCTGAGAAAATAGATTTTTTCTTTTTTCTTCATTTTTTTTTTTATTTGCTAAATTTAGCCATTTTTCTGGTGATGACGTTCAGCGGCCTAGAAAGCAATGTTCTCAAATAAGTTCATCATTCTCAAAAGCCTTTGGTGTCATTCAGTGAGGAATTCTTGCTCTGAAAAACATTTGAATGCAAATTATGGCCATTACCACAATTAAATATTTATTTTTGCCCCCAAATGCGAAGATAATTTCATAACTAACTCAGCAAGGTAGGCAGCAGCAGAGGGGACTGTGACAGATGCCGTACGTGTGGCGTGTGCTGAGCTGCACCGTCGCATGTGCCGCACATCGGCGCCGGGGTGGCTTCTCAGCTGCCATGGCAGATGCGCTGGGAGCAAACCAGGATGGGGTCTGCTGCAGATAAAGCTGCCGGAGCATTTTCTGGGCCCGTGGAGTCCCCCCTGCCAGCATCCGTCCCTACTCCAGCTCCCGGAGAAGCAGGGGTGCCGGGGGGAGCTGGGGGATGGTAGCATCAGGTCCCTGTGGGTCTCCGTGATCACCACGGCTCACCAGGTCCCGTTGGGAAGGGCGGCTTTGCTTTGGTTTTTCCCAAGGAACATTTTTGAGTAAAGGAAAACAGCAGTGAAAAGTACAGAAAACATGAATGAAAGTTTGGTATTTGCAAAAACGCTCCTCAGTTCTTGACTTTTTCAATGGAAACCTGAATCTTGTATTTGAAAAGTAGAGAAAAATTTGACAAAACTTCTGGAAAGATCTCTTTTCTAGCAACCCCAAGCCATGCCTTCCATCAAAAAAAGTGACACCATCATTTTGAAAGAACTTTACTCACCCTACGCTGGGTGGGATGACACGAGTTATGACAAGGGGATTGATAAGTCTGCTCTTAGAGTGTTTTTCTAGAGGCTCTTACTGGCCCTAAGTTCTTGGGCAGAGACTTTTTCATAATAGCTTCTAAAACTGCAAATCAATAAATGATGTTTGCTAAGCAATCCAGCCAAATCAAAGTTATATTTTGAACCTGACAAAGTACCTGCTGCACTTTTTACCATTTACCCAGCGCTAATATTTACCTGGAATTAATTCTGTTTGTTTCACAACTAAGAGTGTTGCCTTCCAGGGAGGAGGCTGGCTAACAGGGTCTTTCACTGCTCCTCTGGGGTGAAAATGTTTTGGATGAACATAATTTGTTCTCTGATTTCCCAGGATCCAAAATCTATTTGATGCTAAAGGTCAGAAGAGTTTTCAGTCATGCAGACAAGCTGCCGAATATAGATGGCTGGAATGGCAGAAATATGCAAATTCATTGACTTGGACAATTAACATTTAAGCTAAATTAAAACTAGAAGCAGTGAAGACACAAGAGTGAGGGCTGTGCCCATCGTGTCTCTTCAGGCTGGCACAGCACCGTTGATCCTAATCCTTCAGTCCCATCTGCACTTAGGTTGTTTATCACCAATAAATCAATAATTTGGGTAACACCTTTCCGGTGAGTTCTGGCTGCTGTGTCACGGACTTGTCTAAAATCCAGAATAAAATTCTTTGCTGCACTACTTCTCGCTGTGTAATTCGTTTGGACGCACGAGGAGGTGGCTTCAGCTGGCAGATCTGCTGCACAGCCAGCAAGATGGGGATCTCACCGTCCCTTGCTCCGAGCCCACTGCTCTGTAATGATTCCTGGGTGTTTTCAAGCTGGGAGCGAAATTGAGAAAGGAGCTGGTGGCGTTCTGGGCCACCCTACTTCCCTCTGCTAGATCAGCTGTATCTCTTGGGACGACCTTACCTCCACCCAAGCCCAACTTCTCTTACAGCAGCGATGGGGAAATCCCATCTGCTGTCTCTCTGTTTGGCTTGTCTTTTATTATACTTTTTAAACCACAATTTCCCACTGTAGCTGGACGTTTTTCCCTACCGTGACTGTATCTGGAAATCTCTCATTTCCTCCCATTTCTTTAGCAAGCGGATTTGAACTGGCATCGATTTTCTTAGTTTTTTCTTACAGCACATTTGGGGTTCGGTGCACAAACCAGTCAGGCTGGCAATTGCCCTGAATTTTTCGTTTTGCCATAACACTCCAGATTGCTGCCATCCTCTTAACAAAACCCAGCCTTGCAGCTGGCAGAAAGGGGATGTCCTCCCTAAAACTGCCTGGCCATTGTGTAGGAGAAATTCCATACGGTGTAAGTGTCTCTTCTATGGTGCTCAGCAAAGGTGGGGCAGAAGAAGACAGGAGTGACTCTTTAATGATGGGGAATGTCTAAAGAAGTTTGTGAATGGACTGGGAAAGTCATGGGCTTAGGATCACATTGCGTCTGCTGAAAGAGCTCTGTAAATGGAGTCATTATTGGTGGCAGTAACTGATCCGCCTCCTGGCTGAGAGTCATGGAGATTAGACATTAATTGAACATGGTCTCTAAGAGGGGAGTGTTTCAGGGTTAAAATGGGGAGGCAAAAGAAACATTAGAATTGTAGAATAGAAAGGGGCTGTTAATAAAGACACAAGGGCAGCTGTGCACCGAACATGGGGGGTGATATAGGATTTCAAGAGCCTGGGTCCTCTTTCCACTGAAAGCTACCTTACACGGGGATGTAACCCTAGGAATCGAGCCCCGGAGCTGCTGCTGCTCCGTCCCATGCTGCCCTGGGGAAGGTGACATAGGGCAGTAGCAGCCCCTGCCTGCAAGGGGGTCTCCAGACAGTGCTGCCGTGAAATCTGCTTTGATTGCGAGATAGCGCATGGGGGAAGAAAGGGTTGTTCATTGCTTCCCACCGTACATGGGACCTTTTATCTCAGTGACTTGGGACTTTTCTGTCGTGCACGCTGAAATGAATGGATCAGGAGGGATGTGATGAGCAGAGCGCTTTCAGGAGGTGGAGGTTCGCTGCGATGCCATGCCCTAGCACAGCTGTGGCTGAATTTAATATCGAGGTCATGACAAGACAATGAGTTTTCTTCATCACAGCTCTTCAGTTCATTACTCTCCCTCTTTCTTTTCTGCAAATAAGTAAATGCACTTAACAGGTTGCTACAGGTCACCTAAGCTAACTGTCATGTATGCACTCTTATCCCATGGTAATTGCAAAGTACTGTTACCGATCTTAAATGTCAAGAAAGTGATTTAAATATAAATTTACCTTTGCTGCAAACTAAGAACACGTACACAGACAGTTACCGTAGCCCAGCTAATGCACCATAGCCTGCAAATGTGGTAATCTGATTGGGATTCTCAACCTGAGTTTTGTTAATATGTACAAGAAATTTCAAAGGAAGACATTGCAACTTGGAAATCAGCTGTCACCACCCCTTGCTGCAGGATGAGACATCCCAGCAAATCTCCACCTCTACCACAAAGGCTCCTCAGACTGTTTAACCTCTCTTTTAGCAGGTACAAGAAGACGACCACATTTTGCTGATAGGCGTAGAGGGACTTACGCAAGGCTTTTCAAAAGATGTGGCTTCTCCCCAGCTCTGTGCTGGGTGGAGATGGCTCAGGGTGGAATGAGTTCGATTTGAACCCTTATGTGTGTGTCACTCTGCTCCCAGCTGTAGTGTGAGTGATGCTGAATTCCCAACAAACGCATCTGCCGCATGCACAGCCCAGGCATCACCACCGGCGTTCCTGGGTATTCGACAGCCAGAAGGACAGCCTGTGAAAAACTTGCAAGCAAACCTCCCGTTAGAAGTGGTAATCCCTCTGTCAATTGTAAACAATGAGCAGAAATAGCAAGACACGTGGCCAGTGTCTGCAGACATCGCCTGGAGCTGGGACACGGGGCTGCCCTCACCGTGGGAGCAGCCCAGCGCGGCGTCCCCACCGCCCTCTTTCTGATCTCCAGCCACGGGGATGACTCTCTGGGGCGTTAGCGCTTGCACGAGCCGACATCTGCAGCAAAACTTCCCTTGCAGGCACAGGCAGAAGGCAGCACAGGAAGGCAGCAGCGGGGTGCCAGGAGGGCTGCCCTTGAAATGTGCTGCCTCTGAAGGCCGGAGGGAATAATGGGATGTCAGCCAGTCTGCACAGCTCCCAGCTAGAGCTGGAAGGAGGAATGGGAGGGGAACCATTTCCAGGAGCAGTATGGTGTTGGTGGGTGCAAAGAAGGAAACGTGCCTCCCTGAAGCCCTCGGTACTCGTGCACCTCTGGTTTCATGGCCCGCCTGGGTGGAGGGTCCATGGGCACCCAGCACACCCACAGTGCAACAGCCAGCCTGGCTGCAGGACAGCCCCGTGGGTCCCGGCTTTGGACATCTTGCTCTCAGGCAAAGTTTCCAGAATTACACATTGTGGTTTTTTCAAAGTGCATTTAGAAACACCTATTTGTGGTCTGAAAAGGAATGTGTTTTCCCTCCCCGAATTTCAGGATCACTCAGAAAATCACAAGTGTAATTCCCACTCGTGGCCAACCTAGGCTCCAGCATGCTGGAAACCATTGTGATCCATGTATGGAGCGGAGCCAGGCTGTTTGGACAGCCCTCGGATTGATGTATCCAAACTTTGGAGACATCGATTTTGCAACTTCCATGTCTGACAGGCTTTCATTAACAGCTTTGATGTAACTCTGATACAGAGGATAATCTACGTTTTCCTAGTTGAGCATGTATTTCCTCAGGCATGCAGATAGCTGGCACCTTTCCCCTTCTTCTTCTCCCGCAGTTTCCACATGAGTAGTCCCAGCAATACGCACAAACCCATTTAGCAAATGGATTTTTTCTTGTGAAGTGTTCAAAAATAGTCACCCTTTATTATTAAAAACGGTGACTGGTGTATCATGACTCAACAGTCTGAGGGCAAATCTGCACACTGTATATCAATACTTCACGTAAGCAACTGGAGTAATCAATAGTTCAAGTATATTTCTGTATTTATTACATATTCAATCAGCTAACTCATGCTCTTTCGTCAATACATTAACTGATAATAAAACTCTGTTTACTATAGAAAATATTAGACACTGTATAACAAATAATTGAACATTAGTATGTGCGAGTATTGAGCTACAAAGGAGCAGCGGGAGGGGACTGTATAATATCCTCCTGGTTAAGCCCACCTTGTGTGATTAAAGGGAAAACAAAATGCCATAGATAAGAGATTAAAAACATCTTGTGCTAATACAGATCTGAAGTCATCAAAGCGGGAAAGATTAAAATGAGCTGGTTCCTGATTTCGAGTCGTCGCGGTGTTTGAAACGCCTGCTCCAAAGTATGCTGCTCCCCAGGAATTTCAGTGGCAGCAGTGGCCAGAGAGCGCGGGCCGGGTTTGCAGCATCTGCCCTTTACAGGTCACCGGGCTCACCCGCAGAGCTGCGGCAGGGCTGTGCTGCTGGCGACAGCACTTTGGGTATGAGTGGCTCTTCAGAATTGTTTCTGCAGAGCTGCTGGTGGCCACGCAGAAGTAAAGGATGGCTCAGGGGACAGTCAGCTCGGGTCCAATCCAAAGTTTTATTTCTGCTACAATTTTGGACAGGTAGCATAGACCTCAGTGTCTGTGACCTGGGCATAGACATCCTTCCTCTTGCTCAATTTCTGCTGGCGCAAGCTTTTTGGGGTAGCAACCTTCTTTCAGGGGAGGTGCCTGGGCCCTGCAATGAAGCCCTGGTCCCAGCAGGAGTGGCTGGGAGCCTCCTCTGAGCCACTGCTCTTGGGGACAAAATAGTGCAGTAAAACCCCCATATGTGCACAGTGGAGCATGAGAGCCCAGGATCAACCCAGAGCGAAGGGAGGGTGCAAGGAAAACCCCACCGCTGCACCAACACATGGCTGAGAGCCCTGAGCATTGTCTGGGCACTGCATGGGCAACAAAAATCACACGTTTAGTATAAACCACAACGCTGAGCACAGCCAAAGGTCTGCAGCAGGAGAGAGCAGTGGGATTCAAGCAGATTTTATCTGGGACAAGCATTGGCTTTGACACTATTTTAGCTGAGGAAGCCTAACTGAACCCATCTGGTTCCAGGGGAAGAGGAAACAAGGAGGTGGTAGGACCGGGGCCTTCAGACAACACTGAGCAGGGATATCTGTACTCAATGGTGTACAACTGAACATTTTCCAGTTCTATAACCCTGTCCTCCCAGAAAAGCATCAGGGCTGCAGACACATTCTGGGTCTTCTTGCTCGTACAGGATAACCCCTTTAAGTACACAGCGATACTTAACAGCCAGGAAGCATCTTGTTACAATTTACAGGGTATTAATGAGCAATCTGGTACATATGGGAACAAATGATAGCACTCTACGTTAATACCAGGGTCATTAATGCATACTCTAACAGAGGAAATAATTAGGGTGAATTACAGCTATAAGGCTGCATTGGTTGGTGTGCGTGTGCATATAGTTCTGGGGTCATTCTCCGAATTCACCTATATCTGGCTGGGTTTGAGGTGGCACCTCGGAGGGCAGCGGTGTTTCTATTGCACGCAGGCGAGCCAGGCAGCACCAGCCATGCCACCGCCGCGCCGCAGCCGGGTAATTAGCAGCTGAGATGGCCTCTGTCCTTAAGAGAAAGCAGTCGACAGTTTCGAGGCAAATGTGAAAGAACAGTTTATTTGGTGTCACTTTTAATTAAGCTCGATAGCAAAGCCTCTATTAAGTGTGAGGAATGTGTCCTATGAATGCACTGCATTACTATTAGTTATATTTTATTTTTATCATTGTTATTATTTATTAGTCTGGAGACCCAGTAGTCCATCGATTTGTTTCCAAGGAGGCCAAATGAGGCTGAGTAGTTGTAGATCATCTTCGACTGAGGCTGACACTGGCATTTTCTCTCCTAAACCATTTATTATGAGTGTGCGGGCTCTAGAGCAGGTTTGGTTTGAGAAGTCTTTGCAAGTGAAGCAGGTGACAACAGAAGCCCTGGCTCTGCTGGACGGTGAGGCTGCGTGGGAGCTGCAGGATGGCTGGCGCTGCATCCCGTGGGATTCTGGCGGCACCGCGCTCCCCAGGGTGGCGCGAGCGGGACCCAGCGCAGCTGGGGAAATGGGAACCAGGCAGGTTGGGGGTCACTGCCCCGGCTAAGTCACGTCCCTGGCAAGGACTTCACTTGTGCAGAGCAGTTCAGAGAAGAACAAAGAGCTCTCTTTTTGTCTGGACCAAGAATCATACTGTGTGCGATGTAGCCAGCTCAACATAGGTGAATAACCCCCATACGTTCACTTGGAGAATATAGTGGTGGTCCTACTGCAGCAGGGCAGGGGGCCGGCCCCTTCTCGGAGTGAAAACAGAGTGTGGAAGGGGGGTGCATTTTCCTGCAGCTCTGCAAATATTAATAACGCACATTCCCTTTATGAAAGCAAACTGAGGAAATGAAAGCATCAAAAGTAGGGTGCAAAGAAAATTGAAAACCATTTCATGTGCAGTGAATGTGGGGTGACAGAGTGAGGAAGGACTGTGGGCTTAACACAGCTGGCACTGTTTGCACCCACCAGCATGCTGCATTTGTGTTTGCTCCAGAAACTGGAGTGCCTCAAAGCAAGGCATGCTTTGGCTGTCATTAACGCATTGCTCTCCATGGCTTCAGTTCAGCAAGATGCTCAAACATGACTATCATCTTCCTGGAAAGCGCAGAAAACCAGTGGGCACAGCATTTAGAGCCTGACCCTCTCTCTCAGCTGGTGCTGAGCTCAGACTCACCAGCTGCCCCAGTCCCCAAATTGGCTGGGTCCCCCCCAACAGCCTGAGCTGTCGCACCCCGGCCAAGCGGCGAGTGCCGGCTGCCGGTGCGGGCATTGTGGTGCGGGGAGGCAGCACCGAGGCCGTGCACCATGTATAATGCAATAACCAGCCAAGGCATTTGTGTCCAGATGCGTGTTTACATCCCTTTACTCTGGTGCTTTACGAGGGAGAACGTCTGTGTCTTTGTCACTGCTGATTGCCCTCTGCTTGTTCTTGCATTTGATAGTTTCAGACAAGCAGCCTTCACCTGAGGACATATCAGAGCGTTGCTGGTTACTTGTCCAAAGGGGAAAACATTCTTTATCTCCTTCAGTAGCTTGTGCTTTATGATGCAGTAATATCCTCTGCTGCTGGAGCTGCAGCCTCCTTGGTTAGCATGAGATACATATTATGTGTATTTCAGTGATTCTGCAGATATGCCATGTATTGAACCGACTATCTCAAGCGCTATGCAAATGAAGGAATAAAAATCTGCAATATTTTCAAAGTGAAAAAAGGGCTTCATTTCCAGAGATATAGATTTTTGTGGCAAACGGGAAGGATAGCTATTCACAATGCACTACGATCTGCAGCTTGGGAGCAGGCGGCCCCACTGCCAGCCTCACCTTTGCAAACAGGTGTTGATCCAGTGGGGGAGGCTGTGACCGCAGAGGGTGACCCGCGGGCTGAGCAGCAGGGAGCCCTCGCCAGCACGGCTCGCTGCAGGCATCCCTGCCCGCGCCGGGCTGCTCTGCCTGCCCTGCCGTCACCCTGGCAGGGAGATGCTGGACATCCATGGTTGACCTCGGGCAGCTGAACCACCAAGCTGAAACAAATCCGAATTACCATTTGTCACACTCAAATACGGGATTTTCATAGGGGCCCTTTGGCATGGCTAACAGCCTGCTGAGGTATCAGTGATGGAGACAGGGGCTCATTAGCAGCTTTCTGCCCTGGGTGAGAGCTCACCTGCAGCCTTCTGCCAGTGCAACGGGGCCCTGGGTGCGGGGGAGCCGCTGGTGAGCCCCCCACCGGGTCTGGGCAGAGCCCACGGCTGGGCTGGGCTGGGAAGCTCGGCGAGCCAGAGAGCCGGCACCCCTGAGGCAGGCAGGGCGGTGGGAGCGGGATGCCCGGCGGGGGATGGACATGGGACGCACCGTCAGTGCTCCCTTAAAGCCAGTTTGGGTTGCGTGGGTCACCACAGCCCCCCGCCCTGCCCTCAGTGCTCCTGGTGCAGCCCTCGCCGCCCCAAACACCCTCTGTGTGTGCAGATATATGGGTAGTGTGTGTGTTTAATAAAATACAAACTTACATTTCCCTTTTCAAATGAAATTAACATAGTTTATTGCCAGCTATAAGAAATATTCCTTAAGGGTAAGAAGTTTATAAAAAATTTAAAGTAACAAAGGCAAACTTATAAAAAATTCATCTTTTAGTAGTGATTGCTCTATAAAAAAAGAGTGAGTTTAAGTGAGAATACAAAATTCACAGAATTAATTATGTAAACAGAAAAAAAGGCACAACGGCTGAGAACTAAACTAATTAGCAGCAGAGTTGCCCCGCCAATGTCAGCCTGGACCTGTGAGTCGGATGCTTAAGAATAACCTACAGTGACAATTGTGTCCTGAAGTTATTTATTAAATAACTCTGCTAAGGTTCAGAACAGTGTGGACTTAATTAACTGAATGGTAAGTGTGGGGAGACACAAACTTTTCTCACCTGTGCGTCACGCACGGCAGCACTTCCCATGATCTTTATACCGCAGCTGGCTGCAAGGATTCGCCAAGGTTTGCTCGTTTTTACTGAGGGCACCTCCAGAGGAGCTGGCTCAGGGCTGCTCCTCACGGCTGCCAGCTGCCGTGCCAGGGGACAGCAGGGACAGCAGGAAACACGGGACGTCCTGTACAGGTGCAGGAGGCATTGTGTGTCCCAGACCTCGCTGAGGTCCAGGCAAAATGTATTCATGGTCCATACTGGGATCCACGTGGGACATTTCAGCAGACATGTTACACGGGTTGCTGTGGCAGAAGAGGTGACTTGTGACTTCGTCCAAATACTTAAGAGATGCCAAGTTCAGCAACTCTGATCTGCTTATAAAGTACCGTGCCAAGGCACTCGCTGCTTCCCTTGTTTTGCCTGTGGTAGCAGGTTTGGAGAGTTGCCTGGCCAAGAGTCCCAAAAGGAAGAAAAAAAAAACCCAGACCCATACAAATACCAGCACCTGGAGGGAAATCCTCTGCAGTCTTCTGCAGCGCAGCTTTCCTGCTCTGGTCAAAGCCAGAGCAAGGCTGCGGTCAAACGCTCTGCACACCAAACCCTCCCTCCTTCCTCGGTGGAGAGCAGAGAAGGGGCAGGAGAGAGAAGACCGAGGCTGGGGGTGGGAGAAGGAGAAGCCACCTGGCCGGGGTAAGCGGAGGTGCTCGCCTTGGCTCAGACTCTATCCCTCGGCTTTGACACAGAGGGAGAAGTGAAATCCTGATATGAGGAGCTGCTTCCCCTGGCGCCATCCCAAAAGCATCCCCCTGCTCCTGACCCCGACCTATGGACAGACATGGGAGCTGCTGAGGGTGGGAACAGTGAGGGGGTCCTGTGCCAGGGCCATTTCCACCCACCTCTCCAGGTCTGCAGGGGTGGCTCTCACCCACCCGTGGGACCCTAGCCTGCTGGATCAGGCTCACCAAACGCAGGGTGCACCCCTCTCTACATGTACTGGTTCTTGCCTCACTGCCTGAACGCACTGGCTCAGACTCCTTTCTCCAGATCACTCAGGTTTAATGATTGCCCTGCTAAATTCAGAACAGCCAAATGCAAACGACGGGACTGGAATGAGCAAGAGACTTTCCATTCACAGGCACATTAAACATGTCATTGAGATGGAAGTCACTTGCTCATTCCAGCCTGTGCCTTGCATTATTTTTCACTGTAGGAAAATTTTCAGGAGGAGAAAAGAAACTTAAGGAACACATTTAAAAGTAAAGTCGAACAGAACAGGGCTGTTGGGAATACAAATGCTGTTGAAGTTTTGTTCTGAGTCTTTCTCATCGTCGTCCGCTGCCAGAGAGGCTCGGCCGCCCCTGCCCCGGAGGAGGTGCTGTCAGCAGGATTTATGCAGTGATGCACCAGCTCCCATCACAGCTACCAGGAGCTGGGCAGGGATGGCGAGTGCCACGGCTCCAGTGGGTCCCCAGCTGGGGACAGCGAGTGCCACGGCTCCCATGTGTGTACCCAGCCAGAGCATGGGCCTGTCTCTGCCAGTGTCCTTGTTGCGTGTCCTGTGCAGCTGAGAGCACGAACAGAAACAGCAGGCCACGCACAGCTCCCGAACTTGCAAGAGAGGATGTGAATCAGCCCTTACAAAATCTGGGTCAGTTAAAACCAGCCCGAAGTGAGAGGCCAGGATGTCCATCCCCCAGCCCTGCTCCGCTCTGTGCCGGCCCCTGCGTAATGGGCTCCTGGCAGAAATAGCTCCGGCTGGGTGCTTGCTTTGGAAGTGCATCTGATTTCTCTGCAGTTTTGCTTTTTGCCTGTGCGCTCCACTGCTCCGCTGATAACTTTCCTCTGGTGATGGTCCCCTTGGCAGGTGACTAGTGAGGGAGAATAAAGGTCTTTGTCCCTCCTCTGTGCCCCAGTGTTTTCCTTATCTGTTTGTTTTTCTCCAGCTGGATAAATGAGATGACTTAGGTGAACTGAGCAGTGGAAAAAATTGCTGTGTACGTGGGCACTGGTTAAACCATTGGCCACAAGCAAAGCCATCAGCCCCTGCCCAGGGACCTGCGCACTCACTGCCAGGGACCCACCGGTAGCCCAGGGATAATGAGGACAGCAAGGATGCCGTGCCTGGATGGAGGTGGCACTTAGGGTGTCATGGTCACACTGAGCCTGTTTGGATACCGGGCTACAATGTGCCGGGGCAGCTGCGCTGCCTGGTGAGTACTGTCCTGCCAGCATCTCTGTGGTGGGACTCAGTGCGGCTCCCACCCTGGGCGAACACCAGGTGCTTGCCCCATGTCACCCACTGTGTGGGTGACATCCATTGGGTGTGGGGTTGGATGAATGCTCACGCAGGTGAGCGTGGCCAGGCTCCTGCACTCTCCTCTGGCCATGCATGGCTGCACCGGTCCTGTCTGGGGAGGCAGAAATGCTGCCCCTGCTAAAGAACCTGCATGGAGCTGCTCCCACGCGGGTGCCACAGTGGGATGGGACAGGATGGGACAGAGATGGGACAGGGGCCAAGGGCTGGCCCTGTCTCCCTCCCTGCAGAGCCTCCCTGGTGCTGCCACGTAAGAGGTGGAAGCATCATCTCAGATGGGGAAGGAGTAGCTACATTTAGAAAGTGCATGAAGGGAAGTGTTTGAATTTCACAGGAGCCCCTCGCCCACTCCTTTTTCTCACCCGCTCAGCTTAATGCATTCCTGAAAAATCTCCTTTCTTCATCTGTGGTTATTTTTGCCTGTGAGCTATAACACGAGTGGGTGTGGATCATCTTGCTGTGCCCAGGTGTGCTGTCCCAGGGGCTCGCACAGGTTTTGCAGCGTGAAGAAGCGTCGCTCCCCCATCGCTGTCCCACAGTGAAATGCCTGGAAGGATTTGCCTTCCCTCCTGCAGCCTCTTCCCTTCCCAGATCTGGTTTTCCCCTGCCGTGTGATGAAGCAGTTTTAATGGGAGCTCTGATGGTTTATGCTCCACGTTGCTGTTCCCTGGCAATATCTCAGTGATACAGACACCCGACCCGGGGCTCCCTCCTCCCTGGGTGCTGAATATCCCTGCCCCAATTTCCTTCCCCTACATGGGGACACGGTGCCTGTCCCGTAAGGGGAGAAAGGATCCGCAGGGCTCTGCTCATGCAGTGAAAGGGCTGGAGAAAGGCAGATGCAAATGGCAGGGTCTGGCAGCCCCCACTGAGGCCTCCTGAAGGCAAAGCAGGGACCCGCCGCCGCTGCAGAGCATTTGCTAGATGATGCAAAGCTGAAATAATCTCCCCCAGCCAGGTGTGCTTCTGCCGACCCCTCCGATTTAAACACCCTCCTTTCCTTTTCGCTGCTGACAAGTGCCAGCAGCACGATGCATGTGCAAGTAAATGCTCTCCAGTGCCCTCTGCTTGGCATCGCTGCCCCTTCCTCTGGCCGGTCTCTGAAGTGACTTTTAATGAGTATTTTAAGCAGTTCCTTCAGGCAGGTGCCTGCCAGGCCAGCCCACCAGGAACAAAATTCACCGTGGTAGCTCTTCTAATGAACCTTGCAGGCAGAGGAAGGAATATATTCGTGTATTTCTTTGCAGTTGCATTTGCTAGAAACGCAGGCACGGGCTCTGAGCGCTCTGCTCTGCGTGCTGGCTGTGGCACCGGGGCGAGCGTCAGACGCGCAGTCAGAGCAGCGAGGGAGCAGGGACGGGGGCACGATGAATATTTCATGCTGCAAACGCCAGACCTTTTCATTAACGCCGGAGTGGAGGGCTCAGCACTTCTGATGTTTGTTACCGTACACAGGAATGTCACAGCAAGCAAGCCTGGGTGGGCTCTGCTTACCAAAAAAGAAAAGCAGCCAATATTGTAATTGTTTGCACAGAACTGGCCGGTTGGCCCGGCAGGACCTGAGCATTGGCTGCACGGCTTGATGGAGACACGGCAGTACCAGGCCACTTATATGTGGAGGGCAGGAATTGCTCTACTAGGAGTTAAATTTCTAGGCTGATAATAACTCCCTGGATTTCCTCAGGGCTCTAAAAATACGTGACCAAAGAGAAAATGTTCATTATAAAGTGAGAGCAGGAAAGGTTGGACTGACCTTCCCATGAAGCACTGGCCACCACCAGTAAAAAGGTTACTGAGAGTATTTTTACTGCCTCCGCTCCCTGCAAAGGGAGCTGGTTCCTGACCCACGGGGCTGGAGGGGACGGGAACCGGCTCGACATGCGTGGGAGCTGCGGTGGGCGCCGGCACCAGCCCAGCCTGGCACAACCCCCCTCCTGCTCTGCCACAGCTCTGGGAATGTTTGGCGGGTTTTAAAGCAAGGGCTTCCCCGGGGCGCGGACACCGCCTGGGACACGCTGACGGCCAACAGCCTCTCCCTCAGCAGAGCTCTGCAGCCGGGGCGCTCCCCTGCCCTGCGCAGAGCCTGGCTTTATATCATCGCCTGCTGTTGTACACCAATCCCAGTAATATCATAGCGGCACTTCAGAGCTGGAGAGCTCTCAGCTGGGAGGTGCTCCCTGCCACTGGCACTAGTTCAAGCTGCCTGGTGAACTAAATTGATTTTTTATAGTTGCTCTGGAGCAAGCTTAATGAATCTGTTAGTAGCTGCTCCCTGCTTAAACCTTTCCTCAGCGCTGGAACTGCAGCACAGCGTTTCATAAAACAGAGGAGGCTGCTTAAGCCTTACCCCTCACCTCTGAGCAGCACCGCCGTGATTAGCTGCCTGCTGCATAACTCCACATCATTACCGCATGCACTCAGAGAAAGCCATCAGCTGAATGAGCTGCACCGAGCTGTGAGAGGAATCAGATGCCAGTCTCAAATGGGAACCTTGTGCAAAACATGACGTACAGGTGTCTGCGTGCTCCTGATTTTTGTCTTCAGTCTTCTGTGTAAGGACAGTGCCAGCTCCGAGTGTTAAATCACTGGGAGTCATGCTCTGTGATCACAAGACTGCCTCAAAGACAATGAGGTTAAAAATTAAAAGCAGTTTTGCTTTTATTTTTATAGATTTTTTTTTGTTCTTTGAACATTTTCCCACATTGCTGTGCAGCAAAAGGTCTGGAAACCCGCTCCCAAACAAAAGCGTAGACTGAGATTCACATAACTCTGGGACCTGGAGCTTTGAGAAAACAAAGGCTGCCCCTTGCAGTGTTTGCTCCCCAGGGAGGGAGTGGAGCCTGCACTCAGGCTCGGATGGTGCAGGCGAGGGGGCTCGATGGCTCCTGCACGTGCTGCACCCCAGGGGCTTCTGACCCAGCAACAGGCGTCGAGAGAGGCGGCACTGGAGCAGGCACTGCATGGCACCAAATCCAGCCCAAATCAGCCAGAAAACCCCTCGGCAGGTTTGCTCAGAGCCATGCCGTGCCACTGCCACCTCATGTCCTGCTGCCAGTGCTCAGCCTCGGCAGCTGGCACTGCTTCCCCCGCGCCAGGCACTGGCGGCTGGGGGGATGCTGAGCCGGCAGAGCATCCCTCCCAAAAGCAGGACCAAGACAGAGCTGTGCGGTAATGCGGATGGCACCATCACGGGCGGTTTCTATTGCTACATGCAGCTGCTGAGCATCCCTTTTCCTTCAAAACAGCTGCTGGGATCTGACCCTGTCGATCAGGCAGTACCAGGAAACCCAGCGAGCCTGCCGGCAGCCTGCTCGGTGACATAAATGTTTTCAAACATGCAGGCAGCTATCTGATCGGCGCCTTCCCCAGAGGACGGGGCTCTGGGGCCTCCGTGCGCACGCTGTGCGCTGGGTTTTGCCAGTAAATGATGCTGCTTCCGAGCAGAGCGTTTAACTCTTGAAGCACAGTGGCGGCCGGGCTCAGGCAGGCAGTCGGTGCTGTGTCGGTGGCTCCTGGCTCACAGCATCCCTGCAGTGGGGAGCGTGGCTGGAAGAAAAGGAAACTTTAGAGATAGAGGAGGCAGAGCTGGAGAGGACAAAGCCAGTGGGAGGTTTCCTGGTGGTGCCACTACTGGGGGCAGAAAGAGGCACAAATCCCATATGACATCAAACCAACGGGTAGGGAATAAAAAAATGGGTTTTGTTGACTTGGGACAAAAGATAATTAATATTGATTAAAGCAATATAAATGACACCAAGCATTAGCAGGAGAGCCAAGAAATCACTTAACCAGCAAACAAAGGACGCCTGCACCAGGGTGAGAGCAGGGAGCAGAGGGAGCAGGGGAAGCCGCAGGGAAGCCATGGCGAGCTCCCCACCGGGGCTGGCCACTGCCCACAGGAGACTTCTGCCTCTGGCACTGCCCAGGAGGATTTGCTGCCATACGGATGGGGACCAGGGGTGTCACGTTATGCCTTGAGCCTCATGTGAGCTCTGACTCTCCCTGTTGTTGGAGACATGGAGTTTCCCTAGTAAGGTGGCTCATGCCTCACTCTCACCTAGGCATCTGCCAGGGAACCTTCATCGGTGTGATGCCGGCACCACAGGGAGCAAGGTTTCCCCATCCCTTACCCTAAACCACAGCAAACAGAGGAGGTGAAACCAAGCAGTCCTCCCAGGGTGAAAAACCTCCCAGACCTGCGGTGCTGCCAGCTGTGCCCCATGGTGCTGCCGGCTGCCCCCACAGAACCTGGCGCTGCTACCAAGCGGTGCCACCAGCAGCACGGGCAGCCTGGCTCAGGTCGCCAAGCGCTCTTGCTGCCGAGCAAACGAGTGCTTGTAGCAGATGGGACCATCTGCGCCCGTCTCATGGTGCCCCAAACCGCCTGCCTCCTCTGCTAGTCGGGGATGGATGGCAAGAAATGGCCCCAGGCGCAGGGCAGGGCCGTGCTGGAGAGGACAGGCAGCCCCTCAGCGATAGCCTGGGGTGGTCCCCCATCCACATGCCCCCCACCCCTGTCCTCATCCCCATCCCTCCAGCGCTGGCTCCTCACTCAGAAGGTGAAGGCGCTGCCCTGCGCCTGCGAGCGCTGGCTTCCTTTATTGTTTTTCTGACTTTAGAAAGTCATTAGGCTGTAAGCGGAGGAATGCATCTCAGAGCACCCTTGTTAATTTGAACAACTATTTACTTAAGCATCCAGCACGCTCCCCTTTGCATTATGTATGCAGCGATCCGCCTGCTCTCTGTGTTATAACTGCAGTATCGATCGGCACCACTTCAATAACCTCATTGAGATTCTGGACACTGGCTCAGGGACTCTATCTCAGTGTCTGGTCAATAGCTTATATTTTTAATTTGTCGATAATCAGTCAGGACCTTGGTCTGAGTGCTGCTGAGGTTCTTTGCTCAATGGGGAAGGTGAAATCACTCAAGCAGGGTCATGTTTATGGCCTAAGCTGAACCATGGGAAATGGAGATATCAGTCAGGCTTATGAAAAATAACATGCTATATTATTTTTCATAAACCTGACAAAATCATATTTATTTAAAGACAAAGATAAGGCACCCAGCTGGCAGCACTCACTTTCTCTTCTCATCTGAGCGTGCTGTGCCCTGGAAAGTGCAACCAGCCCCAAAATGTGCAAGCCTTGCACCAACACCACTGCTTCCTGGGACCCCTTGCTCTCGGGCCAGGTCTCCCCGGGGAGCGCAGGGGGTACAGGTACAGCTTCATCTGTGCTTGCTACTGCTTGGGGCCCAGGACTGAGATGTGCTTGTTTCAGCAGCCTCCGGCGCAGGCTCGGCTGTGCTCGTGCGTAGGGCACGTACCTGGGAGCCAGCGACAGCCCCTGTCTGCAGCACCGTCTCAGACAGCTTGTGCCACTTCTCTTCTTCCTCCTCACCCTCTCTTTGACTTCAAGCACCAGCTGAAAGGCAGCTCCTTCAGCCTGGCCTGTGCCCTTAGTTAACAGCAGCAGGGGGGAATAAGGCGTTAGGGCCGGGGTGTATATACAGCTCAGGAGAGGAGGGCTTGGTTTGTTTGGAAGGTGGTGTGTGAGGACTGCTGGCTCCAGCTCTGCTCAGGGCTCTTCGAGATGTTTAAAGCAAAGACACGTGATTTTTAGCAGGAGAAGAAGACAGCTGTGTTTCCAGGTGAGTGGTGTGCCCCAATGCCTTTTTCAACTAATACTCAGATGGAGTGTTTAATTGGTTTTAAGGCTTTTTTGAGAGTTGAGAATTTGATAAGATAAAGGGTTAATGTCTAAAAACCTTGGCTTTTGGAGTCTGTATCTATGAATGGTGTCACTAAAGGCAAGTTGTTAATAACGTTGGCTTTGCCATAAATGTACCTGTGAGTTTTCAGGGGAGTGGAAAAAAAAAAAGCTTGAAGTTGCAGTTTCAGCCCCTACAGAGGATAACTTGCTTTGTTGGGTTTCCCGTCTGGCAGAGGTGTGTGTGCCACGCAGTGTGAGACCCCAGGAACGGTCTGTACGGGAGGTGTCAGCACAGCATGTGCAAGGATGAGTGTGTTAGAAATAGTTTCCAAGCAAACCGGTCTTGTTGGGCTCCATGTCTGCAGGTTGGCACCCCTGTGCATGGGGAAGCAATGCTGGCTGGTGTCTGTGAGCGGGGAGCTTTGCTGGGGTTTGGCCTCAGCAACAGAGTTACAGCCCCTGACTGGGGCAAGCGGCTGTGCCCAGGCGGGTGTGCAAGGGCAGACCTGCAGCGCCTGAGCAGAAAACAGGGCTCATTGCAACAGCTGCGAAATAAGTTTTGAGGATCTTGTTACGTGGAGATGCATATTTTCATGCACAATTTGGCTGCAATCATTCAGATCTCATGCACTCAGTTCTACTTGAAAAGGCAAAAAAAAAAAGTGTAGAATAAACTGTTAGAAACCCTCAAGGCAAGATGAGCTGACAAGTCAGAAAATGTGTATGCACACCTGGAGAGGCTGTATCTAAAAAAAAAAAAGGCAGGAAAACCTGGAGCATTGTTCAGGGAGACTTCAATTGCCTTGACAGTGCTGGGCAGAGAGCTGCAGAGCAAGGGAGGGAAGGGGCAGGGCTGCAAACATGGGGTTGTTGCCTTGCAGAGGTGGTGTAGAGTCAGTGGGATGTGAAGCACTTCCCAATGTACCCAAGCAGTGAAGCAGACAGACAGACAATGTGTGGGGTTTTAGTAGTGCTGGAAGTGGAGCTGGGGCTGTGCATGTGGGAGGAGTTTATACAGATGGAGTGAGAAAGACCCTGGAGAGGGATCTTGAGGAGACTCTGGAAGCTCCATGATGGACTAGGGGGAGAAGTGGGGGGATGGCTGCATTCCTGAACAACCATCCAAGATAATTAAAGATATGTAAAGAAGGCGAGCGCGGGCTGGCCCAAAGAGCTGGCATCTGAGCAGGAGGCAGCGTGGGGTCCTGGTGCTTTATGGTGGGCTGCAGGGATGTACGTGTGCTGGGGGACAAGGAGCTGTGCTGGGGAGGGGGGACCTTGCCTCCGCTCCCCTCCCTCCTCGCACGTGTGTGAACTGGCCCTGACAAGAGGACGAAGAGGCACTGCAGGGCTGGGAGTGGAGTGGGGGTGCCTGTGACCCTCCTGCATGGGAGGGAGTGATGCTCTTGGACTGAGCACGGGACTCACCCTGCCTCCGCTCCCAGGCTCACCCCATGCTGCTGGTGCGAGGAGCCTCCTCCGCACCCTGCACTGCCCTGTGTCTGTGTCCCCTCTCTGCAAGCGGCTGGCCCTATGTCCCCCCATGAAAATGGCTGCAGGTTCACCAGCCAGGCTGAGCTGGGTGGGGGACTGTGTTTCTGTGGCTCTCGTATCCACCAAGGAGTCCTGTTCCTGTATCTCACACTTGTCTCCTTCGATTTCCCTGACAGCCAATTCTGGAAAGTTGGAAGGTGTGCCATTATCTAGGACTACATTATGAAAGTGTCACGCGGGTGATGAATGGCAGCGCTCACGGGCTCCTAAGGAACAGGGAGGAAAGAGTGACATTAGGAAAGATTTTCTTTTTATGGTTTCTTCAATAGGGAGGGTTCTTTGGAGGGTTGTATTTCAAATCAGATAATCAAACACTCCTCCCGGCCTCCCAAACTTTTCAAGAAACTGCTGAAGGAGTGTCCTGGTAGGGTGGCAAGGGGAGAAAACTCGTTTTGGTTCTTGCCTGCCTGTTGCAGCAGGCCCTTGGGCAGCAGTGTCTGCCCTCCCCACATGGCTGTCCTCGCTTCCCACAGCCTGAAGCCTGGTGGTGCTGCCTGGACCTGCTGCAGAGATGCCCATGCTGTGTTTTGTGCAGGTCCTGCTGAGGTGGGAAACCGCTCTGGGGACAGGAGCAATACATTTTGGCTATGCGAGGGACTGGAGAGCAGGAGGAGAGGTGCAGAGGAAGGTTTGGGAGGCGCATGGGAGCTGGTGACCCCAGTGCTCTGTAGCTTCTCATGAGCATCCTGGGGGTGGTGAGACATCCGTACCAGGGCCAGAGGAGAGGGGATGGGTTGGGACCCTGCCCTCCGCAGGACAGCGAGCGTGGTGCGGTGTGGGCAGGGGTGGCTGATGTTGGCTCCAGCAGCTGACATTATCTTTGTGTGCTTCTGTGCTGGGTGCTTGACACCATAAGCGTGCAGCTCTCACAGAGGCCCCATCTTTCTCCTGGTTTCTGCCCAGCAGACCTGTCCCCCTGCCTCGTCTGCAGGGCAGCCTGCCAGCCCCAGGGCTGCCCCGTGCCCGGCTCTAACGCTTCCCATGCACCACCTCGTGCTCTGCCATGGGAGCAACTAATAAGGTACACAGGCACGTCATTTAAAATGATATTTAATACTGCTGGAAAAACCCTAAAGACCTATTGACCATGCAATATACTGTGTCAGTGCATTTTACAGGCAAGTACAAAGCGAACATCAATAACCCCACATGTGCTATTACTACACACATCTCGCCATTAAAATAAAGATCCAGCTCAGCAGCTGAAAGCCCTGTTTGTTTCTCCTGTCATGGCGAGCCCAGTGCCTCCCTGGGCGCAGGGAAGGGACAGGACTGTCCCTGCTGTGCCCTCCCCAGTGTGTGCCTGGCGCATTAAATGGGTGATGGTGTGAGAGCTGGTAAGTAACATGCACCCTATAGCTATGTGTTTGTGCCTACAGAGCATTGCGGATTTTGTAACAGTTAAAAATGCGTAGACTACAGGCAGAAATGACCCCTACAAAGCCCTCTGGTATCAGATGTTGGGCAGTCTGAAGTCCCAGTTGCAAGGCTGTGGTGCTCTGCAGCTTGCTGTCACCTTTAGACACTTTCCCTCTGTTTTTTACGATGTACCAGAATTTCCTGTTGGGATGAAGCAGGTTTTGTTATCCTGAGACCAGAGGTGAAACATGCTTTTGGAAGTGAAAGTTTACTTGGTTTTTTTCATACTTATATATAAGCAAAACCCATGCCTTACCTGTTAAATAGTTGAAGGTCAATGGTTGGCTCTGGGATAAAGTAACTCCTCTTGCTCAAATATGTCTGTATTGATGGTATCAATATTGGTCTCTGTATCACAGAGGCTTGAAGGGGTAGCAGCCCCTTGAGAACAAACGCACAGTAACATTGATATGGAAACTCAATAACTAATACCTAGAAACTCCTCTACTTTATACTGCAAGATGAAATAGAAAGTGATTTTAAGTAATGGACTACATCCATAAGGCTTTAAAAAGATGTGGCCAGTACCATGGGGCACCACCACAGTGGCTGGCAGGGCGGGCAGAGCCCATCACGGTGCGAGCAGCATATTCCTTGCTGGCAGGCCTGCAGGGACCATGGTGCATCCCTGTGGCATGCCCATGGCATGCCCGGAGCATGCTGGAAGGAGCCCAGCCTGGCACACTGCTGCAGGGTGCTCTGGCTTAGCCTGGAGAGAGCCCCAGGTCTGGGCTGAGTGCTCTGGTGGGGTCCCTTCTCCTCTGTGCCTGGGTGCTGTGTTTTTAAAGTGGGTTATAGCCCCCCTCTTCGTGCAGCTTTGCCTGCTTGCCTTCTGTCCTGCAAGCTGCTTGGTAGGCTCTTGCTATAGATTATGCAGCATGTGGTTTAACAACACCCCACTCAGGATGAGCCTTTCTGGCATGTGCAAATTATGGAGCAGCAGTATTAATGTCAGGCTGACCTCAGCAGAGGTCAGGTATCTGCTGGCGAGAGGGGTGATGCCTCTCCCCGGCTGTGGGACTTGCGCAGGGTCTTGCCTGAGATCTGCTGGGACCTGGCTTGTGTTTGAGGAGCCGCTCTAATGCAGACCAGTAGCGCTGGCTGCTTGCATGGTTGCTGGTAGGTAAAACCAATTAGCTTCAGCACAAACTTTGACATTTCTGGTTTTCAGACCCCTAAAATGATGGGCTGATGAGCACAGCGCTAGAAGACAGTCAGTCTGGACAGACAGGGATGTACATGGGGGAATCCGCCACAGCGAGATGGGCCTGTGGTGCCTTTCTCCCGCACCTCCTCCTGCTACCAGGCAGCAGATGGCTTTGGAGAAATTGCAGGGAGTCTGCAAGGCTGGTACTTGGCTCCACATCCAGGCAAGGAGAGGGCACTCACAGAGGCTCATTCCTTTCCTTCCAGAAAGATGGGTGCTCTGTCCTAGATACCATATAACTGCCCTATTTAATAAGATAAAATACAAGCAGCACCAGCCATTTCAGAAAGTAAAAGCTTTTCTTTTTTTTTTTTTTTCTGTTGCCTTCAGGATATTAATAAAAACAGATTAATAAAATCAAAGGCAGCACAATTAGGGCATCAAGGAAAAAAAATGTTTGCTGTACAATCTTTCAATTTCCATGGCAGTTCTCACGCTGAGAAAATCTGTCTGCAATTGCTGATGAAAAGATAGAAAGCTAATGTATGAAACACAAGGGAGATATGTATAAGTGCGTCTCCCTTTGTGTTCCTCATGTACAACACTTTTTTGCAGCAATATTAACAGGTTTCCAGCACAATGATGCCCTATGTATTCATTTGGCAAGATCTATAGGATGGTGCTTGCTTAATGAGCTGGGGTTTTTTTAAATAAAGGTGACTGGCGGAGGGTCTGGTGGGGGGTGAGCTGCAAGCCCCTCATGGGGATGGTCACCTGCTCCCAGCCCTGTTCCCCACTGGCCCTGAGGATGGGCAGGAGCTGATCTCCCCGGAGAAGGATCCCAGAGGGTCTGGGTGCTTCCCTGCGGCCGCAGCAGCCTCAATGGGCAGGTGAGCTCTCAGGGTGGGGTGCCGGGGCTAACCGGGTGCTCACACCACTTTCCATGAAGGCTGATCTCTGGAGCACTGGGTTAGAAGATCTCTCCCGTTTCCTGATTCTCCCAGCACCGTATCATAAGGAAAGCATTTATTTTAGCAGTGTTGCTGGGTTACCTCCATTAACCTGGACCCTGTTTGTAACAGCTGAGACAGTCTGGGCTTGCTGCAAATCATAAAACGCCTCCAGCATCTCTATTTTTTTTTAAAAGATTGAAGTAGGGATTGCAGTAGGAATGATCTGGAGCACTGCTTCAGCTGGCAGGAAGGAAGCCCGTCTTCGAGGAAAGCGCATCCCAGCCCTGGGAGGCTTCTCTGTCCGGCACGTCTGATTTGCATGTTGTATATGCGGCTCGTATAGGGCTTGTTCTATTTGCATAATGAGGCTGTAGGGACTTCCCTCGCCTGCAGAATTGCAGTGTAAATGCAGAGTGAAGGCAATTATATCAGTGTTTACATTTGCAGGAAGACACCTCCTGATGATTTTCTGTTAGGAAAATTCCTTCTTGGTGGAGCTGCTGCCTGGGTTTGCGTGTTGCTGTTCCTGGTCGGTGCCTACTGAGACCAGAGAGGAGAGGAAGGCAGGCAGAACCGTTTCCTTGATCAAGGCTAAGGCACTTTCAATCAACAGGTCGTTCAGGTTGCAATTTTGTTTTAAATGAGAACATATTTTTAAAACACTGGAAAGTCTGAGGGCAGACAAAAGGCTCTCTTGCTTTGCGAAGATCCTTGCCATGCCTCCTTGCTGCTGGGCTGCTCTCGGAGCTGGGCAGGCTCTGGGGGCTCCTGTGAATACGGAGGATGTGAATACGGAGGATGGGGCACAGCCCCATCACGTATGCGCACCACACAAGCAACCTGCCGGCTCTGTCTCGCCTCTGAAGCCGTCCATCATCTTCAGAGCTGGGGGAGCTGGAAGAAACAGTAAGAAGCCTTGGCTGTTTGGGTTTTTTTAAACAAAAAAAGCAGCAATAAATCTGGATCTAGTTTTGCCAGTATAAACAGGAGCTGGTCTCAGGGAGCTAATCTGGAGTGTGCTGCTGAACAGGAGAGAGCAGGGCACAGTCCCTGCGGCTGTAGGGCAGAGGAAAAGGTGCCTGGAGCTGAGCCCTGAGCTGCAGAGGCTTGGTGGCCGGCATGGAGGATCGGGGGGCTGGGGAGCCCTCCTGCCTGCCGGGGGCCAGGGGAGGATACCCGTGACACGGTGGGCAAGGTGCTCCGGAGCTGTGTGTCCCCCGCACTGGCAGTCCTGGGGGAAGCGTTCAGCTGCATGTGGATCCCTCCTGTCAAATGCTGAAGCACTTTGTGGAATGATAGTAATTATTATAGCACTAAAACAAAGCACCAAAAGCTTATTGCTTTGGAGAGATCACTAACTATCTTTGTCTAATTACTTGGCTCCAATTAACATTTTACCACAGACTTCTTCTGCAAGCACTTTTCTGAGAAGGAAAAAAAACCCACAGTGTCAACAGCAACATAAAATAAAAATACAGTAGCCTTGGAAATAATCTTTGACACCACACTGGAAAAATAAGAAAAAGCCTGGTCTTCCCACGGCCCTGGAGAGGGGGCTGCTGGCACAGTGGGCTGAGGGATGGGACTTGTGGGCAGGGAGGGAGCTGGAGGAGCCCAGATGCCCACAGTGCTCATAACGGGCTGAGGAGCAGCGGTGGTGGAGGCCTGGCTGGGACCAGCTCTGCCCAGAGATGGGAACAGGCAGAGCCACCTTCCACCAGCATGCCCAGACTGTCCTGTGGCTTAACGGCATTAGCTTTCTGTAGGTATTTCCCTTTATGAACCAGCATGACATGAGCTGGTACGGGAGAGGAAAATGAGATCTGGTCTGTGGTTTGGAAAATATCAGGAGAGTGAGAAAACTGAAAGCTTTAGTAAATATATATATATAACATAAAACCAGTCATGTAATAATAAAATTAATGCAGCAGCCATGTCAACACAGAGAACAGTGCGTGCTATAAACCGTCTTTAGCAAAACAAACAAAATCCCCAAATAGGAGTGTGGGCACAGAAACTTATTCCAAGGGAGGGAATAACAGGGGAGGCAGGAGAGGGGACTGTGCCCCCCGAGTGGGAAGGGCACTGCCTGGGTGGGTCCTGCCTGTGCCCCCTCCCTCCAGGGCTGGGGCTGGTGCCTGGCTGGGGCCCCTTACCCCTGTGCAGGAGGTGGCACTGCAAATGTGTGGGCATCCTTTGGCCATAGTGCCAGCTGCCTCAGCGGGGACCTACCAGGGATCTCATCCAGCCCTTGTTATTCTCTTTTTCCCACCAAGCTTCCCACTTGCCAGTCCAGGAAAGCTATTGCTTTAATCAAACCCCATTTGCTACAAGTCACCGTTTCCATGAATAAGGCAGCCCAGAAGGCAGTACCTGAGGTCTGGGGTTTCTTTGTGCATCTGTGTCCGTGTTGCTGCAGGGATGACCTCGGCCTGCCATGAGGAGGGATACGGGGTGCAGGACCTCCAGGTCCAAGGTAGCCCTTACTGAAATGCTGCCTGGAGTGTGGAGGGGGGTCCCCCCAGGCGAGGGGCTTCCCTGCACAGCTACCCAGAGCTGCTGTTCTGGCAACACCAGCGGCTGATTCCCCGTGGGCTTCACTGTGCATTTCCGTCGTCTCCCTGCAGTTGCCCGTGGGATGCTTTGCTACAGCAAGGCTGTGTGTGGTGCCGCAGGCTCAGGGCTTCTCCTGCCCGGGACGGCCAGGGGATGAGCCCGCTCACCACTCGGGAATGGCCAAGTTCCATCCCCTCGCACAGAGGAAGCTGGGCATCCCACTCCACACGTCACCGTGACCATCCCTGGGGACAGTGGCAGATCCCAGTGCTGAGGCACAGTGTCAGGTTTGAGTTTAGAAGTTTCCTTAGCAAAAGTTGGAGGGCAGAAGGTGCAGTCATGGGGCGCTGGCAGTTGGGGTAGGCTGTACAGATGCAGCACAAAACCTTTCCAAGTCCCAGTTTCCTCCTTGCCAAAGGGCCCCAGGAAGGGCCAAGGCAGGCATCCCCCTACAACGCCTAAATTCAGCAGTGCGTGTTGCTGTGCTTCCTAGAGCTTGCGTATTTACATACATCCTATAATTACCATCTGCACAGCCAGAGGCATTTGCTGGAAATGGGTTGATTCCATCTGTTGGTGCAATTTTCTCAGAGGAATTTGCATTGATCACTTTTTTATGCAAAGCTTTTGTATAGATCATTTTTCCCTTTTTTTTTTTTTAATACAGCTAAATATTTTTGGGGAGGGGAGAGGCTCTCCTATGGCGGTGTGAGCACCCGGCAGATACTCCCTGGCCTCAGACTAACCAGTTGCTGCTGTTTTTCTTCTGCTCTGTTTCAGCACGGACTAGCAAGTGCAGGCTGCTCCAAGATGGCATTTCTCAAATATTTATAGTTTTATTTTATACTTGAGGTGGTAACTCATCCTTAATGTAATGACCTTAAATTAGGAGAAATAGGGTGTGGTAATTAGTCAGTCAACTGATTATTCTAGACCAGAGAGTTCAGACTCCGTACCTGGTAGGACCAGATGGGACTTTTTGCATATTTTTGACAGCTGTAATGAACAGGGCAGCATCGTATTGATTAAATGTCTGGGAAATTACCGCAGCCCTCTGGAGCTTCCTTATTTACTATAACTGTTCCAAGTCTGGGTAAAGTTTACACAGGCGCAGCCCCACAGGCAGGAGGAGGCAGGGGGTGAGCTGGGGGACGGGGCGGCTGTGGGGTTCGGGTGCTGGGGCAGCTGGTGGGACGCAGGACCACCCTTCCTCTGGGGAATGTCACTGGCTGGCCCTGGTCTCCATTTGGGACCTTTGGTTCCTTCCTGGTATCACAGGCTGGGCTGAAAAGCACTGATGCCCTAAGCTGGGCAAACGGGGCAGTGAGACCCCGGGTACCAGGGAGCCAGAGGCTGCACCGGGGGGGCTCGGCTGGGGGCTGCTGGACCCCCCATTACAGCCCGAACTCACTGCCCACAGAGCAGCAGCTCCCGGCATGGGGAGAAAAACTTTAAAAAGCTTTGAACAAATAAAAATAGCTGCTCCCGTGCCCTGCAGATCTTGATTAAAGAAGTTATTCTAAGGAGGAGGTTAAACTTGCTAATTGGGGTGGGTTAACCGGGGCTCGCTGGGATCAGCAAGTTTCTGCCACTGTGTGCTGGGGGGAAATAAATAAATAAAAATCCATTGTGCTGTAAACAGTTATCAGGAAAGAGCAGAGAAAATGAAGTGAACTCTTCCAATGCATCATGGAATATTACTGTATTTCATTTACTGTGGCACCAATTAGATGAGAGCCTGTTCTATTAACGTGCACCCTTGCAGATCCATGCTAAATTAACTGCTAGATCTTCACTACAGCAGTAAAACGATTGATTTCTCCCCTTAATCAGTTTATTTCATTAGTTATACATTTATTTTTACATGCATTTTGCCAAGCCGCAGTGAAATGACCTATCAAGGTATGTGACATCACAGAGTGATTTGAATATTAACCAAATAGCTATTACAGCAGTGGTAGTGCTTAAAGATCATATGTAAATCAAATGTCAGGGGATAAAATTGCAGCAAGGGCTGTCAGAAAACAATTTAGCAGTGGTTAAAGGGACAGCTCACAGCTGGGAGAATTGTGAACTTTGTAAACGGATAATCTCGTTGCCTTTGCTTCTCCTCCTGGTTCCACAGGAAAAATGATAAAGTTTACCCCATACTGTACTTTTTTTGTTTCGTTAAATTAATTGTGCAGTTTTGAAAGCTTTCCCTTTTTGTATTCAGCATCTGGTTCCTAAGCAGCGATCATAACTTTAAGGTTGAGCTAGGTGCAGAATAATTTCCATTTCTGACCCAGGAAGCCTAAATATGTTAAATATAAATAGCTGTGAATAGTGAGAGGCAAAAATGGCTTCTCCAGTCCTGTAATTACGGGAAACTCACTCCCAAGGGGAAAAGGAAAGAAGAGTGAAGTCTGATGACGTTTCTCGTCTTGTGTATCTTAGGCAGGAGTGTGAACTGTTCCTCCTTTTCTTCTGCCGTGCTGCCCTTGCGGCGAGGAGGATCTGGGGTGCTTTGGTGCAGGTCGCTGGTGGTGGCTGCAGGGAAGGTCCTTGAGTGGGTCTGGGAGCAGCAGGGTGCCGTGGTGTGCATCCCTGTGTGCAAACATCGGGGCTGGGGGTGCGGTGCCCCGCAGCCAGCCAAGCCCCGTCCCCGTGGGCTCTCTACAGAGGCTGCAGTTGCAGCAGTTGCTCCTCCCGGGATGGGGCAGCCCCGGGGGATGCTCGTGGCAATCCAGGCTCAGAGCTGAGCTCACCTTTGCCCATCAGAAATACCTTCTCCTGCCCCAGGAGCGGTCAGTCCCGGTCCATCCTTCCCCTGGGCTTCAGGGCTGGGGCACCTTGGGGGCTCTTGGGCCACCAGAGCCCATCGGCACTAACAAATCCTCATAGGAGTGGCTGCGGCCCAAGCTGGGAGGTCTCTGGCCATGGGTCAGTGCTGCATGTAGGCATGGAAGTGCAGGAATGGTGCAGTTTGGGCAAAGTGGCAGAGGCTCCTGGGGCAGAGCTGTGTGCGGATGGCAGTGCAGCACGGGTGAGCACTGAGCGGTTTGTTTGTCTTTGGAGCAGCAATGAGGAAATGAAGCATCAATGACCAATAATCAAAGGCAGTGGAGGGAAAAAACCAGCAGCAGATACCCCTGCAAAACAAATGAACAGGCAGTGGGTTGTGATGTGAGTTGTGCCATAAAGCTATCCAGCAAGTGCTACCTTCCTAGGGTTTAAATCCAGCTCTCGTGTCCCTGGGGCACCATCTTACAAGATCCGTCTGCACAGAGTAAACATTGAAATTATATAATTAGCCCCTCAGAGAAAAGAATTCTAAATTCATGGGAACTTAAAGTTAAGAGAGAAATATTACATCTCTTCCGCCCCTCTGTATCATCTCTAAACGTCGAGCCGTGCAGCAGGAGAGGAGAGCTTCCAGGAGGGAGGGAAGGGCTTGGAACAGGTTGGCTGCGCCCAAGGGTCCTGCAGAGCCCCGTTTGCTGGGGTGGTCCTTCGAAGGGCTGTGGGTGCCAGGCACGAGCTGGGGTGCAGCGTGGGGTGGGCCACAGGGAACGGACAATCCCCTGCCCTGACGTGGGGTGGCGGGGCTAGGGATGCATTTGGCCTGGGTCTGCCGGTATCTAATCAAACAACAGCACTGGCAATAACCCGGGATTATAAATGGGAATTGTACTCCATCAAAATTGATTCCAGGGTAAATTAAATATTGAGTTAAGTTCCCCTGCCTGGTGAAACCTCTGCCTTCCCCGTTGTTACCATCCAGCACTGAAGCAAATCCATCCCTGAGTCATCTGGATATAACGCGCTGCTATTTGACCTTGGGTTACTACAGTAACCTTAAGTGCACAGTAATATACTTTCAGTCACTGTTCAATGCTCAGGGGAATGTTTTAAGGCCCTTGGCTGGAGTGAATATTTTTATGCAGGCTATAATTTCTTTTAAGACCTTCGCCGGCAGCCAGGCAGCCTTCACAGTGTCCTTCTCTTTCGCTGCATCTGGAGCACTGTGGGGTGGAGACCCCATTGAAGGGGACCCCGAACTGGTGCAGGTGTGGTGGGGCAGCGCTCCCAGCCCGGAGGGTGCCGAGCAGAGGGAGGTACTCAGGGTTGGTCCCTCTCAGGGGACTCAGGACAGGTCCAGCAGGGCCGGGACAGGGCGGGCAGCCACCTGGGACCTTCTCATGACCTCCTCCAGCCAGATGAACGTGGACATTGGACCGCTCGTGGTCCTGGATGTGGCCACGCTCCCCGGGGCAGGGCTGGAAACAGGCAGGAGAGGGAGGAGGAGGAAGGAGAAGAAATGCCCAAAAGGGGACAAATGGCTTTTCTCCTTCTTGGCTTCCTCTGCCTTGCTCCAGGATGTCAGCAGCAGGATGTCAGCAGCAGCCCATCAGCCCGCTTTCTCCCAGGGAAAGGTTCCTTGGCCTGGCTTTGGCCCCTGCTTGGGAATGTGCCACCACATGAAGCCCTGCTTCCACCTCAGAGCCCCTCGTCCTTGCTGCTGCTGGGGGGGTCCTGTGCCACCCCGATGGGCTGGGGAATGCCGGCACGGCCAGCCTCTGCCCTGCCCGTGGGGCCATCCAGGGCTGGATGCACCCCCCTGGTGAGGAGGAGGAGGTTTTGGGGTGCATCCTGTGCTGCCCATGCTGGGCAGCCTGGCTGCCCCATCCCGGGCTGTGCGAGGGACATCCCTGCCCCTTGCCCTGCTCCACCACCCCGGGGCCTCATTTGAGCAGAGATTATGCTAAATTCCATTAAGCTGGACAAATGCTCACTAGAGACATGGAGAAGGAACCCCTAAACTGATTTTCATCTGTGGATCAGGCAAAATTTGATTCACAGTTCAATTCTCCAAAGGGGAAAATTTGCACAGAATCCCTGCTTAGATTTTATTTTAAGCAAATCCTATAAAAATCCATCTGAAGGAGACAGTAACTCCATCTTTCAGATCCTGCACACTGTATCCGGGAACATGTGTTCTGCTTTTATATAATAAAAAATGTAGAGTTTCCTCATGTTGCCATATGTTTTTGCATTTATCTGTGCACTTGCTATAACCCTATCTGCTGTGTGTGCCTACAGTGCTATCTGTGTCAGTATTGAAATGCATCAAGCGAGTATCATTCATGCAAAAAATGAGCCTAAAATCTCCCTGAAGAGTGGAATATAATAGAATACAATTGTATCATTTAAAAAACTTTGCATCATATTACACAGTCAAAAAAGATAATATATGCTACGACGGAGAAAGCAAATGAAATATTGCATTAACTCTTTAGCTGTCCTCGCTGTAGCAAACCTCATCAGCCCCCGTGGCATGCGGCTCGACTGGCACTCGTCATGGGCTGTGCTGTGGCCGCCGTCGGGTGGGATGTGTTCCCTGCCCTTCACATGGAGCCCGCTGCTCTGAGTTTTCCTTTGCAGGACCAGGCGTGCTGCCCATCCCCTGGTGCCTGTTTTGGCTGGAAAACCTGCAGGGTCAGGGAAAGCGCGGCTCCGCAGACCTGTGTATTTGCCGTGGTGGTGGGGTTACCCCTCCTGCTTGTGGGTGTCCCATGGGCACCTTGGGCTGGATGTTTTGGGGAAGGCATCGTTGCCCACCTGGTGCTATTGAGTGGCTGCAGCAACTCTGCGCCCGCAGGACCCCCTCACCGGTGCAGGGCACCCACCTCCCCCGGCAGCCAACCCAACCCTGCCGCCTCCTCGCCGCAGCTGGCATAAAAAGGAATATTCTTTTTCTCTCTTTGAATAGTATCTGTTCCCAAATCATGTATAAAACATTTGCAGAAACCACTTACTCCTCATGTATTTTTTATGAGTCCGATCCTAAGTTAAAATATATAAACATAAAAATATCAAGAAGTACTTTAGGAAAAAAAAAGTTATTTCATAAAATATCAGGAGACCAATTTAAAACCTTGCTGAAGCTCCTGCCCGCCTGTGCAGCCCTGCCTAATGGTGAGGCGTTCAGTGGGTTTCTCCCACCAGCAGGGACCATTCCCATCATTTATCCAGCCCCTGCCTCTGGCAGGCTCAGGCTTTCACACTTGAGAAATAAACCCTATAATTTTATTTAATCCAGGGGATAATCTTTTTGTAATGTGCCAGGACAAAGATGGGAAGTTTTATTTCCCGAAGACCAGATTAAGACAGTTTTGCACTGGCAGACAGGAGAGCCAAAGTGTTTGCAGAAACCCAACCGGCATCCTTTAACGGAGGCGTTTGCCAGCAGCAATCCCGGGCAGCCGGTGGGGAGGGGGGCAGAGTCAGGCCCTGCCTGGCTCCCAGGTGGTTCCTAACCCTGCTAACAAGGAAGAATTTACAGGCAATCCCAGCTCTGAAGATTTTTTTTTTTCCTTTTCAAGGACGTGCATCCTTGAAGCCTCCTCTCGCCGTGGATCATTTTGTCCGCCGGTGGAGCGGTGTCGGGCACTGCTCACTGTGCCGTGGGGCTGGGTGCCCCGTGGGGCGGCCATCACCACCCCAAGGGTGCTCCAAGCCCCAGCTGGGGCCAGCCATCACCACCCCAAGGGTGCTCCAAGCCCCAGCTGGGACTGGCCATCACCACCCCAAGGGTGCTCCAAGCCCTGGCTGGGGCTGACCAGCCATGTGGAGCACAACATTAAGGAACAGCCTGACCATGTGTGCTTTCCTCTGGTTCGTGCCTGTTCCAGGTAGTGCCAGGGTGGAGCGCGGCCAGGCTGCTTGGACCCGCATGCCGAAGCCATCGGGATGCTACCATGGAAAGCATCCCGTTTGGCTCCAGACCCTTGTCCCCACCACATTTTCCTCCAGCCAAGCCTGCTTGTGCCGGCACCAACCTCGGTGCAACCGAGGCCGTCTGGGAAAGCCGGGCTGCTGTGAAATCCAGTCCAGTGCAGTTCATGCCACTTTTATTCCTCCTTAACCACCTTAATACCTCAAAACACCTCCATAAACACTGCCAGCTGGGCAGTCAGGGCTGCCTCTTGCCATGAATTCTTGGAAAAAAGTTGATGTTTATTTTTTTCATAAGTTGTGATAAATTGAAGAGTTAACTGGGAGGAATTACCATCCGTAACAGTCATTGTATTTTATTTGCGGAACACTTTCTACTTGCTTGTTTCCTGCAAAATAATCTCTCTGATTTCTATTTTTCCCTTTCTTGTGTTTAACTGAGGAAGAAAAAGAAAAGAAAAACAAGGGGGCGGGGGAGGAAACAAGCCCTAGCATCCCCAGACTTTGCATTAAAGTCCCGGTGGGATGCCGGCTGTGTGTCCGAGGGGGAGCTCACGGGGCCTGGGCAGCTGAGAGCTGTGCTGAACGCTCTTCAATGCGATGTGTTATTGAAATACGGTTAAGCAAAAATTACAGACAGGCAATGGAAAAGGCCTTTCCTTTCTCCATGTCCTCCCTCTTGGACTCATTGAATCCTTCCTCAGAAAAGCAGCATGCTATTGCCTTGTTAGGGCAGTTTTACTGGAAACCCCTGAGACAAAACCTTGCTTTGGTAGGTAAAAATTGCTACTTTTGTTAATTTTGCCTTTAAGCATTATTAGTTAAATATTGTTTCTTTAAAAATGTATTTAATTTAAACTAAAATGCTGGAAATTTCCTTTCGAGAGTACTTTTTTTCATGCACATGAATATTAATGCCTTTCTCAGAGAGATCTACTTGAAAAAAAACAAGAATAAATTAAATACCTACAGATTTTTCTAATTCCTCTTTTTGGTGACATGCCGTCATTACATCAAATTACTGAGATGTGCTCCCATTTTTTTGTGTGTGTGAAAATTATGGAATATAAAGTATATGTAAATGCAGCAAAAGGCTGTGAAGAAAGAACAGGGACAGGAGAAGCATTAGGTATTCAGCCAGCATCGTTGTGAGCCAATTAATCAAGCAGTGGCGAGGAAAGATGCAGAAACGATGAGTTCGCCCTTCATGTTGATGAGGCCGGTCCAGGGCAAATGCTGCTGCACCTGAGCTCATAGTTAGGCATGCAGAAAGGAATCATGGGAATATCTTCACGCCTTTGTCTTTCTCGTGAAGGATGGAAAATGTCAAGCTGTTGTTTGGCTGCATGTGGGAGACTTGCTGAGAATTCACAGTCTGGCAAAGCAGAGTTTAACTCTTTGTGGACAGGCTCTCCTGGCACATCTGCACCGAGCGTTGCAGCAGCCGCCCGCAGAGCCCTGCCGCCGGCGAGGGGCCAGGGTTTTGGCAGGGGAAGGGGCTCTGTGGTCTGGTTACAGCAGGGATTTTTTGTCATCTGCCTCTCCTTGCCAGACGTGCCCCAGCCACGGGGTGCAGAGGGAACAGGCATCGTGCCCCCAGCCCACCCTTTGCTCTCCTGAAGCCGTTTCTCCCGCTGACCTCTGTCCATCCCTGCAGCTCCGGCACCGGCTGCTCCTTCCTGCTGGATCAGTGGCTGCAGGACAGGACCAAGGGCCCTGCCAGCCTTTCCCCTGTTGTGTTTTTTCCCTTCTCCTTGCTGTGGACATGTATATTATTTCCAACCTTGCCAAAAATCATAGCGATAAAGATTTGGTGCCTAGAGGCTGTTAGCTGTCTGCAGGGAGGTGCTGGCCCGAGGCCCCTGACCTCTCCATATCACGGTGAGACGTGCCTTTCGCTATTGCTCATTTGGTTTTTCTTTGGGCTGGCTGTTTGGGTAAGCAGCCGCGCCGGAGCCCGGCAGAGGCGATGGGCATGTGCAGAGCTCTGGCCGGCGACGGTGGCAGGAGGCCCCTGTTCCCGGGGGTCTGCCATGAGGGCACCTGCAGCACGGGGACCGCACATGGGCCTGGGGAGCGCTCCGGTGCGGGGGGGGCTATCCCAGGAGCCTGGCAATGAAATCACACACAGCACAGCTCTGTACAGTCTGGTCAGTCTGAGCACGGGGACTGTCTGCACACAGAGCTGCTGAAGCTGTTCCCAGCGTTTCCCTGCCTAGGAACAGTGTTTTGCACCTAGCAGAGGAAGCATCATGGGGGATGCAAATAAGAAGACAAGAGTTCTGCAGACTTTTATCCACCCCCCCTCACTCGGGCAAAGTATTACGGATCTCTGATCCTTCTCCTTGCTCACCTGTGCACTTCATCCTTTATCCACATTCCCAAACCTGGAACAGTCTTTGAGCTGCTCCTTGTCATTGCTGAATTGGTGAGAAAAATTGCATCCCGCCCATCACATATGATGCATTTCCCTTTATAAATTCCTGCAAATTGTTTGCTTTTCCTTCAGCATCATGATATTGTTGGCCTAATTGCAACTTCTGATCTGGAATAACTCCTAGATCCTTTCTTCCTATCACACCAGTAATTCCCCAATTACACAGCTTCAGGGGCTGTACTTTGCAGCTGGATCCATCAGATAAATTCCTGGTTTTCTCAAATAATTTCTAGCATTTTTCAAGACCTTTGCCACTCTGATTCTTCCCTCTAATGCATTCAAAGATTGCAAATTTAATAATTATATTTTTTCCATCATATTGGTCAGTAATACTGAATAGCACTGGATATAAGATAGACCTATTCAACAGTTTTTCATTTCAACAGCACACCATCGATTACTAGTCTCTGACTGCAGTTTTTCAACTGGTTTTACCCTCACCAAATAGTATTTTCATCTAGACTATGATTCCTCAGCTTGCTTGTGAGAATGTCATATAAGACGGTGTCAAAAATCTTATTAAAGTCAAGATATGACATTTACTGCTTCTTTTCTATCCAGAAGGCCTATTACCCTGTCGCAGATGAAAATTAGATCGGTTTGCCACGATTTGTTCTTGACAAACCCATGTTGGCTGCTACTCACCCTGTTATCTTCTTGGTGCTTATAAATAGTTTGTTTGATCATTTGTTCCAATATTTTTCTGGGAAGTGAAGTTGAACTGACTTAAACTGATTATAATTTCCCAACCTCTCCTTCCCCTTTGCAGAGCAGGCTCTGCGTTTGCTGAGCTGCATCGCCCGTGCCTCCTGCGCCCTGCCCCGGCCTCAGGGACCACCAGGAGCCACGCCGAGATCTCCTCCGCTTTTCAGTGCCGACCTTTTTTTAGTTATGTAAAAGAGGGTTTACAGCTCCCACCTTTCCGGCACTGCCCCTCCATCTCCTTCCCTTCCTACTCCTCAGCAGACGGCTCCTTCCCCCGCCGCCGAGCAGGGAGATGCTCTGTCCTGTGGCTGCTCCTGGCTTGGTGCCCTGGGACAGGAACCACTTGGTCCTACCCACCCTCGCTCGGTGCCTTGGCTTCCCCCACGTCACCTCATCTGCCAGGCCTGCACCCAACCTCCGCTGAGCCGAGCCGATGCCAGCAAAAGCTCTCTGGAGTTTTCCAGGTAGAGGCACAGATTGCAATCACAGCCACTTCCAGACAGCCTGGAGTGGAAATTACTGGCCAGCCCTGCACTCTGTACGCCCACCTGCCCCTCGGGAGGGGGCTTCTGGCCTCTTGCTCCTGGCCCTTTGGTAAGAAACTGTGGCAATGCTCCAGCAAGCACGGGGTGGGCGATGAGCTTTGGGCAGGTGGACCAGCTCTGCCTTTGGAGGATGCTCCCTTTGGGTCCTCAACAGCTCCCATGCTGCTGCGTTCAAATGGAAACGAGAGGGGATGGGTACCAGAGCATAACCTGGTGGGGGGAGAATGCAGGATCTGTTGCCGGAGGCTTCTCATTATATGGAGAAGCATTTCCTTGTTTTTAATTAAATATAAAGACTATCTTACAGTTATAATTAGTACCAGGTGGCTAAGGATTAAAGGGACAGCATCAAAGGCTTGCCTGGGAGAAGCAAAGGCCAGGTTTGCCTCCTTCATCATAAATCACCAGGAATCTCTGTTCTCTTGAAACTCCCCATTGCATGAGGCCGCCTTCCAATGCTGCTTGGGCTCCTGTTGGAAATTCTGACCCTTACAAAATCTCTCTTCATATTTTAAAGCAAGCAGAACAGAAGAACAATGGTTAATAAATATCTATCCGCTGAGATCAAAAGTTTCTGTGAAAGGGTCAGAGACGTTCAGCCCGGTGAAAACTCACTCTCTCTAAGCTGTGTTATTGCTGGGATGCTGAGAGCCAGGTGGGAACAGACTGTCCTGTTCCCATCCCCTGGATGGCATTTCAGGCTGGTTTTGTTGCCAGTTTAAATACCCAGGCTGTGTACTCCCTGGCTGCCACCGGCCCGGCTGTGTCCGGACCACGGGAGCTGCTGGCAGGACTGGCAGCCACCTCCCACATGGATTCAGGGTCAGCGGGCACGGCCACAGGCACTGCTGCTTCTCCTGGCTGGTGACTGTCCTGGGGTCAGCATCTCCCCACCTGGCACTGGGACAATTGGCATTTCTAGTCTGTGGCTCTGGTGACTGGCTTTGTCTCCTTTGAGACGAACGAATCCAACTGATTTGTTATTGCCTCTGTTGAAAACTGCAACAAACTCTCCTGCTCCCCCTCTTCACTGCTGGCACACGTGGAACAAAGCATGGGATGTTTCCAGGGCTGCAGAGACGGGTCTGGGCTGCAGGAGAGGGCAGGGAACGGGACACAATTCTCTGCACAAGTCTTGGCCCTGCCCTGCAGCAGCTTGGCACAGCACGGGGCCATGGGGCCACTAAAGCAGGGACCTGCTGTGAGGGTTACGTCTTCTGCAAGACTGCCTGAAGCCGGAGTGATGGTGCTTGGGGGGTCTGGGGATGTAGCGAGGTCAAAGCTCATATGGAAAAGGAAGGATGGACAAGCTGTCCCAGCTGGAGTCCCCTCAGCAGCTGGTTTGTGCCTCTCTGGACTCCCGGTGCCTCCGGCCCCAGCCCCGCTGTGCCCTGCTGTGGGTGTCCTGTCTGCTCTGCAACAACGCAGCGGGACTTCAGTGTGCCCCTTCCCGGGGCCTCTGCAGGAGATCCTGCATCACACCCGGCTGTCGGAGGGTCCGAGGACCTACCGACACTCCGAACTGTCGGGCCCTCCCCAGCTGCCTCCTGTGGGTGCTGGCCCCCGTGGCTGTGCAGGGCATTGCCCCTCGGCCGATCAGGCAGGGATGCAGGCAGCACCCAGCAAAAGCGATGGCAGGAGCCTGCGGTGCCTCCGGGTGGGTGATCTGGCCCAGCGGGAGGCAGCTTGGTGTCTCTTCCCAATCCCAGCCCGCTATTTCACTCTGTCTTTAATTTTATTTAACATCTCATTTGGTTTGCTCTGCTCAGACCCCGCACAGCCCATCAGCGCTGCGGAGGGAGCTGACAAATCCATTCCCCCGGTGATGGATCGCGCTGCCTCCTCCCCAGTGGAGCCGGTTGCTGAACACCCACCCTGTCCGGCAGCTCCTGCCTGCTGCCCGCTGCCTGGCTGGGCAGACCCCAGCCCCACCGAGGAGCCGGCCACCCGAGCAGCGTGCCTGCACCCTGCGCTGTGCCGACATGGGGAAGGTGCTGTGTTATTTACACCGTGGGCTCCTGTCCCCGGGGAAAGTCAGACAAACACACAATAAGCCTTGACACAAATAGTGTTTATAAAATATTGCTCCTCTGGGACCGTCTTGCCTACAGTCATCAGGATGCTACTAGTTGCAATAAAATGGAACTGCTCTTTTACTCCTCGCCACAATTACTGCCGGTGTCTGTTCCCTGATAGAGCGAGGGCTCGCCAGCCGAGCTCTCCCTGGTGAGGAAGCTAACTGGGAAGAGAGCTGCTGTTACCTCCCTGCGTGATGCTGGGCTTGCATAAGCAGCCTAATAAACCCTGCGTGATTCTGCAAGACCTTTCGGTGCATACAGAGCAGCCCTGAGACCGGGTTGCAATAGAGAGAGAGAAATGTTAGCTCTGCTCCACAGGTCCAGGGGATTTCATAGTCTGGATGAGATGCGATAGCATCATTCCTTGCTGCCTGCACATCTGAACAGCTGCGGGGAAGTTCTCACAAAGAATGGATATGTCGTCACCAAATTGCAGTTGAGGGAGCCGCATTCTGCTTTGCTGCATCCCCCTTGCAGCTTCAAATCCAGCCGGTGATCAAACGTTTGCTGTGTTTACCCACCTCTGATAACAAATGCTGGGAGAGGGAAAGCAAAAACCATATGCAGTCCAGGAGAATGCCAGGCAAATGGGAGTCCCGTCACCAGGAGCAGCCTGTGCTGTGATTGCAGCATAATTCATTTCACAATGTATAAGAAAAGTTGAGTTATTGGGACATGTGACATTTATTTAGTTACATATCTCCTGTGGGAGGTTTCTGGGGCCATTAATGTAGTGTATTTGCATGGCTAGTTTACATGCCTTTGCTTGTTATTGCTGTCTATATTCCATGCACCTCACACTCAATTTCAATTCAAAGTTTGGCAGTTGAGGTGTCACGACTAAAAAATGGAATGGCCTCCCTCAGAAATGAAATAATTTTGTTGTTCAGTTCCGAGCGATTTTGTAATTTCATGCTTGTGTATGATAATTTTATGCTGTCCTGCTCCACGTAACTCAGCTCTGCCAAGCCCTGACAGGTGATAAATACAATCTTTTCCGCCCGGCATGCGACAGGCCAGGATGAGGAGAAGGGGAAAAAAAAAAAGTGGTGATTTCACATCTGAGGTCCTGGCGCAGCCGGAGCCACTGCAGCCCCGTTCCTTCATCATTTCACGCCTGGATTCCAGCAGGCGCACCCCCTCGGCTGCGGCGCCGGGACCCGAGGGTCAAGGAAAGTGTCCTGGAAATGGAATGATGCTGGAGAGGAGCCAGGCGATGTTGTGTATGAAGGGAGAAAGTTATGACTTTGGCATGTGCCCGTGCACAGGCTCCGGGATGCGGTGCGTGATTTAGAGCCCAGCCTCTCTCTAATGGAGTTCAATAGAACCGTAACCTTTTGGAGAAATTATTTTTACAAATCTGTTAAACATTTGAAAGACAGCAATTTCCAATAAAAGAATATGAGTCCTTAACATTTATCACCAGGCTACAGATTTTATAACTGTTACTTCATATTGTTCTTGTAAAAAATATTTCTCCTCCTGAGAGCAGATGAGTCAAAAGACTATTAAGGAAATGCCAGAGGTACAAGGGGGATATAATGGGTGCCAATAAAATGAAAGCAGAAGCAAACCATTTAAATTAAATTCAAGTGGTGATGAGAATCATCATTCCAACTACAAACCTGGAAAGCTAAACACTGCTCGGTAGTTCTGCAGCCTTGCTGAGCCACAGCAAACACCATGGACGGCAGCAGTGGGATGTGGTGTGCAGGATCGGCAGCAATGCTGAGCACGGCTCCATCCCAGTGTTGGGGTGCAGGCAGGGCACCGAGCCCAGCTCCATCCTGGTGTCAGGGTGCAGGCAGGGATTGGTGGCATCACTGAGCTCAGCTCCATCCCAGTGGCGGGGTGTGGGCAGGGATGGAGCCAGTGGGTGCTGAGCCTCACTGGGCAGCAGGTAGGAAAGCTGCTCCCAAACTGGTTGCCTTTGGGGGGAAGGTGCTGAACTGCAGGTGGAGAGAGGCATCAACGGGTTGGAGCTCTCAAGAGAAACATTGGGCAATTTTGCTGCTCAAAGGGCTGAGACACCCTTGTGGGAACCAACACTTCTGGCAGTGGAAATAGCAGTGACATCTTGTGTGTGGTCATGGCTTGCTCAAATTGCATCTTCCTTTATTCATGCTCTATTGGTGCCATGTCCTATCCCCACCGTCACTTTGCAGTGGACTGTGAAGGAAAGGGGCCAAGGAAGACGAGACACCTCGGTCTCCGTGTTGCCTCCTGGATCTGAAAGCAGAGGAAGGCTCTGCAGACAGCGTAACCGACATCTCTAGGGACCAGACTATTCCTTACCAGCAGCAGGTCTAGGATCACATATGGCTGCTCAGGACAAGGACAGGTACAGGTCTGTCTGCCTGGGATCACTAGAGCTGCTGGAGCCGCTCTATGGAGCCTCTGGCCAGGTCCTGCTGCCTCTCCATGCAGGGAGAGCCTTGTCTGCTCGTCACCCCTGTTAGAGTCAAATTGAAAAACTCAGGGTGGAGGAGGGAAGAAATGAATTGACAGTGATTGCTTTTAATAACAAGCAAGTAGCAGCATTCCCCTGCCAAGGGGACCTGGGGTGGGAGAGCAGGCGAGCCAGGCGAGCCTGGCCAGCACTTCTACAGGGCAGGGCAGATGCCCCACAAAGGTCCTCCAGCATAGCTGGGTCCTATCAGACCCTGAGCCCTGGGATCACTGCAGTTCAGCTGCCTGCCCGCACCCTGCCTGCACCCTGCCCACACCCTGCCCACACCCTGCCACTGGCCAAGCTCACAAAAAGCCTGGGAGGACAGCAGCCCTGGTCCACCACAGCCTGCCATGTGCTCTGTGTGGGTGCCCTGGCTAACGGGTAAAGGTGCTGGGTGTGCTGAGCCCCTCGGCACAGAGCCTGTGCGAGCAGTGAGTGTCCCCAGGCTGGGGGGGTGAGCGGGGCAGCGAGCTGCGGAGCAGGGAGAGGAACAGGGGCTTTGCTGGTGTGGAGCAGTTTGGGGCTCTCAAGCAAGTATTAAGGGCTAAGGAGTCACTTCGTTGTCACTGTTGTGTGAGCTGGGTTTGCTGCTAATTCTGCCTGTACTGGGTGCTGCTCTGGCTGGGTGCGTGGGTGTTCGCTGCGCAGGGAGGGGGCGTCAGGGGGCTTTGTGGGCAGGGGTGTCTGGACTGGCTCAGAGGTGATGTCTGGAGGATTGGTGGTGAAGGGGGTCACCCCGTGTGCTTCACCGCAGTCAGTGATAAAACCAGGACCAGGTGCTTGTGCCTGGTCTCTGGTGATGTTTGGGCTGTTGGCAAGGAGCGTGTTGGAATGGTCACCACGGGCAAGCCCAGGAGCTGTGGGGAGGGAACGGTCCCACTGCTTGAGGTGCTCAAGGCAGCCGGGCTGTCCCTGAGCTGTGCTCCGCTGCCAGATGGACCCTGCGGGGAAGATGCCTCTTGCCTTGGGATTCAGGCACCTCTCCCCAGTCCTCTCCTGCCTTCCAGACCCATCTGGGTGGGAGTTTGCAGCAGCTTTCCTGGGGTGCTGGACTTCCCTCCAGGAAAGCAGAAGGTGAGGGATTTCCTGGGTGCTGGGGGGTGATGGTGGAAAATGCACCATGTCCAGCTGCTTATGGCAGGAGGCGAGCGCAGCTGAGCAGGGGGCGAGCGCTGCCCCCTCCCTCCCGCCAATGGCCAGCAGCCAGGGCCGGCTGGGCGTCCTGCCACCTCCCCATCTGCTGACCAGCCCGCGCGGGGAGGCGCAGCTTGCATGTTCACTGCAGTCATCGAAAATTGATTCCAGGTCCTAAATAGTCAGTGAGGGCAACTTCCTCGTCTCTAATTCTGGAATTTAAACCATCTAAGAGAAACATTGGCAAAAAACTTTAATTTGCTTCCTCTTTCTTTTCTCTTTCATCTGTCCTTGTGCTGTGGGCTGGGAGTCTGTGGGGAAGCTGCTGCATGCCACGAGGGATGGGGAGGCTCTGCCTGCCTGGGCTGGGAGCACCAGGCTGGAATTCAGGGCTGTTCTGGCTGCCTTGGCTGGCCGGGTCAGAGCAAGGGGCACAGCGAGCTCTGTCTCAGTAACCTCGATTGAAACTGAGGGGGAAGAATAGCTACCTCTCTAAGGAAGCTTGGGGGCAGCCAAAGGTATTAACTTTGTGAATTATTTCATCCCAAAGCTAATTGGAAAATGTGTTTAAAAAATTTGGAAGGCTTTTTTTTTATGGGGCTTAAAAAGATATTGTGTTGGTTTTTTTTTTTATTATTATTTTCTTTTTAAAAATGCAAGTGTATATGTAAAGAGAGAAGCCTGTAAACAAAATGAAGCATTTGGTTAGCAACAATTGAATTATTTCTATTGTCTTTTCATTTTCATATCACTTTCATTTGGGGATAACTGGAAAGATAACTTTTCTGATTGTGTTGTTTTTGTTTTGGCCAGCAAGCTGAGAGCTCTCACCACAGAGCTTAGGTCTCTAGCCTCATACCAATTCAAAACTGACACCTGGCTTCGGGCATGGCTTTGCATACAGGATCCATCCTTTTTGGGCCTTTCAGAGCTCCCCCATGGAACATGCAGAGCTCTGAGAGAAAAACGGGTGAACGCCTGGATTTGCAGGCAGAGCAATGCGGGTGAGCCTGCACACAGCCAGCATTGCCACCTCCACACGACCATGGTGCAAAGAGGCCAGCGTCTTGGAGGCTAACATAGCATTTGCTTCTATTTCTGTACTTTTGTGTCTGGACTAATGATTTGCAAGAAGTACAAGCATGTGTCACACACTGCGTTAGGAGCCACCCGCCACTCCAGCTCTGACCGTGTTGTCTGCAAATACATTTTTCTAAAGGACACACATGAAAGATATTCTGAATCAACATGACTACAGCTCTGTTAACGCAGGTTACCCTTAACCAGTAGGTCACTTCACATCACTGTGCTCACAAGACCAAAAATAATGTATTCAGCATAAACCGTACATCAGAGAGGCAGCGTGTGCACGGGCTGTGGGTCCTCCTGCGGCACCCAGAAGCGTGGGGGGCAGTGGCACCAGCTCCCTGCCTCCTCAGGAGGGAGTGGGGGGGATTTATGGATGTCTTATTACTCCGATAGTATTAAAAATAACTATAAAGTGCCCAAGATAGAAAGGCTGTGAAAGTCTCTGTCATGTCCTTGACATGAGGATGTTTACCATGTAGCAGAGTTACAGATCTGTAATAGGCAATTAAGGCTTTCTTAATATGCATGGTGCAGGCTCTGCCCACTGTTCAGTGGCATCAACAGCCTCATGGTGCCTCCTGGTGAAACCCATGGATACTTGGTCTTCCTTGTCCGTATGTCTCTTAACTGTGAATTTATTTCTATGGTGAGGTCTGATCTGCTCCGAATGCTCCGAATCCTCTCTGACCACTGCCCAGCCCGAGCCAGGATCCTTGCTGTGCTATCACAGCTGGATGCTGCAGAATAAATGTAACGTCACAAACAGGATTTGGGCTTCAGACTGGGAGGGACCAAGAAGCGAGGAGGCAGACCGAAGGGGCACGCTCCAGGTTGTCGTGCTAATGACAGTGCACGGCACCCTCCATCCCGCTGCAGACCCATGTACCACGACAGGCAGGTCCATGTGCAAGGTGACAAGTTCTTCAGCAGCGTGTTCCCCTCTGCAGGAGTGCAGGCATCATTCACACAAGCACAGCAAATGCCTGTGTGTTTGTGTGCCTGTATATTTAGGGGGTAGGAGCTGCCTGCCAAGGATATGCCTGAGCTGGAGAGATCGTGTGTCCAGACAGAACCTGATTGGAATTGATGAACCTCTGAAAACCATCTGATGCATTTCTCTGGTTCCTAAATAAGGGAACCTCAGAGCAAAAGGCTGCTTCGAGCCATAACTAAGGTTCACCAGACACTCTGCTTCCAGCTCTGCTGAATACTGTCATCAAAAATCATCCTGTGTGCTCTCGTCCTCCTTCTACCCCATCCCTCACAGAAGTTTGCTGGCTTTGGAAGGCCATAGATACTGTGCAATGGAACTCAAAAGGTACAGACAAGCACAGTTGAAGTCAGCCCTGGGTGCTCCATCACCCAGCTGGCCTTGCACATGAGTCTCCTTTGCATCTTACGGAGCTGAAAGCACTTTCCCTAAGCTTTCATCTACTTGGTCCCCTCATGCCTATGTGGTGGTGGCCGTGATGAGCTTGTCAGTTGTGCTGGAGATGAATCAAACAGGCGTTTGGGATGCGCAGGGCTCCCGTGTACGGCTTGTTGTGTGATGGGAGGAGTGCCTGCAGCCCAGCCAGGCACTGAGCATGTTTGCCTGGCTAAGAGTTAGCCATTTCTTCCCATGTCATGGAAACTGGTGTGAGGAGTTGGGGCATTTAGCTCTGGCTTATCACACGATGCCGCTCTGGAGTAACTGGGCACTTGCAGTCCGGGAGAGGGTTTGTCAGTCCCATGTGTTTGTGTGCGGCTCTTGGAGCGTGTCCCACTGCTCCCAGCTCTCTCCTTGTGTCCCAGCCAGGAACGGCCTTGATCAAGACCCTGCACTGCACTGAGTGAAGACTAAAACTCCCTGAGGTGGCACTTCGGGGCTTTCCAGTCAAGGCAGTGACCCTGGATGCGGTGGGAGGGTGCTCAGCCCCTTCCCTGGGCTGGCTCTCCCCAGATCTGCAAATTAACTCCATAACGTAATATTGCTCAGTATGGAGCAATAAATTAGAGTTGATTTTTTTTTGTTGTTGCATATTTTTACACATCGCATATTTAATGTCTCTCTGAAAATATAAATAAAACATACGTAACTATTAGAAATCCTTAGAATCTGGGAAGCGCCTAAGAATTTATTTGTTTTCAGAAGGATCATACATATTGTATTAAAACTATATAAAGGGTTTAATAAAATGGCAAAAATAAAGCAAGAGCGAAGGCTCTCAATCTGCACTGAGAGGAGGGAAGTGATCTTTCTTTGATGCCTATTAAATGTTCCAGCAGATGAAACCCTATATTCTGCCAGGAAATGAGTTTGCCACAAGCCGATTGGGTGCTGTCGTGTGTGCTCGACTTTACCACTGTCATTCCTCTTCTTCGAGCAGCAATACATTACGCCGCCTCCATTTTTCATTCCTCACTGCCCGAAATGCAAATTTTCTCTCTGTTGTTTATATTAGGTTTTCAAATATATGGAAATCCAGATATCTGGAGGAAAATGTCAGGGCCAGAAATACTCGTGATCTGTCTTTCCCCCAGCCTGACACTTTTCTCCATCACTTACACGAAAGCATGTGAGGAGTATTAACAGCCGGAGAGGGTACGGGTGTGCGGCCAGGAGCTGCAGGTCCATGGGATGCTCAGCAGCAGCAGGTCTGGGATGGAGTGGTTTGCTGCTTGCTGTGGTTCAGTGTTTGCACAGGTTTTTTCACCTCTGTAAAGCTAAACACATGGCCTGTGGAGGAAAAGGGCCACATTGTACAGGAAAGGTGTCTGAGCAAAGGCAAGCTAGGTGACAGCTTAACCAGAGCCGTGGGAGAGGGGTGGGCTCTGCCTGGGTGCCCAGCACTCAGCTAGGACGCTGCCTGTGGTTCAAGGAATTGCTGGAGCTGGGAAAGGTGTCTGTTGGGGGGGGATGGTCACTGGAGAGGGTTCCCAGGAGCCCCTGTGCTCACACCCTGAGTTTGCTGGGCTTGGGGGAGAGGGGCTGTTTGCTGCCGCGCTGCGGGGTGGGGGTTTGCTGCTGCTGCCGTGGTTCCGAGGGTCAGCAATGAGCTCCCACGTCAATGCTACTGCTTCTGACTGGAGAGGGGGAAATGTTAGCAACCTACCAGGCTGTAACAAGTCGGGCACTTTCAGGAGGAGTTTATGGCCAAAGCAGGCTGAACTTCTGGAGTTCCCCTAAATTTTCTCAAGTAAGAGGTATGCAAATAAAGGCAGACATGAGCTTGCAGAGCAAACAGCACTCGGTGCTTTTAGCTCAGAATCATTTGTGAATTACCCATCTCTCCCCCATTGACCTACCCTACTGCGTGCTGTGGCTTTCCCATTATGGCCCAGCCCTCAAGACTAGTAGCTGTGCTGGTTTATACTGGGCAGACCGAGATTTGCCCTGCTCTCAGCTCAGTATTGAGTCGCAGCTTCTCAGAGGCTCACCGCTTCCAAAACCAAGGTGCTCAGCATGGCTGGTCACCTGTGGCTCAGCTCATGTTGATGGCTCAGCTCATGTTGATGGCACTGCCATGTTCACAGACATGCCTGGCCATGGATGCTCCCATCTCTGCAGGGGCTGCGATGCTCCTAATATATCACTGAGCTCAGCTGCTGGGGCAGACAAACGGCTTGATGTCAGGTGCAGGTTAGATGAGAGCAATGCATGTCATCAGGCACCTTGCTGTCCTCTGCCAGGTGGGAGGAAGAAGTGGAGGTGTGAGAGGAAGGGACAAGCTACCATGGGTGCATGGACTGTGAATGACACGCTGATAATGAATGTGAATTGCATCCATTGCTTCTCTATGAATAAGGGAGCTATTTTAGGCTCTCGCAGCTTGAGGGGATGATCTGAAGGCAAAAATCACTGTCTCCTAATGCTGGAGAAAGCCTGATGTGCCTTAAATAGTGTCACAAGAATCCTTCTAGCAGGTACCGGGAGGCTGCACGTGCAGGTAACCATCGCTGGAGTCAGCACAACGTTTGTTCCTTAGTTGTTTCTCCATGCAAGTACATGGAGAGCTGAGGGAACAATGCATAACAGCAAATTCCCTATTAAGAGGTTTTTATTACATCTTGTTCACATTTCTGAATGAGTGCGTTACTCAGAATCATGCTTCTAATGCTTTGCCCATGCTGATGGCTTATGCACAAAAACTGCCACCAGGCTCCGTTATCATTGCTCTTGGTATCGCTTTCATCTTGCAGACCTACACAACTAAAACAACCCCAGACAAATCATGTATTCTGAATTTTGCAATCAAGTGTAGACTGTGAAACTTGTTGGACATATTTGAGTACAGTATCTGCTTTCATGATCAGTCAAGCTCCAGCACTCGAACACAGGTGCAAAGAAAATCGTAAAAGGTTGCAAACATAGTTACACTGAAATCTGTGTTTGAATAAATTTTATATACACAGAAATGTTTTCATCTGTTTGCTTAGCTCTGCACAAACACTCCTTCAAACACTTATACACGGAACAGCAAAGAGGTTATACAACCTCCATGCACACAAAGGCCACAGTCTTTTTAACTAGACATGTTAGTACCCAGCAAAAAACAATATTTCTGAAATCACAGGAAAAATTCCAGGATTAAGAAACAAACAAGCAAGAAAAATCAAACCCCTCTGCTGAGCGTCGTTATCTGTCCTGTTCCAAACACACACGCACAGAAAAAGCCAATGCAGATCCTGAGTCCAGAGAGCACAGGTGGGGGGTTTGTCCCTGACTGTCCCTCGTGTGCAGCGCACCAAGTCTGCAGGACGTGTCCTCTTTAAGAGGCACCTTTTCAGAATTAAACTTGCATCTTTGTAGCAAATATATTCCTTTTCTATGTCATTCATAAAAGCCTCAAACATATGCTTAACTTTAAGCCCCTGCTGAGCTGAAATCGCTGGGTGCTTTGCTTCATCAGAGCTAAACTTGTGCACAGCCCCTGGCAGAGTGCAAGCTGTTACGTGTGTTTCACTGTGATGTTGCAGTGAGTTTATCACCTCCAAACTCCACTGCTGATGGCATCACTACGTGTTTCTTCACACAGTCGGAAAAGGCTTACCTTGAATTACAGAGAAATGGTTCTGACCGGGGGGTTTGTTTGCCGGTTGTTGCTGAGTGCCTAACTCTGGAGACTGGACACCAACGGGGGCTTTGCACGGGGACTGGCTCTGTTTGGGAACCCAGCCTGGGTTTCCAAGCCCTCTGCCCGCACCAGCATGCTTTGTGCCTGGAGATGTTAGGTACACATCAGAGACAACACAGCAGGAAGTGTACTTACCCATGCAATCAGGGGACAGCACTTCTGAAAACAGCTTGTACCATTCTGATGTGCTTCTGAAACCTTATTCAGATAGCAGTGGTTATGTGACTCAAGATACCAAATTGCCATGCCCAGATTTTGCTTCCCAGAGTGGCAATCGGGAAGTACGCCTGGCAAAGGGAAATCAGATCCAAGGAAATATTTGGGGAACAAGGTTTGTATTCTCCATCATCTCTGCTGGAGATGGCTGGTTTTTCCCACAGAGTGCTGTTAATATTCTCTGCGCTTGCAGAAACAACACCAAGGCGACTTCAGACCTCTCTCCTATTCAGCTCCCCCTTCCAAGGCTGTGCATTTTGGCAGACTTCTTGTTCCAAACCAGTGGACCTTGTTACACGTCGGTATGCATAATCCAAACCTCCCTCCCTTGAAGAGGCAGGAGCTGGGATAAAGCAGAATGTACCTTCGCTCCTTTAATTACCAGCTCTAAGCTGCCTGGAAGTATAAGGGGTTTTCTTTAAGTTCTTATTTTCCTCCTCCCCTGGCCTGCTCCGCTGTGTCCCACCGACTCAGAAATGCTCGGAGACGTTGCCCCCCCCGCTGCTGGCAGAGGAGCTCAGAGGCTGTATTCACAGGCACAGCCCCTTCCCAAAGACTGGCAGTTACCACGGGCAGAGCGCTGAGGACAAATCAGTTCTGCCCCCCAGAAGGGTCCAAAGAACATCTTCCCCTCATACTTCATCACTTGCGATCTTGACTGAGAGGCAGGTCAAGCTTTTTGAATACCTCAGAGCTGCTCCAAGGCCACACGAGACCAATAAGGAGAACAAGCAGGAGCCTGGGACAGGAGAAGGTTTCTAGGTCCTGCATCCGCAGTCCTAGTCCTTGTCTGCAGGGACGGGTCAGGCAAGCTGAGCGACTTGCCTGTTATTCTGCATCTGAGCGTGTTAGAATACAGAAACAGCTAGTCCAGATCCTGACTTCTTTCTCTTCTTTCCCTTGGCAATAAGTTCAAATAATAATGATCACAGTTTAAAAAAAAAAAAGAGAATCCCTGTGGCTGTCGTGAGATCCTGAGCACAAAGAGCTGATGTTTCACATTTGAATACAAGAAGCTATTACGCACTGTCACTGAGAGCAGACAGAGTACTGTCGACAAGGTAGCTCCCAGCATATCCAGTTTTAGGCTGATAGCAATTTACAAAAGTTTTATTTCACCAGAATGAATTAATACAAGAAAATAATTTGCAGATTACAACAATTCCTTCAGCAACATGTGACTCAGAGCCAGGCAAGCAGCCAGGTCTGAGAGTCAAATTGTTTGCAGCTACGCTCAGCTCTTGTACAAGGTCTGGTTTGAAGTAAGCCATCACGAGACACACAATTTCATATCGGGACACTTGGACACGAGAACCTGAGCCCCAACCTAACCACTGCACTTGACTCGTGTACAGCCCAAATCTCAAATGAAATTCGGATTCACTTCATATTGGTCACCAGAAACTGGACTATTCCCTGCATGTATTGCACAACCCCCAGAGATCTGAGGAAGGACATCAGGTTTTCCCTTCAATTCATTGCAGCTGCAGGTGATGCATCAGAGTGAAGGCTTTCAGCTGATGATCTTTACGAACAGGCCATCCATCATTAGTGAAGGTCAAGTTGCAGATGAATTCCATCATTTTACCATCATATGATTCCCCCCCTTGCCCTTGGTTGGGTCTGCAAAGGAAAGTGAAGCTCTCTTGTATGTGGGGGGGGGTGTTTCCTAGCTGACTAGAGAGTGTGCTCAGTGCAGTCACTAGAACGAACGGTGGTGGAGAGCAAAGCATCATGGCTGGCTCTTCATCTCTTTGGAGGTCAATGAAAATAAATCCTGATGGTGTGTGGGCAGCTCTACAGATGGTACCTGAACCCCCTGGTTCTTTGAAGCAAGGAGCAAGGAAAAACTGTTCTAGTTCATAAAAGAAAGAGCCTTCAAGGCACCTGTGGTGGATGAAGGCTCTGTGTCTCCTTGTAAAGTCTTCCACAGGCAGCTCCTCCTAAATGATGGCGGTAACCAATCTAACTCCCCACCTGTGTTTAGTTTCAGTTTACAGTACCTGAGCTATGCTTGTTCTCCTGGTCCAGAAATGCATTTGGAGGGAAAAGATAAAGATGATGGTTGCAACCAACTTGTTCCAAGACATCTCTAAGTCATAGATGTATTTGAATATGTTGGTTTCCTTTTAGCCACCAGCAGGACCTGAAAATAGGTGTGAAAATGGATCATCAAACCACTAAAGCTGGAAGAACAGCAGAGCAAGGGAAGGAACTATTAAAGCACAAATTTAGCATGGGCTGAGCAGTTGTAAGATGAACTAAGAAAACACTCAGGGTGGGCTTTTGGATGACTCCCTGTGTTTGACCTACTTAAGCCCTGTCTTATGGGAACAAGGTTTTAGTTGAGCTGGTCTGGAAGCACAGCTTTAGTAAGGAAGGAGATGCTCTTGGGCTCTGTGGCTCCACGCCACAGCCTGTCGGCTGGTCGCATCTCGTTGCACCTTGTGCACGTGCAAGCTGGGAATAATCCTCCTCCTCCTCCTCCTCCTCCATGCAGTGGATGTACTCCTTTTTTCTGTCATAGGACAAACTAGAAAAGAAGAGCTCCAGCCTGGCTTCTGTCGCCGCTGAGAAGTGCGGTGTCTGCAGCACGCAAAGACGATTAAATGTGTCATGTGTGCATCATTTAAATTAATGTTGCTAAAACAACAATGCTATTTTTAATATTTAAAGAGCCCCTTTGAAGAATGGGAGAATCTGTCACCTTTCCTGGTGGATTTGAATCTTGTGTTCTGAGGGTTTTTCTTCTCTGATTAAAGGAGTTGGCTGCATGAGGAACAGCTACACATGATGTGCTGGGAGGGGGTGTGGGACCGAGACGCGTCCTGGGGAGCAGCTCCTGCTCGCAGTGTTTGAGGACGCAGCCAGGCAGATTTTCTAGGCTTTCTTTTGTGGAGCTCCCACCCAGGGTGTCCTCCTTGTGCCAGAAGCCAAGGGCAGCTGGCCAAACAGTGCTTTCCTGGACACCCACCCCTTGCTGTCTCTGCTGGGACGCTAACAGCAGTCTTGGAGCAGCTCAGGGTCTGTGACACTGTAAGTGGCACCGCTCTTTGTCTTTGGTTTGCTGGGGAGTAGCTTCCTCCCCGCGCTGTCTCCACTCCACTCTCCAAAATCTCTTCTGGACATTCAGATATGACAGGACCAGCACCTGAGCCTAACCCTGACTGAAATCACTCCTTAATCTCCGTAATGGTCTTCTTTTGTGCAAAAGCCATGTGCCCCATCCAAGAGAAGTCCAGTTGGTGCCAAGGGTGGGTGAGTTCCTTCACGTGCCTTGCAGGCAGCATGTTTGCTGTTGTGGCAGCGTGAGGTTTGCCTTCTAATGCAGGTCCCCTTCTCAGCAGCGCCTGCCCACCCGGCTGTGTTTGTGCAGCTGGATGTTCCTGCTGAGCTGCATGACTTGCAGTTGTCTCTGCTGAGTTTTGCTCTGCTTTCTTTCAGGCCAGGCTTCCAATTTGTCAACAAGGTTTTGATTTCTGATCTCCTCCCAGCAGTCTTATGCTCCCGGACAGCCATAAGTCTCCTGCAAACAGAGCTTGCGTTCTCCCTTTCCCCAAAACAAGGTCAGTGGAAACATGGAGCAGCATCTGGGCCACCCTCCTCGCAGCCATCCAAGCAAGGATCTCGTGCACCATTGGCTATTGACATTGGACTCCAGGAGCAACTAAGGTGACTGATCCTGTGTCCATGTCTTTAGCTGCCCTTCCACTTCCCCCGGATTTCCACCCAGGTGAGGTTTGCTGTGAACAAAGAGCGGGAGCTGCTTCCTGAGCCTCTGTGGCGACCAGGGACCAGGATCCAGCCCTCGACCTCTCAAACACTGGCTCTGAGTATCCTTCCTCTGCTAGAAATGCGTCTTCCCAAGCAGAGCACTGGGAGGCCAGAGGAGAAGGGCCCATTGTCAGCGAGGCCGGAGCAGGGAGCAGATATTAATGTTATTAGAGGGAAAAGACTATTAGGATTCTGTAGCTCTGAAAAATACATAAGTCTGAAATAAGACTAATGAGACATTTACTGGTGCGGTTGGGTTGCATTAATGACCCTTCAGAGGATACAATTGCAAAAGGCTTTCACTGTAATTACCACACTAATGATCGGCAGTGACATCATTTTATACCAAATGCAATGCTTGTTTTGGATGCGTTTCAAGATTGGGACTTCTCCACGGCTGGCGTATGAGGCCCATCAGCATTATTGCCTGTCTCCCTGCTCTGCTGACCATCTTTCTTAGCTGCCTCCTTGGCTACTGGCTTCCCTCCAGCCTGGCCCCAGCATCCAGCATTCCTCTGCTTTTTAAGGTGCTTCTGGGACTATGAGCTGAGAATGGCGATTTGTCAGCACCGGCGGCTTGGTTCCCAGCGCTAGGCATGAATTGGAGGAGGGAGAAGCTGGGGGAGAGCCACACACCTCCTTTTATTCTGCAGGCATCCTTAAAAGGCTTTTAATAAACAGTGATTTATTATCTCCTGGCATGGCCCGAAGCATATCTGCGCCGTGTAACCTTTGGACAATACCTGCTCCCAGGCGCACGTCTTACAGCCGGTGGGGACAGGCTGATCCCAATCTTCCCCAGCATCTCTGGGCTTAGAGGAAGATATTAATTAACCTCATTATCCAGGATCATTTCAGCACTCGCAGAGACAGGGTGTTACTGCAACGAGCCTGTGGTCCAAGGAGGGCTCCTGCTCCCGGGCTCAGCTGGAGGCAGACAGAGCCGGAGGGTCTGGCTATTTGCCTCTGCAGGGACACGCAGCTGAGAGCGGGCGATGCAGGGGGCCATGCAGGGGCTGGAGGAGATGCCCAGCTGGCAGGGGCTCATCCCTGCCCCTCCGCTGGTCCAACAACCCCTGGGCTCTGCTCCCAGAGGAGGGATGCTGGAGGGAGAGGCAGCCGCAGGGAGCCAGTCCTCCCTTGGCACCGGCTCTACCTGGAGCCGGGGTTGTTGGCATATGGAGCCCGGTTTGGGGCTGGGAGGGAGCTGGTGGTGGCTGCGTGCCTGAGCCTCTGTGTGCTCGGGCTCCTGGCTGCCTCTGCTCCTCCCCGGCACCAGGCATAGCTGGGGATGGATTGACAGCGGCTTGTTAAGCCTGACAGAGCATCAACTTTTAAGGAGTCAGAGAAAGCAGGGCTTTTTAATTAAAAAAAAAAAAAGGCAAGTCATGATTTCTGCCTTTCCTGTTCATCTCTTCTGGAAACAGCATTCCTGCTCCAGCATTTAAAAACATCAAATTGATAGCCCTGTCATCTGTGCCCATAGGCTACTGCTCCCTGCCCCAGCCCTCCCACCAGGGCTCTGCCTTTGAAGGCGAAGGCACTGCTATGTGACTGTCCTCAGGGACATTCATTTTCTTTCCTATAGACTTGCTGGTTGTCACCAGCAAATATCCAGCCAGGCTCATATCATCCCCTTGTTCCCAGCAGCATCCTGGAAAATACTGATACCGGTACCGACACCAGCGGGTCACTCGCCGCAGCATGGGTGCAGCCTGGGAGCCGCTCCTGGGGAGTCACAAGGAGACTGGTACAATGTGTGCAGAATGCTAAGTCAGTTTTTCATTCTCTACCTGTGATTTTCTGACAGGTATGTGGCATTTCTTATTTCGGAGCTTGTTCTGTCTCCAAAGAAGGTGAATGGTAATCGGGAGTGTGGTCTCAGGAGAAGGCACTTACGACAAGCAGCCATAAAACAGGAGTCTCTATCATAAGGGAAGTGGGGGGAGCAGTAATCCTTGAAAGGGAATGAAAAGAGGCACAAACATCCATAATCCCCAACTCCCTTAATTCCTAAATCTCCTCACTCCATCCTGGACTTCGTTACCTCTGCACTTGTCAGTGTGTCCAGCTGACACACCAGCGGTCGCTGCCAAGCGAGGGTCCCGCACCAGCTGTTTCCCAGCCCCGAGGTGGTGCCCACCCGTGACCAGCCCCTGCCCAGCCGAGCCCCCCTGCCCGCGGTGTGTGCCTGCAGCACTCACCCCCCGACAGCGCATCCTCAGCGGGGGGATGCTTCCAAACCACGCTCATCACGCCCTGCTCTGGTCCCGGTCCTGCCCCGCGGGGCGGCTGTGAGACCCCTTTACCCACTCCTGTGCTTGGAAATGCTCTGATGGCCACGCCGCCAAGAGGGGAGAAGGCAGCTGCTGGGAAATCATTATTTCAAGGGATTCACTGACTTCCTCATGATTTGGTGGGAAATTATTATATTGTTTTTAATACAAACATTTCATTTAGATGAAATCATTCATTCTTATAATTTCCTTTTTTCTCTTGACTTCTGATATAGAACATGGTAAAAGACCTGAAGCAGCAAAGCTGAAGTGTAATGTTTTGAAATATTATTTTACAAAAAAATTAAAATTAATGCCAAATAAGAGCAAAACCAAGTTTCAAAGCCTTGAAGTTCTGCATGAAATGGAAATGCTACTTTTGGATCATTTCTGGTTATAGCACATCAGAAGTCCAAGAAAGGAAATTTGGCCTTTTTAAAGGTCCTCCTGAACTACTCATTTCTTTCGCGGCCTCATATTTTAGAGGCAGCGCAGGCAGGGTCTGCCCGTGAAGCGTATATCCACCACAATGGTGCGTATAAATTTGCCAAGTAATTTCTGTTAGATGGTACCAGCTTTAGGAAGTTTTCAAGTCAGATTTGCATCTTGGGCTATTTTTGCTGAAACATTTGAACTTTGGTCAATGACTAAATGTGTATTTGTGCAACGAGTGCAGAATCCCTGCTGCGCCCCAGGAGCATCGCCCCAGCAGTCCCCGGGTGGCTCAGAGGATGCTCTGGTGCAGTGCAATTCTTAATCCCTGTGCACGTGCCTCATCCAACACATTGCTGCCATGACAGCAACTCCCATCCCCACAAATAAATAAATAGGGAAAAAAAACCCCAACTGCCTCTTCTCTTCGGCTGAAGCCCAGCTTCCCGGCGCTGCCCTGGGACTGCTTTCTGGCCAGTTCGTTTTGATCTTGTCTGCTTCCATAACACCTCCAACACCGCCAGCAGTGTGCTGGGAGGTGTCAGCTCTGCACAGGGAAGTGGGGGAGCTGTACCTGCTGCAAATGTCCATGAAAACACTTTTTAACTTTTTTAAAATTTGTCCCAGACTTGGAATATGAAAATGTCCAGTTGAACACTGCTGATTTTTTTTCTAGATAATCCTTTTTAAAAAAAAAAATAAAACATAATCTTCTTTTACTGGTTTCCGAAGGAAACTGCCCCTTGGCAAAAGCACTGAGCAGCATCTTTGCGCAGCTTGCCAAGACAGGACCACACAAAGCTGAGCTTTGCTAATCCTCAGCCTAAGGGCGAGTTGCACTTGTGTAAGTGAGAGCCCAGCATCCGAGCATCCTGGCCCCGTGTTCCTTTTGCATGTGCCTCTGGCCGACGGACTGGGTCCTGCTCTGGCCCCTCTGTGCTCCGGACCCCGTGCACAGACCCTGCTCGTTCCTGCAGTGCCCACCATCAGCACGTGCTTGTTTGCAGCTCCCTAACGAGGAGCCGTGGCTGCCGCCGGCTCTCCAGGCTCCGCAGGTGCAGGGCGGCAGCGCGGAGCAGGGGGGGAGTGGGGAGGGGGCTTCGATTCAAGGTCTGTTCCCTGCTTGAGCGATCAACATCATTTCCATACTATAATTACATTGCCCAATCCTCTCCTGATTTTACTGCTATCTTGTAAGGCGTCCCGGTTGTGAGTAATTTAAAGCTATATGAGATGTCAGGCTCTGTGAAACAATCACCCCTCAAAGAAATATGGTCTGAGATAATAATTGATAAGTCCCATTAGGCAACGGGGCCCGCTATTTCCGACTTGGCCTCTTCCGAGGCGGCCTTGTTGATTCCCTTAATGCCGGTTTTGCCGCTCGGTGTCATTGGGAGCGCAGCACACCCAGCCCAGGAGCCAAGGGGACACCCTCTGGGGTGGCAAGCGGAGGAGCCAGGGGAGCGGGGTGATTTCTTACCACAGGGCACAGTGGGGGTAACCAGAGCAATTCAGCTTCCTCAATTCCAGGATTACAATATTTCAGCCTGATTTATGGGTGTGTTTTCACATAAAACATATTATAAGCATTGGTTACCACCTGTATTTGCTCTGTGGGGTTTGTCTTAGCGGTTTCTCCTCATCCTCATCAGCAATCAGGATCCTCCCAGGCATCTCCCCTGGTCCCTGCCCCATGCTCCACCTCCCCGGCGCTGCCGTCCCTTCCCCGGGATGCCTGGGGAGGCAGGTGGAGAGGTGGCTGTTCCATCTCCTGCAGCATTGGTGTGGTCCCCGCTGCTGGGAAGGGCTGACGGCGGCAGGGCATCCTCAGCACAGCGGTTCGTCCTCGGTATCTGTTTGCTCGGTCCAAAATTTGTTGACTGATAGAGAAGCCGTGTTTGGTTTTGAGCTATATGATATGGGCTCCTCCGTGACCAGCTGTGCTGGCGTGGATTCGAGGTACCTGAAACTGCCGATTCCTTCAAGCTGCAACTACATATATAAATATAAGTATACACACATACACACACATGCATATAAACATGCATGTGTGCATATGTAAGTATCTATATGTACATAAATACACAGACATACATGCCCATATACTATATAAGAGAACATCCCAGCGCCTGCATGTTCCTCCCAGACTCGGTTTCCGATGAGTGCTGCCGGGGCAACCGGGCCAGCAGCCATCCTCGCCTGGGGGTCGCTCAAGTCCCGCCACTGCCCGTGGTGTCCCTGTCCCCGGCTGCCCCCAGCTCTGCCACCCCGGCCCCCCAGAGCCTGGCGCTTTGCTCTCTGCACTGCAGCTCCTTCCCGCAGCCTTACCCGCTCGGGAGAGTGGAAACAGAAAATTGTGTTTTATTTCTGTCACTAGAGTTTGTATTTTTTAATGCTGTGTCTCCAGCTTTTTAATGGTTGTACAGTTTACAAACTCTCTTCCTTTAAACTTTTAAATTTTTAATTAGAGAAGAGGATGTAAACTTAATTTTTTGTTGTCTGCAAGATAGGAGAGGTCTCGCCCATGACAACAGGATGAGTGATGAATTATGCAAGTAGCGAGGGAAAGGCTGGCTTTTTTTGATGTGCTATTTTATAATTGCATAAACTACTGCACTCCTGAATCGGGCAAACATTATTTTACACATTCAGTAACCTTTAAAAAATGGTGACAGCTAATTTATGATGTTCTATAACAAAAAAAAAAAGAATTACAGCAAGAATTTTAAAAAGTCGACAAAACTCAGGCGTTCTCTCCAGAAAAGGTGAAGAGTTCAGAATAGAACAACTTTCTGGAGAAGAGATTTCTTTTTCCTTTGCATTTAGGAATAGATACCACAAATTAAAAGCTGTGCTTATAGAGGACTTAATTAGGGGAGGGGTTTTACTTTTCAGAGCAGGTTTGTCGTATATGGTGGGACAGGACAGCAAAACCCTCAGTTGTGAGACCCTCAATACAAAAATGAACGTTCAGTAAATCAGGGGGATAACATTTGGGGTGAAATGGGGAGCATTTCAACCTCATGTTAACTTCAACCTATTTGGAAAACAAGATGCCTTCCTAGGAGGTGGTTCGGTATTTGAAATCTTTTTTCTCTCTTCCAGAGTGAGTTTGCAGAGATGGAAATCTGTATTTCCCAGAATGGAAATTCTGGAGAAATGTTCCAATTCATAAACACTGAAACAACCTTATTAGAATGACACAATCTGACAGCTGTTAAAATATTATAATAAAACAGAGGAAAAAAAGAAATATACCATAATTCATTACTATCTTTGAAATGTTTAAGAGAGTGAAGAAAGTCAAAACGGATCAGTTTTGATCTTGGATTATTTCATTGAAAAATTCATCAAGATGAGAAAGTCCCTGCGGGATGTTTTGATGTGGATGTAAAAGCGTTTTTGCAGAAAACATCTGGTGTTAGAAGGATTTGCTGGTTTCTCTCAATAACCCCCTGAACTCACGCTATCCACCAGGGCCGGGGCTCGGCCACCCTGGCTCTCCCCACGGGTGATGGAGCAGCGCGGGGTTGGGGACTCGATAGACACCTCTGCCCTGTCCCCGCTCCTGGGAGAGGGCTCAGCCCACCGGGAACCGGTCTGAAACACCGACAGCCCAAGTCGGGGGGGTTCCCTGCCTGTGTGATGAGCACGGAGGTGGGAAACAGCCTTGCCTGCAGGCCCCCTCGCAGCTCTGGGCCGTGACTGTTGTGTTGGAAAAGCAGTTTGTGGCTCTGGCCGGTGTTTTCAGGGACCGCCTGGCACGGCCGTCTGAACGCGAACACAAGAACCGGGCCGTCACAAGCTGCCTGCTGCTGCTTCTCATCTCCCCTGTTTGTGAACCCGCCGACCATCCCACTAAGGGGGTGATGCAAACATGGACCGGGCAGGACCGCTGCCTCTGAAATGGCTTCTGCTGAGCAGAAATATGTTTGACTTCTGAAAAAAAATCACCCAAATTAAAAAAAAAAAAAAACAAAAAACCCCAGACTTTTTAATGATAGGCTGCAATGTATTCTTCACCCCCGCCGTGTGGCAGCGCTGCCGGCACAGCCGGAGCAGGGAGCACCCCGTGGGAAGCTCATCACCTGAAGGGCTTAGGGAGTGCTCAGAGAAAATTGTGGGAGAAACCCCCCCACAGGGGTCCCTCCCTGGCAGCAGGAGGCTGGGCCGGGCTGGCACCCAGCGTGGAGTGGTGCCTCACCCCGGGGCACCCAGAGCCTCCTGCAAAGGGAGAGGATTCCCCAGGGCCAGACCTCGAGGCCGTCTGTCCCAGCACAGTGTCGCTTGCTCCCTCCTCTGCCTCGGCTGCCTCTTTCTGCCCTCTGCCCAAATTCAGGCGGGTGGCTGATGCATGGGCTCCCAGACCAAACCCTCCCCGGGTAATTTTTTTGAGAGCTGCGCTGGGAGATGAAGTTTGGGGTGACACGAGGGGAGCAGCGGGTGCCAGGGGGACGTGGCTGTGCTGCAGCCCGGAGCGGGGCTCTGTGCATGGGAAGGAGAGTGTCTGATCAGCTCAGCCCCACCTGGAGTTAAACACTTCTCTGTTTGAAGACGGCTCGAAATCCCACATTTTATAAATGATTGACACTTAGCCCACCAACAGACACCCCGGGTACACAAAAGGGGCCATCCTTTTGCTTGTAAACCTCCATTAGAGAACTGTAGCAGCAAAATAAAAATGCAAATGTTTATCTCAACTCCTCTTTCAGGCTTGAGTGCTGGTGAAAGCAGCTTTACAAATTCAGAATCCATTGCCTCCCTGGAGAAATCCCAGCGCTGTTTTGTAAGCAAAAGTAAAAGTCTTTGCCACACAGCTACTGTGAAAGTTTTGACAAGAAAGCAACCACTTTTAAAATACATGGGTGGCACACATTGATCAGATTCATTCCCTGTTTGCTGAGGACAGACATGAAGGTGGACCTCTCCATCGCTGCAATAACAGATGGCATTTTGCATTACGGTTTCCCCTCTCACGGCGAAAGCTTGGGGCTGGTGGGTGCTGGAGCTGCCGGCACTTGCTCCCACCCGGCTCCCGCAGCCGTGCTGCCCTGCCGTGCGTGACGTGCAGTGGCACCGCTCACGCCAGCTCTGCACCTCGCTGCGATGGCAGTTTGCAGCCCTTTGCAAATCCTCTGCAAACCCTCTGTGGGCGCCCGTGCCAGCCCCGGCAGGGCCAGCGGTGCAGCCAGCATGCCGTGTGCTGTGTGCTGGCGTGTGTTTTCTTCCACCAGCAACGGAGCCAGAGCGATGGCCGCCTGGGCCCAGTGGGGACGAGTAATGCCCATCTCTCTGGGCTGACACCTGATTAAGCAAAATTATCACTTGCTCCTTTTGCTTCTCTCTACCTGGGGGAGGGAGGTAAGACCTGGCTGGCACCCAGCACCTTGCTCCAGAAGAACCAAAACTGGGGAGACCTAAAGAGGCCATAATTTGATATTTCAGAAACTAAAATTTAGTCATTTGGAAACATCGGGTTCCTCTGAGATCTGTTTGCAAACGCATCAGGCAGAGACAGGGAGAGGCTGGTGAAAAGCAAAGGTAAATGTCAGGATTCCCCTTTCTCTCTTTGTCACAGTTTGAAACAAGCACTACAGCTCTCAATAGTGGAACTGAAAAAAATTCTGACTTCTTCATGATTTTGCTTTTTCAGCTCACCCCGAGTGTGTCTTGTTCCTTTTATTAATCCTATTTTTAAGAATCTAAAAGAATGAAAGTAATTGCTTTACTTCTTACCTTATTACTTAAAAAGTCTTTACCACCTTCCCTAACTTTCCTTGCAAATCACTTTTGCTGACAAATCTGTTCACCAATAACAAAAGTTGGCGTGGTGGCACCGTGTCCGGCCATGCTGGTCAGGGGGGCTGGGGGGGTCAGAGGGTCCTCACCCTGCGGCCATCACTGAGGACAGGCACCAGCGTACATGGGGCATCGTGGGGCTACTCCGCTGGACCAGGACACGGGATGAATGGGGCAGCTGCAACTGGAGCAAATACGCATTTTGCCACTTCCCCCTGCCCAGCCAGGCACTTTGGGTGTTTTGTTGTGCCTGTGGCAGATTCCCCAGGCAGGGAAACCTGCAGACACGTGCCCTTGCCCACCCCGATTCCTGCAGCCCTCCAGGACCAGTGACTGCAGCCGCTTTTCCCAAGGCTGGAGACCAGCGGTAGCAAGGCGAGAGGGATGAGGTGAGACCCCATCCCCATGGCACATCCTGCCCTGGCTGCCTGCCCTCTGCCTGCGCCGGCCAGGGAGGGCAAGGGACAAAGGGACAGGAGTAAGCATTGACCTAAAGGGGAGCTCCAGCCCCATAAATGCATGCTGCAATTACAATTATGATCCAGCGCTGCCGAGCACCCCAAGCTGAGGGTCCTCTGGAAGTCCTGGACATGTCAGCTGGAACTGGGTCTGAGGAGCCAAGGCTGTGCCCAGGTGGGTCAGGTCTGGCACTGCAGGGCTCACAGTGGCTCTGGGCACTGCACCACGGTGCACCGCTGGCAGTACCTGCTGCTCCGGGCGCTGCAGGAGCTTTTGCTGGGAGAACGACTTTTATTTTGGCTTTGCATGTTCCAGGCGTACTGCCTTCACTTTCAAATCATCTTTCCTACCTCTTTCTTCCTCTAGCTTGGGTTATAAATTTACTGCTATTAATTAATTTATAATTAAGTTCTATACAGCAACCGCTCACTCTGAGAGAGATGATTTCAGATAATCTCAGTTTGTCAAAATATGCCTGTCTCTTTTCAAAGCTGCAAGGAAAACACTGTACAGCTTCAGGTTTTGAGATGTTAAACAGAGAGACAGTACGAAGATTTGCCCTGGAGGAGTCAGCTCAGCAGTACGAGAGACAGAGAAGAAAAACACACTCTCATGATTTTTGGCAATGCAGAACATTTCCCCTTCTGCAAGTGTGGGGTGCGCAGCCCGGGGCGCACTGCCGCGGGGCCAGCACCGGCGGGGGGCTCTGCACAGCCTTTCCCAGCCCCTGGCCCAGTGTTTCTGTGCTTCCCCATGCAGGCTGGGACGGGCAGTCAGGGATTTTCCTCTGCAAAGTGAGGGTGACGGCTGCCCGCCCCTCTGTGCCCAGGACCCACGGTCACCTCGCCCCATGGCTACCTGGGGCTTGACCCAGGTTACTCCCAGCACACGGGGAGTGTGCTCGGCACCATCCCCATCCTCCTCCTTCTTGTCCCACAAACTCTGGTGACCCAGACAGACCGAGCGCGGGGGCTGCCAGGGCCCCCATCTCCTGACGTAGCACGGAGCCTGTAGTGCAGCTGAATTAAATAATAACTAATCCCTGCAGCACGTGTTGAAAGTCATATTTAATATGTACGCAGACCATAACCTGTTTGCTATCTAATTGACTGCAAACTAAACAAGCAATAGATATCCAATTATGGGATTGTATACCAAGCGTCCTATATCCCGCCGTAGCTCAGAGGCTCAGGGAAGCATTTAACCACTAATAAACAAGGTGCATGGTTTAATTTGAAAGGTTATTGCAATTTAATATGACTGAATGGTGGTGAGCGTTCACATGGCAAGTTGCAGGAGCCATTATCATACAAAAGCAGGACATGCCGTTCCCAAAGCATCTGGTCAGTACAAAACCCTCGGGCACATATGCGGGACAAAATCAGGGTGGGGTTTGCTTCTCCATTGTCCTACAGACCAAGATGGGATGTGAAAGGCTCCTGGGGCTGGTGCTGCTTCCCTCACCCCAGGGAGTGTCACCAGGAGAGATGGCGGCCCCAGAAAACCTGCTGATTTCATCCCTGGACTGAAAAATGGTTGTTTACCTGGCTTTTAAAAGTGGACAGAAAGTGCACGGAGGGAGGAGAAAGTTTGTCCCCTGCCCAGGCTGTGGTTTGCTGACCAGGTACCGACCTGCAGCGAGGGTGCAGTGTGCGGAACCCTGCTCAGACCCGTCCCCCCAGGGAGGGCAGCCCCCCCGCAGCCAGCGGGCAGGTTTCGCTGGCTCTGCCAAAACAGGGGTACGGGACGTGTACCCTGCAGAGGTGGAGCAAACTCCATTGCTGAAAAACAGGAATAATCAGGATTCCTCAGGTTTCTGAGGTCATTTCAAACAAAGTAATTTGTGCATTCAGGATGCTTTCTCACACCCATCATCCTGCAGCACCGGCAAAGCCGTTCCCTGTCACCGGGAGTTCATTCTCCTTTCGCCGGGTGATGTGTGCGCCAGCGAGAGCACCCATCCAAACCCCATCTGCTATTTCTGTCCTGTTTCCATCCCATTTGGTGAGCTGAAGTGGTGGATCAGCCGTGAGCCTTGCGATGGGGCGAGTTCCAGGCTTAGGCACAAATAACTCTGATGACAACATTGACTGCCAACTCCCGAGCATGGAGCAGCGAGCCCTGAGCTGTGGGGATGTGTGGCTCTCCGGAGCTGAGGTTCAGTTTTTAATTAAATTGTCATGGGGAACATCATTGACTTTGTTTTATTTAGAGAGAGTCTGAAAGGACCCACGAAACTGCAGGTGGGCAGCCCTGGGCAGGCGAAGTGCATCACTGGCTGGGTCGCTGTAATGCCTAAGGGAAGGAATAACCTGAACTGCTTGTGCAGTTCATGAAAGCCATAAAGGATCCATAGGCAGTCGAGAAAAAGCCCTGGATGTGACTGTGGGCAGCTCATGGAAAACTTCTGCGCAATGAGCGGGGGCTGAAGAGGAACCAGCAGGTCAAGGTCTGTGGGGAGCACGGGAGAAAATAGCGCTGGAAATATCCCAATGCCCCAGCATGCCGACGCTGTGCTCGGCCCAGCACGGATCATGCTGTCCTGATCCTCACGGAGGAAAACAGGCAGAGCAGAACCACAGTCTCAGGGATGGTCAGTGCACAAGGTGCTGGGAAAAACTTCCCCATAAGGAGCTCCTGCCTGGGCTGACACAGCGCAGAGGAGCGTGCACCACCGCTGAAGAGATAAGGGTGTTTGGATGGGGAACGCCTGCAAAACTTCTGCTGTAAAGCCAAAAATGAAAAGGCCTTTCTAGGAGAGGTGGGGCCCTGGGAGCTGTAGAAGAAAAAGGTTTTTCTTCCGTCCTTCCCTCTGACACTGCTGGCCCCTGTACTTGCTGGGTCCAGGGCTCAGCTCCTCGCTCATCACTGTCCACGCTGACTTGGCTTTGCCTCGGTGGTCTGTAACCCCCCAGGCTGCGCTGAAGGGGACGGTGTCGGAGGTGATGCCCTGCGTCCAGACAGGAGCCAGCTCCAGAGCACACAGGAGAGGAAGGATCTCCCGCCCCAACCCCAAAACGTAAAAAAATCAAAGAGAAGCAAAAATAACACAAGCAATATCTGCATTGTTTCTTTCTGGGAGTAGCAGGAGCTAAGAAAAACAAACAAGTCTAACTAAGTGCTTTGGCAATTATACAGACAAACAAATCACTTTCCCAAATTGCTTCTTTGGGGAATTACAGCTCCTGGAAATGAAACACAAACAGATTATTAAAAAAGAGCTTCCCGTTGGGAGAGAAACAGTATTTACAAGAGAAGATGTGCCTAGCTGGACCTCTAATTGCTGTTCATTATCTCATATTGATTTAATTAGTTGCTGCACTCAGGTCTAAATTGCCTGCTGTCCTCAGCAGGGATTTAGGAGCCGGGGCGCATGCCCTGACCCGCTGGGCAGCGGCGGAGCGGGGGTCCCTTCTGCCACGGTGTGGGGCACGGCAGCGGTGGAGCGGTGACAGAGCGGGGGTCCCCTCCGCCACGGCGGGGGCACAGCAGGGCAGGGCGGTGATGGAGCGGGGGTCCCCTCTGCCACGGCGGGGGCATGGCGGCGGTGGGGCGGCAGTGGGCAGGGACGGCGGCACGTCCTCGTGGGCTGCTCCTTCTGCAGAATGTGCGGCGGCTGTGAAGTGCTAATTAACTGAAGTAATTAGAGAGAGTGTCTTCATAACACCAAATTAAAGTGTCTTTGTGAAGGCATGGTGAGATGCATCACTCGGGCTGGCTGCTAGAGCGGGAGGTGACTGGGGAAGCAGAGGCTCGGCGAGAGGCGGTGCGAGGGGCTGTAGGGTCACAGGCAGTTTTCGGGGAAGTGCAGCCCTGCCCTCTGCTCCAGGACACACTGGGAATGCATAACCCAGCCCCAGGCTTACATCCCTGGACCAACACACCTCACCCCCGCTGGCTTCCCAAACAAAAACCTGAGGACTATTAACTTCCCTGATTAGTGACCTTTGGGGACCAACTGTTTAACAGATTTCTGTTTTATAATTGTAGGTGATTAATGGGGGAGCAGGCAGTTGTGCTTAGAAACATCAGCAATTGCTTCTTTAAGGAAATCACGGCCAGCCGGGACGATGAGACATTACAGCCTCGCTGAAAGCTGAATTCAGGAAACTGATGCTCCTGCTGCACAATTCATATTCTCTGAATGGATGTGGCAGCAGCAGCTCCAGCATGAATTAGAGGAGTCACAGCGTAAGCTCTTTCCCACCCAGGCTGGAGCTGGAGCGTCGCCAGCCTGCACGCGCTGCGGCTGCGGTGCCGGGGCTGCTGGCAGCTGCCGGTGCGGGCAGCGAGAGCCGCAGGGCAGAGCAAAAGCAGGTAATGGGCGTAGGCATGGGGGCACAGGCATGTGCACGCACAGCCCCGTGCACGAGGATGCCTGCACACACCGCAGCCAGAGGTACCTGTTTCCCCTGTACGCTGAAAAATACTTAATGCATGCTGCTGGCAGGGCACGGACATGCTTTTGCTGTTAGACACCACGGTTGTATTTCCCCCTTGTTTATCAGGTGTGCAGCCCGTTGATCCCGTCTTCCCCGAGGCACTGGAAGAATTATTATAGTCTAAAGCTAAGAAATAGTCCTTCATGCAGGGAGCCATGCAAACGTGAGCCATTTCTGGCAAATTCTCTCTCTCACACACACACACACACACAAGCAATACTGCCTTATCCTGGCCATCACTCCTGCTTGTTTTATTCATACAGAAAGAGTCAGGGTCTCACAGAAATGTGGGAGTTCAAGCAAGAGACCCAAGGGCAGAGGAGGGAGGATGCCAGCTCGGCGGACCGATGCTGCCTGGTGCACCACGAGCCATTCCCTCGCTGCCGCCACGTCCCCTGCTGCACATGCCACACGGCGGGATCGAACGGAGAATTGGATCGGAGGAAATTGGAGGTACAGCCGCTGTTAAAAATGATCCTTTGTGCATCAAATCAGTATTCCACGGGCTGCTCGAGATTCAATACATCAAAGGTTGAAGGATCATACAACCCTATTAGCTACAAACTTTAATTTCCCTTCGGGGCTGGTGTGTTACAATGCAACTACAGCAGCAATTACAACTTTTCCTTCACCAACAACTTGTTTAGATCAATAATGTCCTCAGCATCTTGAATCAAGATGGGCTCCATCAGCCGAACAAGCAAAACAGCCAGACCCTACAATTCCTCTTTGTGGAGCCTGCCACGAAGGCTGGGTCCCCCCTGCCTGTTCTGCCCGCGCAGGCAGGCTGGTTTCCCATGCCATGGTAGGTGCAGTCACCCACAGGATTTTGCAAAGTTTGACCATCTCCACCTCATCCTAATCAAGCTGAAGCTCCCCAGGCTCTCTGGCTTCTCTCCATGATGCTCCATCCCTCACCGGTGCCAAGACCTTCCCACTGTTCCTCTGGAGCTGGGGATGGGGACCAGGGCTCCACACTGCATTCGCAATGCCGTACCTGGGGACCGTCTCTCTCATTGCTGTTCCTGCTGCCACGGCTACGAGCAGTGCTGCAGACCCCGCGGGGCACAGGGCTTGGTGCCGGTAACCGTACAGCCCCTGGCCAGGGAGCTGCCTCTCCTTGGCCACGGCACAGCTTTGGGCTGAGTTTCGGTTTCACATCTCTCACACAGAAAATACTGCCACGTCATCCTCGGAGGAGAAAGGGGAATTTGAAACCCTTCTCCCTGTATTTTGACAGAGCTGTGACACCCCCCTGAGAGTCTCACAGAGGCGGGGAGCAGAGATTTAGTTCTGATCAACATCTGTAAAATCAAACCTCCCCTGCACAGCACCGTGGAGCATCACTGGCTGCTGGCAGCGTCCGTCTCATCGCTGGGGTGCTGACCCCCTTCCCACATGCCGGGCCTCATCAGGGACCACAACCACGAGCTGGGACACATGACACCGATGGCTGTCAGCGCAGGACCATGTTTCCTTGTATTTAGAATGTTGTCTGAGCTGCTATTTTCCCTGCCGTGGCACGGAGCCAGGGAGCACGGAGGAGTAGTAATAAATCTGCCCACTGAACTAGAGCTGACTTGGGAATTGAAAAGGAGAAAAATCCAACAGGAGTGAGTGTGGTCTCCATCCCCGAGACAGATGGCCTGGTGGAGTCATAAAAAAAAGTGGTACAGAACTTGGGGGCGGAACGGGACGCAGTAATTACGGTCCTTCAATGAGTAAGAGCAGAGCGGCTTCCAGCTATCACCTGCTAATCCCTAAGAAGGTTGGACACCTGCCTCTGACTGGGCGAGGACAGTGATTTAAGGCAGACGCTTAGGATTTTTTAATGCAGCAGATGGACTGCACCTATTGGAAACGCCTGAGGTTTTTGCTGGCACGCTTCTGAGGGCCCGTGTGCCAGCAAGGGCAAGGGGGGGCCAGGATGGCTCCAGGCACTGGAAGCTCCAGGTGAGAGCTGAAAAATGGCAGGCTCGCACATCAAGTTTATAAAACAGCAAAGAGTGAAACATTTTGTGGAACATTAGAGGCCGGTGAGATGGCCTTGAGAGAATGTGTGTGATGTATTGACTCCGAGTCCATCGCCTTGGTACAGGCTATTCCTTCCAGCAGATGTGCTAGAATGAAGGTTAGGGAAACCTCATCAAAACACAGTCAGAAGTTAAACATCTTGTGTGCAAACATGTTACAGACCTCTCTTCACTAAAGCCAACAGCCTTGTTTGGGAAGAAATGGAATTTAATCTAAAAAAAGTTAGCTGAGTTGAAAGTCTCAGGCCCATAGGTTTGCAGAGGAGCACAGACAAATATGTACGCACTCACATACATGCACATATGTGAACAAGCATAATAAATAAGAAAATGAGTTACACAGCTAGCTTTTTCACAGGAAAATTGATGTCTGCAGATTCAGAGAATAACTAACTCTTTTAGCAAATTTAACAGTTTTCCCTAAAGTGGGGCAGATGAAAGGCTGCAGGGAGAGGCTTTTTAAGGGCAGCAGCCAGTCACCTGCAAGCCGCACAAACGGAGTGCTCCAGGTTATGAACTCCTCAAAGGCAGCATCAAGCAGAGGCTCCCACTGAGCTTTCGGAGGCTTCTCATACCCCAGGTTAAAGCCTGACTACATGAGGGAGAGACATGGAACTACTGAAAGTGGAGATCTGAGAAGCAGAGACATTAAGTGACTTGACCAAGGTCACAGGGAGACTCTGAGCCCAGCCAGGAGAAGGGAGGCTTCCCACAACTGCACACCACTGCCCTGGGCATGAAACCAGCAGCCCTCACCCCTCCTGCCACCACTGCACCGGCTGCTACTCCCGTGCCAAGGCTCCCTGGAGCTGCGACAGCCGTGCACCAGACACCGGCTTCATGACAGGTCCACCCCAGGCAAACATCAGCCCTGTGGTGTGAACATTGATGCTTACTGATGGAAATTGCCACCGCAAAGGTCAGCTTCACCACCAGAAAGTGTTTGCCGTTCAATAACAAGCTGGACTTGATGCCGGCGTGTTCAGCGAAACATGCTACACAATGTGCCAGAACTTTCCTTGAGTTATAGTGTGGTGATAACACTCTAACTTGCTCATATTTAACACATATTTCAGCTGGCCCTGGAAGTGTTACTTTCAAAATCAGTGTCACTGTACGAGGAACAGACTCCAACCCTGCGAGGCTGGGGCACACACTGTACGTGCACCGTGAGCATGCTGATTATCTTGCTGCTCAGCTCAAGCACGGTTTGCTTGATCAGGTAGCAGAAAAACTAACAGAAATTAAATTAAGTAGCAATCTCACAGCTACATAGAACAAAACTTAGGGCATCCCCCCCCGGCCTGGTGAGCTGAGGTCTGCTGCAAGGGACACTGCGATGAGTGCTGGTGCTCCCACACCAGTCCTGCCTTCACCATCGCTGGGGGAAGAGTCGTCATACGAGCGAGGTGTCGGTGTAAGACCCCAGGGAATGGGGCTTTTGTTTCCAACTCCTGAATCCAAACGTTGCATGTGTGTCTGTTTCTGCTTCAGCAGAGTGCAAAGCTGCCTTGCGATAAGACTGTTGGCAAATAATTTCTAGGGCTCTTATTCAGTGAGGTACTTAAACACATGATTAATTTGGTAGTCAATAGGAGTTCTCACAGGTTGAAACTTCAGGGATACGCAAGACCTTGCAGAATCAAAGCTGTAGCAATGATTTACTAACAATTCTTTTTGGCCTTGTTGATGTAGGATCTAAAAGACTGGATGTGTTTTTCATAAAACCAGAGTTGAAAAGGTTCTCGTTATAGACTTGCTGGTTTCTGGCAAAGTTCTTGCTTGCAATTATATTCCCTGAGGATTTTCTTTGTAAGCAATGGCTGCACGAGGCACAAGGCTGAAAGGAGTATGGCATTGGGAGCGTTGAGTGTCTGCTAGGAAATTTCAGACAATTGTAGCTTCTTGAGCGATGGTCCCTTCTCTCAAAGTGTCAAGAGTGCTTTGCTGGATGTAAAGTGTTTGTCAGAGAATGTCTGGTGCTTTCCTAGCTACAGGAATTGTTTGCCAGCAGATTCAGAAATGAAGATGGAGAAGCCAAGTAACGTCAGTGTGTAACCTGTGGGGAATTTGAACTTTTCCAGTGCGGACTTTAAGCCTCAGAGCTGCTATGAATCACGCTGATGGTGGATGGGTGGATGAACATGCTGAGGTTTTGGTACGGAACACCCAGCCGAAGCCAGAGTTCATTCCGTGCTTTGGAAATGTACTTGGGATGGGACAAACACCGCTCTGATATATAGCGCAGGATCTGGCAAGGATGGCGTGAGGTTCCCTTGAGTCGGAGTGGCAAAGGAAGACAAATGTGGGTTGCTTAGAGCCTTAGAGAGAAAGCACCATCGAGCACCTGGACCTCGGCCAGGTATCTGCTTGCAATGGAAGTCCAAGGCTGATGTCCAGCATCTTTTATGTTTCCAGACGGCTTGGCACATGCTTACAGGGCCATTGCCTGGACACTGAGAAAGCTCCTCAGCCTGACCTGTCAAGACTGTGCTTGGGCTGAAAAATGGACTCATCTCTGCACTCCAGTGCGTTGATAATATTGACCCGTTACATACTGATCCAATTACAATTCCTACGTAAGCACGGCCTGCGTGCATCACACCGCTCGTCCTTTTTATCAGGTACCCCTGCTTGCACTGCAAGGCAGTGATGTGCATGATTTGCAGAAGCTGGGCTTTGAGAACCTGAGGAGAGTTCACTTGGGTTGCGTGTCACATCTGGAGAGGCGAGGACCTTTGCAGAGGACCTTTGCGCCTTCGTCCCAGGGCACATGGGGGACACGCAGCCACCGAGCAGGTGCCTGCCACCAGCGGTGAAATGCTGAAGTTATCAACTTTGTAAAAGTTAAAGAAATAAAGTTTTACTACAGAGAATGACTCAGTTTTATAACGTCTATAAAAGCCTGTTAGGTGTTTGTGAGTGGTCTGCTAATCCTGCCTCCGCCTGGACCTGTAAATCCAATAAAAGGCTGTTGCTTCCAACTGGGTCACTGTGGCTTAATTTCTAAAGTCCTCAGGTGCCAGTTCTCATGAATAAACAATTGTTTCGTGGATAAAACAAATCAACATATTAAACACCCTTTATAGCTTAAAAAGTTCCAACTGTTATGCAAATAGACCTGTTAAATGAAGAATATTCCTAGGTAAAATAATTATGCAGAACAGTTTCCCCTCTGCATAAGGTGCCAAAAATTATCTCAGTGATGCCAATTATCTGCTTGTTAGCACTGACATTATCATAGTCATTACACAGAACTGGTGCAGTTTATGTAAGATCTACACTGTGTTCTATTGTCATTTTTTTTCTCTATTTACAACTCTGTATAATAAATGTCATTTTTCAAATGTTAAGGTATTTGGTATTTAATCTATCATTAAGGCTCTGAATATGTCTAGCCCCTAATAGGAAGACTGGTTTTAACACCCTGTGGTACTAAAAAAAAAAAAAGGGGGAAGAAAAAAAGAGAGAAAAAAAATCTAATCACCTTAGGTGGGGAAGATGAGAGGAGCAAAACAGTTTAGCTACCGTAATGACAGGAAAAGAGGGAGGGTTTCGCCGCTGGGTCCGTCTTTGCTGGGGTCAGGACAGCAGCAGTGCTCGAGGTCTCCACCGCTGATGTTGGGAGGTGGCAGGGGGATGCTCGGGCAGCCCTGGCCTGTCGTCCCCCTCCGGCACCTTCCCTGGCTTGTGCCCCCGGAGCAGCTCTTGCCCCTGCCACTGCTAACGCTCCTGCTCTCGCCTGCCCTTGAGAGTCCTCTGAAATCATGATCACCGTGAATAGAGGAAAGCGGAAATCTTGGGCTCTCCAGAGCTAATTGTGATGAACAGAGCTACGCCTGCACCGGCAGCGGCGGGGTGCCCGGCCACGGGGCCAGCCCTGGGATTCGGATGCTTCAGTGCAGGGCAGGATGAGAGGAAGGCAGCAGCCCTGGGGACCAGCAGCTCCCATGGCATCACTCCAGCATTGCCGGGACCGTCTCCCTCCCATGTGCCCGACCCGGGGAGCCCCTGTTGTGGTTTGCTGGCCAGGTTCATGGTTGGAACACGCTGACAAAACAAATAATGGTGTGATGAATTCGGCTCTTGGCATGGCCATCTGGAAACTTCCAAGTGTATTTATGTATGCCCTTACATACAGAAAAAGTGCCTCCAATAACAAAGTTATTAATCTTGAATAACTCTCTTTGGGCCACTCTTCGTTGTCATTTTCATGTCAGGATCTTTCTTACCCGTAATTCCTCCCTGCCGAGAGCTGTCTTTGTTTAATCTCTCTATAATTATTGGAGTACCACACTTAGAAAGCTTCAAGATGGCATCTTGTACAGTATGGTATATGCTTTACTGTAGGATGCTCCTGAATGGAAATCTCACTTGGAGCGAGGGAAGGGGACCCTGCGCGTCCCTCCCGTGGAAAGCAGAGAGCCTGGGGGAAGCGCTGGCACCCATCGCTGCAGTAAGGTGTGGAGCAGAGGAGGAATCCTTTTCAAAACGTTCAACAAATGATGTGAGAGTTTCCTGAATTGTTCACTCAGACCTGCTCGTCACTCACTGACATAAGAGGGAAAAATGATTGTTTTCTCTTGAAAACAACCCAGCAGCCACTCTTTGATTTTTGCAGATTTCTAAATGACAAAACTAGAGACAGGTTAAATTATCTTAAATGCAACAGTCACATTATTTGTGTTAATTGTCACTCTTCACATATTGCAAACAATACCAGCCAGGCAGTGAGATGCTGAAGCCATATCCCAAGCCAAGCTGCCGTGGTCCAGTTCCACCCCAGAGCCCCCCTGGGAAGGGGGAGGGGGGCAGGAGAGGGGGGACCTTTCTGTTGTGACTTGAAGCAGGAGGGTCCCACCAGGCTGGGGTCCAGCCCTGGCCCCCGGCCCGCAGAGCACTGCAGGGCCACAAAGGAGATGGGAAATGCTGCTACGTGCATCGCTAAGGTGTGTCCCTGAGTTTTATAGAGAAATAAATTAGCCCATCTACTTCATTCTGTAAGGGCTTTTGAAATGTGCTAAAAAACATCTCTTAATTATTCTGAAATTACTGATAACTGCCTCCGCAACAGGTTATGAACCATCCTCTAATTATGTATTATAGCCACAGTATTTCTATGAATCATTAATTAATTATCCTCGGCTATCCAGCATGAAAATTTGATGTCTAGAGAAAACAAATGGTAAAGGAGAAACTGAACACATTCATAAACAGGCAAGAGAAAAAGAGTCCAAACAGTCATAGAACAGGGTGGGGAGGGAGAGGAGGCTGAGAGGAGGAAGGCAGCCGAGCAGCCAGGGAGGGCAGGGGGGAGAGGAGATGCCTGGAAAACACGCAGAAAAGAGATCGATGCCCAAGAAACGTGGTGCTGAGTAGAGTGAGTGATGCACACCCTTTGCTGGGAACGCGGGCCTGGCGTGCCCGAGGGTGGCAGAGCCACACCGGAGCCGGCTGCACCACGGCCGCTAGTGCAAGAGCAGGCATTCCCGCAGCAGGATTGTTAATCCTGCAGCAATTAAAATACCTGTTATTAAAAAAAAAAAAAGTAATTACACTTTAATTACTTTGACACAAGACATGAAGCAGATTGTTATCTAAGTGAGATAAACAGTAACTTCAAAGCAATGTTGCTCTGGAAAGACATTTACATGCGACCAGAAAAGGGAGTCCTGTCTGGAGGGGCTTCATGATTTGCTCCCAGCCACGTGTGGCAGAGCTTGGCCAGTGGCAGTGCGGCCAGTGCCAGCTGCTTGCTGGCTCGCTGCTGTCCCCTCGGACCTCTGCCCGCCAGCCCATCCCTGTGCAGCTCGGCCCGATTCCCGTCGGGACGTGCAGGGTCCTGTGGGCCCTCGCATGGGTGCTGAGTGTGAAAGGGCTGGACCAGGTGATGGGCTTGCACCGGTGCCTGCAGCACCCCTGTGACCCCGCAGTTGCCATGGCAACAGCGCTCTCATCCATCTGCCTCCAGCACCCATTTTCCAGCTCCCCATCCCCTCGCTGCCCATCCCCTCCCTACCAGCTGCATGAGAGGGCAGCCTGCGGCAGGGAGCACCCCTCGCTCTCGCAGGGGGTGTGAAGGGAGGGGCAGGATTTCCAGAGCATGTTGTGACAAACAGGAATGGGAAAATCAAGAAGAAATAGAAAAAAGGGGAAAATAGCTGTCATGACTGGGAGCATGTACTCAACAGACTATTCTGTCCAGGGAAAACACAACTAAAACTAAAGGCAATGAGGGCACTCAGGCATCACCGAGGAGAAAGGCTGCAGGGAGTAATGCACAGAGCAGGAATGTTTGGGTCTAGATCAATCTGGAGACATGAGAAGGTCCACTGGCCCACGCTGGACATTGCTTGCTGATCCCTGGTGAGATCCAGCTACAGACAGAAACCTTCAGGAAGACGAAGAAGTAAAGATTCCTGGGAAAGACAGTTACCACAGGGCAGGCTGGAGAGCAAACGGCACTTCTGACTGCAGGGATGGGCAGGACATTGTCCCACCGAACAGCGACTGCTGACTGTTAGGTCTGGTTTGGGTTCTGGTTTCAGCAAGGAAAATATTCCAGAAAATGAGCTGGTCTTGGTGCAGGCAGGGCCGGGAGAGGCTGCGGGCAGGCAGTGAAGCTGGCTGCTTCCCGGGAGCTGCTGCAAAACACTGCAGGAGCCGCACCAGAGAGTGACGATCCCTGGCAGGAATTAATAGTGGGGGTGATACCACCTAGCTAGAGGGTAACAAGTGAGCTACACAGAGCATGGTGAAAAATGGGATATAGTCAAGTGCAGGCAGGTGAGCCCAACCTCAAAAACGAGTCACTCCGTCAAACAGCAGCCGTGACCGTCCCTGCCCTCGCTGGGCACAGGCAGCTCATGGTGAGGGGATGCCTGGGTTCAGATGGACACAGCAGGGGCTGGGGCGAAATGGGTAGAATAGCTAAGCCAAAATAAATCCTCCATAATCTGCCGCTCACAGATGCTACAGACCCGTTGGGGGATCCCCTCCACTCCCTGCCTGGAAATCGCCCATGCGACTGTCAGGAACAGCACGGTGCCCACGCTGCACCCGCAGCCATGCTGCCCTATGACAGCTCCCCCGGCTTCCTCCTGCACTCAAAAGGGCTAGCAGGGTGCAGTTTATTCCTGAAATTCCAATGATTGCAGGTATTTATTGATTAAGACAGTGGAGAGAAGGAATGATGTCAGTCATACAGCCCTGCGTCTTTCCCAGGGTTAGTAGGAAAGGCTGGGTGGCAGCCCCTGTGCGAGGGGACCCACACCAGGGCAGGAGGGAGATGCCGGCACTCCTCACCCTGAGGCAGTGGCCACCCAGGGTGCCCCAACTGGCATTTGGAGGCATCTCTGCCCTGACACCACACAAAACGTATTTGTACCACGTCAGGTTGGGATGGGACCCAGACAAGGGCTTTGCCTCGGGGAGCTGCTGGAGAAGCAGCTGGTTTCACTCTCCAGACAGTTTGGTATGTTGTGATGGATCTTGCCTTTAAGTGACGCACTCGTTCTTCCATCTTGCGAACATGACGCGGGTGATGATGATACCCTGGGTGTTCATCTCCCCGACTGTCAAATGGAGAAGGGATGACAGTAGCTTACCTCCCCGCCGGCGCGGCGAGGCTCCAGGAAGCCAGCAGCCGCTCCTGGGAGAGGGGATCGGCGCTGAGCCCCAGCCCCCAGCAGCCCGTCAGCCTGCTTCCCCTGGAGTCTTCACAAGGCTCTTGTTTTTATTACCTTTTCTTTGGTCTTTGAGAAAGGAAAAACATGTACCTTCAGAAGTGTCCCCTTATAAAGTAGGGAGTGCTCAGAAATATAAAAACCTATGAAGTCTAAAAGCCTTGAGATTATTCTGCCATTAAAGCTTTGATACAAAGAAAAGTCTGATGGAAATGTCAAAATATTTGATATTTTACAGCAAAAAGAAAACAGCTCTACTAATGGAAACTCCGCTTCCTTGTGCCTCGGTGCCACTTGTTTGATCATTGAAGGGCAAGAAAATAAATGTTTCCTTGTAGCCGTGGATTTCAAATTCCAATGTAAAATCCAAGCAAATATACCCTGACCCGGGGGGGCGGGAGTTTAACCCTGCGTTGGCCATGCCAAGGGAGCCAAGACCATGGTCGCAGTTCCCTTAACGCTGTCTGTGGCACAGCAGCGCTGCTGGAGGCAGGCGGTGTTGACGGGCACCTCGCTGCCACTGGATGGTGGCCCTGGACAGTGGTGGTGGCCTCAGCAATGCCAGGGTGCACAATTTAAATACTGAATACAACCATCAAAGGACGCTGCTGAAGCAAACAGAGCTGGAGCGAAGCGGGTTGTGGTGACAAGCAGCGTGGTCCACCAGACAGACAGACGGACAAGCTGGATGGCCAGCTGCCGCAGCATAGCCCCTCACCTCCTCCCGCCCACCGGGAGCGGCTGAGTGGGCGGCACGGCCCCGATGGGAGCCTGCCTGCCTTTTTATGAAACAGTATTTTATTAAATAAACAAACTGGAGCAATTCCAACAGATTTACGAACACTTCCTCTCCTCTCACTCCTTCGACCCATTGCAGATTTATGGTCCTGCATTAACCTCATGAGCACTCATAAAGTTTACTAAGATAATGTTGGCAGGAGGGAGAAGGGATTTTTATGGGTAAGTAATAATTACAAAATGCAGAAGTACTCAGGGAATTTGTTTATTAGTTGTGAGTGCTTGGTCAACAGTTACACTGTATGCTTCATCCCTGCTTTATGGAACACTTGCCTACATGTCTGCTTCTCAGATCAATTATTCTCCCTTGTTTTCCCTTTTCTCTTTCCCTCTGAAAAAGACTCTGCACCTGTTCCAGCAGAATACAGTGTCCTTTAAACAGTTAGTAATGCAGCACGCCCGCTTCTGCACGATGCTGCACAGGGCACAGGGAGGGAAGGTGCAGGCAGGGTCTGGGTGCTCTCCCCATGGCACGGGTCAGGGTTTGGGTGCTCCCAGGGTGATTGCACAGCCACTCTGGGTGCTTCTCACTGTTGGGCCCTACAAGCAGTGCAGCCCCCCTCCACTGCCGAGCAGAGCTGGCTCTGCCTGGTGCCTGTGCCCTGCCGAAACAGTGGCTGGTGCTGCAGCAGCAACCCGATGGTGGGGATGGTGCAGCTCTAGCTGGGTGCTCTGCTCAGTGCTGCCAGGTCCCATGGGTGGGCAGCACCCGGCAATCACAGGCAGCAGCGCCAGAGGGTGCTGCCAGTGCATCTCCCCCAGCCCAGGGCATCCCCAGGCATGTCACAAGGTAGGGAGTCCTGGGGAGCCCCCTCTCCCCTTGCACTGGCCAGGTGGGCTCCACGTAGGAAGGGAGATATCAGCCACGTGTGAGCCACGTTTGCAATGAGCGGTTGTCAATTAGGTGACAGGACTTTTAAGGTCCCCCTCCCCAAGCAGAGCAGGTCACCGGCACATCCCAAATCCCCCTTCGCTGTGACTTCCTATGATTTGAAACTCAAACAAGGCAGCATGAATAATGGAATGCGCTCCTTCTTCTCTTCTTGCCTTCAAATCCTCAGAGGATGAGTGAAGCTTCTTGTCTGCCTCATTAGTGGCTGTTCAGCCATTTGATTTCTGTAACAATGAGCGTGCTCACCAGAATTTTCATACCTATTTGCATCACGAAGTCAACAGTGAATTTTTTGAATTCACATAAAAATTTAATGGCATAATCTGCATACGTCTATATTGCAGTGTAGGCTCCTCTTCCGCTCTCCTCCCTACTAAAGGATAAGGACCAGGAGAGTGCTGCTACACTGAGCGTGGCCACCAAATAAGGGACCACGTGGCCCATCAATAAGGGATGAGGGCACGGGGCTGCTGTGCAGGAGCAGCACGGCACAGGGTCCTTCGGGCAGCAAGGCCAGAGCCAGTGCAAGGGCAGCGGGGCCCATGGGCATGGGACTGGGCACAGTGGGATGGGGATGTGGCACACCATGGCCCAGGAAAACAGGAGTTTTCATCCATCCATCCATCCATCCACCCACAGGGTTTGGGCCATGGTTATGGTGTATTTGGCTGTTGGAGTGGAGGCTGAATCCCACGTTAGCATCTGGGGTGTGCTCACCCTGGCTGTGCTTGCCCATCCAGAGTCTCCTTTTGGAGAGCACACACCTTGCCCTGGGCTTCAGCTTCTGCCTGTGTAAGGGGCTGAGATGTCTCCCTCTGCAAATAAAATAACAGGTATTTAAGTTTGTAATATATTTGCAGTGACCACTGAGGCTGGATCTGCCGCCTCTCTGCCACAGGCACCCTGGAGCACTCACTTGTGCCCTGGGTGCTGCAGTGCCTTCACACACACCGTCCTCCATGGCACCGGGACGCTGCATCACGGCTTCCAGAGGTGCCCTCGGTACAAAGTTTGTTTCTCCTTTATAACCTCACCCCCGCCTGTCTGTAAGCCGTCTCTAGCTGGGCACCCTCCCCAGTGCCGGGCACCAGCCCCGCTCTGCTGCCCTTGCAGGCACCTTCAGGCAGCACCAAACAAACTCCTCATTCAGGGCTGAATTCAGAAAATCTGGTTCCAGTGAGCTTTATCGCCTGAGCTGGAATGAGCACAGTCCACACAGAAAATAATTCCCAGCGTTAAGGGACAAAAAGGTGAGAATTGAATGGGAAGCCCTAAATCAGTGCAGAATTGACTGAATAATGGACAAATAATGACAAATACTGTAAAGAAAAAAGGAAGAACAATAAAGCTTCTAGCAATGACTCAGAACAAGATTTTGCCAGAATAAAATCTTTTATCTATTGGAAATATATTGTAAAAAAAAATTAAAATTATACTGGTATGCAATATTAAACTTTGAAACTCAGCAGAAGTTTGCAGTTTCAGCCCAGGAATATCGAAACGCTTTGCACTGATCACAGTGAATCATTCCCACAGGTAAAGTCACAGCACTACAACATGCATACAATAGTGTAAATGATAAATGATAACACTGATATAATGCAATACAATGTTTTGGTAATACAGTGTTTTTGCATGAATCGCTTCCAAGCTTTCCTATATAAAATGTCACGTTGCTGCAAAATATTCCAGTTGCAATAAGGCTGAATTTCCCCTGGCCATCTCCCAGGCAGGTCCCCGCAGCACCGGTGCCTGGTCGATGGGGGCCTGAGCTGGTCCTGCACCCTTCCTGGGGAGCTCAGTGGGGTTCAGCACCCACCTGCGCTCACGAGCCATGTGGGTACGACAGATCTGCTACATTTGGCCCTGCTTTTTCAAGGTTGCTCAGGAAATTTAAATAGAATTAATTTAAGGTGTGAATTTACAGTGGATTAGCTAAACTTCGTTAAATGCCCTCCTGCCATGGAAGTTTTATTTAGAATTAAAGTGCTCATAAGTTGAACTACAGCTAATTAACAGGATTTCAATTCTGAATGCGTGTCCACAAATGAGTTTAATGCAAGTTAACTAAGCCACTTTCTGTTTGCACTGTCGTTTAATTGGGATTGTTGTTCTGAGCATCCACATCTTGGCGAAACCTAGGAGCTAAGCTTTGCAGGTTAAGGCAGTGCTATCAAATAGACTTTAATTTATACATCCACCTCATGATACACATTGGACAAGGTACGAATGATTATTCTCAGGAATACAAATTGCTTTCAGGCCAAATCTCTGCCTTTTTGGCGCTGTCCTCGATGGCAAGGGAAGTTCCTGCAGCAGTTGCTGCTCGGTGCGGCTGCCCGTGCGTGGATGTCTGCAGAGTGATTTGCCTAAAACAATCTCTGTGGCTTTCGAGAGCATCCCGGGCTCATCACGCCAGGTGTAGAACAGAGATCATCACCGCCTGATGTTGGAGCTAAAGGATTATCTGTGGGTGATGGATGGAGAGAGACTGATAACAAACCTGCAATTCAATCAGTGCCTTCTGATGGTATCACAGATGGAGGAGCAGAGACGGTGCAGCTTGAGAGATGGTCAGAACAACGCACTAGTGCAGCTTTTGCAATCACTTGTCTTTGTCTTCTTATCTGATTTTATTTTATTTTATTTTGTTTTATTTTATTTTTTATTTTATCTTATCTTATTTTGTTTTCTTTTGTTTTTCTCTATTTTAACAGATGACTAAATTGGCCACAGGTTTCATTTTGGTTATTTACAGTTTGTTATGAAAAGATGAGGAAGGAGCTTTTTAATGAAACGAATGGGGACTCCTCGCTCTGCTCTCTCCGGTTGGCCTTTCCAGCAGTCGAGCAGTGAGCTGAGCTCTCCCACCACATCTAGTTTTCATCCTTATGTGCAATGGATTCATTCACTGCTGCCTACAGGCACCGACAGCACTCTGCCACTGCCTGCGCCTGCCTGCACGCCTGCCTGTCACCCACACGCCTCGCGAGGGCTGCGAGCTGCGTGCACTGCCCCGTGCCAGGGACCGGTGTCATTCCCACATGGCAAGAGCACAGCGGAAAATTAAATGTTCGGTTACTTCTAGGGCAGCTCCCTAACCCCGAGCCCGAGATCCAGCTCCACTCCGGGGTAAATCCACCCAGCTCCGCTGCTTTCCAGGGGAGCGGTGCTGTGGTGCCATCTCTGCCCTAACCCTTCAGTTTGTCCCAGCGCTTGTGGTATGAGTTAGGTTTATACAGGTAGGCTGGAACTAGTGTTAGGACAGGCAGCTGTTCTGCTGCCACTACCAAAACCAAGGCGGCTAAAGATGGGGTGGGCTCCATCACTTGTGATCCAGCTTAGCGTAGACAGGCACAGAGGTGCTTTTGGAAAGTGTTTTATAGAGACATTCACAGCATTATTGTTGCAAACAGAGAATTTCACTTACAGCAAAATCACTCATCAATACTTAAAAAAACCAAAAAGGCTACCTGGGTGTGGTTAATTGAGAACATCTTGTACCAGCCCAGCAGAGTGACAGATGCTCAAGGATAACGTGCAGAAAACCCCTCTGCTTCAAAATAGTCCGTAGGCTCAACAGCTTCACGGGCTGAGATGGGAGTTATAAAAGGGGGCAGAGACAGGAACGGACCCAGCTGGGAGGAGGCAGGGACCCAGGGAATGCTCAGCAATGGCTCCGATTCCTGCTCGGGAGTGTGCTCATGGGGACACGGGCTCTGTCTGATTGCAGAGGGCAGGAAGGTGCCAGCGGATGCCAGGCACCGCATAGCAAACCCCCATTTAGCAAACCCCTGTTTAGCAAAGCCCCGCATAGCAAAGCCCCACCTAGCAAAGCCCCACATAGCAAACCCCCGCGTGCTGTGCCCTGGGCACTGCGGTCCCTGCTCCCCACCCAAGGCACAGCTGGACCCAGCGGGTTTCCCACGGGAGAGCCGTCTGTGTGATGCCAGGAAACACAAACTGAGCATTTCCCTCAGCCAGCCCAGCTACAGGTTATATTCCTTCTGTAAATGGGATAACTTAAAAAACCATATAAATAAAGATTTAATTTTAAAAAAGAAAGATGCATTTTGGGTCTGGCACAATTGTATTATTGGTACCATTATATTTCCACTGCAAAATGATTTTGACGTTATATCAGAGTATGAGTTTGTCATCTTGGGTCACTGGGGATCATTCCTGTTTTCTGTATGGTTTACCAACTCATATTTTCCATTTATGACATATAAAGCTTTGGATATCACCAGAGAAAATACTGTAGTAAAACCCTAATAAATTACTACAGGCATAAGCAAACTCTAGTAATTTATGGAGGGTTTTGACTTTAATAATGTTTTGTCTTAGATTTGGTCCTAATTATAAATCATTTGTAAAGACAGTTTAAAATATAAGCAAATCTTACATGGCATTCTTATTATCTACTTAATATCTCAGATCAAAAGATTTACTGTATTGCATTCTGGGAATTAAGCAAACTAGGAAACTAAGTAAGAAAGAAACACAGTAAAATTACAGTTTTGTCATAAAACTTTGATTGATCAATGATTATTGTAAAACTATGGTAACTATGCAGATGCCAACATAAATCTGTAACAGAACAGGATTTATTATAGAAAATACTATATTTTCCACAATTTTGACTATAGTGTTAATATGGGTCTGGCAGATTTACTGTGGTTTTAGCTTAATTAACTCTATTTGACTGTATATACCCTTATAATGCATGTATCCCAAGGTGCATCTGTTATAGATCTAGTTTTTCCCTTCAATTGTAGTTTAAGAAATATTTAATCCTTGTCACAATTCTCAGACTCGGTTGGTCTGCAAAATCATGGGGCACATCATTATATTTAGCCTAACTGATAAAGCAGCTATACAATTTGCATCTGTTTGATACGCAGATGCGCTGCTTTCCAGGGGAACTTATTTGTCCTTGAAGTTTGCTGTAAGTGGTCCTGCGCCTGCAGCCGCACCTTTTGGGGTGCAAAGGCGAAGGCTTTCCCATGGAGATGCTGAAAGTGCTAACCAGACCCTGAGATAAGCAGTCGGATTCAGGCGCTGGGGAGGATAGGACCGTGTGGTCTCACCCGCAGCACGTTGCAGGCACGGGCTTTCCTGCCTCGCACGCCGGGAGCATCCTTGCCCCCATAGGCACCGGTCCTCTGCAGCTGCTCTGTCGCCTGCGAGCTCTGTCCCAGCTCCGGAGCACGGGACCGTGCATGCAGGCTGGTGAAGGCTGGTCTCTCCAGGGAGCGTGCATGGCAAAAGCAAAGCGAGGTCTGTTCAGAGAGTTTCCATGCAGCTCTGCTCCCCTGCTATGTGACAACAGGTTTGGGCATTTCCATCCCTCACCCAGCCCGTTAGCAGCAGCTCTGGCTGCGACTATCTCACCGAGCTTCACTGAAAAGTGGAAGCTGGCAAGCGGGCACCAAGTTTCTGAGAGCACATTTCTGAGATTAATTACCATTCTCTCATTGCTGGGGAGAACCTGTGGCTCAAATCCCGTTAGGTGCAGCTTGCATGCCACCAGTCACAGCACCCATGGGCTGCCGGAGCGGAGCCCACCCTGTCCCCGAGCGATTGCAGCGAATTGAACTAAGCTGAAATCTGCTCCAGGTAGCAAAGGCACTAAAAACTGGGGCAATATCCACTTATATCCATTAATCGCTCCTGTATGCCAGATGGGGATGCCCACGTCCATCAGTGGCATGCGGTGAAGAAGAGGCGACAGCTCTTGAACACAAACCGCTCCTTGTGGTAATGGGTGTCATGTGGGACTGGGTTTTCAAAGACTGCATGGGACCCCAAACAAGGGGATTGTAAAGCATTTCCATTAGCAATGTAGAAACCTCTCTTTTTCTTTTGTTTTCTTTTTCTGTGCAAAATCAGTAGCCCCTCCCCAGCCAGCCCGTGTCGGCACTGGAGCCGGCGGCCAGCTCAGCAGCGGCAGCCCCGCACCCCGGTGCTGTGAAATCAGGTTTTGTTCCATCCCAGGCTGCCTCTCCTGGTGTCGGTGCCTATTTTGCCTAACCATGAAATTACTAGACTGCCCTTAAATACACTCCTGCAAATGAGGACACCGGAAAAAATGCAATAATTGTGACAGTAACTCACTAGGCCAAGCCTGACATGTCTCTAATTGCCTGCTAAAATTGTCTCTGTCTCCTAAAGTGCAAATTATCACCCGAAATGACAAGAATAATGAATGAGTAACTCTGATGTAATGCAACAATTAGCCCTTAAAGACACTGTCTAATATGCTAATTCTGAACACCCACTCCTTGTTATTAAGTGGCTGATAATTATTTAATTATCTATCTGCCAGGATGATTTACTTCGTTTATTTAGCTGCAGATGCAGGGCAATAGCACTCAGGTTTGGGGTCAGGAGGAGGCATCCCAATCACTGGCCGGAGTGCCTGCCTCCGCGCGCCGTGTCCAACTGCCTGGCTGTCTTCTCTAATCAGCAGTGTCAACGAAAGCAACAGCAAACAAACAGGCTGTACCTGTGTGCAGAGAGTCCCTGCTGCTTACAGGTCAGGGAGATGTCAGGCCAGATCTTCAGTGAGAAATTGCTATTTCTGCTTTTATTCTGTGCTGTCAGAGCCGTCCTGTTGCAGCGCACGGTGATGGGTGAACCTCCAGCTTCTGCTTTGGCTCCGCTCGCCCGGTGGATTGTTTTCTGGCAATTTTGCAATGATGTGTTTGAAGGTCAGAAAGCATCTTTGCGCTGGAAGTGTCTGCCATCCCTAAATAGCCCTTGCTGCTTCATATCGAGGCAAGGGAAGGCGATGAGACCACCAGGCATCTTCCTGCATCACTTCCATCTCCCAGAAAACAATTCATCAGGGAGAGCAGGCGAGCGCTGTAAGATGCTGGCTTCATACGATCTCCTTGGACCAGTGAGAGGAACATAAAATCTATTGACCCGGTCCAAACGGTTTGAGTTGGAGTTCAGGAGTGACTGCGGTGACATTACGGCAGCAGAGGGCTTGGGCTGTGTGACACCCAGGAAGGAGAAATGAAAGTTAGTGTGAGCTGTGTCTGCAGGAGAGATGCTACAGCCTTAACTAAATAAAAGCAAGACAAGGAAAGCCAAAGACTTTTGATCAGAGCCTCAATTCCTTTTTTATTCAACAAATTCTTCTGAAAAATTCCGATTAAGCGCAGCCTTTGTCGAAAGAATAACTTTCTACGAGGTGTAAATCCTTTCTTGCCCTAAACACCGTCCAGGGGGACTACACTTTCTGTGAATTAACACTGTCTCCGGCAGTCAGAGGCTTTTTTAATTAGCGGATAGCCCGAATCCTTCCCAGATATATGTTCCTCTTCCCTGTTCGCCTATGACTAATACCAGAGACGTGACACAGCTTTGTTTATTGCAGCTATTCTGTATCTTGGCCTGTCCTTTCTTTTGTCCTGGGTAATTAAACCACAATATTTATACCTAAACACAGTCTCAGCCCCAGGGTACCTGTGAAACCCGCCCTGCCCCTGCGTCCCTGCCGTGGCTGTCCCTGAAGTGCTGGGCAGCAGGTCCCCGGCTGGTCACATCCCGGTGACACAAGACAAGGGACCACGTCCCAGGTTTTAGTCCTGAGCCGCCACATCTGAGAGTGCCTTTAACTGGATACTTGACTGGGGTCACCACATTCTTCACTCGACCTCATTAATGCACCGTCGGCGATGCCATTAAGGCTGTTGAACTCGAGGTCCCTTCGGTCCCAGCAGAACCTGGGCATACTGGCGGGACTGCTTGTTTTCCTGCATTATGCTTCACGTCTCCACCAGTCGCTGAAGTGCAGCCCCCAGAGAGGCTCCGCAAGGCTGGAAAACATGAATACGTGGCTTTTCCCAGCGTTATCCCCTTCTCTCCCCATCACAAGCGTGCAGCACTGCTGGCCTCGCTGCGCTGCCAGCAGGCTGGGGCTGTTTGCTGCTTTTGCTGTCGGAGAATGCCGCATCTGCCCCTCACAGTGCCCGACGGCTTACAGGTTTCTGCTATCTTGCTGCACATAAGATGAAAAACAAAACAAAACAAAAACAGATTATGGGCAAAACGCTTTGGAGAAAAGCTGTGCCACTGCACTGGCAGCCAGCAGCAGAGGTGGCCGGAGCATCCGCCTGCTCACCAGCCCTGTGGCAGAGGGAGCTCACCTTCCCCAGAGACCCATGCAGCCCGGGCAGCATCACCCGCTCCGGCAGGAGAGGGCTGGAAAATGCCCCTGACCCAGCACTGCTGCCCACTGCATGGATCAGTGATGAACAGGCAGCGTCACACACCCTCTGATGCTTTGAAGCATGTATTTTTGATGCGCACTGGAAGTATGTTTTCCTACCAAACAAATCACTCTCTACTCTGCTATGGCAGAGCAGAGTGATGGACACAGGGGGAGGAGGGCGAGCACGCGAGCTGGTTTCTGCTCCAGGATCAGCACACCCACTGCAAAGCCCTCAGCTATCCACTCTGCCCATCTGGCAATTAGCATAGCATTATTTATAATGTTTAATGCACTACCTTGCTGTAATGAAGAAGAATTCTGGTTCTCGGCTTCTGTGGTGAATTTAGTTGACTTTGGAGATTTTTTAATGCAGTAATAACTCCACACTCCCTCTTCCCCTGCGAAGCCAGGGAGCTGTTCATTATCTGGATTCTGTCTAGAAAGGACTTTTTATCATCAAATTCCCAGGACAGGAGCAGAATTTAATCTTCCGACTGCAGCTGAGCCAAAGAGCAAAGCCACCTCAAGGTCACCTGGCCTGAGGGGTGGCTGGGCGGCAGCGAGGGGACCCAGCGGCAGTTACGGGGCAGTGGCAGCACCGGGAAGGTGCCAGCCCTGGCACAGGGACGGCCCTCGCTGCCCTCCCCGCTGCCATTAACATGACTCTCACCCAAAAATAATACTTGGGCAGAGGAAAGGCAGGAGGTTTGTGCTGCGTGCCAGGCTCTGAGCAAGGCAGCGCTCAACTGCGGTTCTCTAGGGAAGGGGAAAGGGGATGTGCGGTGGGGTGGGTGCGGCTCCCTCCCTCCCGCTGGGGCTGCTGCAGGATGCCCGTGAGGTGGGCAGGTGCCATGCAGGGGTGCCAGCTGCTGTGCAGGGGTGCCAGCCATGGTGCAGGGGTGCCAGCCACGGTGCAGGGGTGTCAGCTGCCATGCAGGGGTGCCAGCCACGGTGCAGGGGTGCCAGCCGCCATGCAGGGGTGCCAGCCACTGCAACCCCCAGCCTTGGCTTTGGCAACGAGCCAGCGCTGTTGGCAGCGGGGGGATCTGCTCGCAGGGATGGAGGATGCTCCCAACGAATGCTATTTTTCCCTCTTTCTTGCAGCATGAACACCAAGGGTCAGCGGCTGAAGGCAGCCTTCCCCAGGCAATGGGATGCCGCGTTTCCGCTCCCTGCGTGCCTGTGGTCACAGGTTTTCCTAAAAACCCATTGCTGAGGAGCAGAAGGGAGACTGGGCTCCTCTGTTGTCTTGGCCAGTTCTTGACTTTTTTCCACAATAATTTTTCTTTCTTCTTTCAAGAAGACTTCCTTCCCCCTCCCCCTTTTCTTGTGACCCCCCCCCGATATGATGAGTTAAATATCAACTACAATAACTCAAAAAATTCTGACAGAACCTTCTCAAAGTTATAACAATTAAGACCTGGGCAGTTTGGGTTTTTTTCTTCTAAACAAAGAATTAATGATGCATGAAAACCTGGGGGAGAATTGCTAATAATTTATGATGGCACTTTTAGGTAAGGGTAGTAAGTTTTGTAAAGTGAGGGAAAGATTTGAAAGGTAAACACTTTGAACAGCAGCCTGCGTAGCTGCTCTGTCAATTTAGAATCTACTACGTACCATTAAGCAACCTAAAATAACTCCTATGGTAATAACCCTTCAGATACAAATGCTTGTGCAGACAAAGGTATTATTAAGTTAAATTACCCTAAAAGTGTCGGATTGACAGAAAGGTTCAGTCAGTGGTTTGGCAACCAAGGGCCTAAGTGATGCGAGTAAACAGTTGCAAATGCTTAGTTCCAGGAACCCAGTTTGCAAGGCTCAGAAATGGGATTTCACTTTCCTTCTGCAAGTATTTTAAGCACATTATCTTCTGGAAGACATTTTAGTGCCTTTTGGAGAGGGCTGGTACTCCTGGCCTGTTCGCAGGGACAGGGCTTGAAGGACTTCTTGCAGAGCTAGGTGGTAGCAGGGCTGGCTGAAAGGCGCCGAGCAGCCCCTGCACAGTCCAGCCCATGTCCCTGGGTCTTCCCAGCCACATTGCACGGCCCATTGCACCCGCCTGCAGAGCAAAGCCTTGGGATCCCTGTGGAGAGGGATGCTTGGGACCACAGGCTGACCTCTGGATGTGCTTCCTCTGAGAATTCATTCAAGGAATCAGGGGTCGGGGCTTAGCAAAAGCACTTGCATTTCCACAGTGTTTACCTCCCCAGCAGATTTACAAAGAACACCTCTCCTCAGCCTGTGTCCTGCTGGGATCGCCCCTGGTTTGAACCCTACGCCGACTGCGGGTGACCACGTTTGGCACCCGGCCCCGTTCAGTCCCTGGGGGTTCAGCGGGAAGGTTGTGCATCAGGGACACCAGGTGTGCTGACCCCCAGCCCTGGGTAGGGTGTTTGGGTGTCATTTAGGAAAGTTTGCAGCATCTTTCTTGCAGCACTGTGAGGCACAACGCCCACTGCCAGCGCAGCCCGGGGTCCCCCGGGTGGGACATTCCTGCTGTGGCGTGAAGCATCGCCTTGCAGACAGCTAGCCAGGCTGGCACCGGGGCTTTCCTAAGAGCTTATGAGCTCAAGAACCAGCAAACCACCCCTCGCTGCAGAGCAGCAGCCCCTGACAGCACCGCTGGCATTATTTTCCCCAGCTGGGAACTCCCCCATTCACTCCCCATTATTCGGAGGCTCTGGCACTGCCTGGTCTGGCCCCACACCAGGGAGCTGAGAGGAGCCGGGGGCTCGTCCGCCCCGTGCCCCCCGAGCGGCTCCGTACCCAAGGAGCCCCAGCCCTGGAGAGCCCCAGCTGCCTCCCCTCCTGCAGGGCTGCAGCAGCACCAGGCTGAGCAGCCTTAATTAAAGTTACTGTACTTGCTTTTATTATAAAACATGCTCGTCTCGGCTCCACTGCTCCGCTGAGAGATTTCAGCTCCAGTGTCGAGCTGAGGTGGAAAGCATATTTTAAAAGAGAAGTCTAAGAATTACTGTTCCCCAAGATGTCCTGTCCTCCCTGATGCAGATTCTGACTCCTGTTTCACACTCTGAAGCAAGATAAGCCATAATTAATAATTAATACCAAATAATCCCTTACATTCGTAGAGCTCCACTTGTCCTGAAGGATCCCCCGGCTCGAGCTGTTCACAGGGACGTGCAGGGAGGGCACCAACCGTGGCGCAAAAGCTTCTGCTGCATCCTTGGCAGAGGCACCGGGGACCGGCGTCACGGTGAAGTCACTTGGATGGGAGCAAGGTAGAAAAACCTGGCATCATGTTCATGTCCCTGGCCTTGGCCACCGTGGGACAGAAAGGAAGAGACAGTTCAAGCTCCTGTCACTGCAGAAAGCTGTTGGTGTTGATCCACAGGGGCTAAAATTCATGGCAGAGTCTGAAACGGGGAGTGGCAGGAATGGGTGGAAATCCGGCTTTTTTAACGGTGCAAAGTGGGTATTTCCATGGGCTTGTGTTGTTTGCACAGGTCTGGACATTGGGCAATGCAGTTGGGACCCACTCTGCAAAATGTGGCGGAGATCCACCTCGTTGCTGTGACAGTCAATGGAATGTCAGACTGCTGCGGAAAGGGTTTCCAGCCTCCGTTTTCTTCTCTATCACATTTTCCTGGAAAAAAGAAAGACGATGTCTGTGGTTACAGACCATGAGAAGTTTAGAGAATTTTAAAACATTCCTACATCCCTCCAGTTTTGTGGTTAAGGATGAGCATTCTCAGGACAAAATCCAGCCGCGGAGGCTGCCTGGCCCCAACGCGTGCAGGCGCGTTGCGTCCTTCCCAGAGCCCCGGGGAGTTTTGCATCTTCTTCCCTTCAGGAGGAACTCCAACAGGTGGATGCCACACCATTTTCTCCCCCTCTCTCTCATTTCTCTCTTTTTTGCATGTTTTTCCCGTCCTGGAGGTACCTTTGAAATCTCCCAACGTCAACTGGAATCAGCTCTAGCTTACGCCTTGGCTAATAAATTAAAAATGCCACATTCTCCCAAACTGCATTATTACCGTTTATAATTTTGATTGTTAATTTGCATACGAAAATTAGTCCTGTGACATGTGTGAATTTTATTTTATTCTTGAACTAATTATAAACAAGAATGCCACATTATTTACATAACTAATTATTGTTCCTTCTGTTCTCCCATTTTTAAATCACAGTCCCATTCTACATTGGTTAACGATGCAAATGAACAATCAGAGAACATTTCTAAAGTTTCTGAATTTGTTCTATTTGCATCAAATACAAATTCCTTTGAATGGGAGATAATATGTTTTTCCATTTTAATGGACGTAAATTAGGCTGATCTTAATTTATAGTTAATTTGAATGAATAATTCCTGTCTACCTGAGTATATTTTTTCAGAGGCCAATTGTAGATGTTTATTAACCCATAAATCTGCTTTTTGCTATAAACAAAGGAAAATTTTGTTCCTAAAAGTGATTTTCTGCCTTCATTTTGAAGCGGGTCCTCTCGTTTCGCTTGCCTACCTGCCTGCCTCAGACTCGCCGCTCACCGTGCCCCTGAGCACGCTGCGGCTGGGAAGGCGACCCGGTGGCACCGGCCCCGGCCCCGTGCGTTATGCAGGGAGCAGCACAGCCCCAAAATGTGGGACTCCTTTTATCTCTATTTCTGCAATCCATGCCTCAAACACCACTAGTTCGGCAACCGACACAGCCCCCTCGTTCCCGGGGATGGCACCCCTGCCATCGCCGCTGCCTGCAGCAGGGACGGGGCAGGCCCTTGCCCGTGGGGAGCACGCTGCCCCGCGCTCTGCCAACGACCAAACTCCCGGCCCCACCGAGGGCTGCGAGCCCACCCACTCTGCGCATACAGGGAGAGCAGGCTAATTGGCTGTAATGGGATTAGGAACTTAATATGTTAAGATTGGAATGAGAATTTAATAAACTCTAATGTGAACGTGGAAAAAAAAAAAAACAGCACAGCTTCAAATACCTCCCTGTGCCAGAAGGAAAGAGATAGTTGTGATTAGACCAGCAAACTGGGATCATTATTTCCAGGTACCCCGGCAAATTTTAATCACACAGTCAGGCGTAAAAGAGGTGGTGTTTAAAGCGGCATTTTAGGCACAGAGAGGGGCTGGAGCACCAGGGCTCCGCAGGAGTGGAGCCAGCTGGTGCTGGCATGGGGAAATGCTGCTTAGCCTGGTTCCCCATCTCCGAATGGCAGCGCTTTGGGTAGAAAACAAGACAGATGAAGTGTGGGGCTGTTCCCCCCTCGCAGGACTCAGTGACTCCCGTCCCATACTGCCCTGTTTCGCAGGAGGGTGCCCCCAAAGCCTGTGGCACCCAGACCCGCTCCCGGTCAGGGCTGGAGGTTAAAGCTTGCACGGCTCTCCGCAGCAGAGGCTGACCTGAGGTCGGGATGAGATACATCTTCAGGCTTCAGGGAAGACGTGTTCGAAGGTATTTGATGAAATTAAAATATCTAGGGAGGTAATTAGTCCAAATTATCAGGACTGTTGCATAGTGAAATGTTGGGAAAGTACATAGATACTACAGAATCCTTAAAAAATTAGCAAGAATGGTACAAAGTATGAAGCAGCAGGATAAGTAAATGTTTGAGTCCTTTCTTCCTGGTCCAGATGGTCTCCACGCTTCCTTGCTCGCTTGGCTCCAAGCACCCCAAGTCAGCGGGCACCCCTCAGTGCCAGTGCTGGAGCACTGAATCGCCGTGGCCGGGAGAGGCCGTGCCCCCCCGACACCTCCACCGGGCTCCGGCCACTCCGGCCGGCCGATCCAACACAAACCTCCTTGCCCACGGGTGCGACCCGCCAGCCCCAGGGGTGCGGTCCAGGAGAGCTGACGCATGATGCACGTTTTTAAAATGGCCTCTAAATAAATGTGTGTCTTAAAAAAAATAACTCTAAAAACATATCTATCTGATAATCATTAAATTGGCTCCCAAGGAGCCGTTATGTTCTATGTGGTAGAAAATATGAATTTTAAAATAGATCCTAAATACTGCTTTTATACGATAGAGCGTTACAGCTCACAAAGAGCCGTCACAGTCTAGTGGGTGGATAATACACATCTTAAAAAATTGTCTCAATTCTCGCACACTTACAGAAGTGATAAATCTTGAAGCTCGGGAAGCTGCAGGGAGGCAGCCCCCGTTCCCGAGCTGGCAGCGGGGGCAGGAGGCCAGCCCCAGTACTCCGAGCATCCCGCAGGACGGTGCGGTGCTCCCGTGGGGAGCCCAGTCCCACAGCCGAGAGGCAGCACGGTGTGAATCAGGGCTGAAGGCTTCCTGCAGTGCTGGGAGAGCACCAAAAATCATGTCCCAGTACCTGCAAACCCATGCAAAGGTGTTGTTGAGCTGCACAGGGACTTGTATTCCTGCATGTACATATGCATATTTTAATTTACCTGGGTATTTTCCATATTAATTCAAATAACAGTCTAACAATTCATGGGCCTATATGGGAAGACTGTGCTTAAAACTTGTCACGTCTGTATGTGAACTTTCTGCTGAGGCAAACTTGCACAAGAGACAAATGGCATTTTATTGAGCTCCACTTTTTTTATTGTTTCGAGTACAATAAAGGTTCAGAACAGCCCAGGGAGGAGCAACCCGTGGTACTGGAGCTGCCCTGTGCCTGCGCTCCCCACACCCCGGGCCAAGTCCAGCTCTGCTAAGTGCCGTTGCCTCATTTCCTGCATTTAGAAGAAAACAAAATGCAACAGAAAAAGTTTTTAGCCAGCTTTTATTCAGCTCTGATCTCTCCATGACAGGGGAATGGAGCTATTCTATCGCTTCTGTTTAATATAACGAGAACCCAGAATAATTGTTCCTGGATTCTTCAGGCCAGATTCAGCTCCCATTAAAGTCAATAATTAGATTTTCATCATCAGTAATTGGAACTGCTGCCCAGCCAGCTGAGCTGCTGTCCTCTGTAAGCTGTGCACATGGCTGGGACGGTCTGGGCTAGCTCAGCTGCTGCAGGAACAACCAGCACTGGGATTTTTTTTAAACAGTCTCTGACTTGTACATGCAAAATCCAAAAATATTAGGGAGATGCTTTTCTTCCTAGTGCAGTATGAGCACATCAGTGGGCATCTCCCCCTGCCCCAAAGGTGGCATGGCTCTCCCAAGCCAGCAGCAGGACATGGGACCATGCTGGACCGACCAGGTGTGGTCCAGGGGATCAGTTTTAAATTGGGTCTTGCCAGCTGCCCACCGGCCAGCCATGCCTGCTCCCCCATACATGCTCCCAGAGCAGGTTCCTGCACTCCCGACTGCAGGCAGGGCTGCCAGTACCTGCCATGGGGCCAGGGGGGCCTGGGAGAAGCTTGGTGGGTGCCACCTTGCACAGTGACCTGCTCTAGGCAGTGGTGGCTGAGGTCAGGCTTGGTGGTGCTGCAGGTCCTTGTCCTGAAGGGCGGGAGGTGCCAGCAGGTCATGCCTGTGGCCCATGCTCACAGGGAGGCGAGAAGGACTGGAGCTCATTTAGCTGGAAATTTCAATCAAATTAGTGACCTGGAGCTAGTTTTTGGTTTTACTAATGCAATTAGAGAATCTAATTGTATTAATCACAATCATATTATATTGCCAATAATTAAATTCCCTTTGACACAATTGTTTACACTTCCATTGCTTATTAATTAGTCTAACATTGTTAGTCACTTACGTAGTGGGGAAATGACTCCCCGATAGCCCCTTGGAGTCACTGGGCAGGAGCTGCTCAGGACGTGCAGCCCCTCCTGCAGCTGGTCCTGCTATGGCGCAAGGGCTGGGGCTGGGGCTGGGACAGGGTCAAGGTCGAGGGCAGGCACAGGGGCAGGGGTACGGGTATGGGCAGGGGCAGGGGCTGGGGCAGGTCTGAGCCGGGGGATTTCCACACTCAGGTCCCCACTCGTACAAATGCACAGGTGTGGGGGAGTCCAGGGGCTCAGAGGCCACCTCTGGAGGTCAGGTCCAGATCTGCCTGGCCCTTCCACTTGACATGATAAAGAGGTGATAACAGGCAAGGCAGGACCAGCTATCGAAGCCTTTCCTGACAGATGTTTGTCCTTCCTGTCCTGAAAAAGCCTCATTATCCTTAATACAAAGCCAAACCTCCCTTTCTTTCATGCAGTCCTCACCTCTTGCCTGCAGGAGCCAGAAGTGCAGGACTTTCTTCTTCAGCTGCCTTTTACATTTCCAAAGCCCATCCTCTCCTCTCCCCTCAGACTTTTCTTTTGACCAAACAAAAGCAGCTTCCTCTGTCTTTCCTTTCACCCCCTCATTCCAGTTGCTCTTCAGATTATTTCACATGGCTCTGCTGAATTCTTCTGCACATTTGTAAGTAAAGATATAAATACAAATGGGGAGGAAACTCTTCTGAATCTGAGGCTAATCAACAGAGGAATGGGTTGGGAATGCAAAGGCAGAAGGCTGTCTGGGAATGGCCATGAAAAATAACATTCATAATTCCTTGAAGGAAAAAAGGAAGAAAAGCAAAGTGAAAAGAGTGGACTTTTAAGAAATAGTAAATTCAGAGAATGAATAGGTATAGTATCCTTGGAAACAAAACTGATAGAAATACAAAAAGAAATGAAGGCAGTTTCAGAAAAGCCAGTTTCTTAAATAAACGATTTTAATACACACAAACAAGCCATCTCAAAATGCAAGAATCACAAGATTCTTAGTGACTTCAAGTGCACAAAGGAAGTGTCCAAAAAGCAGAGCTCAGACTGAACTGCCAGGGTAAGGACGAACGCATGGCTCGGGTACATGCGGTGAATGCCGAAAGGCTGAGGCAGGGGGTGAAGCACAGCGCGGGGGGGTCGGGGGGGACGAGCATCGGTCTGAGCACTCACGAAGACCAGCAAAAAGATTCCTTCCCCATTCAACAGAGATGGGAATCTGCAACAGGTGAAACTGCTCAGCTTAACTACAATTCCTACAAAAACACTGGGGGCAAAAAGAAAAGTAGCAGTGAGGAGATCAGAGGGAGATGGATGATGGTGGGGTGGGCAGGTCAGGAGCCAGAGCTGCCCTTGCCTTTGGACAGCAGCATCTGGACAGCAGCATCGCTTTATGATCAGCCAGGCTGCCCTCTCCCCCCAGTGCCTCCAGCTGGTGAGTTCACCATTTAAGGCAAGGGTTTTGTCGTTACTGGTCTCTAAATGCAGGACTTTGTGCTTTCTGCTATTCAATTTCATCCTGTTTCTGTTGCTCAGGTCAACGAGGTCATCCACTGCTTCCTATGTGCTGAGCACTTCCACCAAATCTGACCTGAGATGTCTCCGTTTTCCTTAGAGCTCATGCTTATTTTTCAAAGTTCACATCTTTTTCATGGTTTCTTTGATTGATCGGAGATATTTATGGTGGCTCTCTGAAGCCGGTGGGATACGAGGGGCAGCTCCAGCTAGTCCCCGATCCTGCACTCCTTGCCTGTGGCACGGGCAGCAGAGGGGTTGGTATGGGCAGCAGGCAGAGCCAGGCAGCTGCCTGCAAGGCGAGGGCTATCATGGGACAAGTGCCAGCGGTCCAAGCATCAGGGCATCGTCCCAGGGCACAGAAAGTGGCGGGGGGGGGCCTCACTTGAGAATTTGAGCGGGGGAGAGGCTTTCCCAGCACAAGTCAATGGCTGGGTGCGGGGTGTTTAGCACAGTGGTTGCAGCACAGTTAATTGCTAATTGGATATAACGTTCCCTGTGATAAGCCCTGTCAAGTTGTATCACCATTGCTGAAGTGAATTCATCACTTCTGCGTTGCTCATGGAGTTGCTATTATTGTAATTATAATTATGTATTTCATATGCTCCATCAGAATACCTTGCAGCTGTGAACTAATTAGCCCTCGTATGTCCCTGCTCCTCTGCTTGGGCCATGATCCCCTTGTCCTCCCCAGCCAGCCCCCTGCCTCCCAGTTTAGGGGTGGGGAAGCTCACTGGGGCACAGACACGATGGGAGGGGATTCACTGGAGCCTTCTGTTCCCGTCCCAGGACCCAGCCTTTCTGCACAGCAGCAAAACAATTTGAGTGTTCGCCTCACGCTAAAGGCTTGGGGCAGGGGGAGGTCAGTAAACTGCAAATAAGTTCTCAGTGGCACCCCTGCTCGCTCACCCCTGTGCACTAAACATTTGATATCCCTGCGTGCAAAATGCTGTCGAGGGCTCGCACCCACCGCGTGGGCACGGCGTGGTCTGATCCTGCCCTGTGCTCCCCAGGTCTGCCTGGCCCCAGCCCCTGCTCCGGCTGCCTTGGATCCCGCTTGTGATTAGAAATTGCAATTCCAGACTGGGAACTTTTAATAACAGTGCACAGAGGAATGCCTGTGAGGCTAAATTGCTTAATTTGCATTGTCTTAGAATATTTTTGCATATCATAAAGATCATAAAGATTTGCTTTGCCCTTTTCCCCCTTCCTCCCCACCCCATCTTTTTCATTAGGAAATGGAAGTGCAAAGCCCCACAGGTTAGATTAATCACACATTGCACCTGAACAGAGGAGATTTGCCTAATCCTGTGCCAGCGCTGGGTCTCTGGAGATGGCACTGGCCCTGCGAGTGGGGTCCATGAAAGATGATGACTCGATTGCTGGGTGCTTCTGCAGCAGTCCCCCACCTTGTCCCATGGGACCTCTGTGCCCTGCCAGTTCAGGGCAGCAGGAGCTGGGTCCTGCTTTAGGGAACTGGGTGTTTTTGCAGGGTTTCCTGGCAGGTCAGCTCTGTTCAGAGAGGTGTGCCGCAGCCGCTGGCAGCTAGCAAGGGGGAGCAGCCCCCTGCCCCTGCTGCCAGCACTGCACCTCGTCCCTTCCCAGGCAGGACTGCCGTGGGGCTGGCGCTGCGTGACCCACACCTCCCTTCCAAGGACCTGCCAGCACCGGGAGCGTGTACCCAAGGGCACACGGGAATTGCCACCTCCCTTCCACCTGGGCAACCAAGATGAGGGTGGGCAGTGTGGGATGTCTCTGGGACACATCATTTTTCTAAGAACAGATTCAGCTTTTTCAGACTAAAACAAATGTCTGTTAGTCTGCCTGTGCGTGCTCGCTGCTTAGCCTTCCTGTGCTCCCAGGCTGGAGTTACCAGCAGTAAACGCGGCCAAGCCCTGCTTGCTATGCATCGGTAATGAGAGTGCAGGGTTGATGGATGCTTGCTGAGCCGTCCTTCCCCGAAACAGAGGCCACAGGGAAAACAGAGCAAAGCAGGAGGAAAATCTGCTGGAATGTAATTGTGGAGGCGGGGGAGATACAAAGGGAGAGGCAAGGATTGATAGCTGTCTGGTCTGCTGCACCTTTGAGGAATCATTAACATCTGATTAATTAGTTAAGGTCTGCTTTGCAAATGTAAAGCGCTGTACAAGTGCAAAGTATAAATGGGATGAGCCAGAGTAGCTGGCGATGATACTCGAGGTAATGGGAGATTCTTTAGAGGAGAGGCGGGGAAGAGGGAAGGAAGACATGCCAGCTGAAGGAGTAGCTGTGAACTAGAGCAGCGCAGCCTGAGCTCCGGGCTGGGCAGCACCGGGGGGCTCGACTGGGTCGGAGTGGGCTGCTACCGGCCACAGAGACGGTGAGGTTCCATGGACCACAGGCACGGCATGGCAAGGTAGCTCAGCTGCGCTGTCCTGGCTCTCCCTGCTATGCCCTCCTTGTCCTGCTTTACTTAAAAGGCTGCTAATTATCTCCTAGGGCAGTAATGATGCTGCCGTTGTTCCTGCAAAGTGATCTGGTAAGCAGCTGGTGGTTGCTCTCTATTTGGACTGAGGTTTGCATCCTGTGTGCATCCTGCGATCTCCCTCTTGCAGAACTAACCTGCGGCAGAAAGAGACTCCTTCCCCTGGGAGCTGGACCTGCAGCCTTGCTGGGCCTGTTTAGCTGAGACCTCTTTAGTTCTGGGGGTTTTGTGTTGCTGCATTAAAACAAATGCTCTGAAGCCTCCATGCATCTGTCAGGGGTAAGCAGTGCCCACCCGGCACCACTCAAGTCACTGCAGGTGCGCGCAGGTTGTCAGCACCATTTTTTCCAGCACAGTTCAGGTTCCTGCCCATCCCCCAAGTTGCAGGCTCGGGGACAGCAAGGGGGGGTGCAGGAGAGCACCCCAGTATTTCTGACCCTGGTATCACAGGGCAAGGTCAGCCCCCGTCAGGTCCTGGCTGCTGCAGTGTCCGTGCGCGGGGCATTTTGCAGGCCAGCGGCATCGCTGTGGGGTTTGCCCAGATCCTGCCTCGTGGTTCTGCCTGTCCACATTCGGGGGAGAGGATGACTTTTGCCAACTCCATAACCAATATCTACCCTATTAAATAGTTAATACACTTAGATGTATTTTAATAAACTCTATTTAATGGCCATACATTAATTGTCTGATTAATTCTAATAAATCCTTATTTGAGATGCTTAATTTAGAGTGTGACTGATTGTCCTGTCATGGATGGATTATATAATTGTTGTCTGGAATGAGATACTTTGGAAGATACTGGACAAAGGCAGAAATCTGGGAACTTCTCTGATAATTGAAAATCACATCAGCATGAAGAACGCTGCCAGCAGCGAGCAGGGCCAGGCTGTGATATCTTGGTCAGCCCCAGGTACCTCCCTTCCTCTGGGTTCCCGTGTCCTTCAGCAGAGGGACCCCAGCCCTGCCTGGACCCCGGTCCCCGTTACCATCGGCCATGTGGGGTCTGGGCAGGGGCAGCTCGGGGTGGCAGCTGGGACCGAGGGGGGACACCGGCACCCGGGATGCGAGGGGCTGTGTAAGTGTCTGCTAACGGCCCTGGAGGACAGAGGTGCCTCCGTTTGAAGGCCAGCAAAGGCACCAGGCCAGATGGATTTGATACTAATTTACTTAAAACGGGAGGTGATATCATTTAGGAACTGCAGGCTGTGTTATTGAATTTGCTGCTCGTTCCCCGAGGAGTGAGGAGAGAAGCAAAGGTTACCCGGTGTTTACACTTGGTGACATTTCTATGAATAGCTGTTAAAGACCAATTTTGTCTCTTGCTAGTGGTTGCAGAAATGCCAGCTGAGCTGTGCGAGCGAGATGCACCCGGGCCCCTGGCTGCCCTGGGACCGGCTGGGGTCAGGGAGGTCCCCAGGGACCCCAGACTCGTGCCTGAGTGGGTCCCCAGGCCACTGCCGTGGCCAGTGCCGGATGCTGCGGAGCATCGTGGGACCCATCACAGGTACAGCAGGTGCTGGTAACGAGGCCACTGCTGCTGGAAAACCCCTCTGCCTAAACCTGCCCCCCGGCCGTGCAGGGCTGGGGGGCTGCGGTGGCTTGGGGGGCTGCGGCAGCACGAGGACCCCGGCCCCGCTCCCTGCCGGGGGCCGCAGCTGTGCGCTGCCCAGCACCAGGGGAAGGAGGCTTGAAACCGCAGCTGGTCTGAGACAGGACTGAGATCAGAATCTCGCTTTTCAGTAAATATAAACCCCTAGCAGTTCAGCTCATGGAGATGTTTCACTTCAGCCATTTCAAAACATGAGGGTTCAGTGCTGACCTCTGTTTACATACTTTCACTATAAATTAAGCAAATATCAATACGGACTATTTCAAACAAAATCTGAAATGCTTTGTTAAATGTCAAAACACGAGTGCTTTGACACCGAAGTGTTGATGTTTCACTGTCTGCAAGGCTCTTTTTTTGGGAAAAACGAAAAACTCAAAGCTAACCCCTTCCCAGGAGCATCAGGACCCAGCTCCCTCTGAGAAGCTCAGCAAGAAATTCCCAGTTCTCTTTGCTTTTGCAGCTCTTGCTCCTGCATTTCAGTCCCAGGGTTTCACACCCCTTCCAGGCGCCCCAAACCCAGCACCCGGGGCAGCCCCTGCCCTGTCCCAGCAGGACCAGCACCCTCCTGGCCCGGCCCTTCGGGTTTGCCCAAAGCTGCATACACGCAGGCTCAGGATTAACGAAGCATTTTGCGTGCTGGGGAGGGAGGAGGGAAACCCAATGCACACCCTCTTTTGGTTTTTTTTCCTTCCCACAAATTCTGGATTTCATTTTAGTGCAAACTTCAGCTTTTCAGTTTATCACGGCCAAAGTGAATTTGTAATCATACAATTATCCTCCTGCTAAATTAATATATTAAAATGTTCAAACAATTGTTCCAGTAATTAAACAGACAGATATTAGAGAAAATGAAGGCATTTTAGTCCTGCTCTCTGGAATGTGCTGACCTTTCCCCTTTCTTAGCTGCTACTCAGACAGTGTAGAAATGATTGGATAATTGGATGGTTCATGTTCTTCTGAAATCACCGAAGCAAAAGAAAGACAGAATCGCCCCAAAGTTTGTACTGCACCATGCTGTGTGGTTTTGTTAATTAGATGGCTTTTTTTTCCCCTTCCACCTATTATTAAAATTTAGAAATTATTGTCTACAAAAATTGTCAAGGTCACCCCTTAACCTTGGCAGTGCTCGCGAGTGTGTGTCCCCTCTTAATTACAGCCTGCGCCGTGCCAGGACACTGACCCGTGATGGCCGGCGGGGCACAACGGTGTGCGAGCCGGGGGGGTGGCCGGCGCTGGACTGCGGTGCGGCCGGTGGCACCCTGCACTGCCTGGCCACAAACCTCCAGGCACCGCCACCTGGTGGGACATCCTTTTGCCAAACCATCCACGTGGCATCGGCGCGGTGCCTGTGAGCGTGACGGCCGCAGGAACAGAGCAGGGAGCTCGCGCCGGGAGTTTTGCAGCCGGGGCAGAGCACTACTGTTTTCTTGCAGTGTCACACAGGCGCCGATGGAGCTCAGGCCAAACAACCTTGCTCTGAGCAACGGCAGATCTCTTAGCAAGACATCTGCTTTTGATTTGAGAACTTCCAGTGGTGGGGAATCCAGCGTGCTCCTAGCTACGACGTCTCTAGCTGAGCTAAACATCCTCTTGGTTTAAAACACATCCCGTCTGCATTTCCCAGATTCAGCCCCCAGTGGTACACATTGTGCCTTTCTCTGCGGGGTGAAAGAGCTGCCCATGACCGGCAGGTCAGCCCCATCGAGGGTCCCTGGCAAAAGGAGTGTCCCCAGCCCCAGCAGCCAGCAGCTGGGTGGTGCCGCTGTCCTGGCCGGCTCGTCCCCGCGTCCTGTGGCTGGGGCTGGCTGTGCTCACCGGGCCGGCAGGACTTGGTGGCAGTGCTTCCCACGGGGACAGCTGCTGCAAACCATGGAGAGGTGCAAGAGGAGCCCTGTCAGGACCTGGTGCCACTCAGCCACACAGGGATGCCCTGAGCCAGGTCAGGGAGCTGCTCTGGGGCATTCGGACAGGAGAAGAGGGAAGGCACTGTCCCAGGGTGCAGGGCTGGAGGGAGCATCCCGTGTCACCCCTTCCCCCAGGTGCCCACCCCAGTGACAGTGCTGGGCTGGACGTCACCCTGCACGGGCACCACTGCCCACTGTGCTCCCTGCTCCCTGTGCCATGGGCGGGAGCTCTGCCGGCACCAAACCAGGCCCAGGAGCCCACTGGGACCCTTGGCCGGAGAGAGGGAGCAGCTGTGGCAGGACAGGGGAGCTGGGGGTGGCTGGGGGACAGTGAGTGCTGCCCCGTCCCGCCCTGGGCTTGCGCAGCAGGGCAGTGGGACCCCCAGGGAGACCCCGCACCCACCCCAGAGCGAAGAACCCAACCCAGGGGCTGTGCCCACGCTCCTGGGTGCTGCAAAGCCACAAGTTCATGTGTCAGAGCCCAGCACCATTATCAATATTCAGCAAATGGAGCAGGTGCTGGAAATGCCAGGCTCTTCTGGAGGAGCTTGCACGTCAGGAGGGTCAAGTGGCTGCTTCGGTTTCCATTTATCAGCTCTTATTTTCAGGGCCTTACTGTTTGGACAAACTAATATTAGCAGGGTTCATGGGGAGAGTATGCAATGCAGCATTCAGGAAATCATTCATCTCTCACCACTGTCAGAGACCAGCTTACAGACAGGCATAAATAAAAGTTTTATTGTCTTGCACCATCACAACACACTAAAGCTAAGGAAAAAAAAGGAACAGATAATTTATTCAGCAAATGTTATCCTTTCATTAGCTGCTCACAAGCCAGTGCTGACATTCACCACTGCTGGCATTCCTAAATAACACCCGATTCCTCCTCTGAACCTCCTCTGAGAAAAGAGCACGCTCACTGCCCGGAGCCGGTGCTGTGCCGGCCGCTGCACCCCCAGAGAAATGCAGAGTACGACTGCAGGCTCCCAGTGCCAGGCTCCAGCGATCCTGTGAAAACGCTGCCTGAGGAGCCAAGTCAGCCCCCTGCGGCTGCGGAGCCAGGGCCGGGGCTGCCCTGCCTTGCTGCTGCCTCCGTTAACTGTAAACTCATTTGGGCTTATTTCTGTTCTCTGAACTGACGACTTGTATAGTTCACAAATGCAGGAGGAACTGTGAAATGGTGATTGCAAACCTGTGTCCCTGACTTTCCAATTGAATATTACCCCAAATGCATCTTCAGTAAATATCTGCCCTAATTTGTATTTTCCTTGTGCGTTTGCATCAGGCAAGCACACAGGGACGTGGCTTCGCTCTCTGCACACAGGGACATGGCTGCCGGGTGCCCGCAGTGAGCGAGGGGCTCGGGGTGACCCCGTGGGAGGGTGGGGAGTGCTGTGGCACCAGCACCGGCACTGCAGCTCTGTGGCACGGCCCTGCCCAGTGTACCGGCAGAAACGCAGGCTCAGCCCTGCAGCCCCAGCGTCCGCCCAGCCCTGGAGCCCTGAAGAGTTTTGCACGAAGGCAGCCCATGGAGATGCTGCTCAGCTCGGAGCTGGGGCAGTGGGTGGAGAGCCAGCACCAGCCCTGTCCCCCCGGCAGCAATGTCTCAGCCGCATGGACAACCACCCTTCTAAGGTGGCAGCGTCCCAGCCGAGAGGGGCCGGCACATTCCAGTTACGGGATGGAAGATCCCATTTCTATGGTGGAAAAACCTCCTTCAGCCAGGCTGGATGGGAGCAGCAGCGTGAGCTGGGCTGCGGGTGAATCCCGACTGGGGACAAGACTGTCACCCCTGAAGGATGCTCCTGTGGCTGGAGAAGGATGTTGCTTCCCGCACGTCTGGGCGCAGGGTTCTGGAAAACATCTGCTGCCTTGTGAGACCCCTCCAACCCCCCTGTCCCCCCGGCTGCCCCCACTGCCAGTGCTGCAGCGGAGCCATTGCAAAGCCCCAGCCGCCCCCCCGCTCACCCTCCCGGCAGGGTCCTGGGCACATCCCAATGGTGCCCAGTGTGGGGTAAAGGGACCTGAGAGCTGGCTTTGAACTGTCACAGGAATGCAGAGAAACAAATAAAAAATTGTAAGAGAAATGTTTAATCAGAGGGGGCACTGAGCAGGTGGAAGAGAAAACAGGCTATGGATTCCTTCTCACCTGCCTCTATAATGCGTGTGTGCACACACATACACTCTGTCTATCTATTATCTATCTATCTATTCATCTATCATCTAATTATCCATCTGTCTGTCTACCTATATATCTATTTTTTAAGAATACTTACTTATTTTTTATCACCTTTCTATTTTCTTCTACTGTATTTTGACTGGTTCTATAAAGTTTAGAGAGGGAGTTGTGACCTTTTCCAATGTGCTACAATTAATTTTTACTTCAGTCTTATAATGAACTACTATTATCCATCACATGCAGATCACTGCCTTATAGTAATAAATCATGCCTCACTGTATCACCAGCTGCACTAAAGGTTGGACAACCCTGTCCCCCTCAGAGCATTCAGACATGCTTGCTATATTTTTTTAAGTGCAGGCAGCTTATTAGCCATAACAGTGTGTGGAATTGGAGCAGAAACGGTCCACTTGGAGCAGCTAGCTGGAGCATGTCATGCCATAAAGCTGTGCTTGGGAACAATATACTTTTAGTGTATTTTTAATTGTGCGGCTTATTTTCAAAAGGTAACTGCTAAGCTGAGATGAGTCGCTGTCCCGGGGAGATCAGAGTGACAACAGAGCTGTGACAAACTCCACAGGCAGTGCAGACCCCACTGCTGTGGGGCAGGACCCCTCCTCACAGCTGGGGGCGGGGGCTGGTGCCCCCCGGGCTTTGCCCTCTGCTCACCTTCCCCTCCCTCCCTATGGCAGGCATCCACCCGCAGATACCCACCCTGCAAAATCCCCCTCCACCCCTGCCACGCTCGGCTCCGGCTCCTCACGCGCCTCTGCCATGTCTCCTGTCTGGGGGTGCGCCAGCCGAGATGGACGCTGCCCACCACGGGGGCTGCCCACCACGGATGCTGCCCGCCGCGGATGCTGCCCGCTGCGGTGCTGGGGGCCTGGTTTCCTTGGCAATCGCGATGGTGGGGAAGCTCTGCGGGATCCTTCTCTCACCTGGGAGGATTTCTCCTGCCTCATGCAGCGTGGCGAACAGACTGAGACACGAAGTCTCCAGTTCAAATGCAATGTGACACAACCTAATGGAGTAAATACAGGTACAACAGGCACTTAAGGTGCTCATAAACTATGTATTGTTTCTTTTTGGATTGCACTGATGTTATTGCAGATACTGTATGAAGTCTGAAATAGGATCGCAGCAACTTCACTGCTCCCTTTCCCAGCTCCTTTTACTGAAGGGAAATTACTTGGCTGACATGCTGCATCCCCATCTTTTAAATGTATTTATTGTTCTATAACATTTCATACACTTCATATGCGTTCAGGAGAGCAATTCAATATACCTGCCAGAAATGAGAGACGCATCAAGCACACAGAAGCAAGGGAAGATAGTGGAAGCCTAGTGAAGCTGCAGTGCTCAGTGACACAGCTGCAGGGCTGGGCATGGACCAGAGGTTACAGCGGGGACCGGGCACCCTGGCTTCGCAGGGATAAACCTTACGCCCAGACTGGACGGCTCCATCCCTGCACCCTGCCAGGTGCCCTCACCCTGCTGCTTCTGGCAGAGCTTGAGCACAGGCTGCTCAGGGGGGTTGGTCCAACACATCCCCGTGGCCCCACGTTCACAGCTTCATGCACAGAGCTCGGGAGGGTTCACAGCACCACAGCGGCTGCGGGTGGAGGGGACGCGCGGTTCCTGCACACGGCGGGATGGTGGGAGGCAGGAGAACCTGACGGGGTTATTAATTATATTAGTTACTAGTTAATAGTCCCTTTTTGCTCTACAAGGTGCAGGACCCAGCACTCACCCCTGGTCTGCCCCCATTAAGATTCCGTGACAAGTACAGAAACAGCTTAAAGTATTGAAATAGAAATTGCTGGTGTAACAGGAGATTTAATGTTAAAATGTTTCAATAAAATAAACCCTTAAAAGCTCCCATTACTTCACAATTGCCCTGCAGATCCCTGTTAACTTTCTATGTATAATACCAAGGAGCCTCACGGCCAGCAGCCAGAGTGCCAGGGACACTAATGAGAATATCAGGGATAAGAGGGACCCGCGTGGCTGCTGCCAGCTAAAGCTCCTGGCTCTCAGCGGCTCACAGGGTACGGTGGCACCGCTCTTCAGTCCCTGCCAGTGGGAACGGAGGGAACCGGCACAGCAAACCTTTCTCCCCACGCCCCGACCCTGTAGCTGTTTGCCAGCACCACCCTCCCGAGCGCTGCATCTCCCAGGGACAGGACAGTGGTGATGCTTTTGAGGCAGAGCCTGGGGTGTTCTTGTGGATTAACCAGAGGAGAAGGATGCCCCAGCATGTTTGCAAGCTGAATCGGCCCCTCTCCGGCATGGGCATGGCTGCAGGGACACGCGGTGTTTGGGAAGGATCCCAAGGCAGCCGTCAGGGCAGCCAGAGTCAGTGCAGCAAAGCCTCCTGTTCTCCCTAGTCATTAGCATGCGAATGTGTTCATTATGTGACGCCTCCTATGTCTGCTACCATCCTTGGCACCAGAGCCAAGAATGAGGGTTTTGATTACTCATCTAATCTGCAAAGGCAGCAGTCAATGGCACAACTTGGCGTCACCCCTCTGCTCCCATCCTCCCATCGTCCCACGGCCGGGCGGATCCTTGGCACAAGGCCCTTGCTGGAGGGGACACTGGCTGCCAGCCCTGTGCTGTGCCAGACCCACATCCCGGTGAAGATGTGGCCCATGCCAGTAAGGATGTGGCCCATCCCACTTCTCCTGCAGCCCCCATGTCCCAGGGAGCCTGGGTAGCACCCACCCCTGGGTTACCCCTGCGGGGCCTGGGGCGGGAGCTCCCTGGCAAAGGCCACATCACAGGGATGCCCTGGCACAGCCCCAGCGGGAGCATCGCCAGGGCAGGACTGGCTGGGCTGGGCTGCCCCGCAAGCCCCGGGGAGCCCGGCCAGCACCCAGGCAATGCATGTGCATGCGTGTGTGTGTGTACACGTGTGTGTGCATGTGTGCCTGTGTGCATTTTTTGGCGCAAAGTACACGCCGTGCACTTCTGTGAGACTTAAAGTAGACATTGCCTTTAAACACTCTAAAGCGCACTGTTTAATTTGAATGAAATACACTAAATAGCATGGTGTCAGGTGTAATTACATGTTACCAGCAGTGTGCCAGAAGTAAGTTGCTAACACATTGGCATGGTTACTGTACACTTGGGTGAATTTCAAATACAGTTTTGTTAGTATTGGATCTAAGGGAAAGAAGCCAAGTCTGACTATTGAGGAAAACAAGTGGAAGTGCTGTAGACTCATTATTCATCTCTGCTCCTGTAGCTCTTGGATCGAATAACACGCTCCTCTTCCATTGTAACGGATCCTGCTATCTCACTGGCTGCCTTCCCTCTCCCGCGCCCCGCCGCCTCACCGAGGGGCTGTGGGCACGGCAGGAGCAGCCGGCAGCAAACCGCCAGCGAGGAGCCCACGCCACCCTGGCTCAGCAACGCTTTGCTCTGTAGCTGGCAGGGAGCCACTGTCCCTGGGCTGACCGTCCCTGCCCTGACTTTGCCTCCTTCCTCCTGCACCGCTGCTTTGGTTCTCCTGTTGTGCAGAAAACAAGCCACAAGTAGGTACAGGCCTGTCGTGCCAGGCACTGACTGCAGTCCTTCGGACGGACCCGAGCAAAACTCAGGGCTTGGGTGCAATCTCTTGGTGCACAAAGCCTGGGTCTCTGGAACTTTTTGCAAGGTCAAGCCATGACTCAGTGTATGGCAGAGACAGCAACAGAGCCAGGAGCCCCTGCCTTGTCATGAGCATCCTCCTGCGAGCGTCCTCCTGCGAGCATCCTCTGGCAAGCCCCGTGCCGCACTGCACCAGCCCCGAGGCTCCCGGTGCCCCTTCCCTGGGAAGCGCCAGTGTGTGGCAGCCTTTTGGAGCCAAGGGCTGCTGCACAATGCTGGGGCTACTGTTTAGGGCTGGTACCAGGGACACCGATGCAGAGGGGACCTGCTTTGCCCATCTGTGGGGCCGCTCCTGCCATGGGGCTGCAGCCGGCCCCGGCTTCAACAGGTGCCATGGTGCTCTTGGCTCCCAGCCACCGCTCACCACAGAGGCAAAGCTGCCATCTGGCTGGTTACGGGACTCACATTAAAATGGAGCTATGGCTCCCTAAGTAAAATATTGATGAAGAAGGCCTGAAGCTAGGAATGAAGTAGCCTGACTGTATTTCCTTCCCATTTTTAATAGCTCACTGCTTCATGCCAAGAAGACTAAAGTGTGTTATTTGGCCTGGATGAAAATAATTTCAATTGGGTAGTGAGCCTGTCATTTGCATCTTGAATAAATAGGTTCTAACAAGAAGAGATCTGTTTAATGGAGAGATTTGGGGAATTCACACTGAATCTTGCCTGACTTAAGGTCCTGAGACAATAATTGGGATGAGCAGACTAAAGCCGAGAGCTCTTCATGGGACCAGACAGCGTATGAGGTTTTAAGTAGAAATTGAACCGTACAACTCTGGAATTGGAAATGGGATGTTTATAGGCCTGGGAATTCGCGCTCCCTGCACAAATTGTATATTGTGTATAATAAGCTGGCCTGACTTGTAATGAGCGTGGCTGAAATTAAGAGACATCATTACACTTTGAGCAGCAAATTGCAGGCTTCCCCGTTACGGCAGAGGCATTGGCTTGGCTCCTGCTGCCAGGTTAGCCGTGTCCACAGCCGTGTCACTTGCATCACTGGTAAAAGGCAGAGCCAGGCAGGATCCTGATGGCAAGGGAGCACTTGCAGGGGCTCCGCGCTGCCTCGGGAGCACATACTCCCCCATCTGGGGATGGGGACCCTCCTGGGAGCAGCTCCAGCGCTTCCCAGGGAGCCCTTGCTCTCACGGGGCTCGCACTGGCGACCCTGTGCCACCCCTGGACTTGCTGGGGTCCCTGAACGATGGTGCTGGGGAAGAGCAGGGAACAGGGTGCTGCTCCTCCTCCTCCCTCGTGGCTGTGGCCAAGGAGCTTGAGGCAGAGTGATTGCAAAAATGACAAACAGGCATAGCTGGAAATGGAGACCTTCAGCTCCCAGGTGAAACTCAGGAGCCAGGGACATGCACTTCAGAAGAGTGGGAGCTCCCGTGGGAGCTCCCAGTGTCGGTGATTTGGTGGGTGGTGTGTCCCGGCGCTGGGCGAGGCAATGCCGCACAGAGCCGTGCCAGCGGTGAGACGGGTCTGCCGGGAGCAGAGCTGCGTTACAGCACTACAGCTCCCACAAGGCACCGTGGCAGTGAAGGCCTTGCAAAATACTTCCATTTTTGGCTATAATATTTTGGCTTGGGAGACCTGTGCTTTTCAATTAAAAGTGAAGATTTTTAAGAGAAAACTGATGCTATTCGTAAATAAAAGTGTAAAAAACTTCTGTTAGAAACCAGTAGGTGCAATAATTTTCAGTGGCTCTGAAAAAAATCAAATTTCTGCTCAAATTGTTGCAGGCTGATGAGACAGGATGGGCATAAGTAGAAAGAGTCACAAGACTTTATTTTTTTAAGCCAGTTTTAAAGTGGTGTGAGCTGACTGGAACCCATTGGAGCCAGAGCCTCCCCACCTGAGCGGGACAGGGTGCTGCCAGGGCTGAGCAAGCCAGGGTGCTGCTGCAGCTGAGCAGGGCTGGGTGCTGCCATGGCTGTGCAGGGCTGGGTGCTGCTGCAGCTCCCAAGTGCTGCCATTCTCCACAGCTGACTGCGGCGGCGCAGAGAACAGCTCCAGAGATGTTACGCTCACCCTGTCAATGTGTACTTGGGGAGTCCTTAATCCATGGGTCGCTGACGTGATAAACAATAATGTCTCTTTTGGAGCTGTTACGACTTATCATGTTAATGGGCACTTAGGGAGTCTTTAATTGGTGATTTGTGCATGCACTGTCACAAAATTTTAAAACACATTTACCATCATTTCTGGGGTGTTTTAGAAGCACCAGTTCACTACACTGAGAGATGAACAAGCAAACCCACCTAAAGTCACCCGCCCCGCCTGTGTGCCTGCTGCTTCAGGCTCCATCTCACAGGGAAAAGGCTGTTGCTGCCTTTATAAAACCTATGAAGAACTGGGCCGAGAAGGTAGCGGCACCAAGAAATTCCTCTTGGCAAGCCACTCTGCACCCACAGCACCCCAGCAGTGAGCCCAGCGGGTCCCTGGGGAAGGCTCACTCGCTCGCCCGCTGTGGTTTGTCTCTCCGGCAGCAAACTGGTCCTACCGGAGAGTCACCGCCGGGGCTGCGGCACAGCCAGATGTCAGGAGTACAGATTAAAAAGTAATAATGCCGAGAGCTCTACAAACATCCACCCCAAAGACCTATCTTCTTCTGTCTAATATTTGGTTTTGAATAGCAGAATAAAGCAATCTTCCTTACTAGCAGGCTGAAACTATTTCTGCTCTGCCCCACCCAGGTGCAAAACATACGGCTGAATTACTGAATTACTGGTCTAGCACCACGGTAACTGGGTGGACTGGGCAGCCTGCAACGGAGAGGAGGTCAGAATTGGGGGTTCGCCTTCAAGGGCAGGTTGCCATCATGGAGGTGCTCACCCTGCAGACACCAGACCCCACTCCAAGGTCCTCCAGAGGGGGTTCGTCTGCACACCCCGTGCACAGGCTGCGGGGACACCCGCCAGCACGGTGCCCAGGGACCACAGGGTGCTCCTGAGCTCCTCACTGGGGCAGTGAGCACCGGCGCCAGGAGGAGCTGTCATGAACAGCACCTGCCCTTGCTGTCAAGTTCTTCTTCATTAGGAATAAAGCGTGTGTCAATGCATAATTATAATTCTGCATATTTTTAAAACAGTGCTTTCTAAATAGAGCTCCAGTCATCTGCAGCGATTAATCCAATCAGCCCAGTGCACTCACCATCTTCAGGTGAGTTCATCTCTCGCTCTTCCCATCTCTATTTTTTCCCTAACTCTCCTCCCAACCTTGCTGGTAACAGGAGTGGATTGAGCCAGAGGACTTTAACTGATGAAGTTACCATAGCAATGCTATTCGTCACTGCTTTGCCATTTCCAGCTCTGCCTACAGCAGATCATATTCTGCTTTCTGTTTATCCAAGAACCTGACTGCGAGCAGCCCCAGTGCCAGCCGGCCGCCCGGAGAGCCGCCGGCAGCCAGCGAGCCCAGCGGAGCTGGGACCGGCACTGCCTCGCCGGGGGCACCAGCCACCAGCCCTCCCGGCAGCGCGTCCCAGCACTCCCTAACCCTGCTCCCCGGAGGGCTTGGGAAAGGGCGGGCACCACGTTTCATGAACCCTGCAAGGAAAAGCAAAACGCAGAACAAAAGAATAACACTGGATGCTCCTTAGTACCTGCCATCAAACAGTGACAGCCCTGAGTTAATTAAGATCCAGAAGCCCTCGGGAGAGGTGGTGCTGGAAGATGCAGACAGAGGAAACCCAGCTCCCAGTGACTTGAAGGAGCCCGGGCACTGGTGCCACTGGCCACCATGTGTCCTCGGTGGATTTGGGAAGGGGGTGGTGCAATCCCGCTCACCTGGGAGCGTGCAGGGCTGTGCTCAGGGCAAGAGCCCAGCTGGAGCACACCCTGTGGGGACCACGTCCCTGCCGTCCCCAACCCCCTGCTGCTTGGGCAGTGACCCTGCCACAGTCCCTCTGGGCAGCTGGCCCCAGGGGACCCCTCTTCATCCCCATCCCCTCAGGCAGGGTGGGGAAGGGGCTCAGGAGCACAGAAACCTCCCCGAGGTGTCCCCTGCACATGTTGCTCCATTCGTCGCATGGAGCAAGTGCCCAGCTGTATGAGATGAAAATGAACATGGGGCTTCCAGGGGACGCTGAGTGTTGGTTATTGTTCTGCCAGCGCGAGCTTGTTCGCATGAGCATCATCTGGCAGCTTGGGAGGGAAAGAGCATGATAGAGTCTGAAAAATTCATTGAAATGTTGGGTTCCAGCCAGAGAGAAAACATCGCTGAATGGCAACATAAAAGGAAATTGTCCCATAACATTCAGAGAGCACTTCAGTATTTGTCCTCTTTATTTTAAAGCGTCGAGGATCTTTGGGAAACACTCTGGAATGGGACTTTTATAGATGGTCTAAATTAAACTTCACTTAATATTATAAGCAATAAATCCTCATTGTCAGGTTTTGTTTAGCGGGTATAAAAATGATTGGTAGGTGCTGTAGCTTTTTCCTGAGACTGGAAGATCAGTGGTTTTACTGTGCAGCTTTGTCCTCAGCGTGTGAGAAGGAGAGACCTCCTCCCAGCCCCAGGCGCATCCCCATGCAGCTCTGCAGGCAGCTGCCCGCCGCACAGGTCGTCTCCCACGTTCTGCTCCTGCAAGAAGACAGTTCAGGAGGCTCCTGGAGTCGTTTTCACATGATTCCAGGAGCTGGAGCTTCGAGGAAGCCATCAGCTTCTTTGAGGAAGACCCCAGGCAACTTTGGAGGCTCCAAGGGGGCACAGGGAGCTCGTTGCTGGTATTAGGGGTCTTTAACACACGGAGCAGCCCTGGCTGCCTCCTGGCCCAGGCACTGCAGGTGGGTGCTGGAAGTAGCAGGGAAATTACCTGGACACCACAGACCGTACGGACCCTGGCCTCTTTTTTTAGCTGGTGTGAGGCAAGTAAAACAAATGAGAGCACTGAAATATGAAATACTTTTCCTTGCTTGAGCTTTCTGCAAACTGTGGTTTTACTGGAGTTAAGGAAATACATGAGGTCATTTTTAAATTTTTTTTTTTTAAACTCTGACAATATCTCTAGGTTTAGCTGCCTGTCCCTTGAGGTCACCACCAGTCCAGAAAACCTGAGTCCCTTTGCATTGGGAGTGACCTGGTTGCTGTGGCTGTGCCGCTCACTGGCGTGCGCCGCTGGTCTCACCCGGGGTGCAGGATAAAGCCCGGGCAGGCTGCGCTGGGAATCGCTGCCTGCCTGCGGCCAGCACCCAGACAAGAGGAGGGATCCTCTTTTTTCTGGAACCTGCACAGCAGCGTCTGCCAGCAGCCTTTAAAATGATAAAAACCAATTTAGTGCCATTTATGATGGAGGAATAAGAGAAATCATATAACAATTACTTACAGGAGATTTACCCCATTCTATATATTTAGGCTGAATGTGGCATTTCCAATGACGTCCCATCTGTGCTCCTGGGCCAAGCCACTGCATTGGGGATGCAATTTCAGAAGAGATCTTTAGGTGCAAATTGATTTTGCTATGAATATTTATGCAGCATGCGAGGCTGCGTGTGTGCTAAAGGGGGAAATGTGGGGCTCGGCATGGGATGCCGGAGCAGCCGCCTGCCCTCCTTTTGCCTGGAATAATAATTGGAATATTTATAATCTTCCCATGGATGAAATGCCTGCAGGGAGGGGGTATTCCTGGCGTGGCCGGGCTGCCGGAGGCAGCCGGGGTGGGATGCCGGGCGGCGGCGGGGCTTGCCCTGCGGCTGATTTGGAATGCGCACAGCATCCCTGCGCGGTGCATTCCCCGGCAAGAAACCCAGGAAAGACAAGAAAAATGAAGGCAGGCGCAATCTCATTTTCTGAGGGCTGCAAGTCAGCCAGGAAATGGCTATTATTCCATCGACACTGTCGGTATTAAGTTATTTCCTTCACTAAATACGAGAATGTTCATGAATATCTATTGAGTTCCAGGTACTGGCGTCTCCCAGCACTGCGGCTCACTGATTGTAGCTTTATATTCCTCCGACAACACACCTCAATCTCACATTGAAGTGAAAGACAATAGTATTTTAAATTGGTTAATAAATCTCTAGATTGATGCTCCTGGAAGGCCCAGGAACTTCATCTCTATTACACGAATAAAAGTGATAACATTTTAACCACTGAAGTGCTAGGAATTTGGGAAGATCCTTCCTGATGCCCTTCAGGGCGGCTGCGTCCCCGTGCTGGGAAAGCATGTCAGGGGTGGCTGCCATGGGCTCTGTCTTTGGGGGAGAAAGTGTTTGTTTTTCAAGAAATTAATCCCATCCAGGCAGGACGAGGCGATTGCGCTGTCTTGGCTTCTTTTTCCTTCCTCAAGCCTCCACTCGGGCCCATATAAGGAGTGGAAAATTTCCTTTGAACACGCAAAATGGAAGCGGCTCAGCTCGCCCATGGCAGCCGTGGCCCCGCTGGGAGCCTTATTTGGCTCTGGGGATCCCTCTGCACCTCGTCCCAGCCCCGGCATCCTCCTTGCACCCTTCCCAGGCACGAGCAAGTGGCACGTGGGGCGTCGGAGGGGAAAAATGCATTTATACCCTGGGCATCGCCCCCAGCCCGGAGGGGGCTGTTGCTATCCAGCGATGCTGCACGGGTCCCACGCATGCTGCCAGCCGTGCACGGCTGCAGCACACACACACCTCCGCAGGGTCCCAGCTGGCTGCACCCCTGCCCGGCCCCACAGTCCCCTGGGGCCGGTTCGTGCATCCCCCCATGCACTGGCCGGGGCTGAGCTGTGCGGGTGCTGCAGGTGAAATGTCAGTGGGCAATTTTCCGCTCCTCTCCTCCTCGACATCTCCTTTTGTTTGTGTGTCGGGAAGCGGAGCACGATCCCTGACTGCTCCCGGTACCAGCCTGCACGGCTGGGGTGGAAAGTGCAGGATGTGGCCCCTCGCGGTGGTGCCGGTGCCAGGCGGTGCACAGCCCCGGTGAGCACGGCGTGACTGGCACTGCCCCGTACTTGGGGCGGTGCCTGTGCTTGGCACCACTGATGCCACTGCTAAATAGGATTTGGAAGAAATAGAGTCCTCTTACTTCTATGAATTCTTATAAATTATAGGGAGATGAGAATATTTTAATATAAACCAGAGTATTTCAAGTACAAAGAGCTGTTCTGAAAATGTATTGAATATTTTTTCACTGATGTTTAGTGTCTGTAAGATTCCTCAGGGAGTTTACAACAAGTGGAATACTTAAGGATACAGTGCCATAGGTTCTTTCAGTATTTTCTTTTCAAGGAAAGTAACCTCTGAATTATCTAGGAAGTACATGAACAACATGAAAGGAAGATTATGCACAGAAAGAAAAAAATATGCAGAGAATTCAATTATGCAAAAAAAGTGATGTGCTTTGCTTAATTCCCCAAACACATCCCCGCACTGTAGTCAAGACAGCAGAACTCAATGCATGCAGACAAGGTTTCCAGGTCACCCTCCTTGGCTCTTTCTGATCATTTCTTGTTACCATTGCTTCTGTATTGTAGGGTGCTTTACAGGCATCAGAATATCAGGGTTCATTTATGCCTCTCTCCTGTGCTCTGTTGGGGCAGGGGACCCAGCAGGACCCAGTTCTGGAGAGAATCGCACTGGAAAATCCCATCGTTTCTGGTGGCTTGGGCCAGCTCTGGCTCCAGGGTTACAGGGCAGCTTGGGTCACGGCCCCCCAGATGGGAGGGGAGATGCTGGGGGTTCCCTGTCCGACTACATCCTCTTTATTGTCTGCGAGACACACTTTCCAGATCCATCATGGCCAGTTTTGCTTCTTAAAGGCATTATTTACCATACAGACAATGTGACACTTGGTCTTCAGCCTTTAGTGCATCCGTCTGTGCTGCCTGATGCAGCTGATCAGCCGGCTCCGGCTTTTGGAGACCCTTGTACACCTGACTGCCCTCTCTGCTCTTGGCCTTTGCAAGACGCACTGTGCATCCCTGGGGATGCTCAGACACGGTATAGACAAAGTTTAACAATTGCTGATTTGCCTTCAGTTTTTCTTAAACTGGATGTGTCCAAGGAGGCTGTTGCAATGCTGCAGGCTGGGTGGGCTTGCACGGAGCATCACCTCCACGGGAGCCTGGACCCCCAAAGGGTGTGGGCAGCAGATACCGAGCATCACTGCGCCTGGCCCTGGGCATCCCCCCCACCATGGCTGGAACCAGCCCTGTCAGCCCCCCCTGTTGCAGCTGGGTCTGTTTGCAAATGAAAAAAAAATCAATATCTTTCTGCCTGAGCAGCTCAGCGCGACTGCCGGCAGCAGTGATGGGGCACTGGCCGGGAAGACCGGGGAGGCTCAGCCACAGGACGGTGGGTGCAGTGGGTGGGAAGCACCTGGGTGGGAAACACCCAGGCCCCACGCAGGGGTGATGGGTGATGGGTGATGGTTCTGCTCTTTATTTATAGAATCACAGAATCATAGAATGTCCTGAGTTGGAAGGGACCCACAAGGATTGTCCAGTCTTGCTGTGGGGTCCAGGGCCAGAGGTGCAAAGGCAGAGGGAAGGCAAAGAGCTTTACAAAAGCATCTGAGCCACTAAGAGCCCAATTCTTGTTGCTCTAAAGAAGAGAGAATGGGACAATTTAGGTGTCCAGGTGGAATGAACACTTCCTTTCAGATGAAAAAGAGCTTGATCTGAACCTTTCCTAAGCCCATCACATCACCCCAGCCTGCTCTCCCCATCCACCGTTACCTCGGTGCCTATGGGCACCCTCTGTAAGGGCTTTCTCTGCTGAATTCATCCTCTGCATCTTCTGCCAATGGAGGGACCCTGAGGAGCCTGGCAGGTCCTGCTGCCTCGGAGCAGGCTGAGCCCAAGGACACATCTCCCGCCTCTCTGACATTCCCCTTTCTCAGCCAGCAGCCCTATTCGGATATCTTCTCCTTGGCAATTGCTCGGACTGCTTTTCTCTGATTTTATTCCTCTGCAGACACTGCCACTTGCAGCCCTGGTGTGGCACAGCCGCTACTGCTCCAGCGAGGTGACCCAGTGGTGCCGCACGCTGTGGCTGGGGACATGCCGGCTGTCCCACAGCGGCTGCTGAGCATCGGGCTGCCGGGCAGCATCCCCCCTGGGCTGCAGGGAGGTGGCTGCATCACGGTTCTGCACTTGTTCCATTGCTGGCTCAGAGAGTTTTGCAACTAAAACACCTTTCCTGCCCTGCCTCAGTTTTATTCTCATCCCTTTCTTTTGCAGAAGAAATACTCAAGTCTGGAGCATCTTCAGGTCGGGGGGGTCCCTCCCCTGCGCCCCAGACCGTGCTCTTGCACACACCGTGCAGCCGAGTCAAGCAGGGTTACTCCAGCCGTGAGAGCTCCTTGGTCTCTTGTTGCCGGTGGCAATATCATCAGGCAACCTGGCTGCTAATGAGCACGGCGGTGTCACCCTCCGGGGCTGCGTCCTCACTGGCTTGGGGATTCGCAGACAACAGGGTTGGATTTTGCCCAGTTTGTGCAAGCGCCGTCTTTTTGTCTTCACGGTGCCCTATGAGTCAGCGGGGAAGCAGGAGGTAATAAGAAAGGAGGGTTCTCCTGTTCAGCATGCTGGGGGGGAAGAGGCATTGGGAGCAGCACAGAACAAGAAGTTCAAAAGGGATATTTCAGTCCACTTTTAATAAATCTATTCTCTTTGTGCCTACAGCAGTGGCCTGCTGTGCCTGTGCAAGCATAACTGCAATGTAACTATCCAAAAGCGGGGCGGGCCCCAGAAATGTGTGACGTCTCTGGCTATAAAATACTTGAAAAAGGAAAAGCAAAGCAAGGAAGAAGCAATTCGCTCATGGTGGGGAGAGCCCTTCGCTCCGCCGCCGCTCCGAAGGGCTGTGCTGTGTCTCCAGCGCAGGTGAGGGTTTGCTGGTTGCTGCCCAGCCCCCCTGCTGCCGGCGCAGGCAGCTCCCCCGGCAGGGTCTCTGCCGTGGGTTTTCCAGCCTTCCTGAGGCTTCTCCTCCGGATCTGCTCATTGCACAAACTGCCTTTTCTCTGTCTCAGTATGCACAAGATTTTTCTATTTAAAAAAAAAAAAAGACTAGTACTTTTCTACTGTTTCAGGGGAGCAAGGGAGAGCAATTAAACGATGTTGTGGCTCTTCAGAAAATTTTCCAGGTGACTTTTCCTTGCACACGTTTGGATTGGCTTCACACCCGCTGGTCTCTTGCAGGGTGGTTTCCAGCTCTGCTGGGAGGCAGCGCTGCGGATGCGTCCCGATGCCCTGCACCAACCTCTCCCCTTGGGCAGGGCTGAAGGCACTCGCTGCTGCCCAGCGCTGGAGAGCAAAGTTCTGTTTCCATCCCCAAAAAGCCGGGCAGGGCCACGTCTGTAGGGTAGGCTCAGCCCCGAGGCCACGAAGAGGGCGAGGTGCCAGGTAACACGGCTGGATGCTTTGGGCACTGAGGGAACTAACCGCTCTTTTGCAAATTAACATTTGCCACTTCGATGCAGCAGAGTTTTGATAACACAGGGATGCTGTTTGTTTATTTATTTATTTATGGCCCCATTAGTTGATATATTTGCATCAAGCCTTGGAAAAAAAGAAGTGCCTTCTCTGAATTGAATGACATGAATTATTTCGACCTAACTTACTAATTAAGACCTCATTAGCAGCCCAAATTTGTGATAGATCAGCAGTGGACTTGGCACAGTGGTTTAATTTAATGATTTCTTGCATTACTTTGTTAATCATCTTTAGTCTGATTTAATTTATGCCAATGTGACTATCCTAATTTCTAATTAAGGCATTGATGGCAGGGCCACCACCACCGCATAAGAATTTCAATCAAGGATAGTACAAAAGCAGCCCCTGCTTCTTATTTCTCGAGGGATGGTGGGTGGGTGGGCGGCTCCTCGCCTGCTCCCAGCCCGGTGCGTGCTGGTGCCCGCAGCCCCGAGTCGCACACCTCCGGCTCCAGCTGGGATTTCTTCTTGTATTCCCCAAGTCTGAGCTGATCCCAGAGCTCTGCAAAGCACCGGGCCCTGCTGCAAGGTGCTGCCGCACCGGGTTCGCTTGCTCGGGTGGGAGACGACAGGCGGGCGAGAAACGTCGGCACGGGATCAGCCATGGAAAATTAGAGAGTTTGCAGGAAAGAACATCTGCTAATGCGAAACGTTTATGCTAGTCGATATAAATTTATTTAGTGCAATAAATGACATAATTGAATTTTTATTTCCTTAATATATTTCACTAAAATAACTAATATTTTGAGTATCCCTGGCCTACAGATGTCTTTCATAGGAACGTATTTCCTGTAATATTACTCTTGTATAAAACTGACATTTAAACGGTTTAATAAATGAGCAGTTGTTTGACTTGTTTCAGTTTCAATACATTCTGGTATATTAATAAAATATATTTCAAAAGGAAGCTCGATAGACCATGCTATAAAAATTCGTGATTTATTAGAGATACATTTGCTATTAGTTGGGACAGATACTCAAAATGTCATTAAGGTTAAAATAATAATCAATCAAACTAATTAGACCCTATTTTTCATATGCAAATATAATTAAGCATACATTTCTCAATAACTTTAAAGAGAATTATTGAAGCTGCACAAAGTGTGCTGAGTCCTTACTTGAGCTAATGAAATGACAGCGCCTTCACTTGCATATGCAAACAAAATTGATTAGCCACTTTGCGCTTCGCCTAATAACTCAGGGAGCGGCTGGTGGGGAGCGGGGGCTGCGTGGGTGCAGCCGCTCGGGGACCCCACCGCCGCCCTGCCCAGCCCCTCGGACCCCCGCCTGCCCCGGCGCTGGAGCCTGGGCTGGGTTCGGCCGGGGGTGGAGGATGCCGTTGCCCTGCCCTGGCGTCCCAGGCGCCTTCCCGGCACGGGGCTCTGCAGATAATAACAGCATCTGCAGATGTGGCTTACTGTTGTTTGCTGATGTTTTCCCTGGCAAATCATTCTGACTGTTTACTTCAAGGGAAAAATACCATTTTGCTATGAGAAGGGTTAATAAGAGATGTTTATTTATGAACTCGGCATATTACTGTTGCATAATTTGAATACAGTGCCTATGAGCTTTTTTTATTGCATGCTATAATTTCATTTTTAAAGCTTTCCCTATGCCATACTTTAAAAATGATATCGCAAACAAGAAATAAATTCTGTTTTGCAGCTGTGCTAACTATATTTACCCATGGGATACACTATTTTGTCCTTGACATAAATCCCTTGGGATTTCACTCAGAATTACTTTGGCACGCCACATTCACTACATCAGGGTATTGTACACCAAGTCTATCACGGGGACTCTGGCTGAGCCGCCGGATCGCTGCGAAGAGAAAGAGGCACTTGTTTAGCATATTACCATGAAAATCAGTCAACTTGCACATTAACGATTGTCAAGAAACCCAGGCGAGGGAAATAAGGGAAATAACTGCGGATTAAACCAGCGAGGATCCCCCAAGCAGAGGCGGGAGGGGCGCAGGGGGGCGATGCCCTCCTGCCCAGCTCAGAGCGAGCATCGCCGTGCTGGTCCTTCTCCTGCTCGTCCCATCACACGGCTGTTGTGCCCATCCCTGGACACCCCCAAATGTCCCCAGGTCCTCCCTGGGTCCCCTTCCCTCCACAGAGCGGGGGGCCTCCGTGCCGCTGTATGTGACATGCATTTGTTTCTTTTTTTTTTCCAGAATTTGCCACACCTCGAGGCTTTATCCGCTGCTGCTCCGTATGCAAACAGGCAGGTAATCAACGTCTGAAGATGTGCGCATCTGTCAGCAGCTCGGGTCCCTGCCCAGCCGGCAGCTCTGCTCTGCAGCCCCAAGGTGGTTAAGCCACCTCTGGATACAGATCTTGCTGTTAATTGGGGGCCTCATTTTCTGCAGGTGTCAGGCTCCAGGACATCAGATTTAACGAAATTCAGCTTCCCCACTCAACTGTACAAGCAGAAGGACTGGAGCTGCCATGAAAGAGGGTTTGTGCCTTTTGCACGTGGCGGGGACCGGTAGCAGATATGACACTGTCAGCATCTCTCGGGGGACAAGCATATTTTTGTCGATCATGTAGCATCAGGTTCTCGTGTCACTGCATTACGGAGCTTGATGGTACTTAATACACCATGACAAGGTGTAACATCAGAAATGGAACACAAAATGAGATCAAATGGCATCATGGTCCCCAGAGGGCCCGATCAAATCCAAGGTATGGAAATTTGAAGGGAAAAAAAATGCAAACTCTCCCCCCCATAGAAACCTTTTGAATCCTATTATCCCGGGCAGCCAGCAGCCGGGCTGGGCTCCCGTGGGGAGGAGGATATGGAGCCCCATGGGGTGGCCGTCTCACCCCATCCCCTCACACCACGGGACCCACAGACCTCCCCGGCCCCAGCCCCAGCCCTGGGAGCAGCCCCGGTGCCTGTGGTCCCCACCAGAGCAGGGGCACCCTCGGCCCTGGCGCTCACCCCATGCCCACTTCCCCGGGCTTTCCTTGCCGGAGCAATGCTGGCCCTCGGCATGCACCGAGAGCTGCCTGCCAGCCTCTCCACTTCAATATCCAGTTGATTAAACGCCCCCCCCCCCACTTCATATCCGTGCAATAAGATCACAGAGGGGGCAGAGCAACAGGCTGGCGGCCACGGGCAGGCAGCTCCGGCTGCAGAGCCGCTGGCACGCACGCTGCCGCTGCCCGCACCCGGCCGGGTCAGGGAAACAGCCGGCAGCAATAAATAACCCAGCGGAGGCAGTGGGTAAGGGATGGCACATGGGAGGGGGGACTGGGGAGGAGGGGGACCAGGGGGAGGACGGGGCATTGGAAGAACAGGCTGTGGGGCGAGGAGTTTCGGGGCGGAGAGCCAAAGGAGACCCAGCAAATCCATCAATGAGGAGGGGGACAGCCCCATGCGGAGGGGCCCAAAGAGGGGGGTGGAGGGGACCCAGCCTGGGGGTTGAGTGTCAAACCGCTGCCGTGTCCCATCCCAGGGCTGAGCAGGGTGACCCCCAGGACCAAGGTCCTGCCCCGGCTTTGCCGGGTTCTGCAGGCAACGATTGACCCAAGTGGGCAGTGGACAGGGAAGGTGTTTATTGGGAGGGACCCTGATCGGCAGTTTCTGATCGTACAAGCAGGTCCCTTCAGGAAAATGGGTTAAGGACAGAATACTTTGGAGGAAAAAAAAAAAAAGAACAATTTTTCACATATCTCAGCAATTTTGAAAAAAGGAAAGAAGCCATTTTTCAGCAAAGAAGAACTCTTTTCATTTGGAAAATGTTAACCAGATGTTCACAAAACATACGTCATGGAAAGAATGAATGAGATCCCTTGGTTGGGACTAACCCCACATCCCCGAGGAGCTGGGCTGCGCTGCTGGGCTGCTCTTCACCAAAAACAAAGGCAGATGCACTTTGGAAACCACCACTGGCAAAAGAGTTAACACCCAGCGCCCGATGGACGTGGTATAAACCACAGTGGGTGAAGAGTGTAATTACAAACACACGCTTGCTGTCCTGAAGAAAGGGCTTCCTTCATCCTGCCTGGCTCTCAGGCACCTGAGCCCACGCTCAATCCTCTGCTGAGAATAATTTCATCAACAGTTCATAGCCCCAGACGCTGTCACCGTCCCAGGTTAAGGGCAGCCGCTTGCTGCTCTCAGTAGCTGCGTCTCACCCCCACGCTCTGATTACAGCTCCCGTCAAGCAGCTCCTGGTGTCCCGTTCACGGCGCCCTGTGCCGGGTGAGCATGACTGCTCGCGAGCCACGCAGGCGCCCTGGGATGCTTATGGGAACGCTGGAGCCCTTGAAAAATCAGTAGCGATTCGAATGCAGAACCACTGAAGTTTGCAGAGTTTTAGGCAAATCAGTGATGCCATTTGCAGCCTGAAGCACCTCATGCCTAACGGCACTGCCGCAGCCACACCGTGTCACCGCAGTCCCCGTGTCCTTATGTGTCACTGCCTCCGCTGGTCTCGGTGCCTGGCTGTGGCCGGTCAGCACCGAGCCGGCGGAGGCACTGCCACCCCTGCCCAGCAGCGCTCTGTGCTGCTGCTGTCGCTGCTGCCATGGCCCCTGTTCCCGGCACGGGCACCGGCACACGGCTCCCACCTCACCCTGCTGCCCCGCCAGAGCCAGCTGCCCCATGCATGCCCAGCGCGGGCCTGTCCTGCACCCAGACAGGGACGAGAGGGCTGCAGCTCATGTCCCCAAAGCCCCGGGGCAGAAAGGTCTGTACCGATGGCTGGCCCAGCCACCTCCATCGGCTCACGGACGCGTGCCTGGCTGAGCTGTGGCGGGCACTGGCGATAGCAGACGTACCCAACCTGCTGCCATTTTAACCCTTTTTCCTGCCCCTGCAGCTGGAGGGAGCTGCCAGACAAAGGGCCCAAGCTCAGGGGGGGTCTGCTCCCAGCCGGGCTTGCTGGAGCCCCCCGCCAGACCAGGGCTTGAGTTCACCCGGCTGCCCCAGGGCTGGGGCTAAGCTGGAGGCTGGGGAGCTCTCCAGTGAGATTAAGAGCAGGTGATGACTTTTTTTTCCTGCAAATGATAATTGCCACTGTGGATGCGTTTGCATTAGGAAAAACCTGCACAGGTACGCACCCACACACACACAGAGCTGTGTGCCCGGCAGAGCCGGAGGCGGTTTGGGAGCGGTGGCAGCAGTGCCGGAGTCGGGACTGGGCTGGAGCCAGTTAGTGCAAATTATGCAGCAAGCCCAGAGCATCTGTGCTTTTACACTCTTGTCTCTTGTATTTTTTTTTTAGTGGCAAAAACTAAATCCAATCAGAACAAAAGGCCAAGACAGCATCTAAACAACAGCCAGCGCTCTGCAAGGAGGGCTAATAACCCTGTGCAGGGATCCTGGCGCTGGTTAAATGAGGAGTTTCCAGCCTCTGGCTTCACCCAGGGCCATGAAGATCAGCAAATCGCTAATAGGGCTGAACCTTCGCAAGCAGCTGAAGGGAGAAAACCTGCCAGAGGCTGCTCCTGTGCTGCACCCCGGCAGCACCCCGCGTGGTGGCCAGCCAGGTCCCCTAAACCCTGCTAGCCCCGAAGTGACAGCAGCACAGACCAGGAGGTGAAGTTGTGAATAAGCTGAGATGCAAACTGGGTGGAGGGACTTTGCAACACTGCAAGGTTAATACTGCAATTAACAGACTTTGTCTGTTTATTATGAATAATAATCATAGTTGATTTTTCTTTGCATGCTTCAATCTGTCTGTCTCTCCACCCATCCATGTTTGCGCTGTCTCTCTCCTTCTCCTTGGACTACCCGAGTTCATCGCTCTTGCAGCAGAGCAGCGCCTTGCAGAGCAGTTTGTTAGCACAAATGGATTATGATGTTGCATCTGATGAATAGTATCCGTAGCAGCTGCCGAGGGTACAGCGCAAACAGGAGCAATTAACACCGCTTCTGAATGAAATGATAACCTGGGACTGCCAAAGCGAAGCTCTCCCCACGCCCCACAGTGAAGCTCCCTCCACGTAGGATGTATTGAAGCAAGAAGAGTGGCTCACTCTTCTTCCCTCCTAGCTGCCAACTTGGCCGTCTGAGCTACTCACCCCTGGTGTCCCCAGCCCCTGCTCCTGGCCATCTCCCAGCTGCTTCTCCACAGCCCCACGGTCCCCTCTCCCCTTTTCCCAGGGCAACTCCTTGTCCCTGCACCCACAAAGGCTGAAGCTGGGCTCTGCAGCCAAGCAGCCCAGCTGCCACCTCAGGAACAGACCCAAGCACAACCGTGGCACCTGGGACCAGCCGGCTCCTGGGCCGCACTGCAACCCTGGTTAGGAGTTAGTTGTCTTTAGGCAGTCATCTATTGACTGCCAGACTGAGGGGCATGGACGCATCCCAGACAGATCAAGTACAGACCTCCCCATCCTCGTGGCCAGCATCGCCAGTTCTGCTGCACCACTGCTGGGCACGGCCCGTTCCCAGCAGCCACCAGCAGCCTCCACCGAACCAACCCCAGGATCCTTCCAGGGGCATTTCTGGGGCTCGTTTGCACAAGCTTTAGTAGCAGCAAGCATCCTCCCTGCTCCCCAGGGCAGGGGAGGTCAGCAGGGTGGCCTGAGGACCTGCTGGACCTCTCAGCAGATGGCCACAAGAGCTGCGATTCCTCCATGCAAGGGGCCAGGAGAGACATCTGCGAGATGAATGCCTGCTGGGGTGGGCTTCGACAGTCATGTGTCTCCATTTCATCACTAATATACACAATTAATAAACTTAATTACACGTAAAATTGTGGCAGCTGAAAAATGAGTGCAATTCTTTCTCCTCCAGCTTTGCACCAAGCCTTTGCCGAGGACACGGGGTGCAAAGGTGTCACCGCAGCAGCCAGGCCTCCCCGCCCCCCATCCAGCCCCATGGCCAGTGTCTGAGAGGCGAAGCCCAGCTGTGTGCGGGAGCCTGGCACGGGCTCTGCACCTGGAGGTGATGGGAGCTGTGCAGACAGCCACGTGGCAGAGCTTTTCCCTTCCTTTACACCATGCCCTGTGTTTGGAAACCCTCCCCGGAGCCCCCTTCATCTTCGGCAAACCTCTCCTGCAGGGCCCATTTGCTGGGTCCTCAGCGCCGGCGCGGAGCTGCCCTCGTCTCTCTGATTTAGACTGGGCAGGGATGTTTCTTTGTGTCTGTGATGTGCTGCTCACTGCGCAAAGTAATCAATCCCTGTTTGCTGGAGGATTAAATGAGTCCACAATGCAGAACATCGCCCCGTGCAGACGGTGCTGATCCCTGACACCCTGCGCTGATCCCTGGGGGCTTGGGAGAGGAGACGGATGGCTGTCCTGGAGAGGGATGGGTGCACGCAGGGACGTCGGGGCTCACGCCCTGCAGGGCTGCAGTGCTGCCCAGCTCCCTCTGGGTGGGCTGTTGTGGGAAGACAAGAGAGATGCACGGCTGGGTCACTTGCACCTCACACGGGTGTAAGCAGCCCACGCAGTGCAGCCAGGAGGGTCGGGACACTGGGTCCAGAGGTCTTCATCAGCCCCCACCTCCAGTAGCCTCATCCGGAGAGAAGGGGTTAACGGCTCCCTTCAGTGCCGCAGCACTAAAGTTCATTACTTTTGCTAATTGCTTTGAAGTCAGTGATTCAGCAGCTAATGGAAAATGTATCTCTAGGTAATAGATTAATTGGCCACTGCTGACCAGTTTAAAAAGGGGTGTTGGGGAAGGGGCTGCAACCCCGTGCCGAGCTGCCAGCACCGGACCACCCAGCACCACTGCCTGTGGCAAAATGCAGTTTCCCAGTGCCTGGCTGGTGACGCTGCACCGCAGCGGGCTGGTCCCAGCCCAGGAGGCCACAGGGAGCCACAGCAGATCCGGAGGCTGCAGCCACGCAGGGGACACTGTGTGACCGCAACCTGGGGCTGCTGTAACGGGCAGCTGGGCTTCACCTGACAGCAAGGTGGCCAAACGCTGCACTGGGTGGCAGCTCAGGTAAAGGCTTTCACTCCTCCCTTGTGACAAATGCTTTCCTTTAATCTTCAAAGAATGAATGTGTTGAAATAACTTGAATGCAGCCCTGTTAATGACACTGCCAGTGTCACCAGAGAAGCTTTACTTTCCCATGTTATGAATGTGGCCATAAGTACTTTGCAACCATATGGTGATTATGTTTAATAAAGGACATTTTCTGTAATTAAACAGTTTTATTAAGGCATTATTAGCCCTTTAAGTTGAAAAATAGCTGAACAGAGGTGTAATAAGGTGCTAGCGTCTGTATTTGGTGAACAGATGGATGGGAAGCTCCCATCCTTGTGCCAAGCACCCAGTCGCAGGGCCAGGAGCTGCACCATGCTGCGAGGCACAGCCAGGAGCAGCGACACGGGCTGCACCGCGTGCTGAATGCCGGGCAGCTCCGGCCGCAGTGGGTTTTGCTCACTGCCAGCACCAGGGCTCAGGACCCTGCCATGCATCCAGCGGGGCTGTGCCGTGCTTCTGGGGCACTGTTACTGATGTGCAAGGGACTGCCGACTGCCAACTGCCAACCCTGCTGGCACCTTGTTTGCAGGCACAGCACCAGGGCTGTGCCGTTGTGTGCGCTTGGGAGCACGGCTATGGCCGGGATGCTGCCATGCCGGCAGGCTCCTGCTCCCCATCACCAGCACTGATTTGAATAATTCAGTGTGGCCTCGTCTCGGGGGCACCATTGTCTTCAGCGAAGGCAAATCAGCAGCCTGGACAGCCTGTTAAGAGGGCCCCAGCCTGCTGCCTTCTTCTGTAAATCAGGATTAATGAGACGGTGGAGGAAACTCAAAGCCCAGCACAGCTCTGCTGGCAGCTCGCACTGCGCTGCAGCCGGGCTCGCAAGCGGCAGCTGCCTCCATGTCCTCTGGCAGTGGCGGTGCCAGCCAGCAGCGTGCCAGTAACCGGCCCTTGCCCCACACCGCTGTTCATCCCTGCTTCCCACCACAGTCGCAGGTTCTCCACTGCTGGTGGAGGGGATGTCCCACCGAGCCCAGCCTGTGCCATCGCACCCCTGGCAGTGCCCCGCGGCTGCTGACCCCGGACCACACACCTCAGGGCTCGGCGGCGGGAAGATGCTGTTTACAGATAAGAAGGGTGGCTGGTGCAGAGGCACAGCATGGCAAGGTGGTCTTGGCAGTATTAGGTTTACGGTTGGACTCGATGATCTTAAAGGTCTTTTCCAACCTAAAAGATTCTATTTAAGGCACCATGCCACTGAGGCTGGCCTGCGAGTGGGGTCCTGCACGGACCAGATGCCTGTACCCAGGGGGCCAGGCTGGAGCATCCTCTTTGGAAAGCAGCTGTGCACCATCCCCAGCACGCGGTGGGCTTCAGCCCCACCTTTGTACCTGGAGGTTGTGCCAGGGCCCCTTGGCAATTACCCTGCCATTGCTCAGTCATGCTCCTGCCAGATCTGGCAGCAAGGGTCTCCTTTCAGCTGCCCTTGCCCACTCTCGCTGGCACTCATCATCCTCTTGGTCCCGAGACTCCTCTGGGAGCAGGACAAGGATGGGGAAGAAACTCTGTGGGAGAGCTGCCCATGCCACTGCCCTGCGCTGCCAAGCCGTGCCCTTGCACCGGAGGAGGGTTGAACGAGCGGGGCTGGGAGGGATCCTGCAACGCAGGCATTGCATTTGGTGCAGTTTTGCAGCCATAAGGAGCTGCAGGGTTTGTTTTAGGCCCCACCAGCTCTGGAGAAGAGGAGCCGTGGGCACAGCCAGCTGCTCGTGCAAGCACTGACCAGAGGGGAGAGAGGCGTGACATTGCTGGTAACAGTTTTTTCTCCATCTGGATTTGTGCAGCCTGTCCTCTAATCATTTGTACATTATCCATCATCCTCTGCCTCCCCATCCCTGCTGTCGCACAGCTCCAGGCAATCTATCTTACAGTTAAAAAATTGTCTCTCTTACACAGGGGCTTTCAAACAAGACAAATAGAAAGAATAAGATCTGGTATTGAGATGCTGTGTACAGGGCGTGATACACAAAGCAGCGGGTAAAAGATCCCATCTGATTGTCGGGAGCAGATCTACGGCGCTGTCAGCGTGGCTCAGTCTCTCTGGAGGGGGACGAGGAGGATTCAGCCCCAGCTGAGCGGCAGCATCTCCTTTCTGCCACAGCCCGGAGGGCCCGAGCAGCCCAGCCGGCCCCAGCGTGGGCACCGTGCAGCCGGACCAGCCGTCCTCAGTGGCTTTCCCAACACCTGAGGACAAAGTCTGGCAGCCTGGCGCAGAGCCTGGTGCAGAGCCTGGCACAGAGCCCTCCTGCACGATCTACCTGCGGTTCCCAGTCTGCTGGGACTGACCTATTGCTGTTGCTGCTGTTGTTATTCTGCCTGTGAAACCACTCGCATCTTGGGTATTTTGGACTTCGTTATCGGTTAGTCCAGATCGTGTTGGGCAGGAGAGGCAGGGAGGGCAGGCAGCACCGCGGGCTAAGCCCACCGCAGCTGCTCCAGGAGTCGGATGGAAATCTGAACACAGAGAACAGCTCAGACCTGACAGCTGGGGTAAAACTACGTGTTACTGGTACCAGCAGAGATGTACCTGGTCTGTGTCAAACTCTGTTCCTGCAGCGGCTGAGTGTTGCCTTACAGGATTTCTCTTCTTTCTGTAATAAAGTTATTGTAATTCCCGTGCTCTTTCTCTTCCCTGGGCAGAGCTACCCAGCGGTGGCTGATGCCACGGGGAGCGATGCCCTCGGTGCAGCACCTCTACCAGGGCTCATGTGTCCAAAGCTGATGGCGATCTGTGCAAAGGCCTGGGTGTGACTCAATTAGTTATAGTGTTATCAAAATGCTGATGAGACCATCATCACGCCATGGAAGACAAGAGGGGTGCCTGCCAAGCACCCCGCCTCCCCCAAAGGTTTTCTGCTAAAACACACCTGCTTTTGAGGAGGAGCGGATAAATATATGCTTAGAGCCTGCCAGTGTCTGCGCACGCTCAGAATAGCTGAAGAATCAGGATGAAACACTAAATGTTCCCCTTCCAGCCTGGTTCCCGGGGGTGTGAGCACCCAGGGAGCCGCGGCTGCCGGCGGAAGCTGTGCCGGTGCCGGGCTGCACGGGCGCTTCCGGAGCCGCAGGGAGCAGGGCATGCTGCAGCTCTGTTGAGATGCAGAACCTCGCTTTTTCCTTGCTCCCTAATGAGACAAAATAAATTTACGTGGTGCTGGATTCCCCCCCTTCCCTCCTCTCACGCTAAAGCAAAGGCAGTTTTACGCTAGTTTAGACAACCTCCGCTCTCGCCTGAGCTGCGAAGCTCGCAAGCTGCCTGCATTTTTATGAGCTGACTTGTTATATGCGGTGGAAGTATGCAAAATATGTCAAGCCCAAGCAGAGATTTGAATCGAAATGACTCTAATTACTTGTAATAATTTTTGGATTCCAACATAAAACAATGTTAAAAAAATTCCATTACAATAGTTAGAAGACAAATCATTTAGCGAGTCCCTTACTTTATTGCTTTATTAGACAATTTACTTTGCAACATTTTGAACATGTGATTGGGTGATTGCCCAGAGCTATTCCACTGTAAGCTGCTTTAACAGAGAGTTCAGCCCTTGTCATTAGTCAAAAAGTCAAACACCATCACAGTATGTCCAATGGCCTTGTCAAATTAGCCACTATCTCCAGTTGTTAGCGTGGCACCAAATTGGGAGAAAAGCTGTGTCCTCTTCCTCGTCCCCTTCCTTTCTTCATCTCTAGGGCAATGAAGTTGGTGAATGGTCTGGAGCACAAGTCTTACGAGGAGCGGCTGAGGGAGCTGGGGTTGTTTAGTCTGGAGAAGAGGAGGCTGAGGGGAGACCTTATTGCTCTCTACAACTGCCTGAAAGGAGGCTGTAGTGAGGTGGGGGTCGGTCTCTTCTCCCACGTAAGAAGTGATAGGATGAGAGGAAACGGCCTCAAGCTGCGCCAGGGGAAGTTTAGGTTGGATATTAGGAAAAACTTCTTCACTGAAAGAGTAGTCAGGCACTGGCACAGGCTGCCCAGGGAAGTGGTTGAGTCCCCATCCCTGGAGGTATTTAAAAGATGGGTAGATGTGGTGCTTGGGGACATGGTTTAGTGGTGGACTTGGCAGTGATAAGTTAATGGTTGGACTCGATGATCTTAAGGGTCTTTTCCAACCTTAACAATTCTATGATTCTAAAATAAGCCGGGTTGGTTCCTCCTTGGTGAGAGCGGCTGACGAGGAACACGGCTGCCGGAGCCACCGGGTGCAGCACGGCCCTCCATGAGCACCCAGTGCTGCGCAGCCCCAGCACAGGACGCATGAGCAGGTATGGATCAAATGTATTTTAACCGGTGCAAATATTCCTGGGGGATTCATTGCAGCCTTCAGCTGGAAGCTGGCCATGGGCGATACCTGGAGCCCCAGCCAGGCGGCTGGCCGGAGAGCGGGGTGAGCAGGGTGAGGCGTCCCTCACTGAGGCTCACTGGTGGCCCAAAATTTTACATTTTCTCAGTGGGAAACTTCTCTGAGCTGGTCACACTGACTACCTGATGGGTTTGCAAAATCTCATAATGCTGCTAAAGCAGAGGGGGTCTCATTATCTGGAACAGAGCACTGTTTTAGCAGCAAGAGAAACTAAATAATGTCTTGTTGCTGCAATGAAACTGTGTCCCCTCCAGTCATTAGTGTTTGAGAGTAACCTGGCTACCAGGGATGACTAATTTGGCTGTGAGCACCAGCTGATCACCCATAGCGGGTTTTTAGCACTTTTGGGTTAATGATTCCATAAAGATAAAGAACTATCTGTTTTCTTTTTCTGCCTTTTTTTCCTTCTCTTTTAAAATTTCTATCACTGCACCAGGAAGGCTGTCAAGTTTTCCAAAGCCCAGCACTAATCTCTTTCTCTCTGACTGTGCCTGAACTAGGCAGTTTAGTGCTCAGCTTTTCCATGTTCCTGCAGATGCCAATGTTCACAAGCCCAGCACCCACTGCAGAGAGTCCAAGCCTATTGCATTTGCATTTTTTGCAAATATCTTCCATTTTGCTGCTGAGGGTAATGTGTACGGCCAGGGCAGGGGCCCAGGGCAATGCTGACATTAGAAGCAGGAGGGAGGCACCGGAGCTGGCTTGTGTGCGGCAGGGACGCCCGGCCCCTCCGAACCAGGGCTTGGGGAAAGGCTCGGACCTCCTCGTGCTGGAAGACAGAGACGTCCTCTGCCCAGCTGCCGCTGCCTCTTCTGCACCTGCGGGGTTTCATCTGCTTGGATGGCACAGAAGGCGTTCAGGCCAGGCACACCTGGAAGCCCTTCCCCATACCCATTCAGGCTCGGAGCCGCTCTAACAGGGCCAAGTTGCCTGAGTGCCGGGGATCATCCCTCGGCAAGAGGACAGGAGGGCAAGAGCGGGGAGCAGCGTGGTTTGGGGAAAGCAGCAGGACACACTGGAGGGACGATGTTTACTTAAATAATACCAAAAATTTGAAAACACCCTCTCCTAAGAATCCTATTCATTATAAACTTGCATTCTTTTCAAATATTAATGAACATAAAAGATGATGTAGAGTAAAGAGAAATAACAATACATCAGGAATGCCCATTTTCACTAGTATTTTGGAAAATTTAGCATAAACCACAAGTACAATGTGAAGAATTTACATAAATATGAATGACATCATGCATCTCTTCCTTATACATTTAGTTTCCTAATTTTTTGCAACCACAACTTGAATTTTCTTGCCATTCAACACTGTTATGATGGTTTCAGCATTCAGGTCCTCATTAATCTGCATTCTGCAGGCGGTGTGATGCACGGCCGTGGCACGCATGGCCCCCATGCACCCCCGGGGCTGGAGCTCCAGCCGCTCCATCGCTGTGTCCTGGCCCCATCACACCTTGCTCCACATGCAGTAGTCTGCCTCAAGCCTGACCCCCATGGTGGTGGGACGGGATGGGACAAAACACCTTGCTGGACCGTGCCCAGAGCCCGCCCGGCCAGCCTGGCTTGCGAGCGGATTCAATAAGCCAAAATCAAGAAATGAGGTGACATGATGCAGGTGTGGAGGTGCCAGGGATTGAATCTCTGCAGCTGGGTGCCTGTCAATCTACTGCTTTAACAGAATCTCATCCTGGTAGTTTGGGCTGCAAAAATACTGTAATTTGCACTGTAAAAGAATAATAAAAGATAAGATGTTGAACAAACTGCATCAGCAAATTAATGGGAAATTCCACTCTGAAGATGGAGTTTGGGATTCCTGGGATTTTTTGGGGAACAAGTGACTCCAAACAAGCCCCCCTTTCAGGGAAAGCAGGGTTGCCACTGCTGTGCAGTGATGGCCTTGGCTCCCCACAGCACCATGATGCTCAGACCGCCACAGGCGCATCCCAAACCTCCTGGGAGCTCGAGGTGCTTCCCCCTTCCCAGGAGCAGATCAGCAGTGCAGTGCGGTCCCACGCATGTCCTTTCACCCCACGCAAACAGAGAGACCAGGCGATACAGACAGCACTCGCAGAGCCCCAGGGCAGAATTAATCTCTATCCCTGCAAATCAACATGCATTTATGCCAATTTCTGTCTTATTCATGAAGCGTGCAGGATAGATGCTAATGACTGAATGGATGATTATGAACCATTCCTCTCATTTACACCATGCGTGTCAGCTCAGGAGACCCAAGAGTGTTTGCTGACTTGGCTGAGGAGGTCAGGCAGCAACCAAACCTGCCTGCACAAACCAAAGCAGGCAAAAACTTTCAAAAGGTCTCCTGGCTTTTGAGAAAATCCTCCCCTGCAGTCACTCAGGCATGCAGTTTCTCCAGACAGAGCTTGCTGTGCTTTGGCATGTCTTCGCACAGCACCTGGAGCAGCAGGGAACTGGTCCCTTCCCAGGTCCTCAGCATTGGGATGGTAGAAACAGCCCATCAGGAACTTGGTCCCAATCCCAGCGGTGGCCAGGAGCGGAGCGCTGTCACACTCGGCACAGCCAGGCAGGGATGCAGCCTCCTGCGCATCCCGGGTGAACCCAGGATTTGCAGCTCCTGCGTCCAGCCCTTGTCCCTCCGCAGCCTCCCGCTCCCCCCAGCCCCTGTGCTGCTGCTGGGAGCCACTGACCCAGGAGGCACCTCGCCAGGCAGCTCCACACACGCTAGCCAGGGACCCCCAGGGATCCTCAGCCACGAGTGAGAGACCCCTGCTCCGTGCCCACTGCTGGGTCGGAGCAAGATGTGGCTCAGCACGGCCGCTCGCGCTGCTGAGGAGTGTTCCAGCTCACTGCCTGCATCTCGGCTTGCGTTTGTACAGCAAGGGAGCTGATGTGTGTGAACCGTCCCGACACCTGTCCCCATGCTGGTGACACACTGCGGCTCTGCATGCGGTGATGAGGGAGCTCGCTCTGGCAGCAAGCTCCGGCTGCTGCTCTCACTGAGCCGTGCCACAGCAAAAACCACCTTGTGCTGCACCGCTGATGAGATTCACGCCGTGAGAGGATTTGTGTGCGAGGGGAACCCCTGCGCTCGCCACGGCACAGGGTCCATGCCCAGAGCAGGCGCCGGGCTGGCCCTTAGAGCTCACACACATGAGCAAGCCAAACCCAGGCATCTCCCCGACTCTGTGGATGGCGGAGAGGTGCAAGGCATTTGCTGCTGGTGAGATCTGCCCCCAGACTTTGCGTTCAAAGCCTTGGTGCAGGCAGCCGCCGAGCTGGAGATGCAGCCTCTGGATGCATGCAAAGCCGCAGGCGGCTCTCTGCATGCCGGACCTGGGGCAGGACCACCGCATGCTGCATGCCTGCCTGCACCCACATCCATGTCAGCAGCACCCTCCCTGGGGGCTGGCAGCCACCCTGCAGCCCGGGAGCTGGTCCGGTGGATGTGACCCCAGCTGCCCCGCTGCAAGGTGCTGCCGTGGGGGCGGCTGGGCAGGAAGCCCTTACACCCACGGGGTTTGGCCCCATCACAGCGCAGCACCGTGCGGACAGGGGCTGTCGTCGGGCTGCGCTGCCGGTGATCGTGAGGAAGGGAGCGTTAAGCACGTGTCAGCGGCAGCCAACCCGGCCCTTCATTTAGACAGATTAAGCAAGTTGCTTATTGCCTGTGACATAATTTAGATGAATGGTGTGGGTAATCCATCAGGCAGACCCCTGCGCAGGCCCTGCGAGCAGCCGGTGGGGGATCCCATTACCTTACATGTGTTAACAGCCAAACTCCTTTGTATAAACAACAAAGTGGCTCTCCTGAAAAGGCCGATTTTCCCTCATTGTCTGGGAAAGAACTGGCGGGTCGCTGGTGATGGATGGCGACGGCTGGCAGGGCGGGATGCGGCCATGCCGCGGGTGAAGAGGGACATCGTGTGGGGATGCGCCGATGCACCGCACCGTGCCACGCTGCTGCACGCTGCATGCTGCTCCCCCGCACGCTGCATGGCTGCATCACTGCACGCTGCATGCAGCATGCTGCACCACTGCACCCCCGCGCACTGCACAGCTGCCCGCTGCATCACTGCACATCGCATGCTGAACACCACATGCAGCACACCGCACGCTGCACCGCTGCACTGCCACTCTTGAGCACCACGCTTCCCCCCAGTAATGCTTTGCCCAGCCTGGATCAGCAGCACCTGCACCAGGTCCCTGGGGAGCCCCGGCTGCACCAGCCCCGGCTGCTGGCACCTGGCTGATGGGAGCCACATCCAAGGGGAAGCTGAGCTCCTCCGTGGGGTGTTTTCCTCCCCCTTCACTGTTGTTGCTGGGGTACAACTGAGTTGTGCCCTTGTTCCCTTGCACAGTTGCAGATCAACAGGTTTCTAGCTGCTTAAGCAAAGTGATTTGGGGAGAACATTTATGGCTTGTTCTTCATAAATTCTGAGGTGAGACCTGACTAGTGCAGTGCTGCAGGTAGGGAATCAAGAACTGAGAAGTCACAAACCTGGCACATTGGGGCATCCTCAGTAAAACTAACTGGGCTGTAAGACATCCCTTGCTTGTTCTGCTCTCTGCAGGGTGCAGCGAGCGCCGAGACCAACACGTCAGGACACGCAGGTGATACGGGAAAACACGAGCTGTAGTGCTGCAGGGTAAAACTGCAGGAGAAGCAGCAGCTTTCCCTCTCCCACCCATCGGGTGTTCGGTTTGGCAGCCCCACTGCTGCGTGTCCCCGGGGAGGCTTGGCGGGGGGGGTCCCGCAGCCTGGCTGCAGCAGCCTCTCCTCCCTCTGGTGTTACTCTCAATGGTCCCACGGAGGTCGATGTGTCCCTGGGGTGCAGCCACCCTCGCATCAGTTAAACGAGGTTGAGTGGGGGGGTCAAACCCCATGATTGGAGCTGGGTCAGTCCCCTGGCAACAATCAACATTAAAATTCTCATTAGGCTTTTATTAGAGGCACAAAAAAGAAGGAAAGGAGTTACAGCATCTTAAACATTGAGCGTTAAGCAAAGCTTTCAATTAACAAACCATTTATTTCCTTTCCCCTTGGCAAGAGCCAGGCTTTAAAAAGGGGAAACCCAAAATCTTTCAGCCAGCAGTGGAGATGGTGACACCGCGCTTGGGGCATTAGCTGAGAGTGGCTGCTGGTGGTGGTGGTGCTGCTGCTATTGTTGGAGCTGATCTCGCTTCCTTGGAGACAAAATAAGAAAAACACACACAAAGGGGAGAAAAACAGCAAAGAGAGAAACTGCTGCTTCAGTGTGTGGCACCCAGCCCCGCTTGCTGCTTTGGCAGGCACGGAAGGAGTGGCACGGGGACCCTGGCCCAGGGCTGCCGCAGGAGGCAGTGAGGAGAGGAACATGGGCACTGGGTGGCAGGGGACAAGCCACGGCCAGGGGAGCCATTGGACTGGGCCCCTGAGAGCCAGTGAGGCATCCCCGCCCACAGGCATCCCCCTGGAAAGGCATCCCTGCTGGAACCACCCCACCTCCAGGAGCTGAGGTCTCTCTGGGGTCTCAGGGCAATGTGACGGCTGTGCCAGAGACCCGATGAGGAGGCTTCCCCATACTGAGCCCTCATCCCCCAGCACAGCCCGCAGAACCAGCAGAAAGTGCCGGAGCACATCCAGCAGCTGAGCCACCAAAGGTCATCTCCATCAGGAGAGTCCCTGCTATACTCCAGCCTTAAAACCAGCCACCAAAGTCATTTCTTGCTCCTCAACTCCCTACCAGGAACATTATCCCTTAATTGCTGCATTTATTCAGACTTATTCTGTATATCTAACAATAATGAGTATATTAGATATGTAATTATTACTGTCATAAACGTAATAGTGACAAAACAATAATTGAAATAGTGTCTATGAGGATAATTCACCATTGCAATTAATACTGCCCTGCTTAGTTAATATGTCACAGTTTAAAATAAATGCTGTCATTACTCCATTACTAATACTGTGTTATAATAATTATTGCGGTAATAATTAAGTGTCTATAGTGATCATGGATTGCCATAGATCGGAATAAAAATCACCGTAAATAACGCAGGAGAAATAGCCACCAGAGAAGAGGTGAGTTTTAGCAGAGAGCTTGACGTGGGGATGCTCTTTGTCTGCACCGGTGTGATGAAATTCATGAGCAGCGGCTCTGCTCGCTGACCCCTGCCCGCCCCGGCATGTCAGCTGCCTCGCCGTGCCGCTCCGGCAATCCAGGTGCAGCCTGGCGCCTCCCGGCATCCACCCCCAAAAGTGCCTGAGCATCCTTGCACGGCACAGTGCTGGCGAGACAGGGGGATTTGCTGGGTGGGATGTGCATCCCCACAGGGTTGTGCTGGGTGGGAAGATGCACAGTGCCTGCAGCATCTTTGCTTTCCTGGGATGCCAAAGCACCTGGGATGGGCACATTTCTCCAGGGAAATGTCACCCAAGCAACATCTCTTGTGCAGAGGAGGGTCCTGCACTGTGGCTGAGCGTGTGAATAAGCCCTGTTGCAAAAGATGGGAGGATAAAAGACCACCAGCAACAGCAGTAAAAGGCAGATCGCCTGAGTGCTGGCTAGCTGGAGCGAGGAGCAGATTCCCATGAGCATCTCCCTGCTGCAGCGCCTGCACTCATGCACCCAAGATGCCCGCAGGCAGCAGCAAGCCTCCGCAGGGATGCCCTGTCCATTGGGAAGAGCTGGGTGAGAGTGGATTAGCTGCCAGCTTGGCAGGTTGCTCCCAACACCTGCAAGGAGGCTTTAAAGCACTCAGTGCTGCCAAGCATCACCAGCTGCTCCACTTTGACTTTTTTGGTACGGAAACTTTCACAGTGCAAACTCTCCTGGCCGGTTTGCGGCAGGGCAGTGTTGCTGGAGCCCCGCAGCAGGGTCCCCTTCGCTGCGTTAGCCCCCTGCCCATGCTTTCCTCCTGCACTTTTGTTGAGTGTGTTTTCTACCCAATGCACTTCACGATAACTCAACTTTACTGGAGTTCAACTCAATTTTCTCAGATTAAATAAAATTTCAAAGTGTCACTCACTAGCAAACTATCAGTTGGAAGGTGGTTGATTTTTCTAACCCTATCTCTGGTCCAATTACAATTTTTAATCTATATGTAGATAATGGTGAACAAAACCCCTGTAGAAATGTCAAGAGTGAGGAGGTTATTAGCTTAGTTTTAATTACTGTCTATCATTCTTAGAAAACCGCAGTAACCTGATAAATTAGGTGACAGCTCCGGTTGTAGGAGTTTAGGTGGGCTTTAAAGGCAGATGATTTTTTTAACCAGAGGTATTTGGGGGTGGGCTGTCCTTCCAGGTGGGCAGCATTAATGTCAGCAGATTTTGCCGGGTCTCCTGCTGCCTCCCCGTCCCCGGCGCGGGCACTTGTCCTCCTGCAGCACCCTCCCTGCACGCAGAACCCAGCCCCAACGGCTGGGAAATCCCCCCATGTCTTCCGCTGGGAAGCGGCTGGCAAGGCAGCTTATTTGTTCAAACCATCATTTGAGGTGAGTTTTGTTTCTAAATGAGCAGGGGACGGCACCCAGAGCTCGTCTCATTGACAAACAGTGTGTCCATCGCTTTTAAGGAGACAAGCTGCCATTTCGCTCCCCTGAAAAGCACATAATATGACAGGTGAAATGTCAGAAATGAGACTAAAGGCTTGGGGAAAACATTCTTCAGCTGTGAAGTATTCCCGCTAGGAATGTTAAACTGTAGATTAAACGTAAATGTCTCTAAAAGCCTGGAACGCAGCACACTTCATCAGCCGCGGCCTCCGACGTGTACACACACACATCGCCATGTGTGCACACGCGGGGCCGTTCAGAGTTGGACTCAGCGCCCGCTCCCAGCGGCTCCGGAGCTGCCGAGATGGGCCCTGGCCGAGGGCAGGGCAGGGGACGGGGAAGCAGCATCGGCATCTGCCTCCATGCTCAGGGCAGGGGCAGGTTTCGGGCAGGACACGGCTGATCTCCCTCCTCCGCAGCCAGCGCACTGTCCCCAGGATCTGCTCTGGAGGATTTCCCAAACCCTCACCTCCGAAGGTGCCGGCGGGCACACTGCACGGCTTGGAGAGGGGCCAGGCTGCTGGCGCTGCTGCGGGATGTCAGGGGGATGCTCCAGTCACGGCGAGGGTCCCCTGTGCTCCTGTCCCCGCACAGGAGCTCTGCGGGCTCACAGGTCTGCGGGGATCACCGTGCGTGACAGGGCTGTATCCATCAGCCAATAAACAGTTCATTGCACTGAAAGAATTATCTTTGCTGGCATTAAGGTCGGCTGTAACACAGACATTATTACTAGCAGGAGGCATATAAGTAGAGCCTGTGGCAGATAGCGGCCTCTAACTCTTTATTATTTATACCGAAGCTCCTGGGAGGTGGAGGCATGGGTCCCCGGAGCCCGCAGGGACGGCTGCGTTCGCCCTGTGTTTCATGGGAACACCCTGGGACAGGGCACGGGGAGCAGAGAGCTGCAATGCCGGGTCCAGCAGCAGCTCCTCCTGTGTGCTCCTGGTGATGGAGTCCTTCTCCTGGCCAGGTCTGTGCAGCGCCTGGAGCCCTTCTTTAGCCGTGAATAACGCGGGAGCGAATAAAACCTGGAAGACATTTAGGGACCCGGTGGGGTTTCGGCTGCACACTCGGCTGCACCGGCCACATGTCAGTTTGGCTTGCCGCGGCCCGCTGCTCGCGGTGCTGTCGGTGCTGCCGGACAGTGAAAAGCATCCCGGTGGCAAAACACCCCGCTGGCAGCTCGGGCAGCCGGTGCGGGCAGCTTGGCTTGTGCTCACTGAGCCGAGAGCCCTTCAGTAATTCACTAGCCGCATCCTTCATGGCATTAAGCTCAATTTTTCTCTAAATAAAACTCCAAGGAACGCACGCACGCTTACCTGCAGCACGCTGCCCAGGCTCCGGCAGCTCCTGCCAAGCCCCGGGGCAATGGTAGATGCCCACGTGGGTCAGAAAACTGCTGCCATCCCGGCCACCTGACATTGTCATGGAAATCCTGATGCCCTTCTGCACTTTCCAAAATTAAAATGTGCCTCCTCTATAAGTTGTTATCAAAAATAGAAGCATTTTATCTATCTTTAGTACTGAACACAGATTGCATGGAGACATTCAATTTGGAGTCAATTTAAATTTCAATTGTCTGTGAAATCTAAATCAATAGGCTATAGTTCAATGGCGCTTTAATAAAACAGGACATAACAGAGAAATCATTAGGGATTACATATGATAAGAGATTGAAAACAGTGTCTGTGTAATGGTGGAGGAGCCATTAGAGAATTACCTCAAGCATTTGCAAGTAAACCAACAACCTCCTTCTCCTCCTGAGACTAACAAGAAGACTTAATTGTGCTGCAGTGGCTAAAAATACATCTCTGTCAGCCCTTGGATTGGTAGATGATTTACAGGGACATAAAACCATCAGGGTGCTCCATGGCTCCTCGGCGCGGGTCAGCCTGCTCCGCTCCCCAGCCACCTCTTGTCCCGCGCTGCCGTCCCTCGTCCCTCTGCCCAGCCACACTCCGGGAGCTGCTGTGCACAGTGGTGCGGCAGAGCTGCAGCTCCCCTTCACGTCCCCAGCAGTGTAATCACTGTCCCCAGTTAACGGGAAGGTAACTGGGGGTCTGGGCAGCTCTGGACACACAGCCAGGTATTTAGAGGTGGGAACTACCTGCAGTGATATATTACACTGGGTTAAACCTCCCCCTGATTTATGTGGATGGTGTGACATAGAGCAGCTCCCAAACAGCATTATTTAACTTTTATTTGCATTTAATAATAATTCACTTTTCCTTAGCTCGTTGCAAATTATCAGAATCAGACTGAAGATGAGATTGGATTTCATCAGCCTTGGTTTCCCACTCCTAGATGAGAGAATCATCTGCATAGAAATGGCGTTCTTGGGGTGAGAGGGGAGGACGGCGATCACTCATCCGCCACGCAAGCAGCGCTAGCCCTGACCCGGCTGTGCCAGGTCTCCTGGCGAGGTGCAGGAGCGGGGGCAGCCGTCCCAGTGCCACATGGCGGGGTGACCCTCGGGGGCATTGGCCAAGGGGCTGCCCAGGGAGAAAGAGCTCATGATGAGCACAGAGGAAGGGACATGGCATAGCTGTGCCTATCCCCGCTGCTGTAAGAGAGGTGGAGGCAGCGAGGGGGGGAGGAAGAGATTGGATTGGATTGGATTGGATTGGATTGGATTGGATTGGATTGGATTGGATTGGATTGGGTTGGGTTGGGTTGGCTTGGACTGCACAGAATTGCATCACATTGCACATCACTGCATTTCACAGCGCAGCACTGCATTGCACAGCATCGTGCAGCATCAGATGAGGTTGCATGCACTGCACAGGCAGCTGGAGGCGAGACCGACCCCTCCGCAGGCCGGAGAATCATGTCCCTGCTGCTGGCAAGGGGAAGCTCCAGTGCTGGTCCCCAGGCCATCGCTCTGCCCGCTCACTGGGGCTGGCCCTGTGCGCGGCTTTGCCTGGCAATGTCCTCATCAGTAATTGAACTAAAAGTAGTTTTAATTGCTGCAAATCCCACCAGTCTAGGGGGGAATAAAGGCAATAGAAGACATTGACATAATCACAAGAGTTTTTTGAGGTTGTCAGAAAAGCCTCGACAGCCAAAGTGTCCCCAGCCACCACAGGGGGACACAGCCAGGGCAGAGAGGTGGGTGTGTGCATGTGTGGATCCACAGAGGAGTTTGCTAGACAGAAATTTAACATGGAAGTGCAAGGGCTGAACTGACAGGGCAGTCTCCATCCATCCCGGGCGGTGTGGAGCAGCTGCATGGCCCCGGCGCTGCCCAGGAAGGCACCAAGCTGCTGCTCAAGCCACTGCCGGGGGGCAGAAAGCTCTGCAGGGCCAGAGAAGGGCTGGTTTTGCCTATTTTATACCAGCGTGATAGGGAAAAAAAATCTAAACCCAAGATTAACAATTTCAATAACAAACCAAGCGAAGTTAAGGGCATTTGAAAAATGTTTTTACAACCTTTGGTTAACCTGCAGTAACAGCTGTTTGAGTGCGTATAAATAAGACTATTCTGTGGAGGAGACAGGAAAAATTGGTTTTATTTTAAAGGACACCGTTTGGCTCCCGCGGTGCAGTGGCATCTGAGGAAATATTGTGTAGCAGCGACTGCGCGTCATGTTTAATACTCAGAAATGCAGCCATGGAGAGCAATACATTTGCTGGCTCCTGACAGCTGGAAAGCTGGGGTGTATTTTAAAAGCAGCTTCTCTCTCGGAAGGAAAATTTTGAGATGGATGCAGATGAAAAAAACCCTTCAAAATAGCCAGGATGCTTTCCAGCTGTGAGCAGCCTGGTCTAGGGAGGCGAGGGTCATGGCTTGGGGATGCTCGGGGGTGCGGAGGGGGCTCGGCGGGGGCTGCCCGGCTCTGCCTTGCCGGCAGCGCTGCAGCCGTGCCCCCGGCACATCCCTCCCACCCACGCCTCGGCTCAGGACCGAGGTGCCCCAGCCCTGGGTGCTGCCACCCACCCTCCTGGCATTGCAAGGACAGGGGCTGCCACCCGCCATGGCCCCGGGAAATACATCCCCTGGAATAACAGCCATAAAATACAAATAATCCCCACTGCCCCTTTTGTTAGAAAAAATCATGGCCTGGCTTGGAACCAGAGACATTCTTTTCTCCACCTGAAAATAAGTGTCACGCTGCTTGCCACTTCAAACCCTGCCAGAAAGGACTCGGGAGTCCACTAAAGAGTGAGACTTTAAGCCGCGCCATTAAGAATTACAAGAGATCCACTGGGCAGCGTGGAAATACAAGAAATACTACAATGCCAGTGCTAAAACCTAATGAGAAATGGAACAAGCTGAGACAGAAGCTTAACAAGAAATACTGGACAAGTCCCCCAAGAAAAACTACAGGCAGCAGTGGAGAGGAGCTGCCAGCCAGCTCTGCAGCCGTATTGATCAGGGCCGGAGAAATAAGAGGAGGCCTTTGGAAAGTAGATAAACAGGGAGATATACAGTGGGAGAGATCCAGAACTGATGAAAACAGGAGAAAATGCAGCTTAAATCAAAGGGCAAATACACAGAAAGAGAAAAGGTAATAGGATTTGTGTTTATGGCTAAAGAGGGGAGTTGTGGGGAGGTGATCAGACACAGCGGTAATTGAAAAGAAATGGAAAATGGAGCTCAGTATAAATATTTTCCTGGGAGAAAGTGGGCTGAAAACTTGAAATAAGCCATTATTAATATCAGTTCTAGCCTGAATCTGGGAAGAATATGCAGGGAGGTGTGAGGGAGCAGGGGTGTGGGCAAGGGATGGGGAGCGAAAGTAAGCGGTTACGGTGCAGAATGGCTTCTACCTGCCCGAGGTGGCCCATCTCTAAGCCGTGCCAGGGGTCAGGCGAGGAAGGTCTCCTCTGGCTGGGCAGAAGGCTGAGGATCCCCCTTCCTCGCCTGCTCAAAAGCCAGTGGCAATGCCCCACTGCCCCAGCCTGCGGCACGCCCGGCCCCTCCTGCCTGCCCTGCAGTGAAGCGATGCTGCTGCAGCTCTGGGGGCTCCTCCGCGGGGGAGCAGGGCTGCGATGAGCTCCTGGGGCAGGGACAGCGTAGGGCTGGCATGGCATGGGGCAGGGATGGTGTGAGGCAGGGCTGCAGGGTCTTCTGCCCACCCTGGGGCAGGAGATGGGCATGCAGCGTGGTCCATGACCTCTCTGCCCATGCAGGGGGACGCTGCTGGCTCCGGGACAGCACAGCATTAACCCCGAGGTCGTGGGGGTCCAGGGCTCGGGACTGAGTGGAGGGTCCCTGTCCCTCACAGACTCGGAACGAGGAGGCCGGGACCCGCGGCATGGCTGTGCAGGGCTGGGTAGACCGCGCGCTGCCGGCAGCTGCCTGCCTCCACCTCCAGGACTCCAGTACCATAAAGCAGGGAGCCGATACACAAATTCTCCGCCTCCTGCCTACTAAATCTCGCCTGTCTCTGACTTGCTGCAAGACACACTCACTAGCATGCAGAAAATATGTGCTGGGTGCGGGAATTTGCAGCCACCTCGCTCGCTCCATCAGTGCCGGGCAGGGGTGGGAGGCTCCTGCACTGGGGGCCGGGGCCGGGGGCTCAGCTGCTCACGTGTGCGCCTTGTACACCCAGGGCCTTTCCTGGGCAAGGGCAGGAGCAGCCAGCTCTGCCCGCTGTCCCCGGGGGGATGAACCCCGCTGCATGGGGGGAGCTGGGGCCAGCTCTCTGCATCCCACCCAGCTGCAGCTGGTCTGGATGCGTGTGCGGGGCCCCCAGACCCAGGTGGGGTGGGGGCTGGAGGGGCTCTGGGTAATGGGGGGCCCATTGTATCCCACCAGGTGCAGCCCATCCATCCCTCTCCCAGAGGGGGCTTTTGGGGGCGACCTCACAGCCACCCCAGTCGGGGGGGCTGCTTACAGGGAGGGATGGATCCCCCCCTGCGCCCCTCGCAGCTCTCCAGCGGCTCCGCCGTGGTTGCCATGGCAATGAGAGAGGAAGGTTCCCCTTCACCTCCCGTGATGCTCGGCGCCAGCATTCCTCCGCATGGCCATGGCCGCGCTGCCAGGCCGCCACTGAAATATTAATCAGAGCTAATTGCCAGGAAGCCACCCCCATCCTCCGTGCCGAGTGCGGCAGCTGCCAGCACAACGTCATCCCCAACCCACAGCTTGCCCTCCACGGCACCGTGCTGTCCCTGGCAGTATAGGGAGTCCTGGTGTCCCCAAACCTGGCCCGGACTGGGGCCAGCCATCCCTGCGGTGACGAGCATCATCGGGCTGGTCCCCTGCTTCTCCTAAACACTGCCAAACCTCCTCACACTGCACTGCCCAAAAGCCGATATATTTCCCACATCTAAAAAAAGTAATTAAATGGAAAGGTCGTTCTTATTTATTCTTTTGTTACGCAAGCCCCGAGCTATCAAACAGTCAAATTAAGTCTTGGAAATGTTTAATGAAGGATGGGGGCTGGAGGTAGGGGCCGGCAGGGAGTGGCATGGGGCTGCTCTGGGGCTGGGCAGATGCTGCGGAGACGCATCCCAGGGCGAGGGGTTGTGTCTTATCAGGAGGCAGATTTGGGAAAAGCAAAGCAGGGGCAGTGGGCAGCGTGTGGGCTCCCAGGAAAACAGCACATCAGTTCAAACAGCCATTTGTGTTGCAAAGACATCCACGTACAACAACGGGGCTGCCCCAGTGACGGCACTGCAGGGTGCATCCTCGGCACCGCACCCGGCGGGCACCAGCGCTGCCAGGCAGGGACAGGGTGGCAGCAGCACCGCAGCCGCAGCCTGATGCATTACCCACGCAAGAGCACAATGTTCGCAGGGGAAGAATTTTTTTTAATAGGGCCCCATGGAGACATCAGAGCAATTTTCAAGGAGGTTTGAAGCCACCGGGAAGCTTATTAGATCCGTTCTGCAGAGTTAATTTGATGTTGGTAATCAGTGAGCAAGTTAAGCAGTTAAGGAGATAGTGGCTGCTGAATGGTTTGGCTGTTTAGCCTGCTTGTAAGCAGTGGTTACTAATGAGTGGTTCATGAATATGAATGAAAGATGATTACAGTGTGGAAAGGGCAGTCAGCAAACCATAAACTTAATTTTAATCTTTTTATTATCATAGTCACGTTATTAATAATAGACTTTCCATTAAGACCAAGCTTCATCAGCCAATTACTGCACTCCCTTGCATCCCCTGGCAGCGCTCAGCACCAGGCTCCACAGGGGGACAAGGACGGGAACAGCCACACTGTAACGTGCCCATCACCGGGGCATCTGGTCTCCTCCATCAGTGTGGGCCAGACCACCGGCGACCCTCACCCGCCCCCCCCCGCCCAGGGCCGATGCTTGTAGAGCGGTACAAGGAGCCAGGCGCTGAGACCACCCGTCCTTCTCCTCCTCTGGGAGCAGGGTAGCCCTGTCCTGCCAGCCACGAGCATCCCGGTCACCACCACGGGGGTGGCACACGGCAACTGAACACTGTCCCTCGCTCCCCATAAAAGGATGGTCCTATTGTCTCCGTCTCTAATTAATTGTAATTATTTTCTTATGGCACTATCGATATGGGCTGCTCGTGTAATGAGGCAGCAGTTCCTGTGTGAAATGCTGAAGCAAGGAATGTAGAACATGTTAAAAAATATTAATCTACAAATGAAAATGATTTTAATTGGATTCTGCCTTTGGGGTCGGGTCACTGTTACATTTTCAATCAGAGTTGTCCAGTCAGCAAAGCGGCTGCACAGCCCTTTCAAATGGAAACGGCGAGTGGCTTGCAGAGGTTAATAGGAATGTTGGAAAATAAATAGGTTATTGATTGATAATAACAATAAGCTGACTCCAGTCCTACCTTGGTGACCTTCCCTCACCCAACTTAGAGAAAACTCAGTTAGCATCTAATTATGGATCGCCTTACAATCCTATGTATTAATGAGCGTGTGCGGCAGCGTGGGCCAGGAGCCCGCTCTCGGCAGAGGGGAGAGCCCGAGCGCGGGCGGCCAGAGCAGCCATGGCCGGTCCTGAAGGCACCGTGCCATGGGGAGATGGCGCAGGGCACCCCACGGCAGGGCGGACCGAGCCTGTTCACCAGCAATCGCCCCGAGCCCTTCCCCAGCCCTCCCCGCTGCACCGCAGGCACCACTGCTGCCGGGGCCACCAGTATCTGCTGGGCTGGTGGGAACTGGGGTTTTGTCTAGTGGGTTCCTCACTCCGGAACAGCCAGGCTGATCTATCACCAGCACTGATCACCCAGCTGGGTGACGGAGAAGCTTTTCCTTTATAAAGCATCCCCCCTGCCGGGAAGGCGAGTCCCCACGAGGTGCCGCGGGGCGATGCTTGCCCGGCTGGGGCTGCCACTGGCGCAGCCACAGTGTGCTTTGCTCCAGGCAGGACTTAAATATTTATCCTGGTGCCCAACCAAGTCACAGCCACTGCATTTTTCTGCAAAGGTGGAAGAAGAAAGGACGGTGGCTTTGCACGCGCGGAAGTTTGTAACTGATATTTTAATTGCTTCAAGATGTGCCAGGATCTCCTGTCTTAAGCTTCAGCTTTACTCATTATTCCACACATGGCTTTCGGCTCTGTTTGCTGCAAGATATGAAATAGTCATAACCATCTGGGAAACAAGTGGAGACCAGCCGGTCGGCACGGCTCTCGTGGAAGGAGGCTCTTCCTTGCCCGGAGGCGAGCAGCCATGCGACCGCCCCGGACAGCAAGGCTCCCGCTTAAACCCCCCCCACAGGGAGATGCCATCGCTGCCTGTACAGCGCTGCCTGCACAGCGGTGTGTGGCAGCAGGGTGATGCCTGCGGCTAGCAAGTTTTCCCATTTAAGGTGCATTGGCCGTTCCTTGCTTTCCCCTGGTTTGCAGACCCTCCCAGGACGGCGGGCAGCGTGACCCAGCAGTCCCAAGCACAGCTCCCGGTGGTGCACGGCTCCTGGCAGCGCATGGGTCTCCGCAGGGTTTGCTCTGAAATGGGGCTTGGCGATGCAGGAGGCAGAGCGTTAGCTGATGCAGATGTGTTTCCCCAGCTGGCACCACCACAGTCCCAGGTGTAAACGCCATTAAAAAGCACCCAGAAAGTTCCTGAAACATGTTTCAACTTGCACTGCCCATCTTCTTATAATTTTCAGAATATTAACTTGGTGGAGCATTAGTTGTGGGAATGAGAAGTGGCCAGAAATAAATTAAACCAGGAGAGAAGCGCAGTTTGGGACTTCATGATTTTAATTACTGTTACTTCCACCTTCCTAATGAGGTTAAGTCAAGAGGCCGTGTGTGCAGCTGCATTTCAATCCACACTGTGACACAGGCCAAACACAGTCCCCCTGCGGTGTCCCTGCGAGGTGCTGGGGATGGCAAACAGGCAGCGCTGCCCAGGATCAAGCTCCAGGACTTGGGGACAAAACCTCGCCCAGGGTCACCACGATGGGTGCATTGCACAGTTACAGCCCTGGCACTGCCAGCCGCCTCCAGCGCCTGTGGGGTGAGCACAGCTCCATTTGACTGCCGGAGTGAAGGTAGGGAGGGGAAAAATGGAAAATTAGTATTTTTTTTAATGTCATTTTTGCAGATGTGGGAACAGAGACACTAAACCTCCCCACGCCGCACAGTGCAGCTGGGACTTGGGCAGAGCCGTGGGCACTGGGATGTTTCACAGTTCCTGAGCTACATCCACCCCCAGTGAGCATCCCATGACCCCCGGGCTCTCTGTGCACCCGCTCAAGAGATTGGTGCCAGCGCAGGTGAAGCCAGGCAGCGTGAGAGCCAGGGGAAGGAGGAGAGACCCAGGAGCGGGGGAATCTGGCAAGGCTGAGCTGCCCCCACGGCAGCAGCAGCCTCCCGCTCTCTCGAGGCTCTGGACACGGCCGTTTTGCCACGTGCTGCCCCAGGACCTGCTCACCAGGCTGGCACCCTGCCTGCCTCCCCAGATCCCTTGGCAGCTCCATGGCCAGCACTGGGGCATTTGGGAAAGCTGGTGGTGCTCAGGGCTTTCACAATCCTGCTGGCAAAGCCCTTCCCAGAGTGACCCTCCACGGCTCCCTGCCTGCGGCGGCAGAGGCACCCGCGTTGCTCGCAGCCGCTCACAGAAATGCCAGGTATCAATTTCACAGAATCCCTTCGCAATTTGATGCAAATGAACAACATTTCTCTTGCTTGTACACATTTTCTGTCAACATGTGTTTGAGAGACTTGCTGTGACATGTCAAAATGCTGCTTACTGGGGGGAAAATAAACACGGCGGTTTGGCTGCTGCCTTCCCGCACCACCGGGAATGGCCGGGCAGGGGCTGGAGCTGGGGCTCCTCTCCCCACAGCCACGGCAGCCAGTGGCTCTCCAGCCCTCCGTCCCAGGAGCAGGCCAGGCAAGCGCCATGTCCCCGCTCTGTGTGACCGTCATGCCCCGGGCTGGAGCTGCTGCCCTGGCCAAAATGCCTCCTCCCCAGCTGCGGTGTCTCGGTGCTTTACCCCGGGCAGTGCAGGATGCGGGCTGCCACTCTGCCGGCTCCGGCAGGTCCCTCCTGTGCTCCCCTGCCCGCTCCAGGTAGGGTCTGGGCTGACCCTGACTCTGACCCTGACCCTGCTGGGAGCAAGGCAGGGACATGCCAGGCCCCACCGCTGCCTCTCACACAGCCGTTGCTGCAGACACGAATTTGGGCTCCCCCTGCCCCTGTGCCCCCCTCCTCCCCGCGCTGGGCAGGAGCCTGCAGGAGCTGCTGGGGGGCAGCCGGGGTGCCGGCCCTTAGCCCCTTCCCCGGGGGGCTTGGGGTGCTCCGCAGCACCCAGGCATCAGTGGCACATCTCCGCCCGCGGCTGCCCTGCGGGGCGGGGGCGCTGGACTGGTCCCTCTGCCCTCGCTTCTGCCGCCGGCTGCCGGGGCAGGGCTGTGGGCAGGGCACCGCCGAGTTGCGGGCAGGGCTGCAGGCAGGGCTGCAGGCAGGACTGCGGGCAGGGCTTTCCTGGAGCACGAGCTCCACCTGCCGCCGCCCTCCCGGGCCGGGCCGGTACCGGCGGGTGCCCCGCGCCCCGCGGGCAGGGCCGGGCAGAGCCGGGCAGGGCAGGCAGCACCCTGCACCCCGGCCCGGCCCCCCGCGGCCGGGAGACGTGGCCCCGCACGGGGGAGGCGTCCCCGCAGCCCCCGGCCGCTGCCCGCCCCGGCCCCGCGCTGCCTGCAGCTCCCCCCCGCCGAACCTCGCGGGGCCCCGGGCGCGTCCCCGCCGCGATGGGTCCCAGGTGTCACCGCAGCCTGGGGACTGTGCCCGCCGGCGGCTCCGGCACCGCACCCCGCGCTGCCCGGCTGTGCTGCCTGCCCTGCCTGCGCTGCCTGCGCCGGATGATGTCACTTCCCCGCTCCAGGGCCATCCTCCGGCCGTACCCGGGAGATGACACCCCTCCTGCGCCCTCCCTGCCCCGGGACGAAGACCCTTCCCCCCCGCCGGGCACCCAGGGACCGTGGCATTTCTGTCCCCTTCTGCCCTGACGCCCCATCGGGTAGCCCTGGCTGCTCAGTGGGACGCTGAGATGGCCGCGGTGAGAACCGCTTGTCCTGGCCCCCACGTGCCCCACGCTGTGCCCCACGGCATGGTGCGCATGGGAGCTGGGGCACCCCCAGACCACCCTCGCCCGGCTCCCCCAGCCCCCCACGCCCCACAAAGACACCAGACTGCAGGCTCTTTGCACACTTGCCATGTTCACAGCAGACGTTACAGGCAGCAGGGACATCCTCGGGGCCGTGGGGACCTGCGAGACTCCTGCTCACACCACTGAGGCAGCCCCAGGACCCCCTTCCCCAGAGCATCCTCGCCCCATGCCAGCGCTCAGCCCCACTCCTGCCCCCAGCCCCACCACGGCCGTGCCCGCTCCCACCGCGCTGGGCATGGGGCAGCAGCGGGGTCCCAGCAGAGCAGGGGCAGCCCCAGCCAGCTCAGGCCAGCGTGCCCTGGGCAGGACGGTGCACCCCAGGGCTGGGTGCCATCCCCAGACCTCTGCCCACATGGCTGCTGGGGCGACCCAGCCCCACGCCTGCCATCGCTGCAGCTGGTAAAGGGGGATTTGCGCATCACCTCCCACTTGCACTGCCGCATCCCCTCTTCAGACAGTTCTGGGGACACCAGCAAAGGGGGACAGACAGACAGACAGAGAGACAGACTCCTCTTCCAGGCGAGAGAAATGGGGAGCAGAGGCAGGGAGCCCTGAGGTGCTGGGGCAGAGCAAGAGAGCAACCTGGCTGTTTTGTGAAGCCTCTCTCACCCCCCAGCCCCTCTCTGTTCAGGAGGGTGGTTCTGCAGGGGGGAGCAGCCACCCAGCGGGTGCTGGTGGCCTGTCCCCACCAAGGGTTCCCTGGGCAGCACTTGCTGCCTGTGCGGGGTCACACTTCCCCAGTGCATGCTCTGGGCCACCTGGGTGACTCGTGGTCCCATCGCTCGCCTTGGTGACCAGCCTGGGGAGGTCCCCTGGGTGCGGGGCTGGCTGGAAGGCTGCTCTGGAGCTGAAAGGGGGGTCTGTGGGGGCAGGGAGGGCAGCCCCTCACAACGGGTGGGCTCCGACAACCCCAGCCCAATGCTCATGGTGCTCCTGACCTGTGCAGCAGCCCTGAGCCTGCCTGCCCCGATGGGCACTGGCCTGCCCTGTGCCCAGCCCAGCTTGTCCTCCTGCCCCCAGCTTTTTCCCATCCCCACGCCTCTGCTTGACCCTCTGCCCCCAGCCCGCAGCAGGGCTCTGCCTCCCCGTTCCATCAAAACACAGGAGCATCAGCCCAAAAATCCCCCCTGGTCCCAGCTCTGCAGAGGAAAGGGAGGCACATGGTTAGTGGGTTAAGGTGGAGGTCAGGCAGCCATGGAGCCGGGAGGGAGGGGAGCCCCGTCAGTGTGAGAGCCCAGCAAGACCCCCCCAGCTGAAGGACCAGGCTGTGGTCAGTGCAGAGTGGGGATGCCAAGGGGAGGTGGGCAGCGTCACGGGATGAAACCGGCCACCCAGGGGACCCCGCTCTGGCTCTGCCTTCCAGCAGCAGGCAGCAGAGCTGCTGTTGGGTGAGACTGAAGCTGGCCAGCGACACTGGGTTATCTGGGGAGGTCCTCGCCGTGGGGTTAGTGAGCACAAGCCAAAGCCAAGAGAGAGCAGCCAGAGCTGGATGCTGTCCGGATCTGTACACCCCCTGGACAGAGCTGCCCTGACCCTTGGTTGAGGCAGCCCCCCCAAGCCACCCCACTGCTGTGTCCCCCCAGCAGCCACGGTCTGGGATGTCCTCATGAGCCAGCCCCTCTCCCGGCCAGCAGCACAGGGCCACCATCCTCTCCTGGCATGCAGGGTTTGGTTCTGCCCCGCTGGTGATTGCAGCACTGCTGCTGACTGTGCCTTACCACGGATCACTAGCCTGCATGCCAAACCCATGCAGATGGGCCAGATCCTGAAGCCTTAACCCCAGCAGAATTCCTGTAGACGCAGGGGACATTCATCTGACTGACAGACGGACAGAAAGCAAAGCACGGGCTGTGCCCCTGTCCCAGCCTTACAGCACCCTGGCTCTGCCAGGCAGCCGGCAGCAGCCACCTTCCACTGCCCACTGCCCACTCCTGCCTGTTCGGCTCGCGGCTGGGGGGACCCTGCAAGTACCAACCCAGTGGTTAGAGTTAGATGCAGCCCTTGGCACCGTGCAGTTAGTCAGGACCACGCTGCCGGCAATGGCTTCCACATGCATCAGGGTCACAAGATAAACTGTGGAGAGACAAAGGGAGTGAGGAGAGGAGCCCGGGAGCGCCCTGCAGCCACCCCGGCATCCGCGTGCCGATGCAGGGAGCAGCACGAGACCATTCCCCATGACGGGTGAACTGGGGCCCCAGGAGAGCCCCGAGCTCAGGCTCTGGTGGGGCTCATGGCAATAGCATCGCTCTTTGGCTGAATCTCTCTGCAAACTGGGTTTGCTGGACCTTTACGGCCATTACGCATTGTCCTATTGCCACTCAGCCTCTTTGCTTCATTTAGCCGCATGAAATTTCTTGGAAAACAGAAGGCCAACAGGGAAATTTTCAAAGCCCCCCAGCCCGAGCATCTTCCTTTCCATCACACTGAATGGGAGACAAAGATGCTCAGCAGCATTGAAAATCAGGCTGCTGCAGGTAAATAACCAAAAGTCCAGGCCGCTGTTCATTTGTCATGGCAAATAGCATCCGAGAGTCAAAGTGCAAAGAGTATTTGTTAGTAGCAATAGAGAAACAAGTCAGGAACGATTAGTACAGGTGGTTAGTAACAGAAGCATAGCACAATCAGTCTGACTTAGAGGACATACATACTGGAAGAGAAATGAAGAGAAAAGCAGCAACGGTTAGTTTGTTTAATTCAGTTCAGGAATGTGTTAGTAACAGAGATCTAGTGGCTTAAAAAGGAACTGAAAAGCTTCTGCTGATAAAACTGTTTTAGGCTCCTAGTCAGCAGCAGACTCCACAGGCAGACCCGGGCACGGCGAGCTGGGGAGAAACCCCCTCCTCGTGCCGGCGAGGGCTGCCTGCGCGGGGCAGGGGCTGCCAGCTGCCTCTCCTGCCCGCTGCAGGGGCTCGGGCTGCCCGGCCCTGCCTGTGCAGCCTGTCACCGACTCAGCAACACCCGGCACTTACAAACGTACTTACCCAGCTTTTCCGTTCCCCTTTAAAGACAGCGCTGGCTGCCCGTGGTTAGTGGGAGGTGAGACAAGGCCGGTTAGTAGGGCATGCGCTGGAGCCAGTTAGTGGGTTAGTCCATTTGCCAGGGGCTTCGGCAGCCCTCGCAGAGGGGGTGGCAGGGGTCCCGGCGGGTTAGTAGGTTAATATTGGAGCACAGCGGCAGCATGCAGAGCTGGTCCCGGTTAGCCCCCCCGCGAGCAGAGGAGCGCTTTCCCAGGGAAGGGTCTGCTCGGCTCTTGCAGAAGCAGTGGGGCTCCGGCTCGTGAGAGCAGGAGGTGTTTTTGGGCTTTGCCACAGGATTGAGATTTGGGAAGGTGTTAGCGGAGGGTTTAGCCTGCATAATATAACCTACTTTCTGAATTAAATGCTTTGCAGGGATCTGCCCCTATCATCCATGCTGGTGAGGTACAAAATGCCCCAAGCAGCGTATGCCCCCACGTAACACGTTTCCCAGCCCCGGTACTGGTGAAGACAAGAGATGGGTTGCACAGAGGAGAGAATCCTGGCAGTGCTGGACTGTGACTTGGCATTGCAAGGCTCCGGGGTAAGGGCACTAAAGGAGCCTGGAAGAAGCAGAGAGAGGGAAGATGTGAAAGCATTGCTGGCAGTGCCTGGGGCAAGGCTACGGGCAGCTCTGCAAGAGCAGGGCTTCTGCCCAGACAGCAACGGCTGCTCTGGGTCTCCACTGAGCTCCCACTGCCCACAGAGGGAGGAGGAGGTCCAGCAGGGAAAACCACGATGTGGAGCAGAGGAAAGGTGCCCGATAGCTTATCCCTTCCCCATCAGAAGCTGCCTCTCCACAGGGCTGCCTGCAGGAGCAGGTGGCTGAGCTGTGCTGATTGCTGAGAGGTGGCAGGAGCAGCAGCTCTGCACCGTGCCCTGAGAAATAAGGAACCCTCTGCCCCATGTTCCTCCTACAGCACTAGCTCCCTCTGGTCCCCACGAGGATGCTTCTCCATTTTGGACTTCAAGGGGCTGTAACACCTGCCACGAGCCTGCCATGAGCTGTCTGCCCTTAGCCCCCAGCCCGCTGCACACCCAGCCCTCCCGCCTGCTCAGGGGACGCTTGCTGGAGTGAGCAGCGGGGCAATGGTCACACCCACTTAGGGGACCACTGTCAGCCCCGCACAGCCCCATGGGGGCCATGCCACAGCCTCATCTGGAGGGGTGCTCCCCATGCTCCAGGCTGCTCCGCAAACCAGGTGTTTTCTCAAAGCAGAGTAGAGGCAGGGTCCCACCGGGATGTGGCACTGGCAGTGCAGGGCACTTCCAGAGCAGAAGGCACCAGGACTTTGCTGACAGACAGAGGGACGGGCAGGATCTATGGGGACAACCAGGGTCCCTTTGGGCTCTGGCCGTCATGTCTCCTTGAGGAGCTGGCACAGCTCTGCTCCCGGTCCCTTCCCCTTCTCCCTCCTCCTACACTGCATTCAGTGAAGGGGATGGATTTCGTCCTGCCCATGCCCTGCCCGTTGCTGGGGAGGGCACGTGGGGAGACCCATGCACTAGGTCTGGCTGGGATGGAGTGGCAGGAGGGAAGAGGACCCCAGCACCTTGCAGGAAAACCATGCACACACGCAGACCCGTGTCCTCAGGTGTTGCCACCACCGTCTCTTCGGCCATGTCCCCCGCCGCGGCCGGGCTTGTGGCTCTGGCCCATGGCAGCCGGCACTGGGTCACTCTGCTGGGGCTGGCCCAGCTCTGGCATCCATGCGTGGGCGGCAATGGCGGCTCCCGAGCCCTGGCTCCCCTCTGGGCACAGCCGGTCTGGCTGGGCAGGAGCTGGGGCTGTGCCCCTGGTGCTGGTGACACTGGGGAGCAGAGATGCTGTGAGACCCTGGGCAGCGCAGCGGCCGCCCCCTCCCCACCACTGCGTTCCCTTGTGCAGGTGGCCCTAGGGATGGTGACCCCATGGACCCAGCTGGAGCCTGGGAGAGCCCGTGAGGGGATGAGACCCTGGGGAGGAAGGCTGGCTCCTGGCTGCCAGAGCCCTCCCGGGTCGTGAGGGGTAGGGAGAGCATGGGGCTGGCACCATCCACATCCCCCTCCCCGGGGGATCCTACCTGTGGTCACCGGCTACACAAGTGCCATGCAATGTCCCCCTGTCCTGTCTGGCTGCTCCGCCGCCGCGGCTGCGCCGGGGACTGTGTGTGAACAGACCTCAGGTCAGTCATTAGCAGCTGCAAAAGAAAGCAACCAACGCAGCAAAGGAGAGCAACGCGGCGCCAGCGTCCCCAGGCAGAGCCAAGCCGAGCCGGTGGGGGATGCATTGTGCTGCTGGGAGCCTGGCAGGAGGGACAGGCAGGGCAGGGCAGGGCAGGAATGCAGGCAGAGCCTCCCTCGGCTCCCCTGCCATCCCTGCTGCTCCCCAACCCTGCACAATTAAACCCCTGGGGCAACATCCTCTGCTCAGACCCCACAGCGGCTGGCACCGCTCCTGGTCCCTGCAGGATAGCTGGGCACTGCCCAAAGCTGGGGGCAAAGGAAGGCCCAGATCCTGCAGGACTGGGATGTGAGACCTCTGCAGGGGAAGATGCTGTGCCAGCGGCTGAGCCTGTCCCACATGGCTTCTGCCTCCCGTGCGCTGGGCTGCCCCAGGGAGCAGGGACCAGCCCAGCCATCTTCCCAGCTCAGGCAAACTGGCACCCCTGTCCTGGTGCTGCCTAAGGGCAGCACAGCAATGCCCAGCTGCCTCCTGCAGTGGGTGCTCCCCACATCCCATGGGTGCCCACCAAAGCCAGCACTACCCCTTGGCATTCAGGTGCTCACAGCAGCTTGTGTAGCAACAGGCAGGGCAGAGGTGGGGGAGCTCCAGCCCAAGCTCCCCGTGGGGACCTGCAGTCTCCCCCTATGTGGGTCTGCTCGGCTGCCACCACTTGCTCAGGGCCACCCAGTGCCCAAGGAAATGCCACCTCTCCCTCCTGTGCCTGTCCCTTTGCAGAGCAGGGAGGAGCCGGACCTGCCACCAGGCACAAAGGGCACCTGGTAGGACCACACCAGAAATGGTGGCAGTGCCCCAAACCATCTGTCCCCGTCTGCTGCTGGAACAACTTGCACTGGGGGCAGGGACTGCCTGCCACTGCCACTGCCTCTCCACTGCCACTACTGCTACCGCTGCTGCTGCCACTGTCACTGCCACTGCCGCTGCCTCTGTCACTGCTGCTGCTGCCTCTACCTCTGCCCTGTGGTTAAACTGGGTCACTCATTCCCACACGTGCCACAGGCGCTGGCTGTAGCGAAGCAGCCAGCGGTCACAGCTGCGCTGCGGTGGGTGCCGCTCCACCTCTGCAGGGATGTGGGTGCACACGGCCGGTGCCAGCAGCCAGCCTGCACCCGCAGCCAGCCCACGCTGCCTGCCCTCCTCCTGCCCTGCCCGTGTGGAAATGCCACGATGGCAACAGGTCCCAGGGGAGCCGGGCCGTGATGACTCTGCAGTTCAGCTGTGGAGCCGCTATTGCTTCCCGCAGTTCATTGTCACCACACGTTGCAGGCACTGCCTGCAGGACAGTCCCTCCCGCGGGGACAGCACGTCCAGGCAGCATTTGCAAACCAGCTGCCGTGGGGCAGCGGGAACCGGGCTCAGGCTCGGCGGGGGGCTGGGCAGCAGCAGGCACCGGAGATGCCATCAAGCATCTGGCAAATGGATTCCCTGCCTGGCTCCGAGCGGGAGGTGCCTGTGGTGGGGCAGGCGGGACGTGCCTGCATGGGGTGACCACTGCAGGATGGCCTCTTTTGCCCAGTAATGAAGCACATCCCAGGAGACAGGGGAGTGAAAAACAATTTTGTGAGACCCACACTTAACCAAACACACGTCTTGTGCATGGCGGCTGTGAGCTCGAGCTGCCTCTTGCCACATGGGGTTGGTGGCACGTATTGTGCAGCATTCGGGTTAAGCGGTGGCTAAAAACCCCCTCAAGCAAAGAGGAGGCCAGAGGAAAGCGCAAGCTCTGCCGCAGGCAGGAGCGGGGAGGTCAGGGCAGCAGGCGAGCTGCCCATGCACAGCAGGCACAGCACCGCTGCCAGCTGCCCGTGTGCTCCTGCCGCGCTGCAGGCACGGTGCTGGCTGCTCTGCTGCCTGTGACCGGAGAGGAGATCTCTGAGACGTATCTGGGCACCCCCGGCTCCCGGCAGCAGGGCCAACACAGCCCTGCCCTCGGCCCTGCCAGCGCTCCCCGTCCCTCGCTGCCACCCAGCAGAGCCCGGACTCTGGTGCTGCCGCAGCGGTGCCAGGCGCTGCCTCCCTTTGTCTGCAGCTCTTGGGGCTGGGCAGCCTGGGCAGCCCTGGCAGAAGCCGGGGGACAAAGGCTCCCTGCAAGCCCAGAAGTGACCGAAAACCTGATTATTTCTGGGCTCCTCCTGGCTCCCTGGGGCGGGATGTAATTGCAAACACAAAAGGCGGTGAGACAATGAGGGAGAGAAAATGGCTCCCCAAAAGGAGCCGGGTAGCATCTGTCAGGTTAACTCTTTGCAGGGGGAAGGGCTGTGCTGAAGCGCCCTGGAGGGTTGCTGGCCCCAGCCTCTTCTCTAACCCCCTACCTAAGAGCACCAGGTTTAGGAGAAAATGGTGGTTTCAAGACAAAGAAATAAACCAGCATTTTGGCTACATTTCCTTCCAGGAGCATTGAAAATCAGGCAAGAATCCATTTACCTGTCTCGAGCCCTATTCTGGATGAAGTTTCTGAAAAAAAAAAAAAAATACAAACAAGTGGTGCATCAGTTAATATTGATTTTGGTACGGGGGCTGCCGCCGGTGCCCAGCGGAGCCAGGCTGGCCGGGTGCCACCGTGCGGAGCGGGCATCGCCCCGCCGGGCCGGCTCTGGGGCCGGGAGCCCGCTGGGGATGCGCTGCTGCTCCTGCCCCTAACAAAGGGAGCGGGGCCCAGGCTGCCCCCAGCCTGCTGCCCCCTGGGAGAAGTTGGTGGCTCCTGCCATGGCGTGTGGGTTCGCCTGGGAATTATTTATAACCAGGGAATAGGAATATACTGGGCGGAGGGGGGGGGGGTTTTGGAGACGGAGCGGAGGGAGCAGCAGCGCCCGCCGGCCCCGCAGCCTCCCGGAGCGATGCCCGCGGGAGCGGCCGTGTCCCGGGGCAGCAGCAGTCCCTGCTCCTGTCCCTGCATCGCGCCCCGGGGTGGGGGCGGCCCCCTGCGCCCCCAGACCCCACCAGCGCCTGGAGAGGAGGCACGTTTCCATCCGGACAACCGCAGAGAGAAACGCAAGCGCGGCTTTACCTGATTTCCAGGGGAGGGCTGGGCTCGGGGACCGCCGGGCTCCGCATGCTCCTGGCCGCCGTGCAGCTTCTTTGTGCTGGAGCTTTCCAGAGAGCATCCCTGAGGAAGATATTGCCATGCAAACTCCTCCTCCCCGCAGCCCCCGCCGGGCCCGCCCGGCCCTACCTACGGCGCAGGAGGATGCTGCAACTCCCCATTAAATTTTAATGCTGGAAATGCGGCCGAGTCACCTTCCCCCTCCCGCAGCCCCAGCGCCCCTCGCCGCTGCCTGCTGCGGCAGACCCCGGGGACACCCACCCCTCCGCAGCCGGGCCACGGTGGCGACCGCTGCAAAGGCCACCGTCCACCCCCTGCCAGGACACCGGCCCGCCGAGGTGGCACGGGCTCCCCGCAGTTGTTTGGGGTGGCGTGGGCACCCCGTACCCATGGGGTTGGCACAGGGGACGTGGGGTAGGGGACAAGGGGCAGGGGATGCTGGGCAGACAGCGCTTGCGGGCAAACCACCTGGGGACATGGTGCGCAGGATCCGGCCGTGCTCAGTGGGGACAGCAGAGAGACCAGCTCAGCCTGGGGACATGTCTGTGGCCGCAGTGCCCAGTGGGGCAGACTCCCATCTTGGGGGCCAGAGGGCTGAGACAGCCCCTCCGCAGCGCTCTGCAGCTGCTGGGCTCTTACATTGTTCTCCAGGTCCCCATCGGGTCCCTGGGGACCCACCAGTCTCGCCACCAGCTGCCCGCCGTGCCTGGCTGTGAGCTGGCCCCACTCCCGGCCCCCTGCATCCCCCCGGGGTTCTGGGGCTGGGCAGGAGCAGGGTGGGCTGGCCAGGACCGGGCTCCCCACCAGATGTGGCCACAGAGGGGCTGGGAAGCTCTGCTCTTCCAGGTCTCGCTGGCTGGTGGCCCCAGACGTGTTTGTCCTGGGGCAGCAGGAGGGTTGCACTTAGCCCATCCCAAAACTTTTTGTTTCTTTTTCTATTCTGCATTTTTAATTATGATTTCCTGTGGAGAGAATCCCTTCCTGGGCAGCATTGTCTCCGATGGTGGTCCTTCTGCTGCAAATGTCAGGAATGGGACATTTTCATCACCTTTTCTCCAGAGCTCTTCTGAAATGAGAAATTTTTCCAGAGCAGCCTTTCCCTCTCATGTTTTCAGCTTCAGTTAACCAACACTTTCTCATGAGTTGAAGACGGTTTATCAGCAGCCCCCGATGGCTTCTTGCTGCCCCAGGTTTCCTGCAGCGGCAGCCCAGGGCCAGGCAGGGAGGGGCAGGCTCTGCTTGTGCCCACTGCACTGCTGGGGCAAACGCAGAGCCGCGAGCCCGTGGTGTCACCTCGCTGCTCCAGGGCCAGCACACAGCTTGGCCTGGTCCTCTGCACCGCTGCGGGTGGAGGGGCTCGCCTGCCTCTGCCCTGGGCTGCTCTGGGCATAGGAGGTGCTGCGGGGCCAGTGGGTGCTGCAAGCTGGTGTGGGTGCAGGGGTGCGTGTGTTGGTGTGCATGAGTGCAGGGGTGTGTGCACAGGTATGTGCACGGGGGCAGGGGGATGCACAGCGTGCAGCTGCAGCTTGCTGGATCCTGCAGCTCCTTCCAGCTTCTGAGCAAGGCTGAGGCTCAGCAGCGGCCGCACGGTGTCCTCCTCAGCCTGGCTGGAGCTGCAGCGTGGCCCTGGGCAGGTGCTGGCAGAGAGGATGGGGTTTGCGGGGCGGCGGGGATGTGTGGGTCCTGCAGAGCCCCTGAGCCGGCAGCCGGGCTGGCACAAGGATGGGACAGACAGACAGTCCTCGCCAGTGGGATGTGCAGCGCTGTGCAAGGGCTGCACTGCTGCTCCCGCTGGCTCAGCGCCTGGCTCCTCACCCCTGCACTGGGCCTGACCACCGTGTCCCGGCCCCGCAGCTCCTCGGGGTCTGGCAGTGGGACTGAGGGCAGGCCATTGCACCGCATTGCTGCTCCATATGTGAGCTGAGCAGGGGCTTTGCCTGCCTGCAGTGGGGACATGTGGATGCCTGTGCTGGCTGCAGGGGCAGAAAAGGACGGTCGTCGTTCCCATCCCATCCTTGCTCCTGCAGAGCCCCTGCCCTGCCCTTGCACACAGCATCACTCCTGGCCACGCAACCCTATGGCACCCCCTCCCCAACTGCCAGCGCGCCGCCTTGGACAACTGAGCCTTTATTGAGCTTTGGCCCTGCCACCCCGCGGGAGAGACAGTGCCCAGGGCACTCAGCCAGCGGCACACCGTCTCCAGCGCCGGCGGTCACTGCTGGACCCTGCGGATGGACTGGACCTGGCCCGTCTGCGCATGGGAGCCCCACTCCCGCACGTGCTTGTACTCGCCCGCACAGCTGTCGCTCTCCAGGAGGTACTGGAAGCCCCGGTACCCCGGATACTGCGAGCAGACCCACCTGCAACAGAGCAGAGAGCAGCGATGGCTCAGGACTGGCAGCACCATGAAGCACCCTGTGCTGTGGGCGCCGGGCAGCGGGCAGGGTGCTGGCAGCTGCCAGAGCATCGTCAGATCCAATGCGTGCCCCCGGTGCCAGGTCCTGGCAGGGTGCAAGCCCGCGGGGTACTCACGCGCCGGAGCAGACGAGGAAGGAGCCCACGGTGCTGCTGCCCCAGCCCAGGGCAGGCAGTGAGGGGCAGTCGTCGCTCAGCTCCCCCCGCCTGCCCTGGAAGTTCTCATGCTCAAAGAGCATCAGCCTGCTGCGCCCATGGTCCTGCCGCCGAGAGGGGCACGGCGTCGGCACGGCTGCCCTGCCCAGTCCCCTGGCTGGCAGCCGGCGGTGGGCTCCGAGGACCAGCCCGGCAGTGGGCTCCAGGGGCCAGGTCCGCAGCAGGGAACCAGGGCAGGGGCACTCACGGCACAGGTGATGGGGCGGAAGGAGCACATCCTCTCCACGTGGTAGGCGTTGCTGCCGCTCCACGCCTCCCAGCATGGGTACTCGCCACGCTCCAGCACAAACTGCTGCCCCTGGAAGCCACAGTGCTCGAAGCCTGCCCACCTGCCGGGGGCGGGAGGGGGGTGAGACCCCTGTGGTACCCACCACCCTGCTCACACCGAGGGCAGAGCCTGCTGCACCCTGTGGGGATGAGGCCATTCCCCAGAGGGGGCAGCCCCATGGCTCGGGTGGCAAAAAGCACTGGTGATCTCCATCCTCCAACCCCCCTCCACCCGTGGGGTCCCACAGCACTGTGGGGTGGCAGCCCCTTGTGACCCCCACTCACGCCCCGCTCTCGATCTTGCAGGAGCGGACGGTGCTGAAGCCGTGCTCCGGGGTGCTGTAGCAGTCGGCAGTGAACTCGTGCTTCTTGCCCTGGAAGAAAGCCTCATCCCACACCACGATCTGGGGAGGACAAAGCGGGTCAGGGGGCTCCGCGGGTGCAGAGGCCCCGAGCAGACACTGCACACCCATGCCTGGGTGTTCACGGGGCTCAGGCTGTGTCGCCAGTCCTCCCCAGGCTCCTGTACCTTCCAGAGACCGGAGGATTTCCTGCAGCGGTGGGTCATGGTGGCTCTGCTGGGGCACAGAGGAACGGGACCATTAAAGCCTGCCCCAGGGCTGGTGCATCGCTGGCCCCCGTGAGCCTGACCTTGCCGCTGCAGCCTGGCCCTGCGCTGGGGGCTTGGCCCTTCCCTGGGACTCCCAGATCCTGGGACCGGGCTTCAGGCCATGCGCTGCATGGGCAGTGCAGGCAGATGGAGGCAGGAGCCTGCAGCCACCTGCTCTGCTCTGCAGGGCTCGCTCCAGCCTCTGCCTAGATGAAACTGTCCTCAGGAGCCAGTGCATGTCCCTTCACCAGTGGTGTGGGAGGCAGTGATGGGGTGGCTCCATGGTGGAGCAGGCACAGGGCATGGGCCAGGGCGCTCTCAGCCCACCCAGAGCTGCCATGTGGACCGTGCAGAGCAGCGGGTGTCTGGCTGGGCAGCTGCGGCCCTGACAGCCGTCCTGGCAGCGTGGCACAGCACCGCAGCAGGGTGAGCATGCTGCCTGCCCATGCATGGGGCTGCCCATGGCTGCCCGTGTCCAGGGAGACTCCTCCTCCTGCAGGCAGATCCCTGAGCCAAAGCCCCTGTGCAGGCAGCCCTGGCGCAGGCAGCCTTGTGCAGGTCCCCAGGAGTGATCACCGCCGGGGCTGCAGCCAGGGCAGCGCTGAGCCAGGAGCGCTGCAGAGGTGGCCGCATGCCCACGCTGAGCAGCAGCACCCTGCCCCGCTGCCACGGCCAGCGATGCCCCTTGATCCCCCCGCCACCATTCCCCCGTGCCGAGGCATGTGACGGCAGAGCGGTGGCACGGCACAGCCCCGGCGCCTGCCCTTGCCTCGCACCCTGGCTGCAGGACCCCGCAGCCCCCAGCCCGGTCATGCCTGCGGACCGAAGTCCAGCCCCGGCTCTTGGATTCTCCTCCACACATCCCCACAACTGCTCTGCTCCCAGGACCCAGCCATGCCGGGCAGGGGCAGCTACTGCCAGGCTCCTGCACTTACCTGGGTGAGGCGCTGGTGCCCGAGGAGGTGACATGTCCCACAGCCCTCTGGCTGGGTTTTTATAGCCTCCAGATAGAGACAAAGCCCAGGAGAGCATTACTGAAACCCCTAACTCAGCACATGGCGGGGAGGAGGGACCGGGCAGAACAAAGGCGACGCTGCAGAGAAGCTGATGAGCCGGGACGCTGCGGCTCCCGCTCCCCCGGCCCACTGGCCATGGACTCTGACCCCCAGCCCCGCAGCTCCGGAGCCGGGGCATCACCCCTGGGGTCTGCCAGTGCTCCTATAGCTGGGCTGGGACCGTGCCCCCCAGCTCTGGCAGCGCTCCTCCTGCCTGCGGGCAGCACTGCCTGCCCCGTGCCTTGGCTGGGGGCGCGGGGAGGTTTTCTCACTCACATTTCTGGGAAGTAGGAGGAAAGATGCATCTCTCACAGCAGCACTTGATCTCCCTGCTAGGGCAGGGCAGCTCTCCCCAAAAGCTGGGGCAAGCTCTTTTGCAGGTTGAGCACACAGCAACCACGGAGTATTGTAACAAGCGGGGACTGGGGGCACAGGAAAGCAAGGGATGGGTTTGCAGAGGCATTACAGGGACTAAAGATGCAGATCAAGACTTAGGGAGTGCTGCAGCAGCCACCTGCCTCTGTGTGCAGGGACCTGGAAAGAGCCTGCTGCATCCACGTTTTGGGTACCTAAACACCTTCAAGCTTTGCTCATGGTGCCCCCCCCCCCCAATCCTCCCAGGGTCGTGCTGGGAGCATGCAGGGCTCCGAGGGCTCGGCACCTTGCAGAGGCACCCACACAGCCTGCCTGTCGGAGCAGGGAGTAGTGGGGCAGCAGCAAGAGGAGGCTGTTGGGCTGGGTGGCAAAACCCGTGATCCTGGCAACACGGGCAGCCCTGGGCACCGTGGGGGAGGCAGAGCAGGTGAGCACGGCAGCTGGGGGGGCTCACATGCAACTGGCTGCTCCTGGCCACAGTGGGGCTGCGCTGGCTGTCCCCGACATCTGCAGCCCCCAGCAAATGTGTGTTTGGCATGAGTCAAACCGCAGCCTCTCTCTGTGGCCTGAGCTAAACTCAGCTTGCTGCCAGCCACCAGCGTGGTGACCACAGCTCGCTTGCTCTCTGCAACGTGCCCTGGCACCAGGACGTGGTTGTGCAGAGCCCGGGCTGCAGCTGGGTGCACCCACGGTGCCACTCAGCACCAGGCAGGGGACGCAGCAGTGGGAGCTCCATGTGCAGCAGGACTCACCAGGGCAGAACAAACGCCTCGCGCTGGGCATGTGCCCGTGCCTGTGCTTGCTGGGGCCAAGCTGGGTCAGCACCAGCCATCTGTACCGGGGGTGAGGCTTAGGCAACTCTTTGCTGTGTTTGAGGTGTGCATCCCACGTGCCCCTCCATGCCAGGGCGGGACAGTGCAGCAAGGGGCTTTCCAAAGCACCTGCAGCCAGGGCCAGGGATGCCTAGTGGGGAGGGCAGAGATTTTGTGTCGGGGGGGCTCAGTAACCACCAAGGACAGATCCCTGCTGTCAGCCCGTCCACAGCACTGTCTCAGGGAAAATCACGGGGCTGCTGAGTCCTTGGGGTAATGGCCAAAGCAGAGCAGAGCAGCCGTCAGGAGCAGAGCTCGGTCCCTCCAAGCATGGTTTTTGAATGCCCAAGTCCAAAGGTGCTGGGAGCTGGGGGGGAAAGCAGAGCCAGGAGCAGGGCAGCAGAAGCTGGGGGATGGGTGAGACCTGCTGATTAATGCCCAGGAGCCACAGGCGAGGCAGCGCTGTTAAAAACACCCCCCGGCTCCGAGAGGAAGAGAATGCAACTTAAAATAGAAATCTGTCTAACAAACATGAAAATAAATGCAAATTGAAAGCCATGAATCATAAAAAGCTGCCAGCGCCAAGGTGAGAGACCAGACTGCAGGGAGTGCCCAGGGGAAACGGGGCAGCAGCACCCGCACCTGGCCAGGCCTGCGGGCATGGCGCAGTCCACCGTAAAACTGCGGGAAGAGAAGAAGGGATCAGTAAATGCTTTTTGTTTGGGTTTTTGGGCAATAGCCCAGAGGGTGCAGCTGGATCCCACCGCTGCTGGTTGATGCTTCGCACTTGAGGGGAATGAAAGATGATGGCAAAACTGAGAGCTCTGAGCTTTCTGAACGCAGCCTTGGGTGGTTTACTGCTGCCAGTGATGAAGAGCCAGCCCAGGAGTGCTGGTGCTGCATGCTGCGGGAGGCTGGGGGTATTGGACAGGACTGGGAGGAAACAAGTGTGCAGGTATTTACACAATGAACAGGATCACAGCAGGCAAACAGGGAAAGCAGCTGATTGGAGGCTTGGTGGGATCAGGGGAAGGTCCCCCAAAGTGCCTCCCGGTGTGGAAAGCGGCCGTGGGGTGCAGGAGATGCAGCACCGCAGGCTGAGCCACCGCAGGGACTGGTGCCCAGAGTGTCCCTGGCCGGCCACCCCACAGCCCCCTCCGCCTGCCATCAGTCAGAGGCAGCACTGATGCACTGAAACCCCACGTGGGATTTGGTACCATGCAGTGTGGTGATGGCAAAACTAGGGATGGTATAGAATGAGCACAGCACAGGTTAAATGGGCTAAAAACTAGCTAATGTCCATGCCAGTGGACACAGTGAGCAGGGACATCCTCAGAGGAGAACACCATTTTCAGGGACTGAGACTGCTTGGGAAGTATCAGCTTTGATTACATGTCATTTGGAAAAAAACCCCAACTCTTGAAGCATTTCAAAACACTTAAGTCTTGTATCCTGGCATATTCAGAGCAGCACGCTCCGGCGTTTGCGGGTATGGAGTGATGTTTAAAGCAAGAGATTTAGTGTTTAGAGGGGAGAAATGAGCACAGTGCAGCCATAGGGCTGGGCACCACGCAGCCACGGGGCACAGGGCTGGTGCACCCTCCCCGGCTGCAGTGGCACTGGAGCTGGGTGCCCGTGCGGGCCTGGCACCTGGGCAGTGGGCAGGGGAAGGTGGCGTGCCGGCACTGGCCGGGCCGTGTGGGGGCTATATATGCCCTGTCGGGGTGGCCGCACGCGGACAGCGGGTGCCACCGCACGCTGCAAAGTGGCACGGTCAGGTCTTCTGTTGTGCCGCGGGCACAAAGGAAAGTGCTGGGTTCAGCGGCTGGGCACGGGGCCGGGGAGAGGCTTCCAGCTCGCCCAGCGCTTTGCAGGATGTGATGACTGGGCGGCCGCACAGACACTGATGAGCTGGCAGTTCCTTTGTGCGCCCGCCCGGGGGTCTGCCCTTGCCAGGCTATAAAGTGAGGGCCTCGCTGCACCCTGAAACACAAGCCTGCTCACTCCAACAAGAAGCAGCAGCTGCCCAGGTAAGAGGACAAAGTCCCCGGGCACTGGGCTGCAGCCGGACCCGAGGGGGGGAGAGGGAAATGCAGGGTCTCAGCCGTGACCACCGCTGTGGTCACCACATCTGGGAGCACCTCATTGCTCAGCATCATGCTGCCCTCTGCTCCCCAGCAGCCGCTGGTGACACTCACCTGTGGGGCCACCGGCAGGGTGCCATCCGGAGGACTTCATGCAAACTGGGTTGTCCCCTTCCCACCCCCTCACACGCTGTCCCGGTGCCCAGCTGGGCTCCCAGGCACACCCCGTGTGGGATGGCCCCAGCACCCAGTGCGGCGTCAGGCCCCAGCCCAGCTGGGGAGAGCGGGGATCGGCTGGGCATCAGTGTTTGGGGCTGCCCTGGGCACCCCTGCAATGGTGGGACCACGCTCAGGGCTTTCTTGACCACAGAAGGAGAGTGTGGGCACCCGCGACCTCCCGTGGTCCTCCTGGTAAAGGCAGGACCCTGCTGCCTGTGCCTGCCTGGAGAACCTCCTGGCAGCTCCTCTCCCAGCCACAGCTGCCCACCCCGTTGCTGAGCCCCCCATCCCAATGCAACCATCCCCAGGCAAGGCGAGGGCCAGGGTGGGTGGTGGGTGCCCACAGCCATGCATCCCCTCTAACCTGCTGCTGGCATCTCTGCTTGGTGCCCTGTCCCAGACTTGAGCCTGACACCGTGATGTCTGAGACCACAAAACCCACTGCTCCTGGTCAGGCTGCGGAGGAGAGAGAGAAAGCAGCCCCCATGCCAACTCCATCCCTCGACCCTGCTCCCGTCGCAAACAGCAAGGGCGAGGAGCCCTCCACAGAAGCCTTCAGGGTAAGCCCTGCTGCTCCCCACACACGGGGATGCGGTCCAGGGGTGAGGGACGGTGGCAGCATCTCTGGGGCAGTCAGCAGGAGGAGAGTGCAGACAGCCCAGGGGGAAGGACCCTCCTCCAAGAGCAGGAGAGTGCAAACGATGCCGTCCCTCCCGCTGTGTCTCTCCTGGGCAGCAGCTCTCTAGGTGCAGGATTTGGGCAGCCGCTTGCGGGGCTGCTGCAGGAGGGATGCTCCAGGTGCCCCTTGGCTGGGACAGCTCGTTGGGGACCACAGGCTTTGCAAATGCTCTCCCCCAGGTTGTGGCATCAGGGCTGGCTGCTGCCACCTGCTCCCTCCAGTCACCCTCTGCGTGCGGGGGTCCTGCGGTGCTGCAGGGGGGTGGAGGAGGAGGCTGCGGGTGACAGGGTCAGCACTCAAATGCTGCCGTGATGTGGGGGCAGCGTGCCACCAAGATGCTGCAGCAGGGCTGAGGACAAGGGGTGAGCGATGTGAGGGCTCTGGTGACACTTCTGCACATGCCAGGCAGTGAAAGCCACAGTTCGGATGCAGCTCCTGGAAAAGCAGCTCCTTCCCACCTGGATGGGGCTTGATATGGGCACCGGCACAGGGAGACGTGGCTTTGCAGCAGCAAAACTGGGGGCAGGATGAGGCCATCTTGGAGCAGGGATGGCTGTCAGGAGGGGACCTTCCTGTGCTCAGCCTGTGTTGGGACAAGGCTGCTCATGCACAGAGCCCAGCTCGGCTTGCCCAGGAACCAGACCTGAAAAGCTGCAGGAAGCCTTGGAAAGCTGAAGGGGATGCATGGGGCAGTGGGCTTGTGCGTGCAGGGACACGCAGCACTGCCCTGTCCTCCCCGAGCGTGCCCTCCCTGTCTGACCCCTTCCCTCTGCCCCCAGATCATCGTCTTTGATCAGGAGAACTTCCAGGGCAGGCAGATGGAGTTCACCACCGAGTGCCTGAACCTGGGGGACCGCGGCTTCGACCGGGTGCGCAGCGTCATCGTCACCTCTGGACCGTAAGTGACCCCAGCCACAGAGGGGACCGTGTCCCTGGGGATGCCCTGGGGAGGTGGGGATGCGGTCCTGGGGAGCAGCCCGGGGTGCAGCATGATGTGCAGAGGCATTTCCCTGCAGCCTGGGCACAGAGCGGAACAGGGCCAGTGCAGGAGCAGAGCTGGGGATGCCGGGTCTCCTTTGAGGAGGGCAGGTGGGAAGGATGCCAGGGCCATTTGTAAAGCAAAGGGCACTAGAGGCAAAGCTGAAGGTCGAGGAAAGGCGTTTATTGGATCTGCTACCTGAAGCTGTCCATGAAATGCAAGAGACCTGTAGATTTTAGAGAAGCCAAGGTGAAATGAGGCGGGTGCCTTGGACTGCGCTGGTGGCCAGGGCCACCACAGAGACAAGGCTGGAGCGAGCAGGGGAGGGCACCCAGGCAGCTGAGCAGTGATAAAGGGGTTGGGAAGGTCCAAAAGCCATGGGAACAGTTGACACAGGCAGGGACAAAAATGATCGCCAAACTAGATAACCGCACAGATGATCTTCATGTTGAAAGAGTATCTCACCACAGCCGTGCCCAGCTGGAAACGCTGTGCCTGGGAAGGCAGCCTGGCAGCGGTGGGACAGCCAGGGGGGCTGGCAGTGCTGCAGGGAGGATGCATGGGACACAGCTTATCTTGACAGCAGCTTTGAGGGACTGGGCAAGGTGACCTGTGATCACCTTGAATGACACCGCATAGCACAGATGACAATTTTTTTATTAGGAACACAGAATATCCAACTCTTCTTGAAACGAAAAAGGGATGGAGCAGCCCCAGAGGAGCTCAGGTGTGATGCCTGGGAAGCTGCACTAGATATAGAAAGGGTGAAACTTGGCGAACAGAGTATTTAAGTGTCACTGGGATCCTAAATCCTCAGAGTTTTCTTGAGAGTCACTGGTGAGACTCTGCACCCAAAAGCTTTTTTAGGGAAAGACAAAAGCAAAATCAACCAAGCTCAGCCTCAGAAGTCAGTGTAAGGTCACAGTGCCTGTGGTACTCGAACATGTCTCCTGCCATTAGGAAAATACCTGTTGGCATCTGCAGAAATAGCCCTGTTTTGCAGGGAAATGGGAAGCAGCAAATGCAGGGCTGTTCTGGTGCGGAGGGCTTTTGGAGCCTTGAGCCTGTGACATTCACAGCACAGCAGCACCTTGTGGCATTGCTAAAGAGGTGACATTGCAGCTGAACAAGCCCTGAGCGCCCGTACGGTGCTTAATGGGATGAATGCCAGAGCTGGCTGAAGCTGGCGCAGTGAAGCATGCAAGCGTGCCAGGATTAGACAGCCCTGGCCTGGGCTCGGTGGTGCAAGAGGGAAAACAAAGTCCTGAGACAATGCAAGGACGAGTCTCCGGTGCTCAGCGTGCAGGGCTCGCCAGCTGCCTCGAGGTCCTGCCACTCCCCGAGCTGAGGAGGGGGAGCACTGTGATCACACTGGTGTCTGCTGCCGGCCCTGAACGCATGCACCAGCAAGCACTCAGCTGAGAGCCTGCGGGCTCAGTGCTTCATGGCACCTGCCAGCTCTGTGCATGCCGTAGTGCCTGTGCTCTGAGAAAGGTGGGAGCAGGATGGTGGGGCCAGTGCTGACACCTGCAGCCTTTTTGGGTGCTGGGAGCCCAGCTCCGGTGCCCCGCAGGCTGGCAAAGCAGGAGAGGAGCTGCTGGGTGGCATCTGACCTGCTGTTTTGTCCTACCCCTCTCCCCAGCTGGGTGGCCTATGAGCAGGCCAACATGCGTGGGGAGATGTTCATCCTGGAGAAGGGCGAGTACCCTCGCTGGGACACCTGGTCTAGCAGCTACCGGAGCGACTGCTTCATGTCCATGCGTCCCATCAAAATGGTGAGTGGTCCAGGGGCAGAAAGGACCCAGCAGGGTCTGGCCAGGGCCAGATCCATGCTGCTCGATGCCTTGCTGCAGCAAGCTCCAGGGCTTCGGCCACGCGACCCAGCGCCTTCCCTCTGTCTTCCCCAGGAGGCTGAGGACCACAAAATCTCCCTGTACGAGTCTGCTGACTTCAAGGGCAACAAGATGGAAATCCAGGAGGACGACGTGCCCAGCCTCTGGGCTTATGGCTTCTGCGACCGTGTGGGCAGCGTGCAGGTGCCCAGTGGAACGTAAGCCGGGCCGCGGCTGCCTCCTGCCAGGCTCCCCGTCCTCCCCTGTGCCCCGGCTCGCTGCCTGCTGATCCTGGGCACCCGCATGGGGCTCTTGGGCAGCCAGAAAGTGCTGCATGGCTGTTTTCAGTGGCGCAGCCCATCACCCAGGGGGTTGCACCCAGCACACGGGAGGCAGGGGGCTCTGCCGGCTTCCCAAGAGCGTGCTGGCCGTGTCACTGCTGCCTGTAGCGGCCGACCTCGCTCAGGTGCCCTCTGTTTGCTTTCCCTGCAGCTGGGTCGGGTACCAGTACCCTGGCTACAGAGGCTACCAGTACCTCTTTGAGACCGGAGACTTCCGACACTGGAACGAGTGGTCTGCCTTCCAGCCCCAGATCCAGTCCATCCGCCGCATCCGGGACATGCAGTGGGACCAGAAGGGCACCTTCGTCACCCCCGACGCGCCCTCCGACTGAGCGTGCTGCCTGCTAGCTACGAGTCCCGGGCCCTGCGGGGCACCCCCGCCTCCCCGGGGCACCCCCGCCTCCCCTCGCGCTCGCCTGCTCAGCACTTTCCTTGTACATTGCACATTCCCTGGATGTACTCTACCTTGTGAGGCAAATTAAAAAAAAAATACAGAAGACTAGAGCTGCTCGGGAGTCGGTGGTGCGCTGAGCGCGGCCGTGGGATGCTCTGCGTCAGCTCTGCTTTTCCGTCCCGCTCGAGCCTCGTGCTGGAAGCCGGGTGGGACGTGCTGGAGGGTGATTTTCCCAGGGGAATCGTCCTCAGGCAGGACCCCCGCCCTGCGCTGGAACGAGGGAAACCCTGGCGAAAGCAGGAGCTGCAGGGGAAGGGGGCGGCCGGGGGCTCCCCCAGACCGGCCGGGCCAGCCCTGCGGGGCGGCTCGGGGCACCCCGGGGCGGCTGGAGCACGGCGGGTCCCGGCTCCCTCCGTGCCTGCGGGGGCCCACGGGGCCGTGGGTACCTGCCAAGAGGGAGGGCTGCCAGCGGCCGTGCAGCGGGATTCACCGGAGCGGTAAATAATTAACAGCAGTAATTGCAGTCAATCACAGACTAATTTACTTTCGAGGAGGTTTTTCCGCCTCGGACGCTGTCCCCCGCCGCGGGCGCTTCCCCTCGTTCCCCGGGCCCCACTCCCCCTTTCCCCCCCGCGGAGGCACCTTCCGCGCAGTTTGCCCGCGCTCCCGCTTTGCTAATTAGCGCTCGCGGCAATCGCAGCGCGAGCAGCGCCCCGGGGGCCATCGCTGCTGCCGCCGCGCGCAGCCCGCCTGGGGCCCCGCGTGCCCCGGGCACACGCGCGGGCACACACACGCGCGGGCACACGCACGCCCCGCGCACACGCACCCCCCGCGCACCACCCCCCCCCCCCGTGCGGGCACACGCGTGTCGCGTGACCCCCCCCCCTCCCGCCGGCCGCGGGGCGCATGCGCAGTGGGGCGGTGCGCGGCGCGGGGATCCCGGCCCCTCGTGCGCGTGACGTCGCCGCGTCTCGCGCCGCTCCGGGCCGGTGGCGGCGGCGGCGGCCCCGGTCCCGGCCCCGGTCCCGGTGAGTGTGTGTGTGGGGGCGGGATCGGCACGGCACGGCACGGTGCCCCCCCGCCGCAGCGCCGGCCGGCAGGTGACAGCGGCGGGTCTGCGTGGCGGGCGGTGCTCGGGAGCGGCGCGGGCAGCGCTCGGTGCTCGGTGCAAGGTGCGCGGCGAGGCGGGGGGGGGCGCGGCGAGCGGTGCGCGGTGCATAGGGGACGGTGGTCGGGGCTCGGTGCGTGGGGGATGCGGGGTGTTGGGTGCACGGAGCGACGCAGGCTGCGTGCAGTGCAGTGCAGTGCACGGTGTGCGGAGGGTAGCGCTCGGTGCACAGTACACAGCGCAGGGTGCGCGGCGGGTGGTGCAGGGTGCTCGGTGCAGGGTGCTCCACGGACCTGTTTCTCCCTCTTCCCTGCCTTCCGACACGCTCCGCTCGCCCCCGCTCTCCCTGGCACCCCTTTGGGAGCCCAGCACCAGGCTGTGCCCTCCGTCACCCGTGCATCGCCGTACAGGGCAGGAGGGCGGAGAGCGGCCTTGGGCACCCTGCCCGTCAGGAAGTACCCATGGGCCGGGGCTGTCCGTCTGTCCAGGCACCCGGGGCTGAGCCCAGGGGTCGGGGCTGCCCTCCTCCGCTGGGGCGAGCGTGGCTGCCTGTGGCCTGGGCAAGCAAGCAGTGGGTGAGAGGCTGTGCCCGCGGGTCTGGCTCAGCGTTAGCCTCAGCTTTTGGGACAAAAGGTTTTGGCGGCCACTGAGGTCTGGGCAGCTGCAGCTTCTGCTGGGCGGCCGCAGGGTGCGGGTCCCTTGGCAGGGGGGTTGCAGACAGGTTCCTGAGCAACTGTGTTGGTGCCTCGCAGCCCACCCAAAACATTGATGCTCTCCCTGCTCTGCCTATCTGTCACCGGGCCGCTGCGGCGGTGCATGGTAGGGATGCGAGATCCATGCTATTTCCGTAGCAAGCTCAAGTTCCTTGGGACCCTGGCACTGCTGGCAGCGCGTTCCCACCGCCGGCAGCATGAGCTGGGCCGTGATCTTCCATGGGAAGGGTATGGTTTGCATTGCACGGGCCTTTGTTCTGTCCCTCGCTGTGTTTGTTTGCGTGCTCGGTCTCTGTCCAAAAAACATCTCACAGCTTGAAACCCCTTCACACGTCTTCCTCTGCGAGTCAGAGCCCGGCCCCGCCAGCTGCTTGTACTTAATATACGGGTGGTGAGTCTCCCCTTTGCACAGCTGCGCTGCTCTATCATGCTCGGGTACTGAGCAAGGGTGAGTGGAGAGATTAAAATGATTTGTGCTAACAGGTTTCCAAATTTGACATTGCTTTTCTGGGAATACTGCAGCGTGCTCGTGGGGAGCTTGTCAAGTGCCAACGCAGGTTCAAATGTTTCCTCCAAGCGGGGTTTTGTAATAGCGTGCCTGCCTGCAGCTTGTGCTCGGTGCCTGCCTGCGTGTGGCACCCGGCAGGAACAGACGTGCTGTGCTGCTGGCAGAGAGAGCCAAGGGTCTGCAGGGTGCTCATGCAGGGGAGGCAGCCCCTGAAACTGGGGGGTGATTTCCAGCGCTGACCTTCGTAACCACCCCACGGTCTGCTCGTGAACCCACAGGGGTGGAGTTTGTGGAAGGAGCTGGTGGATCTTGCCGGTGCACCGATGACCGCCCTCCCAGCAGCCTGGTGTTTTGGTCCAGAGCAACGAGCTTTCTCTATTCCTGCAAGTTGCTTCTGTGCCTGTGTGCACACACGGGGGGCAGTGCTGCTCTCCTGGGGAGCAGCAGCTGGCTGCTGAAGACCGGAGCATCGCTGCTAGGACCCAGCGGTGAGAACCAGTTTCCATGCCTCGATGTTTGGTGGCGTGTCAGCTGAGGTGGGGCAGCCACCGCCGAGCTGAAAGCCCCTCGCCTGGGGCGAGCAGCACCGTGTCCTGTGGCGGCGGCTGAGCCATGCATGGTGCCGTGCGGGTCCTTCCTGGCATCGCCTGGAGCCGGTGCTGCAGCCAGCGTCGGGGGGCATTGCTGCAGGGGGGTAACAGGCAGAATTATGGCCTCCACACCGGCCCTGGTGACATGTCCCAGGCTGGGGACACGGAGGTGGGAGCTGCCGTGGGTCTCTCCGGGACATGGTTTGCCGGTGGGCTCGCCAGAAGGACGGGCAGGCTCGTGCCGCTGCCGTTCTCTGCCTGTAGGTTTTAGAAACTGTATTAGTAATTTCTGTCGCTATTTTGGGAAGATGCTTCCAAAGGCAGTTTGCATTACAGATACGCTGAGCCTTCAGGGGATGTGCGGGATGGCAGGAGCGCTATAAAATGCAGTGACTGTCGAGAACATTTTTGGAGAGAGAAAACAAACACCCAGCAGGTGGTTTTATTTGGCACCGTACAGATGCGTCTTCTGACGAATTTGTGATGCGTTTAGGAAGCCTCAGCCTCGTGCCTCAGCAGAGCGTGTTTCACTTTGGATTTCGCAGCCCTCCAAGCGCAGGCAGCGAGCGTGCGGGCCGGCGGGAGAAGCTTGCCATGTTGTCGTCTGCCTCTTTTGTTGCATACCGTTTTGCAAGCCTTTAGTCTGTGCAGTTCTCCTAAACCCCTGTCTGCCTCCAGTATTGCAGGGATTCTCCTCAAAGAAAACCTATCTAAAGGTAAACGATGCTTTTTTCCCCCCTTTTCATCCCCAGTCCATCCTTTTGTGCTGGCCTCGCAGTGCAGGGGCAGGCAGGAGCGCAGGCTGGGCGATGCTGCCTGGGGCTGGCCCGGCCCATCAGAGCCGTGCAGCGTGCCGGAGGTCCCGCCGAGGAGCCGCGCCGAGCCCCTCTCCCCCTCACAGGGTCTGCAAACAAGAACCACTGATAGCAGCAGAGGGTTGCTCAATCCGCAACGCTCGGAAGTTAAGCAAGCGGCTGGTTCCCATCGCACGTTCCCAGGCGAGTGAGCCCAAACTGATACTGGGAAATCCACAAGTGGCTGCGGCATTGAGGTGCTTCTCCATGGAGAAATGACCGCCAGCTCGTCGGCTCCGGACCTGCCGCAATCGCAGACTGCTACAGTGGGACAGGGAGAAGCAGCTGGGTTTTTTCCAGGGCTCCTGTTCCTGCTGGGTGCTGGGGGTGGATCCTGCAGCGTGAGCGACCGTTTCTGGCAGTGGCTGTGCCCGGTCACGCTGTAAGGGGTGTGGGAGAGCACCCGGCCCCGTCCACTGCCCCGGGCAGCTGTGCTCACAGCTGGCTGCGGGCCAGCGTGGCCGGCTGGCATGCAGAGGAAGGACAGCATGCAGAGGAAGGACGGCATGCAAAGGCAACCCTCGGTGGCCCAGCTTTGCAGATGTAAGTGGCAGCAGAGGACCCAGGGCTCACAGCTGGGCTTCTGAAGACAGGAACCGAGCCGTGAAGCACTCGGATGTGCTGTTCAGGGTAATTTGTCTTATGGGTCAGCCACGCTGCGCACAGAGCAGCACGTCTCGGAAGGACCCGTTTCCTTTTCTTCCATCCACGGTTTCACAAGAAGAGCTTCTCCCATGCCAGGGCTTGGTGGGAGGTTGTTGCACGTCCTTGCTGGGGGCTGTGCAGGCACATGGGCTTTGCGCCGTATCGAGTGGGAGGCCACGTATTCACACGCTGCTAAAGTCAGTGCTGGGCAGCACTCTGTGCCCTTCCCAAAATTACTGGCTTTGTGAAAATGCCAAACGCTTGCCCTTGTGGCAGGCGACGTGCCGAGCCCAGCTGGGCCACGGTGGAGATCCCGGGGCCGGTCTGTGCGGGGAGATGGGGCACCGCTGCCGAGTGCAGCTGGACGTGGCGTTCCTTCTTCGCCTCGCTGCCCGAGGGGTGTGCAGCGTGCCCCTCTGTCCACGTTACCCTCTCCTCGGTCAGTGTCTTCAGCTCGGGGGATGCCTGGTGTTGGTGCATGGGGAAGTAAAATATTTTGATTTTGTTTCTTAAGCAAATTTGAGGTTTTGGGGTTTCTCTTGCAGAAACAACCTTTTATTTGCAAATCCTGATCTTTGTGCATGCAAGAATGGAGTTTGTTGAGACTTACGGTTTGGCATGTGGATTTGGAAAATATTTTTTTGAAGATACTTAGTATTTTTTCTAGCAGTTCCTTTGACTTCTTTTTCTCCCTGTTGTATGGCGGGCTCTGACCACCCACATCCACGTGGGGAATCTTTGTTCAGTTTTGGGAGGGAAGAGTCGTTTTTGCACCAAGCGTAGTGAGTTAATGCGGAGGCTGCAAACTCCCATTCCCCTCGCTCTGCAGCGCTCCCTGCGCCCCTCTCCAGCGGGGTTCCTTGGGACCTACCCTGGGCCAGAGGTGGGAGTTGGAGGGACCCTGGTTGGAGGCACAGGGAGGAGTGGGGGAACAGCTCTGTGCTTCCCGAGAGCCCCCTTGTCCAGCTCTGGGTGGGGAGCAGGACAACGGGGCCACTGGTCAGGGCGCAGGAGGAGCGAGCGTGGGATTGTGTTTGTCTGTCACTGTTTGTGCAGGTCCTGCTGTGGCACCGGCGCTGGCTTTGCCTTTGTCCCCCTGAGGCAGCAACTGCAGAGTAATTAAGAAAAGGTAAAGCTCTGTGAATTGGAGCTGCAGGTTGATTAAAAGTCAGAAGCATCCTTCTGAAGTGCAGAGCTCCTCTCCTGTTTCGGCACAAGTGCTACCGAAGCGGAGGCTGAGCCGATCTGCCGGATGGCTTCATCCATCACTGGGGGGTCACAGACACCCCTCCTGCTCCAGTGCCCGTCCCTCGCAGCCCGTGGCATGGGGCAGCAAGTGGGTCTCCCTTCCCCACCTGGACCCCCTCGCTCGGCTCGGTCCTTCCATGGCAGCTGTGCCTCCCCACCCTGCTCCTTGAGCCAAGAGGGGGACGTGCTGAGCCCCTTCCCTCCTGGCTTTGCTACAGCTTTGCTGGGGTGCGGTGGGAACGGTGGCTTGTGCCAGGTCACTGGGGCGGGTGTCTCCATCGCCGCCTTCTGCCAGCAGCTTTCACTTCGGGCGTTTCATAATTAATAAGCCAGTTTGAGAGAAAGGCTGTTGCCTTACGGAGAGGTTGGCAGAAGTGGATACTGTGGTTTCCATCGCCGGACAATAAAATGCCATTGCTGTGCTTGGAATGAGAGGCAGGCAGAGTGAAGATGCTGTAAATTGGTGGGATTTTTATTATTTTGGGAACATTGTAGCATTGAGCAGGATAATAAAATGTTTTTCTAATCATAACAGCCTCGAGGCAATAAACAAACAGTACATTTGTGCTGTGAAATGTCTGTTGATTCTTTGTTGATGTGATTTAGAGCCTGTTAAAGCAGGCTGGCGCGCTGTGCATGCAGCTCGCCCAGGCTCTCCTGGGATGGTGTGCTGGGGTGTTCGACTGGGAACGCACTGCGTGGCTCGGGGCTTCCAACTCACAGGATTTTCTGAGCAAGAAAGCTGGTACTTGAAGCTGGTGCACACTGCCTTAATTCTTGGGGCATCAGATTCTGCTAGTTTATTTTTCTAGGTACTCAGCAGTGAGAATAAATTCCCCCTGGAGGAGGGCTTTGTGCTTTGCGAGAGAAACAGTCTTTTGTGAAACCCCCTCACCTCTGCAGGTCCAAACCAGCGACCTCCGGGCCGCAGGAATGCGGTAGTTGTGGTGGTGCCGGGGAGCGGGAGCCACACCATGGTGGTGGGCTGTGCCGCCGGACCCTTGCGCCCAGCTGCTGGGGTGGCCTCAGCATCTGAGCAGAGCTGCTAGAGCCGTGGCGAGCGCCTTTCGCAGTGGAAGGCGAAGAGGGGATGTTCGGGAGCGGGCGTCATTGCAGGGACGCTGGCTGGTGCATCGTGCTGAGTGCGCTCAGCTGAAAGGAAACAGGGCAGGACCCGTAAGCACGGCAGCGTTGGCATCCCCTGCAGCTGTTGCAGAGGTGAGCTGAGCCGGCTGGGTGCTAAGACACAAGCTTAAGCGCCCTCCTTGTGGTTTCGATGTTAAGATGTGCGCTTAAACACCCGTTCTTGCAGTCTTTTGAATATTTCTTCCAGTTTTACTTGGGATGATGTCAGCGGTGCAAATGCAAACCACAGTGCTGTTTGTTCTATTTGGGGATTTTCAAAGGGACATATAACCCTGAAGTGCTCTAAAATCCATGGGTTTTTATCGGGATTGGCTTCTGATGCTTGTAGATACATCTGGGTTTGTGGCCTGCAGTGCATCTTTAGCTTTAATAAGCAAAAACTGTTCTGCTGTCGATGTTGCTGTTCTCACCACTTGGCCTGAAAGCAACTTTTTTTTTTTTTTTTGAGTGCTGTAGGTGCCAGCTACGGCTCAATTTCATGCACATAAAAGTGGCCTCTTCTCTCACTGCCTGGAGCCTCAGGCCGTTGCTCACCTCCAGCAGAGGTTTGTACAGAGCTCCTGTTCTGCTGCGAGCGGCTGCTCAGCAGTATCGATTGGGATGGGCAGCAAACCGCAGCAGAGGTTGGACCCTGCTCCCGCAGGCTGGTTGTCCCCCTGGGGATCGATCCGTGCTGTGCTGGGGGCGGATGAGCATGAGGCAGGGGTTGTGCAACGCTGCTGACGCTGCACTTGGGTGAACCTCAGCCTCTGCTGGCCCCTCGTCTGCCTCCATGGACACGCAGCAGCAAGCAGAGATCGGTGCTTGCTCCGTGCTTGCTGCTTTCTAGGGCTGCTCATCGACCTCTTGGTGAATGTTTTAAAATTTGTTGATCAGCTTTCGCTCAGGCTGCTTTGAAACTGAGGTGGAGAAACACCCCGTGTGTCCGTGTGCCAGCAGCCCATCCCTTCCCGCTCCTCGCCCTCAGCCCCTGCCAGTTCTTCCCGGCTTTCCTCTCCTGGGGCTTGTTTGACCTCTCTCCTGTTTGCTGCTGCCTCTTCAGGACGTGAGCATCTCTGTCCTGCTAAGGGAGATTCCTTGGAGTCATCGGGTGTTTTGAAACGCCTGTTACGAGTTGCCACCAGGAGAGACCAGGAGAAGCACGCCTGCCTTCACGGTGACAGCGCTTCTGGGCGCGTCGTTTGTCTGCTGTGTTTATTTTTGTGTTGCATGCCACATGTGAATTAACTGGAGACTATCAATTAAGTGATTAAATTTTGCTGATTTGTAAAGATGCGAGCTAGATAGGATATTTCTTGCTGACCAAAGCTTCTGCTGCTGTTCCGCCACAAAGACATCTGCAGTTCCTCATCCTTTTCTTTAAGCACCAATGATTTGAGCTAAAATTTTCCAAGCTGCACTTAAGTCTTTTGAGGAAGTTGCAGTTAGTATCAATCATTTCTGGGAATGGTTTAAAGAAAAATGCATTTTTTGATGATATTGAGGTTCTCGTAGAAACTAGTTTTGTTGTTTGGTTGTAACACTTTGCTGCTTTAAAAAACGGACTTGAGACATTGCTTCATCACTACAGCTGGTGCACGTCTGCCTTGCTCCAGAGGCCCCGGCTGCACCGATACCGCACTGTGCCGGCATGCGGGGCTGCTCTCCGGTGGTGGTGGTGGTTTGCCCAAAAGCAGGTGAAGGAGGACGTGGAGGCTGCAGTTGGTTGGTGCTCGCTGTTGGTGCTCGCTCGGCCGCGGTGTCTGCCCGGCCAGTGCAGCAGCTGCGCAGTGGCATGTTGCATGGCCCCACGCTGCGGTGGGAGGCGTCAGGAAGGAAGTCTGCAAGCATGTGTGTGTCTGTGTGTCTGTCTGTGTGTGCACAGGCAAGAGCTGGAGCCGTTTCCGGAGCAGGGTGTCTTGGGGCTGGGCTGTTAAACTGCCACTGCTCTGTGCACCAGGTCGTTCGCGGCACTGCAGACGCGCATCCGGGGATGCAGCTGCTGCTCCGCAGACCTGCAGCCTTGTCCAGACCTGAAATCCTGTGGTTAATGGAGGCCAGGCCAGGGTCGAGCAGAAAGCCTTGGAGGGAAGGAGGGCGATGCGTGCACTGCGGATAAGCTCTTGCAAAGTTCATGCTGGGTGGAGTTTCCCTCTGTTTTCTAATTAGTGCTAAAGTGGAGGGGCCGTGTGAAGTTCGATGGCAGCTGGGCAGGAGAGGAGACTCTTGGGTGGCTGGAATAACAATTAGTGTCCGTACTTGAAATGTTCTCAAAAACATCCTCCAAGGCCAGGATGCCGTTGTGCATGAAGGGGGAGCTGACTGTGGGAAGGGCCCAGCTGCAGCGGCCCCACGACGAGCCTGTGGTCCCATGCACATGCTGTGAGCCGTGGAGCAGAGTGCCATCCTGCCTGCCCACCAGGTCCTGGCTCCTCGGGGTGCTCTGCTGCAGCATGGCCCCCTGGACAGTGGGTTTGCTTGGATGGCTGCAGCCCTGCTGGGACGGGTCACCCCTGCTGCTGCCCTCCCGTGCCTGGAGGAGGGTGTCCTGCAGAGACACAGCTGCCATACCGCCAGCGGGACGCAGGCAGGACCCCTGCACAGGTGCACTGTCAATGGGATGCTCTGTGCTTGCAGAACAGCTTCAGCCAAGGTGGTGTGGGCGGCTCTTGGGCTCCCCGGGATGGGTGCAGTCCTCGTGGGTGCAGGTGTTGTGTCCTTGCGGGAAACCTGGCATTTGGGCTGACGTGTGGGTTTTGGTTCCCTACCTGGTGGGGGTTGCGTGCCGCGAGGGGCTGGCACTGCTGCCTCGGTGGGTCGTGAGGCTGGAGAGAGATTTGTTCCTTGGACTGGAGCCAGGGAGATCCTGGCAGTGTGGGCAGCTCCTAGTGCAGAGGTTGGCATCCCTGTGACCCCGCCTGCAGGCGCGAGCATGACCTGCCAGACCTGGGGTGTCCACTGGGCCCTGTCTCCTTTTGCTGTTACTGATGTGGGGACTCTGACTATAGTCATGACTTGTGCCTGATTTCAGCATTTGTACCAAAGCCTGCGGCAGGCGAGTCCGGAGCTGATTCCTCTGGGACGGGCTGTTGTGCTGGTCGCTTGTGTGCAATGGAAGCGTGCCATGTTCGGACTGTCATCCCCTGGGCTTTAAACATCCCAGCTGCTCCTGTCTCCCTGAGGCTTCTCCCTTCCAGGAGGCTTCATTTCCTAAAAGAGCAGCCGCCTTCCCGCTTCCCTCAGTTTTTCCTTCTGGCTCAGCCCTGTGAACGCTGCCATGGTGGAGCGGTGCTAGTGCCTCGGGGTGGATGGCCGAGTCGTGGGCATGCCACATCTGGCTGCCTGAGTCAGACCGTGAGCGGGGACCACCTTTCCCTGGGCTCAGAGGGAGGCTGTGGGCAGGAGAGGTCCGTGTGGCAGGGGAAGTTGCCAAGGAGGAGAGTGTCGCTCGTCGCCGTGTGTGCAGATGTCTGTGATAAATAAACAAATCGACATTGTGGCTTTTCTTTCCCATTAGGTATTTTCACGGCCACCTGTGTTTCAGCATGAAGCTCGGCTAGCAACAAAATGAACTCACCAGGGGAAGGTAAGCACATACGGAGGGCAGTGCCAGAGCAGTTGATTCCCCTGTGACACTGGGCGTGGGCTGGTGAATATTTCATAAAGTCTGTGCACACCACCACTGATGCCCTGTTAATATTGTATTGTCTTCACAAGCTGACAAGAAACGGTTTAAGCCTTGTTTATACTCATGTCCGATCAGCATGCAAAATAAGGAAGACTTTCTGCCTGTAGATCCTCTTGTGTCCTTGTTGGTCACTGCTCTGCTGTCACTTCCCCACCAGCTCCCATCCTCCCCCACGCTCTCTGCTCTTGGTACCAGCCTTGCCCTGATCGCAGTCGGGGACGGAGTCCCTGGCTGTGGGTCACAGCCCGTCCCTGGCCTGCCATGCCTGAGCTGCCCTCAGGGGCTTCAGCCTGGGGCTGGCTGCTGGCACTTTGATTTCTGCTCCCCGTCACCAGCTGCAGTGGTTTTCAGTCCGTGCCTCAGTGGCAGAGAAGCCCCTGAGAGCTCCCTAATTCCTGCTGGATTGGAAAGCTCTCGGAGCCAGCTTGGGCATCTGAAGGACTAGGAGGTCATCTCTGATCAGACAGCCATGCTGCCTAATTACACCATGATATTTTCCACCAGATATCTGCTGTGGAAGAAATCATCATCCATCCCTGTTCTCTCATAGACTAATAAGCCCCACAAATTTTGGGGAATTCTTAGTGGAGGATTGCACAAAAGAATTGAAAATAAGCTGGGATTGTTTGCGGTTGCACAGCAGACCGCTGCTGAGCACGCTCACGGATGCTTGTTCGGCCCGCCCGGGCACACTGGGGTAAATCCCGCCAGAGAAGTTCGTTCTGCTTCAGGCCTGCGGCTGCTGTGCAGGAGGCAGAGCGGGGCTGTCCTGGCGGGAGCAGTGGTGTGCTGCAGCAGCAGCAGGGAGAGTCCAGAGCACAGCAGGAATGGAGAAGCTGTGCTCCCTGACAGCAGCCATCGGCACCTGCCTCTCTGCCTCTCCTGTTGCCCCACAGCGGATTGAGAGCTTCCCTGTGCTGGTGGCGTTGGATGGGCAGCGGTGGGGCTGTGTGTTTGCCCTGGCTGGGGTGGCAGGATGATCCCCAGGGACACAGCACTTTGTCCCGCTGGGTGATGCCGGAGCAGGGCCGGTACCGCAGGCTCCAGCCAGCCTCCCGCTTCGCACAGCAAGATGAGTGGGTCCCTTTGTTCCTCTCTGGCGGCACTCGGACTGGAGCTGCTGGGAGCATCTCGGTGGGAAACGCTCACTGTAAGCTGTTTTTGCAAAGAACAGAGCACTTCTGTGCTCCCAGCCTCCTTTTTAAACTGCAGGTCTTTCCTGCTAATTAGCCCGTCTTGTTCTGCGTAGCCGTAATTATTCCAGTTGGCCTTAAATCCTGACTGCTCCGGCTACAATGCATTGAAATGGGTCTTGCAGCATTTGCAATTATTTTTAGGGTGAACATTTGAATATATTTGCATGACTGAAACAGATCAAGATAGCAGGATGGAGCAGATAAGCGCTTGTCTTTTTAATGGGTCTGACTCTGGCTTGGTGCTGCATAAATGCCAGAGCTGTTTGTTGTTCCCTCTCATTTACATCTAAACAAATGGACCAGCATTTGACTTTCTGACTTTTATATAGTATACGGGCATGCATTTGAAACTGTTTAACCTTGATATGTTAACCAAGCAGTTGGCCAGGATGTTAACCGTGGTGCTAAAGAGCCACAAAAATAATTTTGGTGGTGATGTTACTTTGCTGCTGGGATGGGAAAACGCATGCCTGGGTGGGCAGAGAGGCACTACATCTTCGTGTCATGGTGATCTGATGGTTTGAGCAGAAGTGGATAAAAGCAGAGCGGGTGGATGGTGAGCAGCTGACCGCTTCACCAGTCTGGGGTGAGATGTCAGGGCTTGGAGGGGAACGGAGCGAGTCCTCGAGCGGTTCTGGGGCCGCCGGTGCTGGCAGGTAGGGCAGGGGCAGGGAGTGCCCGCCTCTGGGGCAGCTCTCCTGCCTGCTCCCTGCCGCAAAGGGGCTTTGCAGGGGCCGCTGCTAAATGTGCTCTTTCATGGAGAGAGTTGAGAGGAGAAAACGTTTTTCTGAAGCAGTTCTTTGGATTGTCAGCAAAACAAAACACATGGACGTCCCGTTCCTTCCACTCCATTCAGCTCCCGCCCCAGCCACATAATCACAAAGAACTTGAAATCCCTGGGTGAGCCCAGGGGAGGATTGCAAAACCTGTGCTCACAAATGGAGCAGAAGAGGGGAGGGTGTGGGAAGCTCTGCCAGCGTTCGCAGGAGTCCCTCCCGGGTAGGCAGCAGAGCAGGGCACTTGCAGAAACTGCAGGCTTCCTGCTGGATATCCTACCGAGACGCAGAAAACCCAAAAAGCCTTAATGCCAGATGAAGTCTTCAAGGATTTTTATATAAGATCAGTCTCCGGAGGAAGGGCATTTAACGCTGACTCCCTGTGTTGCTGTTAGACTTCCGATGGTTTAATTTCTCACAGTGTTTCATTCTAATAGGTAACTGCTTCTCCTGACTCGGACCCTTAAAATTTGCATGAGATGCTTTTGTTTTTCTCTTATTTCAGCTTTCCCCCCTCCCCTGTGACAGCACATTGAGGCTAAAGAAAATGTAGGAAGGAGACAGGTGGCTGAGAGAAGTGAGAAGACAGTGGTGTGCTGAGCTCAGTTTTGGAAGGAGGGAAAACTGCAGGGAGGGTTTGGGCTTCATGTGGGATGGAACAGACTCTCTGTAAAGATTTCTTTAAGGACTGACTGGATACGTGTGGCTCCTCTCTCTGAAAAGTTCCTGGAGTTTTGCTTCAGCTGTAAACCTGTGATTCTGAGTACACAAACAGTCCAGACATAATCTCTTTGGGTGTGCTCTGAGGCAGACTTTAATTACCTCCTGGGTAGAAGGCACCTATCCTGGAAATTGCTGATAAGTGAAAGAGATGATGAAAGCCTGGGATGGTGTCAGCGTCCTGAAGGAGCCAGGCTGGACGCCAGGGTGCTGCCAGGCTGGATTGCAGCTCCTGCTCCTCTGACCGTGCTGTGTTTCTCTTGCAGATGCCTGCTGGGTTGAACACTTGCTAGCTGAAAGCTGAAGCGTGGTCACCAGCCTGTGCAGAGGAGAACAGGATGCGGGTCACCATGAGGAGGGTGTTGCTGGTGGTGGGCTCGGTGGTCGCCCTGATGGTGACTCTGCACCTTGGCCAGCAGGTCCTGGAGTGCCAGCAGGTCCTGAGCGAGAGGAGGCACAGGCTGATGAGACCCGAGAATGAGGAACTGGTCATGATGGACTCCAACCACGTTGAGTACCGTTACAGCAAGGAGATGCCCCTGATATTCATTGGTGGGGTCCCACGGAGCGGCACGACGCTGATGAGGGCCATGCTCGATGCCCACCCTGAGGTGCGCTGCGGAGAGGAGACCCGCATCATCCCCCGCGTGCTAGCGATGCGGCAGGCCTGGTCCAAATCGGGGCGAGAGAAGATGCGCCTGGATGAAGCGGGGGTGACGGACCAAGTTTTGGACGCTGCTATGCAGGCCTTTATACTGGAAGTGATCGCCAAGCATGGTGAGCCAGCCAGGTATTTATGTAACAAGGACCCCTTCACGCTGAAGTCCTCTGTCTACCTGTCCAGGCTGTTCCCCAATTCCAAATTCCTCCTGATGGTTCGAGACGGCCGGGCTTCAGTCCACTCCATGATCACACGGAAAGTGACGATCGCGGGCTTCGACCTGAACAGCTACCGAGACTGCCTGACCAAGTGGAACAAAGCCATCGAGGTGATGTACTCCCAGTGCTTGGAGATCGGGCGGTCCCGGTGCCTGCCCGTCTACTACGAGCAGCTGGTGCTGCACCCTGAGCAGTCCATGCATGCCATCATGAAGTTCCTGGACATCTCCTGGAGCGACACGGTGCTGCACCACGAGGAGCTGATAGGGAAGCCCGGTGGGGTGTCGCTTTCCAAGTGAGTGTCTCAGCTCCTGCCTCGGCTTTTTGAGGAGCATTTTCATTACATGAAGCAGGTCAAGGCTAAAACTGGGGGCAAAGACGCGTTGCTTGTGTTTATGTGTGCTTTTTCAGGGGCAGAAGTGGCAGCACGTCCGCCCAGTTTTGCTGCAATAGGTTTTGTGTTTCTGAGTAGAAGACGGCTTGAATACTAGCAATCTGTTGTATGCAACAGCAGCTTGTCAGGCGAGGATTTTAGGAGCAGGTGACTGCTTTATTCATCTGTCTTGACAGTGCAGAAATGATTGTGGTCTCTAATTTGAAAAGAACTGCTTGCTCTGAAATGTGAGCTTTTTAATGTCTCTTTTCTCTATGCGTCCTCAAATACCTCCTTACCATGATTAGTTTTGCTGCTAATGAATGGCTTTCAGCGGTGAGCAGCAATTCTTGCCAGGTTTGATGCTGCTGTTGCAGAATAACCGAAATACCTGCTCTGTGGAGACACACCCCAGCGCTCCCTCTTTGCTGACTGTCTCTGGGTGCCAGCAGGGTGCTTGCCTTCTCCCACCTTCTTCTCCTCTTTTAATGCTCTTTATTTCCTAAATGGAGGCTTAAGTCTAACTTAGCAAAATTTAATCAGGGAATTAAGGGAACCATACAAGCAGTCTTTGTATAAATTGCTCATGCCCGAGAGGTGAGGGCAGCTGCGGACACACAGCTGCTCCATTTCTCGGGGACGGACATGGGTGTGCGGCCAGGCTCCGCTTCCCTCCACCTTGAGACACTCTTCCATACGAGGCTGCATGGCATTGCCTGTGCCTTAGCAGTCAGTAACTGGGACGCTCTCACGAGGCTCAGGATCCGCAGCCTTTGTGCACGTTCATCCCTCTTAGGACGCCGCGTCGCCTACGCCGCATGGGGTGTGGTTTCTTTTGGCTGGAGTTGAGCAGGTGGCTGCTCGCCCCGGGCCAGCGTCCTGCTGAGCACAGGGTGCAGAGGGAGGGGCTGCACCTGCGAGGGGCTCGCTCCTTGGGGTTTGGAGGGCAGGGAGCACGGCTGGTGGGGAGCACGTCCCAGCACCCTTATCCCAGGCGGACCAGGAAGGCAGCTGTGGTGTAGGGTAGAGAGATGCAGGCACCTTTGATGGCTGAAGCAATGATTTCTCCAGGGCTTTCAGCACTATTTGCTCAGAGTAAATTTTGCTGAGGTTGCCTAAACAGGTAAGTTTTTGGATTTTCAGTGGGGTCATGTGGTGTATCTGTGCTGCAGACCACACATCTTTCATTATTTTCCTGTAATAAGCGGAGTGTCCTGGTAACACCCCAATCCCAGTGCAGGATGGATCCCCCCATACAGGGGGACCTGACCTTTGGGGCTGTGGAAATCTCTACCAGGATCTGCTCCCCCAGAGCAGGGCTGTGAGCGGGAAGCGGCTGCCCCGGGGCTGCCCCGCTGTGCTTCACGCCGGCTCTGCCCCAGGCGGACCCGGCAGGCAACGAGCATTTGTGTATTTAAAAGACGGGGAGATGTGGTGCTTAGGGACATGGTTTAGCGGTGGACTTTGCAGTGTTGGGTTAACGGTTGGACTCGATGATCTTAAGGATCTTTTCCAACCTAAATGATTCTGTGATTCTGTGCACGTGTGTCTTGGGCATTGGAAGCAAAATGTTGAACTGGCAGTGAACCTAGCTGAAGGCTCTTCTGTCTGAGCCCAGTATGTATGTGAAATCAACTTTAGTGTCTTGTTTTCTTCTTTATTATTTTTCCCCAGGATAGAAAGATCGACAGACCAGGTTATCAAGCCAGTGAACATGGAGGCACTATCTAAGTGGATCGGGCACATCCCGGGGGATGTGCTGCAGGACATGGCCCACATCGCACCGATGCTTGCCAGGCTCGGCTACGACCCCTACGCCAACCCACCCAACTATGGCCACCCCGACCCCTTAGTTGTCAACAACACGCACAGAGTGAGTGTTGCTGCCACCTGCCTGCGGTGCTGCCACAGGGAGGGAGTGCTGGCGTGGGTCTCTGCACCCACAGAGCCCTCTGGAGCAGAAGAGGCTGCTGAACCGAATCAGAAAAGAGCAGTGGAGAAACAAACGCTGTCTTTCTCTTGGGAGACTGGGAACGACAGACACGCAGTTACACTGAGATGATTTCAAAACAGATGTGTGCAGTAGATTGAGTCTGGTGTGGCTCAAAGCGATGATGTTCCCTATGATTTTGTGGTGGTGTTTGTTTCTTCTGCTGTGGCAGATACTGACTTGTCCCTCCCTGACCCAGCCTGGCTCTTGGCTCTCGAACCCGGGTGTGGGAGTTACTGCTGTGTGCTGATGTTATCTAGGTGCACAGCTGTAGGCGCTAGACACAGGGGTCTGGCCCCAGGAGGACGCGCAGACTGTGCTGTGTCCGTGTGTAGCTCACCAGCCACTCCCGCAGTCCCGTGGGGAATGCGAGTGGAGGCTCATAATGCATTTGGGCAAAACCAGAAGATTTTTTATAGAATACTGACTCATGTTCCTGGAGCAGAACTGGAAGGAAGAAGCTGCAGAGCCACAGACAGCAGTTACTAAACAGAGGGAGTTTCTTATGCTTTGGGGTGGACCGGTTCCTCCCCAGCCTGAGGCAGGACTCTGCAGCCCCCGCAGCTTTGCAGGTGCTCCCCGTGACAGTGCCCTTGGATGAGGTGTCCTTTGTCACACTGGTGGGCGCAGGGGAACGCCTGTGGGTGGGACTGGTCCCCGTGGTACTGTGTGCAGATTGTGGGCAGGCAGGCAAGTAGCAGCACTGACCTGGGAGGTCGGAGGAGCTTCCCTGGAGCTGGTCCGTGTTCAGAGTGCTCTGGTCTCTTACGACTCCTCCTTGCTGTCTCTGCTTGATGAGGGCTGTTCTAGGACACAGGTGATTTGGGTGAACATCTGCCCTGGGCGGGGTTAGGGACTCTGGGTCTGACATGGACCTTTCTGTACTTCTTGGGATGAATTTGGAGAACTGGCACAATGGTAAAGACTGAAATACTCTTCCCTTCCCATGCTAAGGGGATTGCAACTAAGGGGATCCCATGCCACAGAGAATTGCTTGTGCTGGTTCCTTGCCCCAGCAGGATGCTGTTCCCTGTCTTTGCTCACAGTCACGAAGGAGGAAACCTCCCGCTATTGCCCGAATATAGTACCTTGATGTAGGACAAATGCCATCAGGGTATTTCTGCTGGTTCAGGTATACTGGGACATAGGACGCAGTTAATGAGGTGGACTTGCCAATGTTCATAGAGCCACTACCCCGAAGGGTCACTCCAGTTTTCTCTTTTCCATAGGTTTTAAAGGGGGATTATAAAACGCCAGCCAATTTGAAAGGTCATCTGCAGGTAAGAGTCTGATGTTCCTTCTGAGGGCTTTGCCCTGTTTGGTTAATCCTGGGTGCTGGTCCCTTGCTCCCTCTTATGGGCATTTGCAGGCTGGGCAGCCAACTGCGGGAAATGTCCCTGCTCTCTCGCCTCGATCCACGGGGATGATGTGCCTGTCCTTCCTGCTGCGCACCGCTCCCACCCTCCACGCTTTCGTTGTTGATGTCCTGTGTATTCTGTGCTCCTCAGACCCTGCTCATTCATCACTGTCACCTCCTTCCTGGTCTGCTTGCGTGTATGGTTTTGTGCTATGGAGTTCTGTGTTCACTCATCAGAAACTTGTGCTCTTCATTCTCTGACTTTAAGACACTTCTGACATTGCTCTCTGTTCCAAAACTCTTTAAAGTTTTCATTGCTGTGGCTCTTGCCTTGGGGAAGGGTGGTTTATCTGATCTGCAGGTTACAGAGAGGTCTTCTAGTTCTTGTACTTGGGTGATTGTGTTCAGGTGTCAAAAATACACTATGGGGCTCCCTCCCTAAAGGGCAGTGCTTGAAAACAATTAATAACCATCTTTTGTAATGCAGAGCAGTCCAACAGCCATTGCACATACAGACTTAAAAAAAAAAAAAAAAAAAAGACTTCTTGACTCTCCAGAAAGCGCTACCTGCACAGTATGGAGATGCAGTAGATTGGTGTTGAAGTTTCGATCCAAGGTGCTAGGTTTCACCTGCTCGACATGTGGCCTCCTAAAGAATGCAGGGGGATTGAGCTGCATCGCCAGTGTCAGGCGAGAAGATGCAGAGCCCAGTCCTGGAGTGAAGAAGCAGGGCTGCTGGTGAAGCGAGTGCGTAGTGGCTTTCACTGCAAGAGGTGTCGCTGGCAATTCCCAGATGGCTGCCCAGGGTGGTTCCTGTTGCGTGAACGGTAGCGAAGTAAGAGGCTGCAGTCTCATGGCAACGTCTCCTGGCTGCTGTTTCTCTGCCCTTGTGCTGCTTTCTGTGTCCTAAACATTTCCTTTTCTTGCTTCTGGGAACTCAGCGGGAATGTTTTGAGTTGCAGATGGTGACTTATAGCTGACCCTTCTGTTTCTGGGTTATTCTAGGTGACTCAGAACACGTCATCTTCTCACTAAGAAAATTAATGATTTCCAGGTAAGACCTTGTACTTCATTTTGGGACTCAGGCAAATCTGCCTGCATTGCTCCAGGGTTGGCATTTTGTTTGTGCAATTTCTTGTGCCTGTGGATTAGCCAGGCTGCTCCAGGCACGCTCGTTATGCGAATGAACCCCTTCACAGTTGCTTTAGGTTTTCAGAACAATACCGTTATGTGAGACGATTTGTCAGAAATTCTTTTTCTGAGCTCTGGAAACAGGCTTACTCCAGCAAAATCAAAACCAGCCATTTGGGAGAGTTATTACTGACTGTCCCTGCGGGGAGCATTGAAAAGGGATGTGGAAATGTGTAGATGAGCTGAGCTGCTCCCCAGCTGTCTTCTAGGACATGCCATGGACCTGGGGAAGGGAAGATAAAGCAGTAGCATCTGCTGTCAGTTTGGAAAAACAAAGCTGCTGCCCTGAGTTTCTGCTCCAGATACAACTGTTGATATGTTGGATGTTTTTCCGTCTCTCTTTTCAGCTAGCCTCTATGCTAAAACATGAAATGTCATTTTTATTACTAAAATTACTAAATTTTATTACTAAAAATGACTCTTTAAAAACTAGTTTCTATGTAAAAGCAGTATATTGTGCTAAAAAAAAAAAATCAGAAGCATTGAGTGAGAATAGAAGTTGTGTGGCTCCAGCCCTGAAGCTGGGACTTGGTTTCTTTCTGACCATTTTTTGTATCGCGGCTTCTTTAAAACCATTAGTCAGGCACCTGCAGTGCTGGCGTGACCAGATCCGGATCCTGAGCCTGGGTGTTTCTCTCTTCCAGAATGCTGCAAATGGCCTTTTGTTGTCCAACAAAGAAGAGTTTGCAATGGCACCAGTGGAAATCGGTTATCCAAGCATATTGCTTGCTAATACTATTGCCAAAATGACTGCTACACGAGGAATGTATTTGCATTTATTTGCAAAGGCCAAACATTTTACCTGTCGGATGCCCGTCGTCTGCCTTTTCCCAACGCTCCGTGGTGAAAGCATCTGTGGAAATTCATACTCGACGGGGGCGTCAGCGTGCATCAGGAAGGGATTTTGTATGCCGTGGCCGGAGGACTCGTTAAATCGCGTTTAAATGTCTCGTAACGCTGTTCTCTCATTGCGGGGTCAGAAATGGGTGTCCTGACCTTGCAGAGCCGTTGTCGTGCCAGTGACCCCCCCCCGCCCTTCACTGTGACTTACAGAGGCTATTGCAGAGTTAATATATGAGCCAACCCACCCCCCCGCCTCCTTCCTTGGTCGCACACCATTAAAATATTGTTTTACTAGCGCAGGCTCTGCCCTCCCTCTCTGCTCCGGGGGGGGCCGGCCTGGGACGGTGCGGGGCGCCTGGGGCCGGGCCGCCAAACCACAGAGGAGCCGCTGCCCGTGAGGCCCTGGCGTGGCCGCTCCTTCCAGCTCTATGGTTGTGGGCGTGGCTCAAGCAGCGCCCGGGTGCGTCACCGGAAGGAGACGGCTCACTTCCGGGCGGCGGCGGCGCAGTCGGGCCCGGCGGGAGGAGCGGAGCGGGGCCGGCGGCCGTGGGGGGGGTCCGTGTGTGGGTCGGGGGGTGTCCGCAGCCGCCATGTCGATGTCGCACCTGTACGGCACGGACGGGGAGGATGGGGTGGAGATGGAGAACTTCGAGGTGTCGGACTGGGACCTGCAGAACGAGTTCAACCCCCACCGGCAGCGCCACCGGCAGAGCAAGGAGGAGGCCACCTACGGCGTGTGGGCCGAGCGCGACTCGGACGAGGAGCGGCCCAGCTTCGGCGGCAAGCGGTACGGGCCGGGGGGGCGGGGGAAGGGGCTCCCGGGCCGAGCTGTCCCCTCCCGCCGGGGCTACGCGTCTGGCAGCCCGCGGTCGTGCCCCGCTCGGTGGGTCTGCAGGGCGCGGGGGGCTGCCCCGTGTCGTGGTGGTTTTCAGGCTGTGAACGCCCTCCCGAACAGCCCAGCCCGGAACAGGGCCGGCCGCACAGAGCTGCCTGGGGGGACTTTGCCGACAAACATCTGTGTCGGCGACATGGATAGCGGGATTGAGTGCGCTCTCAGCAGGTTTCCCGATGACACCGAGCAGAGTGGGGTGGCTGATACTCTAGAGGGAAGGGGCGCCATCCAGAGCGACCTTGACAGGCTGGAGAGGTGGGCCTGTGCGAACCTCGTGAAGTTCAACAAGGCCAAGTGCAAGGTCCTGCACCTAGGTTGGGGCATCCCAAGCACAAATACGGGCTGGGCAGAGAATGTATTGAGAGCAGCCCTGAGGAGAAGGACTTGGGGGTGCTGGTTGATGAGAAACTCCATGTGACCCAGCCATGTGCGCTCGCAGCCCAGAAAACCAACTGTATCCTGTGCTGCATCAAAAGAAGCGTGGCCAGCAGGTTGAGGGAGGGGATTCTTCCCCTTTACTCTGCTCTGGTGAGACCCCACCTGGAGCACTGCGTCCAGCTGTGGGACCCTCAACATAAGGACATGGATTTGTTGCAGCAGGTCCAGAGGAGGGCCATGAAGATGCTCAGAGGGCTGGAGCACCTCTCCTATGAGGACAGGCTGAGGGAGTTGGGGCTGTTCAGCCTGGAGAAGAGAAGGCTGCAGGGAGACCTTAGAGCAGCCTTCCAGTCCCTGAAGGGGCCTACAGGAAAGCTGGAGAGGGACTTTTTACAAGGGCAGGTAGTGATAGGACAAGGATTAACAGCTTTAAACTGAAAGAGGGTAGATTTAGATTAGAGATAAGGAAGGAATCCTTCACTATGAGGGTGGAGAGGCACTGAACAGGTTGCCCAGAGAAGCTGTGGATGCTGCATCCCTGGAAGTGTTCAAGGCCAGGCTGGACGGGGCTTTAAGCAACCTGGTGTAGTGGAAGGTGTCCCTGCCCATGGCAGGGGGGTTGGAACCAGATGATCTTTAAGGTCCCTTCCAACTCAAACCATTCTATTATTCTGTGACTTTGCCTGTGCAAGCGTGTCCCTGCTGCCCAGGGGGAAAGAATGGTTATTGCCTGGCAAAAACAGTCTTAAACTGCTTGTCAGTTTTTAATACTTCATTTTAAGGGGGGGGTCTAAGGCATAGTAGTCCCCAGGCTTTTGTAGGAACGTGCACTGGTGCACTGGAACAGAATTCACTCACAGGTCTCATTTTTGTGTAGCTCCAGGGATTACTCGGCCCCTGTGAACTTCATCAGCGCCGGGCTGAAAAAGTCAGCGGCTGAGGATATGTCAGAAGAAGACTCTGATGAAGATGAAAAGCCTGTTAAGCAGGAAGAAATCCCTAAAGAGTTTGTGCCGAAGAAGTTAAAAACAGTGAGTTACCCAGGAAGTTTTCAATTTTGTGTAATGTATTTATGAAAATTAGGCTGTAGTCAAAGGTATTGAAGTAATAATAGAGCATTAAAAAAGGGAGAAATAATTAAAACCAGAGAACCGCATGTGACAGCATGCTGTTAAGGGAGGTGTTTTCTCTGTCTTTTGTAGCTATTGTATCATTGTGTGTCCTTGGGAATATCAGTCCTTTTAGGCCTTTTTATCTGCCTTAATATTCCCTTTGGTCAATTGAGGTTAAAATAAAAGAATGCCCATGGTTTACTGCCTTTCAAAGACTTTTTTTTTTTTTATTTAATCTCACGGAACATTATGCCAAATCTAGGTATGTTATAGATTAAAAATCAAACTCCTTTTTTCAGTTACCAAACACAGAAAGAATCAGGAATCGGCTTCAGCTAAAGTCGGTGGTAGAGCCTAGTAACTGGCAGCTTGTCAGGACTTTCCTTTTCCATCTAAGGAATTTTAGGAAACTCCTTAGGTGGCAGGAAGCGTACATGGACGCACAAGTCATAACAAAGTGAGCTGTGCAGTGTGGTGGCAACTGAATCGCTTCTGGGAAGAGCCTTCCTTTTGAGTGAAATTGTACAGAGCTCAGTTATTATGACTTCTTAAGGTTGTGTGGATTATTTTGTTTGTTTATTTGTTTTAACAGGGTGGTAATTTCAAGCCTAGTCAGAAAGGCTTTGTAGGGGGGACAAAATCTTTCGTGGATTTTGGCAGCTGGGAGAGACACACTAAAGGAATTGGGCAGAAGCTTCTCCAGAAGATGGGTTATGTCCCCGGAAGAGGTCTCGGGAAGAATGCTCAAGGTACTGTGATTGTGTGTTTGGTCATTTATTGTTAACTAGTAATTTGGAGAAGAGATTGGATTTTTTAAAGAGCTGCCATCTCCAGGTGGTACAACTTCATTCTTGTTTTCTTGCATCTCTTGCAAGTGATCTGGGTCCTCACAATAAGATTCAATTGTGTTTAAATTACCATAGGCCAATTTTATGCTCTTGTTATTTTGCAAGAGAAAAAGAGAAAGAAAAAAGGGAGATAAATTCCAAAGGTAGTCAGCTCACAGAAAAGGAGACGTTATTGTATGTGGTAAAATAAAAAAGCAGTGGAATGCAGATGTGAATAATACTCTGCTTTGTTTTTTTTGGTGTGTGCTGGAATTAAGTGATTTTATAGCCACTAAGAAATTAGTGAAATGGTAGAAGATACCGTGGTGCTAGAGGCAGAATACCAGGCTGGATTTCGTGCTGATTTGATAACTTAGGGTACTGCAGGAAAAACACTTGCTGTTCTCTCTCCATAAATAAACTGTTCTTTCTGATCTAACTGTTGTCCTCTTAGGTATTATCAATCCAATTGAGGCCAAACAAAGAAAAGGCAAAGGAGCTGTGGGGGCATATGGCTCTGAAAGAACCAGCCAGTCTTTGCAGGACTTTCCTGTTGTGGACTCAGAGGAAGAAGCTGAGGAGGTATTTGTATGATTCTTGGTATATCTGTTTTCCCTGTTGTGTTGTGTGTACAAAATACAGTTCTGGTATCAGCTTCTGTGTCAGAGAAAACTATTTGGGCTCATTCTAGATAAGAAGCTAAAGGCATAGCACATGAATTTCATTTAGACATATTTTTTCTTATTACTGTAATGTTCTTTGTTGTTTCTGGCTTGCTTTATTCCAGTAGTCTTGCTAGAACCCCACTTTCAAAGAGTCCTCCCAGGTCAATAGTCTTTATCTTTTGTTTAAATTAAAAAAAAAAAAAGAGATCAGAAATGTACTGCTAGCATTGTGAATAGGGTGGTTGACTGGACCACAGCATCTGAGCCGGTTTGTCACTGAGCTTTACTGCTTTCCCGATTCTTTCGCTGTACAGCATTCTTCACTGGTGGTTATTTTCCTGTAGAAAATAGAGGCAAATTTGGGGTGTGACAAAGAGCAGCAACCACAACTCTTCTTTCTTTTTGTTTAGGAATTTCAAAAAGAGCTCAGTCAGTGGCGGAAGGATCCTAATGGAGGCAAGAAAAAGCCCAAATACAGCTACAAGACAGTAGAAGAACTGAAAGCCAAGGGTAGGATCAACAAGAAGCTTTCAGCCCCTCAGAAGGAGCTGTCTCAAGTCAAGGTAAGGTTGTTAACCCAAGAGGTGGCATCTCTGGGAAACAGTTTGTCCGCTTTGGTATTGCGAGTGCTTTTTAGCCATCGGTAACCTTAATAGAAGCCAGTTCTAAGAACTGGCTGTCTGCAGCATCACGAAAATCAAGGCCTTGGACTCATCACCGAATCATGTAATAGACACCGTGTCACCTAGGACGTTGGATTTGTTTTTAAGCAAGTTCTTTGGCCTCAGAAAAATGCAAATTAGCTTAAATGTGATGTTTGTTTTTTTCTTTAATTGCAAGTTAAGTTTAATTGTTTCACATTTGTCATAGGTAAAATGCTCATCCACTTCTGAAAGCACAGTTGTCCTTATTGGGATTGTGCAACTAAGCACATAGTTTGAACTGTCTTCTACCTAAAAGGGACAGTACAGGATTTGTCTTGTATGCAGTTAATAAAATTATTAATCTAAAATTAACTTGTCTTTAAAAAGAAGTATAAAAGTACCTAAGACTTCCGTGCAATAGTGCATAGTATACTACTTGCATCATCACTGCTTGTAGAATTACTCAGTGAAATGGTAAAACTGAGATCAGATGAGGATACTCTTCCGGCTCTGATTCCAAATTCTTATTCATTCTAACTCTTCATGTCTGGAGTAGGCCTTTTTGGAGGCAATCCCCAGTTGCCTCATTCAGAATACCAGTCTGTGTTAGTAGCTGTCGTGGTTTAACCCCAGCCAGCAGCTAAGCACCACACAGCCGCTCGCTCACTCCCCCCACCCCAGTGGGATGGGGAAGAGAATTGGGAGGGTTACAGTCAGAAAACTCGTGGATTGAGATAAGAACAGTTTAATAATTGAAGTAAAATGAAATAGAATAGTAGTAATAATAATAATAATATAATAATAATAATACGATAATAATATACAGAGCAAGGGATACACTATACAATTGGCTCACCACCCGCCGACCGATGCCTAGCACGTCCCCCCAGCAGCGATCGCTGCCCCCAGTTTATATACTGAGCATGATGTCATACGGTGTGGAATAGCCCTTTGGCTGGTCTGGGTCAGCTGTCCTGGCTGTGCCCCCTCCCAGCTTCTTGTGCACCTGGCAGAGCATGGGAGGCTGAAAAAGTCCTTGACTAGTGTAAGCACTACTTAGCAAGAACCAAAACATCAGTGTGTTATCAACATTATTCTCATCCTAAATCCAAAACACAGCACTCTACTAGCTACTAAGAAGAAAATTAACTCTATCCCAGCTGAAACCAGGACAGTAGCCTGCTGGAGTAATTAAGGTACTTGGAAATCTCCAGTTTTCCATTTGGAGTAAGGGATTTCCTCCTTTTTTAAACATGAGATACCCTTTTTTTGAGACATGTTTGTTCTTGTTTCTTGAAAGGTTATAGACATGACGGGCCGGGAACAGAAGGTTTATTACAGCTACAGTCAAATTAGCCACAAGCACAATATTCCAGATGACAGTCCTCAGCAGCCACTGGGCAAAGACTCCAAGCCCCAGGGCTTTGCCTTGCCTGAGCTGGAGCACAACTTGCAACTTCTCATTGACATCACAGAGCAGGAGATCATCCAGAACGACCGGCAGCTGCAGTACGAGAGAGACATGGTTGTCAACCTGACCCATGAGATACAGAAGATGTCTGAAATTCTCTCACACGAGGAGACAGCAATTAGCAATCTCAGCAAGGTGCTGGAGATGGTGGAAGAGTGCGAGAGACGGATGCAGCCCGGTTGTGAAAATCCCTTAACCTTGGATGAGTGTGCAAAGATTTTTGAGACGCTTCAAGACAAGTACTATGAAGAGTACAGAATGTCTGATAGGGTAGACCTGGCAGTAGCAATAGTCTATCCTCTCATGAAAGATTACTTCAAGAACTGGGATCCCCTCAAGGTGTGTATTAGTTTGATTTATCTGCAGTTCTTACTTGATGGGTTAAGTAGTCTTTATTATCTTGACTCCCCCCCCACTTCTTATCCCAAATTCATATCAGTCTGGAGAGAAAGAGGAAGAAAAAGTGCCGCCTTCTTGCCTGGCAGGGGAGAGGAAGGTTCCAGAGAAATCTCTCAGTGTTCGTGGCAGAGTGAAATAAATGTGTGCAAAAAGATGGACCCACGCTGTACCCACTCTCAGACATGTGCTACAACTGAAAGCTACTGTTCTGCGAAGTGGCTAACAATTTAGGAGCTTGAAGGTTAAAATCAGTCCCTTTCATGGGTGTTGGGAAGAAAAAGTAGATGAAAGTTAAGTCTCTAGTCCTTGTTTTTTAGCAAAAGCAGGAGAGGTCTGTCAAGTAGTCAGATATGTGCTGTCTATTCTTAATGCCATTTCAGCTGTGATAGGTAAGAGTCTGCATTCTCTCTGTACACCTGAAAAATTCAGACTATCCCCTTTCCCCCCTGGAGGTATGTTAAATCCATAAAGTGGGATTTTCCTCTTGTGGGGCTTTACTAATCACGGCTGTGAGCTCCTAGTTTGCCTTTTGAGTGGGTGAGAAAGCTGTCTATAGCTGAGCATACCATCAGCCTGCTTTTTGTAGATACCAGCTGAAATTAATGAAAAAGGATAAAGGCCACTCATGCCTTATCATTTCCAGGACTGTACGTACGGCACGGAGATCATAGCCAAGTGGAAGAGCCTTTTGGAAAACGATCAGCTGTTATCACACAGTGGGCAGGACCTGTCAACAGATGCTTTTCACAGGTAAAGAGCAAATAAGTTGTACTTCGTGCAGCATTTTCAAGCACTGCTTCCTCAGGGATGGAAAAGAACAGATACAAGTGTGCTTTCCAGATGATTCTCTTGATGTGTCTGTTAAAATCCAGCTGTCAGCTATATAAAAAGAAGTAGCTTTTAAATAACAGTTACCATTTGGTTTATTTAGGCCTGGGGCTATAGCTTTAAGCTTAACTTTGATATATTTGTATTTTTTTTTCCAGACTGATGTGGGAAATCTGGATGCCATATGTCAGAAACATAGTGGCGCAGTGGCAACCGAGGAACTGTGGATCGATGGTGGATTTCTTGGATAGCTGGGTAAATGTTGTTCCTGTCTGGATACTGGATAACATTCTGGATCAGCTCATCTTCCCCAAGCTACAGAAAGAGGTAAAGACGAGAGGGCTGCATTAGAACGAAGCCGTGCTCTGAACCAGTGTTTGAATTTCAGTCTATTAGAACATCTAAAATACCAGTTTGCTGCCTCTGCCGATGCATTTAGCAGTTAGGACATTGCATTATGGCTCTTTTTGCATCTGGCAAGACTTACTGCTAATGGATGGACTTACTTTAATCTTTTCTGGTTTACCCCAAGGTCGAAAGCTGGAATCCTTTGACAGACACAGTCCCAATCCATTCGTGGATCCACCCCTGGCTCCCCCTGATGCAGGCACGATTAGAGCCGCTGTATTCTCCCATCCGAAACAAGCTGGCGAATGCACTGCAGAAGTGGCATCCCAGTGACTCCTCTGCCAAACTTATCCTTCAGCCCTGGAAAGATGTGTTCACACCTGGGTCGTGGGAGGCTTTCATGGTTAAAAACATTGTGCCCAAACTAGGTAAGACAAGCCAAACAGCGCTGAATTTCTGGAATCTGCTGGTTGCCACCTTCCCCCTTACACTTAGAAAAGATACATGTTAACATGGCTGCCGGTGTTACTTCAAAGGATATTATTAGTCAGTTTAGACCAAGCTTGCATCTTCTTTTCTGCTACTAGTACTGTGCATTTTTTTCAGAGGCAGACATTTTAGAATATATGGGGAAATGCTCTGATTATTCTCAGTGTTTTCTGTCTTATTTTTCTAAATCATCCGATTCCTCTGTTCTTCAGCTGACAGGAATATCTGATAGCTGTCAGATAGTACCAAGCTATAAAATGTGTCTCTGTTACTCCTGTATTCTTTGGTCTATGCTAATGCTTTCACCATGAGATTTTGTAATTCACCATTCAGCTATGCAAACTGGCTAAAAGACCCTGTAGTCTTAAAAAACAGTCGAATGTTTTAAGTTTCTCAGTTCTGGCAGCAAATTGTAATCGCTGGAAGTGGAAGTGCACTGTTTTGGTGGCAGGGATCAGCCACACACTTTAAAGATCCCAAATGTCTCTTAGGGTAATATGCAATACAGATGCTCCTCAAATCACGTGTGTTGCTAGTGAAATAGGTCAGGGCACTGATAAAAATGTGAGTCAAGGTTCTTTTCTAACTCTTCTCCCCCTTTTCCCAGGGATGTGTTTGAACGAACTCATCATAAACCCTCACCAGCAGCACATGGATGCCTTCTACTGGGTGATTGACTGGGAGGGGATGATTTCTGTCTCCAGTCTCGTTGGGCTGCTGGAGAAACACTTCTTCCCAAAGTGGCTGCAGGTGAGAAACTATCAAGGCTGAGTAAACAGGCCTGATTTGCTGTGAAGTGTTTTAGTGACTCCTGCCTAGAAGTTGCTGTCCCAGCACTGAAATGGTTTAACTACCAAATGGGGTGATTTCTACTCATAGCTTCATACACATCAGAACAGGCTATGTCCTAATACTGCCACGGTCCTTTCTTTTACTGAAAGCTCAGCAAGAAGCAAGTTAAGTGATAATAAGGACTCTTCCAGAAATGTACCTGTCCTACTGCATTTGATCTGTCATGTTGTTTTGCAGGTGCTGTGCTCTTGGCTTAGTAACAGCCCCAATTATGAAGAGATTACAAAGTGGTACTTGGGTTGGAAGTCCATGTTCTCAGACCAAGTGTTAGCACATCCATCGATCAAAGACAAATTTAATGAAGCTCTTGATATCATGAACCGGGCTGTCTCTTCCAGTGTTGGTAGGTGGCTTATGGTGATGGCTGCGTTTACTGTGATGGCAATACAGCAACGTTTGGTTCTTGTGAGTCTGTATTTAGGCATGGCCCTGCTAATCGGCATTGTAGCAGCTCCCACGAGCAGTGAAATTCAAAGTGTGTTTTACCTTGCTGTGTCCGTAAATAACACCTGTAAGGTGCTACTTAATAATTGTCTGTGCTTCACTGAAGCAGAAACAGATTTTTGGTGACTGGCTGCCTGTGCCACTAAGCAGCTGATTATCTTTCCGCCTTGCCTGATTATAGTGTATTTTATGTCAGTCACTGAGAGACCATAATTTAAAGATGTTGAGTTCCGAACCTGTAATTTGTTGGGTTTTTTTCTTTACGGTGAGATACTGGTTCTTCTCCTTAGCTTTAGAGCAGTGCCCTTTCCTTCTACATGACTCTCCCTGTGACCTAAAAGAGATTGTTAGGAATTTGCTGGGAATTAAACTGTATAAAAGAGAAGGCTGTGCCTGAGGTAGCAGCACCTGAGATTTGCCCTGTCCTCCAAGACTGAGAACTGCTTTCCTGTGTTTTTCCTACCCGCTCACTGGACAGTGTGATGGAGAATCTGCATCAGAAACATGGAGGATTCCTTGAGGTCTATTATAAAGTGTTATATTTATTTCTGTGGTGAAATGATACAACTACAGGCAAGCGTTGCACAAAGAGGAATTCACCTATGGAGAACAGGCATGGTACTTGTGCAGCCACGGAGTGACCTGGGGCTGATAGCGAAAGCACTCCTGATGCAATGCTGCTTCCCACAACGTGGTGCTCCATCCTTAGCCCAGTTTTGCAACAGTCACTGTTTGTAACCCAGCAGTGGTATGTGGAGACCAGAAGCCAGGTTTTGGCTTTGAGGAATATTTTTTTTGTTGTTCACATTTTCCCTTTGCCAGAAGCATCCTCCTCTCCTGTGCGTGCTCAGATAAAATCTGGGATTGTATCAAATCCTGTTGCTTCTGCTGCAGTTCTCAAATTCACCTAGCTAGTCTATGTTGTATTAGCAATAACAGTATAAAACTTTATGAACTGGAATGTGTAAAGGAGGATTCAGAGCGTTATTGATTGACTTGACTTTGTGTCCTGGACTGGAGTTTACCCATAGACCTTCCACCAGAAATGGACTGGGACCTTGTTTTCATGTGTTTTGTCTCTCCAAACAGGTGGGTACATGCAGCCAGGCGCTCGAGAGAATATCGCCTACCTTACTCACACCGAGCGGAGGAAAGACTTTCAGTACGAAGCCATGCAGGAGCGTCGGGAGGCTGAGAACATGGCCCAGCGTGGCATCGGCATGGCCGCCAGCTCCGTGCCAATGAACTTTAAGGACCTAATTCAGACAAAAGCAGAGGAGCACAACATTGTTTTCATGCCTGTGATTGGAAAGCGGCACGAAGGGAAACAGTTGTATACATTTGGACGGATTGTCATTTACATTGACAGAGGTGTTGTGTTTGTACAAGGAGAAAAGACTTGGGTGCCAACCTCTCTCCAGAGTCTCATTGACATGGCTAAGTGAGGCCCCTGCTTTGAACTGTGAAGGCCATCTTGCTAATATTTTTAGTGTAACTGTCTCAGAATAAAGAAGCCACAGATTTGTAAATAGAGGGGAAACTGTAGCTGTATGCCAGGATTTTTTTTCTTAGGAGAGCTGTTCAGGCAGTGTCAAGAGATGAAAGTACACGTGGCGGTTGGTGCTAAGAGAGGAACAAGCAGTTCCGATGCTCGTGTAATCACCACCTGTGATAGAGGTTTAGAAGGGACCACGGGAGGTGATTCTCTGCTCCGACAGCAGATGAGTGAGGGCTAGTCTAGCCGAGTCCTGAAGGTCTCCAGTGACAGAGATGTTACAGCTTCTCCTTGCCTGCTGCACTGCTCTGGCAGTGAGTGACTGTCCCAACAACGTCCCTCATGCAGCAGGCACTATTGCACACAGCCAGGACTCGTCCCACCTCTCTCCGGGTGTGCTGGTGGCTCCTTCAGCCCGGTGCCTGCCCGTGGGCCATCAGCCGCTCCGGGTGCCCTCTCTGCCCTGTGAATGCAGAGCTGGAAGGAGGGGACATTTTTTCCAGCAAATTTACAGAACGTGTGCTGTGGGACTGCAGCAGTTCAGGGCACAGAGGTGAGGGAGGGAAATTGAGGCTTTTTTCCCATAGAGGGAGATGACCTGATTCTTCACAGAACAGATAAAAGAGCTGATTTTGATAGCACTGAGCAGCTGAAGGCCCCTGCCTGTAAGAAAGCTTTTGAAGCCTGCATTTGGAATTGGACACCAATACCTTCAACTACAAACCTGTCTCAAATAATTCCTCCTTCCTGATGCTTCAAAATGTGCATAGTACATGCAAAGGCTTTGAATTGTTCATGAAAGGGGAGGGGATCGAAAGAGCAATCATACAGTACGGATGGCTTAAAAGGCAGATTTTAGTTAAATTTGTTCACTGTAGTTAAGTGAGTATAATTCAAAACACAGCTTTACCTTTTATTAAATAATTAAGATACAAAAATGTCCCATCACGCTCAGTGTTGGAGTGGTGCCACTTCTGGTGAAGCAGGATGACACTGAGAGTGCTTGAGCTTTACCTCGGCTTCACAAAAGCTGCTGTGGGAAGAGACACAGCCCCACGAGAGTGGTCAGGACTTTGTGGCAGCGGGACTGCGCCCATCAGCTCTGTCCTCCTTTCTGATGATCTCCAAGTCATCGCAGTCTTGGTACATCGGCTCCTCCACAAAGTCCCAGACCTCAGGGGAGAGTTCCTTCAGTTTTTGCAAGGGAAACCAGTGGACGGAGGTGTCATTAAAGGTGTCCAGGTACCGAGGGTGAGTGGGGAGCGCCACTTCCTCTGTCCCTTTCAAGACCTAAAGAGCATTTGGGGAAGAAGTTATGTACAATGCAGAAGAACTTTTCTGCAAAGTTCAGTTACGAGTCGGTGAAGATGAGGATGGCGTTATGTTAACCCAAGGCCTGCGTGCAGTGTGTTCTGCAGATAATGTAGAATGATCCTAAAGCGATTCCTTTTTATATTGTAGCGGCCAGAAAAAAAGGTTTTAAAAATAACCACCCTCTTTGTTCCCATTGCTATTTATTTCCTTTCTTATTAAAAGGTGTTTTGTCAAAACAATAGTGTTAAAAGACTAGCGACTCCTACCTTTGCTATGTAAGAATAATCTCTCTCCAATATTCTTGACAACAATCTAGAATAACACAAGGTAACCAGCATTAGAGAGGACACTTGTGAATTTAGACAGCTTTTCTCAACAGGCGTGTGGGATAGAAAAGGTAGGAGATGTTGAAGACTGCAAACTGGACAGCAAGTTGAAAGTGAGCAAAATCTGGAAATCCGAGTCAGAAACGACAGAAATAAAGGCGTAAAGGAAGCGAGGGGAGGAAAACGCTGTTGGAGGCAGCAGAACCGTTCCCTGCGGGGCTGCACGCACCTTTCCTCAATCCCCTTAAAGCTGTTCCCGATGATGACCATTTTGGACAGTGCCTCCGCGGACCAGTTCCTCCACAGGAGGTTGTTGTACAAGGCTTTCCCGCAGTGCACCATGTAAAACAGCGTGGCCGATCCCTCAACGCCGTGTTTCCCCTCCTGCACGTAAACCGACATCTCCCGTTACAGGCGAGCCCGGGCAGCGGAGGCGGGACGGTGCCTCCCCGGGGCGGTCTGGCCCCGCAGCCCCGGGGGTCCCGCAGCCCCGCTCACCTCGTTGTCCGGCAGCAGCCGCAGCCCCAGCTCCCCCAGCGCGGCCGCCTCCTGGGCGGAGAAGGCGGGATCGAACAGGGAGCAGCGGCCCGGCGGCACCTGCGGGGAGAGGGGCGGCCGTGGGCGGGGGCCGGGGCGGCGGACACCCCCCCCTTCCCCGGTTCCCCCGGCCCGGTCCTCACCCCCAGCTCCTCCAGCAGCAGCAGCAGGAAGGCCAGCTGGTGCCGGGCGGCCGGGCAGCCGCTGAACCGCCCCAGGCCGTAGCAGACGCAGCGGGCGGGCGGCTCCGCGCCGGCGGCCAGCGGGGCCCGCACGGCTCCTGCGGGCACAGAGAGAGGCGTCAGGGGCGGCCCGTTCCCCGCTCCCCCCGCCCCGCTCCCCGCACGCACCGGCGCTCGCCGCCCAGAAGCCGGAGCTCAGCAGATCGTCCCTGCGGGGGAGAGCGCGGCGTCAGCGGGGCCCGGCAGCCCCGGGGCGGGCACACGCGGGACGGGGCCGGGCACTCACCGCGCCTCCCGCAGCCGCCGCAGCACCGCGCCGCCCTCCGTCGCCTCCCCGCCCGTCCGGCCCCGCCGCCGCCCGCCCGCCGCTCGCCACCCGCCCGCCGCCGCCATCACCCGCCCGGCCGCCGTAGCGCGGGCGGTCACGTGCCGCTGTCACGGGACCGGCGGGCCGCCTCCCGGAAGCGGCGGCAGGAGGCCGGGCCGCTCAGCCCCGGTGGCGGCGGCGGGGCCCGCCGCAGGGACGGCCCCGACACCGATGGCCCGCCCCGCCGCGCCGGAGCCCGGCTCGGCGCCATGGTGAGCCCCTTTCCCCGGGCCTGCGGCCGCGGGGCTCTCCCGCCCCGCGCCCCCCTCCCCCCGCCTCGTCGGTATCGAGGTGCCACCGGCGCTGCTCCCGCCTGGCCGGGGCTGCGGGCTGCTGCCGTCCCGTTTGGCCGGTTTCTGGCGGGGAAGCACTCGCTGCTCCCGCTTGCGGATGGAGCGCGGGGCTGGGAGCGCTCCCCGGGGCCTGGCACAGCCGGGAGCAGCGCCCGCGTCCCCTGGAAGCCGAGGCGGGGTCTCCGCCGCTTCGTCTCTCTCCGGGGAATCGCTCCAGGAGCGCGCAGAGACGGCCCAAGGCCGGATTCAGCCTTTTTTCCTTGGCCAGGCAGTACCTTGTGTTCTTCAGTTTCACCTTTTGAGTTGCCTTTTTGCTTTTCTTCCAGACTTTATCTGTTTCTGCTGGCAAGCTCTCGTGTGCAAAGCTTGTAACTAGCTGCTTGCTAGTAGGAGTGGCCAAAAAGTGTTACTAGATACCTACATCCTGGAAATAATGTTACGATGTAGGCCATCCTCTGAAGGAAGCCTCCCTCTTGCGCTCCTTGAGGTCTGTCGCGTACAGTCAGCAATTAAATCAGAAGCAGCAGGTTGTGGGAACCGTTTGGCCTGCTCATGGTTAATATTTACTGATAATTATTCCGTGTGCTCAGGATAGGAGAATATCTCACGAGTCCATATCTCCTTCCTCGTGTCTTAGCTGCAGAGTTACAGAATCTGTCTCAAACCCACAAAAGCGGTCAAGTGTAATAGCATGGGGCCCTTTTAGCGCTGCTTTCATGTGTAAACGCAGTGTCATTATCTAAGAACCACATTTCTCTTCATTTGTAATAACCTTTTGTTGCTCTACCTGAAATAATAGAAAGGAGAAGCATAAGTTTTTAAACATACAGTAATTTCTGTCAATGCTTTGCTTTTTTAGGTGGAATTACTTTTTCCTTTATGATGGTTCAAAGGTTAAAGAAGAAGGAGATCCTACAAGTGCTGGGATTTGTTATTTTTATCCTTCTCAGGTAACGTCTGCTTTTATTTCAGCACCTGTAAAGGAGTGCCTGTGGTGTGAGTCAGGGCTGATAGTTCTGGTTTAGGGATGGATGGGCTTCCAGGTGGAGCTTTGGATTAATTCTTATTTAGTATTTACAAAAGTTTTAAGAAAACTCATGCAACTAGAACAGGCTGGGCACGGCGGTGTTGCACTCTGCTCCCTCACTGTGGATGCTGGTCAGTGGCGTCCTCCAGCAGAGTCCAGGTCTGTTCTGGTGATGTGAATAAATACACATGAGGGATGAAAGTGCCCCTAAATAAGCTCTGAGCCCTTGTGCTGCCTGAAAGAAGCACTCCAATTTTTTTTTTTTTTCCCAGAAATTTGCCTGTGCAACTGCATTTGATTTATAATTTAATTGAACTTATAATTAATCTTTATTTATACCTGAATATAGTAGTGATTTTTTTTTTCCAAGTCCTTTTAAAAGGAAAACAAAAAAAAAGTCCCTCTTCCCTGCCTTCCTCGACAGACTCTCCCTGACCAGCAGGAACTGCTGTGCGGACAGATTGCCGGAGTGGTGCACTGCATGACTGAGATTTCTGGAGCTCCTCCAAGTCTCATTCGCCTGAGGAAGCTCAAGTTTGCGGTTGTAGTGGATGGAGACTATTTGTGGGTGAGTTCAAGAGATCTGGAGGCAATCACAGACCTAAAACTGTGAGAGTCTGAACTACATTATCAAAGAGGGCTTTTTTTTTTTTCCCCCCTGGTATGGGCTGCACACAGATAGACCTGGGGAGAGCTCAGGTGAGAACTTGCAATGCACAACTTTTCATTGCAAGGTAACTTAAATTTTGTTTACCACAGCCTACAAGCTTGTGTCATGGCAGTCACTTCAGCTGTTCTGTAGAAAGCTTCACGTACTTCGTTTGTGTGTCCACACCCAACGTGTTTTCTTAAGATGTGCCTGGCAATGGCTGTAAAGCCTTGGTCTCTGCATCATTACGTGTATCCGTGGGTTACTGGCAATGACTGGGAACAGGATTCTGTGTGCTGTAGTTTATAATAAGGACTCAGTCTCCCTATTTGGTAGTCTGTGCTTTCCTTCTAACCCTCAGCATTCCCCGCTGCAGAGCTTTGTCAATGTCAACAGACATTTAGTATATAAAGAACAGTGTGCGGCAGAGTTGTGACAAAAATGCCCCAAACCATCCCCTGGAAACTGGGCTAAGACCGGTCAGACCTATTTAATTGGCAGTGCTGTTCGGGCTCACTGAGCTCTCTCTGAGGCAGAAGGTCTTGTGTTTCTGTTTCTCTCGGCAACTCAAAAACTAAATGAAGCATCTTCATCGCTGTAAATAACAAGCTAATTTGAGTATTTTTAAGTATTTAGTTTCAGGAAAAGGTTCTTAGCTATTAAAGCACCAAGCTAGGTCATCTAACGTGGGAAGGGAGTGTGTCTAAAATGCTGGATTTCTGATATCATTTATTTATCCTGTCTGTGTCAGGGCTCTTCTGTGGGTATTTTTGAATTTCCTTTTCATCTGACTTGTGAATCCGGGGGTTGTTTGCCTGCCACAGAGCTGCTTGCATGCCTTTGATACTCATTTGAAAGAGTTGTTCTCACCTGCTGTGCCTGGGTTTTGTCAGTAAACATTCTTCATTCATGGCCTTCTGTATTAAAGGTTCTGGGCTGTGCTGTTGAGCTCCCTGATGTCAGCTGCAGGCGGTTTCTGGAGCAGCTGATCAGCCTCTTCACCTTCTACAATGGACCTGTGGACCGTGCCTACATGGTAATTTAAGATCAGCAGCTGTGATGTTTCTGCCTAGGAAAGAACTTAAACCCTTCCCATATTGGCCGAGCTCTGCCCAGGCACACATGTGCTGGCATGTTCCCTTCCACTGTCTTCCTACTTGCAAGGGTCAGAGCAAGCTCACGTATCAAAGAATTGGGACCTGGGAAAGTGTACAGGCCCACCCTCCTTATTGCACCCAGGTAGCGTGGGTGCCTACCAGAAGTTTCGTAGATGCTCAGTCTAAAGCAGTTTCCTCTCTCAATATCATCTTCCTCCTTATCCTCACAAGAGTTGTTACTTATAGGTACTGTCCCAGCTTGATTGCTTCTAACCGTCCTGAATGCATTAAGGCCTGTGCAGTGACAGCTGTGTCAATTTTTGTTGTCCGCAGGCATTTTCTCAGGAGGAACTGAGCAGGCAGTGGGACAGATATATTGAACACATCCAAAAAAACACCAGTGACCTCCACAAGATTTTCAATTCTCTCTGGAATCTGGACAAAACCAAGGTAGAAGCCTGTCCTCTGCAGTGTCTGGCTCTAGAGCTGCCTTAGTGCCAATGCTTTTGTGTTTATTTGCTGCTTTGAGCATCTCCCAGGATTCTCTGGCCTAACTTCTTGTGGTTCTCCTTGTCTAGGTAGATCCCCTGCTTTTACTGAAAGCAACTCTCATCTTGCAAACTTGCCAGCGGTCTCCCCATGTCTTGGCTGGCTGCATTCTCTACAAAGGCTTGTAAGTAACCAGGCATTACCCAAAGGGTTAATCTGCACGTTAAATCTGCCCCTTCCCAGGGCTGTGATCCCAGAGTGCATCCAGGGAGCAGAGCAAGGGCACTAGCTGTACACACAGGGCTGCTGTTTGTTAATGACGGGAACATTAATGCTTCAGGCAAGGTAATCCCTGTCTGCTGATGTATTTCAAAGAGGATAAGTGGTTATTTGTGTTTATCAGTAGGAGAAATGGAAGCATGCGGAAATTCAAAGTTTAGGTTTCAGTAGTAATCTGCTGTCTTTGATATTCAGCAGGATGTGAAGACTGAACTTCTTCGGCTTTTTAGGTGGAAGTCACCAAGAAAAAGAAAGATGTATGAATATTATTCTTTCCCCTTTGTGTACTCTTTGCAGTCTTGCAAATGCAGTGCATGTGTGTGTCTGTACGTATGCATTTTTGACTGACTTGTTGGCCGGGACCACTGTCTGTGCTGGTAGAAAGTGTGCAGAAGGATGAGCCAGAATTTCCCACAAGAAATGCTGGCTTCTTTCAACCAATCATAGGTGAAGATGCTGCGGATGTGGCACTGAATGACATCAAGGAAAACCTCAAAGGTGGCCTTGAAAGACAGGAGGTGGGAGATTCTGAGAATTTCTTGGCAATAACATTCAAGCACTTTTTTCCTTTGGCATAGACTGTTCCTGTAGCACCTTTTACGAGCACTGGAAATATGCCACAATGTGTGCATCTTTCCAGGTCTGACAGAGGCAGGCCAGGCATTTTTAAGGGAATGACATCATATGTGCAAGCAGGACTCTTGAGCATGAGTCACTGCAGCACCTTAATGCTGTTGCAGTGGAAGTGGATGTCTGACTTGAGAATGAAGCCTTGTCCTGCGTCTGCCCATCACAAGTGTGTGTGTCTCATTGGGTCACTGGTCTGTCTGGTAGAGATTTTTTTTCACCAAATGTCATCAGAGTTCTCTGAACTCTGAATCTTACTACGACACTGCAAAGGCCTTTGTACTTGAGTTAAACTTCTCCTTCTTTAGAGTCTTTCGGAGAATCTCCAGAATGTGGATCTCAACAAGATATAAATGGAAAGACCGAGAATACCTTTGGAAGCCCTATCCAAGGGGCCTGTGCTACAGTACTTTGCTAATCTTTCTGAATCTTCTCCACTGCCCACAGCTCTTCCTGGGGTGGCAGGAAGCCTGTATGGGTCTGTCTGTCTTAGGTCTTGACTCAGCAAAACCAGATTTGTTGGCCCAAAGTAAATGCCAGCAGGCGGTTTTCCTGAGTTTAGAGTGGAACTGACCCAAAGAAAAGAAGAAAACGAGAGTCCTGATGGTCACCCAGCTTGTGTTCCTCTTGCCTGGCAATGTGTTAGCTCCAGCCCGTGTCTGGGGCTGGCCCTTCAACCCTTGCAGAGTGTCTGGCAGGACCGGGCGAGATGGGTGCAGTAGAACCTTAGAGACTCCCCTAGAGATCATCCAGCTGTGAAATGAGGCCCTGCAGCACCGTCAGTTTTGCTCAGAGTACAAGTAAAAGCCTAGCATGAGCATTACTGCTGGCTCCGCCTGTCCTGATGCATCGAGTGATGGACATCTATGGCCGAGCTTCAGGAAATGACGGTCTGCTCATGGATGACTTTGTTTTGTCCTTTTAGGATTGTGAGCACCCAGCTGCCGCCTCCTCTCACTGCCAAAGTTCTCCTCCAAGGCAATGAGTTTCCAGGACAGGTATGTTGCTAAACACGTTCCCTGCATGCAGATACCCACTTCTAAGGATGCGGTGTGGGAGCTCTTGTCACATAGATCTTATGTGTGCCATTACTGGGAAGGACAAATATTGATGCTGATGCTAAAAGCTTTTATTAGTTATGACTGAGTAAGGTTTCAAGACTTCTGCACTAGGAATTTTTTTTTTTTGGTCTTTAAGTTACTGAATTCATGAGTTCTCATCTATGTGATGTTTTGATTGGCTTTTTACCCAAGTTTAGGTATTTAGTGCTAAATATACACACAATGAATGTCTGAAAGTGAAAAATAGATAATTTTCATTTGCATTAAAACTTGTCAAAAGTAATTATTTATGTGGTTCAAGATCTTCTACAAAAAAGCCATTAATATCCAGATATGAAGAAGGACTCTGCTCTTACGCTGGTTGAGTGAACCAAGTTTTTGTCTTGAGCAGGCAGTAACGGCAAATTGCGGTATTTGTCCTTGCTTTCAGGTGTATTTTGGTTCTTGGGAAGTCCCAAGAGGGACTTTGAGGGCTACCTGAGGAACAAATCACTGCCCAGCATGGTAAACCAGTCACAGCATTTGCTGAAGGGGATGGTCTGGGGCCTGCTGTAGTCACAGGGAGGCTGAGGAGGCTGGAAGAGATGTCCTGGTGGCACCGATGGCAAGTGTTGAGTCATGCCACAGAGCTGATTCTTGGCTTTTCTTTCAGAGTGAGCCTGGAGGTGAGGAGCAGCGGGAGCCTGGTGAGCATCCAGCTGCAGAGTACTGGTTGCCAAGTGCACAGCAGCAGCATATGGGCAGCCCTCCGGGGCTGCATTCTCTGCAGCGAGAGCATGAGCTGGTTCTCTGGGATTCACGTCAAAGCTCTTGCTGGATGCAGGAGTATATCCCTGAGGGTGTTGCTGCCACTAGTCAGCATGTGCCAGTGGGTGTTGTGTAATCAGAACTAGTTCCTTCCTTTGGCTAAGCAAAGGAGTTTGCTCTTTTGGGTTTAATTGTCAGTTCTGCAGATTCCCAACGTGCCTGCTTTAATTCCAGTTATCCATGTGCCTACTTGGCCACTGACGGAGCCCTGAAAACAGATGGCTGATGCTTTTAGTCCAAACCTCAGTCATCGTTTTTGAGCATCAGTTTATAGATATTCTGCCAGGACCGTTAGAAAAAAAACGCTAAGGGAAAATTTAACTGTGTCAGGCATTAAAGTGTATGAGGAGGATGGGAAAATGCTGCCTAGTCAGACGTGGTCAGTTTGTGATGACCCAGGACACGGGATGGCAGCATGCCTTTTCCCCCCATGGAAGCCTTTGGGCTGATGGAGTCTGGCTTCTGTTCTTTATGCTGGGGCATGTTAATTTAATCCTCAAACCTCCATTGCTCTTGCAGATTCTCCATTGCCGCAGGGTGTCTGTATCATCCCGGTATTCCTAACAGAAGATGAAGTCTCAGGGCTCCGAGACTTTCCAGTGGAGTGGATGACTAGGTAGGAAATCAATCTGACACATAGAGAGGCTTTTGCAGCAAGGGAGCTAACATGTCGCGCTGTGTCCTCACTAGCCATTGTTACTGTTTTCTCCAATACTAACTCAAACTCTGTCATCTGGCTGTTAAAGCTGCCTGAGGTCTTTCAGGCTGGATGGAATTTGTGGTGTCTATATCTCTGTTGTGAAGCAGCCTAAAGCAGAACTGTTTCCCAAGACCAACTGCGATGTTCTGTTGTTTCTCAGCTCACAGTGCTGCCTTTGTGCTTTGTAAGTAAGGGAGTGACGTTCCCAGGAGTCTGCAGTGTAAGAGGTCTGTGCTTTTCACCTGTGTTAGACCTTAGCCCATCCTTTTCTGAGGTAGATGCTCTTTGTAGCAGAGAATAGATCAGCTATTGAACACTACCAGGAGGTGATAGTGTTATTAGGTATGTAATAACTCCAAACAGATCCTACTCAGTAGTTTAATCAACTTGTCATCTCCCGCTAGGTCATCCGTGTCCCCAGGAAGCCCTAGAGGAGAGAAGAATGCTCTCTGCCCCCAGGCAGTTTCAGAATCAACAGGCATTCATGAAAACCAAGACATGAATAGTATCTCTGCACAGGAGTCCCCTGAGCAAGCTTCAAGCACAGCTGCGCCAGAAGATGCTGTGCAATCAGGCAGCCCTGCAAACACAGGTCCTTTGAAGGGCTTCCCCAAAATGGAAGCCAGTACAAAGAATTCTCCAACTGCAAAACTGAGCAGCCCAGACAACAAAAGTTCAGAGCTCAGTAGAAAAGCATCCTTCCTATTAGAGAGAGACACGAAGCAACTGCCAAGCCCTTCCACACTCCATACTGCTGAATGTGCTCAAACTACAGGTCCGTATCTGGAAGGCTTTTCCTTTCCAAACCCTTACGCCCGGGAGCAGGCGAGTCAGAGCATGGGGGAATCCCTTGTGGACTCTGATGTTGAGCAACGCAGTTTCCAAAGTTATCCTGCAACCAGTGGCAGTCCAGCTATTTGCTCTCCTGCCCAAGAGCTGAGCAGAAGGAAATCAAGTGAACAAGACGAGCAAGGGATGATGAGCCAAAATAGTGTCTCTGGAGAAAGCAGCGGTGCAGCTGGTGGCAATGTGCGGGGTTGGGACTGTCCAGCCACTGCTGTACAATCAGACCTCCAAAGCAGGAGTCAGCTGCCAGCCGTAGAGGTTCAGGAGGGTCTGCCCAGTGACCCAGCAGAGAACACGCACTATCCCAGGAGCGGGGAGAGTGGCTGGCCACCTCAGGTGGACAGTCTGGGAGCCCAGGCTGGTGTGAAGTCAGGCAAACAGTGCAAACCAGTTAAAATGAGCTTGTATGTTCACTGTATTAAGGGGCTTGTGCTCTCCCTGCTGGCTGAAGATCACCTCCGAGAGGACCAGAGCTCCATTGAAGATGTGGTAAGTGGGAAAGCTCCTCCACACCTGTAGATACACTCACTGCTGCTTGTCTGGTGGCGGGGACAGGGGTTACAACTGAAGAGCGAGTGTTGGATCACGCTTCCCATCTCTTTCCTCACCTGCTCTGTGTTGCTCAAGGCAAAGCCATTTGGCTTAGGGTTCGTCACCGCAACCAAAGCTACGTGGGAGGTTGTTCGCGAACGTCAGGCAGCGAGCCTGAGAGGTGAGAGCGTTGTCTCACAGGCGACTCCTGTTGCCTGTTGTTGTCTGTCAGTGCCAGCGCTGGAGCAGAACGTGTAGGTGTGACCGTCAGACAGCCCCGCAGGCTGCCAAAGGCCTGTGCTGGATTTGGGATTTGTTGGGAAACACCGTCAGTTCTGTAGTGCTTTTTGGAAAGCAAGGTTTGTTCTCTGTTTAACCTCCTCTTTGCATGTCACAGCTTCTTACTCTGGAAGCACCAGGGAGACGAGTCTGGCAGCAAGTCCCTGAAGCGTTTCCTTTCTACGTGAAAGTCTGGCTGTCTGCGTCCCCAGCCTGCTTCTCCCTGGAGCTGCTCTCCGGGAGCCAGAGCAAAGGGTGCCATTTGGGCACTGCAAATAGGTGCTGTACCAGAGCGATCCCAATTTACTCTGCTGCAGGATTTGCTTCAGCGCTCAGGCTGCCCTGCCAAGCGTTGCAGTGCAGCTAATGGGGCTGCGGGGGAAGGACGTGCCGGCCCCCGGCATTTCCCGGTGAAGCATTAGTCTGCAGAGCTGCTGCCTGGCCTCTGCTTCCCTACCAGGGAGCTGAGTCAAAGCTGCAGAGGCCTGTTTGATATGCCAGTTGCCATAGGAACAACCTAATTTCTTTAACCGTCAGACTGGAAGGTGGAGGGAAGCTCAGATGAACGCTCGCTCCCAGCATTAGCAGAGCCTCAAGGTTACTCCTTTTACTTCCGAGCTCTGGGACTCGGAGGCTGTGGTTGTGATCCCCCCCATAAGCAGAGGGATGCCACCTCTGCACAGCATGTGAGGATTGGCATGCCCAGCAAGGGATTGCCACAAAATCAGCAGAGGCCAGGAGGTGCAGCCTTGGCCTTTTGCACCAGATGTGGCACATTGCTCTGTCCCCTTTCTGCTCATTTCAAACAGGCAGCTGCACAACAGCTCCCACTCTACCATGTCTTCTCTGGTTGTGGGGAGAGAGGGGGATACAGGCAGGTAGGAACTCACACTCAGGAGCTGAAGGTCATCCTCATTGCACAGGTACCTTCAGCTTCTCTGGGTTTCCTCCGGTTGCAGCTCAGGTTTGGCCAGCTGGCAGCGCAGCTCTGCTGTGCTCGGAGGTGGTGCGGCACCCGTGGCTGGAAACCAGCCTCTGCTCTGCTTCATGTCTGACCTGCCATGAGAAGGAGCCTCTGAAGGATGTAGCTAGTGTGCAAAATGCCTTGTTGCCGGGGTTAGCTCTGCTGGTGAAACATTGCACGTCCTCCTCCCATCACATGCCTGGGCAAGGCCAGCAGCGGGCCCAGCCTGGCTCAATTTGTCATTCAGTTCATTAAGTCTCAAGATCAACTGCTTGACACCGGTGCATCGCATTTCAGTTGATTTTCCTTTATGTATTGCCCCAGGGTTGACAAAGCCCTGTTCCAGTCAGGTTCCTCTTTTCCCAAACGTGCTGCTTCCAGCTCACATACTCTTGCTTTGGATCTCATCCTAGCAAAACTGTACTTTGACACAGCTTGGATTTCGGCTGTGATTGGGTTCTTCTGACTACACCCTTCCTCTGGGTGCAAGTGTTTGTTATCTCTTAGGAGAGAGACACTGCATGTCCCATCATCCCAGGGTTGTTGAACATCCCATTCCTGAGTGTTGTTCGAGGAGGTAGAGCTGGGCTCTGCTGCTGGCGGCATGGTGGATTTGAGGCATAACCTCAGCTCATCTGTTCCTTTGTTTATCTGTAGATTAAAAATGACCCTCAGCTCTCAAGGATGTCAAAGCTTAGTTGTAATTAATGATTGTCGAATGCTTTGAGGCCCCTGAATGACACCAAAGAAGGGTAAAATATGCTACTTGTGCAGCTGAGAACAGCAGGCGGTACCGATCTTCCCTCTGGGAGGGTGGTTTCCAATACAGGCTTTCCCTGCAGAGCAGGAGGCTTTGGAGGCTTTCAGGCTCACCTCCTGCCTGTCTTTAGGTCTTATCCCTTCATTTCACTGCACAGAAAAGAAAATCTGTTCCGTGACCAGGGGGGTCAAGGGTAGGCCAGGCACTGCCATCGTGCTGAATGGAGGCTTGATCCTCTCTGTGGCAGAGGAAAGCACACGGGCAGGCTGGAGGATTATGGAGTTAATCTTCCCAGCACTGCCAGAGGGCCCCTCAGCCCCGCCTGAGCCCTGCCTGTTGCCTGAGAGCCTCAGCATGGCCAGGGCAGCTGGGCTGCTGAAAGTCCAGTCGGGAAAGCAGCTTAGCTTTCATGTTAGTACATTGTTGTGTGAACCCATTGCTTCGTGCTGGGCCTGTCGTTACCCCACAGGTGAGGCTGTTTCCTTGGCTTTTCTTTTTTTTTTTTTTTTTTTTCCCCCCCCTCCTTCTGGTGATAGCCCAGTGCCTGCAGTCTGCAGCTGGCCAGAAGCTCAGTGCAGAGGCTGGGGTGCCCATTAGAAGATTTACTCATGTGTTGGGAGAGTGCTGTGGGAAACACTGCAGGCCATTAAATCCAGCCCAAGCGTGGAAAGCTGCATCCTGTGTTGTACTCTCTGTCTGGTGTAATAAGGGCTGGTAAGCAAGGGAATATTCCCTGCTGTGGCTGAAAGTCATGGCCAGGATGTGAAAATGAGCCCTGGAAAGTACTGTTTGATGGTAAATTAATGGAGTCTTACATTTTCCTGTAATTAATAGCATCAGGTAGTTTAATGGCTTATTTTCAGGTTGGAGTGCCCTTTTCTGACTCCCCGTCTCACTGACTTGTGAGCTGTGAGACTTCTGCTTTCCTCTGTGCCCAAATTTCCCAGCTGTTCCTGGGTGGGAGCCTGGGCAGCAGAGTGTGGAGGGGTCCGGTCCCTTTGTCATCAACCTCGGTCACCCAGGCTCCCTCCGGTACCTCCTTGGAAGTCTAGGCAAAGCTGGGCATTAACACTTGCCTTTTTTTGCCCTGTCTGCAGTACCACAGCAGTCTGGCTTCTCTAAATGGCCTCGAGGTTCATCTGAGGGAGACTCTGCCCAAAGACTCCTCTTCCTCAGCCAAGGCGACCTACAGCTTCACTCACTACGATTGTGTTCAGAACGTACTCACGGGTAAGCCTTCGTCTTCTGGAACAGCAGCTGCTTCGGAGGAGGGAATAAGGAGGAGAACAGGGTTTATAGTAACCTTTTCTCATGCTTCAGACAACTTCTCAGAAACGTTGCTTGCTATAACTCTTACTAAATAGCCTGGATATAAGGCCTTATTGAAGACGCTTCGTCTTTTGTGAGTTTATAATCTGCTGAAGGCTTGTTGATCGCTTTGCTTGGATGAGAGCCAGAGGCCGCTGGGAGACGGAGCAGCGGCCGCTGGCGCTTTGCTCAGAAAGATGTTGCTTGGGGTTCTGCTAAGGGCTAGGTCTGAGGACAGGACTCGACATCCTCTTCAAACCCGACCTCCCTCCCCCTGACTTCATTCATCCCAGATGTGATGCCTTTTGTCCCAGTGTACAACAGAGTGCTTGTCAGTCATTTTTGGCTACGAGAAGGAGGAACTGGGAACAGGTAGTAGCCAGCAGTTTGGAGACTGCTGCTCTGGATCAATGGGTAGACCGACGATATGCAGAAAGCCCCATGCATGTATTGCTGCAGTTCATTCTAATGTTTCCCTTTTTCTGGCAGCCTCACAGGCAGTGTCCCGCCTCTCTCCAGCTTAAAAGTGCTTTAGGGAAAGAGAAAAGCCCCAGTGAGCCTAGGTAACCCAGGTCTCAGGCCTTCTTGTCACCCCTCTGATGTGTGGGGTGGAAAGGTACACCAGGCTTTTTGTTGCACGGCTGAGCATGGTGCAAGCCGCTGACTAATTTCACTGAGGTCACACTGGGGCTTAGGGTATCACCCAGTCTCTGTTCTGTAGATATCCAGGGTCTGTGGGAGAGGTCCCCAGCCTTTTCCTGCTCAGTAAATGGGGGCACGCTCCTCTACAGGGCTTTTAACGCACACCCCTTGCTCCTGTTCTGTAGCCAACCTGCCCCATACACCTGGCCCTCTGGATCGGCACTTCCTGAGAGCTGCTACGCTGATCCACTCCGACTTCAACCAGCTTCCGACTGCCTCAGAAATGATAATTAGGTAAGGTGTGTAACTCCCTCCTCTTCCAGGCACAGGAGTGCTGTGTGGCACACAGAATAGGCAAAAGGAGGAAACCCTAAGGCTGGCTGAGGTTTGGCACGCGTTGTAATCACACCGGTGTCTCTTGCCAAGGGTCAGTCGTGTCGCTGTATTCCCTGAAGTTTGCTCTTTAGATGTGGGCTACTTAATATTCTGCATGCAGTGTGATCTGGGTGTTGAGAGGCTAGGATGGCAGCGAGGCGAGTGAACTGAAGGCACAGCAGAGTTGTGCCATGGGTTTGGATTAAAATACAATGCTAGAATATTGCCAGTTCCTGGCACCATAAGGTTCTAAGACGCAGTTTTAAAAATAGCTGTTCCTAATAAATTTGTGTCTCGGCTGGGAGCCAAAGGCACCCAGAATTGGCAACCTAGATTTTGTTTTCTTGCACGGCTTGTTGGGTTGGAAACACACTGTAATGTGCGTGGCAAACTCAATTGTAATGCGCCAGGCAAGATGGTCTTATCACAGCCAGAGCCCTTCCGCACAGCCGTGGCTAAAGCTGATCTTGTGCTACAGCACTCCCCCCGTTCCTGTAGCTGATCTCAGGGAGGATGGTTGTGTTGTGAGTGCGCAGAGATTCCGCTTGCCTGGCCGTGCTTGTTTGTCCAAAACATGATGAAATAAAGATGCTTCTGGGAATTACATGGTTTCAGTTCTCTGACACAGCTTGCCAAGGGAATGTGAATCATACACTTCAGTGCTGGAGAACTCCTTGTTTAGCATTAGTTTGACTGGCTCCTTAAATCCTGTATCGGCTAAGCTGGCGTATTCTGTGTTGCCCCAAAAAAAGCAGCTCCGTGTGTGAATCAGGCTGAGTAACAACATGACTAAAACTGCTTTCTTTTATGGAGAGTTGTCACAGAAGGGTGTCAGCAAACATATCAGTTGCTGCTTTCCTCCGTCAAGGAGGAATGCAGAGTCCTTTGCTTCGCTCCCTGCCAGCCCTCTTGCAGGTAAACACTGAGTGGTGGTTTTTAATCAGCAGCTTGAGCTTTTGTGGTTGCAGTATCTGACTATTGTCTGAGCTTCATCACATGTGCGACTAAACAACCTTGTATGGTTCCTGCTGCGAGGGTGCTGTGCTGGGATTTGCTTATGGACAGCAGTGAGATAGGGTCCTCCCGGAAAGAAGGGGAGTTAGACATGAGTATTTAACTACCAGCTCTTGATGTACTGGGCTGGTCTGCCAGCAAGGGAAATACTCGGAGGCTGGCTACATGCATCGTTGTTAATGCTGCTGAGTAGGTCCCAGGGGATGTGACATACGATGCTTTCTCTTTTAGGATGCCAGGACCCTTGAGAAGGAGGGTCTGGTTCCCTGTGGCCTTCTGGTAATACACTGCAGGGTTTTGGTGCCCATTTTAGCTCTGTGTTCCTTTGCTCTGCTGAGACCTAAAAGTCCCTGTCAATAGCTGGGAGTCCAGTGCCACAAGCATCCCAATGCCCAGCCTGGTGAGGTGGAGGGGATCTTGCACAAAGCTGTAAATCCTGACCACTGCCTTCTCTCCTGCCCTGCTAGGAACGCCTCCACGGCCGTATACGCCTGCCGGAATCCCGTCCAGGAAACCTACTTCCAGCAGCTGGGTGCTCCGCTCCGCAACTCGGGTGTTCCCAACCCTCACGACAGTGCATTCAGCTTGCCGAGCAAGGCCAAGCAAAAGCTGCTGAAGCATGGAGTGAACCTGCTTTGAACTGATGCAGAGGCAATGTGTCTCAGCCCACGCTGAAAGTTAGTTCATCTCCAATAAGTAAAATCGCAAAGCCATTTATTCTGTAGGAGGCACGAGGCTCTGTGCTACATCTACAGGGTCTCCAGCCTGCCTTGCCCTGAGGAAGGGGCACTCGTATTGCCCTGTTCCTGCAGCACGTTTTGTGCTAGTTCAGAGTATTGCTGATGTTAGCACTTACCAAAGACTGCAGATAGAAAATAGCTATGTTGGGGTGCTTGGTTTACATTGAGTCTAGGACTATTCGTGGTGCTCTGCTGCCACAGGCAGAGACTCCTGGAGTGCCTTGACCTAAAGTAAAACCTCTTCATGCTCTAAGCTACACAGGTACCAGGCTGCTGGGCAGTACTGGCTTTCAGAGATGTCGGTCAGACACCGCATCTGCCTGGAGTTGTGCCTACACTTGCCCTGGTCAGACTTGGGCTTATTTATATCTCTTAATCTATAGAAATGATCCCCTGCCACAACATAATGCCTTACCTTGATTAACAGAGCCTGCATGTTCTCAGACTAACTGGAATAGAACAAGTGCTGCAAAACTCATAATCCTCCTACAGGCACTGTCAGGGGGTTTTTATACTGTAGCTGAATCTGGGAGATCCTTGTCCCTCCACCCATGCCTGATGGGTGATCGTGCAGCACAGCGCTGCCTTCCCCGCTGCCCACCAACGCAGCTGTAACCTGCCGGCCTCTCGAGGGGCCATGGGGATGGCGGAGGTATGAATGCACTACACCTCCGGCCTGCTCCTCTGCCTTCTGCTTCCTCCCCTCCCTCCTGTTGGAGGACCTTGTTTCACCTCTTCCTGCTCAATTTGTTTACTCTCTGTTGACAGAAAATGCAAGTGGGAACCCCTTAAACTAATGGGACCAAAGATGTTTTGTAGCTCCTTGCAGCTGTTCTCTTGCTGCGTGTCCCTGTCCTGACACAGACGGCGTGTCCCTGTGAGCGGCTGGCTGGGGGGGGATTGGCGGTGATGGTGGCTTAGACCTGAGTGATGGATACCTGCATCTGACTGCTGCATGTTTCAAAGCCTGCTGCTGTTACACACATCACTGTGACTGTGAAAATAAAAGAGAGTCTCCAAGACTCATCCAAGCGCTATGTGTCAGCGGCCGGAGTCCCACGTACTGCTTGGTCATCATGTTTGTGGTTCCTGGTGTGAGGCTTTGGGGTTGGGTGACCCCGTTACCCCTACTCAGCTCCCTGCCGAGGGCGGGTTCCTGCACTGGTGGGGTTGAACAGGCAGTGCCTGTTGCTTCGATCACTCCTGCAAAGTAGCTACTTTACTGTGAAACGGTGAGCAGGCTTGTGTCAGTGTTAGCAGGGCACTCCCAGGAGCTGGACGTGGTAAAGTCACCATCGTCACAACTTCTTGTTCCACTCTGACAGCAGACAATTCCTGAGGTAGCTCTGCTGTTGCAGGGCTCCTCTGCAGACCTTGGCTGGGAAATTCAGTGGACTCCAGAGGAGGAGGCAGCTGCTGGCCGGGCATGGATTGCCATCTGGCTTCCAGCTCTGGCAGCTGAGGAGGTGCTTCAGCAGCAGGAGAGCTGTGTGATGACAATCCCTGCTCCTGCTGTCCTCCTCAGGGGGACTATAGGAGTGGAACTGCTCTGCACTAAAGTGCTATCAGTTGCCTATCAGCTTATGGCAGTGTAGCTGTGAAACCTCATTGGAAAGCCTGAGCTACAGCCATCCAGGAGACCTCCTGCCTCAGTGGTACCCGTGCGGAAGGGGGGCACAGAGTAAGGCACTGCTCCCCTGAGTTATGAACGAGCTGCTTTGCTTCTGGCGTGCAGCACAGAGAGGCACCGTGTAGGTGAGGGTTGAGGTGGTGGGAGAAGGCAGGAGGAAAGATGGCTGTATGCTCCAGCCCTCTCGTGATGCTCTGGGCTCCTCTGACATGCTGAGGCAAGAGGCTCCCTTGGTTAGATGCTGCTCTGTCTGTCTCCTCTCTGCACACTCGGCAGCCCTGACCCAGGTTCCCTCTGTGATGCTCAGGAGGTGAGCAAGCCTTGGATGGACGGAAGGAGCAGCGAGACAGCTCCAGACTGCTCTGCTTCCCTGAGGGAGATCCTGCTGTCTCCTAGCTGGGTGTTTTGGAAAGTGGTTGTGTGCTCTATCAGGAAACACGAAGAAGTTGAAGGAAAAGCCTGAGAGGGACAGGAGGGAGTTTTGGCACAGCAGCAAAGCACAAAATAGATGCTTTTGCCTGCTGTCGTCAGGAATCTTCCACTACAATCTGCTGTGCCGTCTGTCGGCAGTGGAACAGCTGGGGTGGCTTCATTCCCTTTTGCTTCTTAAACTGCATCTGGCCACCAAGACCTATTTCTGTCCTTTGATTGTTAAGAGGAAAGTTGTCTTTGTACAGCAAAGAGCTCCAGGCCCTTGACTTAAAGGTTGCGTTGTAGAGAGGATGTTTAAAAATTGGTCATTTCAAGTATAACAAGATGAGGAGCAGCTGCTGCACTGGCTGTGCCCTGTCTGAGCGGGTGAGAGTGCTGCTAACGAGGGCCGAGGGCCTCGTGCTGGGGGATTTCTTGCATCGCCAAACTGGCCCCATGCTCGGGGCGATGCTGGGCGCTGGCTTTCAGGCAGTTGGGCAGGAGCTGAGTGGCAGCCCAGCACCCTGCGCCCGAGAGCTGCTCCTGATGAAGCTGCCTGCTGCCTTTGATGCGTCAGTGCAGGCAGCTGGAAGCATTTTCCGAAATGGTTTATTTGAAGAGTCTCTGGCAGGCTGGTGGCCCTGCTGCGGAGCCTGGAGAGCGTGCTGAGGTGGGGGGCAGGCGGCTCCGCGGATGTTTGTGTTGCTGACCGGTGCCTGGGGCACAGGCAGCGCGGCGGTAAGCCACGGGCTGTGCAGGCTGCCTGGACCCAAGGGGTGCGGTAGATGCAGGGAGAGCCACAGCAGATGCTCCCTGTGCTCCTCGGCAGCGTGGGCTGTGGGTGAAATCCGGGCCAGGGAGGCTGTAACTGGTCAGGACAGAAGTGCCACGGGGACGGGTATTTTAAAGCAATACCCTTGCTTGCTGTATCACTTGCAACTCAGCCTGGGCCCATCCCCTCCTCCCACCCTGGAGCTCCTGCTTTTCCAGCGTGTTTCTCCCCACCAGCGGCTGGCCGAGCCGCTGGGGTAAGGACCCAACCCCTCAGTGTTTTGCTTGACCCTGGAACAGTTATACCAGCAGGCAGAGCCCGTTCCGTTTTCAGCACAACTGTTTATTGATAATCTTTGCTTATCCACTGTATGAATGTTACCAAACTGTAAGACAGTTACCAAGCCAGCCTGCTTCCCCAGGGTCTGGTTCCAGGTAGTCAATGCGTGTAGAAATCATGCACTTCATATATTCTGTAACAAGACAGGTGTAAAAAATATCTCGGATGTATTTGAAATCTCTGCCTTATCTTGCAATCTAATCACTGAAAAATCTGTAAAGAAATTGTAGGGGAGCAGGGCTGCATTCCTTCCCGGGCAGGGCACAGAGGCGAGAGGTCCCCAGAGCCGTGCCAAGGCCACTGAGCCTGGCGGAGCTGCTTCCCAGCCAGAGTCGCAAGGACAGTGGTGAGCATCCACGGCACGCTGTGCTTCACGTGGAGCATGTTATAAACCGTACAGTAGCTCTGTACCCCAAAACCCCCAAACAAACCCTGGATGCTGGGCGACTTCAGGAGAAGTGTGTTGGTTGCTGGGCGGGCAGGAGGGCTCGTTCCTTGGGCTGCAGAATTAAACATCCCCTGCCTTTGGAAACCTTTTTTTTTGCTGTCAGGTATGTGTGAGCTGCCTCTGTCTGCTCACCCTGGCTCCAGGAAAGAAGATAGAGCAGCAGAAGGAAGCGTGACCTCCTTTCTTCCCTGGCCTTTGTCTATGGACAAACGAAAGCCCTGCGCTGCATTCCCAAACAGTGTCCCTGCCCCAGCGGGGGCTTCCCAGCTTGAGCTGTGAAAACCAAAGGTTGCAGATAAAGCAAGGAGGGGATTTAGGCAATTGATAACGCCTTGATCAGATTAAAGAGCAGGTCTTGATGTGTGCTGTCCCCTCGACAGGGTGTACGTCGGGGCGCTCCTGGGCTTGCTGGGGCTGGGGGCACCGGCAGCTGTGAGGGCAGCCGGGGAGCCGGCATCGTGCTCTCCTCCCTGCCCGTCTGGCAAAAAGGTTTCTTGAGGCAGGAGGGCCGGGGAGCCATGTGCCGGGGTGCTGTTGGCATGCGAGGGAGGAAGCGGGAGCCCCTGGGCTTGTGGTGCAAGAGCTTTCTGGGGGCAGAGCATTGCCCTGCCTGCGCTGCCCTGTCTGCCCCAGCCTGAGCAGCCCCTGCCCGCTGGGTGCTTTGTGCCTGCTGCAGCCCCCAGCGTCCATCTGTCCGTCCATCCGGGGACTGCAACCAGGACAGGGGCAGGCTGAGCACAGCGCTGGGCTGTTTGGCTGGTTTGTGGGGGGAGTGTGTGTGTGTGTGTGATTCTTTTGATGACCACGAGAAGTTTTACATTATTACATTCAAACAAACACCCTTGGTTTTGTTACTCTACTTCTGAACACCGCAAAACACAGTAGCAACATAACACATACAAGAGTGGTGCTGCAGCTAACCACGGAGGAAAGGCAATGCGCTGTCATGTTGGAAAATAATCCCTGAAGCCAACGATGGAAGGAAAGAGATGGGCGTTGATACACGTCGCAGTTTCCATTTACAAGAGCCCCCGGGAGGGAGGACCCCGAGGCCGTGTGCTGGGAGGAAGCTTCCAGTGTGGCAGGCGTCCGCATGCGGCGCTGGACCCGCGGCGGAGCCGAGCCGGCACGGCCACCCGCCCGCCGGCTGCCCTCGAACCCACGACACCAGGCAGCGCCGTCATCGTCCCGGGGCAAAGATAAAGTCGAGGGCTTGGCGCTCCGCGGCAGCGACGTTGGGGTGCCACAGGTCCACCATGAAGACCACACGGGGACCCTCCTCCGGGGGACCTGGGTGGGATGCAAGCACGGGGTGAGGCTGTGCTCCCGCCCTGCTCCCACGGGAGAGGCCAGTGCTCGCCCTGGCGCACGGGTGACGGGCTCCACCGTGGGAGGCTGCTGCCTGCACCCCGGGCAGAGCATGTGCCTGGCAGCAGGGCCAGCCTGCAGCTGCACCAGGCAGTGGAGAGGCGTACACCCAGTGCAACCCCAGTAAAAACCACCTGCTTACTGGGAGCCCAGTGCCTCCAGCAGCTGGCACAGGGCACGGTCCTCCCTGCCAGGGTTCTGGTTTTGCTTTGGACAATCAGACCTGAAGGTTTCCCATCGCAGGGAAGCAGGCACGATGCTGAGCTTGCCCTCCTTGCAGCTGCATCTTGGAGCTGTGCAGGCAGCTGCTGCTGCGCTATTCCAGCCTTCCTGGCCCTGCAGCTCTGCACTGAGCTGCGCTTCCCAATTCCACAGCAGGGTTGATGTGGGAGCAACAGCTTTTGTTCTCCCACTCTATTCACACGCTCCCCTGCGTAAAACAGCTATGCTTGATGCTTTTATGCCATCGGCGACTAATGCCGGTTAATCCAAGAGAGCTGAAGTGGAACAGCCTCCATCAGTGATGGAGAGAGGCAACAAAACAGGCCGGCGTGAAGCTTTTCTCCCTGCATGGGAGACAAAGGCGCCAGCGGCACGTCAGCGCTGAGCTGCTGCCTTGCAACAGGGCCGCTGCAGCCAGCAGCAGAGCCGCAAGCAAGGGTGAGAGGATGCCGAGGCTGTTGGCATCAGAGCCTGCACTGCCCTGCAAAGCCCTGGGGGATGAGGGAAGCCTGTCCATGCTGGCTGCCGCGGCAGGGAGAGGATCACCAGGCCCCGTGCCGGGCTGGTGGTGCTGCGGCAGTGCTGCAGGACTGCGAGGAAGTCAGGACAGGAGCGAGCTCTGGGGCAAGCTGAGGAGGGGGCTCCAGGAGCTCCACTGGGCAGGGGGCACTGGGATGCTCCACCATGCTCAAGCAGCAGGGAGCATGCGTGATGGGCAAGCCCCACCATGCCAGGACCGGGGCTACTGCCCTCCCGGTGCAAGCCAAGGCAGTAGCCATGTAACCCCCACAGGATGCAGGTGCCTCCCGCCCTGCAGACACCTTGGCAGGAGAAAGGACTGGGCGCAGTCGCCCTGACTGCCTGCTCCTCCCCGGCCCCTGGCGCTGGCGTCAGTGCAAGACGAGGCTGTGAGGCCCTGTGAGCCGCACGTTGTGCTTACCTTCGTGAAACGCCGTGTGCAGGAAGGAGTCATCAAAGAGCAGGCAGCGGCCCTCAGCCCAGCACTGAGGCTCACCCCCCACCACCAGCTCGCAGTTGCTGGGTGTCTTCAGACCTTCAGGCACAAAGAGAGAGGACAGGGAGGGTCAGGCGGTGCTGCGCTCCCTGGGACAAGGCAGCAGCCCTGAAATGCAAACAGCGAGCTGCATGCTGCTGCTGAGGGGTTGCTTCCCTCCAGAGAGCAGCAGCAGCAGCACCACACTGCACTGAACTCGGCGCATGGCAAAGTCGAGGGTTAAAAACACGCACGAAGCTGGCACTGCACTTGCAAGCTGAACTCGGAGCCTGATGCAGCTCAGCCCCTGCCTGCTCCCCTGCCCGCTCCCTCCTGCTCCTCTCATCCCCAGCTGGGCACTCTCTTTTGCACTTGGAATGGCCTTCAAGTCCCTGGAGGCCACAAACATGGGGTGTACATAGGAAGCCAGTTTCCTGGTGCATTTTCTAGCTTCAGGACCAAAGGTAAAGCCTGGCCTCTCCTTCCTCCAGCTCTGCTGCAATTACCCTGCCCACAGCAAGGCTGGGGTAGGAGGAGATGCTGCACTGGGACTCGAGAAATGGGCTCAATTCCTGGCTCTGCCCCAAGCTCCCCATTTGGCCTTGCATCACTCAGCATCTGCCTTGTCACTCGGTCCCCCACCCGAGATGCTGCTGATCGGTCCGCCACCAGGCAGCTGCAAGGACAGAAATTCAGGGGAGGGTCGCAAAACCCTCATAAGGGATGAGGCTCTGTGAAGGCCACATGAAGAAGGACAATCCTAGAAATAAAACGGGTCTTTTCCTAAAGTACTAGGGCAAGTCAGGCCAGTTTGACAAAGGTTGATCGCATCACCCCCTGCATCAGGAATGTCACACCCCGCAGTGCCGAGGACCGCTGGAGCTGGTGCAGAGTCAACCTGCCCTGAGGATGCAGCCGTGGTGGAGAAAGGGGTCAGGGCTCACGTGGCTTGCAAATGGTAACGATGCAGCAAACGAGCAGGAACGGATCTCACAGCGATGCCAAAACCAAGTGAGCACAGCAGGGACTCCCAGCTGCCCAGGAGAGCTGGGAGCACAAAAAAGCCGCTCTGCTTTTCTAACGGATGTTTCAAAGCCTACAAAACCCAAAGCCATTTCCCTGCACAACGGCCTCAGCTGGAGACACTCCAGCTGGAAAGGGGAAGCTGAGCAGCCGGGGGAGGTGGCGGCCAGCAGCACACAGCCTTTCCGTCACACCCGCACCCGGGGAACGCTGCCCTGTCCCTCGGAGGGGCAGAGCTGGTGCCTGTGCTTGGCCCTGTGTGTTCAGCAGAGCAGTAGCGGGGTTGGGGTAAGTCCTAGAGAGCGACTCAGCTATGCTGACGGCTGTTCTGGCTGTTCAGAGCAAGCTGGCCTGAAAGGGCTGGTTGTCTCTTAAATGCATCCATGCCCTGGGCACAGCAAGAGCCAAGTCCCCAGCACTGAGGTGGGGATGTCAGTGAGTGCATGAGCAGCCCATCGGCGTGCCCCGGGCATGGTGCCGTGTCCTGGCTGGAGGGCCAGCAGCCCGGGAGCAGATGGAGCTGGAAAACATGGAAGGACAAGGGAATGACCCGCATCGCTCGTCTCCCTGGGGCGTGCATGCTCCACACTGCCGGGGCAGGGTGCGTTTGAGCGAGCCAGTCTGAACCTCGCCTCACTGGCCCCCTCCCAGGAACCACTCTCAGCCCCTCGCAAGGAGAGCACATCTCCCCAGCGCCCCAGAGAGAGGGGAGAGCCAGCGGCCAGGCGGTGAGCTGCCTCCTGGCACCAGCAAAGGCAGGTCCTGGCTCCCCACCGGCTCCCCAGGCCTGGAGATCTCCTCGGATCAGCTCTGAAGACTGATTCCCATTCTAAATAAATGGCCAGTCACCGCCTGAGTGTGTTTACCCAAGAGGAGTTGGCTGAACAAGCGCGTTCGGTGTTTGCCAGCAGGGCCCGTGCGGTGCCTCCTCCGGCGCGATCTGTGCCGCTTCCAGCACGGCAGAGTCCCGACCATCTGTGCCGCGTGGGCTCTCCCCATCCCGGGCGCCTGTGGGGTGGGGAACGCTGCGCTGCCAGCCCAGCGCTCGCCCCGACGGAGGGGATACCCCGGGCCCCCCCACCCCTGATTTGCACCAAAGCAGCATCTTCGCTCACATCTGCCTGTGTCACGCACATTGTGCCCAAAATCCCAGGAGAGGGGAAGCTGCTGGAGGGGCAGCACTGGGAGACAGCTCGGTCCCTGGAGCAGCACCCCAGGCTGCCCCACATCCCATGATGGGAGGTGGGGGTGCCTGCAGAGCGGGGGTCGTTCGGAGACCCCTGCACAAAATCAGCCCTGTATCTCGCACCGGCGCAAGCCCACGCCTCCAGGTTGGCAGAAGGAGGAGGCGAAACACTCCTGCTGCCAAGCTGGGGATCCCGGGGAGGTCAGGCACCCAGGGGGACAGAGCACCGGCCTCTCCGGGGGAGGCTGCTGCCGCCAAAGCCCCAAAACCTCCCTCAGGCCAAAGCAGAGCAGGCACTGAGCCGGCCCCAGGGCTGCAGTTAGTGGCTGAACTCTGAGAGCATGGGGTGCAAGAGGCCTTTTCTGGGCTCCTGCACCCAGGCGTGGCTGCAGCCCCCCGCACTGCCCATGGCGGGGACACCCGGCCAGGATGAACCCTGCTGGACACTTACCTAGATGGCAGCGGATGCGGATGTTCGTGGGTCCGTAGTGCTCGGCGATGACGGTGCCTGGGCTCAGCACGGAGATGCACGCGTTCCCAAAGACATTGTTGCCAATGCAGGTGCGAAGGCTCCCGAGCAAGCGGTACGTCCGTGGGCATCTCCTGCAGTTCCTGGGCACGCACATGCCCTGGTTCACCAGGTAGAAGGTGAACCACTCCCCGCTGGGCGTGCTGTTCATTTTCCATCCTTGCGGGAGGCTGCAGTTTGAGAAAGCTTTGTAGAGGGTCTCAAACTCGCACAGGATGGTCTGGAAGTTGCGCTCCAGCAACTCCACGTCATGCTTTTGAGCGTCCCGGGAGAAATAGGGCATGGTCGGCAAGTCCGGCAAGAAGAAGACTTCTGGCTTCTGGATGGACGGCCGGCTGTTGAGGTAGCGGCCCTGCTCACGGATGCCCTTATGGATCCTACCCATGCCAGACCAGGAGTAGCGCTTGGCGTACTCCTGCAGGTTGTGGTAGAGTTTCTGGTTGAGCCCATCGTGGTGCGTGCAGCGCACGCACTCGGGTGAGTGGCAGTAGACGTACCCGTTCTGCACGCCGTTGGCCTCGGCGCTCTGCATCAGGGCGTTGACGGTGGCGTAGGCGCGGGGCTGCTCCCGCCCCACGTGGTAGCAGTACCACACGAAGAGGACTAGGAGGCAGGCGACGGCGGCGAGAGCGGTGGCGTCGCAGTCCCGGAAAGACTGGATGCCAGTGGCGATGAAATCCCGGAGTCCGTCCAGGGACCAGCTCCAATCCATCAGCCACTCCAAAGACATGGTGGTGCAGCAGGTGGTGGGTGCGCGCAGGGGGGCCCGGCGGTCAGTCCTCGTGGTCCTCAGGGGCACCCACACCATGCAGCTCAGCCGGGGCGCGGGGGGAAGGGGCTGCCATGGGGAAGCGGAGCTGCGGCTCTCCCCTGCACGCCTGGGGGCTCTGCATTGGCAGCAGCAACCGGCAGCTCCCGGGGAGGTGGGTGGCCAGGCTGCCCGGGGGTCCCAGCACCGTGGGTCAGCAGCAATGTGCCTGGAGGGTCCCTGCTGGTGCTCCGGGGCTGATCATCCTGAAAGGCAGCACTGGAGGGAGGCTCTGGGGAAAGAAACCCGGAGGCGTTAGGGAGGCAGTTTCCCCTTGGGGTCCCTGTGGGGGCTCAGTGCACAGGGTGCAGCTGAGGCCGCATGCCAGGGCTGTGTGGGGCACTGGCTCCTCGTGGGGGGATGATGGATGAGGAGCCCAACATCATCCCATGCTGAGAAACCTCCCACCCCTCCCAATAGCATCTTCCACAAATATCCAAATGGAAAGTAAGGGGGGGAGAGCCAGGCCCCTTGGCTCCCACTGCCCCAGGGCGACCTTCTCGCCTCCTACTCTCTCTCCCATTTCTCTCCTCCATTGCTGCCTTAACATGCCTGAAATCTGGCTGATAAGGCAGCGGGGGCAAAGCTGTGAAGAGACACTTAACAGCCCTATCTCGCAGCACATCAGTTTATCTCCTTGATCTAAATGCTCTGAAATGACTCCCTCCAGAGACTGTGCTGACAGCCCCGAGCCCACGCCCTCCGGGGACATGGGAGCCCAGCTCTCAGCCAGCCTGGTGAGCGCATGGCGGCGATGGCGGCAGGTCTGGGTTGGTTGTTTGATTTCACCAGCTAGAGGTTACCGGCTCGCAGGTCACAGGAGCTGAATGGCTCCCAACACCGCCACAATGCCCCGCACGCCCAGCCCAAAAAGCAGAGCCTGTTCTCCCTCCCTGGGCCTTTTTCAATGACCTCTGGGCATCTCTGTCCTGCCGTACCATCACAGCTCTTGGGAAAGCAGCTCGGCGAAAAGAGAAGATGCTCCAACTCCTCATAACCACGAGCAATGTTTGCTCACCCCAAACTCCATCCCTGGGCACCCCCAAGCATTAGGCAGGGGGGCAGAAGGGCAGGCAAGGCAACGGGTGAGAAATGGAGGGAAAACACAAACCAGGTTGGGAAGCACGCCGAGAGCCACCCCGGCCTACGGCACGCTGCCAGCACGGAAGGACAGCCTTGTAATTACTGATGTGCGGCATTTAAAGCAGCTGAACAGGAGTATCCAGGGATCACGTCTCCACACCAAGCAGATGCTTAGGCTGGGCATGTGTGGAGGGTCACAGCCCGCCCCGGAGCACCGAAAGTGGACTGAAGGATACAGACTCTCACCCGGTTCATCTGTGCGAGTGCTGTGCCCAGACCGCACCTCCTGGACACGTCAACCGCTGCACAGCCCCGCGCAGGGCAGGGGGATGCAGGCTGGCAGGAGCTGCAGGGCAAGCAGCTCTCCATCTGGGAGGAGTGAAACAAGGATGATACAGGTAAGGGGTGGGGGAGAAGGAGGGAGGAAGATGCCGTGGGAGCTCATCAATAAGAGCACTGACTTGAAGGAGTAGGATGGGTTTATTAGCCAGGGAAGCCATCCAAACCCTTCCCTACCAAGGTCCTGCAGCCTGTTAATGAATGTGCATTTCCCTATTGATTGCAATGGTGACGTGCTTCAGCTGGTGGAGCTTTGGCTGGGACCTGACCCTGCAGCTGTGGACCTTGTGCAGGGCTGGGGACCCAGGCTGCGGGCAGTTTTACACCCCGGGAAGGGACACCCGCAGAGCCGACCTCCCTCCATCCTACTTCCTTGTAGCACGTTGCCTGCATGCGCTGTCCCGGGATCTGCAATCCACGTGGCACATCACAGCCTCCTGGGAATTTTAAGATAACTTTCTTCCATCCCCACCGGCTGGCATCCCTCCAGACACACCAACTTCTCCAGCCCGGGCCTCAGCTCCCAGGGCACAGCCATGGAGCCGGTCCCAGAGGTGTTCCCTGAGGCCAGCACAATCCCCCCACGCTCCTCCGCGGCGCCGGAGCGTGCCTGGGAAGGCAGGCAGAGCCCTGGCATGATCTGTATTCAGGGTGGCTCTCACCCTGACAGGCAAGCAGGGAGCTGCCTCAGCACAGCAGCCAGGCTCGTTCAGAAGGCGAGTGCACAGGGGGAGCAGAGCTGGGGGGGTCCGACAGCCTCGGGGTCCCTGAGCCAGAGTCACTCACACCCCTGCGAGGGCGGCACAGCACAAACACGGCTCCACTGCTGCCCCGGAGCTGCTGTCAACACCTCAAAGTGGGAAAATCAGCAGGAAACCGTCAGAGCAGTAAGAGATCAAAGCCCCCGCGCCCACGTGCAGCCTGCCTGGCCCCGGAGCCTCGCAGCCAGGGAGCCTTCAGGCTGCCGAGCCCTGGGCTGCACGGGGATGCTTCGGGCAGAGCCTCCGGCAGGGATCCATCCCAGCAGCCGCCTCCTGCGCTGGCACAGGCAGCCCCAATGCAAACCTGCCCAAACCCACCTTCCACAGGGGTTGTGCCACTGGCAGCAGAGCAGGGCCCCAAATGCCGGCACTGCTCCTGGCGGATGCTGCGTGACCGGGACCTGCTGCCAGGCCGGCCGGTGCCATCACCCTTCCAGCCCGGCTGCATGCAGTGCCATGGCCCCACGCCAAGCCAGGTAGTCACATAAAGCACCCCTGGCCTGAGATCCAAGAAAAGGCTCGTCAGCTAATAATAAACAGCAGAGCCAGTCCAGAAGAGTGGAAATCAATTCCACATTGCACTGAAGTTGTGCAGGACGTGGAGGCGAGCACTGTGCCAGGCAGCAGCGGCGTTACATAATGAAGGCAGAGAGGCTCCGATGCAGCAGAAAGTTGCATCTTGGTGGCTCTGTGAGGGCCCCAGCATCTCCCGGAGGAGGTGGGTTTCGCTCAGCCCGGCCGGGATCCCCAGGCCATGGGCACCGCGGCGACGAGGACGCGTGGCGGGGCCGTCCTCAGCTCGGCACCGGCGGCGTCGCCTTCGGGAGTGGCGCGAGGAGCCTCCTCTGGATGCAGGAGCATTGGGGTGAGGCAAGGTGCCGTCTGCTACTACGGAGCTGGAGCACGGCCAGGCAGCTGCAGGCGCTCGCTTCGCCCCTTCCTCTGGCGTGCCACCCCGGTGGTGTCACCCGGCGCGCTGGTCTCACCCAGTGTGACGGTGTCACCCGGCGTGGCGGCGTCAGCTGGTGTCACCGGTGTGGCCGCATCACCCGCTGTGGCAGCGCTGCTCGCCGTCCTGGTGTCACGTCACCCAGCGTGGCGGTGGCACCTGCCACCGTGGTGTCACCCGGCGCGGCCGTGTCGCCCGCCCGACGCCGAGCCCCGCTGCCCCGGCCGGGCGGAGCCGGGCTGCGCTCCCCGCCGAGGGCACCGCTCCCCGCTCCCCGCCCCGCCCTCGCCCCCCCCGCCGTGCGGTGCGGTGCGGTGCGGTGCGGTGCGGTGCGGTGGGACGCGGCGGTACCGACCTGCTGCCCGCGCCGGGCCGGTGCGGGGCCGCCGCTCCGCTCTGCTCCGCTCCGCTCCGCTCGCCGCCGCCGCCGCGGACCACAACTCCCAGCAGCCCGGGCAGGAGGGGCCCGCACCGCCCCCGCCGGGACCGCGCCGGGGCGGCAGCCTGCGGGCCCCGGCCGAGGCACCGCCCGCCCGCCCGCCCTCCGCTGCGGGCCGGCCCCCGCCCCCGCGCCCGCCCCTCGCCGCGGCCTCGGGGCGGCGCGGCGCGCCCCCGCACCGCGGAGCCGGGCGGGGCGGGCGGGAGCAGCGGGGTTGCGGCAGGCGGGGACGGAGCGGCTGGGAGGCGGGGGTGCTGGTCCCCGAGGGAGCATCCATCCCGGCTGCGGGCATCCCGGGTGGGGGGGGGGGGACGCGGGCCCTGGGGACAGAGGCGTCAGCAGCTGGGATGCGGGAGGTGCAGAGGCACCGCGGGGATGCGGGAGGACCTGCAGGGGTTACTGGCTCCAAGGATACAGGCACAGGGGGCTGCAGCAGTCAGGATGCAGGGGATACTGGCCCTGGGGATGCTGGCCCCAGGGGTGGGAGCACACAGGCACCCGGGAGACAGGATACTGGCTCCAGGGACAAGAGACTATCAATCAGGGATGCAGTAGTTGGGATGTGCGGGATGCTGGCTCCAAGGATGCAGGCGCCCAGGGATGCAGGGAATACTGGCTGCAGGGATACAGGTGCCCAGGGATGCAGGGAATACTGGCTGCAGGGATACAGGCGCCCAGGGATGCAGGGAATACTCACTGCAGGGATACAGGCACCTTGGGATGCAGCACCAGGGTTGCTGGTCCCCAAGGATGCATGTGCCTGGTATGCAGGGGACCAGAGCACCCAGGGAGGCAGTACCTGAGATGCAGGCAGCCAGGGATGCCTCAGCAAGGATGTGAGGGTGTGCTGCAGCACCTGGGGTGGGGGGAGGCTCTTCCCAGGGGTGCTGGCTGCCAGGATGCAGGAGATACTGGCCTGGGGGGGGTTGGAGGCACCTGGGATGCAGCACCATGGATGCAGATGTCTGGAGAGGCAGCCCCCAGGGATGTGGGCATTCCCAAGGGACAGCAGAAGCGTGTGAGCCCCCCCAGCTCACAGCCAGTTCCTGCCCCTCCAGTCAGGAGGGTCCCTCGGTTGGGAAATGATCACCTCTCTGCTGGTGTCTTCTGTCCCCATTCCCGCTGCTCCGAGGCGCTTCCTCTCTCAGCTGTGGGCAGTGTCGGGGCTGAGGTTCCTGGGCCATGGCAGCTTCAGCTCCCAGGAGTTCCCTCTGAGAGCCCGTAGGTGCAGGAGCTGCAGGGCCCCAGCAGACCACGGCCGTGTCTAGCAGCAGCAGCTCAGCACTTGAAGCAGAGTGACTGTAAGTGCAGCCTCCCTGTGCACACTTGGCTCCAGTTTGGCCAGCCCAAGGGGGTTGACAAAACGTTCCCTAAGCTGACCATGCAGGTGTTCAAGGTTTGGCCCTATGGAAAAGAGGAGACCAGCTTTGCAGTTTGGCTGCAGAGGAAGTAAAATTTTTAGCGCTTTGGGGTGTCCCTTAACAACTCTTAAGTGCTGGTGGAGAAACAGTTTGCCCTGAGCCTTTCTGATTCCTGCTTGCTTGGTTTTTTTCCTCCTCAACCCATTTCCCATTCATCTAAGCAAATGCTGTCAAATCCAGGGGACCCAGGAGCCGCAACGGTCCAGCCGTCCCTCCTGCCACCGTTCCCCCTGGTGCCAGATAAGCTGCTGGGCCGAGCTGACTGCAGGCAGAGCTGGGGTGCAGGCAGAGCCGGGGTGCAGGCAGAGCCCTGGCAGCGCTGCCCTGCCCTGTGGCAGAGTGCCACGTGGAGCTGCGTGGGACACGTGTCACCGCTCCCAGCGCAGGGGAAGCCCTGCCTCGTTTTGCAGGTTTTGCCATCCGGTGCCTGCGCGCTGCAGGTAGCCAGCCTGCGCGTCCTCCCCCGTCACAGCTTGAGCTGGGTTTTAGAAGCGAAATAAGGGCCGCTCTGCTCAGCCTTTCAGGTGTGTGTGCTTGCTCCAGAGCAACCTCACCCCTGGCTACTACAGACCTAAGCTGCACCTTATTTTCTGTCCTGGCACATGTTTGCCTCCTGTCTGCTCCTGCTGTTCCCCTGTACTCCCACGGGCACATTCCCCACACCCCCACCCCCAGTTTGCTCCTGCAGGGCCCTGGCAGCGTTGAGTGTTGCAGGGTGAAAGGAGGGTGAGTTTATTCCTTCTTGCTCTTTCCCAGACCCCTCAGCCTCAGCCCGCACCTCCTGCCAGCTCTTGGCAGACAGCGCATCCTTCTGTCGGCAGTCACAGAGTCTGCTGGCTCTCGGTGCTGGGCTCTGGGCTCTCCCATCCCTTCTCCCCTCTGTCTGCCTTCTGCTCTCTGCTCCCCCTTGGGCCCCTCCAGGCCCTGCTCCTCGCTCGGCCGCTCGGCTCTTCTCTGCGGGATGAGCTGCCCCTCTCTTTTCTCTGCCTTTAGGATGTCGCCTGGTGCTCTTCACCCTCCAGTGCAGCAGCCCCCTTCTCAACACTGCACCAGCTCCAGCAACCAGTCTGCTGTGCAGCTTTCCCACAGCTCAGGGGAGAGGAGGGTCATCCTGACCCCCCCCGGTGTGCTTTTCCCCAATAATACTAAGCCCACAGCATGCAGCACAAAGGTTTCTTGCAACACGTCCTGCACCACCCGTGCCTGCCCCTCGCTGAGGGTGCAGGGACCCGGTGCCTCTGCCCTGTGCTCTTCTGAGGGGCTGGCAGGGATGTTGCGAGGGTTAATCCTGCTGCCAGCTTCCTCTTGGGTTTGTGCTCTGCAGGTCCCTCCTCCACCCTGTCAACTCCTCTCCCCTGTTTGGCCTGGGTGATTCACCCAGCCTGGGGAGCGCAGGGGAGATGTCATTCCTGTGAGTCAGGCGGGCAGCTCCCGGGGCTGGGACGGCTCAGCTGGAATCCCCTGGAGCACTGCAGGCACGACCCCAGCCTGCGGGGAGCACCCCGAGCACCCACCCCGCAGCCCTGCCTCTGCAGCCCCCGCCTCGCCGGTGCCTACAGCCATGGGGCGGCTGCGGGACGGAGGTGTGAGCCCAGCCCCGCTGCTGGCACCAGGAAGGGTCGCTGGGCTCGAGGCAGGGACAGCAAGGGTCTGGCAGGGGCCAAGCAGGCAGCAAGAGCAGGCGCAGGAACCATCCCACGGCAGAAGGGCTGGAATGGCCCTGGGATGCGCTTCGCATGGCTCTGCCAGCGACACCCTGGCAGGAGCCCTGTCTGCCTGGCAGCCTCCTGGCTCCAGTGGTGCCTTCTCCCTTTTCCCAAGATGTACTCCTGGGGCAGACACCACCCCGTGTCCTCCCCTGAGCCGCTGCCAAGACGCGGCTGCAGCCAAAACTGCGCTTGAGTTCCACCAGGGCCAGGATTTCCTGGAGCGTTTAGGCTGGAGCTGGGACAGTGATCCCGGAGGGGCCCTCCCTGTGCTCCCCGAGCCGAGGAGACCGGCAGCCCCCAGGCTCCTGTCCCCTGAGTCCCCGCCAGACCAGCTTGTGCCCAGGCGATGTGCAGGATCCTCTGAGCATGGATTTATCACTCAGCCCTGCGTCCCTCCCTCAGCAATTCTGCCTCTGGGTGCTGCTCTGCTGCTGGCTGCCAGCCCCCTCTGCCAGCCCAGCCCTGAGCCCCCGGGGCTTTGCTCTTTAGGCATATTCCACCCTGCTGCTGTTTCCTGGCTCTGCACTGAAGGGTGCCAGCGCCGGCCCCAGGGCTCTGTCACCGCTGTCACCAGTGACCGTGGGCACGCCATGTCTGGTTCCTGATTCCTGGTGCTGAGCAAAGCCCTTAGCAGAGCCAGGGGCTGGGGGCCAGCCACTGCCCCAGCCCTCCATCCTTGGCACAGCTCCCCCCAAGCTGCTTTCGGCTCCTGCTGAGAAATAACCCCGCGATGGGGGAAGGTGCAGGAATGTGGCCAGCAAATGGCCGCGTGAAATCCCGCTGGGGAGCACGACCCTACGCTGGGGCTGGGCAGGGATGCTCTGCCTCGCCACCTGGCAACGCAGCTGGAAAGGAGGTGAGGGGTCCCCGCTGCTCCGTCCCCAAGCTCGGGTGGGTGGGCGCGGGGGTCCCTTGGCTACGTGACTGCCGGGGGATGAGCATGCTGCGTCCTCCCGCTCGCTCCCGCCGCAGGGGAGAGGCGGGTAGTGGCTGTGGCTGCTGCGCCCAGACAAAGCTTAATCCGCGGCACAAAGCGCGAGGCCAGAGATTGGCTCCTGCTTTACGTCACCGAGGAGGAATGGCAGGATCAAGATTTTTTTTTTTCCCCTTCATTTTAATTCTCTTGCAATCTCTATCCAAAAATAACCCAAGCCTCCTCCCCTGGGAATGCTCTGCATCAGAGCCTTGGCTCCTTCGCCCCCCTGTGCATTAGCCTGACAGCTGCTAAACGAAGCTATTATCTTATGTCACACCATAACCTTTTTTAAAAGCACATTTTCAGAGTGCGGGATTATTTTATTGTTTCATGTGGGGAGGTGCAGGGATGCACAGGAGGCCCTGGGTTTCCTAGCAGGGCAGTGGATGCGCTGGGAGAGGGCATTTCCTAGGGCGCTGGGTGGGCTGTGCGTCCCCGTTCCTCCCTGCTGGCCATTGCCACTGCCAGGGAAACCTGGGACTCCGCAGGCATTGGGAAACAGTATTTGCCCTGGGACTTCCCAGTGGCTGCAGCACGTCGCCTGTTCCTCGGTGAGGCGGTGACACCTGCCATCCCATCACCACACTCCTGGAGCGGGGCCATGCTCAGGGCCATCCCTCAGGCACCGGGGGTCCCCCCAGACAGGACCCTGCCCTGCACGCCCCTAATGCTTTTTATACTCCTGGCTCCTGAGGGATGTGGCAGGGCCCGGCCGGCTCCCGGAAGGCTGCTCAGGGGGGAAACCTCCTGTGGGTGGGGGGCAGGAGGCAGAGATGAGCCCCCGTCGGAGCAGCTCAGCCCAGAGAGGCTCCCAGGGAGCAGTGGGGGGATTTTTCCCAACCAAGCCCAAGATCTTCCCTGAGCCGAGCCAGGCCCGTCTGCTGTGCATTGCAGCAGTGCAGGATGCAGCCAGCATAGAGCCATATGGGGGGCAGGCGAGGCAGCCCCCCTGCCCCGTGGTTTTGGGGCACTGCCCTGCCCCAGCTGGCACGTGTCCCGTGGGAGCTGCTGGGTGATGGCCACAAGTCATCGGGCAGCCGGTGCTGCAGGGCAAGCAGGGCACAGGCAGGATGGGTCCCCAAAGGCCCCCTCCCTGCCCTGCGGGGCTGTGCTAGCAGGGCTCCCCCCAACCTTCCACACATCCTCCGTGACACAGCCATGGGTCTCCAGTGGGGTCCCAGTGCCTCGGGGCAGGACCCAGACCCCCACCCACCCCGTGAGGCATCACTGCGGCTGGGCTGGCACAGGTGATGCTCAGGGAAGGGGTGAGGCTGGGTTCAGGATGGTGTGGGAGGAACCGGCGCTGGCTTCTGTAGAGCATCCCATGGAGGAGAGATGTCCGCAGGGCTGTGCCAGCTCACCTCGTCTCCCGGCGGGGCTTGGCTGGCTCCATCCCACGGGAGCAGGGGTACATCATGGAGCTGCACCAGGGCAGGATCTGGCCCCTGGAAACTGCGCTCAGAGCTGAGCCAGAGGCATCGGGCCACTGTCCTGCAGCGAGGCGTGCAACATGCTCAGCACTGACCCTTGCTTGCACCCGCTGCAGCCCCCACGCTTGTGCAGTAGGCCAAACCTGCAGTCCAAGTCTCTGCAAACTTATGTCAGACATTTAAAAATACAGAACAATTTATATTGAGGTTATACTGAACGCTAAAGCTTCCCACGGAAGTACTTTATCATGTTCAAAAATATTTAATCCCAGCAATTTTCACATTGTTCTTATAAAAACAGACATGTATGAAGGGAAATGAAATGCTTAGTACATTTTTGGCGCATTTTTTTTTCTTTTTTTTTCTTTTTTTTTTTAACTTTTACAAATTACAAACACACATTCATTGTTTTTAAAGGAAAAAAACTAAGTCTCAGCTGTACACTGCAGAGATGCACTAACTATCCTGAAACTAAACCAGCCTCCCATGGTTACAATTGCCATTCTACAAGGACAAAAGAAAGACACCAGCAGCCAAGGACATGTCGGCAGCTTCCCTGCCTTCCCCAGGGCCTGGCTGGGGGGCCAGAAGCCTGGGGGGCCCAGGCAGGAGATGGCCCTTTTGGGGGTCTCTATCCCCACAGAGGGGGAGCAGCCCCACCGGTGTCTGGCTCTGGCACGGGTGAAGGCAGCGAAGGAGCGTGGGGGATGCTGAGGCTCAAACTGGGCTTCGCCTGCGGTGGGACCAGCTTTGATGGGCTGATTTCTGCCTGTTCTGCTCCCCCCAGGCTGGTTTCCTCTGCCGGAGCCTGGCCACGCTACCTGCCTGCCTTTCCTTCCCCAATAAACCTCCACCTTCATTCCCTGCCCCTCTCCATCTCCTGCCCAGCTGGGAGCCCCAGCAAGGTGCCAACCCTGGGGGCTTTAGGTGGGAGCCGCCGACCCACAGGGGTCTGGGCAGGAGGTGCCGGGTGGGCTGCACTGCCCCCGATCTCTGCCCGGTGCTGTGCCGGCGCGGCTGCCCACGCACCGGGGCAGGCAGCAGACCCTCCTGCAGTGAACGGGAGCTCGGCAGCTGGCGGGAGCGGTGACACGGAGCCCAGTCCATCCTGCTTACCCTGAGATGCTACCTGGGGGCGAGAGTCCCGTTAGTGGGACTGGGGTTTTCCTGGCAATGGTCATGGTTAAGTGTTACTAATGAGGAACAACTGGTGTGAGCAAAGAGGTGCTGGCTGCTCTGCTCCCGGTGCCCGGGGAGGTTTCCCATGGCTCCCAGGCAGTGGGCTGCTGGGGGGTCGCTGGTTAATGCTTCGCCGTAGAGCTGTGAGTCCTGGCTCGCTGCCTCTCCAGCATCCAAAGCAAAGCGGGAAAAGAAAGCAGCATGTACCTCGTGCGTGCCAGGCTGTCCCCTGCTCCCTGGCGCAGCAAGCAGGGCTCCACACCGGCTGGCAGCTTTCCTGAGCCACGCTCCACTTCCCCGCAGCAAGAAAGGTCCCTGCGCCCTGCTGCAGCTCCCACTCGGGGCGAGGGGAGCCGGGAGCTGCGGGATGGGGAGGGCTGGCAGTGCCGGCGGGACCCTGCGGCAAACCCTGCACCTACCTCAGCTCCCAGCAATCAACTGCAGGCTCTTGCAATGGAGACATTTTTAATTTTTAACAACATCAGAACCGCAAAAATCCCCCTGTGTGGGTGTGGGCAGTGCCGGGGGACACGCCGCCGTGCGGGGGGGACAGCGCGTGCCCCCACACCACCCTGGCCTTGCCGGGACCCGGCTCTGCCCTGGCTCCCGCTGCTGCCCGCGCCCGGGGCTCTGCAGCACACCTATCGCAGTTTAAATAGAATAAATACAGTGAAGAAAACAGTAAAATCTTCAATAGAGAGGCAAAAGGAAAGACAACAGCAGGTCCAGGGGTCCAACCAAACTCCACGTGGTCTCTGGATTAGTTACTGAGGAAGTTCTATGAGAGCACATTAAGTTCGCAGCCGGAGACTCTCTTACCGCTGTCCTTATATCGAAACTTCGTATTCTCTTGTTTCCTGAAAAGAAGGAAGAGCCAGTTGAGGGCAGCAGCTGCGTTTCAGGATAATCTCCCCATTCCCAGGTGGCAAGAGAGGCCCCAGGTGTCATTTTGCTCCTGGGGAAGCAGCGCCCTCCGTGCTGGGACCCCGCAGCCCCCTCTGCCTCCTCCTGCCTGCTGGAGCCCACCCGGCTGCTCGGGAGCGACCGACAGGGATGGAGCCTCCCACCCCGTTACTCAGCACTCCCACATCAGGATGGCTGGACTTGTCCTATTGCTGCACGCCTGGCAAAACCCATGCTTCCCCATCAGGATGGTCCCCAGGGAGGAACGGGCGCAGCACAGCTCACCCCTGTCTCATAAATTGGGTTGTCGAACTCCGTTTCTACCGTGATCTGGCTGTAGGGGTGGGAGTACATGAGGGGCAGGCGGAGGCTGGAATAGTACCGACACCTGCGGGGGAGACACAAGAGTCACTGGGCTGTATGGCACGACCCCAGAACAAAACACAACCAGCCCCGTCCTCCCGCATCCCCCCCACCCTGGCTCCCCACCAGCGCCCCAGGGACCCTGGAGCGGGAGCTCACTGCCCAGGTCCCTAGGACTGTGCCCGGGCCGTGTGGCCAGCGAGGGCATGGCGATGCTGAGCCAGTCCTGGCCACATCCTCACGGGGCTCTGCCACCAGCCCCCCGGCCTGACTGCACACCCCACCTTGTGAGATAGATGTACGCTCCTCCCAGCAGCAAGGAGATGATCAGCACCGGGATGAATATGGCTAAGGCCATATTTCCCCCCTCGAGCGATGTTTCTGCAGCAGCTTCTGCTACTAAAAGGACAAGATCTATTATGTTGGCATTTGCAAGCACCTTGTGATCCCCTCTCTGCCTCTGCTTCTCCCCTCCCTCCTCCCAGACTCCATGCAGGCTCTGGCTGAAGGCCCTGTGCAGAGCTCAACCAGCAAATGCATGTCACTCACCTTCCAGAGCATGTTCAAAGCTGTCTTGATTTACTGGAAGAGAAATGGAGAGTTACTGGTACGTAACTGGGTTTGACTGGGTGCTGGCAGCTGTTGGCTGTGTGGGGAGCCCAGGCTTGGGGTTCCCCTGCCCCATTTGGTCCTAAGCCACGCTGCAAACTTTCAGTTTTTAATAAGCTCTGAGTTTCTGTAAATGCATGCGCAGGACTGAGTGGGCTGGGCAAGTGAGACACCGGCAGGACGGCTCTGCCTGGGGCGGTGGTACCCTCCAGAGAGCCCCACTGCTCAAGAGACAAGGTGTCCACTTATTTTCATTAAGTAGTAATTAAGAACAATTCATCCCTGCAGCTTAGTGGCAACGGGAGGGTCCTCCTCTGTCCAGAAAGCACATTAAACCCAGACCTTATTTAGATCAGCGTCCAGAGGGTTTCCTGGGGCTGAGCTCTCCCATCTCAGCGTGTGCCCAAGGAGAGCATCCCTGCTGAGCTGGGCAAACCGCTGCGGGAAGCAACAAAGCAAGAAAAGCAAGTGAGCAGCCAGGCCCGCCCTGCACACCCCGCACCACCAGCATGGTGGCCAGAGGGCTTTCTCCCCCTCCCCGGGGCAGCAGACCTTGCTCAGCACAAATCCAGAAAAGCACCCAGCTCTTGGATGAGTTTAGCTCCTGGCTAGAGAACTGCTGGGGGTCTGCAGCCAGATGAAGGTCCCTGTGCTGTCCCGGTTTGGGGACAGAGGTGTTGGCTGTCCCCGTGACCCCCAGCTGCCCCCCGCCGTTACCTTTGCAGATGGGCAGGGGTCCGCTCCAGTGGGATGGCTGGCCCAGGATGCATTTGATGGTAACCTCCCCCATGAGTTCAAAGCCCTCATAGCACATGAAGGTCAGGGACTCTCCTGGCAAGTAGAGGCGCTTATAAAGTATTTGGTAGCCATTTTCTGGCAGTCCTGGATTATCGCAGGCCAGCGACTCCTCGGCTGAAAGGGAACACATTCTGGGGTGAGCCCCAGGGCTTGGGCTGCCGAAGGAGAGAAGGAGCCTGGGAGACAGTGGGGAAGCACCCAAGATCTCACCCCATCCTGCTTTCAGGTAGCTCAAAGCTCTGCACCACCCCACGTGGCTGGGGAAGGTCTCGGCCGCAGGAAAGGGCCTCCTGGGACCCCCCGAGCAGAGGAGCCGAGCTGCAGGAGAGCAGGAGAAACTGCCCGAACTTACAGACGCAGTGCGGGAGCCGTGAGGTCCAGATGGGTGTCCCCGTCTCACGGCTGTAGCAGGTCAGCAGCGAGCTGCCCTCCAGCACGAAGCCGGGGTTGCACGTGTACTGAATGGTGGTCCCCACCAGCAGCACCGGGTCGGAGATGAGGCGCGTCGAGTGCTCCACCTCGCCTGGGTCCGTGCAGTACATAACTGGGAAAAAGAGGCCGTCTGAGTGGGGAGCCCCGGCACGACAGCGGGGACCAGCAGCCGTTACAAAGCGGTGTGGGTCACGGGGATGCGATGGTGACAGCAGCACATGGCTGGGGGCACTTACTCTTTTCGCAGAAGGGGGGGTCGCTGCTCCAGCTGAGGTCCCACTGGCAGGTGAGGGTGTCGCTCCCCACGATGTCGTAGCCCGGGTCACACTGGTAGGTGATCTTGGCCCCTCTCACCAGCTCTGTGTGTGACGTGGTCTTCCAGCCATTCTGGATCTCGGGCAGGTCGGAGCAGGAGTCGTTGCGGGACACCTCTGCAGCCAAGAGAGATGCTGGCCGTCACCTGCTGAGCGGGACCCTGCGGCACAGCCTTCCTTGGAGCCACTGCACCGGGACACTCAGGTCTTTGCCGTGTGCCTGTCCCTCTCCAAGAGCTCTCCAGCCCCAGGCACTGCAAATGGCACGGCCACAGCCAGCAGCCCGGTCCGTGGGTGGCATCCCCTGGGCAGAGGGAAGGGGCAGCGGGGCAGCAGTGGGTAACAGGGGCTCTTTGAAGCCTCCCCAGCCCTGGCCCTAAAAGCAGGTGGAGGGCTGTGCTGATGAAAACAGGGCAGCGTCTTTGCTGGGGTCAGGCCAAAAAGAGCAACCTGGGAACACCAGGCTCAGCTCTGGCTGCAGATGCGTGGAAGGAGCGGTGCAGATGCTGCAGTCACCGCATGGTTTGCTCTGGTGAGGGGTTTCTGCCCTGCTCTCCCCAGCCCCGTGCCCACCGAGCGCTGTGCCCACGGCTGAGCCTGGCCGCGTGTGCTGCAGTGCACCGAGGAGGGGACCTGCAGCCTCGCAGGTGATCTGCATTGCAGCTTGCTCTCTGTTTGTCGTAACCAGGGCTGTCAGCAGTGGAAAGAAAACACGCTTGGAAGAAGTCTGCCGGGGAAGACAGGCGGGGGAAGAGTCAGGCAGCGAGACCGCAGGCAGCCATGGGGAAGGAGTGCCCTTCCCAGTCCTTGTCCCTTCTTGGGCATCAGCTGCCCTGGTCTGGCAGACGGGGCAGCACCAAAGGACGATGCGAGCAGACATCTCCAGATGGAGTCTAAGCCTCTCTGGAGCAAGGAGCTGGGAGCTGGGAGCGTCCATCTCAGGAGCCCACCCAGGGACTGGCTTTAGTGACCTCTCCTAGGACACTTCACTGCAGGGCCTCAGTGCCACCAGCTTTGTGCCTGACAGAGTGCATGTGTGGGGATCCTACACCCCTATTTCCAGCAATTTCTCTCCCTGTTCTGCTCTGCAGTTGCACTGGGCCAGACCAGGGCTAGCAGGGACCAAAAGTGCCACTGCCTTCTTGCCAGCCTAGAAGAGGGGAGACATACGGGGACACCCCAGAACTGACTGACTCAGAGACCTGCAGTGGGGCTGGGGGTTTCGGTGGGAGCTCGGTGGGATGTGAAGTGCTGGTGTCCCAGCAATTGTCCCCACTTCCAGACCCAGTACCTGGACAACCTGGTCTGGCTGTGTGTCACGGTCCCCACCTGCACTGCAGTGGCAGGGCAGGGGACGTGCCCAGCACCCCACTCTCCCTACCTATGTAGTTCATGATGAATCCTTGCCCCTTCCCAAAGATGAGCCCAGCAGGGTCTGAGTGGAACTGGATGGTGAGGTCAGGGCTGGAGGAGTAGAGCTTCTGGGGACCACTGCTGCCGACGTATTGCCCCAGGATGCGTGCAGTGAGCTCGTCCCCGTCATAGATGGTGAGGATGTCGCTGTTGGTGAGGTTCAGGCTGGAAAGGAGAGCTTGGTTAGAGAGCAGCTTGGGCAGGGAGCCCGGCAGGTTGTGACGGTGTCGGGCTCAAGGGGCAGCGAGGTGACCTGCAGTGCAGCGAACCTGCTTCACAGCCCATCCCTGTCCCCATCCCCATCTCTGCCCCATCATCCCCATCCCTGGGCAGGCCGGACAAGCACTGTGGGACTGGCCTGTCCTGAGTGGGTCAGCAGTGCTGGTTTTCAAACGACAACCCCATAACTCACCCCAGCTCCGTCCTCCCCGCTCTGGGGAGGCTCAGGAGGGAGCGAGCCCTCACCCACCGCCCCAAAGGCCGGGAGGTGCTGGCGGCTCCCTGGGCCAGGGTGGCCCAAAGCCCCGTCACAGGGTGACACCGGCTTCACCGGACCCTGCCCCACGGCGCGGCAAGGGCCGGGACCCCCGCGGCGGCCCTCCTTGCTGCGGCCCTTGGGAGGCGGCGGGACGGAGCCCCGCGGCCGGTGCCCCCCCGCCGCCGGTGCCCCCCGAGGCCGGGTTCTCCCCCGGGGCTCCCCCGCTGCAGCGCCGGCAGCCGGGGCGCCTGGGGAGGCGGCCCCGGCCCGGCCCAGAGCCCGGGTCCCCGCGCTGGTCCCCGCCGCCAGCAGAGAGCAGTGGCGGCCCGCGGATGGGGCGGCGAGCCGGGGCTGCTCCGCCCGGGCTGTGCGGGATCCTGCCGGGCAGCAAACCCTGCCCCGGAGCCAGGGCCGGCACCGGCAGCAGCCTCCATCCACCCCGTTTGCAGCAGGGATGGGGCTGCCCCTTCAGCGGGAGGGGACAAGGGGCTCTCTCCTCGCTCCCAAGCAAAGGGCAGGCGATGGATGCTCATCCCTGGGGGAAAACACTGCTCCGCTGCCTCCCGTCCCAGCAGCCGGGGCTGCCAGCCCTGCTGCCCGGCTGTGTTTCTTGCCTTTGCAGCCCCTGCAGCCCCACCGCTGGCTGCCTGCTCGGTGCTGGTAGCGTGGGTGACCTGGTCGGATCAACCCCAAGGACGGGCACGGACATCGCCTTCCCCTCCTCGCTGCCCTGCCTTGGCCTGCATGCCAGCGAGGTGCAAGGGGCAGCAAGGGGTTGGGGCAGGGACAACGTGTCCTCCCCTTCCCCATGGGGAAGAGGGGCAGGGGGAGAGCACCGGGGTGCTCCCGGCCCCACAGGAGGAATCTCCATCAGGTCTGAGGCTGAAGTAACTTTCCCAGCAAAGCCTGGGCTCCTGCACACAGGCAGGATCTGGCCGGCTGTGCGTGCACAATACCTGTGGGCCCAGGACGTGCTCGGTCACCACGGGACCCCTGCCCTGCACCTTAACCCATCTAGTTCAGCCTTGTTTGGAGACGCCTGAGCCGATCCCCAAACATTTTATTAAGAATGTTCTTGGAAGGCACCCAGCTAATCCCCGTGGCAAGCTGACATTTGTAGTAAATCTCTGCTCTCTGTCAAACATGATTTTCTCAGTGGCATTTATGTCTGATGACTTCAAATTGCTTGGCCTCCAGTTCTGCTCAGCCCAAGCACCCACAATAAGCTGGGAGAGGTGCATGGCAGCTCTGACTTGTGATTTTTACAGAAAGCTTTAAAATCTTCATGACTCTAAGCCCCTACTTACGCCCTCCTCTTGAAAACCCAAAATAGCATCGAAGGAGATTCCCTTTGCATCGGCAGCATTATCATGCCAAGGGCTCCCAGCCTGGCACCGAATCCCGTACCCCTCTGACCCCTGGCATGCGCAGTGAGAGCTGCCGTGCCTGCCCGTGCCTGGATGGCACAGCCAGGGCTGGCTGGGCAGCTCCGCTCTGCTCCCCGCAGCTTTCTGAGCCACGTCACCAAATGACACAGGAGCAGGCTGGCAGTCAGGAGGGGAACTGATGCGTTTTGTGAAGACATGTTGGTCCCGCAAGAGAAAGAAGGCACGGCACAGGAGGGAGGGCGGGTCAGAGCCTCCCCCTGCCCCTTGCTCTCCCTTAGTGCCTGTATCACATTCAGCCCAGAGACTAAGCTGAGGTTTCCAGCTCATGGATGTCCCCAGGTTTTCCTAGCCCCGTATGAACCAGCTTGTGACGGTGCTGCATGCCACTCTGAGCTGCACATGGCTGCGTGCTGCTGTGGCATCGCTCCCTGTGACTTTGCTCTGGAGGAGTTCAGAAGCTCTCTTGGCAACAATTAACTACTACAGTGCATGGTGTAACAGCGCTTTGAACTTGGGGAGCAGCACTAGGTACTGCCCGGGACCTCCCACTGGGTGCTGAGCACATCATAGGAAAGCTCCGAGGGGGACAACAGGGAAATGGTGCTGGTCCCTGGGGCGGGGGGAGCAGGGATCCTGCAGCGAAGTGGGCTGAGCACTGACGGGGCAGAGACATGCACCGAGGTCCTAGGCTACTCACAGCTGAATGTCCAGGAAAAGCCGCTTCTCCTCGCCAACGTGGACCCTCCAGATGCAGTCCTCCCCCTCTGCGTAGGGCTCCGGCCAGTTGGGGGACAGGATCACTCCGGCCACAGCAGTCAGCTCCCCCCCGCACATGGCTGCGGGAGCGAGAGGCAGGCAGGGCTCAGCCAGGGTCCCAGGGGTGTTTGCGCCCACTGCCCAGCATCACCGCACGGCGCGGGGACTGACCTCGGCACAGTGGCTCCGTGTCGTTCCAGTATGGGTCCCGCATGTTGACGCACTCGATGACAGCGGGACCCTGCTCCAGGGAGTGCCCGGGGTCGCACGTGAACTCCACAGTGGTGCCCAGGTTGTAGGTGGGGTCGGATGTGGTGAAGTTCCCGTTCTGGATGTAGGGCTCATAGCAGTGGCCCCGCTCAAAGGCTGGAAGAGAAACCTTCTGTTAGCTGTGGGGGCACAGAGCTGCTGCGGGGAGCGCTGCCATCCCCTGCTCCTCGCACCCTCAGCTCTGGGGGTTTGCCAGACAGCCCCAGCTAGAAACCCATCGCTCCATCCCCGCCGTGCACGGATGGCCTCTTCCATGGAGTATTTTACAGACAATTAGGATTAACAACAGTTTATCTGCTCTGAGCCATGCAGGCTTAACCAAACCCCACTTCCATTGTGTATCAGCATCAGTAACACACTCACTGTGTTGCCAGTTGCTGTATTTGCTGAGCAATCTACCCTGGGATTACTCCACGTTATTGAGCTTGCTCAGAGGCATGGGGCTCCCATGGGAGTGATCCTGGCAGCGGGATGCACTTAAATGACAACTGGAGCAAATCTGTGTGAGCTGCTCCGGGCTTGCCCAGCACCCCATCCTCGAAGGAGCCCCTGGTGGGTCCGGAGGAAGGCAGCCTGGTGAGCAAGTGCTGCAGTGAGGGCAGGAGCCAGGACAGCCCCCGTTCCTGCGGCTGGAGTGGGCTTGGTACCCAGCAGTGCCGCGCTGCGGGGATTGAGGGAAGGAGACAGACTGGGCCTTTGGTGGTGACGGTCACCGCAGGCTGTGTGATTCCCATGACATCAATGGCCTTTTCAGCCCAGGTTTGGAGGGGCCCCATCCTGGACACGGCACCCACTGCCCCAGAGCTGCCCCGCGGCAGGCACAGGAGATGCGTCCCATGGACGCTCAGCTCACCGATGAACCCTTCTGTTGGAGTAAATGCGATTTCACTATTTCTTTTCCTATTTCTTGCTAATGTATCCCCCAAAGCTACTCCAGCACCAGGCGAGGTTCAGGTTGCCCTGTGTGCCTACAGTGACATGGGGACAGCGGCACGACAGAGTACCAGGTCTGCCGGTGCTGGGGGCAGCCGAGACCCTTCCTACAGCCATCTCTCTGTTAATCACCCGAACGTCCTGAGGCCCGGGAGCATTGGCTGAGGCCGGCCTGCTGCTCTCAGGGGTACCAAAACGAGAGCACATCACCTTCAAAGCGTATGTTGAAAGCTGTGGTGGCCGCAGGTTCCTCCGCGAGGAAGTCGATCCTGATGGAGGAGCCATCGCTGATCACCCCTTCGAAGGGCACGCTGTCAGCGTGCAGCGAGTCGTAGAGGACAGCGGACTGGTTCGTGTCCCCGCTGTACACCACCATCCTGCATGGGAGGACACAGCATGTTACATGGGAGAAGTGTCCCCATGCTCCCCTCAGAGCATCACCCGGCCCCTCCTTCTCCTCCAGTGCTCACAGAATATGGCATTTTAAAGAAATTGTGCAAGCAAAAATTCACCAACCAGATAAGTCTCTTTTACTGTGTCATAAACAGGGGCTTTATTCTTTGATTTTAGTACAAGCCATAAACCTGCTTTACTGCCTGTTACCAGACTGAATGTTAATGCTGTTTAAACACAAGCATCAGCATGGCAAGCGTGTGCTTTGTTACGGATGCGGATAGCGTGGGATTTGCAGCTTCTTGCACCGTGGTGATGAGCAGTGCTGGGCATTGGGTATTTCGGGGGGAGGAAAGGACGGGTGTGACAGAGCACACTGCATCACCCCGCAGCTAGCGGGATCGGGAGACCAGCAAGATTCCCTGGCATGAAGCGCAGGGCCTCGGGACAGCAGGGGCTGGTGCTCTGCGCCTGCCTCTTGTAGCTCTTTTGGCTCAAAGACCTGTCTTGCCTCCTAAGCACTTGAACACCTAAATCAGGAACCTCCTCTTCTGCACCAGGATCTTTCTCTGCCCCCGTCCCCACCTTCCTCTGGCTGGCAGCCTCCTCTGTGCTGCACCCCGAGCTGGGATCGGTGCTGCCTCCCGGTAGACCCGCAGCCTGGGCACTGGGAGGGCAGGAGGTGTGAGGTGGGGGAGCTGAGACCAGCTGGGAGCTTCCAAGCCTTGGTATATTTAGCACCCAGCAAAGCTCCCTGCTCCTCACCCTGGGCAGAGCAAAGCTCTCCGCAGTCCCAGGGGTGCAGGGAAATGGGCTCTGTGCAGACCTTGCCGCCGGCCAGCAGCACCCGGGTGCACGAGCGGCTCCCAGAGCCTCACCTGTCCTTCTCGGTCAGCAGGAGCTTCTCGAAGTGGAGGTGCAGCTTCTGGCCCGAGGGGGCCCCGATCACCCACACGCAGTACATGCTGCTCGACTGGTTCCCCGTGTAGCTGGGCGAGAGGACGCGGCCGATGGTGGCGTTGTGGACCGTCCCGCCGCAGGGTGCTGCCAACACAGAGCACAGCCCCGCTGAGATGGGCAAGGAGACAGGGCAAGGCAGAGGGTACCGGCAGGCATTTGCACGCGGGGCTTCTGCACAGCAAAGGGGATGAACCCCTCCACTGATGCCCGCCCAGCTCTTCTCAGCAGTCTTTAATGCATGAACCTCTTGCCTGGCTTGGCTTTGCTTTGTTTTATGTATACACATATACGCTCACACATACCCATAAAATCTATAATTTCCTTTCCCTTACCTGCCTAATTAGGAGGCAGATTCTGCTGCCACTGATGTGAAAACCCGCAGTACCTCAGGCTGCACTGTGCACAGAGCTGGGCATTGCTTTCACTCCCTCCCAGGACTGCATTCAACTCATGGTGCAAAGAAAGCAACTCTAATTTTTTTTTTCTTTAGGGATCCCAGTTTTTCTTAGCAGTTAGCCTCTTTCTGAGGCTAACTAATGAGGAGTGTACCTGAGCAGATTGGCTCTGGGCTGCTCCAGTGCGGCCTCGATGCATTGATGCACGTAAGCACCCTGGGACCCTGCAGCTCGTAGCCCAGGTGACAGTGAAAATGAGCAATTCCACCCGAGTGCAAATCCATCACGGTGACGTCTCCGAAGTCAGGTCTCCGTGGAAAGTTGCAGCTCAGCATAAACACTGGAACAAGCACACACATTTCAGAGCTTAGAGCTTGTCTGCTCCGAGCCACCCTGCAGTCGGGGGGAGAGCACTGGGGACATGCTGGATGTGCCCACGGTGCCACAGACAGACCTTGCTGCCGGGTGCCGGCCGGAGAGCACCGACAAACCACCACGCTGCTGCTTCTCCACCTGTTACTGCTTTTGCTCAGACCCAGTTTCTATTTTAAAAAGAATTTGCTTGAACTCATCTATTTTTTATAGCTCTTCAAGGAAAAAATAGACTTGCAGTCTGAGTCTGCACAGGAAGAGCTGCTGCACAGGGACAGAAACAGGGCAAGGCGGGTGTGAGGAGCACAGCCGCTGCTGGGGTCTGGGACGTTGGTGCACGTTGAACCCTCTGCCCGGGGCACGACAGGAGCTGCTGCTCGCCCCCGTCCCAGCTGATGCTCTGAGCACAGGCATGCTGTGAAGCAGGAGCCCAGCTGGTCTGCGAGGGCAGAGCCCAGCATCCTTCCATCCCTGCAGCCTGGTGGGCTGAGCCCCACGGGACTGACGCCCTGTCCCACCCCTCCTTGCGCAGCCACGTTGTGGAGATACCCACCCTGGTAGTGGAGCTGGAAGGTCCCCACCACCTCATCCTGGAAGGTGCGGAAGTAGACGGAGATGGTGTTGGTGGGGCTGCGGATCACCTGGCCCTCCACCAGCAGGGTCTGGTTGGCCAGGACCACCAGGGCATCGCCATCCACCCCACGGATGGAGAGCACCTCCCCGTCTGACAGGTTCACGCTCTTCACCTGGGTGGGAGAAGAGACCCGTGAGCTTCAGGAGCAAAGGCGGGGGTCCCAGCGGGGTGCTGGGTGAGCAGTCGCATTCCAGCCCCAAATACATGCGATGCCCGCAGCTGCACAGCATTGTACCGCTGCAGCCTTCTCTCTGCACTGCTCTGAGCATTGGCAGCTCACTGGGGACAGGACCTGCTTGTTCAGCTGCGATGGAACAGTCTGCGCCCTGCATGAGCCCAAGGGACCCCCATGACTGCTGATCCTTCCTCTCTCCCCTGGGACAGTGGGCGCAGGCAGCTAGAGCTGCTCCCTTGAGACGCGTTTCAAAGCTGGATGCTCCTGTGCAGCACAAGTTGACCCAGGTCTAGTTCCCTGCTGAAACTGGGGATTTAGGCAGGCAGGTAGAGGTGGTGAGGGTTAGACAGAAGGAAGATGGAGGGGTCCCACAGGTCACTGGTCAGGGGAGCGGTGGGGCCCCAACCCCACCTACATCACCTGCATCTCAGGGCACCATGGCACGGAGTGTGGCCATGGTCATGACCAAGGTCTAGCAACCAAACCAGGGTACTTTTGTAGGGCTCAGTGCTCACCATCCACCCTGTGCACCAGGCATCCTCCCCGGGATCCCTCGTTCACACCGGGGAGTGGATGGGGAGTCCCATGGCAAATGTGTCTAATGAGCAGTCCCAAAAGGCTTTAATTATTATTTGGAAATAGCTTAAAAGTAACCTCACATTTGCATTTCACGTCCATTTAGCTTAATAAATGGGCTCATATTTCTGCAGAAAGATGCTCATCAGATCACTTGTTTCCTTAAGTGTGCGAGGACCAGGGCTCTATATTTAGCACACACCACAGCCTTAGCCCGTAATTGCGAGCACTCCCGACGATGTTGTGACTGGAAGGATTTGTTGTCACAGCCGTGCCCATCTCCCCCACCCGGTGCACGAGGCGGGGATGTGCCTGGCTCTGGGTGCCACTGGTACTGCAGCGGGGAGCCACGCAGAGCCACCTGCAGTGCTTGGTGTCCTCTGACCTTCTGCTGGAAGAAGTGAGATTTCCTCAGGAGAAACAACCCCAACCCCATCGGGTAACTCTCTGCCTGCCCCAAAGGTCTCTAAGCCCTGAATGGTGCCTGGAAAAGCCTGGTCCTCACTGCGGGGCTGGGCTGAGCAACCCCCAGGCTGGGTCAGAGCGTGCCAGGGTTCACCCCAGCCCACACTTTTAACCCAGGAGGAGCTGATTTTGCCTTATTTTGCAGAGAGAGTCACTGCAGAGAGTCTCTGGTCCTCGCTGCAGGGAAAAGCAGTCCTCAGTCCTCATGGGTGCCGCATGGTGCCTCAGAAACACGGGGCAAGTGCCTGTCCATCCTGGACCCTGACCTGCCACAGGTCATTTCTTCTTCCCCAGGTTTTGTCCTGAAAACACGCCTCCCCAGCACAGCGTGCACACATCACGTCTGATGGGATGGCTCAGACCTAATTATTAATAAATGGAATGAGTTAAATGTTATTTGGGATGAATTATTTGGAGCGCAGGATCCAGGGATGCTAAGTGGGCTACGTACAACGCTAATGACTTCCCCCCAGCTCCCACTGGGGCAGAGTTTTGCTTCCCAAGCCGGGTCTGAATCACTGCAAAGACATTTCCAGGGTGTTTCAAACACATTTTGTTCTGAAATTACTCAAAGACAAACCTGCTCCCCAGCTCACTTCCTCTGGTGATGACTAGCATCAAGCATGCTATCTAGCACCGAATCACTCTGGCAAATTAGAAAGAGAAATGTTCTGGAGTGCCACCCGAGCAGCTGATTGCAGCCAAGCTGCTCTGCTGCTGGGAAGGGGCTTCAGAGGAACAGCTCGAGCAGGCAGAGCTCTGCAGCAGGGAGGAAGCTGATGAAATCTGTGGCATCTCCCCGGCCCTTCACAGGGTGGGGTCACCGCTCCGCTCTGCCGTCAGCCTCCCCCTCCTGTAAACCCAGGCTCAGAGGAGCCCGGAGCAGGGATGCCATTGCAAAGGACCCGCAGTTCCCCGTGCCAGTGCCAGGTAGGCAGGCATCCTCAGAGGAGCTTGGCCGCTCTGGAGTAACTGGCCGGTACAGACAGACGCATTGGCCTCGCGCCAGGGACCGTCAGCCGCTGCGAGAGGGACCATATGTGCAAGTTCCTGCCAGGGGCTGGGGGGGGGGGGCGGGACAAGTTCTTACTTTAATCAAAGACTGCACCAATGTCAGCTCCTAAAGAGTCTGTTGGGAAGACAGGAGGGATCCTTGATTCAGACTGCCAGCCTCGCTCACCCACTAGCATATCTCTTTAGGGAAATTCTATTTCCTGCCAAGAAGATTCAAGAATTTTAAAAATAAATATAATTTAACTAAGCATTTGGAGAGCTGGCTCCTCCGTGGCTCCCAGGGCCGCGATGGCACGACTTGGCTGGCGCGGGGGCAGGCAGGCTCAGGCGCAGCTCTCTCCGGGATGCTGCAAGGGGCATGGGGGGCTGCCAGCAGCAAGCAGAGCAGGGGCCCTGAGCTCTCACATGGCGCTGGGAAGCCCCCAGCACCAGGCAGGTTTGCTGGCAGCGCTTCCTGACACCACACCTGATGTCCAGGCTTTGTGCCCGCTCCTCACTGAACGGAGATTTCCATCACAGCAAGTGAGGGTTGGACTTTAAAGGGTACAAGGGAAGGAAGCAGAGAGTCCTTGTGGCCTCCTGAACAGCTCCAAGTGCTCACAGGAGCAGCCCCAGGGCTCTGCACTCCTGGTCCCTATTTTGGAGCAGGGCTGCAATGCCACAGTCACTCCGGCCACCAACAAGCTCTCCCATGGTCCCTGCATTGAGAGGTGACCCCCCCCATGCAGGGTCAGTGCTTTCCTGTCCCAGGGGCTTCTCTTTTCCCCTGCAGATGCCTTTAACAAGATTCACAGAGGTAAAACTCTGTGCTTCACCTTCAGGCGCTCTGCACCCCTGCCATGCCACATGCTGAATCCTGGGGGACACCCTCTCCCACACTCTCCAGGACATGCTTCCTCACGTCCAGCCTCCAGCAGGACCCACTGAGACCGTGCACCACTCATGACAGGGGCATACACCAGCCCAGGCTCCACACAGAGCACATCCACCCCAGCTCCTCAGGCCACCCCACTGCAGAGCAACACAGCACCTGCACAGCGCCGCTCCCCAGCTTCTCCCAAAGCAGCATCCCTGAGCAGATCTGGCCTCCAGAGCTCAGCCCCAGCAAACCCACATGAAAAAAGGAATCCCCTGTGAGTCACTTCTGCATCGCAGCATCCTAGCAGGAGACCTCAGCCCCACTCCTCCTCTCCTCACTCAGCAAGATCTCCCCTGCCCATCTCCATTACAGGAGCTGTGAATTAAATCCAAATCACTTAAATGTTAACCAATTATCCACCTCATGGCGAGGCAGCTGAGGAAGTTACACTGCGTTACTCCAGCACCTGCCCAATGTAATTAGCCTCGGAGGCACTGAAGCTCACAGCGCTTGTACATGTGAAATAATTAAAAAGTAATGGACGAGAGTCCGTCAGCACCAGGCAGGACAAGGGGGAGCAGCGGGGAGGTAGTGGCCGTCCAGCCCGGCTCTGGCACAGACATTGCCCCCAGCCAGGCTGGCACACTGGGGATGAGCAGTGGTACCCGCTGTCCGTCGGCTGCTCCAGCTAGCGCGTCCCTTACTCCTCTTCCCAACCTGAGAGCTGCCACCATCCCTGTGGTCACCAGTCCTCCTCCTGCCACCTCCAGTCCCAGCCCTTCTGCTAGGAAACAATACAGAATTAGGCCTGCCACCTTCCAGCATGCCTGTGCTAATTACTCCCCAAAGTGCAAGCCGCGGAGAGGCACAGAACGAGGCCATTGGTATTGGTTTACAGGTAGGGAAACTGAGGCACGGTGCTGGGTTGGTCCCTGGGGCCCTGCACTCTCCCTGTGCATTGCCACGGGTCCTGGCACCTGGGAGGGGAGGCAAGGGCTAAGGATAACCCAAACCTCACGATTACTGGCCCTTCTGCTGTGCTGTGCCCATTTCCCCAGCCCTGGGACAAAGGGCTGGGACACTGTTGGGGCTGGGATGGCAGCCAGCTGCACCCTCCCTGCCAGCAACAGCTTGTGCAGGGATGCCTCCAGCTTCAGCTCTCTCGGGTGCTGGCCTTTCGTGCCGGCCTTGCAGGCTTGTTGGGAGCAGCCAGGCATGGGTCTTTAAGGCAAAGCCTGTTCGTGATGGTGGGGAAACGTCCCTGCCGCAGGACCAGAGCTTTTTGCACCAGCCCCACTGGTCAGGGATGACGTCCAGGGCAGACTTATCATTTTAAAATCAGGTTTCCATGCAAACACAGACAATGTTTCCACACCGCACTGTCTGTCTTCTCCATGGGCTCATCAGCATGTATCGTGTGTGACATCCCCTGCGTGAACTAAAGAGAGGGGATAAATCTGTTGTCTTGCTTGCCATGAATGCTATTTCTAGCTTCCTTGGGACATAAATCATGTCACTGCTGCTGCCTAAATGGTTAAAAAGCCTTCTGCAGAGCTCACTGCCTGCAGCGGCAGGTCAGGCACTCACCGATGCTGCCATGCTGGAGCACATCAGCCCTCGCCCATGGGCTCCTGCGGAGGGGCCCTGCAGCCGCTGGGGTGGCAGGGCAGGGGCTGGCAGCCCCCCTCCCTCCTCCCTAAACTCTGCTGAGCTGCTGCCCACCCTGGAGCAGGGCATGGGCAGGCTTTTTGCTGCACTCAGCTGCAGGCAACAGCTCCGGGCACTCAGCACCGCTGCCTGCAGCCCCAAGGCCCATCCTCCTCCAGCTCCCACCGGTGTCCACCCAGCCGGGGCAGCTCAGCCCTGCCTGGCCGCCCGCGGGCATCCTGGGCACCCCAGGGGCTGTTGCCGGACGGACTGCACGGTGCATGCTCAGCCAGCTACAGATGAGGCCGTGCTCAGCCAGCGCGGACCCGCTGTTGTGATTTAATTTGCCTGAAAAGCTCAGAAGCATCAGCAAAGCGAAATGCAAAGCTAGGGGCTGGAGAGGCTAATTTTACGCTCCATTAAAATCTCAGCTTACAATGGAGTGAGGTCAGGAGTGGTGTCACCTGATGGATTATGGATGGAGGCGACTTTACAGCGGAGCAGCCTGTCTTTAGCACCCTGCGGATTTGGGGAGACGGAGTTACTGCCATGGAAAAGTGTCTGAAACGCACACACATCCCGATGCTCGCCACTGCCGCTGCTGCCTGGCTCTGCTGGCTCCCAGGGCAACCTCCCCACCGGGGCTCGCTTCCACAGCAGCAGTCGTGCCGTGGAGGTCAGCCCCTCGTGCCCGCTGGAGGGACGGCAGGAACAAGCTCAGTGGAACTACTACTCTTTTTAATGCACATTCTTAATTACACAGATTAAAAGTTAATGGATTTTAATTGGATGCAAATGGTGACATGGGGAAAACGCAAGAAGAAAGGATTGCACACCAGAGCACAGAGACCATGGACTGATGGTGTTTGAAACGTGTCAAGGCCCCTGCCCTGCTCCCAGCCTCACCGGGCTATGGGACGCGGTGTTTCAGGGAGAGCTGACCGAGCACGTCTGCCTGGGCCAGACTCCCTGCTCTGATTGGTCTGCACAGCGCCGGCCGTGGTGTGCTGCACCCGCACCGGCCGTGCCCGCTGCTCCACGCTCCCATGTGTGCCAGCTCACAGCATTTACAGATGCCTTCCTGCAGAAATTCAGCCCTGGCTCTCTGCTGCAGCATGCATGTTTGCTACTGCTGGGGTTTGCTGCAAAATGCCTACTTGTGCATGTGGTTTTTACCTGCAATTGTCAGGGACATGGCCCTACTTCGGTGTAGGAGCCATTTGTCAAAACCCCTCCAAAGCAAGTGCTAGCTGGAGAGGGGACTTGGCCTGCCCACCCAGATGCCTTGGGGCTGCCTGCACCCTTTGGGGCTGCCCGCACACCTTGGAGCTGCCCGTAGACCTCGAGGCTGCCTGCACGCCTCCCAGCAGGCAGGGCAGCGAGGACAGAGGGCTGGTGGCCACGCTGGAGACAGCGCTGCTGCTTCGCCCCTTCCCAGGAAGGCTGAGTGCCTTTTTTGCAAATTGTCTGTCAGTGTCTTGTTGTTAAATTAATTGCATGGCATTTTAATGCTTTGATCATTGCTGATGTTCAAGATGTACCAGTTCCCTCGTACAGTTCATTTATTACATGGCCTAAGAAAAATCTGTTTTTTTCCCTGGGAAGGGTTTTTTTTAGCAAGTGCAGGTGCCCGGGGCAGCCGTGCCCAAGGCTGTGGGTGCTTTGCATCCTTTGGTGCTGCGGCACAGGGGACTGTGCAATGGTGATCCCCCACCGACACGCTTCTCACCTGGAGCTCGACGCCGTAGCCCGTGTAGACGGTGACGTTGTAGGTGCACTCCAGGTAGCTGTGCAGGGGCAGCGGGGGGTAGTCCGTGGAGTCGATGTAGCCCTCGGGGTCATGGAAGCTCATGCTGCAGAGGACTGGGGGGAACGGGCGTCAGCGATTGCCCCGGGGGAACAGCTCACCCGGCAGCTCCCTCCCTGCTGCCCAGGTGCTCCCGCTGCCCTAAAACCCAGCACCCAGGTCCCTGCTTCAATGGCCGACCCCGCTGAAGTGCAGAAGGTTTTAGGCAGCCCCACAAACCCAGGCAGTGCTGCTGGCACCGCACACAGAGCTGTTCCCCATCAGCTGCCATAACCCCATTCCCGTGCTCCCTGGCCCCGCAGCTTACCTGGGGTGGGCTCCGTGGTTATGACAGTGGTGGTGATGATGGTGGATGTGGTAGTTTCTTGGCTCTCTTCCGACATGGAGCCGTGCACCTCGCTCTCCACGCTGTTTGTCCGGTTAACGGTGGCACTGGCGGGAGCTGCCGTTGGAGCCTCACTGGCATCACCCGCACCGTCAGGGAAGGGCCGAGGGACCGCCGGCGGCAGGGTGGATGGGGAGATCTGCAGCACGGGGTGGCTAGTGGTGGCCTGGCCCCCCCCAGGGCAGCTCAGGGGGGCTCTTCTCAGCGTCCCCTGCTCCGGCCACTGCCGCCGCCTCTGCTGGTGCGCGTGGCTCTTGGGAGGCAGCAGGGAGCCCGGAGCCCAGCGGGCTGGCTGGGGAGGCAGCCCTGGGGGGCCCTGGCAGGGTGGGCCTGGGCCTCGGGTGCTTCCTTGCCGTATTTGCTTGCTTTAGAGTAGGTGGCTTTTTCTTAACAGGGAAAGTTTGTTTCGCATCAGCGTTGGGGGCGGTGGTGGGCGTTGGCAGGACACGGCTCTGCACCAGCAGCGTCGTCTCCTCCGCCACCAGATCAGCGCCGTCCTCTGCGGCCGGCAGCAGGTTGAGGGCAGTGGCGTGTCCGAGCTCCCTGGCTCCACCGACCGTCTTGTCCACCAGTTCATCCACAGCGAGAAGGTCCAGGCTGGTGGGGACCAGCGCTGCCCCTGATCCGCTGTCTGCAAAAAAATGGGGAAAAGTGGGACTTGAGCAATTCTGGGCATGAAATTATAGCTGTGCCAGTGGCACGAAATCAGCCCCCTGGGGAGCTGGAGCTGATTGAATGCCTGCCGCTCTCCCAAACGGGCTCATTATGGGAAAGCAATAATGAGCCTGCACCAACTCCCTGAAAGTTGGGTTTTTGCTGAAACTTGGTGGCCTTATCTCACTGTTTCAGAGCTGCTATTTGGTCTCTTTATCTAGAGGTCACTTGTTCAGGGAGGTTCACTCGCTCCTGCTGAGTTTGTTGCTCTGGCTCGGTCTCTGTGAAAAGCCTTTATTTTTGCAATTGTCATCAGCAAATATGGCTATTTCAAAGCACCTGATTAGGCTGCGGCTTTTTCCCATTGTCTTCCCCACGCTGCTGCCTGGCAGGGAACAGACGCCGATTAACCGGCTTCCTCCGGCCTCCCGTGGCAAAACACCACCCGCTTCTGCAAAGTCTCTCCTTAGGCAGCCGCTAACCTTTTGTGTTGGGCAAAGCAATGCGCAGGAAAGAAAGAGTAATCAAAGCCGCGCTGCCACCACTTTGGCCAGGGAGTTTAATTGCATGAAATACAGATTTATTCACCACCAATGGGTCTGATTGAGCTGCAGTCCATGGTGTAAAATAAGCTGTAAGCAGCGCTGCGGCTCTGCGAAACGCTGCAGAAAGCTTGGAGAGGCAGAGAGTCAACATTTTCCATGGAAACAGCAGTTGCCAGGGAAGGTGCTTAATGCATGGTACTTAAAGACTGTAATTTCAGCCCCCTCAGCTCCCCTGGGAGGGTTTGGAGCCCGAGTCCCCAAAATGTGGGGTCCCTGCACTTGGTGCGGGCAGGCGTCCAGCCGGGCATGGGGGGTCTGCGAGCCCCCAGCCCCGCTGCTGGCCTGGGGCTGCCTGGGCACGTGCTCCCCTTCATGACTGCAAACGAAGGTGCCAACCTGCTCCAAAAAGCGGCTCAAGCTGCTGTGACATGGCCGCAGGGGCAGCCGGGACGCGTGCCGCCATGGTGCCAGATCTCTGTGGGACGGGAGACTGGAGCGGCAGCTGGGGGTTTCTTTCCCAAGCAGATTCCAGCAAAGCACGATAAACCTCTGGCTCACCCTGGGCACTTCATTACAATTAGCGTTACAGATACTTTAAACAAAAGCACAACACTTACATTAAATTTAAACTTGATTATTTGCGTTTCAAATTCTACTAATTAAGGCAGGACTGGAATGAAAAGGAAGAAAGGAGCTTTTGGATGTGAAACCTGAAACACAGGGACGCTGCAGGGTGTTTGCTGCGGGGGAGTACAGTTCCCCCGGAGTCCAGCCGCCCTTTCCATCACCCTGTGATTTTAATGCCTTTCAACTTCTGCTTCTGACGCCTTAGCATTAGTTTTGCTGCCGCACACCGCGGTGCAGCCCGGCACAGCATCGCTCCGGCACAGCAGCGGGGCAGATCAGCTGGTTTACACCAGCGCCGCCGGGTCGGCGTGGTGCTGGCATGGCACGGGAGTACGAGTTGTAGGGGACCTTAAACCCGCCTTGGCGGTGACGCCACAGAGCGTGGCTGCTTGTTATGCTGCTCATGATCCCCGGCCGTGCTGCGGCTCCCCCGGTGTGTTTGTGCCATCCAGCTGTTGCCTCTCATTACACATTTAAGTGCTGATCCTGGAAACACTCGTGTACCCGCTCTGCTTTCTGCAGAGGTGCGCGCTCACTCAGAAGTGACTTGCATGCATAATGCTCAGCCCCTGCATTACTGGGATGTGCGGGATCAGGGGCTTTACAGGACTCGGGCTCATACACCGTAAGGTGAGAGCACCCACCCAGATGGACCAGGGACCCCGGCACTGTCACCTCCACATGTGCCAGGGAGAAAAGGGACCCACAGTGGCAATGGGGTGGCAGAGTCTGGCCTTGAATGCCCCGGTGGTCCCTGCCAGCTCCCTTTATGACCAAGCAGTTATTCTTATTGCTGCGGCTTGTGCAGGGACAAGCAGTGGTTTCTGCTCCAAATGGTCACTCTGCAGCAAAAGCAGTCCAGCGTCACCCTCGGGGAACGCACCGTGGGACAGGGAATATCCCCAACCATTAATGGGGCGGCCGGTGCCTGCAGGGCAGGAGGGACAGGCACAAGCAGCCTGCACAGAGGGAAACCGGCAGCCTGCTGAAAGTTGACATTGCTCTGTTTTCTGGAGAATCAAAGTGGTTTCTGGCAAGAACCGAAGATAAGGGAACACAACAGGAAAAGGCAAAGGCTGAAAGAGTTAGCCTGAAGGATGGACTTTCCAAAATCTGCTTGTCCAAGGCTGGAGATGTATTTTTGTCCAGGTCTGTGCAGCAAGAGCACTGCAGGAGTGCGGGAGCCTTCCCCTCTGCTGCAGGCGGGCTCACCGCTCCTCTCGCTGGGCTGTGCCAGGGCAGTCCCCGGGCTGCTCCTGCTCTCAGTGCCGGAGAGCCCTTGCACATGCTGCTGTTACCCAGGTTGGTCCTTAGCCCCAGCTCCCTGGGACAGCCGGGGCTGTGCCCGTGCCCGCCCCAAGCCGCTGCTCCCTGCTCTCAGCCAGCCGAGCCGCAGACCCAGCCACAGGCAAGCCAGTCCCGGCTACCAAGGGCTTCCTGGCCTCTCCCATTACATTTCCCATGACTTAAAAAATTAATTCTTTAATTAGCAGTGGTTCAGCAAATTCATTAGCCAATTCCTTTAGCACATTAGGAGATATTTCACACACATTGTCTGCAACCACCGGCTTGTGTCGGCTCTGAATAATCTCCCCTGTCTCGCCCCGGGGAGGCTGGATGCCTCGGTGTCCCCACACGTGCTGCTGGTGGGGTGGCCTGGGAGCCCCCGCACCCTCCATGGGCATCCTGCCATGGGACCACAGGCATCCTGCCATGGGGCAATGGGGGGAATCAGTCCCCAAGGCAGTGCCAGCATCAACTCTCCTTCCCTGACAAGTTTTGCAGGGCTCTCGCGTGCTTTAGACTTCCTCTCCCAGCCCAAGCCTGGGATGGGTGGCTGGTGGCTGCTCTCCCACTGCCACTGGTCTGGTCATGGCTCAGCTCATTGGTTTTAGTGCTCTGCAGCAAAATGGTTTCTCCATTACGGGAGAAGATAGGGCTATCAGATGAGGAGGAGGCGGCACGGCCCTGGGAGGGGAGGGGGCTTGCTGGCCAGTGGGACACAGTGGGACACTGGCTTACAGTGGGACAGTTGGAGTGTTCCTGCAGGAACCTGAGTCCTTAAAGCCAGTGTGTTACCAGAAGCAGCAAAACACCATCCCCGGGTTATTTGTCATGTGAACTCTAATTCGTAACGGATGTTGCTGTTAAACCATATTTTATGCTTTCAGAAAGTTGACTAATTTCTTATTAGATCCTTTGCCAGGATGCATTTAAACGATTCTGTCCTTAACAAAGCATGAAATAAAACACTCTGTATAGTGACTCTGTAATGAGACACTTAACATGCTTTAGTTTGTAGAGGGCAAATGTGTATTTCAGGGAAGCAAAGAAGCAGCCAGGCTGCAGCGGGGAGATGGAGGCACAGGGGGGCCCTGGCATCGGTGATTAATAAGGCCATATTCCACATTACCAGAAAGAGAAGTGATTAACAATCTTAACTCCAGATTGCATCGCCACCCCCAAACCGGAGCTGTGCTCCAGCATGTCCCCGAGATGTGGGCTGCCAGCCCTGCCTGCTGCCTCCCCGGCACTGCCAGACCCCAGTCCCACCCCACGCGTGTTGGGGCGGCATTGTGACCCCCCCACGGCCCCGGCACAGCCCTGTGCCCGCTCCCCTCCCTGCTTGGCTGGCTTTCCTCCGCTCACTTGTGCCCCGTGCCCATCTCAGGAAGGGAACCACCAGCTCTTCCCTCCCGGGGGGGGCAGAGGCCCCTGCACATGGAGTGGGTATCGCTGCCCGCAGAGGGGCATTCCCCCACCCACAGCCTCCCCGGGGTGAGCGAGGCTTTAGGAAAAGCAAAGAGCAGGTGAAGCAGAACCGAGTATCCTCATCCTTAAGGAAGGATTGCGGTAGGTTTCCATATTTGACATTAGGATAAGGGTGGGCTTTGGTAAGATACTTTCCATACTGATCTGAATGCAAACAGCAGTTCTCCCACCTCCTAGGACTATGGGGTAATCACGGTGAGAGATGAGGTTTGGAATTGCCCAGGCACCTTTGGTGCACTTCTATCCAGGAGCCAGCCCAGGAGCGCGGGGGGTTTGTGGCTCGCGCTCGTTGCTGGAAGCTCTGCAGCCCCTCTCCTCTCTCCGAGGCACGGCGATGCAGCCGCCCACCTAATGCCTCCAGACCACTAAATAAACCACCAGAGATGTAGGATCAATTCTGTGGATTTACTCTGAGTTGCAGCAGCAAAAGTATTATCGTAATGGTAGGCAGGAAATGCCAGCACAGGACAATTGCTTGGGGGTGCTCTTATAGCCGGGCTCTCACTCTCTGCTGCCCACTCCCAGCACGGGATAAGGCTGTTTAACATCACCCAGCGCTGCAGGATGCCCATGCTTCCCACCACCGCCCCGGCCCCATGGGAGGCTGGGCTGGGGGCCAGGGCAGGTGGAGCAGGACCCTTCTTGGCTGCCGAAATCCATCCTGTTCACAACAATCAATCGATGCAGAGACACTGAGCTGGTGGAAGAGAAATGATTGTGTTTGACCTTGATCTAATCTGCTAAACCAGCTCCGGAGGAAGTAAATGCTATCAAGATGTATAAGGGGTTTATCTTGTATCTTGATCAGGACCACTCTGCAGGCGGTTCGAGACTGGAAAGGCTTCTCTAAATCCACGAAAGCCTCTGCAGGCGGCCCCCGCAGCCCCTGCTCCTCCCAGGCACGGCGCGGCACCCGGGGCACTGCGCTCTGCACAGCGGCGCTGGCACAGGCGGCTGCTCCTGCGAGATGGGACAGAAACGTCCGGGACAGTTTGGAGCACAAGTGACCTTAATGCAAAACGACAGCTCATCTCCAGGTCTATTCTGAGATCTGCCTAGATACCAGCGTGTAAACACCAAGGAAGGAAGCTCGGCTCCGGGGAGGATGTCTCCAACCAGCTTTCACTCCCCCACGATTTATACTTAGCCGCCGTCGGAAGCACTCGCTCCTCTGCAGGGCACGGGTGCCGAGCACGCCGTGCTGCGCGTGGGAGCGTGCAGGCTGCGCGCAGGCCAGGGCTGGCAGCGGGGACACAGCCCCAGTCCCCGGGGCTGGAGTGATGGCACGGGGGTCTCCAGAGGCAGCAGGGCAGGAGGGGCGGCAGGGCAGGGCAGGCAGGGCAGGCAGGGCAGGCAGGGGCTGCCAAAGCAGCTCCCCTCGCCCAGACCCAGCACTGACCTGGGCGCTTGCAGGGTACCAGCCACCCACCCAAGCAGCATCGTCAGGCACTCACAGAGGGCCCTTGGCACCAAATGCATACTTAAATATATATAAACGAGTACAAACACCTCTTTGAAACTTGCTAGCATGAGAAAAATTAACGACCTCAAAGACCAACATAACTGGGGGCTGCGCTCTGTTACCCATGCAATCCTTCTGTCCATACAAAGAACAACTAATTGCTCTGACAATATTTTTTCAGGTGCAAACAGCCTATTTTTTGCCATTTAGGATAGTTTGATCTCGCTCTTTTGAAGAATTTTGTTTTCCCTTTATTCAGAAATAAATCTGCTTATTGCCTGTGATCTGTGCGCACACAGCGACAGATTTCGGGTTGTGGCCTGGAATTTGCCGTGACAGCCCAGGCGCATTAACTGAGTGAACTGTAGTGTATTAAGCAAAACAGTGAATGAGATTGCAAGGCCAGGCGAACGAAAGAAAACTAATTAAATGTGAGCTCAAGCTCTCCCCTTTGCCACAATTCCATACGCTATCAGCTCTTGTTCTCCATAAAAGCAAAATAGGCTTTTCAGTGTTCCCTCTCAAAAAGCAGCTTGGCTGTGTTTTGCACAGGACGGACACAATGCGTTCAGGCAGTTTTCGCTGCCTGGTGGCCACAGTGCCAGCGTCCCCACATCCCCGCTGAGGAGGGCCCGGCTGCGCTCCCGGGCATGGGGCACCCCAGGCTCTGCCCAGTGCAGCATGGTGGGGAGATGAAGGTTTCAGCTTCTGGACCTTGAATTAGCACACAAAACCCATGCTGAAACCCACGGTGCCGTCAGACCTTCCCTGCCAGCAGCAGCCTGTGCTGCCCCTCTGCAGCAGGGAGCAAGGGCAACCAAAGGGCTTTCAGTGAAGGACGCAGGGAAGACCTTGTTCCAGCCCCAAAAGCCTTTACAGAGCAGCAGGGGATGGGAAGCGCGGTGTTCAAGGTGCTGGGAGAAGCTGGCAGCAAAGCGCCTTGCCCACACTGTGGCGGTCCCTGCCCATGCTCGAGGCCCTGGGATGGCCCTAGGGACCCCCGGTGTCCCCCAGGACAGACCGGCTGGGGACTCCCCGCAGGGCTGTGCTGGGTCAGCTGGGCGGGCGCCAGCACGGTGCTGCACTGGGGTCCAGGTGGGACCTCGGCTGCGGGATACTTGCAGCCTGAAGGGATGCGCTAGCATCAGGGCAGGAGCCACTGCCCGTTAGCTCAGCTCCTGGGGACGGTGCCTGGGGCAGCAGCCGCCTCCTCAGAAACAACCCCAGCAACTGTGATCTCTGCAACGTTAGCCGCAGCACATAGGAAAATCAGCAGCTCTCATCACAGCCACCCTGCTGGCAGAGCGGAGCGTTTCTGGGCAGCCCCTGGGGCACGTCGAGTCCACGTGCCCCTTCCCAGGGCCACGCTGCACAATCATGTCATTCCCATGGGAGGCTCAGCCCTCGGCTCCCAAGGTGCAGGGACCCACCCACTGTGGCTTCCCCAGCCCCAAAGCTTCGTCCCCATGAGAGAAGGTCCCTGGGACCCCCCGCAGCCCCAGCCAGGGAGATGGGACCATGTCCTGCGGCTGCAGCCAGCAATGGCAGGCACTCTTGTGCTGCTCCAGAGGCACCATGGCTGGAGAAAGCTGGGCAAATCTGATTGCTGCCGATACCTCAGCCAGAGGGGCTTAGAGGAATTAGAGAACTGCAAATGCTTGATAAAAGGATACTGAAATAATCATAAAGCACTCATTTTGCTGCTGTGCTCCTGAAAGAGCTAAACCATGAGTAGCTGTATCGCCAGGTTCCCATTACTAATGCTGATGCTATCGCTGCCTCGCTGCGAGCAAACATTCCCAGGCTGACGGAGGACAGTGGCTTGATTGCTCAAGTTCAGTAGTTACCATCCTGAAGGTTTTAGTGATCTGATTATACCAGAAACCCTGAGAAACTTATACGGATGCTATTAATGGCGGCGTTCAGCCCCTGTGCTCTGCCTGTGTGAAGGGCTTAGGTGGATTGACAGTGTGCTGGGATCGGCTAATCCTGCCGGAGCTGCTTCTGCTGCAGACAGTCTTGCCTGAGCCCTCCCCAAGTGCTGGGACTGATCCTGCACCCCCCAGCACCCCAGCCTCTGCATGCCCCCAGCTCTGGGGATGCCCTGCTCGGGGGTGCCCTGCTCTCAGGAACAAGCCCCTTTAAGGGTCCAGCTTGGCCCCACTCTGCAATAAAGCCAGGCCCAGGTGGATAGGCTTGGCTTGGGCATAGGGCTTCCCAGGGCTGCAGGCTCAGCCTGCTCTGCAGGGAGCTGTGAGGATTTCTCTAAGTCAGGGGATGCTGCTGAGGAGATTTACCATGCCATGCCACTCTGGGGCGGGCTGCCTGCGGCACAGCCCCCCTCTCGCCCTGGCTGGGCACTGCCAGTGGGATGTGCTGGCTGCCCAGGAGCGGGGAGGCATTGCAGCGCCTGGCCCCAGGGTTGACCATGAAGACCATGAGCCTTTGTGTGCCTGTGAGGTCAGGCAAGGGGGGTGGCTGACCACGGCTGGGGAGGGGGCTCTCTGCGGGGTGGGTGCCTGGGAATGGCACATGGCACTGTCCTGGTATGGAGAACCCATGCTCAGGGATGCTCTGTGCCAGCAGGGCTACTCTTCCAAACCAGCTAGGGACATGCAATAAGCTTTCCTTTCAAAAAGATGCTGCCTTCATTTATTTGTATAGTTCAGTTTTTTTATTGTGTTCCCTGCCTTGAATGAGGTCCTCTAAAGGGTGAGATGGATGGCACGGTGGGGATTGAGGCAGCGAGGAGAGGGGACTGAGCAGAGCAATGAACCCCAACCAATGGTTCATCTCAGCCTTGTCGCAGGCTCCATTGGCAGGTGAAACAGGGCAATCAATAGCCATAATGAGCATAACTGCCTCTGTGGGCTGGCCAGCACCGCTCGCGTGACGTGAAGAATGTGCTCTGAAGCAGAGGCTCCCTCCGCTCCTGGGCTTGGGCAAGGGAAATGCTGAGGCCGGGCAGGTCTCCCAGAGCCGTGGTCTCCCTCAGCATAGAGCCAGGCGAGCCCCGGGATGCCCTGGCTGGCACTCGCCTTCCCCCTTGCCCTGGGACTCCCTGCATTGCAGCCCCTGCCCAAGCTGCTCATGCAGCTGCACCGATTCTGCCATTACCAAAGGAGCCCAGCAGCCTCCACTGCAGCCCGGGCTATCGGGATGCTGCAGCCCCTTTGATTAGGCCAAATCTGTCTTCCCAAAGATAGAGGCTTCTTCCCTTATCTCCTCAAAGCCTGCAGTGCATGCAGGCAGAGAGGTAACTAAAGCCCGTGATGGCATGCGAGCAGACGAATGAGTAGGCTGAACCCCCAGAATTACCAATTACTGCCAGGACGATGAAGGAGGGTCGGCAGGCGCTGCCATTTGCCACAATGGGAGAAACTGGATCACGCGGGCACGGAGAGATGTGAACGCCTGCACAGGGCTGCTGCGCCTGCCGCAGCGTGAGCGCCCGTAGGCAGCGGTGCCTGGCCGGCAGCTCAGGAAGGCCACGCCGCGGCAGCTCAGGAAGGCGTACATTGCTAATTATATCCAAAACTTCCTTCTGTGAGTTCATACAGGGCTGACCCAGATCTTGGATAAAAGAGGGGTGTCGAGGCCGATCTCTGACGCAACCCCACGTCGATGGAGGGCTGCGTGGGTGGGAAGGGGCGGTGGGGGCCTCGTGCACATTGTGCTCTCCTAGGACCTCCATCCCACGCCGGTCTCCAGCATGCACCGTACAGATTTCACAATCAGGGAGAAAAATATAGCGGGTTTGAGTGTGAACCAAGGATCTGAAAAAAAGCAGGTTGGGTCCGTCAAAACACTCCGGTGTGATGGATTGGAAATGTTTTGGTTTGGTTTCAGATTTTAAAAGATTTTTGCCTTAAATCTTGAAGAGCAGAAAAACCTGAATCAAAACAGTCTTTCGTTTTCAAAATGTCAAAACAGACTGATACAGCCTCGATGGCCGCCTGCCTCCAAACAGGAGATTTGAAACCTGCTCTTTCCTGCGGTTACAATTTCAGCAAATTAAGTTTCTCCAATGGAAAAAAAGTTTTTCTCAAGAGCATCCTGGCAGTTCAACCTATAAGCAAATAAAATAGTAGCAATCTGATCATCGGTGAGTCATCCATGTGGGAGCGCAGATAAACGCAGCCAGAGCAGTATCTGCCCGTCGCATCAGGCGTTTCTGAGCCGCTCTCCTGCGTAAAGGCTATTTTGTGCCACCTGGTGAGGCAGGAGCGGGAAGGCTCGTGGATGGCTTTCATCCAAATGTTCGTATTGCAGTCAGATAAAATAGAAAATAATTTTTCTACGGTTTGGTGCCCAGCATGGCACAAGGGATGCAGGAGTGGTGCCTGTTCCCCAGGTCCTTCTGCTCCGTGGGGGTGACAGCCCAGGGGTGCAGGGACCCCAAGTCTCCAGTGCTTGGTCCTGCTCGCCGGGAAGATGTAGACATTGCGTGTTCAAGGGCAGTAAGAGTGCTCTGCAGCGATTCCCAGTGCTTGTACAAAGTAGGTGGCTCTTAAAAAGAAGTGGTGGGGTGCTCTGGGGTGCAGTGGGGTGTGCAGGGCTCCACAGCTGGCTGTGGTGGATGGAGCCGGCCAGGATGTCTTCACCATAGCTGTCCCAAAGAGCAATTAATAGGCAGATAATTCAGAAGAAGACAGATGCTCAGGCTTTGCTTGGGAGGAGGCTGCAGCAGAGGTCAAGGAGCTTTAGGCCTGACCTGTGTCCTCTTCCTGTGGGCATCTGGACGTTCCTCCTTGTGCAGTCCCTGAGTGCCACATCTTCTGCAGACCACGTTGTAACTAGCGCCTTTCCTTGCTGATTTGATTCTGCCCTGGAGCTCAAGGCCCTGCTGGGCTCTGTGCTGGGCTCAGGCCGGGGACCCGGCTGGGTGCTGGAGGTCCCAGTGCGGGATGGGGTCAGGGTGCTTTTCCTTCCATTTTCATGAACTTCCTAATGCCACAGAGACTCCTGTGGCCCTGGGGAGCTTCCGAACTGCTTTAAAATGCTGTTAAATTGGCCATGTGCAGGGGTTTATTTATGCTCATAGGACTGTGGTCTGAATATTTCATTTTAAAATTTACATCTGTGTCACTAGCAATGCTCAAATAAGGTTGCCATGGAAACCCCTCATTACCGGGTGAGGATGCTGGCAGCGGTGCCCAGCCCGAGGAGCCGTGCCCACTGCCTGCCCGGCCACGGCTCCTGTGCCCAGTGGCAAACCCGCCTTTGTAAAAGCAAACAAGAGGAAAAGCATTTCGTTGGTGCCTGCTGCCCGTGGTCAGATCGGGGCTCAGTGAGATGCTCGGGGACCTGCTGTGTCGGCAGGGGACACCAGGCTGGGACACGGTCCTGGGTGGCAGCAGACACCCGTGCCCACGCTTGGCCTCAGCTCTGTGCTGAGACAGGTGGAAAAGCCCTGAGGACTGGCCGTGGGCCAGGACATTTCTGGTCACAGGTGGGAGCAGTGGGTTCAGGCTCTGTGGCAGGGACTGCTTGCAGGTGGGGGTAATATTTCAACAATGAAATGCTCTGTAAAAACTCGCTTTAGTGGTGAATCCATACTGCTGGTGCCTGACTCGCTTTGCTTGGGAGCAAGGACACCGCCAGGAATACGGGAATTAAACTTGCAAACCTCTCCCCTGCCGTGCTCCAGAGAAGCTCGTAACTGCTCTAACGATCCACAGCGGCCTGACAGATGCCTGGAAATTACACACTTCTCCAAGCTACGAGGAAAATGGATTTTCCTCCCCAGTGCTGCTTCACAGAGCTGGAATCAATGAGACTTTGACTCTCAGGCATTTGTTTCAGCCACACCAGCTCCACACGGGCACCCGCCGCACCCACGGCTTTGGGGGGACCTGCCAATGCTCTGCCTCACTCCAGGAGCTGCTGCCTGTGGGTCCCCGTGTCCCCATGATGCCCCAGCCCTGCTGTGCCCCAAGCACTGGTGTCCTAGCACCCCTCATCCTCCAGCATCACCCCTGGCATGGAGCAGCCCTGGCAGAGTCCTCTGTCCCCAGGTCCCCGGGGATGAACCCAGCCCATGCTGGGAAATGCCCAGCTCCTTCCCAAAGGGATGCAAGCGCCCATGAGCTGGGTTGCTCTCCGCTGCAGGAGGAGCAGTAGCAGCAGCTAACAAGGAAGAGGAATTAAAGAGGCTCATCCAATTACGGAGGAATCAAGAGATTTACAGCATGGAAACGATACAACCTGTTGCGTGCCGACTTGTCCCAGCTTGCTGCCGCTGCTGCTGCCTCCCCAGCTGATGGGTGTGATTAATTGTCCTGATATTTCAGCAGATACACGGCCTTGTGGGGACCACGGAGCAGGGGAGCAAAGCCATTAGAGATAGCGGCACTTTGATGCAGATGTTAACTTGTGTTCATTGCAGTTTTTTATAATATCAAATGTAAGAAATGCATGGTCTCTGCCTTGTTATGGGCAGATAGGCCTGTCTGAAACAAATTAACAGTGTGGTTTCAAGCAGTAATTCATTTTTTTGAAAGCTGAGCCTCACTAGGTGCAAATAGAAAGTTTCCCGTGGAGTTTTCTAGTCTTCCTGGTAAATCCCCAGTGCCAAACCTCCAACCTTGGCCAGATGCACCCCCAGGCTGGCCCCAGCCAGCACCAAACATGGACAGCCCTGGGGGGAGACCTGCCATGCTCCTGCTCCCTCCTGTCCTCTGTTGCCGTGTCCCCCAAGGTGTCCCTGCTCTGGAGGGGTTCATCACGAGGACGAAGGAATGAAGGCAAATTGATCCTGTGGCTCTCCTGGGCCCTGCGGCTGGGATGCTCGTTTCTCAGGGCCTGCCCGGGGAGAGGAAATTGAGTATTTTGGCAGCTTTTCAGGATACAAATTGAACTGGGGGAAGAGAAGCTCTTCCTTTCTCAACCAATCATCCAGCCGAGTCGTCTATATCAGGGTATAAAATTAAATGGGTTCCTAAAGAGAGAGTATATTTAGATACAAAAAGCCCATTCTAGTCAGCTATCTGAGACTAAAATAATTAATCTCCCATCACTGTTAAGATGCAGCGGAGCAGATCTTGAGAAGCAAGTGCCGCGATTAACTCTTTGGGAGCAGGTCAGCCCTGTGAAACGCAGCTTGTGCCCCATGCTGTGCCCAGGGGCTCCTGCCAGCTCCTGCCCCGGCCGGGCTGTGCTCGGCTTCGCCCCTGCCACGCCAGCACCTCTCGATGCTTGTGCTGCACGAACCAATGCGTTGGCAAGGCTGCTCTGCCCTGTTACTGCTTCTTAGGTGATGGAGGGGACTCAGGAGCCCCGGCAGGGATGCAGGAGCCCTGGCAGGGCTGCAGCCTGGGTTTCAGCAGCTCTGCTATGAGGCAGCACATTGCTCTCAGGGAACGAGCCAGGAGCCCTCTGTGCCTGAAGCCCCAACCACAGTGTCGTGGTGATCCCTGTCACCTGGGACCCCCCTGGGCTGCCGGCAGGCTGGGGAGGTCAGTACGCCATGGCCAGAAGGGCTTCGCCCCTGAGAGCTCCTCTCCCTGATGCACCGATGTCCCCAAGCACTGGGAGCATCCCTTACTGTGCCAACCAGGGGCTCTGTGGGAGCGCTGCGGGCTCCGAATTGCATCCCTCGGTCCTGAGCACCCGCGCTGCTTGGCTGCAACCCAGCAGGGCACCACGCTTGTGTCCCTGCCATCCCTACCTTGGCCAAGGCACACGCCAGGCCAGGGGGGCCAGCCTGGGCATCCCACCGGGCACACCAGAACCACGCAAGCTATCATCCACCGGGTTTAGCTAAAAACCTCTGCGTCTGCGGACAGCTGGGAAACAATTACAAGATACACAGCCATAAAACATCTGGTAAGACAAAGTTTAGTCTAATTATAATAGATGACTATTTCTCTGCCTGGTTATAAATCATTCATGGTCTCACTTCCAGGCAGTCACATCCATGGACTATGTGACTATTCAAAACCTCCCTCTGTTGTTCTGCCTGTCTGGAGTGTGCTCACAGCTTGGTTTGATTTGATTTCCACTCCAGAATTGGAAATATGAGATGACAATATAGAATCATCATAGAATCATAGAATGGTTTGGGTTGGAAGGGACCTGAAAGATCATCTGGTTCCAACCCCCCTGCCATGGGCAGGGACACCTTCCATTAGACCAGGTTGCTCAAAGCCCCGTCCAGCCTGGCCTTGAACACTTCCAGGGATGGGGCATCCACAGCTTCTCTGGGCAACCTGTTCAGTGCCTCACCACCTTCATAGTGAAGGATTCCTTCCTTATCTCTAATCTAAATTTCCCCTCTTTCAGTTTAAAGCCGTTAACCCTTGTCCTATCACTACCTGCCCTTGTAAAAAGTCCCTCTCCAGCTTTCCTGTAGGCCCCCTTCAGGGACTGGAAGGCTGCTCTAAGGTCTCCCTGCAGCCTTCTCTTCTCCAGGCTGAACAGCCCCAACTCCCTCAGCCTGTCCTCATAGGAGAGGTGCTCCAGCCCTCTGAGCATCTTCATGGCCCTCATCTGGACCTGCTTCAACAGGTCCATGTCCTTCTTATGCTGGGTGCCCCAGAGCTGGATGCAGTACTCATATAACAGAGATCCAGGTGACCAGAACAGCCCTGTGCTCGTGCTGCAGCATCGCTGCCCTGCGCTCCTCGGGCTGGGGGAGCCGGAGGATTCGGTTTCTGCCCGAGCTAACGGCACAGCTTCTGCATCGACTGCAAGGCATGAGGTAGAGCTGAGCTGCCTTTTGCCAAATCTGTTTGGCAACGCTTTATATTTCTTCCGCAAGATGTAACAGGAATCACAGTGCGGCTCTAGTCCAAGCTCCTGAGAGAACAGATACAGGCAGCCTCCTTGGGGTCAGATCGTTGCCTTCCCCCGTAGCAGCAGGGGTGGACACAGCTGGCACCGCTGCTGCCCATGGCTGCTGTCCTCCCATGGATTTTTCCAGGGGTACCCCAAAAGCATGGGGTTTTTTTGGAGTACCCCAAAAGATGTCCTGGGACATCTCACTGTGGGATTTGAAGCCCACCAGGTCCTGGCCATCTTCCCAAGGCACAGAGGTGCCTCAGAGCCATGAGGGTGACGCAGGAGAAGCCTGGCATCGTGGTACACGATATTTTCTGCTCTCCCTGCCTAATGAACTGGGCTTTTCCCACCGTGGGGATGCAGCACCCAGCGATCACACCATGCACTGGGGAGAGGTGGGCAGAGCCGGCAGAGCCAGCAGAGCTGGAGATACTCAGGGCAAGGGAAGGGGGACAGGGCTGGGGTTTCCTTGTACCCCAGGCTGTGCCTTTGTCCCTTGCATCCCCCGGCTCCCATGCATGGCCCATTTCTCCCTCCCCAGGGACAACACGGGGTTTCAGCTCTGCCTGCTCAGTCAGTTTGTCGGGCCAGGCATGGGGGTCAGTACGTCCCACTGATGGTTGCAGCCCACATCTCCCCGAAGGACCTGCCATGGAGGGGAGAAACTTTTTTCCAAGCAATGCTTTTCTTTGCATTTTCTCCCCTCATGGAGGCCGGGCAGAAACCTGCCTGCCCGCTGCCTGCTACTGCCTGCTACTGCATAGTGCCCTTGAAAAGACCCCTGTTGTACTCCTCTGAAATTATGTAGCTCTGGCATCTAATGATTCCTGACAGATTGCGAACAGTCCCGCTGCTAGCAATCAGGAAGGCAGGAGAAGTGTTGGGTTACTGATGTTTGTGGTTATTACAGTTATTGGACTGCATCGATTACGGGGACGGTCTGTGCTGCGGAGGCTGTTAGTAACTAGGGCAAAGCCTGGCGCTCCCCATTCCCATGCCGGCTGCCGGCCCGGCACACCCCGGTGAAGTGGAGTGACCACAGCTCCAAACTGCGTGTGGCCGAGGGACAGGACACGCTCTGCTCCCAAATGCCGTTTAACAGCCCAGAACACCGCCAGGCAGATGTGATGCAGTTTGTCAGCCAGTCACCTCCTCCATTACTTAGTATTTTCCCTCTAAAGAAAGTAATAAACTGCACTTCAGCTGCCGGATCCTCATTATGTCAAAACAATTTCAGGTTTGGCAGCATGGCAGCTCCCCGTGTCAGCCGGCACGGCCTGCTGCTCAGCTCTGTACAGGAGCCGCAGCGCCTGGCACGTCACCGCACGTCCAGCCTCGCTGTGCCATGGGATGCACCAGTGCACTGGCTTACTATTTCAGAAATGAGCCTGTTTTCAGACAAGATTTGGCTGAAGAAATATAAAATTCAATTTTTATTTTTTTTTAAATTTTTCTCAATAAAAATGGAGTCATTCTGCTGGAGGCAGAGCAGCAGCTCGGAGCTGGCACAGGCTTTGCCACCCTGCCCCGGACCCTGGGACGGGTGCCCAGCCCACCCCAGGTCCATCACTGCAGGGCAGCCAAGCTGCTGCTGGTGCTCCTCTCAGTCCTCGCTTCATTTTCAGTGACACTGTTCTTTATATAATTAATTGTCAGCTGTATCAGTCATCAGCGATTTGTGTTTTAAAGATGGCCTGGCAGAACTAATTCCATTTCTGCACTGTGTCGTGCTGGATGATGATAAACTATGTACAGCTTCTCCCACAGAGCCTAATGACGAGCCGCTGCACTTTATTTTAATTAATACAGATAGCAAATATATTTTCATTAGCCATCAGGATGTCATGAAAGAAGCATGGTCCTCCTGCATGGCGAGCAGCAGCAGTGCCTTCGGTCCCGGGGCAGGGTGCAGCCCCCAGCCCTGCCCGGTCCCCTGCCTGGCTCTGCATCCCTCCGCACCCACGTCCACCCGTACAGCACCGGCTGGGCAGGGCACAGGGCAGAGAGTTTCCTACCAGCCCGATATCGGTGGCACGACCCATCAGACCCTGGAAAAATCTAATTTAGCCATGCTGCTCCATAGCAGCAGCTCCCAGGCCTGGGGGGTGCAGCGGCTGCGGGGCAAGAGCTCTCTGCAGGGCCAGGCAGTGAGCTCCGAGACAAAGCCTCTCTGGGGGTCCCACCTCCCTCCAGTGCGGGAGGACATGCAATTGTAAGACACGTTTGTAATTTCTGAAATTAAGAACAATTAAGCTGGCTCCCTGGTATTTCTGACGAAAGCAGTCCCTTGTTCCCCGAGGAAGTAACAGCCTTCCTTGACCTCCGCTCTATTATTCCGTTTGATTGATCTTAATTATGTCAGAAAGGATAATGATAGTCTTTGTGGGGGTGCAAGTACATTGGGAACAAAGATGACAGGCTCTTTGTTGAGAGTGCACGAGGGCTGCTTGGGCGGCGATGGCGGGCACGGCCACTGCGCCCAGCTAACGAGCCTGATGAGGTGCAAGGTGCCCAGTTCTCTGCTCCCAGTGCCACTTCCCTGGCACCACCACCACCCAGGAAACCCCTGCATTCCTCCAAAATGGAGAAGCAGACGGCTAAAAGTGCGTCATTAACAAGCAAAGAGGACTTGGTCCTCCGGCTGGACCATGGCAAGCATTAGGGACCGTGTCTCTGCCTCTCCCGTCATGCCTCACAGCGGATACTTGCTGGAAGTAACTCTCCAGGGGCACGCTGTCCCCCAGCCTCCCTGGGCACCCCTCCAGCCCCACTCCTGTGCCACCCACATCAGGGCATCCTGCCCTACATAGAGATGCTTTGCTTTTCCCTGCACCCACGGGGAGGCTCCGGCCAGCTCCCACCAGGCTCTGGGTGCTCTCACCTTTCCCTCCGCAGCCTGGGCAAGGTGAGCTGTGTCCCCCTGGGGACTTCACTACCCCTCAGCTGTGTTTCACCACAGGAGCAGGGATAGGGATGCTAACAAGGGACATAGAAACACATCTCCCTTTTAAGGGACTTGAGACTATCACCTTCCCCCACCCCCAAGAATTCCTTAAATAGAAAAATCAGAAACACAAATATATAAATGATTGCCTATTTTGTTCATTAATCACAGCTGGATTGAGTTAAATGAGAAAGCCCTTAAATGCCAGCCCTTGAGGCTGGTTTCTACCCCAATTGCTATCTCAGGCTGGACCTGGACCTGGACCTGGACCTGGACCTGGACCTGGACCTAGACCTAGACCTGAACCTGGACCTGGACCTGGACCTGGCTGTGCTGCAGGAGCATCGGGCTCTCCTTGGGGGCAGCTCTTTGGTTTGCAGCTTTTCCATTCCCACCAAAGGAGCTTTGGCAGCGTGTGACACCGCAGCTGCCGTGCCGCTCCGGCTCGGGGAAGAGCGGCACTTGACGAGCCTCTCCAGAAGCGCTTTGATATTTGGATCAGTGTGCGGAGAGGGGGCTTTGTCAGATGTTCCTCATATATTCTTGTAAAACGTGCATGTCACATCACTGGCGCTTACGCGTGTTTCCTGGTGATATTATTATTTTTGACACACCCTGCCGACTGGGAAATGCGGTGAGAAAGTACCTGACTCTGTTCTTCTCAGCAGGTAACGAATCAGCAAATTATAAAAAGCAGTGTGTCGTCCAGCTTGGATAAGTTATTTTTCTACTGCTGCTATTGTTTATGTTCCTACAGGGTAATCGCAATTTTTAATGTACTTTTGATAGCAGTATAGTATGACTAAAATAGGCACATCTGAGAAATAAATCTGTTTTTAAAGATTGCCTTTCTGACATGTAATATTAAATGCTCAGGGAAGGACCAGCTGCTGCTGAAGGGGACCTGGGCTGTCCTTTTGTGGGGATGGTCCCCCCCAGGTCCCACTGCGAGCAGGGAGGGAGGGCAGCGGCTGCAGGGCTGCCAAGGCTCAGACCCCACTGTCTGCTCCTTGCAAATCGCCCCATAGCTCAGCATCTCCCTGGGCATCATTCCCCCCGAAATGATGGTCGCATCCTGCGCCTGCTGCTGCGTGTGCTCGGCAGGAACCTGCAAGGTGCGGCGTAGCCTGGAGCAGCAGCTGGAGTCGAGAGGCCGTGGGTTAGGGCTGTTTGCTCATGAGAAACACAACAGCCAATTTCATGGGAGCAGGAAGAGCAGCAGCAGGTTCAACATAAACTTGTAACGTGTATTTTCCATCAGCAAATGTTCCGGACTGGAGCTGGGAATGGTGCTGGGGGTGCTTAGGAAGGAAATTTTCAGAGCTGAATGCCTTTTTCAGAGTTGACTCTAACTCTGGGCTCACAGTCCTGAATGTAAGCAGACTGTTGCCTTTGCTATTCGTTCAGGCTTCTTGTTTTGGTCAAAGATGCAATGCTGTATAATTTAAGAAAGATTTTGCTTGTGAGGCCAGTTTGATGCATCTGGAGTGGAAATGTGGAAAAATACAGCCCTTGCCCATGGAAGCCCGCTCAGATAATCTGAGTCACTGGAGGAGATGTTATTTGCCATGACTCAATTCAATTTGTGCGATTGGATGACAAGGTACCAATGAGCGATAATGAGTTGCCATCACCCTGCGCTGCATCTCGCCGGCAGAGCCGGGCAGTTTGCACCACGGAGCATCTCCCCATTGTGTTTCACCGTCAGCTGCTCCCCTGGCAGCACCTGACCAACCGGAGGTGCCTGCAGCCCAGCACCATCCTCTTCTCATCAGCACGCCCGTGTTTCTGCATTGGTTTTATCTCTTTGGTTTGCAAGAGCTGGCTCCTCATGGCATGGATAGCCAACATGGCAATGCTGGGGCTGCAAACAGTCAATCTTGCTGATTCCTGAGGCTAGCACATTTTTTTCCAGAACCAAGCATAATGCTGAGGCACGCACGGTGTCCGAGCCTGCAGGAAACATTGGACGTCTGCTGGGTTGCTGGTGAGCAGAGTGAGCTGTTGGTTCTGCCTTTGCTTGGCTCCCAGGGAACCAGTCCGATGCTCACCACTGCTGAGGGCAATGAGCAGCAGCGATGCTGTTGTTGGAGCAGGCAAGGTGCCTGCACACCTCCGCCAGCGGTGCTGAGCCTGTGCCTTGCACTGCCCAGCCCCTTGCCACGCTGGTAACACCCCGAAATGGCTCTGCCCTTGCTCTGCCCATGGTGCAGGCTGGTGGGCACACAGAGCCCCAAAACCTCTGCTCCATGCAAGTTTCAGACATACGCAAGAGCAGCGACAGCCTGTAGAAGATGGGTGCAGATGCTGGCATGTGGCAGAGCCATTCAGGCTACATCAGACGGGTCCTAGCGAGGAGACGTGGTGGCTTCTGTCTGGGACTGCGGCTGCAGCAGTGCTGGAGAGCAAGCTGCTGGGTTACTGGTGGTGCAGCTTGCCTTTCACTGCAGACTCTAGATAAGCCCCAACTAGAGAAATGGGAAATGCTTTCAAATTTAGATGTTGTAAAAGACATTTTGCAGTGGAAAAATTATAAAGATTTGCCTCTGGGGGAGCAGGCTGATCCTCCCCTGTGTCACTGTCAGGAGAGCGTTAGGCTGCAGCTGCAAGGGCTCTTGTTTTGCTGCACCCTTCCCTCCCTACCTTTCCTAATGAATTCCAAGAAAGCCTCAATGCATTCCTAAATGGGAACACAGCCTGTGTCCTTCACAGTCATCTACACAATAAAGACAGCCATTTCACCGCTGGCAGGCATGGGCTCCTCTGTGTACTGGAAACAAAAGCTGAAAAGAAGCCTTTATATTTTTTGATTAGATAGCTTGAAAAGTTTGCTTTTAATTGAAATTGCCTCACTGATTTCATCTAAGTGTCAGCTCTGAACCCCTTACGGGAGAGCAGCTCCAGCTCCTCACAGAGGCGAGGGCTGCACGGATCCTGCGCCGCCTCTCGCGGGAGGTGCGGATCAAAGGGCCCAGGAGAAGCAGGAATCTTTGTGCCTTTAGGATGCTGTGCTGGGTTGGGAAACCAAAAGTTGTTTTCTCTCCTTATTCAAGGAGCAGCACTACTGCCCAGCAAACTCCAGAAAGCTCGGTTCCCCAGAGGAGAGTGGTGCTGCTGGCGGTCTGGGGACCAAGGCAGGGACCATGGACCAGGGAGCATCCCACTGAGCCCTAGGAAACCCCTGACCCCTGCACCTATCAATGCAGGAATGGCCCCAGCCAGTGCCAGTCACTGTCCCAAAGCCACAGCCGCCCACCAAGACCATCCAACCCCCGGGGCACCGACAGACGTCTCGTGCCCCCATGACACGCTGGCTCCGGTGCTGCTCTCAGCAGTGGGAGTGTGTGCAGAGAAACGAAATTTTATTTTTTTTTTAAAGAATGAATGAGGAAGAGAGATTATTGGGGAAATTTTCTTTGGGGGAAATTCTGGCACATAGACAAATTGAAATATTTCAATGCAGGCTGGGGACTGAGTCTTGGATAAAAATAAAGCAGGAGGCGGCAGCACCTTCCCAATGACATTAGCTCCATTCATCTCCCCGATGATGCTGCAGCCGTTTCACTGACAGCGTACAAAGGCATTAGAAGTTACATTTTCCTTCACTATTTCTCAAATGTATTTATGCTGGAAGATGTTTGTGGAGGTACATTGTGTGCCTCGGGCAGAGGATTAATTCCAAACTGTCACCTCGCTTTTTGATGGGTTTGTAAATTCTGCTCTGTTGATTTGTACTCTCAGTAAATTGATAAAATCCTCTTTCCAAAACCTAATACACCATTTAGAGCTCACCAGGGTTTTAGACCTCATTGGCTCACATATTTATGTAAATATAGTGTCCAACAGCAATTTAAAAACTGCGGCATGAATAACCTGGATGGATGATAAGGGGCAAAGGGAAGCAAGTTGTCTGATGGGGGCTGTGTGCTCTGGAAAGCAGGTTTCCCACGTCTCGGGGTGCCAGATTTTGGGGCAGCTTTACAGGTGGGTCGCTGCTTTGGGCAGTATTGCCCCAGGGTCCGTCCCCTCTGCACCGGAGCTGACTAACCCTGATGGTGTTGGGAATAGTCTGATGTCTCTAAGGATGCTCTCGGGGCTGGAGTGCAGCATTGCATCCTGCCCCAGGGTACCGGGCTGACAGAGCTGCGCACCCTCCTGCAGCACTTGGATCATGTTTTTAATGTTGTTAGCACCATCTACCTTTCTTATTTTAAATCCTTTCCTTTCTTTGTATCCTGTGCAATGGGGGACAGGACGGCTGATGTGTCCAAGGGGGCATCCATTAAGCTGTCTTTGCAGAGCTCCTCGCTGTGGGCGGGGATGCTGCTGGTGTGCTGGGAGCACTGGGAGGCTTAGGGCTCATGCGAGAGTAGTCTTTCAATTTAGGGACTTGGTATCTTTGCAAATGGAAGTTTAGGACTGTCAGGAATAGCCTGATTTTTACTGAAATAGCAATTAAATCATCATCGGAAAATGCAAGCCCAGTTCCTGCGTATCGTCATGCAGCCCCATTGCTGGGGGAAGAACTGCAGGGCTGCGGGAAGGCGGCGGAGGGGATATCAGAAATTATGTTCTCCGGCGTTGTCCCCCAGCCACAAATCTACCCAAGATGAAGGATCTCATCCACAAAATGTTGTCATGCTCCATTAATCCACCCTAAAAAGTCAGATGGAGATTCTCTCTTGAATTTTAAATATTTTCAGCTGTTCTGACTAGCTCTGAAATCACCCCGAATTGACCAATTTCCAGAACATTCCCTCACTCTCCCCACGTTATTCCTGTTTCATTAGTGCATGGATGCTTGGACTAATTTAATATCTTCATCAGTGTATTCTGTTGCTCACAGAACTGCACCGAGCCCAACAGCGACTGCCGCAAGACCTCGCGGGAGACCCCTCCAGCCGGCTCTGCCAGCCCCTCTCCTTCCCCACCCGCGGGGGACCAGCAGCAGAACTGTTCCCACTGGCACCTGCCTGCTCCTGCCTGCTCCTGCCTGCTCCTGCCTGCTCTGCCCCAGCTCCCCATGGCAATGCCAGGTCCCCACAGTAGTTCCCTTGGTGATGGGCTGAAGCACGTCACCGAAACTCCCCCGGCAGCCCTGGGGAGCACCACGTTTGCTGTCCCTTCTCTGGGGTCGCCCCTGCAGAGCTGCCTGTCCTGAGCACAGCTCCTGGTGCCACGGGTCCTTGCTTTGGCACATAATGCCCAAGTGTGCGAGACAGTGAGAGGGACAGAGACATGAAAATCGTTTTTGCCGAGCAGATTACACTGCTCTGGGATCAGTCCCACAGATATTCCTTCTGTCACACTCGAATTTTTGGATGCCTTTGCATTTGGCACCAAATTTCCTTTCCAGACTAAAGCTTTGCATTTGGAATCGCACCTCCAGAGCTGGGTTTAGTGACCAGGCTGCTCACACATTCCCTTCTCGCTGCTGCCAGGAGCTGGCTTTCAGTTGCATAAAGTTTTCTTGTACCTTCCTGCTGCAGCCATCTGTCCTGGGGTGCTAATGCCCTTTTCCTTTCTGCACCCCTTACCCCTGCCAGAGGGGACACAGAGCCAAGTCCCTGGCCCTGCCCTTGAGGGAGTCGCTTGGGCTCTCCAGGGGTTGAACACCAGGCGATGGGATCCTGGGGTTGGGAAAAGGGAGAAGGATCTGGACAAATCCGTGCTTGTCCCAGCACAACGCAGACCTAGGGAATCCAGGCAGGGCTTCCTTGCTTTGCATCAGGAAAGCTCTGGGTTCAGCCAGCCTGCAGGTCCCTTTTGGTCGGCTGCTTTTCTGGCCTCTCCCCAGGGAAAGAAAAAGGAGGAAAAAAAGGAAAAAAAAAAAAAAGATTGCTAAGTTGAGGCTGTGCTCTCTGCCCACACTGTGAGCACTTCAGCCTCAGCTGCACCACAGCCATGAATTTTACCAAGCGAAAGAAGGAACAGAGGGGAAAGCAGCTTCTCAGCACCCCGGGAACACAGTCCCCCCCAAGCAAGGGGAGGTCCCTGGGCTGGGGACGGCGTTACCTCTGTGTGCCCGCAGCCCTGAGCGCCCCAGCCACTGCGGGGACAGAGTGCTGCAGCAGAGGGTCCCCCCTGCCACGGGGCTGTCACCCCCCTCCACCCTTGCCCCTGGCCGGCCTGGGATGACAGCCCACACAGGGGGACCACGGGGCCAAATTTGGGCTCCCCTGCTCACCCCCCCCGCAGACTCTGGCTGCAGACAAGGCTTGGGCCACTCAGCTGGATCCCTGCTTGTACAAATCAGTGCCACTCCAGCAGCTTTAACGGCGTGATGCTAACTCACAGCAACACGCTTCAAAGGGTTTGTTATTCCACATCCATGTCATCTAAGAAAGACGTCGGGCCAGAAATAGTGTCTTCTTGAAAGCGCAGGAGGAGCGCTCCCTGTCTGCGCCAGCTGCAGCCCCCAGCTTTTAAGGTTCCCGGCAGTTCCTGGCTGATCACTCACAACCCCGTTTTTTTGGGGCGCACTGAGCACCAGGGCACACCAAGCTGTGTCAGGACACAGGCACCGGCCGTGACTGCTCAAGCGTCCCCCCAGCCATAGGGACCATGGCTATAGATTCAAGTCAAAGATAAGCAACACTTGCACTTGCTTATCAAGCCTATGCCATAGGCTCTGCTAGAAATCCACAATGCTTCGCTCTCCGTTATGAAAAACGAGTCTGCCTTCCCCCACCTGTTTCCCAGCTTTGTCTCTTCCACCCCAGGCTCTGGTCGGCTCCTCCAGCTGCCCAGCTCCATGGATCTCCTCTGATTTCTGAAATCCTTACAGATGAAGTCTGAGAGATAACAGAGCTGAGTGAGAAGGGGGTCGCTGCAAGTATCAGAAGTTCATTTATTCCTCTTCTTCATCTTCCCAGTGGGGCAGTTGCTGTAGCAATTGCTCTGGGGGATGGCAGCGGGCGAGCAGCCTGTCCTGCCCAAGCAGCTCTGCTTTCTTCAGGAGAGCTGCTGAAAGGTGTGGGCTCAGGGCTGGGGTGCAGAAGCTCCCTGAGCAAGCGTCCGTCTGTCCTGGGCTCTCCTCTCCCACGGGGGCAAGGCTGCAGCAGGGAGATATTCACTGGAGCAGGATGCAGATCAGAGCAGACCAGCCCCATGGGGCTGTGCACGAACATCCTTAACAACTTGTCTGTTAACAAGCTGTGAAACGAGACAGACAGACAGGCAGCTGGTAGCCTGTCCTCTGAAATGAAGGACACCTTCCCTTAGCACCTCAGCAGAAAAGGGCTGCTTTTTGCAAAGCATTTATCCTTCGCTTCATCCTGGCTTATGCAGGCTGAGTTACCCAGATGCCAAGTTGGACTTGGGGCTGCAGCGAGAGCAGGTGAGGCACCTGTATCACACGGGTCTCCTCCATGCATCCGAACTAGGCATCGCTCACATGCACATCAGCATGAAAAATCATCTTGTGAAGCAGGTCCTTTTGGGAAGGGCTCTGGGAAGTCACGGAAGACAGTTACAAGCAGCAGCTGAACTGCAGGAACCTGAGTCAGTGATGCCAAATCCTCCCTCGCCCCACTGCAGCCTCCCCAGAGCCTTCCTGCCACTCTGTGTTTCGCTCTCCGTCTCGGCAGGCAGCAGCGTGAGCACAGACCTGTGCCCAGGGCCTCACAGAGCGGCTGCACGGCCCGGATGGAGACGTCCCAGGCTTCAGCTGGGATCACGGAGCTCCAGCTCTGCAGGATCCAGTGTTTTTACCTTAGCCCATGTTAAAGTCGTTCTGTCTCTCTTTGAATCACATCGTTTGCCAAATACCTCTTCCCTTCGAGTCAGCAGATGGAACGAGCCCCCTGCATGGTGGGTGCTGCTGGGGTGGGCAGGGGGGCTCCCTGCCCTTCTGCGCCTCTTTGGCAGTGGTCTGATGGCATTTTATTGTGGCTGGTTTGGCCGCGTGTGTGTGACCTCCCTCTGAAAGCAGCAGTGGAAAAGCAGCTTCACTGGGTTCTGCCTGCACCCTCCCTGAGGGACGTTAATCCTGGCCCAGCACAGCCAACACAAGGACTTTGAAGAGCTTTTTTGTTTGCTGGCCTGCCTGCTCTGCCGCCCCTGTCAGACCTAAACCCCCCTGGGACACACACTCCTCCCTGCCGCTGCCCCGAGGCCATGGCTGGAGGGACGGCAGGTCCCCATCCCCACTGCCGTGGGTGCTGGCACCGGCTGCACCCTGGGGTTTCTGCTCCCAAGCTGCGGTCTGCTGGAAACATCGGCTTTGGCCCCGTATGCTGCTCCGCTAATGAAGGGGAAGGGCGAGGGAGCGCCCAGGACCCCCATGCTTGCCCCGTGTGCCGTGTTCAATACCAGCGTGGTTCATCCTAGTGCTCGCTCTGCTGAAGCCCTGAAGGGGGGCGGGGGGCTGGGCGCTTGTCGGGGCGCCCAGATGGGCGGGTGATCCCCCCACAGACCTGCTGCGTCCCTCGGACCAAAGCGGGGACGCACCCGTGACTTACCGAGCGCCCTGAGTGCGGCAAGCCAAGTGGTTAAAGACACAGAGCTATCTCAGCACCAAATTCAGCAATTTCATACCCCTGACAAGAGTGTAAATCCATTCTGATGGACTGGAAAATTGGAAAGCCAGTGCTCATGCTGTATTTTCTATAGACATCTATCTGAACTCCCAAAAGATACATTTATTGGCAGGCTGCAGTTCCAGCCATGTAACTGCACGTTATGCTAATTAAAATATAGCCTGTGTTTTGTAACAGGATTTCCTTGGAGCGTATTTTACTGTTCAGTAACCACTTTCAAATATTTGAAAAATAAAATCGCATCAAGTAAATAACTTTCGGATTGCTCACAGAAGGTTAGTCTTTTTTTTTCCAAAGCCCACTGGAACTGGCTGTACTCATTGCAATGACAGAGGATGTAAAATACACTGATTTCTGAGGCTGCTTGTAGTCTAGATCAAAAGCTCCATGTTATTTAATCATACAGAGCCCGTTTCATTTTAAAAAAAAAACCCTGTTTGTACAAAATGGGATAACGAAGCACCACAGCGCTTGGCCCTGACCCTGAATGCCCGCAGGAACAGCCCTGCCCTCTGGCAGGACTTGCCACTCGCACACCAGCCATTTCTAACGCCCGTATTACCCAGCCAGCGATGCCCTGCCACACCTCTGTGCATACTGCCTCCTCTCTGACTTATTATTAATTTCTGAACCCAGCAGAAGCTGACTTAGAGCTACAAGGGATGGATTATACACTGAGACGTTCTGCGCTTCCCTTTTTACATGGTTGGCTTTTATAAGACCTCTGTGTGGCATTCTGTACGCCAAGTGAGCGCATTTAGCTTAATTGGTCTACAGTCTGCCTCTTCAGCCCCAAATACTTCTATCAAATACCTCACTGAAAGAGAAGTTAAAAATGTATAGAAGGAAGCATTTATGACACTGTAACATCCACAAAATGTACACTTTGAATAGCATCTTTGTATATTCATAATGGCAAAAATATGGGAGAAGTGGAGGGCTAAGAGATATTAATTTCCTTTGCTACTGATCCGGACTTTCCTCGTTCTTTCTGCCAAGGAGGAGAGGAGGAAGAGGTGACATTTAGTATGGCCTCTGATACCTCTCCATCAGACAAACTCCACTCCCTGTTATCTCCGGCCGCACAGCCCGCTGGCAGCCTGACTGCCTGCTATTATCTCATTGCTTGAGACGATACCGCTCGGGGTGCTGCCGGCTGCAGCGCTCACTTGTTGCAGCCCTCGCTGACTTCACGCTCCGTTTTCCTTCCTCCTGGACACACCTGATTTTCTGGAAAAATTCTCCCGTGGTGCTGCGCTCACTACGAAGCCAGGTGAATCTCTGTGATCTGCTATTCCGTGTGACCACTAGCCCGGAGGTGCCCAAACGCCTTGAAGAAAAGAAGGGGGAGCGCGGGTGGCGGGGCTGCGGAGGAGCCCGGTGCTCAGCACCCCCCGGTCGCATTCCTGCTCCCAGCACCGCAGCCTCAGGAAGGATTTGCTGGTCTCATCACAACCTCTAGTGGACACCGGTCCGCATCGCCACCACCACACCAAACGGGATCTATTTAGAAACCCTGGATCTCCCGGGGCTCCGGCCGCGCCCCCGCCGCCCCCAGCGACCGGGCTTTGCCCAGCGCCGCTCGCCGCCGGGCAGCGCGGGCGGCGCGGGCAGCACGGGCAGCGCAGGCAGCGCAGGCAGCACAGGCAGCCCCGCCGCCCTCCTCTGCCCGCAGCTGCCAGGCTGGAGGCACCTGCCCGCACGCCCCGTGTTTGCACGCTGCCTTCACACAGCGCTAAATAAATATCTCTTGCCGCTGACCGCGCTCCTTGCACGCTGCTCCCGGAGCCTCCTGGCACAAGTCCTTGCGAAGGGACGTGCCTCCGCTGCCTGCTCTGCTGCTGCGCTCCGTGCTGGTGGGTGGGTGCAAGCGGATGCCGAGAGGAGAGGCTTTCACACCTCCTCTCTGTTGATCTAAATGGCTCCACAAGTGCAAAGCACCAAAAAGCCACCAGCCGAGCAACTGATCAGTGCAAGTCATGTGAAATTAGTTAGTTATTGAAAGAATGAACTGAAAGAGCAGGCAGATGGAGCACAACAAACGATCTCTCTGCAGGGTCTGATCCTGCTCCCCCTCACAGCTTGAGAACAGCAGGGTTTGCCAATCCGGGCCCTGGCTGTGACCTCCCACAAACAGATCGACAAGGCTCCTGCCCAGCACGGGGAGAGCTGCCACGTCGCCGCCGGCTCCAGGGCTGCGTGTGCAGGAGTTTGGGATTTTACAGTAATAATTCACTGAACCTTATAAAGGGTCAACTATTTATCAGCTCCCTCTTTGCCAAGGAAAGAGGAGTTCAGTACGCTGTGTTCTCGTACCCTGAGATTTATGACAGATCGCGCTTGCCATATGGGCCAAATCCTGTTCCTGAGGAGCTGGGCTGCCTGCTGGTGCTCCCAATAGGTGCTCGGGACCAGGGCAGCCTCCTGCCTCCAGGGCACGAGGCAGCAGCGGAGCTGTGAGCCCCGTACCGGGCCCTGCGCTCGCTCAGTTTGTTTGCCCAGCTCCCCCAGCCCCCCCTCCCGGTGGCACGGGGACTGTCATTGTGTGCACAGGTCTCCCACAGCCGCTCACCAGCGGCCTGGATGAGAGTGGTTGGGTAACGCGATGGAGCAAAGGGTCTTTCTGTTTGTTCCGATGCTGAAACAGGATGCTGGCAATTGTGGATAGAGACTTCAGATCTGATTCCTTCGTATGTACGTGCCTGTCCATACACAGAACACAAACCCATGCAGGTGAGAGAGAAAACGCCATAATCTACGCCCATTTATGTTTTGTTACCCAGAAAGAAGGATAGATTCTGTAATATAATCTCTGTATGGAGAGCTGGGTTTAAGACCAAAAAGTCAAAGTCTTTTAACGCAATCTGAACACGAGAACAGAAAGCGAAGCCGGACAGGCAGCATTGCACAGCACTCCTGACACGGGGAGCTGTTAATCTTTGATAAAACCACACCATCGGCCCCAGAGGTCAGCCTCCCGGGCCCTGCACAAACACTGCAGCACAGGCAGACACTGGCCTCTCCCGTTCTCCCGCTGACCAATCCGCATTGGTGACCACGGCCAGCAGCACACCAAAACCCGGCTGCCTCGTCCCCACAGCCTTCCGGTTACGAGAGGCCAGGAGCGGCACCGGTGCGGCGATCCTCAAGCACCACGCTAGTTTGCAATGACTTTGTCAAGTCACCCGCAAGCGGGTCCCGAAGCCTATTCTTAGGTCTGTCAGCACGGCAGTGGGAAAGGGAGACGGGAGCGGATTTGCGTGGAAACGTGAAACATGTGGAATGAGCATGCAGCCCCCGGGTAAACACTCACCACCCCACGGCCATCCCCACCCCACGGCCATCCCCTGCGTGCCCAAGCCAGCGGGACAGGAACACCGGCGGGGACCTGGCACCGGGGGCAGGGCACAGCGGGGGCTGGGCACAGCGGGGGCTGGGGACAGCGGGCTGCTCTCCCTGCGGGAGGGAGGCGGAGGGTCCGGCAGCGCTCCCGGGAGGACCCGGCCCCGTTAGCACACGGCTCCCGGGCAGGACGCGGCTCCCCGGAGCGGCCCGGCGGGGCCCGGCCCGGCGGCGGGAGCTGTCCGCCCCGCGGTGCTGAGCCGCCGCTGTCCCGCCGGGCCCCGCCGCCGCTGCCGGTGCCGCCGCCGGTGCCGGTGCCGCTGCCGGCGCTGTGCTCTCCCAGCAATGCCAGAAGTTTCAGCCCGGCCCGGGGAGCAGCAGAAGCGGGGGGTCCCCGGTCGGGGGTGGCACGGCCGGTTCCAGCAGCCCCTCCCGGGCCGGCTGCCCCCTCCCCGCTCCGACTGCCCCCTCCCCGCTCACGGCTGCATCCCCCCTCGCCCCCCGCCCCGGCCGGTGCCCCCTCCCCGCCGGCGCTTGCACTCCCCGGCTGGGAGGCGCAGGGCCCCGGCGGCGGCGGCGGCCGTGCCCGGGGAGCCCCGCTCCGCTCCGCGCCGCAGCCCCGGCCCGCTCCGCCCCGCTCCGCCCCGCTTACCTGGGCGCGGGGCCGCGGGGCTGCCCAGCAGCAGGGCGAGCAGGCAGAGCCCGCGGGGCCCCGGCATGGTGCGGCGGCGGCGGGTGCGGCGGAGCCTCCGCGCTGCTGCGAGCCGAGCCGAGCCGAGCCGAGCGGGGCCGGGCCGGGGGCGGGGGCTGGGGCTGCCGCCGGAGCCGGAGCGGGCGCGGGGGAGCGGCGCGGCGGAGGGCGGAGAGGAGCGGCGCGGAGCGGCTGGGCGCGGAGCGGCGCGGAGAGGAGCGGAGCGAGCGGCGGGGGAGGGCGCCGGCGGCCGCCCCGGCCCCCGCGCAGCGCCGTGAGCTCCGGCCCCGCCCGCGGCCCCCCCGGCCCGCCCCAGCCCCACCGACCCGCTGCTCTTCCCCGGCCCGGGGCTCCCCCGGTTCCCCGCACCCGCTACGGCTCCCCTCAGCCTCCCCAGTCCCCCGGCTCCCCCCCGGCTCCAGGAGCCCCGGTGCCCCCCAGCCCCGGCAGTGCTCCCCGCTGCGGGCCCCCGCTCAGCCTGCACCCGGTCCCTTGCATCATCTCACTGCCCCTTGTCCCCAAGCCCCTCTCGGCACCCCAGCCCCCCCTCAGCACCCCAACCCCTCTCAGCATCCTAACCCCTCTCAGCATCCCAACCCCCCTCAGCACCCCAAACCCCTCTCAGCACCGCAACCCCCTCTCGCCTCTCAGCTCAAGCCCAGCCTTACCCCCCTCCCCTGCCCTTGGGCTCCCCAAAAGCAGGCTGTGAATAGGACAGGGGTGCTATAGGGGGGTGATGCAGGCCCCATGCCCCCCTTGGGATCATGGATGAACCCAGGGCTGGTCCTGCTGCTGGAGCCAGCGAAGCCAGGCTGGGAGGGAGCTGCACACTGCGGCCTGACGAGCGCAGTGGGGTGATGGGCTCTGGGCACATGGCAGTTCACAGTTTGTGGAAGCTGCACAGGGCACCCGTAGTGTGGGGCTGGTACCGTGGCCATGGGCGAGCACCGGAGTCTGCTCAACCCTGCAGCAAAAGAAGCAACGCACAGACAGTCCCTGCTCAGCACCCCAGCCCCAGAGCTCCACAACCTTCTTGCCTATGGGAGGGACCATGGGCCTGACAGCTCCCAGGAGCTCCCTGCCCAGTCTGGTCCTGCCCGTTCCCCATGCCCGGGCCACCGGCAGCTGCAGTAAGCCCCGAGCTTCCAGCAGGCCTCTCCCAAGCCCGACAGAGCACATGGTGTAATTACACTGATTTTGATAAGAACAGGAACAGAGGCTTCATTCTCTTGAAATCCCAAATCCTACCCTGAAATGTTTACTGTAAATCACCTCCCGGTGAGAGCTGCCTGGTCCTCCCGGCCACTCTGCCTGTCAAGTCAAATAGCCAGGACAATGTCACGAAGCACGACACGAGTGTCAAACACCACAAGATCGAGGTCAGCCTTTCCCCCAAATAGCCAGTTTGTTGATGCTGCCATCTGAAAAGTCCCTGCTACCTTTGAGAGAGCAATTACACTGATTCGGTTACCTCAGCAACAATAATCACATACTGGTATCACTACAAATGCCACCACGCAGAACACATCAAGTCAAGAAACCGTCCAAACACAGGGACTGATCCTGCTGCCTTTTTCCCTGCTGGGCTCTGCAGAGTTCCTCCCGACGCCGGTGGAAGCGGGAGAAGCAGCAGCCCGGGGATTTTGAGGAGCGTGAAGCAGGCTGTGCAGGCAGCGGGGTCATTTGCATTCTCTGTGTTACTCCTAGCTGCTGCCAGCTGGGAGCAGTTGGGCAGCAGGCGAGAGAAGGACAAAATAAGAAAGGGAGAGAAATCACCGAGAGGTGCAGTATATTATTTAACACTGTCATTTTCATATACAAAGTGGGATTCGCTTGCTCAGAGGTTTAATTTAGTCTAACAAAGCTATCTGCAGCAGAGCGAGCGCAGCCTGCTCTGGTCCCCTCTCCGCTCCATCCCCAGCTTCCCTCCCGACCCGCTGTTATTAAAGATAAAAGTTGTCTCTCATTTAGCAGTTTTCCTTGAGTGATTTTTATTGTGTTCATCTGCATTGTAGTAAACTCCTAAGATAGCCAGATAATAACACCAGCGCCATGGTAACAGGCAGGAAAAAAAGAACAAATGCTGTATTTGTAATGCAGAAATGCCCACTAAGTGGCAAAAGTTGTTAGTGATGGAGAGGGAACAGTTAAGCTCAAGCCTTGGCTCAGTTGGGATTTGGGAGGGCAGCTGGGCCCAGCTCCCCACCGGCGGGCGCAGCACCCCACCAGCCCGGGACATCCCGCCTGGCACCAGTCGGGGTTTGTCATTGCTCTCTTGTCCAAGTGGGGCTCTTGGGGTGCATTTCTCGACTCTCCACAGTGCCTGTGCCTGGGGGGGCCACCAGCTGCTGGGGACAGTGCTGCTCAGTGAGCCCGGGGGTCTCGCAGCGGTGCTGGGGTCCCCTCGCCCCTCCGAGGGCTTTGCTGGGGACTCGGACAAGCTGGGAAGCAGCTGGGAGGTGGGACGCACCGCGGGATGTGCTCCCCATAGCTGGTGTGTAACAAGGTGATTTGAATAATTTTCCTCCCGCAGCCTCCCTGCGCAGCCAGCACCGAGGCCTAATGGCCTGTGAAATTTCAGTTTGAGAAACAACGGCGATGTGCGCGGTGGGGGAGCTGGCGGCCTCGGCACTCCCCGGGTCACCGAGCTCCGGCTGCCCCTGCCGAAACACCAGGGCCCTCCTGCCTGTGGCTGGGACCCGCCACCCCGAGCCCCCTCCAGCCAGACCGGCTCCCTCAGTACCGTGCATCACTGTGCATCACCGCACATCACAGCGCATCGCCATGCATCGCCGTGTGCGCAGCCCGGCTGCATCCAGAGAGCGCTGCCGACAGGAGCGGGGGAGACGATGGCTCCAGGAGCCACAGGGGTGCGCGTAAGAAAAGGAGAAATTGTTATTGCTCCTCCGGCAGCGCTCAGGGCTGGAGATGTTTGCGTGGTCAGAAAGCTGGGGTATTCAAAAGGAAATAAAGAGAAGCGTCTCCTGAGGCCACTTTAGTGGGCATTGCTCTAATTAGCACCATGTTCATCGGCAGTTACCTCAGACCTTTGATTAACAGTGAAGAAAATCAATAAGCACACTAAAAATTCAGATAAGTTTCACAGCTAATTTTAATTTCACATTTTAATCTTGTATTAATGTCAATCTTAATTACCATAATTAAGTCAGATGTGACTTAGCAAGAGAAGCTTGAAGATAAGACACTACAAGAAAGACGGTGCCTTTCTGGTGAGCAGACAAGTGCCGCTCACCATGGTTTGGGATGCGGCTGATGCTGGCAAGCCAGCGGCTCCCGGGGGCTTCCCCATCCCTCCCCTTGTCCCCAGCCTCGCATGGCTCCCTGCCTGGGGTCTGTCCCCTGCAATGCCAGTGAGAGCCTGAAGCCCCTCAGACCTGCTTTGCCCCCATTTCAGGGTGCCCGAGTGTCCAGCTGCCTCACAGCTGCCTCCCTCTCCTTGGTGCACAGGAGCACAGGGAGGTGTCAGCCCCGCCATGCTGGCCATGCCTGCGCTCCGCTTGTCACAGCTGGTGAGATCCATGAGATCCAAACCGCCCAGAAAATCAATCTCTCATTTATTTTCATGATGGTGATGCAGCAGCCCAGTGCTGCTGCATTTGCTCTGCAGTTACACCTATCAATCACCGTCCGCTCTCAGCTCCCTGCACCTCGCGGGGCAGGAGCAGCGCTAGCCGCGGGCTCCGTCGAGCCTGTGCATCACCTAAGGAGCCCTTGGACACCTCCACCTTGCGGGAAGCATCCCGCAGCCCAGCAGCATCTGCCCCGCAGCGGGGTGGGACTGACCCTGTGGCCATCGGAGTCCCCGCGCACCTTGCAGGCAGCTGCGGCGAGGCCGGTGGGCAGAGAGCGGGCTGGCACACGGCGCAGCACGGGCACACCCGCCACGCGGGGCTGTTCGCTCTGCTGAAACCTGCAAGTGCAGGAGCGGGGACAACGCAGCGACATGGTCTGTGTGTCTGCACACCCCAGGGCTGGCTGTCCCCGTCTGGGCAGGGTGGCTGCAGGGGTTTTGCCCATGGTGTTTGCTGTGCTGCCAGCAAGGAGCCAGCACCCTTGCAGGTTTTACTCTTCCCCAACCCTAATATGAACCTTGCTGAGTGCCCAGCCTGCAGAAGCACTAACAAGCTCCCTAGGTCTGAAGCTCTCTAGCTTAGCTGAGAGGTTGGGAACCCCTGGTGATTTTCGGGACAGTGACGCATCTCTGGGCCCTCGTTCCCAGCCCTGAGGGTGTCCCCTGCAAGGACAGCCAGGTCCTCCCTGAGCCCAGGCTGGAGCACCACTGCCGGCTGCCGGTCAGCGGTGCTGGGCGGGTGGGGATGCACCAGCTGCAGCCCAGCGGGGATGCAGAGAGCAAACCCACATCAGCTGCGCTCCAGAAGCACGTGCCAGGAGCGGGTGGCCGCAGTGGCACCTCCAGTGCTGTGGGAAGGAGCTTTCCCAGTCTGGGCACAGCAGTTTCTCCTGATGAGCTCAGCCCTCCACCTGGAGCTACCAGAAACCTCCTTGAAGAACATCTCACAGCTTAAATGCAAGTTGGGTGCAGGTCTCTCTCCCCAGTGCCAGTGTAAAGAGGGTGAGGGCTCAGAACAGAGATGCCGTCGGTCAGCAGCAAGGTGAGTTTTCCCTGGTGCTTGCTGGGGCACTGAGGCTGGGGGATGCAGGGCAGCCTGGGGTGGGAGAGGCGGACGGAGGTGCTGGGAGGACAGACCCCAACCAGGGCACATCTGGGGCTCCTGGCTGCAGACCCATGCTGAGCTGCCCCAAAGGGCGCCGGGGCTCCTGTTTAGGACCCCGGGCTGGTACAGCTGCTCTGTAGTGCGAAGGGGGGCTCCTGCGAGGGCACACAGGGGCAGGCACAGGGTGCCAGGCTCCAGCCCCCACAAGCCCTGGGTGTACATAGGGGCGAGCCTCCTCCCTGCAGCTTTCTTGGGAAGCTTTCATCCCCTCCTCTGCAGTGCCCAGAGGGGCTTCAATGGCAGAAGGAAGTGGAAAAATAACCTCGGCTTTAGACTTGGAAGCTGAGATCTCCTGTAGCGAAGCTGAATGGCGGCTCTGAGGAGCAGTCTCCAGGCTCCACTGGCTGGGGGGCATCGCTGGTGAGTGGCAATATTGTCCCAGGGCAGAAAAGGCCTTTGTCCCTCTAAGATGGCAGAGCCACTCCAGCCTTTGGCTTTCGGAGCAGGCTGTCTCCCTGCTCTGCCTTACAAACGCCAGCGCTGAATGGGGGGTTTGAGTCCGAGGCCAGGCTCGGTTCCAGCCCCTTTGAGCGAGTGCCTGCGGGCACAGCTGGGGGCCCTTTCAGGAGGGAAGTCCTTGTTCCTTGTCAACAGAAGAAGACTTTGCACAGCTCAAAAATAGGCTCTCTATTGCCCATTGGGGTTTGGAGGTGGTGGAGAGAAACAAACCCGCTGCGGGGATGGCAGGCAGCAGCATCCCTGCAGAGCGGGAGGGAAGGGACCCTGCGGGCAGCCTGCCTGGGGTGCTGGGTGGCCCGGCCCCAGGGCTGCTCCGCGGTCGAGCACCCAGCCAGGGCTGGGGGGCTGTGACCCACAGCATCACCTGTGCACCCCACCTCGGCATCCCTCAGTGATGCGATGCCCCTGCGTGGGCAGGCGGTCACAGCACGGCTTTGCAGAGACGGAGTCCCCATGGCACATCCCAGGGAGCCATCCCATCGTCGGAGCAAAGGTTTTCACCATGCAGCAGGGATGAAGCCTGGGAGCACCTACCTCAGCCTGTGGCACCTTAACTCCCCAGCCATAAAACAGGACATTATTTTATCCTCTATGCATAATTCATGGCTTAATTAACTAAAGCTCCTCATGGCAGCACTCAGAGAGGTTCCCACCAGCTTCAGGCACTGCAGCTCCTCCAACACCCTCTGATCCATCGTTAACAGGCTCTTTACCAAGGCAGTAATGCTGTTCTGGTTGCCATATCCATAACTCACTGCTGCACTGTGCTGTCCAAAAGTTTTTAAAGACTTTTTAGGTGTGATTTTCAGTTTTTTGTTCTGGCAGGATTTGCATTGAGCAAAGCAGGCAGGAGCAGTCAGCATCTGAACTCCTTATCTGAGCTCTTCACCGCCCGTCTTCAAAGATCTCTCTATACTTTTGCACCAATATTGTGCATTCATTTTAGACCCAACTTTCTCAAAGCCCCTCACCCCTTCCCTCTCCAGCAAGACAAACCTCTCACCACCCAGCAAGGCTTCCAGGTGCTTTACTCTGTCGCAGGGCTGGATCTTTGCAGGGACAGGCAGCGTTGCGGTATTTCTCTTCCCGGTGAAGCCTTGCCAGCCCAATACTGACCGTCTCCAAAAGTGCATGGAGAAAAATGCCTTCTACACATTGCCAGCTGCCAAAAAATACCTGCTCTGTTGAGGCTTTCCTGCCTGGGCATCCATTTTCTGTATTCTTTTCAAAATTGGTATTCATGCCAGGACACTGCTGGTATTTACTCATCGCATCCCATATAAATTGCAAGATAAGTTACTCTGCACCAGATACTGATATAGAAAACTGAATTTGTAAATTCATGAGTGCACAGAACTATGTTGTCCTATCTAGAAAATTTTCCTTGAAGAATAAAAAGAAGTTTTGTTAGAAGTTTGTTTTAAAGTGAGGCAAAGTGCAGCATGTTTTTGGCACTATCCTATCAGCCTCTAGAAGAAGTGATTTCTCTGCCTCTGCATTATTCTACACTTACTGTAATCTCTTAATTGTCTCCAAGAAGATGTCCTGGCTTTCTTACACCAGTGTCTACCCATGGTTTTTGGGGTCTCCTGGCCCCAGGCAGGAGGGCACAGCATCAGTGCTCAGCACCTTGAGGTGGGAGGGAGGGCTTGAGGTGCCTGCGGGACGGGCTGGGTGCAGCCTGCAGACTTTGGCCCTGAGCACTGATGAGAGGTAAATATTTTTAATCCAGCTGGCCCAAATAATTTCCCCGCAGGAATCTTAAAAGCACTCTCTGAGGAGCTGATGCAATCAGCATCTCTCAGTGATGCTGATTGTGAATAATCCTCGAGATGCCAGAGAAACTGGAGAGAGCAGGCGAGCACTGCCGTGGCACTGACACCCAGGGCCAGTGAGCCCAGCCGCTGGGCAGCGCAGGCTGGTGATGGGTAAATGAAAAGAAACGGTGAAATAAGGGAAAAAGGAAAAAGAAGGAAAGAACAGATTACAATTAGCATCAGTAACCGTGGCATTCTGAAAACCAGATTTTGTCAAACAGCTGATTGTAATCTTTGAAGAGATTATACCTTTGATGGAGGAAGGTATCTGAATTGCTGTTATAGGTTGTTGTAATGTATTTGATGTGGTATCAAGCAGTATTCTCATGAAAAGCAGCATGATGCAGTATCAGTGAGGTGCATCTTAAGTGGGTTAAGAACCGGCTCATTGACAGATCTCAGAGAACAGCAATGAGGAATCATCTTGAAATGGAGGAATTATTAATGAATCCGTTAAGAACTGGTGCTTAGCTCCGTCACTGCACATTCTCACTTATGATCCGCAGGTAAATATAAAATCACTAGTGATTAGATTTACAAGCAGGAGATTAGCAGGCTGGTTAACTTGTGTGGAGCCGTGCAGTCATACTGTTCAACGCGGATCACAGCGCAGGATGAATTATTAAACCCGGTGTAGTTTGGCCAGTCAAATGCTCATTTCTGTGCCACGAAACAGAGGGCCTCGGGATGGGAGAGCTGTGCTCTGGGCAGCAGCGGAAGGGACTTGGAGGGTCCCTCTGCAGCGGCAAAAGCAGTCGGCATCACCCAGGTCAGAGAAACCCCCGTGGCGATGGCAGCTCCTGCAGCTGGAGCAAGGAACAGTGCTTTACTTCGTCACGGCATTGCAGAGAGCCAGTGGCAGCCCTCACAGACAGCAAATTCCTGATGGGGTCTGTGCCCCGGCCAGCAGCAAAGCTGTGGGCTAGCAGGGATGTACCTGCATCTCTCATGCTTCGGGCATCACTCAGGGAGCCAGCACCCGTGAACTGGGTGACACAGGGAGCAGGACAGTGGCACTGACTGGCAGCGAGTGGCCGTGCCTTGCCGGGGAGGCAGCGCTCCCCTCCCAGCCCACCTGTGGCAGCCCCATGGGTGCTCCCCGGTGCCTTGGGGCTGATTTTCTCTGCAGGGGCTGGTTGCTCTCTTTGTGGTAGAAAAGGGGATTTGTTCTAAAGCTCTTTTCATAGGGGAAAAAAAAAAATCCATACTGTGCTGCTTTGCTCTGACCCGTCTTCCAAGCTGTGATGCTTTAATTGATTAGCTTGTAAGAGCTTGGCAGCAGAGCCCGTGCTTTGTTGGTAGCGTTTCCACAGCTCCCGCAGGTGGAAAGCCATTAACTGCCTCCAGACTTGTCCTTCCGCCTGCAAGGAGCCTTTGGGCGGATGCTTTTCAGTTGTTTGCAGAAAAAAGCCCCTAAAACACACAGTGCCCACGACTGCGGCTGGGTCAGCCCTTGCGCTCTGCCTCGAGCGAGGAGGTCCAGGTGCATCCCATGCATGTTGCCACCCCACCCACGGTGCGGATACAGTGCCCATCCTGCAGTGCTGTGAGGTTACATGGATACAGACCTATTTATTCCCAGAGATCTTAGCAAAATAATAGCATTTAACTTGTGCAGAGCTATTACCGAGGCTTGTTCTAACTTCATGCTGCTGAGTGTGTCAGTATGATGAGGGGTTGGTAATAAACCTACCAGCAGTCACTAAGTGCTGCTATATAAATGCCTCCTCTGAAATAGCAGCACTTTGGTTCTCCAGCACCTGCTCAGAGTCCTGCAACCTGGGATTTGTCAAGGCTGGAAGGTCCAGTGTTGGTTCCCGGTACCTTGTGCAGCTGGTTATGGGCTCCAGCAGCTCTTCCCAGAGGGGTTTGTCCCTCGGTGCCAGCCCCATGGCTCTGTGCTCATGGCAGGATCTGGCCACAGCTCCACGCAGGGGTTTGCTCTGAGCAATTCGGAAGGGTGGGCGGCAAGCCCAGCTTTGCCACCACAGCGGCTCTGGCACCCTGCATCGGGGCCCCAGCACCGTGGTCCTTCCCTGTTTGCGGAGGCATCAGTGCCTGGGGGACTCCGTGGGGATCCAGGCACGACTCGGAAAGGCAGGAGGGAGGTTGGGGAGGAGGGAGGAGCAGGCAGACTGGAAACAACATGTGTGGGGCCCTGGCGGGGCTTCAGCATCACAGTGTGTGTGTGTGTGCATTTGCACGGTGGGAGATGTAGCGCAAGCTGAAATGAGATTAGCTAATGTACTGCAAACACAAACCATCTAGTAAGGAAATTTCTCTCTCCAACAAATGCAAATCTTTCTGCCTAGTTTACTGTGTAAAGTTGCCCATTAACCCATGTGCCCTGCCTGCTGGCAAGGGGAGGGGAGGCAGGCAGGGGGCTTTTGGTAAATGTTAGTGCAGGGAATGGTGCCTCGGCTGAAAGCACCCGGCCTTGTTTCCCGCAGCTCTGGCACAGTACAAGCAGCGCCTGTGCCCGGCTGAAAGGACCCACCTCTCACTGCCTGCTCATGGCACACGCTTCACAGGTTCAAAGAGCTGCCAGCCGTGGCCCTGCCCGTGTGCTGCCTGCAGCCTGCACCCACGGGCAGGAGCTCGTCCTTGCAGCCTGCGCCTAGGGACAGGAGCACATGCTATTTCTCCAGGCACATCTCACGTGGAGCCAGGCCACGGTGCCTCGCAGGATGGCAGCCAGCTGCCCAGGGGGAAGAGCCAAAGGGCCCCTGGGCCGGTGTGCAGCCACCGATAACCAGTTACATCCCCCAGCTCCTCTGTTACAATTAGCACGAAGCCACGTGTTTTCAGATGATGCTCCTGGCCAGGCTCTGAGATGCTTGGCAGAGAGAAGCAGTTGTCATGGAAGGGGCTTTTGCAGGCTGCAGGCTTGTTTTTAACCCTTGGTACGTACAAGCCCCAGAGCAGAAAGGTCTCTTCAGACACGTAGCTGCACTTGTAATGTTGATGATGGTGACAACTGCAACAGCAGAGATTATTTTTCCTTCTCTCCTTTGTATGCATGTGTCCCACAAGAGGACAAGCTCTTTGTAGAGAGCAGAGCAAGGGCTCCGTGCCAGTGTTAAACTCCCCTATGCCTACATCTCTCCGTGTGGGGAGAGAGCAGTCATTGCCCTGAGGCTGCATATGTGCAGGAGCAATTGGATTCACCCTGGCTTAACTTCAGGGGTCCCTCCTTGGCCCACCCTGTGGCCAAGCCTCTCCAGCCAGCCCAGAGAAACCATGTGCAGGGTTTCTGTGCACATCCCTGCTGCAGACACCCCGCTCCCAGGCCTGCCACTGCTGCCTGGGGTACCCGGCAATCGATACTGCCTCTGCTGCCTGTCATGCTTGGCCGTCCTCAAACCTCATTTAGCTGCAGGAGGAAACCTCTTCCACCCTCAGAAGCAGTACCGGCTGATGGCTGCCCAAAACCTGGCACTGCCCTCGCTTGCAGCTGCATCGCACCTGGAAAGGGCCCAGGGCTCTCCAGGGGGGTCTGCAGCAGCACAGCTAATAAAATCCTGCAGCTCTACTCATGTGCAGCTTTATTATAGACATATTTCGAGGCAAGGGGTGGGGGATCGTTGCAGAGGAAGGATGCTAGCTGGTGTTGGCCTGAGCACACGTCCATAGCCCACTTGCTGTGAGTCACCTCATCCCATCAGGCACGGACTGAGGCACCTCCCTGGGATGGCTCTGGCCACAGTTTCCAATCAGGCAATGCCAGCCCCAGTACCACAGCCTGCTGCGAGGGCTGGGAATCCCAAAGCCCCCGAGCGAGCGAGAGGCTGGAGCAGAGGGTGCGGGGGCACAGGCAGGCCCTGCGAAGGGACAGCTCCAGCGGTGGCATCCCTCCACGCCGAGGAAGACAAGCAAAATGGTGCAGCAGGAATCACAGCTCCAGCCACTTGCCAGCCCAGCGGGTTTAGTTGCCCATCAGGGAAACACAGGCATTAACTGATGTTTGCAATTCATTCTGCGGTGCTTTGCCTGAAGAGCTCAGCACCTCCACACAGCTCCTACCCTACTGCCAGCGCTGCGGTAGTGGTTTCCAGTTGCAGCTAATTACTGTGCAAAGGAATGAGCCTGCTGTGATTGTCAGCTGGATGACACGAGTGCACTCAACGGTAGCTCAGCTCTTTTTGTCCCCTGGGGAGATGTCCTGCCCAGGCCTCTTGCCCTGAGATTGCACCACAGCACGTAGCTGCTCAGGCTGCGGCTCAGGCAGGGCTGGGAGATGGGCTCAGTGCTGGTGAGCAGCTGGGAGAGCGAGGTAAGAGCAGTGTCTGTGGGTTAAAGGGAGGTCATGTTATTTCAGACATGACTGCTGAGCTCCCCAGACCAGCTGCAGGGTTAATAGAATAAACCAGTGAAATTTGTAAAACTTTCCCGAGCACCCAAGAGATCAGTTTTTGCTTTGTGTTTGGCAGTAGAAGCAAATACTGTTCCGCTTTCCCCTGACCTGGCCATTAGGATGACTTAGTGAGGACTATTTTTGACTCCCAAGAGGTTTTTATACACCTGGGCAAAGCTCCGTGGGGTAAGGTACGCTGTACACAGCCTGGGCTCCCTGCGGGCTCGCTGGCTCCTGAGCCCTGCGTGTCCTGGTGTTGATGATGTCTCTTCATACAAAATACCCACGGGGTTTGTTCTGCACTTTTATATCTGGGACTGAAGAGGTGAAGTTGGGGATACATCTCTGGAAACCTTCATGGCATCCTACATGGACCTGTCTTTTGCAGGACCCTCACACAGGAACTGTGTGAAGTGGAGTTAGGGGGGGAACAACTGGCTGCAGCAGCTTCAGCTGCAAAGAGATTGTCCTGGGGCTGCGTTTGGCCTCGGGCTTCAGCCGCTCTTGGGGCAGGTGCCCTCGACACGGGGAATGGTGATGCTCTTACAGTGCGGTGAATGGTGATGCTCTTACTGGTGCTGCTGCTTGGCCAGGGCACGGCGTTCTCCCTAGCACCGGGGTGTCCCCAGCTGCTTTTCTTCCCTCTGTTTTGGGGAACAACACCCACTGACTGTGCAGAAGCAGCTCTGCTCTGGGACAGCTCAGCAGTGGATGTCTACCTCAAATATCTCCAGGAATAAGGGCATCCTGCTGATACCCATGCAGCACCACCACCTCTCCTCCAAAGCACAGCCCTTGTTTTCAGGAAACCACCCCTGCGCTTTCCCTCTCCCTGCGGGGGCGTTTATCCGCCCATAAGCCCAGCGTGGTTGCAGGGGAACGAGGCTCCAGCCCCGCACGCCTTGTGGGGGGCAGAGCACAGGGCCACAGCAGCCCCTCTCCCCCGCAGGCTGGAGGGATGTGGTCCACACAGCCCAGCTGAGTGCAATGAGTTAACAACATTGTGGGGGATTTAAAATGGAAGAAGCCTCCTGACAGCCTACATGTAGGTCTAATAATTTACTATAACTGCTTTTATGGCAGACCGTAAAAATCTAAAATAAGGCTGGGAATTGTCAGAGAAACCCACATGAAGCTGAATTTCTGCATAACCACAGTTTTTTAGGCTCCAGCGCCTTCCTCTGGAAAGCCTTGGTCCCTGGGTCCCTGGGGTGTGCTGGGGACCAGCCCTGCCAAGGGCTTCCCCGCAGGAACGTCCTTGTGCTTGTGCAAGTGCAGTTTCACATCAGCGCTGCTGCCCAAACCCCGAGATGTTCAATGGGCTTCCTCGGTACTGGTGATGGGTGGTTGATGGGGTTACCAATGGGGCTGGACCAGGAGATCTTAGGTGTTCCCATCCAACCTGAACGATTCTGTGATCTGAAAGGTCCCCGCTTTGAGTCTGGAGGCTGAAGAGCAGCTCCTTGCCTTGCACCTTGCGGACCATCCTCCCGCTGTCCCCAACCTCTCCCCAAGGACCAGCATCCCGAAGGACGCAGAGAGGGACTTTGTTTCCCAGGCCCAAGCTCTCCAGTTCCTTCTCCATGGCACAGGGAGAATATTGTCTGTCCCTGGAGGGTGACATTAAACACTGAAGTAATTCTGCCTCTGAGAGCTAACCCCGTGCAGTAGTTACTGCAATTACTCTGAGTGCCACCGGATGATACTCGGTAATTACGTGGCTCTTTCATCTGGGGATCTCTGAGCACTTACTGATCAATTAATTAAACTTTGCAGCAGGCTTTTGCCACAGCGCAGGATGCTGCTGGATCAATAATCCCTCTCTTGAGATGCGGCCGGCCCCGAACAGCGCGGCCGTGCCAGCACAGGGCTCCACCCCAGAGCCGGTGGGCAGGAGAGGGATGGGGGTCCAGAGGCCTGGGTGCCCAGGCTCTTCCCCACCCTTCAAAGGCTTCGTTCACCTGCTGCCGGGGACAGCTGGGAGAGGGGAAACACCGACCAACTCCTCCTCATCCTCGCAGCCCTGAGACGAGCTGTTTACTTCGAAAGCTTTGGGCACAACATAAACGGCTGCCGTTCAGAGGAGTCCTGGCAGGAGCCTCGCTATTAGCACAGATTGTAAATCTCCTCCTAACGAGGAGCCTGGCTGGGCCCAAGTCCGGATTTATAAATATGAATAAGAAGGAAAGCAGCAATTCCCCTTGGGGCACGCAGCAATGGAAACTGCATGTTCTCCTGCCCAAAAACACACCTTTGCATCAGTTACTGCCAAGAGGAGAAAACTCCCCAAGTTCAGGGTTTTTTTGGTACCTGGGGAAAGTCTTTTTATTGGTCCCGTGGTGTTCATCTTTCAGATACCCTAATAAATCACCCTGTCCTGGCAGCCCCAAAGCAGGGCTGGGAAGGCCCAGGAGGGCACTAGGGCAGGGGAAGGTCTGTAAGACGCTTTGCAGGGAGGCTGGGCAGGCGGGGAGGGAAGAGGGCTGCCCAGAGCTGTGGGTCCGTGGCAGCCCCATCACCCCCCGGCAGCTGTTGATGGATGGGTTTGGGGGGGAAGGCGGACGGGCTCTGCCCCTGGCTGGGGTGCCCGTGCAGGGGCTGAGCCCAGGTGGATATGGGGGTTTCTGGGGTGTCGGGAGCCAGCCGAGGGCCACCCGTGCTAACAAGCCCACGGAGCTTCTCGCCTCTTACTACAACGACCTTTTTGTCCCAGAGTTGTCTTAAGCTAAATGACACGACTGGGGAGTTATCTCTCTTTAAAAAGATTTTCCATTGCATTGCCACAATATCAACTCTTCAGAAACACAAGAGTGAAAAATTAGGTGAAACGGGTGCGGGGGCTGTCCTCCATCAGGGTGTCAAAGCTATTTGACAACTTGGAACTAAATTCAAGCATTTGCAGCCTGTCCCTGCTGGAAGAGCTACAGGCTGGACTGTCTCTATCCCAGCTCATTGCTGAAAATCACTGGTTGCAGACGGAGAAACATGTCCCCCCCACGGGAGCTCCCACGGCTCAGCCGAGCTGCTCTCATTCCCCTCCTGCTATGGCCAAAGGAGATGCATCACTTCTCAGCCTGACATCCTTTTCCTGGCTGCCCTCAGCGGACGCGTCCTCTCCCCTGCGATACCTGGCTAGCAGAGCCATGGTGCCTTCCCGCTGAGCCTGTGTCCCAGGGCTCCCAGCCCCTCTTCCCAGCACTGGTGGGAGTCGGTGGCACACGGTGCAGAGGGATGGGAAGCAGAGCCATGTCGGGGGGCTGGGCTGGAAGCGGGATGGGTTTTGCTCGCCCTGGTACGGTGCCCTGCACACTTGGCTGTCCTTCCTTCCAGGCAACCTTTCAGCCCAGATGGAGAGCGCCATAAGGAGTTTTGTTTCCTTCCCAAAACACACGGCACATTCTCTGCCTGTCTAACAAGGTGTCTGCGCAGGGCTGCGCTACGTGGTGCAAGGCACAATTGGCTCTGCAGGAATCATTCATGCTCCTTCCCTCAGACTCTGCAGCGGGGAGCAATGGGGAGCTCTCTGCCCCCGCATGCCTCGTGTCCAGCTGGCGCAGAGCTGCACGCCGCGTCTTATGCTCGGGGATGTTTTGCGGGTGCATGGCATGCTGTGCCCAGAAGGCACCGTGCATCTGCCCCGCAGCAGACACGGTGCCATCCTGTGCAGAGCGTGCAGGGGATAACTCAGCTACACCAGCGTTAGCCCCGGGGTTGATGCAGACGCGCACGGCGAAGGGCTGTCGGGAAATGGCAGCGGGGCCAGGCTGTGACTGCCTGAGCTCCCCTGTGGGGTGGCTGCCACCTGGCCACCCTCTCCTTGGCACTGGCACAGCACAGAGGACGCTTCGGAGCTGAGGGGCAGGTCCGGGATGCTCATGTCCACCTGGGGCTCATTCCTGAGAGCCATTAAAAAGGGCTGGGGCTGCCTCTCCCAGGAGGCTGCTGGTGTGGAGGGGGCTGTGCATGGAGAGTGGCTGAGGATGGTTGAGGATGGCTGGGCTGATGCTGTGCAAATGGTGCGTAGCTGTGTGCTAGCAGGGCTGGCTTGCGAGAGGGTTCCTCGACAGCCCAGCTCAGGGATTGGTGTCCTGCTGTTGGGTGCCAAAGCTCAGCTCTCTGAAGCTGGGTGGGGAGTGAAGGAGAGCTTTGTCAGCAGAGCTGGGCTTCCCACCCCTCTTTGCAGCAATGCCCTCACGTGCTTGCTGGAGTCTCTGCTCCCTCGGCGGGTGGGTGAGGGAGGGAGTGCGGCACACTGGGCTCCCCAGGGACAGCGTGGCAGGGTGGGAGCCCTGGCTGCCTCCCCCGTGTGCTGCCTGTGTGAGGGCTGAGCACGGGTGGGGAAGGGCCCCAGAGCAAACTCGGGGTGCCCGGGGCTGGCTGCTCCCCCTGCTGTAACCAGCACCCAGGGCAGCACGGGACTGTCCCCAGCAAGTGCTCGGCTTCCTATGGGGGCACAGTGGATTACGCCAGGCTGGGGTGGCCCCGGGGCCGGGGTCTGCACAGGGTGCGCTCCTTCCCAGCCCCAAGCCGCAGGGTTTCAGTTTGGTGCTGTCTCCCTGGGGCGATCCCTCCCCATAGGCATGTCTGCAAATGGCCTGTTATAAAACACAGCTGCAAATGTCTTAAACCTCTCTTTTATTTCTAAAAATAGCCCTGCTTGGCCCTCGGGAGGTTCAGCTCTCACAGCTCCCATCTTCTCCCTGTGGCAGGTGTGACAGGAGCTGGAGGATCACTCGCCGCCTGCCTGCATCCTGGCTGGTCCCCGCTGCTCTCACCAGCCCAGGGAAGATGAGGCAATGCCTTTCCGAGGTCAGATTCATCCCATGGGAGAAGCACTTGGGTTTGAGGGGAAGGTGGTTTCTGATCCCAACGACCTGCCCATTGCAGCTGTGTGCAAAAGGACTGATCTGAGACCCAGCAAAAGGCTGGTGAAGGCTCAGGAGAGAAGCAGCACTGTGCTGTTTAAGACCCCTGCCATAAAAGCAAAGTTTTGCACCAACATCTTTAATATGTTTGTACTTCTTGCTGTGCCAGAGCCTGTGTGCTGCCCTGGGCTTGGTGAGGGCTCAGTGATGATTGCATGCGTTGTCCATGGTGAACGCAAAGCATGCGTGTGGCTCCAACACTGCCCAGAGTCGTTCGTCTTTCTGCCTGTGTGCCGAGATCATCCCTGAGTGCACCTCTGCATGCCCTGGTGTGGGTGCTGCAAGCTGCTGCCTCGGCAAAAGCCCGAGGGATTGGGATGGGGAAGATGGTCTGAGCGCAGCAGGAGCGGGCATGGGGAGGGGGTGGCTGCGGGGATGCCTGGGCACTGGGGCGAGCCGGTGTTGACAGAGGGATGGAGGGAGGAGCTGCCAGCCGGGATTTCTCCAGCGCTTAAAAGCCGACTTCACATCCTCTGCTATGAAACACAGCCATGATTTTTGCTTTACAAGTGTGATTGCTTATAACAGCATGAAATTACAGCCAGAACTGATCAGCCTGGCAGCAGATAAGGGAAGCTGTCAAGTGTGGCGGTGTGTTATTACACAGGGGATCGGAAGGAGGGAGGCTGGCAGCCCCCAGATGAGCCGGCTCCAGGACAAGGTGCCTCTCCAGGCTATCCCGGAGGGACGGTGGTGGTGCTCCCGGGGGTGATGGCTCCGCTCACTGCTGCGGGGTTAGACCTGGCAGTGATGGAGATGGGGAGGCTGGAGAGGGCTGGGCAAGATGTGCACTCAGAAAGGCTCAAATTTGGAATAAACATGTGGCTTGCCCAGTCCAAAGCATACTCAGTCTCTCATTTGGGGGACTCCAGCTCTGCATGCTCTGGTTGTAATGACTCTGTGTTAATTAGCATTGGCCCCTCGGCAGTGCTGGTGCATGCCCTTGTCCCAGGCTGAAAGATGCTTCCATGCAAGCTCCTCTCAGGCTCTTGAGCTCTTATTTTGAGCAAATAATGAATTACCGCTCAGCAGCTCAGGCCCTCAGGTGAGCCATACAGCTGCTGGGGCCTTTGCGTGGGGGTGTGAGGGGCAGAGTCAGAGAAGCCCCTTCCAGCTCTGTGGTCTGGGACGTGCCCCTCTGATTCTGGCTATGGCCTGTAGCCAAAGACAGTCACAAATTGATCTGGCTTCTGCTGACATCCACCAGGAAAACTCTGGGTCTGAGGATGAAGTCATTGCTGTCTCAAGCGAAGTGCTAATTCTGCAAGAGTTAGATGTAATCACCATTTCCATAATTACAGTTCCCAAGGTAAGCCTGCAATGTAAAGCTATGCATAGAGGCACAGGTCAGACGCATGTGAACCCAGAAGAGCAGAGCTTGAATGCATGCACGTATGGATGCATGTATACTGTGTGTGTGAGCACAGAGACACCCGCAGGTGTCCCCATCACGTATGAACTCACGCGATGTGTCCTGACTGCTCGCAGGGCCCAGCCCTGGCAGATCGCGTGTTGGGCTGCGTGCATGTGAGGGTGTGACGGGGCGATCACTGGGGACAGTGACACAGCCCTGAGTCATGGAGACCTTCCCCAGCCGCATGCATGGCTTCCTGGGTCTGAGGATGATGAGAGGAGATGAGCTGTATAAGCCTTCACGTCTGGAGCCAAGGGCTTGAGTGTGTAACACCAATAATGTAACGTCTGTAACCACGGACAGTGATTTTTCTCATATGGTTCTCAAAAAATTAAGACTTTGTAAAGCCTTTGCATTTGCTTCCTTTTCTGTACATGTGGTGGCAGATTTGTGCAGTGTACATGCCCCTACTTAGTGCTGTCTCTGTTCTGTGCCTGCAGAGCCCTCCGTGAGCACCAAAAGCTCCCCTGTGTGTAAGAGCCCGTGTATGATGCCCTCCAGCATCCTCAAAGAGCCTTTCTGCCCAAGGCAGGGGCTACCTCCTGCATTAGCTCCAGTGTCCTGTTCCCCTTCTTCCCAGAGCTGGTAAAAGCCCCGATGGCATGAGAGGGCTGAAGGGGAGGGCAGCGTGTGGGGGATCACTGCCTGAATGCCTTCAGCTCTGGGCAGGCAGGCAGGGGACTGCACACCTCTGCCCCCGCTGCTGGCTCCCGGTGGGCCCTCTCCTGCTCTCCCTCTTGGTGAGCTCCTCTTCTGCAAAGGCTGCTGTGTGCCCCAGTGCCTTGAGGAACACATCTCAGTGACCTTTGCAAAGCCTGGCTGTTGCCAAAAGGGGCTGCACAGGACCCCCAAACCTCAAGAAACCTGCTGGCTCCATGTGGTCCATCTCTCTGCCTTGCAGCTGGTGGGGACAGGCCGTTTGGTGCAGCACTGCTGTTCTGGCTGGTCCTGCTGGACCTGTTGGACTGGGATGTGCCCAGGGGCTTGTGCTCCAGCCCTGCTGCACCAGTGCAAGTGCTGGTGAGCTCAGCCAGGCTCTGCTCCCCGTGTGCTGGGGTGCTGCTGGTGGTGCAGGGGCTGGAGAGGGTCAGGGCTGCAGTTTCTCGTGCAATGCCAGCCATGCTGCACAACTGCTTAACCGGCTTTTACAAGAAAAAGCTGTGCACCAGGGTGGGCAGGAGCCCCGTGCCCTGGCCAAGGCTGCTCCTGCACCCTGCAAAACTCAGCACTCATCGAACAAATCTCTTTGGGGATTGCTGAGCCTGTGCTTCAAGGATGTTATGGAGCGATGCTTGTGTGCTGTCACAAATTGCTATTTACACATGAACTTGCAATGGCGTGTGGTCCCTGCGGCTGTTGTCTTCAGCGTGCAGCGCCAGGCTGCACGCCGGAGAACCGTGTTGCTACCAATGCTGCTCTGTGCAAGCTTCCTCTCGGCTCACAGCCATGTCCCCCACCTCCTTAAAAACCAGTCATTCCTGGCATTTTCTCACTTTCATAAGCTCTTTTCCACTCCGAAAAAAAGATCTCAATTTACTCATCACTGCTCTAATTCCATTCGCAAACTGTGGGTGTTGATCAGAGGTGGCTTAGCGAGACCCAGGAAGGATTCCTGGCGGAACGATCGGTGGTTTCCAGCAGAAATGCCTGTGTGTGCTGGGTGGGATTGATTTCATGGTGCGGAAGCCACCCGTCAGGCAGCCCCTGCCTGTCCTCCTGCGGTGCGCAGCACTGTGGAAAATGCACTTATTCGCATATTAGACTGATTCTCTGCTCTTCAAGCCTTCCAGGTATTTCTGGTCCCTCCCCATCTTGCCATCTGCTTTCATCCCCTTTCATCCCACTGCCCTTGCGCCTTCCCATTTCTGAGCTGCTCTGCTTCCCTTCCCCTGGTGTTTTTCAAGAGAGAAAATAAACAAGCTGAGGGATGGCACGGGGCTGGTACCGCTGCGGGGCTGGGGGATCATTTACTGAGAGACTGCACTGTGTCAGCCTGACCTTTTCAGTATGCAGCCTTGAACGGCCCTGGCAGAGGCTGCTTTTCGCTGCACGCAGCTTTCCCCGCGCTGCAGCACTGGCACTGCCAGAAAGGTGGCCCAGCCAGAAAGGTGGCTCATCCCGGGCTCTGGATTAATGGTCTCTGCTCAGAAATCCTTGAGCACCGTGGCATAGCAGCAGATGCCTTTCTGGGACTGGCTGTGCCATTGGTGAGATGAGGCACTGTGCTTACACCCCAAATCGCAGAGGTGAGGGGCTCGGGGGGGCTCAGTGCAATGCTGCTGTGGGCCCTGGGAAGCAGTGGGTGCCTCTGCCTTCGCCTTCAGACACTGACGGATCCCCGTGACTGATGGCTGAGTCTTTCACCCTGAACCGTGCTGATAGCTTAAAAAAAAAAAAACCCAGTGATGGATAGTCTCATTAAATAGGGGTGCACTGCGAGGGAGAGGAGCAGATGACTTATTGCCTTTGCTATAGGCTTTGCTGGCAGCGTGAGGCACAGTTCATTCCTTCTTCCCCAAAGCCAAGGGAAACAGCAGGCGTGATCAACATCCCCAGCACGGGCAGCTTGCAGGCCTCGGTGCACATGGGGTCCCCGGGGCGCCGGGAGGAGATGCCAGGCAGGGGCTGGGGTGCAGCACAAGGTTCAGGTCGCTGTCTCCCTATGGCTGAGAGCAGCGCTTCATTTCCAGCTCTGCCCAGCAGGAACTGATGAGATGATCCAAAGCAGGATGATCCCAGCTGACCCATGACCATGCTCACAAGGCAAGTGAAAGGACTTGACTAGGGCGGTGGCAAGTTGGAAGCACAAGCCAGCGCTCACCTCCCAGCCTCCCACCATGCAGAACAGCTTCAGTGCATGCAGGTGGCATCGGCACTGGGCTCAGTGGCTGTAGATCCACTCACCAGCTGGCCATGCAACGCATGCTGGCCATGGCTGCTGCTGCAGACCCACCCACCGCAGGGGTCTGGGCTGCATGGGGGCTGTCGCGGGGCTGGCAGCATGCCTGCAGCCAGGGACGTCACGGGGCTGGCAGCGTGCCTGCAGCCAGGGATGACACCTCGTTGTGCTGGAGAGCCATCTCTGCGCTCGAACACTCATGGTTATTTCATACCCATGTGCTCACAGTGTGGATATCTGACAAGGTGATGATCCAATACATGAGTGGGAGGTATTTTGATTTTTCATTCTGGGATCATGTTTATTTTCTTGGCACGCTGCAAGAATTTCTGTTGTAGGGGGGTAGAGGATGAGCAGGCTGTCTCCAGGGGTGCCTGGATGCAGGTTTCGGCAGGGAATTAGGGCTACAGAGACTTGGTGTGAGTGGCCTCTGAGTGGAGGTTGACTCTGCCCTTCGTCACTGCTGGGCTTTTGCCTGCCTGTCTGGGATGCTCTGGGGCTCTTGGCCTTGGTGGACCAGAGACACCATTTTGATTTACTCAAGTCTGCTTGGTCTCGAAACAAAAAGTTAAAGGGAAGGCGAGAGCTTGAGCAGGGAAAGGTTCTTGGCTGTATTGGAAGGAAGACTTTCAGTCTCCAGCTGGCTGTGGGATTGAGGACTGCATTAGTATTGACCTCAGGTATGGTGAGAAGCAGAAATTTCCTAACTCAGCACAAGGCCATGCTCGACTCTAAATCTCGCCTAACACTGTGTGCATCAATAGTACCTGCCTTGCAGGAGTGTTTAGGGGCTTGATTAATCAATGTCTGCAAAAATGCATTCGTACCCAGAGATGAACGGTGCACCGTCAGTATGAAGCGCTATTATGGTTGTTAATTGTGCATCATGCACAAACGTGGCATCTGTAATCATCTTGTGCAAAACAAATGTTCTGTTGAGCAGGATCCCAGCTCCTCAGCTCTGGTCTCAGGGAGGGAGTGAGAGGGCCTGCCTCTGAGCTGGGCTGGGGAAAATAAAGCTCCCCCAGCCCCTCAGCCTGGGCAGCAGGCTTTGGGCAGGGGGGAAAGCAGCAGGGAGGGAGCACTGGTGGTTCTCTGGGGAGGAGTTATTGCAGCAGCGTGGCAGGAGCGCTGTGCAGGGCAGAAGGGCTGGTGTGCACCAGCCCCGGTGCAGAGCAGCCCTGACCAGCTCATCGCTGCGTTTCCCAGTTCTCCGCAGCTGCGAGGTCCTTACGCTGCAGCTCTGCCCCAGCACAGCAACTCGGCCCCGTGTTGGGATTAAGTCAGGAAGAACAGGAGCCGGTTGTAAAGTCTCGTGCCACTTGCGGGAATGACTCATCCAGGAAAAATACGGTCTCTTCACCTCTGTGGGCTCCCGAACTGCTTGGGCTTTGATATGCTTTTTCTGGAAGTGAGCAGAGCCAAAGTGAACATGAAATCAGCACCGTCTTCCCCCAGGAGTTCTTTCTCTTTAGGTTTCACTTGGTGTTATAATGATCCAATCAATCTCAGGAGGCTCCAACTACTTATTAATTAATGCAATGATTGGGTGATTTGGCCGTCATTGCAGCTGTCTTTCACAGGGAGAAAGAAAAGCATATTCCTTTCCTATTTTTTCTAATGCCTGGCTTTCTGATGGCATGCCGCTCCTCCACCGCAGAACACAATGTAAAAGCAGGGTGACTCACAGTCAAGGATTTGTATTCAATATCAGTTCAGATTACATTAGCTTTGCCTAATGCCTTAGCAATAAAGTGCCTCTTCATTGTATAGCTGCAATTTATTTCAGCTCCTGGGTTGGTACAGAACAAACATCAGTCATGCTGCAACACGTGTGCCCTGCGACGGGAGCAAGCGGTGGATGTTTGCTGGTCTCGGAGGCAGTGGAGGACGCTGGCTGCCACGCTGCCTCGCCTCCCGCTCCCGGCAGGAGCTCCGTGCCGGCTGCTGCCGCTGCCCGGCGCGCTGTGATGGCAGACGGGCCATCTTTAACATGGGCAGCTTTTAAAGCCATCACTTAAAAGCCAGGACAGAGATGTTGGTGGAGGAGACTGGCCAGGCAGAGTCACACTAGGGATGCACTGGTGGCAAGACCCCTCATTATCCATTTGTACAGCTGTAAAACCTGCCCAAGGCTGCAGGCTGGCCTGCTATTTCAAACAGGAGGCCAGCTGAAAGTGGTGGCCCATTCCCCAGGCGAGGTGTGTTACTCCAGCTCAGCCCTGGTGCTGGTGTTTCGCTCCAGGAGCAGTTTCTTTAATCCCCTTGTAACAAGCTGCAGGTCCTGGAGCAGCATTTCAGCCCTTCGCTTCCCTGGAGCTGTGCTCCCCGCAGTGCACAGGCTGTGCCCACTGCCTCGCAGCGGTGAACAAGGGCTTTTGCTGCGGTTTGAAGCCATCTGAGTCCCCAGAGCTCTGCTCTCCCGCCAGCCCGGCTCGGCTGCGTGGGCTGTGCAGGAGAGCGGCAGGTCCCCAAGCCGATGGCGTTCAGGTCACTTCCCTGCTGCAAATGCTCTTTTCTCCCCTCTGGCCAGCCCCTCCTCAGGGTGCCTTTCCCACTAGTGCTTCTCCCCTGTGTGTAAGTGCCTCTGCAGAATAAAAGGCATGCAGAAAAAAGCAGCAAAGACTGCTGAAAGCACAGTTAATTCTGTGTTTCTGCACTGGCTGCAGATGCTTGGCGAAGGTTGCTTGTGCTGGGGCTTTGGCAGCTCAGCACCGCCAGCAGAGCCGAGAGCAAGGGCGAGGGGACAGCCAGGATTTCTTTTTTTAGTGTGGATGCAAAGGTCTAGGAAAATGGAGCATTTTCCTTTGATGCCCTTGTGGGACCCAATGATGATTCACATGGGCAGCAGTGAGTAAGAGTCGTATCTTTATTTACTTGATGACTTCTTGATGCTGCCATGGAACACCTCTGGGGAGGAGGAGGAGGAGCAGGTCCACAAAGTCCCTCCTGGAGCACTTCCACAAGGACCTGGCTCTGGTGAGAGGAGGGCTGAGCAAGTCATCAATGATTTATGAACCTCCCCCGTGCAGGGCAGAGGTCCCCAGCCTGCCTCACACAGAGGCACCGGTCTTGTCAAAGGAGGAAACTGGCTTCTGTCTCGCTCAAAGAAACTGCTAGAGATCTTCCTTATTGCTGAAGAAACACCCCCCCCGCACGTCCTCCTGTGTTGTGGTAGGTGTTGCGTGGTCTCATCTTGTTTGTTTGTCACCCAGCCAGGAAGCAGGAGTGATGCCACTTGCACAACACAAGCAGCAAGCCATGAGTAATCCCAGCCGAGCTCTCTGCGGGCGTCCCCTGACCTGGAAATCATTCACGGCCTCCATCTGGTGAGTACCCACAGATGTCAAAGCCACCCACCTGAACGGGGAGCCTGGTGCTGAGCGGTTCACCAGGTGGTGACACAAAGTCCCACACAATATGGAGATGAAGAGCATGACTCCAGGACTGGGCTGGGACGGATGGCCCTGGGATGGGGTCGTTAAGGCCAGCGCTAGCTGAGTGACGTGGTCGCTATTAATTAGCCTATGCAGTACTAACAGTGCGGCGCTGGTGCTAACAGTGTCCCTGGGGGCTGGGTCCCTGGGACAGACTGCTGGTGTCAGCAGGCAGGGAACAGAGCTGTCCTGTTCGCACACTGTGCTGAGCTGGTAATGACGCTGCAGTTGACTGGAGACATCGTTAGGGATGACATATAATTGCTGAGAACACCTCAGGCTTGCAACCCCGTGATTGCAAGCAAGGCTGGATTAGTGCCAGCACCAGGCGCTGCAGCAGCAGCCGGCGCATGCCTGGCCTGGGATGCGGGTGTGCTCCTCACTGGTCTGCTCTGGTTGCCAAGCCAGAGCCCTGGGGGATGCACTCTCACCCCTCACACGTCTCTGCCGTCCCTTGGAGGGTGTCTCAGCCACCCCTCGCACACCCGCGTGTGCTGGTGGGGCAGCCGTGCCAGCAGCCACGGCGAGAGCCGCAAGGACTGAGCGTGGCAGGGAGTTCCCTTGGTGCTTCCCGGGCTGCCTTTGCTGACGGGGACAGGAGCAGGGATCCCTGAGCAGCAGCACTGCCCTGATCTCCCAGCAAACGCAGCATTACTCCTGCTAAGGAGCTTAAGCCATGGGGCCCGATGCTAAACCTATTAGCACTGGCAGCGATGCCCGGGAGCCGAGCGGCTTGCTGCCAAAGGGGCCAGTGCCGAGGGCACTTCTGCGGGATTAAGAAACAGCTTGAGCTCTCGGACACGGTTGCCTTCCTGCAAGGTTTGGGTGCTGCTGGAAAGCAGCTCAAGTTTGCTGGGACCGCTGGGGAGCTGGAGTCCCACGGGAGCACGGGGATCTGGGTTACTTGGTAAATTAACTGCCATCCAAGAAAAAATACATTTTAATATAATTCAAGGCGATGTTGCAATCTAGAGACAGAAAATATAGGCCATGCTCACAAACTGAGAGGCTGCGTCCCAGAAAACATCAAATGTGAAAATAATTTAGAGGCTGTAGAAAAAAAGCAACTCAACAGGCACTCTTAGAGCTGCACTTTGTGATACACTTCTAGTGCTCGCTCTGTGCTGGAGCAAGCAGCCCCAGTGCGGCCACGGCGTGTGGCCAGGGGTGGTTCTGCCGCGGTCCTGCCGCACTTGCAGGACCAAGGGGAATATTCCAGGCAGATCTGGCAGCTGTGGTTAATTAAAGAGGGGTTTGGGAAAACGGGAGAGGGTGAATAAAAGAGGTAGGAAAATTCTTTGAGGTCTGAAAAATGCCTCTGAGAGGCGAGGGGGGAGCATGGTTCATGTGGTTTAGCAAAAGGAGGATCCAGAGGTGCCTTGAATCCACTGTGCAAAAACCTTCCCCAGGATAAAGCGGGCTCTGAAAGGGCTCTTTAATCTAACAGGGAAAAGTATAACAAGAACTAATGACTGGAAGCCGGAGCCAGACACATTTAAATTAGAACAAAGGACACATTTCTAATAGTGAGAGTAATTAACCACTGGAACAAATTATCAAGGGGAAGCAGTGCTTTCTCCATCTCTTGAAGTTTTCAAATTAAGATGGGATGTTTTTTCCAAGAAGAAGCTTTAGTCAAACATAAATGACTGGGCTCTGTCCAGCAGCAACTGGAGGAATTTAATTGCCCGTGCTCAAAGGTCAGCCCAGACCCTGCAGAATCCCTCTGGCCTTAAAATCAGTGTAACCATGTTTTGATGAGACTGGTGGGAGCTTTACGGCAAAACAAGGTTCAAGTCACCGCTGTGGGCTGGGGCAGAGGAGGTGTTTCCCAGCACTGTTCCCGTCCCCAGCAAAGCAGGGACTGCTGGTCCTGCCAGTGTCCCTGCTTTTACACTTGCCACCCACAGGGCATTTCCTTCGCCTTTTGTAAAATGATGCCCTGTACAAAATTGGAAGTTAGAGAGTGGTCTGGATGCAGCCCCAGGATATCTGGTCTGTGTGATGGGGCTGCAGCTCTCTGGTGCAAAACCACTCTGGAACTGGAGCTCCGTCCAAGCTGGGGCTCTCCTTGCAGGACCCTGTGTATATATGCATATATATATATATATATATATGCGCAACCTGATGAGCGGCTGCTCCTCAGCCACGCTGGCAGCCCTCCAGCAGTGCTAGTAGCTGGGGGAGCGCAGGCAGGGGCTGGCAGCATGTGGGAGCCCAGGGAGGTCGCAGGATGCTTCTGGCAGGGGCTGCTGCAGCACGATTGCAGAGGGCATGCCTGATGCGAAGTTGTCCCTGCATGTGTTTGGTGTCAAACAGCTTAGCCCTTCCCATGAGCTGGGGCTGATCTGGGCAGGGAAGTCAATCAGAGCCACTCCGTAGAGCTATGGTCCTGTAATTACTCCGTGATTAAATAAAAACGTAATTCCTTCAACACCTCCGCACTCCTGCTTTATTGCAGGAGAGCCCACACAAGGAATTAATGTTTAAATAATGGCTTTCCTCCCCAGGAGCAGACTCCAAAATAGGCAGGAATATATTAATGTTCTGTCCTGCCTATGGGAAGGAGCAGCTCCTTGCTGTGGGGCTGGGCTGGGACGCCGGGGGCCGCGGGGGCTGCAGTGCAGCATTCACCGGGAGTTTCCCGGTGGTCTGTATCTCTGTGTCTTCTGCCCTCTCTGGACGCAGTCGAGGGGTCTCTGCAGGCAGAACAGGTGGGTGCAGCCCTCCAAACCACCACCCAGGCACCTCTGGGCCGTCAGCTGGTGCAAGGTGCCTTCCTCGGCGCAATGCCAGCTCATGCCGGCTTGGAAACTGCCCGGTAATTTTTGCAATTCATATGTAAGTTTTATGACTAGAGGAGTGCAGAGAATTTCAGCCGCTAGCTGTACTGATTTTCTAAGTTGTCTGTCTTTTTATATCAGCAGATGCCAGCTGAGCGTACCTTGTGAAGAATAGTCTCTCCCTGCAAAGGGCTGCACCGTTTTCAACCACTTTATTAAACCAAGCACAATTCTGTGCAATAGCAGAGATGAAGAAAAGCCCCTGATAAGCGGGACTGGCCTTTTCCCTGAGTTTCCAATCTCCTTGGTTACAATAACTCCACACAACACGCGATACAAATGTGGTTTCGGAGACCAGGCTGTTAGCAGCAGCTCCTCAGCGAGAGTTTGAATCCCAGATTTGAGAGGCTCCCCATCTCACTGTCTCTCGCTGCCTCGTACCACCACGCAGGGACCCTGGAGGATTGGTGATGGCGCTGGAGGGATGCTCTGCAGAGGAGGGTATCGTGCAGGTGCTCATGCTCGTTTTGCAGGGGTGGCTGCGCACCACAGTCGGAGCAGAGCCAACGGACTCCCTGCAATCCCAGTTACCACCAGCTGCCATTGCAGGTGCTGTGTGGGGTTGGTTTTCAGTCAACCTCAGCCATGTCAGGGAAGAGGATTGCTTTGGACTGAAGTGGCTCTCTTTGCACATCTCTGCAGATCTTCTCTTCTATGGCCACAGCAGGAAAGCTGTGATGAGCCATGGGCTCAGCTCTTCCCACGGGGGTGGAAGCCTCATTTTCCCCAGTGCAGGGCAGGAGCTGTGCGGCTGGCAGCAGCACCATGTCCGTGTGGCACCGATGGAGATGCTCCCACAGAGCCCCTGCACCCAAATGTGAGGATTTGGTTTGAATTGGTCTCATCTGTCCTTGCTGCTCCTGAAGCCAGACCAGGCTTTGCCCAGAGACCACCGGTCTCCAGTGCCTCTTTGGCTGCATCCCTGTGCCGTGCACAGGCTGCAGGCAGTACTCATAGCGAGGTGAGATTTAGAAATCTGTTAATATTTCACAGAATTTAGGTGTTTAGTGTCTCTTAAAAGTGATGTTGTTTATTTTTACCATTGGAGTTATCGACAGCAAACCCCAGCCTAAAGCCGAGGCCAGGAGATAGTGTGGGAGGGGGATCCAGTGAGTGTTTGAAGCCAGAGATGCTGGGAAGGGCAGCAACCGGTGCAGGACATCTCTCAGCTGCTTCCCCAGAAAGGAGGGGAGTTTTCTGCCAGCAAAACCTGCTCTGATTTCCAGAAGCCATGCACAGACCCCTTATCCCTTGGCCAGGGCAGGGAGAGGAGCTGCGGCCTCCACCTTGGCACACACTGGCAGGGATTTCAGCGCAGAAGCCCAAAGCCGGTGGCTCCTTCCCCACAGCATTACTGCTGGGCAGGGATTTAGGCTAAACCCAGCAGCAGAAGGAGCCAAAAGCTGTCCTGTAACAAGTTTTCCGGGGCCTCGAGAGCAGCAGGAAGACCTGGACCTGCAAAGTCAAAGTGGTCACCCCTGCCCAGCTGCTGCTAATGCTCCTAATCTGCCTGAAATCCCCTGGCGATTTGCTCGCTGGGCTGAGGGGAACAGCCTGTGTCATGCCCTGTGCAGGTGAGGGTACCAGCAGCCCTGCAAGCAGTGGGTAGGGGAGCTCGGCCGGGGGGATGCCGGGTCCCCCCAGCAATTGCTCATCATTATGGTGCCATGGCACAGCGGAGCTATCGTGCTGCACTGAGGGCAGGAGGCCACGGCCGCTGGGGGATTGCTCTGCATGTTTCCCAGTTAATCTCTATAAAAGTGAAAGCCAGAACTTCTCCCCTCCTCCCTGCACGCTCTCTTGCTATAGTAATTTAGCAGTATTAGCACCGGTTATGAAATCTGCTCTGGGATGCAGAAGCGCAGCCTGAGCGGCTCCATGGCACCTGCACAGGGATCTCTCCAGAGCTGGGATCTCTTGACTGTGCCCCCTTGGACCATCCCCATGACCGTGCCCATCCCACAGCCCTGCCCTGGCCAGGACAAACCCTGATCTGGGAGGCTCAGCACAGCCCGAGGAGCAGGACAGGGCATTTGGGGCATTTCCAGGCAGGAGCAATGAAGTCCTGTGCAGGGTGTCCAGGGCTTCTGCTATCAGATGGCTGAAGGAAGAAGAGGAGGTTTCTGGTAGGAGCCGCACCGGTAGCATCACTGCGGGGCTGGGCAGAAGCCGTTCCTCCAGTGTTAATGGCCTCATCCTTGATGTGGAGCCAGGTGCTGTTAACAGGCAGCAGCACGCACCATGGATGCACCAGCCAGGGCTGGAGCGGAGCTCGCTGGCTCCATCCTCCTGCTCCCCTCCCGGAGAACATCCCCTCCGTGTCCCACATTTCCCCTTGCCACACTAATTATAATCACCGCATAATTCCTGAGCAACCTCCCCGCTGTGCTGTATTATTCATCGGGAAGCAGACAGGCTAGCACAGCCCAGACAAGCTGCTCTGAGGTATTAACAAGACAAAGGATTAATTGGCTGTTGGGAGCTGCCAAACAGAGGATGCGTTGCCTGTTACACCTCGCATTGGACTATACCGAGTGGCACAGGGCTCAATTTGCCTCAGCCCTCGCCCAGCACCTCCCATGAAGCGCAGGAGGGTGCTGCTCCGAGCTCCGGTGTGCAGGGGAGGTGTAGGTGTAGTGCTGCTATCGAGGAGACGCAGCTCCAGGACCGTGCTGTGCTGATGCTCTACAAGCAAAGGCTTTCTCAGGTCCTGTGTTCCCCCGAGGCTGTGCAGGGCTGGGCATGGCCTTGCTGCAGCATCCTTGGTGCCCAAACCAGCAGCTCCATGCCCCTTTCCATGTTTTCTCGGTGCAGCCACAGCAGCACCTTCCAGCTGGGAAATGAGTGCCTGTCCCAGGGCTCCCCAGCTCCTTCCTATGACCAGTCCCTACGAGAGGGGAGCATGCTAGGCTGGTGCAAAATATAAAATAAAAGGCGCTCAGAAGCCTTTCTCACCCTCCAGCGTGGCACTGGGTGCAGGGTCCATCCCAGGACTGCCCCAGGAGCTGCAGGGTGCCAGCAGAGCTGGGGACAGTGGCAGGTGACCAGCAGCCCCCTTCGTTAGCCGAGTTCGTCACATAGCTGCCATCTCCTATGATCTGAGTGGCTTAAATACAAGCAGGGGCTATTTTCCGTGTTGACCCTGCATCCATAATGTGCCCACGGGGCCTCGTGCAGCTGATGCTGGCTCGGCGGTGTCACGCAGGGCACGGCAGCCCCACACACGTGCGAGGGATTACTGTCATGCCGACACACGCACAGCCAACCTGTGACAGCCATTAGTAATGCGATCCAGTAGCTGGTCAAAGCCTTCTGTAGCTATGGTAATGAACTAACATAATTCACAATTATAATGTCAAATTTAAACCTAGGGCTTGTGCAAAAAGATAAAAATATCTCTTTGCTCATGGGATCTCAGTATTATTTGCTTAGCTATATTGGAAGCTAAACATCACTAACATCAAGCAATCGCTCTGAGATTAAACACTTTTCTTCCGTTTATGCACGTTTCACCCTTTTATAGTTTTATTAAAATGCTGGATGCACTTTCAATTAAGTGAATCCCTTTTGCAATTGTAAGCACATTTCATATGAATAAATAATTTAATTTGCGGGGTGTTTTGGCCTCAAAACCACAACTGGCGACATCAATGCAAAGATGCTTGAAGGGTGCAGTGCTGGAAGCCCCCCCTGTGCCTCCCTTGTGGCAGCGGGGAACCGGGCATTACCGCTGGTGGGGCTGCTGGCCGCTGGCTCACCATGCTCGGGGAAAGCGGCCGCCAGCTTGCCGCCCAGCTGCTCGATCAGTGGGCAGGAACCTGAGAGCGAAGCCCTCGAGGTCTTTACTGGATACACACCTTTATGCATCTGGTCTGCCCCACCAGCTCTGCCAGCCGCCCTTCAAACCGGGGAGCCCGCGGGGGCGGGAGGGAGGCTGGTCGGCACAGCCCGCAGCTCCCCTTCCCACGCACCTTCATCCCCTGCTTTGTCATCGGCCATCTATCACGGTAATAATACTCGACACCTCTCATCTGAGGATCCCAAAGCCCTCTGCAAATATTAATTAATTATCAAAGCTGCACAGCTTGCGCTCTGTGAAACTCACAGTCATCATTTCACTGAATTTCACATGAAAAAATCTGTCTGTTTTCTGCCATTTCTTAACCTCCAAATGTTGCTTTCTTGGCACTTTCTATAAAGCACATGTTCACGTTTTCAACATGGAGCCCTGTTTCCCTGGATCCCTGCCCGTGCTCCCCAGGTCCCTGTGCTCGATGAGCCACCGCACTCCCGATGCCGGTGGGCGGCTGCGAGCCCCAGCCCCTGCCCGAGGCACCCTGACCTGCCCCAGCAGCCACGGGAGCAAACTGCTCCCCCTCGCCGACACCTCTTCTCGGCGGCAGGAGCCCTGGGTCGCCGGAGGGGCTGTCGGTCTGTCCTGCACCCTGCTTTTTTGTACAGCTCTGTGCATGCAAGTTCCCAATGAAATCCCACTTTTGCTGGGAAACTTTGGCAAAGCAGAATGGTTTTATCTTGTAGGGCAGTAGCTGACAAAAGCTATGCTGTTGGAAAGTAATTAAAATGGATAGACACCAAATTCTGTGACCTTTGTCTTAAAAAAACCCAAGACTTTGAGCTATTTTTAACATGTCAGCAAAAAATGGCAGAAGTGTGATCGTCTCCTCTCACAACCCCACCATTACAGGCATCTCCGAGGGGCCTGTTTCCCAAGGCACCATTGTTGCGCCTTGGCCCCTCCAACCAGCAGATGAGAATATTAATATTCCTTTTGAAAAGCATTTTCAGCATCAACAGTTTGCTCCAGTTTTGGATTTTGCAGTTGTTCCTGTAAGTGATGTCTGGGTGGGTTGAATTTGTATTGCCAGTGCTGCAGCTCTGCAATAGGAATGCAAATGAACCTCAGACTAGTGATTTTCTTCTGCTGTTCATTTTTTTTTTCCCTTTAAAAACCTCCCTCTACCCCAGGTCTCCTAATGCCAGCACGTTACTCTGGAAAGGTTCCTATTGTAGAAACTTTTCTCCCCAGCTGGTTTGCAATGTGCTGCACAAGCACAAGGACCTTTTACTGTAATTAAGCTCTCGCTGTTCTTTCAGGACTTCAATTCAAAGAAATTCATCACTTCCAACTCAGATGAGCAGCTTGACTGCGAGTCATGGCGAAACAACGCTTTTGCCCCAGAGCCATGGCTGATGTGTTGAGGTCAGCATCCCCCGGCCTCCTGGGGCCACCCCGGAGGGACCCAAGGCGCCGTGCTGCCCTCCTGCCCCTCCTGCCCGCACCCCTCCGCTGCGGCGGTCCCAAGGCCCGGGTTTGGGTTCTGGCAGGCAGCAAGAGGTGCCTCCCCCAGCACGGTGCTCAGCATCCCTCGCCTCCTCCCGACCCACGGTCCCAGCGGTGTCCCTGCTCCCTCTCCATCACCCAGGCGAGCAGAGGAGGGACCATCTCCTGTTCACAGTCCTCACATGATAGAAATTATTTAGCACGATAGAAATTATTTAGCACAATAGAAATCATTAGAAAGGATCACTAGCTGTCCAGCAAAATGTAATTGTATTGGGTTTATTTTGCAGCAATTTTGCTTAACAAGCAAGGGTGGACATCAGTGGGTGTATGGTAAAAATGATCTCTCTCGATACAGGTGGGAAAGTCCTGAGTGGGAAAGTCCTGCATGGGACTACACTACAAAAGAAAACAAAAATTAATTATAACAATTATAACAGTTCAAGCAAAAGTCCCTTTAGTGAGAAGTGGAAAATAGAATGAGGATAATTATACTGTTTTTTCCTAGTGCATCAGTCATTTGATGACATTTCCAACTCCTCTATAATACATATATATATGATATATATAGTGTATATAATACACGTTCTGGACCTTTCAAGTTGAAACAGAAACCGGGAGCCACCCAGAGAGAGATGAGCATCCAGAGTGGAGACAGCCCTGCCCCTGCTGATGCACCGGAGCCTCCTCGGCAGAGCCCGTGGAGGGGGAGTTGCTGAAATGCACTTGTGGCTCTTAATTTGTACTCTGCAGTCCTAGCACAGCCTCTGCTAATTTGCTATTCAGACCTCAGTTTTAAACCCAGGAGCTCCCGCGGAGGCTGTGCAGCAGATGGAGGGGCTGCGGGGAGGAGTGCCAGCCTAAGCCGAGCCCCGCAGAGCCTCAGCCCACAGACACCGGCTCTTCCTCCGACTCCTTGTCCCGACTTTAGGGAATTGCCCCCCCAGCACGCAAGAAGCGATGGCACATGTGTGCAAGGTGTAGTTAATTTCACCAGATTAGCCAGGGTGCTCTTGGCTCCGCCAGGATTGCCAGGAGCCTCGCTGCAGCACGGCACGCAACTGTCACCAGCGCGGCAGGAGGGTGCGGGCTGGCTCGCACTGATGTAGGCAACCTAGCAGGACTTCAATAGGGATAAAATTCAGCCTGATAAAACAAACCCCCGAGTCTGACAGATGGCCTTGAATCTGCAGTCGCTCAGCCCTGAGCTGGGGAGAAAGGCAGCAGCGGGAAGCCAGGCAGGGAGCACAAATCCTGCCGCCGTCCTGGCAGGGATCGCTGCCGAGGAGAGCGGGCATGCGGGCAGCCTTCCTCCCCGACGGTCCCCACGTGAGGGTGGGCGCTGGGTGCTGGGAGGACACTCCGGGCAGGGGTAGGTGGTGGTGTTGCCGGTCCCGATCCTGGCAGGGACCTGGGTCTGGGGGTCACCCTTAGTGGGTCCCACACAGCACGGGAGCACCGTCCCTGCTCTCCATCCGTGCAGGGAAGAGGGAAGTTGGCCAAGGCTGCACCGCTTTGGCAAGTCCGGGCTATTTTCGTTTCCCACCCATCTATGCCATGCCGACAAAACTTGTCTCACCTCTGCAGAGTGAATTCCCCGGCCCAAGCCTGTTTGAAGGTCACCAGTAAATTGCTGTAGCAGAGGTGGGCTTGGCTGCTGTCAGAGCTGCCGGGGCATGAGACCAGGCACAATGGCAAACGAGGAGAGCAAGAGGAGGCTTCCACGCCTGTTGAACCACCCGCAGGAAGAATGATTTAAATTATATCTCCCTTTTGGAAGGGACACATTTAAGTGGCAGAGAGGCTCCATGCATGGCAGCAATCGAGTATTAACTCCCTGCATCCAATAGGCGTGAAATTGAATCCTGTCAGACGCGGGGCGGGAGCCAAATGCTGCCCGGCCCTGCCTGCGCAGGCAGAGGGGAGGCTCCTCGCTCCCCTCCCTGCTGCAGGAGCCACCAGCCTGCAGGAGAAGCCCCAGGTGCTCTGCCAGGTCCCGTCCCCAGGAGGGACACGGTGAAGATGTGCCCCGCTGTCTGCTTGCCGTCCCACTGAGCAGAGTTATGAATCAAAGTGGAGTGTTTCCAGATGCAGGCACCAGGAAAACCAGCTTATTTGTTTGAAAAGAGGCTTACATACCCAGCTAATCAACCTGGAAGCATAATAAATGGAGTTGCCTGATGTCCCTGAGAGCATCGGAGGGGACCACAGAGCATCGCCCCAACACCCAGCTCCTGCAAAGGCATTGCAGTTCAGGGACAATGATGGGGAGCCTGGGGGGTCACCAGCCCCGGTACCCCCTGCAGCAGGGACTGTGCATTGCCTGGCCTGGTGACGTGCACCAGGCAGCACATGAGCCCGCCCGGCTTGCCCGCTCCGGCGTTCGATTCTCCGTCAGTTACGGATGTGACGTGCCAAAGAAAGCGTCTGCCAGCAGAACAGCCGGGTCCAGGCTCCATGAACGCTGCCGTCAGCGGCAGGACAGCTTTGGACACTCTCAATCCTGAATGATGAGCATCTTGCAAACGAAGGAGCTCTTTACAGAGATCGTTTCGCTGATGAAGGCTCTCCGAAGGCACATCCATTGGAAGAAAAGAGCATGCTTTAATTATGCTAATTAGAAACTTGGCAGCCTTGGTTGCTTGGTGCTTCTCTGTCTGATGTGGAGACACTTCCCCGTCCCAGTGTCTGCCTTCCTCGGAGAGGGACGGAGGCAGCCGGCTGCCGTGGGCGCACAGGTGCAGGGGTGCTGGGGGGTTGCCCTCACAGCACCGGCCTCATCCAGGCTCTGAGGCGCACTCGGGCGAAGAACGCCCACCGTCCACAGGGCTCTGGACTGGCAGTGCCCTCCCTTCTCCGAGGGCGACATGGACATGCCCTCTGCAAGGCACAGAGCACATGGCAGACCCAAACTGGGCCGGCAACGTTTGCACCTCGGCAGCAAAACTCACCCCACAAGCACAGCACTCTTCCCAAAGCCGCGCTTTCCTCCCTGCCGGTGCCATCTCTCACAGCAGCAAACAGCAAAGCTCTTGTGCTGAAAGCGGGTAAATGTGGCTAAAATACAGGGGCGAAGAGAATAACTCTTGTCCTCCTACTCCAGGCTATAAACTGCCGTGGTCCTAAACTTGACTGACCTGGCCATCGGTTACTTGTCTCCTGTGCATTCGGGAGTGGGCAGGGAACAGGCATTTTCACACCCCGCGCTGTACACGCACAGTATTTATTGCAGGCCAGCGCTGACGGATGGCTCATTCTCACCGCCCGTGAGAATTGCTCTCCTCCTGCTCTGGCTGCTTCAAGGGCAAACAATTCTCTGGACTCAGCCTGAAAAGCTCCAGTCCAAGCATCATTTTTCCCTGGTTTGTTGTTAAAGGATGTGCAAAGCCATTTCAAGTGACAGAGCAATTTCCTTTGTGTCCTGCAAAGCAAAAGGAAAAAAAAGAAGTCAGTGTATTACACACAAATCTGCTTTTCTTTTGCAAGTTTAAATAGTAACAGCTTAATGTTCAGCAAACCCACTGCTGTAGTAATTCCGCATCAAAGGCTCAGTGTCACAGGCATCATTTTGCTACAGCCACCTAATAATGAACAATTTCTATAGCGTTTTGAGATTAGATTAAAACTGAACCACAAACCAACACCTCATCCAGGCAGTGTTTGTAGGTTAGACTTCAGAGGCTGAAGGTGGTGATGATGCTAAGCAGGGCTGGACTCCTGGCACGGGTGCTGGGTGCCCTGCGGGGTGTCCCTCCCTCCAAGCGCTGCCGCTGTCCCTCCCTGCTCGTGCCATCGGCTGGCTCTGCGCTGGGCGAGCCGGGGTCCCCTTACCTGCAGACCCCACACCCTCATGGGCGCTGGCACGTCCTCCAGCGCCGTGTGCTGAAGGAAGGAGCAGAGAGGCGACCGAGCTGCGATGCTGTGGGAGGAAGCCATGCTGCGATGCTCTTCCTGCTCGTTCGTCTGCCTTCACCCCCGATCCGTGTCCTGCTCGCTGTCTTACAGCCCTGTCCCCCACGCTTCCCATCACTCCCACGGCACAGACCCACTCTGCCTCCCCTGCTGCCTGTGCCGTGAGAGCTGCCTGCCCAGGGCCACGGGATCCTGGCGTTCCCACCACGTCAGTGCTGCCACCGCGCTGAAGTTTAATCAGATTATATCAGCTTTCCCAGCTTGTTTGGACAATTAACTCAATGAGTCCTACCAACGGCACACACACAGAGAAATTCCTCACAGTGAGCAGCTCTGTGGTTGCTCTCCCCCACCCTGTGCCCTGGCCCCCGTGGGCCACGTCCCCCCGTGTGCCATGTCCCCCCTCTGCAGCCCCTGCCCTGGTCACCCCCACATCCACCGCAGCCTCGGCTGGGGGTCCCCAGCCTTCGACCCCAGCCACGAGCATCCAGCGCTGCCGGGGGGGCTGCAGGCAGCCTCCGGCTCGCAGCCTGGCAGCAGGCAGGCAGTGATTTGTTCGCAGTTGCACTGCATCTTTTTTACAGCTGTTTTATTTCTCTGGAGGCTCCAAAAGCACCACCCAGCTCTGGAGCTGCTGGTCCCAGTTTCATTTATGAAGCAATTGCTGGCAGGGCCAGCACTCAGGATCAGATTCAGTATGCCATCAGCGCTGGATGTAATTGCACACAAGAGCTCGTTAGAGCTGCAGCAGCATCCAGGTGATCCCGGGGGTTTCCTCCTCATCCTGTGTCTGAAGCTGGCTCTCGCTGATGGCCCCCAGGACTGCCAGCACCAATCCTGCTCCCATCGACTTCGCAGAACCTCCTGCCCAAGCAGCCAGCTTCCCTCTGCAGCCCTTCCCGTGGTGCCTCCTCCGAGCGGGGTGGTTTGTGGGGGGGCGAGGACAGGTTCAGCATCACTCGGGCCAAGAAGTTCATTGGCAAAAAGTTCCCATTCCTGCCCAGCTTGGCCAGTGCTGCTTTGTAAGATTTTTCCCTGAACTGTTTGTTCGAATATATTATTAAAAAATTCCAGACAAGTTGGAAGGGCAGACCATGAAGATATCTCTTCCAAACGACACAATCTGTGATTTTTCTTTTTTCATCTGAAAGCACAGAAGGGAGTACAGGGTTTTTGTAAACTATTTTTTTTTCTTTGAGTTGCATACTGGGGAGAAGAGGCCCTTCACTTAATTTCTGAAATTGCAAGGACTGCAATGACGGCACAGCGCACTGCAGTTTGCCAGTTTCAAGGGAAAAAAAAAAAAGATTTTAAAAAATGTAAGCATGCTTTCTTACTGGGGTTGCACTGAGCTCTGAGAGAACTGCATGTGCTCACAGAAAGCGCTGCTAACAGCCAGCTCTGTAGGGACCCTGAGAACGTGCTGCCGTGGCGAAAGCTGGCCCCATGCTTCCCAAAGTGAAGTGCGTGTCCAGATAAACATCTGAAATAAACCATCTGCATTGCACGTGCAAGGACACCCGCCTACGACCGGTCGGGGAAGGTTTGGGTGAAGCACAGTCCCCATGGCCAGGCCACGCTGGGGCTTGGTGTGGGGTGTCTTCCTTGCTGCTGAGGTCTGAATCCGACCCCAGGAGATTCCAGTCCCTGTCCAAAGGAGCATGAAATCCGTCTGGGGAGCAAGACTCACTGCAAAGAGCAAAGCACGGGGTGTCCCAGCCCCGCAGCGATGCACAGCCCGGGGCTCCCCACCCAGCCTGGTCCTCGAGCGCTGCATTACCTCCCTGGTACCAGCTTTGCCAGCTGGGAAGGGGCAGGATCCGATCACCAAACACACGTACCTGGCTGCGGTGCATGGCCGGGTGTGTGCCGGGGTGGTGGTGGTGAGACATGTAAGAACTACAAAATGCATTGATTTTTGTTTCCAGAAATAACAGAATCATTAGAAAGGCCGATTTTAAACTAATTAGAGGTAATTTCTTCATTTGCTGTCTTCTTGCATTAATTGCATCAAGCAAAAGAGAGACCTGGAAGCGCAGGGAATGTCACCTTGTGCAGAGCTGCCTGCTGCCTGCCAGGCTGCCGGCAGCGCGGAGCTGCCTGGGAGCGAGGAGTTGCTGGGAATTGCTGACAGCCTACGGGCGGCCGAGCAAACTGCTGATGTGAACCCACATCCGGAGGTTTTGCATTCATCTGTGACAAGGAAAATGCCTCTTGCTGCAAGGCTTCGGTTTAAATTAGAAATGAACATGAAGAATCCAAAAGGCAAAAAATGCTGAAAACCACCCAATTTGCCTTTTCAAGCCACTGCTGCAGTGCGGCCGCCCCGGAGGGTCCAACGAGGTTGTGCAAATTGGTGCCAATGTCCCAGCTGAGCAAGTGACTTAGAAATCACTGATGGAAAGGAGAGATTTGTTCATGTACCTGTATAATTTTGCCACAAACCTCTGATAAATGAGTAAGATTGGGTCTCTTCTAGGAAAGAGGGCTGAGGCTGAAAAAAGTGCTTTTTGTGAGTGCAGAGAGATGGGGAGGCTGGCAGGGTCTCGGGTGAGAACCCCCCAGACATGGGGGCTGCGGGGGGAGCGCTCGGCTCTGCTTCCATGGACCTGCTCTCGCTACGGGGAAGGAAAGACAAGAAGAGGCTTATGTCAAAGAAGCAAATATTTTATTGTGTAAAAACCAAGCAGACATCTGAATACAGCCTCCCATTGCCACACACACCGCAGCGCTGCCTTGCATGCCTGTGGGATGTGCCCAGATGTCCCAAACAGGCAGGAGCCGTGAAAGCACGTACGGATCTGTCTTCAAATATCTATGGAATTATAAAATCTTCAGAGCTCCACTGTTGCTGGGTGTCACACCGAGACCCAAAAGCATCCTTCAGCCATTCGGCTGATTTTTGAGCAGTGTTACGTGGGATGAGACATCTGGGCTGCACCTTCTGGGTTAAAAAGGAGGGGGTTTGGTGTTTCTCCAGCTCTTCACAGTGTGGCCTTCCCCCGGCCAGCGTGGCATGTTATCAGGCATCTCTGGCAGCCGCTGGGTTTTAATTACAGCACCAGCTCCTGAGTCAAACAACTGCAGGAGAAAAAGAAAGTCCCTCGTCCCCGCGGCTGGCCCTGAGCAAAGCTGCGGTGATGGAAACAGAGCAGGAGCATAAAGAAACCATGGTATGTTTAAAAACCTCCAGCATCCAGACAAAGCGAATTGCAAATTAACTGAAGCAGCACGGGCACCGGGATGAGCGCTCAGCGGCGCTCAGGAGGATGTGTCTGCCGGGTGGGGTGGTGGGAGCTGGGGGGCACGATCTCTGGGAAACCAGGAGGCTGGGGCCCCCAGTGGACTCAGAGCTGGTGTTGTGGCCAGCTCTGGGGCTGTCCCCAGCACCGGCAGTGTCCCAGTTGCCCACCCCCCTGCAGCTCTGAAGGGGGCAAGGAGAGGGCAAGGGGGGTGCCATCCCCAGTGCCACACACCCTGCGGGTCATCCCTGGCACTGTCCTGGCTGCTGCAGAGTGGGGAGCACAGCCAGGCATTGGGGCTAAAGCCGGGCCAGTGCCTCCCCTACCCTGGGCTGCTCCGGCGTGCTGGGGGGAGCTTGGGAACACCCGCTGGCCTGGGGCACCCTGTCCCCACGCATCCCACGGCATCAGTGCAGGCACCGCATGGGCTGGAGGGGCAGCGGCTCGGGGCCAGCACCACAAACCTGCCACCGCTGCTCTGAGCTAGTGCCAGTCAGCAGCTGAGCACGGTTACCTTAGTCTTTCCCCAGATACTTCCTCATGATGCTGTTGACATCATCTTCCTTCCCTTCTGCCTCTGCCCGGCGGCTTGCCCCGCTGCTCTGGGTGCTGGCTTTGCTGCTGCACCCCTCCCCATCCCCTCTTTGGGGCCGGCGCTTGATGCTGTCGGCGCTCCGGGAGGAGAGGAGGGAGCCAGAGGATGAGGAGGAGTCGGAGAGGTCCCCAGGGTCCTCTCGGGGGGCTGGGCTGCGCTTGGCCGTGCTCTTCATCTCAGAGGACACCGAGCTGCCTGCTACAGCCTCATCCTGGAAGCGGACGGTGAGGGGCCGGTGGCCGTCCTTTCTGTCCCTCCTGTTCTTGGCCAGACTGCTGGTGGAGCGGGATTTGCGAATGGCCGGGAGGAAGTCATCAAAGTCGACGTTGGTTCTCCTCTCATAGTTGAGAGTGGGTATTCTCCAGCTGAAGGGGTCGCTCCCCTTCCCCTCGCCCAGCCCCTCGCTGGATAGCGAGCTCAGGAGCCCCCCAGAGCCCCTTCCCACCTCCTCATCTTCCACTGATGGCTCCAGGCAGCTTCTCCAGGAGCTTGGACGCAGCGTGCCCAGCACCTCCATCCCTGCAGCTGGAGAGCTCGGCCGGCGGCCGGAGCTGTCAAGGGTTTGCAGGAGGGAGTCATAGGAGCCGAACTTTGATGCTCTTTTTAGCACTGGAGAGCGTGCTGGCTCGGCCGGCTCCGAGGCCATGCTCCGCAGGCTGGAGGAGCGCACGAGGCCGGCGCCTGCTCCTTCGCCTTCCCCTGGCTGATTCCCGTCAAGCTTCCTCGGGGAATCCTCCGCCACTGGGAAAGCCCTGCAGCGCCGCAGGGCTGCGGCACCAGTGGTGCGGTAAATGGGGAGGGGAGAGGTGTCACCCAGTGCCGGGCGCCCTTGCTCCCGCTCTGCTCCCCGCTGCCGCCGCAGCTCCTCCACGTACTCGGAGAGGGCGGCTGACGAGCTGGGCGCTGGCCCTGCCGCTGGAGAGAGCCCTCTCCTCCTCGGCACTGTCGGAGACAGCGGGCTGGGGAACCTCCCATCCGGAGCGGGGGAGCCCCCCCGCCGCAGCATCAATGGGGACGTCTCTCCTATCCTATCCACAGGCTTTTTCGGGCTCTCCAGTTCCTCTTCATCTGCCAGAGGTTTTCCGTATTCCCGTCTTCTAGCACCAAGCAAGGGACTCACCATCCTCCCCAGGTCCGCAGCATCGACAGACCTGGCAGTGCTCAGGGAAGAAGCCGGCCGGCTCGTTGCTGGTTCCTTGGTGTCTCTGCTCACCCTAAACAACAGACACTGATGTTAGTTTAAGCTGTGTGATTTCCAGTGATTGTAACGTCATTCAGCAAGGACAAGGCTGAGCAGTGAAAAGCCGGTATTGGCATGGTAGTCTCAGAATAAACTCCTGCTGCCGCATTGAGCAGTTGGGCAATGCCCAAAGATTTTATCTTAAATAACTCTAAGTCAGTGAGCCTGGCTAAATCCACAGCGTAGGGTGTGTGGTGTGACTGTCTTTAGCCCTGCCAAACCAATACATACCTCCAAATGTCCTTTTTTCTTGACAGGTTACAGCAATATGTAGGATTTATTTTATTTTTGTCAAAGCCAAAGATTATTCACTAAAATTTTATGAAACCAGCTCACAGAGTGCCCTGAATGCATCTTGATGTTATTGCAGGGCATGTTTCACCCAGATTCCTGCTGGGGAAGGAAAACGATTGTGAACTGCAAGAGCCAAGTGATGCCTGGCCGGGGCGGCTCGTTGCCAGAAGCGATGTGTGGGGACGGGCCCTCACCCTGCAAACGGGGGCTGACGCAGATGGCAGGAACCGTGTGGGCTCCGCTCGCCCAAGAGGAGCCACACCGGTCACCGTCACAGCAGGACACCATTCCCAGGACATGCAGCCCTCACCTGGCAGGCTGAGGGACAGTCTGTAGGGTTGGTTTAGCCAGAACATGGTGCCAAACTGGGGATGGCAGCAGCTCAGCACAGGCAGCTGTTGCTCTTTCTACCAGGATTGCAGCTTGTGCAGAGTGCATATGTGGAGCAGCAGAAAAGCCAATAATAATAATAATAATAATAATAATAATAATAATAATAATATGGCATGCCCCTCTGTGCTGAGAGCAGAGCAGCACACAGCAGGTCTGTGGCTGGGACCAGCCTGCCAGGAGACGATGCCCAGGAGGAGCCTTGCTGGCCAGCTGGTTTTCCCGATTTAACTCCTGCTCCTTGCCATGGGGCTGCAAGTGCTGCTCTGGGACCACTGTGGTGACACCGTTGCCACCCCTGCACTGGCCGCTTGCTGAGCAGGACAGGGACGGGGTGGCAGCGTGGCAGGAGCAGGGTATGGTCCTGCCTTCCCCCAAATCCTGCCTGTCCCTCCTCAAAGCACTCGATGGCACTGAGCACCCTCTCTGCCAGGACAGGAGCTCGGGAGCATCTCCCTGGGCACCGCGGGATGCCAATGCAGCACCTGTTCAGCTGCTGAAGCCCCTCCCAGGCAGCCAGATCCTGGCACATGCAGGCTGCAGAAAGGGCTTCTCTGCGCCAAGCCTGTCCCTTCCTTGTGCAGCTGATGCACAGAGATGGGGAGGGGGGCTGCAGTCACCGGTGGGCTCGGTGTCACTGCTGACACTAAGCTCCCAATGTGACACTTTACATGCCCCCCCCTCAAGCACCTACATTGGCTTGAAGGGCTGAAAAGCTGTATTTTCTGCCTGTCCCACTGTAGGGAAAGGCAAAGGGCCTCTTTGCCAGGACATGTCTCTGCAGAGCTGCGCCGTGCCTCTCCTCGGTACATCGCCTTAGATCAATGATAGCCAGTTACTATCTATAGGCTGCTCGCGCGCAGCCGCTTGCCGGTGAGACGAGGAGCGTAGGCGCCTGCGAGCGATGAGTTTTGACAAAGGCTGTGCCCAGTGCTGGCAGCTGCCAACACTGCCGGCGGATTATCCCCACTTGCAGATACCCCCGGCATCGCTCAGCCAAAGGGGACCTGGAATTGGCCTTAATGAGAAGGCTGCCAGGATGTGAATTTGTCTGAGAAAGAAAGGAGGCGGGAAAAAGAGAGCGAAGGGTAGAGTAATGCAGCAGAACCTAAATATAAATACATCTCCGGGAGGCCAGCAGGCTTCGAGGTGCGGGAGCACTGGTCAAGTTTTACATCGCTGGTAGTGAAGCATCCTGCCCCGGGAATGCTGGGGTTGCCATGGGAACGGGAGGAGAGTGGATAATCCAGCCACTGTGCGGGACCCATTCAGACCAGGCTCTGCTGACCCGTGAAATAATTTACATGCCGGGATGGGTCAAAGACAAACTCCACAGCTGGGAAACGCAAGCAATTGCAGAAGTGATGGGGTAATGGAGCGGTTTCATGTCCCCGGCGCCCACCGGCACAGCCCAGGGCATGGAGAAGCCCGCCTGGCCCCAGCACTCACCGCCATGCCGTGTGCTCACGGCTCGTTAAATGAGCCCAAACCATTTGATTATCCAATGCAAAATGAATTAACCAGAGATTTAATGTCCCTGGAATGCAGCAACCTCCAGGGCTACCCCGCACCACTGCACCCGACATTGCTGAAGCCTCACGGCTGATTAATAGTTTGAGACATTTCGATAATGCTGGTTTTTAGGATCCTAAATTGCATCTTACCTAAATAGCTGGTGTAATCCTTCCATGAGAATTTGTACGGAAATTGCTCCAATCACTCTCTACATTTCCAAATAATATTGTAAACTGACTGCTGCACGACCGGCTTTCATAAATTAAACAGCCAGCTTCAATATTTTTCTTTGTTTTTTTAAGACTGAGATAAAAGTGAGCCGGAGAGGTAAGAAACACTAATGGACTGTGAACACGGACGGTTTACATGCTGCTATTTATTGTCCTCTTCAGCATGATGGACAGTTACTATTTTTATTAAAATCTTTAGAGCCTGAAATAGAGTGAGAGCTGCAAACACGGGATTGTTCCTCCAGCTCCCACGGCTAGTACGAGTCCGGCCGCCGAGGCCTCTCAGCCCCTGGGGTCCCAGCAGGGACCTCCATGTAATGGAGCATCTCCCGTCCAAGCTCTCCATGCCTTGGTTTTCAGCAGAAGAGCTGAAGCCCAAGACCACCCCATCCATCCTCGTCTCTCTCAACAGTTCCTATTAGCTGCATTCATCAAGCAAAGCCCAGCCGCACGTGCCAGGGAAAGGGCTGGTTTCCCCAGGGAAGCCGCATCTCTCCGGGCATGGCTCAGCAGCCCGTGGCCAGTGTGTGTTAACCATGAGCAGCATCAGCTGCCTGGCGAGCGCACGTGGGACCTGACTGGGTTTTAAACGAAAATGCAAATGCTCCTTGGGTTTACACTAGTAGCAAAAAGGCACTGCGCAGTGGGGAAACACTGCAGGGATTTCTCCACTTTTGGTGCTTTTCCTCTTGCTTTCCAGCATCTCAAACACTCAGGTCCTTCCAGCAAAACCCATTATTGCTTCCCCTCCTAGGAAGCCAAAACCTGCTTCGCCCACCTCCGGAGCCCCTCTCACGGCAGCTCCAAGCTGCCGCCCACCCCGGCACCAGCCACCGCCGCTGCCTGCCCCAGCGTGTGCGAGGGCGGCAGTGCCTGCTCCCATGCCATGGGTGCACTGAAATCACACCTCCCTTTCAATTAATTACTTTCTGCAAAAGGAGCCTGAGGACCACAAGGTAATTTCTCCCATGCAACAGGTTTCTGATGGAACAAGCCCAGAGGCCGGTGCTGGTGCTGCTGCATCCTGCTGGGCTGCTGCAGCCGGGGAGGATGGACTGCTGTCCCATGTCACTGGTGAAGCTGTGCCACCGTGGCTGCACCCCACACCACTGTACCAGCACCCCGTCCTCATCATTTGTTCCTTTAACCGTACCTTGATGGCTACCAAAAAAACCCACCCCAAAATCATGGCTAATCTTCTCTTGGCCGTACTCAAGCCTCCTCACAAGGCAGGGCACAAGTGTGAGACGGTCCCGTCCCATCCTGCAGCATCCTCTGCTCATCCAGAAATCCCAGGCTAAGGGCTGACGTGCTGGCAATAACTCCCAGGGCTTGGAATAACCCCCAGGAGCCCCAGGCAGCACCGGTGGTGGGTGATGCTGCAGGAGGCAGGACCGCGAGCATGCTACAGCCGCCGAGCAAACCACCGCTCCTCGCCTCAGCATCAGAGATGATTTTCCTCAGCCAAAGGCAAAAGCAGGGCCCGATGCAGAACTCAGAAGGCATCTGTAAGCCAAACAGAGTTCTGCAATATGCCATTCACACCAAAGCAAATGACATACAACAATAATTAGTGAAGATTACATAGCAATTAACATGATTACAATTATGCTAGTTGAAATAATTTATACAATAAAAATCCACACATGCATTGCAACACATGACCAGGGATGAAAGTGTGGCTCGGATGCTTTTTCTGGTAGCTCATAAATAAAGCCAAGACAACTCCATTTCAGGGAGAGAAAAGAGACTGGCCTAATTTCTGTCAGAAGAGGATTTTCTTGTCACACCATCATCTACAGAAGAGCTCCCAGTTTCTCATATAATGATTTGCTTTTGACACAATAATGTTTAAAAATAAACGTGTCGGATCCCCACCAGCCTTGGGACCCGGGCTCCTGCTTTCCCGTACCGAAGCAGGAGGGGGAAGGATGCCGGGGTGATGCCGGGGCTGCGGATGCCGTGGTGCCATAGGATGCGGGAACAGAGAGGCAGGGCCCTGTGCCGCAGGGCCCTGTGCCGCAGGGCCATTCCCTGCTGCACCTCAGGATCAGCCCCTCTATCGCAATGCAACCCTGGCCCGCCTGGCGAGGGGCAGAATAAATGCATAAAGTTTTGAATTGGCTTCCTAAGAAAAAAACCTAATAGTTTATTCCAACTCTGCAATGTGCTGTATTTATTGAGGCTTAGCCCTGCTGGCCAACATTTTGTACAAGCACTTAAATAGCAGAGAATTAAAGAAAATGTTAATCAAATCTCTCATTCCTGTACACTACACTGACGATAACAGCCTTCTATGCTTTCCTCTGGCTTTTGGCAGCTGTTTGTTCAGGAAATATCCCATATGTAGTGCTGAGAAGCGAACGCTAGGAAGATTCATTTTTCATTACTGAGTGCTTGTGTAAGACAAAGGAATCTTAATAAGGAAGAGCTCGTTTCGCTGATCTCATTTTTATTACCTTACCAGTCTCATCGTCTGTTTGTTTGCATTTCACATAGCCTCCTGTCTAATATTTCCATCTTAGATTAGCTGAAGCCAAACACAGCTACGACACCAGGATTTGCAATTCAACTCTTCGTGATCCCCAGGACAGAGGCAGATTGTCACACTATCTCCAGGTCTAGGTGCAAATTACCTCTCACAATGGCCACGGTCAGTCCAGTAAGTTATTTTTATTAATCCCCAAACCTACATACCTGCTCTTTTATTATAAATCCAGTGTGTTTCAGCTCAGAAAGGTGATATTAGCCATAACTCCTGATTTGCTGCCAGTCATTTATGATCAGAGTTGGGTCATTTGGACCAAAACCCCCTAAGCAGTACTGGGGAATCACTTTACTGGTGGGTGCGGGGTCCCAGCGAGCTCAGACGGCTGCTCTCAGGGCTCCCACCCATCACCTCCCCGCAGGTCCCAGCCTTGCCTGACCACCCGTAAATTCTGCCAGCAATGGACTGCTTCAAACGGCTCCAGCATGCTCGAGGTATCCCCTGCCAGGGGACTCGCTCTTCAGAAAATTAATTCTGGCAATAGTTATTTTACTGTACATAGCAGGTCAATGCAGTGGGGACAGATCTTGCCAGAATTAGAGCAGGGAGCTTCATACTAATGTCTGCAATGAAACGGCAGTCTGCAAACCCTATCAAACCCTCTTCGCTTGGAGCATCTGTCTATGGACCTGCACATCAACAGGGAGCAGGCGGGTGCCTCAGCGAGCTGTGCTGTGCGTCAGCCCAGCCCCCACCCTGGTTCTGTGGAAAATGGGGGGAAAAGCTGGGAAAATAGTGATGCCCATTCCAATACACCATCCCTGGGAAAGCAGTGTGATGGGGAGGCCCCAAGTCAGGGGCTGCAGGCAGGGGTACCACCAGGGCTGCAGGCAGGGGTACTGTGAAGGCTGCAGGCAGGGGTACCACCAGGGCTGCAGGCAGGGGTACCGCCAGCCCTGCCTGCCCTGAATTTGGCTGGTCAGTCTTTCCACCCACGTGCACTGCCAGCTGCCACCATGTTTCACGGCAATCAATGCTACAGATCATGCGTTATGCAAAAAAGCGTGCTTCTGTTTGTTACAAAGCTATTGTTCTGCAGATCTTTGCATGCAAAGTAGGGAAACTACCTTCCCTACATGGGGATGATGCTCTCTGGAGCCACTTCAGCCCCACGCTGCTCCCAGCCCCAGGACTCAAAGCTCCAGCTCTGCTCACCTGTGGTTCTCCCAAGCCTCCAAGGAGACCCCATGACTTCCCTGTCCCCACCACCTCCCTTTGGGGATACAGCGACCAGACCCTGATTTACAGGGCTTTTCAAAACTCAACCCATGCAATTGCTTCACACATGAAACACAAAGAACCGGTTTGTCTGCAACGCTGTGGTGCTGGGGACGGCTGTAAAACTGTGGGTTTGTCTCTGGGCTGGAGAGTCCCTCCAACGGGCACCCGGGCAAGGCAGCCTTGATTCGGGCTGGGCACCTGGGCACCCGCCAAGCCCCGGGCAGCTCTGCTGCCGAGCACCCTGGCGTGGCAGCGGGAGCTGAACCGAGGCAGTTTGGCCATGCGAGTGCTTGGGCCACTCTCCAACTCCCTCACAGCCCATTAGCATTACCATCAAAAATTAACATATTTTATATTAGAACTGTATAAATGCATACTGTTTCCTCAGCAGTGAAAGGCGAGCATATGGCATACAAATCCTCAAATAGGCTGCATCGCCACTTTAAATTATCTCTAGAGAATACATCAAGGGATATTATACTGCTTGAAGCATGTTTTTGATGTAGTGACTTTCATCTAGCATTTCACTGATCCTGGCATGGCAGCGACTACTTTCCTTGATTTGATGTTTTGACCTTAAATACCATGGGTCCCCCAAACCTCCTTTCTGCATGTCCTGAAAGAAGCACGGCCGAAGCACCCGCCGTCCCCGGGCCAGCATCTGCAGCACCCCTGGGTGAGCTGCAGGGGCTTCCCTGTCCCCAGGCAGCTGCAGGCATTGCAGTGGTGCCACCGTGGTGCTCCTCGCTGTGCCGTGGGATCTGTCACCCGTAAAGGGTGACTGTATTTTTCCCATGGGAAAATAAAAGCCAAAGAGAGCATGTGGGAGCCCCTGAGGATACACAGTGGTTTGGGATGCTTGGCTCTGCTGAGGGAGTTACGGGCTGCACCCACTGCATGTGTCCCCCCATTCAAGGGGCCACAAGCAGCCACAGCCCCCGGCAGGCAGGAGCTAGGAGAGCAGGCAGGAGCTAGGAGAGCAGGCAGGAGCTAGGAGAGCAGGCAGCACCTGCCCGCTGGGCTGCAGGGTCAGGCCATGCAGACACTTGTGACGGGAGAGCAGCTGCTGGGGCTGACAGCTCTGCCTGCTGTCCTTGACACCCCGACGGGGCAGGGTGTCCGCAGCCACCTCTCTGCACCTGAACGCTGGGAAATCAGCACTGCCTGCAGCCTACTCCTACCTCTCACACTTTTTTTTTTAAAATAAAAATACAGGAGAGTTTAAAATACCTTTGTGATGGCTTGCTCCTGCAAGATATTTTTCTGCCCTCCATGCATCTGCAAGATGCTGGAGCTGGCACCGAGCGCCTGCCGTTTCCCCAGAGGAAAGCTGTGGCAGGCGCCCTGTGCAGGGGGAGCAGCCGTGCGTCTGTCACCGCTGGAGGTGGCCGTGCCCAGGACAGGCTAGGGGTCCCTTACCTTGGGTCCTGGGTGCTGCGGCTGCTGACAAACTGTGATGAGAGGCTCCCGGCCACGCTGGCACCTGATGGAGAAGACCAGCCCATGGATGACCCCGGCCAGGACTTGATGCTCTCTGCGGGCTCCAGACTGAGCGTGGAGCCGATGCTGGAGCAGGCGTCCCTGTGGGAAGAGATGAGACACCGTTAGCTCTGCAAGCACAGGCAAGCAAGGGCTGACGGCACTGGGAAGGGGTCCTGGAGCACATGTGAGGGTAAGGCCAGGCACAGACCGGGGGCTCCTTCACAGCTCCAGCAACGGCAGCTCCAGCTGGTGGGCTCTGCTTTGGCTGTTTTGTGGCACGGGCACAGATTGGATAAAACAGACCTTTCCAGGCAACCTGGTCCTTGTGCCATTGCTGCTGCCTTTAACTATTTCCCTCATGCTTTTACAAGTGCCCTGAAGCCTGCAGACAGTGGGCAGGAAAACCCCACTGCTGCCTGCAGTGCCCTGGGACCGGAGCTGCAGTGGCAGAGCCGGTGTGACCCCAAGCACCCCACTGTGCCCTACGCACCCCTGGGCTCCCTGGGGCCAGAGCTACCCCTGCCCGCCCACCAGGAGCTCACACTCCAGCTGCAGCAGATTAAATCCTTCAGGATCTCCATTTTGCTTCGAAGCTACAGATGAGCTTCATATTCTCAAAGCACAGCCTGGAGGAATGAGCGCATCCCACCCAGTTTAACAGACAGAGCTCCCAGGGAAAGCGAGCAGGTCAATGGGCATGGGGGGCACACAGAGCCAGCGCATCCGAAAGCCCATCTGTGCCCGAGTGGAGCGCGGTGCCTCAGCAGGCTGCGGGCAGCTGGTGGTCCATAACCCATCGCACAAGCCAGCGCAGGCTCCTGTCCTTCAGCTGGCATCTCCCCAGGGCTCACTCACGTCTCCCTCCTGGAGCAGAGCGACTCCCGCGCCGTCTGCACGCTGCAACCGAGGGACAAAAGATAGAGTCAGCCGCGGCACTGCCGAAGGCTCACACGGCCTCCCCAAGGCCACCGCATGAGTATGATGAGATGAAAACTTCCCAGACTAACTGTATCAAAGCTTGCTGCTATCGCTGCCAGTACCATCAGAACAGGGTTTTCCCTGAGCTGGGCAACATGCCCTCCCAACAGCCCGAGCAGAGCTGCAGTAGGGCCCGGGGCAGCGATGGGGCTGTTCCCAGCACGCTGCATGGCTGAAGACCTCCTCACCTGCTCCCTGCACCCTTCAGGCCCTGGGCTGCAAGAGGGACCCCAGTGCATGCACCCCTGTCACAGAGATGGGTGCTGCAGCAGCGTATGTTGCATTTGCACTCGCAGAACACCTCTGCTGTGCCTGCGCTGGTGAAGGGCAGGGAGCAAAATACACCGCTTTTCCTGCACGCAGCCGCTGCGGATGTACCTGCCGGGAAGCACGTCTCACCTCCCACTAATGTGTCAATTGTATTGGAAATCACTTTTTTTTTTTAAGAAGCGAATTTCTCAGCTCACGGTTTCTATCTCACCCTTCCCTGGTTTAATCACTACATAAAGAAAATCTCTTCTCACGGCATGGTGACAAGCACATCTCTGCCTTTTTTTTTTTTTTAAATGCATTTATCTATTTTGTCTCCATTTATCAAAATGCCCCTTTAGCAGTGTAGCAGAGGGGAAAATTGGAGGGCTGTAGAAATAACACCTGAAAAATTCACTGGAATTTGTTTCCCATTTTTTCCTAGTAAAATCCTCTACCCAATCCACCCAGCTTCACTGGTTCCTCCAGGCCCCCAGCTCCTGTGGCTGAACAAAGTGCAGGATTTTCAATCCATAAATCCAGTGCTGGGGCACCCGCTGACACGTGGCAGCATGCCACGCTGCTAGGGACAGGAGCTAACTCTGCAAATGGGGCTATTTCCACCCTTTTTGCTTACTTTAAGCTGGGCCACACAGTATGATTTTAAGGGTGACACTTTTTCATTAAACCTTTCATTAACATGAAGTTTCTTGTCCATAAACATGTGCTGCTGCAGTGAAAACACTCGAGGATGCAGACGTGCAGCTACAGCCACCCTGGCATTGCCCTTGCACAGTGCAGCGTCCTTCCCCACCATAAAGCATTTGAGCCTGCCCCTCTGTCCCTCCGCAGCCCCCCCAGCCGCCCGCAGCTCCCCAGCCCCCGGCGCTCCTCGCCTCACCTCTCGGCATCGCTCTCGTCGCTGGACCGCAGCTCCTCCAGGGCCACCTGTAGGTCGGCGATGCGCCGGATGGAGGTCCCCAGGTCAGCCTGCAGGACCTGCCGCACCGCCGCTAGCTCCACCAGCTGCTGCTCCTGCGCGGACGGCACCGGGTTAGCACCTGCACCCCAACACGGCACCCCAAGCCGCAGAGCAGGCAAGCAAGGCGTCTGCTGAAATTCCCACCACCGCAGTGCTCTCTGTGCCCTGCCAGGGCTTGCTGCCTGCCACTGCACCCTGTTGTGTGTGTAATAGCTTGTAAAATGCAAACTTCATCTTACATGAGAAGAGGAGCAAGTGAAGCTGAACCCCTCTATGACCAACCAACATCCCTCACAATGGAAAAAGGCTCAGAGGAGATGAGCCAAAAATCCTGGGTGCTGGGCAGAATGTAAGGAGCCAGCAGCGATTACTGTGCGGAAACCAAACTTAACCCCAGGGAGGGGAGGGTGACCTCGGTTTTAGGCACATGGCTGCACCAGGGCATCATCAGGCTGTACAAACAGTCTTCCTGGCTCTCTAATTAGTAGAGAGTAATGTCTTCCTGAGCCAGCCAGACCAGCGTGGGGGAAGCATATATGTAGCTCAGCTCAACATAGAATATAAAATCATAGGATCATAGAATCATTTAGGTTGGAAAAGATCTTTAAGATCATCGAGTCCAACCGTTAACCCAGCACTGCCAAGCCCACCACTAAACCATGTCCCTAAGCACCACATCTACACATCTTTTAAATACCTCCAGGGATGAGGACTCAACCACTTCCCTGGGCAACCTGTATAAAACCTGGACAAGTAATAAAACAAACTTTGAAGACAGCAATGGGCTTGGGCTGGCTTCAACCCACACATCCCTTCCTGGCAGCTGGGCATGCCCAGCGCCATAGCGGTGAGCATATAGAGACCGGGGACGGGCATCACGTCTGTGTAGTGACTTGAGTGTATGCTGCAATTACTGTATTGTGCCCATGCTGTGATTTCAGTACATCGCTGTATCACTCTGATAAATCAAAATGTAATGCCACTATACCAAATGAGTTAATCTGATATTAAACATTAACCCCCTACACCCCATGTGGAACATGTATCACAGAATCACAGAATCATAGAATCGTTAAGGTTGGAAAGGACCTCTGAGATCATCGAGCCCAACCTGTTAACCTAACTGCCTGGTCCACCTCGAAACCATGTCCATAAGCACCACATCCACACATTTTTTGAATACTTCCAGGGACTGTGATTGTGCCACTTCCCTGGGCAGTCTGTTCCAATGCCTAACCATTCTCTCCATGAAGAAATGTTTCCTAATATCTAATTTAAGTCACCCCTGGCACAACTTGAGCCCACTTCCCCTTGTCCTGTCCCTTGTCACTTGGGAGAAGAGACCGACCCCCACCTCGCTCCAGCCTCCTTTCAGGCAGTTGTAGAGAGCGATAAGGTCTCCCCTCAGCCTCCTCTTCTCCAGGCTAAACAACCCCAGCTCCCTCAGCCGCTCCTCACAAGACTTGTGCTCCAGACCCTTCACCAACTTCATTGCCCTTCTCTGGACGCGCTCCAGCACCTCAATGTCCTTCTTGTAGTGAGGGGCCCGAAGCAAAACACACCCAGTGTGAGAGCACCATGTCCCTGCCGGGGACAGAGCGGGGCACAGACCTCAGGGATGCTCCCGGGTGCTCGGGGCTGCTGCCCCACTCACACACACCATGCCCCTGCTTGGAAACGAAGCCCTTTCCAGAAACACTGGAGAAGATAAGAAAACACAGAAACTCTGTTCATAATTTAAACTACAGGGAGGAAAAGCCAGACAAACAGCATAACCCGTATGGCTCCGTGGACCCAGCATCATCCACAGCCAGGCAGCCTCACGGTGCACGGAGGATGCTGACCCAGCACTGCCCGCCCGCCACAGCTGAGCACCACCGTGTTCATCAGATTCCAAGTCCTTTCAGCCAGGAAGGAAATCTTTGTGCAGTTTTCTAAACCATCACATGGCAGAGAGAGAAAGAGAGTGAGCGTGAGCTGCAAATTCACCGTGATTGAAGCTGCCAGCTGTAAAATTGCCATCTCGGTGGTGACAAGGTGAGAGATGATTTGCAGTGCGGGCTGCGACAGGCCACGGCGCAGGAGCCGGCAGACTGTCAGAGTAAATAATGAAAGCCCTGGGATCATCGGGCACGCGGGCCTGAGGGAAGAGCATTTCAGTTCATAAAAACATGCAAAGAAATATCCCAGTTCAGGTTGCACAGCATCACAGTTGCTTCTAGAAATGCGCTAGTATTGGTAAAACCCCGAACGCTGCCAAGAAGCTTTCTGAAACTCAGGGTTTCCGAGCCTATTGCTTCCCTCCTGGCTCAGGCAAATGCAGAGGGTGGAAAGGACCCGTTTTGCTGTGGAAACTGCTCCGAGTCGCATGGGGATGGCCCACTGCCCGGGCAGCAGAGAAGCTCCCCGTGCCGGTGTCAGCCCCATAAGCGGCCAGGGCACACAGTGAAACGCTGACCCCCGAGAGAAGAAAAGCCCAAGGAGAGAGAGCCCCAAGCCTCGGCTGGCTACGTGCCTCTATTCAGCTATTTGCAACTGTGAGACCAGGCAGTAAAACAACCGCTAGATAAAAAGCTCAGCCCTTCAAACCGGCTGATAAGAGTCTCTATTGAACTAGTTCCTCGGCTCCAGGATACAGCGCAAATTAAATATAGTTCAGTGGCTGCATTTAATTCCTTTCCTCCATTCTGCTATTATTAACCTGACAGTAACTGGCAGGGAGGCAGCCGGGCACACAGCGGCGCGCACCCCTCCCGGCACCCCAACCCTGCTTCCTCTGGCTGCTGACCAGCAAAATCCCCCAGGTGCAGCTGCAAAAGCAGCAAACAGTGTGTGCTGGTGGCTGGTGGGGTCCCCCCCGACCCCGCTGCCTTCCGCACGACAGTTGCGGGAGCGCCGAAAGAAACAGGACCACCGTGGGGCTGATCCCGCCAAGCCGGGGCTCCAGCCCCGCTCCCCTCGGGGATGCCCTGGTCCCTGGGCACCCGTGGTCCACAGCACCCATGCTGAATGGCAGGGAGGAGCCCGGCAGCCTTGGGAGGGGGCTGTGCAGGGCACGAGGGGCACTTTGGGGACTGTGCCATGGGCGCTACGCACTGTGGGTAACCTTGGGGTCTCCTGCCCACATGCCACCCGAGTGGCAATTTGAATGTAAGCCTGAAAATACCTGCTTCTTAACAAGACTTGACACTGCTCAAGCCCAGCGATGTTGCTAAAACAGACTCCTTCCAGCGGAGGTACTGTCACCACCGTCATCGCCCCAGGTACCCGGGCTGATTAAAAGCAGAGGAAAGCACCAGTCACATTCAGAGAACACCCTGGGGCGGCTCCGCGCTCGCTCTCTGCCGAGTGACTTGCACAAGCCTGTGCCCAAAGTGAATTCTAGCTCTCGGGGCTCAGGCGTTACTGTAAAGCGAGTTCTGGTGATATAAATCTGCAGCAAGAAGATGTGGGGAAGAGAAACGGTACCGCTCGATTTCTGTGCCCTGCCTTTCAGCTTGGGCTCAGCACATCTGCAGCTCACGAGGACGCTGCAGCCAGCGAGGAGGAGGAGGAAGAGGAGGTGGGCAGAGCCACGGACGGACCAGGGGCAGAGCGAGGGGAAACGCCCTGAGTAAATGCGCTGCTCAGCATTTGGGGCTCAAATCAGTGCAAAACAGAAAGACTGGTGCTTACAGTCACAGAGCAGCTACGTTGATCTGCTCTGTGCTCATAGTGACAGTGCTGCGGTGGGGAGGAGGCTGCGAACCCCACGTCCCATCCATCCCAGTGCTCTATCCCAGTTTTTGTGCACGGAGGCACTTCACGTTTTACTCAAACATAAAGTAGCTGTACTATACAATTGTCTCAAGGAAAGGACTAATTATGTCAATATAATTAAATTTGAAATGCAAAAAAATTATCTTCATAATATAAACTGACAAGAATCGTCCCAGCATCAGGCCACTGCTATCCCAGGGAGCTATTAGACACCTTTGACACACGTTGTTTCAATCTAAATGTAAATGCAGGAAGCATTTTCCCTTTTAATACAGCAACTGGTCTGAGCGTTTCCATCCTCACTCAGGATGAACTGCCGAGCATTGCCGGCTTTTTGTTTCCTCTGAGCAGAAAAGAGGGGGGGGGGAAATGGGGAGAATATATTGATTGAGAAAACTCATAACCTGCCTGTTCCTGTGGCTCTGCTGAAGCAGGGGCACTGCCTGGGAGAGAAACGCTGCACGGAGCGCAGTGAGCAGGGGTGCACCCATGGCCATGCCCTCTCCCCGTCCCGCTGGACCCCGGGGATGAGCCCGTCCTCCCCCACCCTGGGCAGCAGCCGGGAGCCAAGGAAATCACCCGGCTGCAGAGGCACCGGGCGACGGCATTGCTGCACCCCGCCAGCACCTCCACGCTCGGCAAAGCCCCACCTCACCCGAGCACGAAGGGACCTGCTCCCCCCCTTCCCAGCTTCCCTGCCATGACTCAGTTGCCACAGCCAGAGCCAGCCAGCCACTGCCCTTCACCACGTGCAAGAAACCATGCATGACACTGATCAAGAGGCTGCCGGGGACCGGAGTGATACACCACACTGTGGCTGAACCTGGGGGGATGAAAGGTGACTTGCACATCATTTTGCCTGCGTTATTCATCATTAACGGCCCGTTATCGGAGCGCCCGTGCTCTGGCTGGCGCTGATGATGATGGGGAACCCAGGCAGCTGCTGGGGGGGCTGCAATCAGAGGAGCCACGCTGATGAATGGGGCTTATAAAGCAACAGCTGCCAGGGGAATCAGTCCTTTCTACCTAATCAAGGAGGGGGTGAAGGCTGGAGCAGCTGCCCTCACACTGCACAATGCCTGGGGAGTCAGGCAGCAATCTTCCAACTGTTTATGAGATTTCTTCTTCTGCTACTCTTTAGCCTCTGCAGGGATCTAATAGGCATCGCACGGCAAACTGATCCATGGGGGGATTTCATCCCTGTCCTTAGCAAGGCTGCTCTTGCCAGCCCACGGCCCAGCAGGAGCAGTGCTGGGGCTGCCCCGTGGGAGCCCAGCGCCTCCCCAAAAGGCGTCCTGCAGACGGGAGGTGCTGCTTGCCCCACATAGGAACCCCACAGCAGCCGGGCCGGGGGCCAGCGCTGGAGCTGCTGATTGGGAAGAGACTGGGTGCAGGACTGCACTGCCAAAGGGGTCCCCATCAGCTGCTCACCCCAGCCCTGGGAAGCACGCTCCCTCCTTCCCCACGGAAAAGCAAAGATTATTGCCTTCTCCCTTGCAAAGCAGCAGATACCAGACTTGCCAAAAGCCCCAGTGCTCCAGAAAAGGGGCTACAGCTACTGCCACAAACCAGAGATGGTGAAGCAGACCTAATGGTTCTTTGCTTCACATGTATGTTGATTTTTCATTGAAAAGCTCCACTCATTTCTCTCCTGCCTTGCAGGGTTTGGAGCAGCCCTACCATGTCCATCCTGCTGACCAGCAAGGAACCTGCCCACGCACCCGGCCGTGGCACAGGGAGTGACAGGGACGTGGCACCAGCTGTGAGCCCAGGGAAAGGCGCACTGGCTTCCCAGATCAGGGCTGGGAGCACTTCTGCTACACGGGCTCAGGAGCATCCTCTGCCATTAAACCCCGGTCCCTGTTGGCACCGGCATATCTGGCTCCTTCCACCAAACCAGTCAGTCATGCACAGCAGACACCAGCCTGACCGGCTCAGAAAACCTGCCTGATGTATATTTTATAATCAATAAATAAAATATATGTTCTGCCTGGTTTTGCATACATTTCCAAGTTAGATTCTCCCATTCACAGCATATAGGCAGACAGATTGCACCAGAGCACAGCACTCCCAAAACCCGACGGCACTGGTCCCCTGGCAGGACAAAAGCATTTACTTTGGAAAGCTGAGCCTAATATCTGCTGACAGGGAGCCTGAATTAAAGGCCCTCTCAAGACAAGGGGGACAGGAACTCGCTTGGCGATGGTCAGCACAGAGCAAACCCATGCCGAGATGCTGGTGCTCACAGCCTGGACTCCTGCCCTTGCCTGGGGGGCTCGCAGGAGGATGCTGCTGCACATCCATGCTGGAAAGCCCCTGACAACATGAGTTACACTGCAAAAAAATTAATTCCTACTCCAAGTGTCAGAGCCGAGTGCTCAGCAGTGGGTCTGGCCTGCTGGCTGCCTTTCCATGTGTTTGCTACGGCCCCTCTGCACCCGTCCTGTGCAAAGCCCCTGCAGCCCCCGGACCCCCACCAGCCCCTCTCGTGGCACCACCTGCTCTTACTGCGAGGGGCTGGAAAGGAAGAGACTTGGGTTGGAAAGGAAGAGGTTTGCTGCACAGGGGGATATCGCTGCTACTTCATGGGTACTCAGACAAGAGAAAGCCGAGGGAGGGGTGGTGAGGGCACAGCCCCCGGCACCACGGCACCCTGCCGCCGGCACGGCATGGCAGCAGGGCTGTCACCCAGCAGGCAGCCAGCGCTGCGGTGGAAGAGGCCAAGACAAGCTCTGGCTGCACCAGGCAAGGACAGCCAGCAAGGACAGGAGGAGACGTGGGCTGGCAGCTCCCGGGGGGCTCCCCGCTCCTGGCAGGGGTGGGTGCTGCCCCGCTCTGCCCCCGTGCAGCCGGCAGGCCAGACCCCGCTGCCCACCGACTCCCCAGGCATCACTGGGGCTTCCTCTTGAGGTTCGCCAGCAGGCTTTTCCAACAGCCAGAAAAAGATGCTCAAGCCCTCGGCAGCCTACGTGATGCAAGGGGCACCAGCAGGCAGCTGGAGGCATTTCAGCCCCTGGCCAGAGCCCCCCTGGACATAGCGGGAGAGGGGACATCGCAGCTGGCAGCTCCCTACCTCCTACCCCCGTCCCCCCCGCCATCTCTCCACATCCTGGCTTTGCTTTCATTGCTTCTCTGGAAAAGGATATCTAAACCCTCTTTTTCTTAAGATTTTCTTTTTCATCTAATTTTGTCTCGGAAGCATTTGAAGATAAGTTAAAAAGAGCTAAGCAAAAACAGTAGTGAAATAATTTATGGGACTATAAAGGATGCCAAGGCAGGCACCGCAGAGCATCCAGCGCCACGTCCTCGTTGCCGTCTTTTATTTTTGTTTGTGGTTCTGCTGTCACAACATAACCTTTGCAAGCTCCCATCCACCTGAAGTGAAGTGTAATCTAATTAGTCCAATTTGGATTGCTTCTATTTGAATAATTTAGCATACACCTGCAGTATTCATCAATCATTATTATTTTTAATTAAGTAATTAACTCGCAGGTTTTCAGAAAGTTTGAAGTGACAAAATTTCTGAGGTTGAAGTCTCGAGTGAGACGGGGTGAGCGGCTCTTTCTGCACTCACAAACACGGGTGTTACCGGTAATTGGTGTGAGCAGCCACAAGTGCTGATGATTTCCTGCAGAATTTACTCCTTTAATGGCAAACCAGAAATCACACGCCTGCTGTACAACAGGCCTAATTAGCGCATACGGTCAAGTTTTCACTCGTGGCTCCTCCATCACCCAACCTCACCTCTAAGGACTGGCTCCCTTTGATGATAATTGTCATTACACTTAGTCAAAGTCATAAGCTTTTAAAGAAAAGAGCAGCTCGGAAAGACCCAGGCTCGGGCTGTGCTGGGGTCAAGGGCTGCGGAGACATCAGAGGGTTTGGCTGGGACCCTGCTGGGAGCTGTAGGTTTGCCTGGGCGGGAGCATGGCATTCCCGGCTGGAGGCACAAACAGCTCCCGCTTCACTTCTCGAGTTCACTGAAAGCACCAAAAAATCTTTAAAGCTTGCAAATGAAAAAAAATCATAGAGATGAGGCTGTAATGTGCTACAGCATGCTGGATTGCGTGGCGACAACAGGGCTGCATTACAAAGGAGATCTACCATCATAAGAACCAGAAAAAAAAGGTTATTTACACTGTCACTCTCACCTTTTTTAAAAAAAAAATTGTGAAGAATATCTTCACACCTGTACTTCAGTTTTCAGTAAAAATAGTTAATTATTATGCTGATGAATTTCACAGCTTCATTAAAGAAACCTGATTTTAAGATAGTGCCTGCAAGCCCCCCATGACGTGTCCCAGCAGCGGGGGCTCGGGGGGTTAGCAGAGCTGGCTGTCCATCCAGGGCAGCTGGAGGAGACGCAGCGAGGCCGGCTGGGTCCCCGGCTCACGCCTCTGCAGCCGGGGCATCATCCCAGCAGGATCAGTCCCTGCTTTTCCCTGGGCATCTCAGCAAGGTGCCCCACATGGGCAGGAGGTACCCAGCTCTCCAGGGCAGGAGGGACCCTGGGGCTCCTGCCCATGGCTGAGCTCCCATCCCAGAGCTCCCATCCCAGCCTCCAGCAGTCGCTTGATTTCTCCTGCGAAATCCAAGCCATAGAAGCAACTCAGTCATCGGCAGCACAGCCATAGGTACCCCCTTACAGAAACATAAGCTTCTTTAAGCGCTTTAGCTATTGCTTGGCACCTCCTGGAAGAATTACTTTCTAAAAGGTGGAATTAGTCCATCCTGGCTTGTTACTTTGCATCTCCCCCCTTGCTGCAGGAAACCTGCAGGTAAGGAGCGAGATGCTCTGCCAGAAGCTCTGTGAAAACAGCCCTGCCAAGGCAAGGCATGGACAGGGTCCTCAAGCAGTGTCCCTGCCCAGGGCTTCTAGTGATGGCTGTGGACACCCAAAGCAGCTGAGATGAGGCCTTTTGCAAACACCCTTGTCTCCCCAGTGCTCTTGATGGACCATCTACCCATCTCCAGCATCACGTCCAGAGCACTGAAGCCAGGAGCCGTGCCCAGCACCCAGCACCATTGTGCCCTAACAGCAATGGCAGGAGGGCGATCCCAGCCAGTGGCTGGTCCCAGGTGCAGTGACAGCAGCTCATCACCCTACACACCCGGCCCCGCACGCCTGGCTCCATCCTTCCCTGCGGTGCGCCGTGCAGCTTCACCAGAGGATGCTTGTATCAGGACAAGCATGAGCGCGTGTGCGTACACAATGAGTGAAGAGACCGGGGCTTGTTTTTAAGCTCCCCAAGAATGACTCTAAGTTGGAAATCCATCTCTTGCTTCCCACTATGACTCAGTTTCTGCTGTGGCCCGAGGAGACCAGGCAGCTGGGTCTAGCCTTTCAAGCTCTGGGTGTCAGCACAGCAGCTGAGAAACAAGGAGCTGTTGCAGGCTGGGATCCAGATTTTATCAAAAGAGGAGCTACAGCTCCATGGAGGAAATTCAGTACATGCAACCAGAGCAAAGACAGAGACAACCAGGGCCAAGTACTACCCCCGCCATTAGAAAACATGCCTCCCTCGCTGTGATGGCACCGGGCTTGGAAAGTGTTCAAAATGCATTCCTCTTACAAAATTCATAAGGCAGAGCCATCTGCCTGGCAGCCAGCTCTCCAGCTCCCATCCCTGCTTCTTGCTGGATTTTCCCTGCTGCCTGTGAATGGCATGAGCCTGCCTCCCAACTGCCCAAAGCTGGGCTGAAAATGAGGGAGGGGTGAAAATACCTGTCCTGAGCCTGACTGAAGGTACGGGGATGGTGGGACAGGATTTTCAAGTGCCTCCACCACTAATAAATACGACCTGTGAGAGTAAAATACATTATATGCAGGCACCAGCTCCTAGGACCCCAGGAAACAAGATGGGATTTCTAACCCAATCTGTACAATGAATTTGTCTCTTCGATGCATTGCTTAAACCCTGACAGTGTGTGGCAAGTCCACAACTTCGCGACTTTATTTAAATAAATTTTAAAAAAATTGTTAGGTGCAGACCATGACTTAAGTAATGTTAAGTGAATAATTCATGCAGTATTTATAATTGATGGGGGATTTAACAGGAGCAGAGCTGTAAGAGGCTTTCTATTAACTATTGATGCTCTCTGCCAGCCCCTCAACAAGCACGGCTGGGTTCTGCGATCACAGCTCTCCCGCGATGTTTTATTTAAGCGCTGTGAAGAGTACACACAGTCTGGGGGAACGCCTCTGCTCCCAGGGAATGCTGCGATGGTCCGTGCAGCAGCCTCTAACTCCCGCTGCGACCGTACCACGGAGGGCTCACGGAGCCCCGGTTCCTGCGGAGCCACGTGCCAGCGGGGAGAAACCTGGGGCTGGTGTGATGTGTCTGGGGGAGCTCACCCACTGCAGGGCTTGCCTGGCTCCTTCCTCCTGCTGCAGCAGATGCCAGGTAACCCCAAATGTCAGGGTGTCTGGATAAAGCCAGACCCCTCCGTACTGGCTTATGAGTTTGTCTGTTTATGGGGTTTTGTGTCTTATTCCAGGGAGGTGCCTCTAAAATCCCTTTCAGACTTCTTTGCAAACTTCATTTGTGAGAACAGAAGTGTGCTAAGAAGACCAAGTATCTTGCTACACCCATCATTCACATCTCCGTATGAAACATTCAAACAGCTTGTAAAAATATATGCACAAATACAAAACTACAGTTAAAAGAACCCACCCGTATCCTAACAGACAGCGCATCTGTGTTCCAAAACATCACATTTATAACAAAGCTGCAATAAACACACACTTATCATAGCAACTGAAGCTGTGTCTCGCTTGGTGCCCACAGGGAAAGCAGCAGGATCCGGCCCCGGGGTGGGCTGCTGCAAGCCCAGCGGGCAGCCCCGCAGTGTGGGGAGCCGCTCGGCATGCCCGCGGCTGGCGGGCACACAGGGTGCACCTAGCAAAGCATCTGGTTTAAAATCTCATGACTCCAAAGAGCATCAATGGCTTCATGACTCCGACCTAGAGGGGAGACTCATTTTGTGCCCGGCGGAGGGTGTCCCGGCAGCCAGAGCTGCACGCGAGCACGTAGGACTCAGGCTGGCAGAGCAAGGGCAAAGCCTGTTCACGGCGCAGGCAGGGGCTGTGGAATAATTCACACTAAAGCACCATTCCCTTCAGAAAGGCTGGCAGCCTCAGGGTGAAATAAATGCTGAAATCTCCTTGATTGTTAAATAAAAGATTATTGATAAAATAACTGCTTCTAATGTTGCTGTGCTGCCAGCAGAAATGCAATATATTTCAATTACTGCTTGGAAGCAAGGCTTTCTTTTTGTTTACTGGAAAAAAAACAACATGAAAAGAGATGCTCGTAGAGGACTGTAAAATGAAGGTGAATCTATTTTTGCCGTACTCCAAATCTAGTTGGGGTTTTGCGTGCGCAGAGCAGGTTAGCTGCTTGTTGGCACTGACAATGCCGCTGTGCCACAGGGGAGTTATTTGGCTGGAATCGGGAGTGAGACAAGGAGCTGGTGCTTCGGCTGAGCCCCGGCACGCCGAGCCACGCAGCCGGCTTTTGGCACATGGGGGGCTGGCAGAGGGATGGGGCATTTTCCCTGTGTCGGGGGAGCACTTGGCCCTGCTGCGGTTCTGCCAGACACGAGAAAAAACCAGCACAGGGAGGTGCAGGAATGACCTGAGCAACTTCTCAGCATTTCTTAGAGCTGAGCAGGCAAAGCAATCTCCTTCTTGGAACAAAACATGGAGCAGAGGGACTGCCCAGGCTGCCAGCCCAGCTATGGAGAAATGAAATGCGAGGTGCCTCAATAACAGCTTCGGCTCAATGGTTTGGGGCTGCAGAGGGATGCGAAGCAATTCACTGCCCCTCCGAGCGCTCCACGGCTCTGCTTGCCAAAGCCGAGCCTGATGCCCCGACATCAGCAAGACCCAGGACAGCCATGGGGAAACACGGCTTACCTGCGCAGGGGCCAGCTACCAGCAAATTGGCCAGCTCCGTCTCCAAACACAGAGCACACAAAGCACCACGCAAAAAATTACTTTTCCAGGACCCTCGGGCCAATCTGCAGGTTACGGAGAGGCAACCTGCAGCAGCAGCAAACCCCCGCCATGGCCCTGGGGCCATGTGAGCCCACAGGGGCAGCACCCACTTACCAGCTCCACACGCCGGCGGCTGGACTCCAGTTCCCTCTGCACCAGTTCGTCCATGTCAGCCTTCATCTCCTCCATCCTCCTCTGGTAGTACCGGGTGCTCTCCTTCTCCCGCGCCTCCGACTCAGCCGCCTTCTCCAGCTCCTCGCCCATCTTTATGATGCTGTCTCGCAAGCGCAGCACCAGCACCTGGGGAGGCAGCAAGGAGGGCACAAGGTGAAGCAAGGGAGATGGAGGTGAGGAGTTATGAAGCTCTCCATGAGCATCAAGAGATGTGGAGAGCACTCCCTCCCGCCCGCACCACAGGGCCAGTCACTATTATTATCATTATCAAGCATCGTCCTGAAACCTTGCAAGTGCAGGCAGCTGCCTGCAGCGGGTGCGGACCCCAGTGACCCCAGCCCGTCCCTGCACCCAGCTCTGCACCCACCACAGCAGGCAGTGCCATTGCCCACAGCCACACCGTGTCCCCCAGGGCTCCCACGGAGCCAGCTGCTGCTTCAGGGGCACAAGAACACTTTCCTTCACCCCTGGGCTGGTCTTGTTTGAGCAGCACAACTCGGGGAAGAAGTGACAGTAAAAATACATCCCGGGGTGCCAGCAGACGCGCTGATTAATGGGGACAGTGAAATACTGCGATCAAGCCTTATGTCCTGACTTCTGGACGATGCCAGAGCAGAGGAATGCCTGTCAGAGAGGTGCTGTGATGGATGCGCTGAGCAGTCAGCACACACCGCACTGTGTCTGGAGGCAGGGACCATATATTCCTCCAGCTGTTTATAGCACTGGACCCACTGTTTGCTTTCAATAAACACTGCGGTAAAGCATGTATAGATAATGGCAGTGGATTGAAGTCTATGGACTCTCCACAAGCACAGGAGAGCTGGCCAAAGACCTGACCTGTCCCTCCCCACCCCTTCCCAGGCGCTGCTTCGCCCCAAAGCTGAGGCAATGGCATTGCTCCGCCCGCCTTTTGCAAGCAAGCTGCATCTCCCCGGGGCTCCACATCCCCTCTGCGGGTGGTGGTACCTCAAAGCGCTTCATCTGCACAGCCTGGAAGTCCAGCTGGCTCTCCAGGTCGCGGATGCGGGCTTCCTGCCGGCTGACGATGGAGCGCTCGGCTGGGCACTGCTCCAGGCTCACCACTCTTGCCTGCGCTGCCTGCAGCTGGGTGAGGACAGGCCGTGTTAGCACCTCCCTGGCCTCTGACCTCTGCAAACACCTCCCGGTCCCTTTCCCAGAGTCCCCACCAGTCCCTCTCCTTGGTGTGACATGCACCAAGGACCTCTCATGGCTCCTGAGACAAAGTGAATGTGCAGGACCTGGCTTGGGCTGCCAGGCACTATGGAAAAGCATTGCCTTTGGCTTCCTGAAGGACTCCCTGCTGTTCACACCAGACAATAAATACATGACACTAACATGAATGAAAAATGTGCCAGCAAGATGACACGTGTCTGGGTCTCTTTTGTTTTTCTCTTCTCAGCAAACTCTTTGAGGACAGCAAGCATAAAAATTCACAATTTACCCCTGTGTGGAAAGCTGCCCTGCACCAAGTCGTTCCTTCAGCTGTTACACTGAGATCTCCAAAGCAAACTGCCCTTTTAGCGATCCCAGTACAAGTTTGGTTCAGATTTTGTATTTGACCTAGCAGTACAGGAATTTGTCGTCTTTTATCTGGCCTATCTCTAAAGCACCACCTGCTCCGCCTCAGAAAGAGCGAGTCCTCCTTCTGATTCCTGGGCAGCTTAGCTACGCTCTAATAAAGCACTTAAATTAATGGGATTACTCATGCGTTTAAAATTAAATCCATGCCCTCCAGGAGGGCCAGTGCAGCCGCAGAGGCGAGGCAGTGCAGCACCTACTGGCACCCACCCCGGGTCATCCCCATCTTGGTGTCAGTCCCCATCCTGGTGTCAGTCCCCATCCAGGGGTCAGTCCCTGTCCTGGGGTCAGCCCCGTCCTGAGCTCTCTTGGCCCCCCGGGGCAGCTCCTGCCACAGCACCAGCATCTCAGGAAGGGAGGAGGGAGAAGTGGGGCTCTCCATCTCGAGAGCCTTGCCAGGGAAATCTTTCTCCAGCCCAAAGCCATTGCTGGCAGAGTCCCGCAGCCCGTCCCATCCCTGTCCTGCCTGTAGGGTCAGGGCTGTGGGCGTGCAGCAGGCAAACAGCAGCTGCTGCACTGTGCTGCTCTCGAAGACATGCACGGTGCGTTAGGAAGAGGAGGGGAACCCGACCATTTTACAAAGGAGAAATGGCTTTGTACCACCGGGGTAGAGACTTGCTCTGATTTCAGACAAGAACACAGCATCCACCACTGACACCAGCGATGCACCAGGCACAGAGATGTCAGAGGACAGCTCAGGAGGAATTACCTTCTCCTGAAGGCTCTGCTTTTCTTTCTTCACATCCTCCACCTGCGTCTGCAGCTCCCGGATCTGAGCGATATCTGTTGCTGACTGCAGAAAGAGAAAGCCCAGCAGTAGGAGCAGACGCGAGGGCTTGGAGCAGAGGGCACACACCGCGAGGAGCGCGGTGCCGAAGGCTGGCTCGTGCCTGCACCTCCTACCACCGAAACAGCCAGCTGCTCCTGCACTGGAATGAAGGAGCTTAATTCTCCTGACTCAAGGCAACTTTCCTAATTTTTGAAACAAATATTTGTGGATCAGGACAGAAACCATGTTGTTAAGGTCATTTCTGTCCTCAGGGTCCTTTCAGATATACAGACTCCCAGCTCTATAACACCACTGCAAGGGGCACTGGACTGTGAATTGTCAGTCTCACCAGCCTACCCCTGCTCCACCGGGAGCTTGGGGTTCCTCAGCTCCAGGTGGAATCCTTTGGGAGAGCCTGCCTTAGTCTGGGTATTGCGCAGAAAGCCCCAGGGCTGTCTGTCAGCACTTTTTAAGCTCTGCATGAGAAAACAGTGAAAGAAAGAATACAAAAGGATCCAGACAGGGATGCTATAGGATTTCCCAACTATTGAAACTAAAGCCAAGACACTTCTTGAAAGAACTCAAAACAACAGGTGAGAGGAGATGGAGCTGTGAGCCATTCCTTCCTCTTATCATAGCATCAGCTTCCTGGGGTCCCCAAGCTGCCGTGCACTGATGGGGACTGCTCTGTGCACTCAGCCAGGCTGCAGGGTTTTCCAAGCACCCTCCCAGGAGTGGGATGCTGCCCAGCCTCCACTGCCCTGGCTCCTACCTGGGCGATCAGAGCCTTGTGCTTTGCCATGAGCTCGTTCAGGTCTTCCTGGTCCTCATCGATGCGTTTCAGGAGGTCGGCTCTCTCATGCTGCAGCTGGTACAGTTGCTCATCCACCTGCAGGAGGACCCACAGTGTCGCTGGCTTGTGCATCCCATGGGGGACCCACTGCACAGCACTGCCCGGACCATGGCATCCTCTGAGACACGCTGCCGCCAGCCTCCGACCCCATGCTTGCACCAGGAGAGGCAAAGGGAGCTCCCACGTATCTGCAGCGGGGAACTATGGGATGCTGCACCCTCCTACTATCCATCGCTGCAGCCTTATCCATCCATTAAGCCTCCCAGGGGCTGTTGTTCCCAAAGAGGCTGGGTGATTTAGTAAATATGCTGATTATTGCTGATTTAGTAAAAAGCTGATTATTGCTATCAAAGGCGATGAGGTAGGACTGTGCCGCTGCCCTCCCACCTCCCCAGCCCTGGCTGTGTCTCCGCACCAGGGTCTTGTTTCTGCTGAGTGTCTCCAGCTCTGTGTGCAAGTTCTCCAGCTCCAGGGCTGCCGTCTGCTGGGACTTCTGGGCCTCCGCGCACTTTGCTTCACTCTCTTCCAACTGGGAAAAATTGAGGGAGATCATAATTAAAGGAGCACTCGGTGTCTGCAGAAACCACATGCTGATTATGCTGTTCCCCTTGCCACACAGCCACATCTATTTACACTTCACCCCCAGAGCATTTTCCCCTGCTAACGCACATGGAAACACGACCTTTTAAAATCTGTGCTGCTCTTCAGCCCATCTGCACCTGGTTTATAGTGAAAACTCTGCCCTTCCCAGCTGGCGCGGCAGGGCTTTCTTGGCAGCTCCTGGCACACCTAACCGTGGATCCTGACACCACTGACCGTCCTGCTGAGTGCTGAAATAAGCACCTCGATCTGCGCATCCACCCTCTGCCTTGGCACTGTCGTGGTGAGGTAGAGCTGGGATCATTAATTTGCAAAATTATGTGAATTACATGTAATTCCTGATTAGAGCAATTCATGCTTTGGAGTTTGTAAATGGGCTTTTCATGTGGCATAAATTGCATTTGCAAATACACATGAAATATCACATTTATAAATGCTAATTTACTCACAGTTTTTATAGCTCAGCCATTAAGACTACAATGATCTTAAATGGGCTGCAAATATCTGGAAGGTGCAGCGTCATCCCAAAAACTCACACCGCCAGGACGGAGGAGTTTACGTAGGCTGTACCTGAACATCCAGTTCCTTCCCTTTCTCGCTTAGGTTTCTTCCTTTTCTATATGAAAAAGAAAACTAAACCCCTCCGCTTACTGCTCATTTCCCATGCCCGGTCCCCGTTCCACTGCAGGGGATGTTGGGGGCAATGGGATCCACTGCACACCACAGTGAGAGTTTGAGCATTTTAGGCTATTTTCTCAGGGTTTACTTGTCTTTTTTTACTCTCTGCCTCAAAAAAGGGGGGATTACAAAGTACCGTAACCAGAGCAATCATCAGCTCATTTCCCTCAACTGTTTGGGGTGATTGAGACCGACTTGGAACAGCTGAGCAGGTAATTTGCTTTCTCAGTGCCTGATCTGCAGAGGAAATGGAAGTCATTTTTCCCTTAAAGTCAATAATTCCTGGCACGGTGGGATCTCTGAACGGCCACTTCCCAGCCCTGCCGAGCCCCGTGGCGCGGCACTGGCACACTGCCTGCCTTCCTCGCTGCCTGCCTTCCTCGCTGCCTGCCTTCCTTGCCGCCTGCCCGCTGCAAGGGAGAGCCCTGTGCATGGGGCGGGACGCACCGCAGCACACTGCGCCCAAGGGCTGGCCACGCGTGGAGGGTGGCCAAACTGCCACTGCAGCCAGCAGCAACAGAAACCTTTTCCCCCTCCACCCCAGGGCCAGAGCAACGGCCTTTCTGGTGCACAAGGAAACGTCAGAAGGTTCTGATCTTCAGCCTCCATCTTTCTTCCTGAATTGCATCCCCTATTTTTAACTCCTTCGGCGAAAAAATCAGGCAGAGAATGTCTTCCATGCCACGAGGCAGAACGCCAGCGGCTCCCACCAGCAACTTCAGCAAAACCTCTGGAAGCAAACACGCATCTGCCCCAAGGTGTCATCGTCCCACCACCGAGGACAGGGCGGTGGCTGCTCTCTGCCTCCTGGGACCACCATTTTCACCTCTGAGCCCTTCTGCCACCCCTGCACGAACCAAGGAATAGATGGGAAGAAATAACCCCAAACATTGTTGGGTCTTCAGCTCCAGTGCCAGCCAGAAGCTGCTCACCATCGGAAATATAAAGCTCTGGCATGGAGACATTTAGCAGTTTGAATCCCGCAAAACTGTTATTTAAAGTGATGTTCCTGTGTCCAAACTCAGCCCGTGTTGATGGATTGTCTAGTCGGTCTATTCATACATCTGCAGAGCCACTCTCACAGTGACATGCGCTGTGCTCTCCTTTCTTCCACCAGTTGAAAAATAGCCTTTATGTTTTGCATAAAGCTCAGGCAGCCGTTACTGAAATGACCCGAGCAATAGCTGCTGGGAGACATTAAAGATGCCAATCGGACTGACTGCTGGTTTTATGGCCAAGGGCTTTTCCACCTGCCCAGCTTCAGGCTCCTCCAGAAGCAACCCCATCCACGACCAGCCCCTGGGACTGGCCTTTCCCCTGCCACAATTACACTAAAACTCCAGATAGTTTAATCAGAGAGAAATGCATCTCCAGGACCTCTCATTAAATACCAGCTTCCATTTCACTTCGTGTAATGGAATTTTCCCACTTGGGAAGAATAAATTGAAATCCCCCCAAAAATGCATAATGTATGAACTTCTGAACAACATTAGTTTGCTGTGCTACACCATCTGTTAAATACCTGCGTAAAATGGATGCTTCAGCCTTATTAAGAAACAATGCTATACTTCTAGCCATATGGATTTTGATTAACGGAAATGTAGCATTTTAGCAAAGTTTTTATTCATGTGGAGGTTTGTGGGCTGGTGGTAGGATGTATTGGCTTTTGAGAAAGTCGTCATGAATGCCATTAGAAATCATTTAAATTTAAAGGACAGAATAATCATGAGGCATTTTTAACGCATGCAGAGTCTCCGTGCTGGCAACGCAGCAAAAACTCAATATTCCCAATATTAAGGCTTTCCGCTCTCCTTCTCCAAAGCGTGAGGCAGCCGGGCAGAGGCCATCCACCGAGGGAGCCGGGAGGGAGCCAGGGACAGACCGCGTGGCACTGCAGGCACAGGCAAGAGAAAGCAACCTCCTGCATGAGCCTGCCTCACTGCAGGGACCGGGCTGCTCGGGGAACAAGGCATTATTGCCCTAGCAAGACGTGGCTGGATGCCACGGGGACGGCCATGCTTGCCGGGCAGAGCGAGCATCCCGATGTTGCCGCTTGGTCCCTTGGATCAGCACAGGGAAGGGGTCCCTCAGCATCAGCCCACTGCAGTGAGCTCCGGCGCTGAGCATAGGGCCCAGCTCTGTTAAGAGCACCAGGGGCTGGGAAAGAGCAAGGCAGGGGCTGTGCATCACCTCCAGCCCTAAAGCAGGATTCGGGAAATACTGAGGGATTAATTGTTAAGTGTAGCATTACAGCATTAGCTCAATAATGTTTAAGAGACAACTCATGAGTGCCAAAAATGGCCATTCCTGCTGCCTGCTCCGGCCATGGTTATCCCCTGCCCTGACCGTCCAGGTCAGTGGCACAGGCATGGACATGGGCATGAGCATGGGCACGGGCACTCTGTCGGCCATGTCAGGCCGAGCTCACCTTCCCCTTCTCCCTCGGCACAGGTGGGAACAGCTGCTGCTCACAGATGTTATTTACGCAGAACTATTATCTCAATTATATATGTACGTTGTTGGAATCGCTCATGCCTCCCAATTAGTTTGTTTCCAGGGGAAATGTACAGTACAGATTAATTACTGAGCGGTGTCGGAGGACCGGCATCGTTAGCTCAGGCCCGGTGCTCAGCATTGCAGGATGCACGTGCATGGCCAGCCTGGGGATGGGCAGCCCTGTGCCACCCCTGTCCCATGGCAGGGCACCCTGCAGACCCCGAGCTCACCCCTGGGCTGAGACCGTCCCCAGCCGGTGGCGCGGTGGGCACAAGCACGGCACCTGCCTGCAGCCGCTCACCGGGTCGCTCAGTGCCAGCTGTGAACTGCGCTTAAACTATGGCAAATCTGCTGCGATCCCTGCTCCTGCCTTACAGCATCCCTATGGCAACACGTCCCCAACGCAGTGCCTCTGGAGCTCCTTATTAGACAGATAGAAAACGCGCTGAACAGAAGGTAATTAACAGGGCTGCAGGAAAAAAAAGGGAAAAAATACTTAACCACTGTTGGCTTAATTACAGAGAAGTGCTCCTTACAAGACAACCCTCATCAGCACAAGAGGCACTTCTTGCTCTGGCCTGGGCGGCACGATGCTCGCACAGCGCAGGGTCACTGCTTGTCCCACGCACAATTAAAACCAGGACATTTGTAAATATTTCTTGCAGCTTCCCTTTGGCCAAGGTAAAGGGTGATGCTCCAAGGAATCATAGAATCATAGAATTGTTAAGGTTGGAAAAGACCCCTAGGATCATCAGGTCCAACCGTTAACCTACCACTGCCAAGTCCACCACTAAACCATGTCCTCAAGTACTGCATCTACCCGTCTTTTAAATCCCTCCAGGGATGGGGACTCAACCACTTCCCTGGGCAACCTGTTCCAGTGCCTGACTACTCTTTCAGTAAAGAAGTTTTTCCTAATATCTAACCTAAACTTACCCTGGCGCAGCTTGAGGCCATTTCCTCTCGTCCTATCACTTGTTACTGGGGTGAAGAGACCGACCCCCACCTCTCTACAACCTCCTTTCAGGCAGTTGTAGAGGGCAATAAGGTCTCCCCTCAGCCTCCTCTTCTCCAAACTAAACAACCCCAGCTCCCTCAGCCGCTCCTCATAAGACTTGTGCTCTAGACCCTTCACCAACCTCGTTGCCCTTCTCTGGACACGCTCCAGCACCTCGATGTCCTTCTTGAAGTGAGGGGCCCAAAACTGGACACAGTATTCAAGGTGCGGCCTCACCAGTGCCGAGTACAGGGGCACTATCACCTCCCTGGTCCTGCTGGCCACGCTATTCCTGATACAAGCCAGGATGCCATTGGCCCTCTTGGCCACCTGGGCACACTGCTGACTGATGTTCAGGCGGCTGTCAGCCATCACCCCCAGGTTCTTTTCAGCCAGGCTGCTTTCCAACCACTCCTCCCCAAGCCGGTAGCGTTGCCTGGGGTTGTTATGACCGAAGTGCAGGACCCGGCACTTGGCCTTGTTGAACCTCAAGGAGCAGAGAGATACCTGCTTGCGCAGCCGCTCCAGCTCCTGGGCGCTGGCACTGGGTTCCTTGGGGGCTGCCAGCAGCAGCTGCACATCGGCGAGCAGGGCGCGTGTCCGCCGCAGGTCCCGCCGCAGCCGCTTCTCCACATCGAAGTCACGGTGGCCGATCTGGGGAGAGGAGAGGGGGTGTCCTGAGCCCTGATGCCCTGCAAAACCTCTGTTGGACCTTGCCGTCCTGCCCCCAGACATTCCCCGTAAAATGAAACCTCTAAAACCCACCAGTTTGGAAACATTTTGGTAACGCTGAAGTCACGATGCAAGAAGATATTTAGTATCTATGTATAGATATTGCAATTTTCCCTCTTTATCAAATAAAACCAATTTAGTAGTTAAATAAAAGGGAGAAAATAAATTACATAAACATCAATACTGGCAGATTCCACTGAAACACCACATTTTTTTAGCCACCAGAAAGCTGTTCCTCTGAAAACATTAGCCCACCCCTGCTCTCCATCAGCCGCGTGCCTGCCCAGTGAGCCACCCCTGCGGCCAGAGGGACAGCCCGGCCACGAGACCGGGGGGCACAGGTGGGCACTGCGGGTCCCCAGAACCATAGTGCCCTGTCCTCGCGGCCACCGGCCACTGTCACCCCCCTGGGAAACCACCCTGGCTGAGGGGCAGGGGCAGAGAGGGGTAGACCCAGAAGATGCAGGTCCAGTATCTGTGCTGAGAGCTGGCACAGAAAATGCAAAAGTCATTGCGTGAAAGAAAAAAAAGCTAGAAAAAACCCTCTGCCCCTCTGGGGAAAAGAGTGACGAAGGCAGGAGAAAGTCAGCCCAAAGGGGAAAGGGAAAAAAAATGATGAAACGGTGATGAGGAAAGGTTCATTAGGAGTTATTTACACATCTCTAATGCAAAGCATCTGGAGTCCCCGTCAGCCGCAGAGGGACACAACCGATGCTGCCGCCTTTGGTGCGGGAGGGAGCAATCTCTCGTGCGTGAATCCCCAGCAGTGCTGGCGGAAAATAACTGCTGAGTGATTTTGGAGGCTCGTCCCCGGACAGTGTGGTGCCACCACATTACTCTGAAGCCTTTTAAAAAAGGGAAATAGGAAGCACCTTAAAAAAAAACCCCTCTACACTCCCGCCTGAAGCTGAGAGCAACCATGGTTACGAGGATAAAAGAATTAGAAAAACACCACATAAACAGGGACATGGTTTCAGTGCTTGATTTCCGACTAATTGAAGTATAAGAGCATTTTCCATTTAGTCTGTTTTCCACAGCTCTTCTTGCTTCAAACCCGTTCTCCTATTTTCTGTTCACGGGCTAAAATTAATTGTGCGGATTTGACCTTGTAACCTGGTTTAGAGCTGGCTGGCATTTGCTGGAGCCAGAAATCGTTGGCATCTCCATTTCCTTAATTAGTTTTCTGGGTTGGCTTTTTTTTTTCCTTTTTAATAAACTGCTCTGAAGCACACTGTCCACTGTAAATCAGACGGCATTTATAACAACACTGCAGCGCAGCAGATTTGCTGTTATCCCTGCCATCCCTACAGGCTGTATCTTGGACGCCGTTCAGCATCATTTTCCCGTAGCTCAGGGTCTGCCCGCTGCCACAGCCGATGGATTTTGTACCGTAACTGGAAGCAGCAGGTACGGCAGCCGCCGCCTCCCACCATTGCAGCCCAGTGCTTTTTAAGTTACAAAGATGGGTTTTCATTTAATAGCTGCTTTCAAGGCTCCGGTTGTATTTTGCGTATGCTACAGCAATACCCAGATACCTTATGCCGTCTCCCCTTCCCCTCTTGGCGGGGCCCAGGGCTGCCCTGGCAGTGCTTGGGGACAGTCCCAAGAAGGAGAAGGTGCCTTTCCTCGAGAGCCCCCCCAGCTTTGCTCCGTGCAGCCCCTGCTGCCTCCTCATCCATCTTAGTTCTCCTCCATTGAACAAGAGGGACGTGTTGGACGGAGAGGCAGTTACAATAATACCCTGCTTTTATACAGGGAGATTTATTCTGACAGTTCCCAAAACATTTTATAAGCTAGGAGCTGGGAGGACGTTATAGATAAGCCTCGTCAGACCATTTTGTGTCTACTTGAAATATGCCCGCCATTTCAGTGTTGCAAAGCTCCCAGATTCATCCCGTTTAATGAACATATGCAATTGCCAGGGCCGGTGAAATGGTGAAATCCAGCAGGCTTGTGCCAATGGCCAGAGGATGCGCTGCTTAATTACCGCAGCTCCAGATAATCCGTTCCTCCTCTCCTGCATGTGCGGGGTGAGTTGCAATGTGATGGGGGCTGTGCAAGGGCGGTTGGGAGGCATCAGCACAAACCCAGCCTTGCTGAGCTCTGGGAAGCCCTGGGGTGCAGTAGCACCGAGATGGCAACTCTGAACCGTCCCAGGCTGATACCATCCTCAGCCCTGGCAGCACTGTGGCCCCAGGCAAGGACCAGGCAGGACTTTTCTTTGTCACCAGAGCTCCTTCAGCAGGAGCTGGTACATGAGACAGCCCTGAGGCCTGGCTCCTCAGCAATGCTAAGTGATGCCCAAGCCGATAAATGCTGTTCAATGAGGCTGCGTTCAGCCCCTCGCCTTCTAATTTAACAGGGAGCAGCTGTGTGTGCTTTTCCCATTACATGCACTTCAATCACTGCCACAGACACATTAGAGAGTGAAAAGGATTTGTTCAACAAATGTGTCTGGGACAGAATTCCTCTGCAAAGAGCAGAATCTGATAAACTGCTTTTCTGGGCAGTTGGAGCTGCTCCAGTGGTAGTCCTGGTTTGTTTGACTCTCATGAAAATACCAGCAAAAAGCAGATGCCTCCCCCTGCTTAGATAATTCTCCTGTAGAAAAGCGACCAGTTCCCCTCGGTGGGTCCTTAGTGGGACCAGTTGTCTCCTATATGATGCCTGCAGTCCCAAAACCCTCCTGGCACCCAGTGCCTGCTGCAGCATATGCCGCTGCTCTGACGGGTGGCGTTTGGAAGAGGTCAGGGATGGAGGGCATCACAGCTGGCTGCATGTGCGTGAACAACCGAGCTGTCACCCCAGCCGCACGCACGCATGCGTTCACACTCCCTTTTTTACGGGCAGTGTTTTGAGCCGGGCCATGGCCAGCAAAGCGGCTTGGCTGGCTGGGAGGTAGCAGCAAGGAGAGCAGAGCACACTTCTCCCTGCCAGCAGCCCTTCCATGATGGCCCCGGGGCAGGCACCATCCTCTTACCTGCTCGCACAGGGTGCCGACGAGCCCTTCCAGGTCCTGCTTCTCATGCAGCACCATCTGCTTCTCCTCGTACTCCTGTTCCAGCTGCATCTCCAGCTGCTGGAGCTGTGTGTGGGAGACAACCCCAGCCACGCTCAGAGCCTGGCTGTCCCGTGCCAAAGCCCCGCGTGCCAGCAGGGCACAGCCACCACCATGGTGGGGATCCAGGCGGCCAGGCAGCCCCCAGGAGAGGGTGCACGCCAAAGCCTCCCATCACTGCAATGGGCACTGGGGACCAGGATGGGGCCACGTCCTCTGGATCCCCTGCTACCCCCCAGGCAGTGCAACTGCTCCTGGCCAGAAGGAGCAAGGGTTAGCAGTCCAGGAGCCTGCAGGACTTTTGGGGACACAGTGGGCTGTTTGAGCCACCCCACCTGTGAGGCATGCTCAGATGTCCCCAGGGGCTGTCCCTGAAGTTCTGGAGCAGTGACTGGGGGCCTTCAGCCGAGCTAGAAGAGGGTAGGCTCTAATCCCCTGAGGTTTCCTCAAGGCATCCTGTGACCATGAGCCAGACAGGCAGCACGCTTCTTGCTCCAGCTCCCCCGCAGCAAGGAGGTGGCAGTGGCCTTGCGGGGCAGAGCGTGCCATAAAGGCAGGATTTGTGCTGCTCCTGGGAGCAAAGGGAGCCTCAGAGCCAGCACTGAGCACAGGAGCCTGCATCCCTCTGCCTTTGCCTCCACTCAAGCATCGCCATCCCACAGCACTGCAGCAACAGCAAGCGCTTTGCAGGAGGGAACCAGACCCAGGGAGGCATCACAGAGCTCTGCCGTGCAGCTGTGAGAGGTCCAGCAAGTCCAGCTGGGGGGGGGGAGTGGTGGTGGAAACGTGTTAACAAAGCAAGCCAGCCCATTTCACAACCTGCTCCTCCCCTTGCAAGCAGCTGCGCGGCTGTGCCCGCAGGAGCGGACGTGCCAGGCTGCAACCCTGGCACAGCTCCCCAGAGCCCTCCCCGCCCCAGCCGCCTCCTGCACCCCCAGCTGCTGCTCAGAAACAGGGTTTAAAAAGGGAACGGGAGCAGGCTGCTAAATATCGATTGCTCTCTGGAGTGTCTCTGCCATTTACTCATTTGGAAAATAATACTCGGGCCATGCAGGGTGAGGGAGAGAAAGGATGAACGGCACCTCGTCTGGCGAGAGCAGACACAAGGCACTGCATCTCCTTTAGTGATGCTGGCAGTGCCTTGCTCTCTGCACAGGGCAATTAAACAGACAGAGAGGTGCAGAAGGGCAGGGAGGACCCCAGGAGGACCCCTGAGCAATGTGTCCTTGCAACCAGCCCGGAGCTTCAGCAAAAACCAGCCAGTGGAGAGGGGGAGAGAGCAGCACTGAGCTGTTGCTGCACCATCCAGCAGAAGGGCAGCACTGCGGGAAGGCAGAGCAGTGGGAAACAGCAGCACCTGCACCCGGTGGCAGCCCCCCAGCCCTCAGAGCCTTACAGCTTAGGGCACGACTATGTGCTGACAGGAGCAGGAGGAGCAGTGATTGCCTCATTTGCCTTCCCCCTTGTCCTGCCTTCCTAGAATAGCACATGCAAAGCCCCACCAACCGCTTCATTAAGCTTCAGTGATGTTAATTCACTATCGACAGCCAGGTATGCCCCAGGCCTAATGAGAATTGGCTGCTACCATGCAGCCCCACAGCCCAGAGTCAAACACCCCGGGGATTTCAAAGAAATTGAAATTCATGTTTGCACGCCACCGACCTCGCAGCCTTGTTGAAAGGGTATTTTCTGTTCATTATCACCAAACACGAAGCCCTAGCTGGCTGGAGTTGGTGCCCTTAGTGTGACGCTGGTATTACCAGAAGCACCGTGCCCATGTGCTGCATTGCACGTGGCTCTTGTGCACTGTCCCCAACAGCCGCTCCATTGCAGCAGAGACTCACGCCTGACCCAGACCCTGATTTTGCACCCCGGGGCTGTGACAGGGCTCATGGCGGGCTGGTGGTGGGAAAGTAGCGCTTGCCCACCCTGCCGATCCCTGGGGACGAAGGACCCCTGGGACCCCCCTCTGCACTGGGGATGGGGGAGCCCTGGGGAGCACCCAGCACTGCCCCCCCACCCAGCACCAACCTACCCTCCTCTGGCAGGACTGCCGCACATCCTCCAGCTCCTCGTCCTTGTCCTCCAGCTCCTTCTGGTGGATCTGCTTCATCCGCTCTATCTCCAGCTCCAGCCTCTGGTGGAGCTGAAAGACGAATGCACAGTGGTTGCACACAACCCCGGAGGGACAAGGAAGGTGCAGGGATGAACATCCCTGGCACACCCAGCCCCAGCCTAGGTGGGGGCCATGCTACCTGCTCCAGGTGATCGACAGCAGCCGTTTGCCTCTCCAGCTCTTTCCGCTGCTCCACAGTGCTGGCCTCCAGGTCCCAGAGCTGCTTCCTGAGCACGGGCACGGCGCGGGCATCCAGGGCGCTGGGGGTGCTGAGCTCCTGCACCCGGCCGGCCAGCACGGTCGTCCGCTGCGCCAGGCTGGCCACCTCTGCCTCCTTCTGCTGCTCAGCAGGGGCAGAGCAGCGGGTCAGCAGCCGAGCCCCAGATGCGGGAGAGGGGCCTTGCATACGCACCTCGCTCTTAAAACCCAGACCGTTTCCAACCGCATCATCAGAAACACCCCGGAGCAGCAGCAGGCAGTGGGCAGCCCCCTCCCTGCACTGACAGCCCCATCCTCACCATGGGCCCTGAGCAATCCTTTCCCTCTCGGGTTTGCTCACTTGCTCCTGACCTTGCCTTCCTCCTCCCACGGGCTGTCCCCTGCGCAGGTTCCCCACAGCCCCCGCTGCCTGGGGTGGCTGGCAGCCACCTTGCACCTTCCCCCCCGCCCCAGCACACCGTGCCTCTGCCGCTGCGGGGGGCTCAGCGGGCGCCCGGTGCAGCACCGTCCCACGGGGGCACAGACCTGTGGCTTCTTGCAGGTGAGATTGTGGGTAGAGGCATGAAGAAGAGCACGAGCAACTTCAGTCAAAATGAGGGTGGGCATAATTAGCTAACCCATGGGATGGGTATCACTTGTAAAAAGTGATAGCCTTTCTTCTGGCAGAGGATAATGTTATTTAAATACATCAGGCACATCCTAGATCTGCACTAAAACAAATTGGAATCAAGTTGCCGGGTTTGTGCCTAATTGCCTCTGCTATAATTGCAAAGATAATGGCTTTGCTCTGAGAGCTGCTCCCAAAACCGGATATAATGAAGTGGGATATTTTCCTCTTACCTCCAAGCTCTGCTGAAGTTTTCCCATCTCCCATCGGATGCTGGTGTTCTCCCGTGACACTTTTTCACGGAGGCTCTTCTCAAAGGCAGACTCTCCCAGGGCCTGGGCTAACTGCAGGTCAAACCTGGAGAGGGAAACACAGGTTACCTCTCCCGAGCGAGTCTGCGATGGCAGCACGGCTGCCTCCTGGCTGGGGGAGCTGTGCCAAGGCAGGCAGGGAGACAGCCTCAGCCGGCGGCGGCAAGCCGCTTGTCCTGGCACTGGACTTTCCAAGTGCTTTTGAGAGGACAAAAAAAAAAAGGCTATTGTCTGCAAAGTGCTGCCATCGTTTTGTGAATCCCTAATTACTCTGCACAAGTGCCAGCAGTGGGAAGTGGACAGCGTGGAGCAGCAGTGATGTGCACACAGGCGGTCGCCAAGAGCAGAGCACAAAGAACTGCTGCAATCGGCGGCTACAGACCCAAAACACCCCAAAACGCGTTTGTGCATGGGCAGCAGCCCTCTGCCTGCTGCCACCACAGGCAGCTCCATCCCCAGGGCCGGCCAGGACTCTGCCACACCAAGGGTTTGGTTTCAGCTCAGGAAGCGTTGCTGCTTCGGAGCAATAATCCTCGGAGCTTCTCAGCACCTTCGTATCTCAGGGTCAGACCAAGCCCCAGCCCACAGTCAGCGTCTCAGCACAGGCAAGCAGGGAATACCAGCAATGAAGTGTAAATTAAAAGAAATTACAAAGAAAGCAATTGGTGATTTCCCGTGTTTTCTGTGCCTGCTTTGTCTTGGTATCCTATTTTTGGGCAGAAAACCTATTTCATTCACTGGTATCAAACAGCAGCATTAAAACACTGGGGGTCATTTCTTGGTGACAGAGCTCCTCTCCCCCACACCAGGTGCCTGGTTTGCCAGCAGCGGTCCCAGTGCGGGCACGTCTGCACTGAGGGCTCACCGAAGCCTGGGACACCCCAGCACGAGGTTGTCCCTGCACCCAGCGACACGGGAGCCAGCATGCTCTCCGAGCCCCAGGCAGCCCTCCCCACAGTGCCACCGAGCATTGCATCGGGAGTGATTTCTATTATGAAAGTGTGTTACAGTCACACAGCAATGGGATGTAAAAATAACCAAAAATAACCTCCCGGCTTGGTGCAACCTCCAGCAGTCGAAGTAGACGAAAACAGCAGCCCTTCCAGGAAACACTCACCCAAAACCACCCTAAGCATCCCCATCCCCTGCCTTCCCGCTCCAGCAGCCCCAGCCCTCCCAGGCTCTCCCACCAGCCTTACTTCTTCTGCCTCTTCTCCAGCTCGTGGCTGCGGCTCTGCTGGCTCTCAGCGAGCACCCGTGCGTCCTCCAGCTCGCAGGCCAGCTGCCTGCACCGCCGCCGCAGCTGCTGGGACACCTTCTTGGCTGCCTCGCACGCTGCCTGCACCTCACCGAGCTGTGGGCAGAGGCGGTGGTGAGCGGCGGAGGGACCCTACAGCACACGCACCCTGCAGCCGCTCCCCACCCGGGGTTCAGCCCCACACCAGCACCAGGGGATGGTTCACCCGGAGATCTTTCGCCAAACAAGGACAAATTTAGGTGCCCTGATCCCTCAAACTCCAGGCACTCTCCTGTGGGCCCGCAGCATTCCAGCCCTCCTGCTGAGTCAGCAAAGCTGCCCCAGGGGTGGATGCCTGATCCCATTTCTCTGCAAAATGCAGTGCCTGGACCAAACAAGCTGGATCCCCCAGGGATTCGCATCGTGTTTGGGGCAGAGAGACACGCAGAGCTATCGCCAGCCAGAGAATGGAGTCATTAAGCAATGACTTTAAATAAGCAAAATCTTGCATTAATGGAGCCTGTAATTCCAAACTATCTGAAAGCAAATGGGCTGGTTTGCTTTACCCAAGCTCCTAAGACTGGGCTGCTTTTCCTATTACTTTTTAATGTACCATGAATAATATTCATTTCTTTATTTTATCCTTATGGGAAGTGACCTGACTCCCAGGCACTGCTCAGGGAAGCACATTGGCTTTTTCCCGCCTCATGGCAAAGCTCGGGAACTGCCAGCTTTTTACACTAGCAGCTCTTTGCATGACAGATGGTGCGAGCACAACCCAGTCCAGTATCCAAGAGCCAGACCAACATGAAGACCCACCGCTGAGCCCCTCTCCACCCCACAGCTTTCCACCTTGTACTCACACTCATGCTTGACCAAGGTTGAATTTTGCCATGTGCAAAAGTAACTTTTTAAGCTTGAAGGAAGCTTTGGGGTATTTATTCTCAAACCAGCAGAAAACAGCCAGTTTCCCCTGGTCAGTGAGAGCATCAGCAGCAAACGGCTGCATTTCTGAGTCTCAGCCCCCACGAAGCTTTGCCTGCCCCAGGAGCGAGGAGAGGACATTGGGAGGTGATTCTGCTCCTCTACTCTGCTCTGGTGAGACCCCCCTGGAGCCCTGCATCCAGCTCTGGGGTCCTCAGTACAAGAAGGACATGGGCCTCTTGGAGAGGGTCCAGAGGAGGCCACAAAAATGATCAGAGGAATGGAGCACCTCTCTTATGAGGAAAGGCTGAGAGAGCTGGGGTTGTTCAGCCTGGAGAAGAGAAGGCTGCGGGGAGACCTTATTGCGGCCTTTCAATACTTAAAGGGGGCTTATAAGAAAGATGGGGACAGACTTTTTAGCAGGGCCAGTAGCGATAGGACAAGGGGTAATGGTTTTAAACTAAAAGAGGGTAGATTCAGACTGGATATAAGGAAGAAATTTTTTACAATGAGGGTGGTGAAACACTGGAACGGGTTGCCCAGAGAGGTGGGAGATGCCCCATCCCTGGAAACATTCAAGGCCAGGCTGGATGGGGCTGTGAGCAACCTGATCTGGTTGTAGATGTCCCTGCCCATTGCAGGGGGGATGGACTGGATGGGCTTTAAAGGTCCTTTCCATCCCAAAGCATGCTATGATTCTATGACAACTGGCTCCAGCAGCAGCTCCACTCCTCGGCGTGACCCTGGGGAGCCCCTGTCCCCTCCTGCACCCTGGGGCCGGCAGCACTTGCCTTTTGCTCGAGCCCTGTCCTGGCGCCCAGCTCGGACTCCAGCCGCTCCTCCAGCTGCGCCAGCCGCTTCCGCAGGAAGGCGATCTCCGTCTGCGCGCAGTCGAAGCGCACTTGCCACTCGTCCTCTGCGAACCGAGAGACCCAAAGGCGCTGGGAGGGTGCTCAGGCCTGACCAGCCTGAGTGGTCATGCCAGGGTTGGATGGGTGAATGCCCAGCAGCACTGCGGCTCCTGTATGGCACCAGCACCAAGCTTGCAGGGTGCAGCTCTGCTTTGTACACCCAGGGCTGCCCCAGCTCGCATAGCACATGTACCCCTGCCCTAGGCAAAGCGTGCATGCTCATCCCATCCCATTTGTGCCTTAGCAGCCTGCTCATCACTCCAAAACATGCTTCAAACACACTTTAAGCTGCCAGGAGTGCCAGGCAGGGCCAGCAAGCACCAGTAGTGCCCTCAGGCAGAATCCCTGCCTCCATTCCCAGCCCCATGCAAGAGCCAGAGCCGTGTGTGACTGAGCCATCGCTGCCAGCTCCCGCTGGATGAGCAATGCAGAATGACGGGGTGCCAAAAACACACTGGGGTGGCCAGGGGCTGGAGGAGCACAGCTGCCTGGGGCAGGGGGCAAACCTCTGCCCACTGCAAGAGGCTTTGCTGCCCCACTGGGGTGGCCATGCTGGCCCCACAGCTCAGGCTGGATGGCCAGAGCATGCATTGCCCCCGAAAGGATGCCCCTACCTCCTCCAGAGCCACTTATCTTCATCTCACGCAACTGAACCAGCTGCTGGGCCTCTTCCAGCTGCTTTTCCACCGACTCCAGTTTCTTCTGCACTTGGTCATATTTGCTCTGGGGAAACCCGGGGAAGGAAGGGAGCAGCTCTACCCAGCTCCAGGGCACTCGGGTCCAGCAAGGTTGTGCTGAGAGTGCAGCGTGGCCACCGGCATGGTCTGATAGCTCAGGGCTTTCCTACCTGCAGCTCCTGCAGCTCACGGGTGCCTCGCAGCCTCTCTGCCCGCTCCCCATCCAGGACCTGGCAGGCGACATCACCCTTGTACCGCTCATCAGACAGCTCCGTCGTCAGATCTATGATCTGGGGGGACAACGCAGAGTCAGGCTGGGCATCAACGTGCTCACCGGCTCGGGGGGAGCCCGGCCAGCCCACACTGACCCAAGTGTCCTGACTGCTCTTCTTTGGTAGCTGCCTATGCTTAGGGGATGTGGTAAGTGCACACTGTCACCAAACACTGTCACCAGTGGGAACTCAGGCTCCCACTGGCAGTGTCCAGCAAAGAGCAACTGCTGCTGGAGGCCGTGGCTGCACTCCTCGCATGGCTGCTTGTGGCAAGGCAGCTGCCCACTACGGCTGCACAGCCGGCAGCTGGCACCAGTGGCACGCTGCCTGCACTGTGCTGCCTGCAGTGCGCTGCAGGCAGGGCTCATCAGATTTCTGCACCATTCTAGCTGACTAGCATTAAGTTTTGTTTTAAACAACAAGCAGGTGAATGAAGGAGTGAGCTATTAATCCAGAGAATTAATTCCATTTTCTGCAAAGCAGAGGAGAACTTGGCCTGTCCCGCTAATCTGGCCAAGCAAGGGACTGCAGAGGCGGCAGGGCCAGCAGGAACATGCAGGCTTCCAGTGCTTCTTTTCCTCCATCTGACAGCATTTTAAGGCACTTCACATTTTGCAGGTGTGCTACACAAGGTCTTCAGGGGGTCCAACAAGTTTAATTTGGTAAGTAAACTCAATAGGTTTTCTTTCCCTGGGGAGATGGTATTTTTCTAGGTCCATCCTGAGGCATTAGCCTCGCTCAGCAGTCCCAGCCTCATGGGTGTGATTTCGTTTTCAACGCAGAGCTTAAGTTAAATCATCTTTAGCCGCTTCCCATTGCAAAGGGGGTCCCTGCCCCTCAGGGCTGTTGGTACCGTTAACCAGAGTTGCAGCGTTACACCTAGACCACAGCTTGGCCACCCCTCGTGAGGGGCGAGTGCCACAGCCCAGCAAGCCGGGTAAACCCAGGATATTTATAGCAAACTTGGGAGCTCCTTCTCCTCCCGGTGCTTAATGAAACTCCAGCTGCAATCGCACAGCAGCGCGTGCACCCGAGGGGGGACTCCGCACAGGACCAGCAGCCGGCTGGGGATGCACGTGGTCCCCAACATGCCTCCAAGTCCCTTCCGACACACACAATGGGGTGGTTGAGCGGCTGCCCCGGCAGCTGCCACCCCCCGAGCACTGCACACAGCAGGGTCATGCTTGGAGCCAGGGGATGGGCAGGACACTTCTCCTGCATGCTGTCTCCTTGGTATTAGCATTTGTCCCATTAAACTAAGTCACTTCTGGTGTCTGCAGAGGTCAGCGAGCCTGCAGTCCTGAGAGTGTAATGAGAACATGATACATCTGTGTGTAATTTCCCATTCTAATTATACCCTTTTGTCAGCAGAAGGGATGACATTCACACCGCCGCTTTTCAGCCTCGTACACTGCGCCTGTGGCAGCGTGAGGTGATGTCTGTCCTTGCTGGAGGGGACATGAGGCTTTCCCTGGGGGCACCCCCCGGGAATGGCCCATTCCCAGGGCGTCTGGGCTGCTCTCTGGGTGCAGACCCTGGGAGGACCCATTGCTCTGGCAGGCAGGATCCCACCCAGCAGGGACCCTGCAGCAACTGGGTGCTGCAGCCAGGCACTGCAGCCCATCAGGGTCCTGCAGAGAACCACCTCTGGCTGCGGTTACTCCGCCGGCAGTTTGGCAGCTGCCCCCTGCCCAACCCTCTGCTGATCATCACTCCTCCTGCTGTAATGTCATTGGTGGTCATATTTATCCCAATATGGCTTAATTTCCAACTCGACCAAGTGGGGCTGTGGCAGATGCTTTTTTCAGGCTCTACCTTGCTTTCCAGCTTCTCTGCGGTCTGCCTGAGCTCGCCGCACGCCTGCTCGGATTTTTCCAGCTTCCTTCTCAACGCCGCCAGCTCCTCCTAGGGAAGATTGCAAAAAAACACACATGGAGAGCTCCAGCACCCTCAGTTTATTTATGAAAATCTTGTTTTCTGTTAAAAATGAGTGGGAGAGACATAGCTGCCTTATTAATAAAATTTACCAGGCAACTTTGAAGGCTGCTTACTGCAAACTGCTGGGACTACAGCTCCTGACATGAATTTCATCGGAGGGAATGTCAGCTTTGGTGTGCATACAGAGCACATTTTATGAGAAAGAAGCAAACCTCAAAAGCCTGGGATGAAGAGCCAAATGTCTGAATTTTGCTCATGGAGCGTTCTTGGGGCCCTGGCAGGCTATCACAGAGCGGTTGCAAAGGCACAATCGTTTTCTGTGATTCTTTTTCAGGCAGCCTGACTGTAACGGCAGAAAGAGCTGCTCGGTGCAGCCTTGTCCTGCTTTGATGTCCAACACTGAGCAGAAGCAGAACGTGCAGAGTTGTGATAAAAACAGAGGTTAACGGGTGATGGGGCCTGATGGATCCCAGGCGGGTTTGGAGAGAGAAACAGAGGCTTGGGCAGCTTTTATTTCATCTGAACCAGTCTGAAAACATCTTATTAAAACCTCACTAAGGAAAGAGGAGGAGCAGGACGCCAAGGAAGACGGACTAAGAATTTAGCGCAGGCCTCAGAAGGTGCAGAGGGGCGAGAGGTGCCTTTTCCAGGTCAGCAAATGCCCATTAACATCTCCCATCACCAGTGGCAGCTCAGGTGGAAGGCAGTACAGCTCTGGTGACAGTACAGAGCAGAGCCCCCTGCATCAAGGATGCGTTTGGCTGCCCATCATCTGTCATCCCACAGACTGATGTGGGGCACCTGTCCCCAAGGGGTTTGGCTAAACAGACCCAGGCCAGCAAGCTTGCGGGGGGCACAGGGAGGGCAGGGGGGCAGCCACGGCCCTGGGACGGGGCTTCGGCTGCGGGGACATGGTGCATTTGTTACTGTCCCTCTAAGGAAAGACAATGTCAGCAAAACATCTCTGCCCTGGCAGAAGTGACTTCCAGTTTGACCGACCCACCAGGCAGAGCCCCTAAAGCATCCCATCCCATCCCATCCCATCCCATCCCATCCCATCCCTTCCCATCACTTGATGCATACTTCTTTTGCACGGAGCTGCTCCTCCGCGAGGTTAACGCTAAGCAAAGGCCGCACGCGGCTCAGCAGCTGCCACCAGGGCCAGTGCCTGACCGTCTGGAAGACCACCAGGTTCTTCTGGATGCAGCGGATGGCGAGGCGCTGAATCTGTGGGGAGATACAGCCAGCAGTGCCCCTCACCCAGTCATGACTGAGCCCACCAGGACGGACCAGACTGGGGCACTGGGATGGAGAAGGATGAGGTGGTGGAGGAGCTCTGCACAGCAGGGGACAGCAGCGCAGCACCTTATGGGTGTCCACGAGGCAGGGCAGAGTGGGTACCCTTCAAAGCAGCAGCCTGCTCTGCTCAAAGAGCTGTAATTTGGATGCTTTGGGCTGTATCACAGCAGCACCGAGCCTGTGCTTTGGTGGGCACAGGGTATCCACGAGCCATGGGATGGATACCTTCAACCTCTTGAACTTCTGACGGCTGAGGAAGCCCTTGCAAGCGGCCTGGAGCAGGATCATCTTCTGGGCTATCAGCTTGTCGCGCTGCTTCTCCAGTCTGGAGATGACCCCCGGCTTCAGGAAAACCTGACAGCAAGTAACAGAGGTTACACACCCCCAGGATGGGGTCTGAAACCTGCCCGCAGCCAACAGGACCTATTTCTGGCTGAGACCTGGCAGCGTCCCCCAAGACCTGTGGGAGACTTAAGGTCTTTGGACCGGCTGGGACCAGCAAATGCAACCACTGCACCAGCCCGAAATGCTGGGCTGGAAGGGGACTCCAGCCCTACCTAGCCAAATCTGCAACACACCTGTCTGCCCCGTGCCACGAAGGCACCTGAGGTGGCCCTGGCACTGATGTCCCCAGGGACACTCATGGGACAGCAAGAGGGAGCTGTGTCCCAGCTCCGTCCCATCCCCAAGCCCAGCGGCGGGATGGCTGCACATCCCGGAGAGCACCTTCCACCCACCCCTCCATCTCCTGCTCCTGGGCAGCGCCGAAACAGGGCGTACGGGGCTGCCCAGGCACTGGGCCGCTGAGTGCCCTTCGGGATCCGGCCCTCGCACTGTGTGCACACCAGCCTTTGCTCTCTGTCCCTGCCTCTTCTCCCTCCTCCTTTTTGACATAGGCATCAACCATCACAAGAACCTGCAAGTCCTTGAGACTTTTCCCTTGGGCCACTGCCCATTTCCCATCCACTGCGTGGACGGCAGGGCTGCCTCTGCTGGAAACAGCATTTTTGACAGCATACACACAGAAAACAGCAAAGATGCCAGTTTACAATAAGAAAAACAGAATTAACCACATTATTTTCTTTAACTGAACTTGTCAGAAACACCTCATAAATGATACAGATTTGCTGATGCCATCGAATTTAGCCTGCTATCGATCTCTCATAGTGCAAAATGTCTCTCGGTCACTGCCTGGCAAAGCTCTCGGGATATGGGACCAATCACTCCTGAATATTGTGCACCATTTGCATAATACAGCTTTAATAAAAACTGAATTACACTTGTGAAGCCGGTGGCGTACTTAAAGAGCTGTGTTTTAAAGATGCCAAATTGAATCAAAGAACAATTCCAAGGAAACTCACTTTCTTGAGATAATGCTATGATTGCTCCACCACCTATTTGATTGTCTCATTAATGTCTGTATTAACTTCACAAGCCAGCGAGTTTTAGAAGCTAGTACAAAATCAATGCTCCAAGCGATGGCAAAACTAACTCCTCTATAACAAGATATGACTGGAGCTGCTATCACAGTATTGATTAAGTACAAAGGTTTCATAGAAGAGATAATTGCAAACTGCACTGTGCAGGATAAAAGAAAGTTATTTTGCTCCACAGAACCATTTCATGAATTCTTTCTTTATAGACTCTGAGAGCTGAAGGCAAGCACGCATGCAAAATTAATTCTTCTGACCAGCAGGCCGAGGGAGGGGATTCTCCACTCTTGTGAGACCCCACCTGGAGCACTGCGTTCAGCTCTGGGGCCCCCAGCATAAGGACATGGACCTGTTGCAGCGGGTCCAGAGGAGGGCCATGAAGATGCTCAGAGGGCTGCAGCACCTCTCCTATGAGGACAGGCTGAGGGAGTTGGGGCTGTTCAGCCTGGAGAAGAGAAGGCTGCGGGGAGACCTTAGAGCAGCCTTCCAGTCCCTGAAGGGGCCTACAGGAAAGCTGGAGAGGGACTTTTTACAAGGGCAGGTAGTGATAGGACAAGGGGTAATGGCTTTAAACTGAAAGAAGGTAGATTTAGATTAGAGATAAGGAAGGAATCCTTCACTATGAGGGTGGTGAGGCACTGGCACAGGTTGCCCAGAGAAGCTGTGGATGCCCCATCCCTGGAAGTGTTCAAGGCCAGGCTGGACGGGGCTTTGAGCAACCTGGTCTAATGGAAGGTGTCCCTGCCCATGGCAGGAGGGTTGGAACCAGATGATCTTTAAGGTCCCTTCCAACTCAAACCAATCTATGATTCTATGATTATCACATTTAAGTTAAAATGTTGTTACTGTGACAACTCTTGTACCTGCAGCTGCCCAGCTCAGCAGTGTTAACCCCAGCCCATCAAAACCATGACCTGCCCAAGCCCCATTTACTCCCATGAGTACACCAAAGATAATTAGGAACTTAAATGCCATGATGGGCCAGATTTCGACAATTAGGTACACAGTTTACCCAGGGTAATGCTTTCAAATGTGAATTAGGAGCCTTCTGCTTTGATTTTCAGCGAGGCTTCGCTTCCCAGCCCACCTGGGCGCTGCGGAGAGCAGCAGAGGAGAGGCTTTCTCTCTAGTTTGGGAAGCTTTGGGCAGCTGGCAGTGCCCAGCATGGGGCTGGCTGTGCCCATATGCACCAAGAGCAATAGGGAAGCAGAGATCAGAGCCATCGTACCTGGCTGCGTCCTATGACGACGCTCTTCTTCTCCAGATCCAGCACTTGGAAGAGCTCCTCTATAGCCTGCAGAGAAGCAGCACATCATAGAGTTGCGCAGAAAACATTTACACCCTGGCACAAGCCTGCTGAAATGGGGCACAGAGATCCCCAGTCCTTACAGGCACCCAGTAAGGGTGCATCCAGCTGTGCTTTTGTTTCCTCCTCCCCATGCAAAAGCGCACCCGCCCAGCCCGAGAGCAGCCTCTGCAACGGCTGTCCCAGCCCCGAGTCCTGGTGCGAGAAGGGCTTTCTGCCTCGGAGGCTTTTGGCAGGATGGGGAGTGGAGATCTGCAGCTGCATGCAAGATTTTCCCCCTTTTGCTGCCATCCCTGCTCTGGAAGGACCCCGATGCGCAGGCAGCCACAGAAGGAGGCTACTCAGGGGAAGATGAGAGCCCATCCTGGCACCATCCAGCCAGGGTCCAACTGCACTGTGCAGCTGCGAGCCCTTGGTGCTCCCCTCCTGCCCGGCTCACCAACAGCTGGGCCTGTGGAGCCAAAAGCAGGGGGGAAAGCACTGAGATTTCCCCTGAGCCCACCAGCACAGAGCTGAGCCCCCACAGGGAGGCAAGCAGGAGATTAGTCCCAAGCTGTAGGAGAAACCTGAACTCAATTACTCCAAGCTTTGGACTGACATGCGATACAACATCCTCTGGTGGCCTCGCACATCTCCACGAAGGACAAACCCACGTGAGAAATATTTCGGCACAGCCCTGGGAGCGCCTTGCTGCAGCAGAAATGCAGCCCTAGCCCTCGCCAGCAGCCGTGCACACACCGGGGCGAGGTGGGGACGGAGCACGCGAGCGCACAGGGGACAGACCACCACGGTGCACAAAACTCTGTGCCTCAGGCGAGGAAGCACCAGCACCGTGGCTGTGCCCTGCTTCTGGGGCACTGCTGGGACCGGGGGCCAGGCGTGGGGCTGCGTGGGACGATCCCATCCCATGCACAACAGCAGGGTCGGTTATTGCCGCACCGTCACACCCTTGCTACAGACAAGCATCTCTTGTGCTCCAGTGGCCGAGTTAATGCAGCTTACCGCGAAGCAGTCTCCAGCTAACAAAACCACGTGGCAACAAGCTCCAGGGAAGATGGGATTTTTCAAATCCCCTGCTTACACGCTGCTGACGAGGCACCCTCTGCCTCCTTAAAGCATGTAATAACAATATTGACCTTTTCTGACTGTCAAACTTGTCTTATTAAATCCCGAGGTCTTAACTGAATTTGCACATGCTGGCTGGCAGTTTGCACAACAGAGCACGTGCCCATGTTTAATTCATCTCCTCACGGCTCTTCCCGGCTCTCAGTGCTTCTGGGCTCGCTCATAGCCTGTTCCAGGGCAGGGGCGGTTCTCCCCAGTTTTTGCTACAAATTTATTATGAAACAAATAAAACTGGCAAATCTCCACCTTCATTCCTGAGCTCCTTTGGCTTGCAGGCTCCTTTGGTTTGCAGGCTTCGTGGGACGAGGCGAGGAGCCACCCTGAGCTGCTGCTTTACAGGTGCCTGAAGGCAGGTGATGCCCGGTCCCCAGGAACCTCCCTGGTCCCTGCTCTGTTGGGTCCCTGGGAATGCTGCCTGGCTTGTCCTCAGCCAGAGGGTTTTTGGGGGAGCCAGGGCAAGGGACGGGGTGCCACTATGCTGGGACAGAGCAGTGCATGGATCCTGTCCTCTGCACATGCCTCCAGTCCCACAGTTTGTGCCCTGTCCTGCAAAACGAGACCTACCAGGCATGCAGCCAGAGCACCAGAGGACCGAGGCACAGCCCTCAGCAAGCAGGATTTTCAAAGCCGTTTCCTCTTGAGTATTAAAAAGCAGCAATAACAAGCTTCATTTCCAGGCTGATTTCTCCAAGTCCTCTCCATGGTGCAATAATGTTGGCAAATGCAGCCCATGCCAGGCATGTTTACTGCCTTTGCAAAAACAGTCCTCAGGGGGAGAAACTCCAGGATGAAGAGCTGAGCTGGGATGCTCTGCAAGGTTGCTGGAGGACTCACGTCCCTCTATGCTCTGGCACGTGTGGGAAGGGTGAAAAGGAGCAGGAGGCAAAGTCATCCCCTGCCAGCCAGAGCTGCAGGAGGCTGCACCCACACAGGACACAGCCCCACTGCCAGATCACTCCTCATCATTGCTAGGGAGCTCCGACTGCCCAGAACCCAGACACACGGGCCGACGCCCCAGACTCCCAAACCCAATTGCCATTTCTCAGCACTGCAAATGCTAGTGTGCTACCCTGAGCATGCTGAACATGGTTTTTCTCCTTCATTCCTAGCTCCTGAGGACAGCCTTGCATTTAAGAAACCCCTAGATCTGCACTGACAAGCCTGCTACTAAAGGTCCTCAACAGCTGTCCAGATGTGCGCTCCCACCCGTGGTGGGTCCTCCAGCAACAGAGCAAAGGAGCATCACCCACAACTGTCAGGAGAGCTGGAGCTCAACAGCCCACAGACCTGCAGGTATTGACCCTACAGCAGCCAAAGGAATAATATCAGCAACACCAAACGCCTGAGTGAGGCAGGGACTGGGAAGTAGCTCCTGTCCCAGGGCAGGGAGATGCTGGTATGACCCAGGTCGTTTGGAGAGAGGACAGCCAGGCTCACGCAGGATACAGGCAATGCCAGGGAGCTCCAGGAATTGCTCCTCATTGCAAAGAAAGCCCTGACCACGTTGGGGAGGGCTGGAAGAGCTCCAGCACCAGCAGAGCCCAACATGGGGCTCTCAGGCCATGCTCCCCAGGCCAGCCCAGGACAAACCTTGCTCTCGTCTGGCACCTCGTAGGCAGAGGTGTACTTCTTCATGACATCTGGAGCCAGGACCTGGAAGCGCCGTCGGAACTGGGTCAGGAGCAGGCGATCCGCATACCCTGGGGGCAGACAGACATTGCTGGGGGCCGCGCCAGCCCAGGGGCACGTGGCTTGCACCGAAACGCTGGGGAGGGAACTGGCAGTGGGGGCTGCTGTGAAGGGTGGCACGTCCTGCACCCAGCAAAAGGTATCACGGGTGGTGGGGACTGGGGGAGCTGCCCTTAGTGGAGAGAAACCCCTGCAGCGAAGGCAGGGTGGAGAGAGTGGAGAAGCAGTGGAGATGTGCTTGAGGTGGCCAGACGCCATCCCAGCACCTTGTGTCATGCAGGAGATGCCCCTGGGCCTCCTGCATGGGTCCCTCTCGCCCTGGCATGGACTGTGACTGTGGTTGGTGCAGGTCCAGCCTGATGCACAGAGGCTCCAAGGGGAGCACGGGGGAACCCCACCGGAGCTGCGCCGCCTGGCAGCACTGCATGCTGCAGGCAGGAGAGGGGCTGGGAACCCCTGCAAAAAGCAGCAATAAAAACCCAAGGGTTTTGCTGGCGAGAGGCAGATGATGAGCAAAGCATGAAAGGGCTGAGCTGCCAACAGGGCAGCACGGGCAGGCGGGACTGGCATGGCACGCAGCAGCAGTGGAGGGCTGGGGCGTACCGATGCGGTGGAGGCGCAGGGCATCCAGGAGCTGGGTCCCCTCCAGCTGGGCTCGCAGGGTCGGCACGTCCAGCCGCAGGGTTGCATCAGGAGGCGCAGGGGGCCGAGGGACCGACCCCTCTGCCCCATCCGCCCCTGCTCCCGGGAGGAGGCAGTGGACGAAGTGCAGCTGAGACCGTCGGAGAAGGTTTGTGAGCGCATCCTGCCAGGAAAGCAGAGGTCAGTGGGGCTGGAGCGGGGCAAAGGGGCAGCACGCGGCAGCGGTGGGAAACGCTCCCCGTGCACCCTCCACTGGGTGTCTGGGCAGGTAAAGGAGCCATCCTCAGAGCCCTCAAAGCTCAAGTGCATGTTAGGAACAGCAGCTTCAGTCAGAGAGGTGAGCCCGAGGTGCAGATGCTCAGCGGGACCCTTCCTCCTAATGTCCCATGTTTTCAGTTGATGGGCTACAAAAAGTTACCAGGGTTGAGGGTTGCTGGGTGGGAGTTTGTGAGGGATGGCCAGGATCACAAAGTGGGCTGGCCGGGGAGTCTACGGAGACTGAGCCTCATCTCCTTGAGAGAGTTTAGGCACCTAATTATGGCTGAGATCAGCAGGAGCTTGGCACACGCTCAGCACGGAGGGCTAGTCTACTCGTCTGAGTGCTTAAGAGGATTAATCCGGTGGCACAGCAAGGTGCGTGTGTAATCTGCTTTATGATTTGTTTGCCTGGGATGCTTCCCCTGAGCAACAGCAGTGCTGGGGAGGCTCGTGGCCACCCACGGCCAGAGCAGCACCCCAGGCCAAGAGCCCTACGTGACACAGAGCCACACTGGTGACCCCCAGCCCTGTAGTGTGGAAGGTGCCTGCCAGGGGGTGTGGGGCTCCTGCTAAGGAGGAGCGTGTCTAAGGCAGGGTCCCAGTGTGGGATCAGGATACACAGTGCTGCAAACACCCCGACCTGCAGCCATGAGGGTCCCGGTGCCCGCACTCACCACCTGCAGTTTGAGCTGCGCACACACCGACCTCTTCTTCACGGCTGCAAAGCTGCTGGCGAAGGTCTTCCTCACGCAGCCGTTGCGGTGCAGGACCGCCTGTGAGCGTCCCTCCAGCCCCGCCACGGCGCGGCAGGCCAGCGGCGCCCGCGAGCGTGGCAACACCAGCTCCTTCACAGCGTCTCTGTCGGGGGGAGCAATGAGATGGGGCGGTGGGGCTGCAGTGCTGCCGGCGCCGGGGAACCTCTGCTTCCCAGCCCCTTCAACAGGGATGCAATGACCAGCACCCCAAATTCAGCATTGGTGCTGCCACAGGGCACCTGGCTGCAGAGCAAAGCAGGGATGCCGGGACACCCTCCACCCCCTCTGTTCCTCTCTGATTTAGGCACCAAACTGCTCACCGCTATTAAAACTTTCCTGAATTGAAGCCTGAAACAAAATGAGCTGGGAGTGTTTAAGCAGAAGGTTAAAATCATCCCGTGTGTGCAGACATCTGCAGCAGCTTGATTACATTTCAATTCCAATTTAGTTTACAAGGTTCCTCAAAGTGATGGGGAAAACCTGAGCGGTTGCTGCACAGAGAGCTGCCCTTCAGCCGGTGATGTCTTACGGCCCTGACCCATGCCGGACACCCAACCCCACGGCACTGAGGAGCCGAGGACATCGCAGGGTCCCCCTGTGCCCCCTGTCCCCCCACTGCCCACACCTGCAGGAGGGGATCCCCACTGAAATATCAATGGCACGGATCTGCTGAGTCAAAGAACCCAGACAGCTTTGATGGAAAGCTGTTCACCGCAGCTTTATTCACCAGCTCGCTCTGTAGCGTCTACTGCCATCACAACGTGTACATCTGTCTGTCAGTCAGCCCGGGGGCTTGATGGCTGTAAGTCAAATCACTTGACATCTGCTCCCCCCACCTTAACTAAACTCTCAAGATTCCCACAAAGCTGGGATGAAAGCTCATTTTTTTTCTGGCTTCCTTGCAGTTTTTCCCCACAGGCGGAGCTGGACTCGGGCAATGCAACGCCGGTGTCGGCAGGTGCCTCGGGCTGCCCCGCAGACGGGATCCGCTCCAGATCCTGTCCCCTCCTTGCCCACCCGAGGCTGGATCAGCTCCATCCCCTGGGCTGTGCGTTGGGCAGGAGGTGGGGGGACAGGCAGGGACCCCTCGCAGCCAGTGCCAAGGCCATTGCCCACCCTGGCTGACCTTGGCCAGGCTATGGGTCCTCTCCGCCCTATGGGGATGCCTCACAACCCTCCACCTTCCGCACCACGAACCACCTCTCGGAGCTAGGGCAGGTTTGCAATCTCCAGCCCCGGCTGGAGCAACAGAGGTCATGGTGGGAGCCATCCCAAACCGCTCTCATGGGCATGGGGATGACTGCCGACGCCGTGGCAGACCAGCCCCGTGGCACCCCCTCGTACTTACACCTTGGACCGCTGCAGCACCTGGATGGCGTTTTGGGCTGAGAGGTTGAGCTTGGCTTTGCTGACCCAGCCCGTGAGGTCGTAGCGCACAGGGTCCGTGCCCAGCTGGTGGGAGATCTCGAAGTGCAGCGCCTGCTCGCACTTGCGCATGTAGCCGTCTCCTGCGACAGCACCCCAGAATCGCCCGAGAAGAAAAGCCCGGTGAGATATTTAATTTGCTGCATGGTTTCTTAGATTTCCAAAGCTAAATGGTGATGCCAAAGGATGGGCAGCTGAGCTGACCCAGACTTACTCTCCTGATTGGGTCCCTTTGTGCTGAAGTAGGAGCACAGACGGTCGAAGGCAGTGTCGTCCCCGGAGCCTGGGATCAGCACCTCCTCGTCCAGGATCCACAGCAGCCCCCTGCGATCCCCTCCTGGGCTGCTGGGCAGCACCTGCGGCTGCTGAAGGGAGATGGCCCTTGGTGATGGGGAACGGGCAGGAGGGCTGCGGGCAGCCGGCTCCAGCCACAGCCATGCCAGCCTGCTTCCCCCCTGCTCCCCAGCACCTCTGCCCAACTGTGTCCCTCACCTCAGACCAGCCAGACTAGGGTCAGGAAACCCTCCTGGCCTGAACCAGCTCTGGGCATCACCCATGAGAACCCCACAGTCACACGGTGTCCTGGAGAGGCCACTCATCCCTGCAGCCAGGCTGGGAGAGGTGCCCAGAGCACAGGGCTTGACCAGGAAGGGTGCTTGTATTTTAAAAAGCCGAAAAGGTCCTGGTTGATGCTGTGCCCTCCCCTGCAACACCCCAGGCTTCTCTGTGCAAAACACACCACGAGGTCCCACTCTGCCTCTGAAATCCTCACTCCTCTGAGCAGGAGGATGCTTCAAGCACAGCCAGAGCAACCAACTCCCACCATGGCCATGGGGACAGGTTACCTGTGAGGAGCTCAGGTCAATGATGGACAGCGTGGCCAGTGGCGAGCGCTCTGGAAGATCAAAAGACACCTCAACATTTTCCTGGAAAACATTATTTAAAAGCTTGCTTCAGTCACGGTCTGGCATCTGAAAGCCAAGAGGAGATACGTTTGCATGGAGGGGGAGGAGGACAGTGCGGGCCCTGCTCCCGATCGGCTTTGCGGTGATCCGGCGCTGGCAGAGCGGAGCAGCCACCAGAGACACCTCCACCGTGACGCAGAGGCATGGCCGCATCTGCCCCCGCCGGCAGGGCTGTTGGGATCTCCGCACCCAACAGGCTTCTGTAGCACTTTATGGATGTCAGACAAGCTGCATAAATCATGGATATGACAATAACTGAAGACTTAACAAGAAAGCACCAAGAAAACAATCAATTATTTAATTTGCAGCTTGCAGGCGTTGCTTCCCTTTCTCAGCCGAGGGCTTCAGGCTGCAAGCCCCCAGCTGCAGGGCTCATCCCCCACCCCCGGCTCCAGCACCCCCTCCCGACACCCCCAGTGCCGTGCCCTGGAGCGTGGGGAGCCCCCGCGGAGGGGCAGGGGAAGCACGGCTTGCTCTTGCTCGCATGTGAACCGGGGCTGTTCAGCAAGAGCCACAGCTTTAATGTCTCTCCATGGTAACACGGTGAGATTTTGCTCGGGGATTCAGGTTTGCAGCCTGAGCATGCAGGTGGAGCAGAAAGCAGCAGCCGAACCTGAGTTTATTCCTACCAAAGGCATGTGCCACTGTCACCGCCACGTGTGACCCAGCTCTGGGAGCAGGTGGGTCACTGGGGCTTGGGCTCACAGTTGCAGGCTTACAGGGAAACATCTTGCACCAGGGCAGCCGTCCTTAGCCAGCAACAAAGCCAAGGCAAGGCAGGCCTGCCGAGCCCGCTGTCACGTCAAGCTTGGCCAGTAACTACATATTCATCACTAGTGAAGAGCACATATATACTTACTTGGTGCAAGTGATGTGTGAATATTAAGCCATGGGAATTCAACTATTTTCCCAGGGCTAGAGGTATTAAAGTAACTTTTGCAAGCCTAATAAGTTCACCTCTGCTTGTAGATTTTTCAGCAGCTTATTTCTGCAATAATTTATCATTTTCCTTTCTATTCTCTGTTATTCAGCACCTGAGGAAAAACTCAGCTGCACCAACAGAAGGGCGTGAAGCCTCCTGAGCTGGAACAAGCCTGCCCGAAGAGATGCCCAGACAGCCTGGCATTTCCAAGAGGATCCATGACTGGGGCAGCGGGGGGATGAGAGACCCAGCTCGAGGCTACTGCTCCACACAGACCCCTCATTTCTGCAATGCTCCTCCCATTAAAGCTGCTGAAGTGTGTTATTTGGTCACACCATGGCAGGGCACAGGGACCTGTTGGGTCAAAGGCAGCCCCGTCCCCAGGTGCTGGGAAGCTGCTCCCCGGGACGCTGCTCCCAGCCCTCGCTCCTCACCTCTCTGTACCTCTCCATTTCTGAAACAAAGGTTTTCTCGTAGAAAAGGGCCTGCAGCCGCTCGTGCACGTAATTGTGGCAGAGCTCTTCAAAAGTCGCCGCTCGCTCGCCCCGCTGGTGCCGTGGGTTGTGAAAGCCAGGAGTGTCCACCACCGCGATGGAGGCCATGGAGAGGTGCTGGGAGGAGAAAGACCTGGGGAAAGAGCCGCACACACCACAGGGGTTTTACCCACAGGTGCGTCTGAGCTCTGCCTTCAGAGGTGACACTACCTCCTCCCCCCAGCGTGCATGTCCCTGGGTGGGCACGATCCCACGCAGCCGTGACCAGCCCAGCGCTTCCCATCTCCCCCTCTCCCAGTGTCTCCAGTCAGGGAGAACCTGCACCTCCTGGCACAGCTTGTTTCCTTCTCCCATACGCTTCACCCACCTCTTCTTTGATCTGCTCAAGCCAGCATCTCCTCCCAGCCTGGATGGAGACATGTGGCATGGGCTGCTCCTGACCTGGCCTAACGAACACTTAACGGTGGGGTGGGATGAGATGCTGCCCTTCCCATGCTTGGCCCCATCCTGGCACTCTACTTATTTAAAGTACTACATCTTCATCCAAACGTGTTAAGTTTGATGGGCCAGTTGATTTGAAAAGCGGCTAAACTGGCATGTGACGCCAACACTGAGGACAACGCCAGTGTCCAAAGCCCCGGCTGCCAGCCCACGCTGTGCCGTCTGCAGCGTTTCTACAGGAGAAGGTGCCAATGTTCAGCCCTGAGGAAACCTCTAATGCGAACTGTAGCTCGTAACACATGTGATCTGAGGAGCAGACATCAAGGGCTTCTTGGGAAAAAGAGAGATGTTGTTTACTTCTTAAAATGTTGCTTGCAGCCATTTCCAGTATTTCAAATAAGGACAGCAGGGGAGCCTGACCCTGAGAAACCCCTGAGATTGTTTTTAACGCATATTTCTGAAACGGCCATTGTGTTGCGTTGCTTCACTGGCTGCAGCGCTGACCCTTCCCCAGCAGCCCCGCCAGCACGGCAGCCCACGGCTGCTTTGGTGAGATTAAAGGAGATGCATTTCTCCTCAATAGCAAGGCACCAAGGATGCCAGCACCTCCATGAAATCACAGGGTTGAATGAAGAAACAAAAGTATATTTATGGATTGCTTGCAGAATTTCATAGCAGCACCCTCCTGCAACTGGAGTTGAAAAGATTCATGTTCACCATCAACTCACTGAGGAAACAGCATTTTCATGATGCACTGAAACATGCCTCTTCACCTGGATCATTGTGGGCTTTGGTGGGCTGATGTGGAAAATAAAGATGGGTAAAACAAAGCTACCTTTAAAGGGAAGAAGGGACCCAGGACACATCCTGAGCTCGTGCTGTTATTCAGGAGAATCAGCAACATTTTGCTCTTCCGTCAGCCCTTAGAGCACCATCAGCAATTCCCCTTTGGAATGTGGTTGCTAGGAATTACAATAAAAATATTAAACCGCAGGTTAAAATAAACCTGCAGCGACAACACAGAGTATTTTTGGGCACCAGCATGTGGATGCTGACTTCAACAAACTGAGTTGTGCATCAGAACTAAGAAAAAGGAACGGTTCGGGGGCCTGATCCTTACCCCAGTGTTAAATTATTCCATTTATCCAAATAGATCATTTCAGATTTACACCACCTGAAGAAAGAGATACAGCAGGCCACAGAGGATGTCCTCCCCATCCTGGCTTTCCAGATGGAAATAAGCCCCCGGGGCAGAGGAAGGTGCCGCCTGCTCGGCCGCACCAGTACCCAGCAGCAGGACATGGACACAGCCTCCCAGGGCAGCTGCTCTGGTGCCAGACCCTCTCACTCTTGACATCTCGATCCTCTCCTGCAATCAAGCTTTTACCACAAAGCGACTCCTACCACCCATCTGCAGGGCTTGCTGTGGGATTCCCTGACCGGTTTATTGCTCTGCCTGTACTGCTAACCTTAATTTCAGTCTGCAAAGTCACATCTATTATTAATAGGTAGCCGGGCTGCTGCTCTCAGCACCACGATGCCCTGCTCTCTGCTGCTCTGTACGTCTGCTCACGATGCTGCCTCCCGGCAGGCAGCTTAGCAGCTGCAGCAGAAGCGGTGCCAGCCAGGCGCTGCCGGTGCCAGGTCTCCATGCCAGGCTGCCCGCGCCGGCAGGAGAGGCAGGACACGTGCTGCCCCATGCAACACCCAGATGCACAGAGACTGCTGCTCCGTGGGGCCCTTCGTCCCTGGTGCCGGCTCGTGTGGGGCCAACAGCCCGCAGAATGTCCCGAGTGCCAGTGTGCTCTCCCAGACAAAGATTTTCAGATAGCTTTCTTTTTTCAGCAGGCAGTGGTTGCCTGCTCCATGCCTCTCACCAGAGAGCCCCCAGCAAAGGTTTCTCTTCAGCAGCCCCAGGAGGAGGAACCATCGCCCACAGACACACTCAGCATGGCACCTGGCAGCTCCGTACCTGTTGATCAGTGAGACGACCGCAGCAAAGAGCTCTTCATAGAGACCCGAAGCCATCCCCTCCACGCACTCCACACCCGTCATCTTCGGCCCTGGCACAGGCAGAGAGAAGAGCAGGCAAAGACACATCATTTATTTCCAGCCGAGTTCAGCCTACGCAGAGCAGAGTCAGTATCGGGGGATTCCCTCGCTCGCTGGGCAGGACAACCCGCACGGCTCCCAGCCTCTGCCAGCCAGGCACGGCATCGCTCCGGTTACACAAGCAGTGCATATCCACCCGCCTGCCTTCAGCTCCTCTAGTGCCTCCTGCCTAATGTATATTTAAGAAATAAAACTATTGCCATGTTAAAGGCCAGTTCTGCAAGTTCTTGTCTTTATCAGAATAACTTGCAGAGGCCCAGCTGTAATTCCGCTGCCAAGGACGAGTCGGGTGTGGAAAGGCTGACCTTAAAGCCGGCTGGTATCTCACACCTCCCGCTACGTGCATGCTGGATCTGCCTCCATGAGTTAGATCCATACTTTAATTTGAGGTTTATAGCGGTTCAGCAGCAGTTTATGCAGCAGGAGCACAACTCCACGCCATGTCCAGGTCTCCTTGCAGCACGCAGGCGCAGGCAGCACAACGCCAGTGTGGCTTCAATTCCACAGGGAATGATGCCCACCCTGCTGCCCTCCCAGATTGGGGTTTTTTTCCCCCCTTCTCTAGGGAGAGCTCTCACAGCATTTAAGCCACATCACTTATCTGCCAGTGGCACTATCTGAATTCGCCTGATCTTCGGGTGTCCCCCTAAGGAGTGACAGGCAGGGTCAGCCGTAGAGCTGAGGGTAGCTACGTTACAGAGCACAGTTAATAATTTAATTAATATGAACACACTTAAATGGACCTCACCATCTGAAAAGAAAAGCCCAGAGCAGCACAGAGCACAGCATTTCCCTATCACCCATAAAAAAAGGAAAAAGGGATGCAGCATCCCGGTACCTGCCGGGCTCTCCTCCGCCGGGGGCAGCCGGCTGCCTTGTGCCGTGACCTGCGCCAGGATCTGCTTCAGGTGGTGTTTGAAGACGGCGGTGGTGAGCTCTTCCAGGTCGCAGCCCAGCACCTCTGCGGCGTTGCTCGCACACTCAAATTTCATGAACTGCTTCCTGCCAACTGGGGAGGGGGACGCGGGGGGCACGGATGGGTCAGGCAGAGCCAGCCCGAGCGGAGCCGGGCACAGGCTCCGTGCCTTTGGCAAACATCCCTGCCCACTTCCACGTGCAACCCCTCAAAATCAAAATCAAAGTAAAATAAAACAAAAAAGGACTGCTGTTTGCAGCATGGGATGGGGGTGTGGGTGGAGGTGCCGTACCACTGCACCCCACTTTCATTCCATCCCCCCAAGACTGCACGATCCCTTGCATCCCTAACGGGCAGTTTCAGACCAGGCACTGCCCTTGCTGACCCACTCGGAGCAACGACCCTGCAGACCACAGCCTGGAAATGCCCTCTGGGCAAAGAGCTAGCCTGGGCAAAGAGCTAGCCTGGGCAAAGAGCTAGCCTGGGCAAAGCGGGCAGGAGCCGTGCAGGTGGGCAAGGAGGGAGCCCCTGACCCCAGCATCACTTGGACGCTTGGCTGAGACGGGGATGCAGAATGGCGATAAATCAACCCACATCAAAAGACGGTTTCCATCTTGAAGGCATGGCTGCTAGAAGGAGTTTTAGCATCACCTCACTCCCCATCCGCGTAACATCACTAACTGACCCGAAAAGCTTTTTCCTCCTTAAAGTCCATCCACCTGCTCCTGCAATCCCTCTCCCTCAGGGACAACTCCCGTATCTCTCTCTAGGCACTGGACCCGGTCTCGGTGGCCCGCCCGGCTCCCGCTCCCGCAGTGTGCAGCACGTGGGGCTGCCCTCCCTATGCACACGCTTCTGCTAACAACAGCTGTAAGGATTTTCTCAGCTTTGCAAGATACTTATCATATTAAAGGCTGGCTGCCTCGAGAAAGGTTGACAGATTTGTCCCTCGGGCAATCACTTAGCATAAGAGGACCTTGGGTTTTTTTGGTCAGAAGATAGTTCAAAACTTTAAGGCTCTCAAATAAATGCTTTTGAACCCATTTTCCCCGCTATAGCGCTCCCCAGGTGCTCAGAGCATCCCACCTGCCCAGCAAGACCAGGCAACGAAGAGACCTGCTCCACGGAGATGTTTTGAGGCAATTCAGAGCAAGTCAAGGACCCAGTGGACCACGCGACCTACCCAGGCTGCTGCTGCCAGCACGGCGTCAGTAACATTGTGCATTTCAAGAGCTTCAGTGGAGCAAACGAGCAGATGTGTTTATGGAAGCTGATGGGATTACGAACCAATCCCTCAAAATCCAGGCTCACCTTCCTTAGCCCCAGCAATGTTTGCTGTCCCCGTCAGCGCGAGAGCAGCACTCCTCCCAGCGCCGTCAGCAAACAGAGCTGGCACACGTTATTTACATCCAGCAATAGCAATTCCAGCTTAATGATTAAAATCAATAGGGAAGCAATCTGCAGGATAAATCCTTTTACAAATCCAGGAAGGAAAGGTGCTGCGGAGGCAGCCGGCCGGCACACGCTCAGGAACACGGGGGGATGAGCAGAAATGGGAGCAGATGAGCAAAGTCGCCCAGAGACCTCTGGGTAGGGCTTTTAGGTGATGATTGATGAGGAGCCCTTAAAATATAGCAGGTGGCTGGTGGCAGGGGAGAGGGTTGGGGACAGAGAGTGGGAGATGGCCACATCCCGGCCAGCCCAATGGGGGACCAGGGTCCCCTGCTCCTGGCCGAGGTGATGCACAAAGCAGCAAAAAGCCACGTTCCCCAGGGCCAGGGGTGAGGGGTGCTTCACAGCACACCCACGAGAGTCATCCCCCCTTTCCCTTCCCTTCCCCTTTGATCTTTTCCTGTTATTTTTTATTCTGACTGAAGGACTCCAACATGAAGGGCTGTGCTGGAGCAGACAGAGGAATTGCCTCAACAATCCAGGCTTTGATTTATTTTGTTTTCACTTGTTTTCATCTGAGCTGGCTGGATAGAGGCTGATCCCCATCAGACAGAAGATCTCCACATGCTGCTGCACGCCGGGGAGTGGAGGGGCTGCAGGGCCAGGGCTGCACAGACCTGCCCTGCCAACGGGGCTCCTGTGGCCAGCATCCCACACCGGCCCCTCCGACATCCCACACCGGCCCCTCCGACATCCCACACCGGCCCCTCCGACATCCCACACCAGCCCCTCCGACATCCCACACCAGCCCCTCTGACATCCCACACCGGCCCCTCTGACATCCCACACCGGCCCCTCCGACATCCCACACCGGCCCCTCTGACATCCCACACCAGCCACCCCAGCAGCCCCAGGATGAGTGAGGGGCTCCGCTCAGCCCAGCCTGCCACAGTGCAAACTCTTCCCAACAGAGCAGTTGCAAGTGGGAAAACCAGATGTCCGTGTTGTGCTGCTCCAGCGTGGAAGACATCCTGCTGCCCTGGGCAGAGGGATGCAGCGGCGTGTTTCACACCTCCACAAAACCAAAGAACCGCTGTCTGACCGACACATGGTGTCAGAGGCTGGCGTGATGCTGCCCAGCATGTCGGTACCCCCAGACACATTCCTTCCCCCACCCAGGGTTGGCCCTTCGGTGCTCCCCGAATTGCACCCTCGCTGTTAGCAGCTGGTGTGCACTGAGTCAGCAAGTCTGGGGGCACAGCCGCTGCTGCGAGCCCCACTGTGCCCACAGCTTGCCCAGCTGTGGATCTGCCCAGCCTGCAGCCGCCAGCCCCCCAGCAGCCTGCCCAGGGAGAGGCCGGGCACCGTTTCACACTTCATAAAATATAAACAGCGGCAGTGGCGTGCAGCCCTCCTGGGTGTAATGTGACCATTGTAAAACACGCCAGCTTTAACACCTAAAAGGTAATTACTTTGGTCCATTTAATATTTAAGAGAAGCAGTAGGAAAATACAGGGTCAGCACTAGCTTCGTCTCGCTCTCATGCCCACGCGTGCTGCCCAGGCAGCAGCAGCATTTCTGGTTTTTCTTTCAGTTTGGGAAGCATGGGGAGCAGCAGGGAAGCCCAGAGGGGCTGGACCCCATTCCCCCATCCCCATCCCCGCTGCTGCCTGGGCTGGTACCTGCGAGCCGACAGCAGCGCTGCCCAGGAGCAGAGGGGAGCTGCACCATGGGCTCGCTGCTGGGACGGGGCAGCCCAGCCTCATCACGAGCCCCCTTCCCGTGCAAGCCAGCAGCCCCCTTCACCTGCCTTCCCAAGCCCCCTCGGCTGCTCGAGGCGCACGTTGTCAGCCTGTCCTTTTTCTTCCAGTTATTTTGTCATTAAAACATTTGCACTGCTAATGGGACAAATAAAAAAGCCCATTTGTTCCTCTTTATTACCCTGGGAGGGGACAGGGAGAGCAAGGAGGCTCCTCCTGGCTTGAATGGTTAATTTATTTGTCCTGCACTAAATTCTCCAGTCTATTCTCTGTTGACCCATTGCCTGATGTATGACATATTAAAGCCCATATATAACAAAGGGAAAAGCTGCGTAATAGCATGATTAAAGAAATCTGCCATTCTGGCTGCATTTCCCCAACTGTTTGTAATAAAGATGTCAGAGCGCTGAACAGATAGTGCCATAATTCGGCATGCAGGGAGACAGCCCACCCGGACCAGGAGCCATGGCGGTGAGCATAAAAACCTCCACGAAGGAGAGGCAATGTCAACAGGAACCCCCAAGCCGGTCCCCCCAGGCCCCCCATAAGCCGGCAGCAGCAGCCAGACTCCAGCTAGGACTCTGGCTATTCCCAGAGTTTTCCACTCCTGCTCCCCTGGCTCTGAACCCCAGACCACAGCCAGGACACAGAGGAAAACGAGCTCCCATGCTGAGCAGGGATGCGCCAGGGTACCGACCCCCCGGCACCCCACTGCTCACAGGGCTGGATCTCCCTCCTGCTCCCTGCGCGGGGCTTGAGCTGCTCAAAGCACAAGTTTCAGCAAACCTCCTCGTTTTGCAGACCCAGGCAGCAGACCATGCCCAATTTATTCTCCAAACTGGGATCCCCCTGCCCTGGAAGGGATGCATCATTCTGCCTAAATCCTCTTGCCTGGGGAAAAGAAATTCTGAGGACGTCCTCCAGTGTACAGAGGCTTGTAGCTGGATGGTCACTGCACCATGATCCAGCCCCTGGAGACTGTGTCACCTTGGTTTAGGTTTTCCCCATGAAGCCATCAGGCTTCATCAAGGCAAAACTATTGCTCCTGAGGGTTGCAACTGAAGAAGCACACAGAGCCACCATCCTACTGAAAACAAAACATGCAAAATCAGCTGCGCTTCCCTGTATGGCAAGAAAATCCAGATGCAAAAGAGCAAAAGGCTTTAACAGAGAGAGAGAAAAATTGGCAAGATCGAGAGGCCAGCCCTAATGCAATCCTTTCCAAGAGTCATTTTGATGAATGATGCAGGAAAGCAGGAGCCCTTCCGTCAGGAGCGAGGTGGCCTTTTGCTCACCCGCAGCCCAGAGATAAGGCAAAGCCGGCGATTTAACTACACCCAAGGCCACCGTTGGGTGCCAGCCCCGGGACAGCTGCTCTGCAAGGGAAAAGCAAAGCTCAAGCAGGGGCAGAGGCTCCCTGTGCTGAGTCCTGCTCTCTCCTCTTCACCTCCAACACCAGCAAGGCTGCCGCAGGCGGTGCTGGGGAACATGCAAGTGGCACCAAAACCACAAGCAACAATGCCTGAGCTTCCCTTGCAAACCCGCATCCTCTGCACTTACAGGAATCCCAGGGAAAGGAGGGGCTGCAGCGGGCTCCCCCTGCACGGAGCAAACTCCAAAGGCTTACACTCTGCAGGCAGGTATCTGAGAGCATCGCAAGGTGGAGTTGCTGGATGAATGATCGGCAGATATCTTCATGATGTTGCTTTACGCAATTTACTGCGCGGCCCCCTCTGTGCTCCCCTCCCGATGGCAGCCCACGCGCTGCCGGAGCACCGTGCTTGTACCACAGCTGCATCCCCCCCACCGCGCTGCAGCCACCGGCGCATTTTTCCCTCTGCAACAGTGACCACCCCAGGGACAGATGTATTTGTCACAAAAGGGAAACTCTGGCCCAGAGCTAATTACGGATAGACTGCTTCCTCCTTTTAGCAACAGGCAGCAATAAAAAATTAGGGTAAATCTGGGCATTGAGCTTGGGTGGAACTAAGAACAAAGTGTCATTTCCACATCAGTTAAGGAAAGGTCACTACATCTCAGAGCCTGTAAAACAGTACCAATAATGCAGGTTTAAGGCTTTTTTCTCAGCTCTGGTGAGAAAGCAATAAGTCACCCTAGTTCACTCCTGATTGACATCTACGCTCAGGAAGCTGCATAATTAATGCCCGTCGAATCCTGCCGGGTGCTCTCCCTCTTACGTTTTGATGGACATCCCCATTACTGTATTTGGCTAAATGGCTTCCAGCCCTTCTGGAAACTTTCCATTTCACAAAGCGAAAAGGGTGTTCGAGGGGGTTTCATCCCTGCTGCTCCTGCCAGCCCCATCTGCCTGCAGACCCTGGAGAGACACGGCAGGGCACTGCGCACCGGCATGTGGGACCCAGGGCTCAGCCCCTCCTTCTGCTCCAGCTCCGGCACAAGCCAGGCCCATCTCACCAACCGCTCGATGCCTTGGTTTCCCAAACAGGGATGCTCATTCTCCTGCCTCCCGAGGGAGCGATGCTGCAGCGGTGGGGCTGTGCAGGATCCAGCCTGGGCCATGGCAGCCCGCAGATGCTGGCAGCTCGGGCATCGCCCCCTTGCTACTTGCTGGGGGTCTCCCCTACCGGACCCCAAAATCCCCGCTGGCTGCCTGGGTGCTCCCATCCCTCCGCTGTCGGGGCTGCTGCTGCAGAGAACCAGCCCCATCCACGCAGTGATGCAGGAGGGCGGCAGATGCAGGATGCTGCCCCGCTGCTGCTGACCTCCACAGGGTTTGGGGGGGCTCGGAGCCTCCCCTGCCTGAGCAACAGCTCCAGCCACCCCCTCCTGCACTTCTGCCCTTATGGTTTTCCTCCATCCAAGGGGTTCAGGCCGCTGGTTTTGCAGCAGCCTCTGCCCAGTGCACCAGGGGCTCCGGGGGGAGCTGCGCTTGGCTCCCGTCCACGGCGCACACCCGCCTGCGGCACCGGGAGGACTTCAGTCACTTGCAGCCGCTGGAAACCCAGTCGCCTGTATTAAAGGCACACGGTGGGAAGCCCGCAGAAAGCAGGGAGCCACGATGATTTCTTTTTATAACAGTCAGCAAAACGGACAGCTTGAGAGAGAGCTGAATGCCGACCCCCAGCTGCGCCCGAAACCTCCTTCCCGGTTAGAGAGGCAATGAATAAATGAAAATATGTAATATTCTGCAACCCATAAAGAGGACTGGAAGCACTTAGTAAATGGGTACCTAGGATGCCCCACTGGCCTCTGGCTGTCAGGCTGCTTTCTCACAAAAAAAAGCTGCTCTAACACCTTTCAAAGGCAATGGGAAACACTGACACTGGGACGGAGCAGGCTTTTGAAATTCAGCCTTTTCTTCTCCATGTTTTTCTGGCTGCAAACGTATTTTCAACTCCCAGCCAGAGAGAGGTGGTGCTATTTGTTCCTGTTTCATTCCTGGACAAACCGAATTTGTGAAGAGATGATAGCCATCAGCAGAAGGAAAAAAAGGTGCATTTAACCTGCGCTGGGAGCCGGCAGCTGGAGCATGGCACACGCCAGGGCCGCCGTCGCGGGGATGGCGGTGGCGGCGGCTGTAGCGCCTGGCTGCGCTCCTGAATGCAAGCAAAAAACCAGCGATGAGGCTCCCTTTGGTGAGATTTCAAGGAGAGGATTTTGAATATACAACTTCAAAGTGCATGAAAGGGGAAGGAAAGAGATGGCTATCAGGAGACAGGTTTAACCACATTAAAAGAGTCATCGCCCCCACTGAGACTTTTGCTCCATCCAGCTTTGATCCATTTTTTATCCATATTTCCTTTCATTTCTCCCCTTTTGTTGATGTACGATGGGGGAATCAATACCAGAGTGAGTGATGCTGAGACATGCTCTGGTTGTTAATCCCATACCCAAGTCCGCTCTGAAGCCACAAGCCCTGCCTGAGCCCTCTGCTAACATTCCTATTCATGCTGAAATAACTGCGACAAGATTTTTTAATATAGCACTCGATTCACTTCTAGACTGACTTGCAGGATGCTTGGGACAGAAAGTTCAGTAAGTTTGAGCAAACCAGCTCAGCTCACCCAGAAACCCTCCATGGCCAACACAGTAACGGTCCCTTCATGTGCCTTTGAGCTCTTAAAATGAGAGGCATCTCCAAAATCTGCTCTCTTAAAAACTCTCAAGGCAGAAGGACTTTCTTTTTTTCGCCAAGAGCCTTATCCCACACTTCAGCCTGAGACAGCAGGGTCATTGTTTTAAAAGTTGGAAGGGCATTAGGGAACATGGGGAAAGAGAACACCCAAGAGAAGGAGAAAGAGAACTTGCTGTAAGTGACGACAGCGTTCATCCTTTTAAAATAATTAATAAATGATTAATGGCATAAATTACCATAAGATGTGTTATGACATGTTGCAGAGACATTTATAAATGTCTATGGCTTAGTTTATAGCAGCCTTTATGCAGCCCTCATAAATTGAAGTGTGTAAATCAATGTGGCTGTCTCTAAAATGGGTTAGAGCACATCTTAAAATAATTTATAAGGGATAAGGCAATTTCTATATGCCTGTATTAACAAAGTCTTTATAAATATAATCTTCATCCAGACTCATCCTATTATAATTCAGTTACTGTATTAGACACTCAAGAGATGATAAAATTATCGCTACCTGAAGCTGTCCCTTCACAGTGTCATTGGGGACAACGCGCCAACAAACAAGTTACCTACCCCAGTCCTTCCCAAAGAGCAGGCACAAGGCGATGCCTTACAGCCCCCCTCCTGTCCGCATGCGGCTGCGGGACGGAGCCACCCCAGAAGCCCCCACAGGGCAGGACACCAGCACAGAGCCTTGCCCAGCTCAACCCAGCTCCTCCATGTGCAACAGAGAGCTCAGGGCTACCACCCATGCAACAGCCTCTGGGTGAGCATCGCTCCCCAACGCTTCTTGGTGTGCAACGTGCCCAAGCACCGATCGCTGCTGGGACATGCTTTCTCACCATCCTCTAACCCCCGGCACCAAGACGAGGTATAAGGAAAGGAGAGGCAGGAGCCCCCCTTACCTTTACAGGCCCCGGCGGCTCCCAGGTGGTAGATGCCGGCTAAGACGCGCCAGATGGCCACCTGCTCCTCTGCCGTGATGCCCAGCGTGCCCATGGCAGCCCGGAGCTGGGCGAATGCCGCTGAGGCTTTCTGCTTCTCCTCGGGCTGCAGGCGGAAAGAGACGGGAGGGGAAACATCACTGCCTCTGCTGGAGCATCCCGGGCACTGGGCACAGCAGGATACAGGGATACACACAAAAGGGCATACAAAACCCATGTGGCCAGCAAGGAAAAGACAATAAGGGACTCTAGGAACAGTTTGGACAGCAGTGGGAGAAGCCCCCGGCAGGTTTCTCGAGAGCCTGGTGTTAGGGGCAAGCCTGGGTACATCTTCTCATACAACAACACATAATTCCCACTTCAGGAGTGTCTACAGAGATGTTAAGCAGCAGCTGGAGATAGACATTTTATATCTTCTCACTTCTCGCTAAATACACCTGCCCACAGGCATGCTGGGGCCAGCTGAACAGCTCCCAGCCACCAGCAGGACCTTATCTACCCACCTCCAACACTGCGGCCCCATCTATGACTCCTGCAATTTTTTTTGCAAATGCAGCCCCACTGCAAAATTAGGGCTTTTTTCCCCTGAACTGAGGATTTTTGATGCAGACACATGCAGCCCTGGGGCCAGACACCACACACGGGCTCCAGCAAGCAGCATCCCTGTCTTGGCAAGGACCAGCCCACCTGGTCTAAAGGATTTCGGCTCCTGCAGGGGCAGCTACCAATGAGAAAACAGAGCTGAGGTCTACAGTTTCTCCAGACTCAAACAAATACCCCAAATACTTGTGACACCGGTGTCACAGCAGGGGTTATGCATCCTCACCGGCTGTGGGGTTGAAGGCTGGGATGCTGCCAATTAGAGTTTTGGTCTCAGCATCTGTTCAGAAAGGAAAATCTGACAAATTTCCCCAAACTCCAACTGAAACCAACGCAGAACCACTCTGGCTTTCCTTCTGGGCTGCTTCCAGAGCAGGTAAAAGGAGCACTACCAACATCCCTGCTCAGCCAGGCCAGGCTGCAGCACAGGATTTCATCCCTCCAGGGAGCTTTTGGGCAGTTCATCCTTCCACGCCCCCATCCCCAGCGTCCTGGGAGCTCCTCAGACAACCCTGCCATGCCGTGCTGAACCGACTGGCCAAGCCCAGCTTTCCGGGGGCATGAGTGTGCTGTGGGGAACATCGCTGGGAAGAAGGAGAAGTGGTGGTGGGGACGGTGCTTGTGCCCTTTGCAGAGCTCACACTCCCTGAACTGAAGAGGTGCTGCCCGGGGCCGGTGCTGCCCAGCTCCTGCTGACCCTCTGCATCCCAGCAGGAAAACCCTCCATGCTGGGATGGGGAACCCACAGGAATCAGGGACTGCGAAAGGAGGGTAAAACCCCATCTCTGAACCCAAATCTGCTGCTGCATCAGCAGGGCAAGGACCCGCAGTACCTCGCCGTGCCCTCCACGAGAGCCACTGAGCAAACAGCTGATTCCTTTGGCCGCCAGACTGGAGCAGGAGCTCCCAAATGAAGATCGAATATTGAATTCATCAATAGATGATGTAACTGCAAATTGCTGGGATTCATCCCAGCGTTTTGGCTCGTAGGCAATCTGCCTGAACTTTGCAAATGGCTCAGACGAATAAGGAGCTGGTGCTGGAAATCAAATGCAGTACTCTTAGCCTCTAAAAATCGCATACTGGGCTCTCCAAAGGATGCACTCGCTCCCCAGGAGCTGCTGCCACAGGGAAGCGTCAGGGGGTGTTGGTCCCAGAGCAGCAGGCTCCATCCCGGGGGCAGACAGGGGGGTGTCTGAAACCCAAGCAGAGACACCAGGCAGCATCAGCCCAGGTCCCAGCAGCTCGCCTGCTCCCGCGGGGCTGTCAGAGAGGTGCTGGAGGCCCTTCCTCACGCCCCGACATTTGCTCCCTCCCTCCATGCACCCAGTACGGCAGCACCATCCTGAGTCACCCAGCAGCCAAGGACCCCAGCACGCCCTCTAACCAGGGGGGACGAAGGGCATGTGCTGCGGCGTCCTGCTGCAGGCAGCTGCGCGGCTCTGGCATTTCTCCCTACCTTCGAGAAGGGCTTGATCCCAAAGGAGTTGCTCTCAGCCACCTGGTGCAAGTGCAGCATCGTCCTGGAAGTAGTTACAGAAAACGAGACTCAAACTCCCTCCTGCCCCCAGCACTCCCCAGCCCCCTGCCCTCTCCTCGGGGAGCATCTCTGACACCCGCAAAGCCCCTTTGCTTTTACAGCAACATCCAAGGGGCCTCATCGGGAAAGGCTCCCATGGCTCTGACCTGGGCAGGGGGACAGAGCCGGCACCAGACACACCAGGATCCTTTCCCCGGGGCAGCCTGGGGACCCGCAGCTTCTGGGGAAAGCCAGAAGTGAGCAGGGAAAGGGACCTCTATCTCATTTGATCAGCTCAATTTCAGTTTTAGTGAAGGGGCAAAAAAAGCACCAGAAAATGTCCCTGTTTCCTAGAAAATCTCTAATATATAAGTGTATTAAAAGCCCTGCAGCATCACTAATTTGATCACCCTCACAATCTCTTTCTTATCAGAGGGGTCTCAAAAGCCACATTGCTGGAGCAAACTTGGGTATAAATCACAGGGGAGCCCCTCGGCGATGGGGGTACCCGTCAGCTGAGCAGCCAGGCGAGGAGCGGAGCTGCCCAATGCCATGGGAGCCACACACCCACCTGTGTGCCGCATCCAGCCCCGCCAGCATCAGGGGGAAGACGTTGAAGCTGCTCTCTCCGTGGGGCTGCTGGGCGATGCGGCCCTTCTCCAGCAGCATGGTCTGGGGGAGGGAGCAGAGGCAGGCGTGAGCGGCAGCCCCCAGCCCCAGTGTGCAGGCAGGGAGAGCCCCTCAGTGCAGGCAGGGTGGTCACTGTGCCAGGGTGTCCAGGCAAGCCACACACAGGGAAGAGAGGGGACAGTGGCACCCGGAGATGGGGAGATGCTACTGGGAGCTGTCAAGGAGGGGCTGGATTTCTCCTTCCAGGGCCATGGCTGGCTTTGGAGGCAGCTCCTCCTGCCCGGAGCCGTGTGCTGCAGATCATGCAAGCAAGAGCCGAATCGCGCCCCAGGCATGCATCAAGGAGCAACATTTCAGCACATGGATGCAACACCCAGAGTCCTTCCCTGCCTCCAGAGATCTGCGCAATGCAATGGCACTAGCAGAGATGCCACAGTCTGTGTCCCAGCAATGGATAAGCCATTGCCCAGGCTTGAGACAAGCCTAGATCTGCCTCCAGCCTTGTCAAGGTTGTTCAATGCCAGCACTGACACCAGGAACGAGTCCCTGCAGAGCTGGGACCCCCCAGTTGTCCTGTCCTCCCACGAGCATCCCAGGAAGGCACTAGTGGTCCCGAGAGCGAATGCTCCCGGGGGCACATTCCCACTCCTGCACAAGAATGGCCACACCGGACCATCGGCTCCCTGCTGGTACCTGGTGCAGAGAAGGGACAGCACTGGGGCAGCCACGGGAAGCCCTGGTGTTCCCCAGAGCAGACACCGGCTCAAGGCCTCTCCTCCATCAGACGAGGCCCGGGGCCACAGGCAGCTCTGATTAAAGTGCCTTGCCTAACAGCCCTGATGGTGATAAAAGCCCTGAGAGGCTTCTGCTCAAGGCTGGTGAGTAAGGTGCTGCTAATGAAATGCTGAATTATACATTTCCTCATAAACATTTCATTCCAGCGCTGTTCTGCGCTCCCTGCCAGGGGCGGGGGTGGTGGGTTGTGGGGGACCCCGCCACACTGCAGACAGAGCTCCTGCTCACTGCGATCTGCGGGCACCTTTGGTCCAGGAGGAGAAGCAGAGCAGAGCATCGCTCCCCTCGCACCCAGCCTGGCCAGGAAGCAGCACAGGGACTGATCGCCCCCGTCCCGAGGGCCACAGCTCTCCCTTCTCACCAGGCGATGGGGCCCACAGGGTACCTGGAGGTGAGCAGCGGTTATCCGGCCGGTGGCATTGAAATCCAGTGACAGGACCATGGAGAAGCGCGTGGAGCTGCTGCTGTGGCTGGTGGTCACGGACCCAAAGGCTCCCAGGACTGTGAACATCGCCTGGATCTTCTCCACTGCAAAACCAGCACCGGCAGCCTCCTGAGCCACCCTGCGATGGCTGTAGCCCTGCATCACTCCGGTGCTGACCGGGAGAGAGCCAGACCACGCTGCTGCTGCACCAGCGCAGCCTCAGGGCTGCAAACAAGCTCTGGAGGAGGCATCTCCTCCTGGCTGCACCTCCGCCTGCTCCTCCTGGGGGTCTGTCCCAGCGCACAGGGACCTGGGGCACCGGCCGGGCATGGGGTTAGCATCCCGCATGGCAAGAGCACGTGTGTTGGCAGGAGGGGCACGTGCCAGCCTGCCCACACCTCCACCCTGCTCCAGGCCATTTGTCAGCCCTTTGCAAGAGCATGGTGTACCCAGAGCTCGCTCCAAAATCCAAACCTGCCCTCTAAAGCTGCTGATTGCTTAACAGCGCTTCCTTTCACATCACCAGTAACTTGATCAGATGGGAAAAGTGCTGCCCCAAGCACGCAAGTAATTCCCTTCTGGTGCTTACTCGGGTGTTTACCAAAATAGCGCATCTGTTGGGTCTGGGACAGGTAAGAGGCAGGGGCATTCACAGCCCCACCGCTCGCCTGTCTGCCAGCCAGCAGCCCCATGGCCCTGCCAGCCCATGCTGCACTTGCACAGCCACACAGAGCCACCCCAACGGGGCACGAATCAGACCGGGAATGGGTCAAATGGAGTCCATTGCATGGAAACAGCATCACCTTCATGTTTGCATGCACTCCCTAACCTGCACAGACACTCTCTGTGCACTGTCTCTGCCCAGCACCAAGCACCCCGCAGCCCCACTGCCAGTGCTCAGTGCATTGCTGCTGGGGCTCAGAGCTCGCAGTGGCCGCCCGGCCCCGTACCTGAGACCCTGCTGTCCACACTGCCCGCCATGCCCCATACCTGAGACCCTGCCGTCCACACTGCCCGCCGTGCCCCATACCTGAGACCCTGCTGTCCACGCTGCCCGCCATGCCCCGTACCTGAGACCCTGCTGTCCACGCTGCCCGCCATGCCCCGTACCTGAGACCCTGCTGTCCACACTGCCCGCCATGCCCCATACCTGAGACCCTGCCGTCCACACTGCCCGCCGTGCCCCATACCTGAGACCCTGCCGTCCACACTGCCCGCCGTGCCCCATACCTGAGACCCTGCTGTCCACGCTGCCCGCCATGCCCCGTACCTGAGACCCTGCCGTCCACACTGCCCGCCGTGCCCCGTACCTGAGACCCTGCCATCCACACTGCCCGCCATGCCCCGTACCTGAGACCCTGCCATCCACACTGCCCGCCATGCCCCGTACCTGAGACCCTGCCGTCCACACTGCCCGCCATGCCCCATACCTGAGACCCTGCCATCCACACTGCCCGCCATGCCCCGTACCTGAGACCCTGCCATCCACGCTGCCCGCTGTGCCCACCAGGCACTCCAGGGCGCTCTGGCAGCACGTGGTCTTCCCAGCCCCGCTTCGCCCCAGGGGCACAATGGCCTGATCCTGCCGCTGCATCAGCAGGTTCCTGTAGGCTCTCTGTGCCACCGAGCAGATGTGTGGGGGCATGCTGTCCCGCTTCCCCTTGAATGCCTGTGGGCAGGGAGAGAGTGGAGAGCACATCCCAAAACAACCCTTAGAGGTTCTCTCCTTGTAGAGAAAATCCTGAAGACATGTCTCACTCAGGGTGATGGTGTCTCCCCAGGGTGCAGACCCACCCCGAGATTCCCAGGGAAAGGGGAAACTCTGCCCGGCCCGGCCCGGCCAGCCTAGCCTCGCTTGCACCAGCACCGGAGAGAGGGTTGGGGACCGACCCAGGGAACCCGCAGCAGGACCTGCTCCGGCTTGCCTGTGAGCAAGAGCTCTGCCAAGCACCACCCCAGGCACTGCACCCCAGGCCCGTTCCCTCCCCAGCCCCGGCAGCCCCAGACCACTCAGGGGGTGCAGTCACAGCCACACAGCAGTTTTCTCCTGGAAACCAGGAAAACTGTGCTGGGAGTGGTGTCCAGCTGTGAGCATCCCTGGCCCCGAGTGTCCCCAGCCCCAAGTATCCCCAGAGCATCCCCAGCCCTGAGCATTCCCCCAGAGCATCTCCAGCCCTGAGCATCCCTGGCCCTGAGTGTCCTCAGAGCATCCCCGGCCCCGAGCATCCCCCAGAGCATCCCCGGCCCCGAGCATCCCCGGCTCCGAGCATCCCCAGGCCTCAGTGTCTTCAGAGTATCCCTAGCCCCTATCCTGCTCGGCCCCGAGCCTCCCCGGCCCCGAGCCTCCCCAGCCCCGAGCATCCCTGATCCCGAGTGTCCTCGGAGCATCCCCCGCGCTGTGACGGTCCCACGGTGCCATCTGCCGGCACCGCAGCGCCCGGCGCCCTCGGCCACTGTCCCCACGGGGGTCGGTGACCGCTTCCCACGAGAGATCCCGGCCACCCCACGGCCCCCCCCTCACCTTCCCTGAGCTGCTGCTGGCAGCGAAGCTGGGCCTGATGGCCACCAGGCTGGGCCCGGCGTAGGTGTAGGGGAGCCGGGACTGGTAGCGCTGCTGCAGCGTGTTCATGGCGCTGCACTCGTTGAGGTTGATGAGCGTGGCCAGATCCTCGGCGTAATCCAGGCTGGGGGGGTTGGTCTGCAGGAAGAGAGCCAGAGCCCCCCTCGAGCTCTGCCATCGTGGCACGGGCTGTGCCAAACCCTGCCGGCACCCCGGCACCCTGCTCCCATCCAGCCTGGGATGACGGCCCGAGCAGTGGGGCTGCCCAGGTCTAATCCTGCCTGGGCACTGCCATGCACCAGGCGCTGTGGGCAGGGCTCCCACCCCTGTGCCAGCCAAAGCCAAGGAGGGGACTCACCCGCTGCACACTGTCCTCGTCCACCTCGGTGACGCTGCCGTCTGCCTCCCGGCGCACCCTCACCCTCCCCGCGGGCAGCTCGGGCGTCCCCACGTCTGGCTTCAGCTGCGTGGCTGCAACGAGAAGGTGATGAGTCCCTCCTGCATGGCACAGCCGAGGCAGCTCAGGGCAGAGCTGGCTGCGGCGTGGGGAGCTGCTGAGGGGCCACCTCCAACTGCAGCCCTGCTGGGGCACGGCCAGGCACGGTGCCGGAGCAGCACCCAGCGCCCACCCTGCTCCTGACCCACAGCCAGGCTGAAGACAGCTCTTATCTTGGGCACTGGAAACCAAGGGCAGAGGAAGGCAAGTTACCGAGCGTGAATCCATCCTGCTGGATGAGCCAGACCTTCTCCGCTTCATACCAAACGTCCCTCGGAGCCTGTGGGGAGGAGAGAGGGGAATTGTCAAGGAACCGGCAGAAAACTGAGCTGGGAAAACCGCACTTGCCCCATGGACAGCAACATTCCCAGCCAGGAATCCTGCCCCTCCTCTGCCCTCCTGGCCAGCCCCAGGGGCACCTTCCCCCAGCCCCCAGCTGAGCCCACACGAAGGGGAAGGGCTGCACAAAACCAGAAAATAACATCAGTGCCGCCAAGACATGGGGTAACAGCCCGGCAGGTCTGCAGACACATTACCTGGTCCTTGTCCATGCTCTCGCCCGTCTCCTCTTTGCTCTCTCCCAGTGCCTCTTTACCCTCTCCCGGCTCCTCCTTCACATTCCCCACCTCCTTTGCCACATCTTCTGACTTTTCTTGGATCCCTCCTGGCTCCTCCTTGGACCCCTCTGTCTTGTTTGTAGTTTTTCCAGGCTTTTTGGTTTCCCTTAGATCCTTCTTGCCACCTCCAATATCTTTCTTCATCTTCTCTGGCTCCTTCCCGGCCAGCCCTGGCTCCCTCTTGGCTCTTGCCTTGGCTGGGTGCTGCTCGTGGCTCAGGGGTGCCCCCTTCTCCTTCTTGGTGGTCTCGGGGCCTGTCCCCTTGGGCGCGTCCCCCTCCTTCGCTGGGACTTTGCTGCAGCACTGGGGGCCCTTGCTGGGTGCGGGGGCTGGAGCCGGGGGGCTGCCCCCCGGGCAGGGGTCCTTGGGGCTCTTCTCCAGGCAAGACAGCTTTGCTGGCTTGGGAGCCTCCAGGTGAGGGGTCTCCACTGGTCTGGGGGCAGCCGCCGTCGGGCTGGGCACAGGGGTCGGGGCTTTGCTGGGGATGGTCCCCGGTGCAGCCTTCCCGGGTGGATGCTCCTTGCGTGGGGGGCCCACGACCCCCTCGCCCCCCTGCCCCTCCACGTGCAGCCCGTTCTGCAGTGGCTGCCCCTCGCTGGCCACCTCTCCTCTGGCAGCTGGGGTGTCCCCGGCTTGGGCCTTGCTGTCCTCCCCTGCGGGCTGCCAAGCAAAGGAGAGGAGCCAGGTTCGACAGGGACAGGGCGAAGGACCTGACCCCGGCCCCAGGAGCCGCAGCCCGGTGCGGGACGCCTGTGCAGAGCACAGCCCGGCAGGACATGCAGCTCCAGCCCTGACCCGCTCGTTCCAGGCACCACCGATGGCTGCGGGTGCCTGCCCGGACCTGGCTGCAAGGTCACAGTTGGTGGTAGCATCTTTCTCCTCCTTCTCCTCCTCCCTCCACCTGCCGCATCCTGGGTCACCGCTCGGTGCTGTGCCCAGGGACACCCCACGCACTCCCTTTCCCAGGCTCAGTGAGCTGAAGCAGAGAGTCTTGTGCTCTGCTTAATTACTCGCCTTCCAATTAAGAAAGTCAGGAATGGCAAGTTGCATTAATGCCTTAATTGCTCAAGGCTGGCGGCTGGCAGGGGCTGCAGCTTGGTGCAGCCGATGGCACGCTGCAAGCCTGGGCCTCACCGTCCAACCCAGCTCATGCAGAAAAAGAGAGCTCAGGCTCCCGGCTGGGGCCGGTGTCGTGGGGCCCTGCAACCCCCCCGGCCCCGAGGTGGGGGCTGGCAGCACCGCAGCAACCCCGGCTGCTGCCTCGGATGGGAACCACTTTGGGCTGGGGACAGACGGGGACACCCAGCCAGCGCCAAGGCTGGACACCCTGGCACTGTGTGGGGTTCATCACTGCTCACCTCCTCTTTCACGCTCGCCTTGGTTTCCTTCTTCAGTTTTGCTGCCTTGGCCTCCTTCTCGGTCTCCCGCACAAGCTGCTTGATGAACCCCCCAGGGATGACCGACAGGAGCAGGGGAGGGGCGGACGGGGGCGGCCCCCGGTCCTCGTCCCGTATCTGTTTGCAGGAGCAGAAGCTGGGTTACAGGACACAGTGCAGAGACAGGAGCCCCGGCAAAGCCAGCCCCGTGGGCACATTAGCAGCACAAGCGTGCATGAGCGGTGGAGCCGAGCATCAGGGCCCTGCTCTGCTGGTGGGGCCAGCCGCGGCTGCAGGCATCTTGCGAGTTGCCGGCAAGGCCACGGGCCGCTCGCGAGCACCAGGCTGGTTCGGGGATGCTGTGGCGAGCAGGAGGAGAAGCACCAAGAAGAAAAGGCCCGCAGAGAAACGCCGAGGTTTCCGCACGCCACCAAGGGCCAGGCGCTGCGGGGAGCCCACATGCACCGCCAGCTCTGCCCAATGCCCAGCAGCTCCAGCACGGCCACGGGAGGAACCGTCCCAGCTGCAGCGAGTCGAGAAGCGGTTCCTGGCATCGCTGCAGCCACATGCAGACCGGCTGCATGCTGGGCCCCAAGCCGAAACCTGGCCCCACTTCCCGCAGCTCCCACAGCAAAGGGCTTTCCCAGCCGTGCCACCGTGCCACAGCGCCAGCACCAAGCCCTGCAGACTCCCATGAGTCTCGGCCCTGCAGAGAACGGCGTGCCCCAACCGGCGGCAAAATCGCTCAAACCAGAACATTCAGGCTGCAAAGGTGGCCAGAGCCAGCAGAGTTGGACACAGCAGGAGCAATGTGTGCAGGGAGATGAGGGGACACCGGCCCCAGAGGCGTGTGGCAGGCTGGCTGCGGTGTGTCCCCCCGCCCGGCACTGAGCCCCCGCGCAGCCCACGAGCATCCAGCCCTGAAACACCGCTGGTGCCACCCCGGACCGAGACTTTCCTTCTGCTCCCAGAGCGCGAGGCGCGAGGAGATGGCCATGCCGGCGCCGAGTTGGGACGGTGCTGTATGGAGAGCCACGGGGCCGCACCAGGCGCATGAGGCAGAGAGAGAGGAGAGAGTTAGCCAGGGGCTCCCGCTGGCCCCAGGGCTGTGCCGGGGCCGGCAGCACCATGACCTTGCCGGGCATTGCCCCAGTCTGAGCTCATGGCACCAGCCTGAGCGCGGCAGTCCGGGCACAGAGGGGATGGGTCGTTTGGCAGTGCTGGGGAGGGCACGGCCATGTGCGGCCACCTCCAGCCCCCGGCACAGCATGGCGAGGGGCCAGGAGGTGTGGGGAGGTGGTGGTACAGGGTGCCGGTGGCACCGGGGTGGTGCTGGGACCCCACTGCCCTGGGCTGGGTGGCACAGGGCGGCCGTGGGAGCCTGCCCGTGCCCCATTTCAGGCTGACCCCAGCTTCACCTGTCGAGATCATTCATGCACCGAGCGGGTCGGGGCTCGTCTGGCTCTGCCGCTCACGCCGGCAGCCGCATCTCCTTGTACAGTAAAGGGCAGGAGCGCCGGGAGCGGCCAGGAGCCGGCTGAGGAATGTCACTTGCCTTCTCGGGCGGCAGCCCCGGGTGCCACGTGCCCTCACTCCCATCGGGGACCGGCACTGCCCCCACACTGTCCCTCCAGGCAGGGCTCTGTGGCCGCGGGGGAGAGCCAGCCCTGAACGGCACAGCCAGAGCCCTGAGCCCGGCGGGTGCCTGTGGCCAGCCACCCCGCACCCGCCACCAGAGCTGGATCCTCAGTCCTGTTCTGCACATGGGGAAACTGAGGCACGGAGGGGGATGTGCCTCAACCAAGCATGCAGTGTAGCAGGACCAAGGGCTGGGGACCACCATCACCACCACTCCAGCCCACCCCCACCCAGGGAGCAGGATGCAGCCCCATTTGGGCCACAGCCATGTGGGTCCGGTCCCCACACAGGAGCTGGCCGGGGACTCACTCCTGCTGCCACCCAGGACCCACTGCCATCCTGGTGGGTGCCAAGAGCTGAGGCCATCGAGGGGTCCCCAGCCACCCTGCTGCACAGGGCAGGGAGCACCATCCCCATTCCTGTCCCCACTCCCATCGCAGCCCTCCCAGGCACCTCTCCCCAGCACAGACCAGCAGCGGGAAGCCGCCCCCGAAGCCGGGGCTGCCGCTATCACCATCCATTCCCACCTAAAAATAGCCCTCCCTGCCGAGGGGCCCACGGCCCAGCTGCCAGCACACCCAAAAAATCTCCATTCAGACCCTGACCCCAACCCCCCACCTCAAAGGCCCCCCTGGAGCGCCCGTACCTGGGTGGGGGGCTGCAGGCGCAGGGGGCTGACGGCCCACACCGTCACCGGGCTCTGCCGCCGGTGCGGGACCCCGCTGAGCCGGAGAGCGAAGGCGGCGTGCGGGCAAGCGGCGGCAGCGGGGCAGCGCACGCCTCCCCCCGCCACCCCCCTGCCGTGGCGGCAGCTGAGGTGACACATGTCACTGCTAAAAATACCCACGGCGGTGGCACCGGGGCCTCGGCTGGGGAGAGGCAGTGGCACCACGGGGCCCTTCCATTCCCCAGCCTCTCTACACCGCCCGGCACACGCGTGTGTCACCCGCACCCTCCCCGGCACGTGTGTTGGTGCCCTCCTCGGTGCACGGCTGCACCCCACAGAAGCTGGGGACCCACTGCGGGTTGATGTGAGCCAGCCCAGGGAGCTCTGCTACTGCAGGAGGGGACCCCAGGCTGCCCCCCGAGACTGCGGGTCAGAGCTCCGGCACGGGGCTCCCCGGAGCACCCCAGCTCCCCCCGCCAGCCCCAGCCCTGGGATAGGGGGGCCGAGCCGGGGAGGGACCTGAGAGGGGTGCTCAAAATAGCTTCCCGTCGGTGGAAAGAAAAAGTCACCGTGGCGCTAACGCCAATGTGGTCAGCAGCCCGGCCAGGGCAGGTGGGGAGGGAGCGGGCAGCCCTGCCTGCCCAGGGGGCCCTGCCTGCCCTGGGGGGCTCCTGGCACGGCCATCTCCAGCCTCATCTCCCCACAGAGCTCTGCTGGGGACAAAGCACATGGAGGAGCCACTGGGTGACCACGCGGGGCAGAGGGTGACCCTCCAGGGACCAGCAGGAGCCGTGTCCCCCCTGCCCCAGCACAGCCACCACCAGCATCCAACACCCAGCCAGGGGCGCAGGACGCGGGATCAGGCCAAGCCCAGCTGCAAAGGTGAAACCCACCCTCCACTGCTCCACATCTCCCCCAAAGAGGTCCACGGACGTGACCAGGGCATCAGCACCAACAGCTGGAAAAGCTCTGTTAATAAGAAAGGAAATAGGATTGTTAGTCTGTAGTTGTCCAGCACAAGACCAAGGGTTGCCCTGGGCGTCTCACCAACACCAGTTAAAATATACCCCATTTCCAGCCAGGAAAGGCACGAGGACACGCGGTTTTGGATGATCCTTCGCATGGTCTCCGACGGCACCGCAGTGTCAGGGGAGCCTGGCTGTGTGCGGGGCTGGCTGCTGGGGCACCCCTCGGCTCCGAGCATCGGGGTCCCTCCTGCACTTTTGGAGAGCCACCGTTCATCACCTGTAACGCACCTCATAGTCCCTGCCAGGGCCACTTTTTGTGCTGCTCCAGCACACCGGGCTGAGGATCACCCCCAGGGCCCTCCTCGCCGCAGCGGGCACCATCCCATCCGCAGGACGCCGCAGCCGGCACATTCCCCCAGCAGCCACCCATGGAAAAAGCACAAACAAAACATCGTGTACGTGAATAATGGCTTCTGCGGCGAGCGAAGGGACTTACCTCTGCGCAGAGCAGCCGGAGGCAACGGGGCTGCAGGGGTTCGCCCAGCAGGGCCCTGCAGGCAGCTGCCTGTCCCGGCGGGCAGCCCGGCACAGCCTCGCCGGCCGCGCGGGAAGGGGCAGGCAAGATCGAAAAGAACCAGGCGGCAGCGCACACGCAAAGGACGGTTTTTATTGGGGTTCTCGTCGTATGAGAGCAGTTGTACTGACCAACACACAGAAGCAGCTTAGCTGTGCCAAAATAATCCTTTAAAAAAATAATGGCGGAATTAACTAAGTGTGGCACATCAGTCACAAATCGCCGAGGACTGTAAACTCTGAAGATAGTCTCTGTGAGAAGTACTACTGGAACGTGCAGCAGCATACACCGGCATGGGGCACACCCTCCTCTGCACAATAAATATGAAAAGAGCCAAGTACATAAAACAAAGAATGATTCTCATAGATACAATATCTAAAGTTATTTACAGATACTGGCTTTTCTTACCATTAAATTACACATTGAAAACAGGTTCTCTTTCAATATATTTCTTTGAATCACTAGTAGCTATTCATGTGAATCTGCTCCTTTTTTTTTTTTTTAAAGGACTGAATGTAGTCACTGAAACAGTGCTCATAAAAACACCTCTCCTAGGATGCTCTCGCTTTATTCTGTTTTTCAGACTCATTTTTATTTGCCATCTCACCTGCTCTCTGATCTCTCCCTTTCCTGAAGGAAAAGATGCCTGCTACAGCCAGGAAAGCCTCTTCCCAGCCCCACCTCCAGGCAAGCCCGTAGCTACACCAGGTCCGTCTCCTTTTCCAGTTTGGAAGTACAGCGAGTTACACAAACCTGGATAAATCCTGACGCTGGACAAACAACCAGCTTTCTGATCCTGTCCCCAGGTTTTCTAACGAATCCCTGCTTGGGCACATGTCAGGTTTGCGGCACAGGGCTCAGCACTATCCCAGTCACGGCACGTTTCTGGCGGGCGACGCCGAGAAACCGCGAGGAACAGCTCAGTGCTACAGCTCGCTCCTCAGCCACAGAACGAAAACACGATCAGGCAGGCGTGAGAAGGGGAAAATGGAAAACAAGGCGAGAACTACAACGAGGAGAAAAGCAGCCACCCCCTCCCCGCTTCGGGCAGCGTCTCAACAAGAAGAGGCGGCTTCAGCAGCACGGCTGGCAAAAGCCACATTTCACCCTCGAGATGTCATTCAGTTAAGCCCTGAAGAGCACGGACTTCAAGCTCCACCACAGTGGAAATTAAAAGCACGTGGTTTAATACCAGGAGTATTCCTCAAACTGCAGAGGCCATGATTGCAACTGGAATTATTTTTAGCAAATGAGTTATCTGATGAATTTTGTGCTATTTTTGTACCTTGCTCGGGCAGGAGGTGCCTGGTTTGGTTATCTACAGATGTGCCCAGCGGTAGCAGCACTCCAGCAAACGCTTCTGGCAGGCAGAGCAAGTTACTCGCAGCGAGGGGCTGGCTCGTGAGGCGGCTTCAGCTCGGCCGCAGGCTCCCCGACCGAAGGGACGGTCCCTGCCGGGGTCCCGGGGGTGCCCGCTCCCCTCCTCAGCCGCGGCGCAGGCGACGAGCACAGGCCTGGCCACCTGCCTCTGCAGGACACCTCTCCTGTCTTCATGGGCTCTAGCCTATTTTTAAGGACCAAGTAATCACCCTGAAACAGCAAAAATAATTTCCAGTACATACATTTTTGCAGCCATCGATGCCAATTAGCCCGTCTCTGCCCTACACCCGAACGAGCCCGACATAAGGCACCGCTCCGAGCAGACCGGCACCTGCAGCCGCTCTGGGCTCTCCCTTCTCGCTCATTAACCTTGGCATTAAAGAGCTTTGCAAATATCTGAGCTGATGCCTGAGCTTTTTCAAATATTAAGCTGATTCCTTGCCCCAATTTAAGGTCATTAATTCTCGTTAACCCAGCACAGACTCGTGATTAAAAGCTCGCTCTCTGGAATGCTGAGGAATAAAGGGGAAATTTAGAAATATCAAAGCGAGGGGTTTATTTGCAAGAGTTTTTCAGATGTTTCCGCATTCACGAGCCACTGCACTTCGAGATGGTCCTGGCAGCGCCTGCAAGTCACTGTGCTCGTAACAGAATGGTAAGCTGGACAGACTGACGGAAACTATTTTGACTTTATTATGAAAAACAGAATAAAGCTGACTGATCCTGCTTGAAAGGAACTGCCATTTCTATACATATACGGAGCAGAAATTCTGTGGAATGTCAGAAGTTGGAGAAACATATATTTAATAAATAATATAAAATGCTTTTTTGTTAAAATAGAATTCTTGGTTTTATACCTACATAGCATAGCAACCTTTACATAAACAAAATAAAGCTGAGTCTGTGATGATTAGTTTAACACAAAATAAAAATACAATTTAACAATAGTATTAAAACAGCGAATGTTCAATCCACACAATATGTACACCATGGTATAGAAACCAATAGAAAACAAAAGTAGATTATCTCGAAATTCCTCAGACATTTGGATATACATATGTTCTCTGTATATTTTAGATATTTTCCTTTTTTTTACAATATTAAAATTAATACTATGCTTTTTCAAAATACGCTTTTCAGATATTTTAATCTGTAGAATTGACTCATTCCTTATATTCATCAACACAACCAGAATTATTTACTTTCTACTGTACACTTCAAAATAGTCCTTCCTCCATATATATTTAGAGTGTGAGCATTTCAGAGTTAAATTAACTGTATCATTGCCATCGGCTGTGTGGGGAACAGTGAAACCAGTGTGCGATTGCGAACGCCTGCAGTACGTGGATACAGATGCGATATTAAAGAACCGAGTCCTAAAACTGAGCAGCTGCCAGGAAAAGAGCAACACACAGAGCTCCAGGTATTTCACTGTTCATGAGCTAATTTACAATCATTGGAGACTGTAAACCTACGGAACGCTAACGCGCAAGTCATCGCACGCATCGGGGGCTTGATCCTACTCGTGGTGGCAACGCTGCCATTGACCTCAGCCTCACAAAATCAACGCCCCGAGCAGCTCTACTGGACATCACCGGCATCCACTTCTACAGGATCACGACTTGGACAAACAGGTTTGGTTTTAGCACCAATACACAACATTTCCTATTCTCTATGCACTGGACCGTAAACACCTGCATTTACAGCAAAACCAAAACCAACCCAATGATCGTATTTCCTTTTTTTCCCCTCACAAAAGTGGGAGAAGAAAAACTTCTGCTGCATTTCTAAAAGAGAGTTGTTGAAATTAAGGAAAATTCGAATGCAATTAAGCTGAGGTATATCTCCTGGAGTGGTGTGCCATCGCCCTCGCACAGCGAGCACAGCGCTGTCCCTACCTGCCAGGTTTCCCATCCGCACATCCAACTATTATTAGCATGCTCGGAGTCTTTGTTTTTGAAGCCTAACAGGGGTTAACATACCGGGAACGTCAACGCAAGTCAGATCAGCTCCAGTATTTACACCAGCAGGGCTTATCTCACAGCAGCGGTTTGAGAAGTAACTCGTGAGACTGCAGCCGTAGACTTTGCTGGACCAGTGACAAGACATAAAGCTCAAACATAACTTAAGTGAAGAAGCTTTTATACTTAGTAAACTGGATAGCCTACAGTTAGATGAAGGATTTAAAGAAAAAAAATTAGTAAATGTTCCTTTAATGGTTTCATGAGTTTGCAAAATTATTACCAAATAAATTTGAATAATAAAAATTGCCTAATTTATACCTGCAATGATGGGACATCTCGGCTGACACGGTGTTCAGGGAACGCTTTACAGCACCGGCCAAGCTCGTGCCCAGCTCCAAACAGCTCCTCAGTCACACTCTGCTTGCAACAGGAACAACTGGTGCTTTGCTTCTCCTACACTTAAATTTCAACTCATAAAAGTCTCATTTTGGCGAGAATTTGCTGTATCCCTATCTTGAAGCAAGATATTAATTTAGAGCAACTCCCACATATAAAAAGGCCACCCTACCTCAGAGTGGAGGGAAAGGGAAAGGAAAAGCACACAGAAACAGAGCTGCAGCTCTCCTAAAGTCACTGTCACCCCCCGAGCCCAGCTCCTGCAGAAACTGCGCATCTTTCCACAATCACATCACTCGGGCGCTTGCTTTCCAGGATCTAGCCTTGCTGCACTTGTCAGCTTGCACGTCAGAGACAAAGAATAATTAGAAAATAATCCCTGCAGCACTGAAGGCATGTGGATGTGTCAGGGGAGCGTTCAATATGGCTCCTTCTGGCACGTAATTCTCTATTTTGAAATATAAGAAACAATTCCCGTACATGCTTACATCTTCAGTACGGCAGATTTTTTTTTAAAAGGACTTTCAGATAATTTGTTTAAAAATCTGTGTTTAATCATTCACTCAGCTCTGTTGATGCCTGAAGCTCTAATTTCTTTTATCTTTACTTCCCTGAACATTTAATCCTACAAATGTGGTCAAAATGCGTAAAAGACAACAGCGTGCCTCATGGTCTCTGCGTTCAACAAGATTTTCTACACATACAGCTACAGACCCTCATGTAAAATAACACCATCAAGAATCTTTGTCCAAGAAAAAACTGCAGACAATTTGGTACCTAAACCGGGAACCACCAGTTCTGCTATTTTGCTTTGAAGGGCGGATTCCCAGCTCTCCCTCCACACCAGCAGATCCAGTCCCTTCCACGCAGAACCCCACTTGTTACTGGGATCCCAACCTTCCCCACACGTACCTGAGTTTTTCACTATGGTAATCTTTCTCTCCTAACAGCACAGTCGTATGTGAGTCACAAATATAAAGCTTTCATAAATTGTCGATAAATCAGTTGACTAAAGAAAAGCAAATCATTTACTATTCCGTTCCCATCTGACATTGGTGAGCGGTGCTGACCGACGGCACAGCTCAGCTGCCAGCTGGTTTCAAGTCACCGCATACCCGGACGAGGCAATAAGGACCACACTAATGAGCATGTTCTAGGGTCATCCCAACTCCGTTACACTTCAAAATACGCATATTTCCGTAAGTCAATACACAGCCTTCGTTTCGTATAAAATCTATGGTTTTGAGGCACAATGTCCCAACTACAGATCTGTCCCTCCCCTCCTCACAGACACCAGTGTCCGGAATCTACGGTATGCTGCATCAGAAACTGCAAAACTCTACCAACAAGGATTTAGCATAAAAAGCAACCATGGAAAATAACTAAAAGAGAAGAATGGAACTGATAATGAACTAAGAAAGTATGAACAAGTTACATAAGAACTAAGAGTGGTTTTTATCACAATCTGAGGGTTTTTTCCATATCAAGAAGAAACATAAGAGCATTGCATGGTATTACAGGAAACACTTAACAACATCCAGTGCAGAGTCAGTGCCAGTAAGATAAGACATTTTCTGTGCCACGCCTCGGTAAATACCACAACTACTCCTTACAGAGGATGCTGAGATGCTAAACATCACTTATCAGTAAAAAGGACAGATTTGAAAAATAAATGGGAATAAATGGGAAAAAAATCATTAAAAGATATCACCTGACTCACACGGGGTATCTTCCAAAATGCATTTTTCCTTTTGTGCTGCACCAGATGACAAGACAGAGTTCGCACACGTGTGAAAGCACATGCTATGCAGAGTTAAGCCACTCCCACTTCTAGAAGCAAATACATTCAATTTTATTACAAGCGTGTTCAGGGTAAACAAATACTTTCAAAAGAATTCTCCTATTTTTTGCCAATTTGTACTTTTCTACAGGGAAACAGGTCTAGAACTCTGTGGTTATCTGTTAGCAACACAAGCTGGACAAACCGTGCACACCAGGTGGACGGAGTAAGCTGTTGGTGTAACTTCTGTTCCCCTTTATGGAGATGCAATTCCCATCGTCTTTAGGGACCATGAGAGTTGTACCACCGCAATTAGGCAGAAAATGTTCTCTAAGGTGTTTACTGAATCAGAAAAAAGCTTAAATTAAGCCCTGACCTCTCTCTTACGAAACATCACAATATCCAGGGGAAGGCTGACTTCACGTGCTTGAAGTTGTCTAACAGTTAAGAGATTATATCTTTACTTCGGCAAGAGTTTCCACATGACATGACTGATGTCTCAAGTAGAATTAATATAAATCTGGCATTTGATCAGCTCGTTTTGTCAGTTCCATCCTCAGTATTCTCAGACTGTTTTCAATGTGGACAGTTTGAACGCTCTAGAAAAGAAAATTAAAAATCCTTTTGCAAGCCGAGCCATGTGATGTGTGCACGAACCTCCTGAGCTGAGCTACAGTGAAAGTCTGGGATATCTACGCTATGAGAACACACTTGCTTAATGTTTTTGTGTACAACAGAGAAGGATCCACAAGTCCCATAACTGAAGAGTGATCCAGAATACGTACCGAGGTACCCAGACATTTTAACCCAGTACATGCACTAGAATGCATTGGATTTGAATAATTTCTTTTTAATTTTTAAAAAGTGCAGTTGACCTGAAATGGAAAAGAACTGTCTTTATGTTCACTGTAAACTTGTCAAAAGGAATCTGCTCTTTAAAAACTGTGCTAAAATAGTCAATTTATACAACAGAGCACTAGATGAAGCTACCATAAATTCCTCTTCACCAATTATTACTCTATTGTGTCAGTTATAGTACTGCATATACGTAGAAGAAGCAAAACGGTGGTAGCTACTATTAGTGAGTACAACAAACTAAGTGAATAATTTGAGTTCAATGTTTCCATGAAGTAGCAATAACATTTAAACCACAGGACAGTTAGAATTCAGTACTTTGAAGTGCATAAGAGTCACACTGTTGATCATCAGCAGTATGGAGAAAGGTTATTATAAAGTCAGCAGTAATGGTCGGAAAGAACATGGCAACACGACAGATTAAAGGTTATCCAACATGGCAAGTTTGCAGCTCCTTCCACAGTTGAGGGGTTTGTCGGTATCGCACACACAAGTGTAATCCTAGCCAGCAGTAACCACTTCAGCCTCCAGGCTTGGTACGCACCAAACAAGGGTATTGCAGAGAAAACAGCGTCTTCCTTCCATCGGTAGTTCTAGAGCAATGGACCACGTTTTAGACACCACCAGGGTGCGGGAATGCACGGGAGCAATATGCAGCCTCGACGCTCGATAATTTCCACCGCTGCTAGGAGCATGAACTCACTTGCCATTGTTCCAGTCTTCACAACCTCCAGAGACAGAGTTCTGACATTATCCCACTCTGTAAACATCTAATTCCTCTTCTAAGCACATCCCGCGTCCAGGATTGCACAAAGTAATTCATAAGGATTCTGTGAAACTCAATATGTTCACAAAGTAGCTTTCCCTAGGTGAACTTTGTTCTCTGTTTCTCCTACAGACCATTGCTATTCCTGTGGCTGAGTGGTGGTTTTGAAAGCTCTACAACTGTTGAGCGAGATTTATTGAGAAACTTTGGAGCCCGACGCAGCAACCTCTGTGCCTCAGTAAAAGCTTCTGTCAGCTCTTTCTTCCACTGAACAAATTCTGGGTCACTCTGAAAGAGATACAGAAGTAGTTTGGCACTTCATAGTAAACTGCCAATAGCGTCTTCTCTCTTAGATAGCACTTTTAAGCAACTTATTTTAATTTTCCAAAGGAATGAGTAACTTTGGATATTGAAAACGTGCAGACCTTTGCTTCTCCGTCACCCCGCCGAAGCCAGGCAAGGCAGCAGCAACTGCAGCCGGTCGAGATGTAATGAGGACTTGTGTACTTCCTCCCTCGCAAACACATCAGCTGCCATAACTGCAGCGAGACATGTGCCAACAAGGCTTTTGAAGACCATGTAGGTTGAGAATTTTTGAAGTTTTTAGCTATTTATTAAACTGAACTCATTTTTGGCCCACACACCATTGACAGAAACTAGCATAGCTGCAGCTTTCCTGCTTTCAAAATTCAAGTGTGATAAAAACTTCCCAGTTTTGCTTAGGTTCAGCTTTGCTTCGTAAAGTACACTTAGTTAATACATAATGGGAGGACCTGAAAAACTTTCAATTGTTTTATCATATGCAAAACAATCTGATTAACAGTTATTGAAAAAGAAGCGTCTCACCTCACATTGTAGGACAAACTGCTTTCCTCCTTTAATTCTCAGTAAGATGCATTTCTTATCTTTAATTTGTGTTTCTTCAACAGATACTATTTGTTCCATTGTCAGTAGGTTTTGCTGTAGCATTTGCAAAAATAAAGCAGAGAGATGATTCAAAAAAACCTGTTGCCCATCAAATAAAGCCACTACCTAATTTTTCTGCACTACCCACATAAGTCAAGTTATGAACGTTAACAGTCATTACACAAACATTTCTTGATTTCTGAAGACTGGGTCATGAACTAAAGATAGATTATAAGGTAAGAGAGAGATTTAGCAAGGAGCTTGGTTGCTTCAACAGAGTCAACGAAGCATAAGCTAAGAAAGCCAGTAATGACAGCATGAAATAAGAATCTACAAATAGGTGTGTCTACAAACAAAATATTCATTATTTTCCCACAAGAGAGTTGCATACAACTTTATATATTTTCCAAGTATTACTGCTGTTATAAAAAAAAGGCAATCTTACTATTTCAAAGAGCTGAAAGGGAATATTCAAGCACTATATACTTACAAAGAAGCAAACGTACACAACAGTTTGCAGAAAAGCTTTCCCTATAGACTGTAAGAGGAGAACAATGTTTTGAAATTCCAAAACCTTACGTAACTAAATGTACAAATGATCTGCCTAGTACATGATCACAGCTGGACTAAACTAAAGTTACTATAGCATTTTCTTTGAAATAAAATGCTATAGCATTTATGACCTTACCAGTTTATGTTTTTTTGTATAAATAGTCCAGAGGTCCTAAATGAAAAACAACACCATGAACTACCAAATTCCTTTAAAAACATAACAAAACAAAGTAAACAGTTTTCTCAAGTCAACTTTATGTTTCCTCAGTGCAGTGTAGCTACTCATTAACTAAAGTGATACTCAAGATACTCAAATCCACTGGTCATTTACTCGGACAAAACTACTTCCATGAGAGGTATGCCTGAGTGTGAGTTCTCCGATTTCCCTCAACATCCACCTGCCTTTCATGCCCTCGGAAGCTGCTGCTCTCTAGAGTAACCTCACTTACCCGTGACTCTCCTTCTCCTCGCCATTCAAGTCGGTTGGGGAAGAGGTAAAAGTAACGACGCTGCCACTGAGTCAAGAATGGGTTCCCCAATTTCAGCATGTATCCATGCATAATACAATCCTTCCCCAGTGCATAATCTATAACAAGAGGAAACATTAGTATGCAAAACAAGGTACTGCCTAAAAGCATTCTGCAAACGTGCTATGTTGAGAAAGGACACAGTCCTGAACACGGTGTGACTCAATATCATCTCACCAGGCTTGCCATAGTGCTTCTGTGTGCACAGGCACACAGAGCCAATTCTGCCTTAATTACATGAGCTGATGCAGCTGCAGTGGAGTCACCAAGAACAGAATTTGGTTCTTAGAAAAGTATCTTATTAACTATTAAAAGAATTGTATACTGCTATCCAGAGTTTGTGATGCAACATCCTCATGCAAACAAGTGAAGTTTGCTGTGAAGGACCTCCTGTTTTCTTTCCCGGCTTCTGTCATGAAATCAAACCCCACATACTCTTTTCTGAGCATATACCATAAACAAAAATGATGAAAGGCTGTACATGATAATCTTTAAAAGAGAGTACAAAAGATTTTCCAAAACATTATGTCATACAGCGTTTCAAAACATTAAGAAACGTCTTAAGAAACACGATACTGACTAAACGAATTCGAACAATTACTGGTGAATGACAGTAATATGAGAGTCTGTTGTGTGGAACTTCAAACACATGAATTACTATCTAGCAGCAAAAGATGCAGAGAAGTGTATTTGACAGATTACCTTCCTCGTGGCCAAGCTGCTTATTTTTAGCCCTTTTTCTGGCCTCAATTTTATCTGTGTCTGTATTTACTGCATCATAAACAGTTTCTGCTACTTCTTGCTGCCAACGCTCCGATATTACCAGAGGGAAGTTCTTGTATAATTCCTGGTCACTATCAAGCAACTTGCAAGAGAAAAACAACATAAAAACCCAACATTTTAGTAACTTTTACTATTCATATCCCCAATAGTTAATAGTTACCCATATAATGGTATTATTTTTAAAGATATATTGAACTCTAACCTTACCAGAACAAACAGGTGCAAACAAGAGAAAACGCAGATACGAATTTAAGCAGGTATTCATTTATATACAGAGAACAGAGAACCTGTTCAAAACTTGTTTGGTTTGGTAGCTCTAAAAGATGCACTTTGTTGCATAATCAGTGTTAACAAAATGTCTAATTGTGTTAAAAACTTTCTCAGCACAAAAATTCCATGAATAAATGAAAAGATACCTTTTACACAACGATGCCCTCCGTGCTTCCACGGCTTAATTTTACATTCTTAATAATTAACCTTCACAATTCAGCAGTGCATGCTGCAGACCTCACTTTTCCTGTTATATAGATTCTTTTCTCCTCCAATCCTTAACTACAGTACTTGAACTGGATTATACTGAAGGAAACCAAAATTACTGGATCTTCAGGAAGGATTGTTCATTGCTTGACACAGCCATATTCCGGGTTTAGCCACCAGGCACTTTGCTGCAGTATAAAAAGCGATCAATGTTTTCCCTATAGTTTTATTAAAGGTTTTCATTTGGGGATGAGTGTAAACTCTCTACAGCTGCTCCTCAGTTGCTTCAGTTTCTGTCCATCAGCAGAGAAACCAGGCCTTTCGTTCAGAGCGCGTGACGAAGAGGCATCCTGTGCCGCGCTCAGAACGCAGCGAGCCCACTAGACTGCACTGTCCGACAGCGGGCAGCGCTGGCTCCGGTCCTTGCCGCAGCAGCGGGCCAGGGGAAGGCAGATCCCGACCCAAGGGCACGCACGCCGCTGCTCAGAGCAAACCCAGCCGCTGCGGCAGCACACAGCAGTCGCAGGAGCAGGATAGGAAAGCCTTGCTCAATTCTCCTTCTGCAGCCAGGCCAGACACTCCCAGAATAAATATTCTCCTCCTTTTCAGAGATCCATAGCTGTATCACAGCAGGAAAACACAGGCTGGATCTGAAGGCAGAAGACTTCTCTGCAATTCTGTGCAAGCGGCTTACAGGGACTCCTTGTGGCATCCAAGTAAGAGGGGAAAGCCACGGGCATCCAACTGTTGGCTTTCCAGTTTGTAACTTCAAAGAACACGTGTTCTTCTCAGTGTCACAGGACACTCCACAGTATAAATATAATCCGCAGGGGCAACGGAGGAGAGCAAGGCACTCAAAACTGGCATCCTCACGGGCAGAGACGGCTCCTGACACCTTAATGGAAGCTCCGACTGCAGCTGACTCAGAGGCACGAATTATTCAGTCCCTTCTAAAAGACTGTGACATCCCAGTGAAAGCGCAGAGCGAAGAAGCTGTACATGATATCCCTCGCTGACTCATGACTAAGAATAAATTTATCTTATAGGCAGCCTGAACAAAGATTACATGGAAGGGATCTGGCTATACAATTTACAGGCCTTGCTGAGAAAATCTGATCCCCTCAATAAAAAGACCACCTGGCTTCTCCTTGCAAAATCTTCCTCCAAATTAGGGCACTCCAGAACTGCAGGAAATTGGAATCCTGTTAGACTAACACTGACGCTGAAGATGTGGAGTTTTCTGGGATAAAGAACATCTTGGGTTCTCTGCATTTCTACTTAACACGTAAAATCTTTTCTGTGCCAACTTCTGTAATTACAGCAGGTGACACTGACAGACAAGTTCCTTTTTAGGCACAGTGAGTACCTAACATGTTTTTTTGCTTATAAAGTTTAGAGCAATTAGTTTCTCTCCTGACTCACTTCTGTAATAACAAGAATAAAGTTTGATCTACTGAAGAAATGTATGATAAAAATAATGAACGGGACAGACCCAAGAGCAGCACTGATTCACCTGTTGTCTCAAAGTAGCAGGGAGGCTTCAGAAGAGGGGATGAATACACAGGGTACATCACACCGCCTCCATGCAAGTCAGAAATGGGCCAGCGGCTTTAACTTCTCATTTTTCCCTTTACATTGTTTTCATTAGATTTTGGATAATATCAGAACCTGAAAGTTTCTTTTATTACTTTTATAAAGTTGCTACCATTAATACACAGTTTGTCATTTGTAAGAGTTTCCCAATGCACTCGCTGACCATGAGGTAATACTATTAAAATAACGTTTAGTTCAATTCATCTGAGCAACCAGAAACAAATTACAATTTATAAAACTACAAACCATTAAGTATTCTTGAAAATCTGAGGATTTCCCAAAAGTTGTCTGACCATTTGAAATATTTGCTTTATCATATAAAACTTTTGATAGGAAGGTAGATTTCAGTCAATCTAAAAAATAAAACATAAGGACTTGGCAAGCAACAACAAACCAGTCAACCAGCCCAAGCTCTTTCATAACAGCATGGATTAAGTTTCCAAACTTGAAAGCAATTCCTTGCACATTCAGCAGCCCCTGAAGCAAAGGAATGGCATGCACACATGAAAAGTTAAGCAGAGCAGTCACAGTGCCATCCTCTACCCATCATTTAAAGTCGTGTACCTTAATGCCTTTAGTGTCCTCTTCATCAAATGACCCAATATCAAAAGCATCTGCTGCATTTACTTCTCCCCGGGGAGGAATCAATGGTGGAGGATACTAGAAATTAAAAGCAGCATAATTAAAGACAAATTAACAGACTTTATTTAAATCCATTCTGTAGATATATACGGCCTTTTTATTTTTTGCACAAATTACATATGGCTGTGCAAAACTATGTCCCTTGAAATTAAACTTCAGTGCCTTTAATAAATGGTACTCCAAAAATTCAGGGAAAAAACCCTACAGCTTAGACACAGCTAAGCAGAAGAAACCATGCAGTCATTTGATCCTGAAAAAGTAATAATTCAGTACTACCGATGAGGAAGACTTGTAGTAACAAATATACAGCAGTTTTCATCAACAATCCTCCAAGTATTCGCGCAAATGAGTACATGTGCTGGGGACTGGAACCCTGAAGTTTTCTGTCCATTACTTGTTTAGGCTTATTTTCTTTTTACTGCTTTACCAAGCAAGCTAAGGTTACTATCTTAATCCTTTACCTTTTGTAAATAGACTTGCTGCCAATCAATGCCTTTGAAGAAAGGATGTTCTTTTACTTCTTGTGCACTGCAAAAGAAAAGGAACTGAAGTCAACAAAATGAAGGGGCTTTCCAAATGTATTTGAGAAATATAAAGCCTTCAAAGGTCACATTTCTATCACTGAAAACATTGGTAAAATGCTCTTTTTTTCAAGGAAAAAAAAAGTCTTCCTAAGTAAACAAGAGAAGAGAAGACTTTCATGTGGAAACACTGGAAACAGTGCTGTAGGTCTGGCGAGGAATCACTCTTGTTTTGCTGTGGTATTCCATCATTTCAAACAACAAACAGTACTCCTCTGTTGTCAGATCCCATACACTCCTTCTAAGTAACAAACTTACTCCACTCCATTTGATATTATACATATTTTATGGCAAAATAAACAACTACTCTTGATAGGCCCGAGGCTGAAAAGCAATCTCAGGTCGTTATCACAGAGGTCTCCATGATAAAAAACCCTCCTCTGAATATCTCACTGGAATTAGAGCAGCCCCAGTCTCGGCTGTGACTATTAATTAACAGGTATCACACGTTGCCAAGGGTTTCTCAACAGTTATTTACCCCTCTCATAGTCTTCTCTCCTAGTCTTACACAAGGCACACACTGGCTTTTTAAACAGGTGATAACAACAATTTCAGTTAACAGCTATAAGCAAGGTAAGCTTGGCAGGAGCAAGCAGGGTTTTGTAGTCAATAAACAAAAAAAATTGCCCTTTTCCTTAGAACCATTAAATGAAACAGGTACATCTGGAAATAGAGGCAACCCAAAATGAAGCAAGCACTCACAGCTTTCTGTGCTTGGTGGTTTGGGGGTTGGGGTTTTTTGTGTGTAATATGCTCATACTATTACAGCTACAATATAAGCAACAAATTTCAGCTATCAATATGTCTGAATCAAGTAATATGACTTCATGCCAAAACGGATCAGGCAAAAACATAAAAACAACACAGGGATGAAAAGTACGAACACCATCCAATGTAAGCATGACTGCAGAGAACTCGGGGGAAGTCTTTAATGACAGAAATGGTCCACAAATTTGTCCAAACCAAAGGAAGCTGAAGTGTAATTCCATGCAACAGCACATTTTGAAGTTCGCTTTGCAAAATTAAAATCATCACAACAGGAGGCAGATTTTGACTTGAAATGAATTCATTCATTTACAGAGAAGTGGAAATTTTTAAAGGCAGTGGTCCAAGGAGAAGACAACACCTACCTTCTTCCTTGGCATCCAAATCTCTTGCTAACATCCCGTTGCAGGAGCCCTTCCAAAAGGGACTTCAGTTCAGGAGAAAATGAATCTGGTAGCTCCACATTCTATGACAAAAAGAAGTACAAAAAGAGACATTTAATTATAGAAGTACTGTGATCTGCTTTCCTCACATAGGAGAGTAGCTTTTCTTTGATAGTGTTTGTAAACAACTCTGCCATGTGTAAATACAGCTTTCTCAGAAAGCAGGCTATATAGTTCCAGTTTTCAGAGGAAATGGGAGTTTACTAAACAAGAGGAATGTAACTGCAACTGTCACCAGGCTCCTTACCACGGTGAGCGTCATCCGGTCGATCTCATGCTTATCTTTGGTTTTGTGCTGTCTGAAAGGACTGTGACTGTAGAAATAAGAAAATGCACTAATAAATGTAAAGCCATAACATATCAGGTTATTTCAGCTGTGGCAACCCCAGGAAAGAGTGTAGCATCCTTTTAGTCCCATTCTTCCACCTCATCAATCCTGTCCTGCAGAACAATAAAACAAGTAGTAAAACATTTAGCATTTACAACACAAAATGAGACTTTAAACACTAGCATGCTGTGGCTACTAGCTACCTTAGAAATATCAATGTTTGATCTCTTACAACTTTGTTTTCTTTTCTTACTACAGAGAGCTGCACCGCTTTGCGAGAAAGTTTATCCTTTCTGTTTTCAGTACAATTGCATGTGGTGGACATCAAAATCAAATTTGATTGAGAGAAAAGCAACCACTCCGTTTCTTTAAAGACTACACACAGACATCCCTGCGGATTATCAAACTTAGGGAAATCTGCTCTAGTTACTCCACATAAAGCCATGCAGAGGGTTAGTTTATTCTTAAGTGCACTGATCCGTCCGTAAAGAAGGTGTTTCAAATGCCTTACCAGTTACATCTATGTCTCCCAAAAACCAGAACAGTTTCATCTAACAAGAAAACCCTGAACAGCTATCACAACATAGATATTTAAAAACGTTGATCTATATACGGAAACTGAGTACGACCTACAGAACTTACCACTCATCTATATGGGAAGAATGAAGCAAGATCTTAAAGTAAGTAGACGAAACAGAAGATCATCACAGATACCACAGCATTAGTGACTGGGAAGACATTTGATGATATCTGGTAAATTATCATCTTTATCCCTTTCCTGCTTTATAATTCTGGTTTGAGTTTGATTTTTTCCCTTTATCATAGAATCATAGAATGGTTTGGGTTGGAAGGGACCTTAAAGATCATCTAGTTCCAACCCCAAGCTATAGAAGACCTTAGAATATTAAAGATTTACCATGCCGTACTTAAACAACAGCATGAAAGAAAGCAGAAACATTTTAGTATGAGATTTTTTAATTAGATTCAGGATATATTCCCTGTTTCTTAGTTTTCTTCAAAACCTTGAGGGAAATATATTTTTCAAAATAATTAAAATGTTGTTTACTTATCAATACATTAATTAGCTACTATAAAGCATTTTGTCTTGCCACATGGCAGCGCATACTAGCTTGTTTCAACTGGGGACCTGCTGCTCAAGAGTTATTTCCTTTTTATCCTCAAAAACATTTCTGATTAATGGATCTGATGGACAGACCAGGACTTCAATTTTTCTGTTTTTAAGCATGATAGGTAAGAAGACAAGAGTAAATGGCTGACATACAGCCTCATATACTTTGACAATAAGGCTCTGAGTAGATCAGGGAAGCAAATGATTCACTGTGGACTTATGGGCAGATTTTATGCCAGACTAAATTTACTAAACACCAAGAAATGGCACCATGTGCCCAACCCTTGTTTGGGGAGGTGAGTTGTTTAATTGGCTTCAGAACAGATGAGGAAAGATAGTTCACAATGAATAATGCTTTGGCTTCTGGCCGACCACCGATTCCACCCCGCACATCTCTGTCAGGAAGAATCACAGCCCACAAAGACCGAGATCTCCCCGTGAGTTTCCATGGTAAATGGGACCATTTGCCCCTAGGTGCTAGTTCTTTCATCACACAACTTCAATCCTGTGAAGGAAGAACCACGCCAGAGTCAGTCAGATGCCCTAATCCTCTGTGCCCAAGTGACTTAAAAGGAAAAGGTCTCAAAAGAAAAGACAAGGAGTCCACAGCGGTCCTGCGTGTGAAAGACGCTCTCCTCTCTCCTCCTGGCAACCCCAAACTGTTGTGGGTCTTTTTACCTACAGAATTCTTCAATGAGTGATTTGAGAGATGGAGTACTGCTCACAGCTGTGTGATGCTGTCCATACTAAGAAATACTTTTTTTTTTAACAATTTAAACACCATTTCTTTCTTTATTTGCACACTTACATTTATTCTATTTTGTGAACAATTAATGTTAAATTGATACAGCTCTATACTTCAATTCAGAAGTCACACGCTTACTTTCCTTTGTACAGTGTCTGGGATAGAGGTAAGAGCTTTTAATTAATTATGTGCAAGGACACAGGATGATCTAACTCATGATCAATCTTTACAGAGAAGCACTCTGAAAAGCTTAAAAGATTTCTCTCTGTTTTGCAATTAACACTGAGGCTGCTATTTTCAACAAACACTTGCCAATCAGTGCTTATTGACTGTTCAGATAAATCCCTTAGTCTTAATAAATTCTACATAGCTATGTAAGTTTACTGAGAAGGTAATAATTGACAAAGCTGTAATTATCATATCCTTTTGTACACCAATATGGTTACGGGCCAGATTCAGCAAATGGAAGCATCCACACATTACAACTTACCCTAACACTACAGAGGAAAGACTGAATATCATGTAAAAAGGGAACAACGCAGCAAAGAGTTTCACCGTAACAGCAGGTCTTAAGCATCAAATGAAGTCCATAATTTAACAGGGCTGCTAGTGTATTTAAGCAATGAATAACATCATATCATTTAAAATACTAACAATTGCCAAGAGATGAGTAAATTGCCTATCAGTAGAAGTCAAAAGAGTGGATAGAGCATCTGCCTTCCTCACTGCCCCACACTTGTACCTATTAAGGGAAGCAGGGCTTGTGTTTTGCTTGTTTTGGAAGCAAAAAAAGCCTGGTTTAGTCTCACGTGTAGACCTGGTCTAAGTTGCAGAGGTGGCAGTAAGATATCATTTTAGATAATATGTAATACGTCACGTATTAATATTTCAAGGGACAGAAAATGACAAGGCCCAGGCTAAAAAAAAAAAGCACACAGGACATAGAACTTCACTCACCCCCTCAGAAGTTTGAAAAGCATGCAGCCTAACGAGAACCAGTCTGCGCTGCTATCGTATGCTGTTCCCTTCTGGAGCACCTCTGGAGCCATGTATCCATGGGTACCTCTGAGAAGCGCAAAGAGACAAAATCTTGATTACAACCAAAACTATCGTTGTAAAAAAACCAAAAAACCCCTGTGTTTTCTCAATAAGATAGCCTAATTTAAAAATAATTAATTTTAAACATGATTTTATTTTGCTTTTTCTTTGACCATACATACATACGCATGTTTTCTCTTTGTCTATATCTACTGAGGAAATATCTTAAAACAAACAATGGAACAACAGAAATGATTAGGCAAACTGAAGCAGCTACAGCAAGATTTAGCAGAATCAGTACAGGGGTCAGTAAGTAGCCTTCTGTCTAAGAGTGGAACACAAAATAGAGGTGGAAAAATTGCATACTCTGTCCACTCAGTTTACAAGACAGACAGACATCAGGACACAGTCAGGGCTCCTGATACTTCAAGGCCAGATCGCCCCAGCCCTGGGCCCTGCAAGACTAAGACCTGCTCTTACCCACAACCCCAGAAACAGGGCGAGCAGAGCTGGTTTTGCTCTCTCCATGTGTTTCACATCTCTCCTTCCAGCTAACACCTGTGTGCTGGATTTAACAACAGGACACCTCCTCCAGAAGTCATCGCTGGTCGCCACGAGAAAGCAGTCGCCATGTACTGCTTTTACCCTTGACGTAATTGAAACGGATGAACTTTTTCAAGAAGCTACTGAATTGCAAATCTTTCAAGATATGACAGGATGAAGCTTTCCTTTTTTGCATAAATTCTGAGGCTAAATCAGGGCAAATGAGGACCTAAGAATAAAGTGTGCCAGATAAGATATGGAATCCACACACAACCCAAGAAATTCAGATCCCAGTTATGACCTGATGCCAAGAGGCAGAAAGGAACACAATTTGCCTCCAGTTCTACAAAGATCCAGAAAGAGAAAGACACAATAAATCCTGTTTTTCAGTCAGTTTCAGAATATTTAATTATCCATTTAGGACAATTAAAACAATCTGGTACTTTAACTCAGTCAGGTTCTTATCTTCTCTGAACAGTGAATCATCTTGAAATAATGTGTCATCTTCCAGCCATGCCTACACATCAGCTGCTACAACTGTGCAGGAAAACAGAAAGACGAGACTGAAAAGCCTTATTAGAGTATCGAGCTTAGCTGTGTTATAAAGCTAGCCTGTGCCACGCAAGTGTTATTTTATTTCCTTTAGGGAAAGTTAAATTATAAAGACACATGAAGGACTTATTTAGCAATAATTATATGTGCAGCAAAGCTACCATACATAATACTTACACACTAGCATGTGGCTTCTTTTTGGAGAAATCACAAGCCAGCCCAAGGTCTGATATCCTCACATGCCCATGTTCATCCAACAAGATATTTGCAGGCTAGGAACGCATAGACACAGAAAGGTTACCGCTTGGTGTTTTTCAGTTGACAGAACTACAAATTCTCAGGACATGGTAACTCATTCTCAAACATCAATACTGCCCAGTAATAGGTAATTGCCTTTTTTTTTATGTCAATATAATAGACACTTTCTAGATAAAATCTACATTCTAACGGACACTACCATCAACTCCAGAGGAGATTATGAAATACTGACAAATAACAGAAGAGAAAAAACAGGCAAGGTTTGAAACGGAAAGCACATGAAAGAATAAATCCATTTTGGCCTCAAGTCCACATTGCTTTTGGCTCTTTCACAGAAGGGTCTGTGTGTGGCTCTTACATCCTTTATTCGCAACCTCTGCGCTCTCTGTAGAGATTTTTTCCCCACTGTTGTTGTCACCTGGCTCACGGACACCTCTCGAAGCAGTCCTCAACTTCCCAATGGTCAGGGAAACACCCCTGAGCAACTGTCTTCCCATTAGTCTCCCATCACACACACTCCTCTTTCAGGGCTCTCGGAAACATAGCACACTCTCTAAATTAATCGCATCATTAAGATGGCGAGATGAATAACACTGCACAGGATTTATTCTGATCCCAAGGAAGCCCCTCCCAGCCTGGTTAAACTAGATAATGGCACAGATTATAACTATGTTGAAAAATTATTAGAAAAATCAGCCAAAGATAAACAAATTATCTGTATTCTTCCCGAGAAAAGGTTTCAGATAAGATACTTCATTTAACTTATCAGTATCTCTGGATTGTTTGCTGCCATTGAACAACCACCTGTGTGAATGCAGTCACTCATTAACGTTTACCTTTAGGTCTCTGTATACTACAAAGCGATTGTGCATATGTTCTAAACCCAGGATGATTTCAGTAGCATAAAACCTCATTTCTTTTTCAGAAAACACTCCGTGCTGGGAGAGGTGGTAGTGCAAATCTCCTCCTAAAATTAGAAGAATTGAGATGCAATTAAAAGAACAGTAAAATCTTGCCTCACAGGCAGACAGCATGATGCAGTGGGGGAACAGCATAGCATTTGTAGGTTCTTATAACCTGTGGAACCCAGACACACATTCTGCAAGTACGCATGGTGACAAAATACCTAGGAAAGTTAATAAATAAATTTGATCAATCTGAAACTCCTTTTTAAAAATACATTTACTTCATACACATTTGCATTCAGTGACTAATCCAGCAACTGAGTCTTAATGCAAAGGATTTCCACAGCAAGTAAAATGCAGTCACATACATAGGTTACTGGACAACTGAAATAAATTAGCATATAGAATATATGCTATTCAGTTCTATATATGTAGAACTGAATAAATTAGCATCTAGAACAGCCCAGGTTGGGAGGGACCTTGAAAGATCATCTGGGCCAAAATATTCAAATATTCATGCTGGGGATGTTTTCACACTTTCCTAATCAAAGAACAGGCACAATACAATGCCACTCTGTGAGCTAATCCACACCATCAACACATCAAATTGTGAATATTCCTAGAAAACTGCTTCTGATGAAGCTACAGATTTAAAATAACCAACCAGTTACTTCAATTTAACCTACAGCCTAGATTTTAATGAGAATCTTCACTTGCAAACCACCAAAGCCAGTCTCTATTACTTACAGGATATGAGCTCTATTTCTCGATTAAGCTTCCAGCTTTACATACAGATGTGCTCCGACATCTGTCGGTGCTTACCGCAGGACCACAGTCAGAGTTCCAGTCTAAGTCCCACAAGTGCTGAGCATCCTCAGCAGAGAGGGACACTGCAGTACCTTCTCTCTCTTAACTCTGCCAATTCCTCTCTCTGTGTGTTCTCATAAGAGTTAGGCTAAGGCTTCTAGGTATAATTTCTTTCCTTTGAGGAATGCTTCCCCCATCTGTTTTCTTTGCAGAGCTCTTTATAGTAGTCCTTTTATTTTTATTCTGAATGCTGTGTCCCTGATCTCCTCATACATTTCCTCACATCACAGTCATTTCCTTAAGCTTCCAGCCTAGAAGGCCCTTTGATATCTTTATTTAAATATGTTAATGTTATAAGGCATCAGACATTTTTCAGTCTGTTCTATACATTCCCTGCTTTAGATCAATTTACCCCTCCTGCTTGCCGGCTGACGCTTCACACCTCAGATTATTTTTCCCTCATTCTCCTTCTGACCTCAGCAAGTCCTTCTGCCAATATTTCTGTAATATTATCATCATCTGCATGAGCCTTGCTTACCATTCATCAGGTCCAGAATGAAACAGAGTTTGTCAGGGGTGTGGAAGGCATAGGTCATACACACTATAAAAGGACAGTCCTAGAAGGAAAGGAGCAAAGAGTTCATTCTCAGGCAATAAGCAAAGTACTACTTAGAGAAGCTAAAAATAGATGTGAATTTTTCCTATGATGGTTGCCAATATTCACAATAATTTTCTAAAGCAATTTGTGTACTAATCTACATACCCTGATGTTTCACTTACAGCTTAGAGATCTTAGATTTTGCTATCTCATTTCAACACAAAAATAAAAAAAGCTATGACAAGCCAAAGGCTTAAAAAATGCAGGTAGCATCACTATCTTCTAAGGAAAGACTTTCAACTACAGCATATTACAAAAATATTTACCTGAGTTTGCACTAGACTTACATGAAAGATACATTAAAGCTAACAAGCTTTAGGCCAGCTCAGAAAAAAACAAAGCTGTTCCCATGAAGTGTAAAGGATACGCACTATTTCCCATGATTGCATGGAGAACGTCCTGCTGTCGGAATGCCGATCGAGAATCTGAGTCACATCACGTACAAAATCCCAAAGGAAAGAAAGTTTTATCCTCACCTATACATTAAATGCAACTACACTGGCAACACCCTGTCCTCGCCGCTGACCTCCTCCCGCGGAGCTGCACAAACGTGACAGCGAGGCGTTCTGCCACTCGCTGCTGCCCTTCAGCTCTCCAGCAGCACTTGCAACAGATGACTAAAAGGAGCATAAATACACTGGGAAGGAAGTCACAGCTCTGATGTGTGTGCAATGCATGGGAAGCAAGAACAGCAAGGTCCAGATTGTGCAAAACCCAGAAAATAAGTATGGTGGGTGCGGATTTAAGAAGGTCACTGCAGAGCAGCCACGCGCAGGGCTGGATTACGTGGAGTACATTCCCGCTTCTTGATGCACTTTAACCTTAATTCACACAGATGTTTAAGACAAGCAGCCATAAAAAAAAACAGCTGGAAAAACACCTCTTTACTGCAAATGATCTGTTCAGTGTGCTGGTACCTCTATAACGCACACGCATTGAAAGATGCCATGGCAGAAAGCTGGCAGACCTTCCTCTCTTCATCAGGCCTATATTGGATGGAAGCGGCTATTAATAGGGGGTGGCTATTACATTGTCGACCCCTTTTCCAAAGCCATATAAAACCAGGGCTGTTCAGTTAGTCTACAATGAAAAATTAAGGAATGGCTGTGCTGTCAAAACAGACTGGACCGTAACACCGACAGATGAAGGTCTGACCCCAAGCGTGGAGGCTGACAGGAAGAGGAGTTAAGACGAGCTTAACTGCTGACGAGCCAGGACACCACGCAGGAAGCACGAATGTGACCTAACGTGACTTAAACAATGTGTTAATTGTTGCTGCATTGATAGTGAAAGCTCTGGGAATCTCCAACAGGAACTCGGTTCCTTCCCAGTTCAGAAGCAGCAAAACAGGGTGGCCTTGGGCAGAGCTGGGGCCGCGGGACCCGGCTCAGGGTGCCGCCTCGCCGGCCCTGCCGAGCAGGAAAGGAATGGCAACGCCACCTCACCGGCTGGCCGGCACAGTTGGTTCATCCTTCCACAAAACCACATAAGGTTGAAATATAAAGCTTTATACACTCGACTATAATCCCAAATGACTCCCACACCACGCGGACTGATCCGTTCAAACCTCCCTATATTTTATTGTTTACTGTGCCAATACTAATTCCAAATACACCTCTACAGAACGCAGGCACGTGTTTGAAACACCCTGCAGAAACATGCATGAAATATGCCTAATTGCTAAATGGTCCTAGAAATAAGGAGACTATAGGCAAGGCAATATGGCATCTAACAAAAGATACTACCTCTCCTTAAAATTTTGTATTGCTCGTAACTGTGGACTATCATACTTACCACTTAACTTCAGAACAAAAGCTTTAGTAGAATTATTAACTTAATTTTCTGAATCAACTGGATAATTCAGAAGTGTCCCCAAGCAGGCTTCCCAAAACCTTAGGGCAATCTAATTACCCAGAAGGATTTAGTGTTAGATTTTAAACACCATACCTAGAAAAATAAAAGGGCGTTTCTATACCAGAACACAGTATGCCTGTATTTTTATGGATCTCATTTTTTAAAATAAAAGAAATCTGCAAGTGTAAGTGTGATGCATAATTCATTTTTGTGTAAGCCTTCCTAATTTAATCACTACCCTCTCACTGTTTAACAGAGAGAAGAAATTGTGGTACTGCGATATTTTTCTGACACAAAAACCACTGCAGAAGAGTATTTTCCAGGATAAAAATAAAGAAAACCCTATAGGTGTTTTTTAAAATGAAACACAAAGCAATAAAGCAAACTTCCCAAGAGAGTAATAGTTCGTTGCAGTCAATCTTCTGCTCTGAAAAAAATAAGCAACAGTATGACAACAGCGTGTAAATTAAGAATAGTTTGGAAACAGTTTCTTATGTCCAAACAATCCTGGATTAAGTCCAAAAAAATTGTAGAAAGCAAATTTCTGGTAATAAATCATGTGGAGGGAAAAAAAATTAGAATAACTATAAAAAATTGTAGGAATGTAGTTTTTAAAGACATTAGCACACTAACAATTACTTTAGAAGGAAAACTTTGATTCTGATTCTTTCCTATAACCCGAGCACCCAGCTTTAGAGCACGACCGTAGAAATGACAGCAAACAGGTAAAAACGTGCTCCTAGTGTAGAGCAGCTGTGTAGCACTTTTAACTCAAGAGTAGCTCTGTCCTGCAGGTCTTGCTCAGAAAGATGTGCAAGTCAATGCTTGAAACACCGAGCTACTATCTGCCATTCCCACAGATGTTCCTTCAAATGACTATCAAGATTTGGGAACAGATTCCATTTTTTTGAGCAAAATCGAGACTCCTACAAATCTCAGTACACATGAAAACAAAGTACCTGTTCTCAGAAAAAAAAAAAAATTATTACTGATCTCAGATGTTTTATTATTCAGCCTGTCCACTTTTGCTGTACCTTATATTTATCATCCCTTGAGGGAATCCTGACTTCAGTATTTACTCAAATTATCTCAGGAAGAGCTGAGTAAAACAGCTTAACGGCCTAGCTTTTTCAGAACAAGAGAACAGTAGAGCAGAGCCACAGCCCTGCAAGGTCCCTGCTCTTGCAACAGCCTGCTGGAACGACCCCCTCCCACCCGCCAGGAGAAGATTTATTAAATAACCACTTCCTTCCACAAACAGCACCTTTTGGCAGATTGTTCTTACACAGCCCATCAGCAGCGATGCTCTCGGTGATTTCAACGTTCCAGTTTTTGAACGTTAGGCAAATATTGGGTATTACAGAAAATAAATAATTCTTTTTCTTTTAACAGAAAGTAAAATATTTTCCCTACTACGCTATCTTCTAGGAATTTCAAAATGCATTTCCAGCCTCCAGACCGAACTTCTCTATGGGAGAGGAAGAGGCATCTTGCGGAAGAGGAAACACAAACCTCAGCGACAGTTTGTCCATGTTACACCAACAGTCAGTGACGAAGCAAATATACCAACGGAGAATCCGAGGAACGCAGAGCCCGCGTTTTGTATTATCAGGCCGACCCAAGCAGTTCCCCGTGCTCTGCAGAGGCGTCTGTCGTACTGCTGAGCTGGGCTGGTTCAAAATGCTACCGTGAAAAGCTACCCTCACAACACGGCCACGATGAACTCAAATTTGGGAGCTCCTTATTGAAGAAGTAGTTGCGAATGCCAAAATTTTAGGTGGATTAACAAAAATGATTACACAAACGTGTGTGTAATCTGCACAGCTGTTATTATGTATTTTGCAGAGACATCTGGATTCCCAGTTAAATGACTAATTGTACTATGATGAACTTCCCAGTTCCATTTTGTTCCGGGCAGCACATAAATCCTGTCACTGGGGAAGGCACGTGCCATTCAAACCTAACGGCTTATATTCAGGAATGACATCTTATTCTACCATTTTCAAACCTACTTAATTCTGCATATTCAAAACGCTCCAGTATCTCTTGCACCGGCAGGTGTATCCAACCTCAATGGGCAGCATTTTGTACAAGGTCTCTCTTTTCAAATTCTCTTTCAAATTTATGAGAATCTAAAGAAGTTACACTCTAAGGAGCTGACAATCCTTACCAAAAAAACCCCAAATGGTTTGTCTCGCTTTTCTGTTGCTAAATGACTAGCTATGCGCTGCCATATCAGAAAACTAGCTCCACCATTAGCAGCCTTGTGAACAATTTTCCTTTTGAATCGCTAGACATGAAAATTCACATTCAGTACTGGAGCAACAGAATCACAAATTAAAGTTAATAGGACAATTATTACTAATCTGCCTGGATTTCTTGTCTAGTCTCCGCTACAGAACCTCACCCCACTGGCTCTCAAGACTCCTGACACTTCTGGACAAGCCACAACTTTTCTTTGGTGAGAACAGTTAACTTGATTAAAAAGTCTAACCGATAAATCCCAATTGTTAATTTCACAGATAAAAGAACAAAGAAATACTTTCCAGTCCTTCGTCTATGTCCAAGCCAAACGTGAATGCAATTCTGCGTTAAAGGCAATGCACTGACTTTTAATTTCAATGCATGCTTGCCCTTCCCCAGAGGAAGGCTGAGGCAGAGGAGGAGTTTCCAATGAAAGGCACAAGAAGAAATACCTCGTCCTTCCTTCGGAGCTTTGCAACGAGGGAAAAGTTAAACATTAAGATAAGACCTTGATGTGTAGCTTCCCTAGTTTCTGGTTTAGGATTTGACTTACCAGGATATTTCTAACAGCAAAGGAAAATGATCTGATGGGTAGCAAGGAAAGTTGCTAAAAAAACTAAAAAAGCTAATCTTCTAGGGCCAAAATTGCAATCAGCTTTCCCATTCTGGCAATCTGCACAAGAGAGCACCTCACACGCCTGTCGCGAGGCTGAGAAGCACCAAGTGTTATCTGATTCACAATGTATTCACCTGACAATAAAAGGGCACTGTTTAGCAATTATAACTCTGTATTTATATGTAAACGCTGAAAAGCACATCTCCATTATTTAAAGCCAAGTCTGCAGAAGACAAGGGCCGCCCCAGCACGGGCAGTTCTGCCGCTGCGCCTACAAGCGACGCAGTGCGAAGTCCCAGAGCATCTGCGGTGGAAGACGGCCCATCTTGAAGCCCGAGCAGACTGACGGGTTCTCTGAACAACAGAAGACAGCAAGGATGTGCTTAAAGGACAAAACGATGCTAAATGCTTCACAAGTGAGATTTTTTTTTAAAAAAGAAATCAGTATTTGCTAACCCACCTGGGTAATGCAGAGCCAAACCCAGGATTTATCTAGTCTTTGCCAGATACAGATCTTGTCTCAGAGTACAGCGCAGTATTTGCTCTCTGCCACCTTGTAAGCCAAAGCAGTAATCCTCCCGCGCTGCAGATATTGTGCTATTTGCACACCTGTTGTAAAAGCCTAGAAAAAAATCACACGCAATTCCTTCTCATGCTTCACCTGGGCTGGGAAAAGGGGATGTGTTTATACTGAGCTGCAAACTGAATGTTTAATTCGTACACCACAACAGTCATGAGGAAAATTAACCTTTTCACCAGCATCACATGTAACCATGGTGATAGGAGCTGATTTCAAGTTTTGTTTAACGAGGCCAGCATACTCAGAAGGCTCTGGCACTTCAAAGCCGGCTCTGGCTGAGCGCAACGTACTGCGGCCGCTGCCGAACGCCTCTCCTGCAGGTAATGACACACGGCCCGGTGAAACCAACGCCCGTTGGGTTGCTTTTTATGCACATTAGTGATACTTCTAACTTTAAATGGACTTGCATGCTAGATGGGCAGATTTACTTGGTACACCTCCATAGGTACTCAGCTAAAGTACATAAAAAACAAAACGGAAAAATTGGAGAAGCTAATATCAGAGTCACAGGAAAAGGAGGACAAACAGGTAACTGAAGTTTGTTTCTGAAATAGCATCTTATATTCTACAAAAGTACTATGTCTATAGCAGAAAAGGACTTTTTTTTACAAGACTGAATAATGTTTTGGAAAAGTTTCAAATATAAATACTTGAAAAAGGAATATTTAAAAAATCAGAAGGGAAGGGGGGAAGAGAGAGAGAGAATGAATTACCTAAGAAATGGGAACCTCCTCAAGCCTCGTTAGCTGAGACGCTCGTTTCTGTAAGCACCCAAACCGAAAAGCAAGTTTGCTTTTCCATTCTTATTCCAGACACACTGCTAGTATCAGGGGAAGGTTCCAGGGGGGTTTAACTTTTGCGTGTCACACAACTGAATTAATGGAATATGTATTATATATAAAAGCTGTTATATTATATAAAAAAAAAAAATAACAAATCAATGATACTTACTCCTGTACTGACAAGAGACAGCATAATTCTTTCATTTAAGGCTAATGTTTCTCCTTGCTTCATCTTGATTCTCTTCTTATCTAAACATTTCATTGCATACCTGAAAATATTAACCATTCAGAAAAAGCACCAGAAAAAATTTCCTCCTATACTCAGTATTATTCACTAGCAGTTATGCCATGCGTATTTACAGTATCCTGTAAGCAAGCTCTTTAAAGACTTAAACCTGGTACTAAAAACATCATTACACGACTAAACAAGAAAATCTCCAAAATCTCACAGAATTAAAGCATTTTCAACAGAAGCCTGCTAACAGAGAAATGTGCTTTCACAAATAATTCCGTGTCCAAACAACCACAGTGAAACAGGAATTACATATCATATGCCCATTTTTCAATACCTACAAGCAAGGATTTGCAGTATGAATTAAATAACAGAGATCCTATTACAGTTCCATTTAATTCTAACAGTTTCACCTCTATCAGGAAATAATATCTTGAACACACGCTGAGGTTTGGTTTTTGGGTTTTTTTTTTCCTACTCAAAAGAAAGGTCAGATATACACAAGAAAGCTTTTTTAATCTTCTACCATCTGTATTACACAAATTAATAAAATTTTGCTCAGAGAAGAATGTTACCCTAACAACCATCAAACAAGAGCAGGATATAATACAGTCTGTGGGTATTTTTTCAAGACGTTAGGTGAGCCTACTATTAGAGAACAGCTGAGAAGGACACGTGTGTTCCTCCATACAAGATTTTTAGACGTGGGCAGCCATGGATTTTTAGGCCATTCGTTTTAAAATATGCTCAGGAAAACACCGTGTTACAGCACTGCATCAATGCTAATCAACTGCCTACACTGTGACAGCTCTGTACAGAAACAGGGCCTCGTATCACCTTCGCTTTGCACTCCCTAAAAAAGCCATGTCATTCCTTGCCATGCATGGGTTGTGAGTGGGGGAAGAGTGAGCGTGAACATACTGGAATTTGAAGTTTCCAAAACAAGGAATATATTCACAGCACGTGCTCTTGCTGAGAAGTCTGTAAACGATGACTATAAATAACATTTCACACGCTACCCTTTATTAATGCTTTGACACCACTGATCAAAGTCAATGACTGGGGCCGTTTAAGGCTGATCGAAATCGAGCATCTCATTCTTATATCGAGTTGCGTGCTCAAAAAGCACTGCTATCCCTCCCCCTTTGGCCTGCTTTCTGCATTGTACTTCTGGCCCCTATTTAGACGTCCTTGAAGGAGGTGATGTGAAAGAAGCCTCAGGTGTATCTTTGTGGGTTAGTGAAACACCGATGGCATTTACCTTAGAGGGGTGGCTTCCCAAGCTCCTTGCAGGCAGTAAGTGCAGCAGAGGCAGCCATCTAGAGTGGACGGGATCTGGATTAGGGACGGGTAAACAGGTTTGGATTAAGAAAGAACTAAACCAAACCTCTACCCAGAAACTGAACCTAATCTAAAGTTTTGCTTCAAATTGGAAAAAGGTTGGCTTTCCCACACCTCACTTCCCTTTACTCTATTTATAGCTGATAAAAACTGTCCTTTGCTTCCCTTGCTAGTCCCAAGGTTTATCCACTTCCTGCCAGAGCAAAACTCAGACATGAAAATGACTGGGAATCTGCGAACTACCTCTTCAGGGCGGACACCTGCTTAGTGTGGCTCGAGCTAAATAAAATGTTTATTTTTGTACATGGACAAATTAATTAATTGTACATGGACAAAAAAGTACCAAAGGAAGAATAAAGACAGTATTGTTAGTAATAGTATTAATATAAATATTTGAGGTCACTGCAAAAATACTGAGCATGATAGCAACATTAAGATGTCTTCCACTTGTTAATAGCTCAAAAGTTTATTATTTTCAAGGATGCCAAGCACACACAACTGCCAGTGAAGCCAGCTGTAATCGCAGAGACTTGGCACTGCAAACATGCCATGCTTATTTAGAAGAGAAATGTGTAAGGATGGTCCCTGGACTAAAACTGTTAGGAGAAAAGCAAGATGAAAGGGGGTGGGAGTGGAGTGTAAATAAAGAAATAAATAGATAGATATTGAGAACAATTTTTTAAATCAATGCCCAGATGTTCAAAACAGGACATAATGGGACAATTATGCCTAGAGATTGAAATCTGTCAATTAGGAGAAGTGTGTGAATGGTAAGACCGGAAAAAGAAAAAACCACACGGGTTGATCTTGGAGTTCCCACCGAGAGCTCTGTTAGACAGAATTTCAACACTGGAACTATATTCTTCCAAACGTAAGCAAGGATCACTGCTGTCGCCAGTGAAACGTGCTCATCAGGGCAGAAACTTCTGCAATTACACAAATCTGGAATACCATATTCAGAATCTGCCCAGGCACGACCCTACAGATTGAACAGCACTGAGGCCATACTCCTGTGTCATCCTCCAGCCCTACGTCAGCACCAGCTACGTGATGCGCTTTGTTGCGAGAAGAGCCGCCTTCGGCAGACGAGAGGTAACACCTCACGCAGTCACCACGGCTTCCACAAGAACAGCGTTCTGCACTGTCAGGCTCTGATCCAGGAAATCATTTAAGCACATACTTAATTTTAAACACAGCCTCCATTAATTTTGACAAGACCATTTAAATGAAGGATGTGCTTAAGAGCTCTGCTAGACTGAAGCCCCACTGCATGGCACATAACAGGATCAAATATCAAACTAAGCTTAAAGATGATCCAGAAATCAGAACCTCTTGGGATAAAATTTAATTACAAAGAAAGAACTATACAGTAATGCGACGCTGCCTACCAGTGATTTTGTAAGAAATGACTGGAAGGATTTCCTTACTAGTTCAGAGTTTACAATTACCTCTAAAATAAAGTGTGTATATACTCACATTTTTCCAGTGTCTGCTTTTCTGCAACCGTACACTTCACCAAATCCCCCTCTTCCTATTATTCTATGTACACTGAAATCATTCATGGTCAGCTGTAAATGCAAAAAACAAAACCAGACTTCATTTTTCAGTACTAAAAAACTTACTGTAAAAACATCTAAATAATCTATTAATGTGTTACGAGACTAAACTATTATAATTCATATAGCATTTATTGTTTTGCAAAAAGGAGCCCCTTATTGTTTATATTTCAACATACTTGCAAGCACTACAGGCCAAAGAATAAACAAGATGAATGAGGCTGTTGTTGCCAAAGACCGACAGCCTCATTCATAACGCAGCCTGCAGAAGAGGAGGGCGATTTTTACAGACAAGGTTGGAAAAGCGCGGTGCAGAGGGCCAAAAGCAGGGGCTGAGGTAACAACGTCAGAACCGTAGTGGGAAAAAGGAGACAGACGGTGTCGGGGGCTGTTAAAGAGCAGCAATTCTGGCAGTTTGGTTTCTTTCAGCTATTATAAAAATCAAAAAGCTATTAACTCGAGACAGGCAGAAGGGACGTCCAGAAAGGAATCGTTAGGAGTGTACATCTAAGAATAGAAGAGCAGATCAGTAACATTCACCGCACTCATAATAAGGCCTTTCAGAAGCAGTATTCAAAACTGAACATTTTCTTTCCTGTATCAGCCTTTGACAAGATAAATATACTTGTAAGTACTTACATGAATATTTAGTTCTACGTTTTTCCATTGACAAAATCTAGTAAACTTGTCACTGTAGGAAAAAAAGTTTAAAAGTTGTCTGAGACTGCTGTGTAAAGTATTATAGGAAATGTCAAGACTCTGATATTTAAAATAAAGTTTGCGCTAGGGTGTGTTGTGACATTTAGTAAATGATAGCCTTCCTTTCAAACAATTGTAATCTTACCCTCACCAAGAAAAACAATTACTAGGCAGTGCATACTGAATATTTTACATCCTTATAAGAGAAAGATATCAGATAACCTTATCCCTGTAATTGTAAGTGCGCAGTATGTCCTCACATCTCTCTTTCAGGTGGTTTTTAATTTTTAAAAAAACCTAAGTTTGGAACTAACAAACACTTAAATTACATAAAGAGAAAGATAATTATAAGAAAACAGAGGCAGCTCGATTTGTGTTAACAAACCTCCGTACACCCCAAGGAACATTTTAAACTCATTTTATCTTAAAATAGGAAAACCATCAATAATATCACAAGCTGTTGCCAATAGTTTCTCATTTCTACATAAATAATTGTGTATTTTCAGAGTAAGAAATATTAATTCTATGGAGGCATTTTTACAATTATTTCAGTTTGACTGCAGAATAGCACCGTACCATTTTATACAGCGTATCTGGCGGTCGTCGGATGAGAGCCATACCTTACAGACCCTGCAGGCAAGAGCAGTTCCATTACGGTTACGAGGGCTGCTCAGCTGAACTAGGTCTATGCCTTGTATCCTTTACTAAACCTTTTTTTCTGCTTAATTGCAAGGTGTCCAGATACAAACCAGAATGCCTGGGTCTTTCAGTCACACACAAGAGATGGTTACTCATGAGAACATCACACAAGAACATAGCTCTGCCTTTTTAAACCTTTAAGATCAAACTGCAATCTATTACTACTGCTACACGGAGCAACAGAAAAATCTATCATCTTTACAATTTTTCCATGCGTACATCTTGACTTTAATCATGATATACAACAAAGCTAGTCATTTGCAGAAGCTTGCAGATAATTCACTATTAATTAAATGAAGTTTATTAAACATTTTTAGCCTTACTTTACAGCAATACTTAAGGGACCTGGCTACATTAGGTAGAAAGTTCAGATAATATGTCATGTTCATACCTCTCCATAAATTTTTGAAATATTTTTCCTCGGAGACTATCACAAATTTCTTCTATATATGGCTAAAAAGGGTTAAGAAACACAATTAGTATTTAAGCATACAACAAACTGGTTATGCAATACTACCCACTACATGTAATTCATGTTGGCCCTATATAACTACAGCATTTACTGTGTTTTCCTTGAAGAAGGCTCAATGAAGCATTTAAGCTTCATTTAGCTTTTGGAATCTGAGCAGGTGCCCTAAAGTCAAACATAAAATATTTTCATGAGCTAAGAAACCTTAAATGTTTGGCTTTGGGGCGCTGTATGAAACCTGTGTAAAGCACCTGTCTATGGACCAGAAGTTTGGCAAAACGATCACAGTGCAGTTCTTTTCTCAAATATATTTCAACACGATACATGGTCACTCCCGTGGAGTGTGACTTCCCAGAGCTGCTGCCACGCTTCATCTTTTTGGTGCTTCTCTCCTCCCTGCCCTTACTAAGAAACCAGCACCTTCAATTCACAAGTGACTTTTTCGAGAGAAATACTGTCTCTTGATGTGTGATGGCATGCCGTGATCTCAAATCCCAACCCAATTAGCGGTGAGATGTAACTCAAGCAATGTAGTTATCAATTTGTCAGTTCACCTAATTGAAACATTAAAAGCAGTTCACTAAGCAGTAAGAAAAATCAGGCAGGGGCAATCTTCACATTTTTGTAATACATAAAAATACGTAAGATTTACATCAAAGACATTTAAGTGTATATACACTCCCATGATTGATGACGTTCATTATGTGCAAAACCACACTGGTTTAATGCACCTAGCTATAAAAATTAGCATAATTCTGAATTTCTTGTCTTGTATCAATGTGTATTAGAGCTATAGCAATACAAGAAATATTTCCCTTTTCATTTCTTTATTTTCTACAGTAAATAAAACCATAAAAGATGTATAACTTTGCAGATGAGCCAGGATACCATTTATATTTACATTCAAATGGAGGATATGCAAATCCCGTACTTTCTTTTAACAATTCAGAATTTTAGAAGGTTTTTAAAAAGCACCACAATTTGAATGATGCAGAAACTCCTGCTTAGAAAGGTAATTTTTGATTGGATTTTGTCTTGTGGAGAGACAGAAAAACATGTGAAATGGTACTAATGCTTAATTCCTCACCATCAGCAACTAGGAATTAATATACCTTAAAGAAAAAAGTTTTCAAAGATTTCACATTACTGAAACATTAAGGCAATTTCTCCACTACGCAGTTTGGTTTATCCTGACAGGATGCATATCTTCCTGACGTACAGTGATTTACTCTACATCATTTAATGGCTTAAAATGACATCAATCTAAAAACTATTCTGTTCATATACCAAGGTATAGTTTGCTTTCATAAATGTGCTTAAAATATTTTAGGTAAGAATAGTAATTTGTAATTTTTATTTGACATAGAAAAGCATTCTAACATTATTACAGTGAAGAATATTTACCAGTACCATTTTATTCTGTCTCCTTAAGTAAAACGTACAGAGTCACTTACTGTCAAATAAGTGAAGAAAACTTGAACATTCAGACTGTCTTATCCTCACCTGAAAAAGGCTGGCTGGCACTTGTTTCTTGGCTAAATGTGTTTGTACATGATCTACAGCTTGTTTTGAGAAAGGCTTTGGAAAAAGAAAAAGAAAGATTTCAAACAGTTGGAAATGTAAGAAGTTTCATTTAAGGTTTACAGCACTGTTGTTCTTTGAACCATATACTAAACACAAACTTCGGAACGAATGCAATATAGCTTCCTCCGAGTATATTATTGGGAAACATGCAGAATGAGACAGTAAAACAATTATTCTAAAGCGGGAAGGCAGGAGGGGGGAAGGTGAGGAGGAGAAAGGTGAAGATAAAAGGGCGAGATGATGCTCCTTTAACAAATTCATGAAAACCCCCATACACGGGGACAGCTCCAGATACAGCAGTCGACATGGACTTTACACCACTCCAGAGCCAATAATGCACCCTTAACAAAAAATTGCTTGAACCCTTCATCCAAAGAACCATACCACTAGGGTAAAACACACTGCAAATTTTTCTTTAAAATAAGAGCAGATGAAACTGTTAAATACAGATCAATGGGCCAAAACTTCAGCTGGAGGAAACGTGTGTTTTCAGTGACTTTAACAGAGCTGCATCTGTCACAACACAGCCCCATGCCTTTAACTTACCATACTGGGGCTAAAAAGGGTATTCTCTCTAGCATGAAAGACTGCTTTATGGCCAAACAAATAGTAATAATTGAAAAATCGTTGTGTGATCAGTTTTAGACAAAATCTCAAACTTTACTCTGAGCTTTCAGATACCAAAGTTCGACATCCGGACTGTCCCGCAGAGCCCCTGGCAGCTCGCATTTCTTTGAGTTTTTGGGGGCAGGGTTGTTGCTGAGTTGGAGAGGGTTGGTTAATGTATGTAGGTGTGTGCATTTATATATACACACCAACTGCACTCATCATATTTTAAAATAGAGATTTAAAGAAATATAAAACAGATAAATCTCCAAATATTTCCTTTGCATACTACCAAGTTTAATAAAAATTGGCACACACCACCAATCTTTACACCTCATTACTACAAAATAAAAAAAAATAGCATGCTGAATTCAGCCAAACCCAGTCCCACGGACTTCCAACAGAAATCCACAGCACTACAAGTATTTGTAGTAACAATTCCTTCAGCAATAGTCTTAATCGTTCTCTGAATGAAATAGCAGTTATTTTGAATTATCACTGCTGTCAAGCTACTCAAGTAAGGCAAAGAGCAGTGTGCAATTTGGATGATACACACATGTGAACAGGACAGGAGCTCCTTCATTATGTACATGTCGTAAATCTGCCGACTTCGGGTCAGACGCTCATCCTCGGAATCCAGTTTCTCGTATTCTTTTATCTGCAATACAAGAGAGAAGGATCCATTAGATGAGCACATTTCTAATGATTTTCCACTCATTTGGTGAAAACAAGACTTTGGCTGAAGTTTTATTTTACTTTCTTATTTTCTTAATTAAGACTTAAAGAAAAACCACCTGCAATACCACAGTTACAGTTGACCTCACATTTCCCTCCTATCTTAGCATTTTTATGCAAGGAAACCGATTTGCTTAAAATTGCTACAAAGCTTTGTTTTCTAAAATTTGAAAAGGACTGAGCTGAAGCAGCATGTTTTCCATCTACCGTTTGCCAGAGCATGAACCTGTGCAGGGGAAGGCAGAAGATAACTGCATGAGAGGACTGGACCGTGCAAGGAGAGCGAGAGGAGCAAACATGCAGCAACGTTTCTGAAGGTTTTCTTCCCCTCGACTCAGCTCACAGGTGGAGAGCACTGATCTCACTCCTCTAACACTCAAAAGCGTTGACCCCTTTCTCAGATTATTTCACTCGACACTCTGGACTATCCACAGCACTCCAAAACGTGCCCTTTTCCAAGCTCCCGCGGCTAGCAGAAGAGTTGTAATATTATACAGGCAGCAAACCATCACCTAGTGAGAGCCCTCGCTGCCAGCGCAGCGCCCGAGCATCCTGCTCAAGGGCGATTACAGCACGCGAAGTACAGACGTCCAAGAAAGAATATTTCAAACATTTCAAAATGTTCACGTAGTTCAGCTACATGTTGAATTTGAATGCTAAAGGTGGCTAGAAAGACAGTTTCACAAAATACATCAAGTTTCTTCAGGTGTGATACAGGAGGTCAGTGTATTCCAGGTGAAGCAACAGCAATCCCATATGGTTAATTTACAGAACAAAACCAGAAAATCAGTTCCAGAAAAAAAACCTCACCAAGTCCAAGGGTCCTTTGGAGTGTATTTAGAGAAAGAGTTCTTCCAGGACTGACAGACTATCAAAAACATACAAGACCTTTACGGAAAAGTCTTAGCTCTGACTTGCTGGACCTTCCCAGCATCAGCCTGTGAGGTCCCAGGGTCCAAATGGACGTACGTGTGCGGGCTTGCTCTGGATCCCTACACTGACTCAAGAAAACCAAAGCAGAATAAGAACCAGCTGGATTTCATTCAGTGCCTGTTAGAGAAGGAACAGGCCATATCAGAGCTGTCTGTACTTTCGGCCTGCAGAATAAACTCTGCACAAATGATGGACTGGAGCATCTCCTTCTCAGGCAGGGAGAACATACTGGGCCTCCAGGGACAAAAAGCACGGCTCCGCTGTTCCTGCCAGCCACGCTTTCATAGCAAGAGCAGCACCAGGGTTAACAGAAAGCACATTGTTGAGGACTTTTAAAAGGAAAGATCTTAAAAACATTTGTTTTGCCTCTATTTCACAATGTATTTTGTTTTCTTCTGCTCCTTTTACAGGATGAGCTGTACTTGACAGCTCTTGAACAGGTCTCCACGTGACAAACCCAGACCAATCTATCTTTGAAGGTGGAACGCCGTAATTAAACTCGGTATTTTTCTAGCTGTAGTCCTCTTGTTTGCTGACTACGATAAGGCAAGAGTTCCACCATGATTTGCCATCTGTGACTACTTCCCCCTTGGTACCAATTTATAATTAAAATGATTCAAAGTATCTTTGCCAAGGAAACATTTTTTAATTAATGCAATGCCGCAAAATAATGAGAAGTACAGGAGAAAGCCTGATGCATACCATATTGTCTTACTTCAATGCAACCTCCTGCCCTTCAATATTTCTTTTTTTAAACCACCTAACTCCGCACCCAAAGCAGAGGGGTCTCTTGCAGCAGACCCCACAGCCACGCTGGCACCAGGTCGCTGTCTCTCCCACCTGCCCTTACAGTGGGCTTTTTAACCCTTCAAAGTGCCTTTGCTTTGTAAAGGTTTGAAGAAAAGGACAGCAGGTGACAGACGTCCCCATCGGGGATGTATTCCTGGGCAGCTCAGCCTGCTCCCCGCCGCGCCGGGAGAACGCCCTCCCGGACCCGCTGCCCAACGCCTCCCATCGCACAGGTGATGCGATGAGACATCGCTACTGTGATCACATTTAACGTGCGTGCCTGACATATTCACAAGCTAATTTTACATGTTTATTAAATAGAACATTACTGTACCTTGCCAAAAAACCACAGCGATAGGCAGAGCTAGGAGCGGCACCATTTATAAACGTAGCCTGTGTCTGCTCGCAGCAGCTTCCGCAGCATTGCTCCTGACCCACAGATACCGTACTGTGTCATCGTGTGTTTCAACGCTTCCCTGGCAAACTTCGGCTCACCTCACGAAAAGTGTCTGACAAAGTATCTTTTCAAAAATTGCAATCAGAATGCATTAGTTTTCAAGCACCTAGAAGTTCTTTTTTTTTTTTTTTCTTTTTGAAACCGATCTGGATGAATCACTCATCCAGTTAAACGCTTGATCGTGACTTAAGCTGCAGTAATATGAAATCCCTGGAGTATGGAGCCCTTCTACATCAAGCGATTTTTAATGTAGCAATGTACTCAAATTATTCTACATGTAATAAATGCAGTAAGCAAATCAAATATATATAAAAAAAGAAAATCTTCTGAATCTGGTATGTCACAGAAGAAAACGCAATGAACCTCTCTTTAAATAGCTTTAATGGGGTTTTTCGAAAAGTACATGACAAAGCATTTGAATTCTTTTTAGGCAACACTTTGCTAATAACCTAAAAATACAATTTCAAATTGTTTCAGAGATAAAGAGGCAGCTAAAAATATCTTGCTAAACAATCTGTTACAACATGCCTTTTTGATTACTTATGACAGTGATATCTTCAGTATATAAAAAGATGAAAACGATAAAAAAGGATTCTTCTTTATCGATAGTGAGTACCTAATTTGAGTGGGGGAACTGTACATTGCTAAGGATTTATCTCCAAACTGATAACCAGCTTAGCCTATTTTGTGCTGTTAGCCCACTAGCAAGAAAAATTTTAAATCATCAGCTTAAGAGTAATCCAGACAAAAGGTTATCTCAGGCAGCATTTCTAATTAATACTGAGCAACACAGGCTGCCTTTTAAAAGCACGTGTGCATGTTTTAACTGAAACCAGCACCTATGATGGGATTAACTACAGTTTTATATTTAGAGTGTCACAAATATAACAAGGAATGAATGGAGCGATAAGACTCATCAGGTTTCCCGAGCGGTCCTTGCAGAAGCGCTGACGGAGCCCTTTCCGCAACGGAGGGCTGTGGAAGGACACGACGCGCTCCAGCCGCGCTCTTCTGCAATAGCAATCCTGGATGCATGCCTGCCTGGGGCACGATGTCTGTTAGTTCCTCTGTTGATTATCTCGTGGCAATGGAGTACAACTGACCGTATCGATCTAAAGCCACCTCTCGTATCACTCTCCGGAGGATCCCCTTACCCATCTGCAGCATTCGACAGGGCTTTTCTGCAACCCTGCCACAGTGACTCCCAAGAAATCTCAGAAGCTAGCACCAGCCTCAGCCATCCTTACGTTCCTCCTGCAATGCCATGGACAGCTGTACTCTCTTGTCTTTTCTACAGGTAAAAGGATGTTAGAGAAAGGCATGAAGCATTTGAGAGGGTGATCCAAACACCGGTAACTTCGGTTGCACCTCCTCCTTTTCTACAAGCCCAGGCAGCTGCTCAAAATCAGCTACAGACATCAGGGCATCGTTCCCTGTCTGGGTGGGTGCTACAGAGAAAGAGGTGCCTGGGACCGAAGGCACCGTGTTTGGGCATCCCACTGAAGCATGGGGGCATGGGGAAAGCTTCAGGGAGCGAGGCGAGGGACGCAGAGGACCAGACACGCCACCTCCTCCGGTGGACGACACGGAGCGGGGCCAGAAGCTGGCTGTGATTCCCATCGCACCGCCGCCAGCCGTGCCAGGGACAAACCAGCAAACTGCATCGGGGAACCACGCTCCATTTTCTGCTTTTGCTCTTTGGGACAGTGTAAGATAAATTTGCTTATTTCAGGCCTTCTGCCTTTAAGGAAAATCTTCACTGTGTGCAATAGAGGTGAACCCATGTCCCACATCAGCTATAATAATAATAAGCACTGGTTTTGCTTTCAGGTGTTTTAGAAAGAAGGAATCCACTGCTGTAATTCCACTGAGAGCTGGCAAATGTTCCTTACTTGAACTTCATCTCTATTTTGTAGCAGAACAAAGATTTATCATCATCTTCACAAGTGAAGATCAAAAGCTTATCCCACTTCTCAGGAACATACCTGGCTTAACTTAAGGTATCAGAGATATTTAACAAGTAGAGACTGAGATGAACCTAATTTCAATGCATTTCTCACGAATATTTCAAATGAACCACAGTTAAAGAGTGTACCTTATAATAAAAAACATTAATAAACCTAAAGGTATTTTAATCTCTATTAGTATTCTTCCCCTTTCCATCATTCTCTCAGTATTTTCCAAGTTATCTTTTGACACATTAATGTGGTGAATGAACATTTGGTTAAGCAGCTGTTCAGGTAACTTTTCTTTGTTTTCAACATATTATGCCTTAAAACGAAACATATTTAACTCTTGAAGGACAAAAACTGTAACAGTAGCTTTTAAAATGCTTTGTTAGCTTACGTTTAATAAAAAGACACAGTTTTAGTAGATGCAAATAAAAGCACTGTTAGAAGTTGAGCTAAGTAGATTCTTCCTGCAAATACTCCATTTTTTAAATCTGAAGTATTTGCCCAGTAAGAGGGCAAAAAAATCATCTACGCTACTCTCATAACATATGCTGTAAGAGTACTGTACCAAATTACCAACTTGATTAAATAGTTACATTGCTATTTTTAAAAGTCTCTTGAACTTGTTTAAAAGGATCGTTTTGTCCCTTTGAGATGCAATTGTTGCTACATAAAATATTGTCTCTTATGAATCAACCATTCCACTCTGAAGCTGAAATGGATCAGGACACGCACCCTTGCAGGCCCCTCCTTCCCTCTCAGCATCCCCTGCCCCAGGACTGGGGGAGCAGCCTTCCCCAGCCTCACTCCCCCGCAGTCCCAAAACTCCAACAACGGCCGCTTACCTCTTCGTAAAACTTCAGTTGAGGGACAGCTTCATCAATCTCATTCAGGCAATAGTCTTTAAAAAGCAAAAATCCTGGAAAGAAAAAAGAAAAAAAAAATTCAGAAAAAATGCATCATTACTATAACAACTTGTAAAAGGGATACAAAACCACCCGGGTAACATCACGGATTGTATATACCTGTGTAAGTATCCCTAATTTCCAAGGCTTAGCAATACTGATTATCAAGCGGCTCTACAGCATCCTGAACAGAAATGGATCATAAACCTCACTCACCTCCCATAGGTACACTAAGCATATTCCAATTTCTGCCTGCTGAGAATTTTATGAGATGTTTATGTAATGCACCGAAATATCCCATTCCTCTTCACGGATCAGATTTTGTTTCTTTTTTCAGAGTAAAAACTCGGTACTATTCACATATTTTGGTTGTTTAAACTAGATTTATCTACTTTTTATTGATAAAAAGCAACCTCTTCTGCATTCTGATTTTAGAATTACTGGTTAATGTCACCTCTAATAGGTTTTATAGCACAATAAATTACATCAGGATCTTTACAGTTCCTTTGCAAGCAATTTAAAGCATGACCTCTGCAGCCTGCTGACGAGTATTTTCCATTAGAAGTATTTTAACAGACCGTTACATGCTTCATCTCATGGAAGTACTGTCTCTACTTGGCCTGAGCTGGTACCTGCTACCCTTTTACTTTACACGGGCACCTGTTGTCACAGCTAATTGTCTGGGTTATCTGCAAGCCCCTTGGAGCTGTGAACCACCGTGCTCTCAGCTCACTGCAGCAGGCAATACCTTCCCTTATTTAGAATTATTGCGCACTTAGTGAAATCACACCCAACTTTAGGAGGTAAGACCACAAAAGTGTTAACTCAAGTAAGAACGCGAGCAAGAGAAGGCAGAGCAGCTAACTAACTCGAGGGCTGGTGCTGGCTGGGAACTGCTCCGTCCCGCTCCCCTGCTCGACTCCTCTCCCAACACAGCAGCACATCAAGATATAAACCACCCCTTTTCAACTTAAAAAAAAATATATATATACACACACGAGACCTATTTTTTTTAATTAAAATGTAATTGTAATTTGAACTCACAACAAAATTACATTACCAAAAAAAGTAGCGCATCACTGTATGCTCGACTAAGAAATAATACAACCACCTACAACATCTCATGTTTTCCAGAGTACACTATCTTTAAAAATATGCAAAACCCACTTCATGTGCTACATAGTAATTTCATTGTAGCATGTACAGGACAGCATTTAACTGTCGGTTATGAACATCATGTCCTTTCAACTCACTATCATCTAATTTTATCAAAGACCGAAATAACAAAAAAACCCACCAACTACTCAGAAGCAAAACCATTAGTCTCAGCGGACAAAGCAACGCTCATGAGGCAAACAAAAGCTTTAATTTATGAATATCATGAAAACATTTATCAGCTTCTTGGTAGCCCCTCTGGCTGTATCTGGATGCCAAGTTAAATTTCCTATTGGAAGAGCTTGTTTTCCTCGGGTCCCCTGGATTTATTTGGTCAGGACCAGAGTACCAGAAAAGGGATTATGACCAGACAACCCCCTATACTTCGCTTGACTCATTTAGTTGATTGGGATGATATTTCAAAGATTATACAAACTGGGTTTTGCTCTCTAAATAAGGACAGAAATCTAATTAAGAGTTTCTCTTATGAGATTCTCCAAACTTTCTAATTATTCTCAACAGAAAGAATCATTCTTGAAATATTTTATAAACAACCGTGCTTTTTTGAAAACAAACAAACCAACCAACCCCATGTTTTCTATTCCTTAAAAGCAATTTTCAATTAGAGTGCTTTTTTCCTTTCTCTCTTTTTTTTTTAAGGGCTCGTCTTAGTTCCTGTTTTACTGGAAATATTCTTAGTAAGTTGTCTTCCCCTATTGCAGGGGAGAGGGGAGAGCAGGAGCGGAGCAGCCCCAGCCATCCCCACGCCTCAGACGGAGGACGGAGCTCCCAGCCAGGCACACGAGAGCCACCCACGGCCCCAGGAGTCCCCCGGTCACGGCAGGGGACACCACTGCTCCCTCCGAGCAGGCACCCGAGCAAGTCACGAACTGTCCCCACCGCTGCCAAGCCCACCTGAAGTCGCTCGTTTCCAGAGGCTGACGGACGCAGCGCCGGACAGCGCAGCACTTCTTGGGTCCCCCGCCTGCGCACTGAGCCCGGCCCGGACCCGCATTTGAGAACAAAACCCTGCCGCTTACGGAACCGAACCTAATTCAGTATTTTACACATGATGGAAACAGCAGCAGCACCGAGCAAAATAACGCTGAATTGACTGAACTTTTATTTGGACAAGGAACCAAAGAAGATTACAGTCATGTAATTAAGAGACTAAAGAGTGGCACAAACAGCAATGAATGCAGTGAAAGAAAAATCCCTGGCGTGGTCCCAGCTACTGGCTGTTTACCAAAAAAACCCACAAACAAAAAAAAAAACAAACCACAAAGACAACTGTGGGAGGAGTGTGAAAATATACCAACACAAATTTTCAACAATGCCATGCCAAACATTTTAGCCCTGTTTAATATTTTCCAAACTTTTTAATTTAATTATTGCAGAGAAAGAAAAGGCTCACAGGAGCAGAGAACAGGGAACAACAGCAGGCTTATGCTGCCTGCGTTACACAGCCCGCTTCTCACCAAGTCTCTTTTTTAAACTGCATTGCTATGCAAAAAACTAGAGACAGCCAAAACAAGAAGTTAGAAACTTCTACAGATGATTAATATAGTTGTAATAAGTTACAGCCATATGAATCAAGACTGAGAAAATGCTGTTAGGTTCCAGTGAAGACGAGCAGAATTATTACAGCAGCATTTTAAAGTGTACGATAAAAAAAAATTATTAAAAAATACTGCAGTAAAATAAATTATAACACGAAACATCTCTTCTCCATGAAGTTACCAACGTTGTAATTATTCACTAGTAGGACACCCAAGGTATCTGCAAGCCCATTGTAGACAAAACGGAGGTTCTTCGAGCGCCACAGCACCCCGAGGAGCAGCGGGGCAGTGGGAGGGTGGTGGGAGACGGGGCGGCCCCTCGGCCCCGGCGGGTGGGCACCGCGCAGGGGCTGAGCCCGACCCGCGGGGTCCGTCCCGCTCTTCGCCCGGGGCGCAGCCGCGTTTGCTACAGCAGCAGGTCACGCAGGAATTCTTTTGTAGCCAGAAAAATGGTTAAGATTTTTTTTTATTGTAATTTTTACGAGTTGCAAGAGGGGGGAAAAAAACCACTTGGAAAGGTCAGGAGCATCCAAGAAGAATATTATTCTAACACTCAGGGAGTGTTCAAGACATGAATTAGAGCATCAGCTTTCATAAACTATTCACCATTGCCTTTTCAGAAAAAAAAATACATTCCCTGGTAAGAAACGCTGTTTGATACTAGTTAAGTTGAAATAAAACCAGATATTTCAAGTTTCCTTTGAAGAACCTATGGACTGGGAGCATTTATGTACATATATTAAGATATACTGTATACATACATGCAGCTTATATATTCATCAAAAAAACAGCATTTCACAAGGACCAACCTTGACAGAAAGGTTTCTACTATTATTTTTTAAAAGATATGCTCTAACCAAACCATAAGAAGGATTACGTACCATAAGCTTTCCAAGCAACAGTTTAGAAAGCCAGACACATGCACTGCTCTGCAAAGACGTACCACGTTATTTCATGCTACAAGTTTTCCGTGTGACTGTTAGTCCAGATCCATACCTTACAACCAGAACCTGTGTATTTTGAATACCTCCAAGAATACATTTCTAACAACTATGTGACAGTGCCTGCACCGGTCACCGAAATACTGTCTGGTGGCTTCAGCACTGGAAAAATACTCTAGACTTGAAAGTGGAGAGCCAGCTGCAGAATTCATTACTGCTTCTGCGGTGGCAATGAACAAAGCCATGGCTCGGCCGCGCGGGAGCTGTGCCAGCGGCCTCCTGTGAGGGCGTCCAGGTGCTGCGGCAGCCCGCTCCCGCCGCTGGGGAAATGAACTTCCTCCTGGCTGCGATATTTTACATGGGACTGACGAAAATCAGATTCTTTCAGAGTTTTTTAAGTACATCTTGAAGCTTGGCTTGCGTTAGGCAACCCTGAGTGCTGCTCTTAAAATTATTAGCAACACAGACATCAGAGAAAATTTGTGGGTGTCCTGCACAACCTTTTTCTTCAGCAGGTTGTATATGGAGAAGGATAAGCCGAGTGATGGAGTCCTTCTTTAATTAATTGGGAATCTCATGATTAATGAGATTTTTTTCACTTGCCTCATGAAAACAGGGGGGAAAGGTGACAACTCAGGCATTTTCTTTGTCAAAATGGCAGTAATGTCAGACAGCAAAATGCAGGCAGCACAATGCATCCCTCCTCGCCCTGCCTGGACGGAGAGCTGCTCTTCCGCGCAGGTTCGATGCCGGCTGGCTGAAGGGCAGCTGCGTCCCATGGCTGCGCTGGGAAGCGGCTGGAGGAGGCGAATCGCTGCCACGGTGCCAGGAAGATGGGAGGGCTGCAGGAAAACTTTATTTCCAGGGATGATTGATCAGAGGCTGATGGTTAAGGACAAGAAATGAATGAAGAAGGATCTGGGGACTGTAAGAGACTTTTGCGGAGCCTGGAGGACAGAGATGTTAAGGAAAAATCTTTGGGGAAGCCAAGAAGCAAAAACAAATTGCCAAGCGATGAGAGCGGTTTTTAGTGACTTGTAATGACTTCACTAAAGATTTACAACGGAGGAAAAGAGAATCAGAATCTCCACTACCCAGTTGAGAGTATTGCTTGAAAGGATCTAAAAGTCCCAAGTATTAAGAAAAAGTCAAAAGATTTTGTGGGTAAATTCTTCAGTTAAGAAGTCCTATTCCCTGATTTTTCTCTGTTTTTGAATGATTTGCCTTAAACCATTAGCTCTTTTACAGCACGGCTGCAAATGCAAACATACTACTCCTCCCTCTTCTTGTGTTTTCAGCTTCTCTGACCGTGCAATCCACGTCCCCAGGTATCAGCACACTTGAAATCTTTCCACTGTCCTGAATTCAAACAAATTCAATTGGAGCTTAATGTTCTCCATACTGGAAGGATTTCTGTTTCGACCTCCCATTGTATCAATGGATTCTGCACTTCCACTGCAGCATAAAGGAAATCTCTTCTTTTACTGATGTTCTTAGATTGAGTGAAAAATTATTAGCCAGAAACCGTAGCTCTCAGATAATAGCAAAACTAATTGACAGACGCAGCATTGAATAAGTGACAGTAGTTTTAAGAAGTTCACGGAGAACTGATGAAAAGCACAATAAGCACAGTTAACTACACACAGAAAAATAAGACCAAGAACAGAAAGCAGGAATTAAAAAAATGATAGCGTTAAATAACAGATAAAAGGAACCAGCAATTATTTATGAAATAAAGATGCTGACAGCTTTTGCTTTAAAGATTTCTTCTTCTATACTATATAATTTCTGCAACAACCAGATCACTAGTTGTTAAAGGAAAAAGAAAAAACATTTTTTAAAAGCTTTTTCTGGTAACACCAAAGTAATGGATGATATCAATAACACGTACATGCGAGCGCGAGTCAGCACCTAGCTCCAAGCCTCTGCTTTCCCAGTCTCTGGACAATAATTTTTTCCCATCATCTTTTTAGGGACAATTCTGTACAGTTAAGTTTGCCAAATGCCATTAATTGCACTAACTCCAATTACCAAGACAAAATGTCTGTCAAGGAGGGATAAAGAAGACCCTTGAGGTCTGCAGCTCAGTCTTAACTGGACACTCGGGACCAGGTACGGATGGGGAGATACGGAGAACAGCAGAGCACCAGGGGACTCGGGCGAGAAAGCCTGCGCTCGCTCGAGCAATCGGGCCATTCCCAGAGCTCGTCCCCAGCTGGACAAGGTCCATTTCACAACCTTGAAGGGGACAAGGTGAGGGAATTAAGTTAACCCATCTCTTCTTAAAAACAACATATTTTTTACTTCTGTATTTATTTCAAATTATGTTTTTCTAACATGATTTCAGAAATTTTACATGAAATCCTGACTCCTAAGTCAATGGCAACCCTCCACTCCACCCCTGAATTAGTAAGGCCTGCCTTTTCTTGCCCGAATCCAGCACTTCTTAGGGCCAGGCTTGGGCAGAGAACAGAAACGCAGCTGGTGACCAGCCTACACACTTCTGCCAAACCTGGCCTGGCCACTGACACCATGTTTACAAGCTGATTATGGGTTATACTATTTTATTACCCCAAAGCAAGCCTTCTGCCCCACTTCTCACTTCCACGGAAGGCTTCCATGCCATCCACGCCACCCTTCTCCCACCAAATGGCCGACAACCCATGGCTACGTGCCTGTCCCCCACGAGCCCGCAGCTCTTCCCAGGCCATCCCGGGCTGGCACCTTTATCCATTTAACACACTCCATCTGCTTCGGTCTCCTCTATGAAATTTTGAATTCACACCTCTGCAGGTGCCCTGGTTTGATGCAAGCCCAGCGCTTCTTAGCGGCCACCCTCAGCTCTGCAACGAGACCAATGCCCATGGGCCATATCCACCCTGGCACAAGCGAGGCTCGACCTGAAGCCCCAGCAGGGATCACACAACGCTATTGAGACCAACAGACCGGGCACTGCTTTGCCAAGACACAGCATATTTAAAAGCCACCTGTTTGTTAGCAGAGTCTTTTTTCTAAAAAAGAAATAAAACCTGCAATGTAGAACCCTTCTCTTAGAATTTTAATAAAGAAATGCCTCCCTTTCCACTTGTAGGGATTAAAGCTGCCTTCTCATTTTAGTTATTTGTGATTTTCCTGCCCTGCTACTAGTGTTATTAAAGCAGGACGCATTGCCTCATCAGCCACGCTGCCAGCCAGAGGGGCAAGTGCTGGCCTTCTGCCTTCGCCTACCGTCTAAAGGTCACCTCTGCATTCATAATGCCGTATCTTGATCTTCACGAGAATGTCAATTAACTGAGAGCACAGAATAATAAAGAAAAAAATTAATGAGGAACTCCATAATAAAACAAACCTTGAAAAAAACCTACCTATCTAATTCTAACTGGAATTTTATTAGTATCTGATTCAAATACCCTTTTAACAGGAGTAAATAAAAATCTTATTAAAACAAACAGAAGTGACTAGGTAAGACAGCAGAGCTAAAAATAGACACATTTAGCCCTGATATAAGTATTCACAATGTCACTGATTGAAAGGAAGCTGCATCTATTTACAGCAGACCTGAATGTGGTCCAAAATGCTGATGTAGACTCTTTCTAGTAGACAAAATAGCAAATTAGAAAACAAAAATATCAAGCTGTTTCCAAATCCTAACTAAACGTGCTGTGTATAAATACGGAATAATGACAAACAAATAAGTAGCGACATCTGCACCAGGATCAGTAAAGGCTCGTTTCCCATCGACTGCGGCTATTGGCTCCGGCTCCCGGGCAGGCAAAGCTTCAGCGCAAGCTGCCCCACATCGGGCTGCTCGGGAACGCGCGCTGGTGCTCTGTGCTGCAAACCCTGCAGCTCAAGGACTCCTCCTCATTTAGGGCACTTCAAGGTCTCTGTCCTACGTCCCTCCAAGACCTCTCCCGATCTTTCTTATTTGGCTGAATTTGGACAACAGCACGAAGAAGCCAGAGGAGCGTAACCTCGTGCAGTAAGAGCAAGAGGAGCATAACAGCGTGCAGTAAGAGCAAAACTCAACTACCACACCATAATGAAATTATTGTATGTTTATGTTTAAACCCAGTTGTTGGGTTTTTTTAACCATCTGAAATGGCCCTCACCTGGAGGCAAGGCTGTGTTACCCTGCAATGAAATGGCGCAGATCTGCTGTGTGACCCCCGTGAGCTCCTCTCCAGCACCGTCTGTAGCCTCTGTACAACAGGGAGCCAGGACCAGAGACAGAGGATCATGCCTGGCTTTTCTGCTGGAAAATCAGCATTCCTCCCAATGTGCCATCTCATGGTTTATCCCATTTTATTTTATTTGTCTCAAGTAATGTAACAGGCCCACCATCGGCACCAGTAACAGATCCAGGTCTTATACACAAAAGGCTAGGGGTAGAGGTCTATTATTAAACCATATAAAAATTGTAATTCAAACCAGCCTGCAGTTGTTAGCAAATATCCAGTCAAGTTCAAAATCTTGTTCTGTATGGTATGCGCACTCAGTTGCCATAGCACAGGATAATTAAGGCCACCTAAAAGCTCCAGAACTGAGAGAACCACAAATTTCCTTGTTCAGGAACAAAGAGACTTGCTACTACCAGGGAAAACTCATCTGCGTAGGAATCACAGCTTTGTCTAGGTACAAAGCCACAAAAATCCTCACAGCCCAGAAGGCACCACAGATTTCACTACTTCTCTTTCCAATTATGAGCTATTTGTCCTTAATCTATTTTTCCTAATAGAGCCTAATGTACATTCACTTTTCATTAAATATAATACATCATAACAAATTAAAACATATCTTTGTGCATAAAAAGCAGGGTAAAAGAACAAATTATATTTTACAAGACAGGACTTGCATACAATGGTGAGGAGGGCAGAACAATTTCCCTAGAACAGAATCCAACTGAGCTCCAATTAGTCTGTAAGTTGCCAGGTAGCTTGTTTAATGACGTCTATAAATCATTGTATGAAAATAAACTTTGGCTAAAAGGTTTCAAGTGTCTTCAAAGAAAATCCTTATTTCCAGGCATATTTTCCAATAGCTTTTTTCACCCAGTGAAATCACTAACACTTGTTAAAACTTGGTCAGCCATCTGCCCCAATGCCAGACCCGTGCATGCCTTAAACTCCTGCAGCGAGAGGAGCAGGAGAGCTGCACTGCTCCTCCAGCACACACATTTCAGACCCGATGGAGGAGCATTCCCAGTTCCTGCGTCAAACCTCAACACAGGCTTACAAGGTAGAGGATCTTAAGCAGCTAATACACTGACTTACTGAGAGCATTCCATTATCATTCTGCTTCAAGCCCAGAAGAGCATTTGGGAGCAAAATACTCGAGGTGGATTACAGAGCCTGCATTTCAAACGGGAAGGCGCAGGGCAAACACCCTTCCACGTCCTCTGACAGCAGCCAGGAGCTCAGCACTTCCAAAGGGCAGGACCAGCAGCTGTCAGGATGTCAAGTGGAGGCACACCAATTCAAATGATAAAAGGATTTCTAAGGAAAAGAAGAATATGCTCTATTTTTAACACGCAGCTGTAAATCACTGTAAATCATTTAAAAAAAAAGTGATGTCTGTGCTTCACCCACTGCAATTGCCACTGGATCTTTGCCTCAAAAAACCCCCCACCATGTATCATCTTAAAACCCTCATGAAATGTACCTCTGTATATTGAACATGCAATAAATCATTTTTTAAAGCCACAAAAAGAAAGGGGAAAACTTATATCTGAACCACATTTAGTACGTATCTGTCATACTCTAGTCTCCCTTAACATATTCCAGTCAACTAAAGGAGATATACGTACATTGGAAGTGGAGTATCAAAGGCATTCAACATATCAAAAGTGAAAGAAAAAAAAAAAGGGTAGTACATAAGAAAAAGTACCTCTAAAAGACCGAGGCCTAATATCACTAAACAAAGATATGTAAAAATATTCTGATTTTTAAAAGGACAACTAAACAGAGAATTGAAGCATTTCATTTCAATCATTCAGTTATTGCAAAGAACGTGATTAAATTCCTTCCCTAAAGCATCATCAAGAAATACATAGCATTTGTGGTTTTGTTCTTTTTTCACTTGTAAATAGAAGAAACTCCCACCGCTTTTGCAAGTGATATTAGCAGCTACTAGCAAGCTATTAGCAAGCTAACAAGTATTAGCAGCTTAAAAAGTCATGACAGTTGTTTGTTATTTTTTTTATCAGTTCTTTTCCCACTTCACAAGAATATTCAGTCCCTATGAAGGACGTGACAGTTGTTATTTTCTTGATCAGTATTTTTCCATTATACAACTTTTTAAAATTACTGACATAATGCAAGCCAATATCCTTTTATTATTGAAAAGCACACTATTTCTTTTGACATGCTGCGAGCTACGAACCATTCACTGTTATGAATTATTTAACACACAAAGTACACTGGGAGGTGTATTTCTACTTCTTAGAAAGGGCCTAGATCTATGCGTGTTTTTTTCTTGGGGGAGAGGGTAGCAATAGGATCATGTAATGAAGACATGGAATAATTTCACAACAGAAGGGTATTCTCAACTCTCTGATGCCAGTATGCACCTTAGCAAGTACTGTTCAGTATCTTAACCACTGTAAAGAATCAAACTGTTCTGCAATAGCATCTAGGAGGACTGCTGTACTGTGGTTAAAATCAAAACACAAACCCAGTAGTATTCGGTTAGTAAATACACACAGCACTTAGTTAGGTAAAGGGCAGCAAAACCACTAAAACAACAGTGACAGAGCACAGATGATTCTCCTACATGAATTTTAAAGCCTTCCCCTGGTTCACTCTGTGCACTCTAAGAGAGAAGAAGCTGAGAGCTGGAGGTTCAGAAACAGATGGCTCTACTTCTCCTCAGACTCCTTCCCCTTGTAATCAAAGAAATTATTGACAGAAGTATCTAGAAACATTAAGAAGCTGGTTTGCGTATTTCTGAACCTACCTATCCAAGCACCGCAGACACGCACACATTTGAGAGCAGAATATTATAGAGGCACTGGCTGGGCATACCGTTCTCAGTGGAAAGAGGCCAGGAAAGAGAGCAGCAACTACCCTATAAGGCTACTGCTCTGCTCCCCTCCGGAGTTTGAAGATTCGGAGGTCTGATGGTGTACATTACTCACCTCCTGACATCACCGAGTGATCTTCTGCAGCAAGAACCTCGCAAATCTGGCCAGCTCCTGAGGGGCTTTGCAAGTTGTGTTATGCATCGTTCTTTTATAGGACAGATATTGGTATACAACAATAAAAGCATTTAAAAGGCTTATAGTAAATATCCATGTCTGTTCTCTGCTCTACAAATGCATTCAAGTGTCTTCAAAGAAAATCCGTATTTCCAGGCAATGAGATAATTGATAGCCAGAGCTCTCCAGCTTCTCTGCTCTGCAACTTTCTAACTGCTCTCTCTCTTAAAAGCACTGCTGAAAGTTAGAAGACTTAACAGCTTCAGTAATTTAGATTCTACTTACTCTCCTCCTGGTTTCTGAGCCTTTCTCCTGTTAGTAATGAGTTATCCCACTGAGATGCATGAGTAGCACTGGCAGGACCGGAGAATCTGCTTTATTATTAGTACAGAGCTATGCAGGTAAATCTCATTAAAGTTGTTGTTATGCCACCTTACAGACATGGAAAACTAATATTTACCTGTTTCACAGTGGTGTTCAGAGGTTTAATTGGTCTGTGAATTGTTTCAAGACACATTGATAAAAACTCCACGGGAGTGCAACTGTTTCGGATTGACTGAGAAATTGCTGGGGGGAGGAGGGGGAAATCAAGATTGTATACCATCACTGTTTATACACAAGTATAAACATCAGAAAAGGGCTAAGAAAGCTCAAGTGAGTACAAGCAGATAGAAAACACTATCTTTGGTATGGAAGTCACTTTGCACTATATTAAGGATGAGTTTATAACATTTTAGCCGAAAGCTTTCCAAACCGGTCTTTGCAACCCCTCCTTGGTAGCTGGCCGTGGACCCGGCAAGCCACAAAGGCGTAGCAAACGGCTCACCTAGCAGTAAGACCTAACTCCGGAGCCCACCCCGTCCCTGCCCCACGTGCGGTGCCTGCACAAAGACCTTCTGGAGGCCACTGCAGCCCAGCCGCAGCACCAGCGGTGTGCTGGAAATGCCAGTCCCTCACCAGTACCCACGCAGAGAGAGAGCCTGAGGCCGGCTGCCCTCTCCTCCTCGGCTCCCTCGCCGCACCTGCAGGCAGCCTGCTGCCATCTCCCCCACACGCCTGCAAAGCCGCTGCAAACGGAGCTGGAAGGAAAGGCCGGAGACTCGCCGCTGCAGGAGCCCGCTGCCGAAGCCTCAGGTGTGCAGCTGCGGGATGGCTGAACAAACCACTGAGGGCCCATCTAATCTGAAAGGAATGAGTTTACCTACACGCTTCCCAGGGAAAAACAAACAAACCTATGAAATGTACACAACAAAGTCAGGCAGGCTGCGTACCGCCAGCTTGGGGTTTGCTGTCTGGTAGGTATGTTTGCTGAGAGCTTAACCGTGGAAACATCCGAGTGAACTTTCATTCAAATAATTTATAATTTGTTATCTCTGTATATGTTATATTTGTCATCTATCTTGCTCATCATCTCTCCTACAATACTACTTCTGGAGTTCAAAATTTCAAAATTTCTGCCTGGAATTCTTGATAATCTAACCCAAAAACTGTATAATTACACTGCTCTGCTGAGATAAAGACTATTTTTCCTCATGACTTAAATCTTCCAAGAACTATACTGTATATAAATGCTAATATATACCAGCATGCATACATTATCCATTATGTGAAGTTCCAGATGATACGATATATATTTTTCCTATTTTAAAGCTCAGACTTCATCTGCAGCTCCACTGGGAAATCACACAACTGAGCATCTTCAACCCCTCCACAAAGGCAGGCATGGGAGCATATTGGGCTGCATCCCAGCAAAGAAATGCTCAATTATTTATGATCAGAAGGAAAACCAAAATGAATACATACATTTTTTATAGTGACTTTGGATACTATTTGTCCCCGACACACAAGACAAACACCTCCTTAAAACTGCCTGCAGGTAAAACGCACGTAAAATCTCCAGCAGGAAGCTTCAACATCCCTCTAAGTGATCTTCAATGTAATTTGTGCAAGTATCATGTTTATTGTGCCACAAAATAGAAGTATGTTGAAAGAAGTGGAGTTTCCAGTAACATTTAAATTATGACATAAAAACTAGATCTTAAACCTAAACTAATTCGGTGAAAAAAAAAATTGCATACAGCAAAACAGACTGAGTTTTGTAAGAAGGCTCTGAGTGCCTATTTTCTCTCTTTCACTGTCCACACCCCAGTTTGATACAAGTGGAGAACCGCTGTGAAGGAACAGCTCCACTGTGAAATGTCTTACATTAATAGTTTCTGTTTCAGTTTACAATCACACAGTTTCCGACAGCTACTTGTGGTTTGGTTTTTGTGTTGTTTTTAACTGATCACACGAACCGTGCAAGGAAAGCACGGGTTCAACAGATTCATAAAGGCCTCCTGCAGACTATCCACAATCCAAGTTTTAGTCTAAGCTTGAATTGAAAATAAGAAGTAACACGAGAAAGAAGAAGGTCAGTCTTCAAACAGCATTTTAAATATAATTTTTTGTTCATATAGTTACTTCCTAATTTTGATGGTGTCTACTTCTGTATGGTGGCCGCCTTCCGCAGGACAGAAAAGGAACTCCGGAATAAAACCACTTGAACAACGAACCTGCCTTCTTGCTTTTACAGAAAACCACCAAGCAAGTACTATTCTCCCTATTATATGGCTGCACATTATTTAACATCAATATACCAGAGTAGAGTAAAATTATCGCAGTGCTACAAGTCTCATGAACGCTGTTAAGAAAGAAATCCAAGGCTGTGACACTTTCAATCATTTAAGTCTTAGATCAGTAGCTAATGTATGCCCCTAGGTGACTTTGGCTCTAAAAATACTCTGGTTTTAGCCCCAGTTAGCACAGGGTTTTGCGCAGCCCCTCCTACTCGCCACCGTCCTCACCCCAGCAGGATGAAGGACCTCCATCCATCCCCGCGGGGGCTCGCGCGCACCCCTCCCCAGCACGCCCGGGCCAGCCCGATGCTGCCGGCCGCTGCCAGCCCCGGTGCCCCCAGCCCCGGTGCCCCCAACGGGTCAGCCGGACCGCAGCGGGGGGCAACACCGCTCACACGTCCTTCCCTGACGGTGAAGGCAAGCGTGCAACTTCAGAGTCATCGCCAGCAGCTCGAAATGACTAAAAGCAAGATCTACTAATTATTTTGTCATCCCCTCCTCATTTAATAGCCAAAAACTCAGGTGCTTTTCTTTACTCCCAACCAAGTTTTATTGCTTTCGTTGTTATTTCCTCAGAGGACTATTTAATTAGTTCAAAATGCCAACGGCACACAGATCTTATGCTTAAATTAAACAATAGCTTAAATAATGCTCTAGGGAGGTACTTTTCCCAGCCTGTTATTTTTAGGTATCTCGGAGAGCGCACTGCGCTGTGCTACCACACTGGCAACAGAAAGAGGAAGAGCAAGAATGTTTTTCTCAACAGATTTTAACTCAAGCTCCATCTAATGATTAGCATCAAAATTCTGAAATAATGAAATATGATGGGTCCATAACTAGAGAAACAAGCAACAGAAAGCATGATTCATTGCCCTAAAAAAAAAAAACCAACTCTTTAGTTGTTCTCACCCTACTTTGTTGGGTTTTTTTATTTTAACAGAAAGTTGTCACTGACAAAGCTGGAGGAAACAGCAGCCAGAACGGTCAGGAGCACGTTTCCCTCTAACTGCAGAGGGCAGGCAGAAAAGTCCCTCCCCGCAGTTGTAGGTTGTCTGTGCAGAAGGAACTACAAAACAGACCAAACGCTCATCTGCTCTGGAAACCCAGCTAAAAAGCTACCAGAATATACACGAGCTATACTTTGCTGTAGCAGTATAAAGGGAGCAGAGAAGATGGGAGAGAGCCCCTCACAAGACATGCGTGTGTAGGAAGAAGCACTGGTACAGATGGCAAAATGCTCACCCTGGCTGGGAAGACCTCCAACTTGGAGCCTGCTGATTTAAGAGGATATAAAAGACAGTTAAATGAATCACCCAAGAAAGATCATTCCTCACTATACAAAAGTGGATGGTAAATAGGGGAAAAAAAGGTTTCTAACTTGTTACGTCAACTACAAGTTTTTTTAATTGGTTCTTTTTACAAGTCTTATATTTCAATAAAAACAGAAATGACATCCAGCTTCAGGGGAAAAAAAAAAATGCGAGTTACTTACTAGGCAAGGTGAAAACCTTATATTGCAGTATGACCAGCTGCTGAAACAGCTAAAATATGTTTTGTTCTCACCTTTCCCCATGACCCAAACCAAACAGCTCTGTGTAACAGATGAGAAACTGAGAAGGGTGTAGACAAACTGCCATGTCCCACCAGCTTCCAGGCAGTCACCAGAGAACCCAAGGCCAAACCTAAGCCAGGGCCTGAAGTCACAGGATGCCTTACGGTCACATCCCAGAATTTCTAAGCCAACTTTATTCACTGCCTACCAGGTAGATGCAATTTATCAGAAAGTCCAATGTCAGACGTTAAGAATCATAGAATCATAGCATGCTTTGGGATGGAAGGGACCTTTAAAGCCCATCCAGTCCATCCCCCCTGCAATGGGCAGGGACATCTACAACCAGATCAGGTTGCTCACAGCCCCATCCAGCCTGGCCTTGAATGTTTCCAAGGATGGGGCATCTCCCACCTCTCTGGGCAACCCGTTCCAGTGTTTCACCACCCTCATTGTAAAAAATTTCTTCCTTACATCCAGTCTGAATCTACCCTCTTTTAGTTTAAAACCATTACCCCTTGTCCTATCGCTACTGGCCCTGCTAAAAAGTCTGTCCCCATCTTTCTTATAAGCCCCCTTTAAGTACTGAAAGACTGCAATAAGGTCTCCCTGCAGCCTTCTCTTCCCCAGGCTGAACAACCCCAGCTCTTTCAGCCTTTCCTCATAAGAGAGGTGCTCCATCCCTCTGATCATTTTTGTGGCCTCCTCTGGCCCCGCTCCAACAGGTCCATGTCCTTCCCGTGCTGAGGACCCCAGAGCTGGACGCAGGGCTCCAGGGGGGTCTCACCAGAGCGGAGCAGAGGGGCAGAATCCCCTCCCTCGCCCTGCTGGCCACGCTGTGGGCGATGCAGCCCAGGATATGGTTGGCTTTCTGGGCTGTCAGAGCACATTGCTGGCTCACGTCCAGCTTTTCGTCTATCAGTGCCCCCAAGTCCTTCTCGGCAGGGCTGCACTCAATCCCTTCATCCCCCAGCCTGTGCTGATACCGGGGATTGCCCCGACCCAGGTGCAGGACCTTGCACTTGTCCTTGTTGAACCTCATGAGGTTCACACAGGCCCATTTCTCCAGCTTGTCACTGAACTATAACTAGCAACAAGTTTGCTCCACAGCATTTAACTTTAATAACCACAATAATCCCATTCTAAAGTAATATTATGACCTAATTCGCTGCCTTTAACACCTGGCAGTTACACTTGCCGCAGCAGACCCTGATCCACCCAGCAGCTATGCGCATTATAGCTCGTATCAAAACCGCCCTCTGAAAGCAGCATTTTTACAAGCGTGCCCACCCTGCAGTGCCAGGGAGCACGAGAAGAACTCCACGAGCAATTTTAACGCAGTCATGAAGCAGAGTGGATTCCACACGTAAATTATAGATATTGGGATACCAGAAAACGTCTCTTTTTCTAAAGCAAACACATAATCTGGTGTTGTAGCAAACAGGATGTGGTAAAAAGAAAACTAGCTAAAGGTGGTTACGCACTCCGCTTCAAGACATGCTGTACTTCCCCATGAAGCTTCTGCTGGGGAGGAAGCAGCTTCTGCGGGAACAGCCGGCTGCTGGGCTATTAAGCGCTGCCAGAGCATTTTTCTGGGTGGCTCTATCATCTTCGTGTCCTCTGACTCATTGGGCGATTCTTAGAGAGTTCAAGATCATTCTGGAGCATCACTCCTGCAAACAGCCACGCCATCTTCAAGAGATGAGAGCAACCTATTGGCCCTCATGAAGAAAAAGATGTAAATAGAGAACAGACACTTGTTTATGCAAATCTTATGAAGTCTCCAGGCCGTTTTCATCCTCGGAAGGGCTGCTGCCACACCGCACGCTGACGGAGTTTCCTCCTCTTATTTCTGATCCTAAAGGGCAGAGCAAAGGTTTTGGTTTCCAAGTCCAAGCCGCCCGTGCAATTCCCTGCAGTCGCACACCTGGGGCAGGCAGCGGGGAGGGAATCTGGGCCAATCTTTTACAGTGGGACGTGGAGAGCACTGATCCTAAAAGGATTTAAGGGCTCATTAATGATAAACACTTGCAGCTGATAAGACCAGCACCATAATTAGACACACTCATAGCAAAACATCAATCTAGGACATCAGAAGGACTTGTATCAGACAACTGATCAAAAGCCCTGGTTTTTACATTTGAAAGAAGGATACTGAAAAACAGAAAAAACAATGACTTGGAGCTGTAAGAAAGAATTGGGGTCTGGAAAAAAAAGCTTAACGGTCCTCATCTACATTGCTTGCCAAAGGAAAAAATAGGTAGCTTGATGAAATTTTATAATTAGTATATAGGGAGAAAGCACTGTATACTAGACCACTCTTTAACTGAGAAAATAAAGGCATAGGAAGAGCCAGCAGCAAGGGGATGAACCAGCAGAATTACAGCTCATGATCAGAGACTCGTTTGACTCAGGTTGATTTTAAACTCCTCCGAGCAGGAGCTGCCTCCTGTGGGGCGCCCGCCCCAGACCTGCACACGCAGGTCCAGCCTCAGCTGCGGTCTCTCCACATCCCCACCATACAAAGAGATAACAACAAGAGTAAAAAGGTGATTAGACTTTTAATTACCTCACCATACTTATTTTCATAGCCTTTTGCATAATGCTTGCCTAAAACTGAAGGTACTTTACCACAAGCAATTATGCTAATGTCTGGAAACAGAACTAATTTAATGGCAAAGAACAAGCTAGAAAACGCAATAAAATTTAAATGAACAACCACAGTAAGGAAATACAATATTTTCCAGTGCAATGCAAAGTCTCCTGTTAAAAACAGTCGTGTTCATCTTTAATCTTTTTTTTTCTTCCATTCTAAATCCTTCAGAAGTAACCAAAACTCCAGCAAAGTGGTCACAGAAGACCTCCTCATTTCCAGGTAACAAAGGGCAAGTACTGCTATGACTGTACCAAGGGGAGAGGAGGAAAAAGCCTCTCTGCGCATCTGTGAACTATGCATCTCAAGATCTGGGGTGAAATTAATATGTTAATGAAACTCTGGGCTCTAATATCCCAGGTTTGATGGCTACCAACATGGGGAAAAAAGAAAGATCAAATCCTGCCAAGGTTACAGCTACCTAACTATAATTGCTATAACCTACCAAAATATTCTTCACTGTTCTTTGGAACCACCTATTAATGAAAAGTATTCAGTTACATAAATAGAAATATCCATTACATATAAGCTGTTCTGTTTGACCTTTTTTTTTTTTTTAAAGGGGCAGGGGGGGAAGACCATTTCATTGTCACCAAACAGAATCAAACAGTTAAAGTCAGCCTGTGTTTGGTTGCTTAAAATTCCACTTATTTTGCAACTGCCATGCTATAGCAAAATATTAATGATTCAGCACAGACATCTAAACTGAAGCACATACCGAGAGATGTCAGCACAAGCAAATGAGGTATCCGTGCATTTACAGTGTAAAATTTTTGGCCAGAATAAAAAGTCCTAGTTTTTATGCACAAAGATACAGACTACGCTTCAAGTACTGTAATACAATGGAAAGCTCCATCAGACTTCTATGAACACATACTTTAGACTGGCATCTCCACAGCCCTCTTTGTAAAAAGCTATGAAACCGATTAATGACAATCTGTGATACTATACAAGAATACTGTTTACTTTAATCTGGCAGTATTTAAAACTCTCACTCCAGAATATTCTCATAGCTACTGAGCTGCACACTTCCAGGCGACCGGGAAGGCTGGGTATTTCTGCTCCAGCCAGGAAGGGAGACCAGCTAAAGCTCAACCAGCCCAAAGGTGCCCCCATTGCACCACCTTCCCTGGGAAACAGGGCGCAGCGGCGCTTTGCTCTTGGGTGTTTGCTTCCACTGTTAATTACAGTCTCTGTGTATTTCAGACAGGAATAGATCCATTGAGTTCCTCAAGCCTTCCCAGCCCGTTTTATGGTTTTGTCCCCGTTTTGCAAGACAAGAGCAGCTGTACTGTCCTAGCAGACATATGCCAACCCACTCCACAAATCTACTGGACAAAGATTTCACAAGCCCCTCATGAAATCCATTGCCCTGCTTTACTACCCATCCTACTACTAAAATGATTTTATTCATATCCAGATTTTTGTTGTTAATTCACATGGTAAGCCTCTGGAAAACTGACTAACCTCATCATTTCTGCAACAACTTTTCTGGTTCTGAAGACTGTTCAACCCCACTTCTCTCTTTCATAGCCGCCATAACACCCTATTTCAATACTTCCCTGTAGGTCATATTTAGCAGACTGCTAAGTAAGGTCCGCTCATTCCCACTGCTCTTTCCTGGACTCTTTCCAGCGGGTCCATGTATATTTTGTAGTCCAGTGCCAGGATGGACACAATATTCTGCCAAAAGAGGATTACTTCACATGCCTCACTGGCTACAATCCTGATTTTATATTTAGTCCTGTGATCTAGCTGAGACAATACAACCTACAGCTCACTGTAACAGCCAGGTCAATTAAAAACATCGACCTGAGCAGTGGTTCTCCACCCTGTATTTGTGTAATTACTCCAGCACAGGTATAGAGGACGCTGCTTGTTTTGACCGAGCAGCACTGCATTTTCCCCCCTCCTCTAGTTTATGGAGATCTTTTGTAGTTCTGTCCTTGCCCTCCGCATGGTTACCGCCTTTCTCAGCACGCAAGCAGAATACAGAGGTTCTTCAGCCCAGCATTCACACTGTTAACTAAAATGCTGCATAGTAACTGATCTCTGACGCTCTCGTGCAAACTCCCTGGATACATCCTTCCACGTTCGCACGGAAGCACTGATAACTGTTCCTCAAGTCGATTTTCCCAACGGTTTCACCCCCTGCACACAGCAGTTTCACCCAGGCCACATCTCCCCATGGTGCTAGCAAGAGCACACTGTCAGACAGTCAAGAAAACATGTATGGTAGCTTTTCTACTACTGGTCCCTTTATCAACAGGGCTTATTACCCCTGCAGAGAAAAAAAAAGTTTAACTGATGTGACACATTATATTGTTGACAAGCCCATACCAAGTAATATAATTTTCTCCTCGATGTAATTTAATTATTTTTCCAGTAGTTTTCCAGAACATGAAGTTAAGTTGACAGATTGCCTTGCTTCATCTTCTTCCCTTTCACAACATTTCATTTTATTGAAGACCTTTGTTTTACTAAGTCCGGTCCATATTCCAGTGTTCTTCAGACCATCTACAACACTGATTTTTCAGCAGTCATTACAGAGAAGTGGCAGGCAAGCCAATCTTAAAAATATTTACATGTGTAACATTTTATATTTATATTATATTATATTTATTTATATTTATATTATATTTATTTTCTATTTATTACATTATATATAATATATATTATATTATACTTATTTTTATAGTTTACATTTATATTTATATTTACATGTGTAACATTTATATGACTTACCAATTTTCTGATGAAAGATCTTGTCAAAGGTTAATTCACCCCTTTCCTCAAGGTATTTCTGCATAACACTGCGGATACTGAAAGAAAAAAAGAAGAAAAAAAGGAGTTACTTGAAACTGCTTCTTTTAAACCAGACCTTTAACATACTTTGGAGAAAAGGATCACTAAAATGAAACATCAACGTAAAAGACTCATGCGAAATGAGATACCACTGCCCATCTACTGCTTCAGCTCACAGCACGACAGGCAGCCTGCTGCTCTATCTAAAAACCACGAGCGTTCACTGGACTACAGCCATTAGTGTCAACAGGCCTGTAGTCAAGTCACAAACACAGAGAGATCGTTGAATTCACAGAATTCAACATTGCAAATTATTTTATGAAAATTCAATCTTTGCTTATGAATACCTTTCCAGACATCACCTTACTAGCCTGAAATTAGACTTGCAGTCTCAACACTGTGATTTTTCTTTTTTTTTTTTTAAAAGGTTCTTAAGAGTTTTAGGTACACAAGAAATATCACTTTTCCGCCCTGTAAATATGAGGGTATTAGTAATATTAGTACCTATTCAGTGTAGAAGAGACATAACTTTTACACTTCAAGTTTAATATATCAATAGCCTACATCACACAGTGTGCCACTGCTAGAATTCCCCTTCAAGAATCTATACTTATCTAATAAGGCTTGAAAATGCTGCAGCTGAGCATAAATTGGAAAAAAAAAAAAAAGCCATCAGTGATTGCACATAGTTGCCTTCCCAGTATGCCACTACAGAAGCAAGAGCACAACAGTCTGAAGGAGAGCTCCCAGGCCTGCCCTGGGTTTGCCCAGCGGGGTTTTTATCCCCGTTAGATATTTGTGGGTTGAATGGAAGGGTAGCACGGGGCTGCCACGGGGAGCTGGAGCACCAAACGCTGGGTATTTTTCCTCAAAAACAGAGAGCCAAGACTACAGGCAGAAGCCCAGAGGCAATATCAGGAGGAGCCCTGGACTGGCCTCGCCTCGGGCGAGCTGAGCCCTGGGGTCACAGAACTTCCCAGGGGACATCCTGGGCATCACTTCGTTTCTTCATTCTTGCATCAGGTTTTAGCTTGCACCATGTAAAATAAATGTACAAGTCAGTCAAAGCTACATCAGGCTGTTAACACTGCAATTGCCATATATCACTTAGAAAATGAGCCAACGTAAGCTCCATTAGGCCCCTAGCTTGGCTGCAGTGCACTTAACATCTACTTTGCCTAATTTATAATGTCACAATCATTCATTTAAACCACATTAACAAAGATTTCCTTTATTTGTCAAGTAACCTCAATATTCATTTTAATATAATGCCTATAAAAATTTCATACGGGCAACAATACAAGTACATAAATTTTAAAATCAATGTAGCCCAGCAGTACTGTGCCTTGGTAAAGCAACTATATTGTCATAGTATTAAGTCAAAATTTCACCCGACTTTTTCTGTTGCCAATTTTAAAATTGACATTTTCATATGTACTATTTATTTTTATAAAAATAACCACAAATACCCTGTACAAAGTACTCGTGCCCTAAACAAGACTCTTAAATATCACTCACATTTCTGCAGAAGTAAGACTGAGCACTTAATCCTTGTAAAATGCAGACTCTGAACTACTTCACCTCAGGGAAAAACTGAAAAACCTACTTCTGAAATGCAGCAGAAGAGACCAGTTCTCATGGACAAATTTTAACATTTCCTGGAAAGGAAAAACTAGATTACTGTGGTTATATCTCATCCATTTTTTCTCTAAAGCCTCTTCATTAACAGGTACTTGTGCAGTTTTGGGTCACCGTGAGCAGCAGAGCCCTGCCGAAAGGCTGCAGACCCCACAGAGAGCCCTGCGAAGGGCTGAGACCGGCCCCTCTCATGTGCTTGCAAGGACCCCGTCACCAGAGCTCCTGGAAAACCTCACAAATATTAACAAACATCTCTTCCGTCGTCTTTGAGGAAGGAAAGTATTTGTATTCTCCTCAAATGAGGACCTGAGGCATGAAGTCTGAGTGGCTTGACCTGAAAAAAGTCTATAATAACAGCCAAGAAATTAACTCGAAGGCCCTAAACCCCAATCTAGGAAATTATTCTATTACTAGTTTTTATGTATATCTCAGAGCCCCACATGGGACACAGATCTATCAACACTGCGATCCAAAGCGAGAACTCCGGAGGCTAACCACCACATCAAGTTAAACAAGAACTGGGAGGGCTAAACACTGTTAATCAGGTTTCAGACTATAAATTATTCAGTGACAAACTTGCTAGTCTTTTTATTTCTTCATTAAAAACTGAGTCTACTCTCTGTGTATTTTCACAACCTAAACGAAATACTGATTTCAAATGAAGAGGAAGCAGTAAATAGAGATCACGTTCTGTATTCGGGAAAAGCAAGGTAGTAAAATAAAATTTATCATATAATTGACAGAATTGCAAAATTTGGCTGCCTGTTCTAGGGGCAGATCTTAAAAAATATGCATCCGAGCTTAACATGTTTAAAATGGTGACCGTAAAACTTAATTCTTCCCTTAAAGCCATAAAATGTTAGCACATCGGTGGCAAAATACCTCCAGTTGTACTGATGCTGTCACGTACTGGTGAGCACGGGCAGGAGAAGCCGTACAGCGTCCCCCAGCAGCGCTCGGCCGCGGAGCAGAGCAGTCAGGACCATGGGCTCCTTCCCTCTGCATCCCTCTTCTCCCCACCACACCTTGCCCTAGGCTGCCCGTGCTCCCAGGAGGACCCCTTCCAAGGGAACGTGGTGTGCATCACCGCGGACCACAGACGTCCCTCTCCTCTGCCTCCTGGCTGACCCGAGCCCACCAGCGCTGCCTGCGCTCGGAGCACTCTTCAGCAATGTCCCATTCCCACTGATCGCTAGACCATTAGTAACATAATAAGCCTTTTTAATAATAATGACATCAAGAAAGCTTTCCTCTGCTCTAACAAGCGCACCGCAAGAAATTACATAAACATCTCTTAGTCTAGACAATGGGAGAAGATAACGAAAAATTTAACGTATGACTGAAGTGTCCAGGAAAACACTCTGATTGTGTAACGAACAAATCTCTCCAACGCTTCTCCCCCTCTCCCTTGACATCTAGTACTTCTGGTCTGATGGATAACATGTCAAAGGAACAAAACGTTTTTGCAGCCACAAAATCTGTAAAATGATCACAGGCTACGGGAGTCCACGCTGCATTCCAGCTTCTCAACTACAGACTTTCACCCCTTCAAAATCATTTCTCCTTATCCCTATGAATAAATAGGAATAAATTACACAGAGTGGATTATGACTATCCAGAATAATCACCTTCTAATTCTCACATGGAAGTTAAAGGTAAAAATCCTACCGAGTTCAACAGCAATGTAGCAGAATCCATATAACCTTCAGCAGGATGGAAAATTTTAAAATGGAGCCTAGCACATTCCACAAACAAGAAGGAAGGTTCCCTCTCTGCCTTTGTATATTGAATCATTAGTTGCCCTCCACGGAAACAATCCGGGATTAAAAGCTGCATTTCACAAAGAAGTAGCCATTTCTGAAAAGCTTTCCATACCCAAATATGCTTTCAGCGCAAACGATGCGCTAATGCGAGAAGTGGACTTTTTGCATAAGTTCATCTCAGTTCACAGCATGATCTACCTTAATAGCAACACTCAAAATAAGCAGAAACAAAAGCTGGCTAAAAATGAAATCCAGGGAGACTTCAGAAACAAAAGCGTATCCGACTGTACCGTAGCAAAACCTTTTGTCCATATATTTTTTATTTCAGAGAGGAAGAAAATAGCAAACAACAAAAATTTCAGAAACATTCAGTTTGCTGTCCACATACCACAAGTCAACTGAAATAACAGGAAAAGTATATTTAGGGGAAATCAAAAGTCAGGCTTAAAATCTTGTAAGAAATGTAACTTGGACTCTGGCTACCTCTTTGCTGGTTTAACCGGGACCAAATTTAAGCACCAGCCCCAGGGCCAGGCACGCAGCAGCACCCGCGCCGAGGTCAGTCAGAGAGAACTAACGTAGCAGCGAGACAGCAAAGAAGTTTTGGGAGAATTTTTTATGGCAAATGGAACCAGCATCTCAATCCCTGGCAATGCAAATGGTACCCACAGAGTGCCTCACGCTGATGTTGAGGGGTGTGGGCAGCAGGGTGCCGCAGCAGGGATGCGGGTGCTCAGCGGGCTCATCTCTTGCAGCCCCACGGGAGAAGCTGCCCTTAAAGAAAGAGCTGAACAAAAACACCAGGCTTGTGAAGAAGCTCAGAGCGCGCTGCCTGCCCAAAAGCAGGCGGAAAGATGACTATCTGCATCGTCATCAAACTATAAACTTTGTGAGCAGCACAGGTCGCTCTAACCTGGTCAGCTCCTCCACCTCCCCAGAAAAGGGCTTTATTACAAGCATGAGCTGAAGAATCTCTTAAAAGGAGTTTTAAGCTGCATCTTGAAGCTCTAGGTACTATAGCCAGCATCCTGGTCTTTCAGACTTGATCAAAGAAATCCACTGAAAAGCAACCTTCAAGGTTAAAATACATTCTGTAATTAAAAAGCTCTCACTGTCTACAAGCATGCATGGCGGCAGGCAGTTTGACAGGACACAGACAACAGTCGCAGCGCCAAGGTCGGTACAGGTGGAAAATGCCTACTTGAAAGCACATCTTCTGAAAAACTAAGAAGAAAACACGTTATGTTTTTTTTTAACACAGAAAAGGACAGGTGTACAGCAAGAGCACCGCTCATCCACACGCCAGCGCCGACAGCAATAGTTTCTTCTGCTGTGTCCTCCCCCCCATAACAGATCAGTAATATTCTGTTACTCCAACGATAAGCATACCTATCAGAAGAAATTAAACTTCTGCTGGGGGTACGACTGTATCTGCAACCGCACAGCCCACAGGAAGGCCACGGAGCCCGAGGAACAGTCCAAGTCAGTACAGGCAGCCAGGAGCACAACCGCAACGGATACAGGCATATACAGAAACTAGAAGTTACGGAGGCGAGTAACATAAAGAGCATTCATTTTCACATTTCCTAAAAGTCCTGCTATTAATTTCAAAGATGCATGGATTTTGTCCCTGCAGGTTTGTTATAGTAAATCATGCAGGAGTTCTTTTGAAAGCATCTCGCACCTAGGAAATGGAAAGGGTATAGAAAGATGCAATGGTACGTATACGTATACATACTCTTACTATTGGAACTAGATCAAGAAGCTACTTACTATTGGCCTTCTTACTACTGTATCTTAAAGGAGCTTTTAATTATTTATCATAAAAGCACATCATTTTTTCTTATAAATCAATTAAAGAGTTCACATTTGTGGGATATTATCTATTGTACAGATGTACACATGCACACCATAGCTTGAAAAAAATGTTTGGCCTTACTGCAAGCATTAAAGAATCAGACCTACATTAAGAATGCACAGTTACACTCACTAATATATTCACCTATAAGCTGAGACATAAAAAGGAGAACAGAAAAACAAAAGAAGAATGAAATGGCAGCTTTACAGAGCCTGGCCTGCAGTGAGCAGAGTTCAGTATTTAACCCTACCAATGTTTCCTGTGTCATCTTGGGCAAGTCATCAACATTACCTGCCTCAGATCCCCAGTCTGCAAAATGAAGCTCTTTTTCTTTTTTTCCTCCTCTTTGTCATCAGGGCAGGTACCATCCTTCTGCTGGGTATTCTGTACCCAGCACACTAAGCTCCTGATGGCTCCTGGCACCTCCAAAAACTACTCAAATGCTAATAATTATTTGAAGAAAATGCTAGATATTCAGCAACTAAATTACCACTGCCTCTGACTGCCAACCTTTTGCACTGCCCCTCACCGCCTTCTCGCTCTCTGCACTTCGAGCATCCCGTTTCCACACTGGACAGTCACCTTCCATTTATTCTTGTCTGCTTTCTCCTCTCCCTTCCTGTTATCACTCCCTATTTCCCTTTTTCACATCTCTGTCTCATCCTGTTCTCACCTTGCTTTCCTCACCGTATTTATCACGTCCCCTCGTCCCATCCAGCTTTCACCTCCACTTTCTTCTTTCCCTTCCCATTCTGCACAAACGCACCAGCCCGCAGGGGAGTCTCACAAAGCCCGCAAAGACCTGAGCTTGCCTGCAGTCAGAAAATAACTAAGTCCACTTAGACCCAATTTCAAATGAGAAGAAAATCAGTCTGAAGTACACTACTACTACCAATGCATCATTAATAATACAGTTTCTCCTTAAAACTATTTTACTGAGGTTTTGCAGAGTAGGAAAGGAAACAAGTCACATAACAGAAGACAACAGGGAGAAGGAAAGAAATATCTCAACGTAGAGAGTAAATCTGTGTGACGGATAACTAATGCTGCTATTATTTTCTTGTAATACGTTCATCACTGGCATGAAGCACCTCTCCGACTGAACAGAAAACTCCCCTTGAACGAGACTGTAAACTGTAATGGGTCACTGGATCACAGCCCCCAGGTCAGCTTCATGCTCCACTTAGGGGTGAAAGCAAAGGGCAGACACTTGATGCAACCAGTAAAAAAGAATTAGCTTCCCTCCTATATAAAAGAGAAAAAATAGCGAACATATCGCAAACCGTTCAATCCATTTCATTTTGCTTCCTCTCAGACTTGTAGCCAGTTCAAAGTTCAGCAGAAGTTAATACTTCCCCAAATGATTTTGTTCTCAGATGCTGTAAAAGGTATGTTACACATTGCAACTTTTGTTTGAGCAATTAATGGGGCAAGGTAAATTCCCAGCGTATAAAGCCACAAAGGACCTTAGACCATCTCATCTGATATATTTCTTACTTGTAAAATTCCATATTTGAAGAGGGAACAAATCATTAGAAGACTGTGAAAAAACATTTTTGGACAGCAATGAAATAACATGGAAAAAAATATGTTCCTTTTCTTCTTTTACTTTTGAGCATCCTATAATATTACCAGAATACCCCTGACAGCAATGTAATATCCAACTGACTTTGTTATTTAATAGAGAAATAAAAGTGATCACTGGTGCTACCTTAATTAGTGCACATGCTCATTTGACTCTTTGCCTCATCAGCTGACGAATAAAGTAGCAATGAGTGAAACCCAGCAGTTTCATTTCTCTCCCTAAACAGGGCCCATCCATGCCCGCGCCCACGCAGCCCAGCTGGGTGCGCACCTACACACAGAGCCACGGCGCCCGCAGAGCAAATCCCCGTTGTTCTTGCACTGGATGGCACGCAGGGCAAGGACAGGGCTCTGCAATTTCTATCCCAAGTTCATCCATTTCTATCCCATTTTCTGCCTTTGCACACCCTCTAAAGTTTATGCTAAGCCCACTGCCAAGTCATTTCACTGCAGTGAACTAACGCTCGTATAATTGTCAAGGATGATTAACAGCATATTCCACCCAAGAACCCTGTTTGCGGTGGAAGGGATTAAAGCTCAGCAACACTTTCCCACAACCCCCCTCTGGTGCATGCATCTCATCCAGGAGACGAAGCAGCTTCACTTATGCAAATGATATTAATGGAGAAAGTTTACAACAAGGGAGCCAAAAGCAAGAGCTATGCAGCTACGATCTCAAAATACGCACTATCCTCATGTTCCTTGAGGATCATTTGCATTATCATTGCTGAAATCTGAAATGAATATAAAAGCTTCTAAGTACATGAATTTTTCAGGAATAATTACACTGAATTGTAATGTCAAGGACTTGCCCTTCCACCAGAACGCTGCTACTGAGAAATTACAAGAAACAGAAATCAGAGCAAAATCACATCTCCTCGCTCCTACGGTGATTAAGTAATTCATCAATCATATTTTTTTTTAAAACAAATACAAAATTACTGAAGGCATGCCAATTTTTTTTAATCTTTCCATATCTATAAAATGTTTAGAACTTTCTTTAAAAGTAGCATGCAAGTATAAACATTAACTGAGCTACCAAGAACTACGGCCAATGTTGACTGAAACACACCACATTCGCCTGTGATTTATTTATTCATTTATAGTCTCAGGATGCAATTTTACAGAGACTTAAATGTTTATTTGCACTATCCAAATCCATCAAAAAGTTGCTAAAATTAAAGATCCTGCTCCAAAGGTCTTTGAACTGAAAGCATGACAGGGTCAACAAGTCCAATTCAAAACAATGGCAGAATGGCACACAGCCATTACAGCCAAACCTTTTTTTTTCTCTATAAAAGTGCATTTGAAAGGTTTAGCAATGCAGGACTGACCAAAATTGAAAACTGTTAGGAAATATTTGGCCTAAGAATCAGATCTTCTCAGAACTCTTTTAAACAAGTTAAAACTACAGGAATGTTCCCCTGTTTTTTTCTCCCCCAGAGGAACTATCCCCTTTGAACAGGCAAGCATCCCTCCGGAGCCTTGCATCCCAAACACCGCAGCAGCGATTCTCCTCAAGCAAAACAAAACAACAAAAAAAAACCCAAAAAAATCGCAGCAGCGATTCTCCTCAAGCAAAACAAAAATAAGAAGTATAAAATTGATTGATTTTTTGCTTCTCGTTGTGCATTTTAACCTGGCAGTTATTTTAAGGTCCTAGAAGTAAGGGAGATGTGAACAAAGTCACCATAATCATTAGAACAATTTGGAAAGAAGAATGGGAAGATCTGGGGGAAAAAAAATAAAAAATAAAAAAAATCAGAGGACTAATGCACAGAGACACAGAATCGCTTAAATGTGAAAATGAACAGAATGTGATGGGGAAGACATGGGGAAGCCAAGCTGGAGACTTAAGAAACCCAGCAAATGATGAGAAGGCTCAGAAAGGAAAGTCACCTCGGAGGCACTACCTCGGCTACCCTTACAACCCGCCGAGGGCTGGGAACCAAAGCCAGGAAAGCCAAAATGCTGAAGGGTAGCCAAGAAACTGCAGCCGCCCGAACCAAACTCCTTCCTGACCAGGTCTGCTCATGGTGCAGCCAGGCTTATTCTACCAGATGCTTAAGGCCTCAAGGGTAAAACGCCTACCCACGTTTTGTCTTCTTTTCATTTAAAGTTCAGCTTAACGAGGACTTGAATTTCACAGAGCTTGCTTTCCCTTCTGAAATTAAGACAGAAATGCGATAAATAGGGTAGCAGCCAAGCAGCACCCACAGAGCTGTTGCGTGGAGGCTGCATTCTGCGCTTGGCCCCTCGGGAGAGGGGCGTCTTCCTCTAAGGTCTGAGGCATTGAGTATTTTATTGGGTTCCCCAGCGCTTTTTAATTTTCTGGGAGGATGCAGAAGCTACTGGGAGCTCTTTCCTCATCTGCACCTTAAGCAGCGGTAGCAGCTCCTCGTGGGTGAGGTGCACCCATCCGTTCCCAGCTCCGTACAGAGCTTCTGCAGCCCGCGTCCCCGCGGAGCCCCCACGGCTGCGGCGAGGTGCGGGGAGGGCGGAGCGCAGCTGGTGCTCGTCTGGTGCGGTGCATCGCAAACACGCTCCATCAGCTGGACTGAATTTCTGTTGGCGTTTAACGAAGGCTTTGATTTGCACAGCTCTACCAGATCCTGAGAAATCTGTCTTTTCCCCAGTTCCTTTCTCAATAGGACATGACACATGCTGACAGGACAAATTCCTGGCACACTGGAAGGGAACCGGAGGGTTTCTATATGGAAGCGGTTTCTCCTAACACTCCCAGAAATTTTTATTTATTTATACAAGGCATATTTATATAGGTGTTTATTCAGTATTGGAATGATTTTCTTGGAGAAACTAGTAAGCATGGGGTGAAGCTCTTTCTGCGGAAAACAGCTGTATTTTCTAAAGCTAGAAACTGCTGCTTTTACACCAATTTAGTTCAATTAAATTATGTGATTCGGTTTATGCACCTGGACCTGACAGCTCCTGATAGGCTTTTCTCTAATTTTATTAATTACCAAAAAATGCTATTATTGATAAGAAGATTAAACCAGGTCATTCCACATGATTTCACCAGAACAGAAACCAAGAGCTGCATACGTTCGTTTCCTGATATTATAGTTCCAGCGCTTTGCTGAAAACATTTCACATGGGAAGGTCCAGGCACTGAAAAGCCGTCGTACCTATAAAAGGAGTAAAAGCTATAAGCTTTAATTTTACTGAAAAGACAAATCTGCCTGTACACATCTCCCACTAGAAACGCCAAGCGTGCTCCGCGTGCGGCAGCTCAGCCGAGCTCTCTCCGGTCCATGCACCAGGCGGGTCCCAGCAGCAGCAGCGCCCGCAGCCCGTCCGCACCGGGCACCGGCTCCCTAGCTCCACGCAGGATCATACAGATGCATGACACCTATAATGCAACATCACATTATGGAAGCCTTCCCCAAAAACATCCCTAGAAACATCCCTCTGTTTTTAGCACAGTAACAGAAGTCTGCACGCTGATCTCTTCCCACGTCACCCTCATTTACCTTTTTTCTTAATTAAGGTAATGACACCCGAGGGAAGGTCTATGTTTCAAAACACAAGCTTCAGCCTTATAGCATCCCCACAGGAGGACTCATTGGAACATCTCTCTTAAGGCTAGATCTCTCTTTCCCGTGCCAAGACGCTCCAAGTAACGTATGCTCAGGAGCTGGGACAGTCCAGGGCCGCCACCACTTATCTGAAGCTCAGAAAATCTAACTTCAACCCCTGCATCTGCCAAACGTCCTATGTGTGAACAAAGGTACATCATTTATTTTCTCATTGGCTTAGCTTCTGACCTGTACAGTACAGGTAACAACAGTGCCCTTCTTCCAGACTCTCGTTTCTTCTCTATTAAAGCTGCATGAGCTTTGCAACAGGACCTTCATCTTCCCGTGTTCTTCTGTATAGGCCTGTCTTTTATTAAGGTATCAGACACTGCCGTTACAACAAATAACGACCAGAACACGCAGCTGGGGTGGGGAGCAGCATCTGCAGCAAGCAGGAGCCCTCCTATACAGGCTCTTACACTGACAGTCCATATCCATCCCTAAAGCATGCATTTTTCCTGCTAAGAAAGTACTGTACTACAAAGCTAACTTGAGATAAAAAGCAAGTACACTTTGTCAGCAGCCCCAGCTTTCCGTATGTATACTAAACTATTTTCAGAAAGCCATCTTTTTACTACCTTCTCAACCACACACTTCCACTGACAGCAAAGTTAGGGGGCTGAATTTCTAAACAAAATTTAACTACTCTGTCATCTACACTCACCCTGAGCAGGACTAAGCTATTCCACAATAAAAACACAAATGTTCAGTCTTTCTTGTAATGCTAGTTCAGAAAAAAACAAGTTTTTTTCCCCCCTCCTCAAACAGTTACCATATGAATATTCAAGCATGCCTTTTCACCCAAGCAACATAAGACATAAGCTTCAGTCTACATGCTTCATCATTCCTGAACATGTGAACTAACCTTTGAAACATATACATTAGTGTGAATGGCACTAAACTAAACGAACAATGGCTTTCTTGACCATAATGATTAATAATAATTCAATACTTTAAGTAAGGAAATAAAAAAATAGGGGGCTAGTCTAGGACACGACACAAGCATGATGGGCAAGCGCGGTGCGCTCGCACTGCTCTCTGGATGTCCCGCTGGACAGCACCGTCGCTTGGGGGGCAGGGGGACAAAAGGCATGCTCAAGTGTCTCAAAAGCACTCTCACAGGTATTTTTAGCACTTGAAAAATGGGCAGATACTCTGCTGTCTCACTGAAATGAGAAGACATTCACCACCTCAGAAGTATTAGTTGCACCTACTAGATGGCAATGCTTTTGGAAGCACAGGAACATGGAATGCATCCATTCAAGGAGTTTACTACCCGCTTCAAGAAAGTGCCCAGTGAACTATGAGATGCTCCGTTTAACGGGGACGTTCTGACCTTGAAAAGTACAAGTCCACGCTGCTTGCCTCCTACACACACGTACTTCAGGTTCACCTACAGCACTCAGCCTAGGTCTCAGAGCACCTGCCTGCTGTACACCACACATCCAGCCATCTTTCGCTCTCACCAAGCTTTACTTCCTTTACTCTGTGCTTAGATGTTCAACTCAAACAGTGCAATACAGTATAGCTGCAAAATAGTAAGTGAGTTTCTAAAACCATTTCATTTAGAATCCTTTTTCCTTCTGTAGTTTCACAAATTACATGTCGATGAAACCATTTTGAGCAGTTTGGGTGTCCTGCATGCTGGTTTTAATTTCTCACTTCAAATTTTTCAATTCAATTTTTATGAAGTATTGGAAATGGTATAAAAATACCAAGAAACAATCTTGCTTGACACTAAAAAAATTGTAAATGTCAAACAAAAACCTTAACTGTTTTGAAATTTTAGACAGCCAAGCTTAAGAAGTTCTACTAAAATAATTTACAGTCATTATTGCTACACGCAGATGGAACAAGCTTCAATAAAGTACCACCACCTTACAGAGCTGAAGTTACCGTGACACAAATTCATCTGAATTAACCATCAGATCCTTAATCCTCCATATCATCTCCTACTTAATTTTGCAATCATTGCCACCATTTCTGTGCAAAGCCCGGTGTATGCATGAGCCTTTGAAAAATCTGGGCCTACTTTTTTTCTGAAAACAGTACTTTTGAAGGTTTCTACCATCTGCATTCAGATAGTGAGGAAGAAGCGTAATACAGCACAAGGCTTCCTGGAGCCACTACATTCTCTAAACAAACCACATATAAAGTAGGGGGGTTTGGTATTGACATCACTGATGAGACACTGTTAGACCCTGCTGCGCTGTGCCTCGGCCCAACGACACAAAAGGCATCCTAGGTCCCACGCTTGCCACCAGAGAGGAGGGAATGCAAACGGCCAGAGGCACAGGCAGGAAACGCCATCGGTAAACGTGAGAAAGGCTGCACCACCGCAGCGAGCGCTGGCGGAATCGTCGCAGTCAAACTTCCTAAGCTTCACAACAACAGAGTGTTTTAATGAGGGATTCAGGGGAGGAGTTTTGTAGACCTGATGGCAACGAACGGCACGGACCGAAGCAGGCAGTGCCTCTCAACTTACGCAGGCCAACGACGGGAGCTGGCAGCACCAGCCAGCTGCAGTAGTTTCCAGTACCGTGACACTGAGCAAGAGATGTTCGGTGAGTTAAGTGCTACCTGCAGAAGCCCAAAAGCAAACGCTATGCTTGAAGCAACAAAGAAGCACCTAGAAAGATGCAAAGGGATGATGTGAGCGTAATAGAAACAAATACGAAAACTACACAAACAATTGTCAGGAAGATTTTCTTCGAGACCACTCTAACTGAATAAGCACAACAAGAAGGCATTGAACAAAGCCAGAGAAAATACCCTCAAAGTAATTGAGACTGACAGCAGAGAGACGGAGGAGTTTTAGCCCGTAACTTAGAGATGTTACACAAGTTTCAAGAGGTACACGAACACACTGAAGGACACATCAAAGAAACAACTGAAATTCAGAGAAAGAGTATAGAAATGCCAAGAGAACAAAATTGAAAAAGCAGAAGCAATACAGGATAGAGTAATGATGCTGAACTCCTAGCGGGAGATGTCGCTTGGGTTTCGCCAATATTCAGCACTGTAACAGCAAGAAAGCAAATCACAAACAGCTCAGGATGCAATTGGAAAAGAAAAAGCAACCAATGAACCTCAATTAGAGTTTTAAACAAGTTAGTTTGAATACTAGGGAAGAAAGCAAAGAGCACATCACAGACTAAACTGTCCTGGCGAGAAGCAGCTGGGGTACCAGCGCGCTAGTCTTCATCTCCAGAGGTAAAGTGAAGATGGGATGATAACTCAGGAAAAATGTCATGTTAAAAGTCTGATTTTTAAGAAATAAGTGACTGCAACATGCCTTTTTTTCCCCACCCGAGGGGTAGGATTCAGAGGAAGGTAGGAGACTAAAGAAAAAGGCTGGGAGAAAAATAAGAATTAACTTGAAAGGGAGGTAATTACTGAGATAAGCAGGTTAGAAAAGGAAAGATGAGATGAGAAACATCTACAACTGCAGCAAGAGAAGCAGGAGAGAAGCCTGGACAGACGCATGCTATGTTTTGTTACCATGCCCTTGGTATTTGTACACCGAAAGCACCCTAAGCTTACGTGATGTTTATAGTAAGGAAGCTTTAATGTTAACTTTCCTGGCGAGGCCGCAGCCCATGCGAGGACAGCAGTGCTGTATGCAAGCCCTCTGCAAGCCCTGCACCCTCTGTGATTCCAGTTACCTGATTTCCTGGACTATTTTTCTCAACTTCACATTATGCAAATCCTTTAGTCAAAACAGAAGAAGCTGCTGGCAAATAAAAAGAGCTGTTACATAGTGTTCTTCCACTCCCTTTGACCTCAAATTTACATGGAAAAGGGAAAAACTTCAGAAGCCTGCTGAATAGCCTAAAAAATTAAGAGTGCAGTTAATTTACTCCTTTACCCCCAAACTTAAAATATTTGACGGTAATTCTGTGGAAAACGGTTAAGTTTTCATATTTGCTCATATTGCAATACGTATGTCGTCTTTTCCATTTTAGGTCCTATTTCTGCAGGTCATTCTGCCTTTGACAGCCCTTCTGTCCACCCATGCGAATCTACCCGCAAAACAGGCTTTTGAGAAACAATGTAAAACTAAAAGATATCGCAGCTTTCCCAGTTCTTGGCAAGGCTCTTAGGAACGAAAGGAGGAAACGCAGAAGGGAAGGAAAAGCAGATGACAGAGGATGGAAAAAGGGTTGTTTTGTTTTGGTGTTTTTAAAAAAACAAAACCACACTAAGCCTCTTCCTTAGGCGCTCTTCTCTCATTAGCGTTTTCTGTCCTCTTTCTTCCCAAATGGTGATATTTAACGATTTCGGTACAAAAACAGTCTGAGGATGCTTCATGTAAACTCAGCAATAATCAGCCCCACGGCCAATAAACTCTTCACCCTCGTAGTTTATTTGCTGCTAAGCCTTGGCCTGCAGCCTTGGAATTTATTCTGCCTGCACTACAGCTATTTCCTTGTAAACAGGAAGCCCCCTCAAATTTGCATTACAGTAAACTCGGTTATTTCATTTAGTGTCAGCCTTATCTCAGAAAGATAAACCGGTGCCGACAGGTGTACCAGGCTCCAGCAAAGAGACAAACTGCAATGGGGGGTAAAACCTTTGTAATATTTCTTGAGGAGATAACGTCAGCAGCACAGGACTCCATCGCTGGGCAGTGGTTGCCCGCCAGAGATAAACCGACGGCGAACGCATTCCTGCGAGAAGGCGGCAGCAATAAGGCAGAGACATTTATTTTCAGGCGTGGATGTGATATTCCAGTGACCTTCCTGCTATCCGTCCCAGTGACGGCCAGGAGCCGAACACGACGATGGCTGCTCGCAGCCCGGCGCTACAAAGCTGTGCTCATGCTCCTCCGAGGAGCTGCTCTCACACACACACAGAAATAAAAAACAAAAATTTGGAAAAATTGTTTGATTTCAAACTCATACAAGACAGGACTTTGTGTGTTGTATTTTTTTTTTTGACTGTTACTATATCAACCTGCATTTAACCAGCCGATTTATATAATTTTAAATGAATCACTTTGCCAGTGATACAGAGTATTTAAGTATACCGAACATGCCATGTCTGTTTTAATGAGAGGGATCAAAAAAAACCCAACCAGAAACCAGCATGAAGACATCTGACACCAGAATAACGGTCACAATTTCCTACTGTATGAGGAAATCCCTGGTTTCAGTTAGAAGCTGAGAAGTTCAGTCATTTCAAGCAATCTAGAGCCGTTTGTGGTCCCCGGCTTAGGTAAGTCTCTGTTCTCATTTATGTCCACGCTTCCTCTCATTCATCTGCCGAGCTGTCTTACACGTCCCCCGTCCCACGGCACCCTGGCACCGCTGATAGCTGCTAACCTCTCCCTCGCTCGAGGCCTCTCGCCTTCTTCAGAGCGTGACACTCCGGGGGGGATGGCAAACAATCTTTTTTCCTTTAATATTTCATGTAATCTGCAAACAGGTTCTTCCACACGCAGCTCTAGGAGGGAGGCATTGCAGCCACCTAACCCTTCACCTTTCCTCCTACTCTGCCAAACTTGCTCCTGCACCTGGCTGCCGTTTCCCCACCCCACCGAGCCGAACGCGGGTGAACCATCTCTCCGAGCTCAGGGAAACTACCAAACATCGACAAAATGCAAATCCTGGAGAAGGAGAGCAGCACACCGCAGGTTCTTCAGGCCTCGTGCTGTGCTACGAGGCTTGCGCCGCGCTTTGCACAAGGGGATTTCGGTCCCGGCAGCAGCTTTCGAGCCTCCCCACAAGCACCAACAGTGCTGTTATTTCTCGGGGCGTTGGAAGGACCCCTGCCCTGCACGCCCTCCGCGTCCCCACCTTCCACCTCCCCAGAGGGGTCACGTCCCTGTTGCAAACAGGCAGCACCGCTGCACATCACTAAGGACAGTAACAGACGCAACCAAAGCACCGATAAACGTAAAGCTGCCAGCGCTCCCAGTAAAGCACACTGCACCTCACTTGAGCCTAAATTTTACAGATATTTTTATAAGCATTTACACATACCAGGAGAAAAACAGGCACCTTCGTCTGTCCAGCAAGCCATCCTCAACTGGACCTTAAAAACGACTGCCAAACTTCTTTATCTGAGCTTTCACTGCCTCTGCAAGGGGGATTGACATGGGCTGGGCACCCCCGTGCCCCTCACCTTCCCTGCTCTGCAGCCTCACGGCGCTACCCAGAATTCACGCATAAAGGCAGAAAAACGAGCGAACAAGTGAGAAGAGGGCTTCAGCGATCTCTCGCTCACGGCAGGCAGCGAGGCTAGGCCACCGGTAGGCTTGCAAACTGCCTACACATCTTGCAGTAAATTTTGGTTTAGATTTTTTTTTCTGTTGCAATATTTTGTTTGCTGGCTAAATCTTCATTTTATATATAGACACAAGAGGCATGAAAGAGAGGGAAAGCTTACTTTTCATTTCAGCACTAAATAAGTAAGCGATGCTCAGGTGATTTTATAACACATGCATAACCAGGGACTGTCATTCAAAAGAAAAGCTGCTTTTACCACCGAACGCCAAGAAAACGACCTCAGCTATGTCAAGGCACCCGTCTGCTCACCCGGTGAGACCCGTGGAAGCCCACGGCGAGGGAGCCGGCCGCCAGCCCGAGACCTGCTCTAGTTCATTGCTGTACAGCACCTCTGCTCCATCAGCTGCTCGCCAAGAGAAAACCTCGCTCCCAAGTCTGTCCTCCCTCCCCGCATCTCCCTGCTCTGTTGTCAAACCCCCTGAAGCATCACCAAAAAAGAGCTCTGCAGAATAAAACAGTGAGAATGATTCAGTTTGGGTTTACCATTTTATTTAGCTCACCGCTTCAAGAATCCCTCACCCACTGGATGAAGCATCAAGTTTAGGACCAAATAAACACCCGAACCGTGGTGGTTTGTTTTTTTTTTTTTTCCCCGGGAGAAGCGGGCTTCTCCGCATCTCTCCCCACCGAGAAACGCCTGCAGAAGTTGTTTCAAATAAACGCATCCCCCCGACCCCACCGCTGGCTGCGGGCGCTGCGCCGCCAGCCCGCCCCGACCCGACCCGCCCGCACCCCGGGGGCCGCGGGGGGCCCGGGCGCGGCGGGAGGCCCCGCCGCCGCCAGACCGTTACGTTCAGCACCGCGGAGGGGCAGGGAGCGGGGGGGCCGCCGGGCAGGGGCCGCGGCCGGGCAGGGGCGGCCGGGCCGGGCCGGGCCGGGGCGGGCGGTACCTGGGCTCGGGCAGGGTGATCTTCTTGCTGGCCCTGGCCGCCGGGGTGCTCTTGCTCTTCTCCATCGCCATCAGGTAGCTGACATCGGCCAGCACCGCCTCCAGGTCCGCCATGTTCCCGCTCCCGCCGCCGGGCTGCAGATGGAGGCTCCGCCGGGGGCAGCCGCCCCCGAGGCGGGGGGTTGGCGGCGGGCGGGCGAGGCGGGCGGCGGCGGCTCCCCCTCCGCCGGTGCCGCCGAGCGCCTCCCGGGTGCGCGGCTGCGTGTGTGCGGTGCGTGTGTGTGTGCGAGCGAGCGCGGGGGAGCAGCGGCCGCCTCCCCGCCCTCCGCGCCCGGGGCTCGCCGCCGGCCCTGCGCCCTCAGCCCGCGGCCGCCGCGGCGGGCGGGCGGGAACCCCCCCCCCGCGGCCCTGCGCCGCCCCCGCCGGGCCGGGCCGGGCCGCAGCGCCCCCCGCCCGCGCCGCCCCTCAGCGCTCGCCCGCCCCCGCCGGGCCCATGGCGGCGGCAGGGCGGCCCGGCGCGGCCCCCGCGGCTCGCAGCCTACGCGGCCCCCGCGGCGCCGGGCGGGCAGGTCCGAGAGCGGCCGCGGGGCTCGGCGGCCACGGGCGGGCGGCGCGGCCGCAGGGGCTGCCCGGCGGCGGCGCGGCGTTGGGGGCTGCGGCGCGGCGGCGCTTGCAAAAATCCGGACCTGGATTCGGCCGCCGGCGCGGCGGGGCCGGAGCTGGGGCGGGAGGGGGGGAGCCGCCGGGGCCGCCCGCGGGGATCCCGGGGAGGGGGCGGCCGCCGTCGCTGCCGGGGTCCGCCCGGCCCCGGGGGGCTTCGGCGCCCGCGGGCTGGCGGCATCGCCCCCCCGCCGCAGGTGAGGGCGGCCGCCCGCTGCCCCCGGGGAAGCGGCGAGGCCGGGGCCGGCTGCGGTGCTGCGGTGGGGGAGGCGGAGAGCGAAGCCCCCGGCACTGTGGGTTTATGTATCTTCAGCAATGGAGGAGGCGAGCGCGGGGCCCTCGCCGTTTATCCCTCTGGGACGTGGCCTGGGGGACGCGGGTGCTCCCCGGGACGCCCACGCCTCGGCCCCGCTGACGGCAAGGGCAGCGCGAAAGCCAAAGCCGGCCTGGTGCGGCACGCATCTGCGGTGCTGCCAGCCACGCCGGGCACAGGGCCGCGATGGCCTGCCCGCTTCTGAGCCCCAGCACCAGGCCGGACGCGTAGCTTTAAAATTAATCTCCTCGTAGTTTATTGACACATGATGTGCATAAGAAAAATGGGCTATAAATGAATGCATCTGTGTGAAAATGCGTTACTGCTCACTGAAACTCTTTTGCTGGCAAATAACGGTGTGAAACAAGGCTGCATGCTGAACCCAAGGGGCTAGCTGTGCCCGTCTGCCGTCTGGGTGCTCCCGCGTGTCCTCGGGCACCGCGGGGCTCCGAGCAGAGCTCCGCACTCTCATTCCTGGTTAAAAATGTAGTAGTAGCTCTATTGCAGCCAAGCAGATATGCAGATTTCAACTTCTTTCTTCTGAATTTCGTCAAATATGTCATAAATAATTGGCTCAATGAAAGGCTAAGTCAATGACAAGTCTGAAGTTTAAAACCCAGCTTGTTTTGAGCTCTTTTCAAGTGCCGCCACTCCTCCTTCCTACATCTTTGTGAAAGTTAATGATCTGATTAAAGCTAGGTAGAGTATACAGCTGGGAGGATTTCACCGTGCGGCTCATTATGAACCGTCTGAGAACCCGCTTTTTGTTGAAAATGTTAATTTAAACCAACACTTTTCACCGGAACAGATCTGCTGGGGAAGGTTTCTCCTCTGCCGGTGAAGTTGCTGGTCGCCACGGAGCAGTGCGGAGGCTTGGGGTGCTCAAGCGAGAGGTGGAAGGGAGCAGAGGAGGACCTGGGGCAGGTCCTTCTTGGAAGCTCAGCATAAAGTTTCCCGCCAGCCCTGTTTAAAGTTTTCACTGAGCCGAGCTACCAGATGGAAAGGGATATTTTTATTTTCATAAATCCGCCGGGCTGGCAGCGAACGCTGGGTCTGGCTTGTGGGCCGTGCTGTGGTTCCCATCACTGCTCGGGCTCAGTCCAGACCCGGGTCTCCCGCCCCAAAGCTTATTGTGGTGGCTCTGCATGGGCTGTCCTTTTGCAGGGGTCCTGATGGGAGAGACCTGGGTGCGGTGCTCCGGATGCTTTCCGGGGTACCTCTCCCCCAGCCTGGCAGAGCAGTCTCGCTCGATCCTCCGCACGGGAGGGGTCCTGGTGCTCTCTGTGCACCTACAGCTGTGCACCCTCAACAACACTTGCAGAATTATTGTTTAGTTGGTTGTAAATACACAAGTACACATGATGCCCTGTGCTGTAGCGCATATGAGAACGGCTGGCGTTGTCTAATGATGGGTCCAAAACTGTTTGGCTCCACTGCTATAAGGAATATTCTAATTTGTTTAACCAGGAGTAAACATTTGTCACCCTTACCACGTCCTTAGCCTGGTTACGTGAGCGGACACGTACATTTTGCTGGCTCTTCCAAGGGGATGGCCAAGTTGCAGCTCCTGCAGCCCCTCTGTCCCTCGCCACTCACAGATATTTCCATGGAGAGAACTGGTTTTCATTTCCCGAAATGTGAACATGCAGAAGAAGCAACAGCACTGCAGGGAGGTTGTCAGCGCTGACCTGATAGCGTTGCTAACCACCACCATCCCGATGCAACTGCACCGAGGGGAGGAGAAAGCAAACAGAAACCCATTACTGCCCGCCTAGCGCTGCCTCGCCGAAGAAGGCCCTTTTGTTTTCTAAAATATCGAAATGACTTTACAGTGATGGTGATTGCAGTAATGGCCATGAAAACGCCACTTAGGATTCATAATGCTCTCCTTTTTATTCCTGTGCCATGTTTTCGCCATTATCATCTGGATGTTATTGTAATGTACACTTCAAAGACATTCTTGATGACAATTTCTAGGAAGTCATGTTTGGTGATGGCTAATACAGAAACCCGGTTAAGAAACTTGTTCTCTTCTTTCTGCTTTTGTGTTTCCATTGGTGCTAGCTGGCATGGCAGCAGTCACCGGCACCAAAACCGTGGTGGGTCATAAGAAAAGGCGTTCTCTTCACCATTTCTTTAAAAAGTGTATTTGCAATGCAGTCAGAGGTGGTGGCAGGACCCGTAGCCACCCCCGTGCGCTAGCCGGTGAGGGCGGCACGCTGCTGGCTAGCAGCGTTCAGGCTTCCCTTCGTGCACCCAGCCGGAGCTGTGCTGCACCAGCACGGGGGCAGGGGAGGTCTGTTTGGTAACTGTCACCTCTAGCAGCGTGTAAACCTCACGCATTTTACATTTTCACATTCAGAGGTTTTGAAGGTCACTTGGGTGGGCGGCTTTTATTTATGGAGTGGAAGCAAACCTGATTTTTTTTCCTGAAGCTGAAGCGAGCAGAACAGGTAGCGCTAGCATCCGTGGCAGGGAAATTCCGCTCACCAAGTGCAAGTCTGCAGCTTTTCTTAGCATTTGTTTGTATCCCGGGCTTAGTGTTTGTCTGTATTGTATGTGGCATTTGCTTTTTGCGTGTGTGTTGTTTTATGCATTGTGTGTTGGATTCGGTGTTTGTATGTGGTGTTTCTGTCTGTTTATAAACAGCGCTCTGGGCCCCTGGGTGTTCCCCTAGGTAAAGGAAACCCTCAACTCATCGATGCCAGGGTTAGCAGAGGTCAGAATATGATACACTCGCGCACGCTCTGAATGCATTTAAGCATCTCCTGACATTTCTGTGAATGCTGACTGATACTGTTCAATCAATTTAAACGTGTCTCGAGGACTGTCTGGGCTTGAGCGCAGGGCTTTGCGTGCATCCATTGCAGAGCCAAGAAACCCTGCCTCCTCTCTGGTGTTCCTTCCTTCCGAGGAGTGTTTCTCCTACCATCTGTATAAGATTTAAATGTTTAATTTTGCACTGCTCTGCTTCACAGGATGGCAGATGATATTACAGAGATTTATTATTTAAAGTAGATTTATTTATTTAAAGTAGATTTATTAGTGGGCCCTGTACTAACACCATCCCATCAAGATAATGGTGCAAAATGGCACACCAGGACGGAGGTGTGTTTGTCCTGCTGCCCTCGAACCTGTGGCAAATCTGATAACAAATAAGATCTCTGCTGCTCTGCCTGGCTAATGCCAACAATATACCTCTCGAGGGGAATGTTCACATAGAAGATTATAAAATGCTATTTTTTAAATATTTCTAATCTATTAGCAGAAACGCACATAGTTTGAGATTAAGAGCATTAAGCAGTGTTTAGCTCAGTTCCCTCCATGGGATGCTGCTGTCTACAGAGAGAGCAAGCCAATGGCCAGAAACCCGCTGCGTTCCTTGCTCCTCCTCAGCAGCACTGGTAGAGGTTAATATATTTATTGGGGATGGATCCCGACGGGATCTTACTCTCCGTGGCTTGTTTGTGTAATAGCCAAGCAGAGAGGTTACGTTTTGCTGCTTCCTCTACTTCTGGCAGTATTATCTGGGGTGCAAGCGTGTGCTTGGCTGAAGGGGAGAGGGCAGAAATCCCTTCCCCACACCGCCTCCACTGCGCTCCTCTCGCCGAAGAGTTTTAAATCAGCTTCCGACCGCAGGGTTACCTGGAGGTAAAGCACAGGAGCAGGAGCTCCTGCTTAATGAGGTTGTGTGAGGATTCATTAGTAAGCAATGGTAAAGTGCCCAGAGGACAGTAAGAGAGAAATAAATGCAAACTATTCTTAGTAAAAATCAGGCAATGTAAGCCCTCCTCAGTCTGCTGCGTTTTCCTGATCTTGCCCTACAGCAGAGACAAGAAGGTGCAGAGAGTCACCGCTGCCGCGCTCGGCCATGCGGGACACGGCAGAGAGGGACATTTTTAGCCTGGTGCCCAAGGAAACAGCCTCATGCTGTCCCCTTTGCCTGTCGGGCTTCTCGGGTTCGCTGGGCTCCGGGGTGGCTTTGGCCCCTCTCCCCATCCACACGGCGCGGAGCAGGGCGGGAGGCACATCCAGGCCCAGCGCAGGGGCATTCCTCTGCAGCATCCGCGCTGAGACTGAAGCAGCATGCCATCTCCTTAATGCTACGCTAATAAGCAGTGAGCGGCAATATGGAAAACAAATAGAGTAATTAATGGCCATTTCTGCTGCTGCCTTTATTCACTGACTATTCCAGTAGGAGCAATTTTACAGAAGACAGCCTCTGCCTTCGCAGTGCCGTTGCATTAGGCACCCTGAATCTCGGGAGAGGAATGAGCGCTGCAGCTCTGGCCTCCTGGAGAAGCACAATGGCTCCTCTGCATCTCTACAAATTCCTCCAGTTTTTTCCTGAATACTCTTAACAAAGGTACTTCAACCACTTCTGATAGGTAAAGTGTTCAAAATAGTTCATCATCATCACGTTCCTTTTTGTAACTAGCTGACGTGATGATGAGGCTAAGTTTTCATTAGGAAACAAAAGGTAATTAAATTAGAAAAAATATTATTCACCATCAAACATTTGTACTTGAATAGTCTGACTAGTAATAATAACGTCCTCTGGGGACAGAGATAAGACCAGAGTTGAAAGTCATGCAATGTCTTAAGTCTTACATGAGAAAACACAGGCACAAGAGGTAAGGGTACTTCAGTTTGCAGTTGCATCACACTGTTTCTCTCACCACTATAATAAAAATATATTTCAGACGTTTTCCTCTCCACATTTTCTTAAACTGACATGCCACATAAAAACGTCCTGTTTGCTGTCTCTCTCCTTCCTCGGTCCGTGCCTTGCCAGGCTGCCGGTTCCTTATCCGAGGCTGCTGTTTTCCCCACGGCTGCTCGAGACCCGGGCAGATGTGCCCCAGGTGTGCTCACAGAGTCTTCTGCGATTTTTTAAATTTCCAAATGGTCCCGTGGGGGCCATTTAGAAGAGTCTCAAGGTCTGCCGCAGGGACAGCGGGTCGAGGAGGCTGCGCCGAGGACGGCAGGAAATCTCGTCCTCTCTGCTCTGCGCAGTGGCAGCGCCTGGCTGGGCTCCTGGCTTGGCTTAATACTCCAGGAGGAAATATGTGCTCCTTTGAAATTGACTGAAATTATTTTAGCAGTATTTTTTTATCAAAATAAATTGTGAAGAATTAGCGAATGTAATTCGGATGACGGTAACATCAGAATGCATTCTTCTGGCCCCTCGCTAATTCAATTGCCAGCCACACAGGACATTCTCCAGTACAGATCATCTCATAAAAACTGGGCCCAAATCCTGGGCAGATATTGATTTATCATAGAATCATAGAATTGTTTAGGTTGGAAAAGACCTTTAAGATCATCAAGTCCAGACGTTAACCCAGCACTGCCAAGGCCACCACTAACCCATGTCCCTAAGCACCACATCTCCCCGGCTTTTAAATACCTCCAGGGATGGGGACTCAGCCACTTCCCTGGGCAGCCTGTGCTGCCTGACCACCCTTTGGTTAGCCTTATGTGGCTACATTGGCTTTGGTGGGCCAATACTGATGGCACCCCAGACATCTGGCCCTCACTGGACCTCCTGCTGCTCTGGTTTAACCGGGCTCACTCCCTAAAGGCAAAGAGCACCCTGGTCCAGGAGCTGATGGCTTACGATGGATTTACTGTAGGCCTGATCCAGCTCATCTCGACATCCGTGGGAGGCACCAGCCTGACTTTCGCAGGCTTGCCAAACAGCCCACGTGTGTTCAATGAGCAACGCAGGGACCCATCCTGCCCAAACTCCACCCCAGAGGCTGCGGGAAGGAAAAAATATCTTCTGAAACTGTCGTGCTGTCCATGCTGCTGGCAAGCAGAGCGTGCACCTCTCTGAGCATCCAGCATGGCACATATCCTGCTGGGCCTTCAGGAGTGCCCTTACTCCAGGGCACAGCTGGACACCAGTGACAACCGCTCTGATTTGTTGTTCTGCCCGTTCAGGGGGGAATTAAAAAAAGCCAGAAAGGATCCTCTGCAAATTCCCTTTTTTCTCCCCAAAAGAATGGTCCACGTACGTCAGCGCTAATTCTGGTAATAATCCTTTTCTGTAACAGGCTGACAGCTACTAATGTCAGGTACTGTCTGGGCTGCAAGGCAATATTCTATTCTACATCTGTCATAAATGGGGATCATGGCTTTTGAACCAGAATAGGACAACTCTGTGAAATGCTACAATTCAGATCCTGCTGGCGTGCAACCCACCACAACCCCAGACGCTTTTTTCCTAGGAGTGCTTTTGTAGCACAGGTGTGTTCTGTATTCCCAGCCTGCACAGTCTCAGTGAGCTGGCCCCTTTACCCATCGGCTGGGCTGACACTTTGGCAGTATTGCTCTCTTTAATAGCCATTAATGGTCATTAATAGCAAGAGTAAACATCTATTTTGTGACTGAGTCCAAATGCCCCACTGCAGATGAGCTGCTGCGCTGATGGTTTATGCACCATGAGCTGGGGAGGCCCATCATGTACCTGGAGCCCTACAAATCTTTTAACATATTATGGATGTCAGGCAAAGTCGTCAGACAGCAACCCAAAACCAAGAAGCATCCCAGTCAGTTCCACCCTCTCTCCAGTCTGTCCCAGTTTGATAGAAGCCAGCTGAAATCCTGCCTGCTCTTCACATGAGCTACCAGGAGCTGGAAGCCTCTGAGGGACACCTTGCCTGTTGGTTTCGGGATTGCTGTCCAAAGGAAGAATTTTACTTTGGGGGTTACTCACAGAAACGCTGGTTTTGGGCCTCCTCGTCCAGATCACGCTGCTCTTCCAGATTGTTGTGCGTTGAGCCCTTCGTCTGGACCAGGCAATCAGACCAAATCCCCAAAATGCTCCAGCTCAAGTGTTGACTGTTGAAACCTTGAACAATTAATTTCACAAAGTTAATCTGCAGGTCCAAAATTACATACACATGTGATTTCTTCATTTTGAATGATAAAAATATTCCAATATTTCAGTGTCAGCTAGTGGGCAACCTAGGGCCAGCGAGCGGTAAAAGACACAAGTTCAGTTTTCAGCCATCTTTTACTGTACCAGTGATTTAAAAATGAACTTTCAAAAAGCATAAACAAATTTTCATGTGATGCAGGAATTCCTGCATTATTAAGATATTTTGAAAAATGGCTGAAGACAAAGTGATCAAATTTAAGCAGTTCAAACTCACAAAGAGACATTTTTTAAAAAAGAAGGGCTCTCTCTCTCTCTTTATATAAGCACACAGTTCCCTCCTCTGGAATGACTCTTGATTTTTAAGACAGTCTCTACTATTTATTTCCCTTCACTTCCTTTCAGTGAAGGAATGGAAGCAGACAGAAATGAAAACACGGAATGTTGTGAAGAATACATAGAGATTTCAAACACAAACTAAAATTGATAGTGGGTGCCCGTTCACTGACACTGAAGTTCCTGCAGGAGAACACGGGCTGAACGGGAACAAGAAGGGTTTCTCAGGCTTGGGTGCAAATCAATAGCGAAATGGCCCAGAGACAAACAGGGCTCCGGTTCCCTGCCTGCCCTGGTTCGGCTCCCTCTGCTCCAACTCCGACCTGGAGCTCGGGTGTGATTTCCCACCGCTCCCACAGGTATCATCTCCATTGCTGAGCAATGAAATCAGCCCTTCCTTTGCCCAGCAAATAACAGGGACCAGCTCCAACAAGGCACAGGGAAAAGCCAAAACACCTGAGCAGCTACTACCATGGCCTGGATCCCTCCTGGAAGCGGGGCTTGTAGATGACTTCAACACATGTTGGTTTTGTCCTCCGGCTGAATGGAAAAAAACCAGCCTGAGGGATGGGAGAGCCAGCTCCCACTCATCTCCAAAGATGCAGGGCGCTCTGCTTTCCCCAGGACGTGATTCTGGTGGTGAGGCAGGCTGGCATAAACCTGTCATGGAAAGGGTGGGCTACGATCAGGGCCGAGGACCTGAGGGGTTCCCAGGGACCAGTGGCCTGACCGAAATTGCAGCACTCCCTGTGCTGGATTCCCTACAGCAGCAGATCACACTTGTTTGCTTATATTGAGAACCAGAGGTCATTGAGTGGCTTCTCAGCAGAGGGTTCAAATCCAAGCCTTATGGGCTGAGCCAAATCATTTACTGGGAAGAAGAGTTATTAAAGACAATTTATTTATTTACTTATAACTGAGCTGTAAATGGAGAGTTAACAGGGACATTTGTGTGCTGAAAAGTGCCCTCACCTGAGGCCACCCGCAGAGGTCAAATGTAAAAACGATCTCAGCACCTGAACGACCACTGCTAGCTCCACAGGCACGGCAAAAAAATAAAGCTTTTCTTTGGAAACATGAGTGCCAGACAACCTCTCCCTCCCAGCTGCGCCATGCACCCACTGCTGTGCAAAGCCAGCGGTCCCTTCCCATGGGCCGTATTTTTGCTGTCCCTACAACCCGCAGCCCGATGCTCTCGCACTGCTGCCGGCGCTGGCTGTGACCTCTTCGCAGTACGCACAGGGATGTCACTAAAACTGAGCATGGTGATGAAACAGCTTTCTTCCCTGCCATGCACACATCTAAAAAAAGACACGTGCCTCTGACCTGGCCAATGCAAACATAGAAAGCGCAGGAGCAGCATCCCCCGTGCAGAGCAGCTGCTGGACGAGCCAGGGCTGCAGAGCAGCTGCTGGACGAGCCAGGGCTGCAGAGCCGGCATCACTGCGCCAAAACCAGCCCAGCCCAGGGTAACCAGCTGAGGCACAGGAATGGTACTGGTGGCACTAAAACACCCACTGCTGCTGCTGCAGGAGAAAGGCTGACCCAGGGATCCAGACTAATCCCCAGCCCTGATTCTGTTCCTTAAGCAGCATCACCTGGTGCCACTTGCACCCACCCTGTGTCCTCTGCAAGGGGGGCTGCCCTGCATGAATTGTCACGGGGCAGGAGAAGGAGAAGTTTGAGCCATTTTTACACCTAAATCTCCATTCTTGATTCTCCATACAGCTCGGTCACAACATGGACATAGCATCTCGCTCAGACCTTGCTGGAGAGGCTCGTTGCAGCCCTGTCCATGGGGTTAGAGGTGTCTGATGAGAGCCGAGAGAGGTGGGGCAGTGACCCCCACAGACCCCCCCCCCCGTCCTGGGGGTGCGGAGGACCCCCCCTGGATTCCTCCACTGGTGCCATCCTTTGCCCAGCTCAGAACTGACCTGTCTTCAAGAACTCCCTGATTTAAAAACAACAGCGTACGTTGTTATAGTTTAAAGCAAAAAAACCCAATGGGGACCGTAACAGCAAATGTCTTAAAGCCCTAAAAAGAGTCCCCCTTCAGCACTATACGGGAGAGCTAATATCAGCTGGCATTAAAGAAGCATTTTCCCTGTACAGACTGATTAGACAAACAGATGTCAAGAGGGAACCATTGAGCATTCACTGTTCCATGGTCTGGCTTGAATATAACTTGATAAAGGAAAAAAAAATCAATAATTGACTAATTTAGCTATAAATTTTGAGGGACAGAAGGAGAAAAACCGACAACTGTGCAGATATTGAAATGGCAGAAGTTAATTCAGATTCTGTCACAACATCTTATGGAAGGTAAATCATGCAGTACTGAAAATAAAAGCCCTCATCTCCAGCGTGGTTTTGCTGCCCGTTGCAGGAGTATATCAGAAGGACGCAATTAACTCTGGCAGGCAGTGGGAGGGCGCGGGGCTTGCTCCGACGGCGGCAGCCCCGGGGCGATGCCAAACGCACCAGGCGCGGTGGGAGCAGGTTGGCAGCCGGAGGGTGCGGGGCTCCAGCGCCGCTTTGCTGAAATTCCCCCGGAGTGCCAGCGAGGCTGCCTGCGACGAGCCAGCCAAGCCAGCCTGCTAGAAAACCTTTAAAATATGCTCCTTGGAAACAATTCTAGTTATGTGGGAAATGCTTTCTAGTTATTTCTCTTCCCTAGCTTATTGTACTCAAAGTCTATTTGCACACAAATTGGCATTTGCTGCCCTGGCTGATCATTCACCCGAATCCAATATTACACGTCTGGTCTCCGAGCTGGCCCTAGGCACCTGATGTCACCGCAGACAACAGCAGTGTCAGCTGGGAGGTGCACGGTGGCAGAAGCCGAAGTCGTGGTCCCCCATGGCCGAGCCCTCCCCGAGCCGGTGCATCCCCCGGTGCTGGGTGAGCGCGGGATGGCTCTGCTGCGCTCTGACATCAGAAGCTACGCGGCACCAAGAGCCAGGCATCAGCGTCTCACCCAGGACCGCGATGCGGAGCTCCGGTGCCAGCACACATGCCTCCAGCAGCGCTGCACTCAGGATGCCCCCTTTCCTCCAGCCTGGCAGCTCGGGCTTGGTCTGGGCAGAGCAGAGCCAAGGTGGGCGGCTCAGCATCCCCCTGGCACACACAGCCCCGGGTGCTGCTGGCTTGGCCCTGCTCAGCCGCTGCCCTCGCTGCTCATCCACTGACGTCTTGCTGGAGGCAAGAGCCTCCTGGCCAGCGGGAGGGAATGCCTTCTGCCTGCAGCACCAGCCACCGTGCCCACAAATAAGGAGGTGTGGAAGGAGGCTCATCTCCATCGGCTGCGGATGGAGGAAGCAGGACACGGGGGAAAGCCAGGCTGCCCCAGCCTCCTGCTCCTCACTGCCTGTGTCCCAGCCCTCCTTTCCCCCTACCTGGATGTTGTGTTTAAAACCTACATGGGAAAAGTCCTCCCTCCGAGCCTGCTGAGGAAACCAGAAGGGAAATCATGCCGTTCTGCCTGAGCCAGCCATTATGCTGTTAATTTTTCTACTTGGCTGCATCGCTCTCTATTTCAGTGAGAGAAAACAACTCTTTCTGCAAAACAAAACCAACCTGGTGCTTTCCGTGTCCCATGACAGCACAGCGGTGCTGTGGGCTGCTCCTCCACTTCGGTCACCTCGCTCCAGGGCACCCCAGGTGCTGCGGATCGAGTCCTCGTGCAGGCAAACCCCACCAGAAACACAGGGTGAAGCAGCAGGAATTCACTGCCAGCTTGTGAACAAAATGGCATGGAGTTTATTTGTACTTCTATCACATCAAAGGGGCCCTTGTTTGAATTCTTCTCCCTTTAGCCTGGAGGAGAAGAAGGGGAAAGATTGGTTCCTATTAATAGCCTTGCATCCCACAAGATCCAAGCCTTGCAAGAAGCCATGAAAGACTGCGGCATCTGATTCTCTGAATAAATGAGGTAATTTTGGAAGAAGTGTGTGCTCAGCAGCCTTAATTACTGCCTTCTCCAGTTTGGTAGGAGATGACAGTGATAACTTACTTCGGTGTTGGTAGCGCCCAGGTCCCGGGGGAGCTGCGCAGTGCCGCTGTGCCCGGCACGGGCGGGTGTGCTGCCTTTTCCCAAAATTTCCCGATTTTGCAGCAAACATCCCCAGGACTGGCATGGAGCGAGGGGAGCGAGTGCCCCAGCAGGCTGCTGGGCCGTCAAAGGTGGGGCACAGCTCACTGCAGGGACGCCGGGGGACTGGTGGCAGGGCAAGGGGATGCTCGGGAAATCGTCTGTACTGGGGAAAGAGCCAGCAGGGAGCAAGACCGTGCGGTGTGGCTCCAGTCCTGCACCTTAACAAGGCAAAGCCACTGGGGACCTCCCTGCTGCGGGGAAGGGCCAGGGGCTGCGGGCGGGCTGGCCATTTTGGGGACATCTGCTGCCCATCAGCAGGCAGCTGACATCATCCCATAAGAGGATTTTTCTCTCGTCGGCTGTAGGGTGGCGTGAAGGGGCATCCCGCTATATCAGCTGTGGTTAAAGCCCACGGGTGCACTGTCCATGGGCACCTGCCTCGGATTAGCAGGAGAGCAGGGAGGGATCTGCCCCTGCTCCGCAGCGCACGCCCTGGGAACACACAGAATTATGTCAGCTTTCCCTTAAGCAGATTTTCAGGCTTTAGGTGCCAGGTTTAATCCAGACACCAAAGGTATGTGTGGCAGCGGGTGTCTCTGACAGGCAGCGATGGCTGCATCGTCACCCGACACACGGATGCTGGAGGCCAGGTTGCCCTTTGCATGCCAGGCATGAGGCCACCAGAGCTTCTGGCCATGCTGTCCCAGGGACACTGGTTCTGCCCTCATGCCGGCACCCAAGTCTGTGGCCACCTGGTCAGGAGCAATGCCACAGGAAAGGTCCACGGGGGAAAGGAGCCCACGATCGCCATGGTACGAAGCTGTGCTCCTGCTGCGCTGTGCCTAACAATGAAGCAGAAGGATTTGCAGGACCATAACCCATCCTATCTGCGGTCCCCATATGCCAAACGTTTAATCTACCCTCTCGGTGCCCTTGTAAAGCAAACCAGCAAATTATCTTCATTTCACAGCTGAGGAAACGCGGTTCCAATGAGGCCGCCTTGCCCAGGGGCGCGCGGGAGCCTGTTCTTGGATGGGGTCCATGGGCACATTCGGGCGGATAGCTGCAACATCCCAAAGACAACCTGCCCGGAAAAAAGGGACAATTCACAGAGAGATTTGCATGTCAAAAAAGCACAGCCAATAAACTGTCAGTGACCTCAAAAGCATCTTTCTGCTAAAATGTGTTCACATGGCTTTAGCGTCTTTAGCTCATCTTGACCTGCGGCACTGGTGAAAAGCACCTGTCCTACAGGACAATTGAGGTTGTCCTCTAAGAGAAGCAGTCATTACCATGCACCATACTAAGAGCAAATCAAACCCAGATGGGATGTAGAAAAGATACTTGTTCCAATTAAACACTAAAAGCAATGAGCTCCTTTCTGCTTGGGTAGGGCAGAGAAGGACTAAATGCCTCTAAACTGCACACAGGAAAATGCAAGCTATTAATTACTGTTGTTGTGTAGGCGCAAGCATCACAAACTCAGCAAATAACACCTTTCGTGTCGCTTTCTCTGTGTGAGAGCTACAGCGTGGCAGGCACGTTGCACACAACAGGTGTAACAGAGTGCTTAAACCAGGCATTGCAATCACGTATGCTCACATTTCTCATCCAGCCAGGCTGTTATAAGAGAAGTGGGGCTAATGCAGGTACCAAAATGCCGTTACTGTGGCAAGGGAAAGGCAGCGTGTGGCCCTTCTGCAGCCCTCGTGCTGGCATCCCTGCAGCGGCCACCATCGCTGCAGGAGGAGAGCTGCTGTCCTTCAGACACCAGATCAGTGTCGAAAGGGACTTTAACAGTTAAAGCGTCCTACTTCCCCATTCAGTACGGCCTCTTCCTTTGGAGCTCATCTCAGCAGATAATGGACTTTGCCTTCTGACTTAATCTTCTGTAAATCTCTCTCCCTTAATTGCTTATCATCTGGAAAACTCGGAGTGAGCCAGGACAGACACTCCCCCCATGTGATACAGCCGTCCTCTCCCTCCCTGCCACTGTCCTGCTGCCAGCATGCACCCAGCACACCCAGCACACCCAGCACACCCAGCACACCCAGCACATCCAGCGCACCCAGCGCACCCAGCGCACCCCTGCGGTCGCTCGCCTCCACATGTGGCACATCACAGCCAAAATCTGCGGTAGCATGAGCGGCACCGGCAGAGAGCAGGGGCTGATTTTCAATCTGCTTCTCCAAAGACGCTTTTCATGAACGAAATGCCAGGGGGTTTTATAGCTGCACTTCCCTTAAGCGATGCTGCTGCGTTTGCCATCAGCCATTGCAGCGCTGTCAGAGCAATACCCTGACGGCTCAGCAGCTCTCAACGGGAACTGAAATCGCAGCTCTCCTGCTCAGTCCTCAAAATGAAAGGGCTCCATTTCCTCCCCCTCATGCCCCAGCTTCTTTCCACCCATCGAAGAGCAGAGGAAGCCGTCAGGAAGGCAGCGCACGAATGTGCTGGTGTCAGTCAGAAGCCAGCAGGACCCAAACCGCCCCTCCTAGAACAAAGGCTGCCTGGGGTCTAACTCGGGGCACAAGCCCCAATCAAGAATTTGATGTTAATGGGAGCTGGTGTGTCTTTCAATTAAAAATGCCTCTTACGGCAGCTGCGAGCAGCATTTTGTTCTCGTGGCTGTCGAAGGAGCAATCCCATCCTGCAGAGGGAAGACGTCATGCGATGGGAAGGTTGCTAAGCGAGCGGTTCCCTCCTTATGATGCATGACTTCATTACTCGGCTCCCTAAATGGATGTTACATATAAATGACATTTGCCTTAGAGCATATGAGCATCCTAAAATAGTGTGCGCGTTTCTGTGTTATTTGTATGGTTTTCTGAAGAATGTCCCTATTGTCTGCTGGGTTCACAGTGTCTGATGGCTGGAAATCGCTGCTTGCTGCTGCGCAAAACCCTTTTGTGGTGGGTCGGCTGCAGTGCGGGAGGGATGGGGAGTCCTGAACCAGCCCAGCCGTGCTCGGGGTCCCACCGGTGAGGAAGCCCCGGGGTGGCCCCATGTGCAGGATGGGGCGGGTGGGCTGAGCGCTGCGAGCTGGGGGGCATGGGATACAATGCAGGTTTCTCTCTTGCTCTGATCATCTTTCTCTCCCTGCCTTGAACTTCTTCTTTCCTAATGCTTCGCTCAGTGTTTTTCTACAGGCCAAATGTTACGAGCAGAGGACGCAGCCCGAGGGGAAGAGCCTCTTGCCACTGCACCCTGGGGATGCTCACGGACACGGCCCCACTCCTGCACGAGCCTCCCACCGCTGCTTGACTCCTGACTCTTACACAAGGCCCTGCTCTACCCCCAAGGACGCATCCTGCTCACACCGCACCTTCCAGACCCACCAGCGGGAGCAGAGGCTGCACAGAGGTGGCAGAGGGGACAGCCACCATTTCATACCCCTAGGCACCCAGGTAAAGCCATTTCAGACGGGCTGCAGCCTCCCACCATCCAGCCATGGCCACAGGCAGCGCCTGGGGACGGGGAGGGACCAGCTGCTCACGTGGCCATTTCATCTAAAATTGCTTAAACTCAGCTGAGCACAGGCTGTCTTTTTAGATGAACTGAACCGTATGGAGAACAGGTATGGCACCAGCTCCTGTGCATTATGTAAGACACAAATTAAGAAATAAAAAAGAAGAAAAAAAAAAGGTTATGTCCATCCTGAAGAGAGAAATTTGTTTTTCATTTTTTACCCTGATTTCATAAGAACATCCACAGCAGCTGATCTTTGCAGCACTAACGTAATCCGGTGCTATATTTTAATCCCATTATGTTGCCATGTGGTTGCTCGTAGTCTGCCTGGACTATGAGGAACAGATGTTTCCTAATTGGCACTTCTGCTACCCAGGAGTTTACATCACTGAAAATAGTTTCTTTGCCTTTCGTGTTGACATTGAAAGCGAGACCCCACCGCTGGTTTTTACAGCCTCAAATTATATAATGGCATTGGCTGCTCATATTCCAATTACCCACCTCGAGCTGCTATTTTCTGTACAAAGGCGGCAGCGCTGATACCAGGTCAGAGCGCGTGGGTGCAATGGATGGGTCACGCCGCGTTTGCTGGCGATCGCCGGGGTTTAATTGCCGGCTGCGGCAGGACAAGGAAGCAATCGGGGCTGCCCTGGCCGCTCGCCCGGAGGGAAAGACAACATTTTCTTTTCTCAGATGTATTTGGGTAAAGCCATTCGATGCAAAGCCCCGTCCAACGGCAGAGTACGGCACAAGGGTGTCTGCAGCCCCTGCGCTGCGGGGCCGGGGGCCGAGCACTGCAGCCGTGCGCAGGAGGCTCCTCACCCTCGGCTGCAGCCAACTCATTATCTCCCGGCGCATACCTTTGGCTTTTCATATCATTAAAGCATTTTGGTTTTGTCCTGAGCATTTCATAATCAAGCACTGGGAAAATCACACTGAGCGACTGTAGTGCATGGGGCAGGAGCAGGTCGCTGGGCCCTTACCGCTGCTGTAATCCCCTGATACACTTTAATCCCATTATGTCTCCATGTGGCTGTTTCCAATTCTGGCCTTTGAAGAAGTGATGTTTCTTAATTAGCATTTCAACTGGACAGGAGTTTTACTTGCTGAAAGAAGCCTAGGAAGCTGTAAAGCTTTCTTTCCTTCCTTTTTCTCCCTCTTCGCACTAATGTTAGGAACAAAAACAAGCAGCAGGAAAGGGAATGGGAGCCTGGCATTCTGGACAAGAGCATCCATCAGCTCCAGTTATCTGCTTCCTGCGCAGCACAGAGCTCTGGGTACCATGAGGTCATCAAGGCGCGTTTGTCTCACTGGTCACTGGACAGGATTTGGTATTACCTCTGCCTATAAACACTGGAGATCTCCGCTGCCCCGCGCGGCCCCCTGTAAGATGGGAGAAGCCATGCTTCGGGCTGGCACCAGTCCAGCAATGCCAACAGGTCCTGTGCTGGTGTCCAGCAGCCATCAGTCCCAGCTTAGTTCCTCTTCACTTCTAATCCTGTGTTCTGGCCGCAGCATTCAGAGCCTGAAATGGAAAAAAATCACTTGAGCTCCAGACACCCTTCACATATGAGCATTAAAAACTGGTCACTATAAATAGGTGATTTTACAAAGACAAGACAAGCAGGGATGTTCTGCTCACCAGGGCCACATAGCATGGTGTCAGCACCCCGTGTACCCCTGGTGTACCCAGCTCTGCCAGCCAGCACAGTGCCAGGCCACCGGCAGGGACCCACCACGCAACAGGTCCCCTCGCTCACGCAGCTGCTTTTTCTCCCCAGGTGTTTTCTCTTATCAGCAGAGGGGGAAAACCAAGGCAGCAGCAGCCATTGGGAGCTCAGCATCCAGCCCCGCTGCTCCCCATCGCCCCGGGGACATCAGGTACCTGGTGTCCCTCACCAAAGCGAGGAGAGATTCCTCTCTTGGCTGGATAAATAATGCTGGGCTATTTCGCTCTTGTCCCAGCTTTCGCATTAATCAGAGGTGAGATTGCTTATCTACAAGCCAAAGCTGAGCATTGATAAATCACAAATCTGCCCTGGAAACCACAAGACTTTAATAATATATGCTGCATTCCTGCTTATTTTTCCTTTCTTAAGTCTTTAGTATTTGTGGCTAAGGTCTGTGCATGTATGCACAAACATGAGGCTAGAGGCTTGATTTAATTTAAAGAAGAAAACAAATCAAAGCTAAGAATCTCATGTAATCACATGGCTCCAGAAGCTGGAGAATTAAACATAACAATAATTTTCAAAGGACAAAAATTTCCATCTGTGAAACCCTCAGTAAACCCCTAACGGTTGGCAAAGCGCATGCAATACCCAAAGTATCCAGGCTGCAGATAAAACTCCCCGCACTATAACTAACAATAAACATTTCATATTTTCAAGACCTTTGTTTTTTAGCCAATGATTTCCCCAACCTTGGCGTGTCTCCCAGGGCCTCGGCACCCTGTGCCCGAAGCGGGGTTCCCCCAGCTGCCGCTGCTGGGCACAGTGGGAAGGCAAAGGAAAGCCAGCATGAGCTCACGGGCACTTTCACATTTCTCATCACATTTGCTTCCTCCCCACCAGCAGCCCATCCCGCATCGGACACGGTCCCCCATGAAGGCACGTTCCAAGGACAGACAATGGCCGATGCTCAAGTTGAAAAATGAAATAGGAAGGAAAAGGCACCTAAATCTCAGATGTGATTTAGCCAGGGTTTTGCATTATTTTTATTCTGGCATGAGTTACTCCGTGGCAAATTGCTGCTGTGCTTTCCCCTGCAGGCAGCACCCGTTCCTGCCCCCGGCCCGTGGGTGCAGCCTGGGCTCCTGGCACTCGGGGGGATTAACCTGCAGAGGGTCGCAGGGGATCCCCCCCTGCCCAATGGCACCCACAGCTCCCGCAAGCACCGAACGTGCCCCAGCCACTGCAGGCGTCAGGGGAACCAGCCATCCGAGGGGGCTGAAACCCAGTGTGGCTGGTGGCGATGGGGTTTGAGCCCCCACATAATATTTGCCAGGTGAAAAAAAAGTAGTTTGCCAGTCTGGAGAACAGCTTTAGCTCTCCCGTCTATTGGCATGACAGCAAAACCACCCACCCGCCGGCAGAGCCGTGGGACCGCTGAAATATCACCAGCTACCGCTGCTGAGAGCTCCCGCTGTTCCCCCCGCAGCCCTGCCGGCAGCGAGGCCCGGTGGGCAGCAGGGAGGGAGGAGGTCCAAGAGACACAGCTTGGGGCGGCCGGGGGCACCGAGCCGCTGCGGCCGTGCCGGAGGGGTGGGCGGCGAGCGGCAGGATAGCAGCGTGCCAGATGGCACCTCCACAGCTCGCGTGGGACGGAGGCGATCTTGTGCTTTTGAGTAAATTTTTTTTTTAAATTTTTGAAAAAAAAATTAAAAAAAAATTCCCAGCTCATTTGTCTCCGAGCCAGCAATGGCATCTGCTCAGCCGTGCCAAGGAGCTGCGCCTTTCAGGTGACCACGTCTCCCGAAACACTCGGTTCGGCAGTGACATTTCCAACGGTGGTGAATCCCCCTGAAGCCACGGGTACTTATTGCACAGATCAATTGCCCTCACCCTCAAACCCAGCCCTCGCTCCTCGGCTCGGTTTGTTCCGCTTCAAGTGCCAATCAGTGGCTCTTGCTATTTGGCTGTCTGTGCTGCTGAACAGCCTCCTACTCTCAGATTTCTCTTCCCCCCACCCCGGGTGTTACCACTTCTGTGGTTTCTCCAAAAGGAAAAGGAAAAGGGGAGCTGGAAGGAGGAAACGTCCCAGAGGAGGACACCGAGCCGGAGCGAGCAGCCCACGCTGCCTTCTCCAGCCCCACGCTCCTGGGCGGCTGATCCAAACCTCTGGGAAAGCCATAAGCGGCTGAAAAACGAACCCTGTGAGAGGAGAACCGGGCAGGCTCTGCAGCTAACGGCGGTGCCTGCAGCACTGCTCCTGCGAGAGCTGAACCCCGGCTTTCCCTGCTCCCATGGCGCAGCCACCCCATAGCCGGGGCAGGGGCCAGTGGGTGCCCTGTCCTCTGCCCCCCCATTCCACGAGCCCCATGGGTGGGTGCCATGGCCAGGGACAGACGCAGAGGGTGCAGCGGTTGTTCATGCCATCACCTCCCAAGCGCTGCCGGCAGCTGCTGGGCGAGCTGGTTGGCAGCCAGAGACTCATCGGGTCCTGACCATGCACCGGCATCTGACAGCTTCCATCTCAGCATTTGGCACAGGGTGACACAAGACCAGAGACCCAGCTCTGCCCTGGTGACACTGGGTGACAGCGCATGGCGAGTCTCTGCTTGCCTTCCCTAGACCAGACCCGGCTTTTTGCCTCTCTCGGTCACGACCGTGCCTCTGGGAAGGCTGGGAGCTCTGCCCACCCTGCCTGGGTTGCCTGCATTGCTGGGCAGATGGCTTCACATTTGTTATCTGTGTCTGCTTAAAAATGCAACCAGATGGGGAAGTGGCTCTCTCCGGAGCTATCCCTACCCATAGCAGCTGGGAAGAGCAGTGATACTGGGGGGCTGACCAGGGAATAATGCCGCTCCCTCCCGAGAGGCGAGCTAGGGACCTGCCAGCAGCGTGCCCATGCTCAGCCCCAGCCGGCAGCTGTGGTGCCCGGTGGCACGGGGAGTGATGGGGCCGCACAGCCGTCCAGCTGCTGTCCCTGTGGCTTGGGACCCCTCCGCGGGCAGCAGGAGCAAGGTGGGCAGCAGGGAATGTGATGCTCTGTCCCGGCACCTCTCCGGCCCAGCCAAGGACGGCTGCATGCCAGGGCATGGGCTGTGGCTGTGGCTGACACCTGGCAGCGCCATTTGTAGGATGGGATGTGACTTCCTTTGGTGAGGGCAGGTTTTGGGGTTGGGGTTACCGGTGAGCAACCGTGAGTCAGAACAGGAGCAGCTGCTGAGTAACAGAAGCCCTCGCTCGGCCAGGAAAACACATCTACTCCTACGTGAGCCCCTGCAGAAACCGCCCGCTCCAGTGCACCGCCGTCGCCCTGCGGCAAGTGCGGTACAGCCCACCCGCCGGAGCAAAATGCCCAGCTGGGGGCCAGGCCCTGCTCAGGCCACAGCTGCTGCGTTTCCTCCCATCTCTGGCTCAGGCCACAAAAACCTGGGGCCAGCAACCAGGGGTGCCATCCTGAGGAGGTGATGCCACCGGGCAGGACCCCGGGGTGGGTCGAGGCATCACCGAGTCCTGTTGCTGTGGGCGCCTGGGGCAGCGTGGTGGCTTCTGATGCCCCAGGGAGCAGCCGGGGGTCAGAGAGTGGAAAAACCCACCTCAGCAGAGCTGAAGCTGCATCGAGGTGACCTGAGGGCGCCCACCTGCATGCAACCAGCCGCCAGATGAGGAAATTCCCTTGACAGGTCACAGATGAGCCACCTCTGAACTCATTCACATTTTCCTCTTCTGCTTTCGGTGCTTTTTGCCCCAGGACACCCCTGCTGCTCACAGCTGGGCTCTGTGGTCCCTGAGGGGGCTGCCTCGGTCCCCGGCTGCAGGGACCGCAGGTCTCTGCCCTCTGCCTTGTTGCTGATTTTAGCAGTTTGCACCCCCAAAAGACACCATTTCCCACTGACGCTTCACAGCCAAGCGCCCAGACGAGGCAGAGCTTGTCCAGCAGCAGCACGGAGGGGGGTGTGTCACTACTTTCATTAAAACCCCATTTTTCATGAGAAATTTTCAGGTCTGGGACCATTCTGAATCTTCCCTGTTGAGGGAAACACACAGATTTTTGCAGGGAAGTGGCTCGGTTGAGGCGATGTGGCAGCGCGCTGCCAAAGCACGACTCGCTGAGGAGCTGACATTTCACAGCAACATTTGGCAAATGATTAATTCAGCTTATCGCCCGCTGGAGCTGGGCCTTGCCAAACCGCTGATTTATGCCAGGCTCAGTCATCCCGAGCACAGTGGAAAGGGCTCTGAAACGCGGAGGATTCGGGGGCAAAACACCATCCGCGATGGTGGTCGCGCGTGGGAGCCGAGGGAGGGGAGGGCTGTGCATCTCCAGCTCCCCGCGATTCCCAGGTTTGCTGGTGTTCACACCAAAATATTGCAGCCAGGTCTCTGCTCCGCGGGAGCTGCGGTGCACAGCATTGGAGCGTGGCAGGAGCCGGCACGGGGGTGGCCGGGGTGGCCAGTCAGATGCGCGTCACCGGGGCTGGGAAGTGGCCCCCCATCCATGCAGCCCCCCGGCCCCCACGCACCCACAGCCACCCCGCGCCGCAAAGCTGCAGTGACACACAGCGGCTGCCCCCCGCCGCGGCCGCATCCTGCCGGCGGAGGGGACCAAACCGGGCCGGCCCAGAGGCCTCCGCGCCGCCTCCGCCACTGCACCGAGCCCTGGCAGAGCCGTGGGGCTGCGAGGACGGTGCCGCCGCCTCACCGAGCGCAGCTGGGGAGGGTGAGGCTGCGGTTCCTCTGTGGGAGCTGGCACTCGACAGCTTCCTTTGCTCGACTTACGATGCAAATAATTAAAGCATTCTTTAGATTATTAATGCTAAATTAAAGCATTATTGCTAATTAAAGCTTACAATGCCTAATAAATAAAGCAATTATTTGGCTTGGAGGTGTCCTGACTGGGAGGGCAAACCCCCTAGCCATCATTGCATCCACCCTGGCACCACGGTGCTTCAGGGACACCTTTGCTGGCCACAGAGGAGCTGCTCACCTTTGGCTGTGCCCCCCAGGACAGGGCTGAGCCCCACAGCCATCACGGTCAGGCTGGACTCTCCCAGAGGTGCTGGCTGCGGAGGAGGTGAGCAGCTCCCACAGCTGCTGAGCCCCACAGCTCACCTCCCTCCAGGCAGTTTGGTCTATCAGCACCGGCCGGTGAACACGGTGAGGCACGGCGATGCCGCTGGCAATGAGCAGGCAGCCGGGAGGTGGGGGGGATGCGGGTGGCACTGAGAGCATTGGGGGTGCAGCAATGGGCCCCCCTCCCTGCCCAGGAGCACAGGGAGTCAGGACAAGTATCCCGCTGGTGGGGTCCCTCTGCGCCCCCGGGAATGAAGGGGCCAGAGCCGGGACTTTGAAACTCCAAGCTTTATTCAGTTGCTTCGGCAGCGGCGTGCATCACACGGAGGGAGGCGGGAGGCGAGGCCGCGGGGGGACAGTGGCGGCCGGGGGAAAGCTTGCTCCACTCCCCGCGCCCCGGCGTGGGCCAGGGGCTCTAGTTGGTGGGGTGGTAGGCGCCGCGCTGGTGCCACTGCATGTCCCGGATGCGCCTGACCGACTGGATCTGGGGGTGCTGAGCGCCGAAATCTGAGCTGTCCTTGTAGTCCCCCTTTTCAAACAGGTACTGGTAGCCCCTGTAGCCGGGATACTGGTATCCCACCCACCTGCCAAGGCAAGCACAGCAGTCACGCACCATCGCCCGTACCACAGCACAGCCAAGGCTGCTCAGCTGCATGATGCTCCGGCATCGCCCAGGTCCTGCCACCCCCGGTACTCACGTGCCGCTCTGCACCCGCACGGACGAGACCTTCTCCTGGTAGCCATGTGCATGGAAGCTGGGCACGTCATCGTCTATGATTTCAATCTTCTTGCCAGTGAAGCTGGGGTTTTCATACAGCACGATCTTGTGCTCCTGGCTGTCCTGCAGCGGGAAGAGCAGAAATGGGGCATCAGCGGCCGCCAGCACCCAGGGCTGGGCAGGGGGGGAAAAGCCCAGGGCTATGGGGAAACCGAGGCAAGGGGCTGGCACCACGTGCCGCCACTCCCACCGATGCCAGGGGTGCTCCGCATCCCTCCATCCAGCTCAGAGAGCCAGTGCCCGCACAGGCACTGCCAGACTTACCAGCAGGCATCCTCTGCTCTGGGGTCACCTGCCACTGCCCCCATCCCCGCGCTCCCTCCGACCCCCCACCGGCTCCCCGGGCCCCGAGGGCAGGGGCGAGGGTGCGCAGGAGGGGGTGCCCCTCCGCCCGCGGGGCTGGGGAGGGCGGGGGAAGGCTGGGGAAGACTTCTGGCTGCAGACCTTGGTCTGGCGGGTGGGTAGTGGCTGTCTGGGTGCTCTCACCACTTTGATGGGTCTCAGGGAAGTGATGCTGTCGCTTCTCCGGCTGTTGGTCCAGGAGTCCCAGCGGGGGTACTCCCCCTTCTCAAACACAAACTGCTCCCCTTTGCAGCTTGCCTGCTCGTAGCCCACCCAGCTGGAAGAGAGCAGGGGACAAGCTTCAGACAGGGCAGCGATGCGGGGACGGACACCCCGGCACCGACCCCGGCAAACACCCTTAGGCTGAGCCCCCGGCCGTGTCCCCTGGCAGGGCGCAGGCCCCTCTGCTCCCTGTTGGAAAATGGAAACGAGCCCCATGGTGCCTGGTGAGGTGTGGGCAGTGGTGCCAGGGTGGGAGCGGGCAGCCCTGCCTGCGGAGCCTCTGTCCCACACACGGGGCCTGGCACAGCCAGTCCTGGGTCTCTGCTGGCAAAGGCACCGCAGGAGCATCAGCATTGCCAGCGTGGATGCTCAGACGTGGTGACTGCCCATCCTTGGCCCCTGGGGACCCACAGAGGACGGGAACACCCACACATCCCAGACGGGGCTGTGCTCCTCCCAGGGTGCTCCGCAGCTGCCCCGCTGTTCCTGGGTGCAGCGCGCTGCCGGCCACGGGGCGCAGGCAAGGAACCCACTCCGGTGGTTCCCCAGATGCTCTTCAGGGCCTCCCCATTGCCCAGAGCCCCCAGCCTGGGGAGCACAGCCCCTCTCCAAGAGCACACGCGGGGGTCAGCAGGTGGATGGGGAGAGGCGGTGCTGCCGGCAGTGCCATGCACTGCTGAGAGGGTGCCATCCCCGCCTGTCCCTGCTCCCGAAAGGAAGGGCACCAAACTGGGAGTAATGCTGTGATCCGTGCCCATGCCCACACCCCTCCAGCCCCGCTCCCACCGAGCAGGGCTGGGGGAGACCAGCCCACCCAGGGGACCCTGTCACCCCCTGTTCACCCGCTGGCACCCCCTGGCACCGGGTGCCCACCGGGGCGAGGTGGGGAAGCAGCACAACAGCATCGGCTGTGCGAAATCTGGGGTGTGGTGCAGGCACCAGCAGCAGGGAAACCCCCCTCCACATCCCAGCCCCTGCCTCCCTCCCATGCACTGCCGCGGCCCCCCCGGCACGTACGGTCCGGAGTGCACAAGGATGGAGCCCACTTTGTCCACGCCGGCTTCTTTCAGGTTGGGGCAGGCACCGCTGAGCTCATGGCAGCGGCCCTGGAAGTTCTCCTGCTCGAAGATGGCGATCTGGAAGACAGCAGGGGCCTCAGAGCAGGGGCCTCAGAGCAGGGCACGCTCCCCCCGGCACCATGGGAAGCACACGCTGTCCCCAGCCACCAGCTCACCACAGCCCCATGTCTGCTGCAGCCCAGACCTCATGCTGCCCCCCAAAACCTGCACTTTAGTGGCTTTTAACAAGCCTGCTAGCTCAACCAACGTTTCCATCCCTCTGAACATGCAGCTCTCGCTCCTGGATGTCTGCGAGTCCCTGCCGGTGCCAGCCCAGCGCCCTGGTGCTGCTCGCAGAGGGATGCCTGCACTCACACCAGGCTTCAAGGAGCTGAGCAGCCCAGGCTCTGGCTCGAGCATCGCAGCCGCCGGTGGGACACGGCGAGCAGGGCACCCAGCGCACGCGGGGGAGGCACCAGGGCAGCCCCTGGGGCCGAGTGCTGCCAGCTCAGCACGGATTTCACGGGTCAGTGGGGTGGCGGGAGGCAGATCTGCTGCGTCTGCAGAGGTGGCGGGAGATTAGGAGTTGATCCGTTCCCACCCGCTCCGCCTGCACTGGGGCCGTGGGATGCCAGCAAAAACCCGTGCGTCTCCCACCCTGCTCCCTGACTCCTCGTTCCTCTGCAAATGGCTCGGCACCGCAGCTGCCACGCTCGGCACCAGCCGGCAGCGCTGCGGGGTGCTGGCGAGGGGCTGCATCGTGGCAGCTCAGCTGCTCCCCAGGGGTGTCCCGGGGGGGATGATTTGGGTGCTCAGTAAGGCTGAGGGTGCCCTGGCCCCGCTGAAGAGCCGAGAAGTCACACACTGACCTTGGAGCTGGCTTGCTGCTGCTTGGAGGCTGGCATTTGATGCTCGGAAGCCATCATAAGCTGGGTTGTCCGCTGCCTTGGGAGGAAAACTCATAAGGTTAAAAGTTGCCACCTAGGATGCACCTGGGACTGCGCTCACGGCCGTGTCCGTGCCCGCCATCTGTACCCCACAGCCTGCCCGGCGCTCGGCCACTGGCTGCTCCTTGCTGCGGAGTTGCAGAGAAAGGGGAAAGGGGTGCCAGGGCTGGGGCTCACAGCAGGGCGGGAGCAGACTGGGTTCGCCAGGGCCAGTCCCCGCTCAGGGCTGCTCAGCACCACAAACCTCCCCAGGCTCGTGGAGGAGCCCAGGCGATGGTCCCAGGGCAGCATCACCCGTGATGGGACCTGCAGAGGGTCTCCAGCCTGGAATGAGGGGACCCGTGAGCCCAGGGCATTCCCGAGTCATTCCCAGGGGAGCCCAGCCCCTGCAGCCGAGGCTTTTCCCGCTGTCCCTGCCCAGCAAGTGACAGTCACGGAGTCCCTGTCCCACATGGGTGCCTGCACGGGGTGACCGGGGAGAAGCACCGGGGCTCCCACCACTCACCCCAGTCGTGTGTGTGCACATGCGTGTGTGCACGTCTGCGTGTGCAGGGTCACCGGTGCCGAGCCCTCCCGGCAATGCCTGGCACAGCCACCCCTACAAAGGACCCTCGTCCCAAGCCCAGCGGGACCTCCCATGTCTGAGCAGGCTCCAAACCAGGTGAAAACAGCTCATTCCCGATAAAACAAAAACCAAGCCACGGCTAGGCAGCAATACTCCTGAGCCGGCCACCCGGTTTGGGCTGCAGGGACAGGACCGTCCCCGCGGCTCACCCCCTGCGTGCCTGCATCCCGCTGCCACCTCCGTGCCTCTGCCCGGTGCTGCGGGAGGGAGCTCCGGTGCCGGGGGTCGGGAGGAGGCAACGACAAAAAAGAGGACAATAAATAGAAAAGTCTTACCAGTTATACCAGTACCCGCTTGAGCCAGTGCAGGGCTGGGGCCGAGAGGTGGAATTTATACCGAGCTGCAGAAGAATGGTGCCAAAACTATTTACAAAATAGTTAAAGCATGATTCAAAGCGAGAATGCTGGATTAAAACCCAATGAAAACCAAGGTCAGCTGATCGGCCGCAGCCTTTGTCTCCCCAAACACCAAGTCGGGGAGTTATTTCATTAGCTTTCACATTCGAGTTGCCCGCTTTGTTGGGTTTGTTGGCAAGGAGATTTGGAGTTTGCATGCATCAGCCGAATGCATGCCAAGACCCAGACCGGCCCTTGCAAACAAAGCGCCCGCCAGCCCTGCTTCAGGAGTTTTGGAGCCAGAGACTTTATCCCTCCAACAAACCGGCGGGCCACCCCGCCGCTGGAACCACCGAAAACTGCTGAAGTTGGCTCTTTCCATGCGTGATAAAACGAGCCTTCAAATAATGGTAAACGTCTGGTTTGCCCGTCTGCATCCCCAGCAAGGCAGCGCCCGCGCCCCGCAGCCGGTGCCGATACCGGTGCTGCTGCAGAGGGACCCTGTGAGGCTCCTGGGCCTGGGGGCACCTTGGAAGCCCCTTCCCGCTGCCGGCTCCCGTGGGCGACCCGAGGCTTCGGGGATGGGCAGGATCTGGTCCTGGTGGCATGATGCTGTGGGGCAGCACCCTCAGCCTGAGCACGGGGGGCACGCGGGTGCCAGGTGTGGGGCTCCTCCTCTGTTATCCCCCACCCTTTTGGGGTCCCTGAGAAGTGTCCCAGCCCCACAGGGCAGCAGGAACAGCAGCAGGGAGGCCCCTTCATCGCACCAGGACAGAGCCAAGGTCAGCGGCGGGGGCTCACAGCCTGGGACGCGGCCCCACAGCCGGGCATGGGCAGCGCCCGCCCGGGGATGAGCTGAGGGTGAAGGGCAGCAGCAAAACCCCTTCGCTGGCAGCTTGCTGCTGGCTGACCTGGGGAGACAACGTCAGGGCTGCGGGCTGATTTTGGCTGCAGCAAAGTGAGTTTCCTTGGGGGGGGGGGGGGGGGGGGATGACAGCACAGCTATCAGATTCCCTGGGTGCTGTGCAGCACCCACAGCCCCCTCTCACCTCCTGGAAGAGCGGGATCCCCCTTGTCACCCCAGCAAGTGTCACCCAGCGTTAACATGGCCCAGATCAGCTCTTCTGCATGCAACATTTCACAGGGGTCCCGCAGCAGATGTGCCGCCACCCCAGCGACGTGCTGCAGCCCCCCCGACAGCACCTCCTGACGCTCCCCCAGCCCCGGTGCCCAGGACGGCCACACGCAAGGTCACTTCTGCCGGGGTATTGCCATCAGAGCCTGCCAGTGACACGTGGAGGGGTCGGTCCCCACGGTCTGCACCTGCCCCGGCTGTGGGCAACGGGGCCTCGTGGGGCTGCGGGAGCCACAGGCGACTGTGTGGCTCTGCAAGAAATCACACCATGCCACGGACAGGTTTTGGCAGGTCGGGTTTGTGAGCAAGTGCCTACAACGCTCCCAGCCCTGCCACCATCCCTCTCCATTCCCTGTGCCTCCAGCTGTGGCACCACAGAGGGGTCCAGCCCCTGCCCTCCCCATCTTCCTGGGCTAATTCATAGGGGTCCCTGGCCCAGGACCGCCATGGACCTGCCGCAGGTCCCAGCGCAGGGCATGTGCATCCCTGTGGCTGCCATCCGGCACATCCCAGCCCCTTGTGCACCCCAGCAAGTGGCAGACACAGTACTCGGCACAGCTCTTGCCAGGCTGTGATTCCCTCCCCTTGGCTCTGCCACGCCGGTTTTAGCTCATCTCAGCCATGGGCAGTGGCGAGGCCGCAGGCAGCTGCAGCCGCCTGGGCCCCAGCAGCCCCATGGACTGTCCTGGAAGCAGCTTTGGCTGCTCAGGGCCACACAATCTCCTTTAATAGCTGCAAACCTGGGCCCAAAAAGAAAAGCTCTGGAGCAGCTGTTCGGTGACCGGCACGAAGCGCTCAGGCAGCCTCGAGCCCGTCTCCTGTCTCTGCCACCAGCCCCAGGTGGTCCCCGAGCGCAGCCGCTGTGCCCCCGCAGCAGGGCCCTGCCTGCGCTCTGCACCTCTGCCTGCGTGGCTGAGGTTGCTCAATGCTGGGATGCCCAGCTCCCTGCCGGCATCCTCGGGACACGTGGCCCAGAGGCGCCTCTAACCCCTGCCTTTGCAACCGGAACAGCTGCCCCACATGTGAGAGGGAGCATCCCCAGGGAGCAACAACCCCGGGTGCTGCGGGAAGCTTCCTCAGGGCCAGGCTGGGGGCCCTGCAGGGTGCTGGGGCTGGGCACAGCCCTAACCCCGTGGGGTGAGTCCCCCTTTGGGGTGCACAAGGCCTGGCACTGCCCATTCTCCACATCCCTGCTGCCCCCGGGACCACCCCAACCTCGCTGCCCCTGAGGCTGCCCGTGTCCCCCGGGACCCCCCAGCCGCCACCGTGCCCTTTGGGCTGGACGCCCTCCTGCAGCGGAGCAGGCAGGGCTGAGGGAAGTGGGGAAGGAGCCATGCACAGAGCTCCCCCAGTCCAGGGAGATGCTTTGAGAAGGGGCAGAGTCACGGAAAAAACCCTTGGCAAGTGCCCCAAGACCATCCCCCGGGGCTGGGCTGCCCCCGGTGCGGGGCTCGCCTCCGCGCCGCTCCACACACCGGCCATGGTAGCACCACACCATGGCACCACCGGGGGTTATTTTTGGAAAGCTGCAGCCTTTATGTAACACTGCAAATACTTGCTCTTTCCCTGCTTCTGCTGTGCCTGGGAGATGCTGTGGGCACTGCCATGGCACCCATCCACATCCCACCATCCCTGGACCACGGCTCCACTCACTGCACCCCCCACAAGCACGACCTCGGCCCCAGACCAGGCGGGCCCCTGGCAGCCTCCAGCTCAGAGCTTTATTGAGGTCTTTGCACAAAAAACCACCAAGGTCACGGCATCAGCCAGCGGCATCACGTCAGCCAGCCCCCGGGACGGGCGGCAGCGGGGGCAGCGCGGGGCCGGGGCGTCCCTCAGCTGTTCTCGAAGCAGCCCCGCTGGTGCCACTGCTGGTCCCGCACACGGCGCACGGACTGGATGAGGGGCTGGTTGGCGTCCCACTCGTTCCAGTGGCGGTACTCGCCCTTCTCGAAGACGTGCTGGCGGCCCCGGTACCCGGGGTACTCGTAGCCCACCCACCTGCATGGGATGGAGGCAGCGCTCAGCAGGGCCCCAGGGTCAGCTCCAGCTGCAGCCCCCCGCCCAGTGGACACATCCCCCCCCAGAGCGGGAGGGCAGCATCCCCGTGCCACCCCATCGGCCGTGGCAGTGCCAGTGCCTCTGCCCACCGCAGCCATGCGATGCTCTGCAGCGCTGCCCAGGGCCGCTGCTCCATCACTGCCAAGTGCCACTGCAACAGGGCTGCAGCTGCAGAGTCCGGGAGGGGTTGGAGAGCCCAGGGCAGAGAAGGGGCCACGGCTCCACCACTCCTGCAGCGGTGCCCAGCAGAGCCCTGGGTCAGGGTGAGGAGCCATCACACAGCCCCAGTGACACTGCCTCGGTCCCCCTCACTCCCTGTGGGCCAGGGAAAGGGTGGCAGTGGGGAGGAAGCAAGGGACATGATGGGCATGAGCATCATCATGGGGACAGCTGCCCCATCCCCACTGCAGCAGCTGTGCCAGACATCCCTGCCACCACCCTGGGGGGGACCAACCACGGTGCCATGGGACAGGACCTCATTGGGGTGTCCCCGTGTCCCCCCGGTGCCACCGTCCTTACGTTCCATTCAGGGCCCTGACGCTGGCCACACGGTCCTGGAAGCCATGGGCCCAGAGGCTGGGGACGTCGTCGTCTACGATCTCCATCTTCCGCCCAGTGTAGCCTACGTTCTCAAAGAGGTGGATCTTGTGGTCAGGGCTGTCCTGGGGGGGAGGCATGGGTCAAGAGCTGCCCTGCCCTGCATGCCCCCAGCCCCCCGACACCCTCCTGGCCTGGCAGTCCCCATCGCTGTGGCCATGCTGCTTGTCCCCAGGGGCACAGACACCCCAACATGGCCGCTACTCACGATCTGGAGGGGGCGGATGGACATCAGGCTGTCACTGTTGTGGCTGTTGGACCAGGAGTCCCAGCGCGGGTAGTCCCCCTTCTCCAGCACAAACTGCTCCCCAGCGAAGGCTTGCCGCTCGAAGCCCAGCCACCTGCAGGACCAGGGGGTCAGGGATGGCACGGCCACCCCTATGCGGGGGGAGCACCCACACGAGGCAGGACTGCTCCCCATGAGCAGGGTGCAGGGGATGCTCTCCCTGCTCCCCCTACCCCAGGGCTTGTCCGTCCTCCACACCCCAGACTTACGGGCCAGACTCCACCTGGATGGAGCCCACCTTCTCCAAGTCTTTCTCGTTGATGTTGTGGAGCTCCTCTGTCAGCTCGCACTTCTTCCCCTGGAAATTCTCCAGCTCGTAGATCGTGATCTAAAGCAGGAGAGACGCCATCAGCTGCTGCTGCAGCCACGTTGTGAGGGGAACACCCTGCACCGGTGCAGGACCCGCCTTGGCAAATGCAAGCAGCAGCAGAGCGAAGAGCTCTGGCTACGTTCCCTCCATCCCTGCCGCCCCACGCCGACATCGCTCCTCTCCTGTGGCAGAGCCGGGTCCCGCCATGTGCCTCTGCCCCAACAGACGGCTCCTGGGCTTTGCTCCGCAGCCAGGTGTTGGCCAAAGATGTTTGCTCGGTAAAACACAGGTTAATATTTCATCCATGACAGGCTGAAAACAAGTTGACCGGCTCAAACACAGCATCAAAAATGCAGAGGGTTTGTGCTAAGAGACCTCCAGGGCCATGGGCTGTGGTCTCCTGCCCCCAGCCTGGTCACGGCCCGTCCTTTCTTTCTCACTGCTCCCGCCAGATCCATTCGTTCCCCTGGCTTGGCCTGAAGAAGCTCGTTTTTCGGTGTTTTCCTCTAAACCCTGCCAGGTGCGGAGACCACAACGCCTCCCTGGGACCTCCCGCTCTTGCAGAGCTTCGGGGCTGAGCTGCAGGAGGAGTTTGAGCCAGTGCCAGTGGCCAGAGCACGGCGGGGAGCAGGGCCCCGGGTGCCCAGCACAATTCGGGGACCAGGAGGGTCAGCACGGCAGCCAGGCTGCGCATGCGTGCGGCCAGGCACCCCCTGCCCTAAAGGGGCCCCAGCTGAAACCCCTGAGCCTGGGACAAGGGCAGAGCCTCCTGCAGGCACTGCATGACAGGGGGTATCAAGGGACGGAGGTGATGCCTGTGGTCCTCAGGGACTTCTTTCCACCCCTAAAGCAATAAACAGCCCAAGTTCCTGGCACCTCTTTACCCCATTTGCAGGATCTGCTCCCACCTCCTCCCTTCCTCGGCCAGGAGCGGCTTTGCCTGGCTTCCCGAGCTGCAGGAAGGGCTGCAGCCATTGCAACACCCACAGCTGGTTTACCTCTAACCACCCTACGAGCATAAGAATTATAACCTAAAAAAAATGCATAAGGAATTTCACTGCTCGAACCCACAGCCGATCCCTGCCGTCATGGGATACTTTATCTCCTGGATTAAAACACTGTGCAGCTGCACACCAGACCGCCAGGCAAATGTACTTGGCAGCCACAAACGCAGCGAGCAGCGTCTCCTCCTGCCAGGCAGCAGCAAATCCCCAGACGAAGCCTCCCTCCCCGGCCCGCAGCCCCGCGCAGCTCGGCTCCTTGGGCGAGGAGCAGGTTTAGGAGAGCGGTGACGCAAACGTGCTGCTGCATTAGGAGAGCCGGAGGCCGCTGGCTTCCCCCGTGCCACCTGCAGTGCTTTGACACTGGTACCAGCCTGGTGCATGCACGCTGCAACGCACAGCGACCTACAGCATCGCTCAAACCAGTCCATAACCAGTGGCCCCCAGTATACCTTGTAATTGCCACCTCGCTCGCCAGCACCCTCCCCAGTCGCCATCTGCTCGGGGGGACTTTGCTGCTCCGTCATTGTGCCTGGAAAATCCAAATTGTAGGAGGTTAAAACAGCATCGCTTTTATGTGAGTTATCAGCCTTAAAGTTATAAAGTGCTTAATAAAATAGAAAAGATGAAGCTGGCACGGGAACAGGTAGCAAAAGTTAATAGAGTTCCCCCCGAAAGCTGCAGCTGTAAATCCCCAGGGATGTCCAGGCTGGGAGGAAGCGCTCCGTTATCCATCCTCCTCTCCCTCCTGCACGTGGGCCCTGCGTCCTCACCCGGGCATCACCGTGGGGCCAGAGAGCCGGTGACCGAACCAAGCCATCTTCCAAGCGACATGGGATCCCTCTCTGACCCTGGGCAGCTCGCCCAGTTGCTCATTAAACTCGTGTCTAAAAGCCTGTCCTTTGTTTCCAGCAGGAATTTGCCGGGTTTCAGCTTCCAGCTGCTGACATCTTTCCCCACTACCGTAAATCTGATGGCTCTCCTTTGCTCCTGAAGCCCAGCATCCTGGGGGGCATCAGACCCTCCAGGAACATCTCACAAAGTTCCTGCTCGAATAGGAAACCCCGTCCGAACACGCCTCCCCCGCCTGCTCTCGCCACGCTAACGCAAGGGGTTGTCAAGAGGTTAACAGGAGACGAATAAAAGAAACCGAGTTTGACCGGCGTCCTTCATCAAAACCCTGCAGCATCACTTCTCGCCGAGCGTTAGCAAAACATTCACTATAGTGAGACCTCGACTCAGACATGCTAATTCTTTTTCAAAGCCCCTTCCAGTCCAAGCAGTGCCGCCACTACCTCTCCCGGCGTAGTTCCGCTCTGCCGGCCGGCGCGGGCAGCCCTGCTATTTATGGGTTGCTTCTGAACAGAACAGCACATTATTTGGACGCTGATACAGCAGCTGCGTCTACTGAATTCCATCCATGAGATTTCATCTCAATAGCGCGGGCTCGCAGCGTGCTATGGAAACGTTATTCAGATTTCTCCCGGCTGTCCCTTAAAAATGTGCCACTCGATTTACAGAAGATTAACGTCGAAATTCCCATCAGCACGTTCACGCTGCTTCTTGCCAGGTTCTCTGGAAAACTCTCCCATCAGCAGTTAATGGGAGGGTTTAGCTTAGAAACCAAGCACAGCGCAAAGCAAAAAAAACCCATGCAAAATATTTACAGCTTGTTTGGGCTCGAATGCAAGACAAGTGTCAGCTCTCAGGAGCTCTGCTGGAACACGGTGGGGAAGCTGGGGGCAGCTGGTACCACGGCAAGAGAGCAGGACCGGCACTCAAGATTTGGGTCCTCACCTCAGCTTTGGCCCTTATCAGGAAGGTTTTCTCCATCAAGCGCCTCTCCTTCTCTGCACCCCAGTTCATCTCCCCGCCCTGCGCGTTTGCTGGGACTAACGGGGTCTTCTGGGAGCCAAGTGCCTCGTACACGGGTTGATCCATCTTTACAGGCAAAGCATGATCTAACGGGGGGGAAGTGCAGTCCTTCCACACCAGATGCCAAGCTGAGAGCGTTTTACTTTGCTGGTAGTGGGTCCAATTCCCTCTTCTTCAGGGAACACTAAGCTACGTTCAGCCTACACACATCTCCATTTAGCACTGCTCTCGCAGGCTTTTCTACCTGCTCTGAACTGTCTCATCTTGAAACTAAGAACTACACATGTAACATTTACTGAAATTGTCAAAAAGCTACGCCACTTGGCCAGGTTGGACAAACTTGAAGCTTGTCTAACTGGCAGGTGGCCAGAAACCTGTCCCGTCTGCAACAGCACCCAGATGGAGCGCTCCGCTGCAGTTTGCTGTATCGAACCACGCATTAGAGGCGCTTACGGCAAGGCTCTTCATCCCCGTCCCGTCACTGACGCACAGCCACGCTGGCGGCTCCCCGGGGAGGGGACACAGTGCCCGGTGTAGCACTGCGCTCCGTCTCCAATGGACTCTTTTTCACCACTGCCCATTGCTGCAGTTTCTGATGAAGGATGAGAGAAATCGCCTTCAAAGGAGATTTGCCTTCCCCATGGGAGCCCGCCCGCGGGAGGCCACGCAGCTCCGACAAACGGCAGTCGAGGTGGGGTGGGACGGGCTCTGAGCAATGTAAAGCTAAACATGACCGCGCGGCAGCGCAGTGCAGCTCCGTACCGTTGTTGTCACTGAGCAAATGACATTTTCTACCTACAAAGACCCCAGCAAGGGCAGCGGTTTGGTATAGTCCATTTTTATTGCAGTGCCTTTTCATATGTTCATCTTTTCTTTGAATATGAAACTGTTTAGCTGTAAAATATAAAATCACTTCTGTACAAAAGGACTCAACGGAGAGCATGGAACGGATTAATTTGTCTCTTTTACCAAATGCAATAGCATCTGTTTTCAACAAATTAGAAATACAGAATTTTTCTTACCGGTCCATTCCTCGCCAGCGTCCCCGTTACACTTAGCTCTGTAGCAGCTGCTGTGCCCATAAATCCTTGTTTCTCAAACTCGCGCAGCTTGCACGTTGATAAGGCAATTGCAAAAACATGACAGAAGGGGCACTAGATCTCATTGATTTGTCTTCCTAACAAAACTCAATTTCCTTTTGCTGTCAGCCTCTTAAATCCCTTTGAGAAATGCTTACAGTATAGTGTTACAAAATAGATTTTTTTTCTTAATATCTGGTAAAGCTCAACTTGAATTGTAATTGTACAGTACAATACACAACAGCCAGAATATCTTTATTACTTAGGAAACTATGTAGTACAAAATATTTTCTATAGCACAGTATATTTATTGTGACCCATATTTATTGTGACCCATATTTACATATTCTATAAGGCTACGTGGAACGATATAAAATTTTAATGTATACAATAGCTTCTTTAAAAACAGGCTTGATACCATCATGTTTAATATGGAAAGAGAAAAATCTGTAAGCCATTAGACCTTGTCTCTCCTCCTCCTCTAAATCCCACCAGAAGAATCAAAGGTTATTTCAGATGGTATTTTTGCAAAAATACCTTGAGCAAAGATGGCTGCGGGAAGGGGAGAGGGGGACGCAGGCGGCAGGGCCCGCTCAGGACCAGGGCTCACCACGGCCAGCTCCTCCCAACCCCCTCAGAAAGGATGCCCACCGTTCACCCTCTCCGCTCGTACCGGTGCAGGCAGAACTAGGTTGGACCCGAGGTTCCTGGACGCCCAGCTGAGAGGCCTCAGAACACCGTATCCCCAAAGCCACGGTCAAGTTCTAGGGAGGCTGGTTTCTGCCCCTGTCCTCCCAAAAAGCCCACTTTTGTTCCTTTAATTCACATGAAGATCTAGGAAAACCAGCGGATAGCTCTCACCAGTACAGAGCTTGAGTTGATCAGAAAACAAACATTTGCTTTCCCTTCACAACATTTCTCTTTGAGGACCGTGAGACCTCCACCCCCGGCACTCACCCCGAAGGCAGCAGCTGGGGTGACTTATCCAACGCATCCTCCGCACCCCGGGACGCGGGGCGGGCTGCAGGCTGCTTTGCTGCGTCTACGCCACGGGCTTGCACGAGCGTCCTTCAGGAAGGTGAAGACGGCGATCTCTGACCAACAGCGTCTTCCTCATGCGAGCAGAGTTACGGCGACAGCAGCATGCTTTTACCGGAATAGTTTCTTTCATTCACGGCAACAGCAGTAACGGTGCTGAAAACTCGGCTCCGGCAGTTTCTGTACGCGGCCGCACCTTCTGCGCAAGAGCCACGCTGCGCGGCAGCACGCGGAAACTCCCCGTCTCCCAGCAGAACCAGGTATCCCAGGAGAAAGCATGGGTTTACTGTTCCAAGTCAGGCAGCTGCAGTAAGTGATCAGCAAGCCCCTGCCGCCACACCACGTGTGGAACACGCTGCCATCTCCCAAAATACCACATGCAACTGACTTTACCATTTTTCACGAACCAGACACAGCCTAGCCCGTGCCGGCAATCCCACTCTCCTCCATGGATTCGCCCTGACAGCACTCGGGGTACCACACATGGCGTGTATTTGGGCTGGGACCACAGGGGTTCTGGATACGCAGTTCCTCTGGCTCCAGAGGATCACGTTAAACATCTGTCAAAGGTGCTCTCGCTGCCGACACGCAGTAACACTAAGGGCAGTAACACTGTAGTATCAGCAACAGATTTTTTTTTTCCTAGTAAGGGGAAAAAGGCGTAGAAACAGAAGTGCTGTTCACTGGGGCGCAGACTTTTAAAAGTATTGTACTTAAAAAGTATTTATATGATATTTGTCTTAGAACTGCCCCGATCCTCGCTAAGCTATTTTGGTGTATCAGCTCCCCATTTAACACCTTGACATCAAACCACATCCTCAGTTTAATACCTAAGCCAGGAGGCCTGTTTCAGTGTGTTTGCACAAGTACTAAAGGTTATGAGCTAACTGATGCTGCTGCTCCAGATGAAATGGATGATTAACAGTTTGCATTTATAAATCTGACACCCGTGCATGTAACAGTTTGCCAATAATTGTTTGCAAACACATAAGAGGGTAAAGCAAACTTTTGTGCAAGCAAAAAGGTGAGGGGGGTTAATTCCTATAGGGCCACTTTATAAAAAGGTTTCAGACTTCAAAGGCTGAAGAACAGAAACGTTGCATCTTTCTCTGCAGAAAGTAAAACCAAAGCAGCAACACTCTGAACAGCTACTCAAATTAAAGGACTCAAAGCCACACAGAGCTTAAAAAGGTGAATTTGCAAACAGAAAAATAAAAAGGAAGAAATCCGCAACTGGGGATTCCAATAAAAAGAAACAGAATGGCTGTGTAAAACCCCAAATGACAAACTAAAACAGAGGGAGGATTTCTGGTAATCATGAGAGAGAAGTGCAATCAGAAAAGCAGTATTTCTAAATTCCACAAGCCATGTACTCTCACTTTTAAAAAGCATTACTCGACTGCTGCAGCTCTTTAAGCTGAGCAGCTGTAAAGGAAGGATGAGGGCACTGCACCCCCCGGGAGCGCCAGGATCTCCATCACGTTCGTTATCACTCAGACACGGCTAGGACAAGAGTTGAAACCTGCTCTCGGGCAGGTCCCAGTAACCAGAGCAAAAGCACACCTGAAGAAAGTGCTGAAGCTAAGAGCTCACTCCCGTCTCGTATTAACAGCAAAATAAAGTATGTGGCAACAAAAGTAAAAGCATAAAAAATTCAACAAGCATTATTTGGAATTAAAATAGAATTGTATAAAGTGTATTACAGTATGTTCTATCATTTAAGAAGTAATAACATATTTAGAGATCTTTTATTACATAGTGATAACCTGAAGAGAAGGAAATATTTAATCCATGTACAATATAAAGAAAAGATAGAGCAGAAAAAACACTTTCCCATTCAACAACATTCTAAAGATGCTTTTTAATCAGACATTTAAGCATTAAACATTTCTCAGTAGTATGTTAAACTACTAGATACAGTAAGTTTCAGTGCATTGTCCAAGCAGGTGTGGAAATGCATACACATTCAAAGGGCTTTGTGGAAACCTAGTATTAATCCCCTCAGTTTCCTCAAACACAGAGCAAACACTGCAGTTACAGAATTTCTGGCCTTCATTTATTAGACTAAGAACCAGTAAATCCTCCAACTACTGGTAACGCAACACTGTCAACCTGCTGCATTCGAAAATCAAGCCTGTGTAAATATTCTCGTAAGCAGGGGGAATTTACCTGATTTCTAGGTACTGCTTAAAGTAAGCCCCACTTCAGCTGAGTAACGGTAAGAAAAGCACTCATCGTTCTTCTCTCACACCTACGAACACCGCTGCTCAGGGCTGACCGAAGCGTGCGTGTCGCACGTGGCATACAACCGATGGCACACCTGGAGGGCTGCCATAAAAAAACTATCCCAAAAGACACGTACGCAAAGCTTAAGGAGTTACCTTTTCCACCATCATCTAAAGAAGAGGGAAGAAAATATGTGGAACATTTTAAAGTTAGCTAAAAGTAGCTCTTTAATAGTGGTCGACTGCATTCAAATGGAAATCTATCTCCCATCGCCCAGGGTTAAAAGCCGCACAGAATGAAACACTCGGCAGAAGTCTTGGGTGATCATTTCTTAATTGGTAGCAGAAGGGCTGTAAGACTGTAACGGTGGCAACAGCTCTGATGTGAAATAGGGCAAAGCAGCAAGTAAAGATTTTTTACATAAGAGAAACGTATTCATTTCATCTCCATTAAGTACAGGGAGCTGCTATCGGAACTAAATCTGGGAGAGAGAGATGCGCATATGGGACTTGTCTCCTGACATACTACTGTTATTTCCTATGAGCAGACTGGGACTAAAAATCACCTCATCTGTGACTCCTCCATGAGAAGAATTGGCACATGGTTTTGGCAGCTACAAGCTTCGTAGACAGCAGACCAGGCATGCCACTCTGGTTAGCAGATGCACCATTGTGGTAACCCCACGTAAATCAAGCTTTCCGAAACGCTGATCGTTAAAAAAAAAAAAAAAAAAAAAAAAAAAAAAAAAAGGAGTATGAGTTCAAGTGCTGGTGCTTTATCTTTAATATCTAGAGAAGCCCATCAGCAGGACACGGGAAGAGCAATGCGAGGAGCAGCACCTGCGGCCGCTCCAGCCCCACCGCTGCCGCGCCGTCCCGCCGGCGCTGCGGGAGGCTCGGCCCTGTGCTACAGGAGGGCACCGGGCAGGAGGGAGCTCCGGGCTCCCTTCCTTTTTCCATGTTGATGCTTTCTTAGTCAAGTTGAGAGGAATACTGACGCGACAGAATAACCTTCCTCGTTGGGCTACATTTTTAAAGGTTTACTGAAAAGAGCACTTATTTGGGGGAAGAATAAAGTATGTCTTAAATGGACATCTTGGTTGATTTCAGAATCTGTATTCAAAGATATTAACATATTTGAGATATTAGTGGTATTCGTAACACCCGTGTTATGCATGATATATCTATAGCGCTATTATAACATTGGTCTTACCAAAAGAAGAAAAGTAAATCATCTGAGAAACTGAAGATCACATTTAGGTTATCCCACAAAATCAGCATAAAAATAAAAACTTAAACCTGGTATTTACAGATTAATGAATAAAAATATGAAGTGGGACTATCCGAACTGCTATTAAAGTGACATTCAACAATTAACTGGAACCCTGATATGAGTGTAACATCCTCCCTCTTTCCCTTCCTTTTTTGTTATAAAAACAGTATTTACATTTTTTTTTCCTAAAGAGAACTGGTTGACATTATTGCTTGATCCTTTTTAGGAAAGACATTCCAATGAAGCAATTATTCCACATGCTGACAAAACACAGAATATACCATTTCAAGAGTGACAAAAGTTAACATTTTGTTCATCTAAAAATTATATTCATCTGCTAGGTCAGCAGATCACATGTAAATATAAGCCAATCAAAAATACATTTTACAAAAAATAATCAAGTTTCCTTTTTCAATATGGCAGTAAACATAATTTGTTCTTTCACTCTCACCTTCCACAAACTTCATTCTAAATAGGAGCTTACTATTTTTTCACAAAAAAGGATAAATTTGATTAAAATTGTTATTTTCATAAACAAACACAAAGCCCAGCCTTACACCTGACATGTCTACCAAAAGTCATACTTCTGAGTCGCTGAACACCGACGTAGAAATGTAGTCTTTGTTCAACAGCGAGGGGACTTTCCTGGTGCATAGCACTCCTAGATCAAATCTTACAGTCTTTCAAGACTTTCTGAAGTGCTAACTATGAACCACCGGTTCTTCTTCCAGGCAGGCCTAAAGTGACTATCCTCTCATATCTGAAAAGATACAGCTTTGTATTTGACTATGAATATTAAGCAGCTTTCTCCACAAAACAGGAAGGCACCATGCACATAGCAGTTGAGGCAGGAAGCAAACAGCAGCAACATGACGTGAATTTTAGGTTCAGATGAGTTAAGGCTTCTGTTAAACTTCTTTATCTTCTTCTAGTTAGAATCACTAACTGGAAAGAAAAAACAGAAGCAATTGAAGTAATGGTATGACATGGTCAAGAAAGCAGTCACAGAGAATCATAGAATCGTTAAGGTTGGAAAGGACATCTGAGATCATCGAGCCCAACCTGTTAACCTAACTGCCTGGTCCACCTCGAAACCATGTCCCTAAGCACCATATCCACATGTTTTTTGAATACTTCAGGGACTGTGATAGTGCCACTTCCCTGGGCAGCCTGTTCCAATGCCTGAAATGCCAGTCTGTTCCAGTGAGACTCCTCTCAGTGTCTGTAACAGGAAAGTCCCCACAAATGCATATTACTGTTGCAGTGTCATCTTGGTCCTGTCCTATTTAATGCACTAAATGCTCAAGAGCTGCCCAGGATACTGCTGAAACGACATATACCAAGGTTTACAAAATGTGTGCAAGCCTGTTATTCAATGATCTTGCTTGATGGAAGCACTATGAAATGGCAGCACAAACAGATTGAGTGTTGCTGAAATAAAATTATCTGCAGAGAATCAGTGAAACTGCATCACCTGTGCATGAGAATTTCACTTCTATGAAACCTGCTCTGCCTGAACACAGAATTACTTCACATTCCTGGGTGGACCTTTCATAGTAAGTCTGCTTTAATGTTTATGCTTACAGAGTTGTTATACTGACTCATTAAGGAAACACTTTCCACGTGTCTTTTTATCACTGCATACTTTCACTTAGCAAAGCTCTGCTTTCTGTCGGAAGGTACCTTTTCAAACCTGATTCTCATAATGGCTCTGTCTCTTCTTTGATTTCAGCTCCTTCAGCCACTGAGGAGACTTTTCTTCTAACCTAAGATATAAAAAAATACTCTTTATTCTTTAATTATGAAAACTCATTACAGAAACAACAACAAAAAAAGAAATATATAATTTCCCCTACAGCCTTGGGAAGCCTACTTGTGTTATTTTCTTTCTTTTCCCCACCAAAACGAGTACTAGCATCTTTCTGACACTGGTGGAAGTCTCTCACCTGTCCTCCTTTTCTACACTGGAGGGCAGCAGTCTGCTACCAGGAGTTCCAAGCTGCAGTTGTGGTTTAGGGGATTTGAACAGCTGAGCAGAACTTATTTCACCAGGACTCTCCGACTCTTGTCTTTTCCGCAGTTGGGCCTAAAAAATAAAAATAAAGAGAAGAGCTTCTTTTTAAGGCAGCACGCAGACTTTTTTTGGAATGCAAAACAAATCACTCAGATTTATAAAAACAAAAAAAAATCCATGCCTGAAATCAGCGAAGGGATTCCTTATAAACCTATGCAGTTTTGAAAGCATGTTTGCTATTGCAAAGCTAATTTTTCTCCAAATCACTTAATATTTCTCACCGACAGTTAAAAGTGAGAAAGGTAACGGCAAGGTTTTTCTACACATCACACCCACCCGCCACAAACAACATTGCCAGCTTCAGCAAAGTTTCCTGGCTCTACTCCTAGAGAGCATCTGCAGCTACTGAACTGGTCTAACTCTCATCTGATGTGTTCTGCCCGTGTTCACCTTGAGAACAGAGTGGTCCATTCCTGGAAATATGGGAAGCCTCTGAGCTTGTACAGAAGACGATCTTGCAGTATGCTGTATCTTGTCTTCCTCGTCAGAATCTTCCTGTTGCATAGTTTTCTTCTCTTCTAATTAATTGTTTAAAAGAAAAGCAGAGGGGAAAAAACATTAATCAGCAGGCTTTTCATCTATACCTTGTTCTAGATCTCTCCTTCCATTCAAAAATGTATTAACAGTAATATTAACACACCACAGGACTGGGTTCAATGCTTCAATAGAGATCAAAGCAACAAACATACTAAGTACTCAGCAACAGAAAGATTTCTTGCTGACAGAGATGAGAGAGCAGAAGGTACTCCTAATTTAATGAGTGTTGCTGCTTCTAAACATCTCATGTTCTGTGATCAACTGAGATTAATTTAGATTGGAAGAGACATCTGAAAGCTATCTGGTCCACCCCCTGCTCAAAGCAGGGCTTTGATACAAAGAGGCCAAGTAGCAGAATTCTGCACACCACAGGGAAAGATGCAATGGTATGGCTGGCTTTACATGCACTGGGTCTTTAGTTGATAATTACACTCCAGCTTCCAGTATAGCATTTCTTATTAAGGTAAGTCTTCAAAATATTTCAGGTCTGTTAGACCTGCACCAAAGCAACCACCACACAGATAACAGTCTTTCCATCGATTAGGAGGCTACGGAAGAGATCAGTTTGATCACACATTCTTCCCTGTATTCATAGGCTTTAAGGGAAAGCAGAAATGGCAGGTCACAAAACTGACCTTTTTAATAGGTCCCCTCAGTTACAAAATCACCACCAGCCTCTCTAAAGAACAGGCTGCAACACCAGTAATTCCTCCGCTCAGGGAATATCAAAAGGATATCTGCAGCATAAATCACCACAACACCAAAATGCTGCAGGTACTAAACGGTGGATCTATAATAGATGTGTACATTAAGCCATTCGTTCACTTCCATGAGCAAGGATTTTTAATGCTCGATGCATTTCCTTATTGCATCCTAATGAATAGGACAGCCCAGGAGGGGGACATTTTTAATAGAATGGATTTGAAGTTGATTTATCCTTAACTAGGCCTCTTTAGTCCTATAGTACTTACAGATGTTAGAAAGAATATTTATGAGCGCCTACAGAATATGAACAATTACAGTTGCTCTTATCAATAACACACAGGCTTAGATATCAAGAATGCACTAGAGAATGTATCCAACCATTGCAGTTTCTAGACTCGGTATTTTCTCAGCAAAGAAAATTCTCTTAAGTCAGCAGCCAGAAGCTAAAGGAAATTGCATTAAAGCTCTCCTTCACCCTGGTCTTCTGTAGGCCTGGTTACTGCAGCTTCCCTCACTCCAAAGGCTCCAAGGAATGGAGGGGAAGACTTGATTTAGAGGATGACCCAGAGGTGGGAAAAGGAAGCTGTTGTTAAACCTTGATGCAACTTCAGGTATGTTATACCATTCAGAAATTCCTGCCCTTACAACCCAGTTGATTACAGCTAATTATTTCAGATAGTTGAGGGATACCTGTGGAATCTTTAAACATCCAGGTATTATCTGGTTCTTCCGTCAAAGAAAATCTGTTTTCAAACTCCAGCCCTCTGCTTCTTCTAAGAGAGTGGGAAATAGGAGCCCGACGGCGTCTCTTTTTGCTGAGCTGTACACGAGTTTTCAGCGCACTGGAGTCCAGAATAGTGGTTTGCTATAAAAAGAAACAAAGCCTTTACTTTCAATCAGCCTGAAAATAAAAGTCATCTCCTCCATAGTGATTTCCCAACCTACTTCAGTGCATTAACCCATTCAATTTAATTAAACTATATATATTTGCCTGATTATTATTCTTGTAGTTACTTAAAACTATATTAAATAGAATTTATTATGAGGATATGCTACATTGTGGCTAACTGGGTGCAATGCTGGTTCTTTGATCTCTCTTGGCTGTGGATGTCTGATCCGCATGAATTATTTTCACTGAAATAATAAAAAAATAACTGCAATAAATATGATTTTGGTTCCCGGAGTGTTTCAAGAATACAGGCCTTGCTAGCCAGTAACAGCTGAAGGCCAATAAGAAGACTGGGATCTAGAAAGAGCAACTACACAAAATTCTCTTGTAGTAGAGTGCTGTAATTTCATTGTTCTGATGGGTTGCCATCCACAGAAATTTCAAGCTGCTCACCAGCAACAAGGAGATTGCAAGTTAAGTGTCACAGCATTCAGAACATTTCTGTGATCAGTCATTTCAAATGCATCCATCCCTGTGCCTGATGGTAAGAGAATAACATTTACAGAGCAAAAGAAGGCGCTGTAATTTATTTATTTATTTAAAGCAATTTGTTGTTAAAGACTTGCCTGTAATCTGCAAACATCACTGAGCCTCCTCTTCTTCTTTGGAAGATGTGTTTTTATTTCTTTTCAAGGAGATTTCAGGTCAGGAAACTACTCATTAAAACAGCATATTGCCAGCTACACTCGAAGCTATTAATGTTTTAAAGAGACACCTGTAGCTGTCCAGGGAACAGCACAGTACAGGACCATCTCCACTACCTGCAGAACCACTGCCAGGCACAGACAAAATGCCATCCGCGCTGTTCTGGTCTACTAACGTTTCCTTTACAGAGCAAAGAGTGCAGCTGGGATATCCTGCCAAAGGATCATTAACCGATACCAAAGCCAAGGCACGTGCAGTTAGGGATCTCAAAGCAACGGATCACCAAACGTGGCCTCTGCTTCAGAGCCAGAGTGGGCTGGAAGATGGGAGCAGCACCTACTTTGGAAAAACACAGATTTCTGCAGTTCCCCATAGATGACAACACCAGTGGAGAACAGAGCTGGCTGGAGGCGCTTTCCAACGGCCTACGCAGAAAGCAGCTGTGATTTTAACAGTCAATTCTGCTGCACCAGACCAAACTGCCTCCAGCACAAACCTGCTTGCATCCTTCATACATTTTACAGAGCAGTCTACTCCTCAATTCAGAAGGCGTTATGGCACTGCGACAGGCAAGGCAGTATATCTGAGACCTTCCGAGGAGCTGCATGATCCATGTAAGTTGGGAATCTTGCACTTACCAATATATCTGTCATTAGATATCATGTAATAAAAAAAAAGGTGCACCAACTCTTACTAAAGAAAAAGCAGTACTTCCTAGTTGCTATACTGAAAAACTACAGTTGTGTCAGTGCTTTCAAAGAACAGTAAACCTCATCTAACTGTGCATGGCCAGAAATTACTGTTCTTATACTAGCTGCAAGATTCTTAAGTATGAAAAAAATCCCTTAAAATGCAATTGTAAGCTACTACAGAAAGAGACCAATTGTAAATAAGAAAAATATTAGTAAATGTCTTTATAGCCTTAAATCTGCACGGCTCATAGAACAGCAGTCACTAGCTATTTGTGTTATTTAATTATGTTTCCAACATTCATAGAGGCATTTAACTCTTCTGTTACAGCTCACTGAGGAGCAGAAAGAGAAACAGTAACTTTATTCAGCCACTGGCAGACACTATCCGAGGCCAATAGCTTTTTGGAATCTCTCAGAACCTAAGCATTACAGAAACTAGAACAGCTTTGTAGCTTTCGTCTTAAACTTTTCAGGCAGGAAGTCAGCTGGGAAAATTCAATGTGATAAAGAAAAGGCAGAGGAAGATTGAGTGCAAAGTTTCCAGAAGATACCGCTTTGCAGTGATTAACGCAGGTAACAATATAGTTAACACAGGAGAACTTCTGTTTCCCACTGTGGTAACTTACATCAATGAAAGAGAAATCAGTAGTCTTTTCATCAGGGCAGGTGTCTCCCGGAGGAGGTAAATCAGTCCCGTCAGTAGAGTCCATGTCAGTGCTGGAACGGTCCAAACTTGTGCTCCTTTGGTCTTTTGAGAAGTCATGGTGATCAACCAGGGAGGCAGGTTCCGTTTGAGAGGACAGCGAAGACGGGTGGCTACTTGGAGGTTGCTTTCTCGTTGAAATGACATCGTTTTCCAAGGAAGGAGATTCGGGCACAAAGCTGCAAATTAAGAAAATGAAATCTATGAGACTTCAGGGTAAACAAACACATGCAAGGATAGTTTGGATCACACATACTCAGCAGATGATAAATAAAGGTAGAACTGAAACTACGGTTACAAGTACCAAAGGCATCTTTGGAGGCAGCAGGCACCAGCAGCAAGGGTGTGCACCACTTTCATTATCACAGCTTTTTACCCACATGGATTTACAGTGTATTGAATAATGCAAGTATGCAGATAAATTGTAATAATTTGATTGTAACAATCAAATGCTTGGGGTTTCTTTTCCCCAGCACAAGGGCCCCTTCAAACATATACACACAAATGAGACGAGGGAAATAGCAAGCTGCTTAAAAGCCCTAAGCAATTTGCCCATTTGATATATAAGAGCAGCAGACCTTACACTTTGGCACTGTATACATTCAAAACCATTTTGAAGGGTAATACCCTGTTTGCAGGCCTCAGGCAAAGAGTAACTGTTAAAAGATTCTTCTCCTTGCTCATCCAAAACTGTCTTAAGTACATATAAATGCTTATAAATACAAAACAATAAAAACTCTTTTACTGTAAGTGAATTCCTGCAGGACACTACAAGCTACTTGCAGCCCTTTCAAGGACACACCTTACAAACCCCTCTGTTGTTCATGTTCCCATCTTTTCCCTAGGAGGGCATTTTTTAATATATATATATCGAAAGTACATTTATATTTATTTTAATTTAGTTCATATTCATCTACTATTAATAAATTATTATATATTTGTATATATATGGTAGATAGAAAAGTTGTATGCACACTTTCTGAAATCACAAGAAGGCTGCGTATACACGTCTGAACCTGAGGAAAATGGGAGTGTACTGGGAATGGCCGTAGCCACGATGGCAGCTCCTGCACCACAGTTTGTGCTCCGTGCATACCAAGCAGCAGGTGTGAGTAATTTCCATTTCACATGACTCCAAGGAAACTGAAGCATCTTCAGCAGCGCAGAGGATTTAAACATTTTGAGATGCAATTTTTAAATGCTACTAGACATTGGATTTTAAAAAATTGCATCCCTTGTGTCCTGACAGAAAGAAGTGGTTTTGTTGGTGCTATCCTGAGATCAACAGCTCCTCCACTCGAGCTGTATTAGATTTTGTTTCTCTTATTGCCTCTAGTTTTGGTCTGTAAGAAACAAGGAAAGCAGGCAACAGTAACTCAGTGAACCATAAGCGCCGAGATGTGAGAGAGGAGAGAGGACATTGCCAGTTTAGGTGGATCAGATCCTATTGGCAAGTTTAGCAGTTTTTAAGCAACAACATGATCACATAGAAGTGCTACAGGCTCATCGATTCACTCTTGCCAGGCAGAGGTCTGCTGGCTTCACAGGGGGTGACTTTAAAGCATGCAGAGTGAACTGGCAGGGAAAGGGACTGGAAAGGGGCAAGAAGAGGGCTGGAAATCACTGCAGAAAGCTCTGCAGGGGAGAGGCTGAGCCAGTGCCTCTGGACTGGGGACGGCAGCAGGGACAAACGCCCTGTGCTCCTCCACCATGCTCATTCGTAGCATGGAAATGAACCTGAGAGATGCCCACGCAACTGCAGAACTGCTTCTCTGAACCAACCATTTTCCTAAAGAGTTTCTCTTTCATTTCAAGATATATTTCAGAGAGAGCTGCCCATCCAGCCAGCCAGAGGTTTTTCTCTTTCATGGATGTTAGAGAGCACTGAAGGAAGAGGTGGCAGCAGGTGGCACCCTAAGGCAGGGCTCTAGGAGCAGAGGCTTTCTGGGGTGCTCGGGGAGAGCACCGAGGGCAGCAGGACCTGCACCCCAGTGGTGGGACGCTCCCAGCGTATTCCTAGAAATCTTCCCTTTGCTTAGACTAACAGAAATGAGCTGCGGTGTCAGGACTGAAAGCTGTACACAGTTATGCGTCTCCCTTTGTCACGGAGGTTGGAATATTCCTTTATGCAGCAGGAGGTTGTAGGAAACACAGTAAAGACTCTACTGTCAGTAAAAATAGGGCTGGCTGTCTTCTAATTTTAGGAGTTTCTAGTTTAAAAACCAAAATCTAAAGTATTTAAGGAGCTCCGTTTTTTTTCTCTGCTTAACAAGAGTCTTTTGTTACTAAGCACCTCTTCTTGAGCAAATATCTAGGAAAACAGTTATAAAACAAAAAAATCTAAACACGTATGTATGAATATATGCATGTTTTTAAAACAATAGACCTTAATATTTGGTACAGTCCCCAGCGATCGCAATCTTGGGAGGAAAACACTCAGGACTCTACTGCTGAAGAACAACTTTCTTCGCAAGCTGCAGTACATGATATAATTTCAAATCTGGCAGAGCGAGCACTGCACAGAGGGTTTCCAGCACACGAGCAGAGTGAATGCCTCTTCCCTCCTTCCGCAGTGGGCCCCAGGATAATTAAGAAATGGTGCTAATGAGCTCCAGGGGGAAGTTTTCATCTAGTATTTTTGCTTCGAATGATATTTGGTATCTGCAGCGTTAGGCTTTAGATCCACTAGAATATGAAAGAATGTAGAGACGAAAGTCAATCTGCAGACTTATCACCTTTCATGGAAATTAAAATGTATATTTAAAGGATCCTGTCTGATTTGCATATCTCCAGACAGCCTCTTTCCTTCTACATCCTAGGGCTGCAGCTAATACAACTCAGTGCAGTTTTTCAAACTGAAATATTTCAGAGTAAGCAATGATGGAAATACAGATGAATTTACACTGGTTGGTGGTTTCCAATTCACAAACCTTTCTAACGGATTCTCCTTCAGCATTCTTGCACAATTACAGTATCGTAACACCGTGGCACAGCTAATCGCCAAACACGGCAAGGATGACTTGAGTACAAACACTCTGTTATGCACATCTGAACAGCAAATCACAGGGAAAATTCCCTTCGGAGTAATGGTCAAATATTGAAATTTAAAACGTTTTCAGTTCTCATTACTGAGATGTATTATGCATCTTTTTCTATTACTTCATTAAGATTTCGAGTTTTATGAGCATATCTGTAAGCTACCAACAATGTTCAACAGGCATCATTTACAGATACTTGCTTCTCTGAAAAATTATGCTTCATGGAGTGCACACAAGTATCAGCAGAATGGTTATCACAAATATGCAATAAACAAAGATCAATCTCAAATTTAACTGCAATTAAAAGTGAATTAGTTTTAGCAAGACAGTGCTAAGAGGCCATAAAGAATGTGTTGCTTCATCGTGTGAAATTAGGAGTCAAAAAGTAAAGGAATCCTACTTTTTACAGTAACACTGCTGAGGACTCAGAATCAAAAGGCAGCTCTCACTACTTGCCTAGGGCATCACACAAGAAATAATGTCCATTTAAAAATGCCCTTTTATATTCTGTAACTGCAGATTCCCATCTATTACGGGTAGCTGACACCCTATAGCGGGTTCTCTTTTCCAAAACTTTGTTGTAGTCTAGCTTCAAGGATTTGAAGAAACAAATAGCTAAAACCTTATGAAGTCAGAGCTGTAGAGATCCATCATCTAAAAAACACAGTCGCTTTTCTGTAAAAGAGAATTGCTTTTCATTATGAAAACTGTTCTGATCTAAAAGTAAGAATTTTCTATGATGTCAACTTGGAAAAGCTTACTAAAGCACTTGAGAAAAAAATAAAAATAAAATCTTTTAGATAAGCTAAGGGAAATCCAGTTAACGCCTTCAAATTAAACCATCTCCTTCCATTCTAACAAGTTATTTGCCAAAGCCCATTGCAACCAGCCAAGAGCAGCCCCTTACGCTTATTCTAGCGGTGACTAAGTTCTAGTTGGAAATGATCCTTCCTCCACCTTCCTAAAAGCTTATCTAGTGAAAGGACCACGTTTATGCTGTTGCCATGTAGTCATGGTTTTTTATTTTAAAATTCTCTTTCTCGCTTACAGAAAATGAGTTCATTCACAGATGCATTAATGAAACACTCCTAAAGCAGCTAAAATAATCACTTCACAACTCAAATACTGGAAAATGCCAGAAACTGGAAGTTCTTCCCACACAGCAGCAGGCTGGTGACACGGTGTTGTCCCCGCTGCCGCGGTGTTCCCCGTTTGCTCCCGGGGTGCCCTCCCAGGACGCAGGTAAGTGAGTCACAGTGCCTGTTCCCTCGCTGCTCTCTCAGCCGTGGTTCAGCTTATGGCCAAACGCTGGCTGCAAGGGCGTATTGGGGTGTGTGAGGAATGCAACACCATGGGCCATACGGCTGGCAAGATATAAAATCTAAGGGAAGTGAGCCAGGCAAAACAGGAAAGCGGAATTATCAAAGTCTCCGGTAAGTTCCTGCCTCTGGGCCGAGCAGAGGACGAGACAACTGCCTCGGCAGCGGCTGAACGCAGAGACGTGCTCAAATCACCCATGGCAAGAGGATGTCCTGCTGACCCAGACTGGCCCAAGGGCTATTCCATACCATATGATGTCATGTCCAGTATATAAACTGGGGGGAGTTGGCCAGGGGGCAGCGATCGCTGCTCGAGGACGGCCTGGGCATCGGTCGGCGGGTGGTGAGCAATTGTATAGTGTATCATTTGCTTTGTATATTATTATTGTATTATTATATTACTATTATTACTATTACTATTACTACTATTCTATTTCATTTTACGTCAATTATTAAACTGTTCTTATCTCAACCCACGAGTTTTCTGACTTTCACCCTTCCAGTTCTCTCCCCCATCCCACTGGGGTGAGGGGAGTGAGCGAGCAGCTGTGTTGTGCTTAGCTGCTGGCTGGGGTTAAACCACGACAAGGAGGAGAGTGCCTGCACTTGGCCCAACTTCTACTTCATAAAAAACAAACTGCCAACAAAACGCAGGTTCAGTATATTCCAGGAAGATTTCCATTATAAATTTAATATTTAAAAGTACATTACTCTCATTCTTCTCCAAGTGCTTGAATTAATACACCAGTAATTCCCCCACAATGAACCATAAGTCAAGCTAAAGCAGAGCAAGGGGGTGGCAAAATGCTGAAAAGTCACTATACTGTCATCATTACACTGTAAAAAAAGAAAAAAATAAACATTTGTTACAGTGAGAAAAAAATTCCAGGATATGGGGGTTAAGAGTTCAATACTTCAATAAACCAGAATTTTTAGGTGGGGCTTTTCTAACCAAGAAGAACCCTCCAGGTTTGAAATAATGTTCAAACGCTGTCTGTGTTGGAGCTAAGTTTCTTAACCTTTGTTAAGAAACTGATTTCAGAAAATGTCTATAACATATTGAAATCGAAGTTAATTTTACAGAAGACTTGGCATGCCACTTAGCTCACTGAACTTCAAGCTGAAAGCTACCCCGATTTCATAAGCAATAAAGTATTTATAACACACAGTTCTCAAGTGTAGAACACACCAAACATAATTGACATCAATGTCTGCTATAAGATGTCAACAAATACAGCATTAAAAAAAAACAAAACAGATGAAATGCTATTTTCATACTACACTGAGCAGATAAGAGATTGGCTCAAACTGCAGATCAAGCTATAATTTACACAACAGGTGTAAATTATAAAAAACCTCACACTTTAATGCTCTAGGTTTATTCCATTAAATCATTTTAACAACAGAAAAGCATCAGTAACACTGTCTTTCATTCAACTGATTCCATTGCATCCTCCACTTCACCACACTAAAATGCTTCAGAGTTAGCGAGATGTGGACGTCGCACCCCAAGGTTTATCAGGACACATCAGGGGCACGCCGCGCGTCATCCTGCTGTCGGAGCAGGTGCCTGGCATTCAGAGCACCCATTTCCAACAGGTTTTGCCATTCAGCCTATCTAGTAGCACAGCTTTTAAGGCAATGTTAATTGGCATGGGAGAGACCACATTTAAACAAACCAAACCAAACCCCAAAACTGTTAGTGTACCCTGTCTAACCATAATCGGACACTTCCTTATCTACCTGAGAGGTAGAGGAAATCAGACAATTTTAGCAAAATCTTCCCAGAACCCTAGTTCTACGCATCAGAGGCACATAGCACACAAGCAGGTAACCACTTTCTGAATGTGAAAATGTACATTTTTAATGATAATTAAAACCACATAAATATAAAGCATAAAAAAGGTTTTACTACCTATGTTCATAGAATCATAGAATCGTTGAGGTTGGAAAAGACCCTTAAGATCATCGAGTCCAACCGTTAACCCAACACTGCCAAGTCCACCACTAAACCATGTCCTCAAGCACCACGTCTAGCCGTCTTTTAGATACCTCCAGGGATGGGGACTCAACCACTTCCCTGGGCAGCCTGTGCCAGTGCCTGACAACCCTTTCAGTGAAGAAGTTTTTCCTAATATCCAACCTAAACCTCCCCTGGCACAGCTTGAGGCCGTTTCCTCTTGTCCTATCGTTTGTTACTAAGGAGACCAACCCCCACCTTGCTACAGCCTCCTTTCAGTTAGTTGTAGAGAGCAATAAGGTCTCCCCTCAGCCTCCTCTTCTCCAAACTAAACAACCCCAGTTCCCTCAGCCACTCCTCATAAGTCTTGTTCTCTAGACCCTTCACCAACTTCGTTGCCCTTCTTTGGACACGCTCCAGCACCTCGATGTCCTTCTTGTAGTGAGGGGCCCAAAACTGGACACAGTATTCGAGGTGCGGCCTCACCAGTGCCGAGTACAGGGGCACTATCACCTCCCTGGTCCTGCTGGCCACGCTATTCCTGATACAAGCCAGGATGCCATTGGCCCTCTTGGCCACCTGAGCACACTGCTGACTGATGTTCAGGCGGCTGTCAACCAACACCCCCAGGTCCTTTCCTCCCGGGAATCCGTTCAGCCACTCCTCCCCAAGCCTGTAGCGTTGCCTGGGGTTGTTGTGACCCAAGTGCTGGACCCAGCACTGAGCCTTGTTGAATCTCATACAGTTGGCCCCAGCCCAACGGTCCAGCCTGTCCAGGTCCCTCTGTAGGGCCTTCCTATCCTATGTTAATCTAGTCAAAGCCATTTGGTGTATTTATTGAGAAAAAAATGGTTTTCCCATATCTTTTTTCTACCATTTTAGCATTAAAAAATAACATCCAACTTGTGTTTCACGTACTAGTGGACTTGTTAAATCTATTCCCATCCAAGAGGGTTTTGTTATTGCTTATAAAAGTGGTGATACTGCATTCTCACTGGAGGATGGAGTTTAAATTTCAAACCTTATTGCAATTTGCAGATATTAAAGAAATATTTCTTCGCTTATAGACTAAAGAAACTGTATAGTCACTGAAACTGAGCATGCAACTTCAAAAAAACCATATATGTATGCACATGGGCACACATACACACCCAAAACAACAGTTTCTTCTCATTCCTGAGCTAGGGAAAAGCTTGCAGGCATGGCAGAGGGGACCTTGCTCACCCTTACCTGTCCCCACTGTGCCGCTGCTCATTCCAGGTGCCGTACTGGCTGTCGGGCTCCTGCACGAGCGTGTCTGTGTCCTTCGCTCCCGGGGGCTGTCTGGAGAAGCACTGCTTCAGCTGATCCTGCAAGAGAACAATTAGCAACATTTCAGCATTCCTGTAACCCCTGGCTGAATGATTAACAGATTTTATTTGCAATAGAGTTTTTGAATCTACCAGTTAAACTTGGTCAACGTAAAACTGGGAATAAACTTAAACATGGGAAAATGGCTATAAACTCAGAACAATGATTCTCTATAAAATGAGTGCTGTTTTCCTGGGCAGATAACCGCTTCTAGAAGCCGGAACTGAATCCCTGGTTTTAGTAACTCCATATTGCTTTAACATTATTCTTAGCTCAGGTTGTACAACATTTTTAGAAGCACCTATGCAAACACAAGGAATTCTGCTGGGGACTACAATCTCCCCGAGCATACAAGAGAAACATCAACTCTACTGCTCTTTTCCTGGGTTTAATAAAAGGACTCTTTTTTTTCCCCCAGCTCTTTCTTTGGAAGACATTCAAAATAAAAAGCATAAATAAATAAATAAGCATAGTGCCAGACACTAGAAAGCTTTTGACAAATTGATGTCTGCTAATGTAAAGTTCAAACACAATGTACAACATAGAAGGACAGACTACGCTGGTTTTTTCTGTGTTCTACTCTGACCTCCCATTTCCTAAGTATTTTTCTTTCATAGATCTGCTGCTTTCATCGGAGGGAAACAGTGCATCTAAGGAGCCTGCCCTTTCAGGGGAGAGAAGTGGGTCAGCTGCTGCTGCTGGCACCCTAGATCTGCAGCAGACCAGTGTTAATACGCTCCAGAACATAGCACTGTCGCACCTTTTGTTTTGCAGTAGTACCGAGTTACACACTGAAGTTAGATAGTTACCGAAATAATACATTGTGTGTAGATAATTAAATGTTGGGCCCTTTTGCATTCATTATCCTGAACAAACACAAGTATGGCTTTCAGTGCCATATCAACTTTGCTTATGAAGATCTCATCTGACAGCAGATTACATTGTCTTCCACCTGTCCTAAGCTCTTTCTCTCTTTAAAAAAAAAGGAAAGAAAAAAAAAAAGAAACAACACCCACCCACCCCCTCAAACCCACCTAGCAGAACATGCTGGTGGAAACTACCAACACAGCTGTTTCACTTCAGGCAGCACACACAAAATAACAACCATATTCAATGAGATGGGATTCCTTAATCTTATCGGAAAAAGAGAGATTGCATGTTTTCTTGTGTCCTTAATTTTGTGAACCTAAAGAATGCTGCCTTACGATCATAAAAATATTGACATTAAGGATAATTCACCAACACTGATACTTGGCTACTGAAGAAGTCCTACAATGCTTGCATCTTTCCTAAAAAGTTGCTTATTTCCCAACCGTATCATCAGCCATTGCCATTCTCTAGTTGTATCGTACTCTCTGCTGCTGACAAAGGGGTCTATTTTAATGCGGAGTGAAATAAGCAACAAAAGGCTCCACCATTTATTCCAACTATTACAATGTACCATTACTAGACAAAGTAAAATTCTCAGTTTGCAATACTCAAGTATAACAGGGGCTCAGCTTGTGAGTTACAAGGAACAGAAGTTTCCTGCTTTTCATCTTCCAGATATTCCCACAGCCTAATAATTCACTGGTAGTAATTCTTACACTTTATATATAGATATATGCATGTATGTCCAGAGGTAAGCTGAGTTCTTACATTTTTTAGTCCATTCCAGGTACAAGCTTTCAACTACAAGCTAGGCATACACTTCCAACAGCTACGTGAGTGGTAGGGGAAATAGTCTTGTATTTCTTAGAAACCCCAGGGCATTTCCTCCTACTTGGCTCAGGCATATGTTTTGCTTTCCACAAATTCCCTCTGTAGCTTCATGAGTTTATGCTTTGCACCAGGGGCTAAGCTAACACTCCTGGGCTCGGCCTTCTGCTGTCACCTGGTGGCCACGTACCCGTTGGCAAGTTCTAGGAAAGGCCCTAACCAATGCAAATCGTTATTCTCACTTTCCTCCCTACTGTCCATGCTAGTTCAGGGTTTTTTTTTCAACTTGACGCTTGTTATGAATTTTTTTCAATCCCAATCTCACATTACAAGCTACCGCATTCTTGTAAACAATATGAACAGGGTATTTATCAGCTTTGGCCACTGCCTGCACAGAAGTTGCACCTATATCAAGGGCTGTAACCGCAGCACCTGGCAGTCCTCGCGGCAGCACGCAGCCCGTGCCTGACACCCCCGGGTAACACTGCCACAAACAGAAGGTGACCCAACAGACATGTTATCCTTTTTGGTGGAAGCCAGTATTTTCCACTTGCTACAGCTACAGCACATTCTCTCTATGCACGGTATAGACTGTATTACTTGCAATTATTCACATTATTTCTAACCAGAAAATATAGTCCAAAAAGCTCAGAAACAGGAATGGGAACGGCAGAAAAGCAACTCGGTGTATTGCATTTAGGAGACATTGTTTACAAAAAGTGTGTTGTGTTATCGTGAAAGTGATGGTTGTAAGGACAAAGCATGCACAACCCAGATAAGACCATTTCAGCAGCAACAGGAAAGAAATTTAGATGTAAATATATCGCTCATCTGAAGGCACAGTAATTCTTAATAAAATTTTACATTGCAGACAAACGGATCAGCACATACTCCTCAGTTTCGGGCAACATTTTACTTGATGTTATATATATATTTGAACTTTGAGATGTGGTTTTATAACCAAAATGCCCCGTTAACACTCAGTGGTTCTCTATGCTAAAACCAAAAGAAGCCTGAAAAAAACCCAACATTGCTACTTCTGTAGACATTGTGGACTTCAATAAAACAAACTGAAAAATATAAATGTAAGGAATATGACACTCCAAATTCTAAGAGATTACTTTGTTATATCGAGTAATGTTATTGCATTTTGCTTCTGGAGGCAGCTACTTATTTCAGAAGAAGACTGTGCCTCTTTCCCTGGTGATCCCCTTCAACCCATACTTTTTAATAGGCCAAATGATTAGTTGGAAAAAATAAGCATTCCTTCAAGTCTACAAATCGCTCCTTAGGCCTAAACTATTTAAAGACTATGGTTTCTACCAGCTGAGAAGAACTGCAGAGAATTTAATGAGGTATGATAACCTGGTCAGCTATGTGTGAGAAAAAAGGTACCAATGACGACCAAAATAGGGAGAGGTAAGAGGAGCCGATCCTCTCCCCAGCTTGTGGAGGAGGTGTCAGCTGGGGGGACCGAGGGTGACGCAGAAAAGCAATTTATAGCCCGTGCAGCTTGGAGGAGATGGCGTGTGTTGAAGAAGGAAGCGACAACAAACCATAAAGAATATTCTTTCCAGTACATGATTATTAGCGAGCATAAGAACGATGAGTTTCAGCTTTTCTTTTGAAGATCTCTTTTGTATCAATCATCTTCACTGCACTCCAGAAAGACTCAAGGCAATCTGGTAATACAGAAGCACTGGGCATCAGGACCTTGGAGGTGCCTGGGAAAAGTCCATTCCCTTTGTTTTCAAAATGTTGACACTCAGTAACTATAAGCTTATTTTTAAAAACCAGTAGAGGCTAGTCAAAAAAAAAGGGGGGGGGAGGGTATAATTTTCTCTACTTCCCTCCTCTTTCGGCCTTCATGCTCTCTGGATAGCACTTGCTACTAAACTTGCTATTAAGTTGCTATTAAACTTTTGGGGTTTTTTAAATACCAGCCAAAATGACACAAATTCTCTGAGAACTATACATACGTACCATTGTATTTTATGGCTGAGATGCTTTTCAACACAAGCAATTCAGATTAGCTCATACAGATGCATTTGCATTTTCTGGCACTAACATTTTACTTGGAACAACTTGGTGTTACAGACAAAGAGCATGAATGAAGAACAAACCGGAATTACAAATCGAAAGCTTTAAAACATATGACAGATTGGGAAAATAATGTACGCCTCACTGAATGTACTAGAGCAACAGTTTTTAGGTCTGCCACAAGCCCATTATATCACACAGCACACAGTGCCCTGTATCACGTTAATTTACATAAAACCATAGAAGAAGGATGGAAGCACCCTACCTATGGCCTAGTTGCACTTGCAACGCATCCAGTGGCACAATAAGGTGCGCTAAAGCCAGTTTTTACCCAAGTAAAAACTTGGGTAAAAAAACCTGGAAGGAGAAAGAAGGAAATACTTTCCAACACATACTGCTCCCAAACATGACCAGGTTCTGCATCATACTTTGTTCCCTGGCCTAAATCCTAATTAAAGCTCACTTCTTCAGATGGATGAAAATTATTTTTTCTTTCTTTTTTTTTTTTTCTTTAGTGTATAAGCTCCACATAACAAGAGATCCTGCAAGATAAAGAACCAACACATCTGGCTTTGACTTCTGTTGCTCTTAAGAACAGATCTGCTCTGAACGGAAACCTTTTTTTCTGTAAGAGACAATGTCCTGGTTTCGGCTGGGATGGAGTTGGTTTTCTTCCTGGTAGCTGGTATGGGGCTGTGTTTTGGGTTTAGGTTAAGAACAATGTCGATGATACACTGATGTTTTGGTTCTTGTTAAGTAGTGCTAAGTACTTGCTAAGTGGTGCTCACACTGGTCAAGGACCTTTCAGCTTCCCATGCTCTGCCAGGGGCACGGGAGGCTGGGAGGGGGCACAGCCGGGGCAGCTGACTCAGACTGGGCCAAGGGCTATTCCATACCACGTGACGTCATGCTCAGTATATAAGCAGGGGAGTTGGCCGGGGAGGGGTTCGGTCGCTGCTTGGGGGACGTGCTGGGCATCGGTCGGCGGGTGGTGAGCAATTGTACAGTGTACCGCTTGCTTTGTATTACTGCTGTTCTTTTTTTTTATTTTACTTTAAACTGTTTTTATCTCAACCCACGAGTTTTCCCCTTTTGCCCTTCCGAGCCTCTCCCCCATCCCACCGGTGGGGGGGTGAGCGAGCGGCTGCGTGGTGCTTAGTTGCTGGCTGGGGTTAAACCACGACAACAACTACCCATTATTAACTCAATAAACTTGTGATATCTGTGATCCATTCTATTTCTTTATCCATCCCTTGGAAGAAGAAACCAAAGTTGAAAGAAGAGGTGTACAACATGTGAAGCTAGGCCAGATACAGCTATTTCCTCGATAAACAGAATAGTCATGATACAGTAAAACCAGACATTTCAAAGGAAAAGGCAATAAAAAGAGGGGTCTGGTGTCTTCTTAGTGCACAAGATAAACCCAAATTAGGAATTTTCTTACTTACAATCACAGAAAAATCTCCCCAATCACATAAATACTACTCTCGATCCAGTATTCAAATGCTGTAATTCTCCGTGCTTTGATCTTTAACTTCATAATTCTTATACCAGTAGCCAGGAAAAAATCAACTTAATTTTCATATGAAATAAAACAGCCAAGTTGTATACTGATTTGCCTCCAGTTCTTCTTCTAAAATGAGACATTATGATTATGCCTCTTTTGGTACTCCCTTGGAATTAAGCTGGGTTTGGCAATAGTCCAGGGCTGATTACTCCTGCAATTTCCAGTTCCTGAAAATGATGCACACACAATATCGGTCCTACCAGCACAAAAATTAACCGTAACTAAGAATGAATGCATACATTTCTGTGAAAAACTCTTTTGCACTGATGTGAAATGAAGACCTGGCATATGAGGAATACCAGCTGAAAGATCTCATGAGTCAGAATCTGTACAGACAGTTTCAAAAATATCTCTGTTTGCAAAAGAGACCGAGACATCAGACAGCCAAAATGACACCCCACAGCTTGAAGTGCAAAAATTAAAAGTTAAACTCTACTAGCATAAATTGAATATGAATAGGTAATTGCACAATGGAATGAAGTTTTGACCATCTGCCTTGTTAATACAAAACTCAAAGAGAAAACGTTTTGCTAATTTCTTTAAAAGTCGTCGTCCCCGCCCCACTTTTTAATTAAAAGGAGTCAAAAGTTTGGTCAAATTGCCTATATTCAGAACAACCCTGCCCCTTAAGAGTGCCACTGCACTTAAGGAGAGTTTAGAAGTCCTTACAAATCCAGAAAACGGCCCCAATTGGTCCCCTGCAATATGACAGAAAGATGGCAATATACCTTATTCTATTAAAATTTTATTCTGTTATTTCATAGTTGGCTCTGCTTTGAACAGGATGCTGGCCAAATGACCTCCAGAGGTCCTTTCTAACCTGAATTATTCTACAATTATTTTAATGATTCTAAGGATTATTACTAAAAGGTAAACTATATATTTTGGACCACTAACAGCATTATCAAGAACATAACACCATATCAAAACCAACCAACCAACAAAAACCACCACAAAAAGAGGGCCTTAGAAACTATCCAACATTTCACACCCCATATTATTTTTCTTTTGTATCTAAATGCCAATACAGCAAGTGGAAAGTCTAACTGTGTGGAATCAGCATCCTAGGATTCCCATATATACTTACTATCCGGCGAATTAGCGCTGCCCACAAGGAGTAAGTCATGGTTCAACACCAACGCTCCAGTTAGTTCCTAGCAATCAGGCGAGATTTACCAACTCAGCGTTTATATAAATTATTGAAAGGAGTAACTGCCTTAGTGTAATGTCCTAGGCAGAAGGCAGCACCTTCTGCCTCCCACCCCACCCAACATGCTGCAGTGACAGATAAACAGTTCCAGGAATTGTACATTTTCTTTCTGACCTCACTGATGAGGAAAGTTAAGAGACCTCCAGTGCAGGCTCCACCCACGGGCATCGATACGCAAGGATGACTTCCCCAGCCCTGTCCAATACCTTACTCAGCACAATAAGGATCTTCAAACCAAGGAAGCACTTTATAAACGCTAGAGACCAAGTCTAAGAGCAGTGACTAAAGTAATTGAATTAATCGATCTCATAACCTCAAGGTCTTTACGTTACTATATAGGCCATCTCCACTGCTGCCAGCAGGTGAGGAGACTGCAGTGAGCAGCCTTGGTGCCCGCTCACGAGGAACATCCCACCAGCCCCACCGCCCTCCTGGGATGAGGCTGGAGAGGACAAGCTGGTTTAACGTGGCAAACCGCAGCAGTGGCCACTGCAGGGGTGCATGAGCACACACCTGGGGAAACACAGCGTGCACCAGCTGCCCCAGCCTGTGTCCAAAAGCACTCGAAAGTCCTCACACACAACTTATTCAGCACTGTTACATCCTCAGGATCCATGCTGCTCCACTCAAAAACCCTTTCAGTCATAAAATGTTTAATTTTTCCCTGTGCAGTGGAGTACGTACCGAGTCCCACGGTATAAAACATTCTCATAAATGATATCAGCCACTATATCCTCACTGTTGCTATGCAACCCAGGGCTGTCTCAGCCATATGTGTTTTCTCTACCTCTTCCACCAGGATACGATAAGCAGCAACCAATTATATCCCTAACATTAAAAGCTGACAGCGTTTATCTTAAGAAACATGGGCTGTTTTTAGAGGGTGACTGGTTTAATTCCCCATAGCTTCCCAGCTTGATGCACGGGCCTGAGTCCCAACCCCTTCCCCCTGGAAAGGCACGGCAAAAATTGCAGAAAAGCAGACCTACATCTGCAGAAGTAAGGGGAAGGGCAAGCATCCCTTCCAGCCCCTAACCCAAGGGAGCAAATGCCAAGAGTAAGGTGTGAACAGCTGGTACCTGAGAGTAACTGGGTGGAGAGGGCAGAGAACATCCCAAGCTGCGATATCCCACGTACACTCTTAGCTCAGCTGCTCTCCTTTAAAAAGCGTTATACTTCACCCACGACAGGCCTTATCACTAGTCCTACGGCCTTGCTGATATGAAAGCCAGCCTTAATCTTAGAAGCTAAACTCTTTGCTTTAGCACTGTATTTGAACTGAATCGAAACACAGCTAAATCCATTGTATTTAACATATATCACTTTGAAACATATACATGCCTTATGCTACGGTAAAAATATTTTCACCTTAATCAAAATACCCAAACTGTGCAACAGACCTAAACACTACAGATGATTTGACAGGCAGGTTAGTGCAGAGCTGACAGGGATCCTCCTTGCCACACCAGCACAAAATGTTCAGTGCAAACAGCCACAAAGCAGCCAGAGGAAATCACTGCCAGCAAGTTCAATCATTTACTCAAGTTCAAACAGCATGTGCCCAGCAACACCCTTCCAGCCTAAACTTGAACCTGAATACTATCACAGCTCCCCAGACCCTTGCATTTTCCACACCTTTTGACATACAAAATGACTTCTCCTGCTTGCCGGTCTTTAGCTAATCACTACTTCTGCATTAATGGATCTTTCACTCATAACCCCCATCTCTGCTGTGCCTCCTGGGAACCAGGTCCAGCTGAGACTCACAATTTGAAAGGCAGCAGCACCAAAGAGAGACCCAAAGTCTACCCAGAGCTGACTCCAGCCACGACAGAATGTGGCCAAATTAATCCACATGAAGTTAATTTTGCCAGGAATCTGGTTACCATCGTGCAATGAAATCTACTCACTGCTTTTGCAGTGACTCTCAGTAGAAGTTAACCTCCTCGCTCCATTCAGGATTTCAAAGACATTTCAGAGTTTGTAATTTTTTTATACCCTGAAAATAGAGCTGCTATGACTTGCTCTGAACACTCACCACGCACGTATCATGTGGTTTCTGTGCAAGGCTGAAGATAGAGCAGAGGTTGACTTGATGTGCAAAAAGCAGACAAGAACCAAATTCTAAATATATACCTCGCCAGGGCTGAGTGAGCCACGACAGTATTTCCTCCAAGAAGTGGGAAAGTAGAAAACCAAAGCAGAGCAGAGGAAATAGCTGGGAACACCTTTAAAATCCCTCCTATATCAACATATTAAATTTTCTTTTCAGCCTTAGGCAGTCAAGCTAACAAGAAATTAAACCCCAAGAAACCAAACGCAGCCGGATCAGAGCCAGAGGCAGCCAGCCTGTCCATCAGGAAGATTGTGAGCAGAATGGTGCTGTCCTACCTCAGAGACTGAGGAATTCACTCTCTCCCAGAGGGCATATGCAACTCTCATCAGCATTAATAAAAGTTGGCACTAGGAGTTGAACAGGATCCCTCATCTTCAACATTGCAAGAGACACAAGCCAGAACAAGACCATTTTATACTGTTATGCTAGGAAGTGAATATATTTGCTTTTTTTGCAAGGCTACATGCTTGAAATCAACACCTCCTACTTGAAATACTTTATTTCACACCTCTTCTGCACAGTTAACGTTTTTCCACATAAGACACAAGTTAAACTTCAAACAAACATTCCTGGGAAAAAAGGCTCTTTAGTTTAAAGTCTAGATTTAAAGATGTACAGAAAGTGATAGGATTTCTTGACAACAAGTGAATAACAAACACACAGACTTTGGAAATCATGCACTGCTCATTTAAACAAAAATCTCAGACAACTTAGAAGATGTTTTAGAAGAGAGCAGTGAAAATACACACACACACCCCCAAAATGAAACACCACCAGTATTTCCTGAAACTATCACACTGTTACAAAATTTCAATAAAAATGGATTGCCAGGGTTAAGAGTTGTGTTCAGTGATGGTTTTGTTTAATGCAATTTATTTCCCTCTGAAAGCTATCACTTAGTGCTTTTAAAAACAAACAAAAGCAAGGTGAATGAGCACAAAATGACCAGCTCTAACTATATTTATGTTCTTTTCTTATGCTCTAAGAACGTGGTAAAAATCAACTCCTTGCAGCCAGCCTCAGTAAAATCACAGAGTAAAGTCGTCTAAACGATTATTCCTGCCAAAATAACAAGGGAACAACAAAGGCAGTCTACTAAATACCCATCACTACAGTTTTATGGCCCAGATTTATGCTGCCAGCTATGTTCATGGCCTGTTAAACCAAAGAAAAGTTATTAAGAATGAAAAAGCATGAACTGTTTCAGTATTGGCCCCTGTATCTTCATTAATTAAACTGAACAGCTTTACTCCTCCCCCCCCCCTGAAACAAGACAAACAACTCGATGGAAAAGCCTGCTTTCTGTAAACATGCTTCACAGTAACATAACAGCTCTCTGGAAATTTAAAGACAAAATTTGATTCACTGATGGTACAAAAAAAAAAATTTTTTTGAGAGCAATTCATTGCACTTTCGGTGAATATTAGGTCAAAATAGTTCAGCAACTACTTGTTCTAGGGTCTGTATCAAAGTAGCCAAGCTCAGAATAAAAATGCCAACTTGTATTAACTTCTTTTTACAGTTTGTTGAAGGATGTTCACCATAAAGGACAAACATTGGCAGACAGACCTTGGGTAAAATCAGAACAGATAGTACAAATCAATGCTCTTTTCAAAGCAGAGATACAGCCCCAGGCGATGTGCAGGTGAATGCATAGTTCATACCAGGTTTTAACAGCTCTCCTCTTGGTCCCTCACCTGCTCTTCAGCGCCAGAGAGGGATCCTACTCAGATGGAAAAAGTAGTAGAAAAAGCCCACCAACTTTTCCAAGAAACAAGCTGACTGCACAAGCTTATATTGTCTAAACTGGCTTAGAAAGAAACATCTGTGAAGATTTAAAAAAAACAAGATGGGAATTTCAACCTCTAGTTGAGAGGACGATAGTGAAAGGGCTGTAGGATGCAACAAAAACCTTCTGAAGGACTAAGCACCCTCCCAGCACATCTGGGACTCGTGCATTCAAACAAAACACTCAGTTCCCATCTTGATTTTGGACCTATATTAAAACTGAATCCAAACAAAATAACTGATGCTGTCAGACCAAGCTTGAATGAAAAGACCATTTTCATCACCTCACCAGTACGGCACAATTAAATGCACTTTGGTGTGATTTTTAGCACATTATCAGAACAACTCACATAAAACACATCGACTGCTTACAGCCCAAGCAGCCACAGAATTAATCGTTCCTGTTCTATTTCAAAATCTTCTCCCAAAGAATCTGAAACACCTCTGAGGTTTTCCATAGCTTTGTTATTCATGCTAGCAGTCTGAAAGGAGTTAAACTTCTTACAAAGAAACAAACTGCCACACTTTTTTAGCACCGTAAGGGGATAGCTAAGGAACTGAGGGTATTAAACTGCCACCCTGATTTTATTGTATGGCAACAAATGTAGAGATCTAGAACTAATGGTGTTGGCTGTGAAACCAGGTATCATACCTGTAATAGAAACATGAGTGATATTACCATGATTAAAACAGAGGCAATATTTAATGAAAGTATCTCTGCTCTTTTACAACAAAGACACTGAGCCAATGACATGAGACAAAAAAATGGAAAAAAGCCTCAATAAAAATGTCTGGGAGAAAAATCAACTTCCATTTAAAAGGTTTCACTGTAAAGTAAAAACTTCTGCAAGCTCAGCTACAGATTCCCAGATCTGATATCAATATGCCAGAATAATGATGCAATTAAAATTGGTCCTGTGTCATTATGTGCAGACAGTTTTCAGCACACATGACCTGCAAGAGCAGGGCCCAGGCATTCTTGGGTGCAGCAGCCAACAACTTTCTTCAGTCCACAGTGACACCTTTTTTCCTTAACTTAAATATGAGAACACTACGTTACATCTATTTGTAGAAAATATTCTCAGACCAATTGAATTCAGTTTCAGTGGAAACAAAAAGGGCAGATGACTAGCTTTGAAGATATGGCTACACGACCAGACTCCCGCAAGGCAAAAGAGAGGAAGGAAAAGCTTGCTGGGAAACGGCAACTGATGAGAAAAACAGTGTGCTCAGGGAGGTGTGCTATGAATGAAGGCAGGACAAATGACAGAGTATTCCATTTCAATGAAGAAATTAATAGGAGTACTATAGGGAAAAATAATAATAATCCTTTTCCAAACTGTCCGCTGTTGAATATACCAGAGAAGCTATTTAAAATAAAAATCATTCCTTTATTTCTGTTTGTGATTTGCAGATTTGCATATATTAAATTCTAACTGATCAACTGGTGGTTTTAGCTCTCAGGCTCATTTTAACCCTTGATTGTCCTAGCTTTTAATCAATTCTTAAAAACATGGCTGTACTTTCTCTAGATTCAGAATCAGATTGCCCTTAGACATTTATTTATCTAGGTGTAATTTAAGGCATATGGATTGAAATTTAAAAAAAAAAAAAATGTGGAGGTTAGAAGAGATTTTATAAGGCACAAATTACATTCACAATGTCCTGTGTATAAAGACTGGTTCCCATATAAAAACTAGAGGATGACATTTTAAATAAAGTATATCCGCCCGGCCTCCCTCCCTGAGGAACCTCCTCTCTGTGGTGCTACAGAGAAACACCAAGCACCAGAGCTGGGGTGGGGTCAAGAAGCCAGCCCTGCCAGACATCGAACAGGGAAATGTGACAAGGTATGAACAGAAAAACAGAGTGAATATATAATCCCTGAGCTGTTAAAGCTGTTGAAGTGCCTGAAAAGAAAATTATTTCCTCTCTCTTGCAGCCTGATTCCTACTTTTATGACCTCCAGCAAGGAAATAACCAATTACATCAAATCCCTTTCATTCCAATCCCAAAGCTCCTCTGTAGTGGATAAAAACCTCTCTTACAGCCCAGAAAAAAATGCAATATCCATGAGCTCTTTCCCAGCTACATAGCTTGCAGTAGTTACCAGCTAAAATATGTTGTGGTATGGTATTAATACGGTGCTGACCTGCCAGTTTCCCCACATTTAAAAAGATTGGGAACTGCACCTATGTCAGACCTATGGAACAGCCCCAAGTTTTCCCACTGCAGGATCCAGCAGACAGCATGCACAGCGTCGGCCCTTTGCCATAACAGCTGCTACAAACATAGGATTGCAACTTAAGTACAGAACTAAACAGAAAACAAGACAATTTTTGAGCCTCAGCATTTTTTAAAAGTCACAGATATCCAAATGAATGGATGAATACTTTAAATACAATACTCTCAATTCCCCTAGAAGATATCTGAAGCAGTGACAGGAGATCCATACAAACTGTAACCTATTATTTCCCTTGGTTATTTAGTCCACCAAAGTGATGAGAGGGGACAAACGGACAGCTACATGGGTCAATACAGTGGAATGCACTCACATCTCCGTTGTCTTCAACCTCAGCAGCAAGTTTACTCACACTACCTTAAATTGTGCTGTTTGACTCGATTTTTAACAGGTTTCTTGGTCTTGTACAATGCTAAATCCTCAGCCAGCAGCCACCAGCGACAGCAAGGACGGGAGCTGAAGGCCACCGGCCCTCGCTGTGTTGGGCACGCGGCGGCAGCTGGCTCAGAAGCCAGCGAGCCCGGCTGCTCCTTGTTTAAAAACTGCATCACTGAAGTATCAACACCAAGTGACTACTCTACAGGACATCCCTAAAACAACAAACAAGTCAGTTTATGATGAATTACGTGCTTTATACTAATTCCACAGGTTTTTGTAGAAAAATGTTAGTAGCTCCAAGGACTAAGTAAAACCAGGACCCTGTTCCAGACAGATAAAAAAATAATAGCTCGAGGTCTGCGTTCACAAGTTGTTCTGCAGAAGATGCAGAACTTTCTACGAACTTTCACAAGTGCCAAGACCTTGAGTTTGGGCACAGGAGTTGGGCACAAGTTAAACCAAATTCATGCATAAAGCCAAGCACATGCAAAATTACTGCTGAAACAGAGGAACAGCAGCTCCAGTGGCTGTCACCAGTGAATTAAGTGAAAAGGTCGTCCTGTGTCCCACGATTTCTGCCCTGTAAGCAGTGCAGTGTAAGGAAAGTAGTACAGTTGCCCTCTGCAGGTTCCACATTTCCATTTTTCAGTCTTCACCTCTTTTAAACAAGTTTTTTATTCAGCTGAGTCTAATAAATCTAAAATATCAGCTTAAAAAAGGAAACCAACAGAACTTCACCATGCTAACACTGTAACAGTGGTTACCAAATATTTTCCTCTTCATTCTTTTGTGCTCACTTGACAACATTTTCTTTTCCAGTACAGCCAAACAGGAGATGAATAGCAAGCTAGGACAAAAATGCTATAGACCATAACTGATAAAAAGCACTGGAAATAGCCCATACACAAACACCACGCCTGCCCAAGGAATGCAACTTTACCTTCAATCCTTCAGTGAACAAACCTCTGTGAGGCCACATCAGAACTTTATGTATTTACACTTACAACGAGTAACTACTTGGTTTAAAAACAAAACATTTTAGTTGCTTCAGAGCACATGCTGTTCAGGATTTACTCATATACTGGTACCAAGGCTTTGGTCCCAATTCCACTCAAGTCAACCACAGTACACCCACTTCCCATGGTTCAAACACCAGTCTTAAATTATCAGTTCCAGGTACAACTCAAATCACCAGTTTAGCTTCCTCTCCATGAAACAAAGCAGAAGAAACTGCATTCATTTACCTTTCAACACACTATAACCTAAAACCATTGCTGCTTTGCAGTATTTGCTGCAACTAGAAACGGGGGGTGTCGGATAATGGCTGCAAGGAGCATGGCAGACCCCAGCCCAGCTGCAAGAGCCCGCAGCCCTTCCACCCGGGAAGGGGCTTCTCTCTGCACAACCGGCGTTTCCTCCACCGCTCTGCCATGCCGTTTAATACGGACTGTCCTTCCTGAAAATAACCCAGAGACTAGGAAAGGTATTTAATGGGAAGGGGAGAGGTGGGGGGCTCTGTGTGGCACCCAGTTGTGGTGAACCCAGGGCTCGCTCTTCACCTTTCCTTTGCTCCCATGAAATTACACCCTGCCTCCGCCCCACTACAGCCCTCACAAGTCATGCTGGTATGTAACTTCTATTTCATGTCAAAGTAGCAATTATGCAGAGAAAACACATCTCTTTTTCAATAAAAGAAGAGAAAATGATCATTTACCATTGACTGCAGAGTGACAGCGCTTAACTCTTTTTACAAATTTAGCTTCAGGCATTTTTTAACTGAAAAATGGCAAGTGTTAATGTACATTAAAAGTCACGCTGACCTGTGGTGTTTGAAAAGACCAACACGAGTGCAGTTTCAGACTAACTTTCTAATTTTAGACAAATATTTGTCCTGTCTTACTGTGTTGCTTTAAAAAAGATCAACAACATTTTTCCCCATTCCCAAAACCCTGATTAACTGTGTTCCCTGGCAAATGAAAATATCCACCTGCGTTGCCGAAAGAAACCAGCTGGGAGCAGACAGACAGACACCACTACCTGGAAGTGGTTTTGGGGCTATTTTTACATTGAAAAGCAGACCTGATATAGGTTTTGTTATTAGATAAAATGCTGCAACAAAACCAAGTTTTTTTTGCATTGTATTATCTACCTCGAGAGTCTCAAAAAGGTGTATAGCTTACAAGCTCAGGTGGCTCTGAACTGGTCTGCCTCTTCCTCAAAGAGGAAAACCTCTGCTGACTCCGCACTGAAAACCTTCGGAAGGACTCTCTGCTCCGGGATGCAAAGTGCCTGAAGGAGGAGGTTCGCTTGAAGGGAGTCCTGCTTCCACCTTCCCCGCTAGTCCGTTCATGAGCAACCGCAGTAGTGACTAAATTTAGTGCTTCCTGTAAGGATCTCCGCACTGTACCCATCCACTGGGTCATGTGAGTTTGTGCCACTGTCAGTTTGTCTCCAAGGTAATCCATTTTTCCAGCAGAGATGAGAAACCAATATTCAGTAGCAATTACTGTAAAAGATATTCTCCTTAACAACCCTGATTTTATTTTGCAAAAAAGATTCCACTTATAAACTATTGTCAGCTAGTGTAAATAGCACACTATAACCATCAGCATATTTCTATATTTAAATAACAAAAGATACGTGAGGTTGGAGATTGGTATTTGTCAAGTAGGAAAAAATAAGAGACTTTTCCTACTTACAATCAGATTTCCAGAGCTCCATCAAAATATGTTTAATTCAGCCATGTTAAAGAGAGAAATCAAGGTTTAAATCCTGACACAGTCACTTGAAATTAGTCCATTTACAAGCACAGAATCAGTCTCTTAATGCCTCATTTCAGAGCAAGAAAAGCAACTCCCTTTTTAAGCCAAGTTTTTGTTTTGCTGTAAATATCAGAAGGATAAAAAAAATCGTATTCTTCTTGCTCGGCAGCTTTTCAGGTAACAGTACATTAAACAAAGTTCTGATGCTTCTATGCAATCCATTTAGCAGCAAAACGATTAGATCTTCTGAACAATAAATCCAAATTATTTTCTTCCCAAAAAACTCTGCAGGAAGGTCTCAGCATCAGCAGAATCCCCTCCTCACCAGTCTTCCCATCTTCAGAACCATTCTACAAGATTTTCACTTCCAGAAATGCAGCTCACAAGCCCGTGAGGCACAGCGAAGCTGAAGGGGAACCGTGTCAAGCCTGCTGCCTTCAAGACCGGACTTGCTGGCTGCTCAGAGCCTGCCAAAAGATCTTCTGAACGGCATCAGCTCCTCTGCTTCAAGGGGGGCTTCATAACAGAGGAACGTAGCCAGGAACGGTAAAACGCTGTACCGGTAGCCAGCATAGAGACTTTCCCCACGCCTATTAAAGCCGCCACACACACCAGCTCCTCTCCTCATACAATCTGGAGACTCTGAAGAAGCTGCTGGATCTCACAGCTGTTTGCAAGCCCATCTCAGTCACCCACAGCCAGGTTTGCCATGCTCTGAACGCTCCCTGCCCAAGGCGCAAGAGGTTACACGCAGGCGAAAGCTGCCTCTGCCTCTGGTATCCTATTCCCTCCTCCCTGTCCCTGCCTTGCCTCTTCTCCGGAGAGGAAACAATGAGCTAGGTGAAACAGCCGCAGAGGTCTGCCTAAGGAAGGATCTGGGCTGGGCTTTATTATAGTACAGGCAGGGTTACCATGGCAACCAAGGGAACAGCATCTGCTTGCTGCCTAAGCAGGCAGGAGTTGCACAGATCTATTGGAATGATTCATAGTTTGCATATGTCACGTGTACTTACTGATTTTAACCCTTCCTTGGGAAAACAACAGTAATATCTCTGCCAGGGAATGTTTCACACTGACACCAAAAGGCTTCCTATTCGGACGGGGCAGGTTAGGACAAACCTACACCCATTCCCGTTGTTTGACGGGGTACTCGGGCAGCACCATCACATAGAACTGTTTTATTATGAGATTTACAAACTCAAACAAGCTACTTTCAAGTTAGTGACTATGATATCAGTGCAAGATAATGATTAAGCCAGAAGCTCAAAACACAGCTGAACAGGTCTGACAATTCAAAGCAGTTTTTTCCACTTTCACGCACCGTTACCAACTTTCACTCTCGGTCCCCAACTCTGCTCCCTCCCTGGCAGCTGGGAGGCCCCGGGGTTGGTACCGCTGCTGCAAAGCCTGAAACGGGCCGGGGTAACCAGAGGACCCCATGGATAAAAGCACTTAACACTGAGTAGTCAGATGTCACTGGCCATGGAGCTTCTGGAAACAGCCCATTTGGGAGGATAGCAGAAATAAAAGCTAAGGTTTTAAATCAATAAACCTAAGTAGGTGCCCAAAGTCAAGACGTGACTAGTTTAGAACTGAGGGGAAGAGAGATAGAGGCATGAAGGTGAGAAAGGCATGTTGAAAGCTGCTCGCTTTCTTGTTTATTCAAGGGGTTTTTTGTTGCTGTTGCTTAATTTGCCATACAAAGTACCATAGTCTTGCATCATCCTCTCCTCCCCTAAACCTTTCAGGAAGAGATTTAATGGAATGAAAAATTTCTAGATAATATTTTATGAAATGGCTCTCACTTAAAGTTTTATTGTATCAGAAATTCTACTTACAAACATGCACACAAGCATAAGATGCTCTGAGAAAATGGGGTGTCTTGCCTTTTAAGCATTGTTTTTAAGAGCTGAACTCCTCCAATCTGTAACTTATCTCCAAGAAAAACTTCGGTAACAAAATGCAGCGTTACATATATTACTCTTCATTTCTGAATACATTATATTTGTTTTGAACACTGTCAAATTAGCAGTCTAACAAAACCCCTCAGTGTTAAAAGGGAATCCAACAAATAGAGAAAACCTTTTTTCCTCACATAGCTCTTCTTTTAAAGAGCTACAGAGTTGGTTTTGTATGGAAATGGATAGAGATACCTTTGATCAGATGCCCCAAGAGCTGGGTGTTTCTTGTATTTTTAAAGAAACAGAAAAAAAAATAAATTTATTCTGACACAGTTATAGATAATGCTTCACGAACAATGGAGATTCTGTGTCCACGGTTGAAATTTAGGAATTACTACACATTTTTATGCTGTTTAATGTAAGCTCCATATTTCAAACCTCTGCGCAAACCTCTTACAAGTGCAGCTCTGTGCTTGCTGCAGCATAGGGATTCTTCACGAGGCACTTTGCTATTTTAGATGGTTTCAGGCTCTGTCTGATTCGGTAGCCCCCCGAAATAGCAATCAGAGAGCTCTGGACTGTAGCTGCCATGCAAGTTAGTCAGCAGTCCCTTCGCCTAAACAGGATGGGCAGAGCAGAACTGAAATTTAACCAACCTTCTGGTATGTCTCCTGTCGCAAAATGGGAGGAGATGCACGACCAGATTCAACCCAACATCCACAGAAGGCGGCTTTCTTACAGCTTGCTGCAAGAACTTCTCACGCATGTACGTGACTTGAAGGATCTGAACATTCACTAGAGACTATATTCCACTTTTTTATTAGATCTCCCCTGAAAAGAGTGAGATGTTATGCCCAATTTACCATTTTCATCCTTAGAAGACTGTAAAACTGCTGATTTGAGTCTATCTGCAATACTAAATTTAGTATCTTCTGGCTACCACATGAACAGACTGGTAGGTATTTAAGTCTACTCAGCATCTAAATTATTGCTTAGATTTACACTTCAATTAACATCACGGCAAAACATTTTAGAAGATAATCAGATGCGCTTTCACCAACAAATTCAAATGGTTGAAGATTTTTCCACCCCTTCAGCTGAAATGCAGTAACTGACTGCATCTTCTCCTGCTTGAGCTCCATACCAAAACTGGCCGAGTTCAGCAGCTGCCAGGAGACTGACAGACCACACGGTCAAACTTAGTTGCCTTAGAAAATCTGTCTAAAAATAACTGAGGTCTGAAAAAAATGGATTAAGTTTTAAGAAAATTTGTAGGAAAACTGCTTTATTAAAATGCATCTGCATAGCAATTACATAGAAGAAAAGTCCTCAAAAATACCTCTCACCAGACACTGCAAGGACTGGATAGATTATTTCACAATGTATTTTTTTTATTTTCACCCCTCCCCACCAAAAGCATAATATGCTGACCTCTGCCTTGATCTGTGCAGAGTGTGTGTGCGAGGAGGGTTATTCTACTTTGTTAAAATGGGCTGCTTCTATCCCTTCTATTCTGGTACATAAAATAATCCACCGAAACCTCAGAGGACCCCGTTACCTCAGCCAACCAAAGCTGGAGAACACTTGAAAAATCTAAAGGACGGAGTTCTCAAAAGCTTTAAGAAACTGAGTAGCAAATCATGTTTGGGGGCTTTTCTGATTCAAGTGAGATTTCACCTGTATGAAAAACAAAAGTCACTATTAAAAATAACTTTAAAAGACATGAATCAACTTCACAATAGATTAAGGACTATATTAGCCATAGAAAAGTACCAATTTCAAGAGCACGCTGCCATGGACAAGATGTCCTGCCCGTGGGCGCACACACAATGAGCCAAGAAAGCCTGGGCTCCCTGGAGAGCACACCAACTTGTTCTCTTTATTTCTTTTCTAAGGCTCCCCAGAATATGATGCTCTGTAGGACTCCACACAAACTTCCCAGCTGGCAAAAGCACACAACTCTATTTTAATTAAACAACAGCATGTGGATTACACACAGGCTCTATTTAGTTCTCCTCTGGTGAATCCACGTATCTTTTTATAACTACCAGCCTACAGAACATAGCTCAAGCCATACAGATGTTCTATAATCGTCTCCCAGCCACTTCAGTCCAGCAGTCTTTCTAGCTGAGCAAGGGTTTGTTTCTGAACAACAGTGCAAGACGATCTTCTGCCCTTGAAAAATACTAGTGATTATCTCATGCTGCAGCCACCCTGGATCTGTCAAGGGTCTGCAGTTTCAGAAAACAGAGAGCACACATTGCTAACCATTACTGCATGACTAATTACCACAGTAGCAAATGGGACCTCATTATTCAAACATTGCTGGATACTTTTATTATTAACATCTATTCCACCTACAACTCAAAAATACAATCCCGCACAAAGAAGTAACAATCCCTATTTTTTCCCTCATTCAGTAGAAAACAAAATTCTATGGTCACATGATATTTTCCAAAAGCTTCTTTCAGCTAATTTTGAGCTTTACCTGTTTCAAATACATATAATTATGCTAATGACTGTATAGGATTGGAAGGTCAAATGAAAAACAGGCCTGCATGTAGCACAGCACATAATACATGCACCAGGAGAGGCAGGTGGAACTTGCAGCACAGCCTCATGATGCGCGTGAGCTGTTCAAGGCCACAGGGTCTTTAGCCATGGCTGGCTCCCCCCATTACCACCTCCCTTCTGGCAGCGCTAGTGCGCATGGAACTGGGAAGGCAATCCAGCTGAAGACCTATCAAAAGGATAGGGGGGATTAGTTTTCACCTAGACTGGATCCCTGAATGATCCTTTGTCAGCAAAGCAGATGTGACAGAGAAGGATGGACAACATGAGTTTAAACTAACTGCGAAAACAAAGTCTCTGCTTTTCCCTTGTGGGACCCTCAGTCAGAAACCCATTCTCCTGATGCTTACACGCCCCATCGCTCCACTTAAGTTAGCAATTAATAATACATGCTTTTCTTAAGTGTTTTCTGTGAGTCATCATCCCAGGTACAAACAAATACCATGATCAAGTACTTGCAAAGATCATGACAGCTTTAGTTCCATCTCAGGCCTCTTAGTTCATCCATCTCAATTACGCTCAGTCTTCAGCAACCACCGAGGAGCAAAGCCTGCCCTTGTAAGGCTGTTCTGGTCTTGCATTCCACATCGACTCTCTGTTTCATTACTAAGAGAACTTTATTTAACCTGTTGTGTTTGACATTATGGACTATTTAAAGACACAGCACTGTGCTGAGCTTAGCTACATGGCTCCAGACTCAATTACTCTTTGGGTTCCTCAGACACTACAAAACAACTTATGTTTTTTATATCCTCCTTATTTTTGCCTCTGTATTCTCTATTTTGCCACCTGAATTGTCATGTTCAAAGAAGGACTAGCAAGCATGCCTAACTACAGACTGAATTTCTTACATTACAATTTCTTACATAACAAAAGTTTTTACCATGTCACCTTCAAATTCTCATTTAGAGTAAAAAAGAAATGCTTTAATACTCAGTCATCTGAAATGCCAAGTAATTTTTTCAAGGCTTCCCAATGATCTGCCAGGTTGCAACAGCCCTGCTCCCCGCTAGGAACCATTCCCCAACCGCCCCACTGCCCCGGCCGGTCGGCAGGGCCCCGGCTGCACATCTGGCAGAGACACAAAAGCCTAACAGCTGGAGCAAAGGGGGTTGGTTTTTTTTCTTTCATCCCAAACTAAGACCAACTGAACTGCTTTAAAACAGTCTTAACTTGGGAAGACACATAATTTGGTAAGAGCATGGGCAGATACTGCATGTTTTGCTTTCCACATACAAAGAACAAAACTGTTTGTGTATCAAGTTGGTTTCTTTAAAATGCTCCTATCTAGTTGCCGGTTCTCCTGCCCCTCTTTCTCTTCAAAATGACTTGCTATTACACAAACAAAAAAAGACAGGTCCCCTGGGTATATTTTGTAAAATATCTGGATTTGGGGAAATCTAAAAAACACACAAGTTTCAATCAGGTTATCAGCTTTATGGGTAAAAACTGTCTACGTCTGTCTGCCAGGTTAAATCTCACTTCGCTGGCAAGAAGTCAGGCTTAGAGAACCAAAGGCACTTCCTCTGCTGCTGTCAGTGAGCTGTCACAGCTGTTCACACAACAGCCTTACTGCAGAGTCTTTAATTTTTATCTTTGTTCATAGCACATAGCAATCTTTCTCATTTAAGCTAAAAAAAAAATAACCAGAGCTTAAGTTAAACAAAAGGCTTACATTTAGGCCCATAAACAAAAGACTGGAATTGTTCGGGCTCCTGCACCTGTTTATACTTGACAGAGCTCAAAACCTAGCATAATTTCAAAACTATACCAAGCCGCTTGGTGCATGGGTGCAGAAGATTGCAATGACGTGCACCGTCTAGGGGAAACAGAAATAAATCCCTTGGTCCAATCAAGGTCTGTTCTGAGAGAGGAGAAAGAGATGATACGATTCACACCACAGCATCCCTGCCTGTCTCGAAGCCAGCAGTCCAGGCAACGATCTGCAGCAGGCTAGGCACCTTGTCTACAGTTGAACATCCTTCGGACTCACACCTTCCCCGTATGCTTCCAACACACTGGGCATCATCAGCTGTGACACAGGTACCTGGTAAGCCCGTGCTGGAACAAATTTATGGACACGGGCCCCAACAAAACCATTGCTGCTGCACAGGTACTCTGAAGACAACAAAAACCTTGCTTCCCCTCTGATTTTTACACAGTACCACATATACCATCACAAAATAATTGCCATGACATGGACTCTAAGCCAATCATTGAGGTTAAGTTTGCTTCTCACTCCATCCTTTTCCCCATTTGCTGTACCTAGCTTTCCCATCCCTGAAATCCAAGATTCCTCATGAAACTTAACACAGCCAAAGATGAAAGGGCTTAGTGGTTTTATCTGGTTTTGTTTTTTTTTTCTTTTTCATGGTGGTACGATAAATACAATTCATTCAGATGCCTAGACTGTTTCACCTGCCACAATAACCATAAGCAGTCTATGGTCAGAAGAATAAAAAGAAAAAAAAAAAAAAGAGAAAAAGAGTTGAATGGATGGAGTGTTTTAGCACAAGGACTTTGTACAGTGAAATCTCTTTTGTAACCTGAAACACTGGCTATCTCAATATTTACACTAAATATTTGTTTTCTATTCCTACTTTCATTTCCTACTGAAGCTAAGCAAATTAAGCTCATGTTTTAAGCTTACAGTTTTAATTTATGCTTATCCAGAATTTAAGACAATTTGCATAGAACTTGACATTAAAGGTGTTCCCCTCATACAAATAGCCAACTACAAAAGAGACTGAAATTCCATTTCCAGACTTTTTTTTTCTTATATTAGGTTATTTTAAAAGCCCACAGAGGCCCCACAAACTAGTGAGCAAGGAGAGACTGCGGTAGCAACAGGTTCTGGATCAATGCTTGTCAAGTTTATGCAAGCACACATTAATGCAAGAGACTTCTAAAGAAAGGTGCTAAAGCACTGCATGAAGTGTCTCATCAATGTAGGCCATGGCTATTTTTAAAATCTTTATTTCAGAGGTAATAACAACCTCAGAGTAATACTAATTTCTTAAAGAAGTAATGCATTTCAATTGTGGGAAACAATTACATTTTGAAATTCAGTGACAGTGGCTTTGCAGACAAATCCTTTTAATTTATTCCTCCAGATTGAAGAGCAAAATGAAATTTCTTGATACTTATGCACTGTAACTGCAAAAAGGCCAATGCAATAAAACTGTCTTTGCAATTTGCCTCTGAAATCTAAGTCTCATCTGATCTGGAATGGGACACAAGAATTCTTTATTTCTCATCCAGTCGAATTTTCTTCAGGACAACCTTTGCTAAGAAACTAATTTGTGTCCCTCTGAAGACATCACATTCCCCAGTACACAAGTGTCTGCACAGACCATGTCACGTTGGGACAAATACTCATCATGGTCTCATCTCCCACCCCGCAGTGTAACCAAACGGCGGCAGTGCAAGCTCTAGAAGACTGAATCACTTTGACAGCCGGCAGTTGAAAACAGAAGTGATACCACCCGCACACTGCACATCCTTGTTCCACAACTACCTTATTCTTGAAGTTCACCTGTGGTATTAGTACTTGTATTTGATAAATAACAGAGCTGAACTCCCTCAGCTGCCATCATGCTATCCTGCCTACTCCAGCTGAACCGTCCAGGGTAAGGAGAAAACAACGATCCAGAACAGCCCAACTCCCAGGCACGGAAGGGGAGGTGAAGGCTTTATTCTCTGCCTTGCTGTGTGCTAACCTGACAATCCTCTCAAAGCACAAAAAGCATCATAAAAACAATCCTGTTTTATGGCAAGCACAACAGAGTCGCCTCGTGCAGGGGCAGAAAAGCAACAAGAACATTCCCTGCCACAGAAAGTGACTTCAGGGAGGAAACGAGCAACTTCCCCGCAGTCCGACGGCACAGTTTTTGCCACTTCCCCAAAATAAATGAATACACTCTGCCAAGGTTTCACAAACAACCAAGTAGCTCATAGTCACTGCACGTATATTCTTGAATATCAGCTAAGAGAAGACAATAAAAAGGAACAAGGAAAGACAAAACAAGAGAAATACATCCTTTCTCCAGGTCTCGTACAGAAAGAGCCTTGGTTAGACTACAGCGGGGACAAAATGGCAGTGAAATTAAAAAAAAAAAGGTCAAAGAAGAAACAAAAACCCCACACTCCCCAGGTACAACTGTCGTCTTACAGCATCACGGGAACATGTGGCCAACACTGGCCAAGGACACTGGCCAAGTGAAGGAACAGGTATGAGCCGTTCCCAGATCCCCGTGCAAAGGGATAGTGGACACACTGTTCCTCGGGCTTGGCGCCGGCTGAGCGCTGCTGCCAAGTGGAGCCAATGCTCAGCGCTGACAAACACGGAGCTTACATGAGACAGGGCCTCCTTCCTCGCCTGCAGTCCAACTCCTCTCTCCCCTCTCCCCCACTGCAGAATGGGAGTTTTTGTTTCCAAAGGTCTCTGCAAGCAGCATATTGCCTGTCTGGGGACCAGGGAGGAAATTTTTTTCACCCTATTTTGTATCATTTGTCTTGACTGCGAGCATTCCAACCTTCTCTCTGTATACATTCATCTGCAGTAAGAATGACTTGGAGTTAGAAGCACAAAAACAAGCAGAAAAACACATCTGGCGCTCGGGAAGTAAAGGTTAAAATGGCCAGCTCTAAAGAGAATTAGAGGATTCGGAAGCAAGTATGAGGCAGGTCCTTGACACTCTATAACCCCAACAAGGTGGCAGGAACATTAAAGGGGCAAACATCTCATACCCATATGTTTAGTGGTAATTTATTAAAGCTGAAGCTTATGCCTGAACATGGATTCCCGGCTCACCCACTTCTGACAAATAAAACATTCTCCACGGCACACAATGAGAATTGTCCAGCATAACACTGTGAAAACTGTTGAAGCGTTATGTGTGCAGCTGATTAAACTTCCGTGTGCAAGGTTCCAAACCATTTTTATATACAAAGAGCTACCACTTTTTAACATCTTCTCTTCTTCAATCTTTTAAAAACATAGAGTGACCCTGTCTAATCAATAAATTTGAAACACACAGACATCCACACACTTCAAACAAGACAAGAAAAAGATTAGGAATTTTGCTGGGACATCATCTTTTCCCTTCCCACGCAAGCAGCACGTTAGTGCATATGAAATGAAGCGTTTTATCACACAGCAACGTTTTGCAATGTTTGCTAAAGAAGGTCAGATACCGAACGCATCTAATCTGCCTGCGAGTCCACCCCACAGCCTGACTCTTCACACCACGAACGCTTGGGCCCCAGCTATCGTGCACTCTGCCCACTTTCGTAAGCTCTCATCCACATCCCTCTCTGCTACCACCACCCTTCCCAACATGTTTCGTGTTATCACATGGCTTTCATCCGTTCTCTAGATAATGAATCTTTGAGGGTAGATTTGTCTTACTGTTTCTGTAAAAGATACGTAACACTCATGTACGTTGTAACAACAACAAAACAAACAAAAAATCACAGCACAATCACCTCGGTAAGATAAAATTTGGTACCTTACGTTCTCATTTAAGAAAAGTCACATTTCAGTACGACACTTACCCTTCTTACGGACTTAAATCAAAAAATGATAACAGACGGGGCAAGAACAGGGGAAAGCAGAGGCACAGATTGAGTCTTATTAAGTTCCAAATGCACTTGAGAGCTGCACTTTCCTCCAAATTACCCAATATTAGAGAAACCAGATGAGAAGAAAAAAAACCCTTAAATTTGCATTCCTTGTTTTCCTTACAGAACTACACTTGTGATAGAAGAGAACACATTAATAATTTTCATGACTGAACACTCCACATACTTGTTTGTAACTCCCAAAATAATTTTACCATTCTACTACCACGGTCATCCTTGATGGGATCAGTGAAAAACAGCAGTTTCCCATTTCACTTGTAATCAAAGTAGAAAGTCAGCCATCCTTTTCTCTGTACAAAATTCTGCACACTTTTACAGTAGTATGTCATTATTCCAAGACTAATAAAAATCTGTAAACAGAGGTAATTGTGAAATATAATTTTTAATCTAAGTTTTTAAACAATTTAAGCTTAAATACGATTACCAGTAATAATTGCAACAACTAAGTGCCAAAACAGTTTTTTGGAAAATGTCAATTCTTTTGTCCCCCAAACTATGTTTCTCTTGAACCCAGAAAGGCCCAGTTAAACATCCTGAACATGCATAGTTTTTGTACCTTGAATTGTTCACTATAAAACAAAGCTATCAATGTTAAAGCTGAGGGAACAAGCTAAAAATATACTATGATGTTTGAAAGCCCATGTACATAATCATTCGGCACTTCCCTTCCATCTCAATGGAGGAGGAAAAACTGAAAAACAAAACAGAAACAGGAAATTCCTACAGCACAAACATTCTGGAAAGTACAAGAAACATTTTCTTTACATTTGTTTACGTCAAAAGGATCAAGCCAAGCAAAAGCTGGGTAGTTCCAGTTTTTTTCCATTTATACAAATAAAAACCCACAATGAAGAAAGTTTTTTGTTGATAAACATTACCATAGAAATACTAGACATTCCCTCCAGCATGGGCTAAAAATTACAAATAAATTAGCTACAAGCTTAGTAAGAAGCTAAGTGTTAGCTTTTGTATCACCTAAGAAAGATGCTATGGAAAACCAGGAGCTATCTTACAGTAGGGGAGATATCTAATGTCAACAAGAAACACAATATGAAACTTATCTGTAAGAAAAGGAAGCTATTTGCACAGTGAAATGAAAATATGAGCATGTAAACAAATACAAAGCAGGCTGAACACCACATGCTCCCTGCAAACGTGCCCAAGCGTTCTCAGGAGCAGTTCTGTTGTTTTGATCAAATACACCATCTCAACACGCGACTGATTCCATTTTCCCCGAGGTCCCCCTCTTCAGTGAGGGAATCTCCCCAGCACGCCGGGCAGCCACAGGGCAAAAGCTTCAGCAGGGAAAGGATCTCCTGGCACCAGGGAGGCAAAACAAGGCAGTACCACAGCCAGGGCTCCTAAATATTAAGTCCAACATGGGAACAGTTATTTCTCCATCACTTGATCCAGTGGACTCTCACATGTTAAGCATAGGTAACTGCAAAAGTTCTTTAACAGAGACCTCCTGAGGACAAAATGTGGCCTAAAATACCTCCAACTGCTGAACTTTTCTCACAGGGCAGAGAAGGTAAGTGACGTGAAAGAAAACAAGCATGGGAACATGCTACTTCTGCTCAGAAGGATAACGGGAAGAAGAGGGGTTAGGAAATCTCTTGTTTCCGTAAGAGTGAGTCAAATTACGTGCAAATGAGAAAGGACAATCCGATATGAAGAGACATTCAAAGTATTTCCTTCTCTTTGACTGATATAAAGTTTTACTGTCAATTCAGACCTGCACACGAGCAGTCATTCAAACCCCTCCTCACCAATACCTTTCTGCAAAGGCATCAAAATCCGACTTCAGAGATAACGCCAGATTCACCAATTTCATTCCATCTCCTTAAAATTTCGCCATGAAATTCTGATTCATCTCGCTAAATGCGGTCTGAGCAGTTCTGTAGCATCACACCTCAGCTAGCATCTCACTTTTCATCAGAGGCAGTCAGCCCCGGTACGTAGGCTGGATGGGGTTTGTCATCCCTGTAAGAGCAGGGATCCCCTTATGCGAGGAGAGCTCTTTTCTTGTGCACAGCTGAGCTTTTGGGGAAGCAGGAATTGGCCCACACACGCTACATTTATTAAGCAGGTTCTAGCAGTCAGAAAACATCTCCTCAAATCTCACAAGTTTTAGGTACAGTGTTACCAAGCAACACTAAAGTCAGGGTTCGTTTCGGTGTGCTCCCGAGCGTCAGGCAGCACAGGCAATTCAAACCACAGCAAATCCACGCGGGCCAATTTCAAGAAGTGACAGACAGACTGCATGCTATCCTGGGGAACGATATGTTCTCTGAAGAGTTAGATTTGGTCCAAAGCACACTGCTCTCTTAAAACAGCCGAGTTTGCTGTTTCTTAACTAGTGCATTTCTGTCATCCTTTTCAAAGAGGTAAAATATGGAACCTTTTATTACCGTCTGCCTGGAGAAATTTGGTAGTATTTCTCTTTCTCACAGAGGGTGCTTGGGTAATCTCCAGCTACTGAAGCTTCAAATCTGACTTTCAGAATTCAGAGAACACTCTGAAGGAAGAGCATGCTTTTTCGTGCAAGGGATTTCCTTCTTCAGAGAGTAGTAACAAGAAGCTGGAAGGTAAAACTGCATCTTGAATAATTTCAGCTGTTCTCAGCATAATCACATGCTGCCTAACAACTGTCTAAACCACCTTCCCACTGCACAGCTGGGAAGCACTGAGCGCCTGATTGTTCTTTCCATTTCCTCCCTACAAAACACTATTCCACGCGTCTTTCATTTACATCAGCCACTTCTTGATCACAGTGTAGAACAAATATCAGGTATAAGTTTATACAACATGTCCTTCATCCATTTCTATCTTGCAACATGCCATTTTTACAAAAAAAAAAAAGCAATAGCGTTTATTTGCCATTGCTGTGTAACGCTGCATGCATACACGGTGCCATTATTTCTTGGACTCTTTGCTCTTACTGCCGCCTCCTCCTCCCGTGCACAGCAACGTCAGCCCCACGTCACCTGCCGGGAGGGTGGCTGCGCAGCCCAGCCGCACAACGGCCCGATGCTCCCACGTCCCCGGGACACGGTCAGTGCACTGGTGGGGGGCCACAAGCCAGCCGACCCCACGCTTGCACCAAGCTACACCCAGCCAGCACGCTCTTCCGGAGCCCAGAGCAGTGGTACAAGAGTAGCCACGCGACTGTGCAGAAGGCTACGTCTTAAATTGCTTATCAGGGTCATTGTTACAGGTGTGGCCTTCGTTTACATTTTTTAGATTAAGTGCATTATTTCCTGCTTGGTCTGGAACTCTGTGGAGATAAAAACGTTGATTTGCTGAAATTCCTTCTGCCTTCTCAACCAGATTTGCTGTATTTCCTGCCCTGAACTGTGAAATACTGATGAAGTATGGAACAAATGCAGAGGTAATTCCAGTCTCATCTGACATCTGCAATCTCCAACCCTAGCAATCAAAACTTGCCAAATATGTACTGTGGTTAGCAAATAATCTATACTGCCTTCCTTAATGGGGCAGGTATTTAGTAGCCTCAACCATGAATCACAAAACCAAACACTACATTTTTTTCCAGGCTTCATTCAGGCTTAAGATTTACTTTTTAAGAGAAGCTTTGCACTGCAGCACAAAGTCCTGTCATATCTTGAGGAAAGGCCACTACAAAGAACTACTTTTGCCATGCTCAAGTTGCTCTCTAAAATGCTGTTTCTTTTCAGTACAGTAAACACGCACTGGCTGTACGAACAACTCACAACTGCTGAAAGAACAGGAACAATAGTGGGAACTTGGCTGTCTCCCAGCATCAGCGACATGGACAACAGCATGGGAAAGCAGGAACTGAGTCAAAACAACTTTAGATCAAAATATTAGCAGAGAGGCAGTGAAGTTACCTCTGCTTTGTATGTATAAATGAGGTTTAACAATCCACTTTAGCCTCCCATCAGAAGCGTACTCACTACTTCAGACTCAAATTAAAAAGGAGAGGGGCAGGGGCAGACAGTCCCCCAGTTCCAGGTGCCCTGAGTCCAGAATGACACAGTCATTACAAAAAAAAAAATCACCAGGTCTACAAATGGTTACATCTCCTGGAATGTAAACCTTATTGCACCGAGTTAACCTAGAATACACTATTTCATGAAAGCATTTTATGGTAAATTAAACTTAATACCACACCTAATTATAGCAAACTGTCTCGGATTCTGCACTGTTTGCCTTGTGCGAGCTCTGAAGCTCGAGAGGACGAGTGGCCTCACGCCAGCACGCCGGCCTCGCGCGGCTGAACAGCACTCTCTCGCGTTCCCGAGGGGAACGGGCTTCCTCGGCCAGGCTTGTTTTGTCTGCTTGCTCTTAGCAATGACAGAGAAGTTAGAATTCTTCTTCTACAGCAGCATTCAGGAATTAGCAAAATGCCTTTCCGAACAGATTTTTCCCTGCAACAGGGCAACATTTACTCAGATTATTTGAAAGGAAGATTTAGCTGCTGACATCAGCACAGCAGATACACCTCAGGCACTACCTGGGTGTGAGGGATTTTTAAGTCTTTGGAAAGAAAATGCATGCCTGAAATGCAATTGCCCCGTCATTAAAAGTAAACCCGGTAACCAAACAGCTGCAGACACCGTCCACAGGAAATCCCAGGCAGCGCACACAAAGGGAAGCCACGCAACGCCGACGCAGAATGCCTTCCCTCCCTTGAAGCAGGGGTAACCATTACACGTGGAGTGCAGACCAACGATTGCAGTTTCCTTCCATCACCCATCAAAGTGCCGGTGCAGTGACGTGCCGTGGCAGCGTGGCTATTATCGAGCTGCCACTTCCTTTGGAATCACCTGATAAAGAGGTATCAAAACCGCTCTTAAAAGGTAGTAACTAAAACCTTGTCAAAACAAACCTTAGATCTTACTTCTTACTTAAAGACCCAATTTTCTTTTGATTTTGTAATTATTGTTTAACGACTGTCAATAAAGAATAAGAAAGTCTTTTTAAACCATCACGGTGCTGCAGGGTAACATTTTATTTAAAACATGCCATTTTTCTTTTGAATGCTTTCAGGATGTAGCATTTGTTTGCTATTTGAACAAAGACAAGTGCCAGACTGAGAAGAAACAATTCATCAAGAACGGTACCTAGCATGTTCAGGAAACTCACCACCATCATCCGTACCAGAAGGCCTAAACTGAGCAATGAATCCAGAGCCCGCTGTCATTTCCACTGTGTTTCACAGTACGACCTAAGTGTAACACAGAGCTACAAGATTTACGTGAGATTCTCTGCTGCCAATAGGACACTGGTCTCCCACAGGCTTTTTGGAACTTCATTTTGTTAAAGTGGAGCCAAGGCCACTTTCAGACCATATCTATAATGTTTTCATTTTTACAAGGCATCTTCAGCCACTCATCTGCCCCAGATGCTTTTCCTGTTACACTCAGTTGAAACTAATGAAACTATTCATTTTATGAGGTGTCAGGATTTATGCATCTACCACACGCACTGCGGGGGGATCCAGACCAGGCCAACATCTAGCTGTCACGAGAAAGACCACATACTCTCTAGAGATCACAGTGCGCTCTCATATAAGGGCGTGCATTGGTAGCTGCTCTCATTTCTTCCAGCTGTCTCCTCTCATCTACTGACATTATCTGTCTTATCTGGATGGAACGGCAATCACACAGCTCTCCATTGAGCCCCAAGGTTTTGGTTGTTGATTGTCTCTGATAGCACAGCAGCACAGCTGGAGGCCCAGCACTCTGAGCCAGGTCCCTCACTAAGCATCAAACCAGCCAGAGCCATTCTGAAAGCGGCTGTGACCAAAGTCACAGCTGGTTCCTGACCAAGGTACTAAAAACCTGCATCTAGGACAGCTCACGTCCTGGCACCAACTCTCCTTCTCCCTGCGAGTACTACAGCACCTGTTCAAAATCAGCCAGGGCTCCTATTCTTTTTCTTCAGCACCTATTCTGGAAGAGATCCAGTTTTCCTATCTCTCGCCAGCTCTGCCCCCACTGCAAGAAGTCTGGCCTCCACTCACTGAGCTGGCTTATGTTACCTAGTCCTACTTGTAACACTGCTCATTGCTTATCAGTGTGCTCCTACAGTAGCCTCAGATACACCAAAAAAGAGATTACATCATCAAAATTGGAGCACCCCGCAAAATGCCCTGGGGGAGAGCAAGAATTGCTCACAACTCTGAGATGGCCAAGGATAGGAACAGAACCAACTGAGAGCACTCCGCTAGTGGCTGTGTCCCAAGCCGGCCAAAAAAGCTGGTTATTGGGCGAAGGGCATTACAAAGGAACAGGAAACCTCATCACCGTGGCTGCATACCTGGCACGCTGACCAGCTCGACAGTGTGACTGATGCAAGCAGCTGGCCAGCGGACTGTTGAGCTGCACTTAAAGGACTTCTTATCCAAGTCAGACCTAAAGATGTCTCGTATCAGCTGCAGCAAAGCTCCTCACCAGCTGGAAAAGGGATGATGAATACCCCATGTACCCTGGAACATGCCCAAATACAATAAATATAGCACATGGTCACTGAAAGACTGGCACTCGAATACACAATTACAATAATTAACCAATTAAAGATGATGAAAAGATCACAGCTAGGAGGAAGGTACATGGCAGAGCAGAGAAGGAAGTGATGATGGGGAACACAGAGAGCTATGATTCACTCTCTGAATTTCAGCTGCTGAACTACAGACCACCACAATGCATTTGGCAATTAGCATGCAATGCTCTGCTTTATGCTTATCTGAGCATTTGACTGAAGGGGTCCAAATAACAAATACAGCCTGTAACTGAATGTATGACTGCAAGCAACTCAGTTAGTTTGGATTCCAGGTTGATGGAAAAGGCAGCAAAAGGAATCAGTGCTGACACCAGCTGGATGGTAAACGGCCAGCCCTGACAACGCCAGGAAGGAGAGCACCACCAGCAGCCTACGGGAGAACACAGGCTAAGGCAGGACCCACCGCAGGCAGTCCTATCAAGGGCTGCAGACAGACCTAGGAGGCAGCCTGGACCCTTTTGCCCCCTGTCACCAGCAAAAGCCCAGTTGTATGCCATACAGGTAATAACTCACACCACCTATAACCCGAGAGGCCGGAATCAAAGAAGGATCGATATATTGCTGGAGTCACAAAACCACAAGCTTCTGAGAAATTTCTCCCAACAGCGAGCACATTTGTAGCACGAATAGACAATTTACTGAGAGTGAACCAAACACAGAGTAGTGTTTAAGAGCCCTGCTCTTCCCCTTCTCAAAGAAACATCAACTAATTTGACCAAAACCAGACTGTGTTATCACACCAGCCAGGAACTTCTGGATTCTCGAACAGCCATCCTAAAGACTCATAAAAGCCTTATGCAGTAATCTGCAAGGCTCCATCAACACTTTTGGCTTTCCTCTTTTATTGTGCTTTTTTTTAGTGAGCTGGCACAGTTGCAGCAACAGTTCTCAGTAGCTCTTGTTAGTCCACCTCCTGTCATCAAAAAATCCGATGCTCAGTCTTCCCTAGGAATCTGCTTCTCAGTAATCCCTGTTTCAGGGTTATGCATCCCACTAAAGAAAACACCAACCAAGAAAGAGCTGCAGTATTTGAGAGTCCTGCAGCATGTCTCATTAAGAGTGCAAACGATCCAGGTTTGATAAGCTTGCTCTCCTCTTCATTATTGCAACTTGAATTGAAAAGGGAGCTCAAGGTTGAATTTAGACAGAACTCTGCCTGCATCTAATACAACCTACTGAACAAAACGTTTTGCCGGTGTCCTGGTTTCAGCTGGGATAGAGTTAATTTTCTTCTTAGTAGCTAGTAGAGTGCTGTGTTTTGGATTTAGGATGAGAATAATGTTGATAACACACTGATGTTTTGGTTCTTGCTGAGTAGAGTTTACACTAGTCAAGGACTTTTTTAGCTTCCCATGCTCTGCCAGGTGCACAAGAAGCTGGGAGGGGGCACAGCCAGGACAGCTGACCCAGACTGGCCAACGGGCTATTCCATACCATATGACATCATGCTCAGTATATAAACTGGGGAAGTTGGCCGGGGGGGGCAGCGATCACTGCTCGGGGACATGCTAGGCATCGGTCGGCGGGTGGTGAGCCAATTGTATAGCATATCACTTGCTCTGTATATTATTATTGTATTATATTATTATTATTATTATTATTATTACTACTACTACTATTCTATTTCATTTTACTTCAATTATTAAACTGTTCTTATCTCAATCCACGAGTTTTCTGACTGTAACCCTCCCAATTCTCTTCCCCATCCCACTGGGGTGGGGGGAGTGAGCAAGCGACTGCGTGGTGCTTAGCTGCTGGCTGGGGTTAAACCACGACAGCCGGACACAAAGACTACTTTTCAGAAACGTAGAGCTGTCACTCAACACCCCTGACTACAGGACACAGGCTGGGTGGTGGTCAGTCATCATTTCACACATACTTGGGCAGACCGCAAACTATGCTGTGCTCAAAAAATACCATGAGGATTTCTTTTGACAACTTTCCTACACATCACAATAACATATATCCTATTCAAAACTCTGAAGAGGAATCACCAAGTAATTAGCAGATAGCTGGCAACCAGTGGGTCCACTGATGTCCAACACCACCACCACTGTGTACGAATAAAACAAATATACAGCAGAAGAGATGCAACCTATCAATAACTCAAAATAGTAGCTTTAAAAATGGATTTTCATTATAATATTTTTTAATTAACAGTTACAGCTTCTTCAGGTATGTCTACCTAATGAATAAAGTATCTTAGCTCCCCAAGATAGATTAAATAACACAAAGCTTGACAACTAACCCCAACATCTCTGGTTACTCCTGATTATAAACAGAGACACCTGATAAATATCTCCTTAGTAGCCTTCAGCTGTAACATCAATACAGAAAGTGACAAAAGGCACACTTGTGCTTTTCCCTTAAAATTTCTTTTTTATATATATTTAATAACACAAATATCACAATTGTCCTTCCAATATTTTCTTGCAACTTATTAGGAGAGTGTACGCTAATGAAGGCCTCTAAAAGAGCATATACACACAGAAAATATAACATACCTGTTCTGTACAGACTAAAACTGCACAATATTCGATATCATCCCAGTGATCTTCTGGACTGATCAAAAAGTTTGTTTTGGGTTTGTTTTTTTTTTCCTGGCCTTATGGAAAAATCACCAAATATAAATGAAAGCAAAAGCATTCAGAGATCTCTTTCAGACTTCTCACACTGGCAAACCACGAAGAACGTCCGCCCCCTTGTCATACTGAAGTCTGATATATCATGCTAATTTTTTAATGTGCAATTTCAGGAAAGCTTGCCTCTTAAAAATCTAGCTAATCAAATAAAAAAAAATTAAGAAATGTCCAAAGACTTCCATGTTTTACAATACTACAGCCTCCAACAGGAAAAGATTTTTAAGAAAATGCCCAGTTCTTCAAATACTATTTCCTCTCCCAGCTGCAAAAAAATTACAGCAGGCAATCTCATCTCACTACTGATCAAAGCACATACAAGGCAAGGATGTAAATTAAACTCTAAATGAGGGAAGCCAAGTCTTTGCTACAGTTTCAAAATGCACTAGCAAACAGCTAACATTAAAAGGTTTAAAGTGTCCGTGCTGATTACATGCTGAATTTACAGCTGAAAAAATCGCTACATTAATGCAGACAATACCACAAACAAATGAAAACTGATATCTGATTAGTACAGAAGAAATGAAAACATTAAGTAGTTATGTTCAAAGTAATATAGTATCTATTCATAAAGGCTTTAAAAATCAAATTCATCTTTTATAAATGTGAAAATACCAGACAAATAGCAATTGCAGTGCAAAAGTAACCCTCCAAAGCTGGCAGATTAGCACAGTAAAAGCCGCCTGTTAAAAAGAGCTTTTCATTGAAGAGGGCCCTAAGGATTGTTTGAAGAGGAAGTGCTTGCTGAGAAGGGCGAAACCTATTAACACAGCCAAATTTTAAAAAGTAAGGAACTGTAAAAATACACACTTCCAAAGCCATTAGTACTGGCCATTTTACTTAAATAGCAGACAGCAGCTCTAGCTAGCAGCAGAAGTGCTTCTGAAAGCAGCAGTCTCCAGAGTCCAAGGATAGCTTTTAAACAAATGGGGAAGACTATTTCTAATACGCAGCATGCAAAACTACTGCTCCTATGGTTAGACATAAACAAGGCAGAAATTCCAATTACTAAGAGGGTTTTCCGAGGCACATTTAAGTAGTCTGCAGTCTCCTCATTTTAAGCGAGTATTAAAGATAAAATAGCCTTCCTCACCCAAAATAAATCCCAAGTTTAATGTTACTATTCAGAAAGATCAGAAAGAAACTGCAAAGCAAAGCCATCGCTACATATGAACCGTCTCAGGACCTTTGAAAACAGTTAAAAACATCCAACTCGGTAAGCAGAGTTACATTAAAGAGTACACTTACCCACAAATATTGCAGCAACTTCAGCAAACGTGGACAGTAATAATACTCCATCTTCCAAAGCACAAAGTTAATGCAAAACCATCCTCGTTAGATTCAGCCTCCCCACTCTTCCCCGCCTCCAGCAGAAGTTAAAAGCAGACCGGAGCAATTAAAAGCAACATGAATAATGTACGGTGTCTGTTTATCCGGCCCCACGTCACCACGCTGAGCTCTGTGGCTTTAACAGATGCTGTGGCTACTCATAAGCAGTAGCTGAGCTACCGGCACCATGTGACTTAACCACTTGTTATTTAGCATCTTACTGCTCAGACTTCTCCCATCTCGGTAATCTGTAATGTGTTAGTCCAGAATTAATAATAGTACTTTGGGTTTCGCACTAAAAAGCCCTTCATCTGGAAGGAAAGAGAAGCTTCTAAACCCACTCTGTTTTGCAGGCTGGGTTATGAAACGCTATTAATGCCACCGCGGTTGTCGGGGTTGCTAGCTGACCTTATTTTTCAGTAATGTACAAGAAAAAAAACCCACATATGAAAGAAAAGCTCCTGCTTTTAATATAAAAATGTCTTTTGTGAACGAGAAGAAATAGACACAACAAAGTGTCTTTTTATATACCACTGGAATGTTCCCAGCAAACGAAAACTACCAAAAAAGGAAGAAAGCCTGGGCAAACTGAGGTATTAACCAACACTGGGTCATCCTCTTCTGGGCTGGTTTTAGAAATAGGAAGCAGAGCTAAATGACCAAACGACGGTAGGTATTTTGCGAAGAGCAAAAATGGGAGTGATAACATTTCTGTTTGTGCCTACTTTTTTGACCCATGTCCTTTTCTTGATGGGAAAAGGAAAGACAAGTGACAGGAGCCAGGCCAGGGAGGACCCCGACTGCCTTTCCCCCCAGCCCAGCACTCCTCAGGTTCTCACCTTTCCCGGGCAGGGACAACGCGGAGGTGACACAAAACAGCTTCCAGGACTCTGCAATCTCCTCTGCTTGCAATTTTGCTTCTGGATGTTTAAGAAAAATACAACCTACTTTTCTAATGGCCACCTATAAGATCTTGTACAGCTGAGAAATTCTTTTGATTTTCTTCCAGACTGATTCAGTTTTTAGGCTAACAGAACAATTTGCACATGATGGTTTTTTTTAGTACATCTGTTTCCATCTGGGAAGGAGTGAAGCTGCAATATTAGAGGCTTTATACAATCAGAAGATGAGAAGGCTTGCTTCTCAATGGGCAGGAGAGAGACCTTTCACGGCCAGAACTGGCAACTACTGGTGAACTGTGACAAGCCAAACTATAAATTCATCTGCACATGTTTATAAAATATTTATCTTCTCTCCCTTGCAGTTCATTCCCAAAATATTTTTAAGAGTCAGCTCATGATTTTCTTAAACAAATCCTTCTCCACCCACACATCACAGTCTCAAATAAGTGCATCTTTATATGGATACCATTATGGATACCAGATTTTCCTCACCAAAGGACAAAAAACCCAAAGCTTAATATAAAATAAATAAATAAAACATAACCAGAGGCTTCAAAATAATTCATGCCTACACCAGTTCTAGTACCAGAGTGCTCCATTTTAATTACACAAAGCAGCAATTTTGGTTACAAACCATAGTTGCATTAAAGCTGCTCTGTTTCCAGATGAAGGCGCGATCCCTTCAGCCCGACAGAGCAAGCGCAGTTACTTCTATTGGGGGGATGAGCCGCATCGCACATTCCTCAGTTTTTAATTCATACGACTCCTATCAGTCTTGATGACTTGATCAGGAATCGAGGTTTGTGACTGAACGTCAGAGAATGAAAGACCTGTGTCAGCTGTGATGGAATCGTTATGATTTATGAAAGACAATACTTGAAAATGTCGTCTGAAATTCAAGTGGTTTACCACAGCACGTTGCAGCTATAGCGCCTTCTAAGGGAGCGCAGAGTGCGTAATATCCCTAAGGCTCACAACAGGCTACAAAACCAGAGAGCATTTTTATTTTACAGATAGTTACAACAGAGGCTCACAGTCCCTCAAACTTCATTCAAGGTCTAAAGGAAAAGACCCCTACAACAGACTAAGGTATTAAGCCATGCAGATGAGCTTTCTGCCTGCCAGAGTCTGAGAGATTTGCAGCTAATTCTGAGAGCTAAAATCCCAGTTGTCCAGAGCAAATGTAAGAACAACTTTATACCTGTACTGCGATGCAGGCAGGGCTAAAGCATGACATACAGAGCATTTGGCTTCTTCATGAAGGAGTAAATATTTTTAAATGGGCAGGGAAAAGTTTTGTCTTCTTGATGCTGTTAGCTCTAGCGAAGCAAACAGGAAATTACTTATTCACATAAATTCTTTTCCTTAATTCTCTATTAGGTGAATGCCTTTAAATCTGAAACTACTTCCTTCTTTACTAGAACCAGGCTATATCAAAGAGTAAAAAGGGAAAGGAAAAAAAAAAGATCTTATGTTGGAACAGAACGTTTAAGCACTAAGCTACAATTAGCAGTAATATTTATAACACAGTCAGTCACTTGTTAAAAAATTACTAACAACAAAGCTTACAATCATAAACTTATTCTAACCTCCAAGAAACAGAAAGAAAGGTCAGAATACTCACACAGAAATCATAAATTAGAAGAATTTGCCTTGCCGTTCACCTGTATCTTTGTCACTCAGGCACCCCAGAAAGCAGAAGTCCACCTGCGGTCCTGGCCCCAAGGACATGGCTACCCAGCTGACTCCTGCTGCGCAAGTCACTTTCTGAACATCTCAACAAAAGGCAGCCAAGAGAACACCAAAACATCCAACCGCACAGTAGCGGCAATAGTTTTGTAGATTTTAACATGTTCTCCAGTACGTGAGACTGTAGTGCTACTGTCCTCAGAAAAATATACTCTAAGAAATTTGTCAGTCTTCAAAGATCTTCTCAGTTTGAAGGTTTTAAACCATGACACCTCCACAGTCTCAAAGATCATCACATTAAAATGCAGACTTCATTATTGGAACAGCCCAAATAAATAAGGGGGCAGATCCAAGCTGTGATATTTCTATTATTCATGGGGAACGAAACCATCTTTTCAGGTTGTAGAACACATGATTTCTTTTTTTTTTTTTTTTTTTTTAAAGTACACGGAGACGCTGTAGCCCAATTCTTCCTCAACCTCCAGCATATAAACCACTGGCAGTATGATATGTTCACAGTCATTAATTCATCACAGACCAATACATTCACAGTCATTAATTCACCACAGCCTTCAAAGGTGGTGAAGTCTGGAAGCTACTGCTGTAAGCACAGAACATCTTTCCTTTCCACCAGGAACATCACCTCTCTGAATGCTGTGATACTTTACCAGCCTTGTAATACTCACAGCACTGAAGATTTTCTTTGTAAAAGACAGAGAGAGGAAAGTACCACCCATAGTAAAAACACAGACGATGATAGTCTAGCAATGATGCTGGAATCTCTATAAAAGCCTTATTCTGTTTTTAAGCAATACAAACTCAAACCAGCTAAAAAATACAATGTAGATGACTGTTAAATCTCAGGAGTATCATCCTTCGCAATTTCAACCACCAATCCCATATCGTCAATTGTTTATTATAATGGTTTGATTTCAAAGAAGCCCTACATAACATTTTAAAAAATAACCTAATTGGAAGTAGTTTCCCTAGAATATAATCACGAAGAAATGACTTCTCCAGAAGTAAAATCATACTGTTGCACCTTGCTTCCATTTAGAATTGTGTTCATCCATAGGAATCTAGATCATTAGCTGTCCAGGAAAATTTCATTCAAGTAGTTGTTTATTATCATAGGCAGATGGGAAATAATGCAACAAATGCATATTAATTTAAGTTGGTTCATCAAATATCAAAGAATATGGGACAGTTCATTGCACTACTTTAGTAGTGAATGTGAATGAAAGTGAAGCTTTTATTCTACAATAAAAGGGGCAGCTTGTCACTTTGAGCACTACAGTCTCATTAGAAAGAGAGCGATACCTTGAGTGACCAGTGATATGTACTGCAGCACATTTTTTGTCACTACGCCACAAGAAAAAGCAAGTAACTTCACAACTAAACAGATAGACTAGAAACTGTTCAAACAAAACAGCGGCAGTTTTGTTTCCTTCTAATCCTCTTTCAAAGGCGTACTAAATGATGAAACACAGACTGCATTCAAATTCAGAGGAAATACGTCATTTAACTGTGATTCTCCTGTGGATCTATCCTGACCTCTCGCATCCCTCCAACTCAAACACAACTACAATGCGTCTCTCCACCAGAGGGAAGTATTGAAACACACTGATGAGAACAGCGACTGCACAGCTAAAGTCTTTGTATTTTCTCTAAATGAAAACACAGGTATTAACCTTCATGCTAGAAGAAATGGTTCAGTTTTACATCATCTGCAGTGTCTATGTGGAGCTTTGGAAAACATGAAAGTATGGCAAGTTTTCCACCTCCCGAACACGTGTAAAAATCACTTCTCTGCTCCTGCTCACTCACAATTTATATGCACGAAGGCCAGACTGCCCTTTTTGCTACCATGGCACTGCAGAACAACAAATACACCACGATTCAGCTTTTCAAAGCAATACAAAGGAGTAAAGCACTCAGACCCTACTGAATTCCAGTGGATGCTGGACACGTGAGTTTTCTCTTTTAGTGGGGCTGACAGCCTTCCTTCCCTGTCTCAAGCTACACTTGATGAAGTCAAAGGTTTATTCTGAGTAACCTCACACTTAATGACCAAGTTGGAGAATAACAGTCATATTTATCCAAGTACAATACCTGAATAGTTCAATTATCCCAGCACTATTTCTGACAGCACTTTTCTCCCACGGATTCTACCTTGTCAACAACATCTTTACACATTTGCAGTGTAAGTTGACGGCATATAACAACTTTTGGGGACTGAATGATAATTGCCAATCCTGTAAATAACTCCTCCTAAGATGAACATGCAACCTGAAGTCCATGCTAAGAATGGGAAAGACAAGGGGATATCAGCTCTTCGATACCTTCCATGAAGTTTTAAGACTAGAATTGGAACAATATGAGCCTGTTTCCAAAACTCCTCTTAGGAAATTTGTTTGCGAAGTCCTTACAGGTTTGGGTGTTTTCTTTTTCTTCACTTGAAGAGAAAAAAGAACTCACTCAGTTCCTTTCCCTTTTTACCTTTTTGTCTATTCTCTCTTAAAGGGCTGTAAATAGCAGTAATTACAAAAACAAGATCTCTGCAGAGGGCAATACATTCAGTCACCACAGGAGTGTGCTAGCAGACTAAGAGGACAGAGGAGATTTGACCTTGGGACAGTTAGTATGGTAACGTCTTTCAGTCACCCTTTTTCCATACAAGTGGAAAAGATGTGGGACATTCAGATTTTCAAAAACTGCAAATACATACGTGTAAAGTTATAAAAGAGTGCACGCTGAAGTGACTACAGTATTATTCCAGTGTATCAATCTGTTTCCATGCACAAGGTTAAAAAAAAAAAAAAAAAAAAACAAAAACCAAACACCACACACACAAAAAAAAAAACCCACAGCACTTGCAGTGGTTCAAAACAGGTTCTTCCAGTAAGGAAGGATTTCAGTGGCAGCAGCAATGTCTCATAAAATTGTAGAGTTCTGTGCTGTTAATGTGGTTTCCAAATCCTCTATTTTCCACAGAAAATTTTGATCTTTCATTTATTATATAACTTTTAGAAGATCCAGATCTTTGCTTTGTATTTCAGAACAACATCTGGACATAGGATGCTATTTCCCAACATAAAATTCATCTGTGGGCTAAAGTCAGGGCATCCTTCTGCAACTTAGGAGAATATCACCCAACAACTTTAAGTGGGAATCTACCCCAGAAGTATGCATATTAGAGATAAATCAGACTACCAAAAATGTCAGCTGTGATTCTTCACATAAATAGTTCTCTGTGTGTTGCCTACAGTAAGAAAATTAAACCCATCATTTTTCTATGATGCTATGACATGGTTCTATTTGTCTGCACAATTTTCCAGAAAAGATTTTTCTGGAATCTAACCAGTTTTCATTATCTAAGCTGAGAAACAAACAAAAAGCTTAATGATCTAGACCCATCTTAAGAGTTCAGGATGAAAATTCTTTGCTTCGAAAGAAAAATGAACAAGTTGCACGGTTAATGCTTTGTGTTTGAAGATTTGGCATAGACCAGTGTGGTGGAATCCCAGGGAGAAGCGTTCTCTGCCAGTTAAATTCCACAGAAAGTGCATCTGCTCCCTCTGCTAGGAAGACACATACTTTCTTTCACAGATATTTGCAAAAAGGAAAACTGTGCTGAATGGAGTAAGCCAGGCTGCATCTCCCTTATCTCTCCCCTAGCCCCTGCCCAAGAACCTCCTCCAGAATAACATACCGTCCCATTATCTGCCCTTCTGTCCGTATAAAAACTGTGGCGGCTTCGCTGAGTAGAAACCAATGAAAAGTCTGTTCGATCTGTTTTGTCTGAGCTCTGCTTGGTCCACTCTCTCCTAGACACCTGTTAAAATAAAGTTATATATGTTGTTACACATACATGCATACACATAGGTATGTATATAAAATGCCCTTTTGAGGGCAAAAACAAAAACAAAAAAAAGGCAAAAAAAACCCAAAAAAACAGAGGAAGTTCAAAGCTGAAAACACAAAATGGAAAAACATTATAGCCATCAACATCCAACTGGCTATGCATTAATGCATTAACATGTCACTGTGTTGAGGGAATCACTTGCATTTCACCAAAGTCGGTATCAGCAGTGAATTTCCATATACAAACGAGGGCCATTCATCCAGTTAAAAAAAAAAAAAATTGCTTCCTCAGGAAAAAAAAACCACCCAAACAAAGCCAAAAAGAACTCCAAAAAGACCACTGTTGACAACTTATAAAATAAACCCAAGCTACTTCTTTTCAAATAATAAAATTGCAGAGTTAACTTAGCATCCTAGGTTCATAGCATTAATAAAATAATACGCACACGTTTTAAAGCTTTTTTCAAGCTCTCCATGGAAACATCAATAAATATTTATACACTTAAAATAAAAAGCTAGCCATCTAGTACAATACAAATGCCTCAAGAAAATACAACCCAAAAGGAAATTAAATCTATTGAAAAGTATGTATCTGCTCCCTTGCTGCAAAGTCACAGCTAACACTGAAAAGCAGCATAGGAAGATAATAAAAGCTTCTCCGCACTTTCAATTTTAGTTACAGGAAACACTTAGATACCATTTGGTAATACCTTTTTATCCTCATGGAAGAATGATTCTGACTGAGATGACATCTTGTGTTTCCACCCATTATCCGCACTTTCCAACGGGAAGCTTTGCCTGGATCGGTAGAGATCCGTTCTTCCCCTTACTTCTTGCATAAGCGGTAGATTGTCTTTTCCTTGGCGGCTCTTTTCTGAATAGGATCGTCTTAAATCTGGGGGTGCGCTTCCTAAACCAGATGTATAGTTCTTCCAATCAGTTTTACTTTTCATATTGGAAGAGTCATTCTCACATGTCGTCTTATTTACATTGTCTTTGTTCCTCGTTATAGAGCTCCATGCTGCATTTCTGCTCCAATCACCTTCTGGAGACACCTCCAAGAATTGCTCTTTTGTGACCAACTTCTTCTGTAAGAGGCCATCATCTGCCTTTATGGACAACTTGGAAGCAAAATTAACTTCCAGCCTTTGGTCTGTACCAACTGCATTTATAGGCTGTACCTTATCAATTACAAATTTTGAACTGTGATTCCTGGAAGTTAAGTTCACTTCTTCATCCTCATCAACGATGAAAGTCTTCTTCCTAGTGAACTCCACAGGTGAATTTACAAACTTATCTGAAAAAAAGCTGCTAGGATTTCCCCAGTAAGGAGGACTGAACTTTCTGTCTTTGGACTTTTGTTTATCAAATTCAGGGCTACGTGATTCCAGTTTGTCTTTAGTCTTTTCATTTAGAATTAATTTCTCCGGCCTGTGGTACTCCTCTGCACAGTCACCTTGTTTGTTATTAACAGAATAGTGGTCTGATCCCTTCCACTCTTTCCAGCTATAAGAAGAAGTTGTCCTATCTGAGACATTTCTTTTGTTCTTTGATTTCTCCCTACTAAATGAACTGTGACCTTCAGAGAGCTTGTCTTGAACATTACTGGCCTTCACTGATTCTTCTTTATATTCTGCCATAAGTGCATCAATATCAAGAATTTGGGATCTATAACCACCCTCAGCCTTCCTTCCAGATAAATCATAATTATTTTCACTCCTTTTCTGGGGGACTAGTTCGCCGTCTTTATGTAACTGTGCAAAACGCAGGGGGGATTTGGGTTCATGGTAAGAGGAGACTTTCCTTCTGCTACTTTTGAGATCAGTCTGAGCTGTATTTTCTAGATCCTGTTTGAACAGGAAAGCATCAACATCTATAATTTTCTCTTTAGAACGATCCAGACCTCTTTCATGATAGTGTTGGTTATCTTTCCTAGGTACATTAAAATTATCAAACGCAATGTTTTTGGAAAAAATACCATCTTTGTCTTCTTTGCCCCAATCCTTGTTAATATGCACTTCCCGTGAGTCTTCTCTACAATTTGTACTCATCAAATTTTTATTTGGTTGCTGCAATAAAGGTTTGGACCTTCCAGGAAAAACAGGGTCCAAATTAATTGTTGCTCCCTCACTCGAGCTAGAAATTGTATTGGTTTCACTTGCACTAGGAGTACCAACAAAACTTTTCTCTTTTTTTCTTACCAGGAATCTGATAAGTCACTGCAAAATAAGTTGCCTTTGGCTCAAAGGCAGAACTCTGATTTTTCAAGTAATCATCAGGACTGCCAAGAACAGTTTGGTTTGCCTCATTCCCTTCCACCTCTTCTCCACTTTTTTTGCTTCTCTTTTTAACTGAACCTTCATCCAATTGCAATGAATCTGTCCGACTCAGCCTTTTGATATTTTCAGGAGTGAGCCAGACAACTTCTTCTGTCTTGACAGAATCCTGAGGCAAGGTCCTCCTTCTCCACCTTTCAGAAATCTTCAAGTCAGAAATGCTACTTCTGGTTCTCCTGACTTTTTCTTCTGGATCTATTACTCTGACTTTTTCACTGTTTTCATGAGCTGTACTATCTAAGCTAAAGTCTTGTTCTTTGCAATTTAAGTCTAAGCTTTTCCTTAAACCAAAGGGCCTAGATTCCTCTTTATTAATGGTTAGTACTTTTGTATCAGGATGGTGGCTACTGGAAGATTTACAAAATTGTCCACTTGAAAGCACTGAAGAAGACTCGGCCCCATGTTTATTTACACTTGTTGAAATAACTTCGTGATCAAAGTTGGTTCTGAATTCATAGCTGTCTGTCCCACCTGGTCTAAAACTCCTTTTCTCTGAAGCGCATTTCATCATACTAGACCCCTCTGTTTTATCCATGGAAGAAACTTCACTCTTATCATTTTTAATTTCAGAATGTAGTTTGTTTACTTTTTCATTCATTCCCAAACATTTACTTTTGTTTGTAGAATAAGGTCTTTTCTCAGCTATTAATATTGGATCAGTTTCACTTTTATCAGAGTCTTTTTTCTGTTCAGGTAAAGTGCATTCACTGGAGAAAAAATCATTAGGTTCTCTCAATGCAGACTTGCTTGGAAAAACCTTTGTATCTCTAGCTTCTGAAATAATGTTATCTTCTTTCAAGTAGAGAGTTTTACTATTTGCCCTAGCCGACTGACCAGTGTGTAAAACATCCTCATCGTTCTTATTCTCTTTCATAGATGATTTTCTAGTTCTGAGTGTCATGGCCTTTTTTTCAGGAACCATTGTAATGGCTTCACTAAGAGCTCTTTCACCACACGTCTGAAAGACTTCGTATCTCGGCTCTATTCTTTGGTAAATTAGAGAGTCTTCTGCATTTTTAGGAGTGGGTTTTTCGCTTTTCTCAACCAAAGATTTTTCCAAGAGAATTCCCGGAGTCATTTTCTTGTCTTCACTTGAACAAGCTGGTTTTCCACTTTTTTCTACATCTGCTATATGTTTTGATGAATCAGATTGCTTGTGATACTCCTTCTTTACACTAGTGGTTTCCTCTGCTTCTCCCATCCATGATCGTCTGCTGTGCCCCGAAGTCACCACATCATGCTTTGCCTCAAGCTCATTACTCATTTTCAGCGCAGAATCAGTTCCAGGATGATCAGCAGCAACGTTATGCCTCTGAACATTATGGTCAAACATGGTGGCTCGGACAGTTTTAATGTAGGTCTTTTCCATAAGTGTGGTTGGTTTTAATTTTTTTTCCAAGTTGCTAGTGAATGAGACAGAATTTTCACTTTGCTGAGAATAATGCTGACCATCCCCAAGGAAGCTTCCTTTCCTCTCTACCTGATCAGGTTTATTTGTTATTTTTAAAATCTGCCGGGATTTCCAAGGGTTCCCAGTAGCATGTGCTTCAGTGAAATCTGTGCCATGTGCAAGCTTGATCTCCTTACTCTAGAACGAGAAAATTCAACAGTTAAGATAGTTTATTTAGAAGATATGTAATAAAGTTTAAAATTTACTTGCACCTACACTGTGCAACACAGCCTGCGCAAGTTAAACACATCCATGTTCTCAGAACACAAAATCCACTGAGACCAAGGTAATCCAAGCAAATGTTTACCTCCAGCTCCTGAATCTTGATTATAACAGAATTATCTCATAGCTGGATTTTTACTTTTAACACAAAAAGGAAGAAACATATGAAGTGTTGATACATGAGATACGCATGAGACTGAGTTCCTGAGCTCAGATTTCACAAAAGATTTTAATCTGCAGTGAATTTATACCCACATCATACTCCAGAGAAGGCAACGCATGCAAAAAGAGTACAAAACTTGAGAAGGTTCATAACCCTAGCTACCACAGAAACATTTATGAACATCTATGTTGCAAGCCCTACAGAAATTCAAGTTCAAAAGCAAAGCACAGAACAGCACCACAGGGATGTAGGCACCTTCAGAGGAAGTCTCAACTCCTGGGAGACACCAAATATACTGTATGTTGTCAAAACTGTCTTTTCAAATATAGCTGTTCACTAACTAAATAGTTACATTGTCAGTAACTGCAAGGAACATGATGATCACAGCTGGAGCTGCTCAGCTAAGAACATTAAGGCTAAGCTGAAGCAAAAAGAGAAAGTGGGAATTAATATTTATTGGCAATTCTTTACTGTTATCTATTTGCAGAAAATACAACTAGCATCCTGAAAGCTGTTATTTTTAATAACATTCTTTGAAAAAGCACAGCATGCAAACAATGAACAGAACCAAAGAATACTCCCCAGTCCTACAAGAGTTCAACCTTTTTTTCAAGTTTTAAAATTTAAAACTTGGAATTGACTTAAGAATCTCTTTTTAAAAAAGCTGAATAATGTCAGAAAATTAACACTAAAAACATTTATAAATAAAGATTTTTAAATCTGATCTATATTCTTGTAGGAATTCAAAGGCATTTTTTTAACCCTACTTTATTGTCAGATTCTGAAAACAGCACTTCCATTAATGAAAGATTTTCTTCTTAAAACAAATTGATCTTCTTTAAAATGATATTAAACTACAGAAACTTTGTATCTAGCTGCTAGTTTCCTTACCATACATTCCTATCTTAAACCTAGACAGGAAAAAAAGCACAGCCATGAGAACTCACAAGAAATACGCTTAAAACTGCCTTAAATCTCCAATACTAAGAAGTGTCAGCAGAGGAGCTGTGTTTTGCAAAGTGTTGCTTAGAAACAAAAACAGCCTAACAGCTTTTCCAGCAAATCAGAACTTTCTGTATAATACTTGTCAAAACTTCTAAATTAAATGTTATTTAGGAGGTTGACATGAAATATACAGCATATATTTAATAAGGAGTTGTGACTTAGATGTAGAAATGCACTACACTAATGCTATGCTTAGAGAAAATAAAGGATAATCACTGCACAAAACCACAACAGCCATATTCAATTCACTATGGGTTTTCATGCATTAAAAGCCCCTTTCAGATAGTATATAAATACTTTTCACTCTATACCACTGCATGCATTTAACAGCATGCATATTTAACTTTTAAAAACTCAACAGACATGATACTCCCATACTTTAGCAGGGTGTCCTAAAGATAGACTTACACAAGTAAACCTATTAGGATTATGTTATTTTTAATACTCTCAATACCCATTTTAAAGTCATTGATTGATTAAGACACACGGGACACAGGACAGTGCTCTCTGCCTTTGAAACGCAAACCTAGCTGGAGACCACATCGGCTGACGCCATTTTCTTACTTTTTGATTTTCTTGCATTTCGCTGATAGAGTCGTTTCTAGTTTCAGCAGGTTTCTCAGGCTTTGCTTCACTGCTTGATGTCGGACTTGAAAACCTAAGACAAAAGACTTGTGTTACTTCTTTTAGTCCAGTTAGTTAGTTAGCAGGTACCCTTCCTACCAAAGCAGACTGGTAGAAATTATCCAATAAATTCTATTTCTTAAAGGAGAAACATCACTATTTCATAGTGAGTAACTGTATTTGGTGGCTTAATTGTATCTAGACCAAAGGATTGTCATTTCCTCAAAAATGGTTAGTTATGCAGCTTATTGTATAGTATAAGATATAGAGATACATAATGAGGCATAGTGAAAGAGGGACTAATATTCTCATGCCTCAGTTAAATTTTTTGTGTTTATTTTGATTACAATGTTAAAAGACCAAGGTTTGCTGAATAATTCTATTATTCCACTGTTCATAAAGCAGGTCCTGTTAGCCAAACATCTGCTGCATTCATTACGCGAAGCACACTTCTTTTACACTACCAAAAAACCATCATCCTTCTTTCCTTATCCCTTTGTCATCGCATACAGAACATGAACTATCCAGACTAGTACCAGGCCCTGCAGCATGGCCCCGGATAGTACTGCAAAGTGCACAAAGCGCTCTCTCATTCACATCACAAACAAATTTTTATGATTTTGGATAATCAATTACCCAACGTTGTACTGCGAGAATACATTTTATCTTGGACTACATCTCTTTTCACCGGACAACTTCTTTTTTTTTTTGTTTTGGTATGTAAAAATTAGCAGATCTCATATTACTCTAACAACACTGCTCATTGCCACAGCTTAGGCAGAATACACATCATAGATCTTTAGGCTTTAATATGACAGGGAAGTAAGATTCCTGTCTGGCTGAAAGCCTGATACTCTACACCACTGCCAAAGACAGGATAACCATTCTTTTGCTTTCTCACAAATATGCAAGCTTGCAGTCTACAACGTTCACCTCAAGATTTCAAAATGCATGAAGTTTTAATAATAGATATACAGTTACAGTAACATGCAAAGGCCTCAATACTGACAGCTTTTTTTTTTTTTTTTGCAGCTGTTGTCAGGGTATATTTCATTAAATTTTCTTTTTTTTGGGGTAGGAAAAGGTAAGAAAGGGGCTCAAGAATAATAGTATAAAGAATAATTACATTTAGTGGAACCAAAATGATCAGTTATTTTACTGTACTGAGAGAGCAAGTTTTACTGAATGAGATGAAGTTAAGAGGATTAAATAAAATTTCTCTGCAACCTACATCTTTGTTAAGTCTGCAGAAAGCGGTCGTGATTGAAGTGACCTGCGTAGATTTCCTGGCTTAACATCAGTATTTTCTGTTGTCAGTTCTTTGATTCTCTGTTGGATGTTCACACATCTGTTTTCCCTCTCAGCAGTTGACTGGACAAGCTCTGTGTCCATTGAGGTACTGGGATTTTCTGAAGTAAACAAACTAATGTGTTTTTTAACACTACCTCTTACGATATTATTCTCTTTTTCTGAGGAAGCTGCAGGGCTTTCACAGCCTAGAAACATATATGTTTCCTTTTGATCCGCTCTTTTCACCCCCTTATTAGTTCTGCTTTCACTAGTGGTTTCATGGCTTCTTTCAGAACTGTGGAAGTTAGTCATTATTTCTGGTTTTGTTTCAATTTGTTCACTTTTAGATGTAAGCTTTGTTTCCCATATATATTTTCCATTATTTAGGATGCCAGTGTCCTGACTACTGCACTTCAAATTTGTTTTAGAAGAACTGCCTTTATTAAATTCAGTTTCTTCAGTTTTTGGCCCCATTTCAGACTGATCGCGACAGCCCAAGTCCGTAAAAGAAATTATCGACACGTTCTCCTTGCTTTCGTGAGATGAACAAGTCGCCTTGCAAGAAGAAAGATCTTTATGTTCAAACTTAGCTGTCAGGTCCATGGACAAAGGCCTTGGTTTTCTAACCCAGGATTTCTCTGTAGGAGATTTTTCCTCAGAAGCTTCCACAGCGCGATGCTTTTGATCTCGTAATGATTCCAGAAAAACAGCAGATACTGGTCTATGTTTTGGCCTTTGCTGCACATCGATAGAGAAATCAACTTTACTGTTAATATTATTTGCATCATCATTGTTTTTCTCCCCTGGATGAACTTCATAAGCATCTTTTTTTTCACCAGTTTTGAGGGAGTTCCAAGAGACTGGTCTACAACTGGAGGAAAGTGATATCTGCCTATGAAGAGACCCTTCGGGATTCCTGGATGTTTCAGATGGCTGAGATGGTTTCTCCAGCTTTGTATTGCACTGAAGCTCTTTTGTTTGCATAGCACTAAATACTCGGCGGTCATCGGCAGCCCTTTTTTCTTGGGCCGGGCTTACCTTTGATTGCTCTGTGCCTGCTGTCTCAAAAAGAATGACAGTATTCGCACTGGGACCAGTGTAGAAAGTCATGTTTGTGACTACTTCACTGCCAGCCTTATTTTCATTTTCAATTACTTTCTGATCGACTAACGGAGGAACATTTCCGCTTAATGCCTTAACAGATGATGTTTCTTCAGTGGTCTTTCTAATAAGACTACTTGATCTGAAAGCCGGAATAGGTGGTTTTACATTTGCAAAAGTATCTGAACATTTGTCTTTAGAAAAAGGCTTCGGGAAAAGTCTTGGCCTTGATCCTAGCGATGGCATTGTTGCAGATTTCAAAGTACTCCCAAACTTCTTGTTCTCTTCAAGAGTTAGTGATGCTGAAGCCTCCTTTGTCTTGTTACTTGCATCTGAAAGCACACTTACATACACACGCTGTGATTTATCCTCATTTCTGATTTCATTTAAGTCAGGTACTGTCGTCAAAGACGCCAAAGTAGAATTTATTTCTACTCTTGTTGCCATAGTTGTAATTACATATTCAACAGAACTGAAAAAATCCAAGAAAAGAGAATCTGCAAAAAAAAGAAAGAAAATGCAAGTATTGATGCAGAGTCAGCATGAACATCAAATAACATCGTTCTAATTTAAATTCATAAGGTAGCTAAACTCAGATTAAGGTGCCTTTCAGATATGCTGTTTACAGAGGGTATCACATAATGAAAGACATACTGTTCCTCCTCCTTTAAAAAAACAGCAAGAAACAGCACTATTCATTGATTAGGCCTAACAACCAAAGAATACATCACAAAACCTACAAGAGCATCTGCACAGCACTAAGATCCCACTAGTCGAGTGAGTTTCAAGGGTTGAGATACTTAAAGATAAATTAATTTCTTTTTTGAAGCATCCATCCATCCAACTCCTTTTTACAATATAAATAGCGGGCCAGATGCATTGAGTATATACTTTCAAACTAACAAAAATATCAAGATTGGGGTGACTGAAAGTGTTTTGTTATCTATTAGCTAAGGCCTACAATTAAACAATGGAAATAAATACATATTCTACAAATCTCCAAAAGTTTTGCTACCACTTACCATAATTTGCATTTTCTGCTGCAACAAATCCATACAACCTGATTCACTTCTCATAGTGAAAACAAGATCTCTGTCGCCACGATCACATTAAGAACAGGGGAAAGCGATCACTTCAGCAGCACTGATCAGACCTCTCCTGCAAATAAACAAAGAGCGTTCAGATTCAAGTATGGCACGTACCCAGATCTACACAGGTAATACCACATGAGACAAAAATCCTGAGCATTTTAAGGAAAAAAAGCTGGCTCCCATTTTGAAGTATAAAGCCACCTGATTTAACTGTATAAAGCAAAAGAATGTTTATTTTTCAGACAGTTATTAAAGAATCAACAGGAAATTATCACCTAAAGCCTGAAAGGTGCAACTGAAAGGTGAAGGGTAAATAACTTGGTCTGCACAATAGACAGACCAAATTTGAACATAGTTAAAACCACACTTCAATGAGTACTGTTTGCAAATTCAAGTGTTGTCAATCACTGGTTAAACACAGAGCTCTGTATTATTGTAATCTCAATTACTGTAATTTACTTTCTATTGTAAATCTCCTTTCTGTGACAACACTATGTGAAGTGCTACCTGAGAAGCTGACCTTCAAATGGCTGATTTGCAATCAAAATATGACTTTTACCATGACAAAGCAGTTTTTCCAATATCTCACCAATAAAGGCAGGAGATTAGCTTTGGCTTTAATTATATTCTTACTGCAGAGATGAGGGAAAACCAGCAGTAATTAGAATTTCAGCAACAAGAAGTAACCTGAATTTTTCCCTAATAAAAAGTGTATTTAAACTTTGTAGCAGATGCAGGTGGCTATGTAAGGTCAGATGCAATATTTTTTTTTTCCTTTAAAAGCTATCATACCCTTAATTTTTAGGAAATTCATACTGTATTTCAGAGTCTTTCACTCCGGGGCTCAATTTGGTGTTTGCCACCCTCTTGTCTACTTTTGGGCAGCCTTAGAAGGGGCAGTCTTTAGGCTCCTCTCGCCTGATCTATTTTGGTGTGTATTTACCCTACACAAATGCCTATTTGTAGATTCTGTGGAATATGGAGCCCCCTGCATGTGAATATTAAAAAAAAAACCAACCATAATATTGCCTTCTTGAGTCTGCGGTCTGGAAAAATGGTTATTTCACCTTCAGCTTCCCTTGAATAGCCTAACACCACACTGGCACCATAAATTGCAGAGATTTATTTTTGTCCCTTGCGTTTATGCCTTCCTCTCTCAGGCAGGCTAATGAACTCTGTTCACCTTGCCCGTTCCCTTTCATCTTTCAATCCACTTGAAATTCTGTCTCAAGTACTTACACGCTATGCTAGTCCCCTTCGAGTCCACGACCTCTCCTTTCCAAAATAGTCACTAACCCAATCAGCTTATCAGAATCAATCTGTCCCTTCCACAATCTCACAGATCTTAATGAAATCTTCCTCCCTCTCCCACTACTTATTCTAAGAAACACCATCAAAATCCGATTAAAATACTCTCACATTCCAAGGATGCAAAGGTTTTGTGAAGAGCAGTTATACTCTAAAAGTAGAATAGTAACGCTCACTGAAAAAAGGGCGATGCTAACAGCAAATACTGCAGAGCAAAAATTGAAGCTCTAAAAACAGCATCTGCCTTGCAGTACCTGAGAACAGGTTTGCTCATATCATTCTGTCGTTCCTTTTCTTTGGAAAGCACAGAGCTTCTTAAATGGAATAAAACTTGATCCTCAACGGAACGCAAAGCGGTGAGTATACAATGCGGGACATAATCCTTGCTAACAGCATACAACTCATTTCTCCAGCCAACATTCCTAAACCGCAATTTACCCATTCTGATGATATTTGTTCCTTAGTTTTATTACACTACACTTCAGCTTTACAGGATTCCATTTTTTCTACATGATCTAGCAAAGTCAGCTTTCAGGTTTCAAATTCTTATTGCTTGGATACCCTACAACAGGTACGTGGCCCAAAACAGACAAGCACTCAAAAAAGGAGAACAAAATATTTGGGGAAAAAAAAAATAGCACTCACTTTTGGAAATTATAAAGCTCCTGGAACTTCAAAAAGCCATACATTTGATAAAGAGGAATCATGTTAGCAGTGCCACATATAACATACACTTGACATTGTGTCTCGGTTTTGAAATACACACTTTGGTTTTGATAAACGTGCTTCTCTAATAAAATACTATCTAGTGAAGTTGGCAAGATACAAAATTTTGTGCAATTTAAAAAAATCAACTGTAAACTAAATTGCATGAGAATTTTGGATGCCATTAATATTTAGTGTTACCACTGTAATTGTACTATTACAATTGTAAATCCCTCATCATCAGCTACAATATGTTATTCCCTTCCCCTGACCCGCCTCGGCCAAGTTGCACGTGCTGCCGTGGGCGCTGAGCCGGCTGCGCTGTCCACGCTGCCACTCTGTCCTCTACATGTCCCCATTCCATTCAGCAAAGCGCCCAAACCACGTTGTCACCTTTTCTGGGAACTATTTCTCCTCGTGCTCCCTAAGCGTGGGTCACGCTCCCCTCGGCTGTTCTGGGTTGCATTCTGCATGCACAAATGAAAGTATAAATGGCACTGAAATACCTTCTGAAACTCTTCCTGCTTTTAATGAAAAGAATGGTGTGTGAAGGCCTGGCTCTTCCCCCGCTGCTGCTCTTCCTCAGCTTCAAAACAAGTGCAACTGTGATTTTTCCTGGGCCAAGCTGAACCACTACAGGGTGTTACAGAGATGCACACGCAAACACTGCTCCAGGTTTAAACCGAGTCTTAAATTCTTAATGTCTTGAGGTGTTGTTTGGATTTTTAATTAAACAATCTATCTTTACAAAGATTATTGACAATGCTCATTAGAAATCAAAATGGATTATTCACTTCAGTGTTATTTTTGCAAAAATCATATGGGAAGGGCTTTACCCAAAACACATCCTTTATATTTAGCGTTGGCCTGCCCTGCCTTGCCCACCAGCGGCACGCAGAACTATTATTTACATCAGTGGTAATTCCTTTAAGCCTATTAGGACAACAGGAGCAGCAGCCTGCAGATAATTTTTCCACCATGAATCACGTGATTATTGCCAACTTCCTTGCTCATAAATAAGAATGTTTTAAATGAGACAAAGCAAAATAATCTATAATCTGTCCCTGAACCTCACAGCAGATAAACAAGTCCATCTGTCTTTTGTAAGGATGGAAAGCGTAAAAATTGTGCAGAGAAAAATCTCTCTGCTATTCAAACAAACAAAAACCCAAAACCCCAGTTTATAAAACTGAAAACAACCAGCAAGCATGGCTCCAACAGCGAATGTCCATGTCTGTTTATCCTAAGAATATTCCAGTAGAAAACTACCAAATAAACACAAGGTTTTCCTTCTTTAGACACAACTTTACCAGCAAATCTACTACCAGTATGAAAAAAATTACTCCCTTAGTGTGTAAATACAGGAAGAGATTTGTATAACTACATATATTAGCAGGTTCTGAAAACACAGCTTTGCCAATGACTATGTATTCATCTGTCCTGCAGGTTTTCACTGGTATAGCAAGCCACAGCAGCTACTGAAAACAAATGCAGTAACCATGCCTGCCACAGACACAAAACAAGATTTATTTCATGCCTTCTACAAAAGGCTTCCTCACTGTCTTAAATGTTTCAGTCTTTAAAAACCAGGTTTTTTTCTTTTTTTTTTTTCGTTTTTCTTCCTCTCCTCACTGACCATATATTGGCATCAGTCTACAGCAATTCATGTGAGTTATCCTAAGCAATCATCCTTCTGCTGCTTCCCACAACACTTGGAGAGTTGCTGATAGGATCTGCTCTGCTAATTCTTATTTAATCCAATCACTCACTGTGCACGTATGAAAAAAAGAATAACTTAACCTTGTGGGTGAATACCATCAAAAACATAAGACTTACTATAGCACAGTCAAAATAATGCGAAGAGGGAAAAAAACCCTCTTCTGAAACTTTTATAACTAAGTAGATCGTGCAACTAATTCCATAAAAAAAGGCTTTTTCTATTCTTGGATTTAAGCCTGACTCACGTTATTAGTACCGTCATTCACTGAAATGAGATCCATCAGTTGTATTTAAGAAGACATACAGGGTCTCTCAAAGAGGAAGATTAACAAAAATACTGTCATACTGACTCTAATTTTTAAAAATATTCCTGGACAAATTTATTCACAAAGTAAGAACAAGCAATAAAATGCATTTAAATTATCTTTTCCCAGATTCACAGTAAGAGGTTCAGTAGAGCAAGGTGCTTGTTCTGTTCCTCAGTAATCAAAATTAACAGGTTGAGAACTAAAAATACATATTCCAGATCTCACAAGACAGATATCTTGTGACCTGCAAAGCCCCACAGATCTTTAATACTAATGTTCCAAAGCATTGCAAAATTTAAAATATTCTTTCTCCATTCCCCATGTGCAAGCCTAACTGAAGCCTCTAGGTTTTTTTTAAAACAAGGACAAAGTACTGTTCTTTTGGATATTATAGTCCAGTCCCATCACAAGGATCAAATATTCCACTGACATTTTCTCCCACTACAGAGAAAGATTAGCGTTTCGTTAAATAAAGTGCCCATCCTATAAATAGCAGCATTTACAAGCACTTGGAAATCTCTAATTGCTATTGCCAGTACAATTGCATAACTCATCACTTGTTAGAGCTTCGCTGGGATCCAGACATGCACGAAAGAACAGAAATATTTTCAACTACCCTTTGGATTGTGCTGCCATCTCGGTACTAGAGGGAAAACTTCACAGCTTATATTTTAATACCCATTATTTTAATAATTTAAATATTCTAACCCGTGTTACAAGGTAAGATAGTTAAAAGGGTAACAAATTATGAAGCACTACAAGCAAGTAGCTTCAGTAATTCAAACTGGCCCCACACAGGCAGTAACATTTATAGCAAACCAAAAATTTAAATTTAAATGTTAAATACGCTGGCGTGTCCACGTAATGGACAACATAAATCTAAGACAACATTCTTGATGTAGCAGGACAGTCAATTGGTTGAGACAATCATTCCGGAAAACACATTAATTTATGTTAAAATAGGATTCAATAGCAAAACGCAACTGTCCATAACCCAGACGGAAACACACTGTGACCGCTGTGGGGCAGAGGGAGTCATCCTCCAAATTTCCTTGAATTTGTGAGACAAAGATCGGTCTGGAGGGAATGACTTGTGAAAAAAATTATACGTAATTGTCTGCTTCCGCAGCTGTCAGCATAACAATGTTTGCATGTCATGTATAAAAAGTAACCAAACAGGATTAATCTACAAAAATCACAGTCACCACTAGCAAGCAGTAACGTCCCCGGCCCTTGTCTGTCCGGCAGCGTGCCTGCACTCTGTTCAGAAAGAAAAGGTTATTTCTAGAAAACAGTTTCAGAATTTCACCCTTTAGAAATGCCCAGTTTGGTTCTGGGTTACCAGCCTGCTTGTTCTGTTGCTCTCCCCCCCCCACGCAGCACCGATGGACACAGCACCCGCCACCCCTCCTGTCCAACACAACGCTCTGCTCCTCCCTAGGGCTGAATGGTTTTAAAGGAAGAATCTGGGATTCTTCCCAGCAAAGAGAGATCCCCCAAACATCAACCTCAACCATACTTTCCCCTGCGCGGCCATCACATTTATTATCAATCCTCACCCATTTTCAGGATTTTCCACTCTGAAAAGATCTCAAAAAAATCCTGCACTGCAAGTTTTGGGGGTAATTACCACTGTTCTACAGACAATTACGGGCAACTACTTCTCTGTCAAGATAAACCTTGTCAAAACCAGACTCTTGGCTAGGGTTTTTCCTCTTTGTACATCATCGCGAGTGTGTTCTCCTCAAGAGAGAAGTCCACCAAGAGCACACAGGCTGAAAGAGCACGTTCGGCATTTCCTCTGACCTGTACAACTACCTCATTACATCTCATTCTTCCATAATTTCATTCTCCACAACCCTCTCATCGACAGTTTCAGAGTAAACTCTTTTCCCTTCCAAGTTTCACAGAGGGTCTAATTTGTTTTGAAAGTCTCATGAGACCTAGCTAGAACAAACCCTAACCAAAGGAAAAATGCTTTGAAATGCTGGTGAATCATCATTTTTTGGTACCAGATGCTGTGCATCCTCACCCTCCTGAGTGAGTCATCTTTTATTTCCAGCTAGCATTCTGCATGAGGGATTCCACCTGGCTCATTAGTGGGTGGGTATTTTCAGAAAGTCCAATTCTTTCGGTTGTTGAAATAGAGAACAAAAGCAAAATCTTGATTTCTGGCAACGGAGGATGACATTCAGCAGGAACAACACGAATTACTGGGTAAGGCTGAAGTCAGGCTACGAGCATGTTTGTGCGGAAGGTTGGTATTCCCAGCAGGCCTCAGAAAGCGCTGGTTTGTTTGTTTATGTCATCAAACATTTGCTTTTGTGGTCAGCTTCAGCTCCTGTTAATATTCTTTTAGGTTTCATCCTCATAAATGTGTTTCACCCACAAACAAGGCCTGCAAGTAACTTCCCCCCATTATATGCAGTTTAGCATGAAAAAAAGACATTCCAGAAACAATTGCATTGCTTGCCAGGTGAACTATTAATGATCAGGTTTAGCTACAAGCAAGAAAAATTGACTATGGAACTGAAAAAAGAAAAAGAAGTCAAACCAAGGCTCTTAGAAGAAGCTGTTCAGTTGTTTCAGGCAGAACTCTATTCCATATGCAGTTCCCAAAGGTCAACAGGGTTACATCCCCAACACAACAGAGGGTGGAGACTTTAATTTGCAACCTGGCAAATTTCTCCTCAAACCTTTTCAGAATCATTATAAAACTTCCTCCTGGTTAATTTGTAGGAACTACATGGTCTTCTTGTTGCAGGAGGCTTAACTTGATTTTTAACTGCATTTAAAATAAATTTTTATTAGAATAAGGGGGTTTTTTGCACAGATTCTAAAGGAACAGGGTTAAATCCCTGGCTATGTCTTTTTCATATTTTTATGCTGTACATCATGAATACGATGAAATTAATCACATACTAATTTATTTATACCTCCTTTGAGTGTATGGTCTCCGTGACCTTGCTTTAGAAGAGGTGAAATTCAGTTCATTATTGTTTCAGAAATACATCAAGTAGCTACTGATCCCTCTGACCTCGAGCAGGCAGCACTTTCAACCACCCCTTTCTAGCTGAAGCCCACAGAGGCGAGGCAGGGCTGCATTTTCTCTAGAGGCTCCAGCTTTGAGTGTGAATGCTCTCATTTGGCAGGCACACCATGGACACAGCTGAAGGAGAGTAAGGAGAGGGATGAGCCAGCTGTCTGCAGCACAGATAGAAATACAGGACTGAAAAAACAACTTTGGCCTTCTTCCATTTAATACTCCCCTACAGAATACCATATTCAATACCATGTTTCAACAGTAAAAGGACCTTAGAGACCACCCACACCTGAAAATATTTACTGTAATTGCACATACTTCTTGTCCTCTTGGCAGTAAGGGAAGACAAAGGACAACTGTCTCCCATCTCAGAGCTGACAGGACACAGATACTACCACTGGATTTTCTGTTTCGCTCACCACGCTTGCTGCCTTCAGAGGTACCAGCTGCTGCAAACGCTTTATAAGCAGCAATGATATTATTGGGACAGTTTCCTCCCAAAACACTGGTGAAAACTACACGGACACTGACACTGAAACTATTTACTTCATGGAGCAAATGCGAAGTTAAAATACCTCTCAGAAAATCCCTGCAGTAAAACACCTTGCTAAGCCTGCCAGCCAGTATGGAAACAAGCAAAGCTAATGAGAGCTGCAAAGGTCCAACACTCCCACTGCTCATGAGGGATGGGTCTGCTTCTGACCCAAAGTGACATGCAAGTCAAAGTATCGAGTAACACGGATCTGTGGGCTTTGGTTTATTAAAAAAAAATCCACCTACTTGTTACAAAAATAGGCAAGTGCCTTCACAGAACTACCGCTTGCAAGCAAAGGCTATGAAGCCTTCAGAAATAAACCTGACACATCACCCCCTGCACCCAGGAAGGAATCAGAGGGAACGGATCATTTCATATAAACTGAGCTTCTGAAGGTCACTATATTACAGAAATAGCGTGATGTGAGAAGACATTTCCTGCTTGCCTTTACGCGTGGCAGGTGCTTTTGTGTCAGAAGGCACTGTAAGAAAGGACAAAGCCCATAATCCTCTGATCTTCCTCTTCAAATTCTAACAGGATTTCCAGTGCTGGAAAACGCATTTGTGCCCTGGCCCAGGAAACCATCTTCAGAAAGCATAACCAGCTCACGTTGTTCTGTGATTGACTTGGAATCTCCAGCACTAATTTATAAATGCTATGTCTTTTATACATTTGCCTGATTGCTGAAAAAGGGATTAAGGTATTACCGTATGGAGAAAAGAACAAAATACTTTCATCAAGACTTTAAGAAAACCTGAGGCTACTGGCCTTGGATCAACATGCTAGGAGATCACTTCAACAGTTTAATCATCTGAAGAAAACCTGAACCCATAAAATGGAGGACAAAGGAAAGAGAGTGAGGAGATAGAAGACCAAAAAGAATCATGACAGATTGAAGATTACATATATATATATATATATATATAAAAATGCATCTTCTCCAAGACAGAACATCTGAGCAAAGCTAAACTGCACGGTTTCCCTAAGGAAGACAGCGTTCCTCCTGTTTCAATCCTCAGGATTTGTTCTCACCATGAAAGTTCAAAACCAGCTGTCTCAGGCCACTATACAGCTACTGCTAGCAATTATTAAAGAGCGAAAACTAACTGACCCTGGGAAAATGTCTCTTGTATTAGTTTTACACCCATACTTGTCTTGGAGGATAGATTCTGAGCTGCACAATCACTAGCTAAAAGACTCATTCACAAAAAGCACGTGCCACCTACAGATGAAATACTTTGAGAACAAAGATGCTGTAATAGATTATGCTGCTTCTAAGCTTTCACCTAGCTAAAAAGAAATTTGTCATTGCCTATTCTTGTTACAAATGTTTATGTTCTGCTTCAGCTCTTACAACTATACCATTTGATGCCTTCACTAGCTTATTTCCCACTTCTTTTCTTAAAAATAATACACTAAAAAGCTTTGTGTTCAACAGCTTTGGATTTTGCTGCTAACGACACATTTTCTTTCAATACAGACAGCCAATATTGTCTAGCAGCAATTTCTCCATTCAGTCCACCATTCTACCTTTCAAATATTTGCGTTAGTCAGAGCAGAAGCATGTAGCCCAGCTTGGTCAACAAGCAACTGTGCTCAAGCCCAAAATGCTTGTCCCAAGCACTACTCTAGAAATGAACTGCAGCTTAATGGGAGAAAGGTGCTCTGAACTGGCCCTGCTCTGAACACAGGCTTGGACCAGACGATTCCCAGGAACAGATTATTCTGTTCCGTGAACAAATGAACAATTTCTAATCCTGCTCCTCTAAGTTGTACAACCTTTGCCTTAAAGATCAAGCTTGCCACAAAGCAGCACCATAGCGGTACCTAGCTGAAGTAGATAATAATGATATCTCACTGTTACCGCTGGAAAAGACAAACGCTATGACAACAGACTGACAGAGTTAGCATTAATAAACAACACAACTCGATCTCGCTTCCCCCCGTTCTCATGCCAAGGCAGGCAGGTGGTCCCACAGAGCGGCTTTTAAAGGCACTGCCCAGTGCCGACACTAGAACAACGCCCTGCACCAAGCTTTGCTTCTCCAAGATTCAGCTCAGAATTACAGAATGCAACTAAGTGTGCTGGGTACAAACATTTAAAAAAAAAAAAAAAAAAAAAGCTGTAGGCACTATCTAGCAAATTTTGACTAACGACGTTCCTAACAGCTGACAATAACAACGGTGGCAGCGCACATAACACTGAATTGCCTAGAAAGGAGGAAGCACCTCCGTCCCCAGCCCCGGGGTCTGCAGGCACAGGGCTGGCTGGCACTGCCAAGACAAACCCCAGCTTCACTGACAAGCTTCCTTTTGTGTGCCAGCAGAAGCAGATCCCAACACGTCTCTCTCGGACATGTGAATACAGAGGAGTTTTTATAACTGACCCTTTTTTATGCATGGTCCCCGTAACCCAAAAATATTTAAGGCAAAATGGAGGGAATAGTAGAATTGCAATTGGACTTGGGTTTACATGTCATTGGCATCAACTTTGGGCGAAATTTTCCGGCGCACCCAGCAACGGCCTGACCACGTTGAAAATCCAGCTTCAGCACCAGCTCTGGTAGGCCGACACCACACAGCACGGGAAATACGAGTCTCTTACCTGTTTTACCCAGCACTACGGACGATGCAGGGTAGTAGGCTATCCGATAAAAACCCTCCTTTTCCCAACCTGTTGCTCTTATAGCAGCAATTCAAATGCTTTACTTAAAAGATGACCCAATTTTGAACAAGCCAATTATTAACAATCTTCAACTGGATTAATTTTACTCTAGTTATGCCTTTCAGTATACAGATGCAGCCATTAAGACTCATTCAAATTCAAATGGACATGACCATCAGATTTACAATTTCCACTTGCTCCCCATAAATATTGAAAAAATTACTAAACTAGTGAGAGATGGGTGGATCTATTTTGAGTCAAATAAAATATTGTTATAAAATGAAAATACTTGGTGGCATTTATTATTCTCTGGGCCAAAGTCCCTTATGTCATCCTCTGCTCTACAAAACAATTACGTACTTTGAAATTAATCTTTTTGCCTCTCAGGTTGTTAACAATTTTCAGACAGCTCTTTTCTCTCTTCCTTGTATACTCAAAACAGCACTAATTTGGGTAGGATACGTTACTGCAGCAGGGTGCTACCTCCTGTCAGGCATCAATAATCTGCCCCAACCTGCATACCCATAAAAAAGCTGCTATGTCAAGGATGTTTTATGTGCCGGAGGAGCTACTTCTGCTACTTTGATGATAAGGCTCCCATTTTTCCTTCAGTGGTCACATCTAGCTATTCACATATGCAGGAAATAGTCTAAAATTTTTCCCCCACCAATGCAGTTACCCATTTCAGAAACACTGGCTGGTTTTGCTAATTTATACATATGTTTCTTTTGTTACCTGCTAGCAAGTTATTGTTAGCAGCAATCCACAGAGGAGTTTCCTCTTCCTCCAAAAGGGATACAAATGGAACACAGCATCAGAGTCCTGTATGACAGACTTTTTGGGGACAGACATTTTAGCAGGGCCAGTAGCAATAAGACATGGGGTAATGGTTTTAAACTAAAAGAGGGTAGATTCAGACTGGATGTAAGGAACAAATTTTTTACAATGAGGGTGGTGAAACACTGGAACGGGTTGCCCAGAGAGGTGGGAGATGCCCCATCCTTGGAAACATTCAAGGCCAGGCTGGATGGGGCTCTGAGCAACCTGATCTGGTTGTAGATGTCCCTGCCCATTGCAGGGGGGATGGACTGGATGGGCTTTAAAGGTCCCTTCCATCCCAAAGCATGCTATGATTCTATGACTATGAGGAACCAAAGCAGTGACACAACATTTCTTCCTGTTTGTGAACAAAAGCACATTTAAGCCAAGAACTCTAACAGCACAAAGCCTGCATGTGCACGTTAGCCATCGTTTACTACCTTGCTCTGCAGAAACAATGTTATTCAGCAAAATCAAGACCTGTAATGAATTATTGGTCAACACACTATCTAGAAGCTTTATGACTACAAAAACAATCCCCTCCATCTCCCTGTATGCTTGAGAAAGCACCGAGAGGGGAAAATTGCATTAATTGAAAGGCAACAGTTCAGACACTTAACATGTTAACATTTTTATTGAGGGGGGCAGAAGAAAAAAAAAATAGCAGAAGTGTGAATAAAACAGCACTGAAATCCAAACCACGGAGGCACTGAGAACCTGGAAGCGCCTGGCTGTGAACAAACACTCGCGTGGAACACACCCCCACGTCCAGCACACCGCGCTGACGGCACGGGGGGGAGGAGAAGGAAAGCCTAAGTGGCTACTTAAGCGACATTCATGAGCTTCAGCACAGAAGTGCATTTTTAACCACAAGTGAACAGTGTTTTTTTAAACTTTCTGGCAAGTTTTAAGCACAGAAGCCACAGAACCACTCTAACACATCAAAATGAAGATAAAAGAGTAATGTACAAACACTTTTAAAAAAAATGCAGACGCTGTCAAAGAATACATGGTACGATGTAAAGATCACCTACATTTTAAGGCAGGATAATAATGAATAGCTGACACAGGCGTATTTTGGAGCTCAAAAATTAGCAGGAATGAAAGATCACAGGTATGTCCTCAACAGTTTATCCAGACGTGAGAACCTACGCACGAGCACTCACTTGCCTGTGAGCATCCAGACCAAGAAGCTTCCCTCAAATCACACCCACCTAACCACACTCGCACAGGTATTACAGCAGCCCCAGCACCTGATCCAAATTTCTCAGGGCATATTCAAAGAAGGGATTTTCATAGCATTTTAATAACCTGAGAATGATCTCACAGTGAACTTAGAAACATCATCTTTCCAAAGTTATTGCAAAGAAGGTTCCTTTGACTGAAATCTGATCCAAAACAAAACCAGACTGCACTGAGTTCTCCCAGCTCCTCACCGCTGTCCATTCCTGCCCCCCAGAAAGCCACACAGCCAAGCATGACTAACTGATCCTGGGTTTACCTTCACCGTTAATACCACTGGATGCCTCTGGAAGGCACGAGGCACATTCACTAACTTCAAGAGCGATGGTAAGTCCCACAGCTACTGGGGAATCTGCTGAGCTGACTCCCTCGCTGGCCTTTTTGTTGCAGATCTGCAAGTTCAAATAGTGACACAATGCTGTCATGAAAACAACAGGTAACTGACACTGGATCCAGAATTTCTACAGGAGGAATCCCATCTGAATCAAACTATTTACAGAACAGAAGCCATGCCAATCCAAGGAGCTGAATGTTAAGGCCTAATGTATCTTTGGCTTCCTCAAGTCAGCGGCCAACCTGGTAAGTGAAATCAAAGATCCACACATCCCAGCATCTTTCATGAGACAGCAGCCAGAGGAGGATGCTTCAGAAGTGACATCAAAATATCATTTCTTTTCAGTTTCCAGTTATCTATAGTTCAGCAACTTGATGAGCCAACAGAAGACCAGCTGCCTGCTCAGTGAAGAAGACTGGCTGATGTTGTTCGTCTGTTTCATCACCTACGAACCCACCAGCATACCATGGACAAAAGATACATCTGAACTACCGGACACAAACTCTGCCCAGGAATTGCACTGATCAACCTGAGTTCCCCTCCCCAGAAGTCTTCAGGTTCAAGAGCCAAAGTGAGAAAAATCAGGGTGAACGAGAAACAGATATACAGGACAGGAGAAGAGATCTACCTGACCAAAACTGCCCAAATGTTTTGGCAGTGCGTGGCCTGTTTGTTTTGCAGCAAAATGATAAACCCTACAGATTTTGATGCCTAATAAAAGCCAGTGCAACTTATTATAAACACTGTCTTGCACACTGGTTTAAAGCCAATATTGGTTAAACAGTTATAAACAAGCTTCTGTTAATTATGTAGTTTAAAATATACACTCATGCCTCAGCAAGTTTTTCACTCCAGCCTCCTCTCCAGTACACTCTCCTGACATAATCGAGAGCAGAGCCATTGCATCTGGCCAACGGTACATTCTCTAGTTACTCTTTGGTGACAATTTCAGGTATTGACCGTCTCTCTGATTCATTAGCAGTTGCTACCCCTGGTCTCAAACACGTCCAAGAGCTCCACAATCGGAGCCCATCAAGCACTGGCAGTGGCCACCATACTCAAAGCAATGCCAGGGACTTGGACTGACCCTCCCCAAGCAGGAGCAGCCAAGCAAGAAGTTGCCAGATGGCCAAGTGTCCCAATGTCATCCTTTGCCTTCCGATATGGGCTGTTACCAGTTTTAAAACTCTCCAGATGCTAACCTGCCACCTGCTTCATTACCTCCTTCTCCACACTCCCAAAGATGTTCTCAAAATGCTGGGTTTAGGTGCCCCTCCCACATTCACTGGCTTTTTCCACATTCCCATCAACGACTGAGTCCTGGTGGAACCAGTGTAATTAACAGGATGCTGAGATGCAGATCTCCAGAATAGAGTTGCCTCACAGTATTTGAAGGAGCCAACATAAGCAGAAAATGGAGCGGGCCACACTTTGTAAAGGTTTTAAAGCAGGAGGAAAAAATCCAGACTACAGCAGCCCTGAGGAGGAGGCAGGCAGGAAAGCAGAAGTCGCCCTGCCCCGAGAACTTGTGGGAAGGCTCCAACTGTCCCAAGGTATAATGATGCTTCTAATTCATCAGGAGCAATACCACTGAATTCAGCTTCCCAGCATTATTAGAAAGGCCGTAACAGACATAAGAGCACAATCGTTTCTAGAGCCAAGCTAAACAGAAAAGATGGCAAGATCTTTAACCTCAAAGTAATCATTTTCAGCATATATAAAGGCAGCATTTTGAAAGTGTACTAATCTGGAATTAAAGCTGTTACATTTGGAAAAAAAAAAAAAAGAAACTCAATGGAGCTGAGATGAGACTTTTAGAGACAATTTGGAAAATATACTAACCTACTCCTTACAGAGCCAAGCTTGTGTAAAAACCATCTTAGTGAACCATACTTCTACAGTACAAAAAAACTGGATTCAAAATTAACTGCTTTTTACATTGTGTGCAACAGTCCAATATCAACAAACATAACACTCCATGGGATCATTGCATTACACGTATATCACATACGCTTTAACCCATCACAAATAATCTCTAAATATACTACACACATTGGTTAGGAAACAATACTAATACACATTCCTAGTATTCAAGACCAAATATGAGAGAAAAGGCTTAGTATTGTTTGTAAGAGGTGTCAGTAACAGGACCGTGCTTCCACATCTGCTTCAGTATGCACTCCCATTTCATTTTGGCACGCACATGAACAACGAATTCCATCATTACAGCTGCTGGTCTACCCTAGCCTTTTATCCCCACATAAAGTGCCTTCAGGAGAGGAAAACACGTATTTCATCTTAAACAAGGCTTCAACCTCTCCATCGTGGTATCATCTCCTTAGATTTCATCTTCATGCATAAGCACGAGCACGACAGCGACACTATTTAAGCAAGTACTTCATGTAAAGAACTCGATACAAACCGAGATTTGCAGACTTTTCTCGCATGCGATTACAATACAGCGTACAAGAAAGCTTCTCCATGTCAAAACTAACCCTCTGTACTCCAAAGCGCAGAGCAAAGGCTCTGATGGAATCTGCAAGCACTGCAGAAGCAAAAGGAAGCACAATTCCAATATGTTTAACAACTGAATTAGCATAATGCTCACCATGCAGAAACCAGTTTCCCTGACCTTCTTAAAATGCTGATCTGTAACTATTGATGAGTCTTTCCTATGTGTACTGTGATTCAACTATATTAAGGAAGAAGTCACGAAAACATCCGTTGCCCTGTCAAGTTTAGTGAGAATAGGTCAGACATGCCGAAACCTCTCCTGCAGCCTCACGCAACCACGTAGCATCAGTGAGCATCTCCTTCCTACTAGGTAAAATTGTATTTAAGAGAGTAACAAAAGATCTGAAGTTGTACTAGAAACTCTACTGTAACCAAATCAATTCATTTAATCTCTCCTTTGCAAGCAGTAACCACAGAGAGCTGCAGTGATCTTTTTAAAAAAAAAAAAAATAATGTTGTGAATAACGTAAACTGAACATTATGACTAGTAATTCTTAATTCTTGTAATTCTTAATTACAAGACACAAATTCAAACATGTTTTAGAAATAATATTGTTTGCATAAATCAAGATACCTATTTTCTTGGACATAACTGTTACTGTAGGCTTGAACATGCAAGAGAAAATCCCTGTATCATTTGTACGTGCATACTGTAAGAATAGGACGGTATTTAGATAAGTCTGCAACCATCGTGTTGCTCAAAACATTCTAAGGGCAGATTATACTAATATCTGACATTTAATAGTGCCAATACAGTAAGAGCACTGTTTGACAACAAATAATAAAAATGACATTTCTTGTAAGGTCTCTAAGTAAAGGAACGAGCCAGCTGAGCTGCACCACTTCAGCATAAATGCCCGTTTTAGAAAGGCATCTGTACTCATTTTGTTCAATGAAGAATTCTGAGTGTTCTCATGAAAAATCAAACACAATTACGGTGGCCAAAAATTCCAACCCTGTTTAAAATGTATCATGGCTTTGCTGGGCCGAATGCTTTCGCTACGGATGAGACAGCTTTGTCCATCGAAAGCCTTGTATGGTTGAACATACTTGCAGCAGATAAACATCCCTCTTAAATTTTGGCACAACTCACTGCCTACCAAGAGTTACTGATACTATGGCTGAATTGAAAAAGCAGCCAGACTTAGTCCAAGCTGAAGTCTGAGCTCATTAAAAGAACAGAATAAAGACAAACTTAAACTCCATTCCTATTTATATCTTTCAAATTGTCATGAACACTGTAAAATAAAGATCATCCCAGTTCTACAACAGTACGAATAACAAGTTTTTGAACTTCACATTTATTAATATCACTTGTTGAAAGGCACAGAAAGCATGTATTTAACCAACACTAAGACCAGAAAAAACAGTCACTATGAAAATATAAACAGAAGGGGCTGATGTGTATGGCAACAACATTGTTTGCATCGGCAAAAGCACACACAAATACTCATATTTTCATGCATTTCACTAAAATACTGGCAGGTTTTTACCCTTGGAAACTAAGAAGGGTAAAATTGTTTTTAACTACTAGAATTAAAGAAAAACTAACAAAATAAAGCATTAGCATCTTCACTTCTTCACCTCTTCTCCAATGTGCCAAACCTACGTATTTTAGATTTAAACAACAAAAATGCAGCTCATTTCTTTTTCTTCTATTTTTGCCATCCATCTTATTTGCATCCAAGTGCTGCTTCTGCAGCAAAGTTAAAGTTGCCTATTCCTGGGCTGGCCTAGCTCAAAGCGCACAGACGCTTCCCAGCAATGCCGGGGCTCTGCAGACCTCGCTGCCGAACTGTAACTGGGTCAAGCCCGTAGCTGGAGTTAACAGGGCACTCGGCTCATGGCAATGCTCTCCCCAGCCCCCAACCAAATTAAAGGGGTGTTTTGACCTGGAAAAAAGACTTAGGTCTCCTACCACCCCACATTAAAGCTTACGCTAATTCTGTAAAATAAGACGAGTAAAAATTACGCCAAAGATAGAGTCGTTCGTATGCTGCACACATACGCTCCACTTTAAAGAAACTGCTGGAACACACATGCACGCATTTTCCCCTCTTAAGTGAAAACTGTGTAGATAACAATTCAATTGCTGAAGGTTTGGTTATCTTTTTCTACTTGTTACAGCAGGCTAATGACCATCCTGACTCATAATTACTACAATAGTAAGAAGCTTTCAGTTCTCACACTGCTGCAAGTCCAACACTTATCTTCTTTCAGGCATGCAACAGCTTTATTATAGTCTAAAACTGAAAGTTTTGGCACTTAATTCTGATAAGAACTTCTAATGAACAGCTCTGTAAGTGGCTTTAAAGGACCCCCCCTTAAAGACTCCCCCTCCCTAATGTTTAAGTGCATGTTCATAGGACATGACTCAAAACAAAAACAAGCAATGTTTCAGATAATAACCCTCTGTAGTCCTAGACTGCTCAGATTGCATCATCGCAATCACACAAGCCTAAGAAAAAATTCATTTCCTCTCCTCAAACATGTTTTGTAGAGATGAAGAGTATAAAAAGAAAATTCAGCTCCCATTGTTTCAACATAATTGTAAGGTATTCAGGAACTGTGAAAATATGTATTAACAATCTCCTATTTATACAGATGCATTGAAAAATAACCCCAAACAGTTTGGAAAGCTGTTTGAAGGCTTTCTTGCCTGCAGAAGTTCCAGCATTACATATTTCCAGAACAAACCAAAGACAGTGGGAAGGAAGAAAATAAGCCACCTTGATTTGAGAAAAGACTCTAACGGTTATCTGTTTATGGAAGTATACTTCTTCTAAGAGCCTAGGTTATTTAAGCCTAGGCCTGAGGAAAATTGTCATCCAGTAGACCTACATATCCCTTTCTGATCAGATGTTCAGGTCATACCAGCATAAACTGATATCCAGCCATGAGAAAAAAAGGGAAACATTACTAATTTTTTTAAACCAATAGCTGCAAAAAGGTAGAACAGTCGTCATACTAAGTTTAGTGTGTTTTGCCAAAACCCAATACCCAGGTTTTCTTAAGAATTTGTTTTTCCTGCCACTTAACAGAACCTAAGATACGGAAATTCCACTGTGCACAAACTCGCTTCACCCACAGAAGCCCATTCAACGCAAACAGTAATTGACTTGCTATGTTTTTTATTTGTTACTTTTTTTTTTTTTAAGTATTACTAGGACACAACTTCAAAAGAAAGGCTTGAGAGTTCAGACAAAAGTTTGTGTATGCCCTTCAAACTTACTGAAAATCAGTCAAGGAAAAGAAAGCAGACAACTTCTTTCATCTCTTTCAGTCCAGCAGAGCATCTCCTCAGAATCGGCTCCTTACAGCCACGTCTCACTGGGAGCACCCATATGGGCCACCCAGCAGCAAACTCCTGTGCATTTTTAGGAAAAGTCTGTACGCTCAACTGCACAGGGCAGGTGCACCTACAGTTTATCAAGCGTGATGTCTTCCAGTTAAACTGTTAAATCTACCAGGTCTGTGGTCATTCAGGTTGCGATTAGGATTCAAGACTAGTTTGCTGCAGAGGGAATTCCACAGCCCTCCTGACGCTATTATTCCAGTCTCTTTGGCTGCAAACTCAAGACAACCCCGCGGTGGTTCACACTGCAAAGGCTACTACTGCAACCGGGGAGTCTTCATTTAAACAGATTTCTGAGGCAAAAGCAAAAAGTTTGTGGCTTTTCCCATATGATGTCTTTGGGTGATTCCTACCTACAAAACAAAAAACACACCTAAAACATTGCAACATTCTCAGGTTCTACTCACCCTTGCGCATCAAACACAAAGAAGTGATACAGATTGTGCTCACAGCATCACTGCAAGCTTCATGCCTGGGCTTGCAGGATTAAGTAGTTTACTTCAGTCTCGCTTTTACAAACAGCCCACTGAATACAGTATGATCTCCTATTCCGTGAACGTCTCTTTAAAGTATTGAATAGACATAGCACTTTCCTCCGAAAAGCTGCCTGCTACTTAAGAATTGAACAAGGAGCCCCAAAGGGCTGCGCCTGAGTTAAGAAATGAATTAATAACATAAATTAGCGAAAAGCTAAGACATTGAATACCTCCCTACAACCAACAGCATCATGTAAATTTACCAAGCTATGAAAGTGAAAGAAAGGCTTCCAACTAGCATTATTCATATCCTCATGCAGGAAAACATCCTATAAAAAGAAATAGCTTGAAAATAAGAAAAGAACAGTGACATTACATGCAACTGGATGCAGAACATTTAAAACTTGCATTTAGACATGCGTGCACACGCACACCCCTTTTACTAGTTACATTTTTAAATAACTACACAGCACACAACTCAGCATGACAAACTCATTCGCCAAAGGAAACTTCCCCTGGCTAGTGAGCAGCGCCAAGTTATCGATTTCTGTGGAAATTTGAGAAAACATACCAAGTCTTAGAGAAAAATCTTGATATATGAGACTCCTCAACAAGAAACCAGTACAATTTTTAAACACATGAGTAGCCAAAGGTCTGAGAGAGGTAGTTTTCTGCAGCCACAACTGTACCGTGTCCCTAACTGACATGCTCAGAGTAATCTTCCAAAGATGATCCCGAGTCCTGTGTCCTTGATCTGCAGAGTATTCCCCACAAGCACCGCTATACTGAAATTTTCGACTATGGGTAGTTTTCTTACCACTATTTAAAAACTCATGGACAGGAGAAAAATCACCAGGAGTTCTATCAACTTGATTCTGATGATACTTGGAAAAGGTACCGGAAGAGGGAAAGCTCCATGACCAAAGAACAAACAAAGACTAATCCCGAGGAAAGGACTAGGTAGCGAACACGGCAACACATTCTTCAGCAAGGAGAGAGAGCTCATTTTTTACTTTACAGTAACCAAGCACATGAGAAAGAAAGGGAGGTGACAGGACTGGTTTCAAAATTATCTAGTAGCCAGAGAAACAGAAGCACTGAATGGAGCAGAGTCCAGGACAACACCCAAGCAAAGTCACAGAGCCATGCAAAGAATCCCGGGAGGTGGAATACCCGAGCTCTCCATCTACCTTCCACCTGGGACCTGCTGGTCAGGACTTGCTTCTTTCACATGCAGTCTAAATTTTACGTTCAGTCCATAGAGCAGTAAGGACTGGCAAACTTTTCAAACATAGTCCTTAGAGTCTGAAATTCTTTCTTTCAATAAAATCTATTTCCAAGTTGTAACTGATTTTTTTTTTCCTTTGGGAGAGATCAGGCATCCAGGAAGCACATTACTACTGTCAGAGGAGTCTGCAAACACACAAAGGGCTCAATTAGCATCCACGATAACAGTGCTACACATAGTTGGAAACAGTATTTAAAAAAACAAAACAAAACAAAAAAACCCACACACAACACAAGCATCACTACACATAGCTCTCAGTATGGCAATGATCAGAGGTAATAAATTGTTTAATCATCAGACATTAAAATTTTCCTAATACATTGGTATCTAGGCAGTTAAGAGCCCAGGTCAGGAGGAACGTAGATGGGTACTCTGCCCTTCCTCCTCTAGCCATAAGATAGGCAGCCTCAAGAACTGCATCGTGAGCACAAACTTTGGCGACATTCACATCATTTATTACCATATATAAAATGAGATAGTAAAAAATGACAAACGCACGTATTTGCATTAGAAAACAGTCCTTGATTTTTACTTCTTTTAGGGACTTTCCGTACTATGACACTCTAGAGTCACTTTGTTCTGTCTTATATACATTAGAAAAGAAACATTTAGCTTGGAATTAGTTCAGAGCATCGTCTGAAAGAGAGCAGACTAAAGTTTACAACAATATTTTCAACAAACTATACACGTATCAAAAGTGAATTACAGGCTACATCTTCTATTTAAATAGGATTCCTACCTCTTTAATTATTCTATAGTAGAAAGGCTTTATAGATTTACTTGCTAATAAATATCCTTGACAATTTTTACAGAAAAAGGCAGAACATACAGTGAAGAAAATCCTACCAAAAAAAGATAAAGGAAAAAAAAAATGTTTATAAATTCTTGAAAGATTTCTTGGGAAAAAGTCTTTACCTGGATTAAGCTGCCAGGCAACTTTATCAGCATTTCTGCCACAGATTGTCTGTTTCCCTACCACACCCTAAGGATGTCACAGGAAAACAAAGAAAAATAAGAAGATGCAAAGCCTTCAAGTTTATGGAAGAGAGACAAGGAAAATACCAACCACCTTCAATTCTGGCAAAAAGTACCTCTGAAGCAGCTAAACAACTTCACAGTTACCCTGGAAACATAGTTTACCTCTTCAGCCTACCATGAAAATTGCCTGCAATTACCACAATGGAATAAAGCATCAGTTTTGACAAAATATCAACTGCTATATGCTGCAATTCCTTTAACACGGTACCAGTATTTTACCATGAGCAGTACTTTATCTTGAACAGAATTATATTACTAAGCTCTGAAGAATCAAATGTGTAGGTATAATAAAAGGTTACGATATCTCATAATGGTATAGAAGAGCTCCGCCATCTGCCAAGAGTGATTTCCCTTAATCCCATTCCTCACACACAAATCAAAATCACACGGATTACGCCACAGAAATAGAAGTCAAGTCAATACCTGAACCCAGAAGATTAATCTCCTACCTTCAGAGGGGAGAAACGCAAGAACAGTAACAATGCTGCAGACTCAGGAAGGCAAAGCTTTTCACACGACTCGACGCAACACCACGCAGGAAATAAAGTGATTTCAGAGACTAGCTTCACCCTTTCAGAATCCCAACTTTGCTCCCTCCCAAATCCAAGCGCAGAACTCCATGCAAATTCAGGGAATTGGGAACTGACCTCCATGTGATATTTTGGATCAGCGATTTCCACCCATAACAGAACTCCACATCCCTCCACCCACACATAAATCACTTATATGTGGAGTTAGGAAGAAAAACGGACAAACGAGTTGCATAACACAAGAGAGCAATACAAATCTGCCCACCCAAATGTCAGACATGCTTCTAAAACACAAACATACACACACGCACGGGCTGATATGCCAACAAGCAAAGGTACGTGCATCTGCAATGCAAAAGAACCAGCGTGATGACCTTAAACGGGCACTTAAAACTAACTCTAGAGAGCAGATACATTTCCTAAAGTCCAAGGCGTACGAGAGTCACATACCGCACTTCTGAAATGCCCCTGTCCCTTCTGCAGGCTGCTGTTAACCCAAGAAGCAGTCGGCACGGCTGTAAACTCTTCGGGGGGGGGGGGGGGCATCTTTATTTGTACGTTTAAGAACGCCAAGCACATTATCACCACTAATCCAGAGGGGACCAGATAATTGCAGCGCTTACAAAAGTCATCTTGGATTACAAAATAAGGCTCTAATCTGCAATGCTCGCCAGCAGAACGTTATACCCACGAACCATTCAAATCACCACGAAAACTACCTATAACCAAACGCAGGCGGTAAATTAAAAGCACGAAGGGTTTTGTTGTTTGGTTTTTTTTTTTTTTCTTTTTAACTCGGGAGCACACAGACGAGGACCCAACTTCTCCCCTCGCCCTTGGTTCTGACGCAGTGAAAAACAAGCGGCGAGGCCATCCCGACACCTCCGTGACGGACCCCAGGGCCCTGGGCGAGTTGGACTCCAGGATGCCCGTGGGCAAGCGGGAGCCGTCGGGGAAGCACGACCCGGGTGGTCCCCCCCCTTCCCCCGGGCCGGCTCTGAGGGCTTCGCCCTCAGAGCCGGCCCGGGGGAAGGGGGGGGACCGGGGTGGGCGCTCCCCTCAGCCTGAGTGAACCGGACCCGGGCCCGGCCGCCTTTGTCCCGCCGCCGCCAGCGCGGTTCCGCGCCCCCTCACTTACCCTGACGGGGCACCGGCTCGTCCCTCAGAGGACCCGGCGCTGAGCTCCGGAGAAGTTGCTAACTAAGTTTGAGCACGGCGGAGCCCCAACGGCCTGCCCGGCTGAGGTGATCGGCGACCGGGCAACAGCCGGACACCCGCCCCGACCCGGGGCGGGGGCGGGACGGGGCGGAGCGGGGACCGCCCCTCCGCGCTCCCCCCCGGGGCGAGGGGGCTGCCGGGGGCAAACGGGAGGGCCGCGGAGGGGTGGGGTAGGGAAGGGAGGGCCGCGACGGGGCGTCCCGCCCCGCTCCCGCCGCGCCCCGGGCTGAGGGAGCCGCCGCTCCCGCCGCGCCCGGCCCCTTCGCCCCGGGAGCCGGGAGCCGCCGGCCGCGGCGCGCGCGCAGCCCGGCCCCGCGGGAAGCGCCTCTGTTGCCATGGCGACCGCGCGGCTCCGCCGGGGTGGGCGGGGCCTGGCGCGCGCGCGCGCAGCCCGCTGGCCCTTCCCGGGTGGCTCCGCCCCCTCCACCTCCCCCTTCCCCCCCCACTCCCCCCCCCCCGCTGGTGGGCCCGGGCGCGGCGCCGGCGGCGCGGAGGACGAGGATTCGCGTCCCGGCCCTGGCCTCCGGCCAGCGGTGCCAATCCCCCCCGGTCCCCGGAGGGGGAGAGGGTGACGAATGAGGGCAGCCGCCCCTCGGCACGCCGCAGCGCTCTGCCGCTGCCCTTCCTCCTCCCCTAGGGAAAGCACTACCCCCTGCCCTTCTCCCAGCCTCCCGCAGCCCCCCGGGCCTCACCCTGCCCGGGGCGGCGCTGGGTGAGGGGCACCCCGGGCAGGGGTGGCCCTTCCGGGTGAGCTTTCTGCCACCGTTGTTCGGGCCCGCCGCTTTGGGCTGCAGAGGGGACCCCGTCAGAGCCTCCCCTCTGCCCCTGCCAGAGCAGCAGCCACAGCCTTTGCAGGGTGCTCAAATGGCGGCCTGGAAGGCACAGGGGCCTGGGCCGGGGAGCGTGTCTCCTCAGATGGGGAGCGTTTCTCCTCAGACCGAGGAGCATGTCTCCCCTGACCAGGGAGCATGCCTCCTCAGATGGGGAGCGTTTCTCCTCAGATGGGGAGCGTTTCTCCTCAGCCAGAGGCCCCCCCCTTAGGAATGGCGCCCGAGTCACTGAATCTGCCCACAGGCAACCTCGGTGGCTGTATCCAAGGGCCGTGCCACAGCTGTAGTAATTCAAATACTCCGAATGCTGCTTTTTGTCATTACAAAAGGTGTGGTTTCGTGTGACGTGATGGAGGAGTCCAAAGTCAGCTTCTGAGCAGGGCTGGTGGAGGCTCGTGACTCACGGCGGGCGGGCAGTGCCCACGCCGCAGCCTGGAGAGAAAGGAGGGCCCAGCGCTGTGGCACGCAGAAGGCAGCTCCGCATCCTCATCCCAGCCCTCAGCAGGGCCGTGAGAGATCAGGCAGCAGGTCCCGCGTCCCTGCCGTCAGCGGGGACCTTATACTCATCTGCCATTAACCAGCCCTCGAGGGAGCCGGTTGAAATCTCGCCTCTTTTGGGGGTCCTGAGCAAATCAAGCTGACTGGGCTCTCTGTGACCCGTTCCCGAACTGCACGAGGGAGGTTACGCTTCCCCGGCGTGCCTTAGCCGGACGGGTGCGCAGTAGCTGCCTCTCGCAGTAGCAGGTGCATGGATGGGGGCCAGCGGAAAGGTTTCAGCAGCAAAAGCATCCAGCTCTGCCGCAGCTGCACGAATAAAAGCAGAGCACGCCTCACCTCCTCTGTCCCCACCCTTGTTGTATACGCCCACATTCCATTTAAATTAAGATCCCTTTCCCACAGAACCCCCTTGCTCCCAAATCAGGATTATATGTGTGTTTTCCCCACCTTAGCAATCCTTTTATCTTCACCACACACGCAAACACAAAGGGATCCTAATTCCGTGACTCATTTGCCCTTCTCTTTTCCAGAAACCAAGACATAACCCATCCCCTCATCCCCCTATCCCCCCCCAGCACCCCTCCCCGGCAGCCTGGCAGCAGTCACCTCCGTGCCAGCACCCACCCTGCAGCTCAGGCTGTTGCTGGTGACCAGTACTGGCCCGTATGGAAGAGGGTGATCCGTGGCTTGGACCAGTGCCTCTGCAAAGTGGGTGTTACTGCTTCTTACACCTCTTTGAAGTGGTTCTTGTTCCACCCATGGCTTGGGAACCCCTGCTCTAGCACATGGGGCTTTCAGCAAGTAATGCGAAACAATGAAATCGTCTCATCAGTTATTCAGGAGCCGCTCTAATGGCAGCACCCTCCACAAAAACACCTACATGCATCAATGCAGCTGGAGACGAGAGAACTGGCCAAGCCAGGCTCCGGAGGCTCTATACCCTCTGGGAGGCTGCATTCAAATGGACGACTTCAAGAAGAGCAGACACATTCCCAAGAAGCTGCTGCCTCATTTCCCACTGTCTGAGGAGGAACCCCAGCGTGTGCCTTTGCAAATTCCCTGGGGAGATGAGACCTGGAAGCTTCAAAGTAGCCACAAAAACTCTCGATGCTTCAAGCCCCGGCAGGCCAGAGGCGCCAGCTGCACCTGCGGGATTGCAGAGCTGCAGGGTGGATGCAGTGGCGCAGAGCAGGCCTGGTCTCGACAAGCCTCCAGTGCAAAGCTGGAGGGGCCGTATCCTCACCCTCACTCAGCCTCTGTTGCCCTGGGGACATCCCGACCGTGTGGGAAAGGGAATGGCTGTAGTGGGGGTCCAGCACAGAGCGGGGAGCCGTGGGACCTGCAGTGCTGCTGTGGGGAGCTGGGTACCCCACCGGCCGTCACGCTCAGCCCTTGCACCCCATCTCCGGCACCAGGCAGGAGAACCACCCCCCGCCACCCCACCGCTGCGGCTCCCTTGGGCAAGCGCAGGACCTAATGTGCGGCACGCGGCCCTGGCTCCAGGAAGGGTTTCTTCCCTCGTGCTCTCTCCCCACCCGAGACCCTGTGTGAACCTTTCTGCCACTGTGTTTATCAGCAAGTATTGGACTGGAGTTAACTGCAATCTAGGGGCAGAGTTAAATGCAGAGTCCGGTTCTGTCACCCCATGTATATAAATTAGAGCTGTAATTCCACCCTGCGGTGTGGATGGCAATAGCAAACAGACACTGCCAGACCCATCTCACACGGACATTTGAGCTTTGAACCTTTGGTTTATGATTTCACCAGAACCGTCAGTGCGATGATATGCAAGCAATATACAGTGAAGGAGTGCTCGTACTTGGAAAAAATGACAGGCCCCTTATCTAGGAGAAGTTTCCATTTTTTAAACACAAACATTCTTTGCCATCAAACCAACAAAAGGCTCTGCCAGGCTGATGCACCAGTTTACTAGCAGCTCCGCTTCTCAGATGGGTAATGCCACTGTTTCTCCTCTCTACCATAAAATTAACTTCCAGGGTGGGACCTTTTCAGAATTAAACTAAGAATTGCATAAAGCAGTGAATAACAGCAAATGTTGCCTTGTACCAGCGAGGCTGCTGCGGTGATCTCGTTCCTCTCACATAGTCTGTCAGTGCCCTATAGTGGAGAAATGGGTTAATTGCATATGCCACATGGAGCGACTGCCAAACTGCTGGGTTACGCTCCTGCAAACCTGAGGGCAGGCCACAGAAGATGGGGAGATCCCAGGCATACACCATTGCTGCTTTGTAACAGCAGCTGGCCTGCCACCTCTGCGGGGACAAAAGCCTGCTCCTGCGTCACCTCTGCCGTAACGGCAGCCAGGCTCTGCCTGGCTTCACCGGCCGCAATGGCAAAATTCCCTCCTTTGTTCCAGCCATTGACAATCTCCATCTCTTCCCACTGAGCAAGTTGCTCCCATTACGAAGAGGTGGAGGTGTATGCAAAAACACTTCACTGGATCTGGGGAACAAGCATCTGCTCTTCACAGGCTGACGTGGGTTTGAAATGCTCTGGCCCTAAGCAGGGAAGCACTTCAGTGTCCTGTCTTGCAAGCCTCCACAAAGTAAGTGAAAGCCAAAACTATCAGTGAAGGTTCAAGATGAGGCCCCAGGAGAAACCGGCCAGGAACTCCCTGCACATCTCAGGCATTAAGTACTGCAGGAAGGTGCTCCGCTGACAACTACAGATAATCTGCAAAAAGGAAAGCAGAAAATCCTCCTACTCCCTATCACCACCACCACGGCAGGGGGGCTTAAAAGCTCCTTTCCCACCTCTTCATGTTCATCCACCATGAAAATCAGTGCAGAGCTACACAGAGAGCACTGAGTGCCCGGCTCAGAGCACAGCAGAGGGGACAGCCCCAGCACAGCCCTCCGGATAAAAGCCCCACCAGCTGCAGGACCCCACATTGCCTCCTCTTCCACCCCAAAGTTTCACTCCTGATTTAAATGGGAGCAGGACTGAGAGAAGGAACGCCAAAGAGAGAGTCCTGATTTAATGGGAAGAGTCTGTAAAACAGACAGTCCAACGTCAGCCGCCTCGCTTTGACCATCATGCGTGCCCTTGCGAAGGCTGAGCTCTGCCAGGACACTGAAATGGGCATCACCCCTCCAGCGGGTGCACGGTGCCTGCAGTATTAGACCTTCAGTATCCACAAAATACTTCTTCCTCCAGAAGGGAGAAATTCAGGAAGGCAGAGGCTGTTAAACCTCAGCTGCTGAGAGCAGTAATAGCCAGAAATCCTCAACAAAAAACCAAGGATAATTGAGCATCAAATTTGTATGTATAATGTTCTTCAGTAGGAAGGAGTTGTTAGATTGCACTGTAGTGGAGGTTTTATTGCATTAGAGTCAAAAATCAGTGGGTGTGGAATTTTTGTCAATTATATAATCTCTGGAGGTTTTGCCTCTGCTGGTTTGGGCGAGGACACAGCATCCATCCCCGTCGGAGGCCCGCCCTGTGCTATCAGCGAAGCACACATGGTCGGACGTGGGGGGACTGTGGGGAGAACAAAGGAAAGCAGATTTCCTGGGAGTCTGTTTTTGTTTTCCCAAGCAGAAGAGTGACTCAGATTTCAGCTCGCACTCCTGTAACTCAGCCAACAACAACACATTGTTAGTCAAAGTGATAAAGGCGAGTATCTTTGTTCCACTTACTGAACTAATAAAAGCTCAAATAAACTTGTCCACCCAACAGCCAGCTCAGTCACTAAACCACAGACCACGTGTTGAACCCCAAGCCCCCCTCACCATGACACCAGCATCTTGCCCCCGAACGGCCTCGCTGAACTCCTGGAAGCTCCTCGGCAAACACACTTCTGCCTAAACCCGCACAGATGATCTCAGTTTGTGCATTATCATAGTTGAGAGCTTTCTGATAAATATTGTGAATGCCTACATGTCATTCTAATGCAGCTGCTAAAAGTGTTGCAGAAATGCTTTCACTTTCCGAGAACTGCTCCAGGAAAAAGCACTCTGCTTCCTTGTGCTTAAGAAACGGCTTAACACATCCCTGCTCCTTTGTCTCCTGTGTATGAGCTTGTTTTTCATGGCTGTGAGGTACATCCACAGATCTTTGGAAATACCATAGCACGAATTGCTCCATCACAGCCACCGCACACAAATCTAGCAAAAGGAGACTCCAAATCCCAGGCTGGCAAAGCCTGTCCCTATCACACAGACCTCCGGTATCAGGGTGGGTTAGTGGTGCCTGTGCAAACCGTGCTGTACTGGTGCAAAATGGGGCTCACCAAAGGATTTGCCCAGGTATTGCTACGGCCAGTTGTGCGTAAGCCTTTGTATACTGGCTTGCTTTTCCCTAGAAAAAAGGAAATACGTGTTAGAACACCTTACACAAGTTCGATGCAGCTAGAGGTGTTAACAGGACAGAGCAGACCTTAGCAAGAGTAGGTGTTTAGACTAGAAGTACTTTGTTTGTGGGGAGATTTAACATGTTCATTCATGCATGTTAACAAGGTGCTATAAATACGCCTGGTCCTTCCCAGCCACTGCAGCCACGGCCGAGGCGCTGCGCGGGTGCTGCCTGCCACGACGTTGCGGGGAGGGTGTGTTAGGACAAGCACCGCCGTGCTTACCAACACAGCCCTTCGGCTGCCCCCTCGCCCCCGTCAGATGCAGCCACCGCCTTGGGCTGCCCTGGGCATGTGCCACGTAAAACTGGTTTGTCAACCGCGGTTGCTGCGTTCGCACAGGCAACCTAAGGGCTCAGACTCATGCAGCAGAGGATCAAAATGGACCATGGAAGATACTGGGGCTGCCACCACCCCTCCCACCCTCGGAGGAGCTGCCACCTGCCAACACTGGCTGATGGCGAAGCATCTCCTGAAGTGCCCTTGTTTGCAGCCCAGTGCACAACGTCGGGAACGGTTCTTCTTGCAGTGGACAGAAAGTTGCTACCATTCAGGAGCTGCTTTGCAGGCTGCCGTCTCCTCCGCTGCATGGAGGTGGCAATTCTGATGGAAATTTCAGTGGCTGTACCAACCTCAGTGCACTTCAAAGCACAACCTCAGGACATCTGCTTTTGTGAGAAAGTATCCCGAGTTAAAAATTAATGAAATTCACTTTTAGGATCATTTACTTTCCTCCATCTAAACAGCAGGATTTTTGCCAGTCTCCACGCACCGTGAATGCAGAGCATTTCTGCTTTTGCACGCTGGGGACCTGGCCTCTAGTGATTAGATTGCCAATTAATATCAGGTAATTAACACATTTGCAAGGGCTGGTTGAATCCCACCCTGACATTTTGCAAACTATGTGTGTTTGGGGAGTGTCTTCATCAGCCTTTTGAAGTTCTTAACTGTGAGCTCCCTGGCAATCAATTAGCCTGCGCTAAAAACTGGTGCTGTGCCATTAGCGCAAACATGCCCCAAGAAGCAAACATATTAAGGATTAATTAAATACCAGGTTTTATTTAATTAAGCCTCTTCTCATAAGTATGTAGAGGCAGAAATCTGGAGCTAGCACCCAATCTTGCTTTCACTTCTATCCCATTTTTAGAAATGCATTTAAACTTGGTTGGTGCTGTTTAAAACATGACGTTCAGGCTGATGCAAATCTCTTCTGCCTTCCCAGCGTGAGCGCAGGAACCGACAAGCACAACATCATTAAAAGGTGGCTGATGGCACCGAGTGCTCCCAGGGTCAGGGTTCACTTCTTCCCCGCGCCCACACACGACACCCTCCCGGGGAGCACTGGAAGCCCCCGCAAGCACCAAAAGACCTTCTGGAGTCTACAGGGATGAGCACAAGCAGGGGCCTGTGAGCAGCTTGTCCTCCCGCTCTCCTCTCATCCTCCTTGCATTTTTTAATGAAAAACTTGTTGCTCCCATTACCTGCTTACCTGCAGCGAGAAAGGCACCGTGGCCTGTCATATCGCTACCAGTTTAAAGGTCTAGAGATAGATCCAGGAAATATCAAGGCAAGCTAATGAGATCAAGTCCAAGGTCATTTTACGCACTGTTACAGAGAGCACTCCCTTGCCTTCTGCACATGCCGTCTGTGTTAGCGGAGGATCACACGCAGATATGAAAAATCACCACCACGTCCCGGCTCTGGGCTGCCCCACGGCCGGGAGCTGCCCTCGCACCAGGGCCCTCTGCCGTCTTTCCATCGGCTGTACGTTGGTGCAATCCACTCACTTGGTGCAGCAGCTGAGGATCCGGCTCAGCCGTTCCCTAGTGATTGGCAGCCTTTTTTCTCCTCTTTAGGTGCTCTATTTCAGCTTAACAGTCATCGGTTTAAATTCTCCACACTACCAGGGCGGGTACCAGCAAGAGGAAGGACGGAGGTGACAGTATCAGCAGGCTGAGAGTAGCAGGCAGCAGAGGCAAGGAGGTGTCAGTGCCTGGCTGCACACAGCATCTGCCCGGGGAGGGACCGGGTCAGGCAGCAAGGCCACGGGCTGGCTGGGCTGAGGAGGCCAAGAGATGCCATCGGGGAAGGCGAGGACCATGATGCAGATTAAAACAAGCACTGCAACAGGGCAAGAGGGGCGAAGTGCAAAAGGGAGAAGAGGTGATGGCGGGGTCCCTGGAAGAAGAGGGACTCAATAAGAGCAAAGGAGGGCTCTGAAAGCTGGGAGTGATGTGAAAATACAAATCTCCTGAAAAACGCAGTTCTAACATCATCTCTCTGGCTGCTGGGGATCCTGCGGTGCGTGCTCCTCACCTGGCTGCCTCCGGAACCCAGCCCTCGGCTCTGCAGAGCAAAGCTGTTCTCCGCCTCCTGCGGAGAGAAGGACTGGCTCCGGGAACGGCACTGGGTGTGCGCAGAGCTGCCGTGGGGTCTGAATTTGAGAAAAGATGATCATGGGGAAAAGCCACCCCTAGCGAGCTCAGGGCAGTGGGATGCGGAAGGCTGTGGTTTCCCAGCGCTGGGTTGTGTCTCCCCAGCCCGGTTGCAACCCCCAGCTCTCCCTGCCCGCTGCAGCCCCTGCCCACTCCCCGTACGGCCACGCTGCTGCTGGGTCCATGCCCTGGGTCCCCAGCTGTGGAGCAGGGCTGGGCTGTGGCAGAGCGTGTGCTGGCCCGGTGCCGCGGCACGGGCCAGTCCCGGCACTTCTCCAACCCCTCCAATTCACTAGCACGGCACTCCTGCCTCCCCCTCGGGCCCAGCTCGTTTCAGCTCCCCTGTCCCACACGCTGTGATTCTCAGGGTCTTGCTAAAACTTGGCCCTGGCCCCAGACAAGTCACTCGGCTGGCAAGCAAGTGGAGCAGACTGCAGGCCCATGTGCTGGGACGGGAGCCCAGGTGACCATGGTGCAGCTGGTCACGCCGGCATCACCAGGGGGCTGGGAGCAGAGCCAGGGGCCTCCCGCCGTTCCCCTGGGCGGGAAGGAGCAGCAGCTCTGCCCCAGAGCATCTGCCCCGCCGGAGGCCGGGACTAATGGGGTGCTGAGGAGCATCTCGCCCTGCTCACGTGCGGCTCCCGGCAGGCCTCTGCACAGCCCGGCAGCGATGGCGCTCTCCTTGGAGTTATTTTGAAAAGGTGACACCTTGGCAAGACACACACAGCCCCCAGCGCCGCGGGGAGCCTGGGATCGCTCACACGGGCAGGGACCCGGAGCTCTGCCGAACTGCAGCAGGCAGCCAGGCTTCCCAAAACATCCCCAGAGCCGCTCCCCATCCCACTCCCTGCGGCTGAGCCTGAACTGCCCTGCGCAAGCCAGCCTGCAGCCCGGGGCCCTTCTCGCCCCTCTTCCCCCAAGACTCTGGGGCTGAGGGACCTCTGCCGAAATGCAGGCAGGCCTCCAGCCAAGCTGCCTGCACCCCAGCCGCTGCCTGCGGGGCTGCCCACGCCGCAGCTCCACGGCACCCAGGGGGACGAAACCAGCACGCCGCTGCCCGCCCCGGGACGACCTGCTCCCCGATTCACTTGTACCCAAGAGGCATCATCAGATCTCAGGCCTTCCCCTCGCCAGCGCCACGAGGAAACGAGAAGCTGGTACCCAGCACAAAATGAACCGAACCGCGATCGCAGTGCTACACAGCACTATCTGTAGCTTTCAGAAAATAAAAGCGTGTTCCCTGCTACAGAAGTGCTGGAAGTGGGAAGAGGGTGAGCGAAAGATTCTGCTCTGGAAGATCTCAGGCCACGCAGTGATTCTTACTTTGAAAAATTCCTTGTCAGCAGCTTAGCACAAAAATAGCTTGGTGCAGATTAACTTCATTGGAATTACTGTTTCATTAATGGCACCAGTGAGCATTTACCGACATGCATTCAGCAATGAGAGGAGCTTTTTCCAGACCAAAGTTGATACAGGCCCAGTTATTTTGCTGGGGCTTTGAGTGCTCATTAAAAATTAGTAGCAGTTTTTCAAGCAACAAGGAGCAGGTATTCTGAGGAGGGAAGCAGAAGTCTGTCGTCAAAAGAAGGATAAGAACACCGGAGCATCCCACTGCTCCCCCAGAGACGAAAGCATTTCTGGGTGCAGCAGAGTCACCCCCAGCGCTCCCCGAAGCAGCATTTCTGAAGGCATCAGCACTGCCTGTGCGTGTCCCCATTTGCCGCCTTACCAGGGACTGCGCAGCCGTAAAGAACAACCAGGATTTTATTGATTTGAAAATACATTAACCATAGAGAATAGAGCTTTAATTTTTCCTTCTGAACAACAATAAGGAACAGTTTACATAAAAAAACAAAAGCATGGATAAAATAATATAAAACAGATATTATACCACAGTGTGGAATTCAAATAATCTAAGAACATTAGCAGCACTTCTACAAATATATTAAAAGCTATAGTGCTCATTAAGCTCAGATAGAGCAACTCCCAGAGACCAAAATGGCATCCAACATATAAAAGCAGCAATTCAGTGTAGGGCAACATAAAAGTCCAATGCCAGTACATCAGATACATTCGTAACCCTGCTGTTGGGAGGTAATCCCGTGTCCCACAGAGCTTGCGATGGTACCCGTCATCTCCGCGACGGCTGCGGCAGGGCGACAGCCCAGCATCACCCGGTCGCCCTGCCCAGCTCTCCAGAACACACCTTAGCACGAGGGAAGGGACAATCATGTGTCTAAGGTTACATCCAAGTTGGATTTTCAACAAAATTTTTTGTTAATTCTCTTTGTGAAAAACAGCTTTCTCCTTCCCTGGCTCCTGGGAATTACTCTCCAAGAAGAGACTGAATTTCTGAGAATTTAAGTAGATCTTATATAGTCATGAAAATGAAACTTTTAGTATCTCAGTATCCAGTATGAGGACTTTCAATTCTTTATCTTCCTTAGCAGTGAAGCCACGCCAATTCTTAAAACTTCCATGTACTTTTTGAGGTCTTGTGCATAGTTTAAATTTTAGCATTGATTTATTTAAAAAAAAAAAAAAAAAAAAAAAGGATAAATGTTGCTTTTTACCCCTTACAAAAAAGTTGATGAAAAATGGCCTTCCTCCTAGCCATCTCCCCTTCAGCGGCACTTAATGCCCATACCCTGCCACGAGCCGAGCTCCCCAGCGGCTCTCACCACCGCCGAGGGCACGGGTGAGGGCTGCTCTTGCTGGGCAGAGGAAAGCGGGGGCTTTCTGCAGGAGACCCAAGAGGCTCGGCAGACCCGCCTGGTGGGGCAGAGGCTGGGACACAACCCGCCTGCTCCGGACACGGCTGGGCGTGCAGGACTGGCCTGGCTGCCGGAGCCCCGGAGCCGAAGGGGCCACAGACCAGCAGCTCGGGAGCGATCGTACCCGGCCGTGGACCAGCGGCTGTCACCTGCAGCTCCGTCTTTGGGCTCCCTGCTCAGTCTCCATGTGCAAAATCAATTTTAAAAAGGAAGTTATTAAACTACTGAATGAGAATTTAAGGTTGAATATGCTTATCACTAATCTAAAATTAGACACATATTAAAAGACTGCTATGGCTATTCCAACAACGGACATTCTCCAGGAAATTCAGGATTCGCACAAAGTTTAGAGGAAATCCAAACACTCTACGCTGTAAAAACGCATGGCTATGGCACCAAAACAGCCTGAACTTTGGCCCACGCTGCCACCATAAGACATAAACATGGCAAGTGTGACTGGGGACCACAAAGACTTCAGGTGCCTTCATCAGCAACGTGTGTTTACTTCAGGGCAGACAACGGGGATAATGACCTTGGGTGAAGATCATTGGAGTGTCTGAAATAGTCGGCAACAGTAAGTGGCATTTTATCTACTTCAGGGTATCTGAAAACTTTTATAAGAACTTCTGAAAACTGGTTCTGGTGAGAGTTACAACCCTTCCATATCGCTAGAAAACTGTCACTTCATCTGCGAGTTGTGCTCTTTCGCTATCAATTTGTGCTCACGCGATAGTAAAATGCCGAAAATGTGCCCAGAACTGCTCCGTACTACTGGAAACGCCCAAATGGAGTGAAAAATATCTGACAGATGTTTTGATGAAGTGACAATCATTTTGGCCGCACTGATGAACGGGCTCAGAGGATCCCACTAGCCAAACAGCAATGCCACAGTAGAGAGCAGCAATTTGAGATAGTATAAGGTATTTTGAAAAGCAAACTTACATGATGAGAATCCTGAAACTGGCCCCATACCTATTTTGAGGACTGTTTGCCACAGTGGCCCCCAGTGCAGAGAGTTAGCCAGCTCCTCAAAGTAAATGGGGAAAGAAAGGAAAACTAGCCAGCCAGATGAAAATAAGTAAACAAACAAATAAAGAAGAAAGAATAAGAAGAATCTCATCCCATAAATTGCTCTTCGCCACCAGCCCGCCACAAGGCTTGTGTCTCCAAGGTGGGATTTAGGGATGGGCTCAGCTTGCCCATGGACGGGTTCCCAGCAGAACTGCGATTCCTAGCTGCCACATCACGAACAGTCACTGCTCTTGATCTGGTTTTTACTTATCAGTGACAATAGTTGCTCACACCTGCATTTCGACTGCTGGCTCTAGTTACAAGAAAAGGTATATTTGGATATGTTAAGGGATGTTCAAAATGTAAGAGGCTGGATGAGAGCAGAACAGGGTGGCAGCAAGAAGCTCCCATGCAAAAAAACCCTCTCAGTCTTCATGAAAAACGTTAATAGCAAAGCAATTCAGAGACTCAACACAGTAAGAGAAAAACTCCTATAAAAATCTCACATTTAGGAACAAAGACAACTTCTAAAGCGTTTACATGAGTAACACTAAAAGAGATGGGTACCAAGAGTTATTTGGTAGGTTGCATCAGCAGAAAGCTCAAATGCAGAAAGAGAATCCATTAGTAACTCCCTTGGGGGAACAGGGGGCCAGGACACAAACATTCACTGTATTTAAACATACTGAGATTATCTGCGAGCTGAGCAGCTCTAACAAAAGATAAAGTGAAAATCCCACACCTCTGCGGATGCTCAGTGTGGGTGCAACGCGAGTTGAACAGCTCAGCCCGTGGAGTCCGTCCTTCCCTCGGGCTCCGCTCTGGAGCGACGCGGAGCGGAGAACACGGGCTGGGGGCAGGTGGGATGCAAACCTCACTGCGCCCGGCGGGAAGGATGCAGCAGGCTCGAGGCAGAAGGCACAGCAGCTCGAGTCCCTGGTCCCACAGAGCAAACAAGAGCAGGCTAAAGATAGTCCCCGGATTGCAGTGCCATTGCACAGGGTGGATTTCAGCTGCACGGAGCTGCTGGGATGAGACATTCCTCTCCCCCAAGGAGCCAGACAAGATTACTGTATATGGGCAAGCATTCCCCTGCACCAGGCTTCTCTCTCCGTGGTAAACAGGCGATCCTCCGGCTGCACAGCCGGGAGAGAGCCGTGCTGTTGTGCAGGGCCACGAGGATTCACGCTGTTGGAAACCCAGAATAACGCTTTTATCTCAGGGCAGTCTTGCGGAGGGGCAGAGCCAGGCAGGAGAGGCTGAGGCAGGAGAAGGCCTACGAACAGCTGGACAACAAAAGCCTCTCCTTCAATTTTAGTAGCTTTTAACCATCGAATAGATCTCGAGCCCTAGACTCCTGGTGGTGCTTCACTATGGGTCTCCACAAGCACATAAACGTGCCGGTCGGACAGCGGCCGTCCCGGAGGGGTCAGCAAGCAGTGCAGCTGCTACCCACTGCGACTTCTGATAAAGATGCTCATAACCGAGCTGGGACAGGCGTGGATAGGGGCTGTGGAAGGGCAGAGCACAGGGACTATCACAGCCTATTTCTGACCTCCGGCAGCTGCTCTCCTGCCTGCTCCCATGCTGGCAGCACGGCAAGGGTCTGGCAGGGCGGGCAGCCAGGGAACGGCACCGTCCAGCAGTGCAGGGCCTGGAAACTGTTCACATCTTCTGTCTCGGATCTGCATGGGAACACAAAGCGGGATCTCCAAGTTCAGACTCGAGTTCTCACGGAGTACTGGGGGCAGATGGCTTTTGCTGACTTTTGTACAAGTTAGAGCAGTGCGTGGGGCACTGTCTTCAGCAGAGCTGGTCTGGATGGGTGCTAGTTAGGAGAGCGGATCAGCTCCGCAAGGACTCTGTACAGGTCACGTAATATTCCCGTCCTAACAAAACGGTACGATCAGCTGCAAAGGAGAGTGACTTCAGTCCCAGTTTAAACGACATACCATATTCTTTGCACTATCCAATTTCTTTGCAACCCACACCAAGCCTCAACTCTGCAACTGCTCTTACCCAAGCTAATCCCAGGGCAGGCACGAAACCCTGCACAGCTCGAGCAGAGGTCTGCTCCTGCAGACTCAGCACCGTAGCTGGAACAAAGCTTTTTAAATGTTTTTTCTCCTTTTTTTCTTCTTTTCCAGTTTTAAAGCCAGAACTAAAATCAAGCCAAGCTGAGGTCATGATTGTTCTTCTGCTCTGAGCTTCCTGTTGCCGTACCAGAACGACTCTCACAGTACAGGGACAGTGACAGATCGGCACATCATGGAATAGGTGCTATAGAAACCACACAGTTCTTAGAAGCAAAAGATTTCTTCTCCCCCCCTCAAAAAATAACCCACTTAATTCACATATTTTCTCTCTATACTGTATATATATATTATATATAGACACAATTTTCTGGTAAACATTTACAAGATATTGTAAAGAACATTGAAAAGATATATCTCCATTTGCATAACAACGCACACTCACATACTTCAGCATACAAGGACACACAGTAATGTACAATCAATAAATAAATACTTTTTTCCCCCAGAAGTTATTCAAAAAACACTGCTATTGAGCGGCCCAAAGACACTCTCAGTTAATACAGACAGCAAATATTGTGCAGAATTTCTTGGCTGTTTTTGTTTAAAAAACCAAGAAAAGAAAAACAGAAGCTTGAAAGATAAAGTGTCAGCGACGTTGCTTGATAAGACTGTGTTTAAGTTGACCTATTGGTTCGTGTCCCTCAGAAAGGGGAGGACAGAGCACTTCCCTTCCCCTTCGGAGAAGGGGACGCAGGCAGACTATCACCTGTCCCGGGACCTAGAGGGGACAGGAGCAGCCTGGCAGGGCGGGTGCGAGCTGCTCTGCCTTGTGGAGAGATGAAAGATTCACACGTGAAATGACAGATTTGAAACTCAAATGCCTTTGTTTCCTGTGCTACTACAGACCAAGCACTCTTTGGAGGTTTAATGCAAAAAATTGCTTCAAAGAATTTTCCTAGATTGTTGGTACACGTTTGCCTGTTGGGATTATGAGAAAGGAAAGGCTCCCCATTGCTCTCACCCCCTGCTGCAGGCCTCTTCCCCAAAGGCTTCAGTACGTACTACTGTCCCCTGGTTCTTCTAGCTGCAGCCTCTGTGTCCCAGCCCTGCAGAGAGACCTAGCCGATTTGCTCAGAAACTGCAAATCACTTCACCACACTCTGCAGAACTTTTCTGAAGCGACAGTTTTCTCTTCTGCAGATTTACATCTGTCTTTTTTTCTGCAAGCAACATCTGACACACGCCACAAGTAACTACAAAGCACAGTCAGCACAGACAGATGTTCCACAGAAGAAGGGAAGGGCCCCTTTTCCCTTCTGGTGAGCTGCACTCCAACAGCAAGAGAAGAGCAGGGCCTTATCTTGCAGAGGGGAGGAGGAGAGTGCGCACACACACATCACACATTGCATGGAGGGGGAACACAAATTTTTGCAGCAAAACTTGAGAGAAAGTACCCTTATAGAGAGCTACAACCCAGCGTCTTCCCTGCTGCTGAAAGCACACATTCATGGCAGCCTTCTGTGGCCACGGCAAAGCCCTCCCTGGCTGAACTAGACCTACCAACAACCTACACCTCTCCTTTTCCTTTATTGTTTTTACCTGAGTTGAAAAATGAATCCAAACCCTCCGTAGCACAGCCTTAGCATGACACAGCAGCTCAGCTCTCACGCTGGTAGTGCTGGAGAGGCACTTCATGCAGCGTGCTCCAGGGGCTGCAACGCTGGAGAGCCACTGCAGGAAAAGCGGCCACAGAAGTGCATCTTCCAAAAGCAAAGACCACTCAGGGACCTGGGGCTATTTTCCTCTTCACAGGCATGTGAAAGAAGCCCACCAAGACCTAACTGGAGACTTTCAGTGGACTTAGGGGGCTTTGCAGCCAGCCCCAGAAGCACACAGAAAACCTGCAGGCACCAAGGGGATCGTTTGCCCTGTCTAGCTCTGAGCAGCTGGTCTTTTAATTAAGAGAGGAAGAGACAGGCACCTTCAGAGGGAAAGTCAGGACAGCCACTGAAGTCAGGAGCTCTGACTTGCCTTCCGAGGAGCTCTCCCCCAACAGCGGTTGCAGAGGAACAACAGGGAGACCAGACTCCTAACACAAGCAGCTAGAGTAAGGCAGGTATGAAAACCTCAAGTGTAGAGTTCCCAGAGGAGGTTAGGACCAGATTTTCCAGTGTTCAGAGAGCATTACAGAGGCTGGATTTTGAAAGAAAAACCCAATGCTGCATTTGGAGCTCTTCTGAAAATCCATCCAGAGCTGAAACTCTTCTGTGCTCAGATATTGTAGTAACAAACAACGTAAAAATCCCAGGGAGAGAACAGAGCCCTCAAAAAAATACTAAAGCAGATGCTATGCATCAAGGGACAAGATCAAAAGAAGAGGAATTTCTGTGATCAAAGTCCCTCTCTGTACTGGCAGAACCTCATAATGTTAGTAAGAAACTGAGTAGTGGCAGCATCCCTGTCTTGCCCAGGCTTGCAGGGCTGGCTGGCTTCCCTGTGCCACAGGGTGACGGCTGTCCAAGGGAGCAGCTTTCTTTCCTTGCAACAAAGGCTGTCGAGCCCGAGCCGGCCCCGAGGAGGGCTGGCAGCTCTGCTCTCCCCGACCCTGCGCTCTGCCCTGGGAGGCTGGCAGCTGCCTCGGCAGTTGTGGCGGTAACCACATGTGCTGCCCTTCTGCTGCGGCAAGGCAAGGAAGCGACTGCCTGGGTCCTGCTTCCAAAGCAAGTCCTTAGCAATAAAATGCAATTGTACAGATCTTTGGTTAAGTCACTGAAGAAGGCTGCGAAGATCTGAGCCGGGGCCCCTGGACCTAACACTGAACACAGCACTTGGAGAGCTAAGGGTACTTCCAGTTTAGACAGCAGCATGTGTCCAACTACCTTATTTCCACAGATGTGGCACTTCGAGAAAAAGGAGAAGGGGAGGAAGCATTGAAGGGGAGTCCCGGCTCTTTGTCTGGATGCCTCGTCTTCCCCATGGCCTTCATTTGTTCTCAATCAGAGTCTGAACTTTATAGACAAGGTCCCGAGCCAGCTTCAGGATCTGCTTGGTGTTGTGCCGCTCCGCCATTTCTGGAACACAGACAGAAGGAACCCACAAAGAGGCTAGACCCGAGCAGCCCGGCATCTCCAGGAGTCCCCCCAGCCTCACAGCTCTCTGCTCCTCAGCCGAGCTCCAGGCAGGAGCTGAAGCTGCGAATTCCTGCCCAAGTCCCCAAGCACCATCCCTTGCAGAGACACTGGACTCTGAAGAGCCGTCATTAACCAGCCCATCTTGGGATGATTACTGCCAGCAGGAAGCACAACCTGCACTCCCAGTTCCCTTCAAGCATGGCAAGGTGGGCTGTTGCCAAGGGTGGCTTCCCCCAGGCACCACCAGACCCCCTCAGAGCCTGACCGTTCTGGGGCAAGGGGTCTTTTTACCATCGTGTTCCAAGTATCAGCTTCGCACAACCATAGGCTGCTCTGTTTGTTTTAAACATTTACCAGTATAGCCCAGATATGACTGTCTATAGTCACAGACATGCGCTGCCTACATCTGAGCAGCTGCCACAGATTCAGCCCAACAGAACACAAGCTGTACCGTTGAAAAACTTGATGATGTCTGTAAAATCCATGTTGTTCTCCAAGATTATGTCCCGGTACATTTCCACCAAAGCCAGGGCTATGAAGAGCACATAGTGTGCAGAGGAAACGTGTGCAGCTGCCCAGATGGTCTCCCAGACGGCGAACACGTCATCATACACCAGCTCTGTTAACAGAGGAAAAGGTCCGGCAGTTACTACACCAGCCACAGGTTTACAATCATCCTGACTCAGAGAGTTCACAGCAGCACTGGGAAGCCACGCTGGGTGGTTTCTTCCCACAAGAACCTGTTCCTGTTGGAAGCAATAAGTAAGTCATCTGTAGAGACAAATATTCTGGCCTGCAGCAGGTGGCACAGGCTTCAGGACACAAACCCGGTGGAAGCTCACCAGCAGCTCTGGAACAACAGGTTCTGTATCTAGACAGAAGAGTCAGCCACAAATCTACCAGGGAAAAGCAAAACAGGAACACTGGTAGCTGGTCTCAGCTGCCTCCCTCCCAGCACACACCTCTCTTGAAGTCCAGGAGAAACCACCGGTAGCAGAAGTAGAAATGAGTGTAATCACCATTCTGGTGCATCAGCTCGAAGAGCTCAGAGTCCAGAATCTGCCAAGAAAAGCAAAAGGAAACTCATCAGTGCACACCGGAGGCACCAGCCGCTCCTCTGCCTGCCTTCCTCCGTTCCCACTGCTCCCCTACCGCACCATCTTCCACCCAGCTTCTCCCTCCTTTCCAGTCCTGGCATGTGTCGCTCCCGGGCTCTCTTTACAGCCCCCTGCTCTCCGCCACTGAAAGCTCCTCTCAGCCCCTCCAAGACCCCCGTCCCAACAACGGCTTTCCCCCTCTTAAGTTTGAGAGGCTGCCGACCCTGTGCCAGGGCCCCCGCACCTGGATCAGTGACCTCATGTTGGCAAAGTGGGTGTCCATGGCTCCCCCGTGGGGGAAGTTCTGATTCATCCTCTTCATAAGCTCAGTGAAACAGCTGAAAGCCAGAGCCTCTGCGCAGGGAAGAGAGACAGGCACTGCTCGGCTGCACGGACACCGCTGCATCTGCACTCGCACCACCACACCTCACCACCCACCCGCAGCAGGAATATCCCTCCCCGCTCCACGCACACAGAGCCAGGGCCGGGCAGCAGGGACTGGCCTTGGAAACACACCTCAGACTGCAAAAGGTATGCACTGTCCCCAGGCTGGGCTCCCGGGAGTCAGACAGCATCAAGGACAAATGGGATCCTGCCATCAGCTGCTCCACACCTCCGAGCACGGGACGCTCCCACTGCAAAGGGCCCCCACCAGCCCAGCAGATCCCCCCCCACGCACTCCCACAAAGGTATGGGGACAGCGGAGCAGAGCCACCCACTCACCGTCATCCAGGATGACCAGGAGAGGGGCTAGCAGGTCGCACATCCCCTGCACGTAGCCGATCTCAATGTGCTGCCAGATGTAGCTGTGTGAGAGAGCAGGAAAGGTGGCTTATGAGCCCTTCCCGTGCCACACATGAGGGCCACAGCTTGCCACCTCGCTTGCCCGTGCCCTGCCTCCGTTCCTGGGACGCTGGCGTTTCCCACATGCTGCCACCAATGCATGGCAGCAGGCAGGGCAAATCAGACCTGTTTATTCTGTTACGCCTGTGCTCCATTCCTCTACAGCCAGCCTGTAAATGATTAAGTTCCCGTGGTGACTTTCAGGTAAGCCATGCGTGGCACAGCCCTGGATCAACACCCTGCAATGATCCAGGGCTGTGCCATGGCCATCGCATGGAAATCAGCGCAGGGAAAAGCGAAAGCAAAAAGCACAGCAAGGTGGGGTGGTTGGTCAAAGGGCAGAGACCGATAGAGTTTGTTAATTCATCTCTCATTCTCACCCTTCCCCCTCGATTCATCCTCTTAGCTCTCTCTGCAGGATATTGCCTGCTTCGCCTCCCTGGGCCCAGTGTCGCAGGAAGCAACCAGCCTTGCAGAGATACCTTCCCATATTTGGTAGCAAGTCAAAATGTGTTCACAAAGGACTCAGATTCACTGCTGGCACAAGGAAACAATCTTTTCCAACCTGCCCATTAATTTTCCAAAATCTGCTGTATTGTAGGTCTCATCTCAGCAGAGATCTCCAACTCTGGCTGTCAGATAAAGAGACAGCTCTAATGAAACAGCAGCTTCTCCCCATATTTGCAAGATGAGTGATAATATTTTAGCTTTTGCTGCCCCTGAAGCAGCTGCAGCTGCTGAGCTGGAGCTGGTTTGAGTCGGTGAATGTCACACAGCAACCTCTTCGTCACAGGGACTAAGCAAAGAGAATCAGAAATGCACCCAGGTACGGCCGTCTCCTGGGTCCTTGGGGAGGCACTAACCACTCGGTCGCTTCAGGCACTTCCTCATTAGCACTACAGCTCTGCGGGCTGATCCTCATTAAAACATTTTCCAGGCATATTCCAGAGAGCAGGTGGGCTGTGCTGGGTTGACAGCACGAGGCAGCATGCACGGGCAGCCCCAGGGAGCCCTCTGCTTTGGCCAACAACCCAGACACACGGCAGTCACGGGGCAGAGCAGCACAAGCCGGGACGGCTGGACTCCTCGGTCCAGTAACCGTGAGGTCCTTGGAGCTGTGGCCCCAGGTCTGGGATGATGAGGGGATTTGGGGGAGGAAATCAAGGAGGCAAAACTCAGTAACGAGAACAAAGTTTGAGGCTCCAGCCTCAAGGTGAACTCAGGGAAACCAGTCGCCAGCGTCAGGAGCCTGCTCCCGTCGCAGGGAGGGCTGGCAGGTCCCCACCCTGGCCCCCACAGCTCCCACCTGCACATGATGTTGCGGAGTTTCTCCAGGTTGGCAGGGGTGAAGTACCAGTAGTTGCGGTCACACCGCTGCACATCCTTCTCAATGCGGTGCAGGTTCACCGTATACATGTCCAGTAGCTCTGGCTGCCCAAAACAAAAGCAAAGTTGATTTGTTTTCAAATAAAACCCAAAAAGAAAGTTGCAAGAGCAACGGAGCGACAGGGCAGAGTTTGGGTGGGAGGTGGAGAGCCCCTGTACACACAACTGCAGGATTAGCACAGGGCAAATGCAGGTAAATACTGGGACACCTAGGAAGAAACCCACTCAGTGAACAAGTCCATACTTACAGAGTAGGTGACACCCGTTGAGGAGACAGCAGACGTTTCACTGTTGGCCAGATCAGCTACAGCCAGAGAATCCAGCTGCGGGTACAAACTCTCCATCTCTGGCTCCTCGGAGAGGTTATCTTCACTCTCCACCAAGCTTTGCTTTTCAGCTTCGCTGTCTGCCCAGCTCTCTACCACAGTCAGGGCCACAGCGTCACGATCACGCAGGACCCCTGCTGAGCTCTCACCCACGGGAACAAAGTCCACGCTTCCACCAGTGGGAAATTCACCTTCCAGGCTGTCTTGGCCCTGCAGCTTCTCCTCCTGCCGGGCACCATCCGGGTCCTGTGGGCCTGGCACGTCGGACCCACCGGCCTTTCCCTGAGAGCTGGCCGAGGATTTGTTGGTTTCCAGGGCACTGTCCTCATTGCTGAAGCTGCGCTCCGAGAATCCCGATGCGATGGAGAAGTTCTGGGAAGAGGGGTGGCCAGAATCAGGGGAACACGTGCCGTTGGGAACCGTCCCATTGGGGATCTTGCTTTGTTTGCCATCTTCCAGCTGAGCATCTGCTTCAGTCTGTTCCACTTCATCAACAGATTCAAACACCTGCAAAGCATGAGCAGAGAGCCACATGAGAGCAAGCAAACCTCCCTGCATTCAGCAAACTGTTGGGAACGTGGGCATTACGTCCCCAAGAGCTGCATGCAGAGATGTAATGCCCACGTTCCCAACAGTGGGGAGGGAGGAAGATCTGCTCTGTATGTGCAGGGCTCATACAAGCAAGCAGTGGAAGAAAGCTCAGAGGACTTCAGGGCATTTTAGCTTACTAGTGCTGTACCTCCACGTCTGTGCTATAGCGAGAGACAACTTCAGCCTGAGCACCTAGCGCTCTGTCCCATTTTAACCAGACTCTTGGAGGAATTTCTGGGCACAGCCCTCAGCCTTCAGGTTCCCCTGCCTGGATTTGGCAGGTCAGTGCTTGGTCATTTGCACAACTCGGAGCCCACAGTCCCTGCTCCAAAGGACTACACTTTACTCAGCATAATATATTGGGCAGAACGTCACTTAAACAGGTTGCTCGAACACATGGTTGCTAACATACGGAGCAGCCAAGGGCCCTCAAGTGTGAAGGCCACATGGGGGCTGGTCCTTCGAGCCTGGGCAGAGCAGGCTGGTGAATACTAAACACCGCCAAGCAGTGCACAGCTCTGACCTCAGTGGCTCCAGAGGCAGGTTTGTGAGTCATTTACCTCCTCCAGCTACCGCTTCTGTTTGCCAGAAATCATTATGGTCATCGACTAGCGATCAGCCCAAGGCAGGGCAGAGCCGTACGCTGTTGGGTGGCCGCTGTCTGAAGGAGCAAGAGCAGACAAAGCGCTGCCGCTCACCTGCGTGCTGGAGCTGGAGTCGCTCTGCAGCCGGGCGTGATTCTGTCGGCCAGAGCTGCAGCTCTGCGAAGACTGCAAGAGAGAGGGAAAAGGCCAGTGAAAAGGCAAAGAGCATGGTGTCTGGAGCGGGGGGAGGCTCAAGCCACGCTACCAGAGGTGGGCACAGCTGCATGTAAAGAACAAGCAGAAAACGCATCCAATAAATTCTCATATTTGACCTGTGAAAGACGCTCACATCACATCAACTCTGCCGTGCGGATTTGTCACACGGCGCAGCACCCTGCCTCAGCCCGCCACTGACATTTACTGCTGGAGAGGATGACAAAAAACAAAGTCCCAGGCCAATCCAGTTGCTCAAGCACTGTATGTTTGGGTCTGAAAGGAACTGCTTTCTTCTGGTCTTCAGAGAGGTCACACTCTCCCTGGAGTGCAAATTTCTACAAATCTCTGTCCTAATTTGGCAGCAATGTGGCTCACCCCATCTTAGTTTACATAAACGATGAAGTCACAAGCTATAAAACAATCCCTCCAAGCATAGTAATGTTTTTTCCTTTTCTTAAAGGACAAATATTGATGTTTCAAGGCAGACTCAGTCCAGGCAGCCCCTCTGAAAGTCAACAGCACCCTTTTCTGGCTTGCAGCTGAAGCACAGAAGGAAGCATCAAGCTTTGCAGCAACCAGTTCAGTGCTCTGCCTCGTGGATTCCCTCTGAGCAACCAGCCTTCGCTTACGAGCGAGTCCTCCCTGTTATCCGAGCCGCCCCTGCACCAGGCTGACCGTAGCGCAGGAGCCTGCGGCTGCTCACGCTGCACGCACGCCGGGACGCACAGAGCATGGCAATGACATCACGCACAAACAATAGGGTTTTAAGAAAACACGGCACTTTCAGAACGGCAGCAGGAGTTGTCCCCACCCTAGTATTGTGGGTGTTTGCTGGGCAGGGCTCTGATGGAGAGGAAGGGCGACAGTTTTCCTCCATTACCATGGGAGCATTTTATAACAGGAAATTTCAGGTTAAGATTGGAAAAGGGTGAACCTTTGCATGTATTAACTCTGCCGGCTCCTCTCCCAGCGCATGTTCCCAGAACAGGCAGACGTGGATACAAAAAAAGAACCACAGCGGAGATGCTGTGGGGATGGGAATGATTCACGGGGCTTCAGCAATGCGGACCGCACAGCCCACCTCTGCTCACGCCCTGCGAGCGCTGTGTCATCCAGCTCTCGCACATAGACCCTGGTTTGGACTTGCCTTCCCTGCATCTCTCCCTCCCTGTACACACACACAAAGCCGGCGTGGTTGGGCCTGAGCTCATGTCTTTCCAAAAGCATCCACACAAGCTCCCCAGAGGAAACCAGATGAAGGCTCCAGTGCTGCACCTACCGGGCCCTTTTTGGCTTGGCCTCCATTCACCTCTGGTGCAGCAGCACAAGGTCAGATAACCCAGCGCCGCTTGCTCTGCTGTGCCGGGCTGTTTTCCTCCAAGGACAAAACCCACACAGAAGCACTCCCTGGACTCTGTTCCCAGGACTGCCTTTCCTTTAACAGGCTTTTCCCTCCACACCCTTTGGTTTGGGCTGTGGATCCAACTCCTCCCTGCACTGCTCTACGCTAGTCCCATGGAGCTGGGTGCTGTGGCCCAGCTCTGTCCCACGATGGCACGGTGTACTGAGGCTGCCCCGAGCCCTGCAGGCTCCTTCACAGCCAGTCCTAGAGCCACCCCGCTCCTCCTGCCCACAGGCAGCGGCCCAGGTTTCTTCTGTACTGAGCAGCTGATGGAAGGAGGGAGTCAAGAAGCCCACTGACCTGTTTCACAGCCCCCCGGTGCCAGAAACATGGTCTTCCTCCCTCCCCCAACTTCAACACCAACTTCCATGGAGCTAATCCTGATGTGCACCAGGAGTGCAAACGGGGTAACGGACATCTCTTGTGCTGCAGAAATACCCACAAGGAATGTTTCACAGGACCGGTGAGAGTGTCTGGATTTGGACACGCGGCTCCACAAATGAGTTCTGGGCTCCCAGCTGACCCGCTGCCCTCTGCCAGGACCCCCTGCCCTCTCCCTGCTGCCCCTGGCTTTCAGGCCCTCTGTGCTCAGCACCCCCACCCGAGGCCACGGATGCAGAGCTGTTCAGTCCTGCTGTGGATACTGCGGCTGCAAGAACCAAAGCAGATTTGTTAGACCTCCAATACATCACTCAGGCTGCAGACCAAAACCTCTCGGTCAGTGCAGTACCACACGGTATGGAAACTGGGGTCATACTGCAGGAGATGCCCACTCCTACTGCTAAACACTCTGGAAGAGCAGATGAAAGGTAAGAAAGCTCCAACTCTAACTTGTACGGATTACAGTTTGCACAATGAGGCGCAGAGGTCAGGGAAGGAAGGTGAGCAAGAACCGTGTCTCCATCCCTCCCTGTAGCACAGACCAACACAGAGCCTGGGCGGGCAGAGCCCTCCCCAAGCCCCCACACCCTCACCTCATTGCTGATTGTCGAGTCCCTGTGCATCATCCTCTGAATGTGGGAATCCAGACTGGCCCCAGAGGAGCACTTGGCCAGAGCTGCTGCGTGCGACTCCTTCTCCCGCTGCCGGACAATGGCCTCGCAGCCCAGCCACTCCGCCATGGTGTGCTCGTAGCAGGTGCGGATCTGGTCGTCAGCCTGCAGCGTTTGGAGAGACAGAGAGAGGGTCTTTGAACGATGCTCCTGGAACAGTCCAGAAACCAGTGCCTCCTCCATCCCCCAAACAGCCCTGCACAGACAAGTTAAGTGCATGCTTGCATTAACTATGGCTAGATGAGACAGTCACCCATCTCCAGCACAGTGACAGCCAGAGCCTGACCCACAAAACCTTGCAAAAATTAGGATGGAAAAATGACCATCCACCTCCTTCCTGCCTTCCAGAGGCGCGCAGGGCACTGAACATCAGCAGCCAGCAGCTGCACAGGGGAGCGTTGAGCTTGGTCCTAGCAATTCTTGCTTACCTGAGTCTTTCTCCCACCTCCTATCTACAGCTGCCATACAAAGGGGACACAACGCCCAGTGGGTTCACAGGGTGGACTCCGGCATACGGACGCTTCAAGCTGTGAAATACCCAGGGCACACCAATGCAACCCACCAGGCCGCTGAGCCAACAGCACACCCATACCAACCTCTTTCCTTTCTGCCTCCGTCATCCCAAACTGATAATGGCCCAAAAGGAAGGGCCAGACAGCCTTCCTGATCTCGTGCTGGATCCCGCCATAGTAGATCAGCCGCAGCAGCTCCTGGTCCTCGTAACTCTGCGGGAAGAGCTCTGAGTCAGCGCACAGACGCAGCCGGGACCACAGCCCATCAGCTGGCAGATGCAAGGGCAACCCCAGCCCTTTCAGCACCCAGAGTGCTGCCCAGATGCTGACCATCCGCAAACTTGCTGCTCTCTCAGATCTCCACCTGGGCTAAAGCACAGCCAGAGGCCCCTGCGGATGGACATTCTGGGAAACATTGGCTCACCACAGCCAGAAAGTGGCCCGAAGTCACTCAAGGTCACTGCTGTGCCCCTGAGCCCTGGCAGCACATCAGGACTGCGGCACTGGTCGCAGCTCTCCAGCTATCCTGCTGCAACAGCATGCTGGGACCCCCCTCAAGACCACAGTACTCAGGGTGACAGACACTGCTGCGGACAGGCTCCTAACAGAAGCGTGCTAAGGAGAGCTTCCCGGCTTCCATGTGTTGAGGATTAGGAGCCCCGGGCTCCGTGCAGCCTGGGGCAGGCTGCGTGACTTCTCTTCTCAGGCAACTTCTCAATTTGCTTTACCTTACCATGCTACCACCACTTAAGTGACGCTGCCCTGGACATCCCAAGCTCACCACAACTGGCATGTCCCAAGAGTGCTGGCCCTACCGTGCTGTCCTGCAGGTATCTCTGCCATATGTCCACAGTCAGTCCCGAGCTGGCATTGCAGGGCACATCAGGAGACACGATGTTGTGGTTAACCAGTGCAGATAGGTGGGTTCGCACCGTGGAGAGGTGTCTGCAATAGGCCAGCCCTGCATCAGGCAGAAGCAAACATTCAGCCAGGGAACTCAGGGAGCCATGAGGATGAAGTGCAGGAGAAAGCTCTGATGAATCTGGTCCCTGAAGGAGACCCTCCGAAGCCACATCCAGCCTAAGCAGCAAAGCAGGGAGTCTACTGGGACAGGTCGGTATCAAATCTTCGGTACCACCAGCACTGCTGCTCGCTTGGCTGGAGTCCAAGGATCAGAGTTCAGATGTTTGCTCCCAATCCTGAGCATGTGTACACAGGGCCCTGCATGCAACAGACGGGTCCCAGTAGCCTTGGCCACTGCCCTGCTGCCTCAGCACCACTCCTAGCCTGGAGCCCAGGACCTTATCCCTTGCCCATCACACGTCTCAAGGCATCGCGGATGTGACAAGTACTCACAGCCGTAGAAGGCCCGGGAGAGGATTTGGTACTTCATATTGTCGCACAGGAGCTTCAGCGGAGCTCTGCCAATAAAAACACATCAGATGTGAGGAGAGGAAATGCCCCCATGCATTCCCTCAGCTCCTGCTTTGATCTGACTGTTCCAGCTTTGCCTTCAGAGGTGCACCACGGGACCTCTGCTCAGCTTGGGAGCAGCAATTCTTGCTGCCAGGACATGGCCACAGAGCAGCTGAGACGTCCCAGATGAGGGGACAAGCCTCACTTCAGCCTGGACATGGCCCACTGGCCCCTGCAAATGATCTCTGGACAACTGAGCCAAGTGGGAGGCTGGAGACACCACTTGCACCATAATTGCTCTAGTTCAGCCATCCAGCTGGGCTTTCGCCTGTAACCCTTGTTTTATTTTACCTGTATTTCTCAAAGCAAGCAGCAGCAGAGCTGTCATACCTTTCGTGGCTGCAGCCGTTGGACGGCCCACCATCAGAGGAGCCACTCTGAGAGCAGGAGGAGCAGGAGGACTTGCGGGTGCTGGGCTGCCACATGGGAGGCAAGCCAGCACCCGGCGCGTCCATCAGGTCCTGGGGCACTGTAAGAGGGCAGAGAGAGGAGCATCAGCACTGCCCCGGCGTCAGGTGAGCCACAGAAGGTCAACAGAGAGGAGAGTTTCGATTAGCAAATGCAGCACCCCACACTCTTCCCAAGGAGACTCCAGCAACCAGGTAGGACCCACACCAGGTAATGACAGCACCAGCACTGGTGAGCTCAGGAGAAAGGAAAGAAAACAAAGAGCATTGATGGGAGAGAGCGAGAGAGAATCATCTGCTAATTAACTACAGTGCCTTCAGCAAGCTAATCTTAAACTGCTGAGTGCCAACCAAAGCAGAAAACAACCGCCCAACCCAGAGAGTCAAGGGGCTGCAACAGACTGCCACACACATGAGAAAAAAACATTACTGAAATCAACTGTTGCCCCAGGAGGAGTGGATCACTGGAAGAGAAAAGCCCCCATCTCTCAAATACTAGGATCCCATCCAAGATTCAGGGAAAGAGGGAGCATCCAAATCACAAGACAGGAGATAAAGACTTTGATGAAGAGGTTGAGAGGGACAGCAGGAGCAAGTAGCTCTTCATGTTGTCACTTGCTAAATCCCTGCTTAAACTCACAAGTGCTATCGCAACGGCCTCGGATCCCGCTCAGGTATCGCCCTGCAAACCAAACAGGCGCAGAGCCAGTGCAAGGGGAACGTGCAGCCCTGAGAGCCGAGCTGCCCCCACGCTGAGCAGCTTGGCTGCTGGCCTGGCCTGGAACAGCCCCTGCCCTTCAGTCTTGGGCCTTCCTAGGAAAAGGCCATCATGAAGAAGGTGAACTGTGGGATGCAGAAAAAGATTAATGAAGAATAATCCTATTTGCTCCTCCTGGGAAATTAAATCATGGTAGAAATTCCAGCTTCCAGCTGGGAGAGGGCTTCCTCACTCGCCCTTGGTCTTGCCGACTCTCCCTGCTTGTGATATTGAATAACTGATACCAGCAAGAAAAATGTTGCAATATTCCTATTTCCCTCACACTGTGCAGGTGCTGTCAGCACTGACGGGGACACCTCTGCAGGAATTATCAAGTGACAACACAGGCAAGCAGTAGTACCAGACACAAACGGCAGCCACATTACACTGATGCCGAGAGGCCCCCGGCGTGGCAAGGGGAGGTCGGGACATGATGGGGAGACTCAGAAACCATTTAGGGATCACCACTGTCTTGCTTGCAGCTGGAGTCCTTGCAATCTTCCCTCTCACAGCAGTGATGGAGATCACAGACGCAAGAAATGGATGAAAATTACCATTAATGGTAACTAGAGACACAGAGAGGACAAGGGCACAAATGAAAGGGAAGAAAGGAAGAATCTGTAGAGAAGAAAGAACTGATGCAGTTCCACCCCCCTCTGGGAAGATCCACAGGAACCGCACAGACTTTGATGATGCCAGCTGAGGAGATTGCAGTAATTCATTTCACAGAAAATTTGGCCCCCAGCATGGAATTTTAAGGGGTAGATCAAAAGGAAGCTACAGAAAGGAGTATCTCTATCTGCTATTTCAGCCTCAATCAGATTTTTATCTGACTCACTGAATCATGTTAGTCAGCTAAAGGCAGGGAGAATGAAGTATAATCTTAACTGATTTTATGGAGGAGTCACAGGAGATCTGATTGTCCCTTTTAGGCTCAAAAATATAGGAACAAGTTTTTGATCAAATTTCAGAGCTTTTTAAAAGTACTCCACAAGTCTTTTATTGCTCTCTTGGTTTTCCCCCTTAGAAAGTCATCTGCAATGTTCCCAGAGGTCAAAAAATTGTCCTTAGTATCCCACAGAAGAGTGAGGACAAACGTACAGGGCACTTCAGCCAAGCACATCGTTCAGATCATTCACAACCAGACATGAAGAGAGATTTCTGGTTTGGCGAATCCAGCAGCATCCTCTCCCTTGCCCTGTGAGCCAGGGAGCGAGGACACATGGGTCAAGCCTGGCAGCACACAGAGAAGGGTGCTGTAACCCCTCCTTTGCGCTGCAGAAGCAACGCTGAAGGAACATAGCTGCATTTAGCGCAGCACTTGCCGAGCTGGCCTGGTGACAGCAAGAGAAGAATCAGCCCTGGAGGCTTGTGATGGTGAAAAGTGACCCCCAAGGAACGTGACCAAAGTGAACCTTACTACTGAAATTATCTGCAAGAATTTTTCTTCCAACCATTACGGCAGTCATGGCCTGATGCGCAGCTGCAGAAACGAAGGACTCGGTAGCAAGTGAAAGGTTAAAACAAAATAATAAAACCCCAGCCCATACATGAGGTTGAGTAAAAGGCAGCACTGTTACAAGCAAAGCCCATTTCTCTGGAAGCATTCCCTGGCGCGAATTGCCCTGTGCCCGTCAGTGCTGCATCCCCGGCTGCTCATACACCCCGCGATACCCCACCTGAAACTCCCTCTGCCAACACACTCACCAAATTCAGACTGTGTCCCTGGGTAGATTATCCTGAAAACGTAATCTGTGGCTTCGTCATCTTCCTTGTCAGACGCAGACTCAGAGGAGCCCTGGGGACTTCGTTTCCTCAGCTTGGGAAACACCTTCCCCTAGGTGAACAAAACCTGGCCTTCACAAGCCGCCCCACACTCGACCACGCAGGCCAGTGTGGTCGCTGCCTCATTTGCCGAACTCCTGCCCAACAAGAGCACGCGCTTTGTCAGCCCGGATGATGTTTGCATGTTCCCTGTGCTGGAGCAGCCTTGGATTAAGCTTTCAATTACGCGGTGAATATATAACCCTGTTTGTGCACAGGGTATGTATAATTCACGCAGCACGGCCAGGTCCATGAGAACCAAACCCACCATGCCTCATGGCCAGCACCCCTGTACCACCTCCCTTCTGTTTTGCCCAGAAGGGTCTGTTTAGCTGGTCAAGGCTATGAGCTAAACCAAACTGCCATATTTCAAGCCCACCTTCCTTCTTAGTTTTGGAGGGGGATTGTTTAAAATGCAGCAGCCCCTAACGTTGGGCAGAGGGTCCTCCCCATCAGCTCTGCCCTGAAACACTCCACAAAGGAACGCCAGCAAGAACCCGCAGTCCCGTGGGCTCAGGAACGAGCCTGGTTTCAGGGTGCCTACCTTTCCCCGCTGCGACCAGAGGGGTGGATCCAGCTGCCCATGGGGCAGGAGGCCGTTCTCCAGGCAGGACAGGAACTGCAGTAAGTGCCCTCCTCTGGGGAACCGCAGCGGGGGCCTCTGAATCCCATCCTGGCTCACCAAGACAACCGTTCCACCGCTGTCTACTATTAGCAACAGTGACAGCAGAGAGAAGACACACACACGAATGAGGGAAACATTGCCAGTCAAAAATGCAGAGGACAGGCAAGAAAGCTCAGGGAATTGTCTTTTTGGTGTGCAAAACAAAGAATTTCTTCCTTGTTTGGATTCTTCCCTAAGTCCATTACAAGCCTGGGGCCCTGGAGAAGGCTTGCCTGGGAGACTGCACTCTTGAAAACCACAGAGCGTTGCTCTGCGGGGAGCGCTCCCCAGCCAAGCACCACAGCCAGGAGCTGGTTCAAAGGTTTTCCTAGAAGCACTTACATAGCAGTGACCACCCAGAGCTCTGGACATCTGCCCCGGAGCCGAATCAAAACATCCCCCTATGGGCACTCCCCAAAGACCTAATGAAGCAAGTGTTCGGGGTGATAACACCCTCCAGCAGCTCCCCACTCTGGCCTTACCTTGCTGGTGACAGTGCAAATAGACGATCTCCTCCAGGCGAATAGTCATGGCATAGTCCCAGTACACACTGGAACAGAGAAAGAGAGAAAGTTGTGAGCTGCAGGGATGCAAGAGGCTCTGCTTCTGTTCACATCAGCTCCAGATCCTGCCTCCAGCTATCCTGGTGCCAGGGGAAGCTACAGAAAGGAGGAGGTCCCAGCAGCAGTGCGACTGCCACAAAGCCAGCCTGAGTCAGTGACAACATCCCTCCAGAACCAGTAACTGTCCCTACCACTACAGCTCAATCAGGGCAAGTCCAGTCCCACCTGTCCTGGCTGTTTCTCTATCCTCACACCATTCCCAGACATGGACAACATGCCCATGGATCCTGGCAATTGCAAGGAGAGATGTGGAGCCCTGCAGAGCTGAGCACTCTCCTCTGGGCACCCTGGAAGGGACTCCTTGCCCTGCTGCTGTGCTGGGAGAACCCCATGAGCCTGGCAGCAGCAGCCCCAGAGCCCCAAGGGAACATGCAGCGCAGTCTGAGACTGGGCTGCTGCTCTGCTGAGCTCCTCTCCCCAAGAGAGGGGGAAATAAACCTTTGCAATTTATGGGTTTTTTCAAAGCTGAAAATAGATTTGGTCCCAGTCGCTTCTGTTCAAGAACTTCGCTCCCTCAGCACAGGCACCTCCAGGTGACTGAGCAAATCTAGAAAATGCTGGGAGAGCTGCTGGTCACCAGGCAGGGCAAAGGGCCAGAGAGACGCCAGGAGGCGGCTGGGGAAGGGGATCTCGCCAGGACACACGTGGCCTCACGCAGGGTTTCATTGCTGTGGAGAGCCTAGCAAGAGCGCTGCTCTGCGAGGGTGTCAGCGTTTAATAACATCCTACTTCTTTGCAACAAAGCAAATTTCCAGATTCCGAGCAGCATTATCTGCCACTTCACAAAAACAGCGCTTAAAATAAAGGCGTTATAAAATGGCTCATGAAGACAGTTAAGGGCGGGAAGGGGTGCGTAAGAGTCACTCCTCGTAGATTCATACTTACTTTGTCATCTGATTCCTCTCTTCCTTGGTCACGTCTTGACACTGGGAAGTTTTAGAGCTTAGGCTGATGCCCAAGTCAAGAACTCAGAAAAGTAGCGGAGACGAAAATAGCATTTTAGGGGGAGGGTACCAGGCACAACGGAATGGCCCAGGGGCCAAGAAGAAAGAGGAGATGAAAAGAACACAGGTAAACAAAACCCAAAAAACTACAATTGAGAATAAACAAAACTGAGAACAAGTTTTGCTGAAGAAGATCTTCACCCTAGGTCAAAGAATCAGTGTCCTAAACACTCCAGCTTTCCTGCAGCGTTTGCTGGTGGAAAGGGATTTTGTTTGCTTTGTTTCCTTTCTCAGGCAAATTGGGACCTGGCATGATTCTGTAGTTTGTTAAAAGGGTTGCAGCTATCAAGAGAAATGCCAGCAGTCCATAAGGCAATGCCAGGCAAAAGGACATGGCAATACACCCTGCCAAGCAAACTAAGCAGACGTCAGGCTCCCTGGAGGAACAAGCTCCAGGGACCCTGTTAAATCCAAGGGACTTTGAACACCTGCACGTAGGATCAGCTGCAGACTGCACCGAACAGCACTGCAAAATGGCACGCGCTCTGTTACCGAGGCATGATTATCTGGGAACTGCTCACGTTCCCGCTCTCTGCAGATACTCTTCCCGTTTATGAGCTCCTCCGTTCCCCAGATTAAAATAACCCCGATAAACCTGACAGCACTGTGTAGTGTGCAGAGAGGCCGCTCTCCTGAGAAAATCCCTGAGGGCAACAAGCACCCCCGGTTCCCTCGCTGAACACTTCCCAGCAGAGACAGGCAATAGCACAGCATCTACACTATCTCCCGCAGCCCACCTCTCCCCCCACCTCAGGTCTCCTTCCCCATCCCTTCCCCTGTTACGGACTCAAGGATGACTGTTTTGCTCTGCAGTCAGTGGGAAAACTCACTGATGGCCTTGGACACCAGATCCAAACCCTGAACTTGGGCAACATTTGCCTCCCCTCTGCCCCGTGCTAGGGTGCACTCGGAGCCAGTCACCTCTTCTCGTAGTCCAGATCCCCCACGGAGCTGTTCATCAGCTGGTTGGGAGTCCACTTCAGCGCCATGATGTCGGCAGTCTGGTGAAGGGACAGATATCCCGGGATTGCCTCCATGTCATCTCGCTTGAGAAGAGAAACACAGGGAGAGAGTGAGCTGGAGAGAGCAGGCTGGAAGACGCCAGAAGCATGAAGCACCATCTCAGGCTACCCGAGGCTGAGCCATGCCCTGGAGCACAGGCCTGGACCATAACACAGCCCTGCCTGCCGCCCCTGAGCCCATCCACTCACCAACAGTGAGAAACCTGCAGGGGCCCTGCAAAACCTCCCAGCAGAGACAACAGAACACCTCACCGGCTTGGAAAAGGACTGAGAGCAGCTGCCCAGCTGAGGCAAACTTAACAGCTCCACCTAAGCAGGCTGCATTTCATTTATTTGACTACAGTAAGCCAAAAGGAAGAGGAGGAGGGTTCTGTGGCCTCTGGTCAAGAGCGGGCAGGGAGAGCAGTCAGTTTCTACTCAGACAGAAGCAGAGCTCTGCCATTCCTCTGAGAGGATCCATGTCACCAGGACCTCAACAAACGCAGTCACAGCCTTCCCAGATTAGAAATGAGCCTGTGCTTTTCTCCATTCAAAGAGCAACTTGGGACAGAGTTACCTGGTGGGGCGCAGAGCAGTACTGTAAAGCCCAGGTGCCCCGCAGGTACTTACCGGCTGCACCAGGACATTGTTCTTGCCGTAGAGGAGCGTGGCTCGGGAATTCTGGTGCAGCGACTCCACGTAGTCCCTGGCAGACAGCGATGGCCGGTCATCCATACTGCCACTCGAATGCCTTTTCTGAATCTGGAAGAGATCCACCTACAAACATGAGGTCAGCACAGACGCCTCTTGCTTTCAAAAAGCTTCTCCTGAAAGCTCGTTCCCTGCTCACTTATACACTTAAAGTCACTACTAGAAATCTTTCCCTTTGTGTCCTCTAAGAGGATTCCTGGCTCTGGCCAAGCTTGATTCTGTACTTAGAGAAGCCCCAGGAGTGTGCTTTGTTTGCAATAAACAGAGCAGACTTCAGCTGCCTTTGCTTTTCGTTCATACATGCTGTTCCCAAAGGGCAGAGACCCCATGATGCAGTGCCGCGTTGGTCCCGCACGCCTGCAGTCTCCACGGCCCATGTTCCCAGCACTTCTGGCTTGAAGACTTCAGGTAAACTGCACTTTTCTACCTCTTCTCATCAGAGGGCTTCACAGCCCTTTTCAAACCGACGGAGCCTCAAAGCCTGGTGAGTGCTGCCGGTGCACCCCAGGAGCGCTGCGAGGGGCTGTCCCTCCCAGCCTGCCATCCCCCCACTCACGCAGAGCGCCGGGCGCTTGGTGGGCGAGTCCTGGCGGCAGTGCGAGCTGTGGATCCGGTGCCTCTGAACCAGTTCGTCAGCTGAGGGGTCTGTCCAGAAGTGGTCAGCAGTCTTCATCTTTGTGTACTCCAGTGCACAGGGCCCCACTGCACAGAGAAGAAAATCACAAACCTAAGGAAGTCATCGGTGTTGTTCCGATGACTGTGGCCACTTCTCAGATCCCCGGAGCCCAGTATCTCAGAGCAGAGGTGGTGGGACAGCAGGCAGCAAGCACCAGGCTTAGCGCACATTGCTGCTGCACTGTATAACAGCAGTGATGAATTCAGAGGGGTGAGCCGGCCCTGGCAGCGAGCAGTAACCCACTGCTGACTGGTCATGTGCACGCCGAGCCCTGCGTTGCAGCACCGCCCTGCTTCCCTGGCCCCGCTTTGTGCCCGTCAGTATTTACTGAAGCCTGCGCAAGAAAAGGAAACCCCAAGCTCAGCCTTGCAACTCTCCATCTCTATTCACTGCTCAGCAGCTGGGCATCATGTGGTCTTTATAAGCACTCCGCAGGGCTACCTGTCCAGGGCTATTAAGTTTTCTGAAGTTCTTACTGGAAAGCAATTGCATTTCACATCCCAGATCACAGAACTGGGAACACAGGTCTGGAAAGCAAGCTATCAAAGTAGGGTAAGAGGAAAGCGTTACCCAATAAAGATGCAAGAATTGGCCCATCCACAGGATCCATCAGGAGAGCTTCTTTCTCATAGTACTTACTAGAAGAAATAGAGAGCAGAATGCTGTAGCATTTCAACCCCCTGTGACTGCAAAAATGATAGAGACAGTGGTTTTAAATCACTGTAATGCCCTTCCTTCTCTTTCTGTATCACTCCTTGATGGTGAGAGGCCAAGAAGCCCTTAACAGGCTGTTTCTGCTAGCCATGAAACTCTGGAGAATAGACGCCCTCCTGCAGCACGTTGCAAGCATCACCTTCTCCTAACAAAACATCCCCAGGACTGGAGATGACACCTCCCCAGGACAGGACACCTCAGCATGCAGTTTCCAGAAGATAAGGGTGATGCGGTCCCCAGCAACCCAGCTGTCAGCAAAGCAAGCGTGGCCTGCCTTTATTTTAGGGAGTGTACGGTGGCCACCAGCAGCAAGGTATCGGTCAGCGTCCCCGTGCTGGGCAGAGAGCGACAAAACTGGCCTGTCCCATCCAGGGACTTCTCTGGCCCACTTGGACACAGCTCAGCCAGCAACACCTCCAGGACCATCGGAAGGGGCAGATGCTGGTACTGAGTTGGGAGGGGCAAATAGTTGGCCTGTGCCAGCACTCACCTGCTATTTTCTACCAAATAATGCACGATTTTATCCAAGACCTTTTCAAAGAGGGCAGTGCGGATCCAGAGGTGCTTGATGGCTTGAGGAGACAGGTTGGGCAGCTTCGGCATCTTGCGCACATTCTCTGGGATGCCCTGGACTTGATTTCGTCTTTAGAGGTACAAGGCAAAAGACAACAACGTCACTGGCTCATCTCTGAGCAGGAGCCCAGGGCGCTCACAGCACCTTGTGGTGCACGAGGCCGGGGTTTCAGTGGTGCTGTGGTGGCTGGGGGATGCCCAGGAACTGCCTGGGGTCAGGGCTCTGGAGACTGCTCCCTTCATCTAGTCCATCCCTGCTCCAGAAGGCCCACGTCTGCATTTGAACACTGACTTCAGCACATTGGTTTCCCACTGTAAAGGCACACTAGAACAAGCCTCTGCCTCAGCACATCTTTCCCACTGGTGCCTGAAGACAGCAGTTCACAAGCAAAGCTGCTTATCTTAGGACAGCATAAAGATTCCTGCCCCTAGGTAGCTGCACCATCTCTCTCCCTGGTTCCTGTCCAAGGATGAGTAAGCCACTCACAAAGAGAAGTTGAATTACTGCAGGTTCAAGCCCTGCACATTGAGGCGGACCAAATTTGGTTCCAGTTGGCTTAGTGCACTGGTCCATAAACTGTGACAGTTCAGGAGCCAACATGCTTAGCTGTCCCTGAAGCATGAGACAAGGGGCAGAGGAAGTAAGAACTTGTCCATCCTAGCTTAAACCACTACTCACAGTCTCCCAGAAAAGCAAACAGACAGGACTCTGCTCCACTGAAAGAGCAATTCCTCCTGCAGAGGCTCAAGTTGGACATTGCGAGCCAGAGCCATACCCAAATTACACACCCACACTGAAACGCGAGCGACCTGGGGGATAACAGCAATGCTGGTGCCTTACGCATTCTCAATGAGCTGCTCCAGGTCTTGCACCTTCTTGCAAAGTTCCTCTGCTAGAGGAAAGCTCTTGCCCACCTTCATAAACAGAGCTGCTATCTTGTTGCTGCGCAGGAATCCTGCCGCCCTCCGCTTCAAGCCGTACAAGACACAGGCTTCCACCGCAGCTGCAACAAAGCAAAGTCGTTACTGAAGCGGCAGAACTCGGAGCTCACAGCACAACAGGCAGCCTCCTGCTGCGTCCATGACGCTGCTCCACAGCAGGAACGTTCCCCAAGAGGAAACCAGTGCCATGTCCTATTCCTGCCTAGGCAGACAGGAGATTAGGGAACCCAGGTGTCTTTTGACCCAAAGCAGCAGACAGCGGTACGGTTTTTCTGCCTGCAGAGTCATCAGTTCTGCTGACTATACAGAGGTACAATTTCAGTTTTGCAAAACAGAAAAATTGAGGTTGGTAACGTCTATTAGAAGTTTGGCTAATCTGAACAGAAGGCCTAGCTTGATGGACGTAAACATAAACTGTTGGTGTGCGAAGATGTACGTACTTCAATGGAGAGTTAACTTGTGCCTGTTAAAGTAGATCCAGGGTCTTCCTGAAATCACCTGAGAGGGACTAGTCAGGCAGACTAACTTGTCTTGGACTCACTTACCTGACCAACCAACAGCCTAAAGAGACCTTACTAGACTGGTGATGAAATGGGAACGTGCAGCTTTCAGACCACAGAAGTGGTACCTCTGTGCCACCAACAGTGAGCAGTCTGTGCTGACGTGCCAAGCTAGCAGCCTGGACTAGGATTTCTCAGAGTGCATTTTTCATTCATAAAACAGAGCGGGGAAAAGGGACGTGGACCGCTGTGCTCACAGCCCTTTGTTCCGAAAATGCCAGGATCTGTTTCTGCTACGTGATATCCTGAATGCAAACAAATCAATGCTAACGCTGGGAAACCTCAGCGTGCGTGGAGGTTGTATCCTGCTTCCAGGTTTGCGCCAGCACGATCGCTGTTACCAGAGGGGTGATTTTCCCAGCAGAGGAACGACCAGCTCGTGGTGTGGCAGTAATCGCACGGATCTGGGCCTGCCAAGAGCCCGGCCATACAGAGTCACTCAGGTTAAGCCTGTGGGAGTAAACAGTTTTATCTGCGGTTTAACAGCTTGAAGCTAAGTGTGGCTGTACACCGCACAGTGATGCATCTGGCTGTACTCCCCTGGCTAAAGGGGTCTGAAACCATTTCAGGTGACCAGTTTGTCTATGGGGCCAACAGCCCCAGCTAAGTCTGGGACAGAGAGCTGGCTTTTGCAGTGTCATGGGGGAGGGCACTGCCAACAGCGCACCAGCCTTGGGGTCCCTCTGCAACCTCAGCGCACGAGTCCCTCTCTTTTCTCTCCAGTGTGCTCATCAGGCCAGCCACCGTCATTAATCAATGGGCTAGATGGAAGGATGGGATGTAAAACTTCTCAGACAACATATTTTAAGGCAGAGAACATCCCCACCTGGCCTTCAGGTCCTCATCAGACATGCAACAACTAACAAGGAAGCATGCTGCATCTTCTCCAGGTAGGATAATTGCTTTGCTATACAGACAGAGGCTGACGTTCTCCTCGCGGGTTTCTTGCAGATTATAGAGAAACCAAACAACTCACTGAAGTTTTCAGTGGGAGAGGGAGATTTCAGTGGGAGCAGGAGATTTTGGTCCTGGCCCCTGTGCTGGGATGGTCCAAGCAAGGAGAAAGATCGGGAGCGAGAGACAGGCGCACTGATTTCTAAAGCAGCAGAGGAAATGGGGCAGTTTTTTCACAAAAATCTCAGTGTTCACACAAATGTTTTCCCAAAAAAATTAAAGGCAATAAACCTGGGGATAAACCACAGGCAACGCCAGAAGCTCAGTCTGGCTTCGGAGACCCTCCCAGCTCAGTGGTGACTCGTTTGGCTCTTTGCAGCCGGTACTCGGCAGTAAAGTCCCTGCGCAAGGCTTCGCCTAACTCCCTGCACTGGGCTCTGCCAAAAGGCAGCGTCAGGCATTCACCAAACCATAGCGAGTGCCCAGAAAGCACTGGCCGCCTGCCCTCTCCTGCCAGGGTCCCTGCCTGGGCACGCGGGGAGCCCAGGGAGCCGGCTCTGCTGGCGATGGGAGGCGGCGATGACTCCACAGAAAGACACGCACACGTACAGGCTCCACCAGCAATCTGTTTGCCGGAGTCCCCTGGGAGGGCAGAGGATGGATGTCTAGTGTCAAACACAGACTTATTAAACAGGCTGATCAAAGCACTGGAAAATTACGCGGACCCACAGTTCTGCAGGCTATTGATCTGGGTCTGACAACGAGCTTTCTGGCGCACCGGCACCCCTCCTTCCCCAGGAACCCGGCACTGCAGAGCCAGCAGTGCTGAGCTTTCCCTGCAGCGGCCCAGGAGATGCTGATTCGCCTCTCCTTTGGAAAGGCATTTTTTCCTACAGCTGAACAACTCTATGGAGACATTTAAAAAGACATTTTATGCAGACCCATCAACATCAGCTCCCAGGGCTGAGAGATGCTCTCATTACCTCTGCCCTGCTTAGTGCCATGCCCGAGTTCACCGCTGAGCAGGCAGGGCGGGCATGCAGCACCCGAGGTGCTGTGAGACACGTCCTGTGCTAACAGCAGAAAAGCAACGCATTTGGGCCAGCCAAGTCCCGCTCACCCAAAGCCAGCCACTCAGAGCTGCTGGATGGATACCTAGTTTTTAAACAAAGCCCTGCACAAACCCTCCTGAAGTCCAGATGTGCTACAAATAGCACAGCCCATGGACAGATGGGTCTTCCTACCTGTCCCAGAGGACTATTTGCAGCTGCAAAATAAGACCAGACTGCTTCATGGCTTTGGGACCAAATGCAAGAAGATCCACCCCGCCCCACATCCCTTCATTCATTTGTTCTATGCCCCAAGGCTGAAATACAAGTGACAGACACAAACAACCCTACCTGCCTGAGACTGCACCAGGTCATACCCATTCTAGAGTGCCCAGACACAGAGCAGGCATCTCCCAAAAGCTCAGGCAGGTCTCTGCTGCTAACCTCAGCAGGGTGGCATAGCAGTCATCAACCCCAGCCAAGTGGGGTCAGGAGCCAGCTGGAAGTGGAACTGCAAGCAAAAAAGCCACACGAACACTAATCCACAGCTTTGTTTTTGGAGCGTAAGGTTATGCTGATAGACAGCTGAACAAGCAAATCACAGCAGCACCTTCAAAAGCTGGGGAGAAGTCCTGCCTCTCCACCGAGATTGAACCGAGGGTGAGGTCTCCGTGGGACCACACTGCCAACTCCAGCGCTCTCCCAATGGAGCTGGACTTCAGCCCCAGTGTCTGCTGCCAGCACTGGGCAGGGCACCATCACCCCCTCCTCCAATCTGTATTTTTGGGGATTTCCTGGTTCTTGAGCAGCCATCTCCAGCTCTTTGGAGATGGCCTCAGCGTCTGCAGCGGGCGCCAGCCTGGCCAGGCTCCAATGCTCGCCTGGTGCAGCTGGGTGCCGGAGCTGCCGGGACATGGTGTAAGAGCAGCCCTGGATTTGTGGCATTCCCAGCTCTGCCAAGCCATCAGTTGTCAAATCAATTATGCTGCCAATCAGCAACTTATCAGGGCCCAGTTTTCTGCCAGCTGCACATGGTAACAAGAGGCCAGCAAGGCAATGAGCCCAAAAAGCCCCTCTGTGCCTCGCGCTCACCCTCGCATGCCAGAGAGAAAAGTCATGCAGCAAGCCTGGGGCAGGCAGATGAGGTCTCCTTGCCTCTGCTGCCCACCAAAATGCCTTAGCAAACCGGGCACCCTCTGCCTTCGCCGGCCCCCAGAGTGCCATACCGTAACAAGGCACCGCACCCCGGCCAGCACAGGGAGTTGCCAAGGGGCCGCCGTGGCTCCCAGCGCCACGGGGGACCAGCAGCCAGGGCTGCCTCCCTGCACAGCCGCCCTGCAGCCCTCCCGAGAGACAACCTCTGCTGGGCACCAGGTGCTCGATGTGCCATCAGTTCCACTCCGGATTTCCAGCAGATGAGCGAGAGCGCTCGTGCTTGCGCAGGAGAGCGGCAGATCGCTTGCTCACGTCATGGCCAGTGCATCCCACCTCGCTGCCAGCTAGGGAGCAGCACAAGGGAGAACACCCGGACTGCTGAAAAGCCTCCCAGCACGCTCCAGCAAGACGGATCAGCATCTGTCCTCAACGCCAGCCTGAACCTCTCCCAAACACTCCTCCTGCTGGCAAAACTACACACGACTGTGCAGTCTCCATAGGGAGAACTCTCCCTGTGCTCTCCCAAGGGCTCAGAAACTTGAGCACATAAACTAAGTGCACCGGGTCCATGCTAAATCCAGGGGTAATTGTAGTTTCCTTTTTAACCTTACGATTTTTTTGAGCCCAGTTCATAACTTACTGTCACCACCGCCAACAGACACCGTGAAAAGGAAGACTCTCCCCATCCCTACAGCAGAGACACACGGTGCAGGGGCTCTGTGCAGCTACACCCAGGCAAGGTGAGAGTTTTATTTCTTGGCAAAAGGCTAAAGGTACTTGAGATCCCAAGAGTGCTCTGGCCTGGCACGATTCAAACCACTCGGGCGTTGAGCATGAAGGCAGTCTCAGCACCGATGGGGACAACAAACCCCTCGGCTCACGCAGGCCCCCAGCCCTGCTGCTGGCTCTCCATCAGCCTCCCAGGGCAGCGTGAACGTGACAGATGCCAACTCGCGTTTGTCTGCTTCAAACCCTTCCCTCGCGGGCAAAACAGGGCAGCTGCCCTTTCCTGCCGGACCACTGGTTTCATCAGAAGGGGTTTGCGGTACACTGGCTGCGCAGAGGATGAGGAGGGCTCGATGAGGAGGGGTCTGTGAGGAAGGCAGCTCTCCCCAGAGAAAAGGGCAGCGCTGCCTAGCCAGAGCCGGGCTTGCAGCACGCTCTGCTTGTCAGGGAAAGAGGTTATTTATAAGCTCACCCGGCTCACACGGAGAGCCACAGCACCAAGGAAGGTGCACGCACCATTCAAATGAGAGAGCAACAGCAGACAGACCAGAAGGTGTAGACACCAGAAGCCAGTGAAAGTACAGCGGCATCATTAAGAAGCCAGAAGGAACCAACAAGCCCTTCGTGCCTGGATGCCTCAGCTCCGTGTCGCAGGAGGCTATAAATAATTCCAGGCTGCGAAGCCTCGTGCTGCACAGAAAAGCAGAGAATGAGTCACACCTTGAGGTCTGTTCTGCTCTTTCGATGCCATTGGGTCCAGAGCATACAAAGGCACACAGGCCTGAAAAAAGCACTTGCATGCCTTTTACGTGAGGGCCCAGGAGAAAAGGAAGGAAGCAGGCTCTTTGCTCTCCAGAGCAGAAAAGGAGACCTCACAGTTCCCTTCTCTTTCTTTTTTGTGCCTATGTCTGTGGATGCTACAGTCTTATTCAGTGGCGACAGTGCTGCATGAGCCTTCTCGGAGCAACGTCTGCAAAAGCTAGTTGTCATCACTTCTGTCATTTTCTTCCCAGCCTCCAAATTAGCAAGCTGCCCTTCAGCTATTTGTAAATTGAGGAGTGCCGCTCCCCCTCCGCACGCTGCCTGCAGCATTTGCTCAGCAGCAGCCACATGGCCCCAGCCTGGGAGTGCTGGAAGCGCAGCTGACTGTAACTCAGCAAACATCTCTGCTGAGAGCGACAGGCGCAGCAAGCAGATCAGGCTCCAAATGGGCACAGGCTGCCAGCCCCTTACCTGGAAGCTAGGGCTCGTGGTGTCGGAGTAGAGCAGCAGAGAGGTTCCCTGGCAGCTTCAGTCCCAGGGCTGAGACACAGGATGACAGGGGAGTTCTTGCTTTGCCCTTTGAAGAAACTTGCTCGGCCAAGGACCCTGCAAGGTCCACATCCCCGCCTCAGATCCCTGGCAGTAGCAATGCTGAGCAGACACCCCGCAGCAGTGGAGCCCAGCTGCACTTGCCCAGGCTCCTCGGTTTGCAGGAGCAATGCTTTCCCTTGCAGCTATGCTGGGCTTTGAGCAGGGACCACAGGGATGGCTAGCTGTCACCTGGGGAGGAGAGGTGGCAGCAAACAGCAAGCCACAGATAAAACCGGCAGGTAGCTTTCCCAGAAGCTGGTAGCGGTCTCTCCCAAGGCCCTTTCAGCCATACCATTTGCAGGGGACAGCCTGCTTCCCTCCCTTAACAGTCCCTCTTTGCAGAAAGCAGGGAAGGTTTGTCAGCAGCTCTGTGCCCTGCAGAAAGGAATACAGGCTGCTTCTGCCAGAGGCCTCACTGCCTGTCAGCCATCTAAGTGCTTTGTAGAGCCTGGGAAGGCTCCTGGTCTCAGGGGTTCACCATTGCATGGCAGCAAGGGACAAGGAAGCGCCCGAGATCTGCTCCAGGAGCACCCAGGCACGTTGCAGCGCCCAGGCTCTGCCCAGCGGTGCCCCCAGGGATTCCCCACAGACCTCCAGGACCGTGATGAGCAGGAAGGCTGCGGCTGTTAGGAAGGCTCAAGACCAAGGGAGCCCACAACATCACCTCCACTGCATGGCAGAGCTGGACCCAGACTCCGGCTCTGCAGCCGCCAGCACCACAGCCTGCCTGCTCGGCCATCACCCTGCATGTTGCCATAGACACTACCGCGGCAGCCAGGAGCAGGGAGACCCAGCACACGGGCTGCAAAATTGGTGAGTGGGCAGAGAGGGAGCACAGGTTCTTCCAGCAGAGCTACGACGATGCCTCATCTGTCTGTCTGCTCAGTAGAAACACGTGAAACGGAGAGGGCAGCAGGCAAGCACCTCACCCTGCTGAATGGCAGGGGAGGCACGGCTTCCTCGGCAGTGGTGCATGGCCAGTGAGCGTGCGAGATCAGCCTGAGCCAGGAGAAAGGGCAGCACCCACTTTGCAGATGGGACCTCGACCCACGCCAGGGCACAGGCATGCACATCACACTCCCCAAAAGCCCCGTCCAAGCAGGGACAGATGCTGTGCTCCAGGACCAGACATCCTGCCCTGGGAGTAAGTGGGCGGAGGGAACTCTAACCACTTCCATCACGAGTCCAGTGTAGGAATTTTGTCTTGCAAAATTCAGGGAGCATCTCAAAGAGGGCAATTCCACAGACTTTGATGGATGGAGCCTCATCTCACACATGCAAGTGTGGAAGCACAACAGCACAATCTCTAGCCCTCAGGAAGCCACCTTCAGCAAACTACCTCTGCCATTTGCCCAGCACTGTCAGTGACCATCAGCAACAGCTTTTGCATCCACACTGCCCTGAGAGCAGCACCTGGAGGGAGAACCACTGTGTCTGGCAGGAGTCTGGCAGAACGGTCCGCTGCAATGCTGACTGCTGCTCTGTTATATGTAACACTGCCAAGGGAAGGGGCTATAAACAGATCCAAAACCAAAGGCACCTGGAAAAACCACCGTGGTGCAAGCCTACTGCCAACTTGAAGGACAGCAGGGGACTTACTCTTCTTCCATAGCGGTCACTGGTATCTCCCAAAACCAGTATCCATCTCTCAGAAAGCTGCTAGTGAGGAGACAGAGGGAGATGGAGGGCACCAGGCGCCTTGCCAAAGCACGCTTTCAAGCTCTGGGTGAGTGGGTAAACACTTGACACTGACAGGGCTGCCGGGGCACAGAAACCACAGCTCACGTGTCTGATTAATGCTGTCCCTTTGCTTCCTTGAAGCCCCTCATCTGGCTCCAGCTCCATCCCACCTGCACCCTCAAGGGGCTGAGAAATTTTCTTACCCGTGCAGCAGCTAGCCCAAAGGGCCGGTTCCACGCCCAGGGCTCCTGGGCTACAACCACCTCACTCATCTGACAGCCTGAAGTGCTTGCCCTGCCATGGCTACACTAATTGCCAAGCTGGTGAAAAGGGCTTTAAACTAAAGTTGCCAGGGGAGGGGAACCTCAGTCCATCCCAGTCCTACCAGTTTGATGCCAGTGCCAGCAATAGATGCCTGGAGAAGGATCACAGGTCAGCAGGAGAGCACCTGAAGAGCCAGCACAAAGGAATTCCAGCCACTCCAGCCAGCAAGGCAGCTTCTTCAGTGGCCCAACTTAAATGCCTCTATGCAAGCGCACGTAGCAGGGGGGAATAAACAAGAGTTAGAGACGTGCACACGCCTGAAGGGCTATGATCTTATTGGCATCTCAGAGACGTGGTGGATGGCTCCTGTGACTGGAATGTTGGAATTGAAGGATACAGGCTTTAGGAAGGACAGGCAGGGGAGATGAGGAGGGGGGGTTGTCCTCTATGTCAATGACCAGCTGGAGCGCATGGAGCTGCGCCTGGGGATGGATGAGGAGCCGACCAAGACCTTATGGGTCAGGATTGAAGGGAGGGCAGGGACAGGTGACATTACAGTGGGGGCCTGCTACAGGCCACCTGACCACGAAGACCGAGTGGATGAGGCCCTCTACAGACAGATAGGAGCAGCCTCACGTTCACAAGCCCTGGCCTCATGGGGGACTTCAACCACCCCGGTATCTGTTGGAGAGACAACACAGCAGGGCACTGCCTGCGATACATGCCAGAGGGACTCTGGGCAAGGACTGTGGAGCAGGAGAGGAGGGGTATTTGTATATCAAAGGTAGTGTGGAGCAGGAGAGAGCAGCCTGGTTCCTGCTGGAACGTGTCACGAGTTTGAGGCCAGGTCTCAGCACCCTGCCCAGTGCAGAGCTCAGCAGACCAGCGCATCCCACAGCTGGAGCATGCTCCCAGGAAACACGTGTACCACAGCCCCAGCGCCGGGCAGGGAAAGCCCAACATGAAGAGGGTGCTCCAGCCCCCAGTTCCCATCAACTCCCGCCACCAGAGACTCACCACAGAAGGAGATGATGTGGCTGCTGTCCTCATGCACAAACTTCCTCGTCACTGCCTCTTCCATGATCTGCTTCACCTGTTGAACAGAGGCCCAGTTAGAGAAAACGTTGAATTTCAGCCATAGACCAGAGTGAGGAGACCTGTGGTGGAGTGGGCACGAGATGCTCTGCTTGCTTCATGCCTGTAAGGAAACCTCCTCTGCCGTCTGACTTCTCTAATAGCCTCTAACAGTACAAGAGGTCTCATGGAGTATCACTGCATCTTTGCTTGCTGAGCATCACCAGCTATTTCAAAAAGTCAGGTAATAAAAAAGGGATGTTTTGTTTTTGAGAAACTTCAAAGTAGGAAATCTATGAGCAGAGAATTAACTGCAGGAATCAAGCATCATTTAGACAAAAGACATCTTAATAAAGGTAACCAAATCTCATATTCAATGCTTTTACAGTATCGTTATGTTCTTTCATTTTATGGGTATTTGACAAATTTCATGTGACATAGCTGTCCCAAATGACTGACTATCCATCAATGCTGAAGTCAATGATCACCTGGCACCAAATGCGACCAGGAATGCTATTTGCATAGCAATGCAATCAGCGCTGCCCTCCAACTGCCTGAGTCTGTACTGCTCATGCCACATTACTGGCACTCATTTCAGTGCAATTAATCAAAAGGAAGCTGTCATGTAGGTTGCACATCAGGGGCACGATTAGGGGAAGAAAATAAATAGGAACCCACATAACTTAGGAGCATAATTTTTGCAGACACAAGATGGGAGGTCAGACCTGCCAGGTAAGCAGGCTGCAGAGGACAGATTCTAGCCTTGGAGAAGCTCCCAGGACTGCCTGGGTACGCCACAGCAGTAGCTTAGAGGAGCCTGAGGAGTCAAGGACTACCAGAGCAAGAAATCCAAGTCCCCCAGCACTGCTGCTCTTCCACTATTACCTGCCCCTGCCAGCAGTGACGCTGCCCAGCTCTCCCCCTCCCACGGACAGCATCCCTGTCGCAGAATACAGACCCCTCAGACCTGTTTTGGAGATACGGCAAGGTCACCCTGAGGTGCTAATGAACTCATTGTGCATTAAAGCTGTCTGTTGCACATTACCTCAGAGCCAGCAGGTAAAACCGCTGCTGTGAGACTGGTTCTCCACGGCTCAGCTTTAGCAGCTCAAACAGGATTATCCTGCAGGGCTCGCCCGCACCCTTCCAATGCAGAGCACTTCCCACGGTGCCTGCAGCCTCAACAGACATACCCGAGCCAGCTCTCAGCTCTCCAGCCCACTCTCCCATGCAGCCCGTGTTGTTTCCTTGGTATTTTGGAGCTAGAAAACTGGGCTAGACAGAGCTTTGTTCCAACCCTACACAGCAACTGCAGGTTACAAATTTGAGTCACTATGAAAGGAGAGGATTTTTTAAGTGCCTTGGCTTCCTAGGTCTGATGATCAGTTTCCGATGCAGGTTGCCAGCAGACTGTCCCCCCCCCTTGCTGAACATCTCCTGTTGGAAGCATGTTGTCCTCCCTCTGCATCTCCCACTGCTCCTGGCAGCTACCTTGCTGATGGGCTGAACTCAGTTATTCCCTACAAGGAGGATATTGAAGGGAACACTAAAACACATGCTGCTGCATGATCTGGGCACCTCAAGCAAACTTGCACTCTCAACAGAAATGACTTCTCCCAGTGCCCACAGGCTGGGGGAATACTGCTTGGAGTGCTCTAACTTTCAGGGTAGGATTCCCCATGAAATGCCCTTAAAGCTGGATGATGTGGGGGAACAGAGTCCTGCGATCAGGGCCAAAGCACTGCCAGGGGAACACAGAGCAGCTCCGAGAGCTGCCCTGGCTCTCAAGCACCATCTCCTCCATTTGCCCCCAAGCCTCTGGAGGATGCAGGAGTTGCACACGAGAGATGTGGAGTTTAGGGCTCAGGGAGGTTTGAGCCTTGCTCAGAAAGCGCTGGAGAAGCAGGTGTTATTAATGAAGGAGGCAGGCCTAGACTGATGGCCCCATGAACCGCCCGAGCTCTGCCAGCTGCTGTCCCCCAGCCAGACTGCTTCCTCGACACCGTGCCCGTCGCAGCCTCACCGGCTAAGCCCTGCCAGCTCATACCAGCAGAATCTGCCGTCCCTCTGCCTGCCTCCCCATCACCCCGCAGCCCTGGTGTGAACACCTTTCCAGGCAGACCCCAGCTGTCCTGCTCCCGAGGTGCCGTGCCTCTTACAGCCAGCCTGTCCTACCCTGCTCGGAGCGGCGGTGACTTCCATCCTCAGCTGTCACCCTCCCTAATCCTGCTGAAATCAGCAAAAGTCCAGCTGAATGTTTGGTCCTTCAACGTTCAGTTCCTAACCATTTTTCCTTTTAAAGACAGAGCTGCCAGCGTGCCCAGATCTCAGCTTCTAGTGCCTCTATAACATCTTGCTTTTCACTCTTTGCTTTCAGAAAATGCAGGGGAAAGAGTACACAGGGCAGAGATGTGGGCGTAAGGGAGGCTCTGCTTATCAAGATGTTCTCTCTGAAGGCACAGGGAGGAGGAAAAACCAGCAGGTCAAGACTTGGCCAAGCAAACCTTGCATGTGTGAGACCTTTAATGGCATCATTTGGGGAATTAAACTCCTTTGCAAGATATAATCAAGGTCAGTTATGCACAGCTGACAGCTCAATAAAGGAAATCCTTTTACGAATATGGATTAAGAAAAAAGTCAAATCTAAAGCCAAAAGCATCTCTCTGCGTGTCAAAGCAATCAGGTCAGCTCCCTGTGCCGCTCTGCTCGACGTGCTGGGTGACTAACGGAGCCTGCTCGTGAACCTGGGGGGAGCAGGACTTGCCCGGTGATTTTGCCTGTATTCCAGCAGCTCAGATGAGCTGACAGTGAGTCAGGAACCCGCAGCAGGGAATGTCACTGAGACGTGGACCTCAGGACTGGAGGTGGCTCAGAGTACAGGGAAATTCCCCTGAGCACGGCACGATACAACTCCTGCAGCTCCTACATCCCAACTCTGTGCTCGGAGCAGCAGCTCCAGCCACAGGAACGCCCTGGGCACAGAGGGCTCTGCTTCCAGGGACCTGCGGAAAAGCTCCCTCTACCTCAGTGCTTTACTGGGGCAAGTGGCCAAAAAACTGCATCTGTCCCTTATCAGGGCACCTTCCGGCAAGGCGAGGACAGGTGAGGGTAGCAAGCCCTTCGTTTCATTACGCCCGACGTATAGTTTTGCCCCTTGTGCTGTTGCCACGTGCTGAGCACCGTGGAAGGGGGCAGCTGCAATCCTCACTCAGGCTTCACGACTCCAGCAGTGTTTTGTTCTAATCTTCAACAACAGAAGGAACACTGTGAAACAGAAATGGGGACAGAGCAAGTCCCAGCAACAGGAAAGGAGTCCTCTTTGGTTTGCTGCATTATAGTGAGACATATCCCTTGACCTTGGCTGCAGCGGTGAATTACAGACGGGAAGCGGCACACACCTCTCGTCCACCAGCAGCCAGTGCCCAGGTGTGCACCAAAACAGATTTCCTCCTTCTCTTCCATCTGACATTACAAGTGTCTGACAAAGACATGCCAACCCCTCCTTCAGAAACCCTGATCGGCCTAAGAACCATCACCCATTGCCCCCCGTTGCAGCCCTGGCAGAGGCCCAGCGATGCACGCCTTGGGGCCCTCAGGGATCCCCCAAAATTGGGCTGTCCATGCAGGCTGAGCTGCCTTCGTCCAGATGGTTCACGACCCTCACCTGGCTGGGCTGAGCTTCCCCTCACATATCCAACTAATCTACTAGAAAATGATTGAACACGCAGATATAAAATGTACCCTCATGGCCACAGTGGTCTGCTCACGGTCCCAGGGGCTTGCTCCTGCCTCCCTGCTCCTCCCGGCAGTTGAAGGGATACAACTGCTCATGGGGCCATGCTGCTAACCACGGCAGATATTGCTAAAAAAAAAAAAAGTGGGGATTTTTAAGCTCCAACCAGATCATCTGTTCTCAGGATCTGAAATTTTTTCTGCAACATTATGATCAGGAACCACCAGGGAACTCAGTATCTCTATGAATCACCCAAAAGTGTAAGCCGAGAATCTGTATTTTAAACCCCCTAAAATACACTTGGGAATCAACGCACACAGTTTGGTACCAGCTTCTGATTAAATTAGGAGCATATTCAAATTAAAGCAGTATATTCAAACACTTGTCAGCCACCTTTCGCGCAAGCCATGGTCTCACTGCTCTGATGCAACGCCCGCAGTCACACCCACCGCAGGACCGCCTTCCGCGGGGCAGGGACCATCTGGTTACTCCGTGCCTGTGGAGCAACCTGCACAGCCGGACTCCAGCTCTGACCAGGCATCTTGGTGCCAACACAGTACAAACAACCTGCGCTCTCAAGGCACACAAAAAACCCCTTCCAAGAGATGCAGTTTAGTGGAAAATTACTCACTAAAAGAAAAAAAACAAACCCACACTGTATTGACTGAGGTTATCACACTAAACAAATCAAAGATATCTAAAGAAATAGAAGCGGAAAGGGCACTGCAACAAGGGCACTCACCTGACGTGAAGGGCTAGAGCAGAATGGGAGCAGCTCTACAACAAGTACAAAGCCCTAACAGGTAGGGGCCAGACAGACAGATACGGTCTCGTAACAGAAAACAAGTGTTACACCGAGAAAGTTTTCAAACAAAACAATCTTACATTTGCCCATAAACGGACACGGCTGGCATCTGTAGGACAGCTCCAACCCAGAGAGCCCCAAAACTCTTGACAGGTCTCCATGCAGCTCTGCAGATCCCGAAGGCCTCTCCCGCCCGGACCCTAGCCCCTCCACAGCCAGCTGGGATCACAAACGCCGCAGCAGCCATCTGCCACACTGCTCCCGGATCCTCTCCTGAAAGCAAAGTGGGTTTCTGACACTGCGGGGATGGAAAACGCCAGCTAACCCGCGTTTGGCTTGCTCCATAGAGAAGACTTGAACAGCCTCTAACTATGCCGCATTCCAGCATTTTAATGCTACTTCTCATATTGGAGCCAGAACAATCTCAACAAATGAAGCTGCCCACTCTTTATCTAAAGCCAGTCTATGGAAAATGAGATGTTTGCTCTTCTTTTATTAGAAAGGAAATTAAACCAGCAACTAATAATTTAGCTGTAGGTAAACTCGAGAGGAATATCATCAAGTATTCCACAACAATAAAAACCCTCCTGCTGGCTCCAGCTGTGAGCACAGGACAAGTCACCCCCCGCTCTGGGAGGGTCACAGGGACACCCCGCAACGAGGTGTCCACACAAACTCAACAGCATTAACTGCAGGTCCAAAGATACAACAGAAGACAGGCTGGTCTTGGCATTACCATCTGAATCACTGACGCGTTAACAAGGGAGCTAGTCCTTCTTTGCTTCACATGCATGTCTGAATTACAAGGAAAACAATTTTTTTCCCTCCTTGCCCCATCTCCAAAGGCGGATCCAAGAGCCACAGGCCTTGAGAAGAGCTCTTGGGTTACGGCATTCATCGGAGGCATCAGGAATCCCGGTGCACCCACTTCAGACCAGGGATTTGAGCTTGCACCCGCATAGCTCCAGTGAGGCTCCTGATCCCAGAGGTCGCTGCCTCTCCTTTGGTTCCCCTTGTCCTGGACAGCTCCGTCACAGCCGAAACACTGCTATGAAAATTTTGTTTGACAAACTCCTTTTTCAAAAATAAATGAAAACAAAACCTTACCTATCCAACAGCCTCCAGGCCCCAATGAGGGATGCAGGTTTAGATCTCTCTGCTACAAAATTCCCAGGGTTACGCTTCATCTCGAAGTGCAATTTTCCCATAACAGAGCTTCATAACTGCACCCAGCCCCAGCTGTCATTTACATTGGTGGAGCAAGCCAAATATTACAGCAGTTACCACCAAGGTGCAGAGATCAGGAGCAAAGCAATAACTCTGGGTTTAATTAGTCTAAGACAATATTGACTCACAACTCTCTTTTACCTGGCTGGATTTTTCCAGGCAAGTCACTATACAAATTGTACTCCAGATTTTTCAGTCATGTTTACAGGCACAATTTTCCCTGCCACGCTTCTTGCAAAGCCTTTCACTGGTAATCAAGGCATTTGTATTGAAGCACAGCATCTCCCATATATTTGGCCATGCTCATAACTCTGTGGAATTGTTTACAGCAAGCCAGATGCAAACAGAGTCCCCAGCTTGATCCTTTTCCTGGTCCTGTTTCAAAGTGAAGCTCGGTCACTTCGCCAAAATGAGGACACGGTTTAGTGGTGAACCTTGCAGTGATAGGTTACGGTTGGACTCGATGATCTTAAGGGTCTTTTCCAACCTTAACGATTCTATGATTCTATGAAAACGGTGGCAGAACAGTGAGCTCTGCACAATACGGCTGCGGTGACGCTCCCAGGCATCTCCCTGTTTGCTAGACCCAGCCTCGTGGGTCCCGGAGACAGGACCCTGGAAAACGGCCTCTGGTATGGAGACACACAGGTAACTGAGCAGCGAGGCCGACAGCCGGGTGCTCGGACTCCTCTGTCCCCCTCCAAAGGGGCAAAGCAGCCAGACACTGAAGGGCCAGGGCAATGGGAGAGCAGAACCAGGTCTGATTTCAGCCCCTGTAGTGGGACTTTCCACAAAAAGAGTAATTCATATAAATAAAAGCTACAATAAAATAAATGCCTCCAGTGATTGAGTTGGTCTTCGCAGAAGTGTGTTTTTAGAAACTGCTATCGATCTGGTTTGGTCAGAAACAGTAAGACCTTCTGCTGCATGTTCATGTAACACACGTCCTGAAAACAAAAGATTTACAGCAAAAAATACAGTGGAAATTAAGATGTCTTCTGCTACCTCTGACCATCCACCTCTGCATGGGATGTCAAGGATTTGGTGGGATGAGATGATGCAACACCAGAGCCAGGCAGCTGCACTGCCTGTACCCTCCCAGACTCCACCTTGCCTAGGAGGGCAACCAAGCGCTGACTGTTGTGGTGCCAGACAAAATTAGTCTGCTCACCAGCAGCACTGCGATAGCTCTGAAAAACCCCGGCAGATGGAGGAGGAGCCTTGCAAATCCCTCCTCCTTCCCACCTCTCTTTAACAGACTGCAGGAGGATGACTCCTATCCCAAGTAAATATGCAGGGAATCAGGAAGGGCATCCCAATGAGTGCCCAGCACAAACAAGTACTGTGTTCAGGATCTACAACTGCTGCTTGTCATTTAAGTCTCCTCACTAAATCTCAATGCATTTCCTTTCCATGAACTTGTTTAATCTGCTCTTCTATATGTTAAAAAAACCCCAAAACTGGGGAAAAAAAAAAAAAAACACACCAAACCAAAAAAACCTGCATTGATGATACAGGCTTTAAACTTGGTTTGCTTTTGTATGTTTGCTTTCCAAATTCTTTTATGAGCTGGTGTTTTCTCATTCTCATTGCAGTCTTTAAGTGCTGCTTTGATTATGTATTTGGAATTTAATTCTAGCACTTAAAAACCCCATTTTACATGTTAGTTTGGGTGCAACAAGTCCATGTGGGCACTCCTTGATGTAATCTGAGCATTTCTTTAATTGCTTCTCCAAATGAAGGTCTCTTTCCAGGAATAAGCTCTGGTTAAGCTCCACAGGAAACAGTTTCCCATACGCTGTGCAAGACTTGGCCATGTAGCACTACAGAATTATCACTTCTCAGATATTATAAAACGCTAAAGGATCACTTAGTGAAGCAAAGGCAATATTAAGACAATCCTAGGCATGTTTGCATTTGCAAGGACAAACACAATTCATTTGCATCGCAGCTCCAGCGGTCTCACTGCAGGGCTTTGCCACCAGGTCACCCAGTTAACGTTTCCCGGCAGAAACGCCAGGCTGGTTTCTGTCTCCAGCTCTTAGGTTGGCTCATACCAAAGGTGGTTCAGTGTCCAAGGCAAAGCAAGTCCAGAATCTGTTCAGCTGTAGGACATGGAGACATTACCCCAAACCCCAAGCCCTCTACTTCTGCGCTGTCCACTCTGGTGCCCGCAAATGTGTCTGTGGGGCACAGCGCACTGGGGATGGCGGACAGAAAAAAAACAGTATATCCAATCGCACCGCCTGCGCTGCAGCTAAAAACCACTTCTTCAGCTAAAGCAGAACTTCTCAGCCCAATACCTCTCACAAACCCGATTTATCTTCTCATTTGAAAATGAAACGTCTGCCTGTCGCCTGTCTTGTTGCTTTAGCCGACAAAGCTACAACATCCTTTTTTAGCAGACTTGTTTATAAAACTCACATTATCAAACTCAGTGTTGCAAGACAGTTTCTTATCTTTCCAGCAACAAACACCCTGATTACTCCAAAAGCAAGTGCCAGACAGACTTTTCCAGCACCATCCCAAGTTGCAGCCAAGCTCTACCACTTATCTAAGCGTTTACTAGCTGACCACTAAATAATTCCAATTAATTGCGCTCCAATCAGTTAAAATACTGCCAGCTTCAGAGTGCATGCACTATTTATACCCAGAGACTTCAAGGACTCTCATCAGCCATTTCGATGGCCCAACAGAGAACACAGCCCCCTTGCGCCGCGGGAGAACAGCACGGGGACAGCTCTAACGGCGCCATGCACTTGCCTTTAAAGCCATTTGGCAGCTCCATATTCTTGCTGCCACAGAAACATTGATCGCAATCCTACCAACTGAGACCTTTGGCTTTTCTAAAAGTCTTATTTAATTATTTATCACCGCTTACTAAATAAAACATAGCACCTTCTGCAGCTGGGGTATCATCCCCGTGACACACGTGGGATTTTCAGGCCAGCCGGCAGACCCTCCCCAGGACCCACGTGTACTCACGGCTGGGAACTGGGCTGAGTCTCCTCGGGGGGGATAAGGAGGCAGAAGGTGTTAATGCATATAAACTCTGAATATTTGGACAGTTTGGAAAAGAAATCAAAAAGACATTAAATGGAAGGGTCCATAATGCAACAGTGTACTCCGGGGGAGACAGGAACGTTCCCAGCAATGTATATTTGCTGACAGTATTTTGCACCAGATTTTCTTCATAGGGCAGCAACTTTTGGCCGAAAATCCATACATGCAACACTAATTTAAGATCACTTAAGACCATGTTATAGCTGGTTCTATTCCCGTTGTGCTTGTCAAACACAAATTTCCATGCCATCTGTTGGCACTGCTGGTGCTGCTAGCTGTAAGATGCTCAATAAAGACACTGCAACATTTCAGGAAAAACTTTAGTCATTTCTCTGTTTTCAACACTTGATCTCAAAGCTTTATTACCCTGTTTTGTTCTGTACCCATCACACCACAAAGCTGCTGTTTTCCGAGGTGTTAAACGTTACGCTGACAAGCGTTTTGGATTCAATTAGCAAACATGGCAAAGACTGACACCATTTGCACTGAAACCAGGAGCAGTTTCCAGCCCTGAATTGCGTTGAAGTCCTGAATCTGTGCAAAACCAGGTATTTCCATGGCAACGGCCAGGACGCCACAAGGAGAGGAGGATGACATTTTGGCAGCAGAGAGGAGAGGCTGGATGGGGAGGAAGGAGGCTCCTCTGGCATACAGATCTCGTCTCCCTGAACAGCAAGAAGGAAGATGAAAGAAGGAGAACAGCAGCACGAAACCTGTTCTGGGTTACAAAGGATCTAGCCAGGGGTTTCTGGAGTATGAGAGCACTTCTGCGCACCACTGCTTTTATCTTCAAAAGGAGAGAAAATGGTCCCCAGCGATTAGTAATACTCTTTTCAGAAGAGATCGATGCAGGCAATCGAGAAATGCTGCATTAAAGCCATCTGTTTACTTTTGATATAGGAACATTTGAAAAAGGCTGACCTGGGTGCTTGAGAGACATCAGACGGTCCCTCTGCAAACAGCAGCTTTCATTACAAACCTGCAGCTTATCATCCTCATCTTCATTTTGCCTGAACAGTTTTGACAGCTACACAAAGGCCTTTTTTTTTTTTTTTAAATTGGCCTTGAGAACATTTAAAGCTATCAACATTAATTTTTCAAATCCTAATAACATTAAATTAATTTACAATTTTCTACCAATCCAGAATGAAATAGCTGGCATTGACACCCACAATCTGATATTTTGGAACCACAGGCATACACGCTCCAGAAAAACAAACCCAAGCTACAAAAATATTGCTCTTACCAGTCACTCTGTGTTACTTAGCCACGAATTAGACAATATGGCTGCGTAGCAGGGGCACTTCATTTAAAGGGTGGGAGGAAGAGAGACCGACTGTTGTCCCTATGATATATAATGATGGAATTAGTCAACAGCTACATAGTGACAACCATGCAAGCTATTAAAAAATAAGCAATATATCCGATAGAAGACCACGGGACATCAGCAAGCGAGCAGGCTGTGGTCAATCGGTAACAGCTTTAAAAAAATTCTAAGAACAGGCAGCAAAATGTTCTTTTGTTATTGATGAGTAAAAGACTTAAAGCTACTTGCTGAATGGCAAGTTAAATATAAACTAAGTTGTTGCAGAAGAATAAGCAAAACGACTGTTTACTTTCATATTCCATTCAGCTTTTCACACAACTCATTTTCCCAGCACAGCGTAGTACAGCCTGTATTTCATGGGTAACACCTGCTTCCCCACCTATTCCTGTATGCAATGCAATTACCTGGAGGTAGTCAAAAACATACCACAGGATTCTCCTCTGTTAGAAAGGAAACTTGCAAAAGAACGGGAGGAGCATGGGTTGCAAGAAGAATATTTTTAGTTGGGAATCCAACGCCCTTTTAAACCTGGATATTTCAGGGTCTGGGTTTTTAAAGAAGCCTCATTCCATCTGATAAAAGCTCTAAAAAAAATCAGAGAGGATTTGGTTATGCTTCTTATCCTGCATAACAGGAAACAGGATTCCTCAGAAAGTCATACTTCCACTCCTTCCCTTGCAGTCCGCTGACAAATAATCAATTTTGCAGCCTTCAGGATTAGTTTGATTTATTATAACCATATGGCGGGGGGGAGACAGTGACAGCACAACTCATTTCAACCTGTAAATCTTCTTAAAAATAAAAATGCATTAATAATGGCAACAACCAAATATCGAAGTCCTTTTGGTCCTTGTGGTGCTTTGGGTAATTTCGATTTACTGTTTATCTACCTTCTCTAATGAGACCTTGTCTTCACAATATTTTATTCCTTCAGTTATCGCACTAGGATGACAGATGTTGCGTGGCTTCCCATGCATGATCCACGGCTGTCCCCAGTCTCAGTGGAGCTCACCTGCACTTGAGGACGTCAGCAGATCACACAGAGCCACAGCTGAAGCAAAACCAGACATGGTCTGATAAAATGAGAATGCACAGTTTTGTGAAAGGTAAAAATTCGGGGGGGGGGGGGGGGGGGGGAGATTTCTGCAGTTGGCCCTTTCTACTACTCCTTGGAGTCTGCACAAGCTCCTGACTTATCCTGAAGTCAGTCTAGGAGAGGAAGAAAAACCAAAAGCATGAGCAAAATGGGACTAATGAGCAAGGAGCAACCAGCCAAAGAATGCCCCACCAGCTCCCAATTTCATGGCCATTGCTAAATAATTAACTACATCACCCATGGGATCATGTTTCCCCAGGTTTTTCTAATTCCTAACAGAGCAAAGCCCAGGTGGAGAGAGTGCAGAGCATGGGTCTGACACAGAACTCACCCACCTGTGTGGCTGTGCACAGCCTCACCTTGCTGGACCAAGGCCCCTGTGAGGTCTCCCTGCTTCCAGCAGGCACTGAGCTGGGAGAAACCTGAAGGGAAGCACAACCACCCAGCGCCTGCACGGGCAAAGAACCCACACCGACACCGACGTCCCAAGGCAGAGCCCAGAGCAATGAGACCACCAGAAAACATCTCTGCTCTGCGTCAGCACTGCCCTTGTTAAAAGGCTGCTGGAGAGATACTAGACTGTGTCAAACACCCACGTCATGGCACCATGACGTGGTGGCTGGTGGCATTTCACCAGGGCAGAAGGGCTTTCCCCATACGTCAGCTCTCTCCTTCAATCTTTACTTGCATTCACCAACCCCTCGTACCATACATTTATTTTACCAAAAGCCAGCAGAAGGGCATGGCACAACCCTCAGCTCTCCTCCCCTAGGCACGGGCTGCACTTTATTCAAGCACATGGCCCTGGAGGAAGAGAAAAGGGAGAGAAGCCCGGTCCTGAACACCAGCACGGAAGATGCTCATGTACAGTGACAGCCTGCAGAGGCCACAGCAGTCGCCAGAAGGAAGCTCCCGTCCGCTGGCCGAGCGGTTTCGCCGGCACACCGATGGGCAATCCTCACCTCCCGTTCTGCAGCGGCAGTCGACGCGCAGTCTGCTGTTTTGTCTCTCTCCACCCAGGAGGAGTCGCAGACAGACAGTAATAATGAGATGTCAGCTTTATCCATGATGCTAAATAAATGTCATAACCTTTTTCTGGTTTAATAGCTGTTGCCAAGGCAACGAGTAGTATTCCTTACCACCACACCCGGCACAGGATTAAAGGTGGGAAGTGGTCTGGATGAACAGCCGAACACACTGCGCTGTCACCCTCCCCGGACCTACCACCCACGGGTCTTGTTCACCCTACTCCGAGCAGTGTCTCTAGCAGGGACATTCCACTTTCTGGAGCCCATAAGCTGGATATCAAGATGCCTGCAAGACCAGAAACAAAACATCACACCCTCCAAAATCCCAGGAGAGGTGACCTGTGGGGACATACCACAGGCAGGAGATGACAACAGCTCCCGAGGATCCAGCGCTCCACCGCACGGCAGAGCCAGTCCAGCTTCCCCTGCAGCGGGTCCTGTGCCATTCAGCCACTTCAGACTCAGAAGCCACGGACAGGCGGCTCAGACGGCCCCGCTGGCCCACGCAGCCCACCTCCACGCACAGGCAACGCACGAACTACGTGGCAGAGCAGTGGGACTCTCAGCTCCCTGTCTAGATCTACCGACAGCTCACTGCGTTAACGCTACACACGATATATACACCAAGCTCTGCACAGACAGAAGGAGCTTGAAGCAGCTCAGCATAAAGCACAGGATAAACTAATAGAGAGTTAAAGATGCCCAGGACGAGAGACCAGAGCAAGCAGATGTAAAGTGCCATCGCTTTGCGCTGGACACACGAACACACATGTGCACGTTCCCCGTTTTCTTGGCTGGCTGCTGTGCGCAGCCCCAGGCTCTCCGGCGGCCGCTGCCTCCTGCCCTGCCAAGGAGCACTTTGCTGCAGCCAGGGCTTCGTCCCATCCCAGCTCCCAAGGTGAGCGGCACCGGGAGTCCCCCCCTTTTCCCCTGTGGAAAATCACAACTTGTGAGAACGGCTCTGTCGCCAGCAAAACGCAATTTTCAGGAGATACGGGACACCGGGGTGCCAAAATTCCCTGGTGCTGCAGGGATGCTCCTCCAGCTGCCCGGGAACGGGGCAGCCACGCTTCGCTCGCCATCCGCAGCCCACGCCGCCCGGGCTGGGCTCACGCTACGACCCGCTGCCCTGCTCGGGGTTTTTTGGGGGAAAACTGTTAAATTCGCTGCCGCAGCACCGGCAGGAGCCAGCGGGAGGCTGCGGGCAGGCGAGCCCGGGGCCGGGGCTCCCCTCCGGGGAGGGTCCCGCCGCAGACGCCGGTCACCGCGGGCCGGGGGTCACCGAGCCGGGACCGGGGACCGGGGGGCCGGGGTCCCGCACCCACCTCCTTCTTGACGGTGCGCAGCAGCCGCTGCCGGGTCTCCGCCTCTGTGGGGAGAAGGGGGAGAGGCCCGTTAGTGCGGCCCGGGCCCGGCCCCGCCGCCCGCGCCCCCGGCCCGCCGCCCGCCCTACCCGCCGGGGCCGCCGCCATGGCCGCGCTCCTCCGCTCCGCAGCGCCGGCAGACTGGCGGCGGGGCCGCTCCGCGGGGCCGGGCCGGGCCGGGCCGAGCGGGCCGCACCGCCCAGCCGCGCCCGCCGGGGTGGGGCCGCCGCCGCCGCCGCCAATCCGCGCTCGGCGACGGGCGACGGGCACCCCGGCAACGGGCGGCCCTCGGGGGGCGGCCCTCAAGGGGGGCCCCGGGCCTCAAGGGGGGCCGCAAGCGGGCCCCGGCCCCTCGGTGAGGGCACCCCGACTAGGCCCGGCCCCTCGGCGGGGCCGCAACCGCCGCCCCGGCTCCCAGGGGCTCGCCGCCGCCAGGCACCCCCAGCTGGGGGCACCCCCAGCCCGCGGCCGAGGTGCCCCCAGGTGCCCGGGGATGGCGACCCGCGGGGCCGGGTGACACGGGGACGGGGCGCAGGCCGCAGCCGGGGCGAGGCCTCGGTGCGTCCCCTCGCACGGGGTGCTTTGGGGTGGGCGCAGCCGGCGGTGTCCGGCTCGGTGCGGGGGTTTGGGAGCTCTGGGAGTTGCAGGGAGGTGCGAAGCGACCACGTCCTGGCAGCCGTGCGCCATCCAGGCACGCTCCTGTGGGCCCTGCCGCACTGGGAAGGCGATAATGAGCTGGGAAGACCTATTCCCAGGAGACCCGAGATGGCTCCTGTCAAAATCACAGCCCCTTCAGAGAAAGCCCTGCCTAGCAGCTCCCATTAACGTATCTTCCGTTTTTCTCTTTCCTCGTTTGCTGTTCCAGGACATTTCCATAGAAACAGCATCCCGGCTCCTTCGCAGTCCAGTTTCCAATAACTACAAACCGCATTAGCGCGAGGGCAGCGGCACCCGGCCGCGCTGCACGCCGGCACGCAGCCGCCGGCCGCCGATGCAGCCCCGGCTGGCCCTCGCTGCCATCGCTTGGGAAGGGACTCAATCCCCGCACAGGGAGCAGGGAAGGTCCCAGCCTGTTACAAATTCCCACCTCCACCAGCGCCCCGGTGACCCGCCAGCCCCGCGGCCCTGGGCACTGCTCCTCCGCCGCACTGGGAGCTGGGCTCTGTCCTCTGCATCGGAGCAGCTGCCTTTCGCTCTGTGCCGGTGCTCGGTCGCCCTGAAGATGGCAGGAACCATCCGTCCCGATGGATCCCCTCTGCCGCCCGGGCTGGGCATTCATCTGCCAGGAGAACAGGAGGGAGCTCGGGACTCGGCATTAATCAGAATTCAGTCCCTTCTGTACTTTACCGCTGGCACAGGGGCCAGGAGGATACCTGTGCCATATCCGTGGTGGAGAAAACCTATTTCCTTGTATGTTATTTGCTTTTTGCTGTTTATTTGCTTGCTAAATACCCTGTTAACAGAGGTGGTGGCAGCGCAAATGTGACTGAACCGTAGCAACAAGGCCAGCTTGCTTGGGGGTATGTGATTGCTGATCCAGATGGATCCCAGAAAGATTCTGGGGTCCATGGGAATCCAGCCCAGGCAGCTCCGGGTGCAGCTGCTGGGGGTCACAACTCCCGTCTGCAGTCGCTGGGTGTTGACTCAGCCCTCGCGATGCCGATCTCAGCCTGGGGACTCACCCCTGGCCTCAGGCTGGGTCCCCCGCCAGTGGCAGAGGACTTGGCGTGCCACATCGCAGGTCTCATGCCTGGTTTGTACGGCTGCGGCCCTGCGCCCCACAACCGCCAGCTGCGGACCCCCGAGGCAGCGAGCCCGGCTGCCCGGTCTCACCGGGTGGCACCACTGCATCTCTTCTGCCCTGCAGCCTGTGTCGGGGGTCTGTCCGTGGAGAGCCCTGCGGATGGGGTCCCCTTCCTCCAAAAGGAGGAAGAAGGAGGGAGGGTGCTAAGAGGCAGGAGCCCGGGGCTTTTCACATCTGACCTGAGGCCCGCGCAGCCGGCCAGGAGCTGGGCTCGGGCTCTGCTCGCAGTCAGCCCACACACTCATACCGAGCTCTGCTGCTCTGCAACCCCGCCTGCCATTTATTGATGACCGCGAGTCCTACAGTCTTGAACAGGCAATTAAGACAGGCTAATAAACAATCATAATGAAGGCATCGTGGCCTCATAAAACACCATGTAGGAGCGCCATCAGATATCAACAGTGCATCAAATTACTAAGGGCAGAGCCAGCCTCCTCGCTCCCCTGACCCTGAGTTGTCGCGGGGACAGCGTGGAGCCGTGGCTCTGCGTACATGCAGATGCTGACACGGAAAAGGTGCCGGGTTCCCAGGGAGCCAGGGCGCAGCACGGACACGTCATGCACAGCTCCTTGCACAGCTCTGGTCTCTGTAAAGCTGCTCCAGCCCTGCCTGACTTAAACCAGCAGCATCGGCCAGCCAGGAGAGCCTGGGCTGCCTGGCAAAACTTTGAACTTGGCCTCGGACAGGCAGGCGAGTTTCTCCTGCCTGTTTCTCACTTTTGCTGTTGCAAAAATGCTGTTGGAGGCATTGACCTGCCTCTTGACTTGCAGAAGAAGGGGGACAGCAGGAATTGTTCAGTTTAGCACCTGAATCAGAAAAACAAGTCTGTCCAAGCTGAGCCAAAACAACTCCTTTAGGACCTTTCCCAACAAATGAACCAACCCCACTTATTTTAAGGGCCAAGATGAGCCCAAGCAACTTTTACAGCACCCAGAACAGGGGCGATGCCGAGGGCACCCTCACTCCGGGGCTCTGCCGAGCTCGAGGGAGCGATGACCACCTGGTGAGCTTGACTGAACTGCACTGCGCTGGCAGAGGAAAGCCCAGAGGAGCAAGAAGATCATTGTGATTTCTGTTAACGAACCGTGCTGGTTTGGTACAATCTTCGGTCCTGTCAATCTCTCTGCAATACTCCAGGCTAACCAACATGGGGTGGGCAGCGTCCACACACTGAATGAACCCAGAGAGGTTCAGGTGGTCGGTGGTGCCAGCACTTCTGTGGGACCACGTACCAAGTAAGGCAACGCTTAGGCCATTTCAGAGGGACAAAAAGTGATTTTCCTGGCTTCTTTCTCCCCAGGAACACCGGTGCTGTACAGGGGGTGGGAGCTCTTACTAATTTATTGCCTTCCTTTGGGAGAAATTCACTGCAACAAGCACAGGGACAAGCTCTCCATAAGCCTTGCTGGTTCTTTTTCCTTGGAAAATTCTGCTTCTCCCTGGATTAAAGATGGGTGGAAGATGACTGGCCCCTGTTTCTGAAGTCTGGAGAGCTTAAATGAGAGCAGTTGATCTATACTTAATGTGATTAAGTTACATCTCTGAGTATCACGCTAATTAAATTAAACTTCCCACTGCTGCCTCTGCGGCTTAAACAGGATAGTTGTTTTAAGACCACAATTCACTTTTCTGCATTTCATTGCATGGATGAGCAGGTAGGATAGAAGCAATCTGCTAATTAAATAATCGTACTGTTTAGAAACAACTTCTAACTCAATGGAAATTCAAATTTAAATCTGATTTGAGCTAGATTTAAACTCTATATTTTAAATCTAAACTGATTTGTAATTTGTGCTTTGAGTAAAGAAAACAACAGGAAAAAGCAAAACTAAACTGATGAAGGGAGCACACAGAGTACATCTGACCGCGATGTTGCAGGAATTTAGACAACATGACAGCTTTCAGAGCATGAGCTGCAGTAAAGAAAAGGCAGAGCCCCCCGTCGTAGCTGCCTGCCGGCTGCCCCTTCCTCACCGCGGGCCAAAGCGAACGCTCGGATCCAGCACCCCTGACTTCAGCTGTGTATTATTTCAAATGCTACGTAGTCTCCATAGCCTCCTCTCTGAAGTGCTTCTAATTGAATGTCAGATGATGGACAGAAATATTTGGCTACAATTGGCAAAATAGCAGCATTTTACCCAGAAAACTCCCCCATCTGGTGTGTGACTGATGAGCACACTGTGTGGTACAGCTGATGGGCCAGGCTGGAGCAACACACACAGCCCCTTACACAGGGGCTGGAAAACTGTGACCAGAATAAACAAAACTCTGGGGAAAACTCGTCTCTCCAGCACGTCACAGAGCCAGGATCCTGCTGGGAGCTTGGCACTCGCAGGGCCCCAAAACACCGGGGCTGTCTGGGGAGCACAACTCCTCACAATGAAAACCCTCTCCCGAGACACCTCTCCCTCTGCCCTCCTCCCGTCTCCAGCAGCCCTGAGAACCTGCAATGGTTTTTCTGGCTTGAAGCTTCTAAAAAAAAATTGAGATTTCAAAGCTCTCTCCTCATTGACTTGACAGCAGCAGCCTGGACCCATTGCCGGAGAAGAGGCAGCCGCATTAGTGGGTCGGTGCAGAGAGGCAGCGAGCAGCGGCACGGGTGGGCGATCGGGCACTCAAGGAGAAGGTGGGAGCTGGGGGAGCGGGATGGGAGCGCTGGGTGCATTCACAGCTCATTCACCCGCAAGGACCTGGGGGGATCTGTCAGGGATGGAGGCTGCTGGAACGGCAGCATCGGCATCGAACCGACGGCACGGCACATCGGCTCGGCTGGAGCGGAGCAGCGTCAGTGTGCTGGGAAACTGATGCTGGTCTGTGCCTCGGCGTAGGGAGCTTTTAGACAGCAACCTGCAGGCTGCACATCCCTGTGTTGCAAAACCACTGTGCATCTCTGTTGTGGGAATAGCTGTAGCCGTGCCTGGCTAGTGCCGTTCCTGCACACTCAGCTCTGCCCAAGGTGCAAGTACAAAGCCCACCTCGGGCCTCTCATCACGTACAATTTAAAAGATCAATGTGGAGAAAACAGGCTCTTCAGGAGAGCAAGTAGCTTAGTTTTAAAAAGATGCCAGTGTTTGAACAGCTGCTGCTTCACACTCGGGAAGTGGCCTCAGCCCTGCGCCCTGCGCTGAGGGATGCTGTGGGGGGACCTGCTCCCCGCAGACGGCCGCAGACCGCCACTCACACCCCCCCGCCGGCACAGCCAGCTCCTCTCGTTGGGGCCAGAGTGACTCTGTACCCATCTGCTGAGCTCTCCTGAGCAGTGAGCAGGACCTGGGTGCAGGAGGGTCTCCGCACTCGGCACAACCGAGCCATTGCATGTAAACTACCCAGAGAAAAGAAGGGCCAGCTACAGCGAAAGAGCTATTATTTTTTTTACAGTTGCTATGGCACCAGCTGTCTCTGTTCTGCCATTTATGCCCTTAAAATGGTCCTCAGTCAGGGGGGATTAAACCTTGCTTCCCCCAGCACGCTCCTCCGACAGATCACGCCGGCAGCGGGGATTTCTCACCTTCATCCCTAAGCAAGGGAAGACTCAAAGCCCTCATGGCTGCAGCCCCTCTGCCAGCCCCCCGCAGCACCAGCAGCTGAGTACAGCCTTGCCTTTAACTCCCAACGGCCGTGCCCGCACCTGTAATGCAAGGACCGCAACTGAAATTCACGGCTTTGCAAAGTCCCAGGAGTGACACAAATCCCACATAAACCCGCAGGAGATTAATTGTCCCTCACCTGTGTGCTCAGCCTCGGCTCAGGGGAGAGCCGCACCGGCAAAGCCACGGGGCCACGTGCACACAGGCTCACGGAGCGGGGGCTCTGCCTGGCCGCAGCGGGACCCCCCCAACCTCCGCTCACTCCCCACCCAGCGCAGGCACCAGCGTGTGGGATCACCCTGACACCCTCCAACGAAACCCCTTCGCTCGGAGAAAAGCACATCCAGAGAGCTGTTAGCAGTCACTCCTCGAAAACGCACAAGGAGAAAATTGTTGCATTTTCAAATGAGAGGTGTTAAAAGGAACAATAATTTCTCATTCCACAAGCAGAGAGGGAGAAGCCGTGCGGAGCGCAGCCAGCCCTGCGCGGGGACCGAGAGCAGGCGGGTGGCAGGAGCGGATCCACCACCCATCACTGCCCGCTGGGAGGGGGCAGCTCGGGGCTGGGCACCCCAGTTTGGCCATCCACGGCTGGGGTCCCCACTCCGGGTCAGGGAACACCTGGGGGCACCCGGTGAGGTGTTGGGGCAGCCAAATGCAGGGGGGCAAGGAGGGGTAGCTGGCTAAGACAAAAAGAAATCCCATTCTGAGGACTCTTGTGCTCACGTTGTGCAGGCGAGGAGCCTGCCCCAGCGGGACTGTGCCACCGCAGCCTGGACTAAACCCCCCAAAGCACAGCCTGTCCTGCCCTCCTCGCTGCAGCCACCCAGAGCACCAGGAGGGCCACCCAGGGACCAGCATCAGCCCCCCGGGCTGCTTCAGTCCGACAGCCCTGGCAGCCAGTGCCAGACACACCAAAAAAAAAAAAAAGGTGTTCTTAACTGGACGTTTCCAATGGGTCTCCATGCATGTGCCTGAAGGATTAACAGTGTCCAGAGGTTTCCAGTGCCGGGCAGACGCCGGGTGGCTGGCGTCACGTTGTCACAGCAACCCGCTAACCCTAAGAACCGCAGTTCCCGGTTTGATCTCTTCTGTAGTTTCTTTTAATTACAGATAAGGGTGCCTGGAAAAGCCGGTGCTGCAGCACCCTGGGGCTCTGGGAGCACCCGGTGGCCCAGGGCGAGGGCTCGCTTGGCACCAGCCCCTGTGTTGCAGCCAGGGGTGAGATGCAGGGACCTGCCCGGGCTGTAAGCCTCCACAAGCACATTTCATTTGCAATAAAATTTGCTGTTAACCTGTCAAACTGAAGAGAGCAATGGCTTTCGGTACACTGCCATCCCCTCCCTGATTGCATCTGAGCTGCAGAAGTTATTTCACTTTCATACGGCAACTCACGCCCCTGGGCTACAGAAAGACCCATCAAGTCCATGAGGACAGACGGGGCGATGCGGGACGGCTCAAACCAGGCAGCTCTGCATGAGCGGTGCTGGCTCCCGGCAGCACACAGAGATGCCCCCAGCCCGCAAGGGTCCGGTGGGCCCATGGCGAGCACCAGCTGAGTTCATGCCCTGCACTTGCCTCCCAGCTGGGAGGGCATTCCCAGGCCCCACTCGCTCCACAGAGTTTCCCCTGCAAGAATGAGCGGTCGTCTCCTTTGGTGGGTCCGGTGTCATCATTCGCAGAGCGGTAATTGCAAAATACACCAAGAAGAAAGAGATAACTATTTGTCAGGAGGAAGGAGCACCACCTCTGTGTGCAAATACAGCTCCGTTTCACCAACCCCACCCCAGCCCCAAAATGCACCCGCCCGGGCGCAGACCCAGGGAGCAGAGGGGACAGAAACCCGGGCGGTGAGGCTGGTCCCCGCGCCTCAGCCCTGCGCTCGGAAAACTGCTCTCCCCCCTCCTGCCTTTGATCAGAGGATGGGTTTCTCCGCCGGCTGCTCTCGGTGCTGTGGGTTTCCAGCGGGAGGTGGGGAAGCGCAGTCAGCCTGACCCTCCCCTCCTCGGATCTGTCATCAGCAACAGCAAAATCCTTCCCGTCCTCAAGTTACTCAGCCTGAATCCTGCAGGATTTGCCAGGGCGGCAGGATGGCAGAGCAGCCCTGCCTGGCGCCTGCTGCCAGCCCTCCCCGGCGGGGCACGGCCCCTCACCCAGGTCCCACGGCCGGCCCCGCACCCCCGGGACCCCAAACCCACCCCAGGGACAAGTGGAGCAAAAAAATGGATTTCCTCCTCTCGGTCGTCGGATTCGCTGTCGATCTGGGCAACGTCTGGCGGTTCCCTTACATCTGCTACCAAAACGGAGGGGGTAAGGACACCGCTAGGATTATTTAAGTCTTCTTTTGGAGAAAAGAAATCTGTTTTTCATCTTTCCAATGCTGAAAAACTCGCTGTTTCTTTTCTTTCTTTGTCTCTAGCTGATCCTCTCTGGAGAGGGCGGTTTAGAGACCAACCCAACTTCTCCTGATATCTGTCTCTTTTCTGTTTTGTGTCTTTCTTCATTCAAAATCCCCTTCCATTCACTCCTTCCCCGGCGTCATTCACTCCTTCTGCAGCATGGTTAGAGGTGCGTTAGCAGCTCTCGGATCAGAAAGAGAAAACTAGCGTGGTCCAAACTGCATAAAAGGATTAAGAATCTGCAAATTTGGGGTGGGAGGTTCGTACCCTTTATGATCTTGTGACTTTGTGAAAGCAACCCTTTCTGATGGCTTGTGTTTTAAAATAATCCTCGCAAGCACCCCAGCCGCCTGCCGCAGATCCCTGGGACATGCAGCCCTGCACCGCACAGGGCTCCGGGTGTTCCCTCCTATGAGTGATCAACAGAAAGTTAAGATACAAAAGCTCCATGAAGGAAAAAACCCTTGAGTAAATGACATCTAAATAAATTGCTTTAAATAGAGCAGGGTAGAAAACCCCCTTGCATGGAAATTAAAAATGAGGAATGAAAATTTTGTGCTGTTTGCAAAAGCACAGTGGATTTAATTGCCAAAGTCGGCATTCGCGTAACATCCTCTACTGCTTGGGAAAATTAGAAGGAGATAATTAGTACCATACTCAAGGCTAAAAAGTGGATCCCAGGTGCCCACACTGAAGCACAGTTATTTGTGATTTACTCCTGTGGAACCAGGAGCAAACTTTAGCCACTCTTCATTGCCGTGGTTCAGGCAGACGCTTTCCTCGCGCTCCCCACGCACGCAGGAGGGTGAGGAGTTCAAAGAACAGCTCTTGAAAAGGACAGCCGTGGTCCGCGCAGAGCCGTGGTGGGCTCACCCGTCGGCTGGAGCTGTTCCTAGAAGAGAAACCCTTGAGGGCTCCTAACAGGAACAGGGCACCTCTGGGCCAGCAGCCCTGCAAAGAGGGGGGCTGAGGGAGGGGGCTGGGGATGCCGCACCGCACGCCTCCCCCAGCCCAGGGAGGGCTCTCACAGAGAGGAGCCGTGGGGATTAAATTAACTAATCCCAGCAGGGCTATTTTGACGAACGTGGTGAGCAGCTCCAGTTCCAAAACCTCCATGGGGTACAAGTGTAGCCCTGGTACAGATGACATTGTTATGAATAATGCAGATTGCAGCGTTAATTATTTGTGTCTTGGGGTGACAGTGCATATTCAGTGGGATTTTCTCCAAAACTCTTCTAGACCTGAGGGGTGCTCGGTGTCCCATCCCCTGTGCCCTGATGGTTTCTATTGCTCTTTGTACCGTCCCGGCCAAGCGATCCCTCCCTGGCGAAGCTGTGATGCCAGCAGGGACCAACGCAGCAGCCCGGGAAGCTGGGGTACCGAGCAGGGTCCTCGCATCCATCAGCCCCTCTGAACAGCTAATTTGCAAAGCATCTTACAAACACACATCCAGACCCCTCGTGCATGCTGCTCCGTGACACATCCCTGTAGTGTGGGGAGGGGTGGCAGCGGCACGGCAGTTCTGCCTGCGCTCGCCGGCCAGTGCGGGGCCGCGGTGGTCACCACCGCTCTGCTCCTCGCCCTGCAGGAGCCTTTCTCATCCCGTACACGCTGATGGCTGTTTTCGGAGGGGTGCCTCTCTTCTACATGGAGCTGGCCCTGGGGCAGTTCCACAGGACGGGCGCCATCCCCATCTGGAAGCACATCTGCCCCATCTTTAAAGGTAAGAGACCCCCAGTCCCAGGTCACTGCCGCGCACTTGGGGCCACACAGTGTTGGTGAGTGGGGCCGCGCAGGAGGTGCAGGTCCCCGCAGCCGCGTCCCGGGGGACAGCGAGAGGGGTGGACTGGTACGGGCTGCTGAGTCTGTCCCCCTCTTTCCCCAGGCATCGGCTTTGCCATTTGCATCATTGGCCTGTATGTCTCCTTCTACTACAACACCATCATTGCCTGGGCTCTCTACTACTTCTACTCATCCTTCTCGGGCACCCTGCCCTGGGCGAGCTGCGACAACCCCTGGAACACACCTGACTGCACCAACTACTTCGGGAAGAGCAATGTGACCTGGACCAACTTCTCCAGGTCCCCCGCCGAAGAGTTTTATACGTAAGTGCACGTAAGCAGACGATGTGTTTGAGCTGGGGAGCATCCCTACAGAGGCACTTGGGTCTGCTGCGCAGGGAGCAGGACCAGGGTGCCTGGGAGCAGGTATGCTACTGCCCATGGCCGTCACCTGGGGATGCTCTTGGGGAGCTCATGGCCACCATGCCCTGTGCTCCAGGGGAGAGGTGAGCGTGGGACTGCCTGCCCAGGGCTGAGCCTGCTCCCCAGCTGCCTGCAAGGGCAGAGCCAGCAGCACCGCGCTGGCCTGAGACACCCTCCCGGGCCACGGGGGTCCCTGCCCGCAGGAGGAAGGTCCTGGAGATCCAGAAGTCCGGGGGTCTGTACGATGTTGGGGGGATTCACTGGCAGCTGCTCCTCTGCCTCTTCCTCATCTTCACCATTGTCTACTTCAGCCTGTGGAAAGGGGTGAAAACCTCGGGGAAGGTAAGAAAGAGGGCTCTGGTGCCAGCCCCTGCCTGGGTGCAGACGTGCAGCATGCAGCATCCCCTGCATGGCCAGGGCTGGGCAGGAGGGACCAAGCCCTGGTGGAGTCTTCCAGCTTGCATGGCTGCTTAAACACGGGATATTGCCTCCTCCCCACACCCCTACCCCTTGGCGACCCCAGGCAGCTGTGAGCGAGCCGGCCCTGCCTGACGCAGGTGGATTGGGTGCTTGGGGGAAGCTCTGCCACTGCCAGGGGCTGATGGCTGCCTCTCTCCAGGTGGTGTGGGTGACGGCCACGCTGCCCTACATTGTCCTCCTCGTCCTGCTGATCCGGGGGGCCACCCTGCCCGGCGCCTGGAGAGGGGTCATCTTCTACCTGCGCCCGGACTGGGGCAAGCTCCTGAGCACCGCAGTGAGTGTGCGGTGGGACGCGGTGCCCCGGCTCTGGCTGCCCCCCACCCCGGGGATGGCAGCACCCAGACCCCCTCCCCGGGACACACACCCACCCCTGCTCACCGGTCTGGCCCCACTGTTAGAGCCTCAGGGCGATGGGGCCCTTGTTCCTACAGAAACAAGACGCCCTGGACAGGCTCTTGGAAATGTAAATCTATAATTGAATCACCCATCTCATTGCCGCTGGGTTTTGTTTGTGCCATGTTCTCACCCTGGCCTGACAATAGGCTTCCTGTGGGTAATTACCAGGCAGCACTTGAGAATTCTCATTAAAGGTAATCAGGGCCATGCTGCTGGGGCTGAACCTGCCTGGGGAAGGAGTGGGCTCAGTGGTCTTGGGGCTCCCCTCGACTTTGTCCCCGCTCCAGGCATGGGGGAGCGCAGATGCCATTGCTTAATTCTGCTGCTGCAGGACCCCAGGGTGGAGATGAGCTCCCTCCGTGCCGTGGCAGCTCCCCTGCTCCCAGGACGCCTTTTGGGGGGGACGGGGCAGGGGAAGGACCCACAGGCAAGAAAGGAGGTTTGGCAGCATGTACCAACAAGGACCCCATCCCTATGCCGTGGGGTGGGCATGCCGTGGGGTGGGCATGCCATGGGGCACCTCTCAGCCCCATCCTAGCCCCAGGGACCCCCTGCCTATTCTCCAGCCTGCCTGTTGCTTCTCCTGCCAGGTTTGGGTTGATGCTGCTGCGCAGATTTTCTTCTCCTTGGGCCCTGGATTCGGTGTCCTTCTTGCTCTCGCCAGTTACAACCATTTCCACAACAACTGCTATCGGTGAGCTCCCGCAGCCGTGGGTCCCTGTGGGCACGGGGGCTGCACCCTGCGGGCATGGGGGCTGCAGTGGAGCCGCATCCCGACAGCTCCTGCACCCCGCGGCCACGGGCCAAGCATCTTTCCCCATTTTACTGATGGTTTTGGTATGCGGGGCTGGGAGAGGGAACCGGTGGGGGTGCAGGCAACCGGGGCAGCTGAGCCGGGGTGAGAGCTGCGCTGGAGGGAGGTTTTTGCCGCAGGACACGTCTGCCTGCTTTCTGCTTTCCAGGGACGCACTTGTCACCAGTGCGGTGAACTGCCTCACCAGCTTCCTCTCAGGCTTCGTCATCTTCACTGTGCTGGGCTACATGGCTGAGATGAGGGACGTGGAGGTGGAGGATGTCGCGAGAGATAAAGGTTTGCCTCCCTCCAGCGCGACTGCCCCATCCTGGCCCCACGGTCCCCAGTGCCCCAGGGCTCTGTGTGCCTGTCACTCTGGCTTTGGGGCATCTTCCCCAAGTGCATTCCTGCTGGCACCCAGGGCTGTGCCAGAGCAGCCGGGGAACAGCAAACCAAACCAGTGTCCCCTCCTAGGGCCGAGCCTCCTTTTTATCACCTACCCTGAAGCAATCGCCAACATGGTGGGATCCACCTTCTTTGCCATCATATTCTTCCTGATGATGATAACGCTGGGGCTGGACAGCACGGTAGGCACCTCCATGGAGCGTGACAGCAGAGCCGTGCAGCCTGGGGCCGTGTCCCCAGCGGGGACTGGGGATGGCTGTGTCCCATGGCTAATAGTGGGGTGACAAGGGGAGCTATGGCCTCGGGAAGGAGGGCTGCCTGCCTGAGCCCTCCAAGCATGGCCAGCGCGGGGATGGAGGGAGGGGACAGGACAGGACAGGACGGGACAGGACGGGACGGGACGGGATAGGATGGGACATCCCCCCTCTGCTCACAGGCAGAGGGGGCCGTGGGGGGAGCAGATTTTCTCAGGGAGCGGGACTGTCCCCATGTCTCATTTCTCCACCCCACGCGGGCATTTCCTTTGCAGTTTGGGGGCTTGGAGGCTGTGATCACAGCCGTGATGGACGAGTACCCCCAGGTCCTGGCCGGGCGACGGGAGCTCTTCGTCCTTGGCCTCATCACAGTCTGTTTCCTGGGCTCCCTGGGCACCCTCACCTACGTGAGTACCACTGGGCACTGCTCTGCTCCCGTCCCCGCCACACACCCACTTGTTTCTCCAGCAACCCCTAGTGCGGGACTTTGCCAAAGACCTGCTCCACATCCCCACGGGGTCTGCAGCCGCCCTCCCCTCCCTTGTGCTGTTCCAGGGGGGAGCCTACGTGGTGAAGCTGCTGGAGGAGTTCGGTGCTGGCTGCTCAATCCTGGCAGTGGTGCTACTGGAAACAATAGCTGTCTCCTGGTTTTACGGTAAGAAACTGCCTCTGCTATGAAAAACATCCTGCAGGCACCTACATGGGCATTTAACCTTATGCATGTGAGTAAATGCGGGGGGATTTGGGGGCAGAAGCACGTCTGTGACTCCTGGCGAGGCTGGGATGGGGCAGAGAGGGAGCCGTGTCCGCGTCCCTGTACCCACGCCCTCCGCGGGTCTCCGGGGCCGTGACGGCTCTCTCCTCTGGCAGGGATACAGAGGTTCTCCCATGACGTGAAAGCCATGCTGGGCTTCACCCCGGGGATGTTCTGGAAGGTGTGTTGGGTCGCCGTCAGCCCTGCCTTGTTAGCGGTGAGTATCTACGGCCCGAATTAAAGACCAGGTTGTCAACCCCCCTCTGAATGCCCCGCAGGGGAGCTGCTCTTCCCCTTGCCGGCTGCTGCTGCTGCCCACTCCCCAGGCACCTGCGCGGCTGATTACTCCCCTCTCACTTGCGCGGGGTGAACAAGCTGCCGGGAGGGTGGACGGGGGTCCCAGCTGGGGCTGTAGGACATCGTGTCAGCCCTCCCTGCTGGCTCCCCATGCTACCGCTCTGGCCACGGGCAACAACAAGCTGCCCGCAGCCCCTGGGACAGGGGGTTTCACCATGAAAGAGAGCTGGAAGTGAGTTTTCCAGCCTCTTCTGCAGCTCCAGGGAAAAGCTGGGTGCTTACACAGGCACAAGTGCAGCCTGGTTTTGTCCTCCTGGCCCGCAGTGTCCCACGCTCACGCTGGCACGGCCAGCCGCGGCTGTGTCTCTGATGGCACTGCGGCGCTGTGCGCCGGGCCGGATCCGTCCCCTTTGAAATGCCAGCTCCCCCGGCACTTCAAAGGCTGCCGTCTGCGAGAGGCAGAGGGGTCTAATCTCACCAGATCTGCAGGAGAAGAGGCCTTGTGAGGATTAATTACAGCTCTAAGCGCTTTGCCCAGGTTATTAAGAGAGAAGTATTATAATCAAAGCAGACAGCAAATGATTTCTTTTCAGCACAGGGACGTGCAGCCTTCGCAGGCCACCATCTCTGTGGGGCTTGTTAGACGAAGACCTCCCAGCCCACACCTAGCGAGGGGTGGCAGTCTGGGAAATGTCACTGCAACGTCCCCGCTGGCCTTTCACAGTTAGGAAAGCAGCGGTGGCAGCGGGACATGGATGTTGTTAACCTATGGGATGAGCCGGCGTCAGTGCCGGGGCTGGGGAGGTGTCGCAGCTGATCTCTCCATGGGGAGCCAACGGGGCTGGTCTGCCGGGGATGCCCGGCCGTCAGGAAAGAGCTTTCCTGGCCGCCCATGTCGTGTGCACATGGGTTTTGTGGGCTGTACAGCCCTGCTCCTGCCCTGTGCCTGCTTGTGACCAGCAGCGAGGCATGCCCTGCCGCGGTCCGGCCCCATGAGCATCCTCCCCTAATGGGCTCCGCTCCGTTTGTTACAGTTCATAGTCATCAGCTCCCTCCTGGACCAGCCACCTCTGACGCTCTTCGACTACCAGTACCCCGAGTGGAGCATCTCGGTGGGGTACGTCATAGGAGCATCATCCTTCATCTGCATCCCCTTCTACATGGTGTACAAGCTCGTCTGGACACCGGGGTCTCTCAAGCAGGTCAGGAGTGGGGTGGGCGATCCTGCGGCCCCTGCGCGGGCTGGGGGCGGGCAGGGACCCTCGCTCGGGTCAGCGCGAGAGCAGGGCTGGGGAGCTGGGCAGACGGCTGACATCTCCTTAGCGTCTTTGTTTGCATGGCAATTAAATCAGGCCTGGAGAGCTGCTTGGAAAAGGGCTCAGAGGAGCGTGGCTCAATGGCCTGATCATTTTAAGTCATATTTCTGAAGCTGTGATTTTGGCTGGGCCAGGAGGCAGCGGGGCTACATCAGCATGGCCCTGGAGGCAGGAGACCGTCCCCAGCTGTCACCCCTCCTCTTGGCCCATTTTTGGGATGCCTCCTGCCCGCTGTGGTCTGCTGCAGGCTGGCACAGCCCCGGCCCTGCAGTGAGCGAGATCCCGGTGGGGACGGCTTCGGCACACCAGGGCAGGCAGCCCTGCTCGTGGCACCAGGCCCTGGTGCAGGAAGGAAACCCATTGCCTTTTTTCTCTGCCTGCTCACACCCTCCAGCGCCTCGCCATCTGCATTCGGCCAGAGAAAACAACACGAGACCCCCAAGCAGAGGCGGTGCGCATGTCGCCTGTCCTGTAGCCTGGCGGCACGTCCAGGGGACGCAGAGACTGCTTCGGCTTCCTGCTCCTGCCCCGACGAAGCAACGGGGCAGGCAGAAGAGAAGCTGCCATCACCTTCCTCACAGCGACCTGCCCCTCGCGTCTCCCCCGGCGGCTGCACGTGCTGGCGGCAGCTCCCTGGCTGCCGGCTCTGGTCGCATCTGAGCATCTCGGCGGAAGCGGCGCTGCCAGCATGTGCTGGCAGCCCGGAGGCCGTCCTCGCTGCGGGCAGGGAAACCTCTGATCCACAGCAGGGAGAACGGGACCCGCTGCAGGAACCCAAGGGCCAAATTCCTCTGGTTTGGAGGTGAACCCAACTCCCCGTGAAGACGGAGGCGCGGCCGCGAGTGCTGCAGCAGAGGGATTGCTGACGGTACCAGCCATGAACACGCCTTGCTTAGAGACGCTCGCGACCTTGCTGTGCAAACCTGCTTGGCGCGAGCAGTGCATGCCTTTAGCCGTGCCGTGAGTGATGTGGAAAATAAAGCTGATATCAATTTTTAGGAGATCAGAGGAGGGAGGGGGGCCGGAGCTGACCATGCTGTGTGCACGAAGCACCGTGGTGCGGCTGAGAGCACAGGGCTGGGCTGGGGGAGGCGGGGGGGCTGCCGCTACCCTGACACACAAATACCTTGCTCTGTTGCAAAGAGCAAAAGTCTGGTAGAGAAATTGTGTGGCCCCTCGGGTCGCTCCCGGGAAGACGCTGCTGCCGCCAGGCCCCCTCAAGCCAGGACAGCAGGTCAGTCCCTCCTGCTGCCCCGTCCCGGCTCTGCCCCCGCGATCGTAGAATCACAGAATCGTTTCGGTTAAGACCATCAAGTCCAACTGTTAATGGCTATTCTCACGTGTATTTTCTATGAAGACAAAGCATGCGGCAGCTCTGCTGAGCCAGGAGGATTGGCTGCGAGAGAAGTGGCGGCCTCCAGCATTTGAAGAAGAAAAAACCTTAATATATCTCGTTTTAAAAACAAATATTGGGGTCAGGGTGAAGCAGCCCTGGTGCTGGTGTGAACCAGCCACCTGCCGTCTGTCGCGGCTTCCCAATAATGTCACATCGCTTCCAATGCAGTCTCACCATCTCTCAGCAGTTATTGGGCCCATTAAACACATTCTGGCACCCACGTTCACCACGACGAAGGCAAAGCAGCAGCTCCCTGCCGCCGTCTCAGCCCTGTGCTGGTGCTGCAGTGAACCCTCCCCGTCCCCTCCCGCAGCTCCTGCTCCCCTTCGGGGTGGTGCGGAATGGAACAGGGGAGCACAGCCGAGAGCTGGGGGGGGGGACGTGGTGCTGGGGGGGCACAGGGTTGGGGGACACACAGGGGGCTGGGGGGGACACGGGGCTGGGGGGGACACACACGGCTGAGGGGCACATGGGGCTGGGGGGGACACAGAGGGCTGGGGGGGACACACGGGGCTGGGGGGGACACACAGGGCTGGGGCATGTACATGGGGCTGGGGGAGCACAGCTGAGAGCTGGGGGATGCACATGGCGCTGGGGGAGCGCACGGGGCTGGGGGACACACGGGGTTGAGGGATGCACATAGGGCTGGGGGACACACGGGGCTGGAGGGGACACGGGGCTGGGGGGGTCACGGAGCTCAAGGATGCACACGGGTCTGGGGGAGCACAGCTGAGAGCTGGGGGAGCACACGGGGCTGGGGTGGGGGGACACGGGGGTGCAGGGACGCCCGGGACGGGGACCCGGGTCTCCGCCGCGGATGGAGCGACCCGGCGGGGAGCGCGCAGCTCGGCCCCGCTGCCCCGGCCCCCGCAGGCCGGTGCCGGCGCCGGTCCCGGCGCGGCGGGCGGGCCCGGGGCGGGGCGGCAGGAAGAGGAAGGGCCGGGCCGGGCGCACAAAGGCCGGGGCCGGGCGGGAGCGGGATGGCGCTGGCGGCGGTGCGGGGCTGGGCGCTGGCGGCGCTGGCCCTGCTGGCCCCGGGCCCGGCGGAGCGCAGCCGGCCCTACGCCGTGCTGCAGAAGCAGAACCTGGGTAAGGAGCGGCCGGGCGGGCGGGTTGCAAATCCGGCAGCGCTTGGGCGCCTTTCTGCTTGGTTTTCTTTTTATTTTTTTTTTTGTTGTTGTTGTTTTTGAAGCTAATTTGGGGGAAATGCCTCGGGGAGGGCATTCGGATCCTAACCTGTCGCGCTCCCTCCTCCCGCAGTGCTGCTGGGCAGCATCCTCAGCGCCCTGCTGCTCACCATCATCCTCATGGCCGTCTGCGTCTACAAGCCGGTCCGGCGGCGGTAGCGGAGCGGGGCCCGCCCGGGGCCCCCGCCCGGCCCCCGGCCCTGCCGCCGGCTCCCCTGCCAGCGACGGGGATGGCTGATGTCCTGTGCACGCACAGCATCGCGTGGCTCCATCGCGATGACGCTTGCGACGACAGCGTGGCCGGGTGCTGAAAATCACACCCCAGCCCTCAGCAAACTGACTCCTCCCGGGAGCGCTTCGGCAGCAAACCCGCTCGGGTTTGAGCGAGGTCTGTAGCAACGCACCTTCCTCCCCAAACGCAGCGTTTCAGCGAGGCTGAGCCGACACCGTGTGCTCGAGAGCATCCCCGGCGCGCGTGGGTGCGCCCGGAGCCTCGGGAGGCTGCGGGGAGCGTGACCGCCCGTGGCGCCCGCTCCGATCGGTGCCCGGGGAACCGTCCTGGGTCGGCCGAGAACGTGGCCAGACTGTCAACATCGCTGTCTGTCGAGCAGGCCCATGCGCCCGATTGCACCACATCTCGTTTTGCTTTCCGATTCAGTTCCTTGCTTGAATGCTGAGTCTTGAGGGTTTGTAGCGCAGCCTTCAAAAATAGTCCGAAGGCAAAAGCTCGGCCACCTACCGCAGCTGTGGCCGCGGGGGCCTGGCGTGTCCTTACCTCTGAGCAGAAATAGCGAAGCGTGAGCAGACCCTGGTGTTTGTGTTCAGGGACAGGCTCGTTGTTCCTGACGTTATTTGCTTTAACTCTTAGCTGAACAGCCGCAGGCAGCCTCGCACCAGAGCGGCCATGCTGAACCTGTTAGGAACTGGGGTGCAGGCGAGGGTTTCCAGCTTGTGCTGGCCGCTCATCGCCTTGCGGGTGGATTTGTGCTGAGCAGGTTGCTGGCCTGCTGGAAACGGGAGCCTCCAAAAGTCGCCAAGCCAGGCAGGTGCTTGAGTGCTGGGCTCAGGCTCTGTGGAAGTACCTTGTGTTCAAGCTCCAGACAGACCTGTTCTATGCATTTTCAGTAATGAATTCAAGTGTTTACACTGAAATCACCCTTGCATATGAATGCTGCTATTATGTTTTGCACTGCTATAAGTAGTAACTGGATTTTGCTTATTAAGGATGACTTTGGTATTTAACATAGGGGTGTTTTGGCTAGTAATTTATTTAGTGTTTTAAAAGTTAACTTCCAGAACAACTGTGTTGACCTGTTCTCTAAAACCTTGTGCTGCATCTGACATGTTTTCTGTTCAGTTTGTGTTAAAGGACACTGACCACTCGCATTGCGACGGGGGATTTTCTTTGCTGCTGCTCTGTTAGCAAAGTGACAGTAGGAGGCTGGCCTAGAACGGATCTAGTTACTAATCTAAAAGTGAGACATGAGTGAGGAAGCAAGGTAACGCTGTTCTGTTGCTTTCCGATCCTTTTCTTTTTTGATCACCGAGTCCTGTATCACTGATTTTTCTCGGTCCTTCCTCTGGCGTGAGACTTGCCCTGTAGCCGTGCGCTGTTGCTGGCGGGGCGGGTGGTGTAGCTGGCAGCGACAGCTCCGAGTTCCCGGGAGCGGCACTCTTGTTTGCCTTCATTCTTCACTCCCTGCTCTGTCTCTTTGTACAAATAAAAAGCTAAGCAAACAATCCGGGACTCCTTTATTTATTCACGCATGTTCTGTTCGTTATTAACTCACTGTAGGACGGGACGAGGCAGTCCCATTTCCCACCTCCGATAATCTTCCAGTTCTTACCCTTTTCCATGGCGAGGGAACAGGGGCAGGACCGCAGTGCGATCCTAACAGCTGCGTCCTGCCCCTGTTTCCATGGATGTTTGTTAGCAAGGAACTGTTAACGGTAAACTGAAAATGAAAGCTCATCCTGCAAGCGTAGTGCAGTTACCAGCAGACATTAGGAGGTCAAGTTCAGTTGACTCAGTTATGAAGACTATCTATTTTGAATCAGAAGTCAGCCAAAGCAGTGTAAGAAGGATTTCCAAGTTAAGCACATCATGAATTGTTGTTGTACACTGAAACAACAGTCCAAAAGCACAAAAAAGTACATAGTTGGTCTCAGGAACAGATACAAACAGCACTGACGCTGCGGAATTTAAAGAACTTTAAAAGCTAGTTCTGGTTTTAGAACGCTACAGGTATTTGTAACTGGGCTTCTGCTTTCCTACATGAGCTTCAGGCTTCCTTGGAAAGAGAAGTTGGACTCGCCTTTTATGCAGCAGTCTCGGCATTAATATTAAACGTGCTACACAACCCTCTGCTGATCTCCTGTCTCTGTTACTCACAAAAAGGTACGGACAAACGGATCAAGGGACCGCCGTCCTCCCACCACCCTGCCTTCCCTCGCCTCAGAACTGTCTGTATTGTACTGATCCCTCTCTTCAAAACAGGGAGAGTCAAAGGCTGGTGGAAAATGTCAGAAAAATGTTTCCAGGGATTATGCGTCTGTTGCAGACTAAACCAAAACTATCTCCGATAGTTTCACAGATGATAATGTCACCTTTCATGTACAAAAATGCAATAAAAAGGCAGATAAGGATTATTAAAAAAGACTCCAGTTACCATGTTAGAAAAAAAATCCTTGTGTGCAGTATCTTTGTTTTTTCTTCCAGCACAGACAGAGGATCAGAGGATACTTTTTACCCAGACAGTGTAAGATGTAAGCTAGGGTTTAAGAAAAGCAGCACCTGCTTCAGGGAAGCAGGGCCTTCTAGTTTAGGTGGAACAATGCAAATATCACAGAAAGAAAAAACAAACAAACCAACCAACCAAAACCACCCAAATTTTTTTACAGTCCCAGCGTAAGAAGCAGGCGCATAACAAAACTTGAACTGAAACTGCTCAATATTCTTTAGTTTACAATATGAAAAACAGCTTTTTTCAAGCTGACTCGTTCTCTATTTCCCCCCCCTTGTAACCTTTGGAATGCTTAATAGGGGAAAAAAAAAAAAAGCCATGTCAGACAGATGGTTTAATAAAGGCAAGAGCACTCTTTATTTCCGCTGGAGGAAAAAAACCACAGTTTCATCTCCTACCTCACAGCTTTGTCAAGAGCTCAACGCAAAGCTTATTCCCTTTTTTTTCCACTGTGAAAGTCACAGTAATCCCCTTTTCAAAGAAAGATGCAATTCCAACATAGACCACTGCCGCTGTGCAAGGAAGTCAATGTTCCTGCAAACACCAAATAAGCTATTTAGGGATGCAAGCTGTATCATTAAACAAAAACGGTGCAGATATACCAGTTCTAGTGTACGCTGAAGGCATTTTAATTGTTTGCTGTGTAAAACAATGGATTACTGGTTTAAAATAGGGTTCCGAGTTACCAACCATCTCACTGGTTATGATCGAGTCCATTTTATAGCAATTTTATACTGGTTAATAGTTGGTCACGCAGAACCACCCTGTTTTGCCCAAGGAACAAGTGCAGGATTAGGTAGCAAGATCAGACCATATGTACCATAGGTTCTTCATGCTTGTGCCAGCCAGACCAGAGGAATATTGCTCACATTTGACTACTATAAGGCTTTCCTGTGGATGTACGTTGTGTACTTGTGGAGTGCACTTGAGAGTCACAGTGTAAGTACTGTAAACACTGACAGAAGTGCAGATAAAATAGCTACAAATTTATTGTGTGATGAAAGACCTGAGGAAAGCTGGTTAAAAGATACTCGTGAATTGTTACAATACCATTTTTATGAGTGTAGTCATATTGGCTTGTTTTAAAATCAATAAAAATACTCAGATAAAAAAATATATGTATTCACATGAAGGATGAGCATTTGAATTTTAAAAAGCAACACACATTTCCCTTTCAGATGACAGAATTAAAACTTATCTTCCAATAAGTATACATTAAAATTTCACCTGAATTTTTTTCTATTTGAATGTAGCACCCACACACAGGCACGCACTCATGCACACACACCAAGTGATCGCAAAGAAGCACCTGTATCTACCGCGTATTTTCTTGCTGCCCTCTGACTACGGACACTAGCTGGTTTTGAATCACTGCAGAAACTGCTACGTTACTAGACAGATGGTCCCATTTTAGGATCTAAAATTTTACTGGCTACTTGTTTTGTTCTTTTTCAGAAAGCACTAGTTTAATCTTGAGCTTGGATTAGCTGTTCAAGTATAAAATTATCCCTCGTAAGCCGGAGCACATGATAAAAGCTCAGTAACTAGAGAAGAGATAATCACATATAAACAAAACTAACAGAAAACATCTGTCAGCATGGTACACTGTCAGCATGAAGAACTACCCTATATGTGTATATGCCTATAGATACTCTTCCATGTAACAACTGGAAGAAACAGACAATGGCTTTGAATTATTCAGAAATGACTAAGCAGATGAGTATTTCTTTGGTAAGTAATGAAGTTTCCCTCCTGAACTCCCCATAAATCAGGTTTTCAAGCTTCACTGCAATCCTATATCCTGATGCTAAGCAAAATTTCCATCTGCTCTTCAATAAATACGTTTAGATAAAAACTCTTCCTTCAGAGCTAAGGCTGCATGGTTGGGGAGCCAAATGCAGAGTCCGTGATCTGAAACTCCCTCAAACAAAAAGAAATCAGCTTTTTGTAGCTGATGATGCCAACTAAGAAGGCAGGTGAAATGTTTACTTAAGCAATCCAGGAGCGGTCTTCAGACTGATAGCTCTGAAAGCCTCCGGTTTTATGCAGATTTGGTCATCCTTAATTCAGGAGATAGCTAAGGAGTTATTTTTCCACAAGAGAAAGCTGTAAAACTTGCTGAAGCTCTGCATCTTCCTCTTCACGACGCTGCTTCTCCCGTTCCTCCTGCTCTCGGACAGACAACTCCATGGCAAGCTGTAAGTCTTTTTCAAAACTGGAAGGTTCACTCGGGGTGCTGCAGTGTGAGTTACCGGAGCTTGTTAGATAGCTCTCCTGCAGTGCCCTGAAGGAAAAAAAAGAACTTCAAGAAGTAAGAGACAGAGCCTATTTCACATTTTCTGCAATGATCCTTCCTAGCAACTGTTTTCTAACTACAAACCTGAAAATCTCTCCCTAGAGGGCAGAAAGCAGTTTTCAGGATAAGAAAGCAGTTGTTCTAACATCAGGAAAATTCCCAATATAAAACCTGTTCTTGGAAGGTTCCTCAGAATTTTTCATACATACTAACAGTTACATTTTCAATGGCCTTCTACAAGCATTCTCACCTAGTTTAAAAGTAACATCATTTTCCACGTACAAAAGAACGAAGAGGATGCAGTTCTTTGTGTGCACAAAGATTTCTTTGCACCTAACTGCAGGAAGGCCCCACAGACACCAGAGCACATTCTCAAGGGTCCATTAAATGTATGTTGCTAAGATTTTAAGGATTACATAATGATTTTGAAACAAAAGGAGAGCTATCCTGAAGTGTGCAGCATCTAATAAACAAACCCAAATTCACAGTTTTAAGAGCAGAACGGAAGGACAGTGCTTATTTGTTGGGTAAAGAATCTGTTATGTGCGCAGACCAGTCCCACAGCTGAGCTAAAGAGCTATACTACATAAACCAGGGAGGCCCAGTTTGGAGTCCTTGCTTCTTGGAAAAGTAAAAGTGAGAAGCGGCACACAAAAAGAGACCTTGAGTTCTGTGCATCTGCTACCTACATACACAAAAAAACTGCAAAATTGCTTCACGCTACTGTTGGCAGTATTTTTGCTTTATCACTGCATGGCTTGACATGAAAAAAAAATGAGTTACCTCTGGTACTGGATATTGAAGTCCTGTGAATATGCAACTGCTCCGTTGGAATGCACCCCCACTTCCTAAAAACGGGGAAAGACAAGACAATTCCACAGCAGTTAACAGATCGGCAGTGCAACTCGCTGAAAAGTAACTCTTAAATCACTCTTATTTCTTCTTCGAAATACATTACTATATTTTTCTCCTCTGAGGTTCTTAGAAAAAGAGGTCCTACATGACACTTTCCACATATTGGTTTAATTGGGAGATGCAGCTATCACTACATAGCCCTTGTCAAAACTGTTAGATCTGCACTGCACAGAATACAGCACACTTACTTTATTTCCACCGGATTCCAACAAACTCTGCTGAATAGCAAACTGCATGATCTCATTATCTTCATCCTGCACGTGTATGTTCCTACCGTCATCTTGGACGTGGTAAGATTTGGGGATCTCAAACACTGACTGGTCAACCTCGAAATTAGCACCTACAGAAGCCAAATATAGTTACAAACATGGCATAGTATATTTTTACAAGTTGTGACTTAAAAAATTCTGATGAATGTTTACGCATGATTAAGTTAACTTAAAAAATTCAGATAAACCACCTGGCTAAATATACCGACAGGCTTTGAAATACTTCTGTGGCAAATAAGCAGAGCAGTAAGACAGAAGGCAGAGTCTTTCTTTAGGATGCTGGCAAGTTATACAAATAAAACCAGCGTGCAGAAGAGCACTAAGGTGGCTGAACTCTGACAAAACCAGGGGAAGAATAAAAGGTTGCAAAAGATAAATACCGCAGTGACTCTTCTGAGGTTATTCCTAATGAATGGGTCTGCAACGGCTCATAGGACAGAGTATCACTGGATATGTGCAGTCATGAGCATCCTGCTCAAATGTAATCCACTCTTTTCTGAAAGAGCATGCAGACTGAGCTGTCACTTACAGCAATTTTGTATTCCACTTCCCAGAGCAATAGCTTGCACCAGAATTTAGACCTCAAAATACTTGGGAAAGCTTGCTAGAGCTCAGTTTAGTCAGTTTGGCAGGCATGGAAGGGGCAGAATGGGTCAGTATGATCAGTATCACACACTCCAGATCACCTGTAATGCATTGCAGCTTCCTCTCATTGAATGTTTCATTCTCTGCAGTTAACCCATCTCTCTCTTCTGTGCATTCCACCGACAGAAGTGTAAAAAGATGTGATCACTGCACCTTTCCACTCCTTACCTGAATCACATGGGGCACCTCCAACCATTTGTGATGATGGTTTGTCAGCCGTCCTGCAGCCATTGACATTTTCAAATGTAATTCGGGCATTCAGCACATGAAATAGGGGAATTTCTATAAGAGTACAAAATTTCTGTCAAAAAGAGAACTCTCTCATTCACTTCCACACCTACAGCCACATCAAACCCTTACATGTTTACTGAATACATTCCACAAGCACCATTCCATAATGATACAGTATATAGTAACTCACTTCACCAAGAAGTTGCCCTTAGTCATTTCCTCACTCTCTCTCTAAATATCTTATTTTATAATAAGATTTGCCAAATCTAAGGCATTGAAGCTAAGAGGAAAAGGCTTAGCAACAGCTCGTTCTTACTGAAATTATAGTATCTTTAAAATTATACTTCTGTACCAGTCATTCAGAATTTGGATTCAATGACCCCAGATGTACAAGACAATGCATGTCTGGGTTCTCAGTTCTAGACGTCACTGAGATGACTAGTAAAAAAAACTAACATGTTTTTTGTAAATACATGCTGCAAAACGAATAGAAAGAATGGAAATGAAGAAGATGCTACAATAAAAATTGCTAAATATTACCAATTTTGACAGGAAATCCTGGTGGAAATTCCAGAGTGATGAAATCCCTAAGTCTGGCAAAATGCGCACTAGTTCTGGCCATCAGATCAATGATTGGAGTGACTTGTTCCATAAGAGACAAGGGAAACTCTTCACTCATCCACAAGGTTGCTTTAAATCTTAAAGAGAAAGTTGCATAAAAGCATCTTAAGTGTACAGGTTAGGAACAGATGCAAAGCAAAATACACAGCATTGTCACCCGCTCCGTACATTTCAAGAGTCAGAACAGTTACGGCTCTGAGAAACCGAACCACATTCCTGGTCAGACTAAAGGCAAAGCACAGGAGGGTACTAACAAGTTACAGCACTAGTCCAAATCTTTTCTTTCATTGACTGGAAGAAGAATTAGACTATAGCTGAATACTTCAAGATCTCTCTTTTGATTAATTTTGAAAGCCAGGGAAAAACCACACTGGATATTTGTAAAAGTGGTTTCAGAGATTAGATGAATAGGAAGAGAGAAACTAGAAACAGTTAAAATTTTATTTCTCACTTCTGCGTTCGAATGGTGACTTCTTTCGGTCTTCCTATGTCTCTACCTTTCAAATCAAATTCTGGGTCAAAGTATTCCTCCAGAGTAATAGCAGTAGGGTTGTTACTTGCGGCATACTCTGTTGTCTTGGTTGTACTCTATAAGGAAAGAGAGAAAAAAAACCACCATCACAAAAGTACAGAACAAATAGACAGTGGCTCCTATAAGAAACTTTTAAGTTACCTCTTGTGAAGTAACTCATTCTGTATTTTAGACACCAGTGACACATAGCCATAAATACAAGCGCACACGTTTAGACTGCTTTCTATTGAGGTTAAAAATCTCAAAGCATTTCAGAGACAGGAAAATCTACTTAAATACTTTAAAGCTAGAAACCGACCAGAGACACACACACAAGCTACAGCATTTTGAGGCTCCACATCCTTTATTAAAGGCAAAGCTTTGATGGGGTATTTTAAAGAAAAATCTCTAGACCCATGTAAGATCTGCAACACCATCCTGATACAGAGCCAGCAATTGGCAAATCTATTATCTACTTTACTGAAGTATGTACAGATGCAAGGGAGTTTCTAAAGCCATATCAAAATCATTATCAACACATTGCAGAGCAGCAGGGGATATATGGCTTTCCCCCGAGTTGCTGAAGAGCAGTGTGCTAAAATGTCACTTCATCTTCTCATCATATCTTTGTCTGCTGATCACCATGCTAGCACTGTCTCCCACCTGAGGCTCCTGTGGGTCTGTGGACATGTCTTCCCAGATTACTGCTGGGTTGCCACCAAGATCTGTGCTTGCTCAGATTTACTGTCACTACTCACACCCCGGCTCCTGCTGTACTAATTGATTCTGTGTCTTTTTCATAAGAGTGTTCAGAAGGAGGTACCTGCTACTCACACAGAGCATTTGAGGGTTTAAACAAAAACATCTTCAGGGAAAATTTAAACCTCATAATCAAAATTGCTGCCAAACTAAGGAAATAAGAGGCGATTCCGCACACCTAGAATTCCTGTCTGCACAGATCTCCGCGCTGCAGTGACCTGTTTTGACGTCAAAGACACTCACCTGAGCACCATACTCATGCTCCACCGTACCCAGAAATGATTCTAGGGGGTTCCTGTCAGCTTCAGATAACAAGAAGGAAAAATCAAAAAATCTGTTATTATTAATTAGCAGTAAAATTGATGTACACACCAGGCTAAAAAGCAAGGCTTCTAACCCAAAGTGAAGTAAGCTGTTCACATTTCCTGTAAGCTTCACCAGGCAAGCCCAGGACCTAAAGGTGACCGCGTAAAACGGGTACAATACACAGAATAGAGGCAAAGGTTTTCAGTGGTTTCTATCATTAGCAGACAGCTGTATTATTCACCGTGCCTCCCCTCCTGGGCCCCAAAGGTAGGCAAATGAAGGGCAGTGTTTCCATACAAGGTTACTGGCTGGTCACCCTTTACTCTAGTTTAAACACTAGAAGAAATTAGTGGACCAAAACAAAACAAAAAGTCCAAGCAAACAAAGCCAACATGAATCTTGTAATTATGGCCAAAGCAAAGTAAAGGCATGAATACAGAGCAGGAAAAAGCATGGAAAAGTGCAGCTTTTTAAAACTTTCAATAAACTTTCAACAGTTTTGAAGGGCTCTTCTTTCCTCCAAATACAGCTAGGATAAATACTGGTTCATTTGTAGGCTAGGAGTCAAGTAATGAGCTACCTCAGACACACAACGTGCGAAAGTAAAGCAGGGCAAAGTCAGCAAGAGAAGTATTTCCCTTGTCTATCTGCCCAGTTCTTCTGCAGTCACACAGAGAAGGTATCAGAGAGCCAAAAGGTTCTACTTATTTCCCGTTACCCTATATGAAAACTACCTTTATATCTTTTCTTCTCCTCTTCTGTTAAATGTTCTGTTCGGATTTTTGTGACCACATTCACATTGTTTGCGATGTATACCTTTAAAAAAAGTACAAGGACAAAAACCAAAAAGTATCACAGGTTAAAAAAGAGAGTTTGTTCTAGTAAAACACCACGTATGCAAATCTAAAGACAGAATAAAGCAGCATGGATCTGCCTCTCATTGACAAAGATCTTAATCTTTAACATACTGGTGATCAACAGGAAATGCTGCACTTTAATTTTTCTATTCGCTTTGGTATAATGGAAATCCTACATCATATATTCTTGACAGACCTATGATAAGGCTGAAACTACATGCCACCTGCTGGGCAAGCTGATAAAATCAGAAACCCTGCAACCCATAGAGCAGACAGCATTAATCTCGCAAGCATCCTGTGCCGAAAGAACGGCAAAGGAGTTTGGTAATTGACTTTGATGGCCACAGAAGTCAGCCTTTCAACCAAGTTCCTGGAAAGCAGATTTACACACTTTTAAATATGCTTTTGTAACTAACTAAACCAACCGCAAAACTAGACAGGAATTTCTAATCTTGCTGGAAAGAATCTCCACCTGGGCAGAGATTTTAAGAGAGAAAGGGAAGGAAAGTCAGATAATGCTGTTTCTAAACAAACGTCACTTGTAAGACCTTCCAAATGAAATTTAGTGATACTTTAATTCTGCAGGAACACTAATGAACCCCATGTCCAACTGAAGAGTCCTGCAGTCTTACGAGAAAAGCCTTCATATAAATGTAGATCTACAAGTTACTCAGCATTTATTCTTCTGTTGAATGAAACTACAAAACTTAGTTTGTTGCACAAATGCCAAAACCTGGAAGAAACACAGACCTACAAATCAGGGAAGTTAATTCTTGTGATTCTTAACTTAAATTCCTAAAACAGTAAGGTTGTAAAGCCGTCTTCAAATGTATTTCACTGAAGTGAAATGGAAGGCAAAACCAGTGTCACATGGAAAAAATCTAAGCAACTGTATGACTCATGAGCATGGTCAGGGTCTCTAATTTACCAGCAGTCTTTTGTTACTTGAATTCATGATGCAACTCACGGCAGCAGGAGGCTGTTATTCCCTTGCAATACTGTTACTAGAGAGTGCTCAAGGCACTTCACCAACGGGTTCCTCGTCTTTTAAACAGTGAAAGGATGACAACATGCAAGAATGAGTTCAATTCCAGATTTTGGATGGAAGGGAGTTCTAGCAGTTATGCTGAATCTTTTGCCCCTCTTCTGAAATGCTTTGATCCTCCCTCTCCCCCAAAGCCCCTGCTGATGTTCCTGCATACCGACAGGCACCATCCCTCCCACAAGCTTGGCAGCCTTGAAGTTCCTCACTCCTACCCAGTTCTGCTGGCAACACAATAAAGCTCTCAATGGGAAGTTTAAGACCTGAAATATTGAGGAAATAAGGCAAAACACAATCACACTTCAGTTAGCTGTAAGACCTCTTAATAGAATAGAATGGGCTTTACCTTTGCTTCATAACCATTTACACCTTCTGCTTTTTCTGTCTTCCATACCCAGAATCCAGATGTTGTTCTGACAAAAAGCGAACACCACAAGCGTCTATGCAGTTGCATTTCTACACAATCCCCAGCCCGTTCTTCTAAAATTGATTTTAAACAACATTCGATAGGTATTTGATTATTGACCCCAGACAAAAGCACAGGTCAATCTGTCCTCACACACACGTATCACAAGAGGGCCGAGGAAGTCATGCTGCTTCTGTTCCTACACAGTCCATGGCCAAAGCGCAAAGGCTCAGACAGAGATTTTGGACTGAGATGTGGATACCTGAGCCACAGAGGAGGATAGCCTAAAAACTCACTGAATTAATTCGTCTGACAGCCCGGGCATGGCAGCTTTTAATGTACAGTTTAATTTCAAAAGTAACCCATCCCTGCCATTTGGGCAACTGGATAGTAGGAATGCTTCTGTCTAAGAAATCTTAGTTTCTGGATGTGTAGATGCTGCAGTTCCTAAGGCTCAGTGAACATCACGGGGACTAATTCTGGGCAGCTTTGAAAGGGTACTAAATATTCAGGAGAAAGATGCTGGAATTATACATCTCACTTTGAAAACTCTTGTTTTGTATGATCACAGGGGTGGTTTACTGCATCATTGAGCACTGCAAAAGGAGCTTCATAAAAAGGCTTGTTTGAACTACGCTGACAGATATCTGGATAAACACATGTAGTAAACAAGGAAGACAAACGTGTCTGTGGAAAGACACACTATACATGCATTTTTATTCAAAGTATTAATGTGAGATTTGACTTACTTAGCTACAAGATGCAAGTTCTTGCCCATTAGTTTCAGCACTATACATAGGGATTTGGGTGAAATGCAAACGTGTAAGGAGACATTAACACTGATCTCACTAACATAAACTTCCAGTTTTCTGCAAATCAGTTCTTTTGGCTGGAAACTTTTTGCCAAGCAATAGCAGCAAGCTGACCAAGCCAAATTTATTTTTCTAATGGTATGTGAAGTTTAAAGTAATTTCAGATCTAGCCTTAAAAGTTTTTATTACCAGGGCTTTTGAGTTTGTCTCTAAAGCTTTATTTCAAGTATGACCATGCATAATCTCCAAGTGTTTATTTGTTAAGAGAAACTTTGTATCTTACCTTTCAAAAGCAATATTTTTTGTATCAAGGCACGTATTAATAATTGGAGATGTAAGGCGTCTTTCCACATCTTTTCGTTTTGGTGTCATAGATCCCAATGTCAAACGCTTCATGTGTTGGGAAATCTCAAAACGCTCCGTTGTAACAAACTTATCATCATGATTGATCTCAATTAGTTCTGCCCAACCTCCAGTATCTGTTGGAAATGGTACATCTCAAGCTAAAAAACTTAGCAACAGTATTACCAGAATGAAAAACTGAGACTATACTGTATATCAGATCAGGGTGGACGCTAATTCACTGTATTTTGCACTCAGCTGAGATCAAATTTGGAGCTGTATCTAAAATTATTTTTCATTTGGGGGGCATGAGAACAGAAGGGGGAAAAATAAGTAGAAGATTGAAGTCAGATTTTAGCCCTATTACCAAATTTTGACCTCAGATTTACTCAAAGGAAAGAAATTAAGCCATTACATTAAACCACAAAACAGTACCTCTATGAGACACTCACGGAATATACGTATAAAAAATTTTATAAAATTCAGTACTCGGCCTCAACAGGTCTTTTTGTGCAAAACTGGGATTTCTCATTGTGGCTCACATAGTATTTGGTGATCAATGGTGCAGACAGGCTAAAATATTTACCTTCTCCCTTGAAAATTAAACTACGCCTTCCTCTCTCCCAGCTCATATTTTCAAAGCCCAGTAAAGTGATATCAACACGCAGCTTGGCACCACTTTTCCAGATGCGGCAGACGTCACTTGGGCAAACTCTAGAAACCAGTGGGACTATAAAAGAAAAACGAGAAAAACATAAATAGAAAATATTCAAGAGACTAAGTGCACAGGAAGTCTGAACTCAAGCAGAAGCTATTTCCCTGATTCAGGATTGCTCAGTACTGTGATCGTTATTCCAGAGGAGGCAAGATACTGATCTTCTTCAGCTTGAAGAACAATCAGCTTAGGGACAAAACCCACCAACTTTAAATTAAAGACGAACATGAAAAGGAAGAAGACATTAGCTCAGACTAAAATATGTGAAATGGCATAAACCCCATCTCCTAGCAGTCTAATAGTTAGCTGTTTGGAAAATTAAGTCAACTGTAAGGCCTAGCATTCATTCCTTTAAAAGCAAAGCAAGTACTTCCTAAGTAGCCTGTGCATCTATGTATGAAGTATGTATCACTGTCTTAGCCATCAATAGCCAGAGATAGGTAAACAAAACCCCAAGAAAAGTCTTCAGCAATTCTAACTATGGCTAAACCTCCATTAAAAAAACAAACAAACAAAACCAAAAAACAAACAAACAAACCAAATAAACAGAAAACAAAGAATAATTGTGCAACAAAAACATGAGAGGTCGCTTTAAGAGATTAAGAGATAAGTACCCTGGGGAGCAGATATTTCTCTGCATATCTTTTGTGACATTTGTACATAAGCGAGTCCCTTTGTCTACAGTTTAGAAGAGGTAATGATGACCAGGATTCTTACCCCAGCTAGTGAACTCCCATTTCATTTCCACATAAAAGTCAGGAGTCTGGAGAAGGAAAATACTTTATGAATACTTCACGAAACAGTTTTAATCTAACATTCAGTACAGCATTTCTTGTGAACATTTCAGATAAAGGATAACAAAAAAAAAGAACAGAACTGGAGACATGATAAACGAACGTTAAAAAAAATTAAATTGAAACTAACAAAGATAAAAGACATTGGCCTACCACTGCTGCTTTCTGATGAGCTATTCTTCCTTATTTTACTATAGGAGCAGTTAACACCTTCAAGATTCAGCCTCCAATGCTGGAGTTCATGACTAAGGATTTCAAAGTAAAGTCAAGGAAAAAGTCTCCATCTCCCACAGTGCTACAGAATACGCAAGTTGAAACGAAGAACACAATTGCCCATCTGATTTCAGTTTACTTAACTGAACTACTTGAATGAGAACTGCAGTCTGGAGTAAGAGGTTTAAACTAAATAATTACTTCATTAATCTTTTGGAGTAATTCAGGAACTCCTCCAAGTGTCATAGAGGTCTGCTGGTAGTCCCGATGCTGCAGAATCATTTGTACCATCTCTGGGTCTCCTGTACTGACAGCCTCATGTAACACTGAAAGAAATGCAGACACAAGCTAGTTTCAGTTTGCTTTCTGAGCAAAATACATAATGTAAAAGCAGTCAAAATACAACATCTGCAACTGAAAAGTATTAACACATGACTTCAGTTTTCCAAGTTATCTTTACCTGTCCATCCCTGTGCATTCTCTTTGGTTACGTCTGCCTTATGTTGAAGGAGGACTTTGGCAGATTCTATATAACCCAAGGAAACAGCAAGGTGCAACAAGGTCCGGCCTCGTGGATCACGTTGATCAACATCCTGTTGAGTATCCCAGAGAGAAATAATGCTGAAGCTGTCCTATCAAATGCCACTAATCAGAGCACACTGAGAAGAGTTTATACAAACAAAGCTCATCAGCAGTAATCCAGGAGTCAATATTCCCTAGGTATTCCCCCGTATCAGCCTGTGGTGCACAGTCGACTCAGTTTTCAAACACCACTCTACTGCCCTTCTGCACTCCGTACAGTGCAATCTTACTTCCCCACTGAAATAAAAAGAGAAGCAGAACAGGGCCTATAAAACCGACACAGTAAGAACTGATATCACTGTAAGGTATGACTGAGTTCTTGTTGATGCTTCTCATTTCTTTTTCTGTAATTATTTCCCCTTCTGTCTCCCTTCAGAAGGGGTCTCTTTCAGGAGAAGACAGGAATCATAGAATCATAGAATCATAGAATTGTTAAGGTTGGAAAAGACCCTTAGGATCATCAGGTCCAACCGTTAACCTACCACCGCCAAGTCCACCACTAAACCATGTCCTCTAGTCTGTGTGCATTGCACCACGGACAGCCAACAGCCTGAGAGACCACTAGAGGGTTTAACATCATACAACATAAGGGGAGAGGGAAGGAAAAAAAGAAGTAACAGGGCATACAACACCAATTTTCTATAGCACTTTTTGAAAGAATAGAAGCAAATGGTATTTTACAAAGCATCCATTTGACTGACACACACAGCACAATGAAGAGTGAGTGCATTTTGTACAAGTCACTAAAAAAAAGAAAGGAAAAAAAAAACTACACAGGCATAAATATCCAAAACATGCAAGCACAACATACTCATACCTTACATATTTTTCACTATTAGCTTAGAGATTTGAAACAGAAGAGCATCTATAACTAAAGGAAAAGGGGAAAGTCAATAGCAGAATAAGAAAGGAAAGTTATTATGCAAGTTAATACGGTTATCTGACAGCATTAAGTTGGAAAGATCACACACAGAGCCGGGAAAGCTTCATTTTAAAGCATTCTCTTTTCACTTCTGTGGTGGAATGCTAATTAATTTGCATCCCCACTTCCTACAGCTCCAATGCCTACTGCACTGACAGGTAAAGGACTCGAGGCGTCCCTCCCAATTGTCTTTGCTGCTGGTGACCAGTAACCACACATTCTGCCCGTCATTTGCCATACCAAGTGCAGCTGGCAAGTGTCTTTTGATTCCCTCACCCATGCCTCCGACAGCGAGAAGCTTATCCCAAGGAAGCAGGAGGAAACATATCTTTGGAATACTTTAAAAAAAGAAGTTATTTAAAAGCAGATAAAGGAAGTAAGAGACAGACATATTCCAGCTTAACACGTTGCTCATTTCCTTAAGGTACAAAGCATTTGAGGTAGGAAGCAGCGCTTCACAGGCGTGAACTGCAGTCTCAGACTAACAAGAAGCAGAATGATCCTTATTTCACAACAAACTTTCACAGGCGAGAATGTTATTGAAACAGAAATAAATACACAAAAGCAACGTGCCAGTAAGGTTAAAGATTTTGTTAAGGAATAAGATCACACGAATTAGATAAAAAGTAACTGCATTCCAAAGATTCTCCTAAAAACAGGACAGGAGCATGCTCTAAGCAAGCATTAGTAAATTGTGGTGTACTGTTAGAATTGCAGATGATAGTCACTAGTCAGGATGTGGCAGAGCTGATCTTTGGCTCATATACTTGTGGTGTCAGGTATAATGTAATTAATATGCTCTGCTTCTGCAAACTATACTGCACACTAGCGAACGTCAGAGCTTTTACACAGCCTCTCAGCCAGAAGGATGTTTGCTGCTCGACCTCTGCTGCAGCTTTTCAGACCATTTCCTTACGTCATTACCATTTCTCGCTTAGCCGTCCTAGAGAGGGAACAGCTTTGTATTTTTCTACTCTACAGCATGAAACAATGATCCATTTTTTTTACCAGAGATGCTGAAAACATTCCAGCCAGTATAAAAACGCTGCCCCCACAGTCTTGGACAGCAACGGATCTGTAGGAAGTGCTGGTCCTCAGCAAGCTAGAGGCTGGTTTAATCTTTGGCAGCAGCAGCCACCTTTTCTGCATGTTGACTTCCCATTAAGGTAAGCACTATTTATTGCTTTTCTGGCACAGAAAAAAAAAATAATGTCCATCATATCTATTCTTCCTGATCTGTTTCAATGACTCCCAATACTTTCTATAGAGCTATTCTGCCACCCGCACTCAAACGCTCTGAGCACAGCTTTACAGATAAGAAGTCAATGTTTAATATTTTACGGAACAAAAAGTATTTTCCTACGCCTTCTTACATCACTCCCGCAACCACAAATAAATAGGTAAAGAAAAAGAAGCACAGCAATCCCACAAGCCCAGCAAACAGACCTGGGAGCACCATCAAGGTTAATTCTCCCTAGAAGGGCCGTGAGCGAGGGGCACCAAGCCCCGTACCCCGGCACAGGCTCTTTTGGGGCCGCCAGCCCCTCAGCAGCCCCTCCATCGCCCGGCCAGGCACCCCGCTTACCTTGTCCTGCAGCTCCTCGTCCAGCCGCCTGTAGTCATTATTCCAGACCAGGACGTGCAAGGGAAACGCGCTGCTGGCCCTGCCAGGGGAACTCATCATGCCACACACCTGTGGGAGCGGGGGAAGCAGGGTGCCTACCCTCACTGTTCCCCCCTCTTTGTTTTGGAGACCCCAGGTTACTCAAGCCTTGAACCCTTGAGCCTCTCCTCTCTCCTGGCACCCACCTGCCCCAGACTGGAGGGGGAAATACCGGGCCACAACCCCCTACGAGCCCTTCACCCTGCTCCAAGGGGTGCCCCATGCACGGTCACACTCTTGGGGGTCCCCTAATCCTGGCCACAGCCCCCCGCGCCCTCGCCCCCACACTCCTGAGAGCCTCCCCCGCTCCTGGTGCCCCCCACACTCCTGGGGGCCTCCTGCTCCCCTTGCCCCCACACTCCTGAGAGCCTCCCCCGCTCCCCTCACCCCCCCCACTCCTGGAGGCCTCCCCCGCTCCTGGTGCCCCCCACACTCCTGGAGGCCTCCCCCGCTCCCCTCACCCCCCCACTCCTGGAGGCCTCCCCCGCTCCTGGTGCCCCCCCCACTCCTGGGGGCCTCCCCCGCTCCTGGTGCCCCCCCCCACTCCTGGGGGCCTCCCCCGCTCCTGGTGCCCCCCCCCCACTCCTGGAGACCTCCCCCGCTCCTAGTGCCCCCCCCACTCCTGGGGGCCTCCCGCTCCTGGTGCCCCCCCCACTCCTGGGAGCCTCCCCCGCTCCTGGTGCCCCCCCCCACTCCTGGGGGCCTCCCCCGCTCCTGGTGCCCCCCCCACTCCTGGGGGCCTCCCCCGCTCCTGGTGCCCCCCACACTCCTGGGGGCCTCCGCTCCCCTCGACCCCCGCTCCCGAGGGTCTCCCCTGCTCCCGGCCCCCCCGGCCCCGCACCCGGCCGCCCCCGCCTCACCCCCGCGCCCCTCCTTCCTGTCTCGCCAGGGCAGCGGCCGGGACAGACCACAGCGCGGCGGCTGCGGGGGGGGAGGGGGGGCTCCCCCTCGGTTCCCCTCAGCCTGCCGCCGCCGGCGAGCCCACGGAAAGAGGAAGTCAGTGCTCCCCGCCTACCCCCCCCCACCGCGGGCGGGCAGATGGAGCGTCCCGCCCTCAAGCTGCACCATCGCCCTCCGTGCGGAGGGGGGGGGACGGCGGCATTGGGCCGGACGCAGCGCTCAGCGCTGGCTGTTCCCCCCCCCTCCACCGAGCGTTGGTTTCGCCCGCCCGCCCTGCCGCCGCCATGGCGGGTGAGGGCAGGGCTGGACGGGGCACAGCTTCTTCCGCCCGCCGGCGGGGCCCGGCTCCCCCACCCTCGTTCCCCCCGCTCCCCCTCGGCCCTGGTGGCGAGGGGACAGCGAGCGGGCGGCGCGGCCGCTTACGGGAGAGCGGGGAAGCGGAGCGCAGCCTGAGGCAGGTGTCTGCCAGGGACAAACGCGGCCAGAGCCTGGCCCAGGCTGGCTACCGCCCTTCTGCCAGGAGCGAACATGGCGGCCGCTGCCCCGCGGCGGGCAGCCCGGCGCCGGCGCACGCAGCTCGGTGATCGGCGCCGGCGGCGGAGCGGGCGGAGCGGGCCCGCGCCTGCGCGCTGCCGCCTCGGCTCGGCCGCCTGGCGGGGGCTGGCGGCGGGGACCCGTTAGCGCGGCAGGAAGCGCCCGCTCCCGCCGCCGCCTCGCACCATGTCGAAGCGCCTGAGGAGCAGCGAGGTCTGCGCCGACTGCAGCGCCCAGGGTAGGCACCGGCGGCGGCCGGGGCGCGGGGGAGGCAGCCCCGCGGGCGGGCGAGCCCATCCCCCCTCTGCTCAGACCGGGCAGCGGCGCTTCCCCCCCACCCAGGGGCGCGGGCAGGTGGCGGCCGTGAGGGGCGGTGGGGAAGCGCGGGGCTCCGCCGGGCCCGCGATGGCCGCGGCCGCCGGGCCGGGCAGCCCTGGGCGGCGGGGGGGCTCCTGTCAGCGGGGCGGCCCCGGCAGCGGGCGCGGGGGGAGGCGGCGCTCTCCCGGGGGTGTCGCCGCCTCGTAGCGGCCCCTCGGCGGCGGCGGGGAGCCGGTTTCGCCGGGTTTGGACGCGTTTTCAGCGGGTTTGTCCGTATCGGCCTTTCCGTGGCGGAGCCGCGCTCAGCCTCGCCTCAGTTGGCGGCCGTTGCCGCCCGCCCCCCCCCGCCTCAGGCCGGCTCAGCGCCCCCGGGGCCGGGTCGGGGAACGGCCCGTGGGCAACGACGGTGCGAAGTCAGCCTGGAAGGCCTCGCTTGGCAAGGAGGGAGGCTTTGCCGAAAGAAGTCTTCAGTCCGGGAGCTGAAAGGTGGGAGGAGGGGGGGCTTTGTCACCGAGCCGGGCCCTGTGAAGATGAGAGCGGACTTCGGGGACAGCCCTTATTCTGAGGGTCCGGGGGAAGCAACGTTTAAACTTGTCAGGTGCATGGCTTGCCCCACGGCCTGAGTCGAGTGTAGGTATCCCAAACTTCCAAAAAAAGGCTATTCCGAAACGCCCTACAGACTTGGGCTGGAAACATTCAGCGAGCAGCACACGTTCTGTGTTGGCAAGCGCGTTGTCTGTTGTATGCTGCAGATAAATTGGAGCTTACTGACACAAATCTTGTTTTTAGAAAGTCAGTTGCATCTCCTTTTCTGACCGTCTGTAGTTTTGCTGTTCTTATCTTTAAAACTGTGCAGTTTACGTGTTTGGGTTTTGGGTTTTTTTAGGAACTGTGTATATTTGTTGTCTTTCCTTCGCAGAATTACATAGTTTTTGTTGTTTGTGTTCTATGCTGCTTCTTTCAATATAATTACTTTCGTACATACTGAAATGAATTAAACTACTGTAATGTAGATAACACTTGAATGACCAGGAGGTATGATATGGGAGAGGGGATAACAACTTTTGTAAAATGGGACTTCTGTTTAAAAAAAATAAAATAATAAAAATCCCAAATTAACTCTCAAGGAGTTACTTTTATCTTCATAGAATTTTGTTTTCCCAATAAATAGAGCTTCCATATCTTATGTAGGCAGTTGTCCCTATCTCATACAAGGTAGCATATCTATGCTTTTAAACACCAGTGGTGTTATGACTCTGAGATAAAGTTGTGTTACTGTGTGTGTATTCGTTAAGCTCGTCAGGACTATGCAGTGTATCAGCATCACAATTAGGGTAATCTTGTAAGCCGGCCTTTTATTTTGTTGTGTTGTGACATTATGGCATTGTCAGATATTTACTTGATCTTGGTGAAGAAATCTGCTGTCTTATCCATATATATAAAGAAATCTTAACTTAATCCTTTCTTAAATTAAAAAAAAAAACAATCAAACCCTTCCATTACTTAAACCAAAGCGGATTTGTCAGAGGGGTGTTTGGGAGCTGCTACATGTGCAGCTGTGTCCAGAGTCCTGGGGGGCTGCAGCCTTTTCACACACATCAGGTGTAGCAAGCGCAGGGTGCCTGACTGCTGCAATAATTTGTACTTGCTCCTTGAACTTCATCGATGTGTGCTTTGTTTCCACGGCGAGGTATGCATTACATGAGGTGACTTTGCGTGTACTCCTCTGGTACGCTTCCTATTCTCAGGCAGGAGTTCGCTGTTCACGCTCACGGTTTGGGCTTGTCTTCATCACACGCTTCCTGTTTTGAATCACTCTGCCATGTTCCTGAAAACAGATTTGAGCTATCTTTCTAGCTTCTCCCCTGTTGTATTTTGGTATCAGCTTAAGCATATTTTGATTGTGTCCATAACTGGATCTCTTTTAAAAATTATTCAAATAAATTCCAGCACAAACACTTAATTGAATTAAATTCAAACCTGACATATCAGTTTTCCCCTAACCTGACAGCTCTCCCCGTTTCTTCAGACTAACACTGTGTTCCTTCTCCCTTTCCCATCCCCATCTGTTACTTGGGAACAAGCACAAGGTACCAAGCCAGGTATGAATTGAATGGAGGGGCTACAAATCATTGTGCAGTTTCATTAAAAAAAAACTCTTTCAGTTAAACTAGTGTGAGTCAGAAAACAGGTTGCAGTGCTTAACTTCCCATGGCTTTTTGATGGGTCCACTCTCCACCATCCACGCTGTCAAATCCGCTCTCTTCCGTATCATTTAGGCTCCTAAACTGGGGCCTGAGCTGTGCTCCGTGCTCCCTCTGGCTTCCCCAACACAGAGCAGGAGCAAAGAGCATTCTCGTGGCCCGTTGTGCTGAACTTTTCAGTTCCCTCGCCGAATCTGTCTGTTGTCTTTCCTTTTGTTTTTCTTTGATTGTCGTCTTTTTTTGCGTCACACCATCCACATTTCCAGTGATGCCAGGTTTTGACAGATTCTACATAAATGTGGACTTTCATCAATGTGATTTCTTTTAAGTAGAAAGTAGGAGCTGAAATTACAAGCAAGGTCTTAGCTTTTTTTCTTCAGAACAATTTTAAAGCCCCGTTTCTGCTATGAAATGACCAAATAAACAGTAGCTGACTTTATCATGGCTAAACGGCCATGGTTCAGAGCCAGTTAAGTTAGATATTGAGGTGGATGTAAAGAAAAAAACCTGATGATGACTGTTAATCAAAATAGAGCGAGGCTCACAGGCAGCCTCTAACTAGTGATCGAAACAAGAAACATAATGGCTTTCAGAAGAATCCCATTAGTTTATGAATGAGTGTGTGATAAGGTTGTCTGTAATGAAAAGGGACTACACTCATTAATCTGGAAGGCTGCCTTCAGTCTTGGGTTGTTAGGTTAGCGCTAATGCATCTCATTTCATTGTTATTTTTTTCCCTTCTTGGAAGTGAAAGTTGTTAAAATAATGGAATGATTTAATAAGGAGGTTGTGTGCTTGTTATTAATTTGTTTTTTAAATTAGGACAGGTTTTTTCCTAAAACATATGCTTTAATTTGGCTCTGGGCTGTGATAGTTATCATCTGTGAATAGATGCTCCCATCCCTCATGGCCTGTGGTTCGAACAGGTTTGCCTACATTGCCCTCAGCACACACACAACATCAACTCTGCTTAAAAACCACAACTATGATCAGATCTCACGTTTCAGGGATTCAGTAAATTTATTGCATGGGTCAGAGAAGACTTTTTTTATGATGCACAGTTGCTTAGATGTATTCTGACAGCATGCAGAAGTTCTCATGAGATACCAGGCTTGTGTTGTACTCGCTTATGTAGCCTCAAACTTATCTCTGGATTTGAAATTAAGAAGAATTTTCCAAAATAGAAGAGATCTTGAGTTCCTGTTTCTTTCTTCTGGGGTGTGCTAGATCTGAAGATCTGTCTTGCTACTCGGTTGCCAGTTACTGCAGGGTTCTTGGCACACTGAGTTTCATGTGTCACTGACAGAAAAGTGGAGTTTCTTCTGAAGACTGAGCTAAGAGCAGCAGAGGGACCTCAGTTTAATGTCCTGTTGCGCATGTATTCAGCTTCAATCTGATGTAACATTCCTACTCGGTTTTATACTTTTTGATGTTTGAAGCTACATAATAGCGAGTATATATTATTTACTACTTTACTTTCCATCAGTTTTCTTTCTGCTTTGCTTATAAGATGGCTTCAATTTGGAGCTGTTCAGAGTTGAAGTTAATTTGCTTGACAGTTTTTGATTTTACTGTTTTTTTGTTTTTTACTGATTTTACTTGACACACCTGTATCTTGCTCTTTTTTTTTTACTGTGATGCTCTTGAGTGTTTTTATTATTTAATGTGGAAATTAAAAAAAAACATTGTAATAATATAGAACTGAAGACTGAATAGAATGTGAAAAAGCATGACTGTTATTACCACTTTTTATTTATTGACTTCTGAGTTTTTCAAAAGAGCAGGTAGGTACTATTGTTAGAAATATTTCTGTAGGACTCCACTAAATGACATGTAAGCGCTTCAAGAAGTTAATAAATTTAGTGTCCTGTTGCACTTAAGGATTCTGTTTTCATAGGAAGAACTGCAAACAGTGGGGCTTTTTTCAGACTTTCCACAGCAGGTCTCCTTGCTGTCCTAGGCCTCCTACATCCCCAGTAAGTGCAAGGGCTGTTGTTTCACCAGCATCCAGAGGCCCAGCAAGCTTTCGTAACATTTCCAAGCTCATATAATGGCTAAGCAGTAAAGCTAAGGTTAGAAGGCAGGGCTTCTCATTTTAGACCCTGTGTTTGAAGTACAAGGTTGTGTTGCCTTCTGTGTTGTAATTAATGTATTCTTTTTCAGATCCTTGTTGGGCATCTATAAACAGGGGGATTCTGATCTGTGATGAGTGCTGTAGTGTTCATCGAAGTCTGGGACGTCATATCTCTCAAGTGAGGCATCTCAAACATACACCATGGCCTCCAACACTGCTGCAGGTAAAAAGTAAAACTGTGTCTTCCTTCATTAAAACTAGGTATAGTAATTTTTTTAACTTTTTTTTTAAATGGAATTTAAATCGCTAAGCTTTTGCTTGAGAGGGGCTGGTCCTTTTAAACTTTCTTTTTCCTAAGTTAGTCTCCTTTTATTTCTCTTGTTTTCTCATGATGGACCACTCAAATCAGAATTGGCTATGCCTTTTTAATTTGATACCTTTGTTTTGGAAGGTCACCTTCAACTTTTCTTTCAGACTTCTGCAATGCACCTGCTTCAACCTAAATTTTCAACATATAGTGAGCCTCTCTTTTCAGTAGAGCTGCTGTTGGGAAGAGTAGAGAATTTTAAGGGGGTTCTTACTACATTCCACAGAATAACCTCCTAGGCATGTGCCTGGTTCTGATAGCCCAGTAGGTTACGGATGCTGGCATGTAGCATATGAATCTCTCTTGGCTTGCTGTCTGCTTGAAAATAATTACAGCTATTTGCTTAGTCAGTCTGTGCAGCTAGCAGCAAAATTTCTTTACTGTCTGTTTGTATACATTTTGGATTTCAGATGGTTGAAACACTGTATAATAATGGTGCTAATTCCATATGGGAACATTCGTTGCTGGACCCTGCCTCTGTTATGAGTGGAAGGCGCAAAGCTAGCCCACAGGATAAAGTGCAGTAAGTGGAAAATTACAAATTTTTTTATTTTTGTGGAAGTGTAATTATTTTATTCACCAGTGACAGAGGCAGCAAAGTATCCATGGGAACCTGTGTATATTTTGTTGCTGGAAGAGAACAGGAGTAAGCTAGTTATTTCTTCACTCATTTTTTTGTTTTTTTAAAAAAATTCCCAATTATTCATTTTTTAAAATTTATTGCAAAAATGGAAATACATTTCTGTCATTGAATATGGTGCTTCATTTTAAAATGTAAATAACTGCATATAGTAAGTACAGATCTTAAGTTGGCATAATTTTAAGTTCAGTGTTTACTTCTAAGAAATATACACTACATCCTAGAGTCTGCAGATATTTTGAAGTTTGTAACAAAAGTATGTTCTGTATAGTTACACAGTCTGCATTGGGTTTTTTTTTTTAATGAAAATATTTTTCCATCTCTAACTTTGCTACCAGTAGCATGCAGAGATCTAATGCAGTCTTCACTTGTGAATTTTCCTTTTTCTAGAGCATCTGTATTATTGTGAAAGTACTAATATTTAATTTCTTTCCCTTCTGTTGCTTGTGTTTCTCTTTACAGTCCCAATAAAGCAGAATTCATTAGAGCTAAATATCAGATGTTAGCATTTGTTCATCGCTTGCCATGCCGTGAAGATGACAGTGTTACTGCCAAAGATCTTAGTAAGGTTAGTATGGTTTTTTTCTGGCAGTCTGCAGAAGCTGCAACTTGTGTGTAACAGAACAGTGAAATCTGACTGAATTAAAGTAGTTGCTTTTGACTTGAGATAACTATTGCTGTTCTTCAGCTCTACTACGTAAACAAATACAGCTTGACTTCAACTTGAAGCCACTTTTTTGGGTAATATATATGGATACTGGAGGTGTGGATGGTTGAGAGGCATCAATTTAGGTTAACTTGGAGAAAAACGTTTACACAAAACAGCTGTAGCAAGAATTCTTTCATACGTGTTTCTAAAAGCATGGCCAAAAAAACAAATGCTGAATCACAGTTATTGCTGCTGTATTAAGTACAACCCTGCTTCTTTTTCAGCAACTCCATTCCAGTGTAAGGACAGGGAATCTGGAGACGTGTTTGCGATTACTCTCCTTAGGAGCCCAAGCCAACTTCTTTCATCCTGTATGAACACTTTTTTCATTATTTTGATACACAATCAATTCTTACAGTTCGTAATATTTATACCGATTTCAGCTGATACACATTATATTTCGATCTTCTACTCAGACCCGTTGATTAAGTAGATATTTTTCTTAATAACTTGTAGGAGAAAGGAAACACCCCGCTCCATGTTGCTGCTAAGGCAGGACAGACTTTACAAGCAGAATTATTAGCGGTTTATGGTGCTGATCCTGGCACGCAAGATTCCAATGGAAAAACTCCAGTTGACTGTGCAAGGTAGAAGGCTCTAACATATGTGATGCTCTTATACGTTAACGGATGTTGATAGATCACGTGATGAACCTGCTTAGATATGTTTCTGTCTTGAAAATAATTTGACTGTTAAATGCTAATAAGTACTTTTTCCAGAAAGAGCGAGTGCATAAAGAGTATAAATAAGCATTTTCATCATTTCATAGCCTGTATTCTCCTGGATGCTTGAGACAACAGTTATGATTGAAATGAAACAGGCTGTGCCAATCTAGCAGCTCAGAGAAAAGTAATCTGAGGAGAAGAGTTTCTGCAAGTTCAGCAAGCTGAGTGGACTCCGGGAGGGTGGATTAGCTAGGGAATTGCTGCAGGAAAGGGCTGGACTGCACAGATGGGTCAGGGAGCAGGGGGTGGAACTGGGCTTTTTAGCAGCAGTGAGCTGTGAGGCGCATCCAGTTACAGAACTGCACCCTCAGGAAAGCCTGTCTTTAGAAAGGCTCTAGGCTTCCCAAGGGCAGACAACGGTCATGTCAAGAACAATTAAACATGAATGTCTCTGCTGGTCATTTGGGCAGTAATGAGGCACTGCAGGATTTGCAGCACAGCACTGAAGATTTTTTGTGTTTATGTGCAAAATTGGACATTACTGATCAACTAGAAGCTGCGCATTTGTGTAAATAAAACATCCTCCTTGTTCTGATTGCTTTTGAATTGAGGCCATACATGGAATCTGAAGACTGAATAAGTTCGCTTGGTTGCAGCATACAATATGCCAGAATATTTCTATTTCTCAATGCTATTAATCAAATGTGAAGTTGGTTAAGTTTGCTGCATGAACTGAGGAACTGTCTAGAAAAAACTGTATAGAAAAAACGTATTCAAAATAGCCTATATAATCTGGTTTTTTTCTACAGCAAAGCAGTAGGCAAAGGTTTTCAGAGTTTTCACTGACTCATTTGGGGAAGTTCATAAAAGTTTATCTATAGTTTTTTCGCCCAGTTGAACAGACTGTTGAAAATCCTGCTGTGAGTCTGTGCTGTGTTGATACACTCAGACATGTGCAGTGTTGAACAGTGGCTTGTACTAAATCTATTTCTCTGACCATTTTTTAATTTTTTCTATGTCTCAAAATGAATAACTGATCTAACTTTTGTGTGTGTGTGTAAACCAGACAAGGTGGGCATCATGAACTGGCAGAGCGCCTGGTGGAAATTCAGTATGAACTCACAGACAGGTTAGCCTTCTATCTCTGTGGCAGGAAACCAGGTAAGTAGAAAAAACTACACTCCGAGATCTTTCAGTGTTAATTATAGAACAGTTCAAACTATGGTATATAATGTTTGTGTCAGTGTTACTACACTTTTTGTATGCATTTCAAATATTCTAACATTATATAAATTATACATGAAGAACTAAAGAAAGTATAAGATGTAAGATTGGTGATAATGCATTTAAAATCCAGGTAAAACGGCAGGATTTTAAGTATACCTAAATTAAAAATTAAGCTCCCTTCTGTTTTTCCACAAGTATGTCTTCTATAAATGGAATACCCCAGAAAGTGTGGAGAAACCTACATATAAGATCAGATGAGTACTGTTTAACTTCAAGGAGTGAATTGCAGGGAAAATAAAAATTCTGTGAATGTTGAATAGTCTGCAGGAGATATTGTAGAAACTCTTCGAAGTAGTTTCCTATTGAAATGTAAAATGCAAAAGCAGGGGAGTATTCAATTAAGCGGGTAGCTTTTGAACACAAGCGCACTTAAAAATCTTTAGCCATTAGGTGCCTTTATGGCACCTATGTTAGAACTTAATTTTTTTTTTAATGGAATTTTAATACAGTTGATAAGCCTTAATTGGAATCTTTGATAACACCAGAAAATTATGGTATGAACCTTCTTTTAAGACTTGCTAGCTTCCTATAATTGGAAATTGAGTAATTAAATGCAAGATAAATTATTCTGTGTTTGCCTGTTGCATATATTATTGGGTTTCTCATTACTATGTCTTTTAGTAACACTGAATACAGCTGTATATCCTGACAACATTGAAAACTATAGTCCAGTAACAACCTATTAAAATGCAATTTGTTTTCAACTCTAGAGCATAAAAATGGACAGCACTTTGTTATACCTCAGATGGCAGACAGGTAAGTTGCTGATTGCATGGCATGTCTGAAAACATCAAAATTAAAAAAACCTAATAATTAAGTTTCCTTTCCTTTCTGAAACAACTTTTAAGCTTGTTGTCATTCTAACTTTTTAATGTGTGCCTTTATTGATCTTGTAAGCTTTTTTTTTTCTAGAAAGAATATTGGCATTTAAACAAAATCAGAAAATTTACTGTATTTGTTAAAATGCAGGGGGAAGGTGAGACAGTTATATTAAGGGAACACACATGGGGATTCCTGGGAAACAGATTTTGTAATTAATGTAAGGACCAATTGAGTTAGTTTACTGATACAACATTTCAAAACTAATACTTGCAAGAAAGCTGCATTTTTCTCTGGAAATATTTATGCTTTTGATCATCTGAGTGCTTTTAACTTTTGGTTACGATCAATGAAATCATATCTGTATAAAACATATCAAGTATTAATCATAAGTCCCTATTTTTCTTTTAATGCTATGCAATTGGAAATAAGACGGCTGTAAGTAAAGTGTTGTTCAACTTACTGCTTGCAAAATTTCTATAAAAACTGTAATAAAATAAAAATTATAGAGAGAAACTATGTAATAGTTGGTAAAATGCAGTTAATACCTGTAATTTTTTTGGATACGCTGTGTTTAGCTATTGGATAAAGTACTGTGTATTTTCAGCGCAGAGTATTTTGCAGAGCAGAGTAAATGTCATTGGCCTCATTACACAGAGAAGGAAGTTGACAGGCAAAGAAAATGACTTGTTCAAAGATGCTGCTTCGACTGCAGAGCCTGCAGTACAACCTGACTGTCCTACCTCTGCCTGATATCCTCCGCTGGTCTTTTTTTTTTTTTTTTTTTTACTTGTCTAGGTGACTGCCTACACAAACTCTCTCTGATGTCAGTTAATCATACAGAGGTTTTATTTGAGCCTTTCCCTCCTTGTAGGTCAGGGGAGTCTTCCCCTGGGTGATATAAATATGGACTCAAAATTTGTCAGCTTCCTGATCTGTAGCTTTTATGATAAATTCTGTTGAACTGCACAATTTTCATCTTGTGCCTCATGTTCAAGGCTGGAAACTAGTAGAAGAGATTATTTACTAACCAGTACAGAATAATTTTAAGCATGGCTCTGTTGCTGTAGCCATTTGCCAGCCTGATGGTCACCTACCTCCTGCAGAGTCCAGTGGAACAAATGCTGTGTGTTTTCTGTGGGCTTGAGTTTTGGTTGAATGATCATATTGTTCCGATTCCTTACAGAAAGCATTTTGTTGCACTACAGCTTGACTGATTCTTGAGCTATGCAAATGCGGGTATTCATATTCCAAAGGATTTTTGGGATTCTTTTGTTTTAAGATTGTTGTTTAGGAAAGCTTAAGAATATGCTAATTGGTATATTAGCAATATTAGTAAGATCAATGTGTTAAAAACTATATTTAAAATACTAAAAGATTAAGGATTTTCAAATAAAAGTGACATTTTAATCATTGAATTATTGAAATGTAGACTTTGTCTTTAAACAAGCTATTAAATGCTGTAGATGTAATGATCACTTTTTGTTTTCATAGCAGTCTAGATTTATCAGAACTTGCAAAAGCAGCTAAGAAGAAGCTTCAGTCTGTAAGTAAAACTTCCAGTGCGTGGTGTGACACATCTTTGTCTGGACGTGGCAAGCTCTGTACTTCATCTTTCAAGCTGGTTTCAGCTGCTATTAATTCCTGCATAAATAAATGTCAACTTTGTAGCAAGTTAAAAGTATGGAGAAAAACCTAAAAATAGGCAGCAATGGAGGAGCAGAGATGATGACAAATCCATGATAGAGAACAAATACTCGTTGGTCTTGTTTGGGGTAGTATCTCTAGGTCTGTCTCCCCAGTTCAGAACCTTAAACTGTTGTTTGTCTTGCTCTCATGTATTTTATATAAATCTGTATGTTAAATGTTTCTATTTGCTGTTAACTTTCTGGAAAGCCAGAATAGTGCACTACTGTCTGCTCATTAGTCAACAGTTATGCCAGCTCACTGGTTTTACTGAAGAGTTGGTGACCAAATACTTGTACAAGTTGGAGTGGGGATATGTTTTCCCTCTACTAAAGCTTTTAACTGAAGCAAACTCTATCAAAGGATAAAAATTTTGTAGTTGGGGAAGAACAATCCTGGTGTTATTCTTCTATTCAACAATGTCCATTTTTCTCTAAAGGTAATGCTAGCAGTCATGAAAATTCCAGCTAAGCAAGGCAGCATGTGTAGAACTGGTATTCAAATAGTAATCAATACAAACCAAATATGAATCCACTTTAGAACTGGCTTTCTGCTGTTAACATGCTGTTAGTGGCTACTTTAAATGCATAGCTAGCTAGAAGTAGATGGATTCCTGCATTGTGTTTTTGCAAGTTGTGGTGGGTTGACCCTGGCCAGCAGCCCAGCACCAGCACAGTCCCCCCAGCAGGACTGGGGAGAGCACAGGAGGAGCAAAAGCAAGAAAACTCATAGGTTGAGATAAAGGCAGTTTAATAGGTGAAAGAAAGAGCAGAAAAACAAGTGAAGCAAACAAAATCGCTCAACACCTCCCACAGGCAGACCACTGCCCAGCTAGTCTCTGAACAGCCATCTTGGAAGCCGAAAACCAAACTACTTCTTCCTCCGCCCCAGCGTTTATCGCTGAGCATGCCATGGTGTGGTATGGAATATCCCTTTGGCGGATTCGTATCAGCTGTCCTGGCTGTGTCTCCTCCCAGCTTCATGCCCACTCTGAGCCTACTTGCTGCTGGGTGGTGGGCTGGACAGAGGGGGGGAAAAAGATAGTGCCTTGATGTTGTGCAAGCACTGTTCAGCAGTAACCAAAATAAGCTAGTGTTGTCAACACTGTTTTAGCCACAAATCCAAAACACAGCAAGCATCATGTGGGCTACTACGAAGAAAGTTAATTCTGTCCCAGCCAGACCCAGTACACAAGTAAACGTACTGGCTTTGTCTGGGTTCAATAATGATGGCAGTTGCTCTTTGAATTTAGGACTCAAACTCTGGAAAAAGTGGGACTGGTTTTCTTGTAAATAAAGCTAAAGCCTAGAAAAAGCATTGGGTTTTCCACCCATTTTAGTACAGCTTGTCCCAGAGAAGGAAGATCAGCCATCTGTTCAGGCTTGCTTACACTCTCAGTTATTAAGTCTGGTACCCGTTACTAATGTTAATGCACTGTACGTGAAACAGCCACAAAGCCCTGTGACATCTTAATTTCATGTCTGATCTTCCAACAGCTCACTTTGTCGTAACACAAGTATCTCTCTTGAAGACAGTTTGAAACACACAAGCATTTTGTGAGTCTTCACTGTTCAGTTAAGCCCACATCTCCAGTGACATTTGGATACCTAGTTCCCACAGTAGGTCTGCTTCACTGCAAACACACACAGTCTTTTTGTGATCAGATAGGAGAGAAAAAAAAAATCCATTAACCAGTAAAGGAAAAGTGTAGAACAATATTGTCTCTGTATCTAGCAGTCAGGTGGTCGTATATATCTGCTTAATGGATTACTTCACTATGCAGGCTGAGAAACAAGCAATTATATAGGCTAAAAAGAGCCAAGGGAGAGCAGACTTGTGCTCTTATGTTTTCTGTGGTTTAGAGGTCTTACTAGATTTTGTTTCTTTTCAAGCTGTAATTATTCTCTTCTACCCTTAGCTAAGCAACCACTTATTTGAAGAACTTGCCATGGATGTGTATGATGAAGTTGACAGGAGGGAAACAGATGCAGGTGAATGAAGCTTTCTGGAATGTGTATAAAATAAATTTGAATTGTTACGTTACATACAAGATGCTAGTGCAAGCATATGTTCTGTTTAAAGTACTTTTGTATTCAGTAATTGCTGATAATGGTAGTTTCTTTGTCTTGCATTGTCTGAAGGTGACGTTAATTGAAAAAAATCTTGTGTTTTTTACCAAGTAGAGAACCCTCTGGGGAAAAAAGCCTTCCTCTGAATTGATTGTGTTTGTGTTTGAAATTGTGGTCTTTTATTCTTTGACAAGAAACACTGTCAAATAGTACAGGAAGGTTATTCCCGTGTTTTTTTTTTTTTTTCCTTCCTTGAGCAGTTTGGCTTGCTACTCAGAATCATAGTACGCTTGTGACAGAGACCACAGTGGTCCCTTTTCTTCCCGTAAATCCTGAATATTCCTCAACCAGGAATCAGGTATGCAATCTTCTTAATACTGTAAAACTATTTTTATTTAATAGGGCAAGTATTCTAAGTAATATTGCTTTACTGTACTTCATTACTGTAGAAGAGTTGCATCTACTTGTAAAGAGGTTAAAATAGTTTCGTATTTCCCCTGCCCTGGAGTGTGCAGCTGGATAATTTAAATCACACTTTTTGCAGTAAGTGTAATTGAACAATCAACTCACTGTAAGTGCTATAGTCTTAGTTTTACCTGGGAACTCTGCTGTTCATCTAATACATGATGTACTTTTTTTTTTTTTTCCCCTGCATTATTCTGTAATTTAGGGAAGACAGAAACTGGCTCGATTTAATGCTCATGAATTTGCTACGCTAGTTATAGATATTTTAAGTGATGCCAAACGAAGACAACAGGGGAATCCTCTCACTGGTTCAAAAGGTGAGTATACTTTTGGTTCTAGGCTCTTCTATATGCAGTTCTTCAGTAGTTTAATCAATACCATAACCTCATTCAGAAGTACTATATGAATGAAGAAAGAGATTTATACATTTTTTATAAATGATAAGAACTAAATCATGTGGATAGCAGGCTATTGACAACATGCATTAGGCCACCAAAATAATGCCCAATTACAGGAGATTTCTCTGTTAAGGTTGGTATTTGTAATACAATTAAACCAAGTGGGATAGGTGCAATTCAGGAACATCTTTTTGTGATGGTTGTGATTTTTATGATAACTTGGTAAAATTTTTTGGAACACTGCTGTACAGTTTTAGAATGATACTTTTGATTGGCAGCTAGGATAATGTCAGTGGTTTAGATGCTGGCTTTCCTGGCTGTTCTATACATGCAGGACTTTGCTGTAATTTAGATACTACTGAGCTTATTGCTGATTTGCCTAAAAATGTTTACTTTCTGTATTTCTTGAGCATGATAGATATCAAAGAATACAAATACCTATGCCAACAACCAGACAGAGCCATAGTTCTAGCCGTGACAGTATGAAACAACATCTGAACACTAGTTCTCCCTCTGGAGAGAAAATAGTAAAAATCTTTTCTAACTTTTAATTTTTGCCTATATTTTTAATTTAAATGTTGACATCCATTTGTCCAGTGTAGTCGGTTGTTTTGGTTCCCCCCCCCCATGTGAATTTTATTAAGCTGCTAAAGCATGATTCTCACCACTTTAACTTTTCTAAACACTTAGAAGAAATGAAAAGACAAAACCTTAAAACTTTGACGTTTTGGACAGCAATAATCCATACCTAGTAGGTGGATCTAAATTAATTTTTTTGAACTGGGCTAGTCAAATGATACTTTACTATGGCATGCCTTGTATTGTCTCTCTGGATGCAGATCTTTTCTGATTTATTTTTTTTTTTAATTACTTTAAAGTATGCAGTTCCATTTCTTCTCCAAACTTACTAGTGTGTTTTTAAATGATGTATGTTGATCTACAGAAAACGTGGAACTGATACTCAAATCAATTAGCAATCAACACTGTAGTGAAAGTCAGGATAATGACCAGCCTGATTATGACAGCGTTGCTTCAGATGAAGATACGGATCTGGAAACAAATGCAGCTAAATCAAACAGACAGAAGGTAGGTTTGAAATATTTATACACGTTTCTTCATAAAAGTAATCTGCAGTGAATCTTTCCCCTTGTGGGGAGATTTAACATGCATAAATGATCAGGAAATGAATATTTTAATTCATTTTCAAATTCATTTCAGAATCATGCCTCAGTCTATGAACTTTAACAAAATTAAGTGTTGTGAGTTAAGGAATTTTTATTGTAAATAAAATGCTCCTCTAGAAAAGTAATGTGTGCCACTGTGCATGTCTGGAGTTAAGATATAGATCTAATTGCACTGAATGAAATAATTGGATCTACCAAAACACTCTTAATCAGTGATTACATGGTATTTCACAAACATTTACTGCTTCCTACTGAAGGAATATTTACAGCAGACCAATAGTGACTGAGTGTTTTAAACCATTCCTGAAAATAATGCACCATGGTAAAAAAGGGGCAGTAAACCTAGTAGTTCTAGTTTAATCTTCCCTGGTAACATGCACACTGGATATTTAGTAATCTGTCTTCTATGACTTTCCAGTTCTGTATTGCATATTTTAAAAAAAAAATCCTTACGAAAGAGTATTGTGTCCCCGGAAAGCTGAGACAAATGTTTTTGTGCATGAAGGAGCTAAGAGTTGATTGACATCAAATTTCTTTTGTATTGGAATAAAATTATTTTAATGAATGGATCTTATTAATTTGAAATTAATTTGAACCATGATTCCTTTAAAGTAAGTACATGAAAAGCTGTCCGGATCTCATTGTCTTGTTTTCTTTTGGTAGTCTTTTTCTCAATGGAGTTAAGTATTGTTCTCTTACTGTTTACAGAGCCTGGATTCAGACTTGTCAGATGGACCAGTGACAGCCCAAGAATATATGCAAGTTAAAAATGCATTGGTGGCTTCTGAGGTAAAGATTCAGCAGTTAATGAAAGTGAACATCAACTTGAGTGATGAGCTGAGAATTATGCAGAAAAAGGTAACAGGCACAGTAGTGTAACCCCTTCACTTCTTGATGTATTTTAAATTGACCAGAATAAAACTGGTGAAACTGAAGACGCAATAACCCAATATTAGGATAGTGAGAAAACGTATTTTAAAGTGGAGCTGCTTTGGAATCAGATGAGACTGTAAATGTATATGTGCAGCACATGCTTTGAATGTTTTTTTTTGTGGAGGTGATGATGATCTGCTTAGTTCACTTTGACACAAGTTTTCCAAGTGACAAGACAGTTGTTGCAAGTCTTGCATGTTTTTGCTGTCTTGCTTCAAGATAAACCATTTTCAACAATGAGGAAGTGAGTGCTAGCACACATCTTGCGTGTGTGCACATATGTATCTAATGTACTTCCAACTTTTCCAGTAAGTATGTTGGGTTTTTTCCATTAATAAGCCTAGCTGGAATGAAGGGAAATTAAAATCCCAATCCAGTTTGGCAGTAGAAAATAGTCTGAAACGTGGCAATACAATATGAAGTTTTTGTATACCAGGAGGCCAACATTTATGTGTGTGCTTGCGTTTGAATCCATGGGAAATAGCATGTAAAGGATATAGTGGTAAACTCAGTTACTGCTTTAAACCTTCAGTGTGGGTTTTGTCTAGATGAGGATAAGGTAGAGGTAGCTCATTTACAATATGAGTTACTATGTATAGATGCTCTTCCACAAGCAGAAAGCTGAACATTTTTTGCTAAAATCCCGAATTTAAAGCTCAAAAAACCCAGTTTGGAAGCCAGACCTTCTAATCCTTATAAAAACAAATCAACAATTTATTGAATGCTTTGCCGATGTTCTGGTAGATAGAGATTTTTGTGGGGTAAAGGAGAATTTATATCTGTATTGAGTTCACTATCCTGTCTGTCGTGCTAGCCTAGAAAGGGCTGACTGCTTCCTCAAATTAATTCTTTACCTAGTGTTAAAAATCCTGTTTTCCAAATAATTACAGTACTGCAAGACTTACAGTATGTGTTGCAGAAAGCGCTCTCCCTGTAGAGAAAGTCGTTCAAACTGTGTTCCTGCAGAGGTGAACCTGTGCTGAGAGCTTGTTTCCCTGTTGTTTTGGGGCAAAGAGGCTGATGCTTTGGAGCGTGGTGGGAACTGTTGAGCTCTTCGCACCTGAGGCCAAGCTAGTTCAGCAGATGCGAATATCTTTGTTCAGTGCCATCCTTCTGTTACAGTTGTGTTCAGCCTTTCCGATCTATTGGAATGGTGAATACTGAGAGGAACCTAAGAGATCTCAGGGTGTTTCCTTGGTCTTTGAACAGCTTGTTAAGCATTTTTCTGCGTCAATTGAATTAACTTTTCACTTATATTGAGTTTCTTTAAACAGATATAGTCTACTTAGGGTAAAAAAAAAAATCTTTAGGCCTATGAATTAATTAGGCTTTAGTATATTTATGTGGTGTAGCAGAAGAGAGATCATTGCTGTGCTGCAGTTGAACTTGTTTTGAAAGATGGCATGGCCAGGGCTCACTCACCTCGGAGATGAGTTGCACCAATTTTACCTCCTGACGATGTATATAGCTATGGGGCTTTAACTTAGTGTTTGGCGGCTCTGGGTTGGTGAAGAATCGATACAGCCCTGCGCTGTTGCAGAGCACGGGATGGGAGGAAGGGGTAAGAGCTGTCTGAGCTTGAAGCTACTGGGAACTTCAGTACAATATGGGAATTCTCTGCTGGGTTATTCGTGGCAAGACACCAATACATTTGTACTGCTTCAGCAATTCTAATGCAACAGATGTCATTCAAGAGTCTCTTCTTTCTTCTCTTTTTTCTTTTTTTGTTTGTTTTCTAAGCAAGAGCTTAGAAGGTCACAAACTAAAAAAATCTATCCACTTTGTGTATCACCTTATTAGCCAACTGTGTATCTAATCTTTTGCATGGCAATTACTAAGCAAAAGATGCTAATTAAAGAGGCAAAGCTGCACTTGATGAATGCCACTTTAGAGTAGATTCTTCCTAAATAAAAATGAAAATAGTTCCGTTACCTTAATGGGCATTCTTATGGAAAAAGTTACTTTTTTTTTATGCCTGTGGATTTTTTTAGGTGCTTATAGGTGGTTATGAGTTTGGTCTGAGTTTACATTAGCTGTTGCCTAAAACTGCACCAAAAGTATGTTTATAAAATGCGGAAAAAGTTTGGAAGAAGGAGACTATAAAATTGACCTATTTAATTGCCTCTAATGTCAAACTTTAAAGGGGTAGCTTGGCTCCTGGCTGATCCTCAGATCTTGAGACTTGATGCATCTTACTACCAAGCACACAGAAAGTGGGGAGAAAAAGCATAAATTATCTTGATAGAAGTCTGCACGTTCGATTTAGGGTTCTGGGAAGTGCTCTAGGCAAAACAGGATTTTTTTTCATAGAGGTAATGTTCTTGATGGTTCATATGATGCAAAGTAAATGCAAGTAGTAAATATGCAATTTCCTGTTTAAAAGGCTGTCAGCTGTTTGAAATATTATCCTCAATTATTGTTAGAGAATTGCTGATACTGACTTTTTCTACATCTTTTCTTTATGATGTGTTAATATAGCAAACTTACTCGGAGTGACTCCACAAAAAAAGTCAGAATTGTTGCATTTTTACTATCCATCAAATGCATAATAAAAAGCTTTAAAATTATTTCTTGTTGGCTTCTTAGAAAGCAGTAGCTGATACTTAATTTTCATAAGCTAAACTCTGTTCTTGCTTTGCAGAGCAAGCTCTAGTTTTCTTTGCGCTGCCTCTGCTGTCTGTGCTGTAGTTCTGGCATTTTCAGATTTCATGGGCCTTATGTTAAAGTCCTCTTGTAAGTTCTTGTATTGACTGCTGAAATGGATCACTTTGCTTGAAAAACTGTTTTGTTGGCAGTCCTTCCCCCCACAACCTCATTATATTACACAATTCATGTGCCAGTACAGCCAGGCTGGAAGAAATGGATTGTGTGTTTTTAACTACAACAGCCAATTTTAAGATCTAATTTAGCTTGCATCCCAGCAAAAAGTGCTGGAAATCAGCACATAAATATTTCCAGATCTGGAACATAGATGTTTCTATGCTTATACTAAGCAAGTCAAGTAGATTTTGAAAAAGAAATCAAAGCCCAGCTACTAGTAACTGGATTTACTAGTGAAGCTGACAAGCGTGTATTGTATCGTCAGTTTGCTTTTGACGCTTGCTCTTAGAAAAACGAAGTCCCACTGCTAAACATTTCTTTCAGCTTCAAACGCTACAGAGTGAAAATACCAGCCTCAGAAGACAGGCCACAACCAATATATATCAGGTCCAAACTGGTTCTGAATACACAGACCCTACCAACAATTCTTCTTTAAAGCGGCGACCATCTGCACGGGGTAGCAGACCCATGTCCATGTATGAGACTGGATCAGGTCAGAAACCCTACCTCCCCATGGGAGAGGTCACATACCCAGAAGAAAGCATAACAAGACTGCAGCCTTTCCCTCCACATGTAAGTAAAAGTGCTGATGCTTCTGCATTTCTTCTGATGTTCAGCTTTTCTGTCTATTCCAACTATGCTCATGTACCAAAGCTGCTCAACTGTCTGCTTCAGAGTGAGTTTGAACTGTAAGAATCGTTAATGTTTGCTGTATTAACATGTCTTCAGGGGCTTGATGTTTTGAAAAGTAAAAGCTATAACAGTTCTGGAATATGTAAACTGGAGCTTTTGGCTTCTGCTCAGCTGTTTCTTTTAACCACAATATATATGCCAAATACCAATGTGTGGCTGTTTGAAAACCAGGAGGGGGGAAAAAAATAGTATTCCAAGAAGGTAGGTAAAGTTCACGGATTTCTTTCTTGAGATACAGGCATGTGCCAATTTGTGGAACTTCAGAACCACTTTTCAAAAATAAAATAAAATTGAAGCTAACTTTTTCATTAGGCCACCAATTTCTTATTCCGAGTTTGGAACTGAAGGCTGAGGATGGTTTAGATCTGTTACTTGAACAAATTCTTCTGGTTTAGTATTTTCCTGTATGATGTGCTAATAGTGGGGAGGGAGTTCTGTATTAGCCGCAAGGATTCTGCACTGACGTGTTCACACTTTAGATAAGTGACCCAACACACACTGGTGCTCATTAAGGTTAGGTTTTTGTTGCATCTAGATTGCCCTGTGGGCAGGAATATGGGATAATATTTTTTAGGCATGTATTTAACGTTTGTGGATTTGTTTAAATGTTTCCCTGTTGGTGGCACTATCTTGGATTTCCCTCCAGATAAACAATTAAGCCCTTTAAAACATATTTGGAAGTTACTGGGTTTTTTGCCTGGTATGAGGGAGGGCAAATGTTCCATGCACATTCTAAAGAAGACAGTTTAGTGCACCAGGGAATCAGCACAGAAATTTGTATGCTGGGTTTTTCCCTGCCTTCAGTTAAATTAATAAGAACTTTAAACTATGAAATCTAGATCAGTTTAAATTATATTGGCCTGTTGCTATAAAGGCAGTTCTGGCAGCAGGAAATGTCAGAATTCTTTTGTATGTGACAGCGTTTGCAAAACATGACAGTGCTTTGTATAGGTCATTTGGTTTGAAATTTGGATAGAAGTAGCAGTTCTGAAGCATTGATTTGTTATGTGGAGTTAGTTTATGTGGTATTATGGTGCATGTATTTTATTCTCTGTGGAATTTAGCACCTCTGGAATATCAGTATTAGAATTAACATGAAGTCAATTGTATTTTGAAAGAATTAAGTCCACTCAGGCTTAGCCAAATTCTCAAAATCATTCTTGCTTTATGTCATCTCCATGGTTTTAAGAATGTTCCTTTATTTCAGTTAAGAATTTATTTGTGTTTTGTTTTTGGTTTTCCCGAGTGTTTTTCTCTTTCCCATTTTTAGATCGGGAGGAGTGCGTTTGTGACCTCCTCTTCATCTCTACCTTCCTTCCCCTCCACGCTTTCCTGGTCAAGGGATGAAAGCACACGAAGGGTTAAGTACCTTCCCAATTGGTCTTTTACCTGGAGGAGGTGGCAATCTCCCTAGAAGCCATTATGCCTCTGTCTTCTCCCCTTTTATGCTGACTAGCCTTCATGCTTGCATGAAGCAGTATTTCATCACTCTCCGTTTCTTCTGCCACATGCTGTGGATACTTGCTTCTCTCTAACTTCACAACGGCTAAAATCTTTAGCATTTAACACCATGCACAGTTACTCCAGATCACTTGTTCAACTGCGTAACACTGAAAACAGCCAGAAGACAAGTTGGTTGCTGTTTGGAAAGTAATTTGGTAGGCACTCACTGATATTTCATAAGGCAATATATAACTCTTCCTACTGACTGAAATGCACTGCATGAGGCATATGATGCTCACTGGGTCCTAGCTTTAAAGGCTGCTTTCTTTGGGGGGATCCAAATTGGTGCTGATTGACCGTTTATCTTACAGATGTTCATTAGTTTGTTTGAAGTGAGTTCTCTAAGCATCCGAACAGATAGCTGTTCATGTTGCCCACCCATACAGTTTGTATCAGCTAGCCTGCTTTCTGCTGACCTTGATAGACGAAAGACTGAATGGCCATGGGAATTGTTTTTAGCAAGACTCCTTTCAGGGCAGGATTAAAGACACCAAGAAGGTATAAAGGAAGCTTATATTGGTGTTCCGTCAGGATCTACAAAACTTTGTTCTTAGGGTTTTTGTTAGCTACAGCACTAACTCTAGGAAAAAAATTGCAGTGTTACCAAGAAACGTTAAATGCATTCTGTAAGCTTATATTATTCCAAAGACGCTGTCTTTGCTGTGGCCTCATATGTGAGCTATTAGCTATTTGAAGAAGCCTTGTCCAGCTTCCTAAACTTTTTTTAAACACTGTTCTCTTTTTGTAGTGGGACACTTAAATCTAGGCTTACTCAAATTCATTTGCTAGAAGTGAGCATACAATGCCACCCTGCAAAAGGACACATTTAGCAAGGCAAACAGTTTGATAGACTAGTCTGTCTGTGACAGCTTCTTTTTAGACTATGTTTTATTTGGGATCCTTGAACTAATTGCAAGTTACATATTCAAAAGAAGGGAAAACCATATTGTATTTGCAACTTTAGAATAACATCCATTTTGGGCTGTGAAGGGGCTGTGACTTAAGTAATGGGCCCTGAGCAGGCACAGCTTAACGTGTCACAGACTAATGAATGCTGAAGATGAACAACCCATAGCTTTTACACTGCTGTTTGACCAGCCTGAGCTACCAGCTTGCACTGCTTGCAGAAAGTACCCTCCATCATCAGAATGAGTCGATGACATTTCAAGGTCTTGCTCTGACTAAACCTCTTTAACTTTGAAGCAAATATTGATACAAGGTCCTTTGGGCTGTTTTTAGATGTTGATGTGTCATTTCTTAGAAACTAATGAGTAGCTTATACCCATTTTGTTGTATCATGTGTTCAAGATTGAGGCTTTGCTTATTTCTGTGTTAAAACAAGACTTTCTGAGAGTAAACTTGAAAAAGAAGTATTTGTATTTCTTTGTAAGACTTAACTGATTTTGAAAAGATCTTTCAAGAAAAGTTCACTCTTTTTGCTCTGCCTTTTCTGCATGGTTAATATAATGAAATCAGTACCGTCTCATTCCGTTTCTTAGGCAAGGATTACAGAGTCTCTAATCAAATTTTGCTATATAATACTAAATTTTTCACAAAACAAGGCTGTGGGTTTAGATGTTGAATGGTCATACTCTGACCTCTTCCTGCTAGGATAAAGAACTGTCTTTTACAATTCTCGTGTCCCCGTTTTATTTTGACTGTACGGTGTTTGGACGTACCGGTCGAGAAAACATTAGATTTGAAAGTAGGGCTAGATGATAAAACTTATAAGGGAATATCCTGCTTGGTCAAATGCAAATCGAGGTTTGGCTGCAGCTGGTATCAGTACTGTGTAGTCCTAGAAACTTGCAGAGGTTTTGTTTGTGTGGTTTTATGGTACACTGATTCTGTACTATATTACTGATTCCATAATATCCTATTCTTGTAATTTATTGTTGTCATTTGTATTTCTGACCATAGCGTAGAGCTTTGCCACCAATCATATTGTTCTCCTCGATACGTCTGAGAGAGGGGAAAGGTCAGACCCTACATATGATAGTTTCATATCTTCAAAGTATGTGTCACTTTTACAATTGATCTTTACTAGCTATCCTGAGAGCTGAGCATTCAAAAAATGCTTGTTTTTTCTTTCTGTGCAGAGTAACTTTTAAATGGACGGAAAGTGTTCGTACGCCAGGTGCTTCAGAGTTAAAAATTGTTGGTTTTAACATTAGATGAGCGCTTAACAAACGTACTGGATCTTAACCAATGAAAACCAATTCCTAATCACATTTTTGGTCTGTCCTTGGTAGACGTGTTATTTCCTAAGTGTATGGATCAGGAATGCAAATTGAAGGTGTCCCTTACAGCCTAACACTTGGGATTCCCTCATCTCGACTTCAGAGCTTCCGTAAAGCTCCAAGGCTGGTTTTTCAGCGGAGATTGCGAAGGACCCTATTATGTGAGCAGTGTTGGTGACTAAGGCAGGAGCTGATGCAGAGGCTGGTCTGTACGTAGAGCGAGACTGATGTGGCATACTTGCAAGTGGACGAGCTGTAGTAGACACATCTGATGAGCTTTGCGATTTTTAAGACTAGAGTAGGCGGACGTGTGGTGATCCTGGGGCCTGGCAGAGGATGGGAGTGTGCCTCTGGGGCTTCAGACTGCAAATTCATGTGAAGGGCAGAGATCGGCCTGACAGTAGGTATTCATAGCATAACCCTCCAGGGTGTTGTATTGCCTGGGCATAAAATATCGAAGAAGGCTAAACCAGGTCAGAGAATGGAGCCTAGCTCTCTGTCTGAAACTCTGCTTTGAATCCCTTGCTGACAGAGGGGGTGTGTGTTAGGATCTGCAGGGAGACCACTCGTGAGCTGTCACAGTGCGAGTATGCTTATTTGTGTTAGCAGCCCTCTGAGAGGGTAAAAAAAAAAAAACCAAGAAGTTGAAAAGGAGTGTAGGAAGAAATCCTGAGCATCATACTTGCCCACGGATTGGATGCTTTACTGGGAGGCGCAGAACTGGTCAGTATGGGAGTAGGAGGTGGTGAGTGTTCTGCCATCGCACCTGGGAGGAAGCGCCGGGGCTCAGAGGCAGGGAACGGGCGGCACTCTGGTTCCCGGTGTGGGCACAGTCACTGTGTATCTCCCCGGGGAATGCCACCCGAAGGGGAGAGCGGGAAAATACTGGGCCTCTGACTCTGTTTATGGCCTCCACCCTCTGGAGCAGCACTCTGCAGCTGGGCCTTCCCGTGCTTGGTCGGCCTCCCCTCTGCAGTGGGCCTCCCACACTTGGTTTGGCCTCCAACTCTGCCTTCATCCTTCCCTCTGCCATGGTCCTCCCACTCTAGGCTTGACCTCACCTTCCTTGTGTGCCTCCCGATCTAGGTTTGGCCTCCTGCTTTATGGTGGGCCCCCCATTTTGAGTTCAGAGGCACAGGCTCAGTTCAGCCTCCATTCCACCGTGTGCCTCCCACTCTCGATCCGGCTTCCCACTCAGCTGTGGGCTTTCCCTCCGGGTTCGGCATCCGCTGTGGATTTGGCCTCCAAGCTCATTTTGGTATCACAGAATCATAGAATGGTTTGGGTTGGAAGGGACCTTAAAGATCATCTGGTTCCAACCCGCCTGCCATGGGCAGGGACACCTTCCACTAGACCAGGTTGCTCAAAGCCCCATCCAGCCTGGCCTTGTATCCCACTCTGCATTCATTCTTTACTCTGGGTTCAGACTCCCACTTGGATCAGCCTCCCACTTTGCAATGGGCCTACAGCGCTCAGTCCGGCCTCCACTTCCTTCTGTGCCTACAGCGCTCGCTCTGGCCTTCATTTCCTTGTGCGCCTCCTGCCCTCGTTTCAGCCTCCACTTTGGAATTGGCCTACCACCTTCCTTTTGACACCAGTCCTTTGGTGGTCTTCTACTCTTGTGGCCACAACTCTCACTTATTTGTCCTCCCAACCTTGTTTTCGTTGCCAGTCTGCAACGGGCCTTAACTGTCCTCATTTCAGCCTCCAATCTGCAATGGACTCCAAGTCTTGTTGGTTCAGCTTCATACATGCCCTTTGGTCTTCCGCCCGCAGTTTGGCTTCCACTCCGCAATGGGCCTCCCGCCATCATTTCAGTCTCCTGTCTTTATTTTGGCTTTCACTCTGCAATAGTTCTCAGCCCTCATTTTGGTCTCCCATTCTGCGGTGGGCTTCCGAGGGTCAGCCTCTGCTCTGTGGTCAGACCCCCATGCTTGATTTGGCCTCTACTCTGTCAGGGGCCTCCCACCCTCAGTCTGGCCCCCCACCCTGTGCTGGGCCTCAATTCTCGTTTCAGCCTCCCATGCTCAGTTTGCTTTCCACTCTGTGTTCAACCTCCCACGCTGTGTCTGGCCTCCAGCCTGCTGTGGGCCTCCTGTTCTTGCTCTGGCCTCTTTCTCCCTGGTGGTCCTGCCCTCTCCATTTGGCCTCTGCTCCCCTGTGGGCCTCCTGCTCCGTGCCCACGTGGCAGTTTCAGTGGCAGGGGAAGGACGCCGCGCTGTGGCCGTCTGTCCTGCCCCCCGGGGCAGAGCCCTGGCTTCGGGTCTGGTGGGGCCGCGCGGTGCCCAGGGCCTCGGGTACAAACTGGCAGCAGGAGCCCAGCACAGGGTGAGGGGCACAGCGGGCTCCAGGGTAGCGGCTGGCGCAGGGGCTGTTGTGCTAAAGAGCAAGCCCGCGTGCGCAGGACGTGGCGCTGGCACGGCTCGGGGCTCTTCTGCACAATACTGACATCAATCTGCATTTGTTGCAGGCCTCGAAGCTGGAGAAGCAGAGCAGTGTGTCCGAGAGTGACTACGATAACCCCACTGCCCCTCTGGAGCTGGAGGAGACAGGGTAGGTGCCACGACGCAGAGCTAACGGCGCAGTGACGCAGAGCTAACGGCACAGCCCCGCGCTGTCGGAGGACAGGGAGTTACATGAGCAGCCAGCCCTGTCCCGCTGTGCTGAGCTCTGCTTTGTTCCTTTGCAGGTCAGGCAGGAAGGGCCGGCAGAGGAGTGTCATTTGGCAGGGGGAGGGCTCCATCCCTGAAGACGCCGATGCAGCCCCCAGCTCCAGTTTGCCCAGTACAGAAGATGTGATTCGGAAAACCGAGCAGATCACTAAGAACATTCAGGAGCTGCTGCGAGCAGCACAGGAGAACAAGCATGACAGGTAAGGCGTGAGTGCTGGAAAAGCTCCGGAGTTCATGAGAATGAAGAAAATTCTTCAGGTGCTTGCAGAAGCACAGCCACCACCACCCGTGTGAACGCTGGAGATGCTGGTTTCACACCTACAGAACGTGTAGGTCCGTGGTGTTTCCTGGTGTGCTGGACCTAGTGCCACGGGGTGAGCGGGGACAAGTGACGGCACGGGCGGTGGGAACACACGCTCTTGTCCAAAAAGCCGGCGCAGCCCCCTGCTAGTGGGTTCTGGCTGCAGCACTGCCTGCTGCCTGCCACCTGCCTGCCCTGCCCACAGCTGGCACAGGGACAGGGAGCACTGGGGAGCAAAGCGCTTGTGGAGTCCTGCTGCAAAATGAGCGTTGTTTTAGATATAAATCACGCGTGTTGCAGAGAACTCGGCGTAAGTTTCTCTTGGATCTTCAGACCTCCGTGTCCTTAGGTAAGGACACCCCGCAGAAGTGTGACAGTAACACCAAGTCTTGTTTCAGGAAAAAGTTGTGAAGGCAGGGAAAATTTGGCTTCCTACTGAAATATTAGTACAGATAACATACCAGCAAAAGCTGTTTTGAACTATTGGGTTTAGACACAGACATAGCTGGGTAAGCGGGAGACCGTTCATCTGCACATCAGGTAGCACGCAGCTTCAGCTCCCTTGGGGAACTTCTGGCCCAACTGAACAATTAATTTTCAGAATAGCCATGAGCGAGTAAAAGTGATACTGTCCTTGATCATCAGGTGGTGCTCCTGCACAGCTCTTTTAGAAGACTGTGAGTAAGAGTTACGTCTTCCCAGGTATGAACACGTTTTAGGTCTGGAACAGCTTTGGTCTCCAGAAAATCTGAACTTGCAGACTGGCAGGTCTTACGTTCCGCCTCCCGTCCCACGTTCTGTGCCCATTTTGCCCGTGAGAAGCGGCTGGTGATTTGTGTTAAGCCCTCGCTTCCTGCCTTGCTGGGAGAAGTGCACAACAATGGGGCCACTTTTGTTCTGTGGTTTTTTTCCTTCTTGTACTTTTCTATTTTTAGAAGGGACAGTGCGCGGCCTCTCCTTCTCACGCTGAATGGCGAGTTGTAACGTGTTTGTGCTGAGCTCATTGCCCTTGTCCGTAACCTTTTCCGCTGCAATCCCTTGTTGCTTGTTTCTCACAGATCATAATGAGAAGCAACAGTAAGAGAAGCTTTAAATGAGTTTGGGTTTTATGTATATCACAGTTTACAGTATTTGACTTATATTTTTAAAAAAAATCATTGAAAGAAACGGTACAGCATACCTAGCTTTCTCGGTTAAATTGAATAGATTTTTAAACAACCTGTTAGGTTCTTTTTTATTTTCCCTTCTGTACCATGCGTGGAGCGGGCTGTTTGCCAGTACTTACATGAGTATAATCTTGCAAAACACTGAACTATGAAGCTGCTGTTCTTTGTTTTTGTATTCCCTGGCTTTGTCTCAGTGGGCTGAGAGCTACACAGCCTGGGAGATGCAGGAGATGGAGCAGGCTTGTTCCACCGTTCGCTTCTTACAATAGGGGAAGGCTTCCTTAACAAAATGAGATACTTGGAGATGTAATAATACATCTTACAAGCTAGTGCTGGGAACGTTGGAGATAAAAGTCACACGCTGCATAGATAATCAGAGAGTAATAAAATGATGCAAGAATACCATCTATTAATGAAACACCTTCTTCCTTTTTTTTTCTTGCTTTCTTCCGTTCCTTTTCCTGTGCTCAACTGGCCGAGTAGACCATTAGAGCGTGCGGGCATGCTCAAGCTCAGACATAGCCTCAGCTGCTTCAGCACACTGGTTCCCTGGGCTGAGAGAGCTCCCCTGCAGCCTCTGACCATCCAGCAGCCCGGTCCTGCCTCCTGGTACTCTGGCCTCTGTCCCTGCCTCCCAGGCACAGTGTCCTTTCTCTTTCTCTCTGCTGCCTCTTTCTTTCCTTCATGCACCATCTGCACAGGGGTCGTTGAAGGCTATGCATGAAATGCTTCGGGTGATAAAGAACCTGCAGACAGCTAGTACCGAGAGTTAGGAACCTGTTCAGTTAAAGCTCTCAGTATCGATTTAACAGGCAACAGAATCACAGCCTGGAACTGCAACTCTCTCTAGTGTAAAAGATTCTCCTGTCTCTGTTCTGTTTATTGTCCATCGAGATAAATTAAATTATGACAACAGCACAACATGTGGTTGCTGCTTGTGTGTGCTGTTTCAAAAGTAGCAGAAGTTTCACAGTTCCCAACATGCAACATTCACAACTGACAGCTTAGGCCCTCAGCTGTTTATACAGCTGGCGTGTCAAATAAGATCATTCCTATCTTGAATCAGTGAAAAAAGATGTGTGTTTATATAGTATCTTCCAACCTGACCAAAATATTGTTTATTAATGCCTAAAATAAAAATGAAATTTAAGCGAGATGTTCTTTCAAACAGAACTTCCTGAGTTCTCACCCCAGGTATTATTGCCAGTGACAAATACCAGGATTGGAGGAAGAGGTTACCCCAAGTTACTGCTCATCACGCATTCTTTTTTCCAAGCTGTCATTACTTGACTGTCTTCCTGACGTCTTACTGGAACGTGTGTAAACTCAACAAATGCATCAGCTTATTTAATGAGCTTACAGTGAGTGTTTACACTATAAAATAAAGCCATTCCTCCAAGACACACTGTAAACTTTGCAGCTAACCTAGAGAACATATTGTGAAATATGTGTCATTAATCTTGGTCTCCTTCATTCAAGTAATTCTTAGGGCTTTCTCTCCCTGTTAGTGGAGGGCTTAATCAGCAAACTGCCTTTTTAATGAGGTGAGGTGCTGTTCAGTGTGGCTTGCAGGGAGCAAATTAACTGTTAATAGCAGAATGGGAATTACGGTGAACTTGGAAGACTTCTCTCCACTTTTTAGTTTATTTGGAGAACTCATGTGACTTGAGACATATGGAAATACGCCTTTTTAAAGCAATTTTCCTGCATTGCCAAAATGACCCCAGTGTGTTGCTTCTTTCCCAGTGCATTTGCAAGTGACCTATTTTTGCACCGTTGGTATTGCAAGATGACTGCATAAACATGACTGGGGGGGTGGTGGTTGGTTTTTTGTTCTTTTTTTGCTTGAAAGGGCAATGAACTACCATAATCTACAGATGCTGAATATTCTTCTTGAATGGCATTGCTTTGTGAATTTGAGATTCTCTTGCTTAAGATTGAATCATGTTAACTAACTTATGCTGAAGTTGAGTCTTTGAAGCATAAAAACGAGTCTTTTGAAATTAGACTTTTGACAAACCACACTAACACAGTGCTTCACAGGAGCTTATGGTAAATAGCTTTAAGATCTATTTTGAACAGACCAATTTTCATTTGGTATATAAATCAGAAGTGAAATCTATGAGGACTAATGGAATCTGCCTTTGTTTTGTTAGCTAACTCAACAGACTTACTGAATATTTAGCCTAAAACTCACATGCTGTGAAAGTAGTTGGTAGTTTGGAGATGCATGCATCTGCAAGCTGCTGTATGAGAACTGCGCGTTGTCTGTTTACTGTGTATAAATCCATCCAAGAAGGCATCGTGGTCTTCTTAAGTTAGCTTCGTGTGATGTTTTACTTTTAGTTAAACATTACCAAAAGAGCAAGGTATGAATTCTGTACTGGGAGTTTGGCACACCCCATTCTCAGTAGGCATCTAACCTTCCAGTTCGTCCAATGAGAAAGGGGAAATATGTGCATGGTGCTGCATTCCTGGCTTCAGCTGATAATGAACCAATACAGGGATGGAAATAAATCTTGGAATCAAGGTGTGTCCTCAGCCTGCATCTCTGCAACAAACTAAAGCTTCCAGCCCTGCTGCTGCCCCAGAGAGGCACGTGTTTGTTAGAGAGATCGCTCAGAGCTTAGCCGAGAACGGATGGGCTAAAAGCTTATGGAGGTCAGGCTTCAGGTCTTGCTGCCAAGTGTTTGGAATACAGTTTTTTGAGTTTACTGTATTTTGGTAACTTAGGTACAAATTGCTTTTTTAAAGGCTTCTGCTTTGTAACTTACACATGGAAAAAAAAAATGCAGGAAAATTGCATTGCTTCAGAGGTGTAGACAAGACAGTCCTATAAATATCAACACTTGGCTGTTAAATGATTTTTAAGAGTTTGGATGGCCAAAATTCAACTTCGAAACATAAAATCAATTCAAACACCTTTGTGGGATTTTTTTAACTTTTCTTCAGAGATTATTGGATATTTTTAGCTGCTTAGATCCTTATCAGGTTAAAAACTTTTCTTTTAGTAGTCTGGTTTTGCAGTCTCTTGGCTTATGCAGAACGAGCTCTTTCGAAACAAATGGATAGAGATTTCCTTAAAATGGCAGTAAGCTAAACTTACTTGGATCCCACATACAAAGTGTTTTTTTTAATCCGCTTTTGCTTGTCAACACTGCACTGAAGAAAAGCGTATGTTTTTTTTTCCCAAAGCACCTCTGTATCACCAGATTTTGTTTAAATATTTTCAAGCTGCAGAATCTTACTTTACTTTGTGCCTGACTTACACGAACCAGTTTGCTTGGGCATGCTCTCCCACACGTAACAATAACATGTCGATTGTGCATACACCAAAGAGAACGAGCTGAGCAATTTTCTGTGCAATTTGGAGTCAAATTCTAATATTTGAATGGTTGGGCGGGGGAAATGCTAGTATATTAATTAATGTGCAGTTAATATTCATAGACACGTTTCCATAATTGCATACAAATTGAGACTTTTTCTGACAATGTTTGGTGCAATAGGTATGGACAGTTATTCCTTCAAACAAACTTTGATCGAAGAATAATGAAAACTTAAGAAATAACTTTGTACTATTGGTTAAGTTCTTGCTTTTTCTGAAGTCGCATAGTTATATACAAACTTGGGGTGCAGTGTGCTGGGGAATGCTGAGGAGACACCAGGAATCACCATATTGTGTGTTGCACTACCTACTTCAGCTGCCTTCAGTGCAGCCTACAAAGATATTTTTAGAATACATATGGGGGTTTTGTTACTCAGTTGTTTTCAGAATAATAGGCACTGACTAGTCAGATTGAAGAGGAAAGGGAGTCTTCACATAATGAATAATACATTGCATCTTTTTGCAGCTATATACCATGCTCCGAGAGAATACACGTGGCAGTAACGGAAATGGCAGCCCTGTTCCCAAAAGTAAGTACCTTTCAGTTTTAAAGTGTTTCTGGCCTCATTCCTCGTTAGTAGATTTCCCTTCAGTAAAGGAAAACCAAAAGCCGAAGGCAGGGAGAAACAACTAGGTGTTTTTGTCAAATCTTGCATCTTTGTATTTATTAGCGTGCCATCTGGGAAGGGCTAATTTGTGAATCCAGGCCTTTCATTTTACTCTCGAACTTAAAACTCCTAAGAATTGGACGCAGTTCCTCCAAAACTGGAGGCTACTTGCATCTAGCTTGAGGAGTCATGTGGTTATACAGGGATTTTGCTAGACTCGTCCCCCTCAAGGTTGCAGTTGAACGCTGTTGCCTGGATTTCTTACTTGCAGGTATGTTTAGATCTGTTATCCGCCTACCAAAGCGATCTGTTTCTTCACAGCAAATTTTAGGGAGGGAAATCTCCATGATTACGTTTTTGTAAAGTCTTATCTACCTCTGTAAAACGGCAAGGAAAATCTAACACTGTTGTGCCTACCTGAACAGATTGTCGTGTACACACCGTGTACCCCACGTCTCTGCAGCGGTGTCTTACGTCTCCTGCAGCACAGAGAAGTCGTGCAGAAAGCAGGGCCCTAGCAGCAGAAGTTTTGTATTAAAAAACACTTGGGAACCACTGCCGGCTAATTAAGAGAGACCCTAAACCAGCTTTGTTGTTCTGTCAAGTTCAACTTCTGCTTTCTTTTCCCAGAAACCCAAATCTGAACTGGTAAGGACTTCTTTGCGTCTGCTGACATCTAGTGCCTACAGACTCCAATCCGAGTGCAAAAAAACCCTTCCCGTGGAGACGTGCCCTACGACAGACATCCAGCTGGTCACGCAGCAAGTTATCCAGTGCGCCTACGACATCGCCAAGGCTGCTAAACAGCTGGTTACCATCACAACCAAAGAGAACAACAACTGAGTCACACTTGGCTTTTTAGTCTTGTTTTTTAAAGGTTGAATTTTAAATATAGGTGTGGAACTATTCAAATTTTTATGAGAAAAACTAAAGGGGCAAGAAACTTTTTTAAAACTCAGTATTATTTTTGCATGTTTTCTAACAATTTTATGATTAATTTAACCCACTGCCTTATTTTGTGCCTGCGTTGCCGGTTTAGTTACAGATAATAGCATGTTGCGAATAGCTGTTGAGCCATTATCACGTACCAGCGTCGTATCGAGCTCTTGCTAGATGTTTCCTTGGGGCCACGTTCTGCTTTCAGATATTGCTTGCAAAACTCCCGCTGCAGTCAGCTGCGCGTATCATCGGAGGGCAGAATCTCGCCTCTGCTCTGCCCGTCCTGGAGCCTCGCGTGCCACGATGCCGCTGACCGAGAAACCCGCAGCGAAACAGGCTCTGAAGGCTCCAGGACCGCGACTGCTGCCCAGCAGGAAGAAGGTTGTAGTCCTGATAATGGAGTACAAGCCGAATATTATCTGTTCCCATATCAACTGTTGTGCAATAATATGTTTTTAGTCTGCTAAAACAATAGTTAGTTGTGGGCACCCGAGCTTATTACGTGTAACTATACGAGGTCTTTGTCACTTTATCTATTTTGGAAGGAATTTGAAACTTAGTAGTTATTTCTTTTAGTTGTCACTATGCCATTAATATATATGTTTGATGTTACTTTAGGGCATTAGTGGTTAAAATATTATCCTTTGTTTCCGATTTAATAATTCATTCTTAAGTCTCCTACAGAATTTTACTGTCATCTTCGAGGCACCATCTTGTTTGCAGCAGCATTGCTCAGTAACTCAAGATGCAATTTCACTAAAGATTTCTGTGATAATTAAAAGACAAAAAAAAGGAAGTTAGAAAAGTGCCAGTGCGAAAGCAGCTGTGTCTGCCATAGCATATAACCTCTGTACCTCAACATATCCAAATGTGAAAAGATTTCTGATATCTGGTAAGTTTTATGCAAATCTTTCAAAATTTTACAAGCTATATCCAGAGTAACCCAAGCCGAGCTGCCTGTTAGAGAGGTCGGTGGGTGACAAATGTCAGTGTGTGTTTCAGGTTTTTTCATTCGTAACAGTTCACAAAACTCTGTCAGTCCATACTTTCAAAAATGAGAGTTCTTTGGGAATCTAAATTCCATGGGGGGGAAAAAAAATCACTAATTTTTGCCTCTGCCTGTGTCCCATGTGGAAGCATGTTGGCATTTTCAAGGAGCCGGCCGCGGCAGTTCAGCTGGCAGCCACTTAAAGCGGTTCTTCAGTTAGGAGTGAAGTTACAGAGCGGCAGTGGCTGTCACGTGGCAGCAGCTGATAGGAACATTTAGACAGTTTTCGCTCAGCAGCGGCTATCTGCTGTTCCACAGACAGGTCTGCAGGATGCAGTCTGCCAAAACCACAAACGCCAAGGCTTTCTGGTGGAAAAACCGCTGTATTTAGGTGAACAAACGAACTGAAGTTCAGTGGTTGGTTCCTTTTCAAATCACGCTGTGTTTGTATGTATATATAAACACTAAGTGCCATAACACTCTTGTATTCTTGTATGGTGTAATTAGCTCCCTTGTTGAAGTAGTGCAAGCTGGAGGGAGGGAGGGAGTGGAGAGAGCAGATGACAACCCAGTAAATTAGTGCTCTTCATGGTGGGGTTTTTTATTCCTTTCCGCACTTCTGAATTCCAGAACTGTTTCTAAACTCACGGGGATGCAGACAGGCTGGGATTAGAACTGCAAAAGACATTTGTAAAACCTACTGCAGAATTATGCTACTGGCAATGAAATACATCGATAATCTTCTAGGAACCTCTCCTTGAATTGGCATCGGTGAAAGGCAGCGGATGGTATTTGTAAATCTCTCAGGACACCATTGTATGCTTTTCTTTAACATATCTTACCTGATTTCCAAAGCAGGGTAACACCGAGTTATGTTGTAAGCTATCAGTTGTTTAAACTTGCCTCTGTACCAAAACAAACGAACGCTTTGATAACTGCAAGCCCTTGTTGCAGCTACGCTAGCCCCACATTTTCTGAAATCAACCATTTCGCTTGTTGGAAGGCCTCGCTATAAAACCATGGCCAACCCGGAATTGATCTCCTGTTCTGTCACTTGAAACAGCATTTCTGGGCAATTCCCCCGTCTCCGAACAAACGTTTGTTCCAGGTTGGTTATGGCCACGCTCTCAGTAAAACAGAAGTGGTCTGAGCACGTGCCGATGTGCTACATCAGCTCTTTTCACAAACGGGCAGAGTGGTTCAAAACCAACGGTGGAACTGAAGGGTAGTACGTCATACAGCACTGCGGGTCAGATTGTAATACCCGAAATAACAACGGTGGGTTTTTTCTTTTATGACTAGATCTCCTCTTTCTTTACAAAATGCTGCATAGGAAAGTAAAAATTTTTTTGCCTTTTCCCAAAACTTGTATTTATCAGTGTTGTTCTGTCTGTACAATATTTTGACTTAATCTTTTGTTTACTCTATTACTATAAAATGCTAAAACCCTTTCGGTGTGCAAAATTATGTGGGGTTATTTGACTGCTGGGTCTGTAAAGAAAAGATCTTGAAGAGGTTCCTATAGTTGAGGAAAGCCTGCGGTGCCGAAACAGCTCCCATCTTTGTGAAAGTCGCCGCCGCTGAACGCGCTGCAGCAGCTGAAGCAAAGCGCGGGGATTGATTTTAAGCTGCAGTTGCCTCTGGTAATGGCAAGGAGTCACGTGCAATAATCAACTAAACCTCCCCTCCCCTCGTTGCAGCAGTTTGCTTACGTAGAGAAATGAACAAAGTCTTCAGCACCTTCTGGAGAGGAACTGGGCACATTAAGAATTATTGCTACAGCAGACGTTATCTTACTGATGCGCACTGTGTTAGGAATTCACTCCTAAAAGCCAGCTGGGCCCCTGGGCACCTCCTGCTTCTCAGAGGTGGGAGCCAGACACTTAAACAGCAAACGCAGCAGGTAGCTTACAGCTCCCCTTCTGCGGCAGGCACAGATTCTTTCCCGGTTTAGATCCAAAGGGCCCGTTTATTTGCTGTGTTGCCCCAGTGCAGCACATACTAAAATACATCATCACAGCTCCCGAACACGGAGTAAGTGAAGCAGTCCGGTCCTCCAAGGATGCACGCGCCTCCCTGTTCTTGAAGTCAGCAGAAATTTGGTCTTGTGTTCAGCTAGGCTACAGCTAAATATTTTCAGAAATCTACCGAGTTGAGTCTCAGCAGCACTGTAGGCTATTCCAAAGCCACCATTATGTCAGGAGTTCCTTCATTCTTCGAAGTTTTCTTTCTGTAGTCCGCAACTGGATTTCGTGCTTGTTCCTCAGGTGCAAAGGGTGAGAATCCTCAGGTCCATGCCGCTTTTGGGTAACTGTAGAGCTAACGGGGTCAAAACAAAGATCATAACTACTTCATGAGCTTGAGAATTATCTTCCGCACACGTGCTATTCAGCATGCAGAGGTACGTCGGAGAGTAGAGAACACCCTCCAAGTTGAAACTTGAAGGCAGTAACACCTCCTTCCAGCCTTCTCTGACTTAAGGAGCTACTGTCTAATAAATGACCGGGGTGAGTGACTCAGAGTAGCTCATAGTTTAGTATGAGAAATACAATCTGCTGGGCATGTGGTTCAGGTAGGGTTACTCAAATTCAGCTTAGTTTTTAGAGCTAATGAAAATACAAAGACATCGAGCAGCTGAGATGCGCTGTACCAGCTGCGTTAATGCAGCTGATAATGCTGCAAATAATTAGAATAACATTTGAGGCAGTAGCAACAAGTCTGCCTCAAAAGTTATTTAAAAATTGGAATGTAAAATATCAGTATCAGCCACAGAAAAGCAATTTGTAAGAGAACTCTAGACCTCTGTTAAAATAGCACCAGGGAAGGAACAGGCCCAGTGTTCTGCCCCGGCGCTGTGTGGCAACAGAGGTGCAGATTAGAAGCAAGGACAGTTCTGCTCGCGTGTCGGGGGGCCTGGCTGCCCAGGCTTCCCCATCCCGCTGCTACCTACCCTGCCGCGATACCCGTGCTCAGCCATGCGCTTGGCCTCCTGCCGCACTAACTCCTCACGGCGCTGCTGGGCTGATCTCGCCTCCTCTTCCTCCTCCCTCTGGCGCTGCTGCTCCTCCTGTTCTTGTAAGCGGCGCTCTGTCAGCTGGGCGCAGAGAAGACGGGGCTGTTACAGCGAGATCGGACACAGACCGGGCGCCTTCAGCGGCCGGGTGCATATCTGGGAAGCGTGCTGTACCTGCGCCTCCAGCTCCTGCCTGCGGGCTGTCTTCAGTTCCTCCTCCTCCTCCTTCTCTCGCCTGGTCAGTTCTTTTGCCTCTTCAAGTTCTTTAATCAGCTGCTCTCGATACTTTATAGACTCTTCTTGGGCTCGTCTGTTTAACTCCATCTTCTCTTGGATCTGGCGCTGCCTGCCTGCCAGGACCTTTGTGAAGTGAGAAGATGAAGGGAGAAGGTAAGACAAGGAAGGGGCCGGCCTTAGAAGCAGAACTGGGGAAATCTCAGTGCAGACGGTTCAACAGTTCTCAGAAAATGTATCGGACAAGCAGAGAAATTCCACCCTGGGTACTGAAAGCTGTGACCCTCTGGAGGGTGGAGGGTCACAGCTGGAACGATGGCTTCATCAAACCAAGAGAGAGACCTCATCAAAAAAGGTCATCACCTCATTCATCAGGCGATCTCTGGCCACCTTCTCTCTTTCCCATTCTTCTTCCCTCTTCTCCCACATTTTTTTAGCTTCTTCTCTAAAGGAGAGAGGAAGAATTATCTCTAAGGTTACTACTTACAGTTAAAAAACCCCTATACACTCTGTGGGCATAGGCGAGCTACCCTGTGCTCTAGAGGAGCACTCGGGTTTCTCTTCCCGTTTGTTCCCAGGCAGCCAGCGTGTCTGCCCCACCTCTGCCTATTTCAGAGAACCGCTCTGCTCTCCCCGTTACTGAGCGGCAGGAGGTAACGCGTCGGAGGAAACGCTGGCCTGTAGCAGGGCTGCTTGGATGCGCCGGTCTGCCCCAGGCACAAAGGGCCTCGGGAGGAAGCTTGCCTCTTAACAAGGACGCTACTTCACGCGGGGGGGTGGGTACTTAAGGGCATTGCTGGAAAAGCTGAGGATGTTGCAAATCTTCCCTCTGCAACAAAACCTTTAACTAAAACTTGATGGTAGCACGCACTGTCCTGTCACCAGTGAAGATGCTCTCTGCGCTGGGGAGAGCTTAAGTTGAACCTGAACGAGGAACCTGAGGCAGCTTTTATCTACGAGCTCTGAGATACAAAAGGAAACAACATGCAGGTTTTGGAGTCACTTAGACTAAACCCCTCCACATCAGTAATGCAGAACCATTGAAAGCTGGTTACAAAGTACTTAAAACTAAAAGGTAACTCCCTTACTACCTTTTTTTTGTCATTAAAGCTCTTGTATTAGAGCTGACGTAACAGAAATTATGGACTAGGTGTTGGGCCAAAGTCACTGAAAAACAACCGCAGGCTTTGATTCCGTCCTGGCAGAAAAGCTTCGGGTCTGTCTGTACTGGCACGCTGACCGCCAGCACGGTACTAGCACACGGAATGAAGGGGCAGCGCTCACCCCTACTGCAGTGCTTCTGGAACTGCAGGGCCAACCAGGCACCGCTTTCTAACGTCCACTTTCAAAGCCTATTTAACAAACACGAATTCCAACCAGGCAGGAACACGCAGCACATCATACGGTCTCTTTAGACAATGTTCAGTGGGCAGACCCACCTAAAAATAGTCTGCAGCTCTGCCTCCCTCTCCCTTTCTAACTGGAGCTGTTCCTCAATGACACGTTTCATCCAGGCAACATCTGCAACAGCTCGTTCTCGTCGCGCAGACTGGCGGCGCTGATCTTCATCTTCTTTCTCGAGGAGGGCTGCTAAGATTTGCCTGTCTATCTCCTTGAGAAAAACCACAAGATTAACAACTATCCAGCAGGCTTCCAGCCTGCGTGCAGGGCTACTCTCTAAGAAGCAGTGGTGACGTAGCGTCAAGGGTGTGCTCAGGAGGACACCCAGTCTGCTGGCTTCCCCATGATCTTTTTGCTCCAGCCCTGTTCACAAGCTGGAAGGGGCTTCTGAACTAATTATCTGTAGGCATCAGAGGCAGACACATAAACAAAACACAAAGAACAAGTTTCTTCAGCACACAGTATCTCGAACATATAAATCAAAGGGTACTTTCTCTTACCAGCTCCTCTTGGATCTGCTGGGCTCGTCTCTTTAGCTGGGCATTACACTGATGCCTCAAAAAGCGGCTGAAGGAGAAAGAAAAGAACACATTCAAACCGACTCCAAAGCCCTGTGTTGTTCTACACCTGCACTCAAGAAGGTACATCTATGACAACGTAACTTACAGGCAACAGAGGTACCTGCTACTGCTAACATGAACAAAAAGAACTAACGGCACCAGTGCGTTTGCTCATGGGCTGTTCTGGGCGCTTCCACCAAAACCCAAATACTTACAACCCACCGCTGCTATCTGAAATATCTCCTTGAGCCGCAAGTGCTATTGCGGACGTAGGAACAGATTCTATCCAAGCCCTGCTGAAACAAACTACACTCTATCTCGTACCCAAGCTCCTTCTTCTTCCGGTGCTCTTCCATTTGTTTCCTTTCTTCTTCCAAGTTCTCCAGCTCCCACTGCTGCTTTAATAAATTCTCTTGTTCTTTTTTCAGCTTTGTTGCCTAAAAGGAAAAAACAATCACCGAGAAAGAGCACGTCAGAGAAGCAGGACATCCCAGAGAGAGCGTTGGTACCAGAGTTTGTACCCCGTTCTGCTCCTCTGCAAGCAGTCAACATCCTCGCTGCAGCAAATATTCCACATTAATTTAATTCGTGGCTCAGTGGCTCACAGCTCAAGAGACACTGTGAGAAGCCCAGCTGAAAAAGCCTTTGACCCAAACCTGTCACACTTAGAAGTTTCTATAAATCTTTTTCTCATCTGGTGCAGCACAAAAGGGCGCTCACATTTCACGAGGAGCAAACAAAAGCTACCAGAATGCAGTTAATACGCCAGTGTTCACGGGAGAGGTCTACACTACTAACAGAAATTAAGTCACAACTAACTTTGTTCCAGATTTAATCTAGCGGAAACCTGGAGGGAAGAGGTCAGGTCAGTGTTGCTGTATTTCCAAGCGAAACAATGAATTTTCTTCTCAAATGAGGAGAAACTAAAGATTACCTTTGTCTCCTGTAATTTCAGTTCTTCTATTTGTTGAAGCAATGCCTCTGCTTGCTTCTTCTCTTCCAGCTGACGCTTCTCTTCCTCTTGTCTCATTCTTTCCAGCGCTTCCCTTCGCGCAATTTCATATTCATTTTCATAGCGCTTTTTCTCTTCAAGTTCATTTGCTTCTTGCTTTCCGAGCCAAAAGAAAGCACGGCATTTAAGGTTAGGCTAACGCAAAGAAACAGCCTCTGGCTCAGGAAATGCACAAACCAAATTCTTGCAAGCTGACACGTATTGGGAAAATACGGCACAAAATACGCTAGGAAGGAACACAAGGACAAAGCAAAACTATCTGCTGATCACTGCCTGAAAACGGTTACCAGCCTATACACGTCCTTCGCAGGACCCTGCACAGGTCTGATATAAGCACAGCCGGTCTTAAAAATAGACTCAGTTTTTCCTATTACAACATAGATGATTGTTTTAGTTAACTCTGAAATCTGTATTTGAAGGCCTTTATTATTCCCTCACATCAAAATCCCTGTATTCCCATATCTAGTGTGTGTGTATTCAAATACTGAGCCCTTGCAGCTTTGCACCGGCTCTGTGCTGCAGTTTGCTGTTAGACAAGCGCCCAGTGCTGCGCTGAATCCTGCAATGGATCCGACCAGCAGACAGCACTGGATTTTCTATGGGACGGATAGCGTGTTAGACAGGAACGACGGCTCTTCATTAAAAGCATCCTTCCTGTTAGCAGCTCCTCTCGTTCTGCGGACACCAGAACTCCCCATCGCTATGGGACCGAGCACGGTGACCTCAGCCATTATTTGTTTCAAGACTGGTGTGAGAAAAACAAACAAAGAGCCAACTCCTGTTCCTTCCACATCCGAACCGCGTCGGTACAGGAAGGCAAGCTGTCTGCCAGCCGGTTCAAAAGGCACACAGTGTCACACCTCCACCTGCTCACGCATTCCAGGAGTCTGCCCTAGCGACCAGTAACACCAGGGCTACGCCAGCGTACCTTGTTTTTTTGCATTAGCTGCTCACCCCAAGCCTCCGTCACGTGCTTCCTGTGCAGCTCTGACTCCACCTGTAGATGACAACAGATGCGGCATCGCCATTAGTGCCAGAGGCTCTCCTGTCCCCCAGGATCCAGACAGACTCGCTAGAGCTCCTCCTGGCCCAGCCGTAGCCCTGGACTCCCAGCAGGATCTGCCTCTGCAGAGGTGGGCTCGTTTGGGTGTCCTCGGTGCCCACCAGGTCACAAGCTGAGGGCCAATGTCACATGCCAGTTCTGGGAAACACTACAGTGACACCAAAACCAGAGCTGTGGCGGCTAGAGCGGCAGGTTGGTGGCATAAAGAATAAGGAAGCACCAAGGACAGGGCGGGTACAGCTTTAAAAAGCACCGGAGATATTTACATCACGGGCACTGAAAATCTGCTCTGAGTCAGAACAGATTTCTGAGTGTTTTTGAAAAATACCAGCTTTGAGGGGGCTTCTTAGACAGTTAAGCGATTTTCTTCTTTGCCTTTTGTTTATCAGAGCTTAGGACAATTGCTGTGATTCAAGATGAATGACAACAGTAGATATATGATGACTTTCACATTAAAAACTGGTTTAATAAACGCAAGGCAGCAGGGACTAAAAAGAAAGTAACATCACCTCCCGGAGCTCAGCGTTGTTTTTCTTCCAGTGCTCGTACAGCAGCTGCTCAGCAACCTGGAAACGCAAGAGTTGGATTACATCAGAATACAGAAGAATTTGAGATATCAAACCCTCCCAAGGCAGCCATTAGTTAATCATAGAATCATTTAGGTTGGAAAAGACCCTTAAGATCACCAAGTCCAGCCGTTAACCCAGCACTGCCAAGGCCACCACTAAACCATGTCCCTAAGCACCACATCTCCCCGTCTTTTAAATACCTCCAGGGATGGGGACTCAACTACTGTCCTGGGCAGCCTGTGCCAGCGCCTGACAACCCTTTTGGTGAGAAAATTTTTCCTAATATCCAAGCTAAACCTCCTCTGGCGCAACTTGAAGCTGTTTCCTCTTGTCCTATTGCTTACTACTTGGGAGAAGAGACCGACCCCCACCTTGCTACAGCCTCCTTTCAGGCAGTTGTCAATAGTGATAAGGTCTCCCCTCAGCCTCCTTTTCTCCAGACTGAACAACCCCAGCTCCCTCAGCCGCTCCTCGTAAGACTTGTGCTCTAGACCCTTCACCAGCTTTGTTGCCCTTCTCTGGACACGCTTCAGCACCTCGATGTCCTTGCAGTGAGGGGACCAAAACTGAACACAGTACTCGAGGTGCAGCCTCACCAGTGCCGAGTACAGGGGCACTATCACCTCCCTGGTCCTGCTGGCCACACTATTCCTGATACAAGCCAGGATGCTACTGGCCTTCTTGGCCACCTGAGCACACTGCTGGCTCAGATTCAGCTGGCTGTTGACCAACACCCCCAGGTCCTTTTCCACCAGGCAGCTCTCCAGCCACTCCTCCCCAAGCCTGTAGCATTGCATGGGGTTGTTGTGACCCAAGTGCAGGACCTGGCACTTGGCCTTGTTGCACCTCATACAGTTGGCCTGGGCCCAACCATCCAGCCTGTCCAGGTCCCTCTGCAGAGCCTTCCTACCCTCCAGCAGATCGACACTCCCACCCAACTTGGTGTCGTCAGCAAACTGACTGAGGGTGCGCTCGATCCCCTCGTCCAGAGCACCCAGTGCTGAACAACGCAGCGCAGGGAGCTTCTGTCCAGCGCCCAGCAAGGGCAATTTGCCCATCCAGAGCAAGGGAGCGGCCGTGCCCGTCCCGTCGCCGGAGCGCTGTGCGAGCGCTCCCTCACCGGCAGCGATGGGGAACGCACCCCGGGCTGCGAGGCCTCTCCCGGCGCCCTGCAGGGCCAAGGGCCGGGGCGCGGGAGGCCCCGCCGCTGCCCTCACCTTCCTCCTCCGCTCCTCCCGGCCGGCTCGCAGCTCCTCGCTCCGCTGCCGCATCCCGACGGCCTCCGGCCCGCGGCCCCGCCGCAGCTCCCGCAGCTCCGCCGCCAGCGCCTCCCGCTCCTCGCCCAGCAGCCGCCGCAGCCGCGACCGCCGCTCCTCCAGCCGCTCCGCCGCCGCCTCCTCCTCCCGCCGCACCGCCGCCGGGCTGCGACACACACCCGGGCCCGTCACGGGGAGCGCCCGCCGGGGCCCGGCCTCGCCTCCCCTCCCGGCCTCCCCGTACCTGGGCGGGAGGGCGCCCGCCGCGCTCCACCGCGCCTGCCGGGAGCAGCAAATGGCGGCCCGGGCGAAGGAGCGGCTGGCCCGCTCCCACTGCTGCCGGTTGCGCTCCTCCAGCTCCCGCCGCCGCTCGGCGGCCCAGCGCTCCGGGGCCCGGGCCCGGCCCCACGCCGCCCAGCGCAGCGGCAGCGCCATCGCCCGCCGCCCGCCACCCGCGGCCGCCCCCCGGCGCCATGGCAACGCCCCCGGCCGCTACGGGCGCCGCCGAGGGACAGGGCGGGCCGAGCTCCGCGGGGAGCGAGGGGCGGCCGCTGCCCCGCGGGCTCACCCCGGGGCGGGCCGGCGTCTGCCGGCCGCGCCCCCCTGCCCGGGCCGGGCGGTGCGAGGGGGCAGCCGGGCTGGTGCCGGCGCGGCAGCGGGTCAAAGCTCCCGCAGCGCCGCTCATTTATCGCGCCGTTAATATTGCAGGCGGGTTAAAGGTTTCCGTTTCTGCCGGCCTTGGCAGCGCCGCCGGCCCGGCGCCGCCTGCAGAAGCTCGTCCCCCACCGAACCCCTCCCGGACCGGCCTCCGCCTGACCTGGGAGCTGCCCAGGGACCGGGCCCGGGCACCGGCTGGGCGGAGGCGGCCCCCTGGGTGTGCCACCGCCGGGGACGGGCCCTGTGCCAGCCGCCTCCCTGCGATTGGTATCGCCCCGCCGCCTGTTTTTCCAGAAGAACCGGTAAAAACACCGGATCCAGGGGTACCCCCCCCCCCCCCCCCCCCCGCAGCTCGGTGTCACCTTTCCCGCCCTTCGCCGAGCTATTTAAAATTAATCACCCCCGCCAGGGGTTACCTGGGTTTACAGGCCAGGCCGGGCCGCGCCGAGGCAGCGAGGGCCGCGCTAACTGAGCCGTCCGCTCCCTATGAAACATTTATTCCCCCTAAATAATTAACGACGACCAGCCTGGAACGCTGCACCCGGCCGGGGGAGGAACGGCCGGTGCGGGGCCGAGGCGGCGTCAACAGCCGCGGCGGGGGGATGCTCCCATTTCCACCCGCCGCTGCCGGGGCAGGGCCCGCAGGCGCCCGTGCGGCCCTGAGCGGGCCGGGGCCGGGGCCCAGCCGCAGCGGGGGACGAACCAGGGTGGGCGGAGCGGGCAGCGCGGCCTCCTCTGGGGCCCAAACCGGCGCCCCGGGGCCACTCCCCCGCCAACCCCGGGGCTGAGTGGGCTCTGAGGGGAGCACAAGCCCCGCCCCCAGCCCAGCCCCGCCCCCTCTAGACCCGCCCCCGCGCCCCCATTGGCGGGCGAGAGAGTGGGCGGTGCTCTGCCATTGGTCGGAGCGGCGGGGGGCGGGGCGCGGGGGCAGCGCGCTGCCGGGTCGGGCGGCGGGGCCGGTCCCGGTGCCGGTCCCGGTGCGGAGCGGGCGCGGGTTCGGGTTCGGGTTCGGGTTCGGGCCGGGCCGGGCCGGGCCGGGCCATGGCGCTGCTGCTGGAGCACGAGTTCAAGCCGCTGCCGGCCGACAAGCAGATCGAGACGCTGCCCTTCCTGGAGGCCGTGGCGCACCTGCCGCCCTTCTTCGGTGAGTTCGGGCCGGCCGTTTGCGGGGGCGGGAGCTGCGGTAGGGCCCGGCCCGGTCCCGGCCCCGCGGCCGCGCCCAGCCGTGGCCGTCTGCGGGAAGAGGGCCCTCGGGCCCCGCCGGTCCGGGTAGCCTCTGCCCGGTCCTGGGTGCTCGCTCCTGGGGCTCCCCCCGGTCACCTGCCCGGTGAGTAGGGTCTCGCCCCCGGGCCCGGCTGCTCCCCTCTCCCGGTGCCCCCCGGGGAAGCAGCCTGGTGGGGCCGGGGTTGCATCACGCTCCCGTCAAACCTGCCGAGCAGCCCCGTTGGGAAACGTCCCGCTGTCCCCGGGGCCCCACGCCCCGGCAGAGCCGCCGACGCCGCAGCGGGGCCTGGCCGCCTTCCCCCGGTTCGCCCGGGCCGGAGGCACCGCTCGGGGCAGGCGGCTCCCGGCCGGCCCGTGGATCCCACCCGCGGCCGCTCGCCCCATGCCGGGGCCGTGGGCGTGTGTCGTGCCACGACGGCCTGCGCCATCCCGCTGCCCTCCACAATGTCGGCCATTGTGCGGCGGCTCGGTGGCAGGGCTGGGCCGGGCAGGACACGGGGCTGCCTGCCCGGGGACCGGCTGAGAGGGGCCTGTGCCCATCGTGCTGCCCCGGACCATGGCATCGGGGCCGTGTCCTGCAGCCGGAGGGTCGTGGGGCCGGGGCGGGAGGCAGGGCTGTCCCGGAGAGCCGGCAGCCGCTCACCACAACCACGTGCGAAGCCTGAAGAGCCATTCCCAGCCTCGCTGGTGGGTGTCTCGGTGCCTTGGCTGTGGTTACGGTGAAACCTGTTGGTTACGACTCGGGACTTTGCCATGTCTCCTGTGTCCCCTAATGACTAATTGTCCTCCCTCCGTGTTTCCACAGATTGCCTGGGGACTCCCATCGTCTACTCACCGGTCAAAGCAGACCTGACTGGAAATATCAAGGTAGGAAAGGGCGCAGGAGGGCATGGGGGGGGTGAACCTGCGGGCAGAGATGCTGTGGGATTGGAGAGGCAAGAGCCGGAGGCATTTAAAAAGGGCATTTCTTCCCATGAGGGGCTTTCGGGCTCAGCGGCGGCTCGTCTCGGTGTGTTTATTAATGATATTCCTTGGTGAAAGCACCATTTAGCATCCACGGTGCTCGCTACAGACACCGTGTTTCCCCACACCACAGCCGTGAGCGCCAGCCTGCTGGCGGCAGCTCCCGGGAGCCAACCCCCTTCTCTGTCTTCTCAGAAAATCCGGGCGGTTTACGACTCCAACCCCGCCAAGTTCAAAACGCTGCAGAACATCCTGGAGACGGAGAAGGAGATGCACGGCTCGGCCTGGCCCAAGACGGGCGCAACGCTGGCGCTGATGTGGTTGAAAAGGTGACTCACGGCGTGGGGGGCTGCTCCGGGCTGTGTCCCAGTGTGCAGGGAGCCCGTCGAACGCCAGCCGGAGGCTGCTGCGGCGAGCGTGGGTCCGGCTGGTCCCTTCAGGCTGGGTCTGGCCGGGCAGCGTGAGGTGCTGTGTTTCGGGGAGCACAGCCCGGCGCGCTGGCTGCACAAGCAGGGGCAGGCATCAGCCCTGTGGAGAGGGTGTGCTGCTGGGGCTGGGGGCTTTTGGGGGACCTGGATGTGCCGGGCTCGGGGGGTGCCTTGCTGGAGGCTGGGAAGCAGCATCCCCTTCCCCACCCCAACACCTCCGCTCTTCTCACAGGGGCCTGAAGTTCATGCTGGTGTTGCTGCAGAGCATCTCTGATGGTGAGCGGGACGAGGAGCATCCGAACCTCATCCGAGTGAACGCCATGAAGGCTTATGAAATCGCGCTGAAGAAATACCACGGCTGGATGCTGCAGAAGCTCTTCACGGTAAGCATTCACGTCTCCGCAGAGGAAAGCAGCCTTTCTTTAAGCCCAGCTGCTCCGTTAGTTGCCCCTAGCAGTGATGTGTTTTAGGGGAATAAGGGCTTGGAAACATGCGAAGCTGCTGATCAGTAGCTTTTGAGCAGTATTTCCAGGGGACCCTCTCTGTGCATCCCTGCTTCTCCAAGTGTCCAGCCAACATCCCCAAGGTTGTTCCCGTGCACCTCCGAGTGCCCAAAGACCCCATGGCATCCCATTCAGGCACACGGGAACAACCCAAACTGGGGTCCTGCATGTGGGATGGGGAGGACTTTAGGTTTGTGAGAGCCTTACAGCTTCTTCCCCTGTTTTATAGGGCTCGGTCTACGCTCTTCCATACAAATCGGATTTGCTGAAAGCATTAGAGAAGGGTAAAGAAGTCAAAGAGGAGGAAAGCATAGAGAAGATTCATCAGTTTCTCTCGAGGGTCACCCCCATTCTGGATGCAATTTATGAGATGTACACAAAGATGAACGCCGAGCTGAGCTACAAAGCCTAAGGCTCGCACAGGACTGGCAGGGCTTAAATAAGGTGTGATGGGTGCTACCTGCGTCTTAATCACTGAGGCAGCTGGGGCGGCTCCTGGCTGTCAGGTGACTTTGATTCTCATCTGGATCTGCAGTGGATAACCTGTTTTCTTAAAAAAAAATAAATTAATTTTCTATTGAGAATATGGCAAAAAAACAATTGTACCCCGTGTCATCGTAGGGTTTCCCAAGCTTTTGTACTAAAGAGGAAAAACAAGTGTTTCTAATCCTAACCGCTGGGTTTATGTCACCGCGGTACGGGGAATGAAGCCTGGCTGGCGGCAGCGTCCCGCCGATGCTGCCCTGCCTCTCAGACCGCACTGCTGCACCCTCGGCTGTGCTGCGGCCCGTACCCGCCGTGTGCCGACGAGTGCCCGATGCTGCTCACCCACCGATGGGCGCCAGGTGAGAAACTTCCCGAACGATGCCGGCGGTGCCCGCGGCGGAGGAGCCGGTGACTTTCCCGGGTGACCCCAACTCCTCCAGCGCCTGCGTGGGAGCGAGCCCCCTCCTCCGGGACGGCCGTGCCGACGGAAGCCAGGGGACTGTCCCGACGTGGTGTTTGTGGAAGCACGCGTTGCCTTATTAACCGACCGCCTTAGGGCACTGCTGAGCCCCATGCCGGCGGGGCAGGGAAGCAAAATTTAATAAAAACTCATGGTAACCTTGGCCTGGGCGGCTGTTTCAGGGCTTGTTCCTGGGGGGGCTGTTTCAGGGAGGGTGTTTTGGGGTTTTTCCTTGGGTGGGCTGTTTTCAGGCTGTTCCTGGAGGGACTGTTTTGTGGAGAGTGTTTCAGGGTTGTTCCTTGGGCAGGCTGTTTCAGGGAGGGTTATTTGGGGCTTGTTCCTGGGGGGGGGGCTGTTTTGGGGAGGGAGCTTTTCCGGGGGGGGCGGGGGGGGCTGTTTTCGGGATAGTTTTGGGGGCTGTTCCTTGTGGGGGCTGTTTCAGGGAGGTTGTTCTGGGGGCTTGTTTTGGGGAGGCTGTTTTGGGGCTGTTGTTGGTAGGGGGCTGTTTCGGGGAGGGTGTTTCGGGGGTTGTTCCTGGCGGGCTGTTTTGGGGAGGGTATTTTGGGGTTTGTTTTTGGAGGGTGTTGCGGGGGGCTGTTCCCGGAGGGGGGGCTGTTTCGGGGAGGGTGCTCCGGGCCGGTGCCCGGGTGCCGGCGGGAGTGGAGGGGGCGGGCGGGGGCCGCTCCCGCAGGCGGGTCCCGGTGCCGCCCGCCCCCGGAGCCGGGGCGGGGAGGGGCCGCTCTCCGGGACGGGCCCCGCGGCGACTCGGCGGCGCCGGAGCCTGCGGGAACCTTCGCGGGACGTGCCGCGGTACGGGCCGGGAGCGGGGGCCGGGGGGGCCCGCAAAAACGGGGGGCGGAACGACCGTGGGGGTGCCCGGGCCGGGACGCGGGGACCAGGGCGGGATGAAGCCCACGGGCAGGACGTGGGGACCGGGAGAGGATGGAGTCCCCGGGCAGGACACGGGGACCTGGGCAGGACGGAGCCCCTGGGGCAGGATACAGGGACCGGGGCAGGATGGAGCCCCTGGGCAGGACATGGGGACCAGGATAGGATGGAGCCCCCAGGCAGGACACGGGGACCTGGGCAGGACGGAGCCCCTGGGGCAGGGTACAGGGACCAGGGCAGGATGGAGCCCCTGGAGCAGGACACGGAGATCTGGGCAGGATGGAGCCCCGGGGTAGGACACGGGGACCAGGACAGGATGGAGCCCCCAGGCAGGACACGGGGATCTGGGCAGGATGGAGCCCCGGGGTAGGACATGGGGACCAGGATAGGATGGAGCCCTGGGGCAGGACATGGGGACCGGGGCAGGATGGAGCCCTGGGGCAGGACATGGGGACCAGGATAGGACGGAGCCCCGGGGTAGGACACGGGGACCTGGGCAGGATGGAGCCCCTGGAGCAGGATACAGGGACCAGGATAGGACGGAGCCCTGGGGCAGGACATGGGGACCGGGGCAGGATGGAGCCCTGGGGCAGGACATGGGGACCAGGATAGGACGGAGCCCCGGGGTAGGACACGGGGACCTGGGCAGGATGGAGCCCCTGGAGCAGGATACAGGGACCAGGATAGGACGGAGCCCTGGGGCAGGACATGGGGACCGGGGCAGGATGGAGCCCTGGGGCAGGACATGGGGACCAGGATAGGATGGAGCCCCTGGGCAGGACATGGGGACCTGGGCAGGACAGAGCCCCAGGGTGAGGGCAGGGCTGCAGGCTGAGCTGGGCAAGGCAGGGCCCATCCCCATGGGCTACCCCGGCACTGCGGGGTCCCGACCTGCCTGGACAGTTTGGGGTCTCACCGCTCCAAGGGTGAGGTGCCGGGTGCGTTCCCACAGGGAGCTTTGGGGAAGGGGCTCCCAACAGCTTTGAAGTTCATCTGTTGGACTACGCCAAGTTCATGGCTCTCGCCCAGGTGAGCGCGGTCCCAGAGGTGTGGTTTATTTTGGAAGCTGACTGGTTCACTCCGGATGAGCGTTTCCACCGGGGCTGAACGTGAACATGATGTGGTTTCAGTGATTCACTCCTACCTGGAGCCTTTCATGCTTTAGTTTGAGGAACACTTTAATGTGGCAAAGTCTGCACCACCCACTAATGGGGCGTCCTCCCTGCCGCCCACCCAGGGCATGTCCCTGCACATCCTGGTGTCACTGCCAATGTCCGTGCCCCCATGGTGTGCTGGAGTGGGGGACTAACTGGGGATACTGGTCTGGCTGGGAGGTAACTTGGTGGAAAGCTGGGGAGAGGTGGGAGCACATGTGGGGGAGCAGGCAGGAAGGTTTGTGTTGGATGCGAGAGCCGGGGCCGTGCCGGCAAGCCTCGGCGCATGGTGAGCTGCGCCTTGACTCATTTATTCCATGGGATGAGGAAGTCTGAAAAATAAAAGCCCAAATAACTAACAAGCCAAATAAAACCCCATTGACAGCACCTTTCCTGGCAGCGGCTGTGCCCCTGGGAGCGCCTGGGCTGAGCCTGCCGTTCCTGACGCGAGTGTCCTGCCCCGGTCGCTGGCGGCAGCGCTGGCTCCCGGCCCCACCTGCCCTTTCCACTTGTCCCCTTGCTCCTGCCCTGCGTCTCCCCGATGTCCTCAGCTGCTTCCTACAGAAACCATGTCCTTTGCCGGTGGCTCCCTGGCCCTGCCCTGGGCTCCAGCCACATGTGACAGCCATGTTTGGGCTTTTCCCTAAAGCTGTGCTTGTTCGGGGCTGGGATTCCCAGCCCAGCTCAGAGGGGTCAGGCTCTCTGTCCCCACGCAAAACCCACGAGGTCGGCGTGCTTGGCGATCCTCTCTTCTGTGTTGTCCAAGGACAAATCGGCTGTGCAAGGGCCCGTGTTTGCCTGGGGTCAGGGTGTGGGACCTGTGGGCTTTGGCAGGTGCTTGTGGAATTTCTTGCAGAGAGGGTGACGGCAGGAAAGTCAGCAAGGAGGAGAAACCATGTCGGCTGTGCAGCCACCCCGTGTCTCCCAGGGCTGCATCATCCCCACTGGGTGCTACCCGGGGCTGCACCGTCCCTGCTGGGTGTCCCCCAGGGTGGCGGGGAGGAGGGGACCGCTGCCTGAGGTCCCTCCCACTGCTGCAGGACTTCTGGGCTGTTTGCAGCCCTCATCCCCTGGGCCCACAGGAGCATCGTGGGCCTCCGCCATGGGGCTGCCATGGGCGGCTGTGGTTCACGCTGCCTAATTAGAAGCACGTTATCCGGCAGAGATCCCTGCCCGCCCCGGGAGGGCCCAGCCTGCCATTATGGCTTGTTGTACAAAGCAGCAGCCCGGCAGAAAATGATACGTTTCCCAGCTGCTTTTTCTGTCCTGGGACCCGCAGGGAGGGCTGAGCTCCCCAGAGGCAGGAGCTGGGCTGAGTCTTAACACCGATGTGTTTCACGGGTGTGTTTTTGTGGAAAGCGGGGCTGGGGGACATCCCGGGGTCACTCACCTGTCTGCCCTGCCTGTCCATGCCCCTGCCAGCGCTGCCTGCCCAGAGGGACCTGGCGGGCAGGGCACGGCGGTGCCCGCGGCATGGTGCAGTGCTTTGCTCTCCACACTGGCAGCGTGGCTCTCCTGCAGTCCCATCTCCCTCGGGGCAACCTAAACCCGTAATTTCTTGTCCTAACCACTGCTCCTGCCCTCCCGTGGGCTGTGGCCCCCCTGTTCCGCGTCCGTACCGGTCCCAGTGCCCAGTGTGGCCATGCCGGCACTATATGTGCCCAGGGCCAGGTCCCACCGAGCCCCCCAGGGCTACGGGAGTGGTGGGGCATTGGGGACCAGCCCCAGTCCTGCTCCCAACCCTGCTGCGGACACAGCTTCCCGCTGCCTCCGGGCGCTTCCCTGAGCACGGGGTGTATCCCAGGAATGTTTTCTTTCCTTGGGAGGCAGATCGGAGCACACAGGGTCTGCTCTGTGCCCTGTCCTGGGCTGCACCCAAGCCGACCGCAGCGGGGAGAGGCAGCGGGGCCGGGCTCGCCCTTGCCTTTTACAGCCGCTCTTTGAAGCAGGCAGCGCCGCAGCTGGTGGGGCCTCTGCAGACGTGAGGGGTCCCCACGGCCGGGTAGGTGGGTGCTGAGGAGAGTGGGGGCAGGCAGGACTGGCTGGGAGACCCTGGGCTGCGGGGAGTCCCGCTGACCCCATCTGCTGCCGGGGCCGGTGTGGGACCTGCTCCTGCGCGGGGACACAGTGCCCCGTGGGAGAGGATGGGGAGGGACAGGGGTTATTTGGGGATGACGCTGGGTTTTCCTCTGCCAGGTCTCCTGCTCTTGTGGAAGTTGCTGGGGGTTGCAGCTGCCCAGGCAGGCTGCTCGCACCCGTCCCTCCAGCCAGGGACCATGGCAGACGCCGAAGACCCCCCCACACGCTGTTGGCGGCGATGCCGGGGAGGGCCCAGGGGATGACGGGTCCCTCCAGAACGACTCCTTCCCTCTTTCCTCGCTGGCCAACCTGTTCGAGAGCGAGGACACTCCGTCCCCCGCTGAGGCAGCCCGCAGCCCCCCTGGTGCTGGGGATGGAAAGCAAAACCTCCGCATGAAATTCCAAGGGGCCTTCCGGAAAGGTGCCCCAAAGCCCATGGAGCTGCTGGAGGCCACCATCTATGAGTCGTCTGTGGTCCCCGCGCCCAAGAAAGCCCCGATGGACTCCCTCTTTGACTACGGAACCTACCGCCACCACCCCAGAGACAACAAGCGCTGGCGCAGGAGGGTCATGGAGTGAGTACAGGGATGCCCGTGCACGCCCGTGACAGCGGGGAGTGATGGGGTGGGGGACACCCTGGGCATGCTGGGTGCAGCACCACGGGTACAGGGGTGCCAGGCAGCTGGGGATGGGGACAGACCCCGCCATGGCTCTCCGAGTGGCACTTTGGGGTGCTTTGCGCAGAGGGTGCCACGCACACAGGGCAGCTCCCAGCCAGTCCCAGTGGCAGCGCTGGGCTGTGCCATGCCGTGCCGTGCCGTGGTGCGGGTCTGCAGCCCCACGGTGCCGTGGGGCCGGGAGCGCGGCTCCCCTTCCTCCTTGCCGGCGCCATGAAAGAGGCTCTGTGCGCCCAGCCGCTCCCCTGGCTGGTGCGGATGTCTGGCTCCCCGGCATGAAAGGCCTTTTCAGGAGGGCCTCCACCCTCCCTGCGCCAGGAAACCGGAGCCGGGGGGGGGCAGCCCATGGCCCGGCGTACAATGCCCGTCTGTGCCGGGCACCTGGGGGGGCCGCCGTGGCCCCCAGCCACTGTCCCCACCCCAGGGGTGCAGCCTGGCTTGGGGCAGTGGGGTGCCCCTGTGCCCTGGTGGGAGCTCAGTCCCCTGGGTGGGCACGGATGCCCCACGTGCCCCCAGCCCCGGTGATCCTGGGCTGGGGCAGCCACTGTCCCTCCTCCCCCTGTTCCTGGTGCCCGGAGCTGGCTGGTTGTCCCCAGTCCGTCCCGCTGCCGACAACTGCTCCAACCGGTCTGGCTTCACCTGTGGCACTGGAGTGTGGCCGAAGCCACAGCCCATCCCTGCTGGAGGGCACAGCTGGGGGCCCAAAATGCTGCAGCACCTGGCCGGGAGCTGGCAAGGTGCCCACCGCCCCCCGTGGGTGATACTGGGAGGTGGGATGCTGGGAGCACTGGGCTGCTGTGGGTGGGGAGGCTGCCCTGGCCCCGTGGGTGACCCCAGCCATGGGGGTGCCCCAAGGTGCCCGTGCCCTTCCCCGGCGGCTGAGCAACCTCAAGCTCATTGCACGGGTGGGAAACCGAGGCAGCGGCTCTGGTTTCCAGCTCTGGCACTTCTCCTGCAGGAAGCAGGCGCCAGGTGCGAAGGGACCGGCTCCCAACCCACCCCCTGTCCTCAAGGTCTTCAACAGACCCATCCTCTTTGACATCGTCTCCCGGGGGTCCCCGGCTGGCCTGGATGGGCTCCTCTCCTTCCTCCTCACCCACAAGAAGCGCCTGACGGATGAGGAGTTTCGAGGTGAGCACCTGGGGCTGGCCCTGCCCTGGGACCCCATGGTGCCAGGGCTGTGCCTGCCACCAGTGGTCCCTGTGTCCCCGTGGGGATGATGATGCACAGCCCAGCACGGGGAGCGGCAACATGCGGCGCCCAGGAGGAGCCAGGGATTTGACCAGGGAGTGCAGGGGTGCGGGGCTGGGCACCCCCCATAGCCTGGGGGCTCACCCTGGCCCCCCCCTCAGCACCCTCTGCTCCCAGAGCCCTCCACGGGGAAGACCTGCCTACCCAAGGCGCTGCTTAACCTGAGTGGGGGCAGGAACGACACCATCCCCCTCCTCCTTGACATCGCTGAGAAGACGGGCAACATGCGGGAGTTCATCAACTCGCCCTTCAGGGATGTCTACTACCGAGGTAGGGAGGCGCGGGGCCGCTGCTGGCCCTGTCCGGGCATGGGGGACCCCGTGGAGGTTTGGGGACCGGAGCATCAGGGACCCTGGGGAGGATGGAGGACCCTAGAAGGGCTTGGGGACCAGATCAGTGAGGACCTTGGGGAGGCTGGGGGGCTCTGGGGACTGGAGCAGCAGGTACCCTGGGAAGGCTGGGGACCCAGGAGAAGTCATGGGGTGAGGCAGGGGCTGACAGGCGCCGGTGGCGCAGGTCAGACAGCCCTGCACATCGCCATCGAGCGCCGCTGCAAGCACTACGTGGAGCTGCTGGTGGAGAAGGGAGCGGACGTGCACGCCCAGGCCCGCGGCCGCTTCTTCCAGCCCAAGGATGAGGGCGGCTACTTCTACTTTGGTGAGCAGGGAGGGAGCTGGTGGGTTGCCCCGGGGGGACTCGCTGTGCCCTGGGGATGCCCCCACGGTGGGGCGAGGGCAACAGGCACCCTGATGGCATGCTGTCCCTGCAGGCGAGCTGCCCCTCTCGCTGGCTGCCTGCACCAACCAGCCCCACATCGTGCACTACCTGACGGAGAACGGGCACAAGCAGGCAGATCTGCGGCGCCAGGATTCTCGTGGCAACACCGTGCTGCACGCCCTGGTCGCCATCGCCGACAACACCCGCGAGAACACCAAGTTTGTCACCAAAATGTACGACCTGCTCCTCGTCAAGTGTGCCAAGCTCTTCCCCGACACCAACCTGGAGGCGCTGCTCAACAACGACGGCCTCTCCCCCCTCATGATGGCTGCCAAGACTGGCAAGATTGGGGTACAGTGACCCCCCCGGAGCCGGGAGCCGTCTGCCCTGCTGTCCCTGGCTGCAAGGGCTGAGCCCCTGTCGCGCTTGGCGCATGTCCCTGCCGGCAGCGGGCACCACAGCTTCTCTCTGCAGTTGCTGTTGGAAATCTGCACGTGCAGCCTATTAACCTGGCTAATTAACCCCCATTGCATTCTGTCCCTTCCCTAAGTAACCCCAGCCCCTTGGCACATCCCGTCCTTTCCCCTTACTTGTCCTCATCCTCCAGCGGTAGGTGGGCAGAAGGTTCATTAAAAATACAGAAGCTGCAGCATCCTAGGGGGCTGCCGGCTGCGATGGTTGACCCTGCACCGCAGGAGCACCCCGGGCCCGCCCTGGGGTGCAGGGGGTGGGTTGGGGTGCTCAGCGGTGGGAGGGGATGTGCCTGGGGTGGGGTGGGAGGAGAGCGGGGTGCCCCGAGCAGGCAGGTCTGCCCGTGGGCGAGTGGTCCTCCCTCTGGCAGATGTTCCAGCACATCATCCGGCGGGAGATCACGGATGAGGATGCCCGGCACCTCTCGCGGAAGTTCAAGGACTGGGCGTATGGCCCCGTCTACTCCTCCCTCTACGACCTCTCCTCGCTGGACACCTGTGGGGAGGAGGTGTCTGTGCTGGAGATCCTCGTCTACAACAGCAAGATTGAGGTGAGCACGGGCCAGGGAGAACCAGGGGGGGCACAGGGCCAGGTCCCCACTGATGGCACCCATATTCCACCAGAACCGCCATGAGATGTTGGCTGTGGAGCCCATCAATGAGCTGCTGCGTGACAAGTGGCGCAAGTTTGGGGCCGTCTCCTTCTACATCAGCGTGGTCTCCTACCTCTGCGCCATGGTCATCTTCACCCTCATCGCCTACTACCGCCCCATGGAAGGCCCCGTGAGTCCCACAGCACTGTGGCACAGCCCCATGGGCCAGCACCTCCTGGCAGGGGGGTTTGCCGGGTCTCTGCCCCAAGCAGCCCTGCCTGCCCTGGGATGGTGGAGTAGCTCAGCTCTGTCCTTTCTCTCCTTTCCCTGCAGCCCCCCTACCCGTACACCACCACCGTCGACTACCTGCGCCTGGCTGGGGAGATCATCACCCTTCTCACCGGCATCCTCTTCTTCTTCACCAACGTTAGTGCAGCGAGGCGGGGGGTCCTTCCATGGGACAGCCGAGCCCTCGTGATCTCCACGCAAGGAGCGACTCGAGGGCGACAGCCCCATGTCCTGAGGCATCAGCCCCTGCCACAATGCCCCCCGGACACCGGGACCCTGCCGCGCAGGGGCGTGCTCCCCCCAGCTCCCCCCCAACCTCTCCCTCTCTCCCCCAGATCAAAGATCTGTTCATGAAGAAGTGCCCAGGCGTGAACTCCTTCTTCATAGACGGCTCCTTCCAGCTCCTCTAGTACGTGAGGAACCCCCGTGGCCTCCTTGGGCCCCAGCACCCCCAGGCTTGCAAGGGGCAGCAGCTGGCGGTGGCTGTCGGTGCAAGGTCTGACCCTGGCTCTCCTCCAGCTTCATCTACTCGGTGCTGGTGATCATCACAGCGGGGCTGTACCTGGGCGGCATCGAGGCGTACCTGGCCGTCATGGTCTTCGCGCTGGTCCTGGGCTGGATGAACGCGCTGTACTTCACCCGGGGGCTCAAGTTGACGGGGACCTACAGCATCATGATCCAGAAGGTCCGGTGGGGTCAGATGTCTTCTTCCTCAGCAGGGCTGGTCCTTCTGTGGATGTGCGGCCCAAAAGGAGGGTCCTCCGTGCTTTCTTTAGGGTTTCTTGTGGCTTACCAGTGCCCTGTTCTCAGCCCGGCCATCCCTGCAGCATGGCTCGGAGATGGTGCCCTGGCACATGGCCAGGAGCTGCGGTCCAGCACATCTCACCCCCCTCTCCATCACTTGCAGATCCTCTTCAAAGACCTTTTCCGCTTCCTCCTGGTCTACCTGCTCTTCATGATCGGCTACGCATCAGGTAGGCACCTGGCCAGCGAGCCAGGGCTTGGGGGAAGGATGAGCCCTGCGGCACGGCATGGCATGGCTGGGCAGGGGGCTGTGAAGCCCCCGCTCCATCCTACCTGCCTACAGGCTCAGCCTTTGCCTCCTCCTGCAGTGGAGAGGGAGAGGGGCTCAGCTGGTGCAGAGCTGCGTGGGGGCCCATCATAGGCCCCATCCTTGCCGCTGCCCCCGTGGACTCGCCGTCCCTGTGCTTCCTCCCCCAGCCCTGGTGTCCCTCCTCAACCCGTGTCCCAGCAGCGAGTCCTGCAGCGAGGAGCAGTCCAACTGCACGGTGCCCACCTACCCCTCCTGCCGGGACAGCCAGACCTTCAGCACCTTCCTGCTCGACCTCTTCAAGCTCACCATCGGCATGGGCGACTTGGAGATGCTCGAGAGCGCCAAGTATCCCGCCGTCTTCATCATCCTCCTCGTCACCTACATCATCCTCACCTTCGTGCTCCTCCTCAACATGCTCATCGCTCTCATGGGTGAGACCGTGGGCCAAGTCTCCAAGGAGAGCAAGCACATCTGGAAGCTGCAGGTACCACCCTGGGAGCTGCACTGCAGCACCCCAAGCTCCATCAAAGCAGCACCACCTGGGCAAGGGACTCCCATGCCTCTGTCCCCAAGTGGCTGAGGGGTCCCTGGTGTCCCCGGCAGTGGGCCACCACCATCCTGGACATCGAGCGCTCCTTCCCGGTGTTCCTGCGGAAAGCCTTCCGCTCGGGGGAGATGGTCACCGTGGGGAAGGGCACTGATGGGACGCCCGACCGCCGCTGGTGCTTCAGGTAAAGGCAGGTGCCCTTGGGAGCCCTGGGGAGCTGGGGACTGGGAGCAGCCAAGCCTCTCCCACCGCAGCGAGCAGCATTTTGGGGTGCCAGCACTGTGCATTCGCTTGCTAGGTAGTTTGTACTAATCTGGAACCAGGTGGCATTGCCGGTGGTGGGATGGCGCAGGGATGCAGGAGCTGCTGCCATGGCTCCCAGCCCCTCCGGGTCTGACCTTCCCTGCAGGGTGGATGAGGTGAACTGGTCCCACTGGAACCAGAATCTGGGCATCATCAGTGAGGATCCGGGCAAGAATGACACGTACCAGTACTATGGCTTCTCCCACACTGTGGGCCGGCTGCGGAGAGGTGAGCACAGTGCCGTGGGCTGGGAGCATCCCTTGGGGGCTGTGGGGAGGTGAGTGCAGTGCTGTGGGCTGGGAACATCCCTTGGAATGCTGCTTGCAGCCTCTGATGAGCCCCAGGAGCAGATTTGCTTTGGGGGGCAGGTGGCATGGAGCTGACAGGCAAGGGGGGAGCAGCCACAGGCTCCCAGCTCTGACAAACTCCCGCTGTCTCTGCAGATCGCTGGTCGACAGTGGTGCCGCGCGTGGTGGAGCTCAACAAGAGCTGCCAGCCGGAGGAGGTGGTGGTGCCGCTGGGGACCATGGGGACAGCAGAGGCGCGGGAGCGGCGGCACGGCCAACCCTCAAGCTCCCCACTCTAGCACGGCGGTGCTGGCTGCTGATGGACTCTGCCCAGGCCCCTGGCACAGCCAGCGGAATTACGGACTGGGATGGATGGTGCTTGTCTGCTCCTCAGGGATTTGTGCAGCCTCCATCCCTCTGGCAGCCGCTGTCCCGGCAGCTGTCCAGCCTGGATGGGGGGTCCTGGCCCTGCCCCAGCTGGGAGCTCCAGCTCACACAGATGAGCTCCAGTGCTGCCGCTTCGCTTTGCCAAGCCGGGGCTGTTGGCCGTGCCGTGCCAGGAACCTCTGCTGCGGGCAGGGTGCGGGGAGCGTGGCCCCCTCTGCCCACCAAGGCCAATGGTTTTTGCTACGTGTTTTTGCACAAGATTTATACAATTATTTATTTAGTAATAGAGACTGACCTGCCACCACCACCTCCTCCTGGCATTGACTGATTCCGTTTGGGAGAGCATCGCAGGTCTCCAGGAGGGAGGCAGGAGCCTGCTGCTCCCTGTGCTGTGCCATGCTGTGCCGCCAGGCAGCGGATGGCCACCCAACACGCTGAGCTCACGCTCCTCTGCAGACAGCCCCTCTTGTGGTGCCCTGTGCTGCTGGGAGCCTGCTGCCAGCCTGGCAGGGCACCATGATGGTACGGAGCAGGCAGAAGCCCACAGGACATGGGGCAGAGTGCCCTGTGCCTGCTGAGATGGGCAGGGCTGCACTGAGCAGCGGGTGGGTGTCGTGGCTGGCTGCAGAACCCGGCATTGCCCTCCCGGCCTTCGCTGCTCTGCCTGGCAGATGGGGGAGCCTGGCCCTGGCAGCCCCACGCTTAGCCAGTGGTGCATGGCCAGCAGTGCATGGCTGCCATTGCACAGCTGCAGTACATGGGTATGGTGTATGGCTGCGGTGCAGGGCTATGGTGCATGGCTGCAGTGCACGGTTGCAGTGTACAGGTGCAGTGTGTGGCTGCGGTGCATGGCTGCAGTGTACAGTTGCAGTGTACAGGTGCAGTGTGTGGCTGCGGTACATGGTGATGGTGCATGACTATGGTGCATGGCTGTGGTGCATGGCTGCAGTGTACAGGTGAAGTACATGGCTATGGTACATGGCTGCAGTGCAGGGCTATGGTGCAGGGCTGTGGTGTACAGCTGCACTGTACAGGTGCAGTGCACGGCTGCGATGCAGGGCTATGGTGCAGGGGTACGGTGCACGGCTGCGATGCAGGGCCCACGGCGCAGGGCCGGGGATGCGCGGCTGCATCCCGCCGGGCTGCTGCTCCACTGGAGGGCAGCACACACCGCGCAATGCCGGATCCGGCCCCGGCAGGCGGGGGGGGCCCGGGCTGGGCTCCTGCCCCGCACCCGGCCGGGCACTGGGGCTGGGCAGCGCTGGGCTGGGGGCAGCCGGACCGGGGGCAAACCGAGAGTCTGCCGCTGAGCTGAGCACCCACCCCGGCGTCCCTCTGCACCCCTTGCCCCGTCCTCGGGTGGGGACCGGCCTGTGGGACGCGGGTCTGCAGGATGAGGCCCTTGACCCGCTGCTGCCCTTGCAGTGCCCTGCTGTTGGGCAGGGAATAGGGCTGAAGTTTGGGGCCTGGGGGCTGTCCGGTGGGAGCAGGATGAGCTCCCGGCGGAATGAGCAGAGGGATGGGCAGCACTGCCTTGGAGGGATGCTCCCCATCCCATCCCATCCCATCCCATCCCATCCCATCCCATCGCGCCTCTTTAACCGTGATGCTCCTTTTCTGCTCCTCTCCCTTCGCAGCCACCTGCAGCGGCATGGTTTCCTTTTGCAGCTGGACACTGTGTAGGTCTGAAGGACTGATTTGGGTGGGTGCTGGTGGCACAGTGACATGGTGACATGGTGGCAGAGACCCTGGCCAGGGCCCTGGAGGCAGCCCAGCTCAGTAAGCAACTGATATAGCAGAAAAGGGGACACTTCATCTTCAAACTTGATTACTCGCCGTTAGCTTTAACTGCACTGTCTCCATTTAAATGTGATTTACATATATCTCTCATATTGTGGTTTAAGTATTTCCCCAGGGTGAGGGAATGAATAAGTTTCATTATCACTACTTAGGAGAGGCTGAGGTTTCAGCTCTCGGCTCACGCTGCATAATCGAATGAGGAGCTGAGCCGGCTCCCGCTTTCACGCCGACTGTTATTTGAAAATGATAAACTTTGCTTTCGCCCAGCCGGGCGATTGGGTCCCACCAGAGCTGGGGGCACGGGCTGGGGGAGCCCTGGCACAGGGCTCGGCCACCCGCTGTGCCGGAGATGGGTGCTGTGCCACAGCTGGCCCTGGCTATGGCACTGGAGATGGGATTTTCCTGCATGATTGGAAATAAACCAATTTTTCCCCGCCTTATGCAAATTCTAATGTCCCAAAGCTGTGGACCATGTGTGAGCGGGATTTAAAGCGATTGGGATGCAGGAGGGGTGGACGTCGCCATGCCCCGGTGCCCTGCACTGTCACACTGGACCCCATGATGGCTTGGTGGGGATGGGGACACCGTGGCCACAACAGTGACATCCCGGCACAGGGTGCCTCTGCCACCTTCGGGGCTGCAGGGCTTGTCTTTGGGCCTTTTACACCCTTTTACACCGTCAGGCATGGCCGTGGAGGCGGGGGGCACCCGGGGGCCGGCGGGCTGGGGGTGCTTGGGCACAGCCCCCTCCTGCCCACCCCCCAGCACCGCCCTGCCAGCGATGACAAACCCAACAAAGGGAAGAGAAAAGCACTTGTCATCCAGAATGTGGAGCGCGGAAGCAAATTTATTTTTAGATAAATCTAAAGCTTAATTTGTGAAGCTAATATCAATCAAAATGAGAGATGGGTTTTTTTAAGTCCTTTTGCAGCCATGCAATTTATACTGCCTGTCTCTTCTCCTCACTCTCAAACAGCAAAGGCAGCCGCTAAGTTTAATATCAGCCTCATGCACACCTGCCTTAGAAATTATTATTATTATTATTATTATTATTATTATTATTATTATTATTATTATTATTTTAATAGGAAGATATTTGCAGACCAGAAATGGCATCATTTCCCCCTGGCACGTTCCTGCAGCGCTCGTGGAGTGCTGTGCCCTGCTGGGGCCAGGGGGCTATGGGTGGCGGTGGCTTTGCCCTGGGTGGCAGGACATATCTTGGGGGGGTCCCTGCCCCATCTCCAGCCAGTGTCTTCGGGTCCCCAGAGACTCACCTGCGCCCGCTGGAGCCGGTGCTGCGGCAGTCCTGGATGGAGGCAGGCGCCCGCCAAGGAGGGACCCATTTATTTTGCATTACACGTTTGAAGTCTTCCCGTGCACACTGAAATCCTCCTCTGAGAGGGAGCTATCTGAGGGGAGAATTAACCTGCTAAATAATAAAAACCTTGCGCACCTCCTAATGAAATGTAATGACTTCGAGACCTGCAAGATGGATCGCGCCGTCGCTCCAGCCGCTCACCCTGATTGATGGTGATGTGGGAAATATGATGGAGGTAGCGCTAATGAATCCCCCCCCTTGGAGGGGAACCAGTAATGGAGTAAAGTTTCTCATGGGGCCCCCAAAGCCCCCAGTGAGGCTCTTTGCACCAGGCAGCCCTGGCCTTGGTAGGGCACCCCACTTTGGTAGCCCCCAGTGCATGAGGGGAGCCACATGGAGGGGCTCCAGCCAGCACCGCCACCCCATGCCCAGCACGGAGGGACCCACCAGCACCGCCGTGCTTCAGCCTCGCATTTCTTTTGATGTGGCATCTTTTTAATGACAAAGATCTAAGCAAATATTTTCCTCCAGCCAGTCTAATTTTAACATGCAGGCAGGCAATGGCACACACACCACTCCTCCCCCAGTAACATTAACCTCTGTGAAAATTTCCTTTTGTCCCAATTTCTCTTTGTTCCCTGGATCGGCTGTCACGCCGCTCGCTGCCGGTGACGGAGCGGTCCCCTCCCGGCATGCCATAAATATCGGCAGAACCACGCACACCGCGGTTATGGCAAGAGAGCAAATGAGACAAATGGAGCCGTGCTCCCCGGCTGCAGCCATGGCCGTGGGGTGGCTCTGGGCATGTGGCTGCACGGCTCTGTCCCTGTCCGATCCCTGTCCTCATCCCCTGGCAGGGCTGGGGGGAGCAGCAGAAGGGCAAAAAATAATAAAGCTTTCCCCCCGACAAACCAGCCTTCTGCCTCCTGTTAGTGGCTCCCAGCCCACATCCACGGCCGTGCTGTGTTCTGGGTGTCCCCCCCCCCAGCTTGGGCTGGCAGCCCCGGCACAGGTCGTGGCCACGCTGCCAGATGCCCGGCCACGGGCAGGAGCAGGCAGCACTACTCCTGCAGCCCTGCCGTGGGTTTCTGCTGGGACCAGTCCCGCAGCCAGCGATGGCCATGGGCAAGTGTTGGCAGGAACCAATTTAAAAATGATCCCAATTCTGCAGGGGGATAAGTGGAAAATAAAGCAACCCCCGCCCATGCCCTTGCAGCCATGCTGGGATCGCAGGCAGCCACGGGCCGCCCTCAGCCCCCTCCCCGGCCGGGATAACAGCACGCCATATGTCACCGCTGTGGGACGTGGGGGCCGGAGAGACGTGCCCTCTGCCCAGAGCTATTTGGGATTTAATACTATTATCCTAATGCAACTGGCTCATTGTTCGGGCTGGGAAGCTGCTCCTGGGGCAGCACAGGGGGGTGGTCTGGGTTAGGGGAGAGCAGCCCCCCAGCCAGAACAGGGCTGCCGGGGAGCCCCCATACTACCCTGGCACCAGGAACCCTCCCGCTGAGGGGGCAGAACTCGGTGGCAAACTTGCTGCAGATGATGGATGTCAGGGGAGATGCCACCACTCCACCAGTGGTGGCCACCAGTCCCGGGATGGGGATGTGGTACCCGACCCCCGGCGCCCATCACCTGGCCCTCGGGGCTGCGAGGGGCGAGCATCCTGCGGGTGCACGCGGGGCTGCAGCCCTAATCCCGGGGGATTTGGCCCACGTGCGCCCGCCTCGCCCGGCCACCCTTTGGGTGCGAGGCGGAGGCTGGCGCCGGGGCCGGATTAATGGCTCAGCATCGTTAGCAGGTTATTTATAGGTGCTCCTCCGTGCCCTAAAAATCTGCAGGAGGAAGGTGAGGAGCTGGGGAGGGAGCCGGGGGGGGGTCCTGGCTTTGGGGGGGCCCAGGGGAGGCCACAGCAAAGCAAAGAGACTCCAGAGCACATGTCCAGCGATATCCTGGTTTTACTTTGGGAAAAACACCATCCGGACACACGGCTTGCGGGTTTTGCGTTGGTTTTTTTTTTCATTTGTTTTCTCTCATTTTTAAAACAATATAGTGCAGCCAGCACTTCTCACAGTAGAATATAATGGTCAATTTTAGTATAAAAAAAAACATTCTCAGAGTTTTGTAAATGCACTTAGTGCTTGAACAGGCCTTTCAGGGATACAGTACCTCTTTTCCGAGCACAATCACCTTGGGTTTCATCAGGGTATTTTTCTTTTCTTTCCTTTAAACGTCAAAACACTTTGTATTTTGTGGTGCGGAGCCTTTTTTAAATGAATAAATCTATTAAACACATAATTATACATAGTGAATAACGGACCATAATGAGCATTTTGGAACTGTTTTTTTTTTTTTAAAAAAAAAAAAAAGAGAAAAGGAGGTATGTGAGTGCCCCCGGTACCGCGGTCGCCTCTAACCCAGAACCAAGGTAGAACTGACAGTAAGCGGGGAAAAAAAAACAGCCTGGAAATGTGAGACCGGGGCAGGTTCCCGGGGGTGCCGTGGGGCGGCAGAGGGGCCGGGGGGGTCCCCGCTGAGTGCCCAGTGCGGGGGCACCAAACCTCCCGGTGGAGCCGGTGGCCAGTGCGGGGCCGGGAGAGAGGAGGATGAGGAGGAAGAGGGGCGGGAGGAGACTCTGTAGCAGCCAACACGTAGATGTACAGCCTAGTCAACTAAAAAAAAAAAAAAATTAAAAAAAAAAAAAATCTGTTCAAGTTTTCAAGTGTTTTTCTTAAATAGCCTCCAGACTGTCCCCAATTATTAGCTTTAATCAAAGCAGTGCAAGTTACGGACTTCAGCTACAGGTCAGGCGCGAGCTCCCTGCGGCCGCTGCGCCGGCCGGCTGCTGGGCTGGCACCGGCTGCCGGTGAGCCTCCCGGCCGGCCGTGGCACAGGGCTCTGCCCCGCGCTGATCCGGCCGGGTGCCCGCAGGCGCGCAGAGCGGAGCCTCCTCTCCCTGGATAGCAGCAACTCATAGCGATTCCCTGTTCACATTCGTGGAGATAAAATGATTTCTGAGCTATATAGACAAGTGGTCCTTCGGCCTCGGCTTCCAGCGGGTTGCGGGTGTATCCAGTCTGGGGACCCCGGTGAAATGCCAGTGTCCCGGGAGCCCTTTCGGCAGCCGACCCCGTGTCCCCCTCCCCATCCCCCCGCCCTCGCTGCCACGGTCCGGTACCCGCGCGGTGCCGGAAGGGAGCATGGCTCGTGCCAAAGTCCTCGCCCTGGGTTTGGGAAAAGCAGCATCGGTTCCTTATCTGTAGACGGGCAGGCGGATGTGGGCGTGCTGGTGGTCCAAGAGCCTTGGCACAGACACGGTCTCGTAGCCCTTGCCCAGCATCTGCTCCTTGATGCAGGGCGGGTGGATGTCATTGATGAGATACTCCAGGGACTGGAGGCTGCTGCTGAGGATGGAGGTATTGCAGAGCGTCTTGCTGGGCAGCCCCTCGGCGGGGGGCACCCCCAGCTCGCGGGGCCCGGCCCCCAGCTCCGGCGGGTTGTAACAGTCACTGTTGGGGGTCACCAAGATGCTGTTCCAGGGAGGGGCGAAGTACTGCCCCACTGAGAAGTTGCCATGCATGCAGTTCAAGGGGGACGAGCTCACCTTCTCGGCCACGCCGCCCAGGGCGTAGGGGCGCGAGGTGCCTGCGCACGTCTCGGGGGACTTGCTGAGGGCCCCCCCGCCGCCGCTGCCCCCGCTGTACATTCGCAGGTGCTGCTGCTGCTGCTTCTGCTGCCAGACCAGGTAGTCCATGCCCTCGGGGTAGACGCCCGCCTTGGGTCCCAGGGCCGTGGCCGGGTTGGAGCCCAGCGCCAGCTCAGCACCCTTGCGGCACTCCGGCAGGACGGCACCGGCGTACGCAGCGGTGCCGGGGAAGGCGCCGTGCTTGGCCGGGCTGGGGTTGGCGGCCACGACGGCTGGGCAGCCCGGCTGGGCGCCCTGCGCCTGGCACTGCTGATTGATCTGGTAGATGATGCTCTGGATGGAGGGCAGGTTGGACGGCGGCAGGGCCAGGCTCCTGCCCGCCAGTGGCAGCACGGAGGCCGCCACCGTCACGTTGGGGGGCACGGGACCCTCCAGCTGCTTCTGGCCGCCGTGGTAGCTCAGCTGCCCGGCGCAGGAGGGACCTTGAGCTAAAGTGCTTGACGCGGGGTAGGGAGCGATGCCGACCTGGGCGGGCGAGAGCTTAGTCCGCTTCCCCTCCGAGTTCTTCACCACGCTTTTGCCGGAGGCTTTGACGATGGCCAGGAGACCCTGGTAGCCACCGGCATGCAGGGGGTAGGGGCTGTAGCGCTGCCCCGTGGTGTCGTAGCCATTGACCGTCCGGTTAAGGTGCTTGTGCTGGGGGACCCTGATGTTGGTGGGGAAGATCTTGATGGTCAGTGGGCTGTTGGCCACCTTCTGTGCGTAGGCGTCCAGCTCGGCGGGGCTGGGGTAGCGCGGGGAATGCATGGGTGCCGCCGTCTCGCCTGTGGGAGCAAAGTGTAGGGTGAATCCAGCGCTGCCAGGAGGAGGGGGACACGGTGCCCCAGCACCCATCGCCCCCCCGGCTCCCACCCGCTCCCAGCAGAAAGCAGGTCAGGGCACCAACCTGCCCCCTCCCGCTGACGGAGTCACTTCTAAGTGGCCTAAAATAAACTCGGTGTGGAGAATGGAAATGTCACTTTACCCAACGGGGGAATCTTTCTCTGAGATTGGATTTAAACTACATTATACAAGCAATTTCATGGGTGCTTTGCGCTGCTACGAGAACCTCACCAAAAATGGAAAAGCATTGCATTTACCAGCCATAAATCAGCAGTTCCTATAATGAGCACAAAAATGTCACTTTTATGCAATTTTACAGATGAACAAAACTGGTGAAATTAACTGTGGTAACCTACTGGAGTCAGCAAAAGCCACTGCAGAAAAAAAAATTATATATGTATATATTTTTGTTCCTTTCAAACTCTTTCTCGAGCAAGTTTCTGCCATTCTGGTGTGAAAACTCATTTGTCGTACCCATTATACTTTCATTTGGAGTTTATCTTGAGTATCCAATGAGCCACCAACTGTGAAAATGATTAAATCTACAAAATCTATCTAATAGATGGAATAAATTAGGTGTTTAAAATCTCCACACACACAGAGGCGCATGCACACACACGCCGGCACATGGGGGACGACCCGAGCTGGTCCCAAAATCCCCGGCCCTGCTGGGGGCCATCGGCAGCACCCGGGGGATGCTGGACCTGGTGCCTGCCAGGAGCCAGGTTTTGCAAGGAAGAGATGGTGAAATCGGGGGGGGTTTGGGGCTGGTACCCCCCACCGAGGAGCCCCAGCCCTCCCAGGGACCCTTCCCCTGCTGCCAGGCGATTTTGGAGGCTCCTAGGCAGCGCAGCCCCACGGTAGCCAGGGAAAGGGGACTGCAGGTGCTGGGCATCCCTGCAGGGACACTGGGGAGCGTTTTGCTCTGGATGCCACCGGGTCCAGCGATTCCTGATGCCACCATGTGCTGGGTGGCAAAGTCTCTGCGGAAGAGCTGTGCCATCGGGTGCATTCAGCACGCCTAACGAAGCCATAAATTGGTCTGCAACGTATCTCAGTCCTGCTCTGAGTGATGCTCCGGTGTGGTGCCCGCAGCTGCCTGCACGCACAGGTCTGCCCAGAGGAACCAGGCACGGTGTTAAAACCAGGATTCAGGGGGAGTTGGGCACTGGCAGCTGCAGGACTCCACGTCACCCCCCGGGCAGCAGTGTGATGTTTGGGGAGACGCAGGAGTGAGGCCATGGCCTCTCTCCATCCTCTCCATCAGAGCAGTGCAGCAGTAATTTAACAGGCAGAACGGCAGAGCATTCACCAGCCATTCCTCCCATTAAGCTAATGTTATGGGCTTTTTACAGGTGTCTTAAATAGACATTGTTATTAACGAGTATATTAAGCCAATTAAAACCAAGGCCTTTGAGTAGGATTTAACGTAGCTGCCGGGAGACAGGAGGCATGGCATCAGCAGCTCCCTATGGCGGGACACGTGCAAGCATGAGGCATCCCGGGCTGTGCCACAGCCCTGCTGGGCACATCCCGGGCATCGACCATCCAACCTCTGTAAAACTCCTGAGCCCAGGTGGCACCAGCAGAGCAGCCAGCCAGCGAGCATGGGTGCACGTGAGCGTGCACACTGGGTGCTGCTGGGCACGGGCACCCCATGAGCCAGCGGGTGCAGGGGGCTGAGAGCGGGACCCCGCCTGCCCAGATGCACAGCACCACGGCCTGCCGGCACGGCGAGCCACACACATCTGCATTCCCCTTCATGCCGACACCGCTGTCCTTGGAGGTGGCAGCATCGTGAATACTCAATTAACATGACACTAATTAGCTGGTGACACTTGCAGAATCCCTAATGAGCCCATTCCACAGAAATGTTCCTTTCCAAGCAAAAAAAATAAAAAAAAGGGGGCCATTTCTGGAGGGAGGGAGGTGGCATCGCCCACAGGCACCACAGCTCCCCGGCGTGAGTGACCAAAACCCCGTCCCCGAACACCAGGGCTGCAGGTGACGCTCTTGGGACAGTCCCGTGCAGCCCCCCCGGAGCTGTCTGCTGCTGCGGGACAGGCAGAGCCGAGCCGAGCTTGGCCATGGGCATCCCACCCGCGAGCCCCAGTGCTGGCGTGTGCCCAGGGAGTGCTGCGGCTGACCATGGCTGGCCGGGGGGGGTGCCAGGAACCGCCTTTGTCACCTCTTTGCACCAGCTGGGTTGGATGTGACAAGCCACCAATTCGGTGTGTTGTCACATATCAGGGTGACGCACTGAACCCCCGCCGGGAAAATTACAGAGCGACCGATTTCCCGGTGGTTCCCGGCACGCTGGCGGCTGCGCGGCTCTGCCGCTCCCCCTCTCCGCAGTAATTACTGCTTTCTAACGGGCTGTAATTACTGCGAGATGCAAACTCTCCGAACCACCGCCGTCACCCGTCAGGCGCAGGCAGCCCTGACACCAGCCGGTCGCCGTCAGCTTTGCCCCCCTCCTCTTAAACTTGAACTGTCGGAGCTGTCACGCCAGGGCTGGGTGGGATGTGCCGCGGACCCCCGGCCGGCACGGTTTACCTCCACAGGCTGCCGACACACAAGCAGGCTCAGCCAGGCTCGCTGCCATGAGCAGCCCTGGCTCTTGCCAACCCTAAACCAAACCCGGCCACCGGCAGCGTGCCGGCCCGGGGACAGGCACCCATCAACAGCCGCTTCTCCCAGAAGATGTTTCACCAGCTCCTGGCTCCCTCCCTTGCTGGCGTTCCCATGGGATGCAGCCAGCACACCCCCAGCTCCAGGCTCCCCCTCCCTCCCTGACCTGTTCTATTTTTCCAGCCTGCACTCAATAACAGCTAAATAATTGAATCTGCTCAGCAGCCAAAGATTTGTTTTGAATTTTATTGGAATTTTAAATTGTTTTGTTTCTTCAGTATTTTATTACTGTAAATGGAAAATGCATCGCCCGCAGTAATAATCCGATGGCTTTTTATATTACTCCGAGCTTCTGCTCAAAGCATTATTGGAAAGCCAGGCAGAAACGAGAAGCCATTATAATGGCAGCACAGGCTTATAAGATTACGCCTCCAGCTAAACAACTTTTTACTTTAGCAAATTGGCCACCAAACCCAGTTCAAGACACAGATGTAAATCCCAGACCCCACCGGTGCCGTGATCCAGAATAAATCTTGGTTTATGGGTCTGGGAGCTCCAGCCCCACTGTGCCCAGAGCAGCTGGGTTTGTGCAAAATGTCCGACTGGGATGGGGATCCCCAGCATCCCCTGCATCCTCCGCATCCCCTGCATCCCCGGCATCCCCTGCATCCCCGGCATTGCCAGTGTCCCCAGGGTCCCCTGCGCTGTGCCTGGCTGCAGCCACAGCCTGCAAGGGCTGGGGAAGAAGGAATGATGGGGAGAAAGGAGGGGAGGGAAGCTAACCAAAGCCATCCTTACGGCAGGAGAGACCACGGCTAACCGGAGGCCGACGATCCAGGGCTTGTGCTGTGCAGGAGTCAGCCGGCACAAACCCACAACAGTCCCCAATTACCCCCGGCCCCAGCTCCACTGGGACACAATGGGCGCCGACGAAGCCCAGCTGCCAGGCCCCTAATTAACCCTGATTTTAACTGTACACTTTTAAAGGCACTAAAGCAGTTACAAAGTGGAGAACAAGGCAGGGTTAATAGCGCAGACCTAAATTGCAGGCCCGCGGGGCCCAGGCCCCATAGAAATAATAGACCTGTCTGGGCTGCTCAGCTGTCAGTCAGGCAAACAATTCGGCACCCGAGGAGCTCGGTGACAGCACAGGAGCAGCAGCATCGGGGCTCTGGCAATCAGTGTCTGCTCGGTTAAATTAGTTGTGAGATCAAAACGGCGCCAGGAAAGATGCTCAGCACCAGGAAGGATGCTCAGCACTGGGAAGGATGCTCATCATCAGGAAGGATGCTTGATAATGGGAAGAATGCTCGACACTGGGAAGGATGCTTGGTAATAGAAAGGATGCTTGGTACTAGGACGGATGTTCACGACCAGGAAGGATGTTCATGATCAGGAAGGATGCTTGGTACCAGGAAAGATGCTCGGTACCAGGAAGGATGCTCAGCACCAGGAAGGATGCTCAGCACTGGGAAGGATGCTCATCATCAGGAAGGATACTTGATAATGGGAAGAATGCTCGACACTGGGAAGGATGCTTGGTAATAGAAAGGATGCTTGGTACTAGGAAGGATGTTCACGACCAGGAAGGATGTTCATGACCAGGAAGGATGCTTGGTACCAGGAAAGATGCTCGGTACCAGGAAGGATGCTCAGCACCGGGAAGGATGCTTGGCACCGGGAAGGATGCTCCACGCTGCTCCCGCAGCCCAGCTACCCTAGGTGTCCCCCAGCCTGGTGCCGGCAGCAGCATCCCTGGCTGGGCCCCCTCTTCCCTGGAGGAGGGCGAGCTCACGCATCAGCAATTTATGGCTTTAATTTTCAGGCCATAATGCTGCAGGAGATGCTGCGCTCCCTGGGTGGTTGCCCCACTCTGGAAGGGGATGGCGAGCGGGACGTCAGGGTGCATGGCGGGATACATCCCAGGGCTCAGCGCTGGCAGCACCTCAGCCCTGAGCGAGGACTCAGAGGGGACAAGCTGAGCAAGGATGTGGCAGCAGCATGTGGCACCTAACTGGTTAACAGTCGGCACGAAAGACATGCGCTGCCTGCCACAGACAGGCAAGATGAGCTCCCTCCCTCTCCTCCATTCCTTCGCTCCTCTGTGAGATAAGATGGGACAAACCTTATTTTTACACATCGAAAGCACTAAAATATTTTGCAACAAATGAAAGAAGTAATCTCAGCAGTAAATCTTTATAACGCTGCCGAAGGCAAAGCTGTGGCTGGAAGCTACCTGGGGCCTCGCTTCCCCGTGCCCCCAAAGGAAAATGCTTTTCACCCCTTTTTCAGATGGGAGTGGAGCCACTGCTGGGGCTGCCCCAGCTGCCAGAGCTGCCGTGCTCCTCCTGCCACGGCACAGCCCCAAGCAAACCGTGGGCACGTCCCGGCTGCCGGCAGTAGGACAGCCCTCTGTCTTGGGGCTAACCCCATCCTGGGGAGGGCAAGATGGCCAGAGCTGCCCAGCCTGGTGCTGGGGATCCGGCCTGTCCGTGCCGGGACCTTCGGAACAGCAGGCTGCTTCCCGCTGCTGGCATGGCCAAGTGGATGCCAGCTCCTCCTCCCTGTGCCGCGGTGTGCCGGGCACCTGGCACACCGCGGCTGGCAGCCCCTCTCCCGCTCTGGGCAGGTCTGTCCCTACAGCGGTGTCCTGCACCCGGGCAGGGTCACAGCTCGGCACCGCAGGTGGGCTCAGGCGTGCCCAGGTGGGTTTGCCAGGGATGCTCGGCAGGCTGCCGCAGCTGGCACCGTGCCCGCTGCTCGGGCAGCCGGTCAGGAGGAACACCCGTGGGCTCAGCCATGGTTTTCTGCCTGGAACTGCAACGTGATGTCCCGGCTGCTCTGCCCACCTTGGCTTTACATGGTCCCACCGCCACGTTCGTCCCCAGCAAGGGTAAAGGGGCATTTCCCGGGGACTGGGCTTGTTCCTGCCCAGCATCCTGATGGACCTCACCCTTCCTCCCCATCCTCGCCCTCCCTCCCGGTCCTGCCCTGCCCCTCTCATAGGAAAGCGCTGGTGTTTCCAGTGCTGAGCTGGTGTTTCGCTCCTGCTCTGCCTCCCTGAGCCGGCGGGGCAAAAGGGCAGCAATTAGGCAGGATTTTTAATTTGTGCAGGGGCAGGAGGAGGTGGGAAGGGGAGCGATGCTGAGAGTGCCGGGCGGAGGCAGGAGGAGATGCCGAGGACCTGAGGTGTCGCTCAGTGATCAGCGTGCCAACAGCTGATATTAAAAAATAATAGTGCTACAGCCTCCAAATGAATTAAACTCTGCAAGAGTCGAGAGCTCATCCCCTGGCTTTGGGACCAGGCTCCCTGTTGCCCTCACAGCAAGGAGATCCCAGTGTCTTCAAAGCTTCAAAAAGCATCAAAAATCCCCTTTTTCTCTGCCTGCAACACTGCAAGCAGATTTTGGAAGAGCTAAACCCTAAATATTTGCAAAACACTTGGAAGAAACCTAAATATTTGCAAAACACTTGGAAGAAAACAAACAAAACCTGGTACATTTAACAAATTAATAAAGTCCTTGAAGTTTGGGTCTGAGCCCCAGGCAGCAAAGCTGCTTGGGCAGGAACCGGCCGCCCCCACCCCGCAGGCAGCAGCTCCCGGCAGGACCCCCCTGCCCACCCCGTGGGGCCGGAGGGCAGAGCCTGCCCGCACAGCGCAGCCGGGGTCAGGGAGCGCGATGCTGGAGCTGGTGCCCCGTGCCAAGGGCAGGGCAAATTTCAGGGGGTCCCAGGCAGAACCGGGGGGGTCACTGGGGAATGCTGCCCTGCCCAGACCAGGGTGACCTGCGGGCGGGCATGGGGGTGTGCAGCCCCCAGCCCCAGGGAGAGTGGCCGTGGGAGCCGACGCAGGTCCCCCCGAGCCATTTTCAGGGTGCAGCGGGGCAGAGGGGGCCGTTGGCACTGCCCCCCTCCGCCACTCGCTCTGCGCCAGGCAGGTTGGGCTGCTGTCACATTGCACCAGCTTTCCCACCCTGTGAAGTGCGGTGGTTTCTATGGTGACAGTGTCCCCAGGATGGGTGGCGCACAGAGGCCACCGCACCGCGGCGGATGCGGCGAGGGGCCCGTGCACCGGCGTGGTCCCCGGCCCCCTGCGAGCCCAGCCCCGGCAGGGGCAGCAGCCACCCATGACCGGCACCCTCAGCAGCACCGTGGCTGCCCCCAAAAATGCTGCGTTCCCGCTTGCAGGACCCCCCATTGCAGGACCCCCCGTGCCCCGGCCCCCGGCGTGGAGCCAGGACAAAAGCATCTGCCGGCAGAGCATCCTCGGTGTGAGGAGCTGAGACAAATGCGCCCTGGCTTCGGGGGCTTAAATTAAAACCAACTACAGAAATAATAGCGGGAGAAATCCATCTGAATAAACGTAGGTGGCAAACCCCGCACGGCAGCCGCGCAGGAGCCGTAATCTGCAAAGACAACAAAATTCATGACAAAGCACAAAGGGAAGCGCCGGGCTTCGCCGTCCCCAGATATTCATCCGTTAACACGTTCCCTTTTTAGGCTGACATGTCATTTCAGACGGGCCTTTCTTCCTCCCCTTTCTTCTCCCCCTCGACGGCGCGCAGCTCTGCCGAGGCGGCTGCTGAATTGGATCACCTCAGGGCGAGCACTTTATTATCTGCAGTCAAAGCGTCACCACAAATACCCGTCTACACACACACGTGTCACTTCCCATTTGTCTCCTCCACGAGGTATTAGCGCCGCGCGCTGCCGCGCACTGTGCCACCGCGTCCACCGGTGCAGCAAAGGCAAACGGTGCCGGACGGGAGGCACACAGGGAGGGCGGCAGCGTGGCCATGAGGATGCCACCCCACTGCTGCCCCATTGCCACCCCAATGCTATCCTGATACTATCCTGTCATCCCAGTGCCACCCCAATGCTGCCCCAATGCCATCCTGATGACACCCCAATGCAAACCCGATGCCACCCCAATGCCATTCTGATACTATCCCAACATCACCCCAATGCTGTCCCAATGCTGTCCTGATGCTACCCCAGTGCCACCCCAAACTGCCCCGATGCCACCCTTATGACACCCAGATGCCACCCCAACGCCATAATGGTGCTGCCCCGGTGCTGCCCCAGTACTGCCCCAATGCCACCCAACACAGCCCTGATGCCACCCCAAGGCCACCCCGACACAACCCCCATATCATCCCAATGCCATCCTGATACTGCCCCAATGCCATCCCAGGGCCACCCCAACGCTGCCCCGATGCCATCCTGATGCCTTCCCAATGCCACCCCAATGCCAACCTGATGCTACCCTAATGCCACCCCAATACTGCTCCAATGCCACCCTTCTGACACCCAGCACTGCCCCAACACCGCCCTGATGCCGCCCTGAAGGCCCCCTGATGCCATCCCACCACACAGCTGCCAAGGGGACCCTGGGACCACGAGGGACACCACCGCAGCTGGCAGCCCCGCAGCTGAGCCCAGCCACTCCCCAGCCCCTCTGCTCTGTCATTGACAGTAAATTAGTATTTGATTCATTTTAAGACACGGGCTTTGCACACCAAGTGCGGTGGCCGGCGCCCACGGTACCCCGTCCCTGCTGAGGGGAGCAGGGTGGGCACCCCTGGTGCAGGCTGTGGGGAGTGGGTGCCCCGTCCCCAGGTCTGCAGCCCCACACGGCCCCACCGGCACCCGGGAACCTGCTCCACGGCCGATGGACCGGTGCGGTCTGGAAAGTTTGGACACAAACTAAAACCCCGTCATGTGCTGGGGTGTTACCAGCAAAGCCCAACCAAAGGCCAGGGCTCTGACCTGGTGGGAGATGGTCCCACCCGGAGAGGCTGCCCCGGCGCCGAGCAGCCCCCCCCGCCATCCATCTCCCACCGCGCACGTGACCGATCGAAAAGTGTTTTTGCAGCGTTTCCTGGCAGGGAAAGTGCAAGTCAACAGCACATTTTGGGCACAGCAGTTAATTGAACTCCTTTTTATGGCACGTATATAAATACACAGAACCATCATTAACCGATCCCTTCCAGAAACTGAAAATGAAAGAATTAATCTTATTTCACTCATGTGTAACCCCTCATGAAATTAAAATGATATTTTATGGGTGTGTACAAAAGCAGAGCCTTGCTGCAGCTACTTTAATGAAAATGCCCTTGGAATAAGTAGAATTGGGTAACGAGAAGCCATTAAACGGGGCTTTATCCCATATGCAATTAAGCAGTTTTATCACTGATGAGAGTCCCCACGGGCGAGTTGGGAGAGGTGTGGGTGACCCTGGAGCCGGGTCCCTGGCGCTTTGCTGCAGTCTGAGCCCCTGCCATCACCTCTCATTAGCGTTTTAACAACCCAGCCGGAGCCCTGGGAGGGCTCACGCCCGCCCCAAGAGCCGTTTCTTACCCCGTCCCCACGGGGCCGAGGTGTGAGGTCCCACGGGACCCCCGGCACGAGGCCAGTGGGGCTGGGCTCCAGACCCAGCCCCGCCAGAAGGATGCGCACGGTGAGAGGTGATGGTTGACGCTCGCGTGGTGAAACGTGATGTTAGCACGGAGGGAGCTCGGGAAGCTCCCCATAACTCCCAGCTCCATACGGATCCCACCCCCTTACGGGAGCATGCAGCCTGCACCCCCCAGCCCCACGCCCAGCCCCAGGCTGACGGCAGAGCAGTGCTCGCTGAAGGAGGGCACATAGAAAGTAACATTTAATTAAATATAAGCCACCGCTACATTACTGCAGAGAGCAAGAGCAGCAAAGAGTTTGGCCAAGCCGAGAGTGGTATTATTTGATTTATAATTTAAATAAAGCTCAGGATTCCTGTAATGCGCACAGAATAAAATCAAAAGGGACCAGGCTGCTGGAGTTAATTGGACGTGATATTTTCCTGAGGATGCTGCTTCTCCGCAGGCTCCTGCTCCTCGTCTGGAGGCAGGCAGGCACAGGCAGGGCTGGCAGGGCTGGCAGGGCTCCGGGCACCCTCCTGCTGCCTCCTGCATCCTCCTCGAGGATGCAATGCCGCCATGCCGGGCTGGTGCCCGCGGTGCAGCCCCGGGATTACCAGCGAGGGAAAGCGGCCGCTGCCATGTGCCAGCAACGGTGAGCACTGCGGCAAAGTCACCTCCGGCATTTAACGGGATGGATTTTGTGGGATGCACCGAGCCCACTGGGATGCGGCCACGCCGGCGCGTGGGGCACCGAGTCAGGAGGATGGTAATTAGCAGGACAGCGAAGGGGCAGAACTGGGGGACGAAGGCACCAGGGCCGTCAGCTCCCAGCATGGGCAGGAAAATTAGTCAGCTCACCTTTTACGTGAAATTAATACAAAAATTAATCAGCGGCGCAGGCAGGATAATAGGATTTCACAGTGGTGCTGGGCCAGACGGCCAATGTGCCGAGAGCCAGACTCATTTAATATCGACAGAAACAATGCCAGAGGACAGAAATAAGACCCATAAAGATAATTACTGAGATACTCAGGAGCAAATTAAGTAATCAGAGGCACTTCTAAATTGTGCCTCGTTTTAAGAGAACACTATCTTTGTCGATTACCTACGCAGGCGTTTAGGAGGCGGCAGGAGGCTCGGCCCTGCGTGCCGGCTCGCCGGCCCCTCTGCGCTGTGTTTACTGCAGGTGCCATAAATAAAGAAGAGAAAATCGTATTCCAAACCAGATGCGTGGCCCTGGATGTCACCTGCAATTTAATTTGCACTAGCAGGAGGCAGAGAGGAGCGAGACGTGCTGCATTTGCCCATAATGAGCGGAAACATACGGGCAGCTAAACTTTGATTAAGGTGACCTGGCTGGCGGTGGCTGGCGGCGAGTGCAGTGTCAGGGTCCAGCCGGGGAGCGTGGACATCACTGCACACCACCCACCCCGGGGGGAAGCCTCAGAGACCCAGGTAAGTGCGGTCCTCTCCCAAGGGATGGGGCACAATCAGCCAAAAACCCCAGTGCCCCGGTCCCCTGTGCCTGCCAGGGTCCGGCTTGGGTCAGACCTCCACAACCGGCCCTCGTCCCACCGGCACAGCTCAGGGACCCCCCGGCACCCTGGGGCTGGGACCCTCCCAGGACATGGGTGGCTGCACCCATGAGCAGCTCTCCCCACCGATGGGTGCCTTGCCGCGTGGCAACACCACACACAGGCTCCAGCTCCCCAAACCTCCTTATTTTAGCATCTTCTCCGGGAGGGTCTTCGGCAGGGTGCTGGGGGGCACCAACCCCCCTGGCAGGAGGGTGCTCCTGGGCTGAGACAGTCCTTGGCTCTGAGCCACAGCTAGGTCTTCAGAAAACCCCAGGCTCTCGGACCGTGCGGGCACGGCTGAGCTAATTAGCCTGTGGCAACGAGGCGCACCAGGAGCCGGACCCTCACGCCAGCCCTGCGCGGCTGTGCGCTGCTCAGGCGTGACGGATTAGGAATAATTTTACAAGAGCAACATTCGTTTTCCTTCCAGACAGTAATAAGGAGACCTGAGCGGCACTACGAGCTCCGATTCAGCACAAGCGTGCAGGGGTCCATGCACGCACCTGCTTGCTTTGCAGACTCACCGAGAGCTGACACCCCAATGGGTGCTCGGGTGCAAACAGCGTAGGGGGCACTGATCCCACCCACCCCGCGATTGCTGACGCACACACAAATGCTTCCCCGCCTGCGATGCTGGGACGCACGGGTGCCCATCATCCTGGCTCTGGCCTGGGTGACCTGCTCCCCGCAGCAATGCTGCGCTGGAGCTTGGGGAGCTTCACCCAAGAAATACCCCCCTGCCCACCAGTGTGACCCAAGCCCCGCCGGAGCAATGCTGGGGGTCCCCAGAGTGGCTGAGCATCGCCCAAACCCCACGCCCGGCTCACTCGGCGGCGGTGGGGTGCTCAGGTAGAGGGGAAAAAACGTCTCCGGGAAAATACAGATCATTAAACAAATGCCCGGGGGCTGTCACAGACTAACAAGCAGAGCTTTAGCAGCTGATTTGTCTTCAGCCGGCAATGTTTAAAAATCCAACTGAGACCAGCAGAAAAATATCCACTCCCCTCTTTAAAACACACATTCATCACTTGAGAATCTTAATGCGTCTTTCCCAGCCGGGGAGGTCAAACACGCCTGCCTAAAGCAGGCTCATTAAATATACATTTAATCATGGTTTGGATTGAGAGACAAAGGCTGGGAGAGACAGGTGCTTTACTGGAGTGACCTTTTGGATCCCATTTTAATGTAACTAGTTTACAGCTTATCTGAAAGGCCAGCTCCTGGGGAAGGCGAGCTGCAGCAGAACGGGGAAAGTAATTAGGGGGGGGAAGGGCCTGGGAGGTTTGGGGGGCTGCGGAGCGGGCGACAGCAGCATCCTCTGCCGCCACCACTGTGCTTCCCAGACAGCTCTGCAACATTTTCTGAAGTTCGACTTATCAACCAGAGCAACCCAATTTAATTTGCTTATCTTGCCTCCTTCCCCCCCCCCCGCCCCCCCTTCTCCTGCTCTTTTTAATTATCAGTTAAATAAATGTCTTTTTCAATAAAAGAAGCAGCATCAAAGCGGCGCGCGCCCCCCCCGGGCACTTACACTTGCGCGGCTCCAGCGCCTTGCTGGGGCAGGCGAGGTGCTGGGCTGGGGGGTTCTGGGTCCTCTGCAGGCAGGCCAGCATGGTCCGGGCCTCCCGGCGGGCAACGCCGCCCCCGCCGCCGGCCTGTGCCCTGCCGAGAGAAGAGACACACCGGTCAGGAGAGGGGGCCTGCCCGCCCCGCTGCCCGCCACCCTCCTGCCCACCCAGCCGCTCCCCCGGCAGAGGAGCTGGAGGCGGTGAGCTCCCTGTGCCGACCATGAGCACATGCTGCTCAGAGCCCTTTGCTCCTTTGGAGATAAATAAATAATTCTGAAAGCCTTAAATACATATGAATGTATATAAAATACATACAAAGGTCTCAGTGGGTGATTTGTGCTTCCTGCAAAGCTTTCTGCCCTTCCCGCCGGGAATGGGGCAGAGCCAGGGCATCCCTCCGGCACCGTGCTCCTGGCAGCGCCAGACCGCTCTGCCGGCGTGCCAGCCGGTGCCTCCCGGCAGAGAGCGACCCCGCCAGCTCTGGCCAAGGCTGGGGAAAGATGGCGTTAAAATCCCGCTCGGGGTCCTGGGATCTGTCGCCAGCTCCCAGCTGGCATCAAAATCTGCTCGACAAAAGCTGGAGGGGTCAGGCCAAAGTCATCGCCGCCACCGCTCTGCTAATTGTACATCCTTCACGAGCCGCCGCGGAGGGCATGAATTATAACCAGTTGCTGCTGACACCCTCCCACTGCTCCGGCTGGCGCAGGGAGTGATATTCCCACTTGGAGAGGGCAGGGAGACGTCGGCAGGAGCAGCAGAAAAGCAGGCAGCGCTGCCTGTCCTCCAGCATCGCAGCTTCTGAGCCATCGCTCTCCCGGCTGAACTGATGGCTGGGCGGCACGGCTGGGTGGCACGGCTGGGTACATCATTTCACCTGCTCCATTGTGGGGGAATTGTGCCTTCCCAGAGCCATCTGGGATGTTTCCTGCATGCCCCGGCAGCGTTGGCAAGCGGTGCAAGGGAGCTGTGCGGTGGCCTCGGGTATGCGCTAGCAGAGCCTGCGACCATCACCCGCTGGGCAGCAAAGCACGGATGGGTGCTCCCCGAGCTGGGCCCGGGGCTCTCCTTGCTCTGCCAGTTTGAACGTCACCCTTCGAAACACGCCTTCGCAGCCACCGCGAACACAGACAACAGTGCCCGCGCACTTGCTGCTTGCTCCCGCCCCGTGCTCCCCATCACCGGGGCAGGGGGGTCCCAGGCTCTGGGCTCATCCCTGGGCTGGATGGCCGGCGGTGGCACTGGGACCCGCACAGGGTGCCACTGCTGTGGCCGGGCTCTGCCCAAGGGGGCTGGGGGTCTCGCCCCGTCCCCCCCCTGCAAGCTGCAAACTTGGGGAAGGGAGAGACTCGTTAGCGAAAGGTGTGAGGAGCAGGAGGGGAGGAGGAAGTCATCTAATACCAAGCAGGTGTCTGGAGAACCCAAATTGTGCTGTTTTCTCCTAATAATGAAGTATTCATGAGTAAAAGCCTTTTTCACTACTTTCTTAAGATACTAATTTCACAACAAGCGCCTTGTTACCATGCAATTATTCCAATCGTGCATTTCTCCCAGATTCCATCTGTCCTCGCGCTCTCTAAATGAAAGACAATCATGTAACCACCTTTCATTATTCACTATTTTACTTTCAGTAAAGGTACCCTGAAAGAAATGATTTCCTCTGAAAGGGACTTTTATTCAGTTTCAAAACCAATTTTCTCCTATTACTGTCTTAAAAAAAAAAGGAGGGGGGCAGGGAGGTGTTTTTATTTCATGCATTACATATCCTTTGTTAACGCAGCTCGCAGTAAAAGCAGCCGTATCCATTTTCTGGCTTCGATTTCTGGTAATTTTAAAATATGCCATTACAATCAGGCAGAAATTATACAGTTTGAAAAGAGAATGAAGTGCTTCTTATTCAGAGGCTGAGCGCACTTGACTGCCAGGGAGCTCGCCTCTCCCCGCCGGGACTCGGGGTTCATTACGCAGCCCCGCTCCCAGCGCGCCTCGGCTCCCCCGGCACGCGCCGGCGCGCGCCCACCGGCCGGCTTTGGTGGCGGCTGCCTCTGTGCCGGGGAGAGCTGCCATGCCGACCCCATCCCCGCAGGGTGGCCCCGGGTCAGGGCGCCCACGGCCACGCGGGGGACGGCTGCACCAGGCACTGGCTCCCGCCGTACCTGAGCCTCAACTACGCAGTGACCTCGGGGCCGGCGTCCCACCCGCTGTCACCATCTGGCCGATTAGTGGACAGACGTCACCTCCTCCCCTGCAGCGAGGCCGGCTTCTCCCCGGGACGCTGCCCTGTGTCCCTGGTGGGCACCGGCTTTGCAGGCAGCTCGTGCCGCTGCTGGACGCGTGGCAGGTCCCAGCTGGTCCCCGGGGAAAATGGGGCTGAGAGCAAGGAGAAAGCCCCACGGGGCACGATGTGGCCATGGGCGGGGCACCAAATCCGGGTGCCGACAGGAGGGAGGGCGAGGATGTGGCCTCGGTCTAGGGCTGAGCCCCCGGGGAAGGGGGGATGCTGGTGGCTGGTCCCAGGAGCTGCGGGCACCCTTGGCCCTGGGGGCCCAGCAATGCAGGTCCCCGAAGACACTCCCATGACGGCACGGGTGCTCTCCCCACCACTGCTCTCCAGGCCCTGCCAGGCACCCACGCACAGCCCAGCACCCTCCCAGAGCCATCCCGACCTCAGCCATGCACAGCAAGAGCACCATCGGCATCAGCCAGGAGAGACGCCACATGCCAAACTAAATAAAGCCAACAATTAATTCAGACCCCAGTTCTGCCCCCGTCCCCCAGCATCATGCAGTGGAAATGATTTTTTCGACAGCAATGCTGCGCTTCACCCCACCTTCACGGGCAGGCTTCATAACCACGAGGGCCCCGGTGCCGTATGTGCCCCAACACCATCCCTGTGTCCCAGCACCCTGCCGGGTGACCCCCAGCTCCCTAAAGCGCCCGTAGGCGAGAGGGTGGGCGGCCCGGCACAATGGGCATCTGTGCCGCGGTGGCATTTCGTTAATGCCGCTCAGAAAAGCCCCTGAATCAGCTGATGGGAATTGGGCGCTGGTCTGTCCGAACGCTTAGCGCCGGCTTAGTTAGCCCCATCTGCATTTGAACTAATTCCAATCAGCAGAATCCGATTTAGTTCAAGCTGCTCTGGCTCTTTCGTGGCAGGAAAGACAACACTCAGCAGTTTTACCAAACCACCCCGAGTCTGCACGGCCTCTGCCCAGCCCACGCCGATGGCCCCGCCGCCATGCAGCCAGCGGCACAGCCAGCACCGCGGCACATGGGGAGCGTCTCTCAGGATGCCAGGAGTGGGGTCCCTTGGGGATGCCAGGAGCGGGGTCCCCAGGAGCAACCCTGCATCCCATGGCACCGCTCCCCAGCCCCGGCATCATCCCCCTCCATCCCTTCCCAGCCCCTCTCTGACCGCTCCTTCCCACCCCCCACCCCAGGCTGGCTCATTTTGAAGCCCTATCTCTACATCGCACTATTTATAAGCCCAAGGTCTTTGTGACTTTAATAAAAAAAAAACACCCTACCCTCTATGTCTAAAGCCCCCGTGACGGGAGGGTTTGGCACCTCCTCTGACATCAGCAGCTGATAAGTCGGGCTTATCTCCTCCGAGAGCCCCGCGAAGGTCCCTCCGGCGAGATAAGGCCAGTGCAGCTGTCGATAGAGGCTTTCGCAGGCGAGGATTTAGATAAAAGAAAATGTGACGGGGTGGGGGGGGGGAGAAAGGGAACTTTTAAAGTCTCAGCCTGAACTAGGTCTGTGCCACTAACCGGGCAGCACAAGGGTGGAGGGGAGGGCAGGGGCAGCCCTGGGCAGCAGGTTGGGCAGGAGCAGCCCTCTCGCTGGGAAAAGCAAGGGCCAAGGTCTCGGTCACCATCCGGGCTCCGGTGCGATGTGTGCACATCCTTCCCTGGGTGCTATTGGGGCCGCTTGGGTTGCAAGCCCATAAAAAGGGAGTTTTTTGGGTTGGGAGAGGAAGGGGGACAGGAACAGGGATGCTGCAAAGCTGTTTTGAGTCACGCCACTGCGTCTCCCCCTGGCTATTAAAAGACTGCGTTGGGTTCGGCACAAGGACAGGAGGTGAGTGGGTCACCCTGGCTAGGAGAGGCGCAAGAGGCTTCTGACAGTGCCAGACAGACAGACGGACAGACAACGTGGGAGCAAGGCCAAGGCTGGCAGCAACCCTCTCAAGCCGGCAGCACTGCTAAATTAAGCAAAAGCCCTCACCGGTCCCCGGCATGCCGAGTACAACAAACGTGCCCGCCGCGGTGCCGGGGCTACCTGCCATGACCAGGTCCCATCCCTCCGCACTGGGATGGAGGAGAAACCCACCGCCCTGCTGGGGAGCCCACTGGCTCTGGGGACATCGGTGCTACCCCCACAGCAGCCCCGGCATGGCCGCTGCCACCATCCCCGGTCCCCATGGACACTGGTTTCCCCATCGATAGCATCCCTCCTGTGAGGGTGAGGAGGTGCCAGGGGAGGAAGGCTTCCCCTCCACACACAGAGCGGGGCGAGCAGGATTTCAGCTGGCGCTGCCGCCTGGCACCGCAGCGGTGCAGGCAGCTGCCGTGCCAGCTCGTGCCCATCTCCCATCCAGCAGCAGATTTATGGTCCCCTGGCCGAGGCGGTGGGGGGGACACGGTGCTCGGCGAGCGACACTGCAGCTCAGTCCTGCAATGAGCGAGCACAGGAAAGGTCACCCCACTGTAAATCACAGGGAGCACCAGATAAAATAAAGCAGAAAGTTTGACGCCGCCGTGCCGAGGGCTGCAATAAAGCACGGCACGGTGCCGCCGGCCGTGCCGCGACCTTCCCCTCGCCCGGCCGCCGCTCCATCCTGCCCGGCTAATCCGCTCCCCTCCGCGTGCTCCAGCCCCAGGCCTTTCAGGGGGCCCTGTTAATAATTAAATGTTAATCTAAAAAGCAATTTTAGCTGCAGTGCTGCAGATCTGGTTAGAGATTACATTAGCATGTAAGAGTCAAGGGTAATTTTCTCTAACCCCTCTTGTGATCTTTAAAACCTGCAGATCTTAAAGCAACACCAGCTCCTCTGATTAAAATTGGAAGCTGGGGTTTGCAACGGATAATGATGCTGGAAGTGATTATTTTGCTGCTCGGGATCTTGCTGGGGCGGCAGGGGAGCGGGGTGCTGGGGGGGGGCTGGGGGAGCGACCTGCACTAGCTGAGCGGGGGACGGTGCCCAGGGTGAGCCCAGGACCCAGCTGGCACCGAGCAGAGCTGCGCCCTCAGCTTGAGGGCCTGACCCCGGCGGCTGGACCCCGCTAAGCTGCATGCCTGGGGAGTCCCTCGCCCCCCAACTTCTCCATCATCCCCCACCCAAGGAGACGGAGCCTGCAGGGAGAACCCCACGGAGGAGAGGGTGCATACCCCACCGGGGATGAGGGTGCACAAGCCTCTCCTGAGCCCACCCTGCCTGGGGACAGGACGGTCCCCTCCAACACTGGGGGACCAGGAGGCACAGGGGGCCAGGCAGGGCCAGGCACTGCCTGCGCCCCCAACTCAGCCCCAACTTGGGAAGCGACTGCTGCTCCGACATGGTGAGCATCCCCATTTCCCGCTTCCCCAAAGCCTGCCTTTATTTATGGAGGAAACATTTTGCTGCCCCACTGCCAGTGGGACGGTGCCTTTTTGGGGCTGCCATGACCCTGGGACAGCATGGAGCTCACTGGCCGCAGCACACTGCCAGGGAAGGAACGGCACTGATGCAGGCAGCGAGGGCGGCGAGCCCACGCCAGCACCCGGACAGAGCATCCCCTTGCTGCTGGTATCCTAAGGCAGCAACGAGGAAAGGTCTCTCTCATCCCACCCAGCACTGAGGTTTCTGCTCCCGGGGCGGCTCCAAGGAGAAACCCATGAAAATTCAGAAAATCAACATCAAAAAAACCCACAAAATATCCTTTTGCTCTCCAGCGGGGCCAGGGAGGCTGGGACAGGGGCACAACTGCCACAGCCCAGAGCAGAGGACACAAGCAAATTGCCTCCTGACTGGTACAAATGACCCGATGGAAGAAATAAGGTATCAGGTGTGTCCGTAACGATGGAATTAAAAAAAAACAATTCGAGTGCTGTTGAGCATTTGCAGACATCCTTGCGCAGGGCTCGGGCAGCCTGGTTAAATTTATGTGTCAGCTTTAAGGAGGCCTCTCATCAAATGAGCTATTTTGGGCAGAGATTAAAGATCTATTTTAGCTGCGAGCGGGAACAGCTCTCGAACAGGTTAATAATGATTCTGGAAACCCAAGCGTCTCCAGTGGCCTGGGGCAGGGCAGCCAGAGCTCTGGGCAGCACCAGCAGGTCCCCAAGAGTCACCAAGCCGGGAGGATGGGGGACCCCAGTGCAACGTCCCCCCAACCTGCTGCCATCCTGCCGGGGAGGAATAAACCCCCGTGCCACCGCCGGGCGAGGAGAGGCTGCGGCGCTGAGCAGGCGAGGGTAATTGGAAGTGGCAGATGCTGGCACGCCGCTGCCGAGAAGGTCATTACGTGGGACTGGGAACGGAATGCCAGGAGCGAGGGGGGGAGCGGCCCCGTTAGCAAAGGTCAGGGCCCCGCTCGGGTGCCTTCGGTGTTTTGGCAGAGCCTGGCCCTGGCTGCTTGCACGGGGGTCCCGGCAGGGCTGGCATGCAGCGTGCAGGCAGGATCTGCCTATACGTATGTATCCCCTCCAATTTGGTACCCTGCAGGAGTGTGTCCAGTGGCAGGGAGAGGGATGCACGCTGCCCCAGGGGGGGCCTTTGCCCAGCCCCTCGAAGCGAAACCTCGCTCATCCGACACGGTCACACTGTGCCTCCATCCTGCACAGGGATGAGGAGAGAGGGGCCGGGGGGATGAGCCCACTGAGCTGCCCACTGTCCGCGGCAGCGAGAGCCAGATGCTCGGGATGTTCACAGACTTTTGGTCCCAGCCTCAGCAGAGATAGGGGATCAAACCGGCAGAAAAGCCAAGCGGCTCCAGGGAGGCCTCCAGAGCAGCAATTAAAAGCACCCCACATGCTGATGAGCTGGGAGCCCAGCCCAGCATGGGCATCCACCCCCCAAGCGCATGCAGCACCCACGTCCCCAGCTGAGACCCAACAGACTCGACACTGCAGAAACCAAAACTCCCCAGCACCCAGCACAGCTCCTCCTGCCCCACCCCGGGGGCTCGCCAGCCCCCTGCGGTGACCAGGGGCCTGGGGCTCCCACGGTTAGCACGGCAGCACCACGGTGCCCGAGCCGGCCAGCGGCCCGTCTGGCTGCACCGTGCACGGCGGCCAGGCACACGCCGCTCGGTAATTACAGCCCTGAGTGCCTGAGCTGTGAAAGAATCTGACGAAGGAATCCAGGGTAGATCGCGCTGCTGAAATTACTATAATCAAAGGCTTTCACAAAGGCTTCAAATGCAACCAATTACCCTGAAAGGCAAGGCAAGAAAGAAAACAAATTAACGTGTTTGCACAGAGCCTCTGCGGCAGCGCACACATCGCCCCGCGCCGCCCTTGACCCGGGCCGGCCGCTGCTCTCCATCCCTGGGTACCCGCTCCCCATCCCTGCATCCCACTCCCCATCCCCAGGTACCCACTCCCCATCCCTGGGTACCCACTCCTTATCCCCGGGTCCTGCTCCCCATCCCTGCATCCCGCTCCCCATCCCTGCATCGGCCGGCTCCGTCGCCGCTGCCCCTGCTCGCCTCGGGGTGCAGCTGCACACAAAGGGGCTCTGTGCTCGTCCCTTGCCCCGCGGCCGGCCACTGCCCCGACGGCAGACAAAAGCCCTGCCTGTGCCGGCGGCCGGGGCTGGCGCAGGCTCGGGGGCTTGCCAGGGCGGCCCGGGAAAACCTCCCTCCCTCCTCCCTCGGCGCTGGCTGGGGTCCCTGGGTGAGGGGAGGCACGGGGTCCTCAAAGGCGCCCATTGAGCGCAGCCCCGCATCGCCCCGCTGACAGATGGGGAAGCTATTCGTGGCGGGGGTCTCCCCAGCCCCTCGGGCCCCCCACCCTCGCCTCCTTACGTTACGCTTCGTCTGCGCCGCCAGTCTGGGGGAAAAGAGGGAAAAAAAGGGGGGGAAAACAAAATCAACTTCTTTCTTTTAATATTTAATGAGAGTCCATCACCCTAAGTCTATTTTGTAATACAAAGCTCTGGAGATTTAAACCCTTCTCACCCGGAGAGATGGAAATGAATGGTGCTCTTTAATGAGCTGGTTCAGCAGAAAAGATAGATTTCTAAGATTACTGTAGGAATTCTTATAATTGATGTGTACTTTTGTAATGAGGATTATACCACCATCCGGTCAAGTAATTCCAGCTCTTCCCCCCCTTCTCCCAAGCTGGCCCTGTTTTTGGGGTCCCCGTGGGGAGAAAGCAACACGAAGAGGGGGGAAAGAAGAAAAAGCCAAAGAAAAATTAAACAAGCTTTTCTTATTTAGCCGTAAATAACCTAATGCAGCCACCGAGTGGGGAAAATAAGGCATCTCTCTAGATTTATGTATTTGTTTTACAAAGCCCTACTTTCCCCCACCGATCCGAGGCCGGATGAGCTGCTGAATGCCGAGTAATTAAAAGGAACAGAGAACAATACCCGCGCCCGCCGAAGAACGCGGAGTTTCCCTCGGATGTTTATAGCAATTGTATGAAAATGTACAAGCCGGGATGGCAAGAGCTGACAGCCGCGCCAGAGCAGCCGCGATTGTGAGCTGGCTGCCTCCCCCGGCTGATTGGCATTAATTGTGCGCGTTTGCAAAGCAGAACGGAAAGTCTGACATTAGCTGCAAGCCAACATTTCTTTCTAATAGTCTTAATGATTACGACGAGAGCTGATGATCATTGTGGGGCGTTAAATAGTCCGGAGAGCAGCTCTGTGGCTTCTCCCGGTGGGGACGAGAGCTGGGCTGTCCCCATCAGCCCTGCATGTGCAAGGGGAGATGCTCCCCAGGGTGGGCTGGGGCTGCGCTGGGACGGACTCGAGTGGTCCCATGCGACCAGAGCCCCCCTGGGGTGACACTGCCCCTCAACCTGTAAAACTCTTTGGCAAGGGGACGGGAAGGACAGGGAAGGGGAGAGCAGCCCCCCACCCTCCCAGGGGTATGAGCAGCTCGTGCCCCATCCCCTAGCTCTGCCCCAGGGGAGAGGGGTGGCTAGGGCGGACACACACCAGGAGGGAGAATTTCCCGCACCCTGAGACCCCTCTGGGGCAGGGGTGTCCCCAGGGGTGCCCCACGCTGGCCATGCCCAGAGGGAAGCACCGGGCCTCCCTGCTCCTCTGTATGCCCCAATGCAGCTGGGTCCCCCCCAGTTCCCACAGTCACGTCCTCACCGGGTGCCGCAGGAGGGGCCAGGCTGGCGATGCTGCGCAGGGAGCAAGGAGAGGGGAGAGCAGCCTGCAAATGACCCACATCAACAGCAGAGCCCCTTATGAAAAGCTGATTAATGAAACCTCAGTTTTCTAGACTTTTTACAAAGCTGTTTTTTTTGGATGTCCTTGAGCTTTACCGCTGCACAGAGGCTTGCGGGAGGGTGGATGGGCTGTGGAGACCAGCACGGGATGCTCCGACCGTGGGAGAGCTGGAGCCAGACGTGCAGGAAAACCCTCTGCAGCCCTAACCCGTCCAGGTTTACACGGGAGGAAAAATCAATGGCCATCGATCCACAATATAAAGCGAGAACGCGCCGCTGGCAGACAGCAGGCAGCTGGCATCCGACTGGTGCTGTGCAGGGGACATGGGTGGGGGTCACATTGCTGGGGGATGCGGCTCAGGGCACAGCCGGGCTGCCAGCAGCGCCGACGGCTGCCCCGCACGCACCGGGCCCCTCCGGGCAGCGAGCAGCGCTGCCAGTCCACGTGCCATAAGCCCTCGCAGCAGCAGATAGGGGACATCCACAGTGCGTGGGTGGCCCTTGCCCGTGTCCTTGCTGGGACACAGCCGGCATCCGCCCAGCCTCCCCTCGGCTGCCCCAGAACCACCGCATAGCCCAATGGGATGGACAGACAGCCTCAGCCCAGCTCCAGGCTGTTTCAGCTTTTTTTTTTTTTTTTTAATCATCTGCGTTGGCCAACAGATCACTCAGCCTTGGGCTTTCTGAGCTCACTAATAATTGTTCCCAGATGAAAAGAAATAAAGACTTGGTCCCTTTCCCCCTTCCCCACACCCCCAAAAAAAAGTCCGTAAAGAAGAGCTATAAAAATGGCTTGTTATCTACCTAGCGAGGCTCAGACTGTATGTTACTGCTAATTGGGTATAACATCCTTGTCTTGTTCTGCTCTCTGAAGCTAAATCAAGAAAGCACCACTGCTGCGAACTAATTATATCTCTGGACTGCAGACTCCAGCTTGTCTTCCCCTTTATTGAGTTAAAAAATGGTCACTAACCTTAATCTCTCATATCCCCAAGCACTAGGGCTGCTGAAAAACCACCACTTCCACCCGCACCCCAGTCTATGCTGAGAAAGATGGGGCAGGCGGCCCAGCGAAGGCTTTGTGCCACTCCAGGACCCAGGCTGGGATCCGGCCCCGAGCGAGAGCCCGGAGGTGCCCACCCCTGCCGCACCATGGCACCGGCACACCGAGACCACTGCAGACACTGCTCAGGTCCCCCTACCATCACATCTTTGTCATACACAGCTCAGAGGCTTTCTGTGCTGCACACACCCAGAGACCGGGCACTGCTGCTTTTCTACCTTTCCTTCTTACAGGGAAGTTTAAGCTGCTTTCATTATGATTTTTTAAGTACTGAACCCTGGACGGCATTCCCACGGCCCAAGCTCAGGAGATGCCAGCCAGTGTGAGCATCTGGGTCACGTACACATGAACCAAGGGGATCGGGTGCTGCTCCAGTTCATCCACATCAGCTCCCAGTCGCAGCCCAGGATGGAGCCTGATGGTGCCATTAATGCCAGTGCTCACCTGCGGGTTCCCCATGGGAGCAGGGATGATGCAGCCACCCGGCTGCACAGGTGGCTACAGCCAAAGCACTCCGGTTACCGGAGCAGCAGGGCTGTATGCTACGGCGCTGCCGTGGCACGGACCCCAGCAGCAGCAGGTCATCACAAAAAGAGAGAGGATAACCAGACGCCCAAAGGGCACCAAGAGGAGTGGTGGGGCTTTGGCACCGCAGCTGGTCGTGCAGAACGGCCCCATCCCTCCCCATCCCGGTGCCTCCCTCGGCACCAGCCACATGGGGTGAGAAATTTAAGCAGAAATACAAGGCTGCGGGTCAGAAACCAAAGAGCGATGCCACTGAGCCTGGCTCTGTCCCCCTGTCTGGGGGACCGGCACCTGTGTTACTTTCCAAAGGGAATGTCAAGCTTCGGTTTTCCCATGAGCCAAGAGCATCCCTTAAAAAATTGATACTTCCCTGACTATTAATTAACCTGAACCACTTAAAACTGCCTTCAATTTGTCAGGTTTAACTGCCAGCTCTTCTCGGTAAATCAAGCGTCGCACGCAGACGGAGGCTGCGTGTGCAAGGTGGTGGTGAAGGGAGCAGGCGGCGAGCAGAGCAAGCGGGGCACCCTGTGCCGTGCTTGCCATCCTGTCCCCCGAGAGCACCGATGGTGATATTCATACCCTGCAATTAGCCAGGATGCCATATTAAATGCGATGGCCGGGCGGGCAGGCAGGCACGGGCAGGGCAGGCAGGCATGGGCAGGGCAGGCAGGCCAGCGGGGCTGCAGAGCACCCCACACCACAGCGTTCCCGTCTCCCCGATGTCGCCCTTGTCGTGCAACCAAGGCAGAATTCGAAAGCAATATGAATATTTATCTCTGACAGCAAAATCTCCCCACTGCAGGGTATTAAGGCTTTATTAGTGTGTGGTTACCAGCGACACTAAGCCAGCCCTCGCTCTAGCCTGGAGCACGGCACAGATGACCTACAAGAGGCAGACGGCGAAAGCCTTGGAGAGCCCGGGACCCCAGGATGTGCCTGCCTGGGCAAGGAGGGGGCTGCGCACCCCAGTCCCACGTGGGGGGACGGGGAGGGGGCTGGGAGCCCGGTCCCCCAGCTGGTACCCCACTGAAACCCCCCTCCTTGCCCAGGACCAACCTCTCCAAAATGCCTCCCCATGTTGGGGCTGTCCCCTGGCCCTCGCGCCACAGAGCTCGCTGTTTTGGGTTAAAACGCTGATGTATTCTCTCTTTAGCGAAAGGAGTCCCAGGGGCTATAAAAATTCCCAGCAGGCTCCTGTCAGTCTCAGGTCATTAACTTTCTTTCATTGGGAGTTTGTTTACAGTCAGGCATAAATAGCAGCGCCCGCCGCTCGCCAGCCGGGATGGGGTGGGACGGGACGGGGCTGCCCACGCAGGAGGGTGCAGCACCCCGGGGCCCGGGGTCCAGCACTCGTCCTCCCCATATTGACTTTTCCCGAGCCCTGCGTTTCCCACCGGCCCGGCATCCCAGCCGGCCTGGCACAGCACAGCGCTGCCCACGGTGCCATTTGCCACGAAACCACCTCAGCCCTGCAAATCTATGGGGTCACCTTGTGCGCGGCCGGAGGGAGCCGGGGCGCGCGCTTGGGCACGCTTGCAGTTCAGGTGTGGTCTTTCCCAGAGGAGGAGGAAGGCGGCTGGCCTGAGCTGCCTGCACGGGTAACCTGCCCCGGGGACCTGCCCTGCACCCTCACCCAGCCCAGCACCCTCTGCAGAGGGAGCCTGGCACCTGCGCCCATCGCGAGCACCGACCTCACGTCAGGACCTCTACGTGTTCAAGAGATGTCCCAGTCCTGGCACGCGAAGCCCCAGGAGGGACCCCAACACCCCTCATCTCACCGCGACCTCCACCTCAGACCTCCGCCCTTCCCCAGCAGCCCCTAAGGCACTGTGATGATTTACCAGCACAGAGGCAGAAAGGAGGAAAGCCGAGCGCACCACCGGCATGGCCGGCACCGCACCACGCTCCCGCTGGGCTGCTTTGCACACCGGGGCTCCTCCACACCTAAGCACACCCAGGACGGTCTCGGAGCACCCATGTCCCACCGCCCACCCAAGAGATGCACCCACGGCACTGCCGATGCCCCCAACACCAGGAGCACACCCTGAGCCCCGTTAACGCCTCGGCCGGCTCCGGTGTGCATCCTGCTTCAGAGCCTGCCGGGTGCAGGTGCCCAGGGCTGGCAGCGGGACCGCATGCTGTAAGCAAACACAGCGGCTCTGCCACGGCCGTGCGAACCCACCAGCTGCAGCTCTAATAAAGATGCAGGATCACACGGCTCCTGAGAACCGCGACTTGGCAGGGCTCAGCCAGAGCACCAGGCACCGGTTAAATATTTACCCCCCGGCCCAGCGAAGCACCCAGCTCTCTCTGCACTGGGGGCCGAGTGGGGAACCGCAGAGCCTGGGCTCCCCGCCGCCGGCACAGCCAGCTCCCCATGCCACCCAGCCGCAGGCCTCGCGCTGGCACGGCCGCAGCATGGCGGGGATGCTCAGCACCATCAGCCCCACGCTGGCGTGGATGCCCGGAGCAGGGGCTCGGTGGCATGGCCCCCACCGTGCCTCGTCCCGGGGCTGCGGAGTGGAGCTCCTGGGGGTGAATGGCCATGAGCAGCGCGGCCAGGCCTGGCTTGCAGCAGCCAGGAGCCCACCTCTTGTTTTATTTCACGGGACGGCTACAGGAATGGCTGATGCACATGCCGAGCACACGGTCCAGCAGCACCCCAGGCTGCGCGGTGGGCTAAGAGATTAAACCCCAAACTCACACACAGTGACTTCTGCTCTTCCACCCATCCCTGGGAGAGCAGGGACTTGCCAAAAATCACAGCCTCATCACTCACGGTCCCCCGTGTCTATGAAAATATCTATATTTTAAAGCATACACTCGCACAACCTGTAATCAGAGCAACACAAATAGCCCCTGCTTCCCATGTAAATTAAAAACACCCATTAGGCAGATTTCAAAAGATGTCAGTAGGCTTATAATTATACACGACATCCTTCCGAGATAAAAGCGATTACCGGGGATGCAAATCACTTAGCAACCAATCAGTGCCCCCAGAGTGCAAAGCACTGACCAGCCATCCATTTTCGCCTCGTCCTTTTATTCCCTGCATCGAGCAAATACAAACACAGATAAAGAGAGGCACAATAGCTCTTGACACGCAAATAGGTTAACATAATAAAGCCAGCTTTAGCCGGCTCACTCGAGGGAGAAAAGCAATTCTCAGGCAAGCAGGAGGTAATAAAACAGGGCTTTTGTGTTCCTGGCTCCCATTCTCACCCCTGCGCCAGCTTTGCTGCATTAGCTGATAGGCATCGCGGTTTGATTGAATTACCTTTCATGAATATTAGCTTTTTGAGGAATGCGCAGGCAGAAGAGAAAGAAGAAATGTCTTATTTTTGCATGCATGCGCCCGCTGCAGAGGGACATGCGGCGGCACAGATGCCGGCGGGGCTGGGAGCGGGGTCCCGGCAGGTGCAGCCCCGGCCCACCCGCCAGCTGCAGCATCCCTGCGGGTACCAGCCGGCCCGGGGGGGTCACCGGGCAGGACTCCCCCCCCCCCAGCATCAGACACCACCAGCAAGGGACCTGATCCTGCCAGGGAAGGATATCCCACTCTGTCCCCAAAAGGAGCCGCGGGGCGATGAGGCTCCTGCCACCAACCCCACGGCCCCGGCACCCACAATGCTCAGGGGTGGGACCGGCATCCCTGCCCTCGGCACCCCGACAGCAGGAGGCTGGCAGGGTGGGCTGGCTCTCACCAAATATTTACAGGGCCGTAGCTGCCCGGCTTCCCTGCAGATTTTCCCGCACAAGTTTAGGCCACGCAGGAAACCGGCTTCAGGCAAAAATTAACTCTGCCGCCTGGCAGGGATGCAAACGCCCGGCACTAATCCCGCACACACGGCGGGGAGCGCGGGGGCAGCCGGGGATGGCAGCGGGCACGGAGCACCCACCCCACCGCCACGGGGTGGTGGGACCTGGGAGCCCCTCGGCCCTGGGAGCCCCTCGGCCCTGGGAGCCGGAGCCCTTCCCCGGGTAGGGCAGCAGGCTGCAATCACAAAACAGCACTGGGAGAGAACAGGCTCCTCCGCAGCCTGCTCAGGGGTGGATGCGTGTTTCTGGCTCAAATGAACCAGAGAACCACAGAGGCTTAAAAAATCAAGTGACGTGGCTTCCCCGGAGGGGCTCTGTCCCCCAGGGCACAGCACGGCAGCAGCCACCCCATCTCCTCCCTCTGTGGGCTTCTCTGCTCCAGCCTGGGGATAAATATTCACAGCGAGATATTTCAATTTTTAATGATACGGTCAGCTGAAACGGGGCCCATCTCGCAGCCGGCGCTGCTCCGGCACAGAGAACGCGCCCCGCCGGTACCAACCCACTCAGCCGGCAGGAAAACCGCTCCTAAAGCCAGGAAAACAAGCCAGGCTCCCACAGCCAGGGAACGGCTTTCTCTTCCCCTGCTCTACATACAAGGTCAGAGGAAGGCACCGAGGCAAGAGCTTCCCCCTCCTTCCGCTACGGCTTCGAGGCAGCCTGACCCAACGGCACAGGGCTCACACCACTGCTCGCCCCGGCACGGCCGTTGGCACCTGCAAATCCACTCCTGAAAGTTTAAAGGATCCTTAATAAGAAAAGTCCCTCCCGAGGGCCTGGGATGCCAGGTGCCCTCTGCCAGGGATGTTTCCCACCTCACCCCCCGGCACCGGAGCCCACGTGCGAAGGCTTTGCCAGCCGGGGTCCCGCTGGGGCGGCACAGGCGTGGGTGGGCGCCCGGGCCAGCGAGCAGCGGCATGTGCTGGAGGGTAAAACCCCACAGCAGGGGCACGGGAAGGTATAAAACTGCCAAATCCCACAAAATCATCCCGAGCGAGACGTGGGACACTCCTTGTGGAGAGAGGGGCCACGTGGCTCTGCCCCCACGCCCGCAGAGCCCCACGACCACGCACCCTTAGCACCCTGCCCTCCATGAAAGCACGCTGCCTACCCGGGCAAGCTGCCTGCAGCCTCTGAACGAGAGCATCCCTAGTAGAAGGATGCACATATATAGAGAAAAATCCCTACAGAGACATCTGTGCCCCGACAACCAGAGCCAGGCAAACCACCGCTGCCCGATGCCAAGCAAAATCCATCCCTCAGAAAACACCAAGCACGGCTGTCAAACTTTACCGCTTCCTCTCCTCCGAAACAAACCCGCGGGGCCGGAGCCGTGCCACGGTTTCAGCCGGTGCAGCGGTGCCCTGCAGCGAGCTGCGCCGAGCTGCCGCCCGCTCTCTGCGGCCAGGCCCTGCCTCTCCAGCCATTACATTCCCACGATCTCACGGCTTTCCCCAGAGCTGGATTTGGATGCTGGGGCTGAGCCGCCACCGCTGGCACCGGGATCACCTCATTTTCTGTCGGGGGCCGAGCCGGAGAGGCGGCACAGCCCGCTCGTCCCCAGCCGGAGCTGGTGGCAGCCTCGGCGGCCACCCAGCCGTGCTGCCCGGTGGCTCTCGGGGACCACGACGCCTCGTCCCCGGTGAACGGTATTCCCAGAGCCGACGGTCCAGAAGATGCCACAGGGATGCTCCTTCCGCAGCGGAGCTTGGGTCGGGAGATGCATTTCGCCCGCAGACAGCTCTCCTCCGGCAGAGCTACCTGACCCGGCGGGAGGCAGCCGGGGAGATGGGCTTTTAAATAAAACATCGCAGGGTGGGTCCTTCTCCTCTCCTCTCCTTTGTGACCGGCGGTATCCACACCAGCGCGGGGTCGATGGCGGGTTGTCCTGGCTCTGCCACCACCCGCTCCGGGGTCGGGCGCTTCCCCGCCGCCTCCCGTCCCCGGCCGGAGGAGAAAAACCCTTTTTTTTTTTTTTTAAATTTTTTTTTTCCAGGCGAAAAGGGGCAGCCGGGGTCAGCAGAAAAGGCAGCAGCTCCCGGACGGCTCACGCTGGAAGTGTCTCAGCTTTCCTCGTGGAGGCACCCGTGGATATTTTATTTCCACTTACGAGTCAGGCGACCCAAAAAGCCATAAAAAAAATAAAAAATAAGAAAAAAAAAAAAAAAGTTGTTCCCGTTCCTCTTCGGTAGCGACGGGCGAGCCGGTCCCCAGCCGGCGGCGGCGGCGGCTCCGCGCCCGCCGTGCCTTCCCCGCGGCTGCGCGGCCGGGAGCGCCGGGCCCCGCCGGGCACCGCGCTGCGGCGGCGCCGCCTCCTGATGCGCCCCGGGAGCCGGAGCCCCCCGGTCCCCCGCGCTCCCCGCCCCGGTCCCCCGCGCCGGTAACCGCCCCCCCCCCCCCCGCTCCCCGGTGCCTCCCGCCGCCGCCGGCCCCCCGTTACCGTCAGAGCTGGATCCGGGCCGGCTCCGGCCGCTGCGGTGCGGGGCGCGCCGGGCCGCCCCCCCCGGGCCGCGCAGCAGCAGCGGCGGCGCCCGCCCGGCCCCGCGCCCCGCCGGCGGCCCGCCCCGCCCCGTGCGCGGCCAGCGTGCGGCGGCTCCCGGCGCTCGGCCCCCGGGGCGGGCGGGGGGAGGGAAAAAAAACCTCCGTTAAAAAAAAAAAAATTAAAATAAAATAAGCCCCGCGCAGATGGGCTCCGGCGGCGCGGGGACCCCCGGGGGCATCACACCGCGGGTCCTCCGGTTCCTTTGTGCGGCGGCGATCGGTGCCCGCCGGCCCGTGGCGCAGGGGGGGGGCGGGCGGGCAGGGGCGGCCGCGGCTCAGCGCTCCATGGCGGCGGCGGGGCTCGGCGGGGCGCGGCCCCCGGGCGCTGCCTCCCGCCCGGTGCAGCGGCGGCGGCGACACTGAGCGCCCCGCGCGGGGCCCGGCGGCCGCACGCGGCTCGGCCCCGCCCCCGGCGCGTTACCAAGGGGACGCCGCCGCGCGTCCCGCGGGGGAGGGGCGGGGCCGCCCCGCCGCACGCGCCCCCTTCGCGGGAAAATTCGAAGCGGCGGCCGGCAGGCGGCTCCGCCGGGCGCGCCAGGCCGGACTGCGTTTCCCGGCGTCCCCCGCGCGTCGCCGCCGCGCCGCCCCCCGCTCGGCGCCGCGGGGCATCGTGGGAGTTGTAGTCCCGCTGCCCGAGGAGGGCTTTCCTCGGCGGGGCAGCGGGCCTTGTGGGGAGCCCCCCCGGGGCCACCGGGGGTGCGGGGACGGGTCCTCTGCGGCGCCCCCCCCCCCCGGCTGCCACAGCTCCGGCAAACGGGATGAAACCTCGGGTGGAGGAGCGCGGTGTTCACCACGGCACAGCCAGTGCTCCCCGGGGAGCTGGTGACCACCATGGTGATGGCTATAGCCACCGCTGAGCCCCCGTGGTCTGCGTAGTCAGAGGGAGTGCTGCCATCACCGAGCCTGCCCTCATCAGCACCGTTATTCCTTCCCGAAACCCACTGCAGCTTTGCTGTAGGCTGTCAGAGTGTGAGCGTCCATGGAGAGAGAGGACTTTGAGAAGCAGCCCGTTCACTCTTGCCCATAATGACACTGAGGAGCCCTACGCACGTGCACATCAGCTCCCTGCTGCCGAGCACCCCCGAAGCAGCCCAGCGTGTGCCCCTGGGTCTCACCGCCTTCCCGCCTCCCTCCTCCCCGGCTCCTGCCTTGCAGCACAAGGCTTTCAGGAGTTTTGGGGCGATTTGGCTTCTTCTCAGGGCCTTTCCAGCTCCTCTGTCCAGCGCAGCCCCCGGCAGCTCCCCAGGCATCCGGGGCCTTGGGCGTGTGGGAGGAGAGCTGAAACCCAGGAGCCGTTTCGGGAGGCTGGGCGTCTCCGAACGTGGGGAGATGCTCCAGTCACCACTTCTGATCCAGCAAACGCTGAAGGCTGAGAAATTAAAATAATAGCTAGATATGCTTTCAGGAGAGCGATTCCTCTGTGTAATTATAATACATATTATCCTCCCTGTGAAAATATATTATATTGAATAAATTCCCTCTTTGAGCAGGGCTATTCATACTATTCATTTGTTTCAGTTCAAACATTTTTAGCTCATATATCTGGCAGGTTCTTGTGCAGCTTTGTACGTTCTCTGCAGCTTATTTATCTGCTTTCTGTGTTGCAATATAGGCCAGCGATAAGAATAAAACCATTACAGATTTGTGAACAGCACTTAGATTTTTCAAAGATAATTTAATCAAAGCTATTAGTAAGTCAGGAAGAAAGATTGCTTTTTATTCAGCACAAAAAAAAAGGAGCCCTCATTCTTCTCAGAAAATGTTTTAACCACCTGAAGTCACTCACAAGGACTTGAAAGGGTGACGGCGTTTTTGCTGGGGAAGAGATCCATCTTGAAATAGCGAACTTCAAAAGGTGGGTGTTTCGGCACTGCCTTCAAGAAGATACTATTAAGCAGTGCTGACCTCCCCATTTACATCCTTTTTTTTTTTTTTAAGACTTTACAGAGGAGAAACACTTTTGTGATTCAGGGAACCCGTGAATACTTTGCCGGAACATAAATTTCACCCAGCAATGTTGGGAACACAAGGAGAGCCTTAATCTGCTAATGAATGAGCTCTGCAAAGTGAGACCCGCTCCGCTTCCACATCCAGAAGGATTGAATTGCAAAAAGGAAGCGGGCAGCCCTCGCTGCTGGAGGAGAGAGATTTTTAAAAGTCCTTCTGCTTTAGCACAGATAAATAATGCATCGGCCGGATCCGGGGTGGCGGCGGGGAAGTCCTTCCTCTGCGGCACCAGGGATCCCACCCAAAGTTTTCCATGCCGGCTGCTCATCGCCACGCTCACAGAGCGGAGATATGCGGGATCGTAACTGCTGATCTTTAAGACGACAGTGTCCCTTTAATTTAATATCATTATTTTTGACCGGCACTAGCAACCCGGAGCGCTGAGCGTTTTCATCTCTCATCCTGACAAATGCACTCTGTAATTCTTTGACCAAAATGTCAGTCTGCTCTGGAAATGACTGGCCCTCAGAATGAGAAAGATTTCCAGGGGATTAAAACCGGGCCATTACTCTCCGCTTTAAATGCATTCAAGGCTCTGAAAGCCGTAGCTGCTTTGGTTCCCTTTGTACGAAAAGTTATTGACTTATCAAGGTTAAAATACATTCAGTATGGCCCAATAAAACAGGGATATCTCCGCATTCGTGCTGTCATTTGCAGGTCCGTTTTCATGGCAACAGGGCTCTTTTCTGCACATTAAACGGTTCAGTTGTGCAAAGTTCAGACATTACATAAACAGAGAGGTAACAACAAAAAAAAATCAATGAGCTCATAGGCATGGAAAAAGGAGATAGCATTGATCGGGGCCGGCATCGATATTTGGGATCGCTGCCTCCTGCCCCGCTCGCAGCCCTCCCGTGTTGGCAACGGGGACACAAAGAGAGGCTGAAGGACACGGCGGGGGGGATGGCGCCTTCGCCCCCCCGCCAGCTCCTGCCCGTAATTAATATCACCGGAGCACAGTCTGGCACAGCCCGGCATGGTGAGGGGTGGAGAGGATGCCCACCCGCCAGGCTGAGGGTTCATTGGTGCTAACGAAGGTGTCCGTGGGTGCTTTCTGTGGCCGGTTTTCAGCTGGTGACCCCAGTCCCTGTTCCACAGCAAATCCTGGGAGGTTTTCCCCAGCTCCCAGCCATTTCCAAATGTGCCAGGATGTGGGTATGGAGAGGCGGCTCCCTGCAGGCAAGGACAGGGCACGTGGGGGACAGGAATGGGGCAGGCAGTGGGCATCGAGCACCTTCATGGTGCCCCCGGCACGGTGCTGGCTTGGGTCCGGGCAGCACTGGGCTGCGGGCATGGAGGAGCGAGGTGCCGGCAACCGCGGCGGGGTGCGGGGTGTTTGGACGAGTGACTTTGATGCTGATGGGAGATGTCAAGCTTTTTGCTTCCCAGTCAAGGGGGTGAGAGAGATTCTGGCGTTAAAACGCTCGTTAGAGGAGAGACACCAACATCTGTTGGGAAAGCAAATGGAGAGCGGGAGTGAGACGGCCACAGGCAGCCAGGCGTGAAGAGAGAGGAGGAGGGAGGAGGAGGAGGAGGAAGGAAGGCAGGAGTGGGGGTCTCTCCGAGCTGCTGCTGTGGCATGGGGGATCTGCTGCCCCTCGCCCCGTGCCAATGTGTGGACTTGCTCCTGCATCCCAAATCTCACTGGTGTGAGAGCAGTTTGCCCACTGGGAAGCCCGAGGCGAGAAACTGGTCCCGTACAGCCCCTTGCCGGGGTCCCCAGGGTCAGAAATGTCCCAAGCGCCGGGGCCATCCAGGGAGAGCTGGAGCCAGGGGGCACAGAGGGCAAGTGACTGGTCTGGGCATGGAAAGCTCCCATTTGGGCAAGGAGCTGTGTCCCAAGAGCATCCTCCTCGCTGTCCCCCTGGGTGCTGCTGCCATGGGAGGTGGCATGGGTCATGCTGCCTTGGGCACTGCAGGGGTCAGGAAGGCAGAAGCTCCTGTGCTCTGTGGTTGCTCCCCCCGCCACCCCCAGTTTATTTATAGATTCAGCAAGTTATTCAGCTGAAACAAATCTCCGTTTCAGTCAGGTCCTGAGGCCAGCGGCAGCCTGCATTATCTCACAGGCAGCCATACATTAGGCAGCACGATTTCTATGGGGGCATCAGCAGCCCAGCACAAACAGCCTGGCGTTTGCAGGCTGCAGGAGGAAGGGCTGTGCCTGGGCAGGGTGATGGTCCCCAGGGTGCAGGCGGTGGCACGAAGGCCACCCTAAGAGAGAGCCGGGACTGACCGTTCATGGAGGGAGGATAACCGTGCAGGGCTTGGGTTCGGGCTGGCCGGGACACGAGGGGCCGGGGTGCACCCTGCCCCCCCAGCACAGCCGCCAGCCCCCTTGACAGCGATGCCAGGAGCGAGTGCTTGCTGTCAGCCGAAGTCTATTTTTATTCCCTGCTTAAAAATATCCCAGTCCGGGTCACTGGCACATGATGGATCATCACTCCTGCAACTTCCCCCAGGGTCTTCCCAGCTCTGAGACGAGGAGCAGAGCCAGGCTTCCCGCAAGAGCCCCCTGCACCCTTCCCACCCCGTAAAAGCACCAAGGGGACACCACAGCACCCACGCTGTGGGAGTGCAAGAAACACCTGCGTGCTCCTGGGGCTGGGGCACGATGAAGCAGCAGTCCCAACCGTGCCCTGGCACAGCCCCGCGCCAGCTCTGCATCCCAGCGTCCCGGGCTCACTGCGTCCTTGCACTCTGCTGTCCCCGCACTCGGTCCCCTGCCAGTGATGGAGCAGATCTCATGCCTTTTTCTTTCCTCTTTCCATTTGTATTTTGTGAAAAATTCAACCTTGCTCAAAAGCTTGGGCGAAAGCCCTCGTGAGCAGGGACAGGCGCAGAAGGAAGAGCAGATTCCAGCCTGCGGTGCATTTTCTAGCCCTATTAGTCACAAGCCTCTGATGCCATGAGAGATACAGGGCTGACTGACAGGTGATTTGGTTTTATCTCACCTGGGAACATTTAATATCCGGCACGGGGCCATTTTGCAGCCTCTTTGTGCGGGAGCACTCAGCAGCATCGCTGGGCTGGGAGGGGGTGCAGCCAAGGGGGGGCTGGGGGGCCCCTGCGGCTCTGGCTGTGGAGGGGACCTGCGGTGGGCAGCACCCCGGCCATCAAAGAGCAGCGAAGGCACCGCTCCCAGAGCAGGGTGGGCAGTCACGGCCACCTCCAGCTGGGTACTGTCCCCCTCTCTGCTGGGCATCCCCTCCTCCCTAATGGTCCCCAGGGCACCTTTCAGCCTGCAGAGACCCATGGAGCCCAGGGTGCCTCCTCCCTTGGCAGGGGGTCAGAGCTCCATCGCAGGGAGGATGCTCCACCAGCTCCTTGGCCAAAACCTTTTGGCTTTGTGAGTGACCAGTTCCTGGAAACAGGAGATCATCAGGGCCAGGCGTGATGCTGCTTCTGGGCTTGCTCCTGCCCCATCCCTTGCGTGCGGTGTTACGTACCTTCCTCCTGCATGGATTTTTTTATTTCCTTTCCGTTGCTCTGAAACTAGTTTCCTTCTCCCCCAAACGACTCGATTACACCTCTTAATTGCATTTACGGAGCGGTGCTGGCGTGTGCTGTCAGCATGGATTACAGGGTGGTCTCTGCCAAGCGGGGCAGCCCCGGGGGAGCGCGTGTCTGTGGGCAGCTGGGCTGGAAGCTGGGCTCTGGGAGTGAAATCAGAGTGAGCTGGAGATTCCCAGGAGATCTTCACCTTTAACTTATTTGCTTCTTTCCCCTCCAAATCTGCTGACATTTGGAAAAGGGGAATCATTGCAATTTGCTTGTTTCAGCAGGTTCCCCCTCTCCCCTGTGCCGTTCCCAGCTCGGCACGGTTCTGCCGGGCTGTCAGCGGCCCCGGCACAGCGGTCGGGGGGAAGAGAAAGGTAAACGATACCCAAGGCCACCACGGTGAGACAGCCTGCTGCCCATGGCCCCAAGCAATGCCCAGTGGCCCCAAGCGATGCCGCACAGTGGGACTGGAGCCTCCGTGCACCCCATCAGCAGCAGTGCTGGGCTGCCGGGAGAGCCGGCACAGCCCCTCAGCCTTTCAAGCAGGGAAGCACTTGATTCAATCCTCCTGACAGTCAAGAATTTAAAATGATTTATTAAAAATGTATAAAGCCCGGTTGTCGGTGTCGCTGCTCTGATAAGAGCATCGTCTCCTGCGCCTCTCCCGTGGCAGGCGCGCTCAGCTCAGGTTTATGTTCCCCTCACTCAAACGGCTCCCGCCGTGGCACCCGCACCAGGGGAAGGATCCCCCCACTCTGCATATTAATTTTCGTCAGACTGCTGCAGGCAAACACATTCAGGCTTCGGGAGGCATTACAGCTGAGCCGTGACCTCTGGGAAGGCAGCATCGTGCCGCAGCCGGGTGAGCACCGCGCCAGCAAAGTGATGGGTAGGAGCCCCCTGCCCACATCTTTGCCTGTCCCCCCGGTCAAGCCTGGCCGTGGCACCGCAGCCACTGCGGCATCAGGCTCTGCTCCTCCTGCCCCATCTGCCCCTGGCAGGGTTGTGGCCCCTTCTCCTCCTGGGAGCAGTGGGTCCCTTCCCGAGGAGTGGGGCCTGATGACCCGCAGCGCCCGGGGAAGATTAATGGAGATGTATAGAGTGTACGAGCAGCTCCGTTCCCACATGATGTATTCCAGCCCACGGCCATAAATCCGGTTACGGCGGTTCAGCTGTAGAGTGGAGGACAGAGGGGACACCGGCTGCTCCGGCGCGGCAGAGGTCAGCGGGGCAGGCATGGGAGCAGCACGGGGCCAGGATTGATCCATGGCCCCGCCATCTCCCTGGATTTTCCCAATGAGGTTTGTTAGGGGGCTCCAGCTCCCGGGAGGATTTATTAGGGCAAAGTTGGAAACAAAGTGAGAGGAGTGAGAAACCTCCTGCATTGGCTGGGAGCCCTTACGGGAGGGATGGGAGGGCCCTGGCCATGCTGGGGGGTGTCCCCAGTCCCACAGCCCCCTCCCCAGCCCCCTGCCTGCAGGGGCTTGCTTGCCCAAAGATGCTCCAGTTTGGACCATCAGAGTTTTATCCACGCTTTGGCACTGGCTTGCTGGGTGCCAGGGACAGCGTGACACGGATGCCAAGGGCACCGCTGCGCCGTGGCACCAAAACGCTTGTCTCGTCCCCATGGGATGCTGCCTGGCCCCATGGCCCCGCTCAGGGTCTCGGCAGGACAAGGCAGGCACGAGGCTGCGAGAACCCCAGGGAGGCACAGCGATAATGATTGAAATCAATAATTTTGCAGGAGAGAAATAAAAAGTCTCATCACGGCCATCAGCTGGAACATTGTGGGAGGAAAGAGAAATCAGACGTCTTGGCTGTCAGTGCCACGGCTCTGCCATCCATCCGTGCCATCTCGGGCTCTGCTTCCTTTGCTGTCTCTGCTACCTGGCACTGAAACCTGCCCGCGTCCTCAGCAGGGTGTTCCCAAGCCTATTGCCTCCAAGGCAGATAATTGATTTAAACCAGGATTTTTCTCCTGTTTTTTCAAAAGCCATTTTCTCCGCAGCACCTTGTTTTTCTCTGACAGCCCAGCCAGCAGCATCAGGCGTCCCCAGCCCCGCTTGGGCTGCGATTGCCCCCACGGGACCATCCTCACCATGTGAGCCGCAGCGGGGCTGGGGAGGAGGAAGCCGAGCCTTGGTGACCGAGCCAGCACATCCGTCACCGTCGGCGCTGCTCCGCCTTTGTGTGTTGCCGAGACCGTGCAAATCAGGAGCTGTGTGCCCCTCAGCCAGGCTCTGCACGGAGCCGGCCCTGAAATCCCTCCTGGAAAAGCCATAGCCCTCATGGGCAAGAGCCTTGTTGTTCTGGGATAACTTGATGTGAGCTTGCTGGAAGCGAGAGCCTGGCTGGGCTCCCAGCCAGGGGCTGCCGAGCCCGGTGGATTGGCAGGACCACCCCACCTCTGGCGGCACCCCACTCCTGGCACCCTGTTCCTGGGACCCTGCTACCAGCATCCCACTCCCCGCATCCCGCTCGCCACAGCCCGGTCACACTGCCCCCCCCCCCCCAACACTTTACGAGGCCAATTATCGCTCAGAAACTAGCACGATGCCCAGGTGTATGGTCCCAATTAGGCCTTGCTTAAAAACAATTTAAACACCATTATAAGTTTTCCGTTTCGGAGCAGGTTACCATCAGCCACCACTGCCTGGGGAAGGCCACCTTCCCCGCTGGGGAGAGAACAGGGCAGCTTGGGGCTGGGTGCCGGCGGCTCTGCCAGAGCCTGTGGCTGCCCTTGCTTGGGGAAAACTGCTCCTGACCCCACACCATCACCCCAGAGTGGCTTCCCACTCATGACTCCCCACGGCAGCACTGGCCCCTGTTTGCTGTGCCGGCACCACCGGAGCATCCCAAACTTGCTGCCTTGGAAATGTCAGATTGCTGCTGGGAAGACAGAAAACACTCTGAAGAGGGGAACGGGGATGCTTTGGCCATATCCCCATGTCCTGGTGGATATGATGGTGCCGAGCACCAAGGTGGTGCCCTACTTTGGGCTGTCCCCATGCCCATCCCTGGGGCAGCAGGTCTCATGGGGTGAAGGGAGCCGGAGCCGGTGCTGGGCACTGGGGTGCAGGGAGCATACTGGGGGCACGTGGACACCTACAGTGGGCTGATGGCCGGGATGGTGCATGGGGGGGCTCGGCTCCCATTGCATCCCATGGCAGTGGGAATAGGGAGGAGGTGGCAATGCCGGATGGTGCTGGGCATCGCTGGGAGGCTGGGGGGACTGGGGGCCGCTTGGCATCGCACATCGCTGAGCTTTCCAAGAGCTGGTGGGTGTCCTCCCTGCCGCGGGGCTTTGATCCACATGGTGAAAAAGAAAAGGCAGCCGCCTTTGTGTGCCGGGAGGCTTTGAAGTCTCCCAAAACGGAGCGGGGGGTGCAGGGGGGCGGCTGGCCCTTCCCTGCCGGCCCGGCTCCCACCCAGCCCTGCTTTCTCTCCCTTTTTATTTCCTTGTTCCCAATTAGGAGCCACCTCCGGTTCATGCAATAAAACCTGCAAACTTTCCCGGAGAGCCCCAGCTGGGGTCCCAGGGGCCGTGCCGGGGGCTGTACCGCACAGGGCCCCCCAGGGGTCCCAACATGCTCTCTCCCACCCTCCATGGCCATGATGGCCTGCTCCCCCCAGCACAGAACCCCCCATTTGGGGTCGATGCCTTCCCCATGGACCTCACACCCACTCCAGGTGACAGCAGGAAGGTCCCTGCCCAGGCGGGTGACAGTAATTAGCTCTGTCCCTGATTCTCAGCCCATTTTATCTTTTCCTTTCCAAAGGCAGGAGAAAAGAGAAGCTCTTTTCCCGCCTCCCCCCTTTCCTTTTCGGTGGCCTCGCTCAGCCCCGGGAGGGTGAGCGGAGCCCAGTGGGTACGTGTGAGCCTGTGTTTTTGTGAGAAAAATGCGCATTGATCATTTCTGGGAATCAGACTGTGTTTTTTACTCTGAAGCATCCATTATACACAGCTGCTTAATTGACGAGCGCTGCCTAGTCACCTCGGATGCCGGAGTAAAACAGCCTAAAAGCTCCAGCGCAGAGGAAGTCCGCGCTTTATAAATTGATTCAGTGGGAGAGAGAGGGAGCGAGCGAAAAAAAGCATTAATTACAGATGCTTCTGTGGGCACTGTTTTATGGCAGCGAGACCAGGATGTGGGCAATTCTCCTAAATGTGCTGATTAGACAGCACTTCATGTCTCGGAGCACATTAAATGGGCTCTGTAAAGCTATTAAAGATGCAGCGCCATAAAGAATTGACGAGAGCGAGCGGCAGCGGCGCAGCCCCAGGCTCCTGCCCAGCTCCTGCCTGCCGAGCTCGGCAGCAACAAGTCACCAGTGAGGCTGGCCTAGCCATGTGGGTGCCAGAGCTGGGGAGAGCTAGGGTGGTGGGGACCGATGCTCCTTCCCAGGTTTCCATCCCTGCTGACCCCACCCGAGCCCCCTCCCCAGATCCTGCCGGGGTCGGGGGGCTGGGGGCTGCCTGTGTCCCCATGCGGTCCCATATCTCCCGTTGGGTCCCATCCCCACTCTGAACCCCCGGCTCCCCACTCCAGGCAGCGCCTCTCCCCCAAAAACCACCTGGGGCCGGGGTGGTCCCTCTCCCGGCATTGCGAGGAGGGCAGGGACCCCAGCCCTGCGATGGAGGGGCTCAGGCAGAGCTGTGGGGAGGCAGGAGCAGGCACTGCTCCGTCATCGCCCAGGCGCTGGGGAGATGGGTCCTCTTCTCCCCAGGGTGCTTCTGCCTGCCGTGGAGCTGGGAGAGCAAGGGCAGACTTGGAGAGATTTGTTGGCAGCCCAGGGGATGTCACCCAGGGTACAGGAGAGGTTTGAGGATGGCGTGCTGGATCCCAGCCACTGCCTGTCCCAACGCCCTCTCTGACTGTCCCCATCCCTGCAGGGACTGTCCCCACTCATCCCACTCTCAGGTGCTGAGATTGAGCCTGGCTGCACCATTCTGGCTCCCTCCAGGTCTCTTCTGGTGTGAGCCAGTGGCACAGGAGCATCATGGTGGTGCTGGCTACCAGCAGCCCTTGGAGCATCTCTGGAGCATCCCTAGAGCCAGACTCCTTCCCCCCCTGCCTGGCACTCCCATGGTTGGAGACTCATGCTCTCCGAAGGACAGCAGCCCCTGAGCCCAAGCGGGGTGAAGTCGCAGGGCTTTGGGTGCTGCTCTGGCTTCACCCACAGTCTCTGGCCACCCCAGTAGGGAAGAGCCTACAAGGAAGGAGCTGTCCGACTCCTGCTCCAGGATCTGCACCCAGCAGGCCAGCGTGACCCCCCTGTGTGGCGGGCACAGGGCCGGCCGGGCGTGTGATGTTAACACAGCCCTGCCGTGCAATCGCCCTGGCAAATCAATTTGTCAGGATGCAGCTCACCAATTAGCGTTTGCTGGGATTATTACTCATTTGCGCACTGCAGGTTTCAGGGAATTAATCAGGGGCTCGACGGGTAGCCAGGACAGCCAGGGTGGGAAGGGCAATGCCAGCACCTGGCACAGCCTGGCATTGCCCACGGTGCCTGGAGCCATGCCGGAGGTGCCCAGTGCTCTCCTTGCACCCGGAGGGAATTTGGCCCATCAGAGGAGCCCTTGGAGGACACCCCAATATAACGGCAATCCCGTGCCCCGGAGCCGGTCATCCCCACCCGCACCACAGTGGGGCCGGATCCTGGCTGCTCAAGGTGCTGGGAGAGCAGCGGGATGTGGAACGGAAAGAAGTGAGCCTAAGGCAAAGTGAAACTTCCCATGTCATCCCAGGGAGGTGAGGCTGAATGGTCCCACCCACCCCACACCCAGTTTGGGGAGCGAGCGTGGCCCCGGCGAGGACTCAGCAGCACCGAGGCAGGCGGGTGCCGGTGCCAGTGCTGGGGGCTTTCGGCAGCAGATGGGCTCTCCCGGGCGGGAGCGCGAGCCGAGCCACGCACGTGTGAGCAAACAGGACGGGAATTCACAATCAAGGCTATTAAATAAAAAAGCGCTGAGCCGTGCTGCTTGCCACCGAGGGGGGATGGGAGCGGCCCCGTGGGACCCCCCAGCCCCCTGCTCTCCAGCACGGGGGCACGGGCACCCGCTGGCCCTGGGATGGGCACCCCTCCCCTGTCCTGCTCAGGGGGACACTGGAGCCAGGCGCCCCGGGGGACCCCCCAGCCCTGGCCCCAGCTCCTGCCCCAGCCATGGGTCCCCGGGCTGCCCGGCCCCGGCTGCTGGCAGGAGGTGCGCGATGTGCGCGGTGTGCACGGTGTGCGTGGTGTGCGTGGTGTGCGTGATGCGAGCAGCGCACCCCAGCCCGCTCGGCCCTCTGACGGATAATCAATTTCCCCGAGCTGGGGAGAGACACACTGTCCAAACGCATCAAGCTTTAAATGCCAACTTTCCTAATGCAATTTTACAATCTCCTGTAATTGAGTCGCAGCAAAACTTCCCCCTTCCCCGGCAATGGGGGAGGACAGATTCAACCCTGCCCAGCCTGCCACAGCCTCCTCTCCCACCTCAGGGCCGTGCAGAACACGGGTGCATCCCCCCTCGTAGACCATGCTGTGCTCTCCACGATGGTCAACACCGCTCTGGGATGAGCCGTGGCCTTGGGGTGCCTTGGGGTGCCCTGGGGTGCCAGCTGCCACCCTCTGCCAGCATACAGCCCCCAGGACCGATGCGCATCTGCCCTGAAACACGGCCATGCCGATGCACAGCTGTCCTGATGTACAGCCACCCTGACATGCAGCTGCACCGATGCTCAGCTGCACTGATGCCCATCCACCCCGATGCCCAGCTACCCCGATGCACAGCCACCCAACTCCATCTCCCCGGGGTCTGTGCAGCCAGGCGAGCACCCCCCTGCCTTCCCCATGGGGGCTGGCCTGGATCATCCCCTACGAATTATAAATGAAGCCCCGAGCGGAGCAGTGCCTCGTCGGGGCAGGATATTTTGGGCGCCTCATGCCCCACCACGGGACTCCACGACCTTTCCCTGGGGCTGGCAGGATGGCACAGTGCCCATCCCCAGCTGACGGCACTGAGATCCCGACACCTTTTTGGTGGGACCAAGAGCCCTGGCAGCCCCCCCGGCCCCGTGCAAGGCCCAGGACCGGGCTGGGGGCTGCCAGGGGGTCCGGCATGGCCATGGGGCTGGGGCCGGGGCTGGGGCTGCTGGGAGCCCCAGAGCTGCACAAGGTTAGCGCTGGCAATTAAGGGCTGGGATTTGCATGCAGCAAATGACTCCAGCTAATTGCAGGTTTAAAAGGAAAATGATCGGAGAGAGGATTGTTTGCAAAATTGGGGCACGGCGGAGGAGCGGGTGCTCTGCTCTGCTCTGCTCTGCTGTGGAGGTCGCCAGCCTTAACCCGGCTGGCCGAGCCATCGCCACTGCACATCTGGGGACAGCACATCTGGAGATGGCACATCTGAGTGGCTGCAGCAGGATCTGGCAGTGACCTGGGGCTGCCAATGGCCCAATGGCCCCAGGGGCTGGACAGGGAGCCCCGAGGGGCAGAGGGGGACCCCCAGCCCTGGGAGGGCTCCTTGGAGGGCACCAGGTGCCCCCTGGACCCAGGAGAGGCACCCCAGGCCCCCAGTGCGTGGGCAAAGCGGGGCAGCCCGGCTGCTGGGTGATCTCCAACTTACCCACCAACCCCCCCCCCCAAAAAAATAGGCACAAATGCCAGGGTGCTGAATTGATTCATTTAATTTTCCCTTCTCATTTGATCAAGAGCAGGGTGACATTTGGCAAAAGTTGCTGATGAGGGATTGAATGATTAATTGTCATGACAACCATTCCTGGTTAATGACAGGGATGAGATTGTGGCAGCATAAAAGACGGAGAGTGGCCTTGAGTGCCGCGGTGCTAAATTACCAGGCATGTCACTGTTTGTGCTTTTGGTAAAACGTGGCCATGCGTTTCTAATGAGAGGTTAACTGTGTCCCCAAAGTAATTACAACTGATTGAAGAGGTAGTTAGTAATTAGAGGATTAACTGTAATGAGTCTCACCTGCAGCGGTTGCCATAGTTACAGTATTTTAGATGATCGGAGTTAAAATAGGACAGAGGACGCGGTGCCGGGAGAGGCAGCTCTGCCCCCTGGGGTGCACTGGGGCATCGTGGGGGTCCCAGGGGTGCTTGTGTGGGCTGGGTGCCCCCCTGCACCCTCCGCCCCACGGCACGGGGTGCCCCACAGCCAGACACCCTGTGCACTGTGGCCGGGTTGTGCATGGACCCCAGGGGGCACCGGCAGGGAACCCCCCAAATCTCCAGGTGCCTGGAGCAGAGCATCACCCGCCAGCCCACGGCACCCTGTGCTGTGCCGTGCCTGGGCATGGCAGAGCCCCGCGCCAGGGCCGAGCAGCCGGCGGGAGCCCCGGGGCTGGCTCTGCCAGCAGGCGATTTCCGAGGGCAGGAAAGTAATCAAAAAAGTGTAAATCTCCAAATTCCCAGCAGCCCAGGCTCACTCTCTCTGGGAGCCAGGAAGGGGGACCATAGGGGGAATGGGGACATCCCCACAGCTGCCACTGGCAGTGGCATCCTCCAGGGTGCCACGGCCCTGGGTGCACCGAGGGGCTGCCTCAACTGCCCAAATTGAAGCCGTTTCAATTCTACTTATTCCCCTACTTCCACAGACGACAATTTACAGGACCATGTAAAACCTCCAAGTACAGTATCTTTAATTATTCCATCCATAAATGATAAGCACCATTCATTTCAGGGCTCTCATTACGAATTTATACCCCTGTTTAATGTGCTCACTAACATCAGACATCCCACAGCTCGCAGAGAAATATTGAACAATCCTTTCTGGATGAGCTGAGCGGATACCGCTGGAGCTATTTCGGACTTGGGAAGAGAGATGGGCGAGGTGGGGGTTATTGGTTTTTAAAATGAAGAGTGAACCCCCTCCCGGGAAGGCTGGGGGAGGCAGAGGGGCTCCGGGCTGGGATCTGCAGGCGGACAGCTCCCGGGGCTCAAAGCTTTTCATCCAGACGCTTCCCAGGTGAAATTCTGCCACTTTTTTTTCTGGACATGCCAATGGTTGAAAATGGACTTTATTTTTATATAAGTATAAAAATAGAGCTTCATATTTTTATATATATATATATATATACACACACACACATTGTTGCGAAGACTTTTGCAAAGGCTTAACTTGGAAAAAAAAAGGAAATCCCAAATATTCGCATTTCAGGGCAAACACGACGACTTGGTTTGACCCCCAAAAAATTTTTTCTGGATTATTTTCCAGTACAAATGTCAACGTGCCCCTGGTGTCAAAGCAGCCCCTTCCCATGCTGTTTCCCTTTGGGCACTGAAATGCCACCCCCCTGCCTTGCTTTTCCCGTGGGGCAGCCCGCCCTGGGCCAGCTCAGCGTGCATGGCCGTGGCCGTGGCGGTGGCTGTGGCAGTGGCATGGCCACGAGCACCGGGCAGGGGCAGGCACTGGGCTTTCGGTGCTGCCAGATGGCATTTGCATCTCCGGCTTAGCGGGACACATGCGGGTCCCTCCTGGATGCGAAGCCAGGACTGCAAATCCAATTTGGGAAATTTGATATTTTTCTGCCCCCAGCTGCTCGCTGGGGCTCCCACAGCTGTGCCGTGTGGTGCCGGGGCTGTGCCAGGGCTATGCTGTGCGGTGCCAAGGCTGTGCCGGGACATCCCCAGCTGCCATGTCCCTCCCCATGCGCAGGGTCCTGTGGCTGTGGATCCTGCGGCTGAAACCCCTTGGAACATGGCTGGGCCGGCTTCACCTGGGATGCCCGTGTAATTAGAAGGGCTTAGGGAGCGCAGGCAGCCCCTGGGGGCCAGGGCTCCGGTGCGATACAAGTCATGGAGATTAGGGAGATTAAACAGAAAGTTAATCATGGATGGGCAGGAGGGGCAAGAGCAGGGATCAGCCTCCGAATTTCAGGGGAGCAGTGGGGATGGGGACAGGGACAGGGATGAGGGCAGGGTGGCCTAACTGCATTTGTCCAGTTCAGCCTTATTTCCGTGGCGTTTCTTTCCCACCCCAAACCCAGGGTTTATCCAACCCCCAAGGTGCAATCTGGGGGTCAGTGCCCTGCCCCTTGCGCACCCCAATGCCCTGCCATGCCACAAGCCATCGGGTGGCCACACTGGCATCCTCGTCCCCATCTCCATCCCCGCAGCGCTGCCATGTGGGACCGGGGACGGTGTCAAAGCCCTCAGCGTGCCTTCCTGGGGACGTGGCTTGGTGGCTGGCTGTCCCCATGCCAGGGTGGTGTGGCACTGTGTCCCCAGCACATGTGTCTCAAGCGTGCCAGGGCTCAGCCACCGCCGCCGCACTCCCACCAGCCAAGCAGCCATGAGGCACTGGAGGCGTCGCGGCAGATTTTCCTCTCGGTGCGTTCAGCCTGTTTTCATGGGTAAAACAGCAACACGGCGGGAAAAATCCGGCAGGCAGGCCCTCGCCTTGGCAGGCGGGATGGCTGCCCGCCAGTAGCATTTTAATGCCATTACACCACAGATACAAGCTCTTAAGCATTAAAGATGGCTTTTATGGATCATAAAATCTATTATTACCGCTCGCTGCAGTCACTGGAGCAGCAATCAGCGACACGGTGGGGCATGGGTGCCACGAGGACCGTCCCCTCCTGCCCCGTCCCGCCAGCGGAGGTGATGCCCTGAGTCCCGGGGTGGGACTGCGGCGATGGGGATGAGGAGGGGCATCATCCAGCCCCCAAAAACTCACATCCATCAGCCAAGCTGGTGTTTTCCAGCCATCACCGATAGGTCCCCATCACCCCTCCCAGGCACAGCCCCTGCCCGGGGCCCTGGGGACCCCAGCGGGTGCCATGAGTGGGCAGCTCTCACCGCCCCCATGGGCAGGATGGGGCTCACCCCCGAGCTTTTGGCAAGGACACCTCTTTACAGAGACTTTCAAAGCTGTCTGAAAGCTGCTGGTGAGCCTGAAGGAGAAATGCGCCGTGTCTACTGCAAATTGAAAAAAAAAGAAAACTCAAACGTACAATAATTAATGGGAATATTTGCACTGAGGTCTTAGGATTTTTTGCAAATCTTAAATTTAGGGGCAGATATTACCTGCCAGGGCTCCTTTAAAGAGGAATTAATAGTAGCTGTTGTAATTGCCGACGAGGAGTAGCCTTCTGTGAGAGATAAGCTTATAATAAGCTGTCATTGCCAGATGGCTTTAGAGTATTAACACGTAAGTTAATAAACATGTATAATTGGGTGTCCCCTCCCCAGGGAGGCCTCGGGGCCGCTGCGGTGAGCAGCAGAGCAGCCGTGTTGGGGTGGGCTGGCAGCAGCCGGTGGCTGGGCAAGCAGCATGGCACCCTGCACCCAGCACTCAGCATCCTGCACCCTGCACCCAGCACCCAGCCGAGCCTGCTAATTAACATGTGGTGAGCCATGCGAGGTGCCCCTTTGGCTAAGAGGATGCTAAAAGGCAGACACGCCGAATTTCCCCGCTCTGCCACCTAATTGAGCACAAAGCCGGTTGCTGCGCTGGGCTGTGCTGCCATGAAGGTTAGAAATGAGAGTGAATTATTGATGGTGTTTGAAAGTGGCACACGCTGGCCGGCTCGGCGGTGGGCAGCAGCCGACTTGCTTTGGCTGGGTTTTGGGTGGACGCCACCTCGCTGTGGGTTGTTAACCCCTTGGATGGGAGGCTGAGGAGAGCATCGGCTGTGCTGCGGGGCCAAGCTGAGGCAGAAATCCCCCACCAGTGGCACATGGCCGCGGTGATGGGTTGGCAGTCACTCCCGGCTTTCCCAGGCTCTGGTAGTGAAGAGCCATGGGTGGGTGCTGCCCCATCCTGCACCCCCAGCACAGGGTGCTTGATGGCTCTGGTGCTCACTGGATGTGGTGCTCACTGGACATGCTGCTTGCTGGATGGGATGCTCTTCAGGTGGGATGCTCCCCAGATGCGATGGCACCTGGATGTGATGCTTGATGGATGGGATGCTGCCCAGATGCAAGGCCTGACAGACGGGATGCTCACCAGATGGGATGCTCGCTGGATGCAATTCTCACTGGATGGGATGCTTGTGGATGGGATGGTCTCTGGACATGATATTTGCTGGATGGGCTGCTCTCCAGACAGGATGCTCACTGGATGTGATGCTCCCCGGATGCAATGCATGGCAGATGGGATGCTCACCAGATGTGATGCTCACCGTGCAGGATGCTTGCTGGATGCAATGCTCGCTGGACAGGCTCTTTGCTGGACGTGATGCTGGACGGGGCGCTCACCGGACTCAATGCTCGCCAGGTGCGATGCTTGGTGGACGCGACGCTGGCTGGACACAATGCGGAGTGCCCAGCTCGCCTCTCCTCCACGGTTTGACTCCTGCCTCTGCCCTCGGCTCAACTACCTGAGCATCCGGCGCAGCTGAGAGGGTCTCAATTATATTAGCAACAGTTTTCATTGAAATTAAAAATATAATTCATGAAAGCCCTTCTGCTTGTGTTGGGCTTGGTAAACTCTCTGTGCTTCCTCCCCCTCCTTTTTAATAAAATCTAAACCGTGAAGCTAAACTACTTGACAGAGTCCTTTAAATATGTGCAAATATATATTTGCACTCTTTTTTTTTTTTTCCCGGAGGCTCTTCCATTAGGTAATATTTGTTGCCAACATTAATTTCGTTAGATTTTCATGGCATTTTAATAGGAGCCCCAGTGTTGTTTGCATATATTAGCATGCACAAGGAAGCTAAGATCGACAAATTATAATAAAGTAAAAATCGGTTTTAAAGGCAGTAAAGGGAACTTCTCGGGAGCCGCGTGTGAAGCTGGTGAGAAGGTGGGTAGTCCCGCTCCCCGGCCGTGCCCTGTCCCGCTGCAGCATTTCGGGGCTCGCAGCGCTTTGCCATCGGCAATGGAACATCGGCTCCGAAACCTGACAGCCACTTAATGAAGATATTTTCAACCTGATTGTCAGACGCACGCACGGAACCTGATTACAGCCAGAGACCCGAGTGGAAGAGCTCACAAATTAAATATGTGTTGATTATGCAAACTTGATCTCGTGTTTATTTCTCATAAATAAAGCATGAGCCGAGGTTCAGCTCTCCCCTGCATGCTTCCGAGGGCGATATTTATTGTATGCAAATTGGGCACGGGGCTGGGAGGAGAAGTAATCAACTGTTTATCAGATGGTGTATACGATCAGCCTGGAAATAATAACTGGGGTAAGAGTTTTACATAGATTGTGACAGAGATTATACGGTCATCACCTTAAATTCACGGTCCCGAGGGTGCACAGGTGACACGTGCAGCGGCCGTCGGGTGCCACCCTCCCCGTGATGCCAGGCGGGTGCAGGGTCTGAAATGCCCTCGGGCACCGTGCCCTGGCATCGAGCCCGGGATCTGCAGTGGGTTTAGGTGTATTTTACTGTGCACAGGGTTATTTTAGGGTGTATAAGGGTATTTCAGTGTGCATAGGTGTATTTTAGTGTGCGTAGGGGTATTTCAGTGTGTGTAGGTGTATTTTAGTGTGCATAGGGGTATTTTACTCTGCATAGGGTTATTTTACTGTGCCTAGGGATATTTTACTCTGCATAGGGGTATTTCACCATGCCTAGGGATATTTTACTCTGCATAGGGGTATTTTACCATGCATAGGTGCATTTCACTGCGCACAGGGGTACTTCACTCGGTGCCATGCGATTCCTGGGGGCCAGGGAGGAGGGCCGGGAGCCGGGCTCCGGTGGGTCCTGCATCACCTGGGTCCCTGCGGGCTCCCGGCAGGATGAAAAATGGCATTTAAAGTTTTTAGAAAAACCCGATCTGGCAGCCTGTGTGGTCCTGCCCAGCGGTGCCACTTCGGGGAAGGTTTGGGAAGGAACCTGTGATGATGATAAATGCATCCAGGGTGATTTTTTTTTCCCCCCACATCATTTTATAGGAAATACATGTTGGAAATGAAATTGAAATGAAAATGAATAAATATTTCATAGAATACAATTACCGTGGCTCAGGACCAAGACAACTGCAGCAGATCCTGCTGCACACAGCGCGTTACCAATTCAGCGGCAACGAATTGCTCTCTCGGCTTTTAATCTGCTTTTTTGCTAACACAAATAATCTCCCCAGCCCCCAGCGGGGAGGTGCCCTAAGCGAGAGCCGTGGCAAGGGCCAGATCCAGGCATCACCCATCACCCCGGGAGCACCCTGGGTGCTGCTGGGCTGGGCTGGCGGCGCTGCAGGCAGGCTGGCTTCACTACCAGATTAAAAAAAAATCAAGTTAAATCCCATTCTTTTCCATAAAAGTGAGAAAGGGGGGGGGAACAGCGGGAGAACAGTGAGGAAGAGCTGAAATTCAATAAAAGGTGACTTGCCATCTGCCCTTTCCCTATCACTGCTGCCCTGGCTCCATGGGACGGTGACGAATGTCCCCACCGGCTCCACGCCCGGGCTCTGGGACATGGTGGTTTCCAGCCACCGCCAGTCAATGGAGAAGAAAAAGGGCTTTTTCCGGAGCACAGCAGGGAGCAGAGGATTTATGGGAAGCAATTTGGTGGCGAGAATTTATTTTGTTTGTTTGCTTTTGCGGCCAGGGTGGTGTGAAACCCTGGGCTGTGACTGCAGCTGGGTCTGGGGAGGGCACAATCCCCGGCATCCTGAGGGGCCCTTTTGAAATCTCCAAATCACCCCGGCCCAGCTGGGGTGACACGAGCCGGTGACACCTATGGGTGCCCAAACCAGGCCTGGCTGACACCCTGTGGCTCCCAAAACAGCATCTTCCTCCTTCTCCCTTGGGACCCAGGAGGGCCCCTCCGTGCTGTCTCCTGGAGTGGACGCCTTGCTTGCACGCTCCCCCGGTCCTCCCCATCACCGGCCTTCAAACTGGAGAGGAACTATGTAACCCCCCCGCTCCATTCCCCGGCAGGCTCGCTGAGCCAGGCCCTCCCCATGTTCCCTGTCAGGGGTGTGCTGGGGTGGATGCGGGGATCAGACGCTGCCTTTGATGCTCGTGGCAGGCAGCGGCGCGGCGGCACTTAGCCTGATGGCGGGAGGCAGGCGGGCGCGCAGGGCTGGCGGCAGCGCTTTGAACAGGCATTACAGAGAAAACTCAACAAAATGGCACAGCCGCGGCGGCTCGGCAGCATCGTGTTTTCCCAAAGCAGGAATAAAACAGACGCACAGACAGTACTTTGCAAACAATTTAATTTGCCTGATGCTTTGATATAGATGAGGATGCGGCGAGGCAGGCACGGAGAGAGATGAAAAACTCTGTCAGATGCGGGGGGTGTCTGCACGGTGTGCAATGTGCCGCTGCGTGGTGTGTGATGTGCCGGTGTGCGATGTGCTGGTGTGTGATCTGCCAGTGCACAGCGTGCAATGCGCTGGTGCACGGTGTGTGACATGCTGGTGTGCCAGTGCACAGTGTGCAGCATGAGGTGCCCATCTCCGACGCAACACCGGGGCCAATGCCAGGATGGCCCCAAGCTCTTGCAGGACCAGGGCTGAGTCCAGCTGCACTGCAGGAGGCAACGAGCATCACGTGCCAGTGCTGGGGACCCTGCTCCGGTGCCGCTTGGGGGACACCCTCTGTGTCACCCAGCCCTGCTTGACACCCGTGCTGGGCTGGGGCTGCGGGAAACCTCCTCCCCCAGCAGCCAGGGAGCTAAAGAGACAGGGCTGGGAGAGCGTGAGGAGCGTGGCTGTCAGATGTGGGGCACGCTGAAATATTAATGGAACTAACATTTCAATTACCTTTTATCTGTACAGGCTCAGGCTGCAGCGAGGGGGCTGGGGTGGCCCCCCCCCGCATGCTGTCACCCAGACATTCATGCTGTGCTGGTTCTTTTTATTGGTTTTCATCACTTTTGACATTGCCAACAATGAACCTTGAAGTAAATTTTCAGTAGTGACTGTGTCAGTGGAAAACCGTCTCCCCGTCATTTTTCTAAATTAGGCAATGATTCGAGTCCTTGGGGCTGGAGCGGGAGCAGAAGTGATGGGGCTGAGGAAGAGGAAGGGGGGGGCCATGGGAAGCCTCTTCCTGACCCCCCCGAGCCCAAGCCTCAAGACCCTGTCCTGGGTGGGATGAGGGGGCTGCCACCTCCCCGCCATCACCCCTCGCCGCCCTGTGCAGCTGGAGGGTTGGCAGATGTTTGTGGTGCTGCAAAATCTGCCCTGAGCATCACCCAGATGTGCCCCAGCACCCAGATGTGCCCCAGCGCCAGATGTGCCCCAGTGGCAGGGCCAGCAGCCACCTCAGCCCTGGTCCCGACACAGGACCTGCAACCCCCTCCCTGCCGCGCTGCCAGCAATCAGTCACCCTAATTAAGCTGGCACTCTCGGCTCTCTGTGTTTGCTTGGGCGCCTGGTCCACTCTGGTGTCTGCTCTGCGATGATGGGAGGAGGGCTGGCCCCCGGGGACGATGCTGCGATGGGGGGACACACAGCCTGACACTGGGTCAGGCCACTGGATGCACTGGGGGTGTTCGATCCTAGAGCCGGGGCAGCCCCGTCCCCGTCCCAGCATCCATCGCCCTGGTCCAGCTCGTGATGCTCCCAGCCCCTCTCTTGGGTGCTCGCTGGCCCCAGGAGCCCCCCAGCACTCGGGGCCAAGGTCCCCCCTCTCCAGCCACACCAATCTCCATCCCACGCACCGCAGTGACGCCGGGATCAGCCTTGGGGCGTGGCAGAGCCGCTCCGGTTTCCGCACACGGAGCCGGCACGTGGGCACACCTCCGCTGAACCACGGCCCCTCCTCGCCCCAGGGGGAGACTAAGCAGAACTTTAATTTTAATGTTCATTGAGCATGTAAAGGGGAAAAAAAAATCAATTTAATAACCTCTCTTCACAAACAGTGCCTGGAGGCTGCTCGGCAAACGCGGCTTTGAGAACTTCAGAAAGTCTTTTGTGCTGTTATTTATCGCCAGGGATTAAATGGAGCCATAAGCGGGAGCAGCACTGCCGTCACCGCGGCTGAGCCGGGTGTGTTCCAGCCCCATGCCGCCAGCACGAGGCACCAGAGCCAAAGCCCAGCCGGGGCAGAAGGGCACGGAGGGGTGTGAGGGCAAATAGGTATAGCTGGGAAAAAATCCTGGCTTGGCTTTTTCCAGGGGGATGCTGCTCCTCCACCACCCGCTCCCTGAGAGCACCTTCGGGGGGACTCTGGGAGTGTGACGGGAGTGGGGGGCTCTGGCAGGAGCCCCCAGCTTTGCAGACACCCAGGGGAGATGCTATTGCTAAACTCAGAGCAACTCGCAGGAGAAATTATTCAGCAAACTCTGTTCGATGCAGGGCAGGAGCTGCATGGAGATGCATGGAGAAGCAGTTTGTTTCCCAAAAAACAGCCTCTGGCAGCAGCGGCCAGGTGTCGGGAGGTGGCGGTGGTGGGTGCTGGGGCGGTGTGATGGGTGCTGTGGTGATGTGATGGGTGCTGTGGCAGTGTGTTGGGTGCTGTGGCAGTGTGTTGGGTGCTGTGGTGAGTTTCCCCACCTCCTTGGTGTCAGTGAGGTGTGCTGCTGGGTTTTATCAAAAAAAGAAAAAAAACCACCCCAAATCCCCCAAAACTGCCAAAGAAGACAACCTGCTGTGGAGGAGCAGCCCACCTGCGAGAGGGGCTGCTGGTGGCACGGCCATGGCTCCGGCAGGGCAGCCACGGGGCATGGTAGAGCCCCATGCCAGGGCTGGAGCAGGAGACCAGGGGACCCTCCAGTGGCAGCAGGGGATGGGAACCCTCCGCTGGTGCGGCTCTGCCGAGGAGCCCCATGGCAGGATAAGTGCGGCCACAGCAGGGCCGGGACAGTGGAGGGGACGGGGAGTGGCGTGGGTGACCGACACAGTGTCGAGCCCCTCTCTCCTGCCCTGCAGAACACCCGAGCAAAGCAATCAATTCCTCTGGATACGATTTGGGATGATAACGATTTTGCATTTAAATAATTCCCCCCTCTCAGTGCTGGCTCTGCTGAGTTGGGTGGAAATGTTGCTTCTTCTTTGTGACTCGGGTGCTCCCTCCCCTCTCTGCTCATTAACGCCGCTCGCAGCGCACCCATCACCGGCACGCTCCTTGCAGCGCTCCTGCCCCAAGTGCATAGTAACAACTGTTTGCCATCAGCTTTTGATTGCATTCCTTTTTATCTTTACATTTCGATATCGTTACAAATCCTAGCATTATTCAAATTACATCAGTTATTCAATTTCTGCTGCTGAGAGGGTGAAGGGAAGGTGTCATGATGGCTGAGCAGCACCCACCCAGCCCCCTTGGAGGGATTTACAGTTCCCATGGGATCCACCTGAGCCCTGTTAACCTGCACTTTTGGCTTCTGTGAAACCAGTGAATTGCTCCAGAACCGCTTTTAAGTTTGTTTCTGGAGACAATTTGCAGTGCGAATGATTTGAATAAACTTTCTGTTTATTTGACAGCAATTTTTCCAGCCCAGCGCCTGGCAGCCTTCTTGTTTTGCTGCTCTGACAGCGGGACCGAGCGATGCCCAGGGCCCCATCCCTCCCGGGCCAGGATCCGGCCCCAGTGCAGGGCGATGCTTGGCGTGCTGCCGCCTCCAGAACTTCCCCATTGCTTCCAGGGGGAAAAACCCGGCTCCCACCTCCGTCATCCCAAGGGCCTCGACCCCGCGGTGCCAGCAGCAAAGGAGGCTGCCATGGATGCCGCCCCCGGCCCCCCCGTGACGCCCCCTCCCGCCCCTGTTTCTGCCCTGGCAGTTCAGCGCGGGTGACACGCAGATGGATGGTCCCTGTCATCGCCCCCGTCCTGCCCCGAGGAGGTGTCACCGTGATTTATGGCACTATCTGCGGCGGGCCGCCGTGCGCGCCGGGGGCCGGCAGCCACGCTGTGCCGTGGGGGACGCCGCCATCCTGGGGACCCCACCAGGCACCGCTTGTCCCCAGGGTTGGGTCCGGAGGCATCGGCGCTGTCCCCACGGGTGCTGCGGGGACTGTGGGTGCTGCCAGCTCTTCCCACGGGGTGGTGGGTGCTGGGGCTGAGATGTAAACAAATCACATTTCTGGGGGAGCTAAACAAGGGGGACCAACCCTCCTCGTCGCTGTGCCGCAGAGACCAGGCAGTGGCTTCTCCAGTGGCTGTTACAGGGCTGAGCTTGTAGTCAGTACCCTGGAACTGAGAGAAGTGGTTTAATGAGGAACTTCTAATCAGGAACAGTTAACCTTGAAGAAGAAACAAAAGACTGATAAAGAGGAGTCTCCTCGTCATGGGGCTGAGAAGTTGCCACACCAGGATTAAGTCAGCGGATTGTTGGAGATATCTGGCCTGAGCGTAGAAACAGGAGGACACCATCAAACAGTCTAGCAAGAAAATACCAAGATAAGCATGAGAAAACAAGGCCGCTGATAAAGCCCAAGTGAGAATCACTTGAACCATGAGTGAACAATCCTAATTAACATAATAAAAACCACACCTCCAGCAATGAAGCCCCCGGCCCAAGCAAAGCCCCCTGCCCACTGAGCATGCACTGTAAATTTAAAACACACTGTACCTTGAAGTGGAGATGAGGCTTGCGAGAACCAATAGAAGCAAGGATGAATAAGCGGAATTGTAAAAACACCAATAACAGCTACTCAGAATGTATAAAATGCCCCTGCATGTTCACCAAGGTGTGCTGGCTTTGGGGAGTTACCACCTAGCACCCATCTCTGCGCAGACAGGGAATAAATCGATATCTCGACTCTGGGTGTCGATTGGCTTATTGCACACCAGGTAGGGGACCCATCCTGTGGGACAACATCTGCTGGCGACCCAGGTGGGACAACGCTAGGTGCCTTGCCCAGTCCGTCCTGCCGCGCCGGCGGGGAGCAGGGAGCTGTGTGGGACTCCAGCGCGCACCGACCTTTTTGATCGAGGGGGACTCTGGCAGTGCGAGCTCCACTGCCGGAGCGGTAAGCGACACAACGGTGCAACGCTGAAAGAGATATTGAAAGGAGCAAGGGTCTGGTGAGTAGGAAACTCTGTTTTGGTGACCGGAATCTGTATCATCTGTTTTGGTGTTCTGAAAGTCGTTCCAGTAACGGAGCGCAGCAGAAGCATAAGTAGCTTTTCCACGTGGACACACAAAGGAAGGAGAAAGGTTGCTCTTCCTAATTAGCTGAGTGTATGAAACCTTGGTTAATGTTCTTTTGGGAAAATAATAGCGGTAATAATACAGGATCTGTTTCCTCCACTGAGGTGCCCCCTTGTCCTCCTTTAGGATGCATCTTGAAACATTGGAATAAGTTTGGTGGGGATCCCCTGACCAAAAATAAAATGTGGAAATATTGTCAACAGTGGTGGCCAATGTGTAAGTTAGATGATGATGAAAAATGGCGTGAATTTGGATCTTTAAATTATAATACTATATTACAATTAATGTTGTTTTGTGGAAGGATGGATAAGTGGGATGAAATACCGTATGCTGCTTTGTCCTTTACTTTGAGGAACGATCATGAAACTAGAAAGAAAGGTAAATTGTTAAGTAGTGATCAGAATGGTGGTTTTGTTCTGGCTGAAAGTGGACGAAAGAAACCAAGTCCGAGGTGTTGTGATATTGGAAAAGGCTGTATTAGGGGCTCGGAGGAGCCAGGGGATGTGCAGTTGTTGGTAGCGCCAGCCCCCCCGGGTGATGGTGTAAGGGGGTGATGGCAGCAAGGAAAATGAACGTGACTGATGAAGCAACAAGGGAAGGGGAAGGTTTTAGTCCAGTAGCAGGAGGAACCAGAGGGCAGCGTCCCGTGGTACAGGTGCCCCTTAGGCAAGCTGTGGCTCCAGAAGGGCAACCTGTAAATGTGCACGTCCCATTCTCTACTTCTAATTTGCAAAACTGGAGGCAATCAGTTGGATCGTATCGGGAAAATCCAGAGAGCATGCATCAGCTTATGGAGACCATTATGCTCACTCATAATCCTAATTGGGGAGATACCCAAGCACTATTAAATGCACTTTTCACAGCAGAAGAAAAGCGAATGATACTTAGCAGGGCATAGGAGGAAGGTGAAAGGAGACATAGGCAAGGAAATCCGGACCAATAGTTGCCTCGAACAGATCTGGAATGGGACCCCAATGTGGGAGGACAATTGGCATTATTAAAAGAATACCAGCAACTGATATCATTCGGGATACAAAACAGACCAAAGAATTTGTCCAAGCTCTATGAAGTAAAACAGGGACCGGACGAGAGCCCGTCAGCATTCTGTGAAAGGTTGTGCGAGGTTGCAAGAAAGTGGGCAGGAACAGATATGAGTCCAGATGATGAGGACAACAGAAAAATGTTTAATATGCTGTTTATTGAGCAGTCAGCTCCCGATATTAGAAGAAAGTTACAGAAAATGGATGGTGTGGAAGTTCTGCTGACTTCACGGCTGATACAAATAGCGTATAAAGTTCATAATAATAGAGATGAAATGGAAAAGAAGGGAAAACAGAAGAAAAAGCAAAAGGATCGAAAGCCGCAAGCCGCTGTGTTAGCAGCAGCTATTGCAGGAAATATGGGAAGGGGTAGAGCGAGAAGCCGAGGGGCTGCACGCAGAGGCACAGTAGGAGAGGAAGAGGCAGGGGACCTAATTTTGGTCCACTGACATATGGACCTTTGGGGCAGAATCAATGTGCCTGTTGTAGGGAGGAGGGTCATTGGAAAAGTGAGTGCCCCAAAGGAAGGGGGCCAAGAGGGCAGACGAATGAAGGAAATCCAGTTCTGGAGGCAGACATACTTATGTTGAATACTATAGATTACACACGTAACGACCAGGTGATAAAGTTTACGTCCGGACGTGGAAGGATGAGCCTTTCAAAGAGCGGTGGAAAGAATCTTACCTGGTATCGTTAACTACATATACCGTTGCTAAGGTTGAAGGCATAAATGCCTGGATACATTACACACGGATAAAAGCAGCCCCACAGGAACACTGGACTTCCACAGAACTTCAACTTTTGAAGTTAAAGATCTCTAAGACTGTATAAGTCGTAGCTGGGAAATTGTTGGATCATATTCTGAGTTAGAATGTATTCAAGGATTGATTGTCTTATTTAGCATTTTATTGCTAATATTAATACCTTTTCAAAAGTTTGTATTCAAACATTTGTATCAAGGTAATAATTCTGTTGTTTTTATTAGAATGTATCACAGACCTGCAGGCTCAGTCAAAACTAGGAAGTCCATGGGAGGAGAACCTCCATTTTAAATTGACTGAGGAGACAGTAAAAACAGCAAACCGAACCAATTGCTGAGTCTGTACTCATTCTCCTGAGCATGGGAAAAAAGGAGTTCTGTCGATTGGGATACCTATTCCTACCGATACATCCTGGCAGAATTTGTGGAAAAGGACAAATTTTAGTGGAAAACGGGACAAAACTACTTTGAGGGTAGAAGTTCCCATCCCAAAGGAGCGCTATTGTAAATGTATACAACGATGCAATCATCCTAAAGGACAACAGAAGTTGGACTGTCTTTTAAACGCAACCTTTGTAGGTAGCTACTCTAGCTGTAATAGGACCGTTCCAGTTGGAGTACCTATAGTAGGTGGACAATACTCCGATTTCCCAGTTCAGAAGGAAAGGGATGGTATTGGATATGTGGGGACACAGCTAGAAAAGTGCAACCCCCAAACTGGTCAGGAATATGTAAATTGGGAGCAGTAGTTCTGAACATTGCCATTGTGGACAAATTAAAGAAAGGAGACTAATTGTGATTATGATCATTTATGAAAAGATAAAACCTGTCGAACCCATTAATAGAAAAACCAACCGCCTTCCACTGCTTTGCTAGGTGTTTTCTACCATGGTTGGGGGTATGTGAATCAGAGAAAACAATAGTTAATATATCTGCTGCAATAGAAAGGATGGGAAACAATACCGCCGATGCAATCGCTGCATTATAGCAAGAAGTTTCCCAGTTGGCCAAAACCAGCTTACAGAACAGAATGTCTCTGGACATGCTTTTGGCCTCTCAAGAAGGCGTATGTACAACGATAAACACCAGTTGTTGAGTTTGTGTAGATCAGAGTGGCAGGAGAGCCACTGATGTGAATACAATCTGGGAGCAAACTAAAATTCTATGTGATGTACAAAAGGATGATATCTCATGAGGATTTGCAGAAAGGTGGAACTGGATGACATCCTGGTTTTCAGGTCTGAGCCTGTGGGTTAAAAGGATTCTTTTAATTACTGTAATAGTATTGTTAATCTTTGTCTGCATCTGTGTGATTGTGCAGTGTACCTTTAAATGCTGCTCCTTGGTTGGAAAGAAGATGTATAAGAAAATTGTGTGAGACTTAAATAGGAATTGCTCCCCTATGTAAGTCTCAAAGGGGGGAATTGTAGTCAGTACCCTGACCACCTAGCACCCATCTCGTGCAGACAGGGAATAAATCGATATCTGGACTCTGTGTAGATTGGCTTATTGCACACTGGGTAACGGACCCATCTTGTGGGACAACACACCCACAGCAGCTGTGCCCGGGGAGAGGGACAGTCCCTGTCCTCTGTGCAGCCCCTCCACCTCACCAGTCTTCTCCTCCACTCTCAAGGCCGAGATTCCCAACGGGATTGAGAAGGAATAGGTGGGAATACCCCAGGGAGCCGCCAGCTGCAGCGGTCACCTGGAGAACCCACAGAGGCTGAAATGTCCCCTTGATGCTTCAGCCTGCAGCCAGTCTTGGGGACCTCACCTGCCGCTGCTCTGCACACCTCCCATTTTATTTTATTTTCGTGGCTGAAGCCAGGGGCAGGTCTTGCCTGAGATCTCCGATATTGGTTCTTTCCCACTGGGAGAACATTTTGTATAAAATTCAAGAGAAACGGCTGCTGCCAGCCGCAGACCCAGGGCTACTTAGAAATCGCCTCAGTTAAATTAAACTGAAATAAAATCAGGGACGTGTTTGACATGCAAAGGCAAGCGGTGGTACAGGGGTCCCCACTGGCCCCTTCCTGCCCTGCCCCCTCCCCATCCTCCGCCCAGCCACGGGGCAGTGCTGGGGTCCCAGGGACCCCGACCCCGCTCCCCACGCCTGCCAGCTGCCGCTCCTGTGCCGCCGCCTCCCCCGCAAAGTGGGCGCCCAGATTTCTTTGCTTTCAGTGATTTTTGCCAGGCACAAGTATGATTAACACATCAAAAGGCTGTTTTGCTTTGCTTAACAATATTATATGCTTAACTGCTTCATTAATTGAATCATGGCAGTGTTTGTTTGTTCAGGTTGGGTACATTGTAACAAGTCTATTTTATTTTGACTACTTTTGTGTTTTATTAGTATTTTTTAATTTTGGCTCTGCCTTGCAGCACGTCAGCAGGGTTAGGCAGGGAAAGCAGCTGCTGATGGACATGAAGTGGGTCCAGCTTTTTAGCTGTGAAATCCCAGGGCCCAGGTTTGCTTGGGCATCCATGGATGGGACTGGCCCAGCATGGTGGGGACGGGACTGCCAATGCAAGCAGAACCTGCCAGCACGCTGCCTGCACCTGCACTGCTCTCCACATGCAGTGCCATCCCTCCTGTCCTGCAATCACCAGGTGAGTGCTCCGGCCTCAGCTGCCCTGGGCATCCCCGAGCATCCCACTGCCCTCAGTGTCCCTGAACATCCCACTGCCCTGGGTATCCCCGAGCATCCCACTGCCTTCAGTGTCCCTGAGCATCCCACTGCCCTGGGTATCCCTGAGCATCCCACTGCCCTCAATATCCCCGAGCATCCCACTGCCTTGGGTATTCCTGAGCATCCCACTGCCCTGGGTGCCCCCAGTCCCACAGCCCAGGGAGCTGGTGGCACCCCTGGGCAGGGAGACTGAGGGACTCATTTCAGCCCCTGTGCCAGGTGCTGACATCCTTTTTGCCTTCATAGGTGGCAGATCCCCATCTGGGGCTGGGAGCAGGGTCAGGCACGTGGTCACCCACTGGGGACGTGCTGGTCAGGGTCCTTCAGTGGGACATGGGTGGGCTGTGGGGACCGCAGGGATGGTCGGGAGAGCGTGAGTGCCCTGTAACCCCGGGTTGCTTCCCAGGTTTCCAGCCCCTCTGCAGCTCTTCCATCGCAGGGTGGAAACCAAGAAACTTGACCAGATTGGGAAAATGGCCTCGGGGGTCCTCCCCAAAGCCTCAGAGACCCCACCACCCCAAGCCCCCCCAGCTCGCTCTCCCCCTCCTCTCCCAAGGCTCCCCTTTGCAGGGCGGCATTCCTGCCCTGAGCTGCATGAAATCAGATTAAGGACAGCAGACAAAGCCCCATGCAGGAATAAATGCAGTGGGAGCAGATCAGGGCTACCGGGAAGCGGGAAGAGCCCCGGGAGCAGGGTGGCCGCAGTGGCAGTGGAGGTGGCTCAGCCCCATGTCCCCTTGTGGGGTCCTCATCCCATGCCGGGCAGCACAGGGACACAGGGATAAACGCACAGAAAATGAAGACAGCGTCTTTCTGTGTGGCTAAGCCATTTCTGGAGGGTTTCTGGGCCCTCCTGCCAGCAGGAGAAGATGAAGCGACCTTGCAAGAGTGATGGAGATGGGGCCACATCCCTCTGTGCAGGCGTGGCCCGGCCGAGCCCTGGGGAGGGCAGCTGGGGACGCAGCGTGGGGACAGTGACACAGTGAGTGGGATCATGTCCTCACGTGCCGTAGCAAAGCGCTGCGGCTTGGCCGAGGCACTACTAACTGGATGCTTTATCGTTCTCGTTGCAAGCGGTGCAGTTATGTCCCTGCTCTGGTTTTCCTCTCACTGCTGGCCTTTCAGCTGGGCTGTGGCTGGGACAAGGCGCCCGGCTGGGCTGGGCGATGCTGGGAAGCAGAGGGAGCCCCAGCCCCAGCCCCGGGAGGAGACGGGATGGCTGGAGAATCCAGACAGCAAATAATCTGGATATGAAAAGAGCTGCTGATGCCTCATTAGCAACTTTGAAAAGCATCCGGTGTAAAAAATGCTCTGCCCTTGTATTTGGTGTTTTCTGCTCATTCTTCCTCTTGTCCTTGATTTATAATGACATTTGCATGTAAATTGGTTCCTGGCTCCTTGAGAGCAGTGGTCTTCTCTGTCCCCACCTGAAGCTCCCCTGGTCTGCACCCACTGCCCTGGAATGCCTGGGTGCCTGTGGCACGGCACGGCATGGCATGGTCCAGCATGGTGCATCGAGCCGGGACCCATATCCCCCCTTTGCTCTGCAGTGACCAGCTTGAGCCACCGACGTCTGCAGGGCAGGGACACGGGGCAGGGACATGGGGCAGGGCCACGGGGCAGGGACATTGGGTAGGGCCATGGGGCAGGGACACGGAGCTGGGACATGGAGCAGGGACACCGGGCAGGACAGGGAGCTGGGACATGGGGCATGCCAGGGAAGCCAGGGAAGCCACCAGCCCCGCGGTGCCCGGGATCTGGTGTGCCGCTGCCGTGTGTTGCATGTCGTCTCTGCAACGCTACCTTGTCAGAGTGTGAGCGGCTCTGCGATGCCGACTCCGCTGTTTATCGTACAAAGGCATTTGCAATTATTTGAACAAGTTCCCCACTCCGCGCCTGCGCTCCCCCGAGACTTCATTTTCAAAAACAAATGCATTTGCTGAATGCATATGGAAAAGTGCCTCTCAGTCGGGCAATCCGTCTGGCTGTTTGATGTCTTGTTCCCACATCATGTCATTTTAAAAGGTAACATTTTGTTAATGGAAAACATTTCGTGGCTTTTCCATCTCCTCTTTCCCAGACTCAGTGGATGCAGGACGGGACAGGGGACCGGCTGCGTGCCACCAGAGCCGCCCATGTGCCACTGCCGCCGCTGTCCTCGCATGTGACGGGTGCTCTCGCCGCAGCACCGGGCTGTCCTGGCCCTGTGTGCCCGTGCATGCTGGCTTTGCTGGGCGGTGAGGTGGGTATTTGGGAGGGCCGGGGCAGCCGGTGGCACTGCTGTCCCTGCAGACGGCGGGACCCCTGCACCATGCCGCTCAAGGAACGCTGTCCCTCCTCTCGCCCTACCTGGCAGCAAATCAATGGCATCCGGTAAGTGGAGTTTTTTTAACATGTAACACAGTGAACGGGAGCATAAATTTCTGACGAGCAGCAGTGCGGGGAGGAAGAGGAGGAGGAGGAGGAAGAAGCACAGCCCTGAATGTGGGCACTGTGGGGAGCCATACCTGTCCCCCCAGTCACAGCAGGGAAGGGGGCAGCGGGGGCTCCCGGGGGACAGGGGTGCCACCTGCACCCTCCCACCGGGGAAGTACGAGCCCCTGGGTACGGCCAGGGCACCCTGGGGTGGGAGGTTGCTCCTCTGGGGGTCTCGCAGAGCTGGGGGGTCCCACACAGGTTACCTCCCCTGCCGAGGCACGGCCAGACCCCATCTGCACCCCCAGCCAGCCTTGGGGACCCCGCTCCCCCTGGGGCAATGCACCAGGCTGCTGAGAAGGCAAAGCCAAGCCCACAAGGAGCCAGAGAGCTATTGACCCTGTGACAGTGGTGACAACAGATGCTGGAGATATTTAAACATCTCCAAACTTGCAGGAGGGGGGGGTATCTTAGCTGGGCACGGTGTGCCACCACCGCTGCCGCCTGCCAGCCCCTCGGCGAGGATGGGAGCTGGCACCAGGCACGGAGCTGCCGGCTGCAGGGATGGCCGGGTGCCCACGCTGCCACGTCTCGGACGATGCTGATTTTAAAAACACAGCATGTAGCAGAGGCCAACGCTCTCCCGGCACAATGAATTCCCCCAGCCCCTGCTAATCAGGAGCGATTGCTTAATTGGCACATTTCTGCCTGGCTGGGGTCTCTGCCAAAGAGGGAGCCTCGTCACTCCCAGCAGCCGCAGCCCAAAACCTCCCGTGCCCTCGGCCAGCAGAGCAGCCCGGAACCGGGGATGGAGCAGGGACACACGGGAACGGGCAGGGCAACCGGGAGAGCTGGGGCCACCCATGCTGCTTGGCCTTGGTCACATCACTTAGCGTTGGAAGGGTCCCCACACTGGTGTCACCAGCCCTCGCCCTCGCTGTCCCCCAAATCCACCCTTCTTCAGAGACTGATTGATGCCAGAGAGTCGGCGGCAGGGCTCAGCGTGCCGGTGGCTGGTGGGACGGTTGGGCTGCGGACGCCCTGCACAGGGGTGATGCTGGCGCGAGCCCCCGTTTGTGTCGTTCCCAACCTGCCACCGCAAATCAAAGGAGCTGCCACGCACGCTGCAGCCCTTTCTTCTCATATCACTCACACCACTTCCATGCTACATTGTGACAATGGGGTATAATTAAGGTGTCAGCATATCATTTAGCCTTTTCAATATAAAACCAGGAGACAGGCTGGGAAATCTGTAGTCTTCTTTAATGAGGAATGTAGGGGAAAAAATAGAGAGGAGGAGAAGAGGAGATAGCGGCTTGGCAAGGGCGAGACAAAAGGCCTCGCCGTGGCACGGGGCTTTGGAGGATGCGGTGCTGCCGCGGCCCCGATCTGCAGGGCACTGGGCTCGCATGCTGCCGCGGGCACCTTCGCTCTGACAGGGCCACCCAGTCCTGCAGCTGGAGGGCGGGGGGGGAGAGGGGACCCCATCAGGGCCAGGCACCCCCAGGGCTCTGGGAGCATCCCCGGAGAAGGGGAGGTGGCAGCAGCACACAGGGCACCACCAGTTCCCAGCAGCTCCCCCCTGGAAGTCGTGCTTGAATACCGCTCCCGGCCTGCAAGGGTCTTGCAGAGGCACATGGGACATGCAACAAGCTTGTGGTACGAACGAGTGCAACCAGCTGCGCAACAAGGGATGGAGCCATGTGTGTCACAAGCTCACGCTGGTGCTGGTGTGGCACCACGAACACAGATGCAGCACCGGTTTGACGGTTGCTGGGTCCACCGTGTTGCCAACACTTTGCACAAAAGCCATCCTGGCCCTGTTAATATTTTTCCCAAACCCCAGTGGCCAATTCCCAGCAGTCATTGCATGGGGCGAGCCTGGCTGCATCTCCGTGCTGAAAGCAGGGTGTCCCGGCTCCCCCACACTGTCCCACGGGCACTGCACCGCACCCGGGGCCCGTTGCAATTCAGAGGGCAGCAAGGAGTTCAATGCCATCAATAATCTCTTGATGGCTATAGAAAGTGCTTTCCCGAGGAATACATTCTTGCTGCATCAAAAGGAAGCTACAAATCAATGCGCGAGTCTCCCATTCCTAACGATGGGAACGTGTCTCGCTACAGTGGGAAGCATTAGCTGGGCGCAGGGGGGATGCGGGGCCGGGGCTGTGCCCCCGCGCTCGCCCCATGGCCGTGAGCATCAGCCCCCTCCATAAGCCAGGGACCAAAATTAATGACGGGGTGAAACGAGAGTGGGATGAGCCGCCCTGGCCAGCGCAGTGGCCATGCTCACCCTCGCTGCTGTGCCAGCCCTCAGAGCCATGTGCCAGCGGACATGGCTGCAAACTCCTCATCCTGCTGCTAGCCAGAGCTGGGGGTGGTTAGGGCATTTTCATCTTTATTTTTATTTATTTTTCTTGTATAATAATCCCTGTCAACTTTTCTGTACAGTGCATCCCTGCGCAGCCAGCCGGGGTGGCTGGGCCCCCTCCGGCGCCTGGCCGCCGTTCAAAGCAGGGCCGTGTCCCCGTGGTGCTGCCGCCACGGCGGTGGCCCCCACGCAGTCTCCCGCCTCCGTCCCGGCCTTTGTCTGCGCCAGCTCCGGCTTTCAGGGCAGTTTTGGTGAGATGGATGTGCGGCCCCGCCGAGGCAGACATGTTCCAGGCGAGATCCCGGGAAGAGGTTTCCTTAGCAACAATAATGAAGTGCAAGCGAGAGAAAAGCTCTCCCGGCTCCGCTCCCTCCTCCGGGACTCCTGAGCAGGTTTGGGTACCTCCGATAGCAGAAGTGCATTACAAGTGCCCGGGCTGAGTGCTGGCGCGGGAGCGGAGCTGCCACCAAGGGTCCCAGCAGCGGGATCGGCCCTGGCAGGGTCTGGTCTTTGCTCCCTGGTGCGTGCTGGTGCCGCGTGTGCTGGGCAGCCAAACTGCATGGAAAAGTGGTGGCCCCAGCATCACCCAAGCATCCCTCCAGCCGCGGAGCAGCTCACGCCTCCCAAATCTCCAGGCTGCCTCTGCTCAGGAGGATGGAGATGTGCTGTGCACAGGGCTGGGGAGGAGCTGTGTGCCACCAAAGCAGCTCCTGCAGCCCGGCTCCAGTGGGAAACCCCGAAATGTGACGGATGACCCTGTCCCCCGGCAATGCATGGTGTCATGACCCTCCCAGCAGCTCCTGGCAGGATGCTCGGGGAAGGGGCAGGCGCTGGAGCATCCCTCTGGCCTCAGGGGCTCTGAGCAGGCCCCACCACCGGCCACCAGCACAGGACAAGCGGCTGTGATGGTGGGTGCTGGGGTGGTTCCCAGCGAGGTCGGCGGCAGGACAGGCGCTCCCCTCCACAGCCCCGGCAGTGCCCGCCGGCAGCACGCCACGCCACCTGTAATTGCTAATCTGAGTTTTTAATGATCTCATTTGAATTGTATTTCTCCCCTTTCACCTTTCCCTTAACGAAATCACAGGTGAGCCTCCTTCCGACAGGATGAATCCGCGGCAGCCGGGGCGTGGGGGGGCCGGGGCGCCGCGGCTTCATGCAAATCCCCTCCATTGGGCTGGGGAGGTTGAATGGGGCTCAGCCAGCAGCTGCCGTGCCCCAATATTTAGTCTTGCAGGGAAGTTAATCAGCACCTCGTTAGTGCCACCCTTCCTCCATCCCCCACCCCTCCTTGCAGCACCCCCTGGCTTTTGGGGGGAAACTCAACCCATTTGGGCTCTTGTTCAGTTTGGCATTGCCAGAACAGCCTCCATCCTCTGGGAAACCTCTGTTGGAGAGAGGGACAGGGGTGGGCTCTGCAGGGACAGCCCCTACCCCACGCCCTGGGTCTGGTGGGACCCCCTGGATCTCCCTGGGAGCCTTCCCTCTGCTCAGCTGCGGCAGTTTTCCAGCCTCACTGCGGAGCGGTGGCGATGCCCCTTCCTCCCCAGCCCCGCTGGCTCGCCGGGCGATGGCACTGTGCCTCGAATCACAATTACAGTAAATAAATCCTATTAGAAGGACTTTTACTACCGCATGCGCCTCATTACAATATGCCCAAACCCCCGGCTCCTGGGATCGCCATTATAATGAGGCCGGGATGGATGGATGCTGGAAAATTAATGCTTATACAAGTTAATTTGTTTTTATTAGCACGCGTCGGCTGGCAGAGGGGATGGCGGGGGGGCGGGTGCCACCCCACCGGAGCAGGGATGGGGACCTCCCCGTGGCCATCCCTGTGAGAGCAGCATCCAGGCAGCGAGCTGGACCGCTGCGTGCCATCGTCCCCCCCAGCCACCGCCTGGCTGCCCTTGGCCTTGGGGACACCCCTGTCCCATGCCAGGGTGGGACGGGCATCCTCCCAGCAGATGGTGACGAGGAACCAGCACGCTGGACGAGGTCACGTCTCATTAATAAAGGCTAATTAAGAGGAAATCATCAAAAGGAGGGGATGGAGTTGCGCTAAATAATCCACGCTGGTGCTAGCCGGTTAGGGCTGTGATGGCTCCAGCACCCAGTGTGGCACTGGGGGGTCACCAGGAGCATTCCCATCCCTGTCCCTTGCCCCACGGCCATCGAGCATCCCCTCGCCCAGCCCCGTGGCACAAATATTGACAGCCGTACCTGTGGGGACTGCCGGGCCTTCCTCTGGCTTGGAAAATATAGATCGCACCGTTAATAATACATACATTTATTAAAATTAAACCACTAGCAGATATTACATCCAGCAGCACTAAATTATGGATAGACCTCATCCCCAACCTTTGTTTTTAATTAAAAAGCCCCTTTCAGTAATTCCATTAAAGCAGCAGCTTATGTTTTCTTTCTTTTCCCCTCTTTCAAGCACGCGATCCGGCAGCATTTGGGTTGCGCTGATGAAACGTCTTTGAAGTTTCATGAATTGCTGATGTAATTGAATAAAAATAATATTAAGGGGAGAGAGAGAGACTTTTCTCTAAACCTAAATCCTAATGAAATCACCTTACTGCGCCGAGCAGAGTGACAGCGAGACACTGGATTTGTGCCTATTCCCGTAATCTTAAACCCATTAGCCAGGAGGCTCCGTGCGAACCACATGTTGCGGATTACGGCCGGAAAAAAGGCTCCAACAAAAACCTGAACCTCCCTTAATTCCTGCGGGGAGGCACAAAGACGTGGGACCCCCCGACGGCGGGAGGTGCACCGAGCACACCGGGGCTCAGAGCCCTCGACCTCCCACCTCGCCCCGCTAACGAGCCCCTCGCAAGCACTTCGTTAGCACTTTCCTCAGGAATCAGGCGGCCCGCAATTAAGGTGGAGGGCTTTCCAATTATTTTGCCGCCCGCCGTTATTAATGGAAATATTAATTTTGCATAAGTGCCTCTTTTCACCCCTAAAAAAAAGATTATTTTAGAAGCAGCTGGAAGGCAGCAGTGGGGCTGCAGTGAGTGGCTGCACGGGGACCGCGATGGTGCTCCCGGCTGCAGCGGCACCCGCTGCCCTCCGGCCCCAGCACCCCTCGGCAGTGCCGGGCTGCCTTCCCTCGCCTGCTTATTAAAGGCCGACGGAGCTGGGGGATTAAAGGCCGACGGAGCCAGGGGAACAGGGAAAGTGTCAGGAGGGTTTGGCTCGGTTCCCCCATCCGAGCCAAACGCCTTCCCGGCCTCCTGCTCTTTAATTGTAATTGCCCTTAATGTATTGTCCCAGCCGCCGTTAACCAAATGATAATTGCAACATAGATCTTGCAAAAATCACTCCAGGAAACTCAGGCGGCTGCATCCCAGCGCTGAGGTGAAGGGCAGTTCAGCCCCATGCCGGCAGCCGGGGCCGGCAGAGCCACGGGGCCGTCGGGACCCTGGCTGTGCCCTGGGCCGGGCTCTGCCCTGCTCTGCCTGCCCTGGCCGCCCCTGGGCAGGGGTGCCCGGCCGGAGGCGATGCTCGGACAGGAGCCGGTGCTCCGGCAGCTGCCGGCGGCTCCAGCCGGTAAAGCGCAGAGCCCAGGTACCGCAGCACATCCCATGTGTCCCCACGCCAGGAAGGGGACTACGCTGGCTGGGACTGGGAGGACAAACTTGCCTTTCCTTTCTTCTCTCTCTCCTAATTTCTTTCTTCCCAATTTAAACTCCTCTCCAGGATAATGCAATAAAGACATGAAGCACCTAATTTTCATTGGGGGACAACAGACACAATGGTATATTTACCCAGTCATACCATTATGAAATCCTACAATTAAGGCTTCAATCAGATAAATGCAATTACATAATACGATCTTATACGATATAATTAAAAACATCTGCAATCAAACTGAAGCCGATGGTACAGTAATCCTTAATCAGAAATTACCCACCAGCATCTCCAGTGGAGAGGCTCCATCCTGGAATTGGTGGGACGCAGCAGCAGCGTCACGATCCCCCTCGCACACAGCCACCGTGGGAAGATGATGGGTGGCCGTGGGTGACCACAGGTGACCGTGAGGAGCCAACAGGACCCTCTGGGCCAGCCCGTCCCGTCCCAGCCTTGCCATGTCCCAAAAGCCATGCCCAGCTCCCATTTAATCCCATGAGCCCAGAGTCACAAGGGCTCGATGTTCCCTGCTCCCCAGCTCAGACCCAGACCAAAATCCCACCGGCGCTGGTGTGGGCACACCGGGACACTGGATCAGCAGGCACCACAGCACAGAGAGGTGCAGGCTGTGCAGCAGATGGGGGGGTTCACCCACAGGTCCCCCCAGGCCTGCTGGGGTCTCAGGCTGGCAGCCCCACGCCTGCAGAGCGACTGGGGATGCTCCCTGGGATGCGCACGTGGGAATGGGCTGGGCATTGTTGGCCGGTTTTGGTTGCACCGGCCACACCAGCACTGGCATGCTGAGCCGTGCCGGGAGCAGTGTGGGGGAGGCGGCAGGGCTGCGTGCCCGGCCCTGGCTGCATCCCCGCGTGCCGCCGGCTGGCACCAAATGAAGACAAATGGGCTGGGTGACACATTAGCATCCATTAACGAAAGCACTGTGCCGGGGAACGCTGGAGAGACGCGTCAGCGCTGGCGGGAGCAGCGGCGGCTCCCGGGCCGGTGTGCAGAGCACCACAGCCCCGGTTCCAGCACCCACTCCGCAGGGCCCAGGGGTGCTGAGGGGCTCAGCGGTGCTGGCACAGCCCTGGGGCTTCTGCACCAACACCTCGGCTCTGCCTGCAGCTGGAGCCCACCCAGGGCCGTTGGCAAGGGCAGCAGGAGCTGGATGGGGTCAAGCCCCACACGGGCTCCCCATCCCCTCCACTCGCACCTAGGCGTCAGCATCCCACTAAGTTTTGCTTCCGGAGGCTGAAGCCAGTGTCGGCTCCTCATTATTTTGGGGCAAAACACACCTTTCCTTGCCTGGGGAGCTGCAGAAATCCCACTTTTTGCTGATAGATGTGCACACCATGAGGGGAGAAGGCGATGAACAGAGCTGACCTCAGGAGAAGAGAGTGAGCCAGAGTTTTAAAAAGCCCACGAGGTGAGTGTTGCCTTTGCATTGGAGCGTTCCCCACGTGGGAGGATGCCCACAGCCCCGTTCGAGCAGCCGTGCAGGCTCCCCTCCACTCCCCAGCAGCACCAGTCTCAGCCCTGTGCCAGCAGCATTGTGCCCAAACCAGGCTGCCGCCAGCAAAGCCGAGCCCCCGGTGGTGCCGGGGCAGCTGGGATCTGCACAGCCCCGGCAGCATGGCCCTGCCGTTGGTCCCCCCTCATCACTCTGAGCCCCTCATCCTCCGTGCCTGGCTGGCTGTTAGTCCTGCTAATTAAAAACAACGAAGAGAGATGGAGAAAGAGCATTATAGCTGTTCCTGCCTCACCGCAGCCTCAGGGACAGGGCACTTCACACCTCCTCCGAGCACTTGCCAAGCTGCTGCCCAGCTCTGCTCCCATGGTGCAGGGCGTAGGAGCTCCCCTCTACCCACCTCCTCTTGCCCCAAGACCCAGCAGCACCCACCCGGCAGCTGCACCCACCCGCTGGGTGCTGCAGCCGCTCGCCCACTGCCACAGCCCCAGCTCCTGACCCTGCACCCTGCATCTCCCTGGGACACTTTCCAGGGGTGCAGATGTGACCCCCCCGTGTGTTCTGTCCCATTTCTCAGGCGGCTCAGGCATCCCCCGGGACAGCGCGCGGCGCTTCCCAGTGTGCCAGCGCCGGCCGTTGGCAGCCGATATTCAGCTGATGCGGTGTCTGTGCCGCAGCTGGCCGGGGGGGTCAGGAGGAGCTGCGGGGCGAGGCAGGAGCATGGACCCTGCCAACCTTTTCCACCCCCTGACCTTTCCTGAGCCCCTCTTGGAAATGCCACGGAGCTCCTCACCCGGCCGGATTAAATGTCAGGGAAGGTGCATTGAATATTTCCAGCCACTGCGCTGGGTGCTTGCGGGTGGGTTTCCCCAGTGCTGTGGGCATCTCCAATGTGTGCATGGGCTACGGTCCAACCTGTCCCCATCCCTGTCCCTGTCCTCATCCCTGTGCCACGCCGGCGTAGGGCTGAGCTGGCCATGCCGCCGGGACGATCCGTGTTTGGCTGGCTGAGAGCGTTTAAGCAGAATTGAGTGTGTGTTCAGGCACTTTCAAACACAAGTAATCTTCATCTGGGAGACGGAAAGTGAAATATGTTATTGCCGGCCGCAGTAAATTACCCGTGCCAGCCCTTGCGTATAAAACATCGCAGTTGCTGGCCAGTGCACTCACTCACCCGCGCTGTGCTGCCTGCCGCCCCCCATAAATTACAAAATAAATGGCTGGTGGTCAGCCCTGACGTGGTGCTGGGGCTTGCGTGGCCACCCTGGCACCGGCACCGGCACCCACCCCAGCATGGGCTCCAGCACCGTGCAGGCAGGTCCTGCTGGGGCAGGCAGGGCCAGGCAGGACCCCGGTGCTGGGGGATAGATCCCCCCTGGAAAGCACTGGGTCCTGCTGGCAAGGCCAGTGGGAACTGGGGACGGACCAGCAGCAGCACCGCCACCGACTCCCTGTGCCTGCAAAGCCACGGTGCCGGCACCGAGCAGCAGCACAGCGTGCCGGCTGGTTCATCTCCTGCCCCCCGGGAACAGCCTCCCAGCAGGGTCCCGCGTCAGGGTGCCCTCGGCATCGCGGCGATGGTGCGTGAGCGCCTGCTTCGTCAAGGCTAACGAGCTGCAGGGGCAGAGGCAGTGGAAGCGCCCAAGGAAGGCAGGAGGAGAGCACGCAGCTCCTGCTCATGGTTTTTTTCTGGGAAAGGCCTTTGGAAAGCCAAACCCAAACCCACAAAATAAATAAAATAAAATAAATTCCTGCAACTTTAACAATCATTGTGTTTGGGAGATGTTATTCCTCGTGACAGACAAGGGCAATTATCTGCTATCCGCCAGCAGTTTTAGCCTAATTTCATTACTGCTGTGCAATTCTTCCCGAGCCGCTAGTCTATCACTGTCTCACAGAAAGGATTAGCCGGCACTTTCTTCATCTTCAAATGAATTTTAGCTGTCATGCCCTTGATGAATAGAAGAGGGAGGACTGCTAACCCACGCGAGCGAGCGTGGCAGCCTGGCTGCGCCACAAGAGCCCGCGCCAGCACCAGCACCCGTGCTCGCTGATGAGCGTCACCCACGCCGGGCACACCGGGGCTGCCGGGACCTGGCAGACAGGGATGCTGCCTGCTGCTGCCAGCTCAACGTGGCGAGCAGGGCCTTCCTCTGCGCTCGCCTGCTGTGTGCAGGAGGAATCGGCCACGGGCTGTTCTTTGGAGACCACATTTGGGAAGCGGGCAAGGCTCTGAGCTGATGCCCAGGCGCAGCCTTTCTCCCAGCATCCAGAAGGGATTAAAATGACAGCATCTGTAATACAAGGAAATAATGAACACGCCATCTTTCTCCCTCTCCAGAAGATGCTTATCTGTCAGTCCGGGCCACCGAGGAATAGAGAAAAGCAATTTAAACTTCAGAGCTGAAACCGCAGAGGATGCTGCGAGGAGAGATGTCCAGGCGAAGCCGTCCCGTGGGGATCCACCGCGGCCCCGGAGCCAACGGGCGAATTGATGCTTCGCTCTCCTGGCCAAGCTGGAAAAAGGCGTACAGAGCCTGGCTCGATGGCCCCGCGCTCACATGGCAGGGGGACGCCTGCACTGGGGATGCGTCGGGGCCTCTCGTCCCCACCAGAGCCTCCTCCCCGAATAACGGGGAAACGGCTGAGCTCATCGGCGTGGCGAGCCTGGATGCGGCCCAGGATGCCCAGGGCAGGATGGCGGGAGCGGGTCCACGGGGCCACCCTGGGATGCGGGACATCACCTTGCGTAAATGAGAAGCTCCGGAGCCAATTGCCAGCGCTGGGGGCTGGCAGCAGCCCAGGGGCTCCGTTATTTTTGTAAATGTTAATTCCCAACCGGCGCATAGTCCCGGCGGAATATTTTAGCACCTTTAATGCAATTTCCTACTCTCTCTGAAATATCATTTTAATACAACCCAGCCACACCGTATACCTGCTCCCTAATAAACCTCTGCGACTTTAATGAACTAAATAGCAAATTACTTTTTTATTCAAGAATGAAATTTCATCATATTCATAATTCATATTTTATTTCAGACATCTGCTGCTGATTACATTACATTTAACTAAAATTAGATGATGCTCAGAATGTAATTAAGCCCCTGCCAAATTCTCTGGCCCACCAATACCAGCCTCGCTCAGCGGGGGCCGCTTGGAACCTAATATGTAATTAGGAGCTATTTTCTAGCTGTTTTTAAAGTCTGAAAATTAGCTGCCTTTATTAATCACACAGACAAATATAAAGCAGAGCCAACGCTTGCTGAAATTTCTAAAAAGGATTTTTTTTTAATTATACACCACATAGCGCTGAGACTCATTTTGAATGTTGATTTGTTGTGCACTGACATTTTGACAACTAGTTCTCAATTTGTCTGTCGTAGTTAGGCAACAACAAAGCAGACGGTAATACTTAACTTTCAAAACCTTCAGCGTGCCGGGAGGGGAGAGGGAAGGGAGATACGGGGGGAACGGGCTCCCCGCGGGCGCTCGCCTCGCCGGGGTGCAGCTGGGCACCCCACATGCTCGGTGCTGAGCCCCGGCCGGACCCCGGGAAGGAGGGAGCCCCGAAATCCCCGGCACCGGGGTGGCAGAGGGCACGGGGAGCCCTTCTGCAGCAGCAGATTCAAGAGATGCAAACTGCCCTTGAAATGGCACCGGGGGGTCCTGGCTCACCCAGGAGCCCCTGGTCCTCCGGGGGGCACAGGGCAGCACCCAGCTGGGGCACCCCCAGCTCCAGGGGGACCCCCAGATGCCCCGAGCCTTTCAGGCTCTCTGCGCAGAGCCGAGCACACACCGGACAGCGCTGAGCCCTGCCAGCTGTGCAGGGGGGTCCCCTGGCCCCAGCAGGGACCCTGGGAGCAGCGGGGAGCCCCGAGGGTCCCGAGCAGCCCCCCGCCCCCCCGTGCCTGCGCGCTGACATTTCCTCTCTCTCACTGACCCTTTTTCTGTTCTCTCTGTTATCTCAAATAATGTCACTGCCTCTTCAGCATCTATTCATCAGAGCAGAAAGAAGCCACTGCTGACACGGATTTAAAAAAAATAATACCATCTGTGCCTGGCAGGGGCCAGGCAGCACCCACCGGGCCCCCGCAGGCAGCGAGCGGCGGTCTCAGGTCGGGGGGAGACCCGCTGGGTGGGGGACGGGAGCCCCCCGGGGTGGTGAGAGACACCCCAGCACTGCCTGCTTGCTGCGGGCACCGCGGCGGCGATGCTGCCCCGTGCACCGGCAGCGTCCGCAGGCAGTGAAGGAAAATAGATTTTCAAAGGTATTTTTTATACAAAGTGTTTTCCTTTTTGCTGGCAAGAAACACCGGTGTCCCCCAGCTATTGCTGGGTCCCGCAGTGGAGGAAAGCCCTGTTTCCCCCGGTGCTGCCGGCCAGGCCGCCTGCAGCCCCACGCTCGCCCACGCCAGCCTGGCCGGGACGGCCGGCACGCTCCCCCATTCCTTGGTGCCTCTTTTTTTTTTGCAAAAGGATGGAGCGCAGCTTCTCCTCCCCGCTCCCGCGCTGGCTATTAGAGGCAAACCCAGGGTCGTTAGTCTTTCTGCAAAGCTCATAATGTGAAAAATGAAGCTCAAGAAAAATTAGCCAAATTACCAGGCTAATCCTTCAGCAACAATCGCTGCTCCGCTGCACATCCGTAAAACAAGACTGGAGAGAGCAGACGGGGCAGCGCAGACGGGAAAGCACTCGCGTGTTTGTGGTGTGGCCATGGGAGAGGAGGGGATGAGTCCATGGGGAGAACACGCTCACTGGGCTTAATTTGTGTTTCAATTTTGCTCCTAAAGCAGCAAACTGCAGGGAGAGACAGGGCTGTGCATCCTTCTACACCCACCGTGTCCCCGCAGGGCACGAGAGTCCTGGGGGAGCAGCCGCTCCTGCTGCCCACGGCTGCCCGAGGCGCAGGGATGGGGTCCCCTGCATCCCCCACATCCCCACCGCCAAGCAGGCGTGTGATGCTCAAGGAGTTGCAGGAGGTGGTTGCAAGTCAGCGTAACCAAAGAGGTGATTCCCGTGCAAAAGCTGGGGTCGGGTACGTGCCAAATGCCCCCCGCCCGGTATCACAGTGCTTGTAGCAAGGGCCCTGCGAAGGCTCTGATGGAGCTGGGGAGGGAGAATACAGACAGGAGGGAGCAGGCGCTCCCGTGCTCACAGATGGATGTGAAATCCGTGCTTACTTCTAACAAATTGGGACTGGCTCCAGCTGCTGACTTTGGCAGTTCTGGTCCCCGCGGCACAGGGAAGGCAGAGCCGGGCGCTGGCACAGCCCCGGTGTCAGGGCAGGCAGCATCCTGCCCAGCAGCACTCCCGCTGCCTGCATTGCCCTGGGCCAGCAGCAGCGCAGAGCAGGGCCCCTCCTGCAGCGGAGCCTCACAGACCCCAGCCCAGGGTCACCCTCTGCCCACTCGCACCAGGACAGGGCAGTTGCTGCTGCAGACCCTCACCCAGCCTGGGAACATCGCCCACCTCCACGCTGGCAGGGAACAGAGGCTGGAGGAAACCTCCAGAGGTGGCCGGAGCCTTCCCGGGACGGGGAGCTTGCACCCACCGAGCGTGCTGTGATGCTGCACCCCACCACAATTCATATCACTCACACGCCTCGGCTGCCAGGCTCAGCCACCGTCTTCATCTCACTTCTGCGCCTCCACCACACCCACAAACAAACCAGAGGCCAGCAAGAGAAGGCTGAAAGTTTGCAGGCAAAAGTGTCCCTGGCTGCAGGATCCTACAGCATGGGCAGCTCAGCAGGATGGTAACAGAAAGCCCTCACATGGACCTGAGCTACTTAAATCACCAATTTTAATTATGATTTAAATGAGCAAATCAAAATTTTTATTCCCTTCTTTTCCTCCGTGCTCCTCCAGCACTCGTACCGTGACGGCGAGGCCGCCTTCCACGGGAAGCAGCTAATGAGGATCAGCCCAGACATGTCGTTTTGAAGCGAAGTTTCTTCGCGCTGGGTTTGGCATTTCTTTGTGCTAACCAGGAGAAACTACAGACACATTTAAGCGGTTAGAGAGTCAACAAGCTTCCAGATACTCACATTGATTACACTGTATTAGAAAATGGTAAATTATTTATCAGGCTTTCTGACTTGTGATTAGTGTAAAGCTGTTCTTGGATGCAAATTGGAATTGCAATTAGACATGTAGAAACCCAGCATCTAGAAACCTGTTTTTATTGAAGCAGTGTAAGGTACATTTTCCCTTTTGTATCCAGCATAATTATCAAAGAACACTTTGCACATAAAAACCCATCAATTTATTAAAACCAGAGACAGTTTTACATCTGATCAGCGAACTAAAGCTGGTCATCACGATGCCTGGATTTTAGAGCTAGTACGTCTCAACTTCTCGCACTTGATTTTCTCATTCTGCACTGGAAGAGGAAGGCAAGCGCCCCCACCTCTGCCAAGTTATTACTCAGCTTTGAATGAAGCAATTCTTGAACAGAGCTACACTTGAAAAAAAAACCCAACAGACAAACAGAACAATGATAAAAATCTCTTTGGCAGGTATAGAAGCGACCACAGCCACTAAGAGTCAGCTTATTACTTCAAGATACCCTGGCTTCAGACACTTACCTGCCAATTCCCTTTAGTGCCGTGGTACAACTCATTAAAATTTCAAAAGTAAAAACTGCACTTACATTTGCGTAATAAGTTTAAATGCATTTCGGTTTTATATTTTGCCAATTGCAAGTTATGGTCAGCTTTTGAGGAGGTGATGGTTCCCCCCCCCTACTTAAAAACCAATTACTTCCAACTAAAACAACTCTGCGTTTGCTCTGTCACTGCCCGCCGTCTCCCCCCGCCCTGGCAGTGGCGTGTTTTGCACACCCAACAAGAGGCAGGGGTAAGGTCATGCCCGTTTAAGACTGAAGCGTGAGAGACCCCAGAACAGCTACTGCAAGGAGAAATGTTACGACTTTCCTTGCCTTCAGCCGCCCTCCTTGCGGGTGACAGTTGCTGCTTGAACCTGATCTTGAGCACGTGAACAGAAACCAGAGCCTGGCTACAGGACCCTGCTTATCAGCCCAGGCAGAGATTATGGGAAAGAGCAAAAACGGTGATAATATCATTAAAAATGTGCTGTTTCTTTCATTTTAATTATCCAACTCTTAATTAGTAGCAGGTAAGAGCTGTGTTTAAAGGTTTCCTCTTCACTGTGACTTGCAGTCCAGGAGAAATGGAGACCTGAGTGTCAAGCCCTGAGCTGCCAAGACGCTTTTCACCCAAAAATGTCAAAGCGCTCTGCACATCCACCTTGCCAGCCTCGCTGCCCGCCCTCGCAGGACGCCAGGGGAGAAGGGAAGATACACCACATGCATCCGAAGCAGCAGAACCAAGCAAAGTGTCTTTATCCGCGCTGGAATCCAGCCAAGACCCTCTCCTCCTGCCCCTTGGGATTAGCACAGCAGTTAAGTAAATTCAAAACAGGATTTTGAGAGCCTGGGTCAAACTCGCACCTAGCCCAAGTGCAAGCAGTTGCTCCTGGGTCCTCATTGTAGCCCCCACTCCCAGTGACACCAGGCCCGAAATTGGCTCCGCACCCACATCTAGAGGCCCACAGCCACACAGGAGAGCGAGAGACGTTTCCAGGCATCAGGGCACGCACGGCTATCGCTCCGAGGACACGGTGCCAAGAGCTCAGTCTTGCCAGAGGCAGAAGCTTAACTCTCGGAGAGCGCGTGCAGCACTGCGGCGTTTAAAGATGAGGAGTGGTGCAGGGTCACGCCGGGGGCCCCGATAGTGGTCTCCCAGCATTCAAATCCACAGGCACATAAGTCTCGCTTGGCTGCTTCCACGGCCAGCGGGGAGGTGTCTGCCAAGAGGAAAGGCAAGAGCAGCCAGTTAGTCAGCTAGACCACTGCAGGGAGACCGAAACGGGCCATCGCACGTTTAAACACATGCCCCCTGGAGCAGGGCCAATGCCCTGAAGATCTGACACACATAAATGAACGCGCTGAATCGCCCCCGGATGAAACACTGCGAACCACACTGCCAGGCGGCTCTGCTAGACACCATCCCCCGCTCGTGACATGGCTCCACATCCCACCACAGCCATACAAGGGTTGGCATCGTATCCCTCTGCTTCCATACCCGACCCCGCTGGCGGGGCTGTGTGGAACGGGGAAGGATGCCCCAGGCGAGCAGAGGGTTACTGACCTGGTCTCAGCAGGGTGATGCCACAGCCACCCCCGCCAGCCCCGGTCAGCTTGCTATGCAGGCCGTGGGATGCCGTCACCCGGCACAGCCTGTCCAGGGAGGGATGGCCGACTCCGATCACGTTTAGGTGGTGTTGGTTTATATCAAAGAGTTCCTAAAAGCAACCACACACACACACGAGATGAGCACGCATGGTGACAGAGGCTCTTCACAGCTGTGGCTCCCTCCCCAGCAAGGTGCAGGTGAGCTGCCCTGCCTTCCCAGCCACATCCCCATGTGGCCATCTCATTTCTGCAGGGAGTTTGGCCACCAGCACGTCTCGAGGCCCAGCAGCACTGCACAGCGAGGTCGAGGCCAGGGTCTGAGCCCTGGGCTGCTCAGCTGTTCCTGTCCCCTTCATGATTTGTGCTGCTGCTGCCCACCACAGTGATATGACAGCTTCTGGACCTCCTTGCTCAGGGAGGACAAAGAAAATCCTGGTCACCACAAGCTGCCAGCAGGCATTTATTTCAGGCGCTAAATCAGAGCTCCCCGATGCCTCCCGACTGCTTCACCTCTCCCCTGTCACACGAGTGTTGAGCAGGAGACTGTGCAAGCCCCCTCGCTGGCCGTGGGAAGGGCACTAAGCCAGCATCTCTCATTCCTGGCTGTCACCCTGCCCTGCTCTGCAATCCATCCAGCATAACTAAATCCAGGGGATTCCTGACACAGCCAAGTCCGAAATGACATTGCTGGAGAGGCGATGTGGAGTTACCTCCCCTTGTTTGCATTGTGCAGCACTTCTCCCTCCTCGTGGGCAGGGCCTGGGCTACGAGCCAAGGGGCCTCTCACCAGCACCATGCTGGGAATCTGGCACCCAGCTCAAGTGGGGTCGAGAGGGTCCTCCCTTCAGGGAAGAGCAGCACAAGCCGCTCTCCAAGCAAGGCCGCCCTCCAAGCAGAGCTGCCCAGCTCTGGTGAGCTGCAAGTGCAACTCTGCCATGCTGTCCCAGCCAACCACAAACCCTGCTCCTCCTGGAGAAAGCTGCCATGGTAGCAAAGTCCAAATGGCCCAAGGAATGGGCAACACCACATGGAGGTGGGAGTTACAGCTTCTCTCTGCCCAATACTAGAGGCGAGGAATTAAGAAACAGAGGGAAGGGCTTGGCCCGCACTTGGAGCAAGCATGGAGCAGGGCCAGAAACTGACACCAGGCCCTCAAGCACCGCAGTGCCCTCCCAGCTCATCAGCACCATCAGTGGAGGAACCTCGTTCTCCACAACGCTGGTCTGACACCACAACTCGATCACCTCCCCGGCATGTGGCGGCTGTTCCCCTCGCTGTCCCAGAGGGTGTCACAAGCAGGGAGCCAGCTGGGACGGGACCAGTCCCAGAGAGGCTCCCTAACAGGAGCCCTGTGCTCCCTCCTCCAGCCGATGCCACCAAGCGCTTCCCTGCCTGCAGCTGCCGGTGAGCCGGCAGGGATGCTGCGCACAGGGAGCAGCGGGAGCCACGCTGCAGCGTGACAGGCGTCAGTCACATTGCCCTCCCTCAGCTCCGCACGGGTCTCCTGCCAACACCACACAGGAGGGGACGATGCAGAAATAATCCCTCTCCCCCCCCTCCAGAGCATTTCTGTACTGCATTTAAACAAATGCGAGGAGATGAATTAGCCAGTCGCATGCAGAGCGCACATATCACAAGTTCTGTGCTGGGCTGGACAGACGTCCATCCAGAGGCCTCTTTATATGCCTGAGTGAGGGCACAGCACTGTCTATGATGATCCAAGACACCTGTCATCTCCTGATCCAAAATCTGCCAGGAATTGGATGACAGCTTATGACACAGTAGACTAGTTCGATGGTTCAAATACAATGCTGTCCAGAACTGCACATTTCAGAAACAGCCAAATATATATATATATATATGCTGCATATAATCAACTGTGCCTCTGTAGGCAATTCAAGCACAAGACAAAACAAGAGATTCAAGACAGAAACCTGCTCATTGCAGTGCTGCTTCCTGGGCACTGCGTACAAGGCTGCTTTGGCATCTTTCATGTCAGGATCTCAAAGCACACTTCAAATTAGCCCTCCTCTTCCCCGTCTCCCAATACTTCCGACAGTCTGAGCAATAATGCATTAAGGTGGAGAGGAGTTGTCTGAAGTTGCACTGCAAACAGATTCCAGATCTCCCCCAGCTGATGCCAGCTCAGCCCTCATTAGAGACAGCTCACCCTGATGGGTACAGAAACCCACCACCCTCTTGGTGCGAAGGGAACAGAAGGACTTTGCTGTGAATCCCATGGGAGACCCTCCCGTGTTTGCTGCAGTCCCAGCAGCAGCTCACCCACAGGCAGTGAGGTGCAACACAGCCTGAAGGGAAGAGGAGAAGGCTGTACCAGCCATCTGCTAACAGAGCGGCCCTGCGCTGCTGCCACGGGTCGAGCTGGGATAGTGGCTCTCTGTCCCACCCCAGAGCCCCCTCCTGCACCTCCGGAGCACGCTCACGGCTGTGGAAGGGACAACCTGCCAGAGAGCAAGGACAAGCAGAGGTCCTTGCGGGAGAGCCGAGGGGAGGAATCCAGATACCAACAAGGAACTGCACCGCTGGTACCAAATGGTTCTTGACCGTCCAAGTCACTTGGCACCCAGGGCCAGGCCAGGTTTGCCTCAGCTGGGACACTGCCACACATCCTTACCCCATGGTTGTATGAATCGGTGCTCTCAGCACTGCAAAAAAACCTTCTTCCACTTGAAAGCGTGTTTCCCCCCCACCACAGCAGCCTCTCCTACTTTGAACAAAGCCAAGGCAAACACAGATCTCTGTATGCACCTCATGCATCAATGTCAGGTCAGCTCTGGGCACAACTCTGTTTGTTATTCTCTGGAGCCAGGATGAACGCAGAGCAATGGGAGCTGGCTCGTAACCAGTCCATCACAAACCAGTGGCTGCTGGGCTCTCTGCTCTTCACTCCAGCCTTGGCAATGACAAAGCAGTTGCTTCACAGGCAGCGACTGCCAGAACGAGTGTGGCTGGCCCGCGGCGCAGGGAGGCAGCGTCTCAGCCTGAACTTGCTCCATGTTTCTTAGCAAAGGGAAACAAAACCTCCAGAGCTACAGGTCCACAAAGCACCAGGCCCACTCCCTCCCTCCCCGTGCACCGCTGCGGAGAGACACCAGCAGCATTTGCTGTCCCTTGGCTCCAGAAAGGGCATTAAAAGCAGCACACACAGACCACAGTTTCACTCGGAACTGAACATTTCCTGCTATCAAATTTTTTTCTTAGACCTAATGTTCTTTAAATGACATTTTGATGTTCAACAGCAACAGTGTCTAAAAATACTGGCGAACAAGCCCCTTACCTCCAGCACAGGGTAATACTCTGGTGATGGATTTGCAGGCATCGCTTCCAGAACACTTTGGCACTCCTGAGAAATTGCATCGATGGAGTCCAGCACCGGGTTCATTATAGCAGGGAACTGAGAAGGGGGGGAGGCAAGATGTGAGGAGACTGCTCGCTAGTCTTTAATACCACTGTGACAAAACTGGCCCCAGTCTCTTGGAGCTGGACAATTCCTCACCCCACTCGGAGCTACTCATTCACAGAAACCCTTCCTGCAGAGTAGGGCAATGGTAAGTTGCTCCCACCTGCAGAAACTGGAGGAAGAGAGGGAAACAGGCCAGAGGAAGGAACTGGTGATTTTTGTGGCAAGCCCTGTTATTGCTGGAGAGGGAGGAGGCGAGCTGAGCCCCCATTCCCAGGGCAGCTGGGTGTTAGCTAGCGGCAGGTAGGAATGCAGTGACCACAGGAGGGATCTCCCAAGAGATCCCCGTGAGACCTGCAGTCCCGCATGAGGAGATCCGAGCTTGTGAGGGCTATCCCCCTACCCTGCCTCAGCACACATCTCCATCCCCACAACCACGCAAGTGCTGCACCTTCAGGATCTTCTCTTTGACACCAGCCACCAGGACCTTGGTGCTTCGAGGGACTTTTGTGTTGGTCAGCAAAATCCTCAGCATCGGCACCCTGGAAGCAACAAGAGACATCTCCTTGCCCCTCTCCTTCACAGCCCCCCAGCAGCTCCCAAGGCCCAGACAGCTACAGTTCCTTCTGCCTCAAAAGGCCTATTTGAGCAAGGCACCCAAGATAAAGGAGTCCCATTAGTTTTAAAAAAATTAAGCAGGTGCTTAAGTGCTGGCTGGGTTCAGGCTTGTTCCTCTTAGATACAAGGAACAACTGTAGTAGTGCTATAAATAGGACTGTAACATATTTACTGAAATCCATGTTTTTCAAGCAAAATTTTTCCTTTGAAATACTATCTGTGAGACTAGCCAGCAGTAGCCATTAACTGCTAATAGAGCAATTTCATGCACTGTGAAAGATTTTAATGGAGTCAGATTATACTTCATTGGCAGGAGGCAGAGGGAACATGCAGGACCTGGATTTGTCCCTGCAGCTTGGTTTTCACACAGTCCTACCACCAGGTAAGCAAAAAGTTCCCCCTCCCCGCAAGGTCATTTGCTGCCAGGAGCAGATCCGTTCCTGCTGCCCATAATGCCATGAAATTAATATTGATCCTTTGTGCTGTGTTCATCTAACGTCAGATAATGACCAAACATTTCATTGTTCCCGTCCACCCCAAACCAAGACAACACTCAAGCTAGCCACCACACCCACGGCAAAATCTGGCTACAAAGCCCTTCCACCACACTGTTAGCGATCTCCCATTAATCTCATACCCTACGAGATCCACCCAATGCCTCTTTGACATATTCCACCCACTGTATGTAAGTGTTATTTTTAAACTCGAATATTACCTCTTTAATGGTGTGATTTTTCCTGATTGGTATCTCAGGGCTCCACCTAAAGTAAAATACATGCATTGTCTCAGCACACAGCAAGCTGAGAGATAACACAGTGTCGTAAGAGACAGAAGGTCTTTCATCTTTAGAACCTCACCCAGAGCATATGACAGTAATTGCAAGAAACACCAGCTAAATGAACCATGTTCTCAGACAGCATGAATCTGCCTAACCCTGCTGACTTAATGAGAGGGTCTGGCCGGACGTAATTAACCCAATGCCTTTCCCTTTGCTCTCCTCTACTTCGGGATCACATTAAATATTTTTTTAAAAGTCAAAGAGTTTGGCCAGCATTAAATCTTTACTGAAAAAAAGAATCAAGCAGCGATTCCCTGGGGCAGAGCCAAGCATGCAGGTTTCAAACTGGACTGAACGTGTGCACTCATGTCAGCAGCTGTCCTTCAGCATGGAATTTCATTGTCCAGAAAGAATGTCTCACGTGGCTCCTACTTTTACAGAGGCATTGCGATTAGGTCTCATTAGAAAGATTATTAAAAGCCTCCAAGGACACTTCCAAAACACTTGGAAGTCTCTGCTAATTGAAACTAAATGACAGCTGTCCAACTGCATTTTCTACTGCATTATCCTTGGGACAGGATTAGGTTTCTTTGTTCACACCAGAATGTTTAAATTTCAGTTATCTGCAGCAGGGTCTCTGCCCCACAGCACTTGCCTGGGGGACACAGATCTCTGGTGTTACTGCAGCCAGTCCCCAACAGCCCAGCTGGCTCCAGCCCAAGCTCACAGATGGGGCAAACCAAGACAGGGAAGGGTTCCTTCTGCTCGGGTCAAAACAGGGACCTGAATTTGGGAGTTTCTGGTCCCTCTGCTGCATCTCAGTGCAGCGAGGCAACCTGCTGATCCAGGGTCTCTGCAGCAACCCCAACCAAGCCTTATTGTTTGGAGAAATGCAACTTGTGGCATCTGCTCACCACCTTCCCACAGCTGATGCACACTCTGCAGCAGAGAATGGAAACACGTCTGCTGCTCTGCCACGCCATCAGCCTCTCCTCAGCACCCACATTCAGTGCCAGGGAGCAGCAAACACACACGTACCCCAGGTACCAACAGCATTATCCACACCCGAGGGATTGCCATGGATCACCCGCTCCCCCTGGAAGGCCCAGCTGTTAATCAACGTCAGTTCTTCTTCTGTCCACCTGAAAGGCAAGAAAATGACTCCAACACACAACCAAAACCAGCACGTGCAGAGTGACAGACAGAAGCACCAGAGGCTGCAGGAGATACAAAAGCAGTGGGAACCATACAAGGCACCCAGTTGCTGTGGGAAGCACCAGCACCGCAAATGCCCTCTGTGCACTGCATTCTTTCAGCAGAGAGCAGGCATCGCTGTTTACAGTGCCTAACCGGCACTTCTCTGCTTGGCTGCATGTAGAACACATCCAGCCCCATGCGGGAACTGGTGCTGCTCCGCAGACAGAGACAGCATGAAGGACACAACTGCTATCCAGCGCTCCCGCTGCGGGCCAGTGGCGAGGGAGGGAGCAGATTCAGGGAGAAGATCCTAGCCCTGGCCTAGTGAAGATGAAATTTAACTGAATGCAAGTCCAGGCCTATCCCCACCTCCCCGGCTCTGCGTGTTACCACACATCTTGGCCCGAGATCCTGCTCACCAACAGGCAGGATGGCGTATTTATAGACACAGAAGGCACAATGTGAGAAGAGAACAGTAAAAGTTGCATTTCACACGTGTAACTTCAGCCTCTAATTGCCAGCTGCTCAGCTGCAGAAGCCTCACAAATTGGGTCAAAAGGTGTAGTTAGAACTGATTTACTATCTCCAGCAAAGACTTTGATTTTTAGGGATTAACTCCTGACACTTCAAGCTGCACCGGTTGCTGGCACTTAGAGCACAGAAGGGAACCAAATGCAGATCCAGAAGGTGTTATGCTAAAAACACAAAAACAGGTTTTTCTGTTGTCTTAAAAGCAGTCACATAAATTGGTAAGTGCTTTGAGAGTTTAACTGCTGGCACAAAGAGTTTGGTGCTGGGTCAGACTCAGCAAGGATCAAGGCCCCTGACTGAACATACTAATTAATGGGCTGTAGCAATACAAAAAGCAAACGCAGAGCTGCCAGTTACAAAGCAATTGCTGGCTGCAACTTCGCCCCAATTCCACCACAGCGCCTCTCAAAACCCCACCGCCCTGGGCCTGCTTCTGCAAGGCACGCACCCACACAACCACCTTCAGAACTCCGCGGTCTCTTTCAAACCCACTCACTCACTCCACGCTGAAGGACTACCTCAAACCCTGGCACCCCAGGGAGCCAGCTAGCCCTCCCGCACCCTGCTGTAACACAATTAGACTCACACAGGCACACAAATACGCGTCTCTCAGCCTCCCCGGGAACACAGCGCTGCCTGCTCGGCAGTCCAGACGCACGGCACACAGTTCAAATGGCCTAACGCACAGTGGTATCAGATATCCCAGCATCAGTGATGTTCTGCAGAGATCAGAGCTGGTGTTTGTGTGCATTTGACAGGTTTTTAGAACATGGGGCCCAGAACAGGTATTACATGATGGAGCAGAGGCACAAACATGGATTTTGGAAAAGCATCACACAATCTTGCATGAAATGAGAACAGTCACTGACCACTGCTAAGGCAAGGCAGAAATTCTGAGAGCCACCTGTTATCTGGAAGCTGCTTCCTTTAACTCCCCACTTCCCTGGGCCTCAGCTGAATGTCTTTATCCATCTCCACACACCTTTCATTTCACTTGCCAATATTTAATCTGTGAAGCATTCAGGAAAACAGCTCACACCACCGCTACTCAAAATAGAAGCGCAGTTTGCTGTAAACCACTTGTTTTTAATCCTCTTTGAGAGGCTGTGATTCTTCTCTACGCAGGAGTCATCATATCACGCTGTTCTTTTCTTGCGACGTTAAGCAAAAACCTTCTGAAGTCTGACACCCCCATCTCTCACTTACCCCTCTGCATGCCAGCTGGAAGAAGAAAAAAATTACGCTGTATTCAAGCTGAAGCTAAGACGTGCGAGCAGGGAATGAAGACATCCTCGCTGCTCGTTGCCTGGTTTGGAACTGGCCTTTCATTTCTCATGCTGTGTGACTGTTTGGGAGATTTGCCTGAGCACGGCGTACAAACCGCTCCACTCTAGGAAGGTGTTTCTGGGTCAGGCTGCAAACTCTGTTTTTGAAGCAGAACACAGTCACCCCTTCTTGCTGTCTCACTTTCAGTCCCACACAAAATCCACAGAAGCCAACCATAAAAGGTTTGCACCTGGCACCGAACAAACAATAGAGGGTTCTGACGCTCCAGCTGCAATACGCATCTTTAAACAGAGCCTCCTCAGACGCACAGCAGAGCAGACCAGTTTTTCAAGACTGAACTCCAAGGGAAAGCAACCCAAGGGCAGAAGGAAAGAAACTCCCTTTCACCAGCCACTGATAAAGGGGAAACTCAGGCAGGAGATCAGAAGGAAATGTACCACGGGCAGAAAAAAATTCATGTGAAAAGGCAGAAAAACCAGAAAGGATCCTCGACTCCTTGAGGACTCAAAGCAAAACCTGGAAGATGCTCAGGGACAGAGAGGAAACAGGTTAAAAAAATTCACTTTAATGAAAGTGTGTGTTTTATTTGCTTGGTAAAATAAAGCTTTTTTTTTTAAAGTATGTATATCTTACACTAGACAAGGGATATGGTGCAAATTTTACCAAGTCTGCATCCAGTTGCTTTTATCAGAAGCAAATTGTAAACACGTGATTCACAGGTCAGAGCCCTGGGACAGGGCACATCCGTGCTACTGGGAACACGGGGCAGCGATAGGAGAGGAAAGGAAAGGAGTTGGGCTCAGGATGCCACTGCTGCGGCCACCGCCATAGCCCAGGAGCTGGCCAGAGAGACCAAGAGAGGTGCCTGTGCCAGAATTGGACAGGGGCACAGAGAGCAGAGCTGCCCTGGGCCGTGCATCCAAAGCAGGGAAGCTTCCCCGATGCGTTACCTGGCTGTGGACTCTCCCTCCTTCAGAGGGCACGAGATGGCTCCGCACGCTGTCAGCAGGGCCGCCGCCAAGCAAACAGCGTAGGCGGCACTTGAACCCAGCCCAGCTCCCGTGGGCAGCTCAGACCACACCAGTATGTCCACACTTGGAACATCTCTGAAACACAAACACACAGGATGTCACACAACGACCTTGAATTCTATCTTGAGACAACATTTCAAAGGCAAAAGATGCCAATTAGGGCTGATCACAGGAAAAGCTGGTTGAAAACTGGCAACATCAGCACATGCATACACATCCGACACACAGGCTTCACGAGTGCTCAGTTAGCACAGCTGAGTAGCCTCGCTAAGCCATTGTACTAGAACAAAGCCTTGCTGAATTGGATCTATGATTAGCACAGCTTGTCAAGCTGCTAGCAGGGGCACTTAGTAACTAAATACTTGAGTAGCACCATAAAGAGACCCTTCAAAGATTGTTGTTAACATGATTTTAAACATATTTCTAAATAAAGCCTAAATATCCCAAATCCATAACTGCATAGTTACATCCCACTGGAGCAACAAGCTGATGGGGAAGATGAAATACACACATATCTGAGCCCACATGCCCCTTTTCTCCACTGAACATGTCCGGGTTGCGTTACAGACCCTAACATCGAACCCAGGAGCTTTTTGCTGGCTGGTGAGTGACATGAACTATGAACTGATGGTTTCAGAGTGGGCTGATGACAGCCCCAGTGCTATCACCAAGCAACTCAGAGACTGCAAAGCAAAACACGATGCAGCTATACATCATAATTCTTTAACCTTTGATTCCTTTGCTATGAATATTGAAGTCAGGTTCCAACTTGGCTTAAAATAGCAAGCAGTGCTGCATCAGACATTGCCCTGAGCACCTGTCCAGTTAACTTACACTGATCTCATCAACAGTGTTGGTCAAGTTCAGAAACTGGAACAGCCCTGAGCTGTGGTTACCCCAAGTTCTCCCATTTCTAGGGAGATTCAGCCCACAAAAGGGTTCAGACGTAGCTGAGACAATGAATTCACAGCTCGTGTCTGTAGCAGTTTTTCTAACCTAAGCCAGGATGAAATGAACTGCCTGCTGGAGGGAGGGGTGTCTGTCTCTGCTGCTGTTGACTACGCAGGAAGGGTGAGATGAACTGCTCTGACTTAAGCACCTCAAAGCTAGCTGCCTAAATGAGAGCAGATGATTCCCAGCCCACCTGCTTGGGGCACCCCACCCACCAAACAGCTCAGCTCTGAAGAGCCTCTCCTGAGGTGCTCAGAACCTAAATGAAGCAAGATTCCTTGTAATTTTTTATTTTGCCTCAAAGATTTGGTTTCTTCCCATGACCTTGTAGAAGGAATTAATGGTGAACAACACTCAAGACAGCATGTTTATTTTAGGGCAGGAAGAGAGCCTTACCCATACTTAGCTGAAATAGCCAGGCACATATAGAGAAAGGCAAGAGTAGCAAGGCTCTCGGGAGCTGAGGCTCCAGCAGCAATCCCGGCAAACTCTTTCAGTGTATCCAGCTGTTCTACGCTGGGGGACTTAGATTCATCAAAGTCAGCTATGGAAGCAAGCAGGGGAGAATTTAAACACTTCGAAACCAGGGAATTGTTAAACTTGAAAGCAGTATTTACAAGAACAACATCTCCTGTTATAGTAGGCAGAAACAGACTGAGCCAATTCCAGATTTCACCTACAAACCTTCTGCCTGAGGATTCATGACAAAATAAAAGCAAAATGTCCACCAGCCACTCTGAAAACCCGGTGTTTCCACATCCCACAGCCGCACTGTATTACAGCAACTGTCTCCTGGCCTACACTTTCCAGTGCACCCATCCACCACTACACAGAACTCGGCAAGTCACGAACTCTTTATTAAAGAACGTAGATATTCTGATGCGCTGCACACGAGTCTGGACTCCAAATGGCCAGGAGCAGGCATCAGCATAAGAGAACTTTTAGTCAGTGCTGAGAGACAGACTTTGTTCTGCTTTCTCCTAAGCAAACGGTGCTCATGAGGGTCACAGGAGTTAATGCCAGGTACTCTGGAGGGAAACGGCACAACCACCAGCCCGGGGCTCCACCCAGTACAAGATGCTGCAGAAATTCCAGTGAGGGCTGGCATAGGGCAGAAAGGCAGGAAAACAGGTCCCATATCCCTGCCTTCCCCAGGAGCCCTCAACTCAGGCCAGCTTCAGGGAGACTCCTTTTTGGCCCCCCATCAGTAATACACCTGGATGTGGTCCCTGGCTGTTTTCTGTATGTATTACACCACCACCTGAGCAGCAGCAGCACTAGAACAAGCTCCTGGGAATCTGACACAGGAGGACACAGCCACAGCAAGGGCCGCTCGCAGACACCAGAGCATCAGGCAGGTCACAGGAGGCACACAGAGGGAGTGCGGCTCCTTGAGCCGGGGGTGTGCAGAGACACATTAGTTAAGCACGCACTGAGCGTGGTCACAGATGACAAGGCCCAGCAACGCTCTGCAGGGGGAACAAATAACCCCGCGGGGTCCCAGCACAGCCACCGGGCAGGACCGAGAGCCCCGCAGCGGTCTCCTCCTCCCAGCGCTCGCCTGCAAAGCCCCTCCGCAGGGCCTGGAGGTGGGGGGTGTCCCAGCTCCTCACGACGCCCACGCCGGGCAGGCGGACGCACACCCTGCCCTCACCGCAGGGCCGCAAGCGGAGGAAGGTCCTCAGGTCCAGCGCCACGGCCAAGGCCACCTGCGGGCGAGGAGAAGCGGCGTCAGGGGAGGCGAGGGGAGCCGGGCCGGAGCCCCGGGAGCCCTCGGCGGCGGCAGGCTCCTTACCTTGCCGTGCACCACGGCGTGCTCCCCGTGGAGGATCACCTTCCCCGGGGCGGACAGCACCAGGCTCCGCTCCCACATCCCCGCAGCAGGACGCGGCCTCGCAGGAATCCCGCGCCGCCGCCTCAGCCCCCCCACTCCAATCACTCGGACTGACAGCGCCGCTCACCAATAGGAGCCGCGCTTTGCCCCGCCCTCCTCGTGCTTAAACCAATAGCCGGGATCCTCTTGGGGGCGGGACTTCGGGAAGGCCAATCGGAAGGCGGCGGCGCGGAGTGGTACGGCGCTGGGGTGACAGCCGGCGTGGGCGAAGGGAGGGACGGCGGCCGCTGAGGGTCAGGGGGCGGCGGCCGGCGGCTACGGCGGCCGGGAGGGATGGGGCTGCCGCTGCTGCTGCGGCGGGCGGCGGCGGGGGGCCGGGGCCTGCGGGGGCCGCTGGGGCGGCGGCAGCGGAGCGGGGCGGGCAGGTGAGCGCAGGGATGGGGCCGGGCGGGAGGCGGGGGGCGACTCCGGGCCCGGCGCTCCCCTCTGACGGCCTGTGCCTCCGCAGCCCCGACGGCGGCCCCCCCGATCGCGGCCCCCGCAGCGACCGGGCCCCGAAGATCTACACGAGGACGGGAGACGCAGGTAGTGACCGGGGGCGGGGGGGGACACACACGCACCGAGGGAGCGCAGGGCAGAGCCGGGCCCGACCCCCGCGGCTCCGCTGGGCCGGGCCCGGCCTCTGAGCGCCTCCCCCGGGCCTTTTCCGAAGGCTTCTCCAGCACCTTCACCGGGGAGCGGAGGCCGAAGGGTGACCGGATCTTCGAAGCCCTGGGAGCCACGGACGAACTGAGCTCGGCCATCGGGTAACCCCCAGCCCCAGGACCCTCTCCCACTGCCGGGCGGAGGGGCCGCGGAGGCCCAGCCCTGTCCTGCCAGGGTGGCCCTGCTCTCCGGGTCGCTCGCCGCCAGCCCGGGGAGTTCTGGCCCTGGGCAGGCCGAACTCAGGCCCTCCACATGCACAAAGGCCTAGCAGCACTGTCCCAGCCCCTTTCTGTGGGGTCTTCTGGGCATCCTCTTCCATTAGGAACTGCTTTCCCACCCCACCGCCCAGCAGGAGGGAAGGGGATGCGCTGTGGACCAAACTTCTCTGGCAGGTTGCACTGACAAACAGCCAGGGGTGTCCAAATTCTGTCTTTTTCATATGGAAAAACATATATGCACAGTCGTGGTAATTTTTTCATTTCCAGCTAACTATGTTTTTCTTTTTTCTTTAACCTAGGCTTGCTGGTGAATTTAGCAGTGAAAAGGGCCACACGTTTGTGGAACAACTTCACAAAGTGAGTATTAATGATAATCCTCACCCAGTGCAGTCACTTCATCCGTGCCATTGAAATGTATTCTTAAGCTCTTTAATTTTAGACACAGTGCTCCCACTGACACACAGGGATTTAATAAATTTAGTATTAAATAAATACTTAAGACTCTGACCCTTGATTACTCTCTAAGAAATACATTTCTTTAACCAAGAAGGAAACTGGTAGATCAAGTGATTAGTTATGGGCTGACAAACATATCTCTAGATTTATTCAGACCTGTTACTGTACACAGTTATGGACACAAGTCTTGCTGTCACATAGCCTCAGATTTGAAACTGGGGCAAAGTAACCACGTGGGCACGATGGTGGGAGACAGGTCCTGCCGTGGCAGTCCGTGAATTTTTCTAATCAGCTTCGCTGTGCACAAGAATGCAGAAGGAGCTAATCAGAGATTTTAAAAAGCTTTACCAGACTGGCTCTCAAGTATCCCGGGCTGTGGAGCAGACATGACATCAAGCCAGCGCTGTCTGCAGCTGGTTGTCACTGCCTTTCTTCCAGAGGTTACTGGTTCGGTGTCCTACCAGCAAAGGGATTATGTGAGCGCTCCCCAGTCTGCTTTCTGCAAAGTCAGCCAGGATGGTTTAATGTGCCAGTGAAAACAAGTACATGCGCTAATCTGGCTTCTCATAAAGCAATTAGGGAGCACTTATCTGATCCCCCCTGCCAGCAGGCTGGGGGATGATGAACAACAAGGGTAGGATCTTCTTTAATCAGCACAACCAGCTGTCGCTTCCCAGAGCTTGCTGCAGTTGTACCGGAGCATCAAAGGCTGGTTAATGAAAGCGCTTCTTATTTTTGTCCTGATTGCCACATCTAGGTCCAGTGTATGCTGCAGGATGTGGGCTCCAACATCGCGACACCTCTCTCCTCAGCCAGGGAGGCTCACTTAAGTAAGCCCCACAGTACCTTTCCTGGGATAACAGTTCTTGAATCACAGCCGCCCTTCTAGACTGGGGAGGCTGTTGCGGTATGTGGTAGTTAGAGCTGCCCCGGGGCTGCTCTGCTGTGTGTGTCTGGTGCTGAATGAAGTCACACACTGTCCCACAAGCTGCTGCCACTGCCTGTGTGTGACTCAAGTGACATAAGCTGGCCTGGGGCGCTGCCCCAACACTGACACCCAGCCACAGCCGCTGAATGGGCAGCCAGCCCTGCTCTAACAGGAGGATTTTTTTGGGATGCTTTCTTAGGACTTGCTGATCCAAGAAATATTAAAGTAGAGCTCTATCTGTAGACTGAATCACTTCTGCATTTCTTTTAGTTGATTCTTCTTTTACCTCTGTAGAACGAACATCTTTTAGTGAGAAGCCAGTTCTGGAGCTGGAGCAGTGGATTGACAGTTACTCAGAGCAACTTCCTCCGCTCAGAGCTTTCATCTTGCCAGTAGGTACTGCTTATGCCTCTCACTGACTGGAGAAGGCTCACTTTGTTAGGGTAAATCTTCTCTACCACTTGCTGTGGGAAAACAGGTTGTGAGGCCATTATTTGCATGGACAAATACCAAAAGAAAAGCAGAGAGAAGGACCCAGTTGAGTTAAATTTCCACATCCTACTGCATTCAGGTGTCTCTTCCCAGTTGCCTGGCCGTAACACAGGGTTCAGTTGCATGTGTGTGTGAGATGTGATAAGCTTTGCTGCAGTTGCACAATAAGGTGGATGGCTGTATCTCTTGTTAGCAGACATTGATGTGCTGTTTCATTGTTGTTTCAGTCAGGAGGTAAAAGCAGTGCTGCTCTCCATTTTTCCCGAGCTGTCTGCCGCAGAGCTGAAAGGTGGTGAGTGTTGCCTGCAGTGTAACAGAATAAAATTGATAAAAGGTGATCAGAATGCTACAATGATAGCAAATCGTTGCAGTCAGAGCAATCAACTGTAGCCGTATTGCACTCGGCTAGAGCTTGAGTCAAGCTTCGTATGTTTGTATTAGTCAAATTCCAGAAGTGCAGTCAGCAAAAAGCAACTCTCTCTTCCCTTCCCTGAACTGGGTCATCCGAGCTAAGAATTTCAGAAAGAACAGACAGGTTTATGTTGAGATGCATCTATGTGTTCAGCTCCTGTCTGGTTTGCTGAATGTATTTTGTAGGCTAGCACACGTGGAAGCCGGGGCACTGGCAGGTGTGAGACCCAGGGAAGCTTTAAGATGTTACTGCCCACACCTACCTTGTCTCAATTCCCTATTGGAGATTAAAGCTCCCCTGGTAAGGTCCGTAGGAGAAAACTCTTGTCTGCTCATTATGTAAATCACTTCCCAAGAGACTTGGGTTAGCCTGAACCTGCTCATCAGCAGTTCTGAGTTGCTGGGGGTTCTTTACTGAAGCTGCTGATGTGCAGGGAGATGTTTCTGTGGATGTGCTCTGCTGTGAGGATTGCTACTCTGACGAGATACACCGGAGCAGCGTGATCTTCGAAAAACTAACATCACAGTCGGTGGTTTCTTGTGAAAAGAAAGCTAGAACGAGGGCTGTACACCAGTCAGGAGGCAAGGAATAGCTCTGTTCCCTCAACAAAAAGGTCCCTGTTTACCTGCCGAAAAGGATAATGATCCTTCAGGGTATTAATCACCTGCAAACTGCTCCCATTGTTCAGTGATAGCCACTGATGAGCAGCCTTTAGAGGAGTAGAGCTGCAGTCCTCCAGAACAGTTACAAAAATTAGTTGCATCATGTAGCCACTACAGATTCTTCTTGGGGAAGTAACCAGTGTTCACACCGCGCTGTGGGGGGTTACAATGGGGACTCGGGGTGAGGCTGGGGTGTGAAGGTTGGTGTTCCAGCAAATCGCAGTCATTTGTGCATTCAGAACTAGAAAGTTAAATACATTAAAAGTTTCCTTTTCTTGTTCTAGCGTGGTTCCTTTAGTACAAGCAGGGGAAGCGGACCCAAATGTGGCCAAATACTTAAACAGGTAAAAAAAATAAAATCCCAAACCCTTACTCTGTACTACTAAGTGTGCCTGGTGGTGTTCCCTTAATCTTGGGATAAAACTGCGGGTTTTACCTCTCAAGAAGCTTCCCTTCTAGAATAAGATCTTTGAAGCTTCAACAGCTTGTTAAAAAGTGTTGTTGCAAGGCTGCAACGCGTGTTTACAGACATTGCTGGGGTGCTGAGGGAGCAGGCACTTCACTTTCTTATTGAAGGCCATTTTGGAAATCGCTTCCCATGTGGGCTCTCTTTGCCTTCCTTTACCTGCAGTTCTTGTGCTGTAATCAAATGTGCTTTGCTGTGTAGTTGTGCGTTGCTGGATACAAACACACCTGGTGCGAGAAGTGGTTTCACTGCTTTCCCTTGGTTTCCAGACTGAGCGACTATCTCTTCGTTTTGGCACGTTACGCTGCAATGAAGGAAGGGAAGGAAGAGAAAATATATGTAAAGCCTGAACCATAACTGGGAGCTGGAATGTTTGTTTCCTTGATCATGGGAAGCTAAATCCAGCAGACTGCTTTCCCCCATCAAGGAAGGGAAAGAGAACAAGCCTGGATTGGAAATGCGAGCTGCCAAGAACTTCCAGCTTAAATAACTAGGACCTTGTTCATAAATACTGTGAGGAACACAGCTGTTGTGTTCACTGGGCCTTGTCCAAATATCCCTTGTATAACACTGCGGGGATGCCATCAGAGTTACTGTTTGCCCTGGGTTGGAGCTGAGGCAGGCGACTTCAAAGAACTACAGCTGATTTCTAGAGATGTCTTAATTTCCCTGGGCAGTGGCAGGTGCTGTGCAAAGGCTTTGACAGGACTCTGAGGAATGAAGAGGAGAAAACAATCAGCTTCTCTTTGTAAGTCATAATGCTCGTACAGAACAGCAACTGTGTAGAGATTCAGGAACTCTGTCCACAAGCTTTGGAATAATAAATGTGATTTACTTGTACCAAAGGGCCCTTAACTGTCATACTTTAATACTGAGCCCAGCGTGCTTTTCTTTTTTAAGTTGCTTTCAATCCATCAGCCCTGGCTGAAGCTGAGCTGTGTAGATTTACAGGAATGCACTAAGAATTTTTTGGCTCTGGCTGCCTCTCTTTATGCATGTGAAGAATGTCTCCGTGCTGACAATCCAGTGCTTCCTCTGCCAGGAACGGGGCTCACGCAGGACAGAGGGATTAAAGGAGGAAGGGCCAAATCCTACAGGTTGCGTGCCGGCAAGATGATTCTATGATTCTAAGCTCTGTTTAGGTAGCTGGGGTTAACTCCACGTGGAGCTGCCCCTCCAAGCGCGCAGACCCCTCAGTTTGGTCACAGCATCCCCCCCCGGCTGCAGGTACCAGCCGAAGGAGCTTGTTTAGTTTTAGTATCTGTCTACTGGGGACCACTCAAGTCACTAACTTTGCTGATAAAGGGGTTGTGATGAGTAGCAGGGGCCTGGCGCCTCCTCAGCTGACAGCTAGGCTTGGAAGAGAGAGGCTAACGCCTAAAGGGGTTCGTATCTCACACACGTTCACGTCCGTGTTGACCTCGGGAGCGTCACTGTCACTGAACCCTCAGCAGAGTAGATCAGAGCATGTCCTAGAGCTTGGGGAATCTGGCCACAAACATGATGACAGCAGAAGGCAGTACTTCAAGAGAGGAGACATCCTCTTCCAGCTTCCCGATGGACTGAAGACTGCCAAAAACCATACACTCTATGCAAACAAGCGTGTTATAGCCAGCTGAATGAATTAACACCTTGCTACCTGTGCTGCACAGAGAATACAGACAGTTTTACAGTGAAGTCCAAGCCACTTACAGCTTGGAAATATAATTGGGAAGAATACACGTCAGACACGGTGGTTTCAGTCTTCCCCTCCTCGTATGGAGGAGCATCAGGGAGGCCTGTGGGCGGGGAGGTGATTACACATCGAGGGTGCTTGTCCTGCACTAAGGGTGCCACTTTTGGTGGCGGGAGCTTCTCAGTCAGTCATGCAGCTTCCTCTGTTCAATTATTTAAGTAGAAACAACTTTAAACTTGCTTCCCGAAAGAGTCTCTGGCTTTTTGTGTTAACTTTTTAATCAGAGTGGGGTCAGAGTGAAGAATGCCCAGCGCTAATAGATACCGCTGTCTCATTATTCACCCTTTTTTTTTTTAAAACAGATATTTCATGGCTATTGTTAATGCACATTTTTCACAGAGTAATTTTCCAAGCCTTAGCCTGTAACACATCCCAATGACAAATGCTCTTGATTTGGACTGTACCGTCAGCTGCAATGTCACATCAGACATTTTCTCAATGCCTGCTCCAGACAGGCCATCCAGTTTTATGATAGCTCTGTCTCAGTGATCACTATTGAACCTCAAGAATCTAGAGGCTTTTCAAGTTTAATTGAATAAAATTCTTTGCAATATAAATTCTTCATGAATGCTATATAAATCAGCTCCGGGATGGATTTATAGTATTTTCTTTTTTTCCAGCTGGGGGGAAGAAATCTCACTGCTGTTTTGGGACCACAGCTAGTATTGTTTTGATTGCAAGGAGAAATAAATTTAGCTACTACACTTTTAACAGGATGTAGAGATTAAATTTATTAGGGTGCACTCAGCTTCCAGCTCCCCCCTCCCTTTCTACCCGAAGACGCCTGTGCGGTTGTTTCTGCGGGGCCGCAGCAGAGGCAGGCTGGTGGCGGGGGTGACCCTCTCGTGTCAGTTAAGCAGGCGCGGCGGGACAGGGCTTGAATTTAGGCCTGAGCAGAGATGAGGCTGAGCGTGGCCCCAGCCCCGTGGGCTGCTGCAGCTCAGCAGAGCAGAGCTCCGCAGCGGCCATGCTTGGCCCTTTGAGGGTTCACAGCACAGCATTTGTCCGAACTTCACCACCTCGTTGTACAGCACTTGGCTGTATAGAAGGGACCTTTCTGTCCTGAATGCTGTCCCCAAGGTACACGGGGGAGCTGGCCATTAAGCTGCAGCAAGGTTTGGGTCTTCAGGCCCCAGTGCACCCTCCTGGGAGGGTGAGGAGCAGAGCCCTGGGGGGGCTGGGAGCAGAGGCCGGCGGTGGGGGTTCAGCGAAGAAGTTCTAGCGTGGCCGAGCTGGCGTCTGCTAACCATCACGGAGCAGCGTGCAGTAATGCGTGAGAGCCTGGCGAGACAGCGGGTAGGAGTGAGGTGTCACTAAAATGAAATACAGGCTTTAAAACAAATAAAGCTCCGTTGCTCTGGGTTAGCATTTGTTTTTCCAAGTCCTTTGTCCCCACCCAGCAAATCCAGCCGTACAGCATAGGGATTCCAGTGCCTGCACCTCATTAATATAATGGGAAGAAGGCAGATGCTTTGTCCGTACTGACCGTATGCAGAGCCCAGATACATTCCTGCCTAGCAGGGTTCCTTATTTATGATTACGTTGAAGCTGCCAGCACAGACATATGTTGCTAAGGGTCGTTTATTCTTGTTTGTAAAATGTATGGCTGCTCCTAGCTTACACACTGTCAAAACTGGAAGAACTGGCCCCAAAATCTCTTGCTGCATGATTGGATCAGACGCCTGTACATCTGTTAACGCTGTAGGAGCTGTAAAATGAAATAAGTTTCACTATAACTCAAGCACCTCTATTACCGCCACAATGTGTAAGCAGCAGAGCCGGCTGCTGCTCTTGCAGAAATGACACAAACATACATTTTGCCAAGTCCTATGTAAATTTATACAAGGCAGCGTTTCCTCTGCTAACGCGCAGAAGGCAGGAGCAGTATGTGCGTGCCCCCACCTCGACAAGATGCGCTGGCCCCCCCAGCCCCGGGCTTGCCGTGGTGCTGCAGCTGAAGGGCAAGTCTTGGGGCGCACGGCCCCGGCAATGGGGAGCCAGCAGCAGTCCTGCACTCCTCCTCTCAAGCTGGAGGACCAGAAGGGACCACATCTGCCATCAGCTCAAGTCCTCTGCAGTCGCAGGCCCCTGAAATACCCATTTTGCCTGGAAGGGGTCAAAGAAAAACCCTCTCCATCCAAACAGCTCGTGCTACGGCAAGGGAAGACCAGGCTAGAAAAGGGCAGGCGTGCAGTTAGGGTAACAGCCACCATCCCTGCATCGGGCAGAAGCAGATTCAGCCCGTTTGTGTTGAGGAAAGGGCTGTCCTGGTCCCTCAGCTCTACCTCTGCTGCAACCTGGCAGAAAGTGCCCACCTCTGTGCCCCGTCCCCGCTACAGCGGCTCCGCGGGGCATGCACAGATAGGCAGAGGGCCATAGCTAGTGCTCCAACCACCCCGGGGTGAAGGTGAAGCTGCAGAGGGTCAGTGTCGAAGAACTTGACCTTAGAAACAGCCACAAAAGCGCATTTCTGAACAGCCAGTGTAAGTACCACTCACCAAGGAGGCGGCGGTGCCAAGCCAGTGCCATGTAGGTCTGACCACTCCATCACCCACGCAGGTCACTAATGCGCTGCAGGAGCTGCTGCTGCCTGTCTCAGTGAACGTGAACAAACACAAAAATAAGCTGTAGGAATACCTTATCTCGTTCTGCTCAGGGATGTGGACCGTCCTCCCTCTCTGTCCGAACCTGCAATGAGCCCCGGCATGGAGCGCGGGCCAAGAGGTTGTGCAAAACAGCGGTATCAGACGGAGAGAATACCAGTCTGTGGCGTGAGTCAGGGGCTTGGGACAGTCCGTACGAGCAGAAGAGCAGCAGCGAGAAGAGCTGTCTGCTCCCAAAGCACACCTGTGCCTGCACGGCAGCAGCGGTGGCGTGCCCCTGACCAGGGCCTGCCCACACGGCAGTCACCGCGGTTGGGCCACCCCAGCACCACCGATGAGGGAGCACCAGCCTCCAGCGATCCCTCCCAGCTCCGCACTCGGCAGCACCCAGCGTGTGCGTGCTCCAAGTGCCTCGGCCACGGTCAGCCTTTGCCTTCGGTCAGCCCCGAGGTGCAGCGGTGTGCGCAGAGCCAGCCCCGGCAAGACCACACCACGCTGGCCTGCCACGCGGCGATGGCGAAGCAGGCATTTTGCAGGCCTGGCTGTTTGCTGCCAGCTTTCTGCCTTGACAGCATCTGCTGTGGGGTTTCTTTTTGCTGTTTCTGACGGTGCCATATGCCTCCGTGTCAAAACAATGGCGCTTGCACACTGAGTGGGAGCCCTCTCCCTCGCTCCCACCGAGCTCCCTCTCCCCAGCGAAGCCCGAGCGCCCACGGGGCTGGCCCCGAGCACCAGGCTCCGGGGCACGATCGGCACGGTGAGATCGGGCAGGGAGGGCTGCGGCACGGCTCCAAGGCTGGGGGAGCCGGTCAGCGAAGGGCTACGCTGCCACGCACCAAACCTGAACTCAGGGGTTTGGGGGGGAGAAACTGGAGCAGCAGCAGCAGGCACAGCTCCTCATTCCTACAAGGGTGCTCCCAGAGCCAGGTGAAGGGAGAAACACGACGCCTGTATTATTATATTATTATAATATTAACAACAAACCCCATGTCGGCTCCAGTACCTGGTCCTTAGGGCAGCTTCTGAAATAATAAAGCGCAGCTTTGCCCCACAAACCCGCATCTCCCTACGCCTCTTCTCCCTCCCCAAACCAAGAGGTGTCAGATTCCTTGGTGCAAAGACCCAGTTTGGCCCCGCTGGCCGTCCAAACCCAGTCCTGGCTCTTGCAGCTTTGCCACCAACCTCCAGCTTCTGCCTGTAGCAGAGCTCCTGGAAAAGAGCACTGGCTCGATGGGGCTTCGGCACTGAGCGCAGAGGGACACGCGCTGCCCTGCTCTCCCGCGCTGGGGGATCTCGCTTGGCTTTCCAGTCCGGTTTCCTTTCCACCAGTGGCCCCAGCCACCGTTCCCAGCTGACTGGAGTCGTGCACAGAGCACTGCTAACCCCAGCCCCTGCCCTGGGCCAGGCTCAACACTCCCTGCGTCCAAGGAGCACCTATGCTCTCATGAAGGTACCAATGACCGAAGTCCCAGCACCCTGCTGGACCAAGCAGCGCTTCTCCAAGCGTATTCCAAGACACAAGAACAAATCCTGCTTCAAACAACCCTGCAGGCACTCGTATCACTATCAGTAGTGCCCCACGGAGTCCATTTCTCCAGGACACCTGAGCACAACACCAGGAACCAACCTGACAAAAGGGATTTCCAGGGGACCAGCAGCCTCCATCCCCTGCCTCGCAGCCTCCTGGCAGAGGCACCAGTACCCCAAAGCTCTGCTCTCCCCTCTGCCGTGCGCTCTGAGCAGGAGCGTTACACCCAGGGAAAGGAAGAGGAGACATCCGATCGTCTTATTCATACCAGCTTTATTTTTCTCTTCCCTGCATTTCTGACACAAGGGATGTAACCAAGGTCTCCACAGCAGCGAGTCTTCTATAGAAAAAATAGTCATTAATCTCCCATGGCAAAACCATCCCTGCCCTACAAAACACCCGCGCAGAATACAGCAGTGCGGGCAGGGACCGATACGCATTCGCAGCCTTCTGCTCAGGTAAAAATGTATTAAAGCCTCCCAGTCATACAGAAATCAGCTACTCAAGAGAAATATTATTGTTGCGCACACAGCCACCAGGGCATTTACTAGACAATCACGTTTTATACGCTAGCTACAAAATTGGATGTAGTGTCCCGTAGTGCAATATTTCCAGGTTTAGAGGGACCTAGCTAAGTCTGCATTAAGATCTTTTCTAGGAATTGTACTCCTGAGGAATGAAGGAAAAAAGGAGAGCAAAGATTTTATTTCACTGTGTTCAACAACTCACTTCATTGAACAATCATTGTGCTCTATTTAGACACTGCATTTCCCTAGAAGAAATAACAATGTGTGTGATATTTTAAACTATGATAGGTACAAGTCAGTGCCTAAACCTCTCAACTACACTGTCAACAACTCATTAATGCTGAACTGCTCTATGTAAAAAAAAAATATATTAAAAAAAAAAGGAAATTTACTATCATGTTTAATTTCTCTGGACTCAGTCCAGTATCTTGAATCCTCTGAATGCAGACGTTCCTGTCCTCATAACGCTTTCGGTCACTCCTGTTTAATATTACTGAGTTGACATAGAAAAAGGATGCCGGCGTTGCTTTCCAGATGCATTTCCAGGCATTGGTTCTAAAAAAAGGGTTACTTCTCTGAAAATCCGCTGAAGTGAGACAGAAGAGAAAGATGAAGCAAAGGCCATCTCTGCACTCTTGGTTGAACAGTGCCAAGTATGTTCTGGTCTGTTTGAAATGTGCAACATATCGTGGTTAAGAGGGTCTTCCAAAGAGCCCAGGGAGCCTTCTCCATGCGGAGACCTGTGCTACGCCGAGCATGCCTGGGGATGCGGATCCCCGCGAGATGGACCGAGGCAAGCCAGAGGATGAGGTAGGGTACGGCAGCCTCGCACCGGAGCGGCTGCTGCGAGCTGACCTGTGCAGCGAGGCTCCCAGCCGATCTGCCTGTACAGTGCAGAGGGGCCAGAGTGCGGGGTGAGGGTCGCCAGTGCCACAGGAAGGTAAGGAGGGGAAAGGAAGGCCAGGGGAGATACTAGCAGCCTCTGTGGGAGCTTGTTTTATTAGTGAGCAGCAACAGGGGAAGAGGAGAAGGTGACCGATTTTTAATCCTGTCCCAAACAGGAGAATGTACGTGGCTTTCCTTTGTGCCAGAAACCCAGCAAGGACAGAGCAGCCCAGGAGACGGCAGCCTCTCCTCTCACCTGGCCCGGGCCAAGGCAGGACTTGCAGCAGCCCGAGGGACCAAGGCCGGGAAGCTGCAGAGACGCTTCACAAGTCAGGCTCTGGATTTCATTAGATATGGCAGGAAGGGTCCATTCCTTCCCAACCCACACACGTGCACACCCCCCCCCTCACACCCTCCCTTTCAGAACAACCTGAAAAAGCTGCCTGCTACAGGCAAACATCAACTGTTAAAAATAAGGCCAGAAAGAGACAAAGCAACCAAAATAAATAGTTTGGCAACAAAGCAAATGTGGCTGTTACGCAGAGGCCAAGTCCTGGTTTGAAACAGCACATCTCCGTAACAAAAGAGCCCACAAACAAAGTGAAACTTCTATCCAAGTGAGAGGAATTTTGCCAGTGGAGGTTTCCAGGGGGCTCTCGGCAGCTCGACAATTCCCCTTCCAGAGAGCGCAGGGGGCACCTGCCCCACTTGAGCACTGTGCTGGGGAATGAGGGCTGCCCAGGCTGTGCACCAGCTCCTGTCCTCTGGAAACTAAATTAATTTAAACCTTTTCTGCTCCTGAGCAAATTCAGACAACCACCACTTTCATCCAAAGCACAGGCTCTGGCAAGAGCTTGGCAGAGGCACAGCTGGCTCAGCACGCTGACCCCCATGCCTGCTGCTTGAGCTCTTAACCTACAGCACTCTGAAGCCTTCCTGAGAATGGCAGGGTCCATCTGCTTGCGTTTAACCTGCTGCTTCTCAAGTCTGGGCCAGTGGTTCATTCTCCGAGACAAACGCAAGGGCCTTGCACAGAGCAAGGGCATCAGGAAGCCCCTGCGCAGTACCTGTCCTGAGTAAACAGTGCCTGTTTGTGGCACGTCCAACGCTGCAGCCTTGTGCTCGTCTCCTTGTGGGCTCTGTCACGTTTCTGCCTTTGTGCAGCTTCCCACAGACTGACTTCCACCCAGTAAGAAACTGGACCATCTCCTGGGAAAGGAAAAAGAAACACTCCCACAGCAGCAGCTGCCCAGGCTGCACAGCCTGCTGGGGGGTATTACGGTCACTAATCTGACTGGCACTTTTAATGTTCCTTTTATGCTCCCCCGGGGTTTGCTTTTAAAGACGATTTACGTGGGTGTCAAGTGAAGTGTATTGGGTCAGGCCCATCACCTCCTTCATCCTGGAGAAGTGCCCAAGAAGAGCTAGCCCTGTCTAGCCCAGAAGCTCTTTCCTGTAAACCTCTATTATCAGCTGCATCTCTCCAGCCCTCGAGCGAGCAGTCAGCTCCCGCGGAGCTGATCCACCCTCTGTGCATTGAAGGCCTCCACCTCCAGCAGCAGTCAGCAGCTCCGAGAGCCCCCATTGCAGAGTCCAGGGCCATGGCAACTAGGACAACTCGAAGCCAGTGTTCATGCTGATCGCGTAGCGCAGCTTCTCCCGCAGGATGCTCTTCTTGCTGTAGTTGGGAAGCTTGAGGAGGTTGAAACATGTAGAGGAGGTTGGGAGACGCCCGCCTGGCTCTTTCTTGCGGATTGTGAAGAAGCCCCGTAGCACGCTGCCCAGTGTGTCACCAGTGTCCTGGAACAGGGCAGAAATGCATCACCCTTGCACTTCTCTGCCGTGCTCCTTCCAAGCAGGGTGCCTATACGCAGGGTGGAGGTGCTAACACAAAACCCTGGGAACAGGGAGTCAAACCTCAAAGCCCCGTCCCCCACAACAGCTAGAAAGGAGCTTCTCTTGTAACTGCAACTGCCATTACACACGCAGGGGCCCTTCACAGGGTGCAGGGGAGCAGGATCAGAGGCGCGGGGCACAAGGAGGTCCCGAGGAGAAAACACAACCCTGAAGACAGGCAAAAAGAGCCCAAGTGCGGCTGTGTGTGGGAGGAGGTAGGGGCAGCCACATGCATCCTATCAGAGTAAGGTTGTTTTCACCTTGCCCTATAGAGCATATATTTTTACGCCTTAAGAGTTTTCTGGTCAGACAGAGATAAGGAAGCTGGGCAGGGAAGGAGGCTGCCATGAGACACGAGCAAGCAGGGTGCCTACCTGATCATCAGAGACTTCCACGCAGCGGATGGAAAAAGGAGGCTTGAGGTAGGCAAAGCCCAAAAGTGGAGGCCTGGAGCAGCTGGTAACAAACTGAAAAAAGTGACGGACAGTGAAAGACAGCAGCAGCAAGAGCAGCCTGGCTATAAGAGACATGCGGCTAACGCAGTCACAGCAGACAGCTGCTTGGACTGGCATCCGAGCACCCCTCAGCATAATACTGCTGAGCTTTAGTGCACAGCTCTGCTAGCCTTTGAAAACAGGACAATTCATGGTGACACAAGAGCATTTATAGGAACTCTGCTTCCACAGCTGCCCCTCTGCAGGGGAGCAGGATGTTGATTTTAAGGCGTCAAGCATTCTGACACTCCTTCTATTAGTGCAGAAAGCACCCAGCTGACAGGAGGAGAACGGCACTGGCTCAACCACCCCAAATGGCAGGTTGGGCTGAAATGACTGCATTTACCTTGAGAAACATGGCTCTCTCCTCAGGGCTGAAGTCATTGGCTAGGATGTCCCACAGCCAGATAATGACCCGGTGGCTGCCATGGAAGCCCCCATAGTACACCGTGTGTCTTCTGGGGAGAGAAAGGTTGCAATAGGCTTGTGCCGCACTGCAGCAGGAGGGTCACAGCTGCCAGCCAACAAGTGCTGGAAGGATCGATACCTGCCACGAGTCAGGGTTCACTCTGCCAATACTGAGCCCCCACCAACACTTATTGGGCACTTGATCAGGGAAAAGGGAAGGGCAGAGAGAAATTCTACTCAGGAGCCAGTGGAAGAAAGGACCCTTCCCATTCATTAGTACTTCGTCCAAATTAGCTTTAAGGAACATGTTCTTCAGCTCCATTCATTTCTGTCCACTCCTCAAATTTCAATTAGGAGAAGCAGAAAGTTGTGGAAGAGTCAGTCCCCTGCAAACCTCCAAAGAGCTATACAATAAAATGGCTTGGTTTGCTGAGTGGGAAGACCAGCAGACCAAGTTGCTCACTTACTTTAAGTCCTCAAGGTCAATCTCAGCATTGTCACCGGAGATCAGTCGCTGCAACTCTGGTGCAGAAAACATACGAATCCATTCAGGCTTAATGATCGACCTGAATCCACTGATGAGTGCTGCTGTCTGACTCTTGATTTGCGTGTGCATCCGGAAGTGAGCCATGAGATGGATGTAGCTGATCCTGTGTGTGACAGGGAAGGTGGCAGTGAGGGAGCTGGAGGAACAACGGACAACCACCTCGCTGGTGCCGTAACAAGGTTGCTGACCTGCCTCTCCAGCCCAAAAGGGACTAGCACTGCCTGGAGATGCATTATACTTTCCCCTCCAGGGCCCTGCTCTTTATTTAAGCAGAAAGAGCTGTTCTTCTGCCCAGACTTTGCCCCCCACCCCCCACCTCTGGGACTGTCTGCTCATTTCTCAGAGCTTCTTCCCAACCCAGGGACTAGCTGGCTCTAATAATCACTTGATCAACCTTGGCCAGAGAGCAGCTTACAGAGGGGAGCATGTGTCCAACTCCTCTTTAAAGGAGCAGATCCCCAGTCACAGGCACTCCTCTAGGTTTGAAAAACAACTGTCTGGGCTCTGATGCCGCCTGTACCAAACCCCATGGCTGGAGAATCAACACACCAAGAAACACTTAGGAGATTTCCACCTGCATCCCAGGAGTATGGAAGAGGTGCACTGTTTATTAGAGGGAGGCACCATCAGGCTTCCTCTTCTCACCAACAGTCAAAACAACCGAGCTTGCTGATTCTTCTTCATCAGCTCCTAGGCAGACACCACCACAATCACATTGACTGGGTTTTCAGCTAGGTAACCTCACTCCGCCATTAACAGACAGAAGTGTTTCTAGATTGTTTCCACTTACAACGCTTCTCCTGCTCCCTCCCAGCTACCAATTTGTGTGCACATCTGCACAAAAGCTTCAAAGTTTCTGCTGTAAGCGAGTAGAGTAACATACAGGACTTTCAACGTTCTCCCTGAGCTGACTTCTGACAAGCCAGAGAAAGATCCTTTCAAATGCAAACTCCCTGGTCAGAGCTCAGGAAGGGAAAAGACTGGAAACATCAGATTGCAAAGCACACTAACAAAGACAAATCCTCAGGTAGGATCCAGCTTTCACTTGCCATTAAAGAGAACAACCCCCAGATTCCCAGTTCAAACACACATCTGCTTAATAGATATTTTATCTTGCTTTTATGATCACTGAAGGGTACAGAGAAGAAAAAAAAATGAAGGGAACAAAAAGGTGGGTTTGGTTTTCAGGCTCCAGAGTTGACATTTACGATAACTATCTAAAAGCCGGTTATCTGTGAAAATAGCTACAGGGCTCGGTGTCTCCTCTGATTTCCTGTGTCTAAAGTATGACTGTCGACTACATTTGAATTCACCACTGTCTCTTCTGAAGAACAGTGCTTTATACAACTGCCACATGTTATCATTCTGAGAAGATCTGTCTGCTCCAAGGTGTCTTTGAGCATCTGTGCCCTCTATGTTCAGGACTGTGTGCCTGAATTGCTTTGAATCCATCTGTCTGTATCTATCACCGTCATTAAATCCTGCAGAATCTCACAGACTGTGTGCCTTTGACCTCAGAAGCGCTGTTTCAAGAAGTAAATTGTCAATTTTTATTTTGCAAATCGAATTTAATACAATTTCTGCCGATGAACTGTAACCAGTAAATTCTATTAAGATATTTATGTGCTCCTTCTACTCCAATCTATCTCAATTCATTCCAGATGCAAGCCCAAGGAACTAGAATAAAGTATTTTGCAGTGGTGACCTTAAAAATATAATTGCTGTACTTACTTATTTTCATTGGTAACGGGAATGGTCTTCCCTCCAGGAACAAGTTCATGGCAAACAAGCTGAGGGAAGAAATGATTGTATTGCTAATTACTGCCTGGAACCACAATGGAAAGAAATGCCATGCTAAGCTGTTACCTCCCCATAAAACATTTATTTTTACAATAAAACAGTAGGATTTAAAATTTAAGTAATAATCCTGCTTCTGCCTTGAACCAGTTTTGCTTAACTATTAACATAGTAATTGAACAGTAGGGAACTCTGACTCTCCCACCAGCGGAGCCAGCCCTTCTTTGAGGAAGCCTCCTCTCTAGTGTGATCCATCACTGCTGAACCGCACACAAATCAATTCAAAGAGCCCTGGGGGACTGTCACAATCTCAGAATCCAGAGGCTGAACAAGCTCAGAGCCTTCGCATAGCTCAGTCTAACAGCACAATCCAAAACTGTCTGCTCCGCAGGTCTCATCTGGGGCCACCTGAGTCACAGAGCTCCCTGGAGTTCACTGTCCCTCAAGCTGGGCACTCAAGGCATGAAGTGGAGAGCGCTCAGAAAGTGAGACAGCTGGGAAGTATCTCCTCCCTGCCCTGCCAGGCCAGGGCCTGGTGCTCAGCCAACAGCACTGCTCAGAGACAGCGGCAGGGACCCTCTGGGTGCTTGCTACAGCAACAGTCATGACTCATCTTTGCACCGATGGTAAGAGGCAGAAAGTCATTATTCACATATTACAGTGGCCTCTGCTTCAGTTCCAGGTGAATTCCAAGGTCAGAAGGGAGCCCAGCACAAGGAATGAGCTCAGCTCCCCTGTGCCCAACACAGAGCCGTACCTAGCAGGAACACACAAGTTCGTTCAGGAACCACAGGGTTACCCCACCTGGCTGCTTCAGCATGGCCAAAGCACAAGGCAAAGAGGAGCCCCCTGGTTTATTTTGAAGTTTTGAGTGCTGCAGCCTTCCGTGTCTTGCTGCTGGGCTCTCATGTGCTGTTTCCTACCTTTATTTTCAAGGTGGAAAAAACCTCATAGCTGAAACCTCAGTAATCCTGAGGCAGCAGCAAGGCGTTCAGCCCACTGTGCAGTGGGTGCAACCTCTCACCTGTGCAGAGCAGGGCTGTATCAGTACTTAGCTGTCTTCCCATTCACCCTCGCAGCTTTGCAGGTGCATTTACACTGCTATTGCTGCTACCAGATGTATGCTAGCTAGGTTCAAATTAGCCAGCTTAGGAATAAGAAACTGCAGCGTGCAAAGCTCTCAAGGACAAGCTGCCCCGGATAAACACTCCATGACTTAGTGGTCTCTGAGCTCTGTGCCACTGGATCTACACTGCTAACAGCGATCAGGCTTAGCGCTAGCTGGGGTCTCCCCACAGAATTTGTAGCAACAACAGCATACACAGACAGCAAAGGCATTTTTATCTTATCTATCCATATTTTCCAGCTATGCACACACAGCATCACAGAACCCAAGGCACAAGTGCAACCAAGAACCTTCAAGCCTTCATAAGGGACTGACAAACAGCCTCTTCTTCTCAAGGCCAAGAGACCTCCTGACACACTTCAAGTTTCTCTGACAGAAATGGCTACGTTTAAAGAAAAGGAATTCCTCCCTACTCACACAGATTCTTCTTTTTAAAAGATGGGAAAACCAGTTATGCAGGGAAAGCAAAACCCAATGTTTTTCAACTAGAAAAAATCCTGGCACTAGAAAAATTAAGGGTCAGAAGGCAACCTTTTTGTGGAAAAAGCTGTTCTCTGCCCACAGCTAAATATTGAACAAAGCCGCAGAAACCTATGGCTGAGTTCAGAGAACCCCTGAAGCTGAGCCGGCCTTTCAGTACAGGCATTTTTTTGTAAAAGGAGAGCAGAGCTAAGCCCTAACCACAATCAAACACAAGGTCATTTACTAGTCAGTCCCCTCAGGATTCTTGTTCAGATGGGCCACACAGAGCATCCACCTGACATATCCAGAAACACAAGTACCAGAGCAAAAAGCACGCCGTGTAACATGAGCTTGGACAGACTGCCTGACTTTTAGATGCTCAAGACCAGCTCTCAGAAAGCTCAGCAGAGAACAATAGCTGTCTTCTGCTGGCAAGTGAGATGGCAGGTTTATCTCTCTGCTCTAAGGACACTAATAAAAACTAGGACTAATAAAAACTGGTTCTGCTGCCAACTGTTTATATTCACAATCTGCCACTTCTGGCACCACAGGCTTTCCCACAGCAGTGGGCAGCGATCCTCAGGATCCTTCTTAGTGCTTCAAAGGCACCCGGTAGCATCAGCCAGACAAGTGAGGGAGACACTCCTGTGTGAAGCAGCTAGGATCTAACCGGGAGAAACAGGGATTGCCTAAGCCAGGGCTGTGGACTCTGACTATCAATGCCCAGAACTCTGCTCATCACCACCTAGCATGAGGAGGGTGTTTGGAACACAGTCATTGAATAAAAGCCTACCTGACCCATCACATCTTCATCGTAGGACAGCGTTAAGCCCAAGTCACTGATATCACCATCATAACGCTAGAGGAAGAACAGGGAAAGGGAAAGAAGGTCAGTGTTTAGCAACAGAAACAGCAGCTCTGCATTTTTGTATTACTCTTTTGTATTACTCCACTAAGTGATCCCCAGCACACACGAGGCACCAAAGCATAACAAATATGTGAGTCGCTCTAGGTTATGGGGAATCTGCACAAGAGCTGAGGCTAAAACTTGGGATTTCCCGATTGCCAGTTCCAGGTTTACACCTTCAGACTCCTTTCTCATCCCTGCTTGCCCCAGTAAAAGACACAGGACCAGGACTGCTACCTGCCACCCTGCCTCAGAATCACCAATTACTTCCAGGGTGTTTTTAAAGATGATCGGTACCCCAAAGGCATTTGCAATTCTAGTATTTCTAGCAGCAGCCAGTGATAAGGGAGTTGAACAACAGAGAAAGTAATGCTCAAACCTTAATTGAAGTGAGATTTTTATAGAACTCTGAGTCCAAGGAGGGAAGTTCGTCTACAGAGCTGTAGAAGACACTGTGGTGGTGCCCAAGCAGCTGACTCAAAAAGAAGGAAGCAAATGGTACATCCACCACTATTCCCTGCAGACAACAAGAATGCATAGGTAAGGTCCCACCGCACGCTTGTTATGTGCAACATTCCTGGTTACCTACAAGGCCTGCAGGCAGATCATGTGCTGTGGAACAAGTGCAAAGACGCAAGACATTGAAGTCAGCTAAGAAAACCACATCCTCTTAAAATCCATTCATTAATGGAGCAGGTGCAAAAAGGCAACAGGGGAACTCCACATTTCCTTTAAAAGAACTGCCTTACATGGAGAAGATCATTCTGTCATCCCATCCTGCTTTTAGCCACGTGTCCTTTTACATAAGGTATCAACAAATGGATGCTTGTAAGGTGTAACACCAAAATAACAGACTATTCCAGCTAGCCTCCCCAGCACCAAGAAGAATAATCAAGGTATGTCCCAGGTTTTACCTCCAAAATTATTTTTAATACATGCCTGAAGAAGTGCCAGACTGCTCCACCATCAGTATCTTTATCCAAGTCATTTTTTCCAGTCTCACCTCTTCAGTAACACCTCCCCAGGCATGTGACATGCTCTCAAAGGCAAGGGGCACCATCACAGAACTGCTTCTGAACAGTGCTATACCAACAGTGACAATATCCTCACACGGTACTTTTGGCTCACCTCATACACAGCCTTCCCAAGCATCTTCCCCACAAACTCAAAGAGCTGGAGGTAGTTCTCATGGATGTAGGATGTTGGGGATGGATACAGCCTCTCATCACCACTGGTTGTCTGCACACAAACAGAGATAACAGCACAGTGAGCCAGTCTGTTTCTCTCTGCAGTGGGTGATCATAGGCAGCATCTGCAGCCCTGTATCATACCTTGAACAAGTTGAGTGCGGGGTCAAACACCTTCTTTATTATCTCTTCCAGAAACTCTTTGAAGACACCATCTTGATCAATACCAGCCTCATCGACACCCAGATCATTCACAAACTTCACTCTGATCACTCCCTTCATGGCATTCTGGGAAAGCTGCCGTAGCTGTTCATAGCCATCCTACACAGACCAGAAGAGCCAGAGGCCAATCATACAGGGAGGCACGTGAAACACCCACGCAGACATGCAGCACAGACAGGAGACATACACCACAGAAACCTGCATTTGTCGCTGCATTTTGTGTCTAAAAAGACCAGCATTTTTCCTAGTCAAAACTCCAGGTTTGTAGCAGTCTGAACTGAACTAAGGTTCAGCATTATCCTGTAACATCACTTCATACAAAAGCAAACAAAACTGGCACTGGGTCCCTCAGCATCCACAGAGACGATAAAAACATGTTCACAACCCATTCTTGTCAGGTCAAGGTAGTGGCTTGTTGGTTGGCTTCCGCAAGCCAAGTCACTCACCTCCAGCATACGTGAGCGGCGGATAGTGATGTGTGTGACATGAGGTGATGCGGAGCTGGTTTCAACCAGTCCAAGCTTCTCCTTCTCCTTTGTAACCATATTTCGGAAAAGCAGCACCCTCTTAAAAAGAAAACAAATGGAAGTCTTCATCCACAAGGATCCTTATCCTCCAGTGCGGCAGGGCTTTCAAATGCTCCTGATGCACACTCAGAACTAGCTCTTGGTTGTCCTGTTCCCAGCTAGGCCAAACGATGCCACTGTCACCTACTCACTAGAAATAGTGGGATCTGCCTCCTTGTTCCCCAGTGGGGCAGAGAAATCCTTGAAACTCTGCTTTGGGAGGGACAGGGTACTGACAATATTGAAAACAAAAGCACCTTTCCTATCGCCACATAAAAATGTCATCTCTGCAGATTTGCTACCTGCAAAAAAGACACTTTGCTTTCTGCATAAAGACTTTCTTCAAAGCCACGTCATGACTGCTGGATGACTCTACGCAGCTGCCCACACCAATAAGCTCTCTCTCAATGAGAGAAATCAAGACAGTTTAGAGGAAATGTACTGGGGAGAGTGGGGAGGCAGGAGAAGACTTTTGTTTAGCGGGCATTTCAATCACAAGCTTCATGTCACAAAATGCTCAAGATGCATGTCCCTTCCATCCCAGGCCACCCAGATCACTGACTTTTCAGCCTCCATCCTCTGCCTCTGTCCCACTCACATTCTTGTGGGGAATGACGTGCGGGATGTACTGCAGGAGCAGCTGGGCTCGTTTCTTGTCCTTGTCCAGCTCCTGGAAGAGCACGCTGGGTTTGAGGTCCCTTACAAAGAAAGGCAGAGATTCAGAGATCCCTGAGAAATGCCCAGGTGTGGTAAACAGCTGGGGGTAGGAGAGAGAGGAAACCTGTAATGATTTCAAAGATGACTTAAGTGCTCAGGTGTACACATCTAAGGAGGCCAGAGACACTCAAGCTGTTAGGTGCTGAGTCAGTTTTCAAAGCATCACCCTCCATAAGCAGCAGCTAATCCTTACACCACAGAAGAGAAGCACAATAGGAGGGGCGTCCTTAAATGCAAACACAGGGAGCCGTTCTGACCTTGATCTCGCAGGTAGAATGAGAGGCACTCAATTTAAAGTAAGGGATCCCAAACCAGCCACCCAGAGGGGAGCTGGTGCACGGGGACAAGCATACAGCTGCACACGATCCTTGCCTTGAGCTGAACACTTACTTGCGTAACCAGTGATCCTCAGGAGCAAAACGCCTGCGGCAGTCCCTTTCATACAAGACCATGAGCCAGCCATGGACAGAATGAAACAGCTCCAGGGTCTCCCCTCTGGCGTTCTCTGAACAAAAGGAACAAAGCAGCAATGTCCAGGCACCCTAGGTAACAGGAGTGTCCAAGAGCAACATGTTGATCATATGCCCCATGCTAATAGGACAGGTGTATTTCTCCTAACCTCCGCTGCCTTCAGAGGGAAGGGAGAGATTTTGAGCCTCTCAGAAGACAGCCAGCCGTCTCAGCCAGCTCCAGCTGAGCCATCACAACAGAAATGGACTATCTCAGCTAATTGCCAGAATTCAGCTGTACCCAAATTATACCAGCATATAGATCAACACTAGATATCTACGGAGACCCTAGCAAGCCTGCTCTGCTTTGTCAAAGCCCTATATTACATTCTTGTCCAATACATGGCCCAGTCACGCTAAACTTAGTCTCTGGCAAACAACAACATGCCCATCATATCTGTTACACAAATTCTTATTGGAAACAGAAAAGTGCACTGTATTTGGTGCCAAGCAGAATAGTGGCATCTGGACACATTCTCATGCCACACAATGTAGTATGATTTTTTGTGCAAAGTAATGATTAGCAGAAGATCCAAATTCCAAAATTAATGCCTTTTGTTGTTCTAATAGTAACCTCAACTCAAGCTACTAAAAGCACGTACCTACAATTCCATCCCAGATCATCTTAAATACAAAGGAATTCAGAAAAGATGAGATGGTAACAAGCTCTTCCAGTTTGAATGAAATCTGCTCTTCATAGACTTCTATGTCATCAAGAATCCTATCAGAGAAAACAAATGCAAATGCACAAGGGTAAATTTAATTCCCCTTTGAAATTTTCATAAAGGCACATTATCCTTTAGCAGCAGCTCTTATTTCTATGACAACTGACACCCATGAGGATCTAAAGTCATAAACAACTAAACCTTCTTTACTGATTTTGATCAATATCTGATCCTAACAGAAGACAGTACAAAAGGTCCGAGATAGAAGCAAAGCCAGTATTTCATAGTTAAAAGGACATATGCACTCATCCCCAAGAAAACTTTTCATCATTCAAACTAAGAAAACTGCCTCTATTGACCAGCAAAGGCAACTTTCCACACCCTCTCCCATCCTTTGTGTCATGCAAGTCTATGAATGAGACAGCAAAGGAGTTTTAAAGAGAAGCCCGTAAGCTGGGGAACTTTCTTGCAGCAGTATTATAACATTGTTCCTCAAAGCTCATCTGGACTCATTGAAGCGTTTGCTTTGGACTGACACAATTGTTGCCCATAAGCAGTAGAAGAAATATTTCTTCCCCCTCGCTAGCCAGTGCTGTAATATTTTGTTACCAGTTCAGCCAGCTGTATATTCCTGAAGCAGCACATGGCTGAGGGGGAAAGTCCCTCTGAAGTCCTTCAGGACACTATCTGAAAAGCTTGCTGCTTTACTCTGCCTAGTTATCTTTATGCAAAGGCAGCAATACCTTAACTATTCGTCCTGAAACTTAAGGAACACAACAGCTTCACGTTACAAATCTAGAGAGCACCCTCTGCTTGCTACCTACGTGATAAGGTGGCGGGAGCAGTCACAGAAGAGCATCAACATGGCCAGCAGCCTCTTGGATTCCTCTGTATCATTATTCAAGCACTCCAAGAAGAGTTTTAACCCGCCCTGTGGTCCCAGCTCACAGATAAAAGCCCATAATTTGGGCAACAGATCATCCAGGTAAGTGAGGCCTAGCAATGGAAAAATATAAAGCACACTCAGTAAAGCTTGTTCTGCCTCCTTGTTCATGCAGGCTCAAAGAGATGAACGTGACTTGGAGCTGAAAGATCCTTTTGCAAAGCAACACTTTACTTGAAGGGAACATAAGCATCACATTTGGCTCCCAAGCCTGTCTGCATTAACAGATGTACAATCACCAGGAAAGCAGAAAAAAGCTTTTAACGAGGCATTTATCATTTGCACATCTGAAGCCTTTCCCACTAATTATTTTGCAACTTTAAAAGAGAATTCCTGTGATCCAATCACCACTACAGGCATCTTAGAGGTGAGAACACAAAGAATGGGGTTGTACCTGTGGGCACCACTATAGCCACAAACAAAGCATCCAAGGCTCTGGACTCATTCTTCTGCTCTAGCCACTAAACCAAAACAGTGCTTATCACCTCCTCCATCCATTCCTAAGACAGGTAATTTGTCCTTAAGATGTATGAAAGCATTCAGTGTTTGCACCACATAAAGATTAATATTGCTAAGCTTCTCAAAAACACTGACTCAGTCTTAAGTTTGATATGGAGTAAGCAAGGTTTCATTATAGGAAAACTTGCTTCAATTTGTATTCTGGAGAGTTAATGCTTGATAAAGAAGTGATGAATGTTATTGATCAGATGTATGATTCAGGATGGAACAAGCCTTCCACCCAGCCAGTCAATAAACTGTTGTCAGTAATAAAACTACCAACAAGTCAACAGAATTTAATAAGAAAAATCTGTTTTTTTCTCCACGCTTTAAGTGATTTGAAAAGCACAGATGTGCCCTGACCTGTGAGTATCTGCAGACGGATCTGCGTTAGTGTTGCGAGCGTGGTTTGGTACAGGACACAGATACTGCACACCTTCTGCACTTCCGCTGAGTCCACTCGCTTGCCCCCAATGGGCTTGAGAATGTTGCGGACAGATGCAGACTTCTGGAAAGCTCTCTTGAAAAGATCTGGTGACAGAAAAGCACATGAGATCTTAGCTTAAGAGACAGAAGTGCCATTCTAAACCATTTCTTATTCTCAGCCACTTGGCAGCCATGTGATAAAGAGGATTTTAAGCAAAGTCACTCCACAGACAGTAGGTTTTGGTGGACTTTTCTGGCACAACACCGTACAACTGCTAGCAACGCAAAAGAATATTTCAGTGGGGGCATTACTCTAGAGCTTAAAACCTTACCAGAACTGCAGTAAATAATGACCACAGGATCTAGTGCTATGGGCAGCAGCTAGAAAATAGCTAGATTACAGCTGTCTTATTCCAAATACTCTTCTGCCGAATCACCATGCACCACAGGTCCATGAACCAGCTTCATCTTGCTTTTTACCTGGGAAGCTGGCCTCCCATCCTGCCTTGGGAAGTACTAAGTTATGCAGTAAGCACTTCAGCTACTTGAGAAACAATGAAAAAAACTGCTAAAATAAGCAAATATTTTCACAGCACCAAAGTAAGAGACTTGCCCCAGGTCACAGCGGCATTCTGAGCAGGAATTACAAATAGGAGAGACCATATCCCCACCTAGGCAGCAGCAGCTGCTGCAAGTAATTACTCAAAGCTTTTAGCATAAGTGGAAAAGTCAAAGCCCTGTGAGTCTGCGACACAGAAAAACACATGTAAGCACACACACACACAAAAAGCAACCCTCCAGAACTGACTCTTCATAGGAAGGCTGTTCTGAGGGGAAACTGGCTGTGCTGGCAGCTGAGCTATTTCCTGATTCTCCAGCAATTTCTTGCTGAGCACATCACTGAAGAGGATGCGGATCATATGGACTCCCCAGAGATGCTGCAGTTGCTTTGTCAGCAGAGGCATGGACTCATTCAATCTGAAAGACAAGTCACAGAGACATGTTAGAAGGCAGGCTGGAATAAAACACCAGACAGCGATACTTTGATACATTTAGCTCACAGTCAAAATGGAGTATGCACCCACCCTACAGATGGCCCTCATAGGAAGAGCTGATATACAGGTCCTGTATCGAGTGTACCAGTATGGCCACTGTTTACCAGTCTAACTACACTAAATTAATTTCCTCATGTAATAGCCTGTGTATCAATGCATCAGTTTATATTGTGCAGATATAACCTGAAATATCCGAGAAATTATTCTGAATAGGGTCACACTGTTCATCTCAAAACATAAAACACAATGAATCATTAAAAAAAAGGAAAAAAATAAAAAGAGAGGCTTAATCATCTATTACCATAAGGTCCTCCTCACTTACCCATAATCCACAGTCTGTGAAAACCAGCCCAAAACAGGATGCCAGTGGGTGAGGTTGGATTTCTTTTGTGAAACGTACTTCTGGCAGTAGGAGAGCATGTGAATGAGCACACCCACAAAATGAGCTGTCTCCTCTTCAAGAACTTTATCATTCAAGGAGCCCAAGTACACAAGATTACCTGGCGGAATGACCAGCACAGCAAGACTTAAAAGAGGAACAGATGCTGCAGGACAGTGGTTACAGACGTAACAGACGAAATGAACTCACACCCCTTTTCAAGTCCAGGAGAGGATTTCTGTGAAGAATGACTATTAGAGGCTATGCTGCAGCAAGCCATTTCCAGCAAACATCAGCCACTAAGGTGGCATGTCACTTTGACCACCTTCTCATCTATATCCCACCCACACCTTCTACAAAGTACTACGAGCTACAGATGATCCATGGTTATTTCTGAGTTCCAACTGTTCCTCTTGTTACTTTTACAGAAATGTAAACTCAAATATTTCAGTAGCACATCCATTTAGGGAAGTTAGATTCGAGTCTGCTACACTGCAAGACTTTCTCAGAGTCCAAGTGAAAAGCTAGTGGAGATAATACTTCACAGTTTAGGTACGACGACATGTATACAAGAAGTCTCTGACCCTTCCTCCATTTGCAAGGGCCTTAAACCACGTTTGCAATATTACCAAGTAAATCTCAATTATTATTTAGAAATCATATAAATAAGGACAAAAAATTATGAGTTAGAGGCAGCTCTGACCCATGGAGAATGAAGATTTGACTCAAGACACTCTTCCAAGCACAGTAAAAAAAAAAAAGAAGTGTTACAGCTGCTTACCCAACAAACAAAGAGTGTGACTTCCTTCTAGGCACACGCAGACGTCTCGGCATTGTGCTTCACGACTTAAAAAAAGGATGAACTTGCGGAAAAGATCATGAGATTCTATCACTGCCAGACGCTGAAAGACAGAATTTAACTGCCAGTGAGGCTAAGAAGCACCACATGGAATAACCACACCTGATCTGCCATCAGCAATTCCAATTGTCTTTTCTTTCCAAATAAAGCAGCAAGTTGAGACTGCTGCACTGAAGAGAGCAAGTGGTTGACATGAAGCTGGTCTAGGAAATAAAAAACCTTGCAGGTGAACAGGCCATATTCTAGTTGTAGACAGACCTTTAAAACTGTCTGTCTGCAAGAAAACAGAATGCCCGTTTGGCACAAAACTTGTCTGTCTGCACAAAGCTACACAGAGGAGCAGTCAAATTAAATTAGATTAGCGGACAGCCTACTAGTTACCATCACAGATCCTATGCCATGCAACAGACTGATTTTTCCTTTGTGTCTATGGTTACACAAATGGAAGAATAAGGACATGCAAGAATTCAAGCTGTGTGTCACATATGCCTTTATTTTTATTTTATTTATTTATTTATTTATTTTAGGGCAGTTCAGCCCATCATCCCCCTGGTGTTAATAATGTCTGTGGTATTAGAAACCCAGAGTATCTGGCAGGTGTAAGGATCAAGCGCTTCCACAACAAAGTTGAAACTGGCAAAGAAAGAAATGCCAATGCTCTGTTCCAAGAGCTGATAAAATAGAATAACAAGTGGCCTTATGTGATATTCAGTGGATTTTTGATGCATCACCCACTTACCTCAGGTGTTAGAGTAGCAAGATGAGTCATTATAGCAGGCACAGACATGATATGGATCAGAAATGACCTCAACAGATTGTCTGAAAACTGTGCAGCAACCACAGGGCTATAGAGAGAAAAATACTTCAGTGCAAGTAACCTGACCTAGCAAAGTAAGACGCAGTCTTTAACTGAGCTATTCAGAACTGGCTGCTGATTCTACCCTCATCAAGAAGCATCACTGGAAAAAGAACATCCACTTACACTTTTGTTATCATAGCAAGTTCACAAAATACCTCATGACTCAAAGGAATATAAGCCAAACAGTTCACAGCATAATGTATTTTACACAGCACATCCATACCACCCAGAGCACTGTAAGTGTTATGTGGTTCATCTCCTAAGTTCCCCTCCTCTCCTCACCACCATGAAGTCAGTAATTAAATAGTTGTTTTCCTTTGGAAGAAGTTAAGTGACATATTCAGGGACATCCACTGCTACTCTACTGAACATCACAACCTCATCATCCCAGCAGTGACAGCTATAGAAGGGAAGTGGCACACAATTAAACACGGAAGTCTTAAAAGAATGCTTGTTACTGGCTGCAGATTTCCAAAGTGAAGAGACAAGAGGTCAGGGTAACAGCATACTTTCCTTTTTTAAAAGAAAACAGACTGAATCATTAGAAAGACCTGCAACCAGCTCGTTTCAGGGACAAACTTTGCCCCTGCAAATTGAGTAACAGGTACATCTACATCAGCAGTTCATTGTGAAGAGGCACAACCATACTTATCTAGAGAACTCCAGCCCCTTCTGACGGTTCAACAGAAAGACACACAGACCCTGTACTCTGAATGGGAATTGCACTCCAAAGTCTAGGTTCACATCAACACTAATTACTGACTTAAGAGCATTCCGATCTGAAACAGGATGACAGGAAAGTGAGCTATTTGCCTAAAGCAGCTTCTTTCATCTGGGTGATACTCTCAATGGCACAAAGAGACTGGCAGAATGAGAAGTCTTCAAAAAACACAATAAAGACAACTTTGGCTGCATATCATCCCAAGCAGCTCTGGCTGCCTTACCGCAATGCAAGAGAGAAGATGGCAGTTAAAGAGCCTTTGGATAAGGAAGGTCTGGATCTTGCCAAGCCATTAGTTAGCAAAATCTGGAATGAAAAACAAAACAAAAGAAAAACCCCTGCAGTACTCAGAAAAAGATTATGATTACTCCTGGAAGACATTATGCTTATTTTCAGAGCAGAGAAAAAGAACAATACCAAAGCAACCCAAAAACCAGTTACTACAAGTCACTTGGCAGAACTAGAACGGCTTCAGGTTAATAACAGCGTAACAGAGAAACTGCAATCAAATCAGACACTCTACAGTACTTATTTCTCTAGGACCTGTACTCAGGGTTCCCAGGCCTTTTAAAATTAATAGGCAAGGCTCATAGCTGCCTGGTAATATCACTCTCATTTAAAAGATGAAGAACAATTACATCAGTTCCTTTCTCATACAGAACAGTAAACAAATCAAATACGTACAAAATGGCAGCAGCAGTTTGGAAAAATATTCAAGAGTCTTTTCTGTCCATCTCATTACGAGATGATTAAGTAGGATTTAGATTCAGCAATAGTGACAAAAAGGACGCGGTGTATGTGGTCTCAAGTGCTTTGAAGAAAAATATGATCACACACAAGTCACAGTGCTCCACAACCAGCTTCTCCCTGACACACCACCACAGATATCATAAAAGCTTCCTCAGAACAAGCACAACTAGGGCTTGTTTTGAATAAAGAGAAGACATCACTGTATCAGCCCGAGACTGACCTGCAGCACAGAATAAAATCCTTTCTGATTTAGATGTCCCATGATGTTTGCACAGATGTGGTTCATTGCAGGCCTCAGGGTTTCACCTTCCGGGTTAAAACACTGATGTTACTAAATCAGCATCATAGCTCCACTCTTTACTTCCTTACAAACTATAAACCAGTTTGTCAATTCACAAGGCCTTCTTGCATAAAGTCCTTGCCCTTATATGCAAAACCACCATTTTAGCAGCATTTCACATCAAGTCTTGTTTAACGTACGAGTCATATTTCCTCACGATACTTGTCTATCTTTTTTATGCGTATTTCATACAAAAACCCAGAGCTAAAACCACATTCCATTATCCTCTGAACACTTCTTGTGTGTGAGATTTTGCAGCATTATAAAAGCGTTGTAACTGTTTCTGTTCTAAGGCAAACAGCCTGTCTAATCTCAAGGGAATCCTTGCTGCCCATTCTATGCTTTGTGCAAGCACAGAAGCACAATGAATCTTTGTGGTAAGCATGGGGAGAAGACAAGGTGCAGAAACAGCATTCAGTAGATTTTAATAGCAAATCCCAGATCAGTGGCTTAAAGTATTGAACTGGACGCACCAACCTTTTCCCCGAAGGATTTTCCACGTAGAAGTGTCTGTGAAGGTGACAAGCATTGTGAGGTGCAAATTGACCAGTCTGGAGTCTTGTAAGATGTCAGGCTGTGATAACAAACAGCAATGTTAATAAATTAGCTTTGTGCCAAACTACAGAACTGATAAATGCAGGGAGACAAAACACAAAGAAAATGTTTCTTACCTTAAGCTGCTTGAGAAATTCACAGCAAAACCACAAAATGTCTTTGATCTGTTTGATCCACAAGAGCGTAAGATCCTTGGAGAGTGCGAGTGACACATACCACACCTGAGAAAGGCAGGATACAAACAGGAGCAGTGATTAGTAGCTGTGCTACAGATTGGCAGAATACATTACCAGGAAGCTTTGTAACAAAACGACCTCCTCAGTGCCCTACTCAACCCAGCAGCGGAACCAAGTTATTTCTCTCCCCAGAATTCACTGGTCAAAGCATACCACCCACCACAGAAAGAAATTGCCCTTTAACTCCTATAGCTGTATAGAGAGTAAAAATATCAGAGGAATACTACAGAACTTGTCCAAACTTTCACCACGTAATCTCAGCAGTGTCCAGGGGCTTTTGAATGCTAAAAATTCAAATATCACCAACCTAAATGCCCACACATAGAATTAAAAAAAAACCCAAACCAAACAACCCTCCCACCCCCAAACTAAAAAACCCATCCTGCTGACCTTGGGCTCATTCTCAACATCCATACTATTAAGAATACACCGGCACAGCTTTTCAAATCTCTGGGGGAAGGAAGAAAAAAAAGGTGGCATTAGTTCTAACTACAGGAAGGGGTGTTCTGGAAAAGCACTAGGAACAGCTCAGCAGAGGGAGCAAGATACCTCCACAACAAAACAACAAATGTTCCAAACATATTCGCTACAGACAGCGCTGATGGCTCCTTCCCTGAGAGCGCATCTACGCATCCTGCTACAGCTATACAGAAGAGCTTCCTCCTTGAACACAGTGCTCATCAACAGGAGGAATTTCTCAGCCTTCCCTGCTGAATTGTCTCCCTCAACAGCACAGGCTGTTGAAAAGCCAGGAAAAGCATCTTCCTGTTGGGGTTCAGCTAGAAAAGCTTAATGCTAATAAGCGCAGCAATGTGTTCCAAACTCCCAACCATCATGGCTCTCAGCAGAACCTGGCGATCACATCCGAACTCCTTAATTATTATTTCAGTCCAGCTGTATTTGTCACATGCTTGCACGTTATGAAGCCATTCTGAGCTCCAGAATTGGCTGCTGTGGTTATCCTAACTGAGAGCAGTGTCCAGAAAGAGTGGAAACGAGCACAGCCTTGTCCTCGACCCAGCAAGGGACTGACTTGCTGCTGGAAGGGGAAGAAGAGGAAGTAGAATGTACATATTTCAGCAATGCACCCAATTACTGTAATGCAGAACTTCAAATGCATGCCAGGCATTTAAAAAATTTGTACATAATATACACGGTTTTTTGCAATGCTGTAAATACAGAAAACTGCATTTGCAGTACTTTTACTGTCATCAACAGAAAAGGAGTTTGATGGAACAAAGATTAAAAAAAAAAGTCACCCACTGCTGCTGTAATTTAAATACAGCCTTTCATTTTCCAATTGTTTTCCTTATAATTAGCCCTCACAGTTTCCTGGGGCAAACATCATCATTTCACAGACACTACAGCAAAGGGCTTCACTCTGAAACCACAAATTCAGGGCATGGTCAGAAAAGCAGCTGCAATACAAACAGCCTGCACACTACACTCTGCCAGGACAGCTCTTTGTCAGCTTGCCACGATGTACCTGCCCGGGGAACTGATGCAGCTGACAAAATCATAAGGCACTGCTCAATTAGTGAAGTTGGCACAGTCACCAGGAAAAATATTCGTTAAACTATGCCCCGAATACAGAACCGCTACTAAAAAATTCAAGGGTTCTTCTATTTCATTCCTACAGGCAGATCTCTCCAAGAAGGACTAGGAGATAGAGATCACATTTCCAAAGCCAAAATAGATTGCAGAAACCTACAGGATCACTACATAACTAATCAAACTCATTTAACTTGTTAAAATATGTACTTAAAATAAGAAAAGCATGTCGCAGAGTAGCAACCTTACCTCTTTGTCCTCTTTATGATTAAATACAAACAGCAATTTCCTAGCAATTTTGAAGATAGAAAGAGCACTTCTTTTACTTGAGCCAGATTCATTTGCCCCAAAGAAATCCTCCACTTCTCTCCTAGGAAAGTAGGAAAAACGAGCATCGGTAGTTAAAAAATCAAGCACACCTCTCCAGATAAGAGCAAAGCATGGAAGGTAGAATTTCACACACCTTATCTCCCTCTGCAGGCGGCATCGACAGAGAAACCTCCTGAACAAAGCCTGGATCTGGATGGCGGCACGCTCTCTCTCCTTCAGCTCCCTCCGCTCCTCCCGAGCCTGGCGTGCTTTGTCGAGGAACTGGGCTTTGGAGGACTGGCTCGCACTGAACATTTTTATAACCTACCAAAATGTAAAGATAAGGAAACGAAGAATCAGTGCAGCAAACACCTGGAAAACTAGGAGCAGAGTGGACAAAACACACAGGCAATTACTTATGAACTGACCACCTGCATCCGACATTTTAATAGGGGAAGGAGAGTACCCAGCAGCAGAGAAACAAGTGTGAGCAAAATACAGCTTAGGCAAAGCCAAAGTTACTTGTCAATGGGACTGCAATAAGAAAACACATTGATATGCAAATCATTTCAGCAAAGCCTGCAACCTACTGCAGGCAAGTAGATTTTAAAAGGGGGAAAAAAAAAAAAATCAGTGTGTTGTCATTCTGTTCCACTCCCTCTACTCCCAACTCCCCTTTCTACGCTTAGTTGTTTTCATTTTCTTGTTTCCAGATAACATATATGAACAATTCTATAGGTAAGGATATGAGAGAAAGGGCACAAGAGACACTTGGAAGCTAATTTATTGCCACTCAGCAACACAAAATGCAGAGTCAACAACAGCTTTATAAATACTTAACAACGAACTCACCTGAAGGCTTAGTTTTTCAAAAGAAGTGTATGATAATCATTTGTACACAAACATGATCCTCATCCACTGGCTTCAGGCAGCTCCTGCGCAGATAAGCACATTACCTGCAGATGATTTGAGGATTTACTCTTTACTTTGCAGTTCTAAGTCCTTTTGACCAGACTCACCTCTCACTACACCCTCGAGAAAACGTGAAGTCAGAAAAGCTTCAGGAGAGGAAAAGCAGCACCACCGCTTAGTTGTGACTGCCGGCACACGTAGCTCCTGACGCTTCAGAGTGGGGAGAAAACAATCTGATGTGTGACAAAAGCGAAGGCCAGCCTCAAGCGTGCCGGAGCCCTAGGCACCGGCGAGACCCGAGCAGCAGCCGCCCCACGGTGCGCGGCTCCCATTTCCCCAGCTGGGGCAGGACCCACCGCAGGACTTGGCCAAGCCACTGCCAGCAGCCAGCGAGGACCCCCACCTCCACACGTCCCCCTCTTCACTACGAGACCCCTCAGCCCGCCCCAGCGCCCTCCCAGCCCCAGGCACCTGCCCCCCAGCCCCCCTCGGGCCCCAGGTGCCCCCCGCAGTCCGCCACCGCCCCACAGCCCCCCGGGCCCGGGCCCTCACCCTCGCCCGCCGTCGCCTGCGCCGCCGAGGGAAGGAGGGAGGCAGGGCAGCGCCGGGCCGGGCCGGGCCTGGCCGAGCGGCCCCAGGACAGCTCCGTCGCCGGCGAGGCCGAGGCCGAAGCCCGCAGCCCCGTTGCCCGGCAGCCCCCGCCTCGTACCCCGTGTCCGCGCTTCGGGTCCGGCCGGCAACCCGCACTGCCGCTGCCGTTCCGCTCGCTCGCTCGCTCGCCCGCCGGCTCCGCTCGGCTCGGCGCAGAGAGAGCAGCCGGCTCTGGGTCTCGCTACTACCGGGTAGGTCGGGCCGAGCCCGGGAGGCGGGAGCGCAGCGCGGCACCGCTGGGGGAGGCCGAGCGGAACATCGGAAGGGTTTGGTGGAGCACCCGGGCCGTGGCGGAAGTGACGGCGGAGGGGGCGGAAATTCCCCCCGCCCCGGCGCTCCCGCTCGCTCGGTCCGTGGGGCTGCGCTGCGCCGTTCATGGTGAGGCGGCGGGGGGGGGGCGGGGGTCCGGGCGGGGCTGGGGGGGCTCTGGGCTGCGGGGAGGGGGCGCTGGGGGAGGGGGGGGACTGGTCGGCTGCGGTCGGAGTGCGCAGGTGGGGGTCCTTCCCCGGGGAGGAGGGCGCTGGCCTGAGGGCGGGGGGGGGGGCGGTGAGGTGAGGCGCGATTTGGGGATCCGGCCCCCAGGGTGGGGTGCACGGGGAGCGGGGGCGGTGCGGGGTTTGGGTGGTTTCAGTCCCCAGGGGCGGGGTGTTGGGAAGGGGGGGAGTGTTTGGGGTGTGGGGGTGGTCCAGCCCCCAAGGTTGGGGTGCTTAGAGAGCGGGGAGCAGGTACAGGGGTCCGGCTCCCAAAAGTTGGGGTGCCCACGGTCTGGTTTTCACGTGTGCGGGGAGGGTCTGGTCCTGCCAGGCTGGCCCTTGGCCAGAGGCTGGCGTGGTTTGGGGTGGGCAGGCCTGGGGGGTCGCGGCTCTGTGCCTTGTGGGTGGCAGGGTGCTGGGCTGTGGGCTGGTGCGTTGGGTAACGCTGCAGCGCAGGAGCCTGCTCTGGGACCCCGGGCACTGTTCCTGGCCGAGCGATGGGGGCGTTCAGCTGAGGAGGGAGCCTGAGCATGGGGCTGAGGCTGGTGCCTTTGCGCTCCAGAGAGCCCTGGGCAGGCTTCGTGACAGAGGGAATGGCCCCCTGTGGCCATCTCTAGCCATCCCGCTGCTTCACCTTGTGAAATGCAATCTGGACGTGTAACCGCATTTCTAAGCTACCATTCAGATTTGCCGTCTGATAGTTCTGCTTTTCATGACAGCAGAGCAAAAACCATTCAGTACAGTAGTCAGCCAGCGTTGTCTCAAAATTGTAGGACCTGGGTCTGTCTGAGACGGTGGGGCGTTAATCGTCCCATCCTGTCATGTTGTGGGGCAAAACAGTTAACTGCAGAGACACAGCTTGATTAAGGATTTATCGTTAGCGGCTCTCGGGGCATTTGCGCTGCTAAGCTAATGTGTTCCTGTTACAGCATGTGACCTCGTTAGCTGATTGGAGTCCACTTTGGCCAGGGACTGCGGGCAGAGATAGTGGGGGATGTTGGGCATCGGGTTCTGGTGTGCTGAGAAATGTGGGAGTGCAGGGAAGAGAGTGGGAAGCTTGTGTGTGGTCTCTGTAGAGCCACGTATGCTTGAAAGACAAAAAGCCTCCAGAAAATGTGTGGATAGTCTGCATTTCAACACATAGGAATCATCTGCTCAGGCTCTGTGTATTGGGAATTGCCCAGTTACATACCAGATTATTCATGAAGTAAGAGCTTAAGCTTTAGAAGGTGTGAAAGAACCAAACACAGTTTTGTGGGAAAGCACTGGCTTTCACAGTGTAAAATGATGCTCAGCTTTCACAGCGTTCTTTGCTGGCTGGGTTACGTTCTTTCGCTGGTTTATGTCACTGTCAGAAAGAAGACGAAGTTAAACATGTAAAACATTTGAGAACTTTGCAGAGAGGCAGAGAGGAGCTGAGGCTGATAGTGCCCAGCACATCTGTGACTACTTCTGTGTAAAATGACCACCGGTAACACAAAGTTGGGTGTCAGGCAGTGGAACTGCAGGTCTGACTGGTAACTCCTTGCTTGCAGGAAGAGATGTCGGGAGAAAGTGTGGTGAGCTCAGCAGTGCCAGCGGCTGCGACTCGCACTACCTCCTTCAAAGGGACTAGTCCGAGTTCCAAGTATGTCAAGCTGAACATTGGCGGTGCCCTCTACTACACCACCATGCAGACCCTGACCAAGCAGGACACCATGCTCAAGGCCATGTTCAGTGGCCGAATGGAAGTCCTCACGGACAGCGAAGGTAAGGGGCTGCTCCCCGCATCCCTTGCGCCGGCTTTCTTCTTCTTCAGGGGTCGGAGAAAAATATTAGAGAACAGAGAGGAACATCTTAATCATAGGCCCAGATATTTCTACATTTTATTAGTGTTAAAACTTGTAGCTTATACAACTGAAAAAAAATGTGGAACAAAACACACGTATGACTTGCGTAGCTGTCTAAACAACAAAAGGACAGTAAGAAGTCCCAAGGCTCCTGTCAGGCCCAGATAGCACAGACTATCTTTTGATTTTGAAATACTAACGCTAAAGCTCTTAGGCATATAGAAAATGGTGGGGATAGTGATTAAGAAATGATGAGTCAGGACTTGCCTATTTACTTTGAAGCTCAGAAGGCAGTTCCCTCATCTTGTTTCCTTACCTCAAACACAAGTATGAAATTTGCTCTAAAGATTGGAGGGGGGGTTATGAGCTAAAAACTGATTTTTTGAAATGAAACTATTTTCTTGTGAGAGTATTGACTGTTGGCTTCGCTAAAACAAAACCAGTTGCAAAATTTTTAGAAAATTTGCTATAGTACTACTGACAATAAAAGGAGAGAGCTAGCAAATGGGTCTCTCCACGTTAAATGTGTCTGGAAAGAAGGAATGTGCAGTATGCCAAACTACAGTCTTCTAAAGGAGCAGCACTCAAATACTTCACTTCCTTACCAGATACATTGACTTTATCTTCTGCTGAAATTGTTTAAAACATTTCTGTTTAAATTGTTAATATAGCTAAAATGTGTTTGTGATAACTGCAACTGGTAGCATAGTTTTATATCAGCTTTCTCATGTTGTGGGAATGTCACAGAGTTTAACTGGAAGCGCAGCTTTCTATTTATGCGCTGATGTTTTGCCCATAACTATTTTTATGGACTTAGATACCTTGTCTTTAACAATAGCCAGTGCATCGCTGAGCCTAAAGGTTCAAAACACCTTTCTTGTGACTAGTGAATTATTTGAAAATTCTGTTTGAACTTGCCAAACTCATAGAAAATGTAATATGTGGTTAGATGAATTGGACTTAGTTTTGAGTGCTTTAGAATAGTCTATATTTAGAGGTCATGTGGAACAAGTGATGGATTTAGTAGGGCTCTTGTGATAACCTTTTTTGAAATAGGAGGAAGTGGATTTGGAGGAAAAAAATGTAAAAAATACAATGTAATTATCTGAATATTCCTGTTTTAGCTAGAAGTCCTTATATTTAAGCTGGGGAAAAAACCCCTGCATTGTTCCGGGTGTTATACCATGCCTTTTGCAAGTTTCAGCTGCTGTAAAGCAGTAACGTTGGTGCTGTAGTTTGTGGGCTCCAGATCAAAGGGTCTCTGGGCTACCTGTCACGGGTCTGTGCAGGTTGCATAAAAAAGCCAGCCTGTGGGTCAAATAGAAATAAAAAGCCTGTCAAATGGGAATTGGCACCCTTACTGGGAAGACTGGAGGGGTGTTCTAGTGGAAAGGTTGTGAACCAGTTCATTGAAGACCTCTCCCCTTGCTGCTGAACTTCAGGCAACTCCCAAAGTATCCTCCCGTCCCTCCCTAAAGCTGCTCTATGTTTCACAAAATTTAATAATTTGAGATTTCTCAAGTCCTTCAGTTTGGAAGTGGATGAGAAATTCCAAATTAGTTTTGGAAGCCCACCCTGGCGTGGTCTCAGCACTTCCTCCGGGCATCCTGGGCAGGTACTGCAGGAGGGCTGGTACATCGCGTTCCCAAGGCTCGGAGTCCATGTAAGTGCAGGTGCTTCTTGCTGGAGAGCAGCTGACGATATTACTGCTAATACGAGGGTAACTGGAGTTTAATCTGCTAAAATATCATGCTTGAGACATAAAATTGCACGTTTACTTTGCTGTGAATCCCACAGTGTCTGTGTGGGATTGTTCTGTTTAGCCAGTTTGTGTTTTAATAGGAATTTGATACTTCCTGTATGTTGTAACTGAGACACTCCCATTGCAGTAGTTCTTGCTTTATCTCCCCTTGCCTGCCGCGATGCTGGAAACTGGGACAATAGCATTATAGCTGTTAAGGGAAACTCTTTTTATCTGAAATTGTTCAAAATTCTGCTAATTGGTCACACCCAAAGTCTGGCACAAAACAAAGTGTTTCTTAGGAAAAGAAGCCAAACTTGTGGAGAAGCTGGAAGGAGCAAAGTTTTTAAACAGTCTGTGGAATGTGTCACACGGGGTTCTCCTCTTTGTTTAGATGCATTCTTCTGACCCCAGCACCATCTCCCCAGCTCTTTCTCAAAGCTTAACAATTGCACCATGCTGCTAGTTGGGCCGTAGGAGAAAAGACTGGAGTTCTGTGGTGGTGGGTGGCAGATGATTATTTTCAGCTTAGAAATTGTTCATGAACTGTAGCAAATCGGCATATTTTGAAAATTTTATTTTTATGGTAATGAGCAGATAGAGGATGTGAGTTTTCCAGGTGCACCTGTCTGTTTCCAATTTTCTTTTCTGCAGTGTGATTTTTTTTCCTCACTCCCTACTGCTGTTAACCAGTTGATCGAGACGCATGTTTTTCGTTTGGCTGCTAGGACGACTGTTGAGCATCAGGCAGTCTTCAGTGCCAGGCTACTGTTTCATCTGTCAAGGCTTGCTCAGAAAATGTAGTCTGGTTTAGTCTGAGGGTTTGGATGCTGTCCCTGAGACTTCTTGTAAAACAAAAGATTAATTTCCTAAAAGTCTAATGTGTGTACATTTCATGGATTATGTATTCCTACCTCAGTAAATGGATCACAGGACGTTTCTGTAGCACTGCAATTAAAAAATGGCTTTAAATGACTGTAGCTGAAACACACTTCTTGGGCTCTGCACAGCCGTGACTGAGTGGCAGCAGGGTCGCTTTCCTGTGAGTCATCTCGCTCTGGCTGTACGCTTGGCTGTTTGGTTACAACAGAACGTTTTTTGAAAGCTGTTTTAGCAGTCATTTGTATTTTGCAATGCCGCTCGAAATATTTTCTCATCCCCCTTCCACATGAAAGTGAGCAATTCTGCTTTGGTTTCACCATCTGGAAACATAAAGTTGCATCAGATTTTTACAGCCTACAGAGGGAATCACAGCAGAGATATTAACAAAGAATTTTGGGGATCACAGTTCTGCTCTCAGCCTGCCGTTTACCTCCCTACATGTTGGTGTACTCTAGTAAACTCTGTCGACGGCTGCATTTGTGGAATATGGATGTCCTGGTTTATTACCGTGTCTTGTGCTCCCTCTTCTCTTTAAAATGGGAGATCTTGCTTTACATACCTCTGCGTTGACAAATGGGCTTTTTTCTGCTCTGTTTGGTTAGGTATACTGTATTCATTAGCCTCTATCAGTCTTTTGTTCTTTGATTTCTCTGTCTCTAGTTCTGCCTCCAGCTTTCTAGTTTGTTATTACAGTCTGTAAAATTACAATTGCGAGCATCCATTATGTTTTCTGTAGACAACAGGGTAATGAGGGAGATGGAAAGCCTGTAGTAAACTGCTGGAGAGTGTCTCAGTTTTCTGCAGAGCAGCATGAAAGGGCTGTGTTCACTTTCCAGATTGAACCAAATGTTCAGACTTTACTAGTAATTCCATTCATGCAGAACATACAGGGTCTGCTTTAACCTACTTTCCTTATTTGTCCAAAATATGACTCTCTCCCCACAAGCGTTTCCTCACTGCATTCCTGAGCTGCAGCCCGTAAGAGTGGCCATCTGTTCATTTATGGAAACTCAAGCTTCAACATTGCCTAACAATTCTCAGGGTCCAGCCTGATTCAGGCAACAGACTGGCAGCCAGAGGTGAAGCGCAGATCCTTTGATCGCCAGCTAACGGGAGAGCATTTTGGCTGTGGCTGTTTTCTTTTCTTCACGCCGTTGTCAGTACATAGCAGTGCTGGTGAGCTCCAGGGCACGGGCTGTACGTTACGTTCTGCTTACGCACGCTGCCGCGTCATGTCTTTCAGCAGTTTAAGACATCGTGCTAATAACCACTTTGTTCTACCAAATTAATGCGCTTTGGGAATATAGAGATTGAAACAATGTTTGCCATGACACTGCCAAAGTCTGCGCTGCCTTTCTCTTGCCGACCTTTTTGCACATCTGCTGGAGATGGTGGATCATGGTGGGTCCCCGTGTTGTGTTCAGGTGCAACAGCCTTTAGACAGTCACATCTGGCTGGCTCTAATAAGCTCTGTCTAAGAAACAGCCACACATATGTTTAACAGGGCCCTAAGATAGAAGGCAAGAAAATAATAATGTGTCAGGGCTTCAGGAGTAGAGGAAGAACAGAGCTGGTTAGTTTGAGAATGAGACGTATTCATTCCTCTGTTTCAGTTAATCATTTGTCAATAACTGGGGAACTATGAGAAACAAGTGAGCTTCCTACCTTACTCCCACATACTCTGCACTTGAAATGCAGAAGGAGATGATAAATTCCCTGTGCTTTCTGCTCCTCTGCTCGCCAGCTCAAGCAAGGAACTGGAGTTAGTCTCTCTTGGCAGGAGCCTACTGGGTACAGCAGTCCCAGGCCAACATCAAGGTCTTTTGCCATGTTTGCTTCTGCTGTACTGTGGTTTTCTTCTGTCCCTAGGCTGGATCCTGATCGACCGCTGTGGAAAACATTTTGGGACAATACTGAACTACCTGCGCGATGGGGCTGTGCCGCTCCCTGAGAGCCGCAGGGAGATAGAAGAGTTGTTGGCTGAAGCAAAGTACTACCTGGTCCAGGGGCTGGTGGACGAGTGCCAGGCAGCCTTGCAGGTAGGTTGCGGAGCTAAGGAGGAGTCGGGTTGCTCTGGCTGCAATGAGGGGTCAAGAAGAGGAGGCTGCTCTGGGTGGGAAGCAGCATCTGGGCAGAGCAAGATTTTCTGCTCTTTTTCCACTTGGTGCCTTTTTGAGGCTGGGATGAAATTGAAATACTTTATGTCATCGATCTGCTGGAGTCTGGTCACATCCAGAAAAACGTACTGAGTCGTTCTCAACATGTAGTGCTACCCAGTTACAGTGAGGGATAAACAGTCGCTCAGTTTCCCTCCGCTGACTCCTGGCTCCTCTGCAGTGTTCTCCACTGCCGTCAGGGTCTTACATAGTAAAATGAACTATCAGCAGCGTGAGCTCTGAGACAAAAGTTAATACTTCCAGCATCAACCAGAATGGAGTAGGTCCTTTGGCCAGACCAGAGCAGCTTCTTGTATCCACAGTAGCCACAGGCTGCTGGGAGTCCACTTTTGTTCTTTGTTTTCCTCTGAGGTGCTCGTCTTCGGTTTGAAGCCGCTTTTACTGGTGTCCTCTTTGAGTGAAGCCATATTCCAGATCCTGCCGTTTAAATAGGTACATAACATTCAGTCCCTGTGTTTGCAGAGTGGTAGAGAGCAGAAGTGAACATCTCAGGTGGTCCCAGAGGGATGCTGCCCAGTAGCTGGAGTGCCAGCCCAGTTCAGAGCATGGACCAGAAGCGGCCAGGCAGTGCGGTGTAGGGACAGATTGCACACTGAACTCTTCAGCACAGACTACACAGGACTTTCCCAGTTAATATGAGTGTGCCTGAAGGCCTATTTACCTTCAGCTGCTGTTTGATTCTTGTTTCAGCAGAACAAAGATGCATATGAACCGTTCTGCAAGGTACCAGTCATCACGTCTTCCAAAGAAGAGCAAAAACTTATAGCCACTTCTAACAAGGTAAGAGGGGCCAGGCTGTGCCGTGGCTTGGGAGGGTGCTGGCCTGCTGCCCCAGGCTTGCGTGGGGCCTTGAGCAAGTATTCTTTAGAAAATGGTCTTTAGTTTTCAACAATGACCTTACCCTAAAATACATACACTTCAACTGTTGAGCTGCAAAGCACTGAAAATCTACAGCAGACTAAACATTTCTTCTGAATTAAAAGTCAAATGTTGCTCAGGGTGGGCCTGGCCGTGTATTTCTCCATGGCAGGTATTAAAATAGAGGGTGTAGGCAGTAGCAGGCTGATCGAGCAGATCCTCAGGGCTGTTAGATCCTCCTTTTATTTGTCCATTCTGGTTCTTAAAGACATATGCTTTCTTTAGCTAAAGGGAATCGATGGCTCGTGTTTCTGGAAGCCTGCTCGCTGTGGCAGGTAGAGGGGAGGGTGCTGGTGATAATGATTCGCCTTGGCAAAAAGGCAGAGGGTGGGTGAGAGCAGATTACGATCCGGTCACAGAAGGGGTCAGAAGGGATTGCAGCCCCATTGCCAACCCGCGCTTGACAGTTTTGCAGTAACAACAGCAACAAAATCCCACTGGGCTTGGGCCTGATGGTGTCGTATCGCATTGCAGCTTTTCTGCTGTGGGGTCTTGGACTGAGCTGAGGTTCCAGCTCTTACTGCACTTCCTGTAACTGATCTGTGGTTTGTTTTTTACAGCCAGCAGTGAAGTTGCTATATAACAGAAGCAACAACAAATATTCCTACACCAGGTAAATGACTTCAGCTGGGCTTCTTTCAAGTTTTTCATAGACTAAAATCCATGATAAGCATTTGCTTTTTCTTCACTCAGAACCAGTGACAGATTGGTGCTGGCACGCACTCAATTTTTTCCCAATTAATTTCAAACGTTAGTCAGAAGGGAGCCTACTGTCATCAGTGGAAGGCTAAGCCCGTGCTATTTCTGTGCCAGAGGAGTTCCTCTAATACTTGGGTGCAGCTGGCAGAGACTCCTGGCCAACTGCTGGCCTGCGTTCCCCATGGGCTACAGCACGTTAGTTGAATACAGGAAGCCTTCCCTGGTGCAGTGTTCTCAATAAGCGGTAAAATCACCAAGTCTGGGACCTTGTCCCCCTTCCCTTTTGTCTCTCTGTGTTTCACGACATAACGGTGTTTCCATCCAGTTGGTGCTGAGCTTGAGTTTAGGTACGGTTTCATTTGGGCGATAGAATTTTGTACCCAAATGAATGGCCTTGGGCAGTATTACTCACAGTACTGTTGATGTCGTATTACTGCTGCTTCAGCAGCAGGTTTTCCTGCCTGTAGTAGTCAAATGATTTATCCACTGCAGTCCTGGATACCAACTGTAAGCACTACCTTGGTAGAGACACAGTAAGTCAAAGGAAGCTGGGCGCGTAAATGCTCACTGCCCAAACCCCCCTTCTCTTCTGTGTGCTGTCTTAATTCCCCTAACGTGACTGCTGCCTGCCTTCGTCTCTCACAGCAACTCCGACGACAACATGCTGAAGAACATCGAGCTATTCGATAAGCTGTCCTTGAGGTTTAATGGGAGAGTGCTCTTTATAAAAGATGTGATTGGAGATGAGATCTGCTGCTGGTCTTTTTACGGGCAGGGGCGGAAGATTGCCGAAGTCTGTTGCACTTCCATTGTTTATGCTACTGAGAAAAAACAGACAAAGGTACGAGTAAACCCCTGAATGCTTCCAGCAACGGGCTGAGCTGCTGTCAGACTGGCATCCTGACATCTGTTCCGTTTTGAACACTCCTTTCATTGTTTAGCATCTCTATAGAATAATCAATGCCATTCAAAGTGGGAGCGGCACAGCGGAGCTCATCCTGTGGGTTTGTTAGGGCGGGGACTGCTTGGCTGTGGCACTTAACACAGGGCAATTGTGATAGTCCATAATGCAAGTTCAGTCCAGGTCTTTATCTTTAGACAAATTTGTGCATTTAACCAAGTTTGGTTTACAGCCCTGTGTAAAGACGGATCCTGGTGAGCAATGGCATGCCTTCCCCGTACCTTTCCCAGCAGAAATCTGTCTGAGTCTGCCCAGTTCTGAAAAAAAACCAACCTGGCTGCTGGGTCTCAAAAGCTGAAAGCAAATAACAGAATAGAAAGCATTGTGCTAGAAAGGATTGCTGTGGCTGGAGTGCAATTAAGAAATTGTAAAACCAGAAGGGTATCGGGAATTAAAAATGAGGTAACGTGGCGCCCGCAGTGACTGGCAATAGGTGAGAGTAACCTTGTTTCTCTTGGGTGGGCAGGTGGAGTTCCCAGAAGCCCGCATTTACGAGGAGACACTGAACATTCTGCTGTACGAGTCCCAGGACGGGAGGGGACCCGACAACGCGCTCTTGGAAGCCACAGGAGGGGCAGCCGGCCGCTCCCATCACTTAGAAGAAGACGAGGAGCGAGAGCGCATTGAACGCGTGCGAAGAATTCATATTAAACGTCCGGATGACAGGGCCCATCTGCATCAGTGAGCCGAGCGACAGCCACAGACTGCGCAGCTCTGTCTGGAAGGTGCTGCCCTTTGTCTGATCGATTATCTGCAGCAGAGGACCAGGCGGTTTAACTTCTGTTCAGCAAAGTCTGTAAATTACGTTTTGTAACAAACTAGATTATTGGGGGTATTTAAATGCAGTAGTTCTAGGACAAGAATAAATAAGGTTACTGGGTGTGCGAGAGATGCGTCTGCAGAAACGCCCTGAATTTTTAGCACTCTTGTCTTTGCTCTTCTGTGGCTAGAGAGGAAGAGGGCTGGCTTCCTTTGGCTTTAGTAATTATCCTGCACTTTAAAAACAAAACAAAAAGCAAACAAAAAAAGGTCAGTCAGCCATATACCTTCCCTTCAGGCACTCATTGACCCTGTCTCCTCCTAGGCGCTCAGGTGTGGGAGAAATGCAACGATCTAAACACACCAGAGCTCCTGCAGAGCTCCCTTTCTCCCAGGCCTGTAGGTGACAGGGTTGGTAGCTCAGGAGTGCCTCGGCCTGACGCCCAGAAGGACAAATGACACGTGCTGACTTGATTCCTGCAGCGCTGGCGGGCAGAGGGAGCCCTCTCAGAGCGGTGGGAGGGAGCAGGGGGAGCCGCTTGGGCTCGGCTTGCTGGGGTCTGGCTGTGGCTCCCTACAGCTCTCGGGACCTGCTCTCCCAGGGGTTCAGTGGAGCTTCTACAGCACTGAACTGTGGAGACCCACCCCTGCTTTATCTGTGCAGTTCAAGGGTGGAAGATGTTAAAATTCCTCCAAAAGGAAGATCAGGAGCAAATCGTACGCGATTGCTTTTCCTTAGGGTGGTGTTGCTACCAGTTAGCGCTTAGAGTTTCCGCCTGACCCCAGGTCTCAGCTGGGGAGGTTATTTCTATCGGATCGCAGGTCAGCAAGCTGTGCTTTCTTTACTACAGGTAAAGCAGTACTCGTCACAGGTTCAGACACTCCGTGCCAGCCCAGCGTAGGTAGGAGGCCAGCAGCCGTAGTTCAGTTCTGTAACCGATACAGGAGCATTGTCTTGCTTTGAGCGAGGGCAACGCAAGTACCATGGGGAAGAGGAGTAGGCAGTGGCCCGGAGGCCGTTATTCCTTGTTTGACTTTACCCTGAGCATATTCCAAGTCTTTTCAGAAATGGCAGCTGTGTGTGAAAGGGCAGAGCTAAAATGTTGTGTAGAGAAGACCTAAGTAGTCTAGTTTTCTAAGAGTACTTTTCTATTATAAATGAATGTTATCTACCTCCTCGTCTCTTGTTGCCTGTTGTGGAGTCAAGTAACAACTATTGTGGAAGATCGTGTGTTATTCAATAGGAGTGGATGCTAAAGGACAATGAGCAGAGCCACAGCTGTAACAGTTAACGTAACACAGCCTGAGAGGGAGAGAAGCCTGAGGTAGGAAGTCTTAAACGTGCAATCAGGCTGGCACCTTGGCAGACACCAGAGAACTTTGGCCTATTCTAGAGTTTTTTGACCCTTCATCCAGAATATCTATCGCTGGTCTTAATGGCCAGATATCTCGTACAGAGCAGCAGCTCCGTGTTGCTGTTCCTCACGGAGGTGGTTATTTGTTTTTGCCCAACTTCCTGCTGCAAGGATTCCTGCTCCTGGCTCAGGGCTGTTTACGGCATGCTAGCGTTTTAAAAACCAAAGGTGTTGTTGGCATCACCAGCTACGTTACTCCAATGCTTCTGTTTCAAATAGCAGTTACATCCCAAACTCTGTCTAGCTTGTCTGTAGAGGCTAAAATAAAGCATTAAGTGTTTGCTCAGTGGTACAATTTTGGATCATCAAGTAAAGCTAAAAAGATTTCAGACTGAGGTCATCTTTCTAGGAACCAAAGACTTTTCTAAGTTACAGGCAGCTGGTGTCTGTAACGTGTACCTGTCTCCTCTACTCTTTCAGCTACTGCTTTATTAGTTACGCTGTAGTTCAGCAGCTTCAGCTACATCCTGACGGTTACGGGCTGCTATTTTAAGCTGTACTTACTTGTGTTTGCAACACACTTCGGGTTTGTAGAAGTCCATAGTGCAGATTGTTGTCGTGATGGATCCAGTGCCTCTCCCTTCTTACCTTCCGTATGTGATAAGCTGGGGAGTGTGGACAGAAAGTCCTCTGAATTGCTCTGTTTCTCCAGCACTGTGTACTTTGACACTGGCATGTTACTGGGCTGTTTATGGGTTTCTGAGCATCCGTAACAGACCGACTGCCCTTGAAGGGGTCCAGACTCTGCACTGTGTAAAGCCATTCGGCTTAATTCCCCTGTCTCAGCAATCCCACCGCTCCTGCCGGCAAAAAGGAAATGTATAGAACTGTAGAATATGCTGATAGTCCTGCAGCAAACCCTGCTTGCTTCATTAACGCTAGAGAGCTGTCTCTCCCCTGTGAGACAGGAGGGACAGGCCATCATCATCCTCAGCCATGCTGAACTACCTGCTTTCCCCATACAGTGCCGGGGAGACTCCAGCAACCCAGCACTGGCTGCTCAAACAAAATCCAGTCACATCCGTGGTGCACGAGCAGGTTCAGCTCCAGGAGGTGACATGTGGTGTTGACAGCAGTGCTAAGCACCTGACAGATCACATCTATGTGATTAACTTCTCTGTAAATAGATTCTTAACTGGCTTCAGGATTTCTTATTTCAGGTTTTGCAAACTAAGTTCTTAAAAAACCAGGGGTGGTTATTTTTAATCTTTGTACAGCGGTTTATTAGCTCTTGGTTTAGTAAGTCACTCCAGGAGAGTTTGAGTAAGTTTCAGTTTTGTTACTGCATTTATGGGCAGACTCTGCCTTAACACAGTCCTGACTTAACCCTCTGCACGCTGTAGTTGTGTAGTAAAGATGTACTGCTGTCGTCCTTCACCTAGCGGCCACTTGTCCTTGGTCTGTGGAGAGAGACTTCGTTAATGCCTTTGCACAAATGCTCTCAGCTCTTGAGCTTTTTTACTGTAAATGGTTTTGCCTCTCAGCTTTCAGGTGAAGATGGGGTGCAGGGCAGCTGGCCCACTCACAAGCAGCTCTTCAGATTATCTAGTGCTACCTCGTATTAACGGGGAGCGCAGACCTGTCTGCTTCGATTCTCCAGCACCCCACAACAGACACTAATAGTGACAGCAGAGCAGAGCTGACTAAAATCTTACTTGTGGAAGTGATTTTGTCCATCAGCATAATGCTGAAACGCCAGGCTACAATCTGCAGCTTGCAACGCAGTTAGGGCTGCGTGGTAGAGGCGAGTGACCACTGGCCCCTGGCTTGCAGCTCCCTGGCAGGGTGTTTACTCCCCCTGTATCAGCGTAGCTGTAGCACCAAAGCAGCTGCTCCGGTATTCCCGTAAGGCAGGTTTTGGATCCTGCTGCAGGCCATCACCTGGGTAGAGCCCTTGTAGAAGGCTCCAAGCTCCAGTCTTACCTTAGAGCAAAGGGTAGGCAGAACCTTTCAGTCTTAATGGAGTTGTTCCGTTTCATGGACAATAGCAGCACATTCATCTGTTCTGTACAATCATTCCCTCCCACTTTATACTTAGGCACAAAAAAGCTTGAGCTGGATTCCAGTGTATGGTTGATGTTTGCAATATGTACTTTTTTTTTTTAAAATGTAACACAATAAATTAGAAGATATTTCATATTTACATGTGAGTTGCTTTATTGTTTGAAGCATGCCATCCTCATGGTCCATGGAGCTGGAAGGAGCTTTCAGGAAGAAATACCAGACCATCCTTCCCCCAGTTGTTCGTTTTACCTCCTGGCACTGCTCATGGCAGAGGCACCAGCCCTCTGGCTCTCAGGACCCTGCAGACCCCAGGATTTAAAGGCAGCAAGTCAAGGACCTGCAGGCTGCAGTTTCAGCCTAGCCAAAGCAAGCTGGAGCAGGAGCTACGCGAGTTTGCCTCAACATGAGGCAGCGGAGTAAGCGCTATGAACACAGCGAGTGGCAGTACAGCTGCAGCTTCCAGGCAGGAGGGAGCAGAGGGAATTCCTGCCTTCCACCCTCTCCCCTCGTACCTGCCCCACTACACCTCACGGGAACAGCAGTGCCTACCACACTCTTGAGTGAGGAGAGTCCAGCTCTGTAGGTAGAGATGAAGGTTCTTCAGCAGCAGGAGACTGGTTTCTTCTGAACTGGATTGCACCAAACCAGCACATACCTCCCTAAGAGGGGGCATTTTGGTCATCTTTTATGGTTTTGCTTCCATTGCACCGTGCATAGCTGCTGCGCAGGGAGAACCGGGACAGTGTTACTCTAAAAGCAAAGATCTTCCTCCATGTCAGAGTAGACAAGAAAGCAGCTTGCTGAGATCTCCAGGTGAGCAGCTCCATGCGCTGATACACCAACTCAAAAACATGAGCACCAGCCCTACTGCTACCTTTAGCCATCTCTACACATGCCGAAGGACAAGCTGCTGGTTTTAAAGGCTTTGCCAGTCTGCCTGAGACAAAAGGTGTTTTCAGACCAGAGTTAACTTCATTGATCTGCACTTGATGCAGTTCTCCTGGCAAGTTGTGACTCAAGGTTCAGCTAGAGAAGCCTTTTTGCTTCTGTCTTAATCCTTCCTGCCTGGTCAGAGCTCTCAGCTCTTACTGGGTACACGGAGACGGGCATTTTATGTGTGGAACTGCAACTTTTGGTTTAAACCTTTCCCCGTGACAGTGCGTAATGAGCATCTATGCTCACTGGAATGTTACAGCAACATAATGGAATTTATTTAGCTATAGTTGAATGGTTTTTTTAAGCTATATAAAAAAAAAGAGCCTAAAAGATGCAAGCAAACTCTCAAATCACAGCAGCCCTATGGCATCAAAGATTCCAGAGGAGATGTGAGTGCTGGTCTCATCCTGCAGGCTCCTTTCTGTTCCTAGCTAAGACAGTGACCAGGAACAGGAGCTGTTTCTTATCAAGACTTTGCCTGGGTTGACACCTGGGACAAGAAAAGGAAGGAGTCATTACATTAAGTACAAATGTTATGTCCTTGAGGTGTCCTGCCTGTGGGAAAAGAGGGGGTCTGTTTCTGTTTAACAAGTGGCATATCCAGACAACTCCCTCCATCTCCGGCCTGCAAGGACAGCTAACCACTGCCCAAGGGCGTTACACCTCAGCGTGTAATTCTTCCTTGGAGCTGTCAGCTAACAGCAGCAAACCCGCTAAGCTCCCTGGTGAAGCAGCAAAGACCCACACCTTTCCGTGTTCCTCCAGCCACAGTTGCCATTTACTGCCTTGCAGCTGTGAGCTGATGGAGGCGGGTTTAGCACACCTCCCTCCCTGACCACACGCAAGGACAGAGGCAAAGATCCCTCATTTTCCATAGCTACATACAGAGCCAGAATTCATTCTGCCGAGGCTGCCACTGGGTCAGACAGAGCCTTCCTTCTCAGGTAGATAACCTGCCTGGGTGACAAGAAATGCTTTCCCTCCATCCCCCAACCCATTTCAGCAATAACTTGGTTGAGGGAGTCAACAAGAGGTGGTAAACCTTTACCTACCTTCTTATGTAGGTAGATAGTGACTGGGTAGTTCTGTCATGCACCTCTCTGCTCTGCGAGAGGAATTAAGTCCTGAACTCATACAAAGGGCCCTTGCTCGAGCTTAGCTGTGCTCTCTACAGGGGTTGAGCATCAAAGGAGAAAGCACGAGCCACATTCCCAGTGCTTAGATGAGGCCTTACCACTGTTAGTTGTCCATTTTTGGCTTTAAAGACCTGAGGCTCCTGCCCAACAGTAAACACCATTGTCCCCTCCTTCCCAGAGCCAATGCGAAACTGAAGGCTGCAAATACAGACAGAATTACTCATTAGATGCTTTCCTCGCAATAGGCTTTACTCTAAGCCCCCTTTATTTCTGTTCCCTTGGCAAATCTCGTTAGATTAGAAGATCAGAGCCCTCCAGCTTAGGTAAATTTCCTAAACAATTGCATTATACCACACAACCCAGAAGGGTTTGATGAATGGAGCATGCCTGCCTGGTCCGGGCATTTGAATTTTCCTGGTGCAATTAAGCACTAGAAGATAAGCAGATCTGACCTGGAGAAAACCACTGAACACACGGAATCTAATTACAATTGAAACGCAAAGGCCAGAGAGAAAAGCTGGAGCAGAAGTACAGGTTTCATATGCCAGTTTCAATTCACATAGAGATTTGAGAGACAGACTGCATCCACCCGCCATTAGCTTGGTAGCGTGACTGAGAAGGTTCCTGTGCTCAGCAATCACATTTCAGGGCCTTCTCAGTCTTTTAGGGAGAGGAGCATTTATCCTGAAGTGACCCACAGGCTCAGCCCAGCAGGCTTTCCTCAGAGCTGGTGCTAATGAGATCCGTTGTGAAACCACTAAACCCACCACCTCACGCCCAGGTCACATCAGCAGACGCCTGAAAAAAGTGTTTTTCAAGTACAGTCACCTGTAATCAAGTTTGGGTTTTAAGCAGATGGATCACGGGCAGGTCTTAGAGCAGAGCAGCACACCTAGCAAGGTGCAACCACAGCCATCATGGAAGCAAGCCTTGTTAGCGTGGGAAATAAGCTGTAATGATTTTTAATTTATTTTCTTGCTCCTGTGCATCCCATCTTGTTTCCCCTGTGCCTATGAAAGGAAGCCATGAAAACAACTGTGCTACTGCACAACAGACCTCTAATCAGTTCAGGGCACTGTCTGCTGGGGCGATGTTAATAGTTTTGACTTAAGTAGTCCAGGCCTAAAAGTTTTTGAAGCAGAAAATACAGCCTGCACAATACTACCCATTCAGCTTCCTTCCTTACCTTCCCTGCACAACTTTAACAAGGTTTTGCTTATTGGCCAGCATGCAGAGTTTAGTGACCGTCTCAAAGATATGCTCACACTGAAGTATCACATCTCCCTGGAAAGAAAAAAAAGAGGCAGAGACTCATCTGGCATCGCCCCAGCACGTAAGCCACGCAGCAGCTCTGCATTCAGAGAAACTCCTTCCTAATGCCAGAGCAGTGACTGCTGTGCAGATGGGACCCATAACTACACAGCAGTTAAAACGATCAAGCACAAGTTTGGTTTGTTAAACATCCTTTCCAGGGACTATTTAGGATTTATAGCGACTTTGGCTCTTAAAAAAAAAAAGAAAGTGAAAGCTTTCATGGTGAGACAGCAAGAATGTAAAGGTCTAGTGATTACAGAATTAGTGAGCATCAGTAATTGTGTAATCCCAGTATTTAATAGGAAAATGTTAGAATTGTCAGCTACAAGACCTTACTTCTAGCCACAAGCTCACAGTAGCTACGTTGCAATTTTCTACCTTCTGTTTGTTGTCCTCAGGAACATGAATGACTACAAGCCCATCACTCAGGTTACTGGTGGAAATGCCTTCAAAAAAAAAATCCAAGAATTAGAGGAAAAACTACCAAAGACAGTTCCACACCACTATCATCTTCCCAGTTTTCAAAATACCTTCTGAAGATCCCTTTCTCTGTCACCCGCTTGTCCATAACACGCTTCCAACAGTGGTTATTTAAACACAGTGCATTAGTTGCTTGCTCCAGACCTTTCCATGCTACCTTTGTTTTGGTAGGGGAGGAGGGAGAAAGTATATATTCTACCCCTGGACTGTAGTTCAGATAATGGCAGGATCAAAATACCTACAAAATGGGGTAGGAAAGTTGTTTTCTTCTTTCTCCCCTCTATTTTAACAGAAAGTGATGTCCTCCTGCATTTAAGTATTTCAAAGAACTGTGTCCTCTTACTCATAATTTATACTTCAAGGAACCGCACACTGACACACAGACCCTTTAACCATCCCCCCAGGAAAAAGCGTTCTCAGGCAGATCATTGCTTCAAATATCTTTGAAGGACCAAGTTTCAGAAGTTCATCTTTCCACCCCCAGGGTCACTGGCAGAAAGGGAAGCCCCACACTGACCTCCACCATTACCTTTCAGAGTGGCGTAGTCTATTTTCTGCTTGATCTTAGCCATTTCCACCACATACGCCGAGGACTGGGTCAGAACAAGTAGCCGGTCTCGTGCTTTGAACCCATTCCTGTCATATTTTATCACGGGGGTCACATACTGAAAACAACGAGTTGGTATCAGCATTTCTCGCTGCCGCAGGGTCCTGCACTGGAAGCAGTTCAGCAAGGAGCAGCCCTGCACCACAGAGCTGCAGATCCCAGCTCACACCAGCTGCTGCCAACCTCTGCTTATAAGCGTCTGGGGTTTTTATACTTGGAAATTCAGATGGCAGAATCATGCACTGAGAAAGATGGTTTACCTGTGCCCTCTATGCCATAACCATGGGAAGTGCAGTGCACACACCTGCACTTCGCCTGCCCATTACAGCCCAAATGGGGTTATTGATGCTTTTTAAGCTGTTATTAAAAGGAATCTTAAATAACTTTTGTCTGGGTGCATTTTGAGACCTGTCTCAAATTTAAAAGCAAGGAAATACTCGCTACACTGCTATTCAGCAGCCTGCCCTGCCACATAAGCATGGCTGCAAGACAGCCTCAGGTGTGACGGATCGCCCAGTCTGTGCGACCGGCCAGCTCCAGGACTCCAATGCAGCTGGTTCGAGGGCTGCTGAGCTCCAGCTGTCCTTCCCTTACCTTGATCTTCTCACCATGGATGAGCTGCAGTACTTTAGGGTTTATATCACTCTCTTCTGAGGAGCAAACCAGAAAGATAAACTGAGCATAGGCGACAGACAGCCACCACTCCCACCAGCAAAACACCAGAGAGCTGCATTAATTGTCTTCATCCCATTAGTCCTTGTCCCCTTGGTACACTCCTTTCTAAACCGCAGGTGTTAACTTCCAGCTACTCCTAAACTCATTTCAGTGATTATTCCTGCCTGGCAAGTAATTCACACTGGGAATACTGGCTGTTCTTGGGTCTGTTCTTGGTTCAGGCCCTGGCACAGAAGGACTCGTGCCGACAACCACCCAGAGCATTTTTCCTTCTGCACAGTGCTCCAGCTGGAGCTCTCTGGGAGCTTCCAACAACCACCCCAGCATCTCACCCACACACCACTGCTACCACACCCCACCCCATCTCCCAGATCCCTCGCCCTGCCATTGCGCTACTAGGGCTTTCTTCGCATGCCTTTTACGTGCTTAACACCGACTGCATGGATTCCCAAGATTCGCCTCTCCTTCCCAGCAGCTCCAGTCCTTGGGACTGGATCCCCACAGCTGGCGATGCTGCACTGCACCATCCCCGCTCAGCCTCCCTGCTCCGTCCAGCACAGCGAGGGTGGGTCCTGATCCACCCCAGCCCATAAGGGATGTTGCTTTGGTTTATGGCTCTCTGTCCCAAGAGGGATTTCAGGTACCCCCAGTTTGAGAGCAAAGTCTGGCAGATTGATAGCCGTGTTTAGTGTCACTGGACATGACAGAGCAAGGGAACTCAAATGGTAGGGCCCAAACACAGCAGGTGACGCTGCCCCTGTCAGATGGGAATTTCTCTTAGAAACCGAATCTGCTTTGTCAAACAGAATTTTCCTGAGCAAGGACCACGTGGCCAAGTCCTTCAGGGGTTTGCTGTGTACTCACTCAGTCGGGTGTCCATGAAAGGCTGGTTTATGCTCTGCAGGTAGCCCTCCTTCTTCCCTCTGAAAACGGCACTTGCTACCACTTTTTGCTGTAACTGTTTTGAGAAGGAACAGCCTTTATCCTCTTAGAGTTTCTCCATCATTAACATCAACAGTTATAATGTAGGCATCGTTACTACACAACATCATCCTTTTACTCATATAGTATCTACCCGACTCATGCTGCATTTCTTCCAACACCTTTAGGTTACTCCTGTATTACCCCAAATAAAGGAGTAGTATGGACTAAACAGTCTTATGGATCTTTTCTAATTATATGAAGTGCAGTTTTAATGCCATAAGATTAAGACCCATGTGTCTGTAGGAGAACTGCACTGTACATTGCAAGTACCACCGAAACAAACACCTGACTCCAGGCTCAGGAACGTTTGCTCTGCGAGAGCAGCAGCAGTGTGTCAGAAGGTGCAGTCTGCGTCTCAGACAGTTCACAGAGCGCAGATATCGCATGTGCACAGTGTGTTTTAACTTGCACATTTGCATTCCACATATTAGTTACCTGCACTTTCCTCTCGGCAGTAACACCTCGGCAGTATTTCCTTACTAGGTTCCTAATGCAGATTTTCTGTAGCATCTCGGATGTCTACATTAAAAAAAAAAAAAAGAAAAAGGAAGAAGTAGTGAAGTTGTGCAAACAACTCCTGCTGCAGTCCTAAAAAATACTTGCCTGGTACAAGCTGTTTTTAACATCTAATCACAACTCATTTGAGGTCCCCCAGCCCAGAGCCCCACCTACCAAAGAGCTTTGCTACCAGAGAAGGGTTAATGCCCAGCAGCAGCTGAAGGACACAGAACACCAAGCGGCTGAGTTATTACTAGAGTTACTAAAAGCAGCAAACCTCATCTGTCACCGCCAGACGAGACTGTGGCACTGCATACGTAGTGTACGATTAGCATTGCTCTTCGCCTTACCTTCTGTCTGAGCTTTCTAATTTACTGGGCCCACCTCATCCACCGAGCACTGGCCACAGCCAGCGTGGGATTGATCTGCTCTGGTCCCAAGCCAGGCTACAGGCAGGATCAAAGGGGCCATAACAAATGTCAGCAGCTGTTTCTAAATGAGAGTTCTGCTGGAAGCAATTAGAGTCTGTCCAGTTCATGCACCGAGGCTACCTGTCCCGCCAAAGCCCAAACAAGATGAAAGGCTACAAGTCTATCTGTGCTGCAAGCTTAAAACATCGTGGGATTAATTTTGTCTTTAATAGGGTTCATGAGTCCACTTTTCTGTCAGTGCCTCTTCCTTTCTATTGCTTAAAACAACAGCACCAAGCTCCCTCCTTTCCCTTGGAAACTTAAACAGCAGCACCATTCCTCCCACTCCCGTCCTCCCCCAAACACAGAGGATCTCAGGGTCTTCCAAAGGCTCTGCCATCATGCCTGAACAGAGGACAAGCTAGCAGGAGACAGCTGCTCTTTTCCTACACGAACGTGCCACAAGCAACGACAGAACAGAAGCCATCTTCACCTCTCCCGAAGCCTGCAGCAACCCTCACCTCTTCCAGGATGGAAGGAGGTTGGAGCCAGCTTTTGTCCAAGACATTTTTTGGAACGTGGTCTCTGAGCTTCATCAAGTAGTTGTATTGCACAAGCTGCACAAATTCAATGTTCTCTGGGCAAAGGGGTTTCTTCCGATTGATGAAGCCATTTATGAATCTACAGAAAATATCAGAACCAGAACTTACGTGTTACCTTCAGAAACCAATGGAATTGAAAGGCAAGACACAGAAGGCACACAACAGGCTAACAGGTCATTGATGTTAACTCAGGTACATTGTCACCTGTGTTACAGCAATGGAAATCTTCAGCTTTATAATATTCCAAACTTTAACTTTTTTTTTTTTCCAAGTTCTGTTGACCAAAGTACAGTGCTTTGGAGTTAGAAAGGAAGATCAGCTCTACTTCTGATGCACTATTCAGGAGCTGGGAGTGGAGAGGCAGGACTGTATATAAGAGAGTGGACAGGCACGCAAAGTATTGGTTTGGAGATCCTCTGCACCAATATAAGCCAGCAGAGCAACAGAAATTTGCTTAAGTCAGAGAATTCATGAAGAGGTAACAGGCATTTCTGATCAACCCCATCTGGCAACTGTCCTCCTAACTACCACAATAGCTTAGAAATGGGTGCAAAGGAGATGGTTTTGACTCACTCTACTGTCAGTACTCTGGACTCATCGTCCAGAGATGATGACCAGGCTGCGACCCACAGCCCTCCCCACAACCACCACACAGTGATAGTTACTTCCTGATTATCTGAACCGCCCACGTCCTCTTCTTGGCCTCCTTCCGTGCCAGCGCTCCTCGCCAACAAGCCTCCAGCTTGATAGCTGCAAGAATTAACCAGGTCCTTGTATTAGTATCGGAGGTCCTGTGCCATACTATCCTTTAAATTCACATAGCAGAAGTTATAACTGGCTCTTTTGCAGCTCTTCCCATCAGCTGATGTTTAGAGTAAGAAGTTTTGAACTTTTTCTTCTCCATAATAACTGATCTGGAACTACCTGCACTGTAGAGCCCAACATCAAGGCGGTGATGTACTGTACACAGCAAGCAGCTCATCACAGAAAGCCGGCCTCTGAGTCTGCAGCATTATTTATCAGCCTGTCCGCTGGGATAAGAGGGTTTCTTTCCCTAGCAGTTAACGAGCAATTCCCTCGGTACCCCAGAACATCCCCACATGCACAGCAGAGGGTGCTGCCGCCGCACAGAGCAGCTCGCACAGCTGATACCTGCATGAGGCCAAGAGCAGCACATGATGTGAGGAGCTGAACAGAACTAAAGGGACCTCTGAATACTCTTCATACAGCGGTCACCTGCATCTGAGCCCAACACCCACAGCCCTGCAGGGGAGCTGCGAGCGCTATCTGCAGCGACATGGACTCGTGACCTCCCAAAGCTGCAACTCCTACTGGAAAGCATAGCCCTAAGAAGAGTCCTCGATTCCAGAGCCCATACCTGCTTCTCTCTTCTTCTTGTACTCTCTCTTTCCAAGGCATCCTTTATATTTAGCCTGTAGTCTTGAAACTGGGGGGGGGGGGGGGGGGGGGAGGGGAAAAAAAAAAAAAGCAGAGACATTGCTCGTATCTACAGGAGCGCAGCATTCGGGAGCTGTGCTCCCAGCAATCAGACACCACTTGCCAAGGCACAGGAGGGTCTGCACAATCACCAAGGAACAAAGGTGCCAAAACACCAACAGGACCAAAAGTAGCCTGTGTAGGTAAATGTGCCTTTAGCAGCCCCATGCATTTATGCATTTATGCATTTCAAGCAGGTACAGACAGGTAACACTAAGATGAGACAGGTTGTATCTCAATCCCAGGGGAAAGGTACTTAGTGCATCTAGATATGGACCAACAGTTACTAGTAGGACCGAGGAGCTCTAAAGGAGATATGTATCTAGAACTCAAGCAATATAGCTAGTGATTTCTCCCCACCCTGGAAAAAGATGACTAAAGTTTTCCTTGGAGTCTCCAGAGCTATGCAGAGCAGGGGTCTCAGCTCTCACCACGGTGTACCTGCTGCATGAACCTGGAGCCCAGAAACACAGTTCACCCAGGCTCTGCTTCTTAGCCTATACATAGATAAAAGGAACTGGAACCATACCTAACAGGTGCTTTCTGAATTCAAATGCATCTTCAGTAGCAAACAGAGTCTTTGGGAACCGAATGAATATTTTGGTTCTGAAAAAGAGACCATGAACAGCTTATTCACAGTGAGCCATCATTTCAGCTGCCCTAACCAGGCTCAGAGTCCTCCAACTAGCTGTAATACTGACAAGTTACATCTCCTTCCATAACCACTCTTCATTTGTCTAGCTGGCACATCCTGAAAGGGTGCAAAGGACTTGGCAACAGGTGGCAGGGAGAAGGAAGGAAGCAAAACACCAGTTACTGCACAAGGTCCCAGGTGCCCTGGAAGGTGCAGTGTGGGGACCTCTGCCTTTACATGACTTGTAATTTTCAATGCTGGGATCCCTGCAAGTTTCCCAGGAGCTGTGGAGCTCAGGATAAGCAGCTGAAGCCCAGTGAAAACAGGTTTCCTTGTCTAGCTACTATCCTAGACATTAATTCATGGATTCCAATAGCCACAGGTTGAAGATGACATTAGAGAGCCCTGCCTTGCCCCATGCCTTGTCCTTAGCAGGGAGGACAAGGTTGTGGTTCAGAAGTGGCTGCAAAAGGCAGTTAAAAAAGAACAGAAGCCTAAGACAGGCAGGGAGACCTGGAGCTGAAGCAAGGCAGCCCATCTCCACTAACCCAGAGATGTAAGAAACTTGGCTGGATTCAAGCTTCCATGGAAATGGGAAGGTAAAAAAAAAAGAGGAAATTTATACATCTGGGCTTTTTATCTGTCTCCTTGCTCCTGTGCATTGTATACCTTTGCAGTGAGGTTACTTTGGACTGTTTTAAAGAAGCCACTAATCGGAAGGTTTGCAGACCCAGGCGGGTCCACCCCATTCACATGGTCAAGCAAGAGCCAAGCTAAAGGGATCTGTTCACACCACTACGTCTTGCAGCTCTCCGGGAAGGGCCATATGGTGACTTGCAATCAGACAGGACAGAGGATCAAATATGGCAAGCACCATGCAACCGAGCAGCAGGGATCACAGTCAGAGAAAGGAAATTTACCTTCCTAATTTGTATTCCTCAGGCTTGTAACCAATATGCTTGATGAGCTTCTCCACACCCTCAGCTGCTGGCCCATGCCAATGTGGCCAGGTAGCCGGACAGAGGGATTTATACCTGAAACGTCAGCAAGACATCAACACAAATGACTTTGTGTTTGAGGAACCCCTTCCTGAAACTCTCCCCCCAAATTCCTACTACTTTATTCAAGGCAGAAGATGCCAAAGCAGATCAAAATGGATACACAGAAGACACATACAAAGGTTGTCTTTGGTGCAGAAGAGTGTCTGCTGACACCTCCACATCTCTTATCACTGGGACTTGACATTGAAACAAACCTTGCTCTGAAGCCCTTGTGGGAGGGCAGGTTTATCTGGCTAGAGGGCAAAACAGTTCCACTTACCTTTGCAAAAAGAGTTCATACTTCCGTCGATATGCGAAGCCAGCTCGTCTCACCCGCAAGTGTTCCATCAGGCCCAAGTATTTCACCTGATGTCGGATCAGATAATCGTCAAACTTCCCTGTAGTAAGAACACACATTCACGGGTAAATACTGTCTGTGGAAGCTCACTCACTTGTCCATGTATTGGGACAAATAAGGAAGGAATCAAATCCACAGTTATCCAAAGTGATGACTTTGCTGCTAGCTTAACTAAGATTTGTCTTTTTTAAAATATATATATACACACACACAGAGAGCATATATACAGCATATATATATGCTGTACCTAGCTAAAGTCTCCCTCACTTCATTCCTTCATCTCAACTGTGCCTTCAACCCAATGCCTTACCAGGCTCCTTGTTCTCATTTGGTTTAATGCATCGGACATAAGAAGGCTCCTTGGACATCAGGATTTCTATGAGACTCGTCAGACTGTTTTTGAACTGGGTTGCAACCTAAGATGACATTGAAAGAACTGTCTTAGCTTTGGAACTCATCGCTGCAGTAACTGAAATCCAGTCATTGCCTGCACCCATCTCAAAACTGTAAGTGAAAGGTTGACATATGCATTAGTACCACAAAGCTTTTGAAGCATAGTCGCTCATAAGTTACCTGGACAGAGCGCTTAGCTGGAATATTTGAACCTCTGCCATGCAGCTGGACACGCAAGGCAGCCCGTCAGAAACTAACTACTGTTAGATGCTAGGCACAGGGCTTGTTTTAGAAGGATGCATTAACAACAACATTAAGGTATGTCACTTTGCTAGCTGCTGTCTCAGCAACACCACTGGTCAACTACCAGGAAGCTAGCAGGGGTGTTACACCAGCAAAGAAATCCACTGAATTCAGTACTAAGGACAGGATCAGTGGTAAATCAAGACTTGGGAAGTGGAGTTTATATTCAAAGTTAAGGCTAAAGATGAAACTCACGGTCTCTGGTCTCCTCCTGTTGTCTAGTTCTGATAGTAAAAAGCAGTCTCTAATGATGCCATTTTTAGAGTTGCACAGCACCTGAAACAGGAGAAATGAAAAGCTGCCTTATTTAGCAGCCATGCTAGTCTTACTGTGATGCTTCTAAGCTTGAGCAGCACAGCTGTAGGGACATGTATGTAGGTGCCTAATGCCTAAAGAACATTGCTAAGGAGAAATATAGGTTCTTATTTGCTACAGAGATTAAATACATCTTCTGCAAAACATTTCTGCTTCAAGCAAGGTAACTTAAGAGAACAGCATCCCTTTTTTGTTCTTACCTCTTTCAGGTTTCTGTACAGTAGATCATTATTCTTCTCCAGAAATCCTGAAGAAAAAAAAAAGGTTTAATTCTTTTGTAGGCTATACATTTTAGCACAAAATCTGGACATTGATATCCTCAAAATTCTCACTGCATTCACATTTACGACTTCCACGTAACAGTACCTTTAGAGGGCAGATATTTTGTAATTCATCTTCCCACCAAATTATCATCTACCGCATTGGCTTAAAAGCTCAGGTAACTTCTAGACTGGCACTTCGTTCACACTCACCAACAGCACAGTAAGTGACTTCTCCTGCGTAGTGGAGGAGGCGGAAATCCACCCAGTCAATAGATTTCCGTGTTTTCTGGTCTGCAAGCTTGCGACTGCAGGAAAAAAAAACCAAACGCACAAAAAAAGCAGCAAACAGACTTCCTCAGCTTGTAGAAAGTCACCTGCACAAAAAGCAGCTGCAGGACAGCTGGAAGTCTAATGTTTGCTCCTATTGACGTGGCTCTGACTATACAGTTATGGCCCATAATCAAATTATCATCTATCTGCCCATTCTGAACAGCTAGCAGCAGAGAATGGAGTCAGCAACCACAAACTCCTCAGAATATCTGCGACCTACCCATTGCCATTTGGCAATGATCACCCTTTTCCAGAATTATTATGATTTCTTCCCATAATGTTCATTTAAAATACGTTCTCATTGCCTACACGAGGAATAGATCACCAGCTTACTCAATTTCAAAGTGAAACCGGGGAGGGAAGGATTGTTTGAGATCTTTTGCCCTAGAGCAAGAACCCAAATACAAAAAGGAGGAATTAAAATTTTCAAGAATAGCAGGAAAATTTTAGAAAGCAAGGACTCGGGGGGGCAGGGGGGAAGAAAAAAAAAAGAACAACTTAACAGTTTAAGTTTCAGCTTTGTACGCAGTCACTAACAGCGGAGTTCTGTGTCACAACAGCACATTAGTACATCAAAGCTCCCTTCCATGAGTATTGCCAAGTACAGATCTCATTTAAGTAGCTGTAGCACTTCTATTTAAAGCTTTTAATCAGGCAGAACAGTATTAAGGCACATTGTGGTGACAAGGAAGTTGGCTACAAATTTTCCACTTGGCTGTGATGAACTTCAGAGATGTAGAAATGGTGACAATTCAGCAGCATAACTCTGAATTGATGACTTGTCAAAGCCTTTCGGTAGGCTTCTGCTGAGAACTGCCAGAACAGCCCAGCGCCAACATGTTCATCTGCCACCAAAACTGAATGCAAAAATGCTACAAATTGAGTATTAACCAAAAATGCCACTCATCTGGGAGATTTCAGCAGGAGCATGCTTCTTTCCTCTTCATACTCAAAGCTCACGCATATCAAGATGGACTTAAATATTTATGTACCCCTCACAGCCTAGGGTATTGGGCTCCTCTTCACAATATCTTCAGCTTTCCCTGGAGTCAATGGGGCACAAAGCCATCTATGGCCAAAGCTGTGTAACCTTCATGGGCCAAAGCCATCTAATCTTTAGTCCCTAATTTTAGTGTGGAATGACTCAAAGATCAGCGTCACACCAGTAAAGAGACAGGAATCCCCACCACCACCTCCCCAATACCCCAGGTCATACTCTACCAGCGTAGCACATTACAACATTAGACACTGGATGGGCTGCTTGATTTTCTTTGGTACAAAGCAAAAATTGTTCCCTTCCCAATACTCTGTTATGGGTAAGAGATGGGAAGAGTTTCCTCTGTGATAGGATACAGAGTGTAAATGCATACGTCACGAAGTGGGCATGATCTCCTACTTTCTCTTCCAGCTTTTCCAGGAAGCTCAAATCAGTCGCTTCACCAGGTCGTAAGCATTCTTCATCCTGGAACAGCAGACACCAGATCAAATGCTGCTCTGAACAGACTACTCCCTCCTCCCTAACATTTAGTACAACTTTGTTATGCAAAACCAAAGAGCTTGGTTACAATTTGAGATGAGGTCTATTTTATACAAGCAATTTCCTAGTTGAATTTAGAGCTTTGTTTATCAGTTTTCAGTAGAACTGTCAAGATAAATCAGGTTAAGCCAAATCTGGCTTTTTTTTTTTTTCCAAATTTGGCAATGCCCTGCCTCATCCTTTATTATTTGTGGTTAATTTAAACAAAAACAGTGAGAAAGATGACATCATTAGACACCAAAATCCAGAAAGACCTGAAGGACTCTCAGTCTGAATGAGTCACAAAGTTGGAGGGGGAAAGACAAGCTTACAGAAGAGTTTTTTCTAACCCAAGAGACACAACTCCTTCTGCTCCCCCAACTGTACTATGTGTAGAAAAGCCCTACTTGAAAGAGCAATCCCTTGCAATGTGAAGCTAGTGCTGAGCTTCAGCAGCACCTTCTCTGGATTACGATGTACTAATCCTTTGCCTCCTGTACCGAGGTGATAAAAATTCTCAGCTTTGTGGACATGTCAGAGATGGCGGCAAGGGACAATTCAGCTTCAAGTTTGGCTACAAGTCTCTACAGGAAGATTACTTGATTTCTTACTAATTAGGGCTTGCATTCAAGAAAGTATCATCACAGTAGTTAGACTCTTCCCCATGGAACTGCACACTTAATTGAAGCAAAAAATGTTACTCAGCATTGCAGAACAAGCTCCTTGTTAAAAGCTCTGGAGGGAGCTGCCTTCAGCCTCTCCCATTTCTCCTGCTATCCCTACAAAGGCACAAAGAGAAGCTTCTTCAGATCAGTATTTTAAGAGCAGCAACAACTATAGGGCAAGGAAACAAGAGGAAGACCTGCAGCTCAGGAGGAGGTAGGCAGCTCTCAGGTTTCTCTCCTAGCTGAGCCCTTCTGAAGCATCAGACATCAAGGCTAGCAAGTCATGTAAGCAGATAGATGGGATGAATTGTCCTCTTTCATCTTTACAAGAGCCTGGATGTCTGGCTTCACGTGGCTATGGAGAAGCACTCCTGGTGCTCTGCAGTCTCCCTAATGGTACGCTGAAGAACCCTGGGTCCCATCCCTGTTGCTGACTATAGCCAGCCAGGTTGCTGCAGGTACCTTCCTTTCATGTCTTAGTGTCTCCAGGCAAAAAGTGGAAAGAATGGCCTAGGTCTGCCTTCTCAAGCACTCAGAGGTGCTGTGGAAGCAGCATACCACTTGAAAACACACAGCTCTCTAGCAAGCAGATCCTCTAGCTTAATCTTCTGGGTCTTTGCTTACAAGGTCTATTTGTTTACATTCTGAATAATGCAGACGCGTCACATAATTAGAGGAAAAAATACGATTAGGGACCATTGCAATAGGGCACAGGCATGCATTTTAATTTCAGTAGCACAAATTCTGTTCTTACCAGAATGGAGATTATTCCTTTATGCTTCTGCTCAACCAGGTCACAGATGATCTTGTTGTTAAAATATGGAATTGGTTCCCACTGGAAATAAGAGAGCAAAAAAAAGGAAGAAAAGTTTTAGAGGAACGTCTTTTCCTTGCAATTTAAGTTCTTTGGAGCCAGGCTCCAATCCCAGTAAAAATCAGTGTTGTAAATTAGGACCAAACCGAGCTGCTGGAGAAAAAAAATGACAGCACATTGATCCATCACCCCACACTACAGTCTTCCTGCTTCCAGCAGCCCAGATCTTGTTCTCTGCATTAATGCACTCCATCATCCAGTGTCTTACACTGTCAGAGCTCCTAATTTCTACATGGACATTGTCACTGCTGACCTTTTGAGTTTTGGGGAATATCCTACTCCTTTCTTAGATGACATAAATTAAATCTAGGCTAAATTACACTGCAAAAAGCATTACAGAATGAGACCTGTGGCTATCTTATACTTCCCACATGAACAATGCAAACTAAAAAAAAGAAAAAAAGCAGGATGTCTTCTTCATTGATGATCAAAAGCATTCAGTGTAATGGCAGTTCAAAGAAAAAAGCGAGGGGGAAAATAAGAAGTTACCTCTATTCCTTCCAGTTCATATTCTTCCTGCTCTGCTTTCAAGGTCATCTCAATCAACAGCTGCTGGAGCTTCTCATTGCAGTAATTAATGCAGAACTGCTCAAAGCTTCAGAGTGGTTAAATAAGCATTAATTTTTATTTATTGCAAGGACAGTTTTACTCCTCTCACCACTACCTACTGTTTTCCAGCCAGCCAGCCCACTTCTATACAGATCAAACCCATACATTCCTCCCACACTGTTGCACCAATGACTCAAGTCCAGGCAAGCAGTCCAAGCTAAAGCTTTCACCAGGGGGTTCAGCTAACCCAGTGCACTCAGATTTTGCAGTCACCTGTAGCTTGCCTTGCTGGGGTAGGAGTACAGTCAAGAAGCCATGTAGGACTTCAGCACGTCCCCACCAGCATGAGGCATTACCCCATGCCTCAGGAGCTGTTGTTACCTGTTCGTGTCCAGCACTTCAAAACCATAGATATCCAGCAGGCCAATAACTGTTTTCCGAGTTGAATCCTGTTAAAGACACCATTGCTCTGTAATTGCTGCTTCAGCTGCTGATTCTTCCATGCATGTTTCGTATTGCTTTCTTCACCTAAATTTTAAACTTTCTCTTTGAGAGCTTTGTATCACATGCCAATGGATTAGACACTTTAAAGCAGGTAATGAACTGCTAACACTATTTAACATACCACCTTCCACACCTAGCTAAGCAGTTTTCCAGCTCAGTGCTGTGGGATGCCCCTACATCAGTTACCAAGCATCTAAGATATTTGGTGATGAGTGCTGTAGGGCCTCACTGGAGAAACTCTGCTCAGCGTGTTAGGAGAATTCAGTGTCTAGGAGGACACTAGACAAGAAACCAACCTTATTGGCTAGAGAGCCATTAATTTTGTTGACCAGCCAAGTGAAAGTTCGTCCATAAATTGCCTTTGCTACTGCGTCCCGAGCATAGAATGCCAGATCCACATTCAATGGGCTTAGGACCTAAAAATAAAGATATGCTGGAGATGATAAACACCACAGATGATCAGAGCAAACTTCTGCAAAGTGAGTTCACACCTGTGGCTTGGAGAACCAGCCACATTGCTGTACACCACAGCACAGCGCTCAGCCTATCTGAACTGTAGCTGCCTACAGCTTTATTTACCATCAGTGTTACTTCAGTCTGGTGTATGGCCATGTGCCAGCAGGATTGTGATACTATGCTTTGGAGAGTACTAATTTAGACAAGTGGGGAGAAGTATTCTGACTTCCTTTTAGTTTTATTTTATTAAACTTGGTACAAAATGTTCAAAGAACAGTTTTTACCAGTGCTTTTTTTTGTTTATGTGGCCCAGTTTCCCAGGAAGCACTCCAGGGACTGAACAAAAGGAAATTATTTGGCTCAAACACAGGGCTGCCTGCAAGTCCCTGTTCCTAGCTTTTTAGCAATTACTACCTCATTCAGCAGTAAAACTCCCATACTGGGAATATGTTTTAGTTTAACGTCTCAGGCTAGAAGAGGAAGATAATACAGAGGAGAGAGACAGCCAAAGTGATCTGTTTTTGCTCTAACACTGCTAAGAACAGAGCTCCTGATCTGTCACCACCACTAGCTGGGGTGACTCCCAGCTGCCTGGGGTTACATGGGACTACGTGATACCTCTTCAGATCTGGCTTCGATCTTCCGATGGGTGAGAGCTTCCTGCAGAATGGACAAGTGCACACCCAGCAGCTGCAGAAAAAAGAAATAGTTGCACTCAGAGTATGGCCAGCAGGAGACTGCTTAAATAAGCAGTATTGTGTGATCAGTAAGGCATAACCCCCCCAGTCCATTCCCATTCATTTCAGGGGGATGCCAGCCTCGGTAGATCTCAGGTATACTCATCTTTGAGCAACAATAAGTAAGGAAGTTTCAGAGAGATGTGCTACAGAGAAAAGCGGCCCTATAATTCAAGATATTTTGTAACAAGAGCTGGGTATTTCTATAGCAATCCTTCTGCTTTTGGGAACAGATTATTTTGTCCTTAAGAAGAAAACACAGCAATGTTAAAGCTTTCTTCATAGCACTTGTAATACTGACACTATCTCAGAAGAGATACCTTTGAAATCCATTTGATCTGCGTGCCGTCACGAATGATGGCATGTCCATTGCTATCTTCTTCAAACTGAATGTTCCCAAGGTGCAGCACACTAGCAACAATTCCAAAGAGATGCTAATAACAAGAGATACCATTAGAAAGCAGGTTCCTACAGCTCCGTGGGATGGTACTAGTCTTTGCTATGCATGCTAATAAACAGAATATTGGCTAGGCTGAAGGAGGCGAGTCAGACAGCCTGCTTCAGAGATACAGAGATATGCTACCACCAGTTGCCATCATGCTGTACCAAGTGATAGAGCTCTTCACTCACCCGCTCCCTCAGCCCCCCAAATGATGTCCTATTCCATCCTTAACACCTCTCCCAGGCAAGACTGCTTCCATCACTGTTAAGGAAAGACAGCAGCGCACTCCTTACTTAAATTCCCTTTGGTAAGCTCAGTCCCTTTTTAACATGCATACCTCTATATCTTTTTCAGTAAAGTCAATGATAGAAAAAGCTTTGCGGACTATTTTCCAGTCATTCTTGTCATTAATAGAAAACACTTTGGCACATCGACCCTATACAGTAAAAGAAAGATGAATTAGTATAATTAATTGGCAAAGCAATTTTATTATCAGCAACAAACATAGCATACTACTGGGCATACTACTTTCATTTCATTTCCTCAGCCTGTATAGACACAGTCTGCAACTAGCTATCAAGTTTATTTCACTCCTGCTAATCCTGAAAGTGGCTCATTTGATCAGATCTTTTAGCTTATACTTAAAGCTTCAGATAACTTAAAGCATTGAGCTTGGATAGCGATTACCATAAAATGGCTAAGTCTTGTGGAGAGCTTGAGCTTACAGCCATCTTCCATTTTTATGGTAATAATACCTTCTGCCCAAGTGTTCTTCCCCACCAAGGAAGAAAGGAAACGGAGAGCACTACCACGAAGTGAGCTGTATACTGCATAACCATACCTATGGATCTCTATAATATGAGGTCCATAAATCCTGAGAAACTCATTTTATACCAGATCCTGACACAGGGGCATTAGAAGAGACGCCTTTATACAAAGTGTAACTTGCAGACAGATACTACTCTGCTGTTTAGTAGCTCAGACTGCTCTTCTCAATGAATCAAGAAATGTCTTGACCATACCATAGGGACCAGGGTCATCAAATGGTTTGGTGACATTTGCTTAAGAGTGTTTACATTCTCACAGCAGCAGTATGGATGGCAGCAGTAAGCCATTCTGCACACACAGAACAGGGGGAATACACAATCAATAAGAAACCTAGTGAAAGTGGCTTTTTTTAAACTCTGATGGCCTTGCTGTCACTGGGCCATGTTGCTCAAAAGCTTGTTTCTGTCCCCACAACTATATCAGCTGATCCGATAAGAGATATTACCCCTTATAAGCCACTTATCACATGAATCGTTAGGCCATAACAGCTGCAACGGTTCCTGCTACAAAAGCACCCAGGGCAGAACAGTGTCCGACAACCCCAGAGCAAATGTTTGCAACCAGCCTGCCTACGAGTTTCGCTATAATGTGACACACAGTGGGTTCTCTTAGTAGTTCAGCAGCACACTTAGTAAGTGAAGAAAGCTGCATTCGCAATCCCTACAATTCTAGGTGTAACATAGAGAGAGGGACAAGCTCTCACTGACCTGGATGAGATACGCGTACTTCTGGGGGTTGCGCTCCAGCCCAAGCCAGCAAAGAAGATCCTTGTCTCCACCCTCTAATAACTGGTAGAAAATATGGAAATTCCTTTCTCCGTGGTTTTGATGGACAACTCGGGATTTCTCAATTAGGTAACTGAGGATGTGCCCTCCCACTGGAGCTCCCTAGCAGAACAAAGCAGTCAGATCAACACCAACAGATATAAATAACATCTTTGTGACGGCTGTTCCTCCACACCTAGGAACAAGAAGCAGCATGTTTCTGCTTGTTACTTATCTGCCATCTTGTGTTTAAGAGTTAGCATCCAACAACAGCACAAGCTGTATCTAAAGAGTTTGCTGTCCTTCTAGTGTAACTTGTGCTTTACAACAATTTATATTAGCTTTCTACTGAGCACTGGCAGCATCGCCAGTAACGTAGGAAGCTTTCAGGATGTATAACTAGTCAATTTACTTGCAAAATGCAACGCCTGTAAAAATAGGGTCAGAAATCTGCAGTGTAAGTCTTCATAAATCCTGTGCTGCCTGGTAAGTGTCCAAGAGGCTCACTGATACAGCTTGTTTTAATAGCGGTCCATTAAGTTTGTTCTCACCTTAAAATCAAATTGGATATCCATGTATTTCCCAAATCTACTCGAGTTGTCATTACGCAGAGTTTTTGCATTTCCAAAAGCCTATGGATAAACAGATAGATTAAGTCACTTCTCATCTTACTGAGAACCTGACACCCACAGTAGGACAAAGCTCCAGAAATAAAGATTTGCTGCATCAGCTGAGTTCTGCTACTGAATTTGGTGGGATTAAAGAAATACAAACTTGGTGGACTTGGCAGTGTTAGGTTTATGGTCAGACTCAATGATCTTAAAGGTCTTTTCCAACCTAAATGATTCTATGATTCTAAACTAATGTATTTCCCTAGCTTTAATGTGGAATTCAGCTAAACAAATTATCACTCTTTCTTGTATGACCCATAACTGAAGCCATGAAGAACTGTTGTATACTGTAGTTTCCTTGTACGCCCAGGTTTCAGCTATCCTCCACTATAAAACCCAAGTTCAAATTTCGAAACATTAAGTGATATTCAATCCCAAGCATCCTTTCAGAGGTTGTGCTGCCAAGAGGCTGAATGTATGTTATTATTTATGTTATGTATGCAGGTGCAAAATCATGTAAAACAGAAGGCCATTCCTGGAGTGAGGCCATCAATGCCAAAATGCATTTTGTACCTTTATTTATTTTTTACCTCCAGAACAGGATTGGAAAGTAGCAGACGATCACGGACAATCTGCAGCTGCTCTGTAGTTGGACAGGTTACTGCATAATACTGCAAGATCTTCTTGGATGCTTCTGTCTTCCCAGCTCCGCTCTCCCCAGAGATGAGGATGAAATGGTTGTTGTACTCACTGCACATCACCCGGTAGGCGTTGTCAGCTATGGCGTATCTGAACAAGGATCACAAGAAGCATTCAGAGGAGAAGCATCTGTTAGAAATGGCAACAGGAGACAGAGTATCAAAGGTTTTTCAGAAGTACTAACTCCTCGTCTAACATTACTGGTATTGTGAATGATGGGAAATCACAGCTCAAAACATGAGTCTGACTCAAGGTCTCATAGTAAAAACCCAGTCTGTATTTGAGGGACAGATAGGGCTTGTTCTCTTTCCCACTGTTGCTGTAGGATTTATACAGGCTGCATGTATTCCTGGTGAATACAGTTTATACACAGCAGGGACTCCCTCTTCCAAAGCAGGGCAGCCAGTTTTTATTCCAGTAAAGGGATGATCTCAACTGCTGCTGATAGAGACAGATACAAAGATAACCAATAGGGGAACCCTTACCAATATGCCTTAAGGAAGGAAAAGAAAAAAGAGAAAAAAAAAAAAGAGAAAAACCTACTCGGCAAACCACGCAACTTCCAACCATCAAAAAAATTCCAGCTCAGAGTTCAGAAGTTCAGGTTTCTTCTCCTCTTGGGAAGCCCAAGTGGAGGCTGTGCATGAGCACTGTGCTAGTCCTGTGGTTGCCTGCACTGACACAGGGCCTCAGAGGACAAGGCAAGATGACCAGAGTGTTTTGGACAACTGAAGGAAAAAATGTTGACTTGCACACGGACACAGTCAGGCAGTGGTCTGACTAGACCATGTGTAGTAAGGAGGACACACTGAGCACTAGTCTGAACAGCAATCTTCAAGATAACTCTTTCTCTACAGTTTCCCCAACATCACTCTGCAATCCTTTTGTTCCCCCTTTATTCTCACAGTCAGCTAGACGACAGAGACAAACACATTCTTACCTACAGGAAGATAAGAATATCAGCATTCACCAGACCTAGTGACTGCTATACATAGCATTATATCAATAAATTGGTTTTTGTCTGTAAACTGAAATCTTAAGGGTTCTACTTACAGATGTGGTGGCAGTTCAAAAAAGTTTACCCCTCGATAAAGCTGCATCTGTGTCATGGTGTAGATATCCAGCTCTTTGTAAGGGTTGACAGATACAAGAAGAGTACCAATATATGTCTGCAGGGAGAAAAGAATGCATACAGGTGGGAAACCTGTTCCATCACTACCATTACAGCTCCCAAAAGGGGAATCAAGTACATCAGGACATTATGCAAGAACAACTGGGAAAGATGGTACAGAAATTGTTATGAGAGAAGAAAAAACCCACAGGAAAACCCTCCACAGACATCACTATTTCAAAGCCGATACCAACTTCTTCCAAAACCTGCCCAGTTAAGAGTGGAGTTGAACAATAACAGCAAGCTTAGAACCTTACATTTCATATACAAGGTCCTGATATCTCACGATGCTTATGGGATTTTTTTTCCTACTTAAAAAGTTAACACAATAATGCACTTACTCTCCCAGCTCTGTTTCACAAAAATCTCTGGAAATGACCAATAACTAATGCTGTGAAGGAAAGCCAAGTAGGATGTCTGTTCCATAGACAGCCGTTCAACAGAAAAAATTCCTTCCTGACTGTAAAAGGTGATCAAGTAACATATTTCAGGACACATTACATTTTCCCTTATTTGTATATATTTTCAGCACATCAAAATGCCCTGTTCTACCTTCTTTTCAATTCTTTCCATTAGTGTTATACAAATATCCGTCCTCACTTGACAAAGGACATGTTTAGAGACTACTTGGCAGTGCTGTAAGCCAATGTATAACCTTGGGGCTGCTGACAAAATGGACACGGCTGTGAAGTCATCTTATTTTGCACCATGAAGTACTCAGCACTTCTCATACAAATCAGATACCACACTCAGCACTGCCTTGCCTTCTAAGTTAGTAAGGGAATAGGAAAGTGAAGTGCTATCTACTGCATATTGTTTGGCACTTTGTAAGGCAACTCAGAGCAGGCTGAGACTATTATTTTCATTAGCTAAAGCAGACAGACTACTACTGGGTGATCACTCTGCTGGATACTACTAGCATCTAGCAATGTGTCTCAGAGCACGATGAAACCAAAGCTAGGAGATTATTCTCTGTATTGGTAGTGCCTTCTGCCCCTGTAGTTTTAGTTTGCATCCCATCTAGATGGGCAACAATTTTTATATATATGTATATGCCACACTTAAAGACATTTCACCTGCTATAGGCTACACGAATCCACACGCCCAGCACTTACATAGATGAGGTTCTCTTGGTATCGCTTGCGGAGGTTGTTCAGGAAAGCAGTCTCACTGGTGTGGGAGTCCAGAAGCACAAAGTCCTGCACCCCGACTCTGTCCCGGGCTATCAGAGCCCCTTCCATGTTTGCATCAGTGTTATCTTCCACTTCTTCTTTCTACAACACAGAGGTTGTATGAAACAGATTTAGGAGATAGCAGACAGGGACCCTAAGGGTCAGGTAAGTCCTTCCCCATACCCCAGGGCCAAATCCACCTTGAATGGGTAATGCCAAAAGATTATTATCCAAGCTGTTATTAACACCTTCCCCAAAAATGGCAATTTCATACCATGCGAGTTTGCACTCCAAATTCTTTACAGTCAAGATGTCTGAGGCTCATTCCTGTGATTACAGAGGAAGACCAAGGTTTCCAGGCAGCCCTCACTAACATAACAGTTGTTTGAGACAAACCTAGCTCCGAATGTGCAGTTACGATCCGGGACATTCCATTAACTCAGTAGTTGGAAGCACAAAGTTGGAAGTTAACAGTGGAGGATACCAGACAAACTGTTAGTTTCTAACACCACCTGCAACTACTTTATACAGATAAAACTACAAAAATGGAGAATCTCCAGAAAGGCTGCATTTGACTTGACCTTTAGGGGAAAAAAGATTAATCCTACAGTACTACTCTGCACAAGATTGCTTCATTATTCCCAGTGCCTTCCGCGAGCAGATTGAAGTCAACTTTCAGAGTTGGGCAGCAGATGTCTCCACACGCCAGCGAGAGACCTGGGCAGGGAACAGCGAGGCCACCAAACTGATAAAAGTAATCAAACAGCGATTTGAGGAAACAGTTAAACCTTTACTAGCACACACCCCACCTCTTTCTGAAGCGGCTGAAAGATGCAAAAAGGATGTCACCGACAAAACTTAATTCTTTTGCACGCTCCACTTCCTGTTCTTTATCGTGAAAGTTGACCTTATACTGAAAATACTCACTGCTGAGGATCAAGCTCTTGTTTCCCAGGCCCTAAGAATAAATTTATGATTTTTATTTAATTAAATGAAGCCGATAATTTCATGCTAGCAAATAGACAAAGAGAATATTCTTTCTTCTATAGGAATAAGTGTGCTATAGTGGTGTTTTCAGGGTTTCTTTTTTTTGTTTGTTTTTTAAAGACACCAGGATTACACAGTTCAGAGAAAAACTCCCACCCTAATGCATAAAATACTTCCCTTATGACAGAAATGAAGTTAATACATTTTGAGCAGCTTACCTTTCAGGGTTCCCAGGCTTTGCAAATTAAGGGAGAGAAACTGGCAGAGCAGCCATCAGCTGAACGCACGCAGCAGCTCCTCAGACTCAGGGATGTGCACATAAGCCCAGCACCTTTGCTATTCTCATACTGCCCTTTGTGACATTGGCTTTTTACATTTTGCTGCTCCACTGCTCAAGAAGATTGTGTGATTGTGTGTAAGATTTTGAACAAGCATTAAAAGGACAGTGATGGCCTCTTTATGCACTGCCACATCACTTCCCCCCTACCATTTTTTTTTTTTTTTTTAAAAAGCAGAAGCTTTACAAATTGTAAATAGGCACAATGTAAAATGTTTCTGCCAAGCTTTGGCAAACCCTGACTCTGGAGGTAGGCTTTTGGGATGAGCCTGCATAGCGCTGGTGGAAGATGACAGCACTTTGGATGCTAAGGCTTGGTGGATTTAGAAGCAGGGTTTCACTAAAATGAGAAGCAAAGGACCCGACCACACAATACTCTTTATGACTGAGGGAAGCTCAGAAGAGTCAGCTCTTAAACGGGACTTTTAATGTTAGTCTCATTTTTAGTACAGCCTGTTCTTTACATTCATCTGTTTATCACATTGAAAGAGCAATCTGAGCTTTGAGATTTATATTCAGCAGCAACATTACCACAATACTCCAGAGAGAAAGATATTCTGAAAGCATACTATTTAAATCCTATCATAGTTTAAAAATAAATCATACCTGCACTAACTTCACTTACACGTAATTACTTTTTTGCCTTTTACATCCACTGCCTTCCAGCTGATTGTGTTGCAAGCTCTAGGTTGGCAGGAGGCAGCATTCCTCATTTCTCCTGAGCCATGGCATAATATGACTGTGATCACTTCTTTCTTCTGCCAGAAAGATACCTACATTTTTTCATTTTAATATTAATAGCCCTTTTTTTCCTCCTCTGCACATGACATATCTTATCCATTTGTTGTGCTTGTCCTTAGCTCAGGTTCCACTGGTGTGGAAGACAATATAAAGGATGACTTAGCTTCTCAAACCGATACCTGTACAGACCCCACTACCTGTGTAGGGAGGGAGGAAAGAGTTTAAAAAAAAAAAAATCTCCTATTCATTGTCCTAGTAAACATCTAATTTGATTCTACAAACTTCAAGAACCTAAGATATTCAAACCACTAGTCACAGTCATTACTACTTTCATTCTGAACACTTGCCTCTAAACCAAGTAGCCGGTTTAATACTTGCTAGTGCTCCCACACCACTAGCCACCCCAGTAGTCATGACATCTCCCAAAAAGATTATTATCACTTTGCAAAATCATTGGAAGACTTGACAGAATGGCTTTTCAGAGCACAGTGTGAAGTAGGATAATAGTAATCATTTCAGTCTCACTGTTCTGGACTAATACAGATGACACAACATTCAGTCATACCTGGTTTTGTATTCAGCATAGTTGCCATGGTAATATCCAAATCAAAAATCTATTCTGCAAACATTTTTAGCAATCTTGTAACTTCACTGTGTTGCAAATAAGACAAATGGGCAGCTATAGTGCAAATTACCAAAGTAATCATTTTTGTTAAGTGTCTATCCCATCTGAGTAGTATTATTTGGCAGTTCAATCTACAGATTTTTTTGTTACCAAAAGATAGGTGGGGTTTTTTTACCTAGAAACACTTTATCTGCTCCACATAAGTTGCTGTGAGGTTAATATTTTTATCTAACAAACACAAGTATACATTTCATAAACAGAACGCCAGAGTTTAGAGATAGATATTTATTATTTCTTTTGCCCTAAAACTTTCCTCACCATTTAGCAGGGAAACTTTTGTCTTAATCATCTTGACTTTCTTGATCTTGCTACAAGGGCAGCTGAGCTTGGAGCCCAGCCCCTACCAGCAGGGCTGACCTACCCAGGCTGGGAGGGCACACAACCTTCTTAAGACCCAACCAAGCTGGACAAGTGTTTATCAGACTTAACAGAGCAGCTGTTTGTTAGCTCCGCGTCAAGAACAGAAGGAATTTACCATCAGCCCAGACCAGTAAAGGTGTACATGTCTCAAATCAAGCGTGTTCAGGATGAAATAAATCAGCAACAGAGAATTAAAAGCAACCAAACCCATGAAGCCAGGGCTGTTGAATGAGTTCTCAAACTTAAGCATGTCTTGCCAGGTAAGAGATGTCTTTGAATTTAATTGCAAATTCATTTTTAAAGCAGAGGCTTTCTCCTGGCTGCAGGAACACGACCTCCCAATACACCCTCTGCTCCACGCATGGTCAGTGCTTCTCTTTAGCAAGCCATCAAGATACCTACCCCTGGCACATGTGGCAACTGCTCAGAGTCAGCAGCCTCTAGTACCAGACCGCTATCAACACACCAAAGCTATTACATCCTGAATTAGACCTATCTAGACACTTCTACAATATCACATGCATATGCCCGTGGTGTCTAACTGCCACACGTTAATGTGCCATACAGGAGGAGCAGTCTCGTCCAGAGTATCCCATACCTCTTTTAGGGCTTATGGCATATGAAGCCTCCTGTCTTTCTTGACTGTTGCTTTCTTTCAGCTGTCAGTTATTTCAAGTTATTTTTGACAGTCTGAGTAAGAAATCACCTGATTTTTCTCCCAGGGTAAACCATTTTTTTGGCAGAATTACTACAAGCAAGGAGAATATGTGAACAGCTTCACTTTCAAAATATACATGCAGTATTAATCAAAATAATAAAGCCCTGAAACACAGCTTCCTCTACAGATACCCTGGACTAGGCCAAACAAATAATTTAAACTGAAAACTTTAAATTGAGATTGACCTAAGGCAGAGATAGTTCAGACTGTGATACTATGAGTTATTTCCCCCTTTTTTTCCCCCAAACAGCTGATACTCATTTTTTCCACTCCGGTTTGGCCATAGCACAGTGGCTGCCTAACAAGGTTAGAGTTTGTCATTTTACTAGAAAGACGGACTATAAACAACGTAAGGTGGATTTGTCCTTCTGGGAAAGCACTGAGGACAAACTGGACAAGAGACTTTTACCTTCTCTCCAAGCCGGGAAGCATGAAAGAATAAGCCTGAAACCACAGTGGCCATCTACCTGATCAGGTTTCCCTAACCCAATTCTCTCACTCATATGTTAATTGGTAAGTGACACTGTTCCCTGTTAGAGAAAAATCCCGAACTCTTTTCTGGGCTACTTTGTGCTCAGATTTTCTCAGTATTTTGCTGTTGCTGAGGTCAGGCAATTTTATCATCACAGTACTATTTACTGCCCTGCCCCCCCACCCCATTTCTGGAAGTTTACGAGAAGTTTTGTGCTTACCTGGTACCACCATCAGTAAGAGATACCCCCCAGGACTCATCAGTGCGCATTACCCCAGCAAGACACTGCTCTTTTTAAAGGATTATTTTCCTTTCCTCATCACTTCAGAGTCAGAAGATTTCTTTCTCGCCTACTGAGATGCAAGCTCTATCAGAAAATCTCTCCCTCACTACAATGAGGGCTTTTTCTTTTCCCACAGGGATTTGTCTATCAACACTGAAACTGCAAGGAACTGCAATGGATCACAACACAAATTCATGAGATGTGCAGCTCTTGAAAAAGGCCTAAATTAAGGTCAGAAGCAACAGACTAGTTTCTTTGATAAAGCTTGTACCAGTTTGTAACAAACAAGACTTGGCAAGGAATAGTTAGGAAAAAACTTTTTTTTTTTAAAAAAGAAACTTTGCAAAATTATTACTTATCTTTGCCAGAGGCTCAGAACTTCACTTTTCAACAGGTTCCAAAGTTAATTGTTGCTGTTTCTTTGGTTTAATGCCATAGAACAGAAGAAATTAATGTATAGGGGAAGAGGAAGATCAGTTATGATGCCACTGCTATTTTAGAAACACTAGAAAAACCCAAACCAACCATGCTACATGCTACCCATGCAAATACAAACATGAGGTGAGAGCCTCAGGTGGGCACCATCTCTCTTTCAAGTAGCCTCTTACGCAACTGGTCAGGCAAACACCCTTATCTGTAGCAAAATGCCATGCAAGCCACCAGACTCCAGGTTTCCTGGGGCCACCCATAAGGCCGCCAATTCCCACCACAAAAATCAGAAAAGTCTTCTCTGGGATCCTCCACACCCCCCCCAAACCCTCCCAACCTGCCAGAGATGCTGGACTTCCTTACCACCATCCTACAAATTCAGAAGTGTTTTTATTTCACACGTGCCTCCTTCCTCCTTTACCTGGACCCCCCCAGCCGCAGCGTGCCATCTCCTGTCAACTCCTTCTCCAACCTGCGCTTCTTCCATAAAGAGTTAACAGGGCTGAAGTTAAGGCCCACTGACACCAAGTATCATGTGTCCGGCTGCTTGCTCGCCTCCCTCCTTGGGCAGGGATGCTAACATCCTCCCTGTTTAATGAATTATCTAACACACTGTCAGCACTCAAGCGGTGATGAGGTTTATGCCAACGGCGCCACTTGATGAGATTTTAAGATCTCACCGAAAGATTGAAGTCTGAGTTTGAAGACGAAGCAACGGACTCTAACCTTTCTGATGGGTAATTTGAGCAAATCCAGGCACAAAATATACCACCCCCTGCACAGGCTCCTTTCCCGCAGCTCCCGGCTTGGCTCCCCACTAGAGGTCACTGCAAAACCCATTTTAATTTGCAGATTGACATTTCCACGGATTATCCCTTTTTTCATACGCAACAGACAGTTTCTCCCCCCAAAAATGACTTCTCGGGTTGGACTCCAATTGCTGCCGACTCTCACATGACACCAGCTCTTTCTCCCCCTCCACCCAGCTGTCAAAGACAACAACAACAAATATTTTCCCATGATTGCTTCTCTGCATAAACAACTGTCAACAGAATAAAACCCCTCCGTTCGGGTAGCCAGTGATCCATGAGCAGCAGCAAGTGACCTCTCAGTTCTTTTCAGCCATCCTCCAGATGAGGCTTTCAATCCTGTAAAGAGCTCCATATTTAAGAAGCTTCACACCCAAGTCCAACCTCACTGAATAACAAAGATGCCATCCTAAAGGGCCCTATAGCAAGATCAGGGTCTACAGAACTGGAAGAACCCTTCCTGCACCACAAAATATCTTTGCCTGGTCTTACAGCAACATTTAGAAGTTAGATATCTTACCTCGTGGCTCAGTCATTGAGGAAAACAGGCAAACAGTACGATCTGGGAAGCTGAGTCAGGCAAAAGCATTTCTGACTTATCCTCAGCTAATAAATACCGATTATGAACAAGAACATTCAAGACTTAAAATACAAAAAAACCCCACCAATAATTTATATTTCCATAGAGAAATGGAAAGAAGCATCTGTTTAACAGACAGTTTCTTTAGAACCATCCATTTCCCAACAGAATCGTTTTTCAATAATGGGTAAGATAATTCCTACCGACAAGAGCACACTTGGGTTACGATCTCCACAAAAACGCCTCCTGCTCCCACCCCCTCCAAAAGCCAGAGCCTTATCTAATGCTGGACACAGCGATCCTAAAGCACAGTTCAGTCTATTTGTTCAGCTCCATCTCCCGCTGGCATCCTAGGAAATCTGCTGTGATAGCAAACATTTATGACCTTTTTGCCTGTTCTTCTGTTGTTACACCCCTGAGATGTAAGCAAATAAAACCCGTGCCACAGGAGCATAGCGTGGTAAGCATATATCTCTGGAGCCATCTGATTTAAAACAGACATGAGAGTCTCAGGCCTGCTCAGGACAGATGAACTTGGAGCAACACTGCTAATACATATTCCTTTAGAAACGTCAGAGCTCTGTTTTGGAAATACTCATTTACTGCAAGAGGCAGCGCTCCTTGACCCAGTCCTGCACCCCTTGTGCGCAACAGGAATTTGCTCATTAAGAGTCCTGAAAACTGGCCGGCAGCACTGCAAGGATTACAGCAGGGAAACCCCTTGGGCTCTGCTCCACCTAAGGCTCCCAAAAGAAGCTGCCCAAAATGGCAGTGGCAGCGCTTGACCATCAAAAGTGGTAAAGAATGATGTTCTGCAAGAACCTGCTTGGCAAGGTCAGCAGGAGAGCACAGACAGGTCCCAGCAATCACGTCTCTTCGTTCACCTCTGGCAGCGACCTCAAGGTCAAGATTACAGCATGCTGTAGGGCTGCTGGAAAGGGCTACAGGCAGCTGCCCGTGCAGTATCTGCTCCAGGAGGAGGCAGGACCCCACCCCTTCATCCCCAAAGAGAACTTGGGTTCGGCGACCATCAAAGAGCTGGTACCGCTGTATGCTTTGTAATACGACTTGGAGCAACGCCACTGCCCAAGAATAACGGTGAGCCCAGGGCAACAAGGAAATACTTTCCTCCTACTGTGGAAACTTTGGCGTGGCTCGTAAGAATTAATCTGGTCAGGGTAATTTTCAGATAAACAAGACCCACACATAAAACAGATTAAAGCAGACCAGTTCTCCACCAAGTGACCAAGCGATGGTCATCCCATTGCAGCAAAGCCAACAAAAAGACATGACAATTTTTAGACATTTCAGTGAGACTGGCCCCTATATATCTGGAAAATTCTTCCACATTTATAATGAAACTGAAATGCTGTACATTGACTGTGCTTGGAAATGCAGCGGCAGCACTGCAGAAAAGCTATGTCTTGGGTCTGTAACGAGGAACTTAGGCTGTCTTGCACTACTGTACACACTTTTCAAGGCAAGAGAATTCATAAATACAATTATACTGCGGAAAAATTTACACATTGTAACCTAATTTCTTTTCAAAAGAATACAGAATAAGAGGGTTTTAAGGTTAATCAACAGCCTAGGGAAACGCCAACAGTTCTTAAGGCCTCTTGTCTGTCTCCAGGGCATAGTCTGCTATAGACTTGTTAAAGGGTGACTGTCTGTCTTTCTCAATAGAGGAGAGGTCGAGGTGAACCACTTCACTTTCATAAATCAAAAGAAAGAAAAAAGTGAGAAAATCTCCAGAGTTCAAACATTTCTTTAAAACCCAAACTTTAAATACTAAATGGGCTTCATGGCTGCCATTTTGAAAAACATTAGTTTGCCAAAGGACCCTTTTGATTTCTATTTGAAATGCGAGCGCTCACAGATAATCCATTGAGAATCAAACCCCCACAAAAGGCTTCCTGAAACAATCGCGGCGCTGGTGAAGGACAACATTTTTGTGCCCAAAATAAAACATTTTAATGCGCTACAATCCATTACACATATATTCCTACATTTCCTTTCAGTAATTATTCATTAGAAAACATTTAACGTCACTGCAGATTTCACACTGGGCAGTCTGCACACAAAGGAGAAGAGTTGGCCCATTTATAAGGGGCTGAGGCCGCCTTTTCTCATCCGAGAAACTCCAAGGCGGTGGGGGCTGCCGGACACAACGGGCAGGCTAAATTGTGCGGTTAACGGTCAAAGCCCCCCTGCCTACTTTGACACTCATTTAAAGATGACGGGGAACAATAGAGATTTGTTCTTAGCAACTCTTTCTTGTTACGCAGGGTCTACATCGGCTCTGCCGGGCGGTTCAAGGCATGAAACCGGTGCTGATGTTCGGTTCCACCTGCCATCGCTCGCCCTGCTCACTCCTCTCCCCCCCTTCCCCTTTCCCCACTTTAACACAATGAGACAGGTAAAGAATATCATTAAAAAGAGTCCCATTCAGCACGTCAGCTTTAATAAAACAATTGCCTGTCAGGTTAATATGAGCAGCTCAAATTTTGGGTTAGTGCCAGTAAGCCTGCTCTTCTGGACCAGGTTAGTAAAAACAGCCCTTCTCACCCCAAAATTCCCAGTTCACCTCTGGGATTCCAGTTTGCACCAGTGCTCCCAGGTTACAGTGCCGTCAGCAGGCACCAATGCATTCAGGCACCTGACCTATAGCGTAAAACACTTCTTTATAACCTTTTAATTGACAAACCTGTAACAACTGCCAGGAAAGATCCTTTTGCTTTATCAGCTTGTTTTGCACACAGCAGAGATGCTGCCTGAAACTCCGCTTTTGCCCCTGCACCCCAGACACACTAGCTTGATGAGCGAGGAAAGCAACAGCAATCGCACCCCACTTGGGAAATTTAAGACTATAAAAATCAAGCTACAAATCCTGTCGAGCCAGAACAGAGACACTAACAGCATGCTCTTGCTCTCAGTCATTGCTTTTTAGATATAAATGCCAGTTTTCTTCAGCACCGACATGCTTAGATTTACTGCTGCTGGACCAGAGACAGCTCCTTAATGAATCCCATATCTTTATTAATTGCAGAACAGGACATTTTATTAGAAAGCATAAATTGCTGATAAGCTCCATAAAATGTATTCCCTAGCTAACAGAGCACAGGATTTCCAGCTGGAAAGCTAACATTCAGAGTTAAAGCTTCTGGAAATACGGGAGAGTAGATTTATTCAACTTCTACGAAAGAGAAGGGCAGTCCTTGAGTATCTGACAGTCCGTACATTACAGGGAGAGTAGCATTAAACAACAGTCATATTCAGAAGTCTTGCAGATGAACAGAAAGAAACACCTTGCTAAGATGCCTTCTGTGTTGGCCAGAGCACAGCTCAGACCTTGATTTTGCTCCAATAACTACAGAGAACACACAGCAGGAGAGGGCCACCTCCACAAAATTTAAAAAAAAAAAACCACCCAAACAAAAAAACAAAACACACAACCAAAAAAAAAACCAAGCCAAAAAACCCCCCTAACCAAGCTACAGGGAAGATGTAACAGGTATTTCCTCTGCCTGGATTAGGTTGCAGTCCCTCTGCTTGTTTGGTCTCAACCAGGAGTTGGGCTGCTCAGAGCACGCGCACCATTATTCCTACTTGGCATAAGAAAGGGAGATAGAGCAGCCTCTCCCGGCTGTGGTGGTGTGGGCAGGAGGTCCAGCCCTCCGGCCGGTTCCAGATCTACACCAGCCGCACAGAAATCTAGAAAACCAAAGGCACCTTCTCCCCCTTTCACAGTTTGAACACTCTGGTTTTCACAATCACGAAGCTTAATTCTTAAGCTAGAATTCCAGATAGAAAAAAAAAATTGCAAAAAAATTATGGCTCCTCAATGCAGTGTAAGTTTTACTGAAACACAAGTGAAGACACTGTCATGGCATTTACAAAGCAGGCACAACGTTATAGGGGAAAGTCTTCAGGGCAGTTAGAAGAGAGAACTAGAGGAAAATTGCACCCAAACACACACTTTCGGACACAGCAAGAAGGCCACAGATAAAATAAGTATCGGTATCACATCTCCCATAGAAGCATTCCAACACAACCCGCGATGATAAAATCCTTTGGGCATCAGAAAGCAAAGAGAAGCTGGCCTGTGTAATCACTCCTCTCGAGGGAGGCGACAAGTCAGCGTCGAAACTGAAAGCAGACAAGATGAATGATGCCTGGGACAACAAATTGCTGTCTAAAACAAGATTACAACTCAAGTTCCCATAGCAAAAGCCAGTCTTGCTCTGCACCAGAGCCTGCAAAAATCAAGGGCTGCTCTGATAACAACTACAAACCAGTAACTTGCAGAGGCTGCAACACAAGGTCTAATTCACATGAATTACAGCAAAGGTCACCCAAACGCTCACATTGATTTAGAATGCACACTTGCTCTGGGCCTGGTTTGTCAGGCTTGAAGTAGCATCAGATGCCAAGGCTGCAGTTTTGCATGCAGGTAGGAGGAACTCAGAGGGTGCATCTGAAGAGGCTGCGAGCACAGACTCATTACCTAGTTGCAAATTTACTGGCAAGTGTAATATCTCAACAGAGCCTGGAGAGACAGCCAGAATGGAGCAGGGAATGTTCTTGGGAATAAATAGCAAGCCTCCTTCAAATTGATGCAGAAAAACATCTTTATCAGACCTTCCTTATTGTTTTCATTTTCCTGGACCCCCTTGCACACAAAGCACTTTGCTAACAAGCATTTAAATTCAGAAGCCAAGCACGAAGACATTACCAATAGGCCACATAAATGCTTCATTCTGGAAACTACCACCTGAAGCCACAGGAGAGCATCTCGCACCCCACCAACCAACCAGTCTGACAGAGGGGTTAAACTAGATTTGCTTTACAGCCACCTGCAGCATTAAGCAGCAAACAGTGTGGTGAGACTTAATACAGGACAAATTTATGTAAAGGGAAGATATCTTCAGAAGACATCGCTTTACTACCTCTCACAATACTTTACAGTGCATGAAAGCTATTTTTGAGGGTCTGGTCATGGTACCCATGAGGAACTTCCATTACTGCCTGCAGCTCTGAAACCAAGTGAGAGAAAAGGCGAGCACTCTGAATTGTTACAGATGGGGACAGAGAAGAAGTAAAAGGAAGAAGCACAGTGATCCCCCTTAGAGCATCCAAGTTATTTTTACTCCATAGCAAGTACAAAAGGGTCTCCAGTGTTCTGCATGCAGCAGGACCCAGCCATCAGGGTCACCAAAGGGCAGTTATCCTGTTTTTTTCATTTTTTAAATAAAAATCAAGGCTACTTAAGCAGTCATATACAAGTTACCCAGCATTCTGGTGCACGTTGCAAGCCCCCTTCTCCACTGATCAGAAAAACACCCCTCTCTTCTCCAAGCAGGTCAAAGTCAGCAGCTTCCCTCCTCCTTTGGTCACACCATTCTCTCCAAAACACCCCAGAAACAGTTCTACCTCTCTTCCTTTGAGAAGAAGGAAAATGATTGCTACCTACACACTACAGGTCAGTCACCAGTTTGCCAAGACAGTTATCCCTCCTCATTTAGCCAGAAATTCTCATTTTAAAGCACCCAGTAGCTTAAGAACCTTACAAAGAGCTCTAGAACTTACCCCCACTTCTTCCATATTGCTACAAAAAAATAGCCTAAAGCAAGCCAAGCAGGAAAGAGAAAAAAGTAAATCCCCCCCACCTTCTGAAACACAAAACTACCCACTCTGTATATGATATATTGCCACAGCAGAGCAGGCTGGAAGCAGAGGTGACTCAGCTGTTTGCTCTTATGGTTAAAAGGCTACTGAATGGCTGACACAGGGAAACTTAATCATCTGAAACAGGGAAAACCTGTTAAAATAGGTAAAACAGGTTAAGTGAAGAGGCACATTTTAAAGGAGCAACAAAACATTAATCACTTCTTAGCCTTAATCCTTAACAAAATGACCACCATGGTGCAGCTGCTGTAAAACCTCTTTTCCTCTCATGGGAAAGAAGAAAGGAAGATCTGGTTTAATATGCTAGCAGTACTTAAGAATAAAGATGATGGTTTCTATATGAAATTACTTTATTTGTGCTTAACAAGGATAAAAGGAGAAAGAATATACAGAAATGTATATTCTGCTACAAGCACGTTTTTGTATATAATGCTTGAATTTTGTAAAACTAAACCCTCACCACAGTGTAGGCAACTGCTGTGAAAAGTTAGATGGTAACATAACTGCAGGCTAACAAATATAAGACCAACATATCAACAGATGCTTTTGTGTTTTATTATATTGCATATTAGGAGATGACATGAAATTATTGGATTTAGGTGCATGTTTGAATCAGAAAGTGTTACTATTAAAGTATATATTCCTCACCTTGAAAAATAAGTCTAATTAAAATTAACATCTTTCTTTTACAGAGTTTCGTACAAGGGCATAAGTAACTTTATACATTATTTATCTTGGGTTTTATACTTAGAGCTGAATGTTATTTGAGGAAGTAGAAATAACTAGGGTGATTTCGAAGTAAATGCTTTACATATAAAAAATAAAACAGAGGGGGGGCTGGAGGGAAAGAATGTGTCACCTTTATGAACCCATAAGCCTTTCCTGTAAGAACTCCTCTTCTCGCAGAGGACTATTTACAGTGAATGAAAATTATCCCAGCAATCAAACTGAATATTTCCTTTCTGCTAGGTAGTGAGCAAAGAGAGGACATGGAAGAAAAGCAGCGTAAGTGGGGAGAAAGGAGAAGCCAGGAACCGCTCTTGCATTCCACCTGCAGCCATCGGGCTGTTCACGTTCAGGGCTCCGTACAGCGCTCGGCTGTCCCGGCCTCGGTGGAAACAGCGACAATTATCGCAGTAATGAATGTGCTCGGCCCGTTTGCTGTAATTCTGTCTCATGTCATTAATACAGTAAATAACTACATGTGGAGTCCTGTCTCAGTGTAAAAATAAAGGCCGTGCCAAACCTGAACAATATGTAAGTTGCTGTTTGCTTCTCAGCAGCTCACGCTGTAGATAATGTTTTCATTGTTTTGCCTTTCATTACGTTTGTAAAATCTCCATTTCCATGGCAGGTGGCCACGTCCCCCCCGGCTCCCCGAAGAGCCCCGCGTTGCCCGAGCCCAGCCGGAGCAGCAAGCCCAGCGCTCATTGATACCAGACAGGGAGGAAAGAAAGCTTGATTTTCACTAGGAGAAATTCCTCCATGCCTTGCAGCTCTTTTGCAAATCCTGAATTCAATGCTTAGCAAATAGGAGGATGTTGCTCCTGTCCCCGGCGGATTATGGCCAGTTAATAAACTGTTGCGGGAACGAGGAGCCGGTGGCGTGCCAGGAGAGCTTGGGGACACCCAAGCACTGTCACAACACCGGAGCTCCAGAGTTGGTGAAACACGAGCTGAGGAATTACTCACGGATCCTATTAGGATTACTGTGCTGATTTTATAGTCTTTAAAGCTGACCTTCAAAAGGACAAACTGAGAAGAAGGAGCAGGGTTATGCTACTTTGGGTTTTTTGAAATGAGAAATGCAGGTCCCGCCTGTTTTTTCCTGGCAGAATGAATAAAGAAGGAGCAGGTTTAACATCAGCAGGCCCAAAGAAGCTGCATTGGGCTATCTGACAAGAGGAAATGAGTTTTCCTTTGAGCATTTGGGTCTTTTTTTTGTCTAATAATTGTAATTTATTTCAAATATCTGTCACGTAGTATAACAGCGGGAAGGAAAACTTTCACAGTAAAGTTGCAAAAGCCCCCAGCTACTAAAAGCTGTTAATAAGTCTGGATCTGTCAAACAAATATACATTAAAAGGGAAAGATAAGATTTTTTTTTTTAATTGGATAAAATAAAATACATTTTTTTCCTGAGGAATAATTCTTTTCAAGCCTTCTACAACTATTATTAAAAAGAAATTCCCTCATTCCTATATCAGTTTAAAGCCTCAACAGCAAGGTACCTATCATATCCCATGGACTATTCTTGCATTTATGCTTAAGTTTGGATCACTGAACGGGGGCTCCGCTGTCTCTGATTCAGCTAGACCATGCACTATCGAGTAGCAACACTGAAAAGTGCATGCAAAGTAAAAAACCCTTCAGTGTTGCAATAAGCAAAACTCCAATAGATTTAACAGGATCGTTGTGCAGCCAGACACCCACATCACCTCTGAGTTCAGCAGTCAATTCTTCAACTCACTAAAATACATCCCTTTATCTTCCTCTCTGGTACTATGACACATCGAAGCAAACCCACTATTACTTCCTTTCACTCTGTCTTCTCACGAGACATAAGATGTGGAAGGAATTAATTATGGCTAATTAAAAATTAAATCCTCTGCCTTGCCTTTGGTCACTGTATTTCTCTCTCTGACTCAGAATATGCAGCTGAAATGTTCTATTACGTTCTGCCTCTGTCACCTTTTATTTGGGAATAATTTGCTTACTTCTCTTTGGCTTCGGCATCAAGCTCTGTCATTTGGTCTTCGCGGTGCCAGCTGCAGAGCTCCCGTCCAGCTCACACCTCGGCTCTGTGCCGCTGCTGCTGCTCACAGCTGACCACCTTTGCTTCAGCACCTCTCCCCAGCAACTCAGTGTCACTCTGTACTTCAACCCCCCGCAGCCAGCAAGGGCCTCCCTCTCCTTATGTGCCGAGCTGGCTCTCTCCAGCCCAGTCACTCGATGGAGCAGCTCTCTGTGAAGCTTTTCAACCGTGGTTCCTCCGAGGACACCACCGCTGCTGCACAACTGACCTTCATGAAATGCATCGTGAGTGTGAACTCTATTGTCCCTGCCAAACACAGACAACAATTTTCTGTGGGGAAGAGGAGAAAAGGAGGTGCAAAGGAACCACTTTTCCTTTGAGCAGGTCTCAACATGCTGATGCTCAATAAATAAATGGAGGATTAACCAAGTTATTTTGCAGCAAGTGGAATGTTTGCCAAGTAGATCACAGAATTTCACCATGTCATCCATTCGCCTACGAGTCAGCTCTGGACCAAGAATGTCAAGGTTACCTGGATGTCCGTCCTACAAAAACCACCACCAGGTTTTGTGATGAGATTTGACGGAGATTGCCAGAGGCAGAGTGCCATGCCAAGACTGTGACCACCGTCCAAACAGGCCAGCTTCAGAACTTCCTAAGCATTTAGAAAGACTAAACTGGCCTGTTTAAGGAAAACAGTCTGTTAGTGATGCAGTACTGCTACAGAGGTCTTAGAGAATTTTCCCTGGAAGTTTTGCTACAGTCTATGGCAAGACAGAGTCATCAGCAGACACTGAGAAACCTGCACCTTAATTGCAAGAGCTGTTATAAACCTTTGAATTTCAATATCTTGTTGGAAAAAGTAGCTGCTTTGATCCTGGAGTTCCATCTGTCATCAACTCTGTCAAGACTTCATTAGCATGCAAGTGAGATGTCACCCGAGTCACAGCTTCCGAGAAATTTCTTTGTCAAAGTCCACTAAATTAAATTAGCCAGCAGAGACAGAAAGTGAACATTTATGAATACACAGGTATATGCTGAAGGCGTATTGTCCAAGCTAAACGCAACACACACTTTTGCACCATGAAGTTTTTGCAATGATTCTAGGTATTTGTGACTTAATTATATCAGTTGTGTGCTTTATGAAAATATTATTTCAAAATCATTATACCGTCATCTAGCCTATGTAAATGCACTACTCAAATATTTACTAATGCAGTTAATAGAAATGTCAAATGGAACTACATCTCTAGCTAGCTCCAATACATCTATCACTATAGCCGCTAATAATTAAAGTTACCTGGGTATCCATCTTGAATGCTGTTAAAGTCAGCTGTTAACAATTATTCCAGCTAAACCATTCAAAAGGTGCTTTGAACTTGTTTAAGGTCCTTCGTAACACTGTGCAGCTAGCTAGGAGACTATGTTCTCACCCGAACAGACTACCATTAATAATTTACTGTGTGAGTCAGGGACTTTGTCCTATGGTACTTGCATACACTTAGTGGCCGCTTTTCCAAGATAAGCACTAGAAACTGTATCTTCCTTGAGATTACATTGCAGGCACCAGTGATCTTTGATGAGTTGGTATAAGCATTATGTTAATTACGAGCTACCAAAATAAGGAAGTGCGTCCATCTGCTGTTTTAAAACTGCCCCTGGAGTCAGCCCAATCCAGGACCGTGCCAGTGTTGCAGACCAGGCGGTGGGTGCTCATCTGCTTGTTCAGAAACCAGAATGTTAGAGGCTGGAGGAGCTGACTCGAGCTGGAAGCTTTAAGGTTAATAATGTATATTCTCTTGGTTATAGTATCTCTCTTCCCAGGCTGAGGCTAAGACATGCTTAAAAATTAAAAGTGCAGATATCCTACAAAGGAGGAACAGATGCTAAGACTACACATTAATCTTTAATGTGATTCCAACTCACACACTAAATTTTACTAACTTCCCTGCATTGCTGCAGCCTCTGTGATCTCTTCACCCCACTGTGCAACGTGCCACTCACCGTGACAGGGCACAGGTGTGGATACAGACTTACCCTAAAGAAAGACTCAAAACAGTGTTATAATGAATGAGTACTCAACTCTCACATTCACATATTGTGTTCTCCCTTTTTCTTCTACAGGGTCCTGACATGTTGTAACCAGATCTAAGGAGAGGCAGTCCTACCTCTGCTGGCATCCTCGCTGCATCGTCCTCACACTCAGTCCCATCATTAGCTGATGAACAATTAGACCTCGAGCTTCAAGCGGTTTCTACAGCTGCTTAAATAAAGAGAAAGGCAGAGAGAACATTTAATAAATTCTTTCAGGTTTATCTAGCAATTCATTCCCCATTATATATTGTGTGGTGCATCTAAAGTGCATGTGCGTATTTATGTAGGTGTCTATGAACCACAACAAAGCGGCAGAGTGCATAGCTATGCAGAATGAAGAGCGATGAGTACTTACATCAGAAAACTGAGCAGCAGTGAAGGTTCAGGCTAACAGTCCCATAGACTAACTTCTGTAGCTTCTGTGTACACTTGCATCATAGGAAATGCAGGTAAACACTGCAAAACTACTCAGTTTAGATTTTTAGGCACCTTCCAGAAAAGGGAGAGGAAAATAAAAAAATTAATATAATATGACACAGTATAATACATAGATGAAAAGCATATGAACGTGTGTTATTGACTTCAGTGCAGAAACGCTGAGGAAAATTCATTAGTAGGGCTAGACGTGAAAGTGGAGTTGAGTGTATCATCGAGCGTTACAAGAGATGGAAAAACAAAGCATGCTCATGCCCAGTCAAACTCTGGGAAGGAAGCGCTATATTGATCCTTCACAATCACTCATTTTGCTGACAGAAGCTTTTGTGCCCATCCTCATCCCAAAGTCACTGTCTTTTTACACAGCCAAGGCAGTACGTTTTCAGTAAACTGGCCTGGACTGTTTGATGCGCTATGGTGCTGTTACCTTGACCACCACCAAAAGCACCGTTACTCTTTCAGACAGTTACAACTTTGAAGTTGCCACCAGATAAAAGATCGAACAGATCTTTTCATGCCATCCATTCTCAGTAGGGAATGCTGAGAAATTGTTTTGCACAGAGTAGGAAAAAACAGACATGGAATTAAAAGACAGAAGGAAATAATATTCTCTGCTGACAAATGCAAAATGACAATTAATTTTGTACTTGGAGTCAAGGTGCTATGATGGGCAGATATGAATGGGGCTCTTCAAACAGTCTTTGCAACTCAGGCTTGAGAATTTAACCCAGAATCCTGCTCTATTTCAGTGTCCACGTTGGCAAAAATAGAGATGAGAATACTGCATTGCATTCCCATCTGCACAACAGAGCAGTAACTTCATTTCTACAGAGAGTTCATGGAGATGTCTCACCCAGGAAATCATTTTAATGTGTCCTGTCCTTCCCCAGACATACTGCAAGCACAGCACTTGGGTACCTGGCCTAATTACAGAAGGAATATTTTAGCGATTGGAAGCGGCTTCATGCCGCAGTACCTTTGTGTAGAGAGATCACCTTTAGCGATTATTTATTTCAGGAGTTCAGATTCCTGCCTTCCTGTGACATGATGAATGACTTTTAAGTAACATAATATCTGGTTTCCTCCTCTTTCACACACCCATTTCATTGCCAGTTGTCTTCTGTGACCAGATCCGAAAGGATTGTTTGCAGTCAAAAGGGAAAGAGAAATTCTTTACCGCATGCCCAGCCTCCTCTTGTTCATATTTAATTGAATTCTTGCTTGTGTTAAAATGGTTATCAATTATTCACCCCTGAGCTCATTAATTCCAAACATCCCAAATAATACCTAGGACTGCTCTACTGCTCCGGTAAAAATTCCAAAATATTTTTGTTTTCCTTTTTAATCTGCTGTCTGTTTAACTCCAAGCTAGTCAGTGAATTATATGGGGCTTTCCTGTATATATTATTTAACGAAGAAAGCAGGCTAGCAGACAAGGTACAATAGTGGTGCTGTGTCAGAAGGTAGTACAGGGCAGATCCATCAGCCTAGGACCTGAGTCTCTCCCATCACTGCTGCGGCGGGTGATGGCTAAAGAGCACTGAGAAAAAAAGTCCTCTCCTTTCAAACCAGCAGCTCAGACCTCTCTTTCAGCCTCAGTTTTAACATTTGAAAAGAGTATTTTTTGACTAGCTAAATTAAATCCTCGACATCTTTTGTTTATAACCCACATTCTTTCTCAAGGCAGTTGAGAGGAAACAAACAAAGCAGACAAAAACCCCAGAGGGAACAGGAGATAATTTGGTCCTGGTAAAATACAGCAAAACTGCAACCTGCTCTCTGTCAGGATCTCCAAACCATGCTGCACTTCAGTAATAGTACGGTCACACAGGATCAAATATTTCAAGATGCGAAGACACCTTCTGTCATTGTAAGATTAGAATACCGTATTTTCACGTTGCATCTAAGGCCCAGACAGCAATCTCAGCACTGCTGAGCAGGAGATGTGCCATCTATACACGACTACTTGACAGAGCCGGGGCAGTCCCTCTGATAGTCAGCCCGCCTTAAGTTTTAAAATCCTGCTGAAAAGCGACTGTTACAAACAGAAGCCTTTTTTTTCTTACAATTCTTTAATATCATCCAGCATGGCCGTGACAATCCATGAACCTTATATAGCACCAAGGTGGTGTTGCGCGAGCCATGGAATTGTGAACGTATGCCATTAAAAAGTTCATCTTCACAAGGCAAATGAGAAATCATGCAAATGTGATACAACCTACTGAACAATTCACTGAATGCCTCGGTTTTCCTACCTGCAAAATGGGACTTGTTTTACATTTGAATTTTTACTGGCATTGCTCAGAATGGTGTTTGGAACAGGAAAATTCACCTTCCCGTGGCCTGGGTCTCATGGTCTTCTCGTGGATTTGGCATTCTGGAAAAAAAAAAAAAAAAAAACAGAAAAAATAACGTCTGACAAAATGTTGTCATACCATTTTCATTGTGCCGTGCAATACAATAAACCCTTGCTCTTCTCACTTATTTGTTTTAAAATGAACATATCCTTCTGTTTGCACTTGAAATTGGGAGGAATTTCTTAGAGTAAGGATTTAAAGTTTCACCCTAAACTGGAAAGCATTCAGACAGAAATTTACTGAGCAAGCAATGTTGTGACTTGACTGGAGTACTGGAACATACAGAAGTTAATTAGTACAACAAATATGGAAGTAATATTTTTGTTAACTTTGTTCCTCTGCTAACAATAGCAGGGGTGACACGTGAAGCATTTTAGCTCTGTAGCTGAAAGGGGTCATTATGCTCCCCGAGAAGGTGTCTTTCGTCCCTGGAAGCTTTCTGCCGGCTCCACGCATGTCAGCTCGGGAGCCAGCAGCTCCAGTGTGAACTGCTGCACGCAAGCTCTCCCGCCTGGCATCCGCAGAAGGGCTCAGCATGCAAAACATAGTTTTGTGATGACAGAAACAAAACCAGGTGGCTTAAACAGACCAGCAAGATTTGATTTTCAAACATGTTCTGATAATAACTGGGAATGATAAATCCGTTTGTTACGATTTAATAAATGAATCTGTAATTTACCTATCTAGGGAGCTTATGTCTGCCCAGAAAGAGGCTTGATACGGTAGGTCAGGATTTGTGACACCTGGGTGCAGCTCTGTGCTTGGCCACAAGCCTCTAGAGTGAATTTACCCAGAAAATGCCTACTGCACACAGGATAAACCTGTACAAAGCAAACGTGTATAAAAACCCAAGAAACTAGCCTGCATTACAGGATCCAAGCCACTTAAGTCTAGCTCATCTCAATCTTTCCATAGCATTGTACTCTACCACATAAATACAGCCTCAAAGCTTCACTTCCCCATCTGTAAAACACGACTAAAAACATGGCTGCTGTGAATATTCAGACATAAATCATTCTGCAGTGCCCAAATGCTAATGTACGAGGAAGCCATTAAAAATCCCAAACATAGATACAAGGTTTTTCTAGGGGCATGTAAAGCTGTAATAAATCTATTTCAATCTCACTTCTCATGCAGGTCACTAAATCTGTGCCTATAATATTAGGAGTGTGCTGGCTAACTGGCCACAAACTATACAAAAGCCTTTTCTCTCCAAGTTCAATCAAAAGGACAACAGCATATGACAGACCCCTTGTATCTTTTGGTATTTTAGCCTGTCACAGCAGGGACCTCCTGCAGTGCTAGGAAAAGAGGGTTTTTCTGCTGGCCAAGCTAAAGCTAACAAAAATACCTAATGAGTAGAAGAGCTGAGAAGCTCATGCATTTAGCTGTGTCTAAAGTAGCATGCACATACTGAATGTGGGCATGAAAAATTAATTCCAGAGATGCCATCGGATATACCTTCAAGTGACTGGTTGGACTAAAAATACTATTTTCAGTAACTATTTTTACTTCAATTAAAAATATTTGGGGGAGAAATTATACCACACCTCACACCCCCATTTTCTCTCTAGAACAGGGGGAAAAAAATTCTGCCCTACAGCCTGAACACTGTCACTGACTTGTGTCCTGCAAGCTTCTGGTCTGACTCTTCCCTTCCTCTCTCTAGCACTGGTTTCCCTCCCTGCCAACCTCCATCCCTCTCACCCATACTGCAGTTTCCCATCTGAGCTACTCCCCCTCCAGCTTCCCATCCCTGACCCCACTGAATTCAGGGGGGAGAAAGATGGGGTGGTTTGAGGAGCCCTGTGCAATGTGGCTACACCTCTGGAGAAGGACGCAGTGAGTTGGAGAAGCCCTGCCCTGTCCTGGGAGAGGAGGAACTGAACATGCTGGAAACGCACATGAGGGTGACGGACATTAGGACACACTGTACGCTGGGGTTTGGGAATGCAGTGTGTGGCAGTGGAGTGGAGGAGCATTCCCTGGAGAGCTGCAGATGGGAGAAGTGTGTGACAGTATGTCACACCAATATTACCTGAGATTCCTATTAGACTTTCAGCATGGAAAATATTCCCTACTGTTGGTCTAAAATATAAAGTGCATCCCTGCAAATTAATAAATTGAAAAAAAAAATTACAATGTCAAAGGGTATCTACCAGCTGAAAGCGAGTCTCTCCCCATAGGAAGAACAAAGGTAGAGCAGACCTTTCATCTGTAATGGCACCTTTGTTCAAAAAAAAGCAGTGCAGGGAGAAAATGCTAGAGATTCAGTCCAGTATAACAGACAACAAAGTGTGCAGATGTTGCTCTACGCTGCAGGTGTAACATGCTTCAGAAGAAACTTTACAGGCAGCTGGGAGAAGTAAGGCATAACTGATGCTTGGTCTGGAAAGGATGCCTACACGCAGGCTAAGGAAAGCAGTTAGAAAGGCAGAGCGACTATATAAACATTGGGTAATCCTTGTTCTTTTTCTCCAGGACAATCCTAGCCTATAGGCTTGATGACATATAATGTCCCTGATTAAGTATCTGTTAATTAAACACACAATATATAATTACTAAATGCAAGCTGTTTGAGCTCTTAAGAAGGCTAGAGTTCCTGCCGTTCCAAACAGAAGGATACTTGTCTTCGATTCCTAAACGTATACATTTTGTGAAAAAAAAGTCCAGTTTAATTACATGTGTCACATCTCATTAGAGAACTGTTGTAGTTTATTTATTTGTCCTTCAAGCAAAGCTGAAGAGGGAGCTACAGCAAATGCAAATATATTACAGGAAATGTCCTTTGAAAGAAGGATTTGTTAACCTTACCTGTGTAAAGGGAAACTTGCATCTGAAAATCCAGTATTTAATCAAAGCCTTCTGTAATTAGGAAACTTGGTCCCATGATCTTTAATCCAAAGAGGGAGTATCATTGATGGATTACCTGCTTCAATAACTCTGGCAGAGCTAAAGATTCAATAAAAGATTCAACTTTGTCTTGCAGCCCACTGCTGACTCACTACGTGCTGCAAAGAAGGAGGACGAAGAATGATTTTACAAACTCTTGTATGGCTGAAGACTACTACAGTAAGGATGGTGAGGCTGGCTCCTTCATCAGCGTGGACTGGTATGTTCCTTCCCAATGAAAATTCAGTACATGATGATTTATAGTATTTAGAGCAACATGCACCTGTGTAGCAGGACAGTTCAATTCCTTCTTTATTCAGGGGTGTCTTTACAGAAAAGCACCACCTGATCGCGACAAAAATGTTCGCTTCATGACAGAAAAAGGCCAGATGGCTCTGTTACAAAGCAGTAAAAATGCCCTTGTTGAGGTATACAGAGGTATCTTCATTTTTAAATTCTGAATAAAACTTCCACTCAGGAGTTTTGGGAAAACTTTCAGGAGTTTCTTATATTTGCATGACTAGTGACTGCAAATCTGTTTAAAACTATCTAAACCATTGCGTATGAATCTATCACAGACAGTCTGAGCTTAGTAGAGAATAAAGAGTTGTTCACCACCACCTTAGGCCTACATTATGATTTTCAGTATAAAAGTGTACGTAGTGAAAAGGTTCAACAGGTGCATGATCAGGTCAGATTCTAATTAATGTATCTGTCATCAGGCAATAGGCAAGTTTTAAATAATGCAGAGCTCAAAGCAGTAAAACTATGTAAAAGCAAAGCCTGGAAACAAAACCTGTTGTTTCATTAAACTTAAAATACAATTTGACTCTGTCATGCCAATGTATATGAGCTATCTGCATTAAATTGTGTTTAATTTAACTCTAGAACTATAGGGCCCAATTAAAAATAATGAGGCCTGTCTCCAACTGTCAGGCTCAATTAGAGATAATGGGAACTGATAGCTCCTGGAATAGATTCATTTTTGTCTGATAGACGAACTGGGGCAGGGGTCTTGGCAGGGGTCATTGGAATAGACCCGGCAACAAAACATGGGTCATTCAAGCTTAAGGAGTCTTAAGGAACCTAGTTATTAAATAAGGAAGTAGGAAGTAAATCAAATCCAAAAGCACATGAATAACCCCAACAGATTCTTTTTTCTGTTACACACCCGTATATTGCAATTCATCTAACCATTAAACTGCCCGTTCTAAGCCAACAAAATATATAATGCATAAAGGTTAAAACTATTTGACAAGACAAAAGAAAAACTAGAAAAATAAGCGCCCAACTTCATATTCCAGTGCCAACTTTCAGGAGTTTATCAGGATCAATATTTTTCTTAGCTAATGCTCCAAAGATTGTAGCAAAATCACCAAGCTTTTATTTTACGTCTTATAAAAAATAAATCCAGGAAAGATAATTTGAATGTACTAAGAAACTTAGCTGTCTTGATAGATGTTACACATGATGAACAGATTATTTCCTATTCAGCCTCAGCAATAAAAATAGGAAAAATTTGTCAGCTTTTGCTAAGCACTTCCAAAGATGTAATCGAACAGTCAGACAAATTCAGAAACGCGCCCGAGAGAAATGAAACCATTTGTCCTTGAAGAAACATGAATGGGCAATACGGCGCCTGACAACTTTTAGGCACTAGACAGTAGCTGTCATTTTAGATGAGTAATTAATCTTGAACTGAGAGGGAGATGTGGAGCCCTGTTGACTGTTTATTCGGCTAGAATGACAGTCAGTGTCTGTTAGCACCACTTGGACCCTGCCTGGAATTGGTAACCTCTCCCAGGCAAAGCTTGCCTGTGCATCTATTGTCAACAGCAATGACTCTGAAGTTCGTGTTGGGCAATCCTGACGCGCCGTGCCTTGGCTCGCCTTTTGTTTCTCTGTGAAGACACTTTTTTAATCTAATGATATCTTTCTCAATGTCTAACGATGCTCGTGCAACGTGCCGCCAATGGCATTTTATCCTCTGCTCCCCTCCCCCCTTACACGTACAGGCCTGCAAAGTCATGCTTTTCATTTTAAATCTATTCTCTGTGACTTCGGAGGAAAGAAAGAACAGTTGAGCATTTGAGTTTCTCCCCAGTGTGACTTATTCTGAAAGAACATGCAAATTTATAATTCGACCCATTATTTTTCTTCATACTTCCCTTCTTGTACACCAAGAACCTCACGAGGGGACTCTCTATGGCCACATTAGAACAACACAAACACATCATTGCTAAAATACAATTACTGGCAATACAAAGGACCAATGTTACTCCCTTCCTCCGGTGTCTTCTCTTGGCTGAAAGCACCAAGAGGCAGTCACCCCAGGCTCTGGGTGACAACCTACTTGACTTGACCCGTACATCTGTTCACTGCTCAATGGCTATGCTCAGATGGGAATCAACATAGGCAGGAAGCTCTTTGGAGCCTGAGCCATGACTATCTCTGTATCTGTGTAACACTCAGAAGAACAGGGCATAGATTTCAATTACAATCCTTAGAAATGATACAGTTTTAAAAAACCTAATATAGAAATGTATATATTTCCTCTAGGCTGAAGTACATCCAGCTCATGTCATGCAGCACTTGGAAAAATAGAAGCACTGAGGTTTTGGAGAATTCTGTTATTTGGAGCAGGTGTTACCTGCACTTAGTACAAAAACTGCTCTTAGGATGCACAGCTGTGTGTCTCTGGTGGAAATTCCGGTGTATGAGTACAAGTACAAGGATGTGTGTACATATCAGTATTTACATGAAGCATGGACTGTGGAAAATAACTACTAACTTACAGAGGGATCTCTGTGGCCTTGTACTCATACACCTGTATGTATATATATACACACACATATATGTGTATTTTAACCCCCAAAAAGCATTATGGAATATATTAATTGTTGCACCCTTCAGCTGGAAGAATCAAATGTTTTGCTAACTTCATTCTCACTTGAGCCCTAAGACTTTGGTCAATGCCAAGAGGTATATTCTGTGAAATTTTGATACCCCTCTGTCTTGATCTCATCCTGTGAGTCTCATAGGTATGTAGCACCTTTGAAAGACAAACGTAAGCATGATGAAAAACTCTAACAATGAAAATCACTTCCTCATGTCAGAAATCTAAAGTGGGTTAGCATATTGAAGTATGAAGATTTAAAACGTGGTTGAATGAAATTCATAACTTTGAAGGGAGTTCAAGGCACTCATAACAAAAAGATGCCGCGTTTCCTAGACAATTGACCTGGAAGAGGTTGCTTACCGTTCCATTTCTGCAACTTTTCAAAGTCAGAGCCTATTTTTCTGAACTGTGATCACCAGGATTTGTGGAACTGGGCCAAGTTGAATTCATATAATTACATCTTTTTCTGTGAGGAAATTTAATTTTTTTTCCTTCATTGCAATAGCTAATGATGACGATATTTTTTGCATTTCTACAGCCTCTTCCATCAAAGTATCTGAAAGTTTTATAAAAACTAATGAATGAAGCCCTAGCATAGTAATAGAAAAGGGCATTATCTGTTTTACAGAAGAATTAACCAAGGCACAGATAACCCTATTATGGCACTATCTGTTTAGCAGAACTCACCTAATTAGTCATTTCAGTGGTTAATTCCAAATAACAAATTTCTGAGGAACTGAAGTTTACATTTTCAACACCATGCAGTAAATTTGGTTGTTTCTAGTTTTGTTGTTTCTAATTTGTATGTCTAGCTCAATTCAGGGCTTGGTATTCAGCAGTTCTTGCAACATGCTGAAAAAATGAGTTACTAACTTACTTAGCGAAGACATCCAGTCTTAGTAAATACTTCAGAAAATGTGGAAATCTGTACTATGCAAGACCACACACATGGTCTATGATAGCGCTAGGAAAGGAGATATTATTTCCCAACCACCAGTTTAGACCCGTGACTGGTATTCCGTACACTTTGCTACATTACTTGCAATCATTTAAATAAGAATTTTGTTTTTGTTTCCAGCTATATTTTTCCTCTTTATTCAACAGCTCATTTCCTTTCCCACTAACCAGCTTCCCCCACTCTCCAGAGCTCCCCTTGCAGCAGCTTCCCGCAGGAGGGGTGCAGTGCAGTAGCCTAGAGCCAGCAACAGGGGATGTTGCGGGATCGGAGCAGGCAGCGCAGGCAGACCGAAGAGAGCTGCTGCACCCCAGAGACCAGAGCATGGTCGTGGCCCAAATTCTTCAAAATTGCTTTTCCCATACAGGACATAAAAACCGTGAGAAAGAACGAATTACCCAATTCCCTCAGCTGCTCAGAAACGACCCTCTGCTATATGCCTTTGGAGGGAATAAGAAGAACCTTTGGCATCAGTTCTCAATATTCAAGGGAAACAATGAAAAAATGAAAAAGATTATGAGGAAAGGCATTTGGACCAGATTTCTTTTCTTAAATCATAACTTGAAAGGAAGGTAACAAAACCCTAATATTACACACAAAAGACATTCTGTAAACATTGTGAAATTTCTTAGTTTTTAGGGAACACTAAAATGTAAATAATTTTCAGTTTAAAGAAGTAATTTTTTTTTGCTATGTTCCTACATTAATGGGTAAAGTATGACAATGTATATTCTAATCAGAGCCCTGTGTAATAAACTGAACTACTTCAGACAATAGTGCACACTATGATGAATAAAATCTTAACCCAAGATATAGATGTGCATTCAAAACAATGCTTAAGCAAACCTTCCTGATTACTTCATATATTAAAATGTGAAGTTTGGAGCATCACATAAGGTCAGCTGAAGTGCTTTAAACTGTACTATAGACAGTTACAATCATGAAGCCACAACCCTGACAACCCTTGTGAAACTGCTAAGGGTGTGACAAAATGACAAAAGCCAGGAAAATCAGATTTAATGCAGGAACTCCATGTTCACATGACACTGAACTATTTTCATTTCACCCGATGGCACAGTGCCATAATTTAGAATTGCCTGGTATTTTCAATTAGATACTTAGCTTCACAGAAGGATACATGGCCTTCAAAGTCATGCGTAGGAAAGCGCTGAAATAATCCACACAACTGGCAACCGGTAAAGATGAGAACGAATATATCAAACTTCCACTTGCCAAGTTGGCCAGATATAACATTCTGATCATGAGTAAAAGAAAAAAAAAATTAACTTCTACATGCAGCTTGCAAAATGGTGCGACAATCCTGTTTATATAGCTCTGAAGTAAAAGCAAAGCCAAATGCCAACTGCTAGATTTCAATTTCCATGTATCAAATCCTACATAGAAGATAAGTTTATTTATGGCTAGTTCTGCCTCTCTCATGAAACCAGAGATTCTTTTGACTTCAATGGCCAGGACTAGACCCTTGGTTTCTTTTCAATTTCACAATAAAACCAGCTCACTGTAGCTTGACGGTGTAATCTTTCTTAAAGGGCTCAGAATGGGTACGCCTGCCTTTCTTCAGCAGGTGCATCTCCTGAATCGATTTCTATTGCTCCACAGAATGCCCTTAATTTGGAATAAAAAGTGAGATGTTGCTATCACTTAAATCTGAAGACTGTCACCACTAGAATAATCAGACGTTTATCTTACACTGCCATTTGAAGAGAATTTGAAATACAAAGAAGCTCAGCAGGCAGTCGATTAATTCCCCCTGGCCCCATCTTAAAAAAAAAGAACCTTATGGAAGGAAGAGACACATAATTCATCTTGAAGATACTGGAGATTTTCTTTTTTCCTGTTGAGCGGTTCTCATTTTGAACAGGCTATACTGGAGCGCATCGTAGCACTGGGGCACTTCCCATCATTCAGCTGGTCACCTATGTACTGTAGCAGAAACTGCCAAACAATTGGTTTATTCTCTTGTGATAGTAACCCAGGAAACAAATCTATGATGACACTGTTACATGCATTCATGAACTTAGTGGCCTTGTAGGTCACTGGACAAATCTCTCTAAACTGAACTGTTGACAGTTCTTTGCAGGGTTCCCCACAGGAAACTGAAGGTTAATTGACCATTCTTTCAAACCATGAAATGCTTTTGAAAATGTTAGTTTTAAGTCTCGTAGCCTAAAATCTGATGAAACAGCGTGTCTGTACTGTGGTGTCTTCTAATTACTGAAATGACGAATTTTGGTCAGGGAAGGTGCAGAAATGGTTTAATTAGATTTCTGCGTCATGTAAACATGAAACAACACTCATCTAAATTGTGATATTGTTCAGCACAGAGATGCTGAGGTAGCAGGATACCTGCTAGAGAAGCTGTTCATAATAGAACTGACTACTTCTTGTGATTATGTTAATTTGATGATGGCCTTAAGAGAAGGGATCTTAAATTTTCAGTCTTAGATCCTTAGAAAAATATGTACACGCTTATCTTCGCTCATGTGGATAGTCTCACTGACTTCAAAGGAATTATCACAGTGTTGGTTTCTGCAGGATGCTTCCACCTGTAAAGTTACAGTTATGCAAATACTCGCATACTCAGAACGAGGAATCCCAGAAAACACCCAACGTTCCTGAAGGACTGGCAGGAAAGCAGATTTGCTTTTATGAGGTACAATACATGTGGGAAACTAGTTACATATTCACCTAAGATTTACAGAAGCTAGGAAGAAAATGGAAATCAATCATTCTGTCACAGATTATGAAAGTCCTTTATCATACTGTATTTGGGCTTTACACATTTAGACTATTACCCTGACATCCTGTGGGTGTTATTTTTTATTCGAGATAAAATGTATCCCTGTATATGCTGAAAATACTGCAGAAATAGAAACCAAGAAAAAAATGTGTATTTGTTATTAACCTTTTTCTCCAGAAACCTTAAAGAATACTTTACTTGAGTGTTTCTAGTCATGGTTAATAAACTTAATGCGATCAAGAAGCTTTCAGTTCTGCAAAATTTTAGATTCCAAACTAGACTTTGGCCTTTCTCTAGCTGTTGCCTTGTCACTGCATTGCTATGTAAGAAATATCAGTTTAAATGTGGCCAGATTGTGATCTACAGATGACGCCTGTCCCTCTGTGTGGCTCAGCGAGTACCATACTGGGCAAACTTAATTCCACTCTGTCAAGGTTAGACATTCAGCAGCCTTGCTGGGAAGCAAGGTGGACCAGACTGGGCTCTCTCTGACGCTAATCAGTTATGCTCCAGGTGTCCATCACTGTGTGAAGCAACTGATTTAGTCTTTCAAGGGCTGAAGATTCAGCTGTGCCTCCAACTGAGGCAACAAATAGCCCCTCAGAGACGAATTTCCCAAAGTATTTATGTAGTCAACATTCATTGCTTCTACGACAAAAAGTTGTATATTTACCCGAAGCTGAAAGCAGGTAGCTGTAAAATTTTCCTTTTTTCTTCTTTCCTAACTGTTCATCTACAAAGAGGAAAAACTTTACGTGAGCATAGGTATAGATAAAAGCATTCATTGTCATTCATTGTGATTATCTGCACAACAGAATCCATGGAGATTTGCTGAAAACAATCAGGAATATTATTTTAGGAAAAGTTCATTACTATGGTGAAGAAATAGGTGAGACCTACACATCTGAAGTGTTCTTCAGCTATATATTAACCGCAGTCTACAAAAAAAGCAATAAAGAGATCAAAACTGACAATTTTGTCTGCAGCATGCTCTGTTGCTGAAGTAGTCTCTTTCAGTGACAAACTAGATTGTAAATTATATCCATCAGCCAGCAGCATATTGATTTCCTTCCATATTTGAAAAAAAAAAATTTTAAAAGTATACATTTTATCCCCAAAATGCAAAATAAAAGCATTAATACTATGCTTACATAGTACAAGGATTTATTCTAACATCACCGTCTAAATTTAGGACATTAGAAATTCAGGGTGACAAGAAGTTTTTATTCCAACCTTTTACACCTACATGTTTTAAGAAAGGGATACTACTTTCTGCACATGCTGATACTAATTGTCATACACGGCACAATATCTACAGACAACAGAATGGGTCAAGGAAGCAATTTTAGCATCAGTCCCAATTTTTCTCATGTCTACAATCTTGTATTAGGCACTGTACTTCTGAAAGTAACTATTTTGCTGGAGGCTAAGTAAAAATACACTAAAACTACATTTCTCAGAGATCACTTTCTCGTTAATGAAATTTTGAGGGTTACAATCTGCTAACAGCCTGTGATAAGAGCAATTATGTTGGACATTTGAAGTGGTGGAAAATATGCCAGCCAACCAGAACTCTCTTGTCACAACACTTGCTTCATAATATTGTATATAATAACCATTGCACTGCACAATTACACTATCTATAAAGTATGTTTTGCCCCCAAATAGACACGTATCAAGGCAAAATATTCTTGTCGTCCACTCACAAAGATAAAATTGTGCTATGCTTAGGTTTAAGTGGCTAAATTATAAACAGATTGTCAGGCTCTGTGTGCTCTAGTGGGTCTGTTTTTGTGGTTCTGCCAGCTCTTGAAGTGCATATAATAATGGCTCTCTATTATTTCTGTTACGGGGCATTTAGAAGCCCCAGGCCCATTTTTCCAGGCACTCTGCAAATGTACAGTAGTGAGATGGTTTCGGCCTCAGAGGAAATCATGTATCAAATGCATAGTTTTGTTGAGTATTTTAGAGACACTCTAAGACACGTATAAGTATAATGAGAACAGTTGAGGTAAACAGAGCAGCTATTCCCAATTAATTTTTTTTCCTAAACTTCAGAATTATTCAGTAATACTGCATTCTAAAAACTGCATCTTAACCCAAAGAAAAATTAACTTGGGATACCAGCAAAGAAGCTTCTCCTTCTGATGACACACCTTACCCTAATGAACCCGGACACACTATGATGGATTACACAGTGTGATGGCTTTTGTTCCTAAACATTAACAATTTTACATTAAAATCAGTGAGTAGGTCAGATGGCAGTTTTAACTTCACAGCTATACAGGGCAGCAATATCATCTTCGTGAGGATGAAGATTAATTTCTTACAGGCCAGACTACCAGCGCTTCACACAGAGCAAGACAACTTTCTCCCTGCTGAATAGAGAAGAGCAGGCATTAGTTTTAGTAACAAGGACAGTGATAGTTAGAAGCTGCCAAACTCCTCCTAAAGGAATCATTGTTTGTTTGTTGCCTAAAGATGCAACAAAACAAAACAAAACAACAACGAAGAACAGTAGTAATTGCCTGAGAAAGTAAAAATGGGATCCTAAAGGGAGTGAAAAGCAGGTTTCCCTTTGTTTGTGATACATATTCTGAAACTTTTCAACAGTGAAGGCATTTTAAAATGTAGCTTTTTCTGAACAAGCCAGGCACTAGGACCTCCAGTGTATTTTCCTTACCTTAGCCATGAGGAAGGCCTTTTTGTCCGTTACATCTATGCATGTAATCAGTGATTGTGCCTTTTGTAAAACTCAGATTCACCATCTGTATGCTCCCAAGTGGCCAGACGAGTGCTAAAACCCCATCCCTATGGGATTAATCTGCAATTTCACACTAAATGATTTTTAAGTATAATTTGTTACGATACAGTATGCTAAAATAAAAAAACGGTCAGTGCTTTTGCATTTTAATAAAAGGAGGAAGCTTGTAAAGTTTCCTGTATTTAAAATGGGTTGTACGGAATCCGCTTGGACATAAGTTTCATTCAGATATGACTGCACATGTCTCGGGAAAAGAACCTTTGGGTAATTGAAGTAGCTGCTTTTTATTTCTGAGGGAAAGAAAACAAACACAAACTTAGAATCTGTGCGCTGGTAGGGGGATGAAGTGTAACGTACTCCCCATCTTGTTCAGGGACTGAGACTTTGCATGATGAAGTTGCAGTTTAAAATGTAAATAGGATATTTCACTTTTGTACGGAGGGGAATGGAGGGACAAATTCTAAAGGCGCTGGGTAAATAAAGGAGGAGCTAAAGAATCCACTCTTTCACATAAAACAAAGCTGGCTTGAAGTGTGCAAGGAAATTATTCCTTTTTAAGAAGCACTAACCACTTTTAGAAGCACCCCATTTCACTAAATAGAGGGCACTGATCTTAATTCACATCATTATTTTCTCCACAGTTTTAGATACTCAGCTGAAGAAGGATGAAAACTAGTATCACAAAACATGCAGTAAGACGACATCAGAAAACAAGGAGTAAGAAGATCGAGGGTCAGGACATGCTAATGTCCTTTTACAAAAAAGGTGATGCGTAAACACGAAGCTGCTTTTCAGCCGTGCTGGGTTCAACAGAGAAACCACGAGTCCCAGTCCAAATTGGTCTGAGGTGGGGGAAATATTTTGATTTTACAACCTGACTAGATGGAACACAGAGGTCATCAAAGTCTTCACAGAGTTCTCATAAATCTCTGTTTTTGAGGGTTCCTCAACTCTCCCTTACTTTTTTTTTTACTTATCTCCTAAAGCACACTTGAGAGCAGGGAAAATAAAACAAAGTTGTTTTATGATGACCTCAGCTGGTAGCAAAATGAATTCAGTTCAACATCCAAAGGAAGCTACTACAGTTTAAATGATAGTCTATAGAAATTTGAGCTAATTTTAGGAGAAATTCACACCCAAGGAAGCCAATGCCTTTACAAAGCAAATCCCTCCTTTGCCTCTGTTGTTTTATTGCATTATTTATTTGCTACAAACTAGTTACTCCAAAGAAAGGAAGAATTTAATTGCTGAACATTACGTTATTTTCAAGGCTACATGTGATTTTATATGCTGCCAAAATAAATTAAATAGAAACTAGATGAATAGAAATACCTAATACACATTTCTTTGCTAATATTCACTGTAAAAATAACTTCAGTTGTATCAGGTGAACTTGCCCTATTCCTTAACTTAGACAAACTATAAATTAAAACAATTGTCCATATTTTGTATTCTCTCATTTTAAATAATGTAAAGGAACTCACCTAATGTGTGTAAGAAAACAATACATGCCGATATTCCATTTCATGGTGTTTTCATGCTGTTCTCTTGGACAGCAAAATGCCTCCAGTTAACATTAACTGGGTGAGAAAACACCTAAACCAAGGGAAAACTGGCTGCAGTCAATCACTCTGAATCCAATCATCAACTTGCAGTTTACCTGCATTCAAGCTTCATGCTGACATAACACAGAATGGTCAAAGAATTTCTGAAAATGTATATGGAAGTAACAGCAAACACATTCACGGTAACTTCTAAGGCCAGCTTCTTACTGAGGAAACTCTGCTTTTAAATCTGTTTGATAATTTTAACAGTTTTAGCTGGTAACTGGCAGACTCCACCACCTGCTCTGCTTAACGGCCACGAAAACCCCAGCCTGCAAATATTGATGTGCGTGTTTCCCAGGGAGTACTACATGCCACCACTATGGAGGCAGAGAGTCATTTAGGTTGGAAGGGACCTCCATAGGTCTCTGCTCCAAACCTCTGCTCAAAGCAGGGCCAAAGCAGATCGATTTGCTCAGAGCTCCGTCCAGTCAAATTCTGAGTACCTCCAAAGGCAGAGACTCACCATCCCCCTGTGCCCCCTTGCAATGTTGGACTACCCTCATTGTGAAAACTTTCTTTGTAATATTTAACTAGAACTTTCCTTGTTGCAACTTGCTATGTACTAAGAGTTTGGAGAACTAAGCTCTTTATCCCTTCACGTTTCAGTTTAAGCTCCCCTAGTGAGCGAGATGGGTATAAGCCACCCTTGTACTCCTTACCTGTTATAATCTGGCCCTTCCAAGCAGGAGGTATGCAAATCACCTGAGTGAGAGAAACGAATCTGTGCACTGAATGTATGGCTACAAGGAAACCAGTCAAGCGAAAAGTTCAACACAATGGCTCCAGCAGATTCCAAGAAAGTCTAAGAGAAACAGCATGGTTTATCTTTACCCCTCCTGCAAATATTAAGCTACCGGAATGCATTTAAAAAAAAAAAAAGTGTTTTTTACATTACAAGGTAAGTATATAGAGACTATAAGTTGACCTTGTAATAAGTTACAAAATGGCACAACATATCATTGTAATTAAGGGAACACTTGCAACTGTGCAAACTCTATGCCTTAGGCTCTAGCAGTACTATGACTTTTTCTTTTATTCTGCTTTTCGGTTCTCCAGATGTGCCCGGTATAGACCTTGATGCTGAGAAGTATTGATTACTCTCCATTTCTATTGACAGTAATTAACAGAGAGAGATTTGATGCTCATCAAAGTGAACAGATTCTCATTAAGAGCAACAGAAAAGATCTCCCCTGTCTTCACATTTCATTCCCTCTATACTGTGCAGTAAACTGTCAAGCACAAGGAAATAAATATCTCATGAGATCTTCTGTGTTTTCATTCTGCAAGTGTATTTGAAGTATTTCCACATTTATGCTTTGCAGAGTCCAACTGACCTGGTTTCATCGCTGATTTCAAACTGCTTCTACATAAAGGCCACCTTTCATGACAAGTAAGGTTGGCACCTGTTTTGATGATGGCCTTATAGGAAGAAAATTCTGGACCCAGCAAGTCCAGGCCAATAGTTTCTGGGGCTGTCCCTCTGCTGACGTGGGGTTTGACCTTGGTTCAGCCGTTTCGCTCCCATCTCTCTGGTACGTGGAGGTAACGCTGTCCTAACCTCACGCCTTTACTGTCAGACTTCACTATCTGATGGGTGCACTGCACGTAAAAAGCCTCTGCTGAAAGAGGAAGTAAAAGTATGTCTGTCAGAATGAATTCCTCCATTTCCCATGTATTTTTATGTATTACCTTAGCTAAACAAAGGTGCCCACGCCTACCAGGCACCCTGTGGCCTGGTCGCCAGCCGGCCCAGGGCCCTCCTGGCACCCCCAGCCCCACCGCCCTCCGTCCCCGGGACAGCCGGGAGCTCCCCGGCGCCTTCCCGCCCTGCCAGGGAGAGGAGCGCTTCCCGCAGTCTCTGCCCACCCCGCAACGGGGAAGGCCGCTCTCGCCTCCCCGGCTGCAGGCCCACGGGGGCAGGTCCCCGCTCCCCGCTCCCCGCTCCCCGCCCGGGAAGCCACCCTCTCCCCGCCGGCAGCCAGCGCTGGGCCGCTTTCCTCACACCCCCGCGCTGCAGCCCCTCAGCGCTGCGGAGGCGGCGGGACGGGCGCGGGGAGCAGCCCGCCGCCGGGCCCGCCTGAGGGAGGGCTGCCGGCCGCTCCCGGGCACCTTCCCGCGGAGGGGCAGGGGGTGGAGGCCGGTCGCAGGCACGGCGGGCCCAGCGGCGGGGAAGGCGAGCGCCGGCGGCGGGCGGGGAGAGGCGGACCCAGGCGCTGCCTCCCCACCCCTTCCCGCCGCGGCCGAGCGGGGCAGCGGGGTCTGCGGGCACCGGCGGCCGAGCGGGGACCGGCGCAGGCTGCCGCTCGGTGCTGCCCCGGCTGCGGCGGGCGGGCGGGCTGCGCTCCCTGGGGCGGCGGCGCCCTGCAGGCGCTCTCCCCCTCACACATTCATCCCCCGCGGCTCGAACCGCCGGTGCCCGTTTGAACGCGCTGGGTGGGTCCCCCTCCCCCTGCCTCTCTCCGAAAAGTTGCAAGAAGTTGGGTTGGTTTTTTTTTTTTTTTCCCCTTTTTCTGTTCTTTTTTTTTTTTAAATTCCCCTGCCCAGCCCCTTCGCCCTCCCCATGGCCGGGTCCCCCGGGCGCGGCCGCCGGCGGGGCGGGCCTGGGGGGGCGCGGGGGGCGCGCAGCGCTGCGGCGGCTGCCGGGAAACGCCGCGCTCCCCCGGCCCTGCCCTGGCCCTGACCCTGCGGGCGGCCCCCGGCCGCGCATGCTCCAGGCTGGACAGCTCCTGAGAGGGAAATTTAAAAACGGGCTGGAGCCCGGCCCCGCCGCCGACTCGCCGCGGCTGCGAGCCGCCGCCGCCGCCGGCTCCGTCCCCCTCAGGGCCAGCTCAGCACCCCCCCACCCCAAACACCTCAGAGGGAGACCGCGCCGCGCCGGGCCGCAGCCGCGGAGCTCCGGCCGGGCCCGCCGGGCCCCGGCCCGCCCAGGTTTGTGGAAGGAGCAAGCAGCGCTCGGCCGGGAGGTGCGGGCAGGCCGGGCGCGGGGTGCCGGGGCGGCGGGCCGCGGGGATCCTCCTTCGCTGCCGGCCGCGAAGGGGCGGGGAGCGCCCTCGGGGCGGCTCCGCGGGCGCCGGGGCTCGGCTCCGCCGGGCTCCCCGCTGCCCCGGGGGCAGCCTGGACGCACCTAGCCCCTTGCACGCTACCGCAGCTTGCGGCTCCTAAACGCTACGCGGGTGCTTTTATGGCAGTTTAAGAGCAGCCCCGAGCCGGGAGCGTTCCCCGGCTGGCTCCGGCGCTCCCGGTGCTGACAGCCTCCCGGCATCCGAGCTGCCCCTCCGTGCCCGAGGTCGATAGATGCTCCCTCCATCAGGGGCAAGGTTCCCATTCTGAGCTCCCCCCCCCCACCCCCCCCCCCCGTAAAACATTTTACTGCATTGCCTGGCCCAAATAAAACCAGTGCACCTGGAGGTAAAGGTAATACAAATTGGGCTTGAGTTCCCTGTCGTCCTGGGTTTCAGCTGGGATTTTGTTGCCTCCCGCCCGCTGCTGAAGTGCTGGATAGCTACTCCTGCCTGAACGGCTTCTTTCTGTTTTCTTCTCTTTTGCTAAGGAGATGATAGAAAGTGATATCCCGTCCATAATGTCAGGAATCATTAGGAATTCAGGGCAAAATCACCACCCTTCACAGGAGTACAGGTGAGGCATTTATCGGTTTCAAAAATACGCGCTGCGCTGTCACAGCCTGCTAACTGATGTTGTTTTCTCATTATTTCCTAAAAGAAATCCCTTAGCATATAGAAATTTTTTTTTTAAAGAAGTTAACTGCATTATTTCTCTGCTCTAAATTAGATTTCTAAGCTGGTGACCGGTTACAATGCATTACTTATTTAGAAGCATTCCTGTTTAAAGTACTTTGATACTAAACTATGTTTGATAAATACACTTCCAAAGCCTTGGGTTGACCTTCTAGTAAACTCCCTCTACTGTGTGAGTGTTGCCAGAGAAGGATATTATTGTTAAATAATAATTATTTAAAAGTTCCCTTTCAGATCACATTTTGCATTGTTATAAAGCAGTCATGGAGAGACTAAATCAAGTGCAATAGACAGTAGAAGAGCTTTTCATTAAAACAAGTACTTATGTAGTACTGCAAAGCACTGACTTCTGACAAAAATCTTCTAATATCAGTGGGAACAAACCTGGATAATTCACTTATACCACTGTGCATCAATTTATCAATTAAAAGTACTGTTAGAAGTCACGGGATAGTTCTGCATGAATTACAGTGCACTGGGTTAAGTTAGGTTACATCTTGTCACATGATGCAAAGTTCCAAGAAATACAGAATAACAGAACACAATCCAGTTCTCACAGTAAAAAAAAAAAAATATTTCCTCATTTTAAAACGAGGAGCAAGAAACTATCGCCTCCCTCCCAGCCTGAGGGTGTTTTCACCCATTTCTATGGGTAAAAGTGGTCAGCCGCAGGTATTCTTCTATCAGCCTCTCTCTATTCAAAATGCAAACACTGCACTGCAGCCTCTTGCAGCGCAACAAGTGATTTGTTATACTCTCTGAAGCCACTGTGGAAAAAGGTTTGTGGAACTCTGTTTTGCTGTTTACTAAAGCAATGTTTGCTCTAGGCATTTTTGTTGGCTATGTAAATATTTGTAAAGAAATTATTTGGTATTTAATGAAGGATGTGCATGAGAGAGACTTCTGGGTACTTATATTTAAGTCTGTATCTTCGGTGCCCTGAAGAACACACCACCTTAACAAAGACCCTTTTTTATGGAGAGAACTATTCTTTAACTTATAGCTGAAAAAAACCCACTCTTTTTTGAGAAAGATAGGATTTATCTCACTGCCAGTAAAGGAACTGTAAGAGTTTCTTCTTTTATTCAGAAGTCATCTGCTTTTAAAACTACTTTCAATTCTCTGTTAAACATTTTGAACTCAAAGATCCCAGTTCTCTAAAGTTTTTAACCCACTTGTGATTTCTTTAATGCAGCTTTAAAATGAATTATTTGACCTCATTTAATAGTGTCAAATTCTGATAAAAATGCATAAAATCTGAACTGCACCATAAATGCAGAGCAGTATTTGTCCTACTTCATGAGAAAACACTTTGGATTATGTAAAAGAAAATCTTTTAGACTGAATGATTTTAAGAAAAGAATAGACCTGTCAAATTCTATCAGCTCTGTTTACTCTCCTGCTGTCACCACAGTCCAAGACTGGAACCCACAGTCCCGAGTTCTCCATGGGGGAGCATCAAGGCTCCACAAAATGGGGAATGGCCTCCAATTAGTGAGTGGGAGGCTGGGGCTGTGCTGAGAATACGCTTCTGTCTCACTTGGAATCTTTCAATGGGACAGTTGGACTTGGAGGAGACCAGGCTTTCCTGCGAGTGTGCAGGAGGAAACACTGAAAAGGGAGGGAGTGCGTGGGCATGTAAGCAGGGGATAAAATCAGCAAATACTGATAAGTTTTCATGCAGCTTATGCTTGCAGTTTGAAACTATGGGATTTTTTTCTTTTATTTTTTTTTAAATGGATGAGGAGAAAAAAATCCCTGATTTTAGCAGATCTTTGATTTCTGTGGATCCAAAGCATCTATAGTAAAATTGATGTAGCATATAGACTAGTGATGAGGATTAGACTACTCTGCAAAGTCCAGGGACTGTTTGCACCATAGTAAAATGATTTTAGACAAATATCTCTTCCACCAATGCAGCTGTGGGCTATAAAACATCCTACTGTCCAGGAATGATTGAAGGCCATCATATCTTCTACGATGCCTATGTTTTTATGGTGCTATGTTTTTTATGGTGGTCACTGCCTGGCTACCAATGCTACGTAATACTTCATATTAGCAGATGCCTCTCACTCTCCCAAACAAAATACCGCTACCTTCAATATTTTCATAATTGTAGTAGTGACAAATATTTCTAATGATTTCATTTTACATTTCAGGGACTAAAAGTAGAGAATTATAATACACTGGGATTTTTTAACCCTTAATGCTTTATTCTTGTTAATTATAATTAATAACCTAACATTATGGTTTAGTGTAAATATTTTGATGTTTAAATCAAAGCAATAGGCAGACCACAAGTTTACCATGCAGTGGTGTGCTTGTGGTTATTTCAGCCCAAAGCTGTGTAAATTATAGGAGCCAACTCAAAGGCTACTAAATTAGTGGAGAGCTCCCACGGTTTTCAGTGGGGTTGGAGCTGGTCTCTGAGAAACAAGGTCCTTCAGCTCATGAACGCTGTGGTCTTCAAGCAATATTTTTAATTGAAATCTGCAATCTATCCTTTTGCAGTCTAATTTGATTTAACATACATAACCAGTGCAAGAGAAGTAAAAGATCTACTGTGATATACACAAGTGCAGAATGAGATTTAATATGCGGAGCTTGAGCAACAGAAGCCCCAGGGAGGCAGATGTGAGGCCAAGGTGGGCCTGGACTAAGACTGCAAAACCACTTACAGACCTGTAAGTTCTCTCCCAAAGAAGGCTCAATATTATCCTAATTCAACGTTCTTGGTTTTCAAATGCAGCAGCATGCTTATTTTTCTCAGGGACTATCCCATTCCCAAAGTAGGTACAGTTATGTGTGGTTTATTACATATCATATAATAAATCATGATGTGAAAGACAGGCCATTAGAAGGGAGACAAAGAGTAACTTGCTGTGGGTTATTTGGAATATGTGAAAATCCAAATTTAAGGAATCAAATCATCACTCTATGTAACAATGTGGCATCTATATTTTGAAAGAAATAGCTAAAATGTATAATTCTATTTGAAGAAATAACATTATTTAAGCTGTAAAGCTAACCCTAGATCAACACGATAAATTAACTTCTTGTTTTGCAGCTCAATATTTTGTGTAAGGACCACGTTTCTATTTTTTTTATATTGCTATGTATTTCCAGTTGACAGAAGGCTTATGTAGTATTTTCAAGGCTTTGCAATGCATTTTCTATGCATGTTAAACAGGAATTCAGTTCTAAATAGATGTCTTTTTGATCAAAAGTTGTTACTCAATCGTTAATCATTCAACATCTTAGTAGACGATATCCTCCTTCACCCCATTTTAATTGTCCCTTTGGTTCTTAAAAAATCGGTCTATATTCATTACCTCATTTGATCGTCTGATTAAATTTTTATTGTAATAATTACTTTATGCTAGCATAGTTGAGCGTAAAATCATATTAAGAAGCATAGACACATAAACACGCACCTGCTGTATTCCATACATTCCAGATGTGACTGCATTACAGTGGTGAAAAAGGTGAAAAGCCTTTATCTTTATGACACGCGGTGCACTTTAGCTCTCCTAAGTGGTAGTCTCATATCTGGTTTTGCACTTTGGTTTCTGGAGAACAAGCTACAGCTCAGGACTCCTGACTGTCACCACCGGGGATGGATGGAGTCTGGGAGTTTGCATGAAGGAAATTTCTGCAGACAAAAGGTTACAAATGCATAACTAACGAAACCGTAATTGTTCCTGAAGAAAATGTCAGTGTCCATTCCCTTGACACCATGTGTGTCTGACAGGGAGTGAGATAATGACTCAATGTGTCGGAGGAATTTCATCACAGTAGTTGCTTCATTCTTTCAAAAAAATGTGAGAAACCTCCTAGGAATCAGTCAAACTCAGGCCACTGTGGATTGATTTAAGTGGATTAGCTCAACTGTTTCCTATGCAGTTCCTGAAATGTGCTAATCGGTATTAATAAAAAATTGCGGCCCTTGCTCCTCAAATTGTCTTGCAGTTACAGGCAGAGATGGGAAGGACTGGTTTGTACCCAGGAAATAGCTTGCAGGCTTCTCGGGCTCATCTGCCTCCAGTGACACCAGAACGGAGTTCATATCTTACCTCATAAATGATGCTTGACCTCCTGTTCAAAACAAGGGAACAGAAAAGGAATTTGGACTTTTTCAGCATTCCTGTGAGATCTCAGATGCTCATGGCACACCACTCTTATTTTACTCATTTTAAAAATGTCATACGTGCAGAAAGCAGAATTGCTGCATGACCGCAGCAGCAAGTAATGCAATTGAGACAGGTTCTTATAACAGTGCAAAACAAAATTTTATATTCCCTTTACACTGGAGTAAATAACTACACAAGATCCCAGGCAGATAGATCAGTTCAGTGCTAATAGACAGCAGCTGAAGCAATGTTAAAGGAAAAAAATGCTCCTGGTTTTAATAGAAAACATTCCTGTAGTGCTGGTACTTCAAGACATTTTTGCATCGAGGAGAAGCTCATTTTGACATTAGTCACAGTTTTGGTTTTGTTTTTTAACAAAACAGATTGCAGAGTCAGATACCGGCTGCACTTGGCAAATCCAAACCTAGGGATGGTTATGTGGGTAAAGCACAGCAGGGAGCGAGTGGCTGGGAGTTCAGTGCTGACATTGCTGCTGACTTCCTCTTGGGCTTAAGCAAATCATGTAGGTCACTTGTAATTCAGTTTCCCTTCATCCCATACCAAAATGATGTAACGAGGGGTTGTGAAACTTGGAGCTGAAATGTATAAAAGTCTCCAGGAGCACATCTATAGCCTGTTCTGTTAGCGTTAAGTACCTTTGCAGAAGGTTTTTGGAGAATCGTCTTCTCTTCTGAACCATGGTGTAAGAAAAGGAGAACAGCAACACCTGACAGGGTAATCATGTTATTTGCTTTTTTCTCACTAGTTTTGGTTCCTGTAATCCAAAGTTTCTTGAGCTGTAGCGGAAGAGGGACTTTCTGGTTGTCCCTGGAAAGCTGCCTAATTTCTGTTCTTATTTCCAGCAAGGCCAGAAATTACTCAAAGAAACTGAGGACAGGGAGGAGAAAGGCGGGCTGGTAGTTTGGGACTGGATGGGTGGCGTGCCTTCAGGAGGCAAAGAGGAATCGCAGACTGAAAGCAGCAGTGAGAGCTGCTGGCTGAAGCAGGAGAGGAGCTGGTGCAGAAACAGGGAGGAGAGAGGCAGGTGGTTGTGAGTGTGGAAAACAGAACCAAGTGTGGGAAAAGCACCTGCAAGGGAGGAAGATGGGAAGAGAAGTGCATAGAGGGAAGGAACAGAGCAGATGGAGTGAGGAGCAAAAGGAGACAGTGAAGTTGATCCCTTCAATAAAACAGAGAATACTTCTCACCATGGAGACAGCCAAAGAGTCACAAAACATAAATATTTTCCTTGTGTTGTTTTACGTATGAGAAATCACCACGCTTGTTCTGAGGACATTATGTAATCCCAGACAAAAGAAAACAGTTTCTCATCACCACTTCAAGAAGAGGTTTTCTTAGGACTCTTCCTGTTCAGTTGTCACTCATACTGGATAAACCATTGCAAACAGCTAATTGAGAATCTATCACCCCCGATTGCTCCTACTTGTTGAACAGTTTTATTACTTAAGCATAGGCAAGAAGCTCAAATGTCAGTGCTGGCAATGGTAATAAAAATCATCCATTGAGTGAGAGACAGCTTAAATCTATGGTTGAAGTTGAATATGCCAAATGCAACTGCGATGTTTTGGTCTGACTTTGTTTAGAACGGAGGCAATGACGAGTTGCCACCATGCACTAATCCCTTTGCTAGAACCTGTAGCATTAGATTCGCCCTACAACATCGACGAGTTTGAGTGCTTTATATCTTTTAGAGACAGATTCCAGAGCAAACAAGCAAGCAGAGTCCTTTGAAGTGTGAATGGTGCAATATGCATAGAAATATGTAACTTTGCACACCATATCATAAACTAAACACCCAGTTATTGGCTAAACTATCTGGAGATAAACTATCTTAAGGTATGCTTGTCGTTGCTGAACTTTCCTTTAGTCTTAACAAACTTGTTTGGCAGACTGTTCTATGAGACTGTTGAAGAGGTGGTCCCTACAGTCTCCAGTGACAAGTTCACCGTACTATGGTGTTTGCAAATGTAGAAGTGGATAGTTCACCTTGACAGCGGTTTCTGCGGTGATGAACTACCTTAGATCCAGCTCGTTAGAACAGCTCAATGTGAGGAAAGATGGTAAAGTTAGATCTATGAATATAGATTGAAATTCAACTCTGATGTTAGTTGCAGATTCCCACAAGGTTATGCCAGGAATGAATTTCATTCCATCTAGCTAGCTGTTGTGCCAGCAGGATGTACTTGATGGGGGGAAAAAAAGTAGAGATCTCTCTAGGTACATCTAACAGATGATTTTGCACTGCTGACAGGCTCTAGTGAGCTTTGTCAGAGGTGCAACCAATGCAGGAGTCCAATTTCTCCGTGACTGCAGGCAGGAAGGTCCGGAGCTCAGTACGGGGAGATCTGGAAAGGGGTTTAATTCCAAGGGGTATTTTTCCTGATTCCAGAAAAGTAAACTTTGTGCGGGCTGGCTGGTGGCCAAGATCTATTGCCCTGATTAGATAAATATTTTAGGCAGTGCATGATAGAGCAGATAGCAAAGACCAATGCTACCACTGAGCATTTCTGTATCATATCTATCATAGCTCTCACGGCACGTTTCACAGGAGGCCAGCATCCTCTGATACAGAGAGGAGATCTGGGGCTTAAATCCTCAGCATCATATGGATTCTTACTAATGCAGGTGCCTTTCTAGGATAGAAACACATGGAAACAGAAGGGTGTTTTCCTGCAGAGATTTGAAAGGAGAGGGGTAAAAATAGAGTTGCATAATTTCACCGCACCTTTAAAAATAATATTGTGTTTGCAACACGTTTGGTGTAACCTTTTCTTCATAGGGGTTTAGTAGTTCAGCCTATATACCAGACAGCCCTGGGGAATGTGCAGCTGGGGACATTTTCAGTAGTGTGCATTAATTATAGCGTATCACTATTTATCTCATTTACATGCATTGAAAGGAAATGGCTGCTTTTACTACAGTGCCCCATTGTGCCAGGGGCTGTGAACACCCATCTAAAGACAGGATCTCTGACTCCTGAAGTTTACCCTCAAATGTGAGATGAAAAGGGTGGTGGAGGGGAACAGAATCAAAGTACGCACGATATTAACAGTATGTACTTATATATTTGTGGTTGGCTTGGCACAGGCAATTTTTCAGGTCAGAAAGATTGAACTCCGTGAGATTAAAATGTTAGGTATTACTGTGCATAGCTCTCTTTCCAGAGGCAGTTAGATTAGCATTTTTTCACTAAAAGCAGGACACACATTGAGCCTGTGTACTGTGAGATAAGCTGGTTTTATGCTGCAGAATATATCTGGGCATTTAAAACACCTCAGTCAGACAGCGATGGGCATACTTTAAGCAGTTTCACCTTCTTTAAGACATATGAAATTTCAACATGGGTTTTGAAGACAACCTGAAGAATAATCCTTAGATGTGAAATATTTTATTCTGATTAAATATACTTTCCCCCCCATTATTAATGAAAACAGTTATTCTGACAACTAACAAATCCATTAAAAAAAATGTGTAAGTGAACAGCCAGAGGTGATTTTAAAAGAACTGTAAACTCAAATTCAAACAGCCATGCCATGCTAGAATGGGGAAGGGAAGAAAACATCTTTGTCTTGGAAAAAGAACTGACTCGCACACTTTGTCTAGTTATTATGTATTATTGCATCTTCATATCTGTTTAAAAGGGAGCTCAATGACTGCTATATCAACTTAAAAGTTCAGTCACCTTCCTTGCCCCTTTTGGATCCACAGCGTTAGTGCAAGGAGAGAGCAGCATGGGTCTGCATCACGAGGATGCTGAGAGGGCTATGCTGTGCGGTGCTAACTGGCAAGTAGGACAGTTGTACTTCAAGCTTCTGATGGCATCCAGCTGTGCCCAGGGTATCGCCGGTCATTCCCATGTCTAGAAAGAGCACCAGGATGAGTGCACCTCGGGCGAGTGTGAAGCAGAGGCCTTTATTTCCCAGAAAGCTAAAGCCGGGAAGGCTGCTGAGCACCACCGTGACTCCCGCGGTCCTCCAGTGCGGAGATGCTCGTCCCATGCGGAGGAGCGGCGAGGGCATGTGGCGGATTCATTGCCTGACAGGAGGCGTGTGCAGTGGGTGCTGACCCTCGCCGCCCATCTGACCCCGTTATTTGTTGAAGGAGCTGACTTGTCTGGGAGGACTGGCAGGGACCAGGGTGCCAGATGGCATGTGGATGTGTGTTGTGTGTCGGCTGTCATTCAGCCAGATTAATGTGAAGTTTGTAAAAAGGAGGAGGGGGGGAAAAAACAATTAAGCAAGAATCTCAAAAACAATCGAGGCCACGTGCCACCGGGCAGCAGTCGTTGGCGGCACAATGGGTTATCGGCTTCCCATGAATGGGCCCAACTGTTGCAAACGACATGAGCCTGCCCAGTTTTCAAATCATTTAATGCTCTTGTTTACTTCCAATCCAGCCAATCTCCGGGCCGGGAGAGCCGTCACCTGATAGTCTTTTTATGTATTTAAGTCCCAGGCCTCACAAAATAACTGAACAGCGGTAACCATGGCAATGCTAATTATTGCACTATAACTACAGTAGGAGAAAGAAAACAGGGTAGGCTGGGAGAGAGATTTGAAGATGTTTTTTGGCCAGGACTTGAGCTTTTGGCTCCTGGTCAGGTGTTGTTTTTTTCTTTTTTTCCTTTTCTTCTTTTCAAAATCTTTTTACAAACAAATAAATTACATTCTGCTTTAAAGATCTCCCAGATAATAGTTTAGGGAACTTTGATACGTGTTTCTGGAAATCATGAATAGAGGAGCTGAAAGCTCCCAGGCAGCCAGGCACTAGAGTTCTGCCTTGTTCTTTTAAGCTGATTTAGAATCGTGTAAAACATAAAAGATGCTTCAGCAAGAGACCAGATTTATTTAAGGCTTCTGCATCATCATTTGGCAACGAACACGCATTAGTACCACGCAGCTGGCTTTAACATATCTATGAGAGAGCTCTTTAAAGCCTTTGTTTTGAAAGCAAAATCAATTACATCCAAATAAACTATGTTCTTCTGAAAGAGAAAGATGTTTTGCTGGACCTGAATCCCTTTGGATTTACCCTGGGTATCTAATGATAACTTTCTGACATGTTCTAATTACTGCTTTACTCCTCAAGATACCCATGGCTTCTGTAATACATAACATGAATAAAATAACATAAGTAAAAGTAGTTTAGCCCTTCATTTGCAATAGTTCTTTTATTGACTTTAATTGGAGTTTTGACCACACAGGAATTTTTGAGTACTGTAAATATATTTCAATATTTCAGTTTTGTACCACACAGTCTATCAGAAGCAAAATAAAACAGGTGGGACAGAGCATGCAGAATGTATCAAAAATGGAGCTTTAAACCAAAAGCAGCCTGTCATCCTTATGCCTCAGTTTTGTCAGCTGAAGGCAGGCTGGGGTTATTGTGCATTCAGTCACTAGCTTTTCATTCTGATCATTTGGTATGTCAAAAGCTGCCTAAAAAAAATTGTTTCATATGCTTCATGGTTCCTCGTTAAGTGTCAATAACTTCATGTATCTGAATGGAAGAGATCACCAGCTCATGCTGTAAAGTTTTGTTTATGCAGCAACTCTCTGCTGATCTGTCCCCACCGACGGGATGCAGTGGCTGGGAAAAGCCCCCTCCAGGTGTTCAAGCCAGCAGAACACCTGAGGAACCAGGCACAGAAACTTCTTCCGAGGCTGGCTGGTCACTGCATTTCAAGGTTAATGCAAAATTGCCAGGTTAAAAGTCCTGACTGGTTTGTTCTACATCAAGGCCAAACAAGTGCCAATTTCTGGCAAATGCAAAAATAATGAATCAGCTCTGGTTTTGTTTCCAGGCAGTTTCTCCTCCAGGTTCTTATGCCTTCTTCCCCTACAAATACTGCACAAGAAGTTTTCTTAACTAAAATGTTTCAAATTGTATGAAGGAACGCATGATTAAGTAAAGGGCAGCAGTAACCAGCCAGCTGTGAAACCAAAGGTCGCATGTGAGTTCTGCAAACAGAATTCCAGCCTGATGTGTTTTCCCTGCTGACCTACATGAGCTTTGGCATCCAGTCATCTCCCCTCTTACCAGGGACAGTGTAGCAGCATCTCCACTCTCTGCTAACCTTTCATGCTATTTTGCAGACTCTTAGCTTCTGACCCCTCCCAGCTGAGTGAAGATGACCTCCCCAGTGACTTACAGTCCTTGTCGTGGCTGACATCTGTTGATGTTCCTCAGTTACAACAGATGGCCAGTGGAAGAATGGATTTTAGCCTTGGTGCTCAGAATGCAGTGCTACAACAGACAGGTAAACTGTTAGGATGTTAAATAACGGCTCTTTAAACACCACAGCCTACTGCCCCCTTTCTTTTCCCTCACGCAGGCTAGCTTTCCCATTAGTATATTCCTTTTAAGTGCATTACATTTCGCTTCCTGTCAGAAGACCTGGAGCCTGTTGTCTTCTGATAAGGCTATTGCTGAAACATTTCCTTCGTTTCAAGAGGCAGAGAGCCCTAGCAGTCACGACAGAGATCTTAGGATCCAATTGGCTTTTCTGCTCAGTGTAGTTGCTGGTGCCTTGTTGCGTGAACTTGGGCCACGATATTTAAGACTTGCATTTCAGAGGTTTTCAACAGCTTTGAAATTAGGTAATTAGTCTTTCTTGTTCGTTTCAACATTGATAAAATTAAGAGTATCTTATTTACCCCATACCTGTTTGCTTCATACAGACTTACAGCATATGTTCATTGAACGCCTTTCTTTCCTTTGTGAACATCCTTTAGGTAAACACGCTCATTCCCTAAGGCATTCTGCTGAGAGAGCTCAGCGTATCATCTTGCTTGCTTTAGAACAGAAATCCTTCTGGAGTACAGATAGTGCTGAATACGTTTTTTTCTCTTTTGTAAGATACTGTGTCTGTAACACCACTGTGGACTGTTAAACAGCTGTCATCTTTCATTCTCTGCATAACAAGTGTTGGAAGCAGCTGATGTCATCTTTGCAATTTGTGAAATGCTCTGGGTTCTTTTGGGATGGAAAGCCACAGAGAGGTGTGATTATCCACTCCAGAGCTTAGCTGTGTTCAACTGCATCTATTAAAAATAAACGTCAGCTCTCTTTTCTGAAGTGTACTTTCATGTGAACATTCACAGCCTTTGCTTTCTCCAAAATAGGTCCCGTAGCAAGCAATATGCACTCGACAGGAGCACCTGGAGCAATGATTCATGTCCAGGCCAGCCTGCCACAGGGAATCCTGGGACTGAATTCTATTTCAACACATGGAGCGAATGTAAGAGCAGGCCTCGATGGCTTATTATTGCAACACTTCTTAGGAAAAGATGTTGGTAATTTCAAGACTGACATGTCTGTTGTCTTTATCTCAGCAGATGAGCCAATATGCTGTAGGTGGGCAGCCATCTCCTAGTTTACAAACACCGCAACAACTCTTTCCTCCTCCTCATTCACAGCAAGTGTTTGCCCTAGCACAGAACACACAACAGGTACTGTTATTCGCTTGTCGTCTGTGTCTTGAAGTACCTGCCAAGATCATATCTAGAACTCTTTTAAAAGAAAAACAATGAAATACCCCTAAACCTACATACCCACGGATATTTTGCATCTGACATTTTCCTTGTTTTCCTTCTGCATACAGTGTAACCCAGCAGCAATCTACAACACATCCTATGGGACCCAGCCACACTATTCTCAGCCACGCCTGGCTCCTCACTCTGCCCAAGAACTGCATCCAAAGCATTACCCCAAGCCGATCTATTCATATAGGTGAGTAGAGAGCAGAATAGCGTATTGACTGCAGCCTGCATTGGGGTGACCGTAATGCTGTAGGTGTGGTAGCGCAAGAGTGTTTGATTCCTTCTGAAGGGAACAAAAATCCCGTCACCCACCCAGGAGTTCTGTGGAAGCCACCTCTGAGGGGTTGCAGGAATGGGCAAGCAAATTAGTTCTTGGACATCAGCGTAAAGGTAGAGTAATAGCAGAGAGGAGTAAAATCTGCAGGATCACAGGGTGACTTCTGAGTACTTGAGTACAGTAATCCCACGGTCAGCCAGCTGAGGTTGCTAGACCAGAAGAAGGCATATGATGGCTCCGCATACGCAATCTGTTGTTATTTCCTGTATTTGTCCTCTAGCTGCTTGATTGCAATGGCCCTGAAGAACAGCAAAACAGGCAGTCTCCCAGTGAGCGAGATCTACAGCTTCATGAAGGAGCACTTTCCCTACTTCAAGGTATGCGTACACCTGAAAGGTGGAAGTAGGAACACCACAAATGCTTTGTTCAGGGCTTATTTCACTCACATCCTCCTGTGTCTTTCAGACAGCCCCTGATGGCTGGAAGAACTCTGTGCGCCACAACCTGTCTCTGAATAAGTGTTTTGAGAAGGTGGAGAACAAGATGAGTGGCACCTCTCGCAAAGGGTGCCTGTGGGCTCTCAATCCTGCCAAGATCGACAAGATGGAAGAGGAGATGCAGAAGTGGAAACGGAAGGATTTAGCTGCTATTCACAGGAGCATGGCTAACCCAGGTAGGGCTTATCTTATGCTTTTTGCTATGTGTATGAGATGCAAGGGGGAAAAATGGCTATTTGGCCAGGAATGCGTGAATCTTAAGAAATAAATTATATGGAACAGAGCTGGCTAGTGCAGAGCTCTCACACCTTGCAACAGCCTCTGCCTCTGAGCTGCTTTGCTGAAATACCCCGTGCTCTGCACTGAATGAAGTCATTGCTGCTGCCCTGAGATTGTGTGACAGGGCGATACACTACTGCAGGAGGAGGTAACTGGACTGACAGCTATTTTTGGAAGTCCTCAGTGCAAATTGGTCCCCAGCTTCAAAATAGATTGTCTTTTTCCCCCACGTTAGCCTATGTAGAACATCCAAGGCCTTCTGAGGAGTTATGCTGCCTCCAGTGTTAGTATTTAGTGTCACATTTTAATGCATTTTTTTGCCTGCTCCTCTGCAAAACTCTCCCTTTATTAAGACTTTCTCATTCTTATTTATAAAGACACATGGTTTTGAAGCTTTCAGGAGCTCAATATTGGCAAAATCAAGTGGAGTTTTTTGCTGCAAAATCTGTAACATACAATCAATGATAAATTACGTTCTCCTTTGCTTAAAAACAAAAGTGCCATTGAAACTGTCAGAAGACTCTCGTACCGATCTTATTTGAGATACAAGCAGAATTCAGAGTATCCCTATGAGCAGGAGACCTACTGCGGATGCTTAGTTCTGCCACTGTGGGCCAGCTGCCGTCGGTGGTGGCTTGGTTGCTCTGTGTAAGTCTCATGTGATTGTTTCTTTAGCTCAGTTAGGGGTAACCATGGAAGTCGACTAGGGCAAGGGCTAACGGTAGGGAAGTAGGTGGCATTTCTTTGCTCTCTGCACAGTCAAAGCCTGCCTTCAGTGCTGCGTCTCGTACAGTGACAGACATTTTTATGGCAAAAGCATGTGGCTGTGCCCACTTGTGAAATGCTTTGGCCAGGCCCTGCTTGAACAAACGGGTTAAACTGTCTCTTTTCTTCCTTGGGAATGGGTATTGCTTGTGCAGAGGAGCTAGACAAGCTGATCACTGACAGACCCGAGAGCTGCAGGCGGCCCAGCAAGCAGGCAGAGCCTGAGGTCTCTGCCCTGAACCACATGGCAGCAGCGCAAGGCCGGATCTCCATCTCCCAGCTGCAGCCTCAGCCCATCATGACGCTCTCGCTGCAGTCCATCCCCCTGCATCACCAGATCCAGACCCAGGCTCGCATCGCCCCAGACTCACCAGCACCTGCACAAACACCTCCTCTCCATACTCTGCCTGACATGAGCCACAGCCCTCTTCCCCACCATCCCATGGGACGCGCGCCTCCGGACTTCCTGAACGTGACAGCAGACATGAACACGGAGGTGGATGCTCTTGACCCAAGCATTATGGATTTTGCATTGCAAGGTATGGGAGAAGGAAGCTGGGGTAGGGGAGGGCATGGTTTATGTGGTTACGTAGTCACTGAATATATAACCAGGGTCCTCAGCAGGATGCTCTGGGGTGGGAGATAACTAAGCTAAAAACTTGTGCTGGGTGCTGACCTCTGCAGCGTGACTTCCCTGGCCTTCCCTGGTGCATTTCTGCCCTGTGCTAGATGGGACAGCAAACTGCCTTCACAGCTGAAGTGCACTGCAGTAGATGTAGGCAGGGATGTCCAGCTAGCTGGATCTGGGACACGCGTCTCTCTGCCCACGGGAAACCACAGCTCTGCTCGTGCCCTGGGTTTCCCCATCTGTAAAAGGAGAACTTCCCTGGCCATGGCGATGCCTAGCGTGGCCCCTGGGTTTCTGGTTAGCACGTGGTAGATAGGTTCTGCCCGGAAAGGTCTGGACTCCTGCTGGAACCAGGGGGATTCGGGGGGAACAGACACTCTTACTGCCTTTGCGCTACAAATGGTGCCATCCGCAAGCAGCACCGGTCCTAAGCAGCGGGTGAAGCCCTTTAGTTATGGACCGACCCCTGCAGGCAGTGCCCAGGCAGGTTGGATGTGTTGCCGTGACCAGAATTTAATCTTTTAAAGGTAACATATGGGAGGAAATGAAAGACGACAGCTTCAGCCTTGATACCCTGGGTGCCTTCAGCAACTCCCCGCTCCACCTCTCAGACTGTGACCTGGGCACCCCCGGCCTCACCCCCGTCTCCAGCGGCAGCGATCACTCCTTCTCAGACTTGCAGGTCACCGGCCTTTATACCACCTACACGACACTGGACAACGTAGCGGCAGCTCAGTACATGAACCCCCAAGGCAACAAACCCATCGCTCTGCTCTGAGTTTTGCACCGTTCCATGGACCTCTGCCTCAGGGGCCAGTTTCTCCCAACCGTTAAAATCCAACCTGAAAGCAATAAAAGAGCTCCTCCTGCAGACGCTTGGAACGTGTTGGCTATTTACTGGGACACAGCACGTGATGCCAAAATAAATCAGACTGTTACTAGTAGAACCACTTTCACCCGTGGCAAGACTGAGGAAGGGGCACGGACACTTGTGTCTCAGGACTGGTGAGCTCTCAAGAAGGACCTGGGAGGCATCGGTCAGCAGGAACTTTCACTGGAATGTAACTGAGCTAAAAAATAGTCCAGTTAAGGTAAACACATTTAATCAACACTGTGATCTGGACTTACACGCGGACGCTGTTTGGTCACCATCTACACAGAAGCCAGCGCAAGTCAACAGATTGGTCAGCACCAAGTCGGAGTCCAAAATGGTTGATCATGTACCATGCGTATCGTTTTTCTTAAATTGCCAAATAACTATTGCCAGTGAACAAAGACCCCGCACAGTTTCTGGAGACACTTGCACCACTAACACTTTTCTGACGTAACTATTGTTAATTTATTGTAGGAAAAAAGGAGCAAAAATACTAAAAATGAAAAGTCAAACCCATAGCAGACAACTGTTATGTCTAGGTTTAAAAACGAAGTCCTTACCCCGTGACGGAAGTGGTACTACTGAATTATTAAACTGATCGCTGGCTAGAAGATTTTAGGAATTATGCCTATTTTTAGGATTTTTTAAAAAAAGATTAGATTTGTTTATAGTCTTGTGTATTGTGCTTCTGTCTATTCTTGTGCTAGGCAGTATTACTATTTGTAAATTTATTTATATTTATTGTTATGAAAAGAAATTATGTAAACTGAGCACTGTTCAATTTTTTAAAATGCTGCAGTAACCTGTTTTACATCCACTAAATTATTCATAATCAAAAATGCAACAATTTTAGTCACTGTTGTTACACTACATTTCTTTTAAATAAGCACTTTTGATACTGTGAAACTCACGTTTTTTAAAAAAAATTTCAGAGACCAAATATTGTAACTGTACCATACCAATTCATAATAGTCTTTCTTTCCTAATTAACCAAGTAAAATTGATTCTAATGTAGTTTTTTAAATTTTCAAACCCTGCTTTATACTTGGCAACGTACGTTGCAAAAAATGTGATGAAACATCTGAAAACATAAAAAGCAAACTGTATGTTGGCATTTAGCGTTTAGTTTACTTATACCTCTGTGACCATGACGTTATATTTATATCTCGTGTTTTGTCTGTTCCTGTGCATTAACAGAATTTCCCGGGCTGTCGGTTCCCGGTATTGTACCCAGGGGCTCACAGGCTCCTCTCGCCCACGCCGCGTGCGGCTGGGGCTGGTTAGAAGCCTCTCCACCTTCAGTCCATGTACTAAAAACCCCGCGGGTGCAGGACGCTGGAGCCGCCCAGCTGAAAACCACTGTGGTGAAGGTCAGGGGCTAGAAAATGTCTGGGCCTGTGTCTTCCCCAGTGCATGTCCACGGCAACCTCTTCCAGACGGGCGCGATGCTCCACGTCATAATTTATTGTTCAAGAACAAATGTGATTAATGATCATTTGCTGTGACTGGCGTCATCTACAATGTCTTCATTTTTTCTAAATAAATATTTCTTAGCACTAAGCCTGGGTCATTCTAGATGTGCTGCATCACGACTACTCTGGTGTCAGGCGCGCCCCTGCCACGTGGCGTGCTGCGGCGCGGCATTGAACGGCAATTCCGAGGCATCTGCTACTGGAAATCCAACCCAGCGAGGAAATCGTTTCGTACAACTTAGGGATGTCAACAAATGGACAAAGCTCAGACGTTTGACTCCAGCCGCGGTGTCCGAGCGTGCTGAGGAGCAGGCCCTTCTCTTGAATCGAAGACTTGTGTGTTGACATGTCACCACTAATGGAAAAGCGTCTCATCCACACACAAAGCATTTGTAGCGCCCACCTGCAAATGGAAGGGAGGGCTTATCTCTAAAAGAGCAGCTTTGCCCCGGCTTCATTGCCTTTACAGACATAATACTATGCCCAAGTCGAGGCTTTGTCCCTGGCTCAAGTCCTCCAGGAGAATTAGAGTTTACAGGTATTTACTGTACAAACTCTTTTTCCATTCCGTCAACCTATTCCTGAAAATCTCCGTGCCTCAACGTGCGAAAGAGCTCTGGTTTAGGCCAGGCGTTCGCAGGAGGGCTGCTGCGAGCTAGAGCAGTGTCTCTGCTGCAGGGAGGGGGCTGCACAGCGGCAGCGGCAGCGGCCCCTGCTCAGATCCGCCACGTTCATACAATGACAAAAGAAACAGAGCTCAGGAAAGCTTCCTTGAGAGCTGTGCTCACTTTATTGGTGGTGGTTTGGCTCCCGTACAGCGAGCATCAGCACCCCCTTCCCCGGCAAAATGCAGTGACACCTTTCAAACCAGCAAGCATCTCCTAAGGCCCTTTCCACCCCCAGCCCCAGGACAGGGAGACCTCCCCGCAGACCCTGGCGGGAGCTCCCAGCCCAGGCGTGACCAAGGAGGTGTCCAACACCTCCACACCACGGCAATACCGGCACCGTGCTTGAACCAGGCATCCCGCCTCCCATCGCCATCCCGCCTCCCCCTTTGCGAGCCAAAGCTAAACCTGCGCTGGTGAAATGACGCACCCGCACAGCCAGAGGCACTGGAAAGCACGTATTCAGATCGCCCCTCCATGAACCAAGCTGATTAAAGGCCACCCGAGAAGCAAGGTACAGGTCTGAGCAGATGGAGAGCTCAACCCTGGCTCCCGTGCTTCAGCGGAGGAACTGGCTCGCTGGGGCAGAAGCACCCGGCGCCGTGTCCTCCCTCCTCTCCATCCTCCACAGGAGCCGCAGGCTGAAAACACCCAAAGGAGCTGTGGCAGGAGCCAGAAAGGACATCAGGCGGGCGAGAGGAACAGTCGGGTCAGTCAAACCATGGTGGATCCATTGATGTTCCTCTGGCAACAGCTCCCAGCATGGCTCGCTGATGTCTTTTCTGGGCCATCAGCAACTCATAGTCACATCTACCGACCACTCCCCAACAAGAGGCAGGATGAGACAAATCGCTCCTCACGGTTCCTGAATTTATTATAAAACATCCATCTGAGACTGCTTCTTAAGCAGGGTTTGCATTTCCCTGTGCCGGTGCCTGGTCAGCTTCAACATGGCCATATGGAGACCTCCTCCTTCGTCCCACTCCCCTGTGGTGCCCGGGCCAGTCAGTTTGCACTTCCAGCTCCATCCAGTCTCGTGAGATGTGTCTGACACTGGTGCTTGTTTTAAAGACTAAGGCCAGAGCTTGCAACTAAAACACAGTAAAAGATTTTAGATTCTTTTTAAAACCAACTTCTGCACCAGGTCCAGACTCCAGCCTTGGCTTGGGCCAAGTTCATCTTCTGCCAAGCTTCCCTCTGATGAACACCCCCAGCACCAGAGGGAACTTTGCACAGATGGAGAGACCATCTTCATGGCTTAAAATACAAACACTGGCGTCCTTTTTTTTAGGCATGAGTAAGAGTCCCAGGCTTCAGCTCAAGGCCTGACGAACCAGGTGGGGAGGTGAAGTCTGGCCTCTGAGCAGCAGCGTGTCCCGGTGCCCCTCCTGCCTGCGGCAATTGCTCTGCACGCCGCTGGCCACTGGCTCAAGATGGGCCGTCATTATCCACCGTCGACAGGAGACGGGCGACCTGGGCCTTCTGCGCACGGGTGATGTGCTGAGCCATCTGGATGATGCAGTCCATGGCCACCTCGGGGTTGGCTTGGACCAAGCTGCAAGGCGGACGGGAGAGGGCAGCTGCCTCAGGGGCTGAAGCAAGAACCGCCTCGTCTCCACCACCCGCTGTGCCCAGCCCAGGGGACAGCACTGCCCTTTGTATCCCGGCTCCCGCGGCCACTCACCTCCGGATGTGCTTGACCACGTAGTCCCGCTTCAAGTACTTGATGTTCTCCCGGATGGCCGACTGGGTGCCGTCGTCCTCTTGCATGTGCTTCTCCAGCCACTCCACCACCACCTGGTTGTTGTCCCAGAGGTAGCCCTGGGGAAAGCAGCACCGTGGGCAGGGGGTCCTGCTGCCTGCACAGCCCGAGCCCCCGCTTTCTGCTGCATCCTCAGGCTTTTTCCTCCTATGACACAACCAGGCAATGGGATTTTTCTTCTCAGTCCTGCACATATGGCACAGCATGGCACGTTCCCCCACTCCCATGTAACAGCTGCTGGGGAAAAGGTTCAGTCTGGAAATCAAAACTGGGGAAAGCTTTGTGGACTGTTTAAAATGCAAAAAGTTAAGGTAAAATACGTTTCCTTTGCATGCCCTCACTTCCCAGCTCAGCAAGCACAGGACTGACATGGCAATGTGTGCGTCATGGCACTTGCACTTGAGAGCAGCTCAAATGCAAAGACCCCAAATCTCTCTTCTGCCCTGGGAAGCCTTATCTGATAGTAGAAAATGAGGAGGCCCGTGTTTATTTGGGGGCCACCTTGCTACTGCTGAGCACCAGCATCCAACTGAGGTCACCTGCTTTGAAGAGACAGCCCCAGGCTCAGGGCTGCTCGGCCGCCCACCCTGGCACGGGCTGCAGAATGGTAATTCCCATTGCACGTTTCAACCCTCAAGGAGGCACCAACGAAACGGCCGAGCAACAGAAAAGCAAGGTGACAGCCCTCGGCCCCCCCCTGACTGCAGGGATGCCTTGGGAAGCTGGGGATGGGGGTACCTTCGCGGCTCCTTCCGTCTCCATGAACCAGCGCCGCAGCATGGACTGGATGTGGATGTGGCTCAGCTCGCTGTTCGCCTTCAGGACCTCCGCCTTCACCACCTCCTCCAGCAGCAGCCGTCGCAGCCGCCAGTAGAGGAAGGAGCGCGCGTTCTTCCACTCCAGGATGTCCTGCAGAAATGGGGGCAGAGCCTGGGCTGGTCTTTGCAGAAAGAGGAGCTGATGTGCAGTGACTGCTCGCTCACAGCTCGCACCGGCGGGTTTGAAGGCAGCTCTGCCGGGCTGGAGCAGAGAGCAGCACCTGGGCAGGAACAGCACGTTGAGCTGCAGCCCAGACCCCTGGGAGGGGACTTTGCCTCCCGCCTTTGTGCCACCACTGCAAAACTCCCTGCGCCCAGCCCCTTCCCACCTATGCCCTGGCTCACCGTGATGACACCTTTCTCCTGCATGCGGCCCGGGGTGTCGTGCAGGTCGGCGAAGTGCACGGCCACCTGGTAGTACATGGGCAGGAGGAGCTCCTCCCGGGCCTTGAGCTGCTTCTCCAGCTCCTTGCGCTGCTCCTCGGACAGTTCAGGGGTCCCTGCGGGGCACACCATGCTGAGCAGCCCACCCATTGCCCCCGTGATGGGGTCCGCAGGCCACCGCAGGGGCTGGGCTCCACTCTGTGCTCCTACATCAGCCACCCCCGCCAGGAAACGGGGCGCCCAGCGTCATGTCCCTTTGCTTTGGCACATTTACAGCCCTGCCCAGAGCCCAGCCACAGGCAGCCATGGCCACGAAGGGGCTGCACCATGTTCAGTGCCTGCCGCAAGAGAGGTGGGAGGTGGCATTTGCAAGGACTTTGTGGGACCGTCTTTTAGCAGGGTGGAGGGGCATGGAGGCAAGGACCTCCCAACGCAGCCCCACCATCCACTGCAGGCAGGAGCCGATCACAGGGCGAAAGGAGACCCAGTGCATTAAAGGCAGCCTCTGTGCAGCTCTGTAATGACTATGTGTCATCTCATCAGGTACTGACTCAGCGTGGCCATCGCCATTCTTCATCTCAAAGCATGGGAGAAAAGTCCAGCACCATTTACGGAGCCCCCAGGAGACGCAGGTGTTTTAAAGTACCACCGCATCCCCTTGGCAGGCTCAACCATCAGAAACACCATGAAGAATTTTCACAGAGGAACACTAAAGGATTTCCTGATGGTTGCCACTGTGGTGCTTGAGCCTCATGTTTTAACTTACCGCTACCAACGCCCACAAGCCGAAACGCCCTTCCCTTACCCAGCTGCTCAACGAGCTTGGCATAGACCGTATCGATCCTTCTCATGGTCTTCACCAAATCTTTCTTTCTGAACTTGATCTCCACTGTTCCTCCGGGCTCCAAAATGCCTCCCCTGGAAGGAAACTTTGGTAAAGCGGGGACTGGTCTGCACAGAAGAATAAATCCTGGGACAAGAGGTCCAGGCAACTCTCTCTTCTAAGAATTAGGGAGAAAGAAAACCTAAAAGGATTTTGTTTCCAGTCTGGGATTCTTGTCTGTCCTCCCACTCCTTATAGCTTGCTCCGATGTGCATTAATTCAGGTTAGAGAAAAGGCCTTCTGACCCCCAGAACCATGTTTTATTTGCCCGCAGCCTTTGCTGGACGCAGGATGATATCCCCAAGGAGATACCTGCCACACTGCTCTGCGAGAGCCCTGGAACTTTTAGCTGATGGCTTTGATTAACTCAAGGGTAAAAAAACACACATCTCAGGTGACTGGAGGTCTCTGCCAGCGGGACTGTGACTCTGCAGACCCCATGCACCACCTCTCATTTCTCTGCACGTGGGCTGCGGAGGGTGCACACGTATTTTGGATGCTGACCTGCTCTCCTTGTCCGCGTAGAGTTCCACGTACAGGGGGTTGATGGTGGAATCGATGACCACCCAGGAGCCTCCCCGCAGCTCCGCATGTGGTGGGATGTAGACTAGGACAGGCTGCTTAAAATCCCGGAGGCTATCGACAATGAAGGCGCCGAACTTCAGCATTTGGTCGTACATGTCTGAAAGCCAAAGGGACTCAGTGGCTGGGTGCCCCGACTGCCGTGGGCCAGGCTATTGCCCTTTGCCTCCTCCTCACTGCCCAAAGCCACCGTCCTCATTGGAGAGACCACACAAGCACCCCAAACCAGCCCAGCAGGCAGCCATGAAGCCCTGGGACCTGGGTCCTGGTGATGCCCCATCCCCTCCCCAGCCCAACCCCACATCCCGGAGTGGTGCGGGCAGGACCCTGGGCTCATCCCAGGACCCCGTGGGGTGGCAGGAGTGCCGGCAGTAAGTCACGGCATGGGCATCTGGGCACCCCAAGCGTGGGTACCTTTCATGCCGCTGGAGAAGCCTCGCCAGTTGGCAAAGATCATCAGCGGGAGATGCTCCCGGTTGAAGTCCCGAATAGCCTGGGCTGTTTTAAAAGCAGAATCTGGAAACCAGACCTGTCCGGCCTGCTGGATTATCTGCAAAAGATGGCAAGCAGCAGTGCTGAGACCAGTGCCGGTGCTTCCTGGCACACTGTGCTGGCAGAAAACAAACTGACCAAGCACCCTTGATTTCACCATCTTTAAGGCAAATCAAGACATGCCAAAGGATTACACTAAGCTTTTTCCCTGCTCTCCCCTCCAGCCTCCTCCCGGCTGCTGCTCGGCTGCACTAAGGTCTCCCCACACACCTTCGCCTCCGAGTCCGGGTTGGCAGGGTCCGCAGGTATCGTCACCTCCACGGGGCGGGTCTCAACAGCGATGACACCCACCGGGAGACCTCCCAGCCTGCAGTGAGGCAGGGTGGCCTCATCAGAGGACAGTTCCCCTCCACGCTGCACCCCAGTCCCACCATCACCATCCCAAAAGCAGTGCCATGACCAGGGCTTGAGTGTGCTTGACCGTGCACGCAGCCTCCCCGCGTTGCTCTCTGCCCCAGGGCTCCATCCCCTGCTCCCGGCAGTACCTCGCTCTGCCAACCACAACCGTCTGAGCCCACAGCCTCATGATCTCCAGGAAGCTGCCCTGGTCGAAGAAGCCGCTCTGCCAGGTCCCCTTGAGAGCTACAGAGCACAGGAAAAAGCAGAGCGGTGCAATGGTGAGCACTGAAGGGCTCCCTGTGCACCAACCCACAGCAAAAAGCACCTTCTGCACCAGGACGGGGGGGTTGCAACTACAAGATACATTTGGGAGGATTGCTGCAGAGGTCTAGGGTTGCCCTCACTTACTTGGATGTGGTCTCCCTGCCAGCATCCACCTGGGGTCATAGGGGACTTTGGAAGGGACAAAATCTATTTCTCTTTCAATGGGGTCACTTATGGCAATGATGGGCACTGGGCTCCGGTTATCCTGCAAGGCAGAACCCCGAAGGGCAGGTCACCAGCTAGGTATGGGGTAACACCCCACACCGCCGTCCTGCAGCACCCTCCTACCTTGGGCATGTACGAGAGCCACTGCAGGATGGTGTAGACCCCCTCAAAGTCATCTGGGACAGTGACATGGGAAACACCGTTATTGTGCATGATCTGGACGCCTCCCAGCTGGTTATTGGATGTGTAAACTTCACGTCCCAACACCTAGCCAGAATTATTAACAGAAACACAGATCGGTCTCTGCTAACACAGGAGCCACCCCTCCTTGCTCTAAGTAAGTCAAACCTCTGTACAGGCACATTCCCTCTGGTTTGAGGCTGAATTTCCACCTCTGCCTACCAGGGTGATGTTAAAGCAAAGGGACTCTGCTTTACATACCTAAAGAGACCCACAAGTGCATCGGTTTAGCTAAGCAAGTTTCAAATCAGCTCTAACCAGTGCGATTCTGCCCAGTGATGGGTCCTGCCCCTGGGACCGGAGCCAGACAGTCCCCATAGCAGCTCTGCTGTCCGGCCCTGCTCCAGGAGCGATGCACCATGAACTGGCCCCTAAAGCAAAACCAAATAGCGGCAGGGTGGCATTCTCTCAATTCTCAACGAGACGAGCCCAGTTGGAGTTCCCTGGTGTCTCTTCCAGACAGGTCCCATGAGGCGACGCACAGGGAACTGCCACTTCTTCCCATGGGACAGGGAAGGAGCCCAAGCATGTAGTGGCGTGAGGGACAGTACCAGGGAGGACACGTGGTCAGAGCATGGTACCTTATTGAGAGCCGTGACGCCGGTGAGGATGATGTGGGAGTTCTCCACCTGGATGACACGCTGGCCCAGCCTCACCAGGTACGCGCCAATCCCAATGGCACGACAGGTCACCTGGGCACGCACACAAGGACACATGGGGTTACTGGGGAGAAAGGGCTGCAGCAGAGTCCACAAGCACCAGGAGAATGGTGCTTCTTGGCTCTGCAGGAGTTACATCGGGCCACTTGTTGCATCCTGTTATTCCCCCCAGGGTGACCTTAAGAACAAGTAGGAGAGAAGGGAGGAGTGGAGCAGGGGAAGGACCCACGGCTGTACCATGCTGATGGTCACTATTTCATCGTAAGCGCGAGAGGACTCCCCAGCGATGGTACCGGCGGCTCTCAGGTTTTCCACCCCAAATCCATTGTCCTTCCCGATGATGTCCAGGAGGACGTACCTGCAGGGAAAGCAGAGCCGTGGTGGTGTGGGCAGGACAGGGGGAATCACTCGCTTGTGTGATGTGTCTGGCAGGATACTGAGCCAGGACGTGGGAGCTGCATCCCAGCAGGGATGCAGGGCAAGGCTCGGGGTGGCTCTGTGTGCCCCACGGGATAGCGGGGCTCACCTGGACTCGCCCCCTTCCTCCACGTGCTCACAGTGCACCGAGTTCATGGCGCTGATCCTCGTGTAGTCCTGGGGAGTCAGATACAGGTACTTGAACCCCTGGAAATAAAGAGGAGGAGGATGAGTTGTGGAGCCCCCCCATGCACACGCTCACGTGGGACACGGCCCCTCTCCAAACCCAACCCCAACCCGCCCCATGCATCAACAGCAGCTCAGGGACCAGGGCTGGACAGAGCAGCCGTGCCAGCACTGGCACCTTTATCTCCACTCTGCTGGGAAAAGCAGAGGGAACCATCCCCATAGCAGTGGGTGCATGTGTGTGCTCACCCCCCAGCACTGATCCCACAGTTTTATGTCCCAGTTTAGCTCTGGTCCTTCCTTCCCAAATAAGTCCTCTGTTATTTTCTGTGATGGCAGGAGGGGAGGTGCCCACACACCTTGTAGGGGTCCTCAGGGTCCACCCAGGCCACCTGGAACATGTGCTTTATCTCGTCAGCAAAGCCAATGCGGGCGCCGCTGTTAGCAGCGATGTAGATGCGGGGGATGCCTTCGGCCCGCGCCAGCTCCGAGGCCCGCAGGAAGACCAGGTCCTCCTCTGGCCCGAAGGAGCCGATCTTGTGCGTGATGTCATTGCAGATGAGCACAATGTCCCGGCCTTTTGGATACTCGGGGGTCTTCAGCTTCATTTTGAAAGCAACCATCCCCACCTGCCCCAAAACAGCACAAGGTCACAGGGCAGGCTCCTCCAGAGAAATGGGGTCTGAGCTGCAGACTGCAGCCAACAGACAAAATGGTTGCTTGAGGAGCATCTCCCAGGCTTTAAACACAGCTGGGCTGGGGAAGCCACCAGCCATTCCCACCTGCCGCAGCACAGCTTCCCCCACCCCTCTCTCTTGCCCCGTTCCCAAATCATCCCCCTCTACCTCATTCCCTCCAGGGACCCTGTTCATCTGCACGAGGTGCCCCTGCGAGTCCAGCACCAGCTCAGTGTATGTCAGGACATCCTTGGGGTACAGCTCTGAGGAGCCCCACAGCTTGAAGAGAGCCTGCAGAGACACCGCGCACAGGACGAGCTGAAAGCACAGGGCTGCAGCAGCTCCAAGGCTGTTGCTGAGTGCAGACGCACACTCCTGCAGCAGGCTGGGATTTGGGGTGAGCAAAACTTTGCATTAGAGCCCACACCCTGCTGCAGACCTCCTTGTACAGGGCTTTCTGGTTCACGTCCTCCATGAGTGTGACTACTGCAATTTGCAAGAGCTGGGAATTGGTTTAGAAATGCTTTGTATAACCAAAAATGTTGGGGCTTGGACTTTTTTCTTTTTCTCATTTACCAGCTTGAGGGGAGAGGAGTTTTTTCCCCAGATGGGAATATCTGGGGAGGGTGGGAAAGAAAAGCAAATGCAATAATGTGGAGCCTCTTCCTGCTCAGCAGGACTCACCTGCCTGATCATCTCAGGGAAATCATACACGTAGGTGGTGCCCAAGGACTGTGCCTGGAACCGCTTGGCCTGAAGCAGGTCCTTGGTGACGTAGGGGGTGTTGATGAGCATCCCGTGCTGTGGCCCTTGCTTGTCCCCATATGACTGAAACATGATCTGGAGAGAAGGGCAGAGCGTTGGCTGCCTTCCCTCGGCATGCGGGTGAGTCCTCTCTGCCACACTAAGGTGCAAGAGCCCCGCAGGGCTGGAACGCTGCTGAGCTTTGCCTGGCCAAGATGTTTGTGCCTGTGGCTCTACTCAACCAAACAATATGATTTTCCACTCCGCTCTTTGCTATTGAGGGGACAGAGTGCAACACTGCTGTGCTGCAAGTACCAGCAACACCCTAACACTGACCTTCACCTCCCAGACCAAAAACTGCACGACTATGCACTAGCAACACCCCTGGGGCTCAGCACCATTTTGGAGCAAAGCATCACCCCCGGGTGCCCAACTGGATGCAGCACAGAGGGGATTGAAACCGGGCCAGCCCTGGGAATGCTGCTGCACAGTTCCGGGGGCTCTGGGACAGACCCGCACTGCAGGTGCACGAGGATTTTTGCAGAAACCACCCCAAAGCTTCGCCATAGCGGATAGCTGTGCAAAGTCATGGTTGGGTTCCCGTTTGCAGCCGCTGCCTGCAGTTACTCACACTGCCGGTGCCGGGGTCCCTCACTTCCTTGTAGAGGCTGATGTCCAGGTAATAGCCAGACTCGGTGGTCAGGAAGAGGCGGATGGGGATGGCGGTGGTGGTGGGCGTCAGGCGGATGTTGATCTTCACCTCAGCCTGCAGGACCCGTAGCTTCCAGAGGCGGCTGCCGTAGCGCATCACCATGGACCGCACCGACTCCTCGATCTGGGCACAGGACAGCACACGGATGGGTCCGTGGCCCTGGGGACACCGCTGTCCCCGATGCCAAGGCTGCAGCAGCCCCATCGCATCTCCACTCCAAAGAGCCATTTCAGATTTGCTTTGGGCATGCCCCTTCCCCCTCTCCACCCCTCCATCCCTGGGGGCTGGTGCTGCCATCCAGCCTCTCCACTGGGGAGAGGGAAAGATGGTGCCCCACACCCTCCTGAACAGACACAGCCCCACTCCTTCAGACTGCACGCTGCCACCCACCCTCGTGCCCTCCAGTGAACTGCCTGCTTGGCCAAGTCTGTACAAAAATCCCCAATCATTGCAAAGTGTGCAATCTCCCCAGCAAACCGCCCACAGTGAAGGTCTGACACAGAAATTAAGCTGCAGGAGCCCCTGGGGCTGCCGAATCCAACCCCCATCCAGGGTTGGGTGGGCACTGAATGGGACTGGGTCTGACAGCCAGCGTGGTGAGTGGCTGCCTGTCCATGCAGTGGTACCGAGAACAGGGGACAACGCAGGCCCCATCCCCAGATCTGCACCGCACTGACAGCAGGAAGCAGGACACCAAGAAACGCACCTTGGAAGGGTCCATGACGACTGTTGGGACAAAGTTGAGGAAGATGTGGTTGCAGTCAGTGCGGACGGTGGTGTTGTTAAAGGCCACCTCCAGCTCATCCATCGCCTCCAGGAGCAGCCGCTCGCCCTCGTTCTGCAGGTACTCGAAGGAAGCCTCCTGTGGTGCATCAGGCGCCTCAGGGGTGGCCAGAGCAACCCCTGCACCTGAAATGCACCCACCTCTGCCCGCACACCCGGGGGACCCGGCGCCGCCTTGCCTTGGTGATGAGGTCCGAGTGGCGCACGATGGCACGGATGAAGAAGCGGTAGTCAGTGGTCTCGGCGCCTGCCTGCACCTTGGCAGCCCCCAGGTAGAGGTGCATCTTGTGATTGGCGCAGGGAATGGCCGTCAGGTCGAAGTTGCGCATGCGGCTCAGCTCCAGCTGGAAGGCCAGCGCTGGCTCCAGGTGCCGGTAGATGCGATCCTCTGCAAACTGGAGCAGCGTGGAGGGGTGAGCGAGCAGCTGGTCAGCCAGCGCCGGATGGACTCTGCTCTAACCGCAGCTCTTACCTCGTCCCTGGCTCTGAACGTGAAAAACTTTGGGAATTCTCTCTAGAAAAAAGGGGAGAGAGAGGACAATGTGAATAATCCTGGCACGCAGAGGATTTTTCTGATTTTCAGTGAATTCATTAAAAAGAAAAAACCTTGCAGGTTTCCTCCTCCCCCCAAGGGAAAAGAGCTGGAAGTAATCAATGCCTTTTAAAGGTAGCTTAAAGCTAGGGAGCAGCCACGCTGGAACCACATGTTACTGGAGACATTAGCAGCATAAAGGATAATACAGGAGAGAAATCACTCATTGAATCCCTCATTAATTCCCAGCTCCTGATGCACAGTAGGTACATCCATCACTCAATGCTATGTCTGTAAGTTACTTATAGATGTTTCTAGGTGTTTTAGGGAGGCAGAAGCACAATGTGTCTAAAGTCACTGTGCCTGTCGGTGGCTCAGTCTGCACTCACCTGCTGAGCAATGAGAAACGTGATTCTCCGGAGACCACAGTCAACAAGGACATCTTTCTACATGGAAACAGAAGACTCCACCAGTCACGAGAGCTTAAACATCTCCACCGAGGGAGCAAACAAAACCCAAGTGGCTGCCACGGGGTGCAACGTTTTGGGGAGCACCGTGTGGAGGTGAGGCAGTGCCTTGGGGTACAGTGCCCTGGCTTGCTGCAAAAAGGGAGTCCGGCCCCAGCGACAGACCTTGGACTGGGCAAAGGCTCTGAAGATGGGCACCAGCTTCTCATCTTCCATGTGGTCAGCCCAGCGGAGTGCGATGTTGAGGATGTGGATTGGCTCCTCACGGATGTTCTGGCAACAAAACCCCCCCGTCAACCCTGACCAGGAGCACCACTGCCATCCTGGCACCACCCAAGGGGGACAGCAACAGCACTGAGCCCACCTTGGTGTCCTCCTCCTCGTAGATGGTGGCTCGTGCCTCGCTGAAAAGCACACTCTCCAAAGGCGGGTTGGTGAAGCACGAGATCACTTCATCAAAGTTCCTGCCCAAATGGCGGGGATGGGGTGACAAGTCAGCACGTCGTGCCCACCCCGGCCCAAGGGGACAGCACCAGGGACGCACTGAGGCAGGGATGCGGGTACCAGCACAGCACCCTGGGGGCACGCACCAGCTCAGCTGGGCTCCACCAGCCCACAGCGAAGCCACAGATCATGAAACGCAGCTCTGAGTGCTGCTGTGTTAATGTGTAGAGATGCTTAACCCATGCCAGGCAAGCTTCCCCCAGGCTCCACATGTCCCCAGAAGACATGTCATGTCCCCACCAGGTAGTGGTCATACTGAAAATACTCATCCCCAACCTCCAGCTGCAGGAGGAACAGGAGCTGCCCCCAGCGCTGCCCAGCTGCCACTAGCTTTGGCTTTTCTACACCCTTTTGTTCTCTAATGACTGCAGTGGCACCCAAAAGGCATGTGCATGACCAGCCAGGCATGGCCCTGCACCCCCACCTTGTGAAGTCCTCAAATCTGTCAAAGGCCACCATAGCTCCCATCCGCTGGCTCAGGGGAGAAAAGCCACTGTCCATGAAGAGCTCGGTGCTGTGCCGGGCCAGGTCAGGGTTGGAGATGCTAATGGGGACGGACATCCTGCATGGGGGAACAAGGCAGCCATGGGTGGAGCCACCGCTCCTGGGTCCAACGGGGACCACGCAGGTCCCACATGGGACCCTGACCCAGAGAGGGTTCATCCTGCTCCACTGGCAAAGGGAGAGTGAGGCGGGCAGTTCCCTCTGAGGGTCCTCATGTTTTGCATGGAGGAGATGATACAAACCCAACAGCTTTGCAACAAGGACCATGTCCAGGGGAGTGGGAGAGGCGTGCAGGGGCCCCCATACCTGTTTGGGTGGGAGGAGGGCAGCATGAACTGGAACTCCACCACACAGGTGCCATCCGAGAGCTGCCGATGCTGCAGGCTGTTCAGCTCATAAGCAATGTACCCGCGCCGCACGTACACCTGGGAGAGGGAGGGCAGGAGGTACTGCTGTGCCCCTGCTCCCACCACACACATCCGTGCCACCCCCCAGAGCTCACATGCCCCCCCACGGCCCCCCCAGCCCTCACCTCCAGCGCCGCCATGCGCACCACCTGGTTGGTGTGGTAGAAGAAGATGGGAAGCACATCGAAGATGGTGGTTTCCGAGAGGATCAGTTTCTGGGGGAAAAAAGCAAAATTTAGGGCAAGGAAGAAGTGGGACCCCCTTGCCCCATCGCAGGATGGGGGAGGCACGTTCCAGAGGAGTCCCTCAATGTGGGGCTGTGCAGGGCTGGCCACCGGGGTGCCATGGGACACCTAGCCCGCCATGGGGACACCGCCAGACCCAGATGAGGATCCACATGCCAGTCCCGTGCCAAATGGGGTGAGGAGCAGGGGATGGGGACTGGCAGCAACGGGGTGCACCCCCTCCTCTGCTCCACACAGGCACTGACACTGCAGCAAGGTTTTGATTGCTTTTTTGGCTGTTCTTAAGGCTAAGCCACTTGCAGCCAGACCTCCTCACCAAAGCCAGCCAAAAACCAAATTCCCTCTGCAGAAAAATGCACAATTACCAACCTTCAGGTTTTCAGGGCAGTACTCGTGTCCATATATGTCAATAGCAGAGAGGAAGATGGACTCCACCTGGTTGTGCCGCAGCTCGTAGGAGGGCAGGTGAGAGGCAATGAGCACCTGCAAGGGAAAAGGCAGCTGGGACCACAGGGGACGGGGACAGGGACAGGGACAGGGATGGCATAGGGCAGTGCTCACTGACCTGCCGGGCTCTCAGCGCCACTTTGGAATGCTCGGTCTTGCTGAGCTGCGTCAGCTCATGGAGGATGGCTGTCAGCTCGTCCGTCAGCATGGGGTCACGGCCGCACAGCTGGTCCTGCAATGCACACGCCACCGTGGCTCAGCTCAGGCCCCTCACTGCAGGATGCCTTCATTTCGCACCCCCAGCCCTGCACGGGCAATGAGGACAAGACCCAAGGCACTAAAACAGGCAAAATGCTGCTCTTTGAACCAAGTGCAGCAATGAAACACTACAGAGGGGAGATAAAGTCCCCCTAACGAGGCAGGAATGGATACAAATGCAAAACCCAAACCCTGGGGATGTATTAAACAGAGGAGCAGAAAAGCGGTTTCTCAGGTGTCCGCTTACTTTCAAGGGGAAAGCACAGGGCTGTGACAGCCACCCACAGCCATGTCCCATCCCGCAGCGATGCAGAGCTTGCCTCAGCTTACGGGCTTTTCCCTGCCACCAGCCTTTACTTTTGGTGTCTTGGGGCATGGGCTATACTCACAATTAACATGGTCACCAGCAGGTTCTTCTTTGCCACCTGGGCATGAGAGAAGATGCTCTCCAGCACGGGGGTCATGTCAGGTTTGCACTGCTCCCGCAGGCTGATGACGCACTTGTCGTAGTGAGCTGTGGGGCAGAGCATGGTGAGCCCTGCAGACCCCCCAGAGAGCCCCGCAGACCCCTCCGGAGAGCCCCCAAGCCCTCACCGTGCTGGAACTGTGTCTCCACTTGCAGGTAGCGTCTCAGCAGGTCCAGCACCACTGCCTTCATGTAGCCTCGGATGCCACTGCGGTACCTGGGGAACAGAGAGCCCAGCACGCTGTGAGGAGGTGGCGGTGGTGGGGAGACCGGGGGGGTCACAGACAGTGCAGGGCTCACCTCTGCACCAGCTGCACCACGCTCTGTGTGTTCATGAAGAAGATCTCCCGCTCAGTCTTCCTCTGCAGCGTGGCCGCGTGGGTGTCCAGCACGTTGGCAATCTGCAGGGAGAGGGCACGGGGTCCAGTGCAGCTCAGGGCCAGCGCGGCCGCGGGGCTGCCAGCTCCCTGGCTTGCCTGGGGACAGTGCTGCTGCACGCAGAGCCTTTCGTTTGTTTTTTTTTCCCCCAAGTGAAAAATGAAAAGTGACAAATAAATATAGAAACACAAATATAAAAGCATAAATATAAAAACACAAGCATAAAAACACAAGCATGAAACCATAAATGTTTCCCTCATGTTTTCATTTTTTATAATCTCTTGGCAGGATAAATTCAGGCAGAAACTCCTAACTAGCTCTAGCTAAAAAGGAAGCGAAGGCCAAGCTGGGGAGTGCAGCCCCCGCGCCACTCACCTGCTGGCTGGGGAAGCAGCAGAGCACGGAGGTGATGTTGCTGGCGTACTGCGCCATCACCTTCCGGATTGACTTCTCCACAGACAGGGGGATTCTTCCCGAAATGCTTGTCATGATCTCCTGCAGCTCCAGGAGGGGCAGGGAGGGGTCCCGCAGGGTCTTCATCAGCTGCACCACCCACTCCTTCACCTGCGGGGAGCAGAAGCTGGTGCCGTCCGCACCCACCGGCACTGCCTGTCTTGCCGTCATGGCAAACATGAGGCAACGGGGCAGGACATCTGGACCATCTTTGCCCCTGGCACCCACCTTGGTGCTGAAGTAGGGCTCGGGCAGGCAGTACCCGTTCATGACATTGGTGAGATTGTCCAGCACGTTGCGGAGAACCTGGTGCTGCTTCTCGCCGGTGATGGGGAGGGTCTGCTGGGCTGGGAGCCCCCCTGTGAATGGCTGCGCCTGGAGAGAGCAGAGAGAGGCGGGCTGGCCCAGGTCCTTGCCGACACAGGACAGAGCCCCCCCAAGAGCTGCAGCTGCCCCAGAAAAACCAGCACAACCCCTCCAGAGTCTGCTTTTGGTCAGATACAGCAGAAGCACCTATTCAGAAGACACCATTCAGCTTCATGTCTCTGCCAGTGCCCCATCATGAAAACCATGCAGAAAAACTGGAGATGTAGACAGTGCTATAGATACACTAAAAACTTGCACGCGAGCTTCTGCGCACTAAGTAAGCGTGCATGGGATGCTTACACAGAAGAACACCACAGCACGCAGAGCAGCCACTCAAGCCCCAGTGCAGCTGGCTGGGGGATGTGGCATGGCCATGCAGGTGCCACCCTGTCCCAGCATGGGGACACATCCCTCCTGATGCCCCAGTCAGGGCAACTCCTCCATTTTGTCCCCCAACGAGTGTCCCCAGTGCCCTGTGGGATGCTGCTTGGGAGCAGACAGGAGGGGACATCAGCGTGGCTGGCCCCCGGCAGACTCACGGGCTTCACTTTGGTGGGATCATCCAGCTCGAGCCGGGCTATGACACAGCCTGCCTCCAGCAGCGCGCCCGGCCGCTTAACATAGTGCAGCCGCCCGGCCTCCTCCACTGTCAGCGTCATGATGATCTTCATCACCTGGGTGAGGATGGGTGAAACGGTCACCAAAAAAAGCAGCACCTGTGCACCACAGAGCACCTCGAGCATCGCGGCAGTGTTGGTGGGTTTCATCTTTTCTGTCCACCAGCATCGCAGGAATGGATCTCCTCCAGGCTCTTCTGCAAAACTCACCTCAATCTCTGCAAAAACGTTGCCCTCTGCTATGTGGCCACCATCGTCCACTGTGTACTGAAGCAGCTTCCCCGCGGAGGGAGAGCGTAGCACCGTTGGGTCCTTCTCCTTCTCGAAGTCGCAGGTTTTGTTGCCGACAGTGATCCGGTATCTTAAGGAGAGGGAAAGGTCTCACCAGCCGGCTGCCTGTCAGCAGGGAAGGCCGGCGGGGGCCCAGAGGGGAGGTACCTGTCGATCTCCTCCTTCATGTAGGTGGTGTAGCTGTTGCCATTGTAGGAGAGCAGCAGCCCGCCGTCGTTCAGCCGGTGCACGTCTATCTCTATGTGAGTGCAGTTCATGATGATGACATACGTCGTCAGGGACTGGCGGGCAACCTGCGGGCAGCGGCCGGGGAGAGCCCTCAGTGCAACCCCCTGAAAAGCGTGCAACGGCCTTTCTGGGGGCTGGTGGTAATGGCGGGGGGTGAGGAGCATCTCCCTGCGCTTGGTGCAAGGGCTGGTGCAGGAGCAGCATGCTGCCACAGGACAGGGCTGTGCCGGGGAGGGCAGGAGGCAGCAACCTCAGCCTGCACCAAAGAGCTGGTTCAACTGGCAGCCCAGAGATGGTTTAACTCATGGCTCACCTGCTGCTTTCATTGTGAGTAGGGAGTTTTTGCATGAAGTTCAACTAATTTGGTTTAAAAGCAAGAAAAGGAGGCCCCTTACGAAACTCAGGGCAACAGGATGTATGAAAATATCTGTCTAGTTAAAATGAGGTTATTAACCTCATTTTTATGTTGCACATTTTTAAAGGACAACCTCGTATTTATTGCATTTTTCTCCTTTAGGACAAGAGCACACATCCCTGTCCCCATGAGAAGCGCTGTGGCCAGCTCGGGAGGAGCATGGCCCAGCCCTCACCTGGAGAATGTATTTCACACCCTCATAGATGAGCTCCACGTCAACGATGTTCAGCAAGGAGGCTGCTGGAAGCACCTGCCCCCTGAAACACAACGGACGGGTCAGGCACCACCGGTACGGCTTGCCTTGCGTGCTGGTGGGGAGCCAAGTGTGCGAGATGTCAGCGGTGCTGCTGGTGTCAGGCCATGCCGGGTCCGAGCTGACTGCGGGAGGGTGCGAAGGTGACCAGAGCGGACAAGCATCTGCTTTAAATGACCCACGTGAGCACCTTATAAAAATGTATCCGGAGGCAGGCCAGACACCGGCAAAACACGCTCAGATAAGGGCGCGGGGGAGAGCCCCGGGCGTCCTCCAACGCTGGAGGAATAACCTTGACATTCAAGTGCAAAAACAAAAGCAAGCTGCATTCAGCCAAGCCACTTTCCCTTGCAAGCTGTTTTCCCAGCCGCGTAAAACTTTTTTCCCTCTCCCGATAAAGCAATAGCCGAGAAGCCAGAGCTGTGAGTCACAGCAAGTACCCGTGTTTCCCGGCTGATGCAGTGCCATGGGCACTGCCTCCAGATTTGCAAAGCTTTTGCAGCAAAAGGGAGAAGGAAGATAGCCCAGGGAGAGAAAAACTCAGGTTTCCATGCCTGCAGGAGCCACATGGGCTGTTGGCAACCACCCTTTAGGACATGCAATCCCTGTGCCCCCTGTGCCCATGGCACGGCCGAGCCCCCCTCGGGCAGCCCCCGCTCCGCACCTCTCCAGCGAGTGCAGGAAATCGGTCATGCATGTCCTGAAGGCGGCATCTGCAACGTTCAGGGCACCGCAGACAACACCCAGCATCGTGTCTGGCTTCTCTGCCTGTGGGGGCAAAAATAACAGGGTTTGGGTCTCACACCAGAAGGGGAGCGGTGACCACGGGGCAGCCAGTCTACCCCACCTGCACTTTCTCGGCAATCAGATGGTCCAGCCAGCCGGTGTCTATATCGTTGTTCTGGAAGCTCTCTGTCTCCAGCAGCTTAATCAGATACTCCACTGTGGTCCGGAAATCCCCGCGGATAGACAGCTCTTTGAGGGCGACCACCATGTTCCTTTTAGGGAGCAAAACCCTCCATTAATGACGGACAAGGCGGCACTTGGCTTTCAGCAGAGGAAACCAGGGAACCACAGGGACTGGGGTGATGAACCCCCAAGCCCTGGGTGCCCTCATGCCTGCATGAAACAGCCCCACAGTTCACATTGTCTTAATAAAACACTTAAATACCCAAGACAGACTCATTACATGTTGCTTAATTACCGAATGTTGCTCACTGGCACTAAGCACATGTTTAGCGGATCACTGCGTGTCTTTAAAGATCAGATTGATGAACTGGGGCCGTAGCACCAGCACAGCCTGAAAACGTTGGCTTTGGCTAGGCAGTCTCTGCAGCACAAACAACCCGCTCAGCACAGCGGCACCATTCTGGTCCTCTCAGATAAAAGCCACTTTTCCCAGCTCATGCACCAATTGTGAGTCTTCCTGAGGACACCCGCTCTCCACCCTGTCCCACCACACTCACGAGATGGCTTCCTCCCGGTTCTCTCCCCACGAGAAGCAATGCCCAAACTGGGAATCGGCAAATTCGTGCAGCCCCCCGGCTGCCGCCACGCTGAAGTACCCCCAGACGTTCTTGCTGCTGCGGAAGTTCAGCTCCTGCACCGTCCCCGAGCTGGGCTTGAAACCCTGAGCAAAGACAGAGCAGGAGACATGGAGAAACCAGGCTTGAGGTTCGTGCAGACTAAACAGGGAAGGGGAATCCCTGTGCCATTTATCAGTCTGCATGCAGATCTCACCGATCCCAGGGGTTCAATGCCCATGAACATTGTCCGGCTGGGGAAGACTGTGCCCAGTTCAACGCCGTGAGCGGCAGGGTCCCCCCATCCCCACGCTCAGGGCCAGTGCACGAGAGCCCGTCCCCCCGGCTCACCTCCTCGGGGTTCTCGCTGGTGATCCTGGCGGCGATGACGTGGCCCCTGGGCACAGGGGTGTTGGCGGGGCTGTGGAAGCAGATGGGCGTATCGCCCCAGGGGTTCTCCCCGTACAGCACCCGGATGTCTTTTATCCTGTGCAAGGGGATGCCCATTGCAATCTGCACAAGAAACAAGGAGGACTTTAGCTGCCAGAACAAGACTTTAGCATCAAAATTACAACCGGAAGACATCATTGATAGATGATCTGAATGAAGAGTGCGGGGAAGAGGCACCACGCTGCGGGAAGCTGCTCCCGGCGGGGAGCCAGAGGCGAAGGAGGCTACGTGCTTCTGCCTGCACCTACATGCTGATATGTGGGACAGCTTCCCTCTGCCAGGCTCCAGCCCAGCACTTCTCCCTAAATTACAAAATTGCTTCATGTAACACACCTTGCGAAGTCACCCGTGTGCGCTCAGGTACCTGCAGCTGGGCAGCAGGGAGGTTCACATCCGCAATCATCTCTGTGCAAGGGTGCTCCACCTGCAGGCGTGGGTTCAGCTCGAGGAAGTGGAAGCTCCCATCCTCGCTGTAGAGGTACTCGACGGTGCCTGTGCTCACGTAGCCCACAATCTGGGCCAGGCGGACCGCGCACTGCAGGAGAAGGCGAAACCACCGTGGGGAGTAATGACCCTCTGTTCACTGCAGCAGAGTCGGGGTGTCCCAAGCAAAACGGCAGCAGTGTCCTTGCACGGACCCAAGGAGACAAGCAGGGCTGGGGCTCCCTGCTCGGCTCGGGGGGTCCCTCCTTTCCTTAGGAGCCTCAGGTGCCAAAACCCACAAGAAACCCAGCAAGGATCAGACCAGTTTCTCACTAAAACCTCATGCTGCCCTAAGACCAGGGCCACCCACCTGCTCCATCACCTCGATGACGGAGGGTGCCGCAATGGTGGTGGGCGCCTCCTCAATGATCTTCTGGTGCCTGCGCTGGATGGAGCAGTCGCGGCCGAAGAGGGAAATAGCGTTGCCGTACTCATCAGCCAGCACCTGCACCTCCAGGTGCCGCGCATGCTGTGCCAGCTTCATCAGGAAGACAGAGGACCCGGGGGCCTCTGCCTGCACCTGCGGTGAGGGAGAGGGTCATGCTTCAGCATCACCCCCAAATTCATCCCCGGATGGAGGCAGGTCCTGCGGCGAGCCCAGGTGGGAAGCACGAGGCAACCAGAGCAGGAGCAGGACCCTGCTGCGTGCCCCAGGATGGGACGGGAATGGGGATGGGGGCTCTGGGCACCTCTCACCTGCCGGAAGCAGGCACCAAATTCCTCCGGTGCCTCTACTTTTCGGATGCCTTTGCCCCCACCACCTTCTGCTGCCTTGATCATCAGCGGGTAGCCAATTGTCTTGGCCACCTGAGGGGGGACAAGGACTGGGGTGACTGAAGTGCTTTGGACCCCAACCAATCACCCTGGCAGCCCAATGCGTCCCCAAGCAGGATTGCCCTGAGCCACATCCGTGCAGAGGGACAAACTGCTGCTGAAACATCCTTGCATCGCTGTCACATGTGCTGGGAGGCCAAAAGGGCCAGGTCATGCAGGTTCCAAGGAGAAATAGTGGTGGACAGGAGACAAGTGGCTGCCTGTGGGCTTGGCTTTACCTCCAGGCCTTCCTCCACGTCCTTCACACAGCCCTGTGCGTACGTCTCAAGGGGGATGCTGATCGTCTGCTGATGCTTCTGGTCGTCCTCGGACCACTGGGCCACCAGACCTGTGGGCACAGCCAGGGCTGCAGTCACCACTGGGGTGGCATGACTGGGGTGACATCCTGGCTGTGCCCAGGGAGCTGGGGACTCCATGTTGGCAGATGCCATTTCCCCTGTTTCCATGCACTCCATCTCCAAAAACCCCTCTGCCCGAACTGGCAGCTGCTCGGCTGCAGTGGGGTCCCTGATATCTGCAGCCACTCTGCGGCCAGCTGGGCCAGGGACCCCAACCCTGGCACTTGCTTTTGGGGAGAAGGAGAGGCAGGGAGGAGAGAAATGGGGGAGCAGGGAGGGCATGTGGGGCTGGGGAGGTGGCACTTACCACTCCCGCTCCACGGCAGTGTGGGGATCTGGACCGTCTGAGCCACGATGGTAGAGGCGACTTTGTCCCCCAGGGCCCACATGGCATCGCTGGGGGGACCTTCAAAGACGGAGGGAAGGGGTCAGCGGGGCCAGCCTGGCCAGCCGGCCTGTCCCCATTGCACGGACGCTGCAGAAAGCTGGTCCTCGCTGAGCTGGCACCATCAGCCCTTCTGCAAAGAGTGGGGGAGTGGGAAACCCCCCCAAACCCACTGCCTGGTTCAGGACGGAGTTTGACCCTTCTCCAAGGGAAGCCTGGGCTGTCCCCTAGCTGGGCAGCCCACGAGGTCTGCTCCCACCCAACGTTCCTCCGTGAATGCTGCATCAGCATGAACATTACAGGGAAAACCCAGAAAACAGCAGGATTCCTGGGACAGCTCCAGGAGGCTGGTCTGGGGACTGCCACGCTGCAGGGTGGACATGCTAGATGCACAAAACAGGCATTGCCCAGCACGGTGTCCTGGGGAGCAAGCATGCGTGCACACACTAGCCTGACGCCCACCGCTCCCTCCAGCACTGGGAAGGCAGCGAGACCTTACCTAGGAAAGCTATCCCATTTTTCTGCAGCAGCTCTGGCAGCTTGGGGTTTTCCGAGGCATGTCCCCAGCCAGCCCACACCGCCTGGCACAAGAGAAGGAGCAGCGCAAGCCATTACCTCCCTGCACTGGCATCCTCCCATCGCCCACAGCATCATGCCCGGCTCCTCCACACAGAGGGACATCACCCCATTTCTGAGTGCCCCTTCTTCCCCATCCGCTTCCCTCGGCAAAGAGGTGGGAGGCCTGCAAGTGGCTGCTACCTGGACTGGAATCCGTTTGGAAATATCCACAATCAGCTCCACGTTGGCATAGTTGTTGTTGTTGGCCCCCCCAGGGACAGGCACGTAGTGATCTGCCATTTTGATGTACTCTGAAAGACAGTGCATGGTGGTGGTGGGGCCAGTCCCCCGAGCCATGCCCCACTCACATGCTGCCCCTTGCACCCCCTCCGCAATCCTCCATCCAGAGGAGGCTGGGGGGGGCGGATATTATTTACTCCTGGATCTGGCTGCACAGGAGGAAAGTGTGTGACCCCGGGCTGTGCAGAGCTTCCCATGTCCCAGGCAGCAGTGCAAGGAGATGGAAAGGGCTGCTCTGGCTCAGCCCCAGAGTGGGGAACATCCCTCGCTGGGATGCTTTTAGGAATTACCCGCATTAGCCTTGAGGTCTTCAGGGGTCACCATGACCACAAACCGAACGGCACGCTCGTTTCGGAACATCTCGTAGGCCCACCGGCGGATGGAGCGCATGCACTTCACAGCGGCGATGCCGTTGTTGGCAATGAGGACCTGGGGGGATGGGGACACAGGGTGTCAGGCTGAAACCTCTCCTTGCTGCTGGGGTGCAGGGCTGGGCACGCGGCCCCGAGGGACGGCAGCGTGGAGGCGAGGGCTGGGCGCAGGTGGTGAGCAAAGCAGGGCAGCCGTGCTAACACGGGCGCTTTGCAACAGCCGGTTGTACGTGCTGGTGGAGCAGGAGGCTCCTTAACAGCAGCTTTGATGCCTGGCACTGGGGCTAAGGAAGGACGGGACTTCAGCCTTTGTTTGCACCAGTCATGCAAAGCCGTTGCAAGCAGCCACCGTGCAAGGGCAGCATTGGGAGGGTTTCCCTCTCCCAGCCCACGAGGGTGGGTGAAGCTGGGGGACAAACAGCTCTGGACTGCTCCAGGCTGCCATCAGTCCGAGCCTGGCGGGTGCGGGAGACTTGGGCAATGCTTGAGGATGCCACCATGAAAGTCAACGACCCACCACCTGGGCAAAGGCAGGGGAGCATGGGGAAAGACCTTCTCAATGATGCGGTTGCCCCCGAAGCGGGTGATGAACTCTGCCGGCGAGGCAACGGTGAAGTCCCGTTGCAGATCCATCTTCCTGTGCTCGCGGCCCCTCTTCGCCAGGTGCAGCCCGGACATGCTAGGCCTGTGGTAGGACATTACAGCCATCAGCCAGCCCACAGTCACGCGAGCAAACCCTCGCCAGGCGCGACGTGTGCTGCCGCTGGCTTGGGCTTCCCTGGGGGGTCGGATCTGCAAAGAGCCCGGCAGTCTGCAGCAGTGGGCACTGGAGACCAGACTGTGCCCCCTCCGCAGTTTCTTCCGAGGAAAGCAATAAAACCCTTCACCCTGCTGACACATGCAGGGAACATCAGGATTCACTTTCCTCGCTACCAGCTCCCTGTTGCACACTGGGATCTCTCTAGGGACATTTAACGCCTGCTGCAACACCGCAGAGGAAAACTGATTTCGGCTGACTTATATGGGGCAAGCAATTCAGGGTGAACAGAGCGTGTTTCGCAATTAAAACATCCCCCCCAGCAGCTGTGGGTCCACATTCATTCAAAGACCACGACAAGCAGATTTGCAGCTGCAGGGACTGGCCCAAGACGCTGCTGCACCGGACAAAAGCCCTGGGGTTTGCATTTCAGGGAGCAGAGAACTCAGGGTTTTTGGCCAGTGCATGGAAGCACACGTGTGGCCAGAGCACTGCTACCGCTGCAGCATGGTGATGCCCGCTTCTGCACCGCTAACAGCTCCCAGCTCGGTTACAGCTGGAAATGCCCCATGCTCTGCTCCAAGGGACGAGGAATGGGGAGATTCCCACAGGGCCAAAATGCAGCACCGAGCGCGGACCCTCCCTCCCACTGCCGGGATCATTACGTGCACAAATGCCCCTTTGCAGAGGCTGAGGTCTGCTGCAAAGCCCCAGCGGCTCCTGGCTCGCACCGAGCCCCGTTGCAGAGCTGTATCTATCCCCCACATCCCCAGAGGACAGGCGGAGCAGCCCGGCTGGGTGATGTGGGTGGCAGGAAAAACAACAGGTACATGGGATGGCACAGAGCATCCCTTCACTGGTGTCCATGCAAGGCAAGGAGGATTGCTGCCTCCAAACCCCATGGCAGGAGCACCAGGTCTCCAAGGGGCGCAGATGGAGGTGCCCCTATAAAACCACCCCGAGCTGCGCTAGGGTCACCCAAGGGGGAGCAAAGAGCAGGCATTGCTCTGCGAGAAACCTTGCAAAAAGTGCGATGCACTGCTCCCAGCAACTGCCTTGGGAATTTGCTCTTGCACAGCTTGCAGTGACAAGCTCCTTGCCAGATCAGACCCCGTCCTGCCCATGCTGGCTGCTCCACAACCCCAAAACACCTTCCCAGGCTCACCACACTGCCGGCCAGTCTCACCCTTACCACGGTCTTCCACTGAAGGCATTTCCATGCCTTCCGGAGTCTATTCCCTGTTTCACAGCCCATTGCACATCCCTGAAGCGGGCAGGTCAGAGCGGGCTGCGCTGACTGCCGGACAGCCAGACGGCCGGACCGGTCCCTCCGCAGGGCTCCGGCCCCAGCAGAGCTATAAGGCAGCCCTCGCACCTCCCACCTCCTGGCACAGCGGCAGCTGGCGCAGGAGGGTCTGGCAACACCGGCAGCCCACCGCAGGCAGGCAGGCAGGGACCTCCCCGGCAGCCAGGCACGTGCCTTCCCACGGCTCTGCCCAGAGTTTTAAGCAACTTTCTATTTTAATTAGCAGGTTCACATTCCCCCCTCATAACTCAACCAGATTTTGAACTGTTGATTGTAATTCCATGGATGCGTTATAAAGAAGCAAAGGAAGAAGGACCAGCGCCCCCCAGAATGAGCTGATTTCACATGAGCAGCACTTGGCACATTTGTTTTAAGGGGAAATGTGCCAAAACCCCCTGGGAGGTTGGGAAACATCCTGATCTCTCCATGCACTCAGAGTGTTCTCCAAGTAGCTGGAGCACTGCATCAAGCAGTGCTGGGTTTATCACACTCCGCAGCATCCCCCGTGCTGCTTGGCAGCTCTGCTGCTCTGCCAGGGCCGGCCGCACTGCCCACTTCCCTCCCGCAGCCCCGAACCCCACCGCAAAGCCTGTGCCAGCGCACCCGTCACATCCCGCAAACCACACCAACCACATCCACAACATGACGGGTGGCGACGTAAAGAAATTCCTCCCGTGTTAAAGCGCAGATGAGCGGCAGCGATACCCTGCCGGCAGCGCGGTGCGTGAAACCACCCAAAACCCCAGCTAGGCAAGAAGACACCGCTGGGCTGCGCTGGGTGAGCGGGCTGTCAGGTTTCATAACATGTCCCTGCAGCCTAAGGTCTTTTATTTTTAACCGGGAGCGGAGCAGCCAGGAGCTGGGCAGCAGCGCTTTGTTTCCAGTTATTTATAATGGTCGTCAGCTCTGCTCGCATGGGAAGCCGCTCTGCACAAGCCAGCAGGCAGCAGCGAGCTTCCCCGCGGCCCTGCCAGCGCCAGCGAGGGCAAAAGTTGCTGCGAAGCTACCCACGGAGCAAAGCGCTTCCACTTTTCATCAGCTCATCGCAAAACCACCAAAGAGCTACTTTTCTTCTGTTAATAATTTATCTGCCATAGTTGCAAGGGCAGAGGAAGGGCAGGAGCGGCACAGGAGCACCCCGCGTACCCCACTCCTCCCAGGATGCTGTTTCCCCACGTGCAATACCAGGAGTGTGTTAGCATCCCCCCTGTAGCAGAAGCAAAGCGAACCTGGCAGCAGGAGTGGGTCCTTGTGGGACCCAGCCCTGAGGGCACAGGGCAGCATTTGCATGCACAAGCGCATGTGCAAGCACAAGTGCACGTGCACATGCAGGTGCCCTGTCAAAAGGCTCAGCTCAGCTTGCAGGTTTACTCACACCCCATGAAATGCCCCCAACGATGCTCATGCACAAAATGTGCACCTGGAAGGATGGCAAGCACACGCTCACCACCTCAACCGACCCCAATCTCATCTTGCCACACAAGAAAATCCCTGCTCCCTGATGCACCTCCTGTGCCAACCACAGCTGCAGCTGGGGCATCGGCACGGCCTTTCCCAGCACCGGGAGGTGGTGCAGGGACAGAGGGAAGCAGCAAAATGAGAGAGGAGGCTGTGAGAAAACGGGAGCAATTGGGCAGTTCGGCTGCAGCGCTGGGGGTTGTGTTTGAAGGAACACCATGCACGCTAAAAGCACTTTCCACCCCATGGTCTGACATCCAAAATCACCGTAACAGAGCAACCACTGCCCCAGTCCTTGCTGCAGTCGTGCATGTGTCACTGCCGTCACACAGCGCTCAGACAAGTCTGCTCTTCCCAGGGTTCTGCCGTTAACCTTATTATTGGGGTTTTTCATACAGTACCAAGTCAAAGGGGGGAGGACTGGGGAACTGATTTTGGCCTCCAAGAAGCACAGGCAAGCACACCCCGATTTCAGCAACAGGATCCCCGAGGAATGCACCCACAAAAAGCATCTGCCCACCCCAAACGGGGCATCTTTGCACCACCGCCGCTCCCGACCCCACGTGTCGTACCTCATGCCAGTGGCAGGCTCCAGCGGGGCGGTCACGGCGGGGGGCTCGGCACCGGTCCCCCCCGCCCCGGCCAGGCTGCTGCGCCGGCTGCCCAACCTGAAGGCCGCGGCCACCAGCTCATCGTCGGAGGAGCTGTCCTCGAAGGAGCCCAGCACAAATTTGGCCAGGGCCGGCCGGCGGAGAGCGGCAGGGTTGTACACCGCGATCTGCTCCTGCTCCCCTGCCGCCGCCTTGCCAGCCTGTGGCAGCGGGCTGGGGGCCGGGGGGCTTGGCTGCACCGGCAGCTTGGCTGTGGTGGGAGCTGCCGGCTGCTCTGCCAGGCTCTGCTCCAGCTTCTCCTCCTCCCGAGGCTGAGGGTTGGACATTTTGGCCCAGACACCAGCAAGGAGCAGGGCGGCCAGCAGCATTCACCTGCCCTGGGGAGAGGCACAGAGACACTCCGTCAGGGAGGACCCAGGGCCCCCCCATCAGCTGGGGGCACGGGAACAGCCCCCAAAAACGCCAAGGCCCCTTCCCCATCACACCCAGCACCGCAGCCCCCCACAACACCCAGCCAGACCCCCCTCCAGCTCAGCCGAGCTGCCTGCGGCCTCAGCTGGAGCTATTTTTACTCCCCAAAACAGGAGGGGTGCTGGCAGGGGGCACAGCTCCGCTCTGCCTTTACGCAGCCCTAAGGGGGCTGCCATGGGCCCCCCGCCTCCCCAGCTGCTCACAGCGTCCAAAGGGTGGCGGTGAGGCCGCCCCGCCGGCCCCAGCCCCGGCCCCTCGCAGAGGGGGGGCCCTTAAACCCAACCCCCAAATCTCTACAGGCAGTAAAAGCTGGGGGTGGTTGTGGGGAGGCAACCACCGCAGGCCCACCATGCTCCCCTCAGCCCTGGCCCCGTCCTGGGCGGAAAGGGGCCACTCACCATGGGTGCCAAGCCCCACGGGTCCCCCGCTCCGCGCCAGCAGGGACGAACACCGGCTGCCCGCACCGCGACTCCCAGTCACGCTTATCTCGGCCGGTCACTCTGTCTACGCCAGGCCAACAGCCGGCGCGGTGCCAGGCCCCAGGGCGAGGGCTGTGCCGGGGGGAGCGCGTGCCCCGGCCCCGGCGTCCCCTGACTCTCGCAGCCGCGTTACGGTTGCGTTCTCGCACGTGACGGTAACGTCAAGCAGAAATATTTCCCCGCTGAGGCGCCTGGAAAACTTCTGCTGGAGGCGAGGGTGGAAAGCAGGGGGGGGGCCTGGCAGAGCCGGCCGGGGACACCCGATCCTTGGGGGACAAAGGTGCCCTGGCCCCGTGCCCGGTCACGGGGAGAAGGAGAAGCTCCAGCACCTGCGGCTTTGCCTCCCCGGGGGGAGCAGGGAGCCACCCCCCAGGGCAGCACCCTGCAGAGCCAAGGCCTCACCTCAGGCACCTTTCCCTCCCTCCCTGGTTCCCACCAATGTAGATCACACCACAACATAAACAAAGTAAATTTTATTTAAAAAACAAACTGGGAGGGAAGAAAAACAAACAAACAATAAAAAAAGTACAACACAGCCACAGAAAGTGGAACTTCACTTGTACTAGTGTTACCTATCAGAGCAAATACCAAAGAAAGGTATACAGGAGTATTCTATAAAAACTGATATAATTTCCAAATGAACAAGGCACTTCACTTCCATTAAAGGAATTAAGAAATCAAAGATGGACTGGAAACCCAGAAGTGCAAAGTCCAACCTTGTCTTCATCCTGGAAGTCCCAACAGTTATTTTCAACAGTGGCTAGAAACCTCGACTTGCTCCTATGAAGGCAAAGCACAAAACTCCCTCTGTTTTAAGATCAGCCCATCAACTGGGAGATCTTGATGAACAAACCTTTGCTGCTGCCATTGGCAGGTACCACAAAGTTCATGGTCATTACAGCTCACCCGTCATCCAAGTGATTAACACACCCAGTAAGAATGTAAAAACTTATGGTTTCCCTCTCTAAATGCCAACAAAAAGCTCAGAGCATGACCAGAGCCTCAGTCGCAGTCTCCCCACAGCTGCTGGTGGGATTTACCCTGAAATCTTGAGAGTATCGATACACCAAGTAACACTTCTGACAGTGTATGGTCTTTACAGTGCCAAGAGGCCGTATTTCTAATAAATCTCGTTATCTGTAGCGAAAAGCTAAAACCAAAAGCATCTGCCTTTTCTCCCGTGGAGTCAGCTCCACACCCCCCAAATATGAAATCTGGATTTGCACAGCAGGAGGCAAAGGAGTGTGAGGAGGTACAGCAGGGTATTTACAAAAGCTGAACAGCTTCACTTGTAAGAATCGACATCCCTTCACAAGAGCCTGCAAATATATTCCCATTACAACAATGAACACAAATTAATATAGGACTTTTTTTTTTTCTTTGTTTCAAACAGCAGAGAAGTTATCCATGTAACACTCCAATCCGCTCTTTAAAAAAACATTTACAAAAATATAACAGCTCTGAAAGTTTGGTCATTTGTTCCGTGATCAACATCCACAGAGTAATTCTCAGGTCAGCAAGAGTTTTTTCAGAAATGAGACAACCCCTGGAAGAGGGGCTGTTTCCAACCCTTAGACCCCATCAGCTTCTGCGTGCAGCTCAGAGCGCTCTCCAGTCAATGGGCTTCTTGCCGGATTTCTTGAGCAATTCATTTGTCTTTGAGAAATGCCGACAGCCGAAAAACCCTCTGTTGACAGAGAAAGGCGAGGGATGAACCGTCTGCAGGACGTGGTGGCGTTTCTGTAAAGCGTTAGAGGAAACAGCTTGTTAGATTTGCATGCTTTCAGCTCCCTGGACAAGGCTGGCTGCTTCTGCCCTGCCTAGCAGGTGTGATTTCCTCTCTACACCTCCTCAGCCACCAGCTTGAGGACCCGAAGAACCGACCATGAGGACCGAGACTTTTGTCCCACTGAGCAGAGGAGAATGGACTATGTAAAGCAGCAGTAATACCCTGGCTGTTTTTCAATTGCTGTAATCCTAACAGCAAATTTTATACTTATTCATGAGCCTTTTCCTAGAAAAAAAACAGTTCTGGCCTCAACTGGATGCTTTTCTGACAACAGAAGGTTACACTTGCTCCACTTTTGTTGCTTAATTCTGGCAAAGGCTAAGCTGGAACAGAAGGGCAACTAAATTTGACAGCAGAGTTCAAGCAGGGAGAAAACCCCAACTCTGTAAGGGAAGTGCCCTCTAGCGTCCACCCAACTGAAGAAAAAAAATTAGCGAGAGGGAAGAGATGACGAGGAGCAACCCGTACCCTGTCAATGGAGCTGCCTTTCTTCTGGGCGTAGGCTCCCCACAGCATGAAGACAACCCCATGCAGGTTCTTGTTGAGCCAGGACACCACCACATCCGTGAACTGTTCCCAGCCTCTCTCCTTGTGGGAGGTGGCCTGGTGAGCTCGCACCGTGAGCACAGCGTTGAGCAGGAGCACTCCTAGCAAACAAAGCAGATACAGAGAGGGTGAAACAAAAAGAGAAAAAAAAAAAATCAAGTGTTAACTGCTTTTTTCTGCTTCCCCTGAGAAATGATAAATTAAATTTTTATTCTAAGGTACCTGCTAAGCGACAGGCACTCAGAATTGATTTTCTCTTTTACAGATGGACTGTTGCCAACCATGGATCTTTTTTCTAGCTAGGCTTCCTCATGACCTGTAGTGGCCACACTAGAGTGTCTATTAACTCACCTTGCTTGGCCCAGCCAGTTAGATCACCATGACCAGGATGAGTGAAGTCCTCAATATCTGTAGACAGTTCTTTGTAAATATTTTCTAAACTGCAAACAAAAACATCAGCAGAAGATTTTAAATATGTGCGTTTAAAGATAAGAGCAAACAGCACCACTTGCTCTTACACTAGACAAGAAAAGTATTGATTTTCATCTTATCATTTAAGATAATAAAGCCATTTGTAGAAGCAGGGTAACAAGGGTCCCCCTTTGTGTGCTTGGATAGAAGCTTAATGAGAAGGTCTTAGCACAACCGAAAATGCAAATTTACGTCCAGCATGCTCTTCAGAATACCAAACTATACAGAATTATCCATACTTTTGCAGTGATGTTTTTTCTAGGCAACGCACAACTCAAATTTCAGTAGTCGCAACACACTTACCTGACTCACAGACATGAGTAACACAGAACTGCAAATAATTTGTAAGCAGAAGGGATTTTGCAAACTGAGCACTGTCATACCTGGGGGGAGGAGGAACAGGCTTCTGCACACTGAAACAGAGCCCATGAGCTTGATTAGGCCCATGATATGGATCTTGTCCCAAAATGACAACCTTTACCTGAAAGCAGACCTTTGTTAGCACTGAATTATAATCAGTATTATTCCCAAAAGAGGGAAGGGAAAAAAGCTTATAAATGAGCTTTATCCCAAAACACATGCACAGACCAAAAAAATCCCCAAAACACCAAACCCCAGGAACTGAAATCACTGACATCTCATTATAAACAAGAACACAGTCCCCACCTGATGCTAGGGATTAACATCACCGCAGCTTTGCTGCTAAGATTATGAAGATATTTTGAGTGCAGAAGACCAACATTTTCAAAGAGACAAAATAAAACACCTTGTTAAGGTATTTTCCAAGTAGATTTCCTGACATTTTAGTTTTATGTCACACTTGCTGTGATATTTTTGACACAGCTTATTGGCAATGGGATTACCTTAAGCACACTACAGATCAATTAAAAATAAGAGAGATGTAGGAGATCCAAAAATCAAGCACTGCATTAAGTTGGTAACACTGGAACTAAGGTCAAAAGTCGAAGTAAAGTTTTAAAGATAATTCTGTGGCCAATGAGGGTAATAAAACAATAAAACTGCGTTTCGGTATCAGAGATGAAAGAGAAGCCAGGATTTACAAGTTATGCGAGAGAAACAACAGCATCCACATCGCATGGGATTGAAGCGTAAGAGACCGAGCATCAGAGGAGCGCGTTTGTGCATCCAACCCCGCGTTTTCATCGTTTTAAGCGCACCGGCTGCCGGAGCGCCGCCTCTCCCCAGCGCCTCCAGCTCTACTCACATCCCTGATGTCGCACATCTGCGTCCAGGTGAAGACTTGCTCGGGCGGCGGATAGACCGTGTAGCGCTTCCTCTCTTCTGCTACAAACGCCATCAGCTGAGGGGGGGGAGAGGAGGTGGCTTCAGCCCGGGGACAGCACGGGGACAGTGAGGGGACAGCAGCCCCGCAGCACTCACCTCTATGAAGTAGGGCTTGGAGAACTCGCCAGCCAGCTGCCGCCGCCAGCTCTCTCCGAAGCCCGGGGGCACGTTCCGCTCGGCCAGCCGCTGCAACGCCGCCTCCTTGTTCTTGCGGATCCGCTCCAGCTGCTCCGGGCTCAGCGGCGAGGCCTTGCCCGCCTCATCTCCCGTCGCCTTCGCCTTCTTCGCGGCACTGACCTGGAAAGGGCGAGCGAAGAGGCGGCTGCAGAGCGGGCGGGGGAGGCCGCAGAGCGGGCGGGGGAGGCCGCGGCCCAGCCGCCGGCCGAGCAGCGGGAGCAGAGCGGCCGCCATGCCCCGGCCAGGCCCCGCCCCCCGAGGGCGGCCGCGCCGCACGCGGGTATTTCGCGGCAAAACAACGGCGGGCGCGTCCCCATTGGCCGCCACGCGAAGCGAGTCCCGCCCACAAGCGGGAGCCCAAACTCCCGCTCCCTATTGGTCAATGAGAAAGAGCACGCTCCTTCCTATTGGCTAGCCACAGCTGGCAGCGAGCCGTTCAACCTAGCAACCGTGACGCGGCAGCGACTCTCAGCGCCCATTGGGCGGCGGCGGAGCGTGGCCGCGATTGGCAGCTCAGTCAGGCGTGCCGGGAGCGCGGGGTTTTTGCAAGTGGCCGCGCGGCGCGTGGTCTCCCCACCCCTCCAACGGCCACCAGCGCCGCAAGACCCCCCCTCACGGCCACCAGCCCCCCCGCCCGCCAGCCCCCTCTCCCCTCTCCCCCCTCCAGGGCCGCCGCCAGCCCCCCGCCCCCTACCTCAGCATCGCCGCCCGGCTCCGGGGAGCGGCCGCGCTTCTTCGCCGGCGCGGCGCTGAAGAAGGAGTGCAGCGTCTTCTGCCCGATCATGGCGGTGGTGGCGGCGGTGACAGCGGCGGAGCGGACGAGAGGCAGAGGTGAGGGGCGGCAGCGGTACCGCGCGGGCCGGCGGGCGGGTGGGCGGGACGCGGATTTGGCGCCAAGAGCGCGCGCGTGCGCGGAGGGGGCGGTGCCTGCCGCGGGGGGGAGGGGGCACGGCCCGCCCAGGCGCAGGCGCAGGCGCGCCCGCCTCACTCCGCCCCGCCCTCCGCGGCCGCTGAGGGGCCGGGGGTTCCCGCCGCTGTCCCGTTACCGCCCGGTCTCCCCGCCGCTGTCGGTGCTTCCGAGCGGGTGCTGATGGACCGATACCTGGTTAAACGCCCCCCCGGGGAGGCGGGGGGCGGCGGCGGGAAGAGGCCGCGGCCGGAGGAGCCGGGCTCGGGGCAGCCCCCCCTGGCAGGAGATCCGGGCGGAGGGCCTGAGCTGCGACTACCGGCTCCTCTTCGGCAAGGCCGAGGCTGACGAGATTTTCCAGCAGCTGGAAGAGGAGGTGGAGTACTTCGAAGGTAACGGGTGTCGGGGAACCCGCTTCCAGCACCCTGCCCCCGCCCGGTGAAATGCTTCCCTGCCCGGCCCGCCCAAGGCGAGCCCCGGCGTGATTCCCATGGCCTGGGCAGAGCTGCCGGGTGGCAGAGAGGTTTCTGCAGGTGCCTGGTGTTTGCCAGGTCAGGCCCTGCGAAGTGCAAGCCGAGGCCTGATCCTGCAGGGTTAGTTTTGCTTAGCTTGAAGCATGTGCCACACAGTTTCATTCATGTTTTAATGTTTCCAAAGAACCAGGGTAGTCCTGGAAGGGTGACAGGAGTTTGTTGGTAGATGTAGTATATGAGATATCCCCGGTCACATTAATTCAACAGCAGAATACGATGGGGGTGCTAGTCCCATTCATCCCATTCAAGGGGAATAGTAAGGCAGTGTCAAACTTGAGTGTTAAGCAAACACTTGAATGCAGATGACAGCTTTTGGGTTGTCATAAGCATCCTCATTTGTGTTGTCCCACTGGAGAGTCACAGAAGCTCCAAATCAAGGAGAATGTTGAAGCTGTGCACTGCAGAGGTAATACAGAGTTGGGTTTGGTCCTTCTTATCTCTTGCTTAAACAGGTGAAATGACGAAATTGCACGTGTTTGGCAAGTGGCATGACATTCCAAGGAAGCAGGTAACCTATGGAGACCCTGAGTTAACGTACACTTACTCGGGCGTTACCTTCTCTCCTAAGCCGTGGATCCCAGTTCTCAACCGTATCAGAGACCGCGTCACTTTGGACACAGGACATACTTTCAATTTTGTTCTTATTAACAGGTATGTCTGATTTCCAATTGCATTAAGCAGCTTGTTAAAATGAAAAATTGCTTGTGCAACACTGTTGACAGATCACTGAGAGGCTGTTTGACATTCATTTAATTAGGCTGGTAGAAGAACTAACTAATCTCTTCTGTGTACAGATATAAAGATGGCGAGGACCACATAGGCGAACATCGAGATGACGAGAGAGAACTAGTTCCACGCAGTCCAATTGCGTCTGTGTCCTTTGGAGCTTGCAGGGACTTTGTTTTCAGGCACTGTGATTCCAGAGGGAAAAACGCAACGCGCCACATTAAGCCCATCAAACTGCAGCTAGCCCACGGTAGCCTGCTGATGATGAAGTACCCCACCAATGTGTATTGGTACCACAGCCTGCCCGTCCGCAAGAAAGTACTTGCCCCAAGAATCAACCTCACCTTTCGGAAAGTGATAACTGTAGCCAAGAAGTGAAATATTCAGCAATCAAGCACCAGCTCTTTTGTCTCTGAAAAGAGAAGCTTTCTTCCCCAACATAACTGTCAATTTCTCATTCAAACACTGTCTTTGATGATCCAAGGTACCGGATGAACAAATTAAACCAGGAGAGGAGATGGCGTACTTGGTAACTTGCTAATAAAGACTGCGACTACTGATCTTAAATGCCAGGAATACTTCTTCTCTGCGAAATGTTGCTGTAGGCCTGCTGATACACGTTTCTAATGAGTAATACCCTTGTTTTGCTCAGGAGGAATTTTGTTCTCAACTGATCGTAATTAGCCAGTTTTCCAAAAAATACTTTATATCTACTTTATAAAAGCATAGTTTAAAAATACTTTCTCTCCTTATATTTATACTTCCAAAATACTCTATATCCTTCAGATAGCAGTGAAATAGTTTACAAACACTATAAGGTACAAGATGTAATAATTTAGAGTGAGCCTGGAAGCTGATACTGTTCAACAAGTGACACTTTCTTGTATGCTCTGTCCATGAGCTATGGTTTGCTTGGTTTTTTTAAAAATAAAATACAAATAAGACTGACATGAAAAAGAGGAGCGCTAAGATATGAATATAGTGAGTGCACCATGGCTGGCTGCGTGTTTTACAGTCACCATGACTTTTATCTGCTTATATTCCTCTGCTGCTCTACCTCCTCTGCTGACGGGAGACTGGGTTCTTTCGGTCAGTAGCGTGGTGGGGCAGGAGGAAGCATGAGGTGCTACCGCACAGGGAGGGAGCCTCACCTTCCTTCGGTCCTTTGTACAGAAACCAGGGAGTGTAAGATCACCTTCTGGGGAAAGACTGGGTTGGACCATTTATGTGGACAACGCAGCACAAAAGGCTATAACTTCTGAGAGTGTCTGTTTTTCTAAATAATTATCCCTAGGGATTCCGTTCTGACTACCTGAAAGCCATCACCTTCCATGCTGACAGTGAATCCTGCTGAAAGGAGGGAAGTGTCCAAAGTCACCAACAGGTCTTGAGGAATCAAGCAGTGGTAAGTACTGAGAACGTGAACTGATCCCCATGTAACCAGGCTACAAGCATCTGAATTAGCGATGGGCTCTGTCCTTCAGCGGTAGGTCCGTTAGAGCTATGGAATTAATGTCTGTTTAGCCAATTTGGAGTCGGTACTTCCCACCCTCTGCCACTACCAGAAAATGCTAAATATAGCATGAGGAGCTCCTGGATGAATGCATCTTATCCAGAGAATGTGAAGTGCTGCTTCTATGGAATACACCGAATGCAGTTTGACTTATAGCTTGGTCTTTGTTTCAAGATATTACCACACGTGAACAGCTACTTTTTCTAATAAGTTTGTTCTTTTATTGCTACTGTACAGTTACAAAAATACCCTGAAGTGAAAACGCAACTTCAAACAGCAGTGCAGTGGTTTGACTACAATATCATACATTTTTAAATAACGCACAAAATAAGACGAAGAGTAATTCAAACACCGAGGTGTCATCTTGGAGGTCTTATCTGATGTTTTTTAACCTTCTACATTTTATTAACACCTTCTCCACCACGGAAGCTTGTGAGTAACAAGTAACAGCGTTCGATGAGCCTCATGTGCCTGCACAGAGCCCAGTGACTTCAAAAGGTGAAGTTGGGTGGCAAAAATCTGCAGAGGTCTTTGATGCTCACATTGGGCTGGGAGTATCCAGCACAGCTCAGGACCAGGACCGAGGTGCTGATGCTTTGCTTCCTTCCTCACACTGAGGGCTAAGCCAAGACTGTCTACTCCTTCCTAACAATGAAGGCTAGAACAAATGCTGACTACTCGACCCTCATCTTTATAGCCCTTGAGGAAGCTTTCAGAGTAAATCTGCAGCTGAGTGAAACTGAGCAGTTTGTCAGTGTCGTACAGCGACTGTGCTTTCATTCTCATCAAACTGGCCCCTGTTGGAAAGCAGCTTTATGCAAAGGGAAAAGAAATATATTGAACACGCAAGCTTGCAGTAACATGTGGCTTTATGTCCCTGTTACAAGCTGATGAGTTTAAGACTTAGTCCATTGTGTGCGTATGTTGTGACCCACCTCCAGCATTACTGCTTTCTAAACAAAGTGACCTGTTCAGATGAACTTCACAAAAAATTGGAGTTAAAAACTCTAGAGACCCTGTTGAGAATAGGTATTGCAGAATATACACTGCTGGCAGTGGAAATGTTTTGAAGTTGTGAGGTACAAATGGTAGACCTGCTGGAGCTAGATGCTTTGCACGATGTTTTTCCTTAGGTGACACCCAGCACTGCTTTACAGAGCTCCTACTGCACAGCCGTGCTGCCCAGAATGGAGCGCTTTCTTCGCTTGCCTTCTGCAAGTCCGTTAGGTCTTAGTTCAATGGCCAGGGCATTTTTGGCATTTTGCATCCTTCTAGGTTTTTTGTTTTTCTTGTTATTTTTCCATAACTTAAAATAGAAAGGTTAAAACCACGCTACTGCTAGCCTAGCACTGACAGGGAGACTTCTCAGGAACTAGTTTGTCAGTGGATTTATAAAGACTGTTTTATGTACTATGAGCATTACTTGGAGCAGGAATTGTGATCCATACTCTGGAATGATGAGTTGTGTAAATGGTTTTTCATATACATCCATTACCATTCCTATTTTTGCTGGTTTTGAGCCTTCCGTTAAGGAACTCCAAAGGCCTATGAGCTTTGGGCAGCAATATGAATATATGAGGTACAAAGTTGCCCTAAAAAAACTGTTAAGACAGTTGTTACCATTTGAAAACTTAGTTGCTGTTTTACACTGAAAAAGCTTGTCTGATGAATTAGTCTTTTTTTCCTCCAAGCTTACAAGGATAGAAAAGCGCTAAAAATAGCCTACATACTTTATTCCTGGTAATTTAAAAGCAGTCAAAATGATAATTTTTGCTGCTTCTCCCTGCCTTTGTTTGGGATTTTTTTTTTTTCACATGTCAAACAATCTAGAGCAGCAAAGTACACCTTACTTCTATTCATATGGCAATCCATGTATCTAATGCAGTGACACCAGTCTTCTCGGACTGCTGTACTACTTCACAAGACAAGTAAGTGCCCACCAGTCCTGATTCAGTTGTGTATACTCTTAACAAGGATGCTTGGGTTGCTGTACATCTGAGCTCACATTCGCAATCAGTACAAGCTCTGAAGCTCAGCTGCACACCAGACAGCATGTATCTGAATGGTTGATGAGAAATGGCAGTTTTCAGCATTAAAATAGGAAGGGCAAGTCTAGAACACCAATTACAGTAGCCTTGAAATCACAGCATTAAAAGTTGTAGTCGATACGACAAGCAATGTATTCAAGAGTTTCATAGTGACAAAGGAAATTGCAATACTGATTGCTAGCAAATGCTTCTGTTTCTTCATTTCAGTTATATTCCAAAGGTACAGAGATCAGGGTCTTTTCTCTTGGAAAAGGAAACTGTACTTTGAATCAGCAAAGTACTTCTATGATGTATAAAGAACTAAAATATTAGGAGAATGACATGAACAGGGAAGTCATTTTTTGGATCGTGTATGTTATGTAGAGATACCTTACTTTATTGATTAGCTGGGATATCAAGAGAAATCTGATTCTGTTAGTAGCTCATCCCATCATCTTGAGACATTTATCAGAACGCAATGGACATGCAGTGGACTCAGACAATGGTAATGTACCTATTCAAATAAGCTCAAGGCACTTTGTTTCTTAAATCATTGCCTTTGATAACAGTAGCTTCCCATCAACCGCTCTGGGGCTCCCCTCTTCAGAAACGTCTGCAGTGAAATGTATAGGATTAAGCATCTCCCTTTGAAAATTTACATACGTGTCAGAATACGGAATATAGCCTTGGGAAGTCTGTTTGAAATGTCTGCTTCAGAGCTGTGATGTTGACAAAATTACTACCTAACAGAATAAATGCTTCTCTAACACAGCAATACTTTGGACTGCACAACGTTAGCAGACCGACTTTGGGTAGCGTAGTTTTGGTACAAAACATAACTCCCAGCAGGAGCCAGCCATTGCCGTAGAGGGAGGGGAAAGTTAAAGGGCCTGTGGTGGGTTATTTGCATAACAGACAGGAGGTGCAACGTAGATCTCATTAGAGGAATTTTGTCAGTTTGTGTCCTTCTTCTGCTCTCTTAATCACTCTTCAGCCCTCAACTCCAAGCTTTGGTGCTGTGCCCTCGAGTGAACACGCTCATAAAAAAGCAAGTAAGCACTAGAAGAAAGGACTTCCTGCAAACTAGCTTTGCGAACGGTGTCATCCGAAATCCACAGCCACTGGCTGCTGACAGAGAGCGGGTTCTTCGGAGAAGGTGGAGAGCGGCGGTAAGTCACAAAGTGTCCAGAATGCATGTCTCCATGATGAACTACAACTGCCATCAGACGGTAAAGGTATACAGGGGAACTGAAGGACAAATGAAAAGAAGGAAAGGGTCAGCAGCCCTCGTGGATCTCGCACGTACCAGAAGCAGCCCCACTTGCTTTGTCTTCACTTGCAATTTTTTTTTTAGAGCAAATAGATGGCTCCATAAGAGACGTACTGCCTCGCAATTACTTTTCAGTACACCAGGTCTTCACTGCAGTGCTGCCTCATTCTATTATTGAGAAAACTGAACCATTTATTTTAAAAGTTTATGCTACAGAGAAGTGGAGCCAAGGACAACCACTAAAAATCAGCCAAGAGAAAAGCAAAAAAATCTGCACAGGAGTTAGGATGGATGTTAAGTTCTGTGACTATGCAGCCTCATAGTAAGGACAGAATAAAGGAAGACATAATTTGAAGGGACAGAAATTACAAGGTAGGGTACAAATCTCTAACTTACCTGCATTCAGGGAATGCAGCAAGTGGAAAAGTTCCCGGGGACATTAAAAATGAAGAGGAGCAGGCACCATTCATAAAGAGCGGTTTAGTGCCAGATGGCTGTTCTGCATCTGCAAGAGAAAGCAGACATTCAGTAATTTAACTTAAATGCTACTACTAGTATTGCTAATAACAGTGCTTCTGTTCCTGCAGTACCTTTCCTCACAGAATATGAAGGTATTTTACTTAATTCATTACATCTCTCAATCCCTTAAGAGATGCAGAGGAGTATAATATCCAAAGACAGTGAGAATTGTTTTAACATGACACAAATATGAAAATGACCATGTGTACAAAATCCCAGCTAAACAGAATATGGAGCTGCCTAAATGACAGACCTACAACAGCTAGATTTTCCAACTGTTTTTTAAGAAGTCACCGTTCCCAGCATTCTTCTATGCTTGTCCTGAAGCCTTAGAAGAGATCGCAAACAAGATAATCCCTAGGACTTCCCGAGTTCAACATTCCTTCATCCCCTGGACATAAAACATGTGAGTTCTGTGCTATCTGGGATTTGTTTGTTTGTTTGTAAGTTTTTTTAATATTTAGTAGGATCGAATTAAATTATCAAAACTGAACTGTAAACTTGGAACAAGGTATCCTAATGCTTGCTGGGAAAGGGATTTCTACCTGTCCTCTTTGCACAGATCCAAATAAAGCTGCTGCTCTTATGTGCATTCTGCAGATTAGAATGTTTTATCACTGAAACGTAGAAACACCTGATAGATTTTATTTTCAAAATAAGTACCTGAAGGTTTTACTGTTATCCTATCCTTTGTTCCAGGCGTTGTCTCTTCAGAGTTTTTCTGATTCAGCTCATTCTGGCTTGCTTTATGAACAGGAATGCGATATTTGTAGATGTCCATGATCAGGAACTCATTGAACTGTACGTGTTCGTGACGTTTCAGAGGAGTGCCTTGGTTTGACCAGCTCAGTCTTTGCAGATGGATGCACAAACATTGCGGGAGCTTCAGCAATATTCCATAGGAAAGGAGAGTCAGAATACATTTTAAATGAAGAGAAACAGCTGTTCAAGTTAAAAGCATACTAACCGAACTGGTAAGTCTAGTGGATAAGGAAATACATCACCAAACTGTTCCCTCATGTGCTACTGTATCTGCATGTAAGCTTATTGGCAATAGCATCCCTAAGACATGACACTAACTCACAGCTCTCTCGAGATTTCTGCAAATGCCACTACTGCTCACTCACTAGGCAGTAGGATAGATAGCTAATGTTAATCTTTTTCTCCAAATGGAAGAAAAATCAATAAAAACACATGCGTGTTCCTAAAAAGCCCACCTGTCAATCTCATTTAGCTTGTTGATCTCTGAGGTAGAAATGAGGATTGGAATTTGTTGGAGCGAGTTGTTGTAAGACATTTGCTAATACTCAATAAGTAATGGCTTTGCACAGTGAGAGTACCAAGGGGAAAAAAAGGTCAAGTAGTTATAAATATTTGACATTCAAAGTCATGCCAGGGTTAACCTCTATCAATAAGTGCATATTATTTTTAATGGCACCTGAGGCTCTTAATTACAGACCAGTGCCCTGTTGTCCTCTGCATTTTATGATTACAGAGCAAAAAATAATAAAAGCTTCTCATATGAACTACACCTGATGGTTAGCACCATATTCACTTGTTTAAACCAGCTGTATTTAGAACATTTTAATTTCTTTGAAATGGGCAATTGCTAAAGATCCTACACTGTGTATATGAATCGCTTCACTTACCAAGGAGACCAAGAATTAATGCAAGACATATGAACTGCCACTGAGCCAAATTCAGTTAAGTGTTTTGCTGAATAACAGTAGAATACTCAAGTTCTTTAAGCTATAGAGTTTGTTTTTTTGCTGAATTGAGGCCTCAATGCCTACAAGTATTTGACAAATGAGTTTTCTTTTTGAAGTAAAACATTCAAGTAGTCTAATACCAAGAAGTGGACATCAAGCAAAGAGGTCAAAGAAAGAAATTACTGTACAATAGGATTTAAAAATAGATTTGGAGGGTTAGCTTGCCTCACCTTTCCTAACTTTAACTGCTTAACAAACGTTGTTCTCTGGTTTTCTATGCTCTGTCCTTTCAGAGTCCCTTCTGCCTGAATCTGAAATAGAAGAGACAAAAACAAAGCCATTTGATTACCTGCTGTATCAGATTACATATAAGAGTGCAGGTCTGCACAAAAGCAATTGCCCATCTAGAACTATGCTTAGTACATTAATTACACCTACAGTTTTCTAGGAACTTTCTTAAGAATTGTTGGCCTGTGCTAATGGATCAGAATTCTAACCCAAAATCAAGCAGAAACGAGCATTTACAGAACAAGCCCATCTCCAGGTTTATGTGCAGTCATATGGCATTTCTGTTGGGTTTCAAACAAGCCACTTTGGCTTTGTGCTGTCATCAAACTACAGGAAACTGTAAAACTGTTTAAAATACCAGAACAAAAAAAAAATCCCAAATATTATCTAAATAATACCTGGTAATTACAGAATAAAATATTTGTAAATTTTGTAATATTAGTAATAAATAAAGCTTCAAAATATTCTTTGTGCTAAGAACTCAATTTTAAATATAAGAAATCCCAGGCAGGCTAGAGGCTTTCCTGAAGTCATGAAGAAAGGAGTGGAAAACAAGCGATAATTCTGTCAGCAGGCTTAAAACTGGGCTAGAAGGTTGTATAAATTAAAATGACATACTTTAGTGCAGTTGTCACACACAACATCCTTTACAGATTCAGAGGAGATGAAATGAAGGAGGCAGTGGTCCAGTGTCAGAGGACGACCCTTAGTACAAAAAAACAAGATTATTTGCAGTAATTTTAGGGTGCATACCACTTAATTTTGTGAAAGGATCTTTCATCATTTCTTCCATAGAAACTACAGAACTGCAGACATTTCTTGAGAAAACTGACTAAACGGCTTTGAGTATAGAACACTGATAGCGTAACTAACTATGGGGACTCTTCCTTAGCCTGGATCAAACATGGAAAACGTTGCAGCCTGTAGATAAGAACAATAGCTATGACTCCCTGTGTGACTCCTTTAGTGGGGTTTTAAACTACAGATTCCTGGCCCTGTTGCTATTTTTCACTAAAGTTCCAGCACTTTGTGGGTCACTTTATGCACTCTGACCCTCTACATAGGAGAAATATAGCATTTAATTGAATTTAGGCACTCCTTCCTATCCTTCCTTCCAACTGTACTACATACTGCCAGGTATGAAGGGCATAATCTTCAATGGTGGTATAAAATAAAACACAAATAGCAGAAGATGTGTCCAAATCCCAATCCTAGCTGTCCAGGAGTGTATTCTGTAGGTACGACTCAGAGTTTCCATGAGTGCAAGTAGTGGCTACTTGTCTGGAAAGACAAATGGCTAGCAGACATCAAGTAACAAACTGTTATAGTTCAAAAACGTCCTGCACATTTTGCCCCCAAAATCTACAATGTTTTGTCATTGAAAGTTTTTCAGAGAGCCAAAAAGAAACAGAAACAATTCCCAGTTGAAATCACTTGATCCAAAAGCCTGTATAACTTGTGTACTATCTAATGGGTAGCTTGTGTACTATCACCACAGAGACAGAGCACCCAAAGGTCACCTTCCAAGGCTGCCAGGAACAGCCCTCGGGATACAATCCGGTCTGTTCAAATTACGCAGAAAGGACCAAATACTCCACCAGGAGAAACAGAAAACTCTGTTGGTGTCCCCAAAAGTCATGCTTGTTGTACTAATTGGTAATTTGCACCAACACATTAGTGTTAAGGTACTGTATTACACAACAGGATCATTTATAAAAAGGCAAGAAAATAAACCATAGCTATTAATTTACACTTAGGCCGTAGCACCTTAAAAAGGCACTAGTGAAGGTAAAGCTGTGACAACAAGGCAGTAGGCAGACTGGCTGAGGGATACGTACCCACACAGCTGCTGGAATACTCAGTGAGAGACTGTCAAAGGTATCGTACCTCACAGGACTCTGCAAGAAAATATTTCACATATCCACTGAGCTAAAATTTATGACAGTCCAAAAAAAATAAAAACACGCAACCTCACAAAAGATGAACGTATGCCCTCTGCTGTCCACAGTTATGTGGTGGAATAGGGTCAAAACCACCCGCTTTCCCAAGCATGGTGCCAGGGAACACTAGGTACACAAGGTGCTGCTTAGCCTGTTTCTGCTGGAGCTGCCCCTGCTCGCTTAAATTTGTTTGCAAGGTTTTGAAAAGTAGAAGTACTAAACAGAATCTTACAGTTTGATCTACAAATGAGATTTACTTTCTCTATTTTTTCTTTTTCCAGGTTATCTTCACCTCCTTACTCTGGATAACTGGACTGCAACTTAATTTGGCTTTGCATGTGCAATCTCAATACTGCGTGCTGAACGAATAGCGTGTCCTAAAATACTACCCATGTGAGTGGATTTTCAGTATGTGATAGCCGTGGTACTGAATACTAAATATAGTAAGACAGCTATTATTCTGTCTGATAAGACAGCTCTTAACCCCACAAAGTGGATGCTGCTTCATTTTCTTCAGTATATTTAGTGGTACATTCTTGTTCATCGCCACCACCATAGTAAGTACCTGAAAAAGTAACAGTCTAAGCCGTCAGTCCTGCAAACCTTTGGCGCTTAAACCAACTATGTCAGAAGAAGGGATGATGGTTTCAGAATGTGCTCTGAGTGTCGGACATCCTTTTTCACGTACGCATATTACCAGACACACATTCTTATACCTGGTGTTCACAGTGTTTGCAAACCATGTTGCTGGTCAGCCTTCCGTGAAAAGGATGCTGAGATTTCCAGTGATTTGACACAGGGGGAAGAGACCCTGAAACACAAAGTTGAAATTGTCCTTTTATTTTCAATACATCTGTGTTCATCACTACAATTCCACATTTTTGGCCTGCAGTAACAAAAGTAACTGCTCTAAAACATGTTCTGTCCCACTGACAAATAATTAATGGGCTTTTTACAACCGAAGAGATATATTTCAGTCCAATACAGACAAAGATAATTAATATTATCTAATAAAGCGACTACACTATGAATATTCATATTTCAGAATGGAAAAAAGCATACCTCTTGTTCTGCAGCTTATTTGCTTTTGGGTTATTTCTGGCTGCTACAGAGGAAGATAAAAGATTTCATTAACCCTACCTTAGAAACCATTAAGTATTAAATATGTTCTTATTTCATCCCTAATATGCTTTTCTGACATAGAACAATTCTGTGAGTTTTAGTGTCTCTTTTTATTTGAGGAAGGTCAAAAAACCTGGTACGCAACAAATTTATAATTGACAAAAAGAACACTTCTAAGAAAATTAATAATTAATCTGCAGAATTCGCTGCCTCAGAGTACTAAAATAAAAGCGTAACAGATTTTATAAACCTTTTGTATATATTTTAGACAAAAAGAGATAGAGACTTTCCGTCTGCATGAAGTTTACCACTAAACTGGAGGATAAGATAAATTTCACCTCCAATTGGACTGTTCCGTAAACGTCCATTTTGTGGTTTTCAGACCTCTTTCATGTGTCATCTCTTACGGATAAGAGTAGCTGCTTAGATGGACTACTGTTCTGTGCTAGTATTTCAATCCCTATATTCACTGGATTTAGGAATGCAAAAGCCCTCATGAAAGCAGGATTGCTGTAAATTCAAATACATTTGCTTATGAAATACATTTTTCATTCTTTAGATTGCCTGACCTATTGATTCATTTCTATCACAGCACTAAAGAACAGCTTTGTAAACATAACGAAAATATCTTCAGTTTCTAAACAGACGCTTTCTACTTGACACACTTAGGAGACTCTAAGGCAGACTACAGAAACTTCTCCTGACAATGAAATAACATTGGTAAAGAAGTCACCTCCAGCGAATGCACATCGAACAAATGTGTCACACGTGGCTGACGATCCCGTTCATCTTCTAGTGAAGAGGTAAGGACATGAAATAGTTCATGAGCATCCTATTAAATAGAGGCATAAGACTTAGAGGAAGCGAAAAGACATCAAAACATACACCAGGAGTACTGATACACCTATGACTACATCATTGCAGTGGGAAATTAAAGGAAAAATTACTGCTTAGAGCCCTCCGTGTGTATTAATAGTAATCATTTGTGCATCTGCTGCTGTTTTGCCAAAAACCTTTTTCTGTAAAGCTGAACTTTGTAACAGCACACATTATTAAAAATATTCTGGGCCATATAAACTCAAAAGAGACTAAAATACTTGGAGGAAAAAAAAAGAAAAATGAATGCACAAATGTCTGCTTTCCTTGATTTCAATAAAACCATAATTGAAATCTCTGCTGTGTGCTTTGGCTCCGAAATATAAAAGATAGAACCATATTTTATGAGTGAGATAATTGATCGAGTTCATCAGCCAGCTGCACTTACTTAGGGGCTGAAAATACCAAAAGCAAGAATTAGAAATCTTGTATGTAACTAAATTTGGAAATGTTAGTGGAGTCCATCCCTCGAAGCAGCATGGCGCGTTAGCATAGACCCATTATCTGTAGTGAATTTAGGGCTGTATCCGTTCTATTTTAATATTACTGGCTCTGTTGTACCAAATCTGACGGTAGTTAAGTATGGGGTTTTGAAGCAGCCGGGGTTTCCATGACGAATATCTAAGCAAACTAAAAACACCATTCATCAATCACATGGTGGTTTTCCTTCACTTTTTAAAGCAAACTTTTCGCTACAGCACAGATTCAGATTTGACACTCGGGGCTATTAGTACCATAGCTTCAGTTCTCTGTTATTCCACATCTAAGCACTGAGGTGGATATCGGGCAGTCTAACGTGAATTCTGTCATCACCTGCTCTTCAAATGATGAGATCTGCCACCTGTACATCCTTAAAACTTCTAACAGGCAGCTGGCATCCAGGACATCATCTTCTGTTACCTCTTGGCAGGATAAAGCTAGAGACATTGCGTTTAAAAATGTTAGAGGGAGCCACAAAGAACAGTTAGAACACAAATCAGTTTATTTTAGGCTTCATGTTACTTCAGCATCGTATAATCGATTACAGCAGTTATTCTTGATTAAGACAGGTAGACAACGGCAATCAGACTAGTATGTATTAATTACCATTCTCATCTGACTCAGGCTAACTGACTGCATACATTCTCCTCATCTAAGACATATGCAAATTTAAAGGTTTCTCAACTAACTGATACAGAGAGAATAAATATAAACACTGTCGAGAAGAAAAATTTTTACTAATGGATTGGGTAAAAAGTGGTACTTTACACGTCACAGAAACCTTACATCAGTTAAATGTACGTGCTTAACTGGCACAATTTTCGTATGATCATCCTGAGACAGGAGAACTTCCAATGGATTTCCTTCAAAACAAAGCCCTGTGAGGAAAGCCAGGGAGAGCCAAGAAATTGCTTAAACACTTTAAGCGTTTAACTAGGATGTAACTGATGCACGAATTTAGCACAGGGGCAAGTCTGAAACAGGTTACCAGATTGGGCTTAGAGGCTTTAACATTTGTATCCAACATCATACAAAGTATCTCATTTAATAGTCCATATTTTGGGTAAAATAGTAAGCTTGGGAAAAAATGCTTAAATTATTTTATAATGCATTCTTTTTATATAGAATTCTGAGTGCCCATCTAATTGTGATAATATTTTTCCTATTTCTTCAATTACTTTGAGTCCATATTCATACAGCTGTAACCATTAATACCCCGTGAACAGCAAATCCATTAAAGCAATGGGTGCCATAACCACAATTTCAGCACCGCTGTTGCCCTCTACCTCGATTTGTTCAACCTGCTGGCAACGGTGCCGGGTTGGCCGCCCGCTGCCTCTCGATTGCCAGGCGAGTCAAACAAAACCTGAGACCTTACAGCTGTTGGCCGAGAAACAAACCGCTTTGGGGACACGGCAGCTGGGCTGTGCGTTGTTCAGGCTCGGTGCAGTCACTTAATACCTTTTGGATCTCTACCCCCTCTGTGTAATTTGGTTGAACTTGGCCAATGAGTTCAAAGTAGAGGGAAAATAAAAAGAGAAGAATGCAAGACCACATGATCGTCCTTCCGTTAGGAAAGGAAGCTAGAAACGATTCATGCAAAATATTTTCTTCTTCGTTTATCACAACATGAAAACATTCAAGTACCTCTTAGGAGACGCAGCAAAGTAAGTGACAAGTATTGATGCTCAGGGGATGGGTTCTGGTCCGTCTTGTATTGTGCTGTGAATTCCTCCAGCCACTTGATGAACGAGGGACAGGACGATAAGCCTTGCAGCAACGAGTTCATGAAACAGGTGTTTCCCAAGTTAAGAAGGCCAGGTACGAGCCCTACAAATAGAAGTGTAAGAGTTTACACCATAAAGTCTAGGAAAACCTTACTATTTTTCAGTAGCAAGTGTTGCATTAGGTGTTAAAATTACATGCAAATTAAATTATTTCCGTTTATTTGGTACTTGCACCCAGAGAAAAGTAGAAGACCCTGGTACGTACAACAGCACACTGTAAAGTGTTTATATACATGGCAGTCTCTGAGATTTACACCGCTAAAAATCTTCTTTAAGTTTCTTTGAAACATACTCTTTTTTTCGTGATAGGAATAGATTTCTATCAACACCACCAACGTTCAGGATTATCTGCAAGTTACCATACAAACGGTAAAATTCTCGGTTCCGACACATCGTGTAGGATCCCCTGATTGTGCAAGCTTACGGGAGCCCGTGAGCTGGGCGCTTTACCTCCGCTGGGCGAAGCTTTCTCTTTCACTCGGATTAGTACCTTGTTATGAAAACTCCCGGGCTGCCAAGGATTAATAACAAGTATTTCTGTACAGCTCTGCTTAGCAAGAGCCTTTCACTTCTCTTGTACTAATGTTCTGCTACGCTGAACACGTTTAAGACTCAGCTGGACATGGTGCTGGGCCATCTCGTCTAGATTGTGCTAGAGAGGTTGGACCAGATGATCCTTGAGGTCCCTTCCAACTTGGTATTCTGTGATTCAATAAGAACGCATTTATTTTGCAAATATTATTTATTTTGCATTCCAAAATGCAAAATAAAATAAAGCGCGTTATCTGCAGCAGTTCAGTAAGGAACTTATCACGACATAAAAATACGTCCGAGTCGCAATTTTAGAAAAAACGTCAATTGATACAATGAATACATTATGTAAGTGACAAAAGTCCTTTGTCCAACATGTATTTTTTTAATTTGCTAGATGTCAAAGAGGACAGTGGCCGCGTTACGTTTCTAGACAGGGCAGCGACCGGAATGCTGTCTTTCGCAAGAGACCGGAGCCGCCCGGAGCCCGGGCTGGGCGCCCGCAGCAGGTCCGCCCCGGCCGAGCCCAGGGCCGCCGGAGCGGGGGCCGCCGGGGCCGCTCCCCGCCTCCCCGGCCCTCGGCCCCCCCTACCTCTCCTGCGCCGCCTCCTGCCGCCGACCGGACCCCACAGCACGTACAGCCCCGCCGCCAGCGCGGCCGCGGCCCCCCCGATAACGCCCCAGTTCGGCATCGCTTTAGACCTGAAACGGGGAAAAAAAATAAAAACAACAACAAAACCCAAGCGGGGAGTCGGTACCGCCGGCTGCGGAGAGGCGGATCGGACACACGGAGGGCGCCCAGGGGGCTCGCACCGCTCCCGCGGGCTGGAACCGCCTCCTCCCGGTACCGTTCCCGCCGCTCGCCGCCTGGCTCCGGGAAGGGCCTGCCTCCGCCGCTGCCCCCGCCCGCACCGGGCCGTCCCCGTCCCCCCCGGCCGTCCCGGGCCGCCCCCGCTGACCTGGCCGCCGCACCGGCCCGCAGCGCCCGCCGCACCGCCCCGTCCGCCTCCGCGGCGCCGCCGGGCAGCATCGCCCCCCCCGCCCCGCCACCGCCGGAACCAGGGCCCCGCGGGCAGGCGGCGCGGCGGACGGGGCGGCGGAGCGCCGGAAGTGGCGCGGGGTGCCCGGTTAGCGGGCGGACCGCCCCTAGCAACGGGCGGCGGCAGGCGGCTGGTCGCTAAGGGCAGCGGCCTGCTCCGGGCCGGGCCGTCAACCGGGCAAGGCCGGGGGGAGGCGGGTGTAACGGACCGCGCCGCACGTTCCCCGGCAGCCCCCCGGCCCTCCTGAGGGGACGCCGGCTTTGGCGGGGGGGGGTGTCTCAAAGCTGGGGGGAGGAGGTGGGACACTTAAATGCCACAAGCTCAGGTTGCACCAGGGGAGGTTTAGGTTGGATATTATGAAACATTTCTTCACTGAAAGGGCTGTCAGGCACTGGCACAGGCTGCCCAGGGAAGTGGCTGAGTCCCCATCCCTGGAGGTATTTAAAAGACGTGCAGATGTGGTGCTTAGGGACATGGTTCAGTGGTGGCCTTGGCAGTGCTGGGTTAACGGCTGGACTTGATGATCTTGAAGGTCTTTTCCAACCTAAATGATTCTATGATCCTATGACACCATCCAAACCCCACGGAGAGAGAACAGCTTTCGTCGCTGCATAGCACACGCCAGCCCCGAGGCTCCTCCGTACTCCCTTGACACCCTCGCCCTCTGTACCTGTTATTTGAGGCCCCTGCTCTGTTTGCTCTCCACTTAACGCTGTTAATTTGTCTTTTTAACTGATGCATTTTGGGGATTGTTTAGAGAAAGAAGTATTTCACGTCAGTGCCAGGAGAGGAGGCACCCGCAGGCAGAATGACTGACACATGCAGCTTTTGAGAGCACCTCGAGATGGCAGCTGCTGATCGTGTCTGTGGGCCTGGCAGGTAACAGTCTCCCTCTTCACACCTCCCCAGACTAATTCTAACGACCTTTGTTAGCAAAGCGTCTCGTACTCCCTGTGTGTCTTTCTGGCCGAGTCCTCGTTCGCCTGCCATTGCTCTGCACGTGCCAGAAGGCTGCTCGTAAGGGGAGAGCAGTCTGGAGAGTACGAGAGTAGACAGCAAGACGCTGAGAGAAATGGGAGCGACAGAGAGAAGAGAAGAAGGATGTGAAGAAATAAAGTCCTGACAGCTGCAGTGTAAGTCTGCAATGTACCGTTCTCATGGCTGTCTCATGCACATTAAATCCGTGAGACAAAAGAACCGGCGTGCTTAGAGGCCAAATCTCACGCCCTCAACTTACCAGAAAATTGGACCTTATTTAGTAAAAAAGTAATTTAGCTGCTGTATTCTAAAAAGAAAGTTGTTGCTTGTGCAATGAACTTATAAGCTAAAACTCTGCTTAAAAAATGCCATTTTCTAGCAAGTTTTTGGGAGAAGCAACGCAGAGTCTCTGTGAACTCATGTTTTGTGGATAGATCTTGTCCTGGAACTCAGTCAGGGTGCTGTGCTGAGGCCGCTCTGATAAAGGCCCGCAATGACTGCTTTCCTCTGGAACTTTCAGCTCAGTAACTCCTCCTGTTGTACTGACTTTATCTACAGTATTTTACCCAGTGAAACAGAACAGACTTCTTGGATCATATAAAGCATTGAACTGTGGTTTCTTTAACCCACGTTTTCTAAAGAGGAAACATAAAACTTGCAAATCAGGAAGGTGTTGGTAGACCAGTTTTATCTACTGAGGCCTTTCATTTTTTAATTGCGATGGGCCAGGCTGCCTTTCATTCCAAATAAACTGCTGAGCTCTTTTATGGTAACAAATGGCTGGAACAATGCCATTCTTCAGCCCGAATGCGTCACCGCCCAATTCAAAGACAAGTAAAAGGGTGCACGACTGAAGAGTCGTGTTGTTTATCTGTGTGTCTGTGAAGGGTAAGCAGAAAATGGCAAGAGAGGTGATAATGGAGAGCAGAGGGAGATGCCAAACGCATCCTGAACAAGTTCTCAAAACTTGTTCTCTGAAAAAGCCTTTTTTTAAATGCTTTTGAGAATATATTACAGAACATGCATGCATTTCGTGCAATTAAAATTGTTTTTATCCCACTTTTAGGGTAGTAGTCAGTTGTCGAGGCACTGGCACCTTGATCCATGTGAAAGAGCCCTAAGGTGCCTGAGCTATCCACGTGGTCCCATGTGATCCACCATACGGTCCTGTGCAAAATCCGCAGCTGGGGGCCACCAGAGATACACAGGTACCTAAAATGGAGCTGATGCCTACGTGTAGGCATCTGGATTCCACTCCTAGCCACAAATACTTCCCTAAACCATTATTCTCACTACTTTTAAGGAAGCTGAAACCCTAGCTGGGTCAGCTGCAAGTCCTTTCTTACAAATACTAAAACCTGCTAACATTTTCAATATTTAGTGTCACAAACTAAATCTGTGTGATAGTTGAACAACTCCCATTCACAAACTGAAGCATGTTTGGTTTGGCATAGCTAAGCCCAAGCCTCTTCCATGATCCGTTGCTCCCTGACCTGAATTCGTACGATTGAATTCTTCCTCACTGTAGCGCTTCTCACCTGTCTTCATTTGATGTTGTCTTGTTGATTTCAGGCCATTTCTCCAATTTGTCAAACGTATTTTAAATTTTAATCATGTCAAATGTCTCCTAGTCATCTTCCTGGCATATATTTCCTCTTCATTTTCTCCTGCAGGCCTTTCTCTGCAAAGGATTCTTCTGTAAATGCAGACATATGGACGAATAAACTGTCTCTTACAATGGGAGAAGGCGGCCTACAGGGATGAATGTGCCAGGGTGACAGCATATCTTCTCAGGTAAGTAATTGAGATTTTTGCAAACTAATCTCATTCTGCATCTGAGGAGCGCACGCTCGGAAGCCCTACCAGGTGGCTACAAGAGATCACTTGCAGGAACCGTCCTTGGGTTCCTGAAGTGTTCACTGTAATAATATAATTTTTTTTTTTTGGCGAAGCCCCTCACCAAAATTCAGCGGTTCTGCTGCCCGGCGAGCTGGTGTCGTGTTCCCCCGAAGAGCCTTTGCTGTCCTCCTGGGAGCGGAGGCATCAACGCAACTTGGTTTGCCTTTCCTTGTGGATGTCTCCATCTTGTCCGTTTTCTCCCAGCCCGTGATATTCCCCGGGACTGCACCCCGCCGACCGACCGGTCATCAGACGCTGATCCCCGAGGGGACGAGGACCGGCGGTGACCCGGGAGCCGAGCCCCGCTGCCGGCCGCGCTCGCAGGTAGCACCCCCAGAGCGGGGACGGGAAGGGGCGGGAGCCGCCGGGCCGAGCCGAGCCGAGCCGAGCCGTGCCTAGCCGTGCCTAGCCGAGCCGAGCCGTGCCTAGCCGAGCCGTGCCTAGCCGAGCCGAGCCTAGCCGAGCCGTGCCTAGCCGCTCCCGCCCCGCTCGGTGCGGGCTGCCGGCCGCCGCCGGAGCTGTCCAGCCGGCCGCGCCTGCCCGCCCGCAGCTCCAGCCATCCCCGCCATGCGAGAGCGATGAGAGCAGCTCCTCCAGACGCAGCCCGGCAATGGAGGATGATTTATTCCAGCTGAGACAGCTGCCGTGAGTAGCACCGATAGGGGAGCGGGGATGCGCAGGATTTCTTCTAAACGGGCTGCGGGGATATTGTGAATACTGGTGATTTTTAAGGGAATTATTTCTAGGAAGTGTCTTAGGCCCCGGGAAGCAGGCCGTTTTCCTTGTATAGCTGCCTGGGTTCAGCATCCTGGGGGCATGCAGGGATCCATTTGTTATATAAATTCACTCAATTTTTATTTTTTTGCATGAACTTGATGGTGGTAGAAATAAGGAGGGGTGGAATAAAACCGTGGAAGTGCCGAAAGATTTTTTGAGAGGAAACATTGCTATTGCATTTGCAAGGTGGATTGCATCTGTAAATAACGTTGTGCTAGGGAAGGCATCTTCCTCGGTTTCCTCCTTCATGCTGCAAACTGATTGCAGATCAGAACCCTTTTTGCAAAGGTGTGTTTGCAGTGAGTATCACCGATATTTGCTAACTGCATGTTTTGGAGAAGCAAACATTGCTGCACAAGGAAAATGCTGTTATTTGTGAGGAACTCCTTGCTGTTGGGATGTGGTTGCTGAATCTGTGCAAAAAGGTGATAAAAGCATTGCTGCCTTTTAACGCCACTATTTCCTTTCCTTTTCATGAATGCAAAATGTTTCCTTTAAAAACAAGTGCATTTCTCCTAATGCTCCATTATCAGGTGCTTTGAAATGTATTCCTATTTATAAATCATTGACTCTGCAAGGCAGGGAATAAATGCTTAAAGTCGATTTAAAATATTAATGAGCTCATGTCAATGACAGAGCAAACTGTCCCATAACATTTCTAATAAGTTGGGAAAATGGACATGAACTCGGGTTATTTTTAAATACTTAATTTGGATGCATTCAGCTTGTCAGTAAAAAGAATAAGACATGATTTCATTAGGCCATTTTTCTCAATTTTTTTTTTTTAAAAAAACAAAACACAGAAAAATGTTCTGAAGTACCTTTCAGTGTAGGTGTAACTAGACTTATTTGGTGCTGTGAGATCTTGCAAACAAATGCAGCTCTCTGAGATGTCTCAGCTGTGCAGAATTTTGCAAGTATGGAACAGTAAATATCACCGTGTGTTTTTTTCTTCATTTGTGTCAATTTGTTTCATAGGTTCCTAAGTGATAAAATGTATTTTTTTATTTCCTGCAATGGGGAATGTGGCCAGATAGCTCTCTACTCAGATTGCCATTGAAGTATTTAAAATTTTCACTGCCTTTGCATAGCGTCTGGAACCATCATCTCCAAAATTGTCAGTTCTCAAAGTCTACTTCAACAAATATTACAAAATAAGAAACAGTAATACAGGGGTTTCATGACCAGGTACTTTCAAGTCAGGAAGGTTTTTATTGGCATGTTTATTTTGCCTGTGGTTTACTAGGACACTGAGCAGTTACCAGCATAGGTTTTATGAATGATTTTCAATCATAATCCCATGAGTAATGGCACTTTAGACCTCCTGAAATCTGGGGCAAAGGTGTCCATATACTTCAATGAACTTTGCACCAGGCTTTGAGACTGCTGAAGTTATAGTAATAGTCCTCCTTTAAAAAAATACAAATATAGAAGTTTACTTCCTGAATAGTTAAACCAGCTGCTTGTAAAGCTGTTGCAAATAAGATATGAATGGTACTTTGATATTGATTGTCCTTTGTGATAAAAAAGTCATCTCACGGGCATACAAATTTCAGTGTTTGTCTGCTGAGAGTATGTACGTTGTAGGCCATATGAGGATTATATCTTCAGTGACAATTTTAATGCGAGAGTAATAATTACTTGTGTTTGTCCTGTAGGGTCAGCAAAAGAAAATTCAAACCAAAATAATTGTACTGACGTTAAAATACCAATCAGATTAAGAGAATTTAAAATTGAGTTTCTCAATGGAACTAAATATGAACCTGAATTCGGACGAGTTTCATTCAATTGTTTGTCTTTTCTTATAACTGAGTGAAGGACCTCTGCATGGCCCAAATCAGAATGTGAGATAAACCCTAGTTTCAGTACAGTCAGTGTAGTTGTCTTGTTCATTTCAGAAAGGCCTGGGGTTTTGTTCTGTGTTCTTATGTTTAAGATCTTCAAATGTTATCTTAGAAAACAAAATTTGTGACTCTGTTGTTTGTCTGCCAAGACATAAAGTCCAGAGAAAAGCTTTCACTTTCCTGCTGCAGATGAGAGCATTGCTAAAGCAGTACAGGGAATATTTGCCCCATACAGACCTTGGAATGCCCTGTTTACCTGAAAGAATCATCCCAAAACATCTCAACAGCCTGCAAAGCAGGCTGTCCTAACGATGAGTGATAACCTCACAAAATGGTCACTGTACTTTTCTCTCTCTCTCTCCAGGTTACTGCCAGAATATCATTAGTGAATATGTGCAATTCCCCAGATGGGATGTGGTCAGGGAAATAATATATGTGCCAGGACTGTGAGGGAAAAAAGAAAAAAAAGTTTTGTATCCCTCTGCTTTATGTTTCTACCACAGTGAAATCCTAAGCTGCGCTGAAGGGCTGGTCATGGCCAGGACTCCTCTCTTTTTAAAAAAACCCATGGGTGACTGAGATGTTCATTCCTTCATCCTCTTGTCCACCATTGGACCAAAAGCCATTTACAGGAGTTTTGTAGATTGTCCATCACTTTGCCCTTATATTAATTATTGATTGTGTCATCAGCACTTGCAAGAGAAAACAAGAGTCGAGGTCTTGCTGAATATGAAATGTCTTTCAGATCACCTTTAGAAATGTCATACATGCATGGCAGTTTGCTCCAGCTGCAGTTGGCAAGGATGCTCATAGTTTAATTTTTGCTGACCCTTAAACCAGAGGATTAAACTGAAGTTCAAGAGGCTCTTTGCTAATCTTTATTGTAGAATTAAAATGTTCAGGTGTTGGAAGTCAGAAGAGGTAGTCGCAAGACTAATTTAATCTATTTCCAAAAAACTATTTAACTGAAGTCCAAGAAATTGTCAGTTGCCAAGGTGAAAAAGTTACACTGATGTTGCGGGTAAAGTGAAGGAAGCTTGAGGAATTTGTTACGTTAAATATGGTAGATCTGTTTCAAAATCTTTGTTTGGTCACAGGAAGCTTAACTGATGGAAAATGGACCTCCTCCATATACATGAAGCGTTGCACAAAATCACTCTAACCAAAACAGGAAAGTTGTGTCAATTTAGCAAAGTTCTGTTTTCATGTTTCATTCTCTCTGTGGCCTTGCTGCAGAGATTAGATGATTATCTCTCAGCTAGTGCCAGGAATGATATAAAATACAGAAAGCTGTGAGCATGACACTCATGTGACAATCATCATCCCCTATGCCGGGGCTGTAACTGGCAGGCAGGTACGCTCTTCAGTCTTGACTTGAACTTAATGAAAAAGGAAGTATCCTTTGATTCACTTTCTCACTCTCTCCCACCTTATTGCCTAAGAGATTCAAAAAATGCACAGATGAACCAAGTATTGGAAAAAAATAGTTTCTTAAAATACAGGTATTTAATTAATTACATAATATTAAAGACTTCAGTTTAAGACAAGAGATGAAAGCAATTGTATTTATAGTCACAGAATCATCACCATAATGGAAAAAAATCAGTCACTTCAGTGAATTATCTTATGAATCCTACTACACTATGTAATGTTTAAAAATCTGACACGTTTCAGGAGTTCTGCTTCTCCTAAGACACAAATCACTCTCATGAAAAAAATGTGGAAAATTGAATTTGGGTTCTTCCTACAAGGACAAAGCACTTGAAATTCAATGACACAGCTGTCTGATTCACAATAAAGGTCTAGGCACATAAAACATGGTTATCATTAAATGTGTATCATTTAATCATATTTATATAATTATATGTTTTTATAACTTTATATGTTAGCACGATAACATCCTCTCTGTACAAAAATGATGATTATATCACATAGCGATGTACCTCTGCAGTTTTTCCAAAGCCAGTAGCAACCAACAGGATACCATATCTAAAAGCAGATACAGGTAGAAGTCACAGCATTCTCTGTGAATGTGAAATGGAGACAGGAGGGTGGGGAGAAACCTGGCTGCTGTTTGACCAAATAGGGCTTCAAGACTAATCAAATGCAGCTTCGACCTGGAAAAGACCCACCAAAGTATTAATCCTTGTTTCTGTATTCTTAGGGTGGTCAAGTTTCGCCGCACTGGGGAAAGTTCGAGGTCAGATGAGGATGTCATTTCAGGAGAACACGAAATTCAGATTGAGGGTGTTCGGACAGAGCTAGAGCCTATTGAGCTAGAGGATGGAGCCGCAGTGCCAAAAGAATTTGCCAACCCAACTGATGGTGAGTAGGCTTCTTGTTTTCCTGTTATCATAGAGTCATAGAATCATAGCATCATTTAGGTTGGAAAAGACCTTCAAGATCATCAAGTCCAACCGTTAACCCAGCACTGCCAAGGCCACCACTAAACCATGTCCCTAAGCACCACATCTACACATCTTTTAAATACCTCCAGGGATGAGGACTCAACCACTTCCCTGGGCAGCCTGTGCCAGTGCCTGACCACCCTTTCGGTGAAGAAATTTTTCGTAATATCCAACCTAAACCTCCCCTGGTGCAACTTGAGGCCATTTTCTCTTGTTCTATCGCTTGTTACTTGGGAGACCAACCCCCACCTCACTACAACCTCCTTTCAGGCAGTTGTAGAGAGCAATAAGGTCTCCCCTCAGCCTCCTCTTCTCCAGACTAAACAACCCTCCCCAGCCTTGTGCTCCAGACCCTTCACCAGCCTCGTTGCCCTTCTTTGGCCACGCTCAGGCACCTCGATGTCCTTCTTGTACTGAAGGGCCCAAAACTGAACACAGGATTCAAGGTGCAGCCTCACCAGTGCCCAGTACAGGGGGACGATCACTTCACTAGTCCTGCTGGCCACACTGTTCCTGATACAAGCCAGGATGCTATTGGCCTTCTTGGCCACCTGGGCACACTGCTGGCTCATATGCAGCCAGCTGTTGACGAACACCCCCAGGTCCTTTTCAGCCAGGCTGCTCTCCAGCCACTCCTCCCCAAGCCTGTAGCATTGCCTGAGGTTGTTGTGACCCAAGTGCAGGACCCGGCACTTGACTTTGTTGAACCTCACACAGTTGGCCTCGGCCCATCGATCCCGCCTGTCCCAATCCCTCTGCAGAGCCCTCCTACCCTCCAGCAGATCAACACTCGCACCCAACTTGGTAAGGAGAAGGGTGTGGCCTCTTCATTTCAGTCATGTTGCAGCCAGGCTGAATACACTGGGTTTAGAGAAGTTAAAGATCCCCAGATAACAGGAGGAAACAATAACACAGACAAATTATGTTACACCTGAAAATTACGATTTACTACCTTGTTCTCTGAGGGATGCTTTATGTGTTTGTTTTTATATTACCAGCAATAGACCCTTTTAAGGAGCTGTGTATCCAGTTGTCACCACCTATTTCATACAGGAGGTTTGACTTAGTTTCCTTTAGAACTGATCAGTGCTCCTAAAACCTCGCCAAATTTACTGGAGCAGTTACACATGGCTCACCTTCAAGGCTGAGCATGAAGCCTCTGCAGTGTTCCTGTCTCCTCCTTGCCTAGAGGACAAGAGGGACAGAATGAATGTACATCCCAGCCTCTGCTTTCTGCCTAGCAGGGAAGTGCTGACTGCCCTGAAGGCAACACCAAGTTAGAAGATATGAGAAGTGTTGTTTTTCTCTTAGGATAAGGCATACTAAAATTTTGTAGGATGACTATTTTTCCAGGGACTTATATATTAACATATTGATGCAATAGGAAGCCAGAATACCATGGAGTGAGCTTGGTGAGTTTCTCAAAAGAGTCAGTGCATCAGTGCAAGTCTGCAGATATATGTAGAATTTCAGCTGGCACATCGCCCAAAAAAGTGCAAGTGATGCAACAACCCAATATGCTGAGCTTCAGTGCCATCACATCAAGTGCCTGGGTTGAAGTCACAAACTGAGGTCTTAGGACATCTCTGCATTGTTTTATCAGTTAGATTTTGTTTGATTTCCTTTTGGTTTGTGTTTTTGTCTTTCGCTTTTTGAGGGTGTCCAACTCTTAGCTAGAGTTCCAGCTAAACTGCTGGAAGTGTTAAAACTTTGAGACTTAAATTGATTTAAACAACTTGAATAGCAAAATGTGTTTTTGTTGTATATTTCATTTTGCACTTGAGCAAAGGAATTTGAGATATCTCAACTTCTTCAGATAGAACAAAATAATGAGGTCATGACAATGTGTGGGAAACAAGAACCATCAGCATTTTTAGCAACAGTATGTTTTAAGGTATATGTGTCTTGGATAAATTCTTGATTCAAATAATTACAGTTCGACTCTCCATGCAATAAAATATTCTTCTGCACTTCCCGTCACTTGCATAGTATTGCTATGTGCTGTTGAACAGCTCATATACTTCTCACCAGAGGAAGCTGCAATTCGGTGGCTGGTGGAGTCACTCCCAGGAGTAACAGGCTGAACATGTGCTGGAGTCATTGGTGCTACGCTGATTTACTTCTGTGTGAATGAAATATTGTAGGAATATTTAGAATTATTTTGGCTTTAGCACAATTTCTGAAGAACATAGAGATTTGCCTGAGTAGGAACTGTATAAAAGCTAAGTAGCTTTTTGTTATATATATTAGTTCTCAGTAGATTACCCAGTTAATAAGTAATTGCATTCACAGAAAATGCTGTCTCAAGGGATGGCTTTTACTAGGAAAGGAATACACTTCTGCACTAGAATTGTTTTCTTTCTAGATACTTTCATGGTGGAAGATGCGGTGGAAGCCATTGGATTTGGAAAGTTCCAGTGGAAGCTGTCTGTTATTACTGGATTAGCATGGGCAAGTAATTGTTATCAAGGTCAACTGCATGATCATCAGTTAGAGAATCTCAGTGATTTCAAATAACATAGTCATTCTCTGTTGATAGAAAGTCTCCAAACAGATAATTGTACAATAAAGAAGGAATTTTACTTGAAATTCTAAAACAACAGTTAGACTCAAACTCTTTATGTGGGGGTAATGAATAACTGATTGATTTCTCTGTCTCTGAAGTTCTTATAAATCAGAGTTTGAAAAATCATTTTGATTCTCTGCTTCAAATGCTTGGAAAGGGTACTAGGCTATTCCTACAGAAGCAGATCTCAGTTTTCATGCAGTGATTTTACCACATTCATCCCATTAGCTACAATCTCTGTTTTCTGTATTAGTCAGTATTATGGTAATCTCAGTTTCAGGTGAACAGCAACCCAGTACTTCTAGTTTTAACCTTGATATCAAGAACAGAAAGAGAGGCTTTGTTTTCACTTTTCTGCTGTTTCTGAAGCACTATATGTTACATCTACTGTGGTATATTTTAGCGTAATGATATCTGGAGCCTGTATTTACCAGCTATTTTCTACGTATAAGGTTACAATCTGCCATGGTTTAGATCTTAAATCAGTAGTGGAATTTGGTCTACAGATGATCTACCAATATATTTGATACAAATCCAGAAGTAGTGTATAAAGGAGAAAGGGAGTAAGTTACAAGGTAATAAACAGTTTTGACTGAATCTGTGTGTAAAGGATTTGAAAACTCATCCCTGTAATATGCAATATGGAAGTGAATGAACCTGGATGACTGACCAGACAAGCCTCGAAATCACCCACTGATAACTTCTGATTGGCTCTTTTTGAATCCTCTCTGCCAGAGAGGATAACTCATTAACTAAATTAACATAACTAAACATTATGACAATCAGAAATTAGTTTAAAATTGCACCTGTTGCTTTTTTTTCTCTACACTGTGTACATCCACTGTACCCTGCAAACAACTGTTTTGTTTCACCTACAGAGTGGGAATGGCACCAGCAGAAACAAGGTTAATTTCAGGAAGGTATATTATTGACTGCTATGTCGATCTAATTTTCAGGCAGTTATTTATTTTTGTTTCTTTTTTACCCTTCTAGATGGCAGATGCTATGGAAATGATGATTTTAAGTATCCTAGCTCCTCAGCTTCATTGTGAGTGGCGATTACCAAGCTGGCAGGTTGCATTGCTCACATCGGTAGGAAAAATAACTGACAGCTCCTGTATTCTGTAAGGTTTTTACACTCATTGTTATTCAGCCATTATGCTTTATATCCCAAAGTTAAATCTGTTCATGGCCTTTGCAGATTGGATTTGGCTCAGAAGAACATAGGAGTCTTTTTTAAAAGCCAGAGCTTGAAGAAATGAAACTCAGTGAGAACTAAGGAAATTTTGCAAGTTTCAGGTTCAAAGTCTCATGTAATTTCAAAGAAAAAATATGAATTGACTCACACTCATCCTAAAATTCAAACCATTTGATGAATTGAAAAAAAGGAATGGTAAATTTTTACTATCTTTCTTGAAAATTGTTCTCTTTCACCATATTTAAGCTTGCTTGTACATAGACAGGCTGGGAGCCATGAGAGACAGCAAGCAATCGCTTTTCAAGGTGGATCATCCACTGGTCTTTGCAAGCAAAGCTCTTATAATACCACCTCTAAGTATGGTGCTATGATGTTGGAAACACGTAATGCCTTTAGGGATAAGAAAACTAGTTTTGGGACCCTTCTCTCAACATGTGCCACTGTTGTATGGCATGCACTTTAACTCCTAGATTTCTTTTTCCTTTAGCTTTTGATGCCATTTGTATTGTTGTGTAAATTGGTCAAAATGCTCAGTAGATTTAAATCAGTTAAGATCATGTCCTTTCCCATACCTGAATGCAGCCAGCCCGTCTGAAGGAGGGCCTTGCTCCTTCTTTCAGTTCAGCACAATTTTATTCTTGGTGAGCAAAATCAGAAGGAGAAGGGGTCAGTGGACACGAGACAAAAGCTTTGACAAACAGAACTGCTTCTTACCCCACTTATTGCTTGAGTACGCACTTCTTTCTCAGACAAAATTCCTATGGTTCTAATGTGCCGATGGGGGAAATATGCTTGGGTTTTGCCATCACCTTCACTGAGCAGGATTTCATTTCTCTCTCCATCTACAGAATAAACTATACTTTTTGGTGTCACCTCTGAAAAGGGTACAATATATTTTCTTTGACGCGTCAGACTTTTTGCAGACTTTTCTAAAGTTGTAAGATCTAATTTTATCTCCATTCAAATCTGAGCCAACCTGCTGAGAATGGCAATAGGAGACTGGAGGTGAGCTGGCTGAGAAGTACTGCATCAGCACTGGGCTCCTAGAACAGCTCTATCTTGCAGACCTCAAGCAACACTGATCAGCTTTTATTCATGAATATGTTCACTGGAACTGGAGAACTCAGCATCTTCCAGGGCTGGACTCACAATGTGTGTATCAAAGCGCACATTCTAGTGTCAGACTGGTTTGTCACTGGATGGATCTTTCAATTGCAAAGCTGACTTGAGGGGTGCCTCATTGCTTCCCCTCTCCAACCCAGGCACTTGCTCCTGTCTCCACTTACCTGTCCCCTCAGTAATGCTAATAAAACTCTCAGTCAGGCCTTGCTGTGAAGCAGATGAAAGATTTTTGTGGGTTATGAAAACCCTTCAGCAAAAAAAAACCCAACCCTGAAACAAGATTTCCATTTAGTGGCAAATTGTGCTCTCCTGTCATTTCTTGTAATTCATTTTCTTCCATTTGTCAAGAGCTCAAAAATATTCAGCACTGGTCTAATTCAGTAGTTCACAAATTAACACGTAAGGTAAGGGTGAGGTGATGACAAGTAGCCTGGCAGAGATTTGGTTTCTTTATGTCGTGTTTCGATTCCTGACCTCGACAAAAGCAAGGCAGCTACTGAAAATGGGCCCACCACTGGAAGAAGCTGAGAGACCTTGGCTTGAACAGTCTGCTGACACTCATCCCCATTCCTGGGCAAGAGCAGATTCCCTTTCAAGTCAATGGAAGTGAAGTTAGGCTAATGCTGAGGGACTTTTGAAAAATGCCTCTAGATGAATAATTATCTTTAATAGTCTCTACTGCAAAGGAATTGTACCCAGATCACCTGGACATTTTGTTCTATTGTTAGAGCTGAAATTTTCTAGTATCACCATAAAGCTGTGTTCTCTTTGCTGTCATATGGAAATTTTCACTTGTCTTGTTGTTAAGGGGAAGATTTTTTTCTGGTGTTTCACAGGTGGTGTTTGTGGGAATGATGTCCAGCTCCACCCTCTGGGGAAACATTTCAGACCAGTATGGGAGAAAAACGGTAAGTCTTCAGCTCCTACTAGAATATATTCTAATATTTCTACAGTGTGGATGTTTCAGTGCATGATGTTCACAAATGTCATAGTCCACGTGTATGAAGCAGAATTAAGCAGAGCCAGAATTGACCTCCCATGAAATAAAAGGAGTTTGAAGCTCTACTTTACATTTTGCTAATTTGTGTTACAGCAGAGACTTTCTTTTCCCCATGCTTGTTTGTTAAATACAGGGCCTAAAGATCAGCGTGTTGTGGACGCTCTATTATGGGATCCTCAGTGGTTTTGCACCAGTGTACAGCTGGATCTTGGTGCTGAGGGGCCTGGTGGGCTTTGGGATTGGAGGAGTGCCTCAGTCGTAAGTAAATATTCACAAATCCAAACTTCTCTTTTCTATTTATTTTTTAAAAAATGTTTATGTCAAATTGAAGACATGCCTCTGTTCTGTTGTCCCAAACCCATTTTTTTCTAAGTATTTTGGAACTAATATATTCAACTCTAAGAAGGCTTTGAAGATACCTAATACATCACTGAGGTGAATCAGATTTACAATGACTTCTATGTGAACAAGCTGCGTTCCTGAATGTAATATGTTATATGCCTGAAGTCCTTTTAAGCTTCTCTCATTCCCTCAGGTAAACCATGGGGAAAATGAGAGGCCCAAAGAGCCCACCTAGAAGTGGGTAAAACACAACAGACAGCATTTTGTAGCTGTGTCTAAACACGGCAATGCTAGATTGTATTGGTGGAGTCCGTAAGGGACAGCATGGTCTTGTTGCACAATAGGTCATGACCTAAACACTAGCATTTAGAGGCAGAACTGAGCCCTGACTCCTGATTGTAAAACTGCAGATTATTGTTCAGTCAGAGCCTGAACTTTCACGTCTGACCCTGAGTTGGAATTCCAAAACCACACAGCCCAAAACTTGATGGCTCAGACACATTTCTAATAAGAAGGTAGCATCAGGATATTTCACTATTACTGTGTCATTCCATTCACTGAAGAGGGGGATCTCTAAATTTTCGACCTGGAATAAATAACTCTGCTCTAGTCTTTTAATTATAAATGTAAAGGGAAGAGTACAGCCATTCTCTCTCTGTGTAGTCTTTTATCCTTATTAATAATTGATATTTTGCCCCATGGAGGTGCTATTTCGGAGTAGTCAGAGTCTAACTTTGATTGATGGCTCATAGACTGCTTCACAAGGCAAGTCAATATCCTGTCTTTTCTATTGCCATTCCCAGCTAAAAGATTCAGAGCTGAGATGGAACATCACAGTGTTATTAATTTTCCTTTACTCCTCTCCTGCTCACCTTTAGAAGCTGCACAAAAGCGTAACGTGTATGTAAAAGAGGAAAGTCCTTAGCCTGCTGGGTATTGACCAACGGTGAGGCAGTTTCTGCCGTGCAGTTCCAACCGAGCACAACTGGAATGAGGCAGGAGAACAACAAAGACAAAGCATCAGAGTTAATAATGCCTTGTACTGCAAACCCATATTAATGATGTTCCACAGAGCCCCAGTGGAACCGCTACAGCACAGCTCGTGCCATTTTACAGAGGGGCAGATAATGCACAAAGGCTACGTGACTTAATGAGAGACAAAGAAGAGCCAGTTACAGAACCCAGAGTGGATTCCCTTGCTGCTGAGTCTGTTTCTTGTTCTAACTATAATAGTGATTCCTTTGACAGAGGAGTAAATATGTATGAAGCAGGAAAAGTAGCTCCTTTCAAATATCCATAAGGAGGCTGTGTAGCTTTGGATATGAGTGGCTGAATTCCAATGGCATGACATGGGTATCTTTATCTATCTATACGTATGTAGGAGCTGCACCTGAGAAGCTGTGGCCTCCTCTGGGAATTTTCTGCGAGATATTATCTAACTCTGAGTATGACTATTCATTCACAGTGCCAACATCCAGGCTTGCAAAGATGTGGAGTATTCTCTTAAGAAAACAGTTCTGTACAGCATTAATCAGCTCCTGTTTTCTGCTGCGATATATAGGGGACTGCTCTACATTTCATTATGTGATTTTACTTCCTTCTCTTAATCACTGATTTAATATAATATTGTGTGCAACTTTGTACTTTAATGAACTGAATTCTGGGAAGCTACTCAGAGATCAATCCACCATTTGTCAAGTTAGTAGGAGTTTTGTCACAAACATCAAAGAAAGCCTAAGGAGTCTAGAGGCAGAAACAGGATGAGTCAATGGAATGCAAACAGAGTAGGAGCAAAGAACGACAAGTCTTACCAGACTGTTTGAAGAAGACGAGAGAACCTTGACTGGCTGCTGGCCCTTGCGTTCCTCCTCAGGAAATACTCACAGAGAAGCTGTACCATTACTCTTTGGCACAGTCATGAAACAAAGACTCTGCAGAGTTAGATGATTTCTTTTTGAATTCCCACAATAAAAGAATGCAAATTATTTTATACTTTTAACAGGATCAGACCTTGAAAGTATTCACCTCTTGGAAAACTGAAACCTGGCAGAGTAGACTGATGCGAATTCTCTGAGCCGGTTGTAAAGCCCTGAAGAAATACTCTATCCAGCAAGAGTTTGTGTTGAATGCTGATGGACCACACTGAAAGTAACAGGCATAATGCCTGTCCCAGAGCAGGGCTGTGAAAACATATGCATCAAAAACTGCTACATTTAGCTAACAACTATAGGGTTACAAAATCACACGAACAGAGCAAATTCTGTCCTCCATGGCAATGATGAACTAAAGGGGTTTTGTTCTGATGTAGAAAGGGGAGTCTGAACCCGTGTCCACAGTCTTGCTGACTCTGAGGGCTAGGAAGGGTTTTGCATTACTACTCTGGGTTTGGCAATTTTAATAAAAGGCAAACGAAATGTTTGAACCTCTCTCATTGTGCTAACGTAGCATTTTTCTCAATGTGCTAACATGACATTTTTCTCAATGTTCACTCTTTACAGGGTAACCTTATATGCTGAATTCCTTCCAATGAAAGCCAGAGCAAAATGCATTTTATTAATAGAGGTGAGCAGTGTAGCTATGTATACTGGTGCCTAGAGGGACAAATTCTGCTGTTGGTTACATCTGTTCAATCCTACTGACTAGAAATCTCACACGTAGCTGCAGTCAAATCTTGATTGTCCAAATTAGTGTGGAGCTGAGGTTACTCCCAAACACTAGTACTAGCTCAGGTCCAAAAGCAGCCTAAAACATTCATGTAACGCTCCACTCTTTTTGTTGAATCAGCCTTTTTGCAAGTTAACTTGCACCCAGTGCTGCGTAAGTTACTGCTGTTAGCACAAGGGGGGGCATTTGGGTGTCACCTAATTTCATGGTGAAATTAGTCTACAACTCAGTAATGGATAATGGAGAACGGACTGTTCAGTAAATGCAGGGCTAAATTCAGCTCCCCATTTTTAATCCAAATGTATCAAAGTCACAGAGAGCAGAATTTTGCCCTATAAATACTTTAAGGCAAAATTCGCAGCCCTTTAATGGATGGTTGAAGGGTCAGAGAACAGTACTGTTACTTGTCTGCATCAGTCAGTTTGAAAGGAGCATCCTAGTGGAAACCTCACCAAATTGAAACAGCTTCTCAGTGCAAAACCAGTCTTCTAAGATACCTGCTGGCTGGTCCTACATTCAGTTGATTAATCTTTTGTAAATAGAGTTCAGTAGATGAATTACTCCTTTCTGTGCCACTTTTGTTCTGCCACAGTTTGGCTGCCTCTGAGCAACCCTGGGTTAGAAATATATTCTGAGTGTTAAATAACGAGCTAAGTGGAGTCATAATCTAAAGGAGAATAATCTTGCATGGGTAGGATATGCAAGAGGATGCCAGCTCCATTATTTGCTAAGAAGGTATCAATTCCTTCTTTCATCTGCAGGCCAAACTCTGTGGCTTTGGTAGCTTGGTTTTGGTAAGGAAAACAAATACCATAAATCTCCTGGTGGTAGCTGGGAATAATACTCATAGACAGATACATTGATAGCCATTTTGCCTAAGAAACACCATGTGATGAGTCTATTCCTTATGAGAAGCTACCTACAGTTAAACATGAGTGTCTAGAGAAAGTCGATGCTAGGCTTTCAGAAATTATCATTTTAGCTTCTGCAACATTTAAACAAATCCCCTTAAAATGTCTGGACTCTATTTTCATACAGTGGTGCGTATTTGAAAGGTCTCTGGCATTTCTCCCTCCAGCTGTCCCTAGAGAGCACGTCTTGGAATGTTACAAAGAAGGAGGCCTTAAGAGCACTCTTCTTCTCATTTGTGACTGTTTCTTTTCCCTTTGGCAGGTCTTTTGGGCCATTGGGACTGTGTTTGAAGTCCTTCTAGCAGTGTTGGTGATGCCCACTCTTGGCTGGCGGTGGCTTCTCATTCTTTCTGCCCTCCCACTTTTGCTCTTCGCTCTCCTATGTTTTGTAGGTATTCTTTCAAAGACGAATGTATGTTCCATCAATCTACCACTTCTCTACCTGATTCTGTAACCTGATTGAAGGAAATTGTGACAGTTTTGAGCTCTCTGTTGATGTCTTCTGTGAAACATCTGAAATAATGACAAAAATGCTGTTGTTTCAACAGGGTGCTAGTAAAAACATTCCAGTGAGAGCTGTGTTTATGTGACTGTAATTGCTGGAGGACAATGGTGGGCTGGAATTTTGTGAAACCAAATCAGGCCTGGAAACCTCTCCAGTTTAATGACTTTGTTTCAACTAAGCTCAGTGGAATCAACATTTTATTAAAAGCTGTAGCTGTTTCCCTGATTGCTCTTTAGATTTTTAAATTATTTTGTCAAAATCATAACTTTTATAATTTCTGTCCACTTAAAAAATCCACCCAAATCAGGGGTAAAATCTGTGTAGTGCAGGTCAGATTCTAAAATAAGACATATATGAGTTAAACCTGGGCTTCGGTGTGCTATTAGGTAACATATTTGCCAGTCACTCAGTCTTCTCAAAGATACATGTCCTTGTCAGGTTGTTTAGCAGCTCTTATTATTCCTTAGTCACTGGCATTTTTTTTTCAGAAATACCGCCAGTTATACAGGTGCTAACATGCTTGTTTTTAAAAGGAGCTTAAAAATGCAAATTTTGGTGTGCCTAGAGCATCTTGTTATCTGTCCTGGATGCTTTGCCTTTCCTACTGAGAAGGTATCATGTAAAGAACCTGCAAAAATGCCTAACATTTCTCAAGCATAAAGCCAAGGTAACAGAAGGGAAAGATTTTAGACTGGAGTCCTGACTTTACAGTGAAAGTGAGGTTTTGCAGTTTCTTGAAGCCTGATGAGGAGTTTGACATTTGGCAGAAAGATGGTTCTCTGAGTTGTTAAAAATTAGTTCTGTAATCCTTTCTTATCTGAGTAGTCTGCTGGAGTCACTGAGATTTCCCACTGTAAGCCCAGAAAGAAAATCCCCAGTTTGTTTTTTGTTGTGTTTTTGACATCATTGTGCATGTGCTCTGCTTTGCTCTCTTAGTGGCTGCCAGAAAGTGCCAGGTATGATGTATTATCTGGAAATCAAGAAAAAGCAATTGCTACTTTAAAGCGGATAGCAACAGAAAATGGAGCTCCAATGCCTTTGGGAAAATTAATTATTTCCAGACAGGTATGTACAAGTAACAGGCACATTAATAACGTGGGAGACAATAAAACTGTGCTACACTCATATGTATTTTTATAAGCAAATAATCAATGTTAAGTTTAATTTTAATGTCTCAACCAGTAATAAAAAAATGAGACATGATCGTATATGCCTCTTTCATAGTGAGGAAGAGTTATTTTTATTTACTTTTTTATTATTTTATTTTATTTTATTTATTTACATTTTTATTTACATGAAAATCCTGAAAATGAAAAGGACCTGTAAAGTGGGCATTAATGCTATTGAACCTCACTCTAAGACCCTATTATTAAAGAAAATCAAACCTCGAGGCTACCAAAGAGCTCAGATCAGAATTCCCAGATCTGCACTCATGAGATAAGATGAAATTTGACTCTTTAGCTGTACTTCATTTTTAATCTAATCCTGATTTTCTGGAGTGGGAAAGCTGCAAGCTCCTATTCAGTCCTAATGCATGGAGTAATTCAGGCTGTTACTTCTGAGCTGCGTATTACTGGATGAATTGCAGTGGATTTTTTTTTTTTCATTTTGGCTTTATATGGCCAACTTTTCAGCACCCCTGTCAATATATAAAGCAGCTCTGCATTTACAGAACAAAGAGCAGACTTTTATAAGAAAAGAAAGTTACGAAGTTAGCCAGCAAGGAAGGACAGCAGAGGGAGACCTGTAGATTTGAACAAGAGCAAAACTGTAAAGCTAGGCAGGAGCCTACTGGTAATGACAGCGTCTTATCAGAGATGGAGGTTTGATTTTCTAAGGTCTGGATCAGTGAGGATTTGAGCTCTTCTGCATTTCACAAATACTTGGTTCAGTCGCAGTAATTTTCATGGGCTGTGCAGGAACACTCTCGAAGTTTTGGATGGCTTTGTTTTCAGGGTGGGGTGGGAAAGTACTTTTCCTTAACCACAAGTTTATGGGCTGAGCCCTCCACTCTCTCTCTCTCTAAGAACCATGCAGTTTAAAAGGGGTCTGCTTGCAGGAGGGCTGCTTGTAGTTCCTCAGTACCTTACCCTAGATCAGAAGCCCTGAGGGGCTGCTCTAATTTACAGGAGCTGGCTGTGGGCCACATGAATCATATGCCACCTGTGGACCTGCAAAGTTCTGCTCTACCTATTTCCAGCCCCACCTTGTTCTGACAGATCCTCACCTTCAGTGTGGAGGAGTGGTGTGCCCTGTGCATGAACTGGTTTTGATATCGTTATGCTCCTAGAGAATTCCCCTTGGCAGAGGAATTCTTTACTTGGATCCCAGCTCCAGTGTGGCTCCTACAACCTGAAGAGCCCTCAGCTGAAACCAAACACTCATCCTGAGATATAGTACATAGTACTGTGTATTGTGTTATCCCTTGCCACTCTGCATCCTCCAGTCCAGGACCAGTGAGTGCCCTGATCATCTGACTTCTGCTTGTTTTCAACAGGAAGACCGAGGAAAAATGAGGGACCTTTTTACGCCCCATTTTAGATGGACCACATTGTTACTCTGGTTTATATGGTAAGAGGAAATATAAATGGCTCAGGGCCAGCACAATTCTAAATGGTTTTTAATGGAGGTATTTTACAGTATCACTAAAATACAGCAACTTCCTCCTCAAAAAAAAAAACCCAACGTGTATTGATTTGTAATTTATTAAACCACTCAATCACTAGCATTCTCAATCTAATTGCCCTTTCATTTTCTAAATGCTGATAGGAAATAGCTTTGACGTAGCACTTAGTGGAAGCCCTCGCACAGTGGGTTCAATTTGGATTCATGTTGTTTACTATAGGTTTGACCATCTGAGACTTCCTCTCTCATTTTCTTCCTTGCAGGTTTTCCAATGCTTTTTCATATTATGGGTTAGTTTTATTAACTACAGAGTTCTTCCAAGCAGGAGACGTCTGCAGCAGTGAGTACTGGTCCATCTTTTCTTTTTAAATATACCCTGTTAAGTGATGGAACATCTTTTATTAGATCATCTTCTGCTGTTAGTTTGGAAAGGACTGTGGCTGCCAGCCTGAATTTGAAGGCATCCACTTAAAGGGTTACTTATTTTAAACATTTTTGATAGACTGTTCCTCATCTCCTGCACAATGCAGAGAGGTCCTGCAGTGTCTCTGAGCCCAAAATGAAAAACAGCAAGACAACCTTCAAGGGAGACCTATTAGAAAAAGTATCTGTTCTTCTTGAGGGAAAAAAGTGCTTGAATAAATGTAAGTTTCCAGATTCGACAGGCCTAATTAGTTCTGAGACAGAGATTGCTGCTGCTGTGGAGCTCCCAGGTTCTCAAGGTGTGAAAACACGCTGAGAAAAAAGATAATGGTGGGAAACCATCGCCCTTTTTGGTGCATATTTTTGTGTTAAAAAAAAAAAAAAAGTGCTTTGACTGCATTAAGAAGAGGCTTGAAAAGTTTGATTCCCCAGGGGAGGCATGATTGTATTCAGAACACTTGTACTTAGTGAAAACTGTCTGATAGTTGGAAAATTATAGAAAAAAGATGGATAATATTGGGAGAAGACACAGATCCCAAGCTTGTACAACAGTGCATTAGCTATTTGAGAGGTCTGTCTCTGGTTAGCCTCTACAAAGGAGCATGCATCCTCTAAAAATACTTGTTTTCACAAAGACATGGTATTATTCAGTCTTCTCAAAGTATTAGTAAAAGTGTTAGTATCCCAATTGATGTAGGGAGAAACTGAATTGTTGACGTTAATTCTGTTGACGTTAATTCTGTTCACTGTCATGAGCCCTGACGAAGCCTGTACAGCTGATAAGGAAGTGTAAGTTTTCATTCTGATAGTGATGGTTGCAGAGGTAAGGCATCCTGCCAGAAATAAGATTATGAACTGTTCAGTTTCAGCTGTATCTTCCAGGTAGGACATACCTGCTGCGCAGCAGGGTCTTTTCAGTACATCCCTTCTATCAGTTTCAGCAGTAAGAGTGATAAAGACATAGCAGGAGGAAAGGAAGGTAAGCAGAGAAGAGATTACTTAAAATATATTAAATGTTTGGGTTTTTTTCTTTTTCCTCCCACAGTATCCAGTAGAAGGAAAGAAGTTAAAGCAAAGTGCAGCCTGACCTGTGAGTATCTGACAGAGGAAGACTACACTGATCTGCTCTGGACAACCCTGTCAGAATTCCCTGGTAAGTGGCAAAAAGGAGCCCCAGTTCTTCACTGCCAGCGGCTCCGTGTGATTGGAACGGGCTCTGGTACAAGCAATGAAATGGGCTCTTCTGTCTGGCCTAACGGCCATGCATTTCCCGCAGCACTGGAGCTCCTTGCTTGGACTACTTGATATATGCAGCGCACACAGTAGCTGTAGCTCTCTTCGCTCCCCGTGTGATCACTACAGATAAAATCATTGGTAATTGCTTCGTGAAGCTATAATGGTCCCTCTGACTATGGATTCTATCCAAGCAACATATTAGGCATTCAGAGGAAGAGTAACAATTAAATCAAAGGGGCAGAATCACTTGAACTTTTATCCATAAATGACTTCCCAGAACTATTTTAAAAGGATCGTGGGTGTAGTGAATCAATGGAGAACTTGCTTCCTAAAGCTCTGTGTCCAGCCTCACTCATGATTTTCAGTCAATTGCAGTGAATTTCAATGAACAGTTTGACACAGGACAAGCAAGATAGTTAGTATGAAACAGCCATTGTTTCTTCAGATGTAGAAGATGATCTGTCAGTATTAATGTGTTTGAAACAATACTGTGAGGCAATGGTCAAGTTATTTTCACTGTTCTAGATTATAGTTTTAGGGACAAATGCTCAAAGAGAAGCCATTTAATAGGTGAAAAGTTGTAAGTCTGTGACTGGTAAATCTGCATAGTCCCTGCCTAATGGGAGGACTGTCCTGCCTAACAGTCATGCTGGGGAGGGTGTCAGTGGACAGTGGACAGAAAAGAATATGTACTCTTGGACTGGTGCCATAGCTGAAAGGGCTGACTTGATCCTGAGAAATACTAAGGTAGGAGTAAGAAATACTAACAGGGATACCTCTGAATATGACACTGGCAGCTCTGATGCTTGAATAATCCCCACACTTGCTGTACGTCTGTTTTTGAAAGGATCTGGAAAAGTTGCATAAGAGAGAATACTTAACATTGTGAGACTTACACAGCTTGATCTATTTCCTTTCTCAAAGAGCAGGTGAGAAATAATTTGATGGCAGCATATAAATAACTCAATAGAAAGAAAATACTAAGTTCTAAAGAGCCCTTACATCTATCAGTAGGAAGATTAGCAGGGAACAATGGTCAGAAGTTGAACAAAAGATATTCCAATGAGACATAAGGCAGGCATTTTTAGCATTCACGTTGGTAACCACTGCAATAACCCGTGGTTAACAGATGTCGGAGTTGATTGCTCACTCCTACATCAGTGTGTAGCCCCTGAGTGTGTGGGCATGTGGATGTGTGGACCAGTGGGGCTGTGAACATGGAGCAAAACTCACCAGCTGGGACACACAGCTTCCGTTCTCCTGTGGCACCAATGGCTGGGGCAATCCATTCTACACCCCTGTCTGATGCCTCTGCTGGCAAAGTATTTTAAAGAAAGAGACAACAAAATTTCAAATCTAAATAACCCAGCCTATGTTAAAAGCCAGCTGCTGCAGCCTCCACCTTTGCTCAATTCCCAACAGTCAACTTGTCTCCTTCTACAGGTGTGTTAGTAACACTATGGATTATTGATCGGATAGGCCGCAAGAAAACCATGGCCCTGTCCTTTTTTGTCTTCTCATTTTGCAGTCTTCTGCTGTTTCTCTGCGTTGGAAGGTAAGTAAAACACAGTGAACAACTGGTATATCCGATTCATCCATGTTCTCTCTTGATTATGGCAGGAGAGCTGGAAGTGGTGGTTTGAAAAGCCAAGAGATGGTCATGCTCATCTGGAGAAAGAATTAAGGATGGTGTTAGGTTTTCTCACCAGAGTTTGGAAGGAAACTAAAAGAAGCAGGAGAGGAGAAATCCTTCACTATAATCTTGCGGACAGAACAATCCAAAGGGGAAAATAAGAGCTTATGTCTGAGTAGGAGGCAACCATTGGACAATTTTTAAATCAGATCTGATGTCATGAGCCTCGGTAGCTGGTTCATGTACTGCTCTCTGCCATTCATTACCTGTGTTTCCCCAGGCTGACTGTACCAGGTCAGTGCTTCACAACCAAGCCCGGTCTCTGCCTCCCATTCAGCTGCTCTGACTGCTTCACTTGCCGTGAGCTCTCGGTGGTCTAAGTGCTATGGCACAGTTACCTGAGAAGCAATAGACGCAGACTGGCACAACCTCGAAGTTGTGTACAGTATGGCTGGTGGAGCTTGATGCTGGCATTGCAGATACATGGGGCCTGACTTTCAAAAGGACTTGGGTTCACATTTTTGTCTTGTTCAGTACCTGTCCTTCATGCAGATTTTCCAAAGAACAAGTCAGTTGTCGGCTCTGCCCTTGAATCTTAACGGTACCAAATTTCCAGCTGAGCTCTGAGGGTCTGCCTCTGACTGCACCTGGCCTTCATGCCCCATGCATGTGACAATGTCTGTACCTTGGGGCTGACGAAAAAGGAAATGACCTAACAGCCAGAGGAGAGCTTTCTGAATTTAAACCTTTTCAGGCACTGTACAAAACCTTATAGTACAGAAACCTTGTAATAAGAAACCTTGCAAAGTTGCAAATATCCAGGTGGTACGTAGGTTCATGTCTTTTAAACGGGAAAGCTGCACTCTCATTTCCTTCTCACGTGTGCCGTTTTTTTGTTAGCACCATTCATAATGTGGAATATACTTTTCTTATTTAGATAAGCTGAGGCATTCGCTGCTCATTTCAATAGGCCACAGCTGTCAGTTGGAATGAATACACTTAGAAAACTGATGTGATTGTGGGAATGCAGATAGTTTGGCATCATTGTTATATTAAAGGTCCAGAAAAAATACAAAGGGTTCATTAAAAAACAAAAGGAATCGTTCTAACAAATTTAGCATTTTTATTGCACTTGCCTCCAAGTTAAACAAACAGATTGTACAGAACAATCCCAAACACTGCTCTCCTTTTTATTCTCACAGAAATGTTCTTACTGTGCTGCTCTTCATTGCAAGAGCTTTTATTTCAGGAGGATTTCAGGCTGCTTATGTTTACACTCCTGAGGTAAGGAGGTTGTTTTTGTAATGAGAATATTTAAGGGGAGTGAGAACATGGTGGGAAAGTCATTTTTATGACCTCTTCACAATGGACCTTACCCCAGATACGAGTTGATGATCTCATTGTCATTGTCTAACAGAACTTGCTGTAATACCACTTACTAATTTCCATTGGTTTAGGAGACTGGAGGGAAGAGAACTTCCTGCTACTGTTAATGGGCTGATGCTTTGTTCACAGGTTTATCCGACAGCCACGCGTGCTTTGGGCCTGGGAACATGCAGTGGAATGGCCAGAGTGGGAGCCCTCATAACCCCGTTCATCGCACAGGTAAAATCCCTTCTTCTTCTGAGACGGAAGGCACAGGAAGGTGATGAAGAACCTGCTTTTCTGCTGTAAGGGCCAAACCAAGGGTGATCTGTGCATGATGTGTTGAAGGAGGGTTGTTGTTGCCTGCTCCTTGAGGAGAGTTCAGGCTCATCTCTGAATTTACCTCTTGCTCCAGAACGCCAGATGTTGGGGGATAGATAACCAAGAAGCAGGCTGCTGGATGGATGTACGGACACCTTGGAAGCCACCAGCTGGAGATGGGATTTGTGAGAGGCAGGGAGTTTCTGTGCGTGGTGCAATGCCACCTTTCTCTTGAGGTCCCAGGCTGAGGGCCTGGGGGCTACAGACCTTCAGGGTATGTGGAAAGAGCTAGACCGGGAGGTTGGGGGAGCCAGGCTCCACAGGGACAGGACTCAGGAGCCTGTGTCAGAAGCAGTGGCTCTGCAGATGGTTAGGTAGAAAATTTGTGATTTGCTCAAGTCCTGTCTAATACATAAGGGCAGCAGCACCTCGTGGCACTTGTAATCCAGGCTGTTTTGTCAGTGTTTAATAGCTATGTGTAATCATTGAGGAAAGAAAATATGCAGCAGTGCATATTAAACATTTTTTCCAATACTGTAATTAAAATTTCTGCTACTACATTAGTATTTGTATTTCTTTCTGTGATAAGGCTCAGGGGTACTTTTTTATATTTTCTGCCTTCTTTCTGCAGGTGATGTTGGAATCTTCAGTCTATTTAACACTGGTGGTTTACAGTGGATGTTGCCTCCTGGCCGCTGTGGCTTCCTGCTTCTTGCCCATTGAAACAAAAGGCCGTGGCTTACAGGAGTCCAGCCACAGAGAATGGGGACAGGAGATGGTTGGGAGAGGATCTCATTCCCCAGGGGTCACCAGGTCAAACTCCGGATCACAGGAATGATGGGACATGAAAACCTGCTGAAAGAATGAATGCTACGAGCAAGATCTCTTTCACAAAAAATCCAACCCTGAAGCATAGAAAGCTGGCCATACTGTCACTGCCAATGTCATGTGTCAAACTGCAGGAACTTTTGGGTTGAACCTAAGCGAATTGTGTCTCTGCTGCTCTTTGCTCACACTCATAAAAACTTTACTTCTGTATTGAAAGGCATTTGATCCAGATATCATTTGAAGTTTAGCAGGAAGGGTTTTTCTTAAAGTCTGTTGTGCTTGCATGGTCAGCTATTCAGCTTAAAATGTCCCGTGTCAAGCAAATAGCTAACTGAATGCAACTCAGTATAAGCTGTAATTAAAATAATGTACTCTTGATGCCTAAAAACAAAAGATTAATATTTATTGTGTACTGGCATAGCACACAGTGGATTCCATACACTACAGAATAGGTTTTATGAATTAGATGCCTGCCTTGCACTTTTTAGCCATCGACAACAACAACAAAATGTGATAACAGCAAACCAACCAATGCTTTCTAGTTCCCTTGCTTATGGGTTCTGTTCCTTGAGAATTAACAGGCAGTGATTGCTTGGAAACTATTTTCTGGATGTTTCTCCCATCCAAGGCAGGTGGTTTGAGTCAGTGAGGAGTGGTATTTGTTGCAGAGATGGAACCTTATATAAGAAATGTAAATCCTCATGGTTTGGAGCAGAATTTGACTTTTCTAACATTGCCAGAATCATTGAGCACTCTGTCTGTTGCTTGGTGAAGAGTGCTTCAGCTGTACTGGTGTCTCTTTGTGTGTGGAGATGCACGCTGTGGTTTTCTGCATGGGTCCAGGTATGTTTCTGCTCAATTTGCCTAAGTATGTTCTTGCGGTGGTGTAGCCAAAACCTGTGATAAAAATGCCTCAGTCTGAAGAGCTGCGTGTAGCGGTTTGGATGGAGCTGCTTTCAAGTGTCTCCCAACAGAAGCTGGCCTCCTGACAGCTGAGCAGGACTTTTCGATAGCTGCTGATTGTACATGGACTGTAACGTCAAGCTGGTGACAAAGGAATGTAGCTGGCATCATGTCGTAAACAAATGAAATCATGGGAAGAGCCGAACTGCAATCGTCCCTAGATGAGGAACTTCACTCTTTCAGATGTCGCTCCTCAAGGCTGATGATTCTGCTCTTGTCAGAGAATGTAACAGAGTTCAGGTGAGGATAAGTTTGTCTCGTTGATCAGAAATCTGTCGCTATGCAGGAAGTCAGATGTCGGAGTCTGTGGATGTGCAGCGAGGAAATGCATAAGGAAGCTGAGACACGTCTCATCCTCGTCTCAGTTTATTTTCAGGATTCCAGGCTATGGAACACACAACGAAGTGTAAGTGAGATGGACTAAATGCTAATCACTAGGCTGTGGGAAGCAATACATTTTTATAGTATGTGTGGTCAGTTGTCTCACGTAAACACAGTTAAGTGTGCAATAAATTTTTGCACAGTAGAATATTTTAAGTATTCTGGGAACCAGGCCCCTTTTCTGTGGGGCAAGAATAGGTCACTGAGTCCATGTTTAGGTGCAATACAAATGAACACAGCTGGGTTCAGCTTTCACTTAGGGTTTTACAGCACTGTAGTGCAGTATAACGCTCCAAGAGATGTTAGGCTTTTTGTTTATAGAACTGAAGTAAAATTAGTAGTGGATAATTCCTTAAAGAAACTGAGGAAACTCAGACTAATAAAAAAAAGGCCAAAGAGGTTATTGATATTCTGTGTGTGGGTATCTTCTGCTGAGAAAAGTTAAAGTTTGGCAAGGCCCCAGAATGTCTGTCCATCCATTTACCACTCTGTGATGGTGACTGCAATGAAAGCCTCAAGAAATGGTTGGTCTAAACAGGCAAACTTTCCTTTTCACAGTAATGCCAAAATGCAATTCAGCTCGCAGGGGATCCCACTTTAGATGTGGCTGATGACGTAGAAACACACCGTCTGTTCCAGTGGCTGTTGCTGTGTGCTGGTTTGGTTATCTCTGTCTCTGCTGTCTGTATCCTGTGTGCTCAATCTCCAGCAAGCCCAAGTTCCAGTCGATCCCCAATAAACAGACAGGGCTCTCACAGCGCTGACAACCAGTGCAAATAATTTGTTTTCACCTCCTTCTGTCAGGCTGTAGTTGGGTAATTCTCCCTAATGCACTATGCAACTGGGGTAGCTCAGTGCTGCCTCCAAGTAGAGACAGACAGACTTGTTTCCCTCGGACTGGCCCTCCGATGTGCGAGAGACGGACAGGACATTGGCAGTGAGGAAGCAGCTCCTGGATGGGTTTAGATCAGATCTTAGACCACACATGTGACCAGCGAGCTAGAAAACCTGCTGTGCCTTTGCATAGTATGGACTGTTCACCCTTTAATGACAGCTCTGACTACCATCTTCTTCCTCCTGCTGGTGAAGGCACTTGAGAGCATGCCAGTCCACACCTGACGGGGGCAAGTCCAGACCCCTGCGTGTCTCTCGCCATGTGGGCTTGCCATTAGCTGTGTTCACCGTTAGCTGGACACCCCAGAACTGGCTGGCCTCTAGGAGAACGCAGCAGGGTGTAAGCCTGCATTAGAGGTGAGAAAGAACGTAAAGTGCATGACATCCACGGCCTGACGGAATGCCACCTCACAGCCTAGCTGCTAAGTTTGTTTGTCTGTTATTGAGCGCGTTTAGTTAAAATTCTGCTTTTCCAGTGTTAATGTTCACATATCACTTCTTTTTTTTTTTGAGTCAATATTCAACAGTTTTAAAGGACTGCATTGCAACGGCCTTCAAAGTGTGCATTCAGAGTGTTCTAGGTGAAGTATATATATCTCATAAATTTGCACATGTGTATATTTCAAATAAAATATTTCCCAGGTAAAGATTTATAGGTAATGCGAAGCCTTTTGATGCTGTTGAGTAATTCAGTTTTAACCTGTGATATTTACAGTAGTAAAAAAAAATATTGAAGGCATTTTTGCTTTTTTTATGAATTCAGCATTGAAAATGTATATAATGATCTAAATGCCAAGATTGGTCCTGCTGAGACGTCTTCATACTCTGGGTCTTTGATTTAGAGACAGCGATGCCTAAAGCATGATCCAAAGCTCACTGAAGTCTGGGAGAATCTCCCACGGACGTTCGTGGGCCTTGGATCAGCTGAATAGAGGAGGACAGGTAGGAGCCCGCCACAGCTGATCCCACCTCACTGAATCAGTAGGAGCCTACTGGGCACTGAAGAAACAGAGCTGAAGTTCAGGTTTTACAGGTCCTTGTCTGTTATTAATAATGGAAGGACATTTGAGATTGTTCACTGAAAAACTGAAGAACATTTGGGTTGATACACAATAGCCTATAAATAATCACAAGTCATATTTTGTTAATATGGCAACACCATTGGTGTATATAAGAAGCTTCCAAAGATTGTTTTACACACTGTCGAGTATTTTTCACTGATGAAGGAATTAATATAGCTAGTTCATTTAAAACAATAAAGTGAGATAATTTTGAATTAAAATCGAGAGCAAACAGAATTGTGGGGTTCAGAGATTTGCTAACTGTCCAATATATTAATGTGCAAAGCTGTTGTGGGAAAAATAATTCTCCAAGTGTGCTTTGATGGAATGATTTATTATTCCTAAATGCTTGCCGAACGAACATTGAATGTTTTCCTGTGTTTGAATGTACAGTTTCTAAGCTGGATACATTTTAATGTTTAAAAACTTTGTGTATATCAAGCTTGTTGTAAAATACTCCTTTTGTTCCTATGTTACTGATGCAACATTGGATAGTTTAATTCCACACTAGATATTTTATGTTAAACAAATAAATAGTTTTTTCAGTAAAAATGCTTTTGGCTGTTCTATGGGACTTTTATGAAGGGTCAGTAACTTTACCATTTTTTTGTCTTGATGTTCAGAGATCTGAGATATGGGCTGCTCTGTGGACTCAGCTGGATATGCAAGGGCTCAGCACTTTGCAGATGGGCCTCGTTTTGTGTGTGTGTTTTGTGCAGTTGGACATAAAGAAAAGTCACAGGATTCATGTTCGCGTTACAAGTAACCTCATAGATAACTACAGCTAAATATTTTTTAAATTATCTTAAGATCTTTAGTTGCTTTTTGCATTTAATTCATTTAATTTGGACAATAAAAAACAGTCAGTTTTGCTTCTTGCCTACGGGTAATTTCTAGCAATGCCTTTAATGCTGCAATAGGTGATTGCAGATCACAAAGCCGTGTTGGGAGGAGGTGCCTTAGCATGTGCCTGGTCTTGGGGGCAGGGAGGGTTCCTTCTAGTTATTTACTTTGTAATGTCAACTTTTATCTGTCTTGTTTGTATAAAATATAATTGTGCATAACCCTGACTCCATTCCTCTACCCTTTAAATGATATTCTTATGTTGATGTCCAGTAATTTACAAACATAAGGTTGCTCATGTCTGAGTCAAAATGACTAACGATCTGCAAATACTTTGCATGCTCATACAGTGTGTTCTCATCTCAGCATGCATTAATCTTCCTTCTCACAGCTTGTGCAGCCGCTGACAGTCCGCTGGGATGAAGAGTCTTCTTTCTGGGAATGGGAACAGTTGGTGACTACGGCAGGGTTTGTATCGCGGAAGCAATACTTAGGGAGAATATTCATTCTTCTGTGTTTTCTGTGAACTTTTTGGCATCCTCAGCCATTTCTAAAGCTCATTCTGTTTTCCAAAATGCCAGAGCTGCTGTTTGCTTACAGAGGATAACTTTACTGATACTTGATGTATTTCCAGCTTTGTTCTGTGTCACAGGCAATCGTTGTTGAGAACTGTGAGTTCGTAAAATGTGCTGATGCCGGCCGCTGGAGATGGCGTTTTGTGCTTGTCAAGAAAGTATGTGCAGTAGCTGTCCAGACGTCCCACTGGCTTTCTCTTACCTTACCCCGCCACAAAAGGGAACTTCAATCCCATGACTCTTCTGTCCCACAGTGTTTCATCTCTGGCTGCCAACAGTGCAAAATACCTTTCCTGTGGCTCTAGGCTCCAAACGGAGTGATCAGCTGAGCTCCGTGCGAGTGGCCCAAGCATTTCTGTACGGGAATGTGAGTTCTTAATGGGCCCAGGGCTACTGGCAACAGCACACAGGCAACCACGTAATTTCACACAATGGTATTTTGGGTTCATTTGCCTACTCAGAATCTGAAATGACAGCTCTTCCTCCTGCAGGATGAAGTATTCAGGATAAATGTGTGGGGAGACATGGAATGATGATCTACTGGGATGTCTCTATGGAATTAGCATTTGAGGCCTATCTGTGCCATCCTTAAGAAGAGAAAGCATCATGCACGAGATATTTGAATATTGCTTTTATTGTGCATACATATTAAATTGTGGCCTTTTAGAAAATAAGCAAAATTAGGCTGCAAATAAAATTACACATCTAATCATTTCTGTTTGTTTTCTAAGAGGCCATGTAAGACCACAGGACAGCTGCTCCTATAGGCTCTAAGATCAGAAGAATCAACTGCTTTTATTGCAAGCTATACAATGATTTGCTACGCTCCTGCTAATCCCGCGTAGCTCTTCTGAAATCGGGTGAGTAGTTTTGGATTTCCAGCAGTGCCAATGGGAGGACGATATGGTCCTTAATATCTCATATTTGGAATAAGTGAAATGAATGGCTTCTACTGAAGTGGTATCACAGACCATTAGGGTTAGCATTAATCAGTGGTAAATTTTCTCCAGCTATTGTTTTCTTTTTTTCTATCCTTTTCTTCATTATACCCCTTTGAATGTGGCTGCAATATATCAGGTGAGCTGCCAGGTAAAGCGGGAAACCCTTTTGACAGACGGACCGGACAGGACAGGGGCTCCTAATTTTCCTATGTCTACTTTTGTTTTTTAAGCACGCTGCAGAGGTGCCTCAGCTACCAGACAACAGCAGCTCCTTAACGCACCCCCACGCTCCGCTGCCTTTGAGGACGGACGCTGGTCTGCCCAGGCCCCTGCCATAACTCCACAGCAGCCAACGGAGTTTCCAGTCACTTCTGCTGCGGCGGCCGCTGGCCAGGGCTGGCCTAAGTGACTGTGTTCTGCCAGAGAGCACAAATGACCACGGCTATCATAAGGTGTTTTGTACTGGGCAAGGATGTGAGGAGCACCAGCGTTAGGCCAAAATCGCGGTCAGAGGGACTCCAGCACCTGCTCTCGTTGGTGCCTTCAACAGCAAGTTGTTGCCTTGGACTCGAGTGCCACAGGTGTGAGAATTCCCCTGCCATGTCACCTTGCCAGCACTGCAGGTGTCACAGCAGAGGCAAACACAACCAACCCACACCTTTACGAAGGGAAGAGAGGAAGGGAAGGGGACAGGGCAGCAGCCGCTGAGAAATTCTGTCTCTGGCAGTGAGAGTAACCATTGCTGCTGTTGTAAAAGGGCAGACAATTAGCAGATGCACTCAGCAAAGCTTGTCAGAGCTTTCTGACCGCTCAGGGTGTGTAAGCTGGAGAAGTACACAACGGTCACATAGTGTTCAGTGGAAAATGAGGTCGCTGGAAGGTCTCCCAGGGCCACGGCTGCGCTGGCACGGTAACCTCCATAGCGCTGCTGAAAACGAGACAAGTCTCCTGCGCAGCCACAGGGCAGCAGATCTCGCGTACGTGGACCATCTCCAGCAGCACTGAGCACTCATCGCTTCCTGCAAAGCCTTCACAAGTTTCTCTTTTTCCTTGGTGAAACTGAAGCAGCGTGTCAGGAGACGGGTCCTTCAGCAGGGAGCAACTCTGGTGCCAGGCTGTGGCCAGGACACATGCGCTTTTCATGGGACTTAAATCCAGGTGCCCAGGAGGTAAAACGAGCCCAGCTGCACTGCAGCATCTCTCATTCGCTAGGTGCAGCTGCCTGATACATCACAAATCAGGTTGATGAGCTATTTCTGGCACATGGAGTCAGAGGGAGAGAGAAGCTGCATCATAGATGAGTAAGAAACAGTTGGCTTATCTGCAGAGGAGAGCGAGCCAGGCGCTGCGTGCCGGGCTTGGGACAACCGCTAGCCTTTGGATTTGAGGCTAATGCTTCTTCACCATTCAGCACCTTGTCTGTGATGGTTTTCAGAGCAGGAAAGACAAGTGGTATGGAAAAGCTGGCCAAACTGTACCTTCAGAACAGTGTATTGGGTCCCTAGCAGCGGCACTGAACACCCCCGAAAAGTGACACCCTCCTGGGAGCTGTCCCCAGCTCCTTCGGGAGGCACAGCCTGCCCCAGCCAGCTCCTCTCTCGGAGCTGCTGCTCCAGCCACGTCTCACGGCTGGGGAAAATGAGAAACTGAAGGGCCTGTGGGAGTTTTAGGGACGAGAACAGCTATTTTGCGTATGCTCTCTGCTATATATAGAGTCTGGCAAGTACACAGGGCTGGAACATGTTGCTTTTGTTGCTAAAAACATCATTTGGAAAGCCCATTTTAGGCAACCGCTGCTGTTTATTGCCAGATACACTAACCAGGTGCTGTAGACCCGTGCTTTGTCCTGGCGTGAATGTAAGAAAAGCTATTGTAACTGAAGCATGTGCTTTTAGAGCTGTTGTTACTTCCCTGGGAGCTTCAGAGCTTCTTCGCTTCTTCCTACTAAGGAGCTTTTGCCTCCTGGGGGAAGCTTGCAAATCTAATTACATGCTGGGTGTCGGAGCAGTCAGCAAAGACCTCAGGTGGCACCGGCTCAGTTTCAGATCCTGTCCCATCGTGCAGATGAACTGCAGGACTGTCAAGATTTCAGCTGAACCCTGCCTGCCCTTTGCAGACTGATCCCCAGGACAGAAATGCACTTTGCCACAGATAATTAATCCATATTTTAAAGCATGTCCTTTAGGTAGGTTGTGCAAGGCCCAGGTGGAGGGAATTCAGCCATCTGGCAAATGGCAGTGACAGAACTGGCAGCAACCTGAAAACGAGACACTACGAACCAGTGCTGGAGCTGGCGGGAGGGTTGAATGGCCCATGTGTATCACTGTGTTATTCGCATCTCTCTGCCGTGATTTCTAAGCTACTGCTGTCTCGATAATCCTGGGTGAGCAGGCAACTCACAAGCGGGGCTGTGGTGGGCTGGCCAGCTTCTTCTCCTGGAGGATGCTCCCAAAGAGCCTGGCTGCTGCCATGGCACAGCCCCAGTGGATGGTGATCCCGAACCCACCGTGGCCATAGTTGTGTATCACCTAGGGGAGAAGAGAACGGATCAGTTCTGGGAAAGCTGCGCTGGAGCCCTCTGGGGCGAAGGGCAGCAAGGAGCCACGATAGTGGCTGGGAATGTCCTTAGTGTCTTTGGATTGACCCTTCGATCCGGGAGCTCCCGGTGCACAGCTCAACAACCCACTGCTCTTTCCCTCCCTCCAAAAGCTGCTGGAGAGGCAGGAGAAACTCTGCGTGGTTCAGCGGGGCCCCAGAGCATCCTCTGCACCCGCTGCTCCAGCCACCCCGAAACGCAGCAGCGGGGCTCGCAGCCGTGTTCCTCAGAGCACAACGTGTTACATCCTACCTAGCGTTTGTTCCTGCCAAGGTAAATTACTTTGCTCCAGCAGGAGCCCTGACTCATCGCTGGGATCAATAGCTACACCTCTCCTGTGCCAAGGCAGCGCAGATCTGATGTGCTGATGGAGGAACAGAGTGATCCATAAATTAATTCAAATGCAGCATTGCTTTGAACCGTGCTCGGGGCTTTGCCTAAATACACCGTTTTCTTTCCAAGACTCTCCAGCTAAAAATTGAATATATTTTCATTACATTTAATTACATTTTGCAGTCACCATCCCCTTTGGAGCTTTAATCTCTTCTTCCAAGCTGTACAGAGACATACGCACGCAATCGAATCAAGGATTCCCTCTGCACGTCTGCTGACGAGCGTTCAGGCGACAGCGCTAAGGAGTGATGTGGTCCTACATGAAAAGGTGCTGTGCTGAGGGTCCAAGAACAGATGGCACACTGAAACTCATGCCATCCCCAGTCTCCTTTCTCTTAAAAGATATATTAGCAGTGCAAGGCGATTTAAAGAGCCGTTGCCCTGGGGAAGTTTTACACCAGACACCCAGCTTTACCTACGCAGAGGCTGCCCCACGGCAGCCACAGCCCCACCACCGTCCCTCTGTGCCTTCACCATGTTTCATTTCATGCTGCTGCTGAGCTTCGAACTGGAGGAAATCTCGCGAAGTCCAATCTTTTGCACCAACAACCTGGTGTCAGTGCTGGAGGCCCGGAGCAGTTTATTAAAAACTGTGTATTGGGTTTTATTAAACGGAGACATGCAGTTTGCATGCACAAGGGCTGCACACTTACGGGCTCCCAGCAGAAAACCACACTACTTTAAATGCTGACACCAAAACATGGTTTGCCTGTGCCTTGTGTGGTTCTGGGAGCGGCAGAGCCCCTGCCAGAGCTTTTCTCCCATACGGGTTTTTTGGCGTCTATTAAGGACTAAGCTCCAGCTGCAGGTTTTCCTTTGGCAGGAGCGCTCCCTGCCCACTCTCCCCATAAAATCCATCAAAACTTAATATCTTTGCCACTTGTCTCTGACACTGGGCTGGAACTGGCTCAGAGAGTCCCCCGTTATTAGAGGGGAGACAGAGCAAGGACCGATGAATGCAGGGCAGCGCGGCTGCAGGCTGAAGAGCAGCGGCGGTAGCTGGACATTGGTGCTGCACTGCCAAGGTGACAGTGACTGATGCACAATTAGCGCGGTGTTAACGGCACTCGGCGTCGGGGCTGTGCACGGTACCTCTGCCTGGAAATGCCCGTGGCGGACGGTCTCCCGCTCCAAGCGGACCCAGGGGCGCGCCGGTCTCAAGCCGCTCCACTCCCCTACGATCTTTGCTTTCTGCAAGCAAAACCACATCAGTGCCTGCACAGCATTTCTCCGAATTACAGCAGCCAAATGGCACCCCAACATCTTTGCTACGCGATCCGTGAGACGAGGGCTCTTGCAATGAGTGGGGACAGAGGCTCCCGCATCCCCGCTGCCGCACCGGCTCCTGGGATGCTGCAAGGGGCGACTGGGCAGAACAATTTCAGTTTACAGCCCACACGTTGCCAGCCTGCAGCAGAGCCGGCGAGGCAAACCACTGCGCCAAAGCCCCGCGCTGCCTTTCCCGCTGGCCCAGGGCACAACGGCAGCGTCAGGAGTCGATACAAACCAGCCTCACTGCACGCCAGCATTTCTCTCATGCAGCAGCACCAAAAGGTGAGGGGGGGGACGCACCACAACCAAAGGGCTGGGACCTCCCAGAGCTTTTGTTCTTATTTTTTACCAGCTATATCAGTAATTCCTTTTTCCTACAAACCTTGTCTCAAAAATAATGCCAGATCCTGACCCTGCCTGTCGATCAGCCAGGTGTACAGAGCCCGAGATATGCATGATGAACACGGCCAGGCACGCAGAAACACTGAGCCCTCCAGCCCCCCATGTCTTACCCTCTCGCTGAGTGCTGCGTGCTGCTGTGGGGTGCGCGCAAAAAGCCCAGGGTTACTCTATGTGCACGCTTCACCCGTCACCGGCGCGTTTCTCGGCACGGCGGCTGACACTGCATAAGCAATGGTCGCTTTGCAGCTCTCCTGGCCGGCTGAAGGCAGGCGCCACGTGTTACGCGTATAAAGATTCAGATTTTGCGGTTTGTCCTCAGCATCCTTCCCTGGCGGCCTCAGCTGCGCCCGAGCACCCGGGCTCTCCGTGCCCCCTCCCTCCTCACCTCCCAGCGGTGGGCGCTGGGTCGGGGTCGCCCACCTGGAGAGCAGGGAGCAGCCTGCAGCAGTTCTCCCAGATGGTTTTGTGATCCTGGGCGCTGTTTTCTTCGTTCCAGTTGCCATGCTGGTAGATCCCTCCCAAGACCGTGAACTCACTCCTGCACCAAGAGCCAAAGGAGATAAATGGTGGTGAGTGTCCACAGCCGTCCCTTGCTGGGCCGTCACACAGAGGGACTCTGCGCGTGTGTGATTTATGGATCCCGCTATGCCCTGAGCCTGCAACATATTCCTCCCGGAGAAACTCTCACACCACGCAGGCAAGCGAGCGATGCCTGCATGTCTCCTCATGAGCAAGTCATGCATTAAATACTATCAGCACTCCAAAGGCCCTTCCCTGGGCACACCAAACAGCTAATTTCGTCCTCTATCAAGCAGGTCTGCTCCTGCCTGGCTGGGGGAGAGAGCTGGAAGGAACGGGATGCCTGCAGTGGGGACCACAAAGAAACAGATGTCCATTGTTGCCGCCCCAAAACTTCTGCAGATTAACAGAGGACAAGAGCTGGGTTAAGGCTGGGGGGAGCTGGGGGTGTCTGTACCTGCTGGACCCTTCTAAAACCTTGCTTGAGCCCTGGGAAGCACAAAGACAAAAGGGCTGAATGCCGGGGTGTGCAGGAGGGGAGCCCCCAGGGCCGAGCTCTCCAGCATGGAAGAGGTGTCCTCCATGCCTGGGTGCTGGACCCGGCTCCTTTGGGAGCCAGCCTGGTGCCCAGCTATGACAGCTCAAGCTAAAATAAACACAGGGAGAGGAATTCATATGTAGCTGGGACCGTGATCAGAAATCGCTTGGAATACTTTGCTTGGGGGCTGTGAGCATTTCAAGTTCCTATTTACATAATGGCGTATTGCCTAATCCTGAAATATTAGCACAAGTGCCAGAAATGCAGCATTCAAGTTACAGCTTAAAAACACCTCTCCGCTGCCAAAGCGGGGTAGGTGGCTGCTCTCAGGAGGAAACAGAGGCGGGATGAAGAGCAGACATATTTATTTGTCCTGCAGTTCAGCTCCCTGGGTAGACGCATACGCTGCTGTCTCAAGTAGATCCCAGCTCCCCTCAGAAAGCTGCTGGTGGGAAGCAGGTGGAAAGTGCAAGACAAGTGCTGGAAGCTGGGCTCTGCCCGGGCCCAGCCACTGCTGCTCGCTGAGCTCGGGAGATGGTGCTTTCGGGGCCAGGATCTCATTTCAGCCCTCCTCATCCCTATGGGGACACAGAAATAAGGTTTTCCCCTGGGATTCCTCCTTGGTTCTCGCAGGGAGGTGGCAGGGAGCCCTGTGTGGGTGCTAAACTGAATGGGGTGCCCCCAGGAGACGTCTCACCAACAGCCACAGGCACAGCTCAGGCTAACAGTGCTGGGAAGGCTGAGCTTTATAGGGTAGGCTTTTATTAAAGTAAAAAGGATTCCTGCCACTAGTTTTAATGGGAGCATGAATCAGAAGTGCCTTTCCCCACAATGAGCTGCTGTACAGCAGTTTTGTCAGCACCGTTCATAAAAAAGATGGGTACAAATGTGAAAACTAAGGATCTCCCCCAACATATTTGCCCCGCTGTCAGGGTTTGGCTCTTATGAGGACCTGGCCAGGACTGCTTTGGTGGGATTTGCTCCTTGGAAAAGGACAGGACCAGGGGCATTGAAGCCCCATGGTGCTGCCTGATCCGAGAGCCCAGGACCAGCCCGGACCCCTCTCTCATCTGAGTGCCGAGCTGGGATCTGCGCAGGGAGCTCACGCTCTCTGTGCCGACCATGGGAGCTCCATCACTTTGCCTGCCCATGTCCTTCTGCTCTCCTCCCACGCAGCAAATAAAAGCATCATCAGGCCAGGTATGAACCCAGGCCTGGGCTGCTGCAACAGGGGTGCTGCAGGGCAGACGTCAGCAGGGAGCCGCATCCGACCCAGTGCTTTAGGAGCGCTGACAGCAGAGCATCGCTAACGCCAGCCAGACCCTGTGTTGCCCGCTGTCACCTACCCCGGTATGACGTACGGCGAGTTGTAGATACCAGATTCGATGTCGTGAGTGATGATGAAATGCTTCACCCACGGGGCCAGGACCTGGGAGACGAAAGGGAGAGGGTCGGAGAGAGCCAGAGAGCGGGGTCCCTGGCTCAGGGAGGCAGCAGGAGGGACGGAGGCAGCTTGGCGAGCGTGGACGCCGGGATCCGCACATGGTGCCTTCCCTTCTGCTCAGGCTCCATGTACACCACGGCACTGGCTTCCCCGTGCTGCCGCCATGGGAAGACAGGGAGGTGGGCGGGCAGGTAGGCAAGCGGAGGAGCTTCCTACCTGGCATGAGTCTGTGTTTCCCCAACTAATCATCCTCTTCTCCCAAGGATTTTATGTCATTTTATTACTAGCGTTACATCTCTGAGCCGAGCTGAGCCTGACCAAGAACCAGGCTGGAGACTCGGGGCATCCACACCACTGAACCAGGAACGGGATCCAGGTTTTCTGCTCCGCCCCCCCCCACATGAAGGTTTTACATGACCATCGTTTGCTGGGAATCTGGACCTGGTCCCAGTGTGGGTCCAGCCCACAAGCCCGCAATTTGCCCCAGAGGGCATATCTCATAAGGTGGCTGACAAATGGCTCCTCCGGTAAAAAGAGGGGGGACACAAGCCCTACACCCACCTCACCTTTATGACCTGTCCACGGCCGGGCTGTAGCTCTGGGTCGGGCTGCAGCTCCCCCGCACGCACCCCGGTGCAGTTTATTACAACATCCACACCTTGGGCAAAGATCTAATGAGAGACAGACGCGGCGTGGTGAGCAGTGCACACAGAGTGATGCTTCCGAGGGCGCTACCCACGGGGGGCATGAGATTCCTGCATCAAAGCTAAGCCAAGTACTCGGTCCAACAGTCTGGTAATGAATAAACCATAAGGGCCGGATCCAGGGCATAGCTTCCCCAGCACGGCTCCTGCAGAGACCCCATGTGTGCAGGCAAGGAGAACGTTTGCAGTTTAAGGGAAAGCCGTACTGCCAATGCTTGGCTGCATCTTCGCTCAGTGCCGGCCAAATGTGCTACCCCATCCCCCCTCAGCCATCTCCTGATGCTCAAGAGCCTTTCTCTTTCCTGGTAGAATTTGTTTCCTAGATCTCGGCATAGTCTTGCCGCTGTCCCCTGGCCCATCACTCATGCCAAGGGACATCCCGGAGCAGCACGTGCCTGCTGGACGCTGCTTCTCCATGCCAGGACAGGGCCATGCCCGCTGCCCCGACTCAACATCGCCACTCACCTCCTGGAAAGATTCAACCTTCTTACAGAAAAACTTGACTCCTCTCTGTGTTAACCTGGGAAGAACGAGTTCATTTGTTACCAGCAAATTAAAAGCAAATGTACCATTCAAATTAGCACCTGTAGCTGATACCCAGAGTAGGTACGGCTTGTTGCTTCTTGTAATAAACGGCCGTGGTCTTCTCAGTGGTTCCTAACGGTCTCCAGTCATTAGCTCATTTCCCTAACGGCCCAGAGCTACTGAGGGTGATCAGTCCTGCTAAGCCCTGCATCACAGCCCAGGTCTTCTGCTGTGGACGGGGCACCCGCTCCACGGTAGAAATGACAAGAACAAAACCAAGCCCCAAATACTCCCATAGCCAAAAGCCACAAAGTGCCCAGGTGCAGCTCGAAGTATCCCATTACTTGAGTTTTTATCATGCAAAAATACACTCTTGGGCTAACTGTTAAAGCAGGGAGGCTGTTACCCCACTGGGGCAATGAGCCAGAATTCCAGACCCTTTTCCCCGCTTCCCAGGGATGCATCCCCACCTCCCCTCTCCTTCAGCTCATCCCACTGTGCCCTCGTCCCTGCGGGGCATGGGGTGAGGGTTGCTGAGAGCTGGGGAGGGTGCTCAGGTCCCCTGTGGGTGCTGTCACATGGAAGCCACCAGCACCAGCATTTTCAAGCTGAGCAGCTCAGAGGCGCAGCAGGACACGAGGTGGCCACCTAAAATCGGTGCCGCCTAAACTCAGCCACCAACTTGGCATGCGAGAAGGATCCGGGGCAACACCTGATGTGCAGGATGAAAATCCACGCTTGCCTCCCATGTCCTGGTGGCCAGAGAAATCAGGGGGAGCGGCAGCTCTCCCGCACCGGCACAGCCGCAGCCCCAGCGCCGTGGCGGCTCCGCACTCACCTGTTGGTGAGCCACGGCAGATAGCTCCTGCACTCCAGCATCAGCGCCGTGTTGAACCAGCCATAGCTGAAACCAAACGAGGAGAGGGAACCATGAGGACCTGCAGCAGCTTTACAGAAGCAGCCGCCTCCTGCCCTAATGCTCCCATCGGCCGCTGCAGCTCTGGGACCCCGATTCCCCCCTCACACAACAAGTGCATGGTTTTTTTCCTTCTGTTTACAGCATAAAACACCTTCTGCTGATTTTCTTCCCCCAGCTTGGCAATATCTGGTGACGTAAGAGAGGGGCTGGAATGGTTTCCATGCTGGGCTGCCGCTTTTTTGGCTTGTTTGAGGTGTTTCCTACTCATTTTAAGGGAAGAAGCTGTTACGATGCAAGGCCACTTCTGTGCCTGCAGTTTCTTGTCCTCGCCGCCCCTTGACAGGAAGGCATCTGGGACCGTGCAGCCATACCTGTCCTGCCTGGGGGAAAGCACATCAGAGACTCTCTGGAAAATGGACTGAAAAATACCTGTAGCCAGGGAAGAGTTCAAGCTCTTTTGGTGTCAAGTTCCTAAATCCCAGGACAATGTTCTTCCAAGATGGGTCCTGCAGTAGGGAAAAAGGTCCAAGCTCACTCATGAACCCGAATCGCCGTGCCATCGTGGGACAGAAGCTGTGCAGGGGACACAGCCCACCCCAAAGGAGCGCGGGCAGGCGTGCAGCTGCGGCACAGCACGGCCGGCAAGGCTCTGCCGGCTCCCACCCTCGGAGGGCTCAGCCCTTACTTCATACCAATATTGCATCGGGGGCACAGAAAACACCGAGTCCCGGGCAAACTGTCACAAGACAAACTTGGAAGGATTCGGAAGCATTCAGAGCATTGTCTGGGAAGAAGTACAACCCTGCCCGCCCCCGGGCAGCCTCCGAGCTGGAGCCCTTCCCAGCCCTGGCTGTGACTTGCTCCTTACCGGCACCGGCTGCGTAAACAGGTTGTAGCCAGAAATTAGGAAAAGTCCCATTTCCTTCGCTGCCGGTGAGCCTAGGTGCCCAAGGAGGTAATCGAACGTCTCTTTATTCCAGAGCCTGCGATGAAAACAGGAGAGTGGTGGCTCTGCCAGCCCCATGGAGCTGTGCCGGGGCAGCTCAGCCCTCGTACGCCAACAGGCACACCAGGGTGGACATGGCACCAGCCTCCTCCTCCTCCTCATCCTCACTTACGTCTCCTGCAGGTTGCCGTGGTCGCTCAGGTAGGGCTGCCACAAGCCGGCCGCCCCGTCGCTGGTGGTGTGGGGCGTGTAGCGATCTGCATAGACCTCCACCTCCAGGGAGGGCACCAGGCCATGGTACTGCTCATGGATGCACAGGGCGGTGGAGAGGCCGATCACCCCGGCCCCGATGATGGCCACGCGCATGGCTCTGGCTCTCTGCAGGGGGAAAACACCTGAAGGGCAGCGCTGGGGCCGGAGAGCTGCTTGGACAAGCCAGGGCTTCCTGGGAGGGAGGGCATCAGCTCCTGCAGGACCCGACCTGGCCGCGGCTCTGCTGCCGGAGCAGAGCTGGGCTGCAGGGAGGGGGCTGAGCTGCTCTTGGTGCATTTGTGTGCATTTCTTGTAAAGCCTCCCCAGTCCTCTTCAACACCTGCCTGTGCTGACCAGGCACTGAAATCACGGGTGAGGGGGGTGTAGTTTGCCACCGTGGCAGGGGAACGTTTCTCCATTGCTCGCAGCCCCTGTGCTCGGGGCGGCATCCCTGGCTCTGCCCTTGGGCGTGCTGTAGCTGCTGGTGAGCAGTAAAGCTGCGGCTCAGCTGCCCACGGCCACGCTGCTCTGCCTGGCAGAAAAAGCCACGGTTGCTTCATGCCCTGCGGCAGCGCGGGGCAGAGCGGCACAGCCATCGGCATCCTCCTCTCTCTCCCTTCCAGCAGCCAGCACGCCGAGGGCAAGCAGCCGGGAGAGGTGGGTGCACCCACCAACTCGCACTGTCTCCCACGGGACGGCGCGAGCCCTCCGTGCCCAGCGACCCAGCCCCGCTCCGGGGCACTCCTCATTCTCCCCAGCCCCTGGCACCGGCTGGAGACAAAAGAGGTGGGGACAGATAAAAGAAATGGGAAACAACGGGGGTTTTCCAGGGAGCAATGCCAGATGCGATAGATGCAAGGATGGCTCCTCGCACTGCTGTTGCCCTGGGGGCTGCCTGCACATGGGGGCGGCTGTGCCAACACCCCAAACCTTCCCGGCACCGGCTGGGAGAACTGCTGTTCGTAAATGCCAGCTGCAAAGAGTTTCTGCAGCCCCCCCTCAATGCGCTGGCTCTTCCCTCTCAACAGAGCTTTCCTGCCTCGCAGCCTGGAAAAAGCCCTGTGGTCATCGTCTGGGCAGAGAGCGGCCAAGGACCGATTGGAGGAAGGGCTGGGGGTACAACGGGGCAGATCACCTCGGCCTGGGTCACAGCCCTGGACACTCAGCTGCCAGCGTGTGGGTGAGGGGAAGGATGCCAGCAGCACGCCAGACCTGGTTCTGGGCAGCACGAGTAAATTCTAGCCCGTAGTTTTATTTGGACAAGGTGAAGCACAGCATCTCTGGTCTGAAAGGCAGCCCGCAGCACGACTGACATTTGCTGGGATGGAGGGATGAGTCATCGGGACGGCGAAGCACCGAAGGCAGTGGGAGAGCCGCGCTGCTTCCATCTGCTGTGGTTTTATAACCTACGGCCGGCAGGAACCGGGGCTGTCTCCTCTACCTGCAGCCCCGGGGACTTGCCCCAGGCTGCCCCTGCAGCACCGGCCAAGGAGGTATCTGCCTCGCTGGTCAATAAATAACGGAAACACACATTTTTCACCAGCTTACCTGCAGAGCGCGTGGTCCTCAGGGCAGCTGACGCAGTTTTCAGGGACTCCGACAGAGCCACCTTCTCAGGGCGGCTTGTTTACAGCCCAGCAAACTGCCCGCAGTGCAAGGTCTAAGTGCCAAGGGCAGCGGGATCACAGCCCACCCCCGGGCAACGGGGCCAAAGTCTTCGCTCTGGACCCAGGGAGGTGGAGTCCCTGGCGCCAGACCCTGCACGCCGCTGGCAGCCGGCCCCGGAGTCGCTTCTCTGAAAAGAAAACGGGGTCACCGCGGTCCGTGGCACACCACCATCGTTGACACTTGTCACCATGGTGACTACTGGCTGCCCCAACGGGTCCTGGCGGACGGGGACATGGGGACGGGACTCCCCAGCCTCCGGATTCCTGCGGGATCCAGGAAAATTGGATGCTTTGGTGTTGATTTTTGCATGGTAAGAGAGAAACGGCATTGCCCCTCTGCCGATAGACCCTGGGTGTTGTGCTGCCCAGCTTCCCCGTCTCAGGGGTCAGATGGCTTCATTTCTCATTTCTAAGCTGCCTCTCCCTTCACAAAACCCACAACTTTGGGTTCTGGGCTGAAAAGCCAGGTTTCTCTTGGTGCAGATATCATTATCAGCAGCGGGGGCAGCGTTGGAAGCACAGGTGGTGCTTGGGCAGAGCTGCTACAATTAAGGATTTTACTGCGCCTAAAGCTTTTATAAGAGAGGTAACAAGGATAAAAGAAATGGGAACTCATCTCCCGCACAGTCAGGTTGCAGACACGTCTCTGGGGTCCCTGGCCCAGGGTTGCAGCCGTGCAGCACGACCCACCGCAGGCGACAGGAATTTGGCCCCACAAAAGGCGGAGGAAAGGCGCGGGCAGGCGTACGCCGGCCTGAGCAGAAGGGTGCTTCACCCCGAGAGGCCACCGGGGATGGTGCGGGAGGGTCAAGTCTGCAGGTTCATAGGGCTTAAGCACCTGGTACCTTCAATGCTTTTGGTAGCAGAGCACCACTCGCACACATTTCCAACCCCAAGCATCATCCTGCCTCCCGCCGACCCCATCCAGGCTGCCTGGACCAGGGTGGCAGCTGGCGAAGCTACGGCTCGGGGTCCCGCTCGGGATGCCGTGAAGGAGGCGGCTCGTCCGCCATGTGCGCTGCCTCCTCATCGCCTCCTCGCAGGGGCGCTGCCAGGGGAAACCCCCGGGGGCAGGCGGTGTCCAAGCCCGGGGCATCCAGCCCCTCGCACCCCGGGGTGCTTCGGCACAGCAGGGTGGCAGGGACGGAGGGGGAAAGGCAGTCACCCAACGGCCGGAATTATTAAGGGCTTTACATACAATCAGCAAAGCCTCTTATACTAATTACCCCATTACTCGTCTGCCTCTTGCTTTTGGCACCGCTGACCCCTCGCACTTTCTTCGGTCCGGTTTGAAGGCTGCTCCCGGCTGCTGCGCCCCGGAGCCCTTCGGGTGCTTTAGGGGTGAAGCTCAGACCCTACGGACACTTTCTGGGGCGGTGGGGACCGCGACCCACCCCGTGCCGAGGGGCCGGACCCCCGGCGGGGTGGGGTGGGGTGGGGTGGGGTGGGGCGGCCGCCTCGCCCAGCCCAGCCCAGCGCCGCGGTCCCGGGCGCGGCCCGGCCAGGCCGGGGGCCGCCCCGCACCGCCCCGCACCGCCCGGTCCCGCCCCGGGGCCGCCCCCGCCGCCGCAGCGCCCTCGCCCCTCCCCGCGGCGCGGCGGCCGGGCGGGCTGCGCAGCCGCCGGGGCGGTGGAGGCGGCCGGCGCCCCGCAGCCGCCGCTGTAGCCGGGCCCCGCCGCCGCTACCGCCGCCATGGCGCTGGTCACGCTGCAGCGCTCGCCGACCCCCAGCGCCGCCTCCTCGGCCAGCACCAGCGAGGTGAGCCGGGGCGGGCCGCGGTGGGGAGAGCAGGCCCCGGCGGCGGGGAGCGGGGAGCGGGGCGGGACGCGGCCCCTCAGCGCCTCGGCTGGGCCCCGCGCATCGGCCGCGGCCCCCGGGCCCGCAGCGCTGCACGGCCCTGCGCAGCGCCAGGCCCCTCACGGCCCCCGGCCGTGCCAGCCCCTTCCCCTCGCCGCCCCCCGGCCGTGCCAGCCCCTTCCCCTCGCCGCCCCCCGGCCGTGCCAGCCCCTTCCCCTCGCCGCCCCCCGGCCGTGCCAGCCCCTTCCCCTCGCCGCCCCCCGGCCGTGCCAGCCCCTTCCCCTCGCAGCCCCCCATGCTGCCCAGCTCCGCTCCGCCTCAGCCCCCGGCCCTTCGATGCTGCCAGGCCGAATCGGGCCCGGGACCACCCAGCCCTCTCCCCGCCCTGCCCCCGTGCACACTGGCCGTCCCCTCCTCGCCCCCACGCCGCCCCGTTTCCCCCCAGCTGCTCCCCACTTCAGCCCTTGCCCGGCAGCAGCCTGGGCCAGCCGAGCCCCGGGGCAGCCTGCTCCGCTCGTCGCTGCCGGGTGAGTCCCCGGGCAGCGCGCTGGGCCTGGCTTCGTGGGGCAGCGGAGCTTGCTGGCCCCTTGGCCCCGCACGTTCTCCCTCCCCGACACCCCACAGCCGCCACCGCCTCCTGCCCCAGGGATGCTCTGCTGCACCCCTGCGTTACTGCTCTGTCCCTGCGCAGCTGTGCGGCAATGGCACTGCCTTTCCCCGCGCCCGCTGCAGCTTCTGCACCCACTTTCTTCCCCAAGGCAGCCGCGGGCAGTTCCCCGCCGCTGGAGCAGCTCCTGTCCCGCTGTACCCCGTACCCGTGCGACATCCCCACGCCGCGCTGTCTGCTGCCGCTCCTCGCTGCAGCTCCATGCTGTTGCCCTCTCCTTCTCGGCTCTGCTGCTGCGGAGCCACGCACGCACCACTTAACCTGCTGCCCCGTAACTCTGTGTTCCTCGCATCCCTGCCCTGCCGGGGCAGGCGCCCTGCGTGTCCCAGCTCTGCTGCACCCCCTTCACTTTCGTACCCCAGAAACACCTTCTCCTGCCTCTGCCCGGCCTTGGGTCTCTGTCTTCCCTCACCACAGCTCCCACGTGCCATCCAAACACAGATGCACCCTCCCATTTCTTTCTCTTCTTCCCCATGCATGCCTTTTTTCCTCCTAACCTGTCTCTTCTGTGACCCCCAAAGACAGGCCTGGTGTTTCCCTGCATATCCTCCCTGTGCATCCCTCTCCCCCCCCTCTTTCCTCGCTGCCCTTGGCTTCGCTCTGTCCCTGTTCCCGCCAGGTAAACAATCCTATTTGTCACCTGTCAGGTCCCTGTGACTCCCCCGATTAGCCGGTCCCGGGGGGGAGGCAGGAGGGGGACGCTGCCCAGGCTCACAGGCTCTCCCTGGGCCGCGGGGGTTCCCTTTGCACGGCCCTCGCCGGAGACGTGACTCATCCCTTCCTTTCGCCGACTGTTTTGCCGTAGATCCAGGGTGTGTGGTTCGGGCTCCTGAGGCCGCAGGGACCCGGTGTTTGGACCGCGCTGCGTTCATTGAGAAACTTGGAGACAGGACTTGTGCTTTTCCGAGGATTTTTCCGAAGGAATTTTGTTGGGTTCTGGTTTAGACAGAGTCTTAAAGGAGACCTAGTGGCCACCTGATCTACACAGATGTAAATGAGCTGTTGCAGGATTTAGCTGGTGCAGGTGGGAGAGGAGTCGGAGCAGCATGCCTCTCGCCTTGCCGTGTACATCTGCGCTAGGCATCGCGTTGTGTAGGAGCTCTGTGTTCACTATTATTTTTTCAGTGGGTTGACCATATGAGTCTCCCTTTCCCTCTTGAAAATGTTGCCCCAAACTTGTCACCTGGTTTTGTCCATGCCAGGGCACTGCTGCCACTGATGTCCCTGGCTCAGGTGTACTTTGGCTCCCAGAGGAAGACATCAGCTCCCGTTCTGTTTCAGTGGTCCCTTCTGGCATGAAATACCATAAAACTGTAAACCGCCCTTTTCCATATTCAGTGTGGTGTTTTTCCAAAGTTAATTTCAAAGAAAAATCCCATCAAAAAGTGCCAGCCTGCTCCCTGATCCTTTATGATCTTTCTTGCAAGGAAAATCAGGGCTCTTTGGGGCTTTTAGCCTATGTGAATAATTATTAGAAGATTTTTTTAATGGAAAATGATGACCATACCTCCTTGCTAATTGTGAGTACGCTGCTGCAGCCTCTCTTAACTTATGAGCCTGAAGGAATTTATAAAATGGATGCTGCCGCCTGCAAGAGGCTTGCTGCCGCGTTAACGTAGCGTGCCGTAAATTCTTAGGAGGAGAGAGTAGTTCATACACACTTGCGAACTTGCGTGCACTTGTAAGCTCCGCTGCCGTCTCCCTTCCCCACCACCTCCCGCTCCGTGCCAGGTCCTTCAGCCTGGCCGCGCTCTGCACAGTCCCCGGGGAGGGATGCGGATGCGGCTGGAGGAGGTCTGGCCCCAGCGCTGGTGTCCGTGCCGTGGTGGGATCCACGGTGCTGGTGAGCAGCCACGGGTCCACGGCATCACGTGCGCGGTGCACCGTAAAACCTGCCAGCGCGGAGGGATGCTCTGACCAAAACAAGGCAGAAGGACTCGGCGTGGCAGACGGCAAGGTTGCCTTGTTTTGCTTTTACTGCAGCTTTTTAATAGAAAATACAGGGAGAGTCAACTTTGAAAGCAAGTCAGCTTCCACAAAAGATGAGCCTGGAGCAGATTTCAGGGGCCAGCTCTGCTGCCGAGCCTCAGCTGACGACATTCATGACTTCACAGTCACATTTGTTTAAAAGAAAAAAGTTTTTCTCCCCCTTGTTGCTACGTGACAGACCCAAACAAACAGGAGGGTGACCTTACAAAGGCCAAAAACCTGCCAGACTTTCCCAGGGCTGGGGGGGTCTGCTGGCGGGGGGCACTGGGGCTCGGGGTGCTCCTGGGGCCCTGCCTGCTGCCCCGGCCAGGCTGGCTCTGAGCTGCCACTGCACAGTATAAACAGACTAAAAATAGCGATGGTATGTTTCTCGCCATCAGCTGCAGTCATTTTGGATGGGCTTTGTGTATCTCTTTTCCTCCAAATGGCTATATTTCTAATATCCGGCCTGTGCGATTGCATTTGGGGTTTTTTCCTGGCATTACTTGGTTCTTGCAGATTGTAAACAGAGCAGCGCCCGTGTGCTCTGGCCTCCTGAGTCTTAACTTGGAGGGGTGGGGAACAGCCCAGGTCCTACACGCACACAAAACTTCAAGCTTGAATGTTTTATGTGAAGCTGTTTGGTTATTTTTAGCTTCTACAAAACCACCTGGAAACAAGTCACCCTTATGGTGGCCCTTACTTGATGGGGGTTTAAGCAATGTTGTGGTAAATAACAAAACGTTCCTTGAGTGTTAGCGCTGATGGAGCACGGTTTCTTAAAGATTTGTGTCCCTCCAGCTTCATTAGGCTCTGGTGTCCGGTGTGTTGCAAGTTTGAAGGTTTTCCTTCAAAGTAAGGTCCCCGCTTTGCTTCACGGGTCCGAACCATCTCCCCAGCGCAACCTTGCCCTCTGAGGGGATGCTCCTGGCCCCTTCTCTTCTGTCTACTTCTGCAGGACCAAAGGAGGAGAATTATCTTTGAGGCTTTTTTTTTTTTTTTTTCAGTCAGCTCTAGGTGCAATTAGCCCCAACTCTGGTTTTCTTTAATACGGAATTTTGTCCAGAAGCTAATAGAGAAGTTGAAGGAGGTGGCTGGAAAGCACGGCAATGTGAAAATGTTTCTCTCGGAAAGTAGGCTTAAGTCAGCTAGCGCACATCTGTTTTAAGGAGAGTAAATAAAGTGTAAGGGTCAGTAAAGTCACCTGTGCAGCCAGATTTGCTGCCAGGGAGACTTTTCCACCAGTGTCCAGTGGAAAAGTGTCCGGTTTAATACATGCCTGCCATCAAAGAAGTGTGTTTATGAGGACGGCAGCAGACATAGGAGTTGTTGATGACTGGGCGGCCAAGCGGGCATCGTCCTAGCCTTGGGACACATCTTCTGCCAGCGTCCAGGTGGAGGTGGCCTCGTTGGCGAGGCGACAGCTCGGAGACGGCAGAGGGGCCCTGCCGGTGCGTGCGGTGGAGCTCCACATCGGTGCCGGGTTGGGGTTCAGGTGCTGGAGGCTGGGGCAGTCCCAGCTGGGCAGTTTTGGCTGCATCCACTGGAGGGCACTTGTGCTGTCGCTGCACGCCCTGAATTACAGCATTAATTTGTGCCCAGCTCTCCGGTAGCAGTCTTTCGCTCGGGACGGGTTCTGCCCTCACGTGTGCGCTCAGTGGGAGCGATGTGTGTGCACTCTTGGTGACGTCGAGGTTGGCGATCTTCAAACCGATCTGCGCTCCAGGACCAGCTTGCAGGATTAGGACCTAATAGCTTTAAAATCCCCGTGAGCCCCTTTGTCACCCGGCACCGGGTGCTGATGGCCAGGGAGTCTCATTTATCCTTGGCACCAGAAAGAAAAACCCCATGGAAAGCAGCCACCCAAAACCTGTCATTGCAGGGATGGTTTTAAAAAGCATGGGGATTTTTTTAAAGTTGTAGTATGGAAACAACCAGCATGTAACTTTCTCTGTATCCTTCTTTTCTCCCCTCAGCTGGAAGTTGGCAGTGATGAAGAGCGCAAATTAAATGTGAGGTAAGCAGAGCTATTTGGCTCTAAACATCATTTCCATTGTTGTTAATTGTCTGCCATGTAGCTGAGTCCCAATCCTGTACAGGACTCTGGCCTCAAGCATGTACGCTTGTCTGGAGGGGATTGCATGGGCTGCAGAGAGCTGAACACTAGGGATGCTCTCTCCCTTATCAGTTTAGTTTTGAGATGAGTGTTTAATGAACTGAAAGCATAAAAGGGCTTGTGGGTTTTTTTTCCTGGTGGGAAGAAACTGGAAAATTGCTCGTCAGCTCTGGCCACAGCACTTGACTGTTATTGCAGCATCCCCGTCTCTGCTGCTGCTCTCTGAGGTTGGGGCTCTGGGTCGGGAAGGGGGTATGCTCCTAGGGCGGGCAGGGGAGAGCTCTGCTCATTCCTGGGTATTAACTGTCAGGAATTTGACGCCTTTGATATTGGGGTTGCGTAGAGCCGCTTTCTTCATGCGAGGGGGAGGAAAGGGCTGAGATATCCTGCTGGAGAAGGGAAAGGTTTCTCTTGCTGACGTTGTGCAGAGATCAGAAGTAGTAACGATAAAGCTGGTTTGGTGGGACCCTGGCCTAATGGGGCTCTGAGTAATTATGTGGATTGTTCTAAACCCAGCTGTTGCAGACAGCTCTTACCCTCTAACCTGTAAACCTCAATCCAAGAGATAAAGTGTAAAAACACACAGTGGTTCAGCAGGCTCGGTCTATTTTCCTTGTTACTACTTCCTACTTTAATTATCCTGGTTTCAAGTAAAAGCAAAGCCACTCATGCTGCTGCTTGGAGTTCGATCTTGTTGTTTCCATCCCCTTATATGCTTTGAAACCTACTGTTGCAGAGATATAAAACGGAGACACTGGTGGCAGTGGGTTTTCTGTTGCAGTCTGATGGACTAGGACAAAGTGGAGTTGATTTGAAGTCTGGTTTACCTTGTGGTTTTGGGAGCAGCAAGTGGATGTTAGGGTATAGACCATCCTTAACCCTGCAAGTGAAGTCAGAGAGTGGAAAAGCAACATTGCTCCTTTACAGAGTAGGGAAGCGTTAGGCCTTGCCGCTTCTGTTTCCTGGGGGGGGATTTGTTGTGGCTGCAGCCCATTTGGGAAGCTTGGAGTTTGGTAGCTGTCCTGCTTGCATGTACGCGGGTCAGAAGTGTATGCTTGGTTGCTGTGTGGTCTCCTGTGTACAGGCATTTAATGGCGGTCTGCAACGTCATCCGTTAACTTACTTTCTGGAGAATGCATTTTGTATCGGTTAAAGCAAAATTCAGGAGTCCCGTTTCTGCTCCCAGCTTGGTTGTGGGCTCATTGTACAATTCAGGGCTCAAGCAGGAACCTGCTGAAGTCATGAATAGCAATGCATCCTAAATTCTTGTGCTTTTTCCCATGTTGTATTAAATAGTAACACTTAACCAAGCAGTATGATAGCCTCTTCGTTTGTGTATTCAGTTCTTGTGCAGAAAGAGGAAATAGAGCATTATCCCTCTTTGTTACAAATGAACTCAGTGACAATGTGCAGATAAATCGTTGGGACATCATTGGTTTTGTGGCTGCCTTTGGTCTGCCTGGCCTTTTTGCCAGCCAGGCATGTGCATCCATCACTGACCAGTGCAATCGTGGGGGTAGATGTAGTGAGACTGTGCTTAAAGGCAGATACTTTCTACTGGCCGTTGAGAAATGCTGCAGTACTGACTTTAGATACCGAGATCCCAAGAGCTTCCTCTGGCCTTTAGTCTCTTGGGGCTGCTCTTCCACATACAATTTTCAGGATAAGAATCTGGTAATTAAATCATTAGATAGACCTTGAGAATAGGATGGCTCTTGTGCAGAGCCTCTGCTGTACTCAGGGGGAAACACCGCCAAGGACTGAGGAAAATGTGTGGCCCTAGTGTGGACACAGCCTAGATGATAAATGAAGCTCCTCTCGTGGGGAGGTGGGTAGATCCCGTCCCCTTCCTGATGCAGCTGCTCCGGGTGGTTCGGTGAGACTTTACCCGGTGCCCATGGGGTGGCAGAATTGTTCAACTTCATTGTGCTGCTTCCCCAACAGCTGAGTTTAGGTCTCCTCTGAAAAAAAACACAGGAATGGGCTATGATGATATTTGTGAGTCTTTAAATCCTGGTCTAGCCTTGGTGGAGACTTAGGTGACAGCTGTGCTTTGTCACATGTGCCCTGAGTGCAGGGGTCGGCAGTCCAGCGCCTGCCTTTGCAGACCTCTGTCCTGGTTTCAGCTGGGATAGCGTTGATTTTTCTTCCTAGTAGCTGGCATAGTGGTGTGCTGCTGATTTAGTATGGGAATAATGTTGATAACACGCTGATGTTTTGGTTGTTGCTGAGTAGTGCTTACACTAGTCAAGGACTTTTCAGCTTCCCATGCTCTGCCAGGTGCACAAGAAGCTGGGAGGGGGCACAGCCAGGACAGCTGACCCAGACTGGCCCAAGGGCTATTCCATACCGTATGGCGTCATGCTTGGTATATAAATGGGGGAGAGTTGGCCAGGGGACAGCGATTGCTGCTCGGGGAGGGGCTGGGCATCAGTCGGCGGGTGGTGAGCAACTGTACAGTGTATCACTTGCTCTGTATATTATTATTGTATTATTATATTATTATTATTATTACTACTATTCTATTTCATTTTACTTCAATTATTAAACTGTTCTTATCTCAATCCATGAGTTTTCTGACTGTAACCCTCCCAATTCTCTTCCCCATCCCACTGGGGTGGGGGGAGTGAGCGAGCGGCTGCGTGGTGCTTAGCTGCTGGCTGAGGTTAAACCATGACAGCCTCAAAGATCCTAATGGTTAGAAAAAGGAAGGGTTGTTGGAAACAAGACCCCATCTTTCTGCCAGCTCAAGCTGCTTTACATCGATACAGGATGGATGTGCTATTACACATTTATGTCATAACTTACTCATCCGCTTGCTGAACAGATTATTTTCATTCATTCCAAAAAATTCCAGGATTTTCATTTGAGACTGCATAGTTGGATCTGGTTATATGAGCCATCTGATTTTTTTTTCTTGGAGGAATGGGTCCGTATCATGGTTTTATAACCAGCCGCATGTCTTGCTGCTCTCTGGTCTAAGAGCAGCACACCTCCCTTATGGTTTCTGTCATTCCAAAATGCTTTTCTTCCTGTTTTCTCCCTGAAATAGCTTCTACCCTAAAATAAACTGAGGGGACATGTTCTAGGCTCAGCTTTTCTTTCAAAGATATTGTTGTTATCTGCATTTTCTTAGACATTAGTGTGCTTTAAAGTCTTCCTTTTCTTTCTCTTTCCAAAAATTTTGCAGAAGCCTCGATAAGGTAACATCCACACTGTTTCCAGCAGACAGCCAGGAGTCCATTTTGCTCCCCAGAGGGTAAAGATTCATAGCAGAAGAAAAAGTAAGAGCACAGACTCAGATCTGACAGCCCAGTCGGGCTCGGTGCAGCTGGTGCAGACAAAAGCTTGCATGTCTGATTCTCTGCGTTATCCGAGTCTGCTGAAATCTTCCTTCCTGAATGCCGATCAGCCATGGGACCTTGTGGCTTGATCACTTTTTTTTCCCTAATGATGCAGCGCACCCACAGGACCTTGAGACATCTCGCCCATATCTTAATAAAACTGCTGGCATGGTTACATCAGGTCCATGGGAGTATGCATTAGCTTAGAGTTAAGCACAACCGTAAGTTTTACAAGATCAGGGTCCACCGAGTTCAACGTGAGCCTTGTGTGCACAGTGCCTGCCACCTTATCACAGAGCCACATCATGCTTTTTTAGCTCAGAGCAACCTCAGAGAAGATGATATCAAGTGCAGGGGAGACTGAGAGCAGAGCTGAGCTCTTTTCAAGCAGACTGCTCTGGGAGAAGGGGGTATATGCAGTTTTTCCAACGCTGCTTTTTGGTGCAACCCGATGACTTTCATCACTCGCCATTGGTTTGCTCTCTAGCACCGAGTCAAAGGAGGTGTTTTACAAAGCCAGTCGTGTTGTGAGTGTTGGCTGTTTCTCAGACACAGTTGGCAAATCCAGCAAGATAATCACTGGTTTTAATTACAAACACAAGTAAGTTTGTTTAGCCAGTCATTCTGTAATCTTTGCTGTTATTGGCTTTCCAATCGCAGCCTGAATGCAGTCAGAAACAGGGCCGGGTGAGTGTTTTCAGGCACCTTCTGCAGGGAGATGGAGGTTGAACTGCTGCAGAAGGGCCTGGGAGTTAGTTGTCTCCAGCCTCTGATCAAGCTTGAAGGTCATTATGGAAAGAACTGTTCTTGTTTGGCACCACTGAACCCAGTTTTAAGAGCTGGCAAGAGCAGCTGTGGGGGGTAAAGGTTTTCAGGATTGGGCTTGTGTACATTTGCAGAGCCTTTTAATGGCGTACGCTGCTCTGCTGCCTCCGCGTGCCACACGGCCACAGCCGAGTGTAGAGACCCTGCGTTGAGAGCGCTGCCTGGAGCATCCAGTGTCCTGCGGAACAGAGAAGTGGTAGAGGAAGAGGAGGAGACTGGGGGTCTTCCTCTCCTTGCTGATGCCATCCTGTGTACCTTGCCGAGTTACTTAATGTTCCTCAGCCCCTTTCTCCCATCTGCAGCCTGGCAGATGACTATTAGCTCATCTTCTGAAACCCTCAGAGTAAAGTGTTAGGTCTGGTTTTATTCAGCATTAAAACCTTTCAGCTGTAAGAGTCGTATACGGCTTTTGAGCTCTGAGTAACCTATGGCTGTTTGTGATGGGTAGAAGGCACCACATCCCCCTTGCTTTCCACCTCGCTTACTCGCCTTTGTGTTTTGCATGGTTACCTGGTCGGAAACGAACGTGCTCCACCACGCTGGTTTGATAACCAGCTCTACAGTTCCTTTAGTTACTGCTTTTTTGTTGTAGCTTAATGAGGGAAAGTAATTTTCACTTTTGAAGGTAGTGGAGTTACACTGGGCATTGGTTTGGCACAGTTTTGCGTTCACTACAGGAATTAGGTGGAGCCCTCAGGTTGATTAAAACTCCCTTTTGCAGCTCAGTGATCAACAGGAGGAGTAATTGCTGCAGACAAACTTTACAGAGCATCATCCTGGCTGGCACGCACCAGAGGACTCGTTACAAGGAGGCTGTTTGGTTAAAATCGCTGTAATAAACCAAATGCAACTCCAGCCCCCCCTGTTCAGGCTCTTCTCCATGCAGCCGCGTGTTTGCTCTGCACAGCTCTCCTGCGCTGTGCTGGGTGCCCACCGCAGCTGGGGATGTTTATATGTTATACTTTATTGTATATTATATTTTAATGCACCAAGAATTATTTATTAACACCTCGATTTTTGGCTTTTGTAGGGATTTATGAGCATGTTTTGCTGGAGGCAGCATTCAGTGAATGGCTTGTATCCGCAGCTTTGAGTGGCCGTGTTTATGGCACTGGGAAGGTGCACGGGGCGGGGGTACACCGGGGCAGCTGTCTTGAGGATTTATTTGTGGGGACAGCGACTCATTACATACTTGACAAGTCCTGCTCGCCACAGTATTTATTGTCTCCCAGTTATTTGGTGGGAGATCTTGGGGCAGAAGTTGCTGACTTTATTAACTGTTCAAAACAGGACGCTGAATCACATCCTGGCAAGGCTGCAGCATCCTGCCTTAGCGTGCTCCATACAATGGGGAGGCAAATTCACAGGCTCGTGACCCTCGGTAACTTTCTGGCCCGTAGGTGTGGCTGTGGAAGCCGATGGAGATATAATTAGGCCTTTACATTTTGCAGTGGGTTGTGCGGGGACGTTCAAAGACCGTGGAGCTGAGGAAGCATGCACTTAGTTGACACTTATTTAAGATCTGGCCTTTCCAGGAAACTGTTGCTGACTTGAAGTTGAGCAACGCGAGGAGTTTACTTGGATGTTGGTAGAGTAACAGCAGGAGGCCTGCCAGTTTGAAGATGTGGTGATCAGACCCTTTTTGCAATTGTATATAAATCTCCTTCCCCCCCCCCCCCCCCCCCATGAAACCTCAGCAGTTTGGCAAAAACCAAAACTACTGGTCCTGCTATCAAAGGTACTGGCTTTGCACTGAACATTTTTTTTTCTGTAAAAGGCCAGTGTGGGTACTGTTTATTTAGGCATTAGAGCTGGGGCAGAAAAATATTTTGGTTCCAAATGCCTCTTGATTTTAAATTCCTTAATCTTTGATAATCGGTTGCCAAGATCTGTGAGTCAGGGATTTCTCATACAAATCAGAGCTGTGGTCTGCCTGTCAAGTGCTCTTCAGATGTTTTTTAGAACATGAAATGGGCAGAACACCTTCATAGGCATGGCTTCACTTTTAATGAGGAGAGTGTTGAGTTTTTTATTTCCCAAACATTTATGCATCCCTCTGCAGCATTTGAATCCCTGATGCAGAATCACTTTACTGCTACACAAAAAAATCCAGAAAGCAAAATAAGCCAGAAATAAGCCCAGCCTCAAATGGATTACAACGCAACCTGCATCTGTTAGTTGTTTAGGTTTACCTAGGATCAGGACTCTTCTCTGCAGAGCTTGCCTTCCCTCTCTGAAGGTTTTAGGGTTGCAGTCCAGGCAGAAGTCAACGGTGCTGAGCTTGTGCAGCCCAGGCAGATCTGCATCAGCTCTCCGTAACGTAAGGTACGAACGTCCATAACCAGGGTGTGAACTGGCCGTGGTTAATGGCTTTGCTGGAGCTGCTTGTCTGCATAGGCATCTTCCCCTTGCAGCCAGTGCAAAGGTTTGTCTTTTGCCACAAGAGGGGTAGGTTTCCCTGCCTCCTTCCTGGGATGGGAGCAGGAATGCAAACCATGCCTGCGGAGCAGCCAGAGTGCTGTGCGTTCATACCCACCTCAGCTGGTTCTCGCCGTTGGCATGTCAAGGTATTGCCCGTTGCACCAAACTCCTCAAAGTCCCAGTACTGACGTAGCGTTTGTTGTAGGACCCGGGGTCTGTGCCCGATGCTCATCTCACCACACAGAGACCCTGTGCAGAGGGACTCGCCAAACTGACAAGCCTGCCAAAACCACATCAGCTCAGCTATGTTTCTTGAAATCCTTGCTGCAGGAATCGCTAGTGAAGGCAGCTGCTGGGGGATCTGTGGTGGTGTGCTGCTGACTGCTGGGCAGAAGACCTCTGGGGCTTAGCTTCAGGGGCCAAGGCATCCAAAAATGCAGGGAACAGGACAAAATGTCCCTTTCAGATTTTCCGGAAAGCTGCCAGGTTGCTTGTTTGCCCTGTCTGCCATCCCAATGGTCACATCCAACACTCGCATCCCCGCAGAGACCACTGCCTGTGGGGCTGCTCGCAGCGTGCCTGCGTGTGGGCATCTCCCCCCCAGCCTGGTAAAATTTCTTGGACTACAGATATCTGCTTCTCTCTGCAACACCGATTCTGCTTGTAAAAGATGGGTTTGGAGTGGAGGGGAAAAAGAAGGATAATCCTGAGGTTTTTACCAATGCTTTTCTGTCTTGAGGTAGCTTTGCCCCTGGCTGGCAGTCTCCTAATTTCTGGGGTGTGCCTCCTCCCCGTGGGGTGCTGGCTGCATACCCTTGGGGGAGCTGGGAAGGCAGGCTGCGGTCTAGCTGAACACTAGAGGGGGTGTTGGGGTTGAGCTAGAACTTTTCTCGCTCTGCTTTGACCCTGCATGATCCATCTAGATTTATTTTATTTTATTTTTACGCGTTACCGATGTGTCAAGTACTCCCTGGACTCTGCTGCCTTTTTTGGAGTCATTCTGAAACCCAGCAGCTAAGCTGTTTTTTGGGTAGCTGTGCCACCGCTGCCTGTAGGGTTCTCAGTTGTGCTTCCTAGCTGTTGTCTGTGTCCTGGCTGACCTTCGCACACGCCACGTGGAAGCCACTTTCTTAATCCTTGAAACTATTATTCACCTTTTCTTTTCCAGTGGCGCCGTTGGAGAGTTTCCACTTGTTTCTCTGGCCCATCTCTGGGAGACACCGCTGAGTGGGTGAAGTGGGGTGACTTCATAGAATAGTTTAAAGGATTAAAACAATGAGTTGATGGGAGGAATGCAGGAGGATCGGCCGATGTGCCAACAGCTCGACTGGGGAGGAGGACGGGAGCAGGATCAGGTCCTGCCCGGGAGTGCGGGTGGGAGGCTCTGCCTTTGATGTGCCCTCCACGGCAGGAGCCTGGGGACCAGCATCATCCCGCCTCTCCTTTAGCTTGGACCACGGCTCCGAGACACCTCCCCAGCACTCCTGGGCTTGTGGTCTGTCCTCCTCCCTACCTGCGGTCACAGAATAACTATGGCGATAACATGGCAACAACAACATCATCCAAAAAAGTGACTTGCAGGAAAACAAAGGGGATCTTTTGGGTCTTTTAGTGTGGGGGAAGAAGGGAGCAAGTGTTTTGGGAATAGTCGGCTTCGCTCAGACCACCAGGATGCTGCATGGCAGAGGGTGCGCTAGGCTGGAAAACGGCGTTGTTGCCAATGCTGGGACCTCTGTATATGCCTCTCGTGCTTCCCTGTGCTGGCTGCCATCTTCCCTAGCCCTGCCCTTTCAGTCCGTGAGTCTAGGCAAGCGTGAGCTGCTCCGTGTAGCTGTATGGAGAAGCATTGCTCAGCCCTCACTGCAGGGTGGGCGGTCACGGGGCTGCCGCAGGGGCTGGGGTCGGTCCCCAGGCGCATGCTGGGGACACAGATGCTGGGAGTCTCGGTAGGGTTAATACTCCTCTCCTAAGAGTGGGAGAAAGGTTTCTTTATAGCAGCTGAACGGGCAGCCGTGCAGGCTGAGGTTTGGAGAGGATCTGGCCCCAGCCTCCTGAGACAGTGGCTATCACAAAAATGACGTCATGTTTCGGTGGGAATCTCAGAAATGCTCCTTGTGATTCAAACTGTTCGTTCCAAACGCATCGCATAGCTGGGTGATGCCGTGATCAGCTTCGTGCCTTTTTGAACTCTGCGATTAATGGGATGAGCAAAAAGGGTTTCTTTTTCCATGTGAAACAAACTTTTATTTAATTTGGCTTTTCACCATCCAAGTACTAGGGATTCCTAGAATTTTCTCTTTCCTGGCCGTTTGGGAGCTGTTCTGCTAACTTATTTTGCGCAAGTCTGCTGGAACGGGGAGCAATCCTGCTAATTGGTTTGCTTCCCTTTTCCTGCCCGGGTCGTGCTCTGCCCTCGGAGCTGCGTGCCGCCCCAGCGTGGGGTACGCACGGCTGACCCGGTTCGGCTCCGTGGGGAGCCGGGGCGATCGCGCCCGAGCCCGACGCATCGCTCACCCGGTGCGCAGGAGCGGCTGGAGGCACATCATCAGCAGTCTATTTATGTTAGGAAATTAGCTTTTGTGGGCTTCATGATTGATTTCATTTTTTTCTTTTTCCTCTTTGTGCTCGAGGAGCGTTTGTATCTGGCGCTGTGAATGGCCCGCAGTGTCTTGAACCCTTCTTAGCATTCTTGCGCTGTGGATGTGGCCCACGCCTTTCAGCCGAACAATACACGCTCAGACTCCCCTTTTGTTGCTGCGCCGCTAAAAACACGAGAGCGAAGCCTGCCGGGTCTTCCTGCCTGCCTGACCGTCTCGCCCTCCTTTGAAATAGGTGGGGAGATGTTTGCCCCTGCGGGGAGGCATTACGAGACCCCCCCCCCCCAGCCGGGGCTGCTGCCTGACCCCCTTGGAGGCAACTGATTGCCAGTGCGTCATGGTGCCCTGGCTGCGTCTGAGGAAGGGGAGATGTTCTCCGTGTGTCTGAAGGAACATCAGGCCTTGCTGTGGTTCGCAGCTTACGTTTGGGGTTTCTTTTTGGGGCGACTTGGAGAGCGATGGACTGAGAGCGATGACTTTTTATAGCCCATCAAAGCCACGCCCTAACATAGACATGAGTTTGGAAGGAGCTTTCCTGCCTTGCATTTTTTTGCAATAAAACAGTATTTCAGAAGACAAACATTTCCAAAAGTTGCCCTGAAGGTAGCTGCCTCCACCTGAGATGCACCACAGAGAATTCGGCAGAGGTAGAGCACCGCAATCTAAGCGATGCTGGCAGCTCTCACCGACTTCAGCCGGTGTATTGGGCACCTGCGGTTCTGATCAAGGTCAGTTTATCAGCGTCTCACAAAGTCTACGCATGTATGCAATAGCAATTCGTTTTAAAGCAGCATTGCACGTGTTGAAACGGGGTCTTTCCTGGTCCTGCTGCGTGAGGAGCGCTCTGCTCGTCCCTCTGCACGGCAGCCCACTCCGTCTTGGGTTAAGCAGGGATGGCCGTGGCGATACTCTCACCTCTATTTGTAAAGGTGATTCCTTTATGTTTCATTTAATCTTTCTGTGTCACTGGACCGTGCACGACTGGTGTGTGACACAGAGCAAAGGCCTCTTGGAAACACACAAAGTACTTTTTTTAAAAGCATGAGAAATGACCTGCTGCTGCTTTTAAAGCCTCTCATTTCTGTTTCTCAGGTTGCACAGTAGCATGTGAGCAAGTAGCTTTGAAGTTCGCTTTTCCCTGGCGCTGTTTTGTGTCGCTCAGGCCCCTTCTGAAGGCCCCTTTCGTGGTCAGGAAGTGTTATCTGATGTGCTTCCTATCAAGCCAAAGCAAGCGGTCAGCGTGCTTTAATTGTCGGCTCGCCTTGGAAAGCAGGGGCCGCGCAGCTGCCGCCTTGTCTTCCTGCTATTTCTTTCCCCGCATCTTCCTTTCTATTTGATGTGCTCATTTCCAGTTTAGTTTATGTTGCTATTTCGGTATGACTGCGTGATGGCCCTCTGGCTCGCTGCAACGGTGCCCTGTCTTAAAATCCACCCTCTGGCATGTCGAGGGCCTGGCCGGGCTGCGGGAGCATCCCAGGGGACTGGCTCGGTCCCCGAGCTGTGGCACCGCGGCAGAGAGGTGTGCCGGGGAGGCCCCTCTCCAGGGCTGCATTTCGTGTTCTTGGTTAATTCCCTTGAGATCGCTGGGCTTTTCCAGACTGAGCAGAAAACAGGGGAAGAAAAGGAGGGGGGAAAAAAATCAGTTCTCTTCCTCCTTATCAAAGGGGCTGTGGAAAAGGGAAGTGTGTTGAATTTTGTGGAGCTTGGGAGGCCTGTTTTTTCATCTCCTTATCAGTTTGGAAATGTTTTGAGCAGAAGATGCCATAAAACCCAAGGAACGGGGAGGCACTACCATGTTCATGCCTTTGTAAAATTGCAACCAATTTTGAGAGAAGCGAATATTGCTTTTTTTTTTATTTTTCCCCTAAATCACAGACCTGGTTGCAGGAGGGCAGCTCCTCTGGGCACGGGGAGAGGTCTGCATGCAGTGGGTAGGAAGGGCAGGAGAAGCGTGCCTGCTCCTACCCGTGGCGTTGATGGATGCTCGGGCGAGGGGGTGTCCTGCTCCGACACTGCAGGCTGGGCAGTCTGCTGTCAGATGAGCCCAGAGGCCATCGCTGTCCCCCAAGCACTCTGGCTCAGCCCTGATGGATAGATGACTTTCTCTGCCCCCGCACCGCATGTATGTTTTGTTTCATTCATAAGGGGGAAATTAAGAAACTTAATTTGACAGAGATTTAGTGCCCAGAGAGCATGATGGCGTGGCCCTGTGCCTGGGCAAGGCTTCATTGCAGAGCTTTTCTGGAACATGGAGCTCTGCGCCTGAGCTGCACAAGCACACGCCAGGTCAACGACATGGGAGTTGCTCAAGATGAAAGGTTAAAGAGAAACAGAGAGAGCTTCAGGTGAGAGCAGATATCTTGAAAGGGCATCTGGACTACTATCTCTTTGGGAGAGGAGGATATAAATGTAACGGCCAGACGGAGGTGAGCTCTGGATGTTAGCTGAAGCAGGCTTTGATCCATCAGGTGCACGTGCCTTGATCCTCTGGTGATGCTGGGCTGCTCCTGAGGACAGCCTGTGCCTGGGTGTGCGAGGAGCAGCTCCCCTCTCTGCTCCCTGCCCTCGGACCTGCCTCTGGCTGGGGTGCGGGGCTGCGCGTATCCCCGAGGAAAAGGCAGAGCAAAGGCAGGCAGAGCGGAATTCTGCTCGTGTTCACTACGTGAACTCAGCACTAAAACGTGCTCTCAGAGTAGAGCTGTAAGCAACTGGATCTGCACAGCACTTGCGCTAAATGGGCTTCTTGGTTGTGATCAGCAGCAAACACAAAGATAAGTTCATTACGGCTCCAGAAATACCGAGGGTTGTTGCAGGTGTGGTGATAAGCCAGGCTCCTTGGGCATCCCATGCACCGAGCGATCCTACGGCAGTTCTGGGAGCAGCAGGGATACCTGGCCAGACACAAACTCTGATGTTTCTGTGTTCTGCCTCTTTCAGCTAGATATTATTTTTTAATTCTTAGACCAGCAAGAGACTGCTGAATCAACCTCAGGCTTGGCTGTGTCTTCCCAGGGAAAGTGGTTTTCTCTCTACTAACTTCTGTGTATGGATATTTATTTTGAGATGAGTTATGTAGCTATAAGATATATTAATAGTGTTTTCTTGTATCCTGCAAGATGATTACGTCTTATGTGAGATTTCCCACTAGAACAGGGAACTCAAATACCCGAGGCGTACAAGGTTTTTCCCGGGACACGCCACAGCCTGAGCCACAATGGCAAAGCAAGCTGCTTAGGGAAAACTGTTCCGCAACTGGCAGCTGGCTTCCAGCTCGCTCTGTCTGTCCAGTAACACCAGCAGCTCTGTCTCTTGTTACGAAACCCGGTATTTTTAACAGATTGCTTCTTGCCGTTTGTGGACCCGGGGGGCGGCATTTTGTAACGATTAAAAGGCACGGCCTATTGTGTTCTTAAGCAACTTGAAATGTAACTGATGTGTGTTGCAGCCACGCTCTTCTGGAGCTTTCCCAAAGGGGAAGAAATATTTCCTTTTCAAGTTGAGCAGCACGGAGCCAACGGATGGAGCAAGGGACAGTGAAGCAGGAGACGCTGGAGCCCGCTCTCAGCAGTGCCGTGGCCATTAAGCACCCTCTCCTTGCCAGCCTCTGGGTGCAGAAGGGCCCCTGCTTTACGGACAGCAAAGCACCATAGCTGTCTGTACCTTCCCGCTGACACCCTCTGCATTTTCCAGATGCTTGTAAGCATAGGTTTTTACCCCCCTGAGGGGGTTAATGCCATTAGTTTGGTAAGCTGAGGTTATGGAGTGGAGAGCGGACCGGTCTGCAGCTGTACTGGAGCGCTACGGAGCACCCGGCTCCCGGGACTGTGACAAAATCCGTGGGCTCTGCGTTTATTTGGGAGCCCGAAGTGACTCCTGTAAAGTAGCTGTGCTGGTCAGGATTCCTGGAAGGGCATCCAAGGAATGGGTGGTTTCTCTTGCGCACGCCAGCCGGGCCGGGTGAAAATTGGACAGAAAGCTGCTTCTCCCCCTGGTTAGGCTAGTGGGACTGGTGGGAGCGAGCGTGTGGTTATGGCTTATGCCTAGAGAAGGAATTAGTCAGGGGCCCGTAAGAAACGAGTCTTCAGTGAATTTGGTTATAGCCAGCCACTAACAAATAAATACCAAGCCACCTGAAAGACTTTCTTGTTCAGTGGTAGCTCAGTAAGTCGCTCATCACTCTGAAAATCAAACCGTGGTAGCTGTACAGTCAGTGAAGAAGCATGTTAATTTGACAGCTAGTGCCTTTGTCGTATGTATATTACAGTGGTGGCATGCAGCGTTTTAATTGTAAAGAAACAAACCGGCATTAGTCGTTACAGTGCTTTTCATCTAGTCCTGTCCCAGGGAACACGGACTTTGCACAGCGACGGGCTGCTTTGCTTTGCGCTTGCTGATAGGCGCTGCGTTGCCTTCAGAGCATGCGGGAGGAAGCAAACAAACAAACAAGTCTGGAGGAGGGAAACGATTAGATGAGCCTCAGCTGTTTTTTTCCCCCTCTTGAATGGCCCTCTTTCATCAGGATATGTTAGGACAAGTGCTTTTTCAAGCCAGGATATCAGTGGAAGACACAGTGTTCTGTAAAAGTCATCCAGTTCCTGGGTAGCATCAACAGACGCGATTTCTCTGCTCCGCACAGAATATACGGTCAACCTTTTCTTTTCCTTCTTTTCTTTTTTTTTTATGGGTTTAGAAGCAAAAGGATGTGAGTTTTACAGCTAGTTATGAATCTTTTCGAATTTACTGACTTCTGTCTGACTCTTGGGCCAGCACAATGCTTCTGCTGTTCAAAGAAAACCAGTCCAAATTAGTATGTATAAGCCACTCGTTTTTATGCTGCTAACAAATACTGCTTACTAGGGCATTTATCACTGCTGCCAAGGGTCAAAAGTTGGGGATGTTCTTTAATGATAGGATTTTGCTGCTCTTTAGGAGATTTTTTAAAAAGGCTGGAGTTTTAGTTGTTTACTGCAACTGCAGGATTTAAAAGGGTTTTTTAAAACTGGGTTGGAATACTGTGCCTTGCCTTTTTCTCACTTTTATTTTGTTAGCTGTCTTTTAGAGCGGTTGTGTGAAGTGACTGAGAGCAAAGAGCGTTCCTAGAGCGGAGATAAGGGACGGTGTCGGGTAACGTTGCTGTTTCAGTATGGTGTAAAATACGAGCTTTTGCAAAGAGGCGCTCGGATGCGTTACCTCTGTATGGCACCGTGCTCGTCCTATGGAAATGGGAGCTTATGTGGACACCGGGGAGTGCGGGTAGTGCTGGGGAGGTACGGGCAGTCTGAGTCACGGCAAGCTGCGCTTAGTAAGGTTAGCGCGCGGCTTAGGAAACATTTAAATTAAAAAAGAAATCGTGCTCTCAACAGGTTCGTTGGCTTTGCTTTCCGGTTCGTTTCCATGCAGATGAATACACGGTGACAAAAGTTTTGCGATGTGGGTTGTCCTTTTCCTGCAATCGCTTTCTGCTCCTGCAGCGCGGCTTTTGCATTTGCCTGCAACTGGGAATATTCTGCTTTATTGTAAAAGATTTCCTGGCTGCAAGAGAGGAGGACATCAGGCGAGATGAACCATCACAGCAGGAGTCACCGATGCCTTTGGGAAGGAGATCTGTCTCTTCCAAGGCTTTTCATGCTGTAGAAATCCCAGTCAGTACTTTATTAGGGATAAAAAAAAAAATATCCTTTGGGATATTTTTTCACTTTCCCAAAGAAATATTTCCCAAAATTCTTGGGGCAGGAACACTGTGAATTATCTCTTTGTGCGTTATCTAACCATTCCCTTCCTCTTGCTGAAAAAAACAGATGTGCGTGCGTGAAGCTGGTATCTCGCTGAATATCCTATACGTTGTGTTGGTGTCGCTGCTTTGTGTAACTTCAGGCCATTTTTTAACGCTTTCCTGTGAGATCTGGTGTGCGAAGGAAACAAGACTCTTCCTGGCTCACTTATGGAATGAACCAAATTCCCGTTTGCAGAAATTCTTGCCGTTAGCTTGCGTGCCAGGCAGAGCAGAGCTGCTGTTTCGGATCACGAGCAACCTCTGCATGGCTCCTGTTCAGACACAACTTGCTAGCGAAGCGAGTGGTGAGTGCTAGAATACTGTGGGAGTGTAAATGGAGAAAAGCTTGTTTTAATTAGAGTGCAGTTGTCCTGCTGGCATTTTATTGATCTGATGTATGATTTGTGGAGCCTGGAACTTGGGTGAAAATTTTAGTTCACTTTTTAAAAGCAGCTGAAATCTCAAATTTAAACGTGATCCAGATTTTTCTGGGAATTTTGTACCTTGAAGATTCAGCTGAAAAAATGAGGAAGCTTTGCCTGGGAACCTTGGCTGGGTTCTCAGAGAAGGGAAAAGCTGAACTTGCAGCAGAAGGTGAAAAGACATGAAACTCATGTCTGTCTTCACAAAAACGCTGAGGTAGAATGGAGCATTAGTGCTCGCTTCTGCCTAAAGGTGAAGACCCCGGATAAAGTACAGAATAGACGAGTGCTGGGAGTAGTAACCCCTGTGGGATTATTTTCTGTAGCATAAGTAACTCCCATGTAGCACAGTCTCATAATGGAGCATTTATATTTAGTAGATAGCAGACAGTAATTAATGATTATTTACGTTTGGAAGCGTAGGGCGGCAGAAAATTGGGCTTTGTAACAAGGAATGTCTCTTGTGATGTTTAGAGCGGTGTAGGAAATGCAGTGTAAGCAGTTACTGTGGCAACTAAAAGGTAGCTTAGTAGATGTTGATTTTCAGCCTTGTGGGAAATGCTAACTTTACCGCTTATGTCCAAGTCTATTTCTAAAATGCTCATGAGTGCATTACGGTACTATGTAATTAGGCTTGTGCTGGTGCTTACTGTAACTACTGATTTTGTTCAGCCTTCTCTTTAGTTATGTTCTGGGGCCTGTGTGTCATTTGACTCTGTGGAAATATCGTTATGTATTTGCACATACTGCGACCTGCCGCCTTATCAGTAGTGTTCTCCAGGACGGCTGTATCTAGCCAGAGCAAAGCAAGAGCCTTGCTATTGTGTCGGTTGGGTTTTCCCCTGAGGTTTTCAGTGCAGTTTCCTCTCTCTTGTGATGCGCAGGTTTCATCTGCCCTCCCTTCCTCTTTAAATCTACAGACAATTTATGGTTGCATGTTCTTGGTTTTGCATTCCAAAGAAATCTCAAGAACTGAAATTAGTAGCAACTGATTAACTCGGAACCCAATCTTCAGTGATCTTACAGGTCTAAGCCTGTAAAAAGTCTTACCCTCTACTGTGTTTAAGTTGCAGAATTTGATAATCAAATGATAAAGTCGTTTCCAGCCCATGACAGCTCAGGCAAGTATCTCCTGCAATGGCCAAGTAATAAAATGTTGGTGGAAAATGACACACGAATAATCCATGAATAATCCTGGAGCCGTGCCGTGCAAGTGGCAGGATCAAACTTTGGGAACAGCTTCTCATGGCAAAATCCTACTACGTTTTAGTGAGGGGAAGCCCTTCCTTCCCTAGCTTACAGACCTGAGCACGCATTTTGCTGAATTTCCTTTCAGTTGACTTCCTCTGTCTTTTGTTTTCCAGCCTAAGCGAGAGCTTTTTCATGGTGAAAGGCGCAGCCCTTTTCTTACAACAAGGAAACAGTTCCCAGGGCCAGCGAAGTCTCCAGCATCCTCATAAACATGCAGGTAGTGGATTAAATCACCTACTGAAATCCCTTTTCCCTCTTGCTGTGCTGCTCATCCCGCCTATGCGGACAGGCTGATAGCACGCCCGGGTGGGCGGATGACACCTCTAATTGTCATAGTGGGCCTTGTACAACCTGCTGAGTAAAACCAGGTTTTCAGCCCACTTGATTCGAATGGGAACGTGTAATTATTGAGTCTTTGTTTAAACTTTTGTCATTATCTCGGAACTGTAAGTGGAGTAGAAATTTATTCTCTGCAGACACTATGGCATTCAGCATGGTGTTCTTTAGGCAGGGAAGCCTGCTGAGCCAAAGGTCTGTGCTGTATCCCTGTTTTCCGCAGCTGCAGATGAAGAAATGTGACTTGTGCTTCAGTGATTTGGTCTTTGCCTTCCCCTTTGGCCTGTGGGGAGAAAAACTGGATGGGCTGAGTCACAGGGCTCTAGCACCTCTTCTGTAGTTATCAAGGTCCTGATTCAGCACGGCAGGGGCATTTCTCCGAGTGCTCTCCCAGCCTCCAAAAATCTGAAGCTTGGGACTGTCAGTGCCAGCTGACAGCATTTGTTCTTTTGCAACTACCTGTTGCTGGTTTTGTTTGGTGTTGCCAGTAAGAGTGAGGAACGTTTTAACGGGATTTGGGTCTCTGGATAGACGTACGTTTCTCAGCTCCTTATATCCCCTTTCCTGGTTTCAGGAAAATCCCCTTTTCAGTTAACTCATCACAATCTGGCCTGTAAGAGTTTATCACGGTTTAAGAACAGACTGTCCTTCTTCCCCCGGTCCCCTCCAGTGTGCCAAACTGGTGGGAAGAAATGGTAGGAAGTTGTATGGTGAATGTACATAAGGATTGATAAGCAGATAGGGGGTTCAGGAAAGCGGATTCTACTTACCCAGTGTTTTCATGCCTTCTGTCTTTGACAGTTTTGGAATAAGTGATTACTGGGAAAGAAGAAATAAGATCATCGGGGCATTTTGAGAGCAGGAGCATGTGGGAAAGGCACAGTGTGGTACTGTGTGTCTGCTGCTTAGTAAACACTCCAAGCACAAAGAGGGTGTTTGAATGCCAAGCTTGGCTTTGGGTTTCTTTAATTGTCAGCAATTTCATATACCCAGCAAACATCCTACGGAAGGAATTTTATCTTGTATGGAAAGTTATGAGTGCATTACAGAGTTATTAGATGTGAACTTGTTTTGCTTTCTTGTAGATTCCTTGTTCCTTTCGCTTGCTTTCACCAGACAGAAATGTACCCACCTTCTAGAGCCTAAGGGGCTTGTTGCATGGGCAGCACTGTGTTGAGATAGAAGGGATCCATCGCCCAAACCAGGCTGCTCCTGCAGCCCTTCCTCCTCAGGCGTTTCTCATGTTCAGATATACCCTCCATAAGGCCAGTGAGGCTGATCCCACGATGCTATGTGTGTTTCACAAGTCAGTTTTTCTTTTCTCCTTTGTTCCCTTTTTTTTTTTTTTTTTTTTTTTTTTTTAAACCAGAGTTGTTCCTCCTGCCTCTTCCTCCCCTGTCCTCAGTGCCCATATCTTTGTCTTCTCTAAGGTGCTGGAACAGGAAGAGTATCATCATTTCTGCCAGTCACGGGTGGTCTCAATATATTTGGTAGCTTCCAAATACCGTAAGGTCGAGTTCTCACACAGCCAGATAACGCTCACCCAAGAAGCTCACTTCTGTTAGTATTCTCTGGGACAGCAAAGTTCGTTGGCCTCCCTTAAACGGTATTTTTTGACTTGGAAACATCCAATTTCATTAAAGGTCAAGACTATGCTGATTCTTGGGGCAGCAAGTGAGAGACCCTTTCTGATTATTTCTCTGCTTTCTCTGCAGGTGATTTGCCCCAGCACCTCCAGGTGATGATCAACCTCCTTCGCTGTGAGGATAGGATCAAACTGGTAAGAAAAGATGCGTTTTGCTGCTCTCCTTTCTGTTGGAAGCATTTGAAACAGGCCTATAGAGGTTCACAAAAAGCATCAGCACGTCCTAGGTTTCAGAGTCAGCTTAACTCTGTGCTGGTTGCCAGCCCTACCGTGTTTTCCTGTCCACTCCTTTTGCCGTGGTCCTTATGTCCACATAATGAGTTGGGTCAGGAAACTGATCTGAAGTGTGTTTGTTTTGGTAGATTTAATTTTCCCCTCAGCTGACAAACACTGATACAGGAGAAGAGACAGGAGCTTGCTGATGCTGGTGGGCGCTCTTAAGTCAGTCTTGAAATTGCATCCAAATAGGGCTGGGCTTTCTTTTAAAGAAATCTGCAGAGGCTGTAAAAGTCACTGCAGGAAAGTCTATGTGAGTTATCCCCTCCAGCATAACTAACATATTTCAGTGAAGAATCGTGAGCTGAAGAATCCTCTGAGCCTGCCTCTGCTTTCAGTTCAGTGCATGACCAGTGTTTTTACGGGGGCAGGTAATTTAGGCTAATCTTCTCCCCACCCGATGCCAAGTCAAACTGGCAACCAGCCTTGCTGGAAGATGGACTGTCTCTCCCTGTGTCTTTCATACTGCAGCTAAATAAAGCTTTTGGACACAATTACACCTTAAAAAAATACTAGGCAGCAATGGAAGTAATAATTATCCAAAAGCTAGTTTGCAGAGCTTGATGACCATTTTCCTAGGCTGTCCGTTTGGAAAGTGTGTGGACAGACCGAGTCCGGTACATGGTGGTGGTATACAGCAGCGGACGACAGGACACGGAAGAGAATATTCTGCTAGGTGTGGATTTCTCCAGCAAGGAGAGGTATGTCTGGGGCGAGGCTGGGCCGGGAAATCAGGCAGGCTGGGTGCTCTGGAAAGGCTGTCAACACCAAACTGTCCCCAAGCGGTTGGTTTACACGTATCTGCAAACTCTAGCGAGAGAAAGGACATGTGTTGAGTTTTCTGACCAGTTATGAGGGTGAGAGGGTGATTTTTGTTCCAGAAAGCTTTCAGTCTCCTTGGAATCTCTGGGCTCTCTGGGCAGTTGTGGGCAAAGCGTTCACGTGTAATCCATCTGTAGGGCTGTGGCATCTACCTCATCTGTGGTAGTTTGCTGTCTGCTCACTACAAAATGCTCTTGCAGACACATTTGCAAAACTGGAACTTATTCTGTCCGCCAGACTTGAAGTCTGTTGATGGTATGATGCAATGGAGCTGTATTGGGGGGGGGGGAATAGCTTAATTGCCAAATAACATCAAAAAACAATACTGCAAAAGTACCTCCAAAACCAACAAACAAATGTGTCAGTAATGAGTTGTTTCTTTTGTCTAACTGATAAGAGCACATAATATTTTGAAAGGCAAATAAAATATTTTGTTATCGCAGATCCTCTCACATTATTCCAGTTCTAGGTGAGTAAACCAAGGCAGAAAAGCTCTTGGCTCGGAGAGACAGGGCTGGTTTGGCAGAGCTGGAGTTAGAAGCCAGAGCTTCCAGACGGTTGTTTCTGTTCTCCGATGATTTAACAGGCTCCCATGTTGTGCTGGTGCAGCCAGTGTGACTTTTGTTTTCTTTTTGGAAAACCTTAGTGGTTGTTTCCATTGCTATAAGCGGAAGGGGAGAGCTTTTGCGCTGCAGTGAGACCCGTAGGGAAACTCCTAGCTGTGCCTTCCTAATAAGATTATTGTCATGGGCTTTGATGCTGCCTCTTGTATCTGCTGTTAAATTACTGCTGTTAGTGTTATGGAGCAAATTCTAATGTAGCGTTGCCTTATGGCACACTTAGCGTGCAACAGCAATGAATGTTTGCTATGTCATCTTCAAATCTGAAACAACCTTGCAATAATTTGCTCCTGGTGATTACTGATGTGAGACAAGAGGAAAGATGGAAAAGTTAGGACAAATCCACCCTAACTGTAAAATTAGCTGCCATTTCAGTTACCAGCTCCCCTGAAAGCCAAAGTTTTTGTTAATTAAGGGTAAGTCTCATGCATAAAGAAGTCAGTTGGCATTAGCGACTTCATTGAGTGACTCCAGGGCTCCGTGTTGGGGCTGAAATGTCACTGCTGAGCTGTAAGTGTTCTGACTGCTGACAGTTTGACTAGTTGGGAGCTTTTGTGGGTTTTATTCCTTTTACACATGTTTAATAAAAACCATTTTTTCTTGCAAAGCTCTAAAGTGCACATTGTCCACGTGTGTGTTCAGACTGGCCTGTCAAATCCTTTGATCTGCTGTAGAAAGTGGCTGAAGGCTTAAAAGAGAAAGGAAAAGAACAAAACAAAACCCGAGTTCTTTGCTAACTGGCTGTTGCTGTATGCATCCCAATTTCCTTTAAAACTTTAATATCTCGCTAGCTTAATTATTTACTAGTTGAAAGTTACTGGCCCCCATTATAGTATGGTTTTCTTGCCAGATTGCATCTCTGAAATGAAAGTGTTCTTTTGGGTTAGGTAAACTCATCAAATCCGTTTTTGTCTTTTCTACCAGCCAGAGTGATGAAGGGAAAATCGAACATGCAGGCCTTTGGAAGGCCCCTTGGGTCCTCTTTGGAAAGGGCAGGCGGCTGCTCCGCCACCTACCCAGGCTTGCGTTTTGCCCAGCTTTAGTGAGCTGATCTCTGCAGCCAGATCACTGTGATCTGCTTTTATGTCCTGTTAGGGAGCTGCCTTGCACTGAGCTTACAAGGGTGAGAGAGCGGGAAAGGCGATGGGGCAAATACTGCAGTGCTTTCTGGCAGGCTCTGGAGGGGGAGAGAAGAGCTGGTAATTTTGATTCTTGCTTCTGTGATGTTTCTCCAGCCCTGTGGAGCAATCGGCATGCTAGTATCAGAGCAGACTTTCAGACTTCGGCTGCCGGTCTCCTTGTGTGTCATGCATTTGATGGCCTAAGATATTACTAGGAATTACTAGAGCAAAGCTTGTGGATTTTAAAAATTGAAGTGTGTTAATTATTTAGGATATTGGTGTGACCACATTGTGGCCTATATTTAACATCCTGTATTACAATCTCTCTTCCAGTAAAAGCTGCACTATAGGAATGGTTCTTCGTCTGTGGAGTGATACTAAAATCCATCTTGATGGTGATGGGTAAGAAACCACATTAAAAGGATAAATGTAAATGTCCTTCCCTACTTGGGGGCTGCTCTAGGAGAGATTCTCTGTCACCTTGCAAATGAAGTTCCAATTTTGGATTCATGGCTGCAGTCCTCTTATTCAGACAGTGAGTTTTTGTCTTGCTGCCCTCAAACTGCTCGGTGGAACCTGTGATACCCAGTGGATGTTCTCTGAAATTCCACTCAAGGGGTGGAGCTCCCGTTCCTGGCAGCCTACGCCGGGAATGGTGTCCTCTTGCCATTCTTATTTGGGAGGATGTTGGAAAAGCGGTGATACAAATTCTCATCCCTGATTCTTTTTGACTGTGAGTGCCCCATAGGTGCCTTGCAGTAGCTGTTTGTAGGGTGCAGCTTGTGATGCAGAGAAGAGCAGTTTCTGACTGTTTTTTCCCTCTCTCTGTTAGTGGCTTCAGCGTGAGCACTGCAGGGAGAATGCACATCTTCAAGCCAGTGTCGGTGCAAGCCATGTGGTATGTGTGTTAATTAGCTTTATTGAGAAAGAGACTGTCATTTCTGTGAATAAATTAAAAACAAATAAACAAACTGCATTTCAGCATTCTCCATAATTGGTATTTAGTGAGCTGCAGCAGAGCTGCTGCTTCCCTGTGTCAGCAGGTAGCAGTACTATAAAGGGACTGTGAAAATCCTGATCCGAAAACAGGATCTTCTGCTTCTGTTCAGAGCAGCTATGTGCTCTTCAACATAAGGGAAATGGCACGGGTGAGATGAATAAATTTGAAAGACCAACTTGAATTCATCAAGCTGCAAACCCAGTCTTTCCTCTCTCTGCATATTTTTCTAGCTGGCTGAAGGAGGAGTCTCGGGACCCATTGCCAATCTGATGGCATTCCCCATGTTCTGCCTCATTCCTGGGGCCAGGCTGGGGTTCCTGCCGCGCGGAAACTTGCCGTGCCGCCCCGGGTGCCTGTTCACCTTTCAGCTCCTGTCACCCCTCCCATGTGCAGGGATTCCAAAACACTGAAGCAGAGGTGGCTGAATCAGCAGCAGCCGTGCCAGCAAATTCCTCCTTGAAGAGGCTGCTACTCAGCCCCGCACAGAACAAATGCATCTTATTTGGCCTGGTCAGTTTGCTGGCTCCTGTTGGAGCCTCGAGAGATCCCTGTCTTTGCGGCATCTGATAGGGAAAAGATACAGATGTAGAGAAGGATGTCGTGCTAGGGATGATTTGGTACAGAAGCAAATGAAACTCTTGTTCCTGTCATTTTTTAACTCGGCCCCTCCTGTTGGCAACCTTAGATGTGGTTAATGTATTCAGTACAATGACATCTTCGGAGTAGAGCCTTAAAAAAGAAAAGAAAAAAATGAGGAGGGAAGGAAGGAAAAAGTAATGCTAGAATTTGCAAAAACAAATGACCCAATCTGGGCCTTGTCCCTGGAGCATGTCAGGGGCCAAGAACGCTAGTAAATATGTATTTGACTCCTTGCTGAAGGTGGTTTGAAAATTGTCCATGTTCTTTATTTTTCTTTGGTCTGGCTTTACAAGTTAGCTAATGATTAGATCCCAGAGCGACTTGTGCTTTGTGCTTGCCTGGTAATCAGGAGAAGATTTCAGCCTCTGCCTTGGACTGGCTCTTGAGAAGGCCTCCAAGGTGCAGTTTGTGCCCTCTTTGAACTCTGATACAATAAATCTGCTGCTCTTAAAAAGCAAACTGCAACCAACAGTGCTGAAAATCTTTTTTTTTTTTTTTTTTCTGTGAAAATCTCTCAGATCCTGCTCTGTCTGTTCCTGCTGCTCACATCTGCACAAATTTGTTCTCCAAACTCGCAGGTCTGCTTTACAGATCCTCCATAAAGCCTGTGAAGTTGCAAGAAGGTACAACTACTTCCCAGGCGGGATGGCCTTGGTCTGGGCCACGTACTACGAGAGCTGCATCAGCTCCGACCAGAGCTGCATCAATGAGTGGAATGCAATGCAGGACCTGGAGTCCACCCGCCCTGACTCTCCAGCCCTGTTTGTTGACAAGTCAGTTCTGAATTTTATTAGAAAAAGTTGGCTTGGCTCACAAGACAAATGTCCCCTTCTCCCTTTTCTTCCTCCAGTGGTTCGTTTCCTTTCTTTTTGTAAATGTCTTCAAATGTTTTTCTTCCATTATTCTCATAAAAATTGCTTTTAATACAAGTCTTTGCCACCAGTCCTCTGTACTGCGTGAGTTGCGCCGTACGTTTACTGCCAGCTTGGAGACATCCTCTCCTTTTCCTTTTCAGGCCAACTGAAAGGGAACGAACAGAACGGCTCATTAAAGCCAAACTCCGGAGCATCATGATGAGCAAAGACCTGGAAAATGTGACTTCTAAGGAGGTAAATATAAAAATTCCTGTTCTCTTATTCTTCCTGCTAGATTCCTTTTCTGGAGAGTGCTGCACTGATGAAGAAACACCATATGACTCGGTGTCACTGGCTTTTGAGTGTGTATTTCCAACTGTTCCGTGAAGGCTCTGCTCTTTGGCTTTGCTATATCTGTTTCTCTAGCAGGGAAATAGGGGTATTACTAACATCAGAGTGCGTTTTTCAAGACCTTAGTAACAAGTATGTGACTTTCAAGTGCATAGTGCCTGGTTCTCTGCCAACAGAGTGGCATCAGAGGTGATGCCTGCATTACAGTTGGTTGTAGCACATGTAGGCATGTCCAAGCAATGCATCGCAGCCACTTATTCCTCAGTGTATCTGTGACTTATGCAAGCAAAGGCAGCACTCAAAAGATGCCGTTGGTGGCTTGAGGCCTCGCAGCTGTGTTAGGTGAGCGTCCTGATCTTCACTTGCTCGTGGGCAGCGCAGAGCAAAGTATATGCCTTCCTTTCTCCTTGTCGGCTTCATTTTAGGGTTTTATTTTCTTTGTTCCTGAACAAATGTCAGAGAGGCCTGCAGGCAACGTTTTGCTAGTGAGTTTATGGATGGAAAATCACAAGTCAAGGCTAAAGTTAGTTTCAATCCATCCCACAGGCTGGTGTAAATACCTCCAGCCGCAGTGCAGACATACTCAGAGCAAATGGAAATAGTTCTTTTGGGGTTGGGTTTTTGTTTGTTTTTCAAGGGAGGCTATTAACATGCAGGGCTTTCCTTCCTAAAGCTTAGCGCTGAAGGCTTCAGATCCACTCTTGTGTAACAGCAGCGTTACAAGTTGTAGGCGTAAGCTGAGAACTCGTCTGTCTGTGTACGTGTTCGTAACTCGTGGTGCAGCCAAGATGCTTTGATTTTGCTGCAACTGTTTTGCATAGTGGGTTAAAGAAAGTTGTGCTGCTTTGCACCACACCTTCCTGAAGCTGAGGTGCAGTGAGAGGACTGTATGTCTGTGCCCTGGCATTTTAAAAAGGGAGAGCACTGGAAATCTCTCTTCACCAGCACTGCTGCCATTATTCACTCCTTGCTTGTAATGGGTTTCACGTTTGTTCGTTAGCTGCTCTCCAAGGTCTTGTTTTTTATCTCTCGAATTATTTTTAAGAAGCAGGCACCCCAAAATGTGGGTTTTGTACTCGGATGTTATCTGAAGTCTTATTTACAGATCTTAAATCTGGGGGCCTAGGATACTTGGAGAGATGCCACGTATGAGATTTCTTGTCTCCAAAAGGTCAAATCCCTCTTGCTGTTTTTAATGAGGGGCAGAAAAAGCATTTTGCAGAGGAGTGCCAACAAATGTTCTGTTGAACAGACGTGATTCTAGGTGGCATCCTTTGTTTTCTTCTCCGCAGATACGAAATGAGCTGGAGAAGCACATGAATTGCAACTTGAAGGAATTCAAGGAATTTATAGACAATGAAATGCTGCTTATCCTGGGTCAGATGGACAAACCATCTCTGATTTTTGATCATTTATATCTGGTAAGCTGCTATGTTGGGAGCTCCAGAATAGCAGGAGCTCAGTGGGAGTGAACTGACAAGTCCCTAGACTCAGGGGAAGCTGGATTTGGTGTCAAGGCTGACTTGTGCAGCATGAGCAAGAGGTACAGCCCGCTATCCCGCCCTCTGTGCAGACTTTACTCCAGGACCCCTATTGCTTGTAAAAGCCCGCAGTAGAGCAGCCCTTTTTTCTAGCTGCGTTCCTGTTTCTGGGACTTGATATAATGGTTCTTTCCTGGCGGGTTGATCCTGTCTCAGGACGTACCATGGCATAGCTCAGGTTCTCTCTGTGCACGCTCATTTTCTGTTTTTAGCAGTGGAGATTTTCTTTTATGACAAACAAAGGGTCTAGCTGTGGGTGCTGCCTCAGTGCTCTTTGACTCTGATTAGGGTCACTGTATTGTTTTTCTCAACTGAGCCTGTGAAGTTCTGTTTGCATGGCCAGAACTGTGTACAGAATAAGGCTGAAGGTGATGTGCTGTTCCAGCTTGTGCAAAAGCAGAGCAGCGCGTGTTTCGTCTAATCTTTTGCCACTAGATGGTACTCCAAGCAAAACCAGGCACTGCCATCTGGAACAAAGACTTGCTTGAGATGAACACGTTCGTGCCCGTTATGCTTGGGTCTTTTTTTTTTTTTTTCTTTTCTGGAGAGCGTTAGAGGAAGTGCTCATGTTTGAGGGCAAAACCTGCTTTTAAACCCTTTTTAGCTTTCTGTTTTGCAAGTTTGGGGGGATTCAAGGTGTAACCATGCCCATAACTTTCAGGATTTGCCTCACTTCTCATATACCTGTGATCCCAGTCATCCCACACATCCTCATTTTCTTTCCCTGCATTATTTATCTCTGTGGTTAAAAACCCAGAGTGGCCAGGGGTCAGTGATTTGGGATGTGCTCTGTCACATGCTGGCCGAGAACTAACTCCTTAGGTGAGGACGTAATGCCCTTGTCCCCTCCTTCAGGAGGTCTCTGCCCGTTCAGGACAGGACAGCTCTGTGCTGAGCTGCAGCGCTGGCTGCAGTGGTGCCATGTTGCTGTTTCAGTGGCTATTACCAATATTTCAGTGAGGTTGGAGGATTGCAGAACCTTAGGACAGAGGGAGGGTCTCGGGCTCCTTTGAAACCTGTGTTTTGTGGCTGTTGCAGGGGTCCGAGTGGAACGCCTCCAACCTCGAGGAGCTGCAGGGCTCGGGGTGAGTACTGCACCTTTCAGGCACCAGCCCTAGACTCTGAAACCTCCGGTCGTTTGCCTTTCACTTACATTCAGGTCTCTTGAGCTGCCATACAACGTTTGTAGACTGTAGGGATGAGTTTGGGCCCATTCCCAGCCATGTGGGTAACTTACCGGCAAGACCTTGGTCGAGAAATTTTTCCTACCTCATTTCTATCAATCACATGTAGAGTGGAAAGAACAAAACTTCTCATTTGTGAAGTACATCAAGATCTCCGAACCCCCGCAATGTGTAGCAGCCGAGCGCGAAATGGCCATACATGTTGTTGTGTCAGGTGTGAATTCCTGCAGGCTGCAGAAGAGCAAATATTCCAGCGCTAAGCTTAGGAAAAAACTCTATCTAAACGGAGCGGAACTTCCTGTGGGTGAGCAATCTCCATCTCACCTGCCCAGACAGGCAGCTGCAGGGCTGTCTTTCACCACGCTCTCATCACCGCACCACTTCTTGGCTCGGTTTACTTTCACGCTTTTTGGACGAGTGAGAATTTTGCATATAAATATTTGTTGCTTGCTCAAGGCGTACACCAACCCTGATGTGAGAAACTGAAAAATATTGCTCAACAGCATGACTAAAAATGTTTAATTTGGAGTCCTTGAGAACAGATGTCTGAACATCTTTGAACAAGTAAATCAACCAGTGCGCTAATACTTTTGATCTACGGGGAAAGCATCTTGACATGCGATGTCTAAGCTGGGCAAATTCTGAAACAAATATCCTGTGTCCTTGAGTTGTCTGAATGATAGGAGGTAATAAATCAATATGGGCATTCGTTCTCCCCGGGTACATTGTAATCCCTGCTGTAATATTTGGCAGGAATCGAGAGATACCATGTGACTTTCATTTCATATTTTTGGTCAGAAAGAAGAGAAAAGGATGGTTTTGCAGCTAAAGCCTGCAGTTGAAAATTGCGATTCCCAGGGTATGTTCCCAGCTCTTGCCCAAACGAATCACTTGCAGCTGATGCGTTTTTCTTCTTTCAGCAGCCCAGGAGCTGCGTGTGGGGCACAGTGAGGAGTTTCTGATTAGGTTACAAAGCCTCGGCAGATGGGATAAAATAAACTCCCTCCTGTGCCCAAGGTCTTTTGACGCTTTGAACGGGATGCGCCGGTGGTGAGAGATAGATGAATGGGCAGGCCCCGCACGTCACGTGCGTGACCCGCGGCACCGGGCATCCCAGGGCTTCGGGATTAGGGCTGTAGATAAAATCTTACAGTTCGTGTTGTGTCAGATTTCATGGACTTCACAATGTGTGCCAGTTCCCTTTCATAACCATGGCACTTCAACTTTATTTTTCTTTTTGTTCTCCACAGCATTGACTACATTTTGAATGTGACCAGGGAAATTGATAATTTTTTCCCTGGTTTGTTCGCATATCACAATATCCGAGTGTATGACGAGGAGACAACAGACCTCCTGGCTCACTGGAACGAGGCGTACCACTTTATAAATAAGGCCAAGTAAGTGGGCTGGGAGACGCGACTTAGTGTGAGGGCACATCCAAGCCACGGGGTCAGACACCGTGCCCTGGGGGTTTCATCCAGCATGGAGCTGGGCCCTCCCTGAAGCCACACCACCGCTGAAGGAGGCAAGAGGGCTTTTGCATTGCTGCTTTTGGCAGAAGTTTTCCGTGTCCCTGGAACTTCCCCGTACCACGTCTCTTCCTGTACTGGCATTAACCTATTCCTAGCCTACGATGTTTTTTATTATTATTATTTTGTTTTGCTTCCAAAAGGAAACGAGGACATTTCCTCTTCTCAAGAAGTTCTGGAAATACTCCAACACATGTCTGTGTTGCACAAGCCCCAGCTGTCTCTGCAGACAAGAGATGGTGACAGAGCCCATCAAACTCTGCTGGGCTTTTACACTCAGGTTGTTCCTGCTTATCCCTCTCTCCAAAGACTCGGGCAGGCAGGAGGCTTCATGGAGGTCTCTGAAATGGCAGCGTGATTGAAATTGCCCTTCTCTAACTCCCGACTTTTCTGGAGGGAGATTTCTTCTTGTGGCCCACTGAGCCCAAATAATTTCTCACCTACTGAGCCGTAGCGTTAGGGTGGTCAGGAGGACAAAGTACTGTCCCTCCACTGTGTAAAATGGTAACAACAGATACCGTAACCAGAAAAATAAGACATATTTTCCTGTTTGTCCTTCTGCAGGAAGAATCACTCCAAGTGCTTGGTGCACTGCAAAATGGGTGTGAGCCGGTCAGCATCTACTGTTATAGCTTATGCAATGAAGGAGTTTGGCTGGTCACTGGAAAAGGCCTATAATTACGTGAAGCAAAAACGCAGCATTGCAAGACCGAATGCAGGCTTCATGAGACAGCTTTTGGAATATGAAGGCATTTTAGATGCGAGGTAAGGTGACAGGATGAATGGAAAGGTGACCTGCATGAAATAAAGGAGCTCATTGTAGGCAACCTCTCGTGTTTTTGTATCACAAAATATTAGTCAGTCTCCATGGAGTTTCAGGCAAGAGGTTCTTCTGCCCATGTCTTGCATACATGCATGTCATGCTCAAAGACGCTGTCAGAGTGTGCGTGGTGCTGTTTGAAGGGTCCTCTTTCAGAAGGGCAGATGCAGAAGCCTGGGCTAATTGTGTTTTTCTAAACCTTTTCCATGCCAGGCCTCCCTGAATGGAAATTAGCTGTCTTCTAGGGCGATCTGCTCTGGTTTAATTCAGTGAGGGTTTCTCTGCGTTTGGGAAGCATGTTCGTATTTCTCAGCAGCCAGTGCTGTTCAGCGAAACATTGTTCTTGTTTTATGAGGCAGAACCGAGCTCAGGCAGTGTTGGAGGCAAATCATTTTCAGTTCTGGGTGACCATGCCATCACAAGTCTTTGTCATTGCAAGTGTTGTGGCATCTAATAAGGGTTTCTGCATGCTCCGCTTGGCCTCTGCTCTACTGGGGGAAGAGGAGGAAAATTTTTCACTCTGGTTCATCAGGAGCTGTGCCATGAGACGTGCAGAGATGTTGGTTCGGAGCGTTTTGCTCTGACAGAGGGCTCTGCCCCTCTGCCCTAAGGGGCTCCTCCCAAGGGCTGTTCCCATCATGGGTGCAGTGCAGGACACTGCTGTGAGTCTGCTGGGCCACAGAGACTCTGGAGCGGGCAGGCAGGAGGGACAAAATCCTGATGCTAGAGTTGGTTTTGTCCAAGTGGGACTGCGGGGCTGGACCCAGCGGTCAGCCTTTCGGTTCTGGGTTGTGGAGAGGGAGGGACATTCCTGGAACCGAGCATCCCACAGTTCAACAGTAGTCACTTGTGTCTTTCTCCTTTCCCCCAGCAAGCAGCGCCACAATAAGCTGTGGAAGCAGCAGGCAGAGAGCAACCTACCCCAGAACACAGATGGCACCACGGGGTCAGGCGACTTCTTACTCGAGAGCTTAGACATCGACCTAGAAAATCGCCTGGCTGACCTGGACACGCCTTCGCAGTCAGCGTACCTGGACAACCGCGCCGGCACAGACGTGTCTGTGGGGTTTAATTACTGCTTCCGTCGCCTCTCGGACACGCTGCTGGAGAACAAGATCCCCAGTGACAGGGAGGGCTTTTTCCACGTGGAGGAGCTGGAGCGAGATGTGCTTGTGGAGCGCGCTGCCTCGCTGGTGGGACAGCCTCCATCTGCGCCTTCGGAGGGGAGGCCGCTGGAAACAGCGAAAGCCCTGGAGACAGCGGAGCCGCTGGCAGAGCTGAGCAGTTTCAGCGAGAAGGAGGTGAAAAAGAAACTGGACTTCAGCCCTAGGAAGGGAAGGATAGTGCTGGGCCCCGGGGACCTAGGGGAGGACGGTGTCAGGGAGGAAAATCCAATGGAGAAGTGGAAGCGGCGTTTGTCCATGCACAAGGAGGAGAGCAGGCTTAATAGAGAGAACTTGAATAACAACAACAGCAAAAGGAGTTGCCCAGAGGATTTTGAGGTGCGTATGGAGTTGAAATGTAGGTGATTAGCATGGCTGACTCTACTGCAAGTGAAACTGCTCTTCTCATCTTCATAGCACAGTTTCATTTGACTTGGATAAAGCCTTTCATTCCATGATGAGCTTCTTCCTTTTCGAAGTGCTTCTGAACATGGCTTTGCTTGCCCAAGCTATGGATTTAGATGCCAGAGAGAGAGCGCACACATGTGAGTGCCCTATAAACTGCTTTGGGCAACTCGCTTGCATGACCATCGCTTGAAACGGTAGGTATTCTTCTGTCGAAGATACTGTCTGCTGAGAAAGTACGTGGCTTTTGTTCCTGCTGCAGGGCCTTAAGAGAAGTGGAAAGCAGCTTCGTTTCAAATCCGTGTGGCTGTAAATATAGCTTGCAGCCTGTGCCTCTCGCTCTGCTTGTTGCTGATGTCTTGTTCTGTGCACGTTTATCTGTACCTGTTTTCTTTTTTGCAGCATGATGCCGTATTTGGGATCCTCAGTAAGGTCAAGCCTTCCTATCAGTCTTGCACTGACTGCATGTATCCCTCGGCCAGTTTGTCTCCTGACTCCTTTGGGGAGCAGTGTGAAAAGTTGAACCCCGGCACCGCGCGTCGCAGCACCACCATCTGCACGCAGCCAGCCCTCCTCTCCCACATCAATTCCAACTTGGCGGACCACCTGCCCAGCAAGGCACACTCAGAGGAGGCAATCAGAACTAAAAATAATGAGGCTCCGCTTCCTCTGTCGGCAGGAACTGGTACTTTGGAGGCTGGCACTTGCAAATCACTTGATCAACACTGCAGCATTTTGGAGAAAGGAAAAGATGCACCAAAAACCCCGGTCAAAACTCTGCGGCCCAGGAGAAACTCGCACTGTGACAAGAGCCTCCTTAACATAGAAGTGGTAAAAGAAGAGCCTCTAGCCAGAAAAGACAGCAAACCTACCAAGGATCTGAAGTACTTGTTGTTCAGCAAAGACTTGGAAAAGCCGAGTGCAAACAGTTACTTGATGCAGCATCAGGAGTCTCTTATTCAGCTGCAGAAAGCAGGCTTGGTTAGGAAACACACCAAAGAGCTGGAGCGGTTGAAAAGCCTGCCCTCGGATGCCTCGTCGCTGCTCAGAGAGACCCCCCTGAGCAGAGTCGACTCTGGCATTGCGGAGGAAAGCGAGGGTTTGATTTCACATCATGGCCTTGTACCTCTCTTGGGACCAGCACCGTTGATACCTGAAGATGCAGAAAACGATGTGGAGAAGTTAGAGGTGAAACGCGTCTTGGAGGGGATCTCTCAGAAAACCTCCACGCCTGTCGTGTGTCGGCTGGAGCACACGAGCAGTTTCACCAAGGACTTCCTGAAGACCATCTGCTACACTCCCTCCTCCTCCCGGAGCTCCAACCTGACGCGCAGCTCCAGCAGCGACAGCATCCACAGCGTGCGGGGCAAGCCCGGCCTGGTGAAGCAGCGAACTCAGGAAATTGAGACCAGGCTGCGGCTGGCTGGCTTGACTGTGTCTTCTCCTCTGAAAAGGTCCAATTCTCTCGCCAAGCTAGGATGTCTTAACTTGTCCTCTGAGGACTTATCAAGTGACATGGATGTGTCAACCATAACGGACTCCAAAGAGGCTGTTTCAAGCGAGTCTTCCGTGCTCTGTGAGCCACAATCCACGCTGAGGAGTGCAGATGTCACCTCCAAACTGGCAGCGAAGCCAGCGGTTGGAAACTTGAAGAACACACTTTGGATGGGCAAAAGTTGATGCCTTCTGCGGGGGGGAGGAGGGGGGTGGATTTGGGGGGTTTTATGGCATTTATTCATTGCACCGATGCAGTTTCATCATCTGACTTGCAGTAGTTCATCTGATGCCACCTCTTCTTCCCCTCCTTGTCCTCTAAGTGGGGAGAAAAAAACGTAATGGGTCACGATGAATGGCACAAGGGAAAATAAAATGTATTGCATGGCTTAGAAGAGGACTTTGTGTGTGAATTGCCTGTCGTCCTGCAGGATGCTATTTCTAGTACTGTTTGCCAAGTATAATAATGTGTTTTTGTGTGTGTGTATATATAGATAGATATTTGTATCTATTTATCTGTCTATATATATAAAATGCTGAAATACTGTTTCAAAGACTCAACAAAATAATTAGTCATGACTTTTTCTTTACAGAACAAACACAAGTCTCCAGTTAAAACAGGGCACTTGTGGAAAAAATCCTTAAAATGGTGACATGAACACTACCTCTGTTCTTGCTGACTTTTAGTCTTGGTTTGTTGTTTGTTTTTTTTAAGAAAAGGCTTTTCCCACAGTACTTAGTGTTGTTTGAAGGTATTCCCTTAACGTTAACTGTAAAGGCCTGGAGGAGTATGGAGACAGAGGCTTTACCGCACCGAGTGACTTAGCTGTGAAGTGAAGGAGTATCGAGCTGTGTTCGTGTTGACTGTGTGACTTGCTGGCGTTAGTCCGTCTTCGCTGCGTGACCGGGTGACTTGTCATAGTCTCATGTTGGTGCCGGAGTGACACCCAGACTGTGTGGCTGTCGCAGGCTTACGCTCCCGTGGAGAGGCGTCTTGTTCTTCAGGTGTTTTTGCTGTCGTTGTGGTTTGTAATGTCCCAGTACTAATGACGAGCCTGGCCAGTAAGCGACCGTGGACCCTAGTGAAGCTTTGTGTAGTGCTGTGTCAGTGTCGTGGATCCTGTGTTGGGGACCCTTCTTCATCGGGCTGTTGGTGGCATGCCGTGCCGGTGAGGTGGCCGAGGAGGGACGGCTCTCCTGGTGTCCCACGCCTTCGAAATCCCAGTAGGCAATAGGTGAACGTGTGTCTTTTCTGATTATTGCTGTTGGTTTTGGTAGAATGGTTCCTGTGTCCTTGGTTTGCCGGCAGCCTGGGAAGCTGTTGATGCAGTCCAAGGGGTTATTTATGCTGGTGTCAGGAGGCTGGGTGGCCCCGGAGTGGGGAGCCGGGGCGTACGTGTCCCAGCTCTTGCAAGGCTGCACCAGCCTCCTGCCAGGGCTGACAGAGGCGTAAATCCCGCTCTCGGGAGGGCGCATCCTCTGGGGCGAGCAGTCAAACAGAAATATGGGCTCGCTCCAAAGAAAGAGAGGGATGTTGAAGGTGCGGGTGAGATCTCCTTTCAGAGGAGAGCTGGCGTGACCTGCAGGGAGGCCGGCGGGGGCTGCCCGTGCTCTCCCTCGGCGAGGTGCCCATGGTGCTGCACGCTCTGCAGCAATCGTAGCCGAGGAATCGCGTCCCTTCCCACGCCAGAGGCCGGCTCTTGGGGACCGGTCTCAGACTGGTGTTACCATGCACTCCTCTTCTTGCTGCCCTGCTGTGGGAGATGCTTGAAACACAGCAGTTCACCGATGCTATATGAAATGCACGTTTTCTTAGAATATTTTGGGCAGCCAGCCGGGTTGAGAACCGCTCTGTGCGAGATGCGTTGGCCAAGTCAGGAGGGAAGCGCTTGAGAAGCGTGTAGGGGACGTGCTCCAAACCTTGGTGCTCTCCGAGTCCCATCTGAAACAGTGCTGGCTGCTTGTGCCTTCGGGGTGATAGCCTGAAGCAGGCTTGGGGGTCAAAACGGACCTCGGGCGTCAGTGATGGCAAACGGATGGATTTGCTCGTTTAGCGACCAGGCTGTGAGTGCGAGATCTCCATCGAAAGCCATTCTTAAAAATCCCCTCCCTGAGGTGAGGGAGAGAGCAGGGCTGCAAGCAATCGTTCTCAGAGTCTGTAGCAATCAAAAATCCACTGCCTTGAGAGAGGGAGCCACATCGTTCACTGTCCTAAATGCCCAGAGTTTACCTTTTTTTCCTTAAGCATAAGACCCCACATCTTTATATTAACAGCGTGAGGAATTGTAGGGACTGGCAATCAGTAAATAAACGTCCCTCCTTAAAGAGTCTTAAATGTGATGTACATTTTTAGCTTAAGGCACGCTTCCTCTTTCACCCATGGAAGCTGGTTTGAAGCAAAAGCTGCTGCGTGAGGGGACCCTGGAAAATGTGCACAAGGTTTTGCTTTTTAGTGCTGAGAAAACGCTGGGTCGTGTTCAGAGTAGGACTGAAATACCCTCTACCCCGTGTCGGCGTACCATGGGCGCACGTGCAAGTCCGGACCTGCAATAAATTTCCTAGATTTGTATCATCTTTCCTCTCCTTGTTTACACCCAGATCCTGATTTATGAAAAGGAGCAGGCAGCGGGGCACACGGGAGGCCCCGGGGCTGTTTGATGCCCGCGGGGCTCGGAGCAGCCGCTGGCGAGGGCCTTTGTGCCTCCTGCCCGGCGAAGCTCTGCCTCGCAGCGCCGCGCTCAGGTTTGATCCCAGCAGTTTGATCGTCAGCCTCGGCTTGCAAGGGCCGTTTGCACGGTTATTTCTCTCTGCTATGTGTTACACCGGCACCTTTCTCAGCGCTGCAGATGCTTCCCATTGCTGCCCGGCCAAGGGAAGAAGTGGGGGGGGTCGGATTTGAATAAATTCAGAAAAATTCCGTTAACTGATGCAAGCGAACGTATCTGTTTCCTTCCTGTTTTCTTGAGTGCCTGCCAAGTTCTGCTGCGCACAAACCACCGCTTTCCCGGGGCGTAGCTCGGCGCTGACCGCCTTCCCCCTGCCCGTCGCTTGGACTCGGCTCTCGCTGGACCAACCCCACTGCTCCGCTCATCGGGCTTGGGGCTCCGTCGCTGCGTCGCCGCGTAGAGGGACAGTTTAGTGGGAGTCGGTCTCGAAGCCAACGTGCGCTAGAAGCACTAGTGTGCCATTTTGAAGGTTTTTGTAGCCAAACCTATGATGCTTGCAAACTTCATTAGATTTGTTGCATGAGAAGGTAGATGTGTTTGTCCTCTCCCGCGTATTGTAATTGTTCTTTTACAATTGAGTGCCTTAATAATAGTTTACAAATACTGTGTATTTATGCTGAGCTGTTAAACTCTGCTGTTTGCTGTTCATTTTTTTTTTGGTGCTTTTGGTGTTTCCGGTGGCAGTGAGACCGTTACTACTTCTGCATATCGACCTCCCGGCCCCGCTGAGCTCAGCACCGCCAACCACTTCCCCTCTGCTCTCTCTATGGTGAAACCAAAGGGCTGCGTCGAGCCGCTGCCGTGCTGGCGGCAGCTCCCAGTGCCCCCATTTATCTATGCATTGCTGCAGTAACGCGGGTGCGGGGAGACGTCCCGTCGACGGCCACGCTTTGCTCGGTGGATTGCAGGGTGTGAATGCAAACCCAGTCCCGTTCTGCCAGAAAACCCGAAATGCACAAAACCGGCACCTTATTTCCAGTCCAGGCTTTGTCGGTCTGTGTGATAGCAATAGGCGTCCTCCTGGTTGTCCTTTCCGTTACGGTGGTGGTTGGCTCGGTCCCGTCCCGCCGTCCCCCTTGCAGGCATCGCCTGCTCTCTGCCGGGGAGCCGGCTCCCGGCCTGGGAGGTGGAGAGCGTCCTGGTTAGACCCTGACCACAGAGCCGGAGAGGAGGGGTGGGTGAGTAACGTGTAGCTGTTCCAGTGCATTGCTGTACTCTATGATAACAATGTTCCTTTTATTTCATGGTATTTCTTAATTCTGGTTTTATATTTAAATATGCAGTATCTTTTGTACTGTACGTTCGCGGTAGGGGATGCATAATGCACTTTTTTTTACTTTTGTTTGTAAAAATGTACTGTATATTTTATGTGCTTCTTGTGAGAAAAATAAACTTTTTTTGTTTTCCTTTTACAAATGAGCTTTGCAGCGTTTTTGGAGGTGGGGAAGGATCAGCCCGGCCGTGGGGAACAGGCCCCGCGGGGGCGGGAGGGGGCAGAAGGAAAAGGAGGCGATGGGTGCGTATCACTGGAGCAGCAGCCCAGCTCCCGCCATCCCCTGCCCTCGTTATCTCTTCCCGGCTGCCCTGGCTGCGCTCCCCTTTTTTGGGGTCCTGGCTGTTTTCTGCCGCCCCTAAGGCTGGGTCGGGCGATGCCTTTGTCCCTCTCGGTTGTGTCCGTGCAGCGCTGGACGTGTTCCAGCTGCCCAGCCGGGACGGTGAGCGCTGCAGAGCCACCCGAGCCGCAGCGGGGGCTCACTCGCGGGTTTTTTAAGGGGAGAAGGGAACGAAAGAGAAATATGTGTAATTCCTGGAGGCAGGAGTAGAACCGGGGTCTGTAATTCTCTGCCTAGCCTCTTTGCAGAGACCCCAGGCTGGGTTTAAGGAGAAGCTGCTCGCCTTGCGGCGCCCGTTCCCCGGCAGCGAGCGGGTGTTGGCAGCGGAGCTGTCGCGCGTGCGAAAGCGACGCCTGCACCGCGCTGAGCCCTCCCTGCGCAGCGCACGGAAAAGTACTTATTTGGAGAGGGGCTTGGTGCTGCCGCAGCGACGTGGGCTTTTCGATTCCCACAGACCTCTGCTACAGTCTCCTCTGAAAAGCAAATCCCCAGCGTGAAAGCCGAGGAGCTAAATCCTGGGATGTGGCTCCTCTGCCCTGAGCCGCTCCTGCTGCCGCCCCACGATCCACCCGAGGTGGGACCAGCCCTTCCCAGGCATTCACCAAATTTTGCCTTTAAAGGCAAACAGCGAGCATCTCTCGTGTGCCTGCGAGGAGTCCTGTTACTGCCTGGGATTGTTCTTGCTCTCAAAGCTGCTTCAGGGAGGAACATGTCAGTGTTTACCTTGGCAGGGTAGCAAAGCGCAGGCTGGGGATGCTCTCCAGCTTTGGCACACTTGCTAATTGCCTCAAAGAGTCGTTAACCCCCACCAGAAATATTTGCTTTTTAGGGTTCTTTTGGGTTGATTTGGCTTGGAGTTGGCAGCTGACTGTCACCCATCGGTCGAGCGCAGCAAGGCGTGATTTACTGCCTGCCCTCCCTGCCCCGGCACTCGGCCCGGCCGCCCCGAGGAGCTGCAGCCCTCGCCGGCTCCAGCCAGCCGGACCTGGGCAGGAACCGGCGCTGGCCGCTAACTTCATGATGCTGATTTGCCAACTCCTCCCGTGCGCAGAGCTCAGGCCACAAACGCATCGGGGTGAATTAAGTGACTTAAGTCCTGCCGCAGCCTTGGCAGAGGCCGGGTTTGATTGGGGTATGATACGGGCGCAGCGATGCGCCGTGTGAGAGCGAGGGGCTGGGGAACCTCTGCCTTGCGCCTCGCAGCCGAGTGTCACCCTGGAGCCGTAGGTGGCACGTGCTGGCTGGTGCCGCTTCGTGTCACGGGCACGTTTCTGGGCTGCACTCACAGCTTTACAGGGACTCACGCATGGGCAGCCGTTCACCAGCTGGGAAAATAACCTGTGAATGATGGAGGACGGAGCCCTGGGCTCCCTGGGATGGGTTTGTGAGGGTTTTGGTCTTCCCCTTACAACTGAGTGCGTCTCCGGTGGAAGCGTGGCTCTTCCCCCAGATGCGGGAGCAGGGTGCCGAGCCGGTCTGCCGCTGCGCGGGCAGGTACCCGCTGCGGGAGCTGCGGCATCGGGAGCTGGAACCGGCATCTGACGCTTCCCTGATCAAGGACAGAGACCCCGGGCTGAGTCGCCCCGGCACGGAGCGCTTGGCTTTGCGTCAAGGCCTTCCGAGAGTTGCCCGGACGTGCTTACATGATGACACACGAAGGAAAACAGTGGGAGCGAGTGTGCGTGTGTGTGTACAACTTTTACACCCTGGGGTTAACTCTCTCCGGCGCTGAGCCACAGCAGAGCTGGAAAGCTTTGTGCTGAGCTGGGAGCCCCAGAGGCTCCCGCACACCAGAGCTCCAGTTTGGGGAGACAACAGCTTTCTCGCTGTAGCGTGCTTTTGAGGTCCTTGGGACAGAGTCTGTCCCTTAGCCAACGCCGCGTTGGGGTCAGATGTTTGCTGTTGGCTCATTTAATTCACACTTCCCATGGCTGATTCACAAGACGATGCTCCCTGCTCACCTTGGCTTCCCAAAGATGGAGATCTCCCCACCGTAGCTGTTTGCAGGTTTGCATCGCAAGAGTTACACGTGAGATGTTACACGTTGGAGAGGCACCACGAGGCAGGACCGTGAAATGGCCGGAGGGGGCCCTGTGGCTGCCGGTGAGTTTGTGTGTCTTTTTTTGTTCTTGTTATGATTGAAAGTTGGTTCTTTACGGAGCGGTTCTTGTTATGACCGAATGTTACATCCTGTTGTGATGTTGCTATGGCAAAGCCAGGCAACATCTGGAGCAACACAAATTCTCTCTGGCGACCGTCGGAGGGTTTATTTATAGCCTCGCTGGCGAAAGGAGATGCCCAAGCATGAAGCCTCCGTGGACAGCCCATGGTGGGAGCAGCCTGGCACTGGGTGCCCTCCCGGTTGGGACTGGGGTGATGGGAAGATGGGAGGTCCGGCCGGGCCCCTCGCCTCGCCTGCCTGGTGGAGGAGCCCGCAAGCGGTACCGAGCAGTACCCAGAAAGGAGGAGATCTCCTCAAGGGCCCTCTGACTCCGTTCTTTGCTCCTGATGGGAGGAAGATAGCTCCCTACCAGCATTTCCAGTTTCACGTTGGGGTTGGGTGACCGCAGGGGGGGTGAGCAGATATTGTAATGACGTTACTGGGGGAGAAGATAAGGTTTGGCAGGTGAGCGAGGCTGGTTTTAGTGAACAAAGCGATGCGTACAGGGAGGGAACAGGGAGGACGCAAAGGGCCACCGCTGCACTTCGACACCAGCAGCCTACCGCAGCAACGAGGAGGAGCTGCTGCTCTGGCTGTGGGTCTCCAGCCCCTGGATGATGCCTCTCTGTCTATTTACGCTGGGTCATGGCTCAGCAGCCACACTGGCCTCTAAAGAGGCAGAAATGTAAATATTTTTCTAAGCAGAAACTGAGAGTCGGCAGTGGCGATGTGAGAGGAGCTGGTTCCTGCAATGGATGGAGGGGCAGGGGATGCGGGGCTGCAGCAGGCGCGGGCCGAGCTGTGCTGCCCATGGGGCTCCCTCTCGGTCCAGCCATTGCAGACGTGGTGCTGTTGGGCGTACCTGCAGTGGCAGGCCCTCGCTGCCTGTGTGCGTACGCGCGTTTCGTATCGATAGCAGCAGCTCTGCTGCTTCAGCCAGGGGAGCTGCTCGGCCGGGGAGCAGCTGAGGAGCCGGTCGGGTTTGCTCCAGCCTCGGCCCTCGCTCTGGGCGTTGCATATTCCCTAAAAGTCTCTTCCTCTCTGGTTTGAAGGATGGGGCAGGGGCAACGCTGGTGCAGCTGCCATTTCCTTTTATGCAGACGGTTCGGGAGCAGAAACCGCGTTGCTCCCGTGTTCAGGCTTTCCCGAGTGTTTAATAAGCAGCTCGCAGGAAAGCGGTGCAAAACGCTGCAGAGCAGGGCAGGGCAAACCCAGGCCCAAGGGCCCAGCTGTGCAGCTTCCACACCAGCCCTGGGCTCTACGATCCCCGTGCAGGGCAAGCCAAAAAACCCAAGACGGTATCCCTAAATCATGATGGTTTGTGAGGAACCCAAAATGTATTTGGCTTTGGCGGGGGGGCCAGGGCGGTGGCTCAAGGGGAAGAACCCCGAATTATTGATCAGGTCATCATGCCAATGTCAAGCGTGCCTGAGTCTGGTGAGTTTATCCCACGGAGAGGTGACTTGGCTTTAAAATTCATCACTCACGCAATTGTCGGCAAATCTTGCTGCAGATTTTCACTACCTGGCAGGATCAGTGCTGCGAGGTCCCCCCTCACCGCCGGCACCAGCAGGGAGCATCGCCTGCTCCTGGCGCTGCTCGGGAGCCCGGCCACGGGCCCCGGTCCTGCTGGGAAGCGGTTGTGTTTGTTTTGGGCAGCCTCAGCAGGGATTTAAAACTTCCAGTGGTAACAAATGGTGTTTTGTCTTGCTGCAGAGCCACTCTGCAATGTGCATTGATAAAAACTGTCCCTGCGAGGGGGCCTGGTTGGCTCCTGGGCTGATAAGGGCTGGCATAACCGTCGTCCCTCGCTCCTTGACGGTAGCTGGCGATCGCTCCTGAGCCGGCTCACAGAGCAGGGGACAAGGTGGTGGCATCGTGAGAGCCATGGCCCGGGCATCCCCCACGCAGCCCGTGTGAGCGCGTCGGCTGTGCTCAGAGGGCTGCCAGGGTCCCTGGGGGCTCTGGATGAGGCCCCGGCCAGATTTTCCAGCCCCACTGAGAGTCAGGGGGGTGCCTTTAGGCTGGGGCCAGCGGGCAGCTCACTGGGGGCTGGTTGCAAACTCTTTGGGCTGGCACTGGGGTAACTCAGCCCCTGCTGGGAAGCAGCTCCCAGCTCAGCCCCGGCACCGCGGAGGCTGTCCCGCTGCCTGCGTCTCTTTAGGGACCATCTAGGTGTTTTCCAGCATCCCGCCTCGGGATGCTTCCCCGGATCGGGCTCAGGCAGCCAGCACCTCGTGCACCATAAAAGGCAAAGCACTGGGCAAGAGCTGCTGGGGTGGGAGCCGTGGCGGCCGCTGCGGCTCGCTGCAATGCCAGGCATCCCGGCTGTGTATAAACGGATTAGAGCCCTCCAGCTCTCCCGCTCCCCCTCCTTACGGAGAGTTTACAGGAGCCCGTTTGGCAGAAGCATTATCCGAAGGGAGGAACTTTCTGCTCAGAGGGGTGTTTAGACAAATGCCCAGAGCATTAATAGGGATTTTTGATAAGTTATGTATTGGAGTCTCCTAAGGGAAAGTTGGTTCTGAGGCTGCTGTCGGGCTTCTCTGTTTATCTCGGGTAGTCTTTTTTATGTCACAGCAATTCCCTTAGCAATAACATATCCCCGCAGATCATTCCAGCCGCTCCGTCTCTGCCCTGCGTGCTCTGCGCAGGCAGTATCTCTCCCCGAAACACTGGGACGCAGCCCAAGGCTGCGCGCCGCTTCCAAGGAAGGAGCGCTGGGGGAGCCGCTCTGTGTCCGTCGGGAGCAGGGCAGGGAGGCAGGGAGGAGTGCCAGGGGCACGGATGCGGGTTTCCAAGCTCTCCGTGAAACCCACGGAGGAGCTGACGGAGGTGATCCTGCCCAGGCGAGCCGCAGCAGATGACCTGGCAGTAAATCACTCTGGAAGCAGCGAGATCAGAGGGAAGCCAGGGAGGATTGGTGCACGGGACCGTAGGGAGTTACTGCTGCAGCAGGTTGGGGAAAAGAGGCGAGTCCCCGAAGAAAGATGCAGATGGGTAGCAAGTCCTGCCCATAAAGTGCTACGGACCAGCAAATTAGAAGCTGGGGAGTGCTTTTACAGTTATTCAGGTGGGATAGATTTGGGTAGGGACCAGCGTAGCATCAACTCTGACAGCTGTTGTGTTAGGAGAGAGCCTCCTGCCCTGCCGCAGAGGATGGGCTCCATCACGCCAACGTGCATTTTCATCTCTGCTGGCCATGAGGCTAAAAAACGCCGATTCACATGACCCAGGCACGGAGGCTTCCAAGCTGCCTCCGTCTCTCCCAGTAGCGGAGGAAGGAGAAGGCGGTGCTGAAAGTCTGCCGAGACCCAAGGTGGGAAGAAATCTTGGCTGGCCAGTTTCAAAGCATTTGGACCAGGAATTACGGTGACTGAATCCCGGCCATGGAAGCCTCCACCTGGCAGTACTATGGATATTTACAGGATGACACAAGTAAGGCGAGGGGGAAAGACTGCGCTACTTCCCGGGGAGCCTCCTCGGGGACGTGCGAGGATTATACTCTGCTGCAACTCGGCCAGGAGGGCCTGGGGCACAGGCTGGAGAGGGGGGACCTTCCCGACCCTGGGAGCGAGGCGCAAGCCCCTGCCAAGAAGTCAGACATGAGCAGCAGCGGGCAGAGAGGGCAGCAGGGGCTGGCAGGGGACCTGCGCTTGGAAGACCACCCCGTGTCGAAAGGGTGCAGGAGAGGGGAGGAGGGAGAAGCCCCTCCGAAGGTGTACGAAATGGAGGTTGGGCACAGGCGAGCGGGCACCGGCAGGATGGTGACGCCGGTGGTGTACAGGCTGGAGGAGAGCGAGTACAGGCGCCTGATCGAAGAGGCAGAAGCAGAACCTGAGGAGGAGTGGGAAGTGACAGAGCACAAGGTACCTGTGATTGAGGAGGGCTACCCAGGGGATGGGAAGGCGGCAAGTCCGAGCCTAAACAGGTTCAATGCTTTCCAAGGAGTCCTGAGGAGGCAGATAAGCCATTCGGACTCGGAAAGCAGTGTAGAGAGCAGGCAAGTGAATAAACTGACCCTGAACTCTCCCTCGGAGAGAAACAAGCCGAGTGTCCCCATCAGGTCGGATAGCTTCGAGCGAAACGCCATGCTCATGGATTACATTTTGCAAAGCAAACAGGAGGCAACAACATCTGTTTCCTACGTCCCCAGAGAAAGCAGCAAAGCAGCCGAAAGCTTCAGGCAGGCGCTGAGCTTCGCCCCCCAGCCTGACGGCGCTCCGGACCTTTGCCAGAACGGCCAGAACGGCGAGGAGGATCCGGCCAGGAAGCCTGAGCCAGACAAGCAGGTAGCGAAGAGCCTCGAGAGAATGGTCTCTGCGGTTGCAAATTATGCTTCGGTGGCCAGAGACACTGAAAGGCTTTCGAGACAGAGCAGCAGCCAGCTCCTTGAGAGCAGGGAACAGCTCGGAGGTGAGGCAGATGCAGGGATACTCGATTCGTACGGCCAGAAAAAAAACCCACCGGCCCCTCCTGTCAGGTCCCACAGCAAAGAGAGCCTGGCTTTGAGTATGAGCAAGACTGTGGCAATGACGGAGGCGCTGCTGGAGCCCCGCGGCGATGCAGCGAAGCCTGCCAAGGAGCCGTGGGCAGCTGCAGGCACAGAGCAGCTAACTGGAGGCAGGACTGCAGGAGGAGGGGGCTCGGAGGAGCCGGAGCGGAAGGGGAGGAAGAGTCAGGAGGATGAGAAAGTGCTTAAAGTTGCCGACGCAAAGAAAACCTTCGAAAAGCCCAAGCCGGCAGAAGGGAAGGCAGCGACGCCACCGCCCAGCGCTGCCAGAAAAGGTGAGGTGTGACGGCTCGGCCGTGGGCCGGCCGGCAGCCCCCGGCTCTGCCTCGCGGTGCGTGGGGCCAGGGTGGGTCTGGAGCACGCCGCGGCCGAGGGCCGGGTGGCGAGGGGAGGTGGGAACACGGCGGTCCTGCGGCTTCTCAGAAAAATACCTGCCTTGTCACAGCCAAGCAACAGACGGGATGCGCTCGGGGCACGTTTAGCGATCTGTGGTCGTAACGAGGCAGGATGAAAATCAGGCATTGATTCAAGTCTCCGAGCAGCCTGGTAAAAGTACTTCTTGCAGTGAAACTGTTTCGTGAGAAAGGGATTTGCTTTTAAAGACTCTCCTGTATATAAGTATAATACCCAGTACTCCTATACTGCTTTTCATGAATAGATACAGTGCAGAAGCGCCCATATGATGCATCCTCTTACTGTCATCTGTGCCTATTTGCCTCTGTCTCTCTAGGCATTGGGTGAGCCAATATAATTTTATTTTAGCTAGGGCATAAAAAGGAGGCATTATTTTCCTCAGGTTCTTTTTCTCCTGCACTGTGACTTAGCTGAAGAAGCCTTTCAGGAGAATGGCATCAACGTGGAAACCCTTCCACTGAAAAAATATGGATAAATGAACTTTGTTGAAATTTTACTGGTAAACCAGCAGTTATGCAGAAATAGGGAGAGATTAGAAATGAGTGTTTGTTTGAGAGTTTGGATCCTGCAAGGACATATCAGACTGGTGAACTTACATCTTCTGTTTATTGACATTCTGCAGTTGTGGATTTCCTTATAAGGGAAAATAAATGTTTTAAGGCACAGGAAATCTATGCTAGCTTTAAATTCAATAGCATGGTTACTTAAAAAAATAGGTGTGACTATCCCACGGTGCTTGGTACATTGCGCTGCCATTTACTCTCATTCACAGAAATCACGAAACCAAGTCAGAATATGAACGTTGCCACAGAGTTTGTGTGTGTGTCAGTGATAACAAAAAGCCTACAGCGATGAAAAATAGATCCTATGCTCTCAGGAAGCATCTGAAGACACATTGTCATTCTCACGATGTAAAGAAATAGGGTTGTGAAATATTTGTCACTGCAAACGATCTGCCATCGGACAGACTGAGGCTCTGTACGTGAAGCAGCGCTAGTACAGGCGTTATCGGGGTGTCTGGATCTACGCAGCCTCTCCACTCCTCCTCGAGTGGGAGATTGGTCTGATTAAATGGTGCAGCTGATACGGCGTGTTTCCATCAGCCAGATCAGATGGAGGGATGTTTTTATCAGCAATGAGGCGTGCGTCCTTTGCGGGGAATAGAAGGAGCAGGTGGATGCAATAGGTGATCTGACAGAAGAAGGGGATTAGAAGGGACGACAAGAAATCATGTTCCATCCCTAAGGCAATACTGGCTACGGCTAAATCACTCCTGACAGATGTTTACCTACTTGTTCTTCAGAAGAAACAGGGAGGGAGGGCCAAGACGATCTATTTCAGTGCTGAACTGTGAAAATGTTCCAATAAAGAAGAGTAGGAATAGCTTCTCATTCTGCTATAGCTGTGACACAGTCTGGGTTTTTTTTTTAAAATCTGTTTCTGAACACATATCTCCCAAAATCTCATACAGCCTAACTGAACATGAACATCTCACGTGTATTTACCATTATATGATTCCTTTCTTATACCTCTGATTTTTCCAGCACCTTTGGTCCAACTTGATCCTAGATGGCAGGGAGAGAAACAGAACAAGATGGCAAAAGGATTCAAAACTGGTTGAATAATGAGGACAAGACTAGGATATGTGATAAGTGTAACGTGGAGTGCTACAGGAATCACAGCGCCGAGCCTCACGTTACCACTCACTGCTCAAAGCCCCTGCTCATTACATGGTGCCTGGCTGATTTTTTTCTGCTATTCAGAATGATAGGAAGTGTCAATCCCAGGATATTTGTGTTGTAAATAAAATACAGCTTGCTTTTTTCTTTTTTTTTTTTTTTGTGTTCTGCTTTCTTGTCTCTCTCTTCCTGGTTAATTATCTGGCATAGTGGAGATAGCAACAAAGAAAATCCCATCTGTTGCAACTAATTGCTCCATTTTTATTTGGTGTCCCAACATTTTAATTAGGTATTGGGACCACCTCCCCTTTATCGCAAAAATGGGAAAAAAAGAAAGAAAAACGCATTTCAAAAAAGTATATATGGAGAAGAAAAATACATGAGGAAATAGACCAGCTCAAAATTAATTCAGAGATTTCCTTTCGCTGTAAAAACTGTGGACAGCACATATTTCTATGCCTTTCTTGTAGATGAGTTGGTAGGGATGTGTATGACAGCTGTATTACTGCATACAACATGCATGAGAGTGTGTGTATGTAGTAATAAATGTGCTTTATGAAATGTATTTTAAATCATTAATAACAACAGCATAAATTATTAATACCCATCCTGACCTAATGTTCATTTATTATTGCTTGTCAGTCTCCAGCATCTTCCATCCATGCCAAGCAGCACGCAAACGATGTCAGTGCAAGTGCTCGCTCACCGCGGCAGCTTTTCATGTCCCTGTGGGGAGGGGGCTTGCGATCTGACCCCAGTTTACTGGGTCTGGAAGTAGCGCAGGGACTCGCTCGATGCCACGCAGAAAGGTGGGACAGATCTGGGAATAAAACTAAGGGGTGCTGACTCCTAACCCCCTGCTTTAATTCACTTATTCCTCTTTCCTCCTTGTCCACACGCTCTGATACCCTCTCATACGCTTCTCCCTTCCTGGCTGTTAGTTTAAAAATCTGATTGAGCATCTTGCTCTCCTTATCTTCATTCCATAATTCTACAGCTCCCCTTTCTGGCCAAGGATTGAATAAGGCCAAACCAAATGGATTTTGCTCTCTCTCCAGACAAACACTTTCCTGGATCTGGGGAAGAGATCAGCGCAGGGCAACACCTCCCTGGGCAGAACACGTAATCCCGTCCAAGAGACAGAATTGATTAGCCATAATCAAGAGCTGTTACGTGGTGGCTCTTAGCACAATTCTGTCTTGGCTGCTGCTCAACATTTGATGATTGTTGAAATGTCCCTTAAAAACCAGGCTTTTAAGCAGTTTAATAAAGCTACCCTCGCCATTCAGCATGTGCCCAACAAAACAAGGCAGAAAGAGTAAATCTAATGCTATTCCATGCACAGAAAATGGCTTGGGTTTATGTTGTGGTTTTTTTTTTTCATTGCAATCAGTTCAGATTTCCCTGCATAAAAAAACCCCACTGCATTCCAGTAATGTTACGTGAGACGTAAACTCACATCACTGATTTCAATGGGAGCAGCTCTTGTCAACGCTGCTGAATCTGGCCTTGCGTATCTAAATCATGGGAGACATAGAAGAAGAAACATAAAAATATGCAACTCTCAAGTGGGAGAACCTAGTGCTTCCTGTGAAGTTATTTAAATATAATAATAAATCAAAAGGCTTCAAGAAATAAATAAATAGCGGACACAAATGTCCTTCAGAGTTGTATACCTTGGATATCTGCAGACCCGAGGTCTGAAACACAAACTGTCATGTCTGGCATATTTTGCGTGACTTAGAAGTTAAGCTGCAAAATAACAGGACTTTAAATTGCTGATCTTTCTAAACCCTCTGTAAGCCGTTTTCCTTCATTCAGAATATACTTAGCAATGAGGATTTAAGCAAATTGAAATGTTCGCAACAAATTCATCCCTCAAGTGACTTTACTGGTTCTGAATGACCGGGTTGCCGTCCATCTAAGATTGCTCAGAGACTCCAAGCCAAATTGCATAATATCAACTGGAGGCCAAAGCAGCCACCAAAATATCTCCTAGAAAGAGGTGCCTCAGGTGTTTGTATCTTTCTTTACCTTTTCTAACTAGTGACGCCGCACTGGCAAGGAAGGCTGTGGGGCATACCGAACGCGTTACTTATAAGGCATGTCAAGATCATCATGGGACCAAACCAGCGTGATTTATTGCAGTGATGGAATTGATGCATATTTGCAAGCAAGCTAAATTTAGCTGCTGACATAAGTTTCAGAGGTGGAGTCTGTAGACACGGTGCTGTTTCCGTATAAAGGCTGTGAGATAGACTGTTTGCAGCAATCGTGCATCGATGTAGTGGAGGGTAAAATATGTGGGATTTATTCAAAATGTATTTTTGAATAAATTCTGAACGTTTTCTGCAAAATTTAATAATCGGGCATGTTGGTACTGACAAAATAGAAAGACAAACTTTGGTGTGTGGTTCCTTGTAGCTGCAAGAATTTGGTAAGAGGATACTTTCCTTTACAAAAATTAGAAGTTGTGACATATTTTGACAAGTTGTTAGGCTTACATCACTCTGGCTATAATTTAAGTACTGTTTGTTAGAATGATTTTAGTCAGCTGAAGTGATGAAGATTACTGTTTACAGTGGAACCAAAGAGCATGTGTAAAACCTTAGCCATTCCTTCTGTTGTTGAAGATTTCAGCCTGAAATTCACGTCATTTCTTCATCGCCTTGTACGGTGAGCTGTTGCGATCTAAACGGCTCATTAATCCAGGTCAGGATTGGAGTGATCTTTGGAGCATTTCCATCCAAACGTTTAAGGAAGCAATAGCAAAAATTCAACAGGTATCATTTCCTTCTGAGCCCATCCTCAGTGACTCTTCCAATGACGTGTTGAGTCAGCTGTGCCGCGGGAGCATCCATCCCTGCAGTGACAATGTGAACCAGGAACCAGCCGCCCAGGTGGCAGTTATCGAGAGGATTAGGTTTTGATCACATTGCTCAGGACAAATTTCACTTTGCGTCCTCTGTGCATCACTCTCTTTTTAGATGGATGCCAAAAAACCCTCTTCCTTGGCTTCTCTTCCAAGCTGTTGGGTCGTGCTGGGTACTCCTGCCTTCGCTGTTGTTTTTCAGTCCAGGATAAAGCATTGGCTGGTGCATGATTAAAATATCATTTCAAGCTTGCCCACTGGTTTGAGCTAGAAGGAGCTATACATATGTATATTTTAAGTACCATTTTATATGCTTGCATTAATAGTTTTTTATAAAGTTTTAAGCCACATGCACAGGTTTGAGACTCCTAATAAATTAATGGCCGTGGGACTGGCAGTCAAGACACTCAGCTCTATCACTGACTCATTGTGTGACCTTCAGCAAGTCACGTACCTACGCGGAAAATATGAATCACAATCTAAACCCGCTAAACTACAGATTACCTGCAGGTCTGCTCCGAGGCTGCCAAACTGCTTTTGTTTTCTTCTTTTTTAGCTTTAAAGAGATTGTTTGAGGGAGGAGGGTGGAGAGCAAGTGTGCTGGGCCGGCTTTCAGAAGGAAGGTATTAATTTCGTGGTAATTGGTGCCGCGGGCAGTACGTGGCAGGGATGCAGGCTTGCAACTCTAATCTTTGGGTGTATAATTTTTTTATCAAGGTGTTGCTCAGTATGTAAGAGAGACTTTCTTGCTTATTGAAAGTGGTTAACAGTGGTTAAACTAGCGTCAGATGTTGGGTAACACTTGTTTGTTTCATTTGTAGCTACTGTGGCATCTGATGTTTCCATCAGCTGTAATCAGTCAGACCAGCAAGACCCTGACAAATGCAGCTGAGAGGCTTTCTGCATGTCTTAACACCCAGCTATCACCTAACAGGGGGTAGTTCGCAGTCCTGTCAGGTTTCACAGGGGAAGAGGAGGGTTCTCAGCTCAGCCCATCACAACACATATTTCTCCAAATTCTGAAGGATTACAAGGGGAGTTACGGGTGTGTCGCACCCCTGAGAAATTAGGCCCCTTAAGCACCTAACCACATACAAATGAATTTGCAGATATTGGCCAAAACGTATAAGGAAGCTAGACTAGCTTTTGGTTTTGGCCATGTATGGTAAACAGCGTGCAACGTGGGCACTGAGCTAGCATCATTCATCCGCTCTTCAAGTTCCCTGGAGGAACAGAAACACGCTGTTTTTGAGAGTGGTATTGCCCTGCGTGCCTGGAGGCATTTGCTACAAAGGTACTTACCTTTTTCTGTGTACTGTACTAATAACCGTTAGCCTCTTTCATTGAACAGGGGAGATAAAAAACCCTCTTTACAACCGCGTAAGCCAGCATCCGCAAAAGCGACTTTACTTTTAGCACAATGGGGAGAATCTTCGGTTTCAAGCTACCGTCCTGCGCTTCTCATTAAAGCGTGATTTTTAGCAGAGGCTTAAGCTCTCCCTTTGTCCCCCTCTTGCTGGCAGCGCCGTTTTCCACGGCAGCTACAGGCCCCAGCACGTCGGCATGACAAAACGAGGCGACACGGTTGGTTTTCTTGCAGAACTGCTGGTTCTCTTCAGCGTTGCTTTTGTCGACAGCCGGCTCTAGCTGTGCCCTGCTTGGCCGAGGGCTCGGGAGGAGCCGCATCCATGGGTTTGTGCCTCATTCATTGCCTCAGTGCTCGTAATTTTTTGGTTTTGTTGCCGCCGAGCCCCAAACCCTCCCTCTCCTTTTGCCAGTGCATCCCCACCTTTGCTCGCACCCTGGGTATCTCAAGCAGAGGACGGGAGGGCCAGCCCCGCAGGGAGTCGCAGCCGGGCTTGAGAGGGAGGAGGCCTGAGCCAGGCTGGGGAGCGGCGGGGGGCGCCGACCCGGCAAGGGGCTAAGCGCCTGAGGGGAACCCGCCGGGGCCGTGAAGGGGAGAGGGGCAGGCGGGGGGGACCGGAGCGCGGTCCCGACCCCCTCAGGGGGTCCCGCCGCCGCTGAGGGGCCACGGCGGCCGCACCGGCCGGCGGCGGGGAGGGGAGAGCGACGGAGTGCGCCCGACCGCGCGCGGCGGCGAGCGCCGCGCCGCCATTGGCTGGGCGGGCCGCCACTCACCTCGCCGCCCCCGCCCTCCGCCGAGCCGGGCGGGACGGGAACGCGCGGCGCCTGGGCGGTGCCCGTGGCGAGGGGGCGTGGTCCGCCGCGGCGGGCGGGACAGGGGGCGTGGCCACGCGGCGGCGCGGCCCGCCCCCGCCCCGCGGCGGTCGGTCAGTCGGGCGGCGGCGGCGGCGGCAGCGGCAGGCGGCGGAGGCGGCTCCGCCGGGCTGAGGAGCGGACGCGGGGAGGCGGCTCGGGATCGCGGTGCGCGGCACGGCGGAGGCGGGCGGAGGGGGGAGCGGGGAGCGGGAGCGGGACGGGCGCCCGGGTGGCAGCTGGCGGGGCGGGAGGGCGGCCCGCCGCGGCGAGGCGGCGGTGCCCGCGGGAGGGCGGCGGGGCCGGGCAGGGCGGGTTGGGGTCCGGTCGGGCGGGCTCTTCCTGCGCGGGGCCGGCCGCCGCCGCCGGGCCCTTCCTGAGGCGGCGGCCGCTGTCAGCGCCCGGGCCTGCGGCGGGAAGCGCCCTCCCCGCGCCGGCGCTCGGGCGCCGCGCTCAGCCCGGGGCTTCTCCCCCGCTCCCCTCCTTATTAGGTAGCGCAGCGGCTCCGGGTCGCCGCGGGCTCCCGCATCCGGCCGGGGCTCGCAGGTTGCCGGCAGGGCATGCCCGAGGCGGGGCGGCCCCGGGGCCGGGCTCCCCCGCCGCAGCCCGGGCCGCCCCTGCCCGCCGCACACCTGGTGCCCGCTGCCAGCCCCGGCCGCCTTTTGCAGGCAGAGGAGGGGGGTTCTTTTGTTCGGCAGGTTTTTTCCTTCCCCCCCCCCCCCCCCTTTTTGTTTGTGTTTTTTTTTTTTCCCCCATGGCGATGCAGCAGCAGCCCGCTGGCACCGGCGTGTGTGCGCATCGCCCCCGGAGCGGCGCGGCCCCGCTGCCACCCTGAAACGTTGCAGAGGACAAAAGATGACCGGAGGGTTTAGTTTTGGGTTGTTTTTCTTTTTTTTTTCTTTACACTCGTGTTGGCCGGGTACATGTCACGCCGTCAGTAATGGCTCTTACGAGTCTATTGAGGAGATGTGCAAAGTCCTGGGTTGTATGACATCTTCTTGGGGTTTGTTTTTCTGTGCACAATCGTTTCAATAGCAATATATCAAAGGCCAGAATTTAAAGGTTAGGACTTATCCCTGCTTTGTGAAATTAGCTGCTTCTCTGCTCAGGATACGTGGAAAGGCGTGCGACATGCAGCCGTGCAAACGTTCAGCTGTAGTACCCGGGTCTAGACAATGTGATGCTGTGACTGCGCAGGAGACAGGTCTGAAAAAAAAAAAAAAACAGGGACTGAAAGCTGACTGGAAACAAAAGTAGAACTGATTGATGCAGTTTTATTGTTCAAGATAAGTGATATGCATTAGTGATGTGTTTTTTTTCATAGCTGTAGTTTCAGTCTTGTACATGTGTGTGTGAGCACGTCTGTTCAGCCTATTCATGCAGATGTGCGTGTGGATTAGTATAAGCAAGGCCAAGGATGCTGGCAAAATGAAAGAGTGACATTTTGAATATCCTAGGCCGTGGCTGGTTTTTCAGTTTGCCGATACCGGCTTAATTTTAGGCCAGGCTGTATCCAAACTACCTGCCACCGTCCTCTCCCTTCGTGTGCCTCTGGCAGCACATGCGGGAGAGAAGCTCCACGCCTGCTGGAAGTGTGGGAAAATGGTGTGAACTGGCACAGTCCGTCCTGTAAGAAGCGCGTTCAGATGTGCTGAATGTGCGACGGCTAGAGAAAACAGCGGGTATCTCGTGCGTGAGGCAGGAGAGGATATATTCGATTTTCATTTGAATAACAAGCGTTGAATCATCTTTTCTGCTCAAGGGGAAAAACAGATGGCTGTGCACTCGCCGAGACGTTTTATTGCAGCTAATATTTGTGTTTGCTAAAGACTGTACACAAAGGTAGAAAATCAAATACTGTTGCGATAAAGTCAATGCATGTTTATTTTGTGTATATATGCTTTTAGTATTTTCAGTAGCCATAGGAAGACCTGACACACCCGGGTACCTGTCAGGGAGCATTTGCTTTGTGTTTGTTTTAATATAGCACTTCATAATAGTAATTTTTCAGTGGTCACTTGTAGCCTTTTATACAGATTGCTTTAATCAGCATTTGTGTGTCTCTCTTTATGTTCCCTGTTGGCATTACTCTGTCTTCTAGTGAGCTGCCTTTTCAAACATCATTGGATTTTTTCAAGTTAAATCTTCATGCTTATTGCATCTGTCACTTCTGGGATTCACTCCAAGCAAAAGGCAGAGATTCAGTTTAATGGCAATGAGAAGGAATGCACAGAAGGGTAAAATATCAGCTTTCCTGAGTGATACAGGAAAGGACGCTGAGAGATCTGCCCTCATAACTGTTTCATGCATCATGTTCAAGTTTAATACTAGACTTTAACGACGGCTTCATAAAATGGCTCATTAAAGCACAACGTTGCATTTTGATCGTAAGAGGATTTATGTTATTGGTTTTAATTTGATTATTGATTCCGAGGAATACGACTTGGATGCCAGCTTCCTATTTTGAAGATGTGAGCAAAACACTTCCTGGCCTGAGTCTGCAGCTCGGTGAGGTCATCGGCGCACCACTCCCAGGGCTAGGAATGTCCTTTTAGGCAAACTCACAGGCACATTTTCACTTGACTTCTAAAGTATGGGTTTGTTTGTTTTGATTTTCTTTTACGGAGGCTTTTGTGATAATCTCAGTCCTTCTTTAAGGATGTGTTGGAACAGAAACTCACTGAGGATTTGAACTGCCCCAGTTTTAAGCATTTACAGGGCATATGAACAAGAATTAAATGTCTGTGTTCTCTTCTAGCTCTTTCCCTGTAGTCTCCCCCACCTAATATTTCTGCTCTGCTTATATTCTGGTTGGTAGCTCTGAAATTAGTCTGATTAGAAACTGCTTACAGCTTCAATTTACAGTCCCCCTGGTTATGTAGCCACATGTGAAAAATCAGATTATTGGTGGCTGTGGGCTGACAGGATGTGAACTGGTATTTTTTTGTCCCGATATGCACAAATGGAGGTGGTGGTGGCATTGCTGGAGCAAACGCCAAGTCAAAACTAAGGCAAAAAGGCTTAGGTTAGCTGAAGTGACTCAGGAAAGCCAGCAATGAAAGTTGATTATTCCGGATGTGTTGAATATACCAGTATAGTTGGGAATTGTTTACTGGGCCCTTTCTTTCTATTTGCTCATAGGATTGCTTTGTTCTGTTTTTCCTCATGTGAGTAACTATACTAAAAATGGATTATTTGTTTCTCTTTGAGGTTATAATCATTCAGCACATGACTTTATGTGTGTTTTTAGATGATAGCATTAGGCACGTAAAAAAAATACCAGGGTGGCACTAGAATTACTCAGCTCCTCGGCATAGCAGTGGCGAGCCCGAGGGGTCCCACCGGCAGGTCTGGCTTTGCGCTGGAGGACTCTGATGCCGAGTCTGGTGGTCCTCAGGGGAACAAACTGTCTGGAGAGGTTCCTCATGGAATGTACCAGCCATTAGTTATATTACCAACCCGTAGTTGTGTATGTGCCTGTATGGCTTTGTGTAGCGAATACAAATCCAATCAGAATTAATGGCTGGATGTGGAGGTAATGACGTAGCTATAAAGTAGCAGGTGACTGTTGGGCAAATAGATAATTTTACTTTATGCCTCTGCCATGCAGTTCTTCATGCCAGTAAGACAGATGTAATCTCTTTACAGCAGACATCTTCGTAACAAGTCACAAAGTGCTCCTGAAATGGAAGAGGCTTTTGTAATGGAATACCATAAAAGCTCGAAGGTCCCACTCTGTAGGTCAGGAACTAGCAAGGAACTTGACAGAGAAATAATGAAAACGGTATCTGCTGCTGCCTCATAAGGGGGGAAAAACCCATGTTGGTCTTTCGAAGGCTGCCAGCCTGCTGGCGCTCTCATGGCACTCGTCGATAGAAGAGGTCTCCTTGGTTTAGAGGTGACAAAGTAAAACACGGGCTCTTTGACCATTTTTCCTCTTTGCTTTTCTTTGTTAATGAGTTAGATACCAAGGTAGAATCACCTGCATTGAAGAAAGGACGATAGCATTTCTTCAATGTTATCACTTTGCTTCTTCAACGTTATTTGCTTTGTCTTATCCCAATTTTGTTGATGATAACAATAAATGATATATAATATGCTTTTTGCTATGAGCATGTAATGACTTTTGAGGTCTGGCTCTCAGTGGGAGAAGCTGGATGTGGTTGGATCGGTTATAGTGACTGACATTGAGCTGGGCCTCTCAATCCATTATAATTAGGTTTTTCTTGTTTTCCCTTTTAATAATTTAATTTGAAAAAGGAGTGGAGATAAAATTAAAACAGTGGTGGGATCTGACTTAAAGTGATTAAGGTTCAGCCTGATGCAGTCAGGCGCGCCGAGATGAGCTCGCAGCTTTCATCTGGAGTATTGCTGAGCTGCGCTTAAGGCCAAGTTGAACCGTGATCCTTCAGGAAGGATCCTTTAGGAAGGATCATGGTTTCCCCGTGGCTCTCCAAATCTTAGCCAGCCATAGCATCTTTATATGTAATCTATGTACGTACAAGCATATATGTAATCTATGTATTATTCTTCTTAGCCGAATATTAAGGCAGCCGTTTCTGCAGTCTTATCAAATATGCCTGAGCAGGATTTCATAAAACTAGATGGGGATGGTGTGCCTAAAACTACACTTTGATTGCATCTCTGTATGAACCTAGGCAATACATTCACCTGCAGTTCCTGCTATAAGTAGTCCCTGGAAAATGGACTTCAAATCACTCTGGTTGGAGTATTTAGAAATGTGGGAACTTCCCCTCCCATCCCCCTGGTTCTGCATATAGTTGCCATAGAGACTGTGTTCTGGAGTCCTTGAAAATCCATTGTTTATCTCAGATAAGTGTATAAACCTGCTGTATTGAAACATCACATTTGGAAGCATCCTGTTCCCTTGCAGATCTGATAGGCACTTGCCATCCTACAGTGCTGCAGATTTGGATATTGGACATGCGTCAGGCGCAATCAGACAAACTGATAATGGGTATAATTAGCACCACCAGGGATTAGCCGGCAATAACAAATTCAAGCCATAGTAAGCACTCTGTCCCTTGGGAGCCGGGCAAACTGGCAGTGCTGGGCAGATGATCACTTGATATGGAAGACAGTCATCAGCAAAGGCTCGATGGGGAGGGCCTCAGCTCAGTGCTGGTGTTACCTCTTGAAATTGCTTTTTTTTTTTTTTCCTTTAAATACTTAAAAACTTCCCGGTGTGTTAGTTCGTGCTGGAATCTTGAACTCTGATGGACTTGGGGTATATGCTTGGCGTTCGCTTGGCATTTTCCATCATACGGTGGCCAGTCAGCATTACAGTTGTTTCTTGCAGTTACCCGTGTGAAACAGATTAATATCCTTGTTCCCAAACTGGACATGTGAGGTTGTGTTTTGCTCAGGGTCTTGCAGGTACTAGGCCGGGAATACCTCTAGCATATAATACTAAGCGTACTTGTTGTTTTACAGATGGTTCATGTATTTGCAGCAGCACACATGGTGGGATGTGTGTATGTGTATAAATGGCCATTCTTACACTTAGCTTTTCAACTGTTAATTTCTAACTGCAGTACTTATATTAATTATACTGCATGTTGGAGGTTGGAGTAAATAGGCACAAGGCTGTCTTGTTCAGAACAGGAGGTGGATTAAATTTTTTTGAGTTTTCAGTGAATATGTTTTTTTTAAGGTTCATTTTCATTTTTGGATCTGCTGAGATTGGTTTGCAAGGCAGGAAAAAATCCTGAGCCAGCTTAGACAAACACGAGTTGCCAGACGTCCTTCAGCCATACATACTTCTGCTTCAGCGCAGCGTGAAGTGTAGGCACAAAACACTTCTAGCTGAGTGTCGTCGTGCCTTCCAGCATCTTTTTCCTGGCCACGGCCGCTTTCTGGAGCGATTTGTGAAAGTTCTGTGTGGTGTTTTAAGGTGCTGCTGTTTAAAGGCGGGCTACCCTGGTTTGGCCTCCCGTTTCCCCATGCTTTGGATGCACGTGTGTTATCTCTATACACTTCGCTTTGCTCCCTGATGTTTCTTTGGGGGTAAAGGTTATCTTTTTGTTCTTTACATGCGGTGCTTGCCACATTGATCTTCTGGTCTACTAGGGGGATTCTTAAGCACTATGAAAGATCACATAAAAACCAGCTGGGGCTTATCTCAGCGTAATACTGCCTGTTGTTTTGGCTGGTCTCCTCCAGAACTGCTGTAAATGCCACAGGGACTCGCAAAGGGCTGGAAGTGTGGGTTGCACGTGCAGTAACACGACTGTCAAGCCGACAGGTAAGTAAAGCTTAAAGGTCATCAAACACAGGCTGTAATTCTTCATGCCCCTTACTGAAAACAGGTTCCCCAGCTGAGAGCAGCCAGCTGCAGGTCCCGTCCCCAAGAAATCGGCCTTTGCCCAGCGCGTGTCGGGGTGTGATTCTCCCCGTCGGGTAGGCAGGGAGCTGCCGTGGGAGTGCTGGGGGTGTCGGGGACAGCAGGTACACCCCTCGGCCTGGGCACAGGGAGCCCGTGGGCGTAGGACGGTGTTTTTTTCTTCTTGCACCTGAAATCTTTCTTCATAGTCTAGCAGGAACGTCTGTTAAAGCTGCTTACTAAACTGAATACACTTCCCTAAGTCAATTTTTTTCCTTGCCTGCCTGGAGAGGTGCGAAAGGCGGTAGTCTGACACCAGCTCGCCCAGGTTGCTGCCCTCTCAGCTGTGGCGTGCAGCGGCCGGGGCTCTGCCGCAGCACAGGACGGCAGCCGTGGCCTGAAACGGATCAGCGACAAAGAACATCTGTAGGACAGAGGAAATGTGTTTGAACTTGGAACCCTTTGCTGAAACAGATGTTTGAGGGGCTGTAATTGGTACCACAAGATAGGGATTTAAAATCAAGTTAGCAGATTGAACTATCTGGATTTGAGTTTTAGCCTCCTCCAGTCCCTTCCTCCCTCCCCCAGCCCTGATTTCAAATTGCATGTTACGGAAACGGGACAGAATGACAATGGTACTCTTTGAATTATAGGCTGCTTGGCCAGAAGAGCTGGCAGGACAGCAAATGGAAATCTGGAGAAATAGACACCAGTTCCAACTGTGAGAATGGAGATTCATTTTGCAGCTTATTTGTACAGCATTAAAATCTGAAACACGTTTGTGTTGTCCAGTCTGAACCTTCTGCGTTCTTCTATGCTGAGGATATTGTCTTGTAACCATTGTTGGTTTTATTTCGAGAACGTCAAAGGTTCAACGTGAGTGCCTCACCTGTTAGATGGGTGTTATTGAGAAGTGAAAGTTGCTAAACTGGGCTCTGATTTAGCCAGCGTTTGGATGAGGGTGTTTCTTAGGATATGCTAACCAAGCCCATTACTACTTTTTGGAGTAGAGTGTCTCCGTTCTAAATTGCAGTGTGATGGACCACATTGGTCTATGCTGTAACTCCAGTCTAACCATGACATTGCCCAGGTCTCTGGCCCATCACATTTGCCATTACAGGGCTGGAAACAAACTTCAGACGCCGTGACAGCAACGTATGGCTGCGGTGCTGGTCCAAGAGGCGATGCCATTGCGCTTGGCCATCCTCCTCCTCTCTGATGACATCCCCCGAGGCAGCGCTGTCCTCTCAGCGGGCTCTCGGCAGGTCTGGGTGTTGTTGCTCCATCCAGCAGAGCGGCTGTGGTCAGGCAGGGCCATCTGGAGAATGCTGCATCCTCGCTTGGTCAGTCTGACTCACACTTGGCTGGTCTATTTGTGAGCCTCGGTTGTGCTGATCTGTTGTTTCTGCTTTATTTCTAAGTTGTGAGGAATTTGTGTCCCAGCTAACTTTATAGCGGAGGGCTTTCTGCAGGTCTTGGTTTCCTGATGGTGGCTCTCAGGCTGTAGTGCTACAGTGCTCTTGAAGAACTGGGACCTGCGACCTTTTATATACGAGACCGTTTATCTCCTTAAAACATCTGTGCCATTTATAGTTTCTTCCTGTGGATACCACGGCATGTTGTAATTGAGGAACAGAAAACAGTTTATCAAGTCCTTTGGAGATTTCTCCTTTTGATAAATCTTCTTGTCATTTTTTTAAGGAATGATCCAATTAACTGTAAGCAAGGAGAAGCAGTGTAATGTTTCCAATCATGTCTTAAAGCCACTGGAGTTTAGCAGGAAATGTGCTTACCTTAGAAAATACTGCGTCGATCAAATTACCTTCATGTCTGCACCTCTGCTTGACTTTTGCAGAATGGGAAATCCTGCCCGTGTTACTCTCTCTGTGCTTTAGGCTCCCAGCACCTGGGTGCTGCTCTCTGCTTGGCTTCTAGCTTAAGTTCATCACTGAAGAGGACAAAATGCATCCTGCATTGGGAGTTGAGTTTCAGGTCTAGTGGCTACCAGTGAGCTCCTCAGTAACACATGTAGAAAGGCTTATGTTTGCTGTTTTATTTCATTTGGGTGTGTTTGATTGCTTCAAGTTGTAGTAGAAAATAGTTGTTTTCTGCTGTTAGCACTCCGTCATGTTAGGAAAAAAGTGGTTGTGCCTTAGCTTGTTAGTTGGGAAAGGTGGGACCTGGTGGTGATTTGGTGAGAAATTAATGAAGCTCTTTCTCCATTTGTAACCACCATCCTTAGCTGGTACTAAGCTTTCGCCCCAAACCAGGTTTTTTTTTAAAAAAAAAAAAAGCTTGCAGTGTGTCTCAGGAATATGGTCTGGAAGAAGCTTGCGTGTAACCTTCAAGAGAGCAGAAGAATTCAGCAAATTGGGGTAGCAGCTCTGAACAGATTGATACTTCCTTGTTAGCTCTGTTGCACTGATAAGAGAACTAGGTCAGCTCTGTGGAGAAAGCATTTTATCTGCATACTTCTCTGAACTGGAATCCTGGCGCTTGGCTGTTGTAACAGGCTGGCTGACTTGCAGCTCTGCACAGGGGGTTGTGCTCTCCGTCTCATGTTTTCTCCGGGGTCAGAGTGTGGTCTGAAGCCCTGTTGCTTTCCTCTCCGTGGCATGTGCTGCTTTTACTGTGGGGGCGATGCAGTCGGTCCCCAGGGGTGTAAGTAGCATCTTCCATTAGGCTGGTGTAATGTCTCTGGCTGGAGTTCATAGGGCTGTTGTTCAGCTCTGGAAGTACATTGCTCTGTCTCTTGGCAGTGGATACAGTGTGCGAAGAAGCATCTCTGGTGTTTATTCCAGTGGAGCAAGTGGAGGAGAACGAAGGCTCTTGGAGGGGAGCATATGAAAGGCCGTGGCCTTCTGTGGTCAGTTGCTGGAACAGCGGTGTCTTAAGGTGGGATTCTGTCTGCTCCAGTGCAGGGTTTCCCTTCCCTTATCCAGTAAAGCTTGGCTGGTGCCCACCGACTGTATACTGTCTCCGGTGGCAGCAAAAGTGGAAGCTGAAATGCAGAGATGCACTGAGGCATCTGCGATGCTTAATCCACAGGTACCCTCGTCCTCTTTTCCCCATATATTCTGTATGTTACTTGCCTTTACGAGGTTTTGTCCTGGGTTTCAATGCTTCCCCACACACACTTTGCTCTCCTCTTTCTTCTGTTTTCATTTTTACTAACCTTTTTGCTCACCGTGTGTTGAACTGCCATCATCCAAATACCCCCCAATACATCACACGTCACCACCTATGAGGTTGGCAGCTTTAGTGCCAGCTGACAGAAGATGCTGTAAAAGATGTAAACCCAAAAGAGGAGGTTGGTTTGGAGGTTGCTGCTCTGGCACCCGTCCGGCTCCTCAGCTGCCTCGCCCTTTCAGATCCGGGGTTTGTGTAACTGCTGCAGTGTTTCTCTTTGCTGGTTACCCGTACCATTATGGCCGCCTGATAAATTATTTTGTGTAATGATTTTTCTGTGCATTCATTGCTCTAGCTTTATGGTAGATGACACAGATTAAATGAAGCCAGACAATGCTCTCTGTTCGGGGTAATGACTTTCAACTGCGATGTCCTTTTGTCGCTGTAAATTATGGTAAATGATGTAATGTTAGACTGTCAAGAGACAAGCTACAAAATGGTATGAGTAGTAAGATCCCCCAAGAAGATGAATTGCATACCTGGAAATCTTTAAGTGAAAATATCCATTGCATCCCTGTGTGCACATGAAAGGAGTGTCAGCCGCAGCATGGGAGATGTGCACTTGAGACAGGGTAAACACTTACAAAATAACACATGCTTCTTGATGATGCCTAGAAGATTTAAGCATTATAGGCAGTTCTGACTTAGTGTTCTTCGTATTATAATGGTCTCAGTACGATTGTTTCAGGGTACAGCTCTGAAAAACAGAATCGTATCAAGTATTTCACAGGTTTGAACCAACACCTTGCACTATGTCCAGAATACCAATTTCAGCTTATTTTAAGTTTGGGTTGTGTTACATTTTTGAATGTGCTGGGCTCCCCAGTTGAGATACAATCGAATTCTCTGGTAGTTTGTGGTTTAGGTTCCCATCCCAAAATAGAATCTTGCCAGTGGTATAACAGCTGGAAATTTCAGTATTAAGTTCATATTCCAGCTTTTTGTCTTTAAAATGAAGTGAAATCAGATGGCAGGGTCTTGCTCAACCTAGACTAAAGTAACCAAAGACTGAAAATAATCTGTGCACAAATATGATGTATTTTGGAATTGTGACCATCTGTAGTAGTGTTCACCCTTGGTTTAAATAACTCCAAACATCTGAAAACAAAAGTTCTGTCAGCAATGGGCTTAATATGAATTGATTTGAAATGGTATACCATAGAGGGAATAGCATTATGTTTAAAAGTAGAGGACTGCATCAAGGTATTCGTGGCTGTTCCTTTTTTCTGCCAGAGGTTTCATGTGAAGTTGTAGGGTGAGCTGAAATTTTTGTGGCCATGTATTTTTTTTTTTCCCCCCCTCCACTTCCTCCCTTGCCCAGATATTGCAAGACTTAATATCACGAGACTGAGTTCACTGATTCCCTTGATACTTGGAGAGGGAGATGAAGTCCTCCTTCAGCCTTGCTGGTGGCATACTGGTTCTCCACCATGACAATGGTGGCAATTTAATGCTCTTGCGGTCTAATGCCAGTCGTGGCCCTGAACTTGCTGTATGACACTACACTTGCTGTAGGTCTTGGTCTCCCGTGGTGGTTAGGGTGCTCCTTTGGGGCTTGTCAGTCCATGCTCATTTGGTTTCAAAGAACGGATGGACTTCACTGTCCTTGCTATCTGCGTGGCTTAACTGGTGGAGCCAGCAGCCAGCGCTTGCCTGCTTGCTTCCCCCACGGATGTGTCTCGCTTTCCTTCCTTTGCCAAAGGTGTGCTCAAAAATGCTGTCCTTAAAATGATCTGGCAGACTTTTTTCTTCTAGGTGAGTGAGTCTTCTGAGACATTTGTAAGACACTGTCCTGTGCAGTATGGTAAGGGTGTAAAGTATTTATGTGGAATATGTGTGCAACTAGACTAAGCACAAGGCAGTGTATGTCCACAGGCACACAAATATTATACTGGATATTAGGAAAAATTTATTCACTGAAAGGGTTGTCAAGCACTGGCACAGGCTGCCCAGGGAAGTGGTTGAGTCCCCATCCCTGGAGGTATTTAAAAGACGGGTAGATTAGGGACATGGTTCAGTGGTGGACTTGGCAGTGCTAGTTTAACGTCTGGACTTGATGATCTTAAAGGTCTTTTCCAACCTAAACAATTCTGTCATTCTTTGATTCTATGTATGTGTGTTTGGGCTTGTGTACAACGTGCCGTGCACACGCATGGGTTACAGAGAACCCACGGAGGTTGCACAACCAAGCACTCTGAAGTTAAGAAATGCCAGAAGTGAGTGATTAGGAAATAACCTGGGTAATATTTGTTCCCTTTTTCACATGCAGTGGGGTACGGCTGTTAGCTCAGTCCCCACTCCACCAGCGCCTTGCTTTGTTGGGCACGTGGTGATGGCCACGGCGGTGGGATGGAGTCCTCCTTGCTGGTGTGGAGCAGGAGGTGCAATGGGATGGTGGTGTCTTTATGGCCTTAAAACCCCTGAATGCTTATATCCTCCATTCCATATGCGGCTCTGTACCTTATCTACCATATGATGTTCAAAGTGCTCTGAAGAGCGAATTAGTAGATTTCCTTGTGGGCTTTTCTCTGGTGCTTATCTCTGTGATGGCCAACTGCTCTGCAGATGTGGCTCAGCCCTGCTGGGAGGGGGGGTGTTTTGTCTGTGCTGGGGGCACTTAGGCCTCAGGTTGAAACACCCATGGCCTGATTATTGACTTAGGATTATAAAATACTTTCTTTTTTTTAAAAAAAAAAAAAAAGTTTCAGCTCTGAGCACTCATCGCTTTTGCAGGTGAGGCCCAAGCATCTCAGCCCAGGTGTTCAGAGAGACCTTGGGCTGCACAGTCAATGCGCTGGTACTCGAGAAACCTCTGGGCTTCCCCGCATCGGGCTTCCCTGCATCAGGCTCCCGTGGCGTGGGCTGTCCCGTCTTGCAGTTACACCGCTGGGACTGTCCCCTCTCCCTGCCGGACTCAGCACCCTGTCCAACCCATAACAAATGAGGCAGGTGCCCCCTGGTATTAATCATCATTCATAATTGGTGCTGGTGGCATTGCCTGTAGTGTATCTTGATTTTTTTTTTTTTTTTCCCCCTCCTTATCTGATGTGGTAATAATTATCTGAGACCGTATGTTTATTCCAAAGCTGCCATTGAAGTGTATGCAACTTCTTCAATAAGGCTCTAATCCTGAGTTTGGGGGCTCACCATCAACAGCCGCAACTTCTCTTGACATTTTCCACTTAAGGAAGAGCCTTTCCAGTCCCAAGTACCAAACTTTTATAAATGCTGTTCTCCCTATCGAGTGGATTTGTATCTCCTCGCCCCCCTTTAACGGTAGCCTACGGCTGCCTGTGACTTAAACTAGCCTTTTATTTCAAATGTCTGTCTTTCCAGAAGGGATCACAATCACATGGGCTGAGCAGGATTTTGCCATTAGTGGGGGGTTTTCCTGTAAGTGTTCCCTAGCAGGATGCGTTTCCTCTTGCATAAGCAGGCTGAAAACCCTCCGAAGCCACAGAAACACATCTGTTGGATTCTTGAGACAGATAAATCCTTTATAAACAGGAAAATGGGCAAACTCATGGTAACTCTTGTGACACATCATGATGGGAGATCAGAAAGAAATGGAATGAAAAGTATCACTGTGCGAGCACGGCTGACGGCATCCTGCATTTCTAAGGTCCTTTTAAATGCTGACACAAAGGCCAGTGGCTGAGCTGTACGGCGGGCACAGGCAGCGGGAGATGAAGTTAAATGTTTGGTAAAATTCAACTGGAAGTCACTTGACATTGGGGGGGGGAAGAAAAGTTTGGGCTGCTCTTTCCAATGTCCCCACCAGGACGTGTAAGGTGCCGTGTGTCGCGGAGTGGGATCCAGGAGATCAGTGCAGCCGTAGATCTGTCAGCACTTCTATTGTAGTGGCCTTTGCAGGGTGTCTAACGCTTCTGTTTTAATTTTGCTGAGGGCTGTAACTCTGGCAAAATTTAAACTCCTTTCAACTCCCAGTTGTGAGGTTTTAAATCCTCCAAATTTGTACTTTACCAAAAAAAAAAAAGAAAATATTTCCTGTCTAGCAAGTGTATGGAGATCGTTCCAGCTCCTTAGCTAAGATTTAACAGCACAGACAATGATCTAATTAACTTCCTTTTTTAAAACTCTTGCTCCAAGTCCACTCCCTAAGAGTAAATCCCTAGCGCAGCCCCGTTCACCATGGATGCGCTTTCTTGCCCACTCGGGTATTTCCAAAGTCATTTTCCAAGGGACCCAGGTCATACTTCTGCCTGTGATAGAGGCTGAATCAGTCTTTCCTTATGGTGAATCATCTCCGATGTTGGTGTCTCACCTGATAATCCAACAAGTGGCCAACCTGGGAGCTCCTGCCTGCAGCCTGCCTGCGGCCTGCCTGCACCGATGGCTGCACATGGCCCTGCTGAGAGAACCTGTGGCAACCAAATTCAGCTGTGGTTTTCTTGCAGATGGTGGAGGAGGGGATCCTTTGCAGTACTGAGAAACAAATGAGGATACTAAATGCTCTTCACGTTTTAACTAGAGGCTGGGGTAGGGAGAAGATGACTTTTTTTGGTGCTCAGGATCAAGCTCGCCCTGTTTTGTTTTTCACCTGCTCGCTTTCTGTGGCGTGCTGAAAGATCCACAGTCGCTGCTCTTTATAACTACAGCCTGCACATTTTCTAATCCCCCCCCTTCTCTTTGGCGAGCAGCCAGATCAAAATGGCTGTGATCCAACGCCAAGAATCACTCCCTTTGCTATGGAAATGAGGACTTGGAGGCTGCTCGCCATGTGTTCATCCGAGAGTTCCTGCTAAGGATGATGAGCTGTAGGTGGGGAAGAGGGCAGCGAAGGTGTGCTCGAACAAATCCGTTTGGAACAAATAAGGATATTTTTGGATACATCTGACTCTCTGCATTTTTTAAAAGTCATTTATAGAAAACTGAAAAATTACCCTTTCCATCAAATGGTAAAAACAAGGGAAATAAAGCAGTGGAATTTCACCATAGGATAAGGGGTGTTTCTCTTCCCTTCGAGTGGAAGGGGTGGCAGACCTCCCAGTATCTGATATTTGAGATAAGCATTTTTTGCTGGTGTTCTGGTATTGATCAAGTGAAGGAAAGATGTAATTATCCAAGCTATACAAGTAATCCTTCTTCTTAGTTATCGTATCAACATTCCCAGCATTAAGGCGGACAAATTGCAAAAACCCTGGGTATATGATACGTTGACAGAGGGCAATTTGCTGCGCGTTAACTCAGCAAGGCAAGTTTAAGCTTTCGCTTTACCTTCTTCTCAACCATCAGATTTTAATCTTGATGCACAGTGGGATGGGAACATTGCCGGTGGGTGAACAGTCATGAAAATTGACTGTGCACAAAGCAGGGTACTTTTCCCTTCTCCTAGACGAGTTACACACCCCGGGCAGATGAGTGAGTAGGGTTTTGCTGCAAAAAGACCTGCGAGGTGTCTTTTGAGAAGGGAAAGGGCTGAGCTGTTCGCAAGCTTCCTGCGGTGTTGCAGCACGCTGGGCTTTGCAAGAACATCCCCGCTTCTTCGGGGTGGCCTGGTGTCACCTCGCGTGCCAGGGAGGGAGGACGGGGGTGATGCCGCTCTGGCGCGGTGCTCGCTGCAGGACTTGGCGGAATCGAAGCCGTGGATGCAAAGGTCTGGGCAGCAGAGCCCTGCCTGCCGTGCAGCGCCCAAACAGCTTATGGCTGGGAGGAGCCCTCTCGGGATGAAAATGTCTGACAGGTATCTGAATGAGTCGACGCAATAAATTAGTAACTGGGTGTGGAACTGCATTTTTTTATGATGTATCTTAATTGGGCCTCGGGCAGCTTGATAATACAGCACATTTCTTGTCTTTCGGGGATCTTTGAGTTGAAATTCACCTTTTCTTTGGGAGTGATTCAGTGGGGCTGGGGCTTGGCTGGGATCATGCTGCGGATCCACCCAGGGAACGGGGCCGATGCCCTGCCTCAGCCAGCCACCCTCCCTCCCCGCCGGGGACGGCCACACGTGCGTCCCCGGGGAGCCCACCCAGCCGCCGGCGCTGGCAGCGCTCCACCTCGAGGCACGACGTGCCATCTGCTTCGGCAGAGCTTCTCCCATCCATTTTGGATAACTTAATCTCTTCCTTTGCCTGAAAACCAAAAAAAAAAAAACCCCACCCATTGCACTGTGAGTGGAGCAGTTGTGTTTCCTCCCCCCAAAAATGGGTGCACTTAAATAATCACTGCCAGGTGATTAGTTATCCATCCCGTATCCATTTCATAGTCCCATTGCATGAAAGGTACTGTCTGCTCTACGGCTTCAGCTGCTCCATCCAGTTCTAGAGCCGAAGATGAACTCTCGGGGTGGTGCTGTGCATTACGAGCGTAAACAGAAATTGGTGGCTGGATTTTGCCCTCTTCCCTGCCGGCTGGAGCTGGGGAGCAGCTCCTGGTTTATGACTTCCCATTGCACTTTGGTGTCACTGGGTGTGTCTGGCATGCAACAGGCCTTTTATTTGTGCTATAAGTGAAAGAGTTGGCAGAAAGTGTATTACACAGTTCTATTAACTGATGTTAGGTGCAGAGGAAGCTTAAGTTTGTCTATAATATGATAGTAAACATTAATAATTTATATATAGCTTTTTTCACATGGACATCTTAACCACCCCAATCATTCACAAAATTTTGCATTTAAAAACTACACCTGTTTTTTCTTAAACTGCGTGAGTTCTTAATAAAATGGTGTTTGTGGCACTTCTGTAGCTTTGAAATAACCGAGTTAACTGGGGAGATTTAACACGGCATCAGTGTAGAAACGGTACCGTGAGAAACGCGGTGGGGAAAACCCACCTACTCGCAATGGCTGGAAATAAATGCAGAGCCCGTCACGCCTGTGCCACCAGCTCACACAGTTCAGGTCACCGGTGGCCGAAAGCCATTGCCAGCCGCGTGGCTCGTGTGAAAGGGGTCGGTGGCCTCCACCCCACGCCTGGGGACAGATGTCCCCCATCGCAAAAACAATCCCGTAATCAGTGCATTTATTATCTGTGTCTGCAGAGAGGCTGGCTTTCCCCGAACGGGTAACTCGCTGCCCGGGCTGTGACCCTCGGTCTGGGCTTTGCTCTTGCCATCACACCGGTGGCTCTGGTGGCACGTCCACCTCGGCGGCGGGCCCGGGTCAGCACCAGCTGCCCACGCTGGAGACAGAGCCGCTGTGGAGATGGCCGGTGCCGATTCCCAGATGCTTCACTTGGACACGGTCGGGGGGAGCTGGTGGAAAACAAATACTCTAAAACAAATACTCTATTTTTTTCTTATCTATGCGGAAACCAGAACATTTCACTCCATAGCTGTCTGTTATGTTAATTGTAACATTTTTCTCCTCTTCAAACATATTACGTGACTGCTTATTTCCCAGCTCTGATGAGTGCTTTCCTCTAGTTATTCAGCTTTTTGTTGCTGTTAATTTTTTTTTTGTAACCTCCGAGACTACAAAACAGCGATCACTCTGAAGTCTCTTTTTCCCTACGCTTTCATGCAAAGCCTTTGCAGTTGGAGACAGACGTACAACCTTTTATCACTTCTGCTGCAGACAGGCTGTGCAGAGGGAGTCGTGCTGGAGCCGCGTTCGGAGTCTCTCACTTGAGAGTGTCAGGCTGGTGGGTCTGGAGCAAGAAGCTCCGTGGAGCTGAGCAGTTTTTCCCAGCCTCTGCATGTGCTTGGGGACCTACTGGAAGGCAAGATAGGAGGTGGACTCTGCATATTTTAATTTTTTTTAATTTTTTTTTTTTTTTTTGCTTCCCCTAGAGACTGGGGCAGAAATATTTTTCTCATATGTAAAAGCAGGATGCTATATGGAGGCTCCTCATTCTCCTGCAAGCCTTGGTTGAGGGAGAAAAATCTTTTATGATGGGAAAAGTCCTTCCCAGATGGGAGGGCTCTGTAGGTTGCATACACGGAGGGCAACACGGTTGCTCACTTCCAGGGTTGGCGTTCGCACGTGGTGTTGTGCCCATGTCTTCTTCCAGGGCTCGGTGCTGGAATTTTCCACACCAGTCCCTTTCCCTCTATTTTAACTCAAGTCTTCTTGAAAATTATTTTCCTCAAGAGAAGGAGAAGTGCTATGGACACAGTAAGTTAATTTGAGTCATTAGCTTGTTTCCATTACTCCTATCTGCCTAGGAAACTAATTTTATTATTTTTTTAGTGAGATTTTGGAGTTAGAAGAAAGAAAGGGAAGCTAGCGAACATGTGGAACCACTTCACAGGAACACCGGATTTTGAGAGCTTGCATTTTTATTTACATCTTCTGGACCCTGTCTGACTTGAAAGTAAACAAGTTCAATCTGAGACCAGATTTATCCCCAAAAATATGTGGAGACTTGTCTAAAAACTGCTTTTAGGATTAGGAACTTCCTTTACTGCAATAAGAGAATACGTTTACAATGGGAAAACTGATGCTTAACTGGCAAATTCTTTCTGTAAAACGCCCTTGGAAGTGCAGTTCAGTTGTGTTTGGTGCAGAACAGCCTGAAACTTTATTTAAAAAAAAAAAAAAAAAAGGCTGGCTGAGAACTTGGCAGGTCTAAAGCAAGGTGCAGGAATAGTGAAACCGTATTTCTGTGTTGCTGGAAGCGGGGTGATGGTGCAGATGAGAGGGGCCCGTGGAGGCCCTTGGCAGGTGTCTTCTGGGCAAGCAGGGGGTCCCTGCACCTGTAACTGACCTCCTTCTTTTGACGTTCCTCTTCTCCGCAGACACAATGAGGCGAGTGGTACGACAGAGCAAATTTCGGCACGTGTTTGGCCAAGCGGTGAAAAACGATCAGTGTTACGACGACATCCGCGTCTCCCGTGTAACTTGGGATAGCTCCTTTTGTGCAGTAAACCCCCGATTTGTTGCAATAATTGTAGATGCTAGCGGTGGCGGAGCGTTCCTGGTGCTGCCTTTGCACAAGGTAAGTGCTTTTTGAAAGTTTCTCGCTATTACATGCTCAGCTTTGTTGTCATTTTGGCACTTGTTTATGAATAACATTAAGGCTGTGAAGTCTGTGCTGTGACAAATGCTGCTCACTAGTGCCATGTAAGAATCCATTTAATGTCTCTGTAATCAGTCTGATGCTTCCTGTACATTAAACACAGTAAATAAGCGGTTTGCTTGACTAATCTGAGCCAATTCTTTATGGCAGAAGCGTCTACATAGAATCATAGTCCTAAGAGCCTCTTTTATGGTAGCAGCGGTCAGGTTTTTCCACTGTCAGGGATTCAGCTCCTGGAGCTCTGCAAGTGTCACTTAATTCAGGAATGCACCTGAGCCTCATTACTCCTCGAAGCCCCGTATCAGACGGATGGGAAGGAGCGAGCTGGTTCCAAGCAGGGCATTTCCATGGGCCTCGTGGTCCTGGCATCTGAGCTGGTCTAGGCTGCTGTCAGCCCCTTCGGTTACTCTTTCTCTATATGGTATAAGACAAGAATAATCTTGGTAAGAAAACAGCTCCTCCAAGTACCATTGCAGCTGTCCTGCGGTTCTCCCAGATCACAGGGCTGTGTCTAGGCTTTATTATACTTCAGCCAGATCTTGTTATCCCCTGCTACCTGACATACCGAGGAGAGGGGCTTCATCTGATCTTGGGCAGGGAAACACCCCTCACATTCTCTACCGTGCAAAATGCCGCCGAGTCTCCAATAAATAATCTTTCGGTGAGCACATATATACACTCTACTTCTTTCCCTTATACTTTGAATTTATTTGTAGAACCCCAGGGGTGTGCTTTGCAAAACACACAGAAAAGTTAGGTTCCTGTGCATCAGCCATGAGAACGGCCAGATCAAAGATTTGGAGGGAGGCTAAAAAGATGGGTACAGAAGCCTTCCTGGCAGTCTCTTACAATGCTGTGGTGTAAACCACGCAAATGAGCAGGAGCAGTGTCTCAGACTGAAATAAATTCCTGATATTGCATGGAAAAATCGCAGAGCATCTTTCTTCCACCCTTGTTGGGAGAGCGGTGCTCTCCTCTCCCTTTCTGATGCTCAACCGGCAAATTCTTGTGATGACGGTCTTTTTCTGTAACATTAATTACTTTCTTTCTGACCCTTAAGCTTCTCTTAACTATACACTTAAAATGTCCTCAGTCTGTCATCAGCCCTGTCCTTTTTTCCTCGCTCTGTTTGCAGATCTGCCCTGTTTATATATAGAAATAGTGACCAGAATTGAATATAGCATCCCACATGGCGAGTGCGTTACAGGAACAGAGGCAGCAAGTTCTCACTTATGCCTCGGTTGTGCTAAGCGAAGCAAGCCAAACCCCAGGCTCCTTAAATAGCTCTCCACTTTTCTCATCTTATTAACAGCCCTTCTTTGCAAGTATTCTGGTTTGTGCTCATCTTCGGCCCACGTGTCCTGCTCTTGCCCAAGCCACGCACGATGGCACAGATCTCGATTAGAAATTCCTTGCTCAACACCGCACGCAGTTGCACTCGTGTTGCATCACGACACAATCAAACGCTGATGGCGGAGGATGCGCACCCCTCTTTTTCTCTCATTTCTCAATGTTTCTCAGTCCCTGGCAGAAATGCCTGCTAATCCGGAGCGATGTAGCCTTTTGCATTTTTAAGTGCCATCTTATATTTGTTTGGTTTTTATGTTTATTCAGTTGTTCCTCCTGCCCTCCTCTGCATTTGTCATTGCCTTTGCGCCCTCAATGATGTTCCTGTCTTGTCTTCTACAGCTACTTAATATTAACATATGACAAGGTTTCATGCAAAGCTGGAGGAACTCTCTTCCTAAGCCCCCCAGCCTGACACGTTCTTTTGCAATGCAACGTGTTGCTGGCTTTGCTCTAAGCAGTTCCTGTGTTCCTCATTTATTTTTATAGCCTTGGCTGATGAAAGTGTTCCTTTAGTTCCTTCACCACCCTAACATTTTGATTTCTGTTTGAGCCCATTTAGCAGAGGTATTCATTGAGTTCCCACAGCAAGATCCTTGCTGTTATATTCAGGGAGGAAAAAAAAAAAAAAGGGTTAATTTTAAACCATGGTTTTGGTACGATTTTAAAATTGAGCCATAAAAATACACTTGCTGCATGTCAGAGCCTTGAGGCGGCTGCCAGGGTCTGCAGGGAAAAGGGCCCTCCTGCAACCGAATTGCATCGTGTCCGCTCGGACCCGGCGCTGTGCGGGTCACTGTGAATTACTTCTCATGTGGCTTGACCTTCCGCGAGGGGTGAGCCGGGCCTGCGCTTCAAAGGGTGATCCCAGAAAAGGGAGTTTTTGCTCATTTTAAATGGCTTTTTCCTTTCCAAGTTTCAGCAATATTGTGGGATTTGTGGTGGTGGTGTTGCGGCGGTGCCTTTTTGCTGCCAGGCGGGCGGCTCCCGGCTCCCTCCCCGGCGGCGGGCAGGGGCTGGGGGTGATTTTGGGGCGGGATGGGTGATTTTTGGGGCGGGATGGGCGCCCCGGCACCCGCACCCCCCGCCGGGGGGGGGACACACGGGGACACGCCGCCTTTCCCGCCCCCGCCACGCCCCGCCGCGCGCGCGCGCACCCGCTCCCGCCGCAGCGGCACTGCGGCGGCCGCGGCTTTTTACCTTATATGGTCATGGCAGCGCTCGGGGCCGCCGGCCGCCGCCGCGCTGATTGGCGGAGGCGGGGCGCGGCAAGTGCGCGGCCGTTAACCCCTGCGCTGCCGCCGCCGCGCTCCCGGCCCCGCCGCTCCTCCGCCCCCGCCGGGCGTGGGCAGGCGGCGGCGGCGCGGGGTTCCCCCCCCCCCCCCGGCACCCCCGGGTTGGGGGTGTGCGGAGAGGCAGGGGTGCGCCCTCCCGCCGCCCCCGCGCCCTCCTCCGTCCCCCGGGGCTCCCCGCAGAGCCCGGCGCGGAGCAGCAGCAGCAGCCGGGGCTGGTGCAGCTGAGCCGGGGCTGGTGGCTGTGCAAATGCTTTGTCTGAGCTTCCTGTTTTCTTGCCTGCACATGTGCAGGGGCTTTGCCAGGAACTCGCCATTCCCATGCTCCAGCGAGAGCCGCGGCCGCTGTCTGAGTGGCTGAAATACTGCAATTCCCACAGGTTGCTTGGTCTGCAGAGAGATGACCTCCGTTGGAATGAACCCTGTATTTTTAAAAAGCTGTAATTTATATCAATTCACGGTGTGTAAATGGTGAGAGTCAAGCTAATCAGCATTAGCTGTACACACCAGGGAGAAACACTGAAAACTTGCCTGCTTATTCTGGACTGTGGGTGACTGGTGCCGAGCAAAGCATTAATGTACAATATCGCTATTAAACTGGAAGCTTGCAGACCTCTAGAGTTGATTTTCTTTGAGCCTTATCCCAGGCAAAACAGCAGGTGCACAGGGAAGGAACCTCAGGATAAAACTCTTCAATCAGGCATGCACGCCTCAGCCTCTGCTCGCTGGTGGGCATGTGCTGCTAGATAGATGGAGATCACCTCCAGCATGGCAGGTAGTCACCGCTGTTAGGGAATTAAGGAAGAGTCAGGTAAGGGAAGAAGTGATTCTCCTGCTCGCATCCCCCGGAGATCTCTGGAAGGAGCGGGATGGGTGCGTGCAGCTGCCTCGGTGGCTCTCGGCGGGCGCTTTCACAACGGCGTTGTGCAAGGGCCGAGAGCGGGTCGCTCTGCCTTGCCCCCGCAGCCCTCCCGTCCTCAGCCCGGATGGGGCGGGTTGCCTGGCCTTGGGGCTTGGCATCTTCGCTTCTGCACATAATTCCCAGTGGAATGCACTCGGGGCTGCAGGTTATCTTCTGGGATGCTGTTGGGAAGGGCTGTGCCCCTCGCTGTGCAGTGCTCGGTGTGCTCATCTCCCTTGGGATGGTGCTTGAAATGGGGGCGATTTCCCTGCCTCTGCTGTCAAAGGAGAGGGGTTGTGGGGGATATTCTCGCCCAGCTCGATGGGTGATCCCTCTTTTACAGCCCAGATGAAAATTTTGCGGGTTTCTTGATGCGCTGGGGAAAGTGACTTGCAAACACCTGGGTTTAGTGTCTGGTTCTGGTGCTGGCTCTACATCACAGCAGAACCGGATACAAATTTTTTTTTCCTTCCTCGAAAAATCTTTGCAGATTAAAACTGCAAAGAAAAAAGCTGCTGCAAAGGGTTCCTTTTTGTTTCAGTTCATCTAGAAAGATGCCTTCAGCTGAAAGTCACATTATGTAAGGCCTTTAGGAGAGGCTTATTCAGTCCCCTTTGGATATACCTTTTATTAGATTTTCCATTTGTGTGCCTGACTTCTTATTGCACTCCCTTTACATAGGCAGCGTTCCTACAGAAGCTGGGATCGGATGGGTGCCCTCGGAGGCAATTAGCATGTGGGTGGGTGAGTGCACACCTCGGGAATGATCTTCTTGAAGGAATATGTTGTTCTGCAAGTGACATGCCTTAGTGTTCAACCGTGGCATATGTAAGTTGTTAATCAGCTGTTCCAGATTCTCATTCCTCCAGGAAGGACTGAGAAAAAAAAAAAAATCATCCTTTTCTGAATTGTGTGTAAAATAAAATCAGGAGGTACTGCTGTGATGGATTCATTGAGCCTTTCCAGCAATTTGAGTTGGAATGTGGATGGAAGGATTGAATTAAAATGAGTTACTGTTGTCTTGACTTCGGCTGCCACGGAGCCCCTGTCAGTACCAGTGCTGTAGGTCTTTTCCCAGCAGTGTCCCTGGGAGAGAAGTTTGCAAGCTTGAAAACTAGAAGGGATATTTCCCCCTAAATTTTGGTCAGGCTTCCATGCAGCTCCCAGTACTTTTGAATGTTGGGTGGGGGAGATTAAAATTCAAGACAACTCTGCAACAACTGAATAAAAAAGCAAGACGTTCGTGGTTTTTAAAGATCTAAGTTACCTCGTGACCAGCGGAACTGCTAAAACCTGGTTTCTTGCAGATTTTTCCTACGTCCACTCTGCATAGAGCGAATGTTCCCCAGCTCCCTTACAGGTCCTTTCTCTCCCGGCCCGTCGGCCCGTGCCCACCTCCTGCGGGTGCCTCGCTAGCCCGCCTGGGGTGCCCATGCCGCTCAGGAGGGACCCGGCTTTGAGTTATAACTGCACCTTCCCTCCTGGGGCACTGATTTGGATTTCTTTCTTTTATTTCACCTTGGATTTTTCTCTAAAGCTGATTTAAAAAAAAGGTTTATATTTATCACTGTCAGTTTGATTCCAATGGATCATCAGGTTCTAGTGTACTGGGGAAGAGAGGGCAGGCAGTGTGGCTAATAAATCTCATTTCTCTAGGAAAGCAAGCAGCAAATACTCTCCCCTGTCTTACGGTCAACCCATGGTTTGTACAAATATTGCTGCAGTTTTAAGGCCTTGTCCAATAATGAAAATCTAAGTTGCACTTGATAGTTTTGTCTGCAAGCAGCTACGAAAGAGAGATTGTTGCACTATGCGTGCTCCACATCAGCCTTCCTGTCTGTGTGGTTTAAATGGAGTCTAAGGAGTGGAGTAAGTCTTCGTAAGTTGTGTATTTGTCCAATATTCAGATGAAAAATAATGTTGCTCTACCAGCAGCATCAATTTCTGTGTTGTTGTCTGCACGGCATAATGTCACTGGTTTACATAGGGTACAAAAATGCAAACCATCCGTATAAGCACACTTAGAGCAGGGCTGCAGGTGGGCCTGAAATGGAGGGTAAAATCCTGGTTTAGCTGCTTAAAACTTCCAACTAAACTGAAATCTTGGAAGCTCAGGGACAAAATGAGTTTAACAGAAATGGCTGGAATAGCATGGTTTCTCCCCGTCCAGACTTTCTTCTGTCTCCTCCTTCCCCATCTGCCTTTTTACTGGTCCCAGTTAGCTTCGCTGAGCGTGGCTGATGCTGGAGTCCCGGATCATCTGTTCCCAGCTCTCGGGGTGAGCGTGCTTGGGTGACGTGAGGCTGTTGTTCCCTGTGGATCCTTTCTGGGCGCTGCCTCCTTGCTCAGCAGCTCTGCCCTCTCTGGGTGGGTGCTCATCTTCCACCACCCCCTGAACTGCAGTGGGGTTTCGCCACTTTATCCCAGGACCCTACACTTTTAGGACACCGATTAGTTTTCCTTCGCTTGGAAAGGTAGTACACCTGTTTTACTAACAGGGGAAGTAATTGCCTTTGAAATCATACTTTAGGGATGGAACAAAAGAGCGACTGTATATCTTGTTAGTTGTAATGTAATTTCTGGGCAACGGGTCTCTGAATCTCTGCATCTTCTGCCCGAAGGGCTTCCTCAGCTAAAAGTTTGCTGAGGTTGAAATTTAATTTTGAAGCGTGTTTAGAGCTTTCCTCTAGAAACTGGGACGGACATCAGCTGAAATGCTGGAGCTGTGCTGCGCACCCAGCTCTGAGTGATAGGAGTTAGCAGTTTGGGTTGGTTTTGGGGGGTTGTTTCTGTTGGTTTTTTTCCCTTTTTTTTAAAGCCAGCATGCGAGTAGCTGATTGTTGCAACTAATTCTGTGAAGGATTCTGCAGACAAGCATACCCTTTTCCAGTGTAAAGCATCCTGCAGTTGCACCCAGCTCTTATATCTCCATTCTCCGGTCAGCTGCAAGCACCCGCTGCAAACCATGAAGTCCCCCAGCTGCTGCAGCTCCTCTGCCAGCGGCGTGAAACGAACCTCACCATTGCAGCCTGCTCCACCCGGCTGCCCACGCGCCTGAAACCCTCCAAACCGTGCTTTGAGCGGTGATGCCAAATCTGCTGGGCTCGCACAGTGCTGTGGTTTTTAAAGCCCTGCTCTCGCTGCTCGGGTAGGGTTGGCTTTGTGCAGGGTTCCTGTCTGTCACCGTGTTTTTCTTCCCACCTCTTTGTGCATCCATTTAGGTCTGGGCACTCTGGAACACGAACCTTCGTCTCCGTTCTATAGCAGCCTGTAATGTCTACTGTAATGTCACAGCCTTGCAGCTGTCAAGGTGATAAAACAAGAACGGGAGCGCTGCTGAGGAATTTTTGGAGGTCACAAGCAATGTTTATCAGGGTCTGGTTTGAAAGCAGTATGCAGTTACGAATGCCTGAAAGTCTCTTATTGCATGACATTACAGTAGACCTTTTGGGAGTAACACTTTTCATAATCTTCCAAATTAGTTATGGATGCCTTGATTGGTTTGCTGGGTGACTAATGTCTATTTGTCATGGTCATGAGAGAGCAATGCGCTTTCATTACATCCTCCTGCAGTATTTTCTCCCCGCTGCCTCCTGCATGACCAGCTGCTGCAACCAGAGGTGGAGGCTCGGTGGCCAGAGCACATTAAAACTTCACTCAACTGGAGTTTGTTGTAAGGAAAATAGACAATTTAGCTAAGAAAAAAGGAATATCCTCTCTAACAAGGTACCGGTCAGTTTGTATTTCAAACTTTTGCAGTTGTGACCCGATTTCCTTCCTCAAACTTCTGCAAAGTGTGGGTGGGGGAATTGCTTTTGCTTGTGCAACTTGATGCCACTTCCCTATTTTAAATGGCGATCTTAATGAGCGCAGCCATGGGTTGAGGGAAGCAGCTGTTCTCCGTGATATTTTTACCATAATCCATGAGCTGTTTCCTACAACCAATTGCCCATTTCTGGCAGAGAAGTGATCATAGGACAGTCAAATTAATTCATAAGACTACCACTTTCAGGAACAGTTTTCCTGTGCCACTTATCTGTCCCTTCTGGATTTAATAATTTTTTTTCTTCTCATCCGTCTGTTTTTTCTGGTCTGGGATACATGAAAGCACTCAGTGAATTCATTTGGTAAGGTCAGCTTACCACCTCTTGAAGGACCTGAATATTGAGGGTGCTTCTAGTCAACGCCATCCAGCATATTAATACTAATCCTCAAATTCACCTTCTTGGCTAACTTTTTATAAAATACAACTCTGAATTTCAAAAATTGTTACTGTGATGTGTTGCTCAGCCAGAGTCCTAGTGGATTATGAGGAGGATTTAATTTCTTGAAGTCGTACTGAGTTAATTTTAAGCTGTGTATCAGCACTTGAGACTTATTTTAAATCCTTAACTAATTAAAAGATTACATTTTAAAAATAAACAAATAAATCCTCAAACCTGGGAGCTTTATGGTAGCATGAAAACGCACCCATCTGGCAGCAAAGTTGCAAACCTCATGGTGTTCTTGCGGGAGAGGCATTCCTTTTAAAAGGAATAGTGTTTAGAAACGTTGAATTTGGTAATTTTACAGGCTGGCAGTTGGTGGGGTTTTTTTTGATACCCTACTGCAGGGTTCCTGGTCTTTCTCTTTTGGCAAAGCCCCCCAAATACTGTTTTTAAAGCTCTTCTGTGCACAGCTAATCCCGCACGATGCCAGGAATTGGGGTCCCCTGCTCCGGAGAGGGGAGCATGGCTGGGAGGAGGAAGCCTGCAGTGCAGCCTGCATGGACAGTATTTACAAAACTGGCTTAGAGAGGTGGTAAAGTAACACATCTGAGTTAAAACCAGCTCCTTACCCTGCTGGGTGGTTGAGGGGAAGGTGTGCTGGGTCAGGCCCTGGGGTGGTGACATGAGTTATTGTCCTTTGACAGCTCTCCCGATCCCCTTTGAAGGGTCACGCTTTCTAATAAAAGTGTTGGGTTGTTTTGTTTTTTTTTTTTAAATGGAGCAGATCAAGTGCCTTTAGAAGCATTGCCGAGGAGAACTCTTGCTTTTTCTTACGTGTTCAGGAAAGCACCGTGGCTTCCTCTGCTGTGAAGACGGTTTTGTTATTTCTGACCACAAGTCAGTAACTTCTCTGAAAGTGGTTGGACTTCTGCTAGCTGAACTGCAGCTTCGAGCAGCACGACAGCCTTTTGGCCAGTAAGCCCTTCTGTCCGTTTACATCCTTATTTCTTCTCATTTTGCTGGTTTCATGCTGTGTGGACCCTGGTGAGCAGCCACGTTGGTCCTCTAGTGCAGCGGTGCTGTGCCCGAGTGCAGAAGTTGATGCTGCTGGGCCGTGCATCTCCCCCGGCGTTATCTTCCTCTACCAGTCCCTGGGGAGCTGTCGTGTTTGCAGGCAGCGTGACATCTCCTTCTCCTGTTTGTACTCTGCTTGCTCGGTTTTGTAAATTTTTGTGAATAAATATGTTTGAGGTTGCTTGAAGTTATTGCATCTCCCACACTGCTTCTTCAAACATCTCGTTTTCCCCATCCTTACTCTGTTCCCTTGTTAGAAATTGTTTTCGAACGTCACTATCCACATCCAGGCAGGAAAAGGCTGCACTTTAGATGCTGATCTGCATCATCTGTATTCACCTGTAACATGGCACAAAGATATTTCTGCTCAGTTTGCTTTAACTTCCCCTTTGTGCACCTGCAATTTCTTCTTGATCCAGATGGCTCTGGCCCGAGAAACGTATGCTGTCCTTGTCCCAAACAGCCATGCCTGTGCATCCAGGTTCCTCAGCTTGATGACAAGACTTGAGTTTTATTCTAGCTTAGTGACAAGACTGAGCTTTACTCCAGCTTGCTGCTTCGCCTGCCGAGGGAAGGGGACTCGCTCCTCCGTGGCAGCTGGAAGCCCGTGGCCACGCTGGTCCCTCCTGCTTTCGGGCATCGGGAGCTCTCTCTTGCTGCAGGCTCACACAGAGCCTCTGTTGTCTGGTTTTCCTCTCTGCCCTTGGAGCACTGCCGTTTAGTGAGCTAATGGAAGTACAAGATAGCTGGTTTAAAAAATGAGCTTCGTTTTAGGTGATCAAACGCAGGCGGTGGGGTTGCCTGGTCCCTGCGGTCAGCTGGCTGTCACAGGCAGTTGGCTGCTGCTGCTCGCGCTGTTCAGGTTCATCGTGATCAAAACTGAAAGGTGAAGTTTGTGGTTTAATTTGTTCAAATTGAATTTTTTTTTTCCCTCCCTCCAGTAATAAATTACTGTAAAAACTCTAAACTAAACTGACAAGCACTCGTGCAGCCTGCAAATAATTACCATAGGCTCCTCTTAGAGGATTACTCTGAGCCCTGCCTAGGAGCCAGAACAGGTAGGCACTGACGTCTCGCAGTATTAGTCCTATTTTTTTCTTTTGGTTTAGGTCTATATTTGTATTTGGCCTGTAATGTGACTTCTGAAATATGTTCATGCGCATATGCTCTGCATGGTTCTTTTTTAATTAGATAAATTGAAACGGATGGACTATACATGTCAGTTGGGTGTATTAATTTTTTAAATCCTATTTCACATTATGGCATCCAAGAGGGATTACACAGACTTTAATTTTTGAATGTCTGGTTTATGGCTTTTCATCTACAACACTTTCAATAATTTCAAAAGCATTTGAATCACTGAGTCTTTTTTGAAACCTAAATTTGGCCATTTAGGAAATAGTGGTTGTTTTGTTTCTGTAACTTAGTCTGTTTGGATCTATATCTTGTTTTGTTGCTAGTAGGGGTCTTCAGGTCAGTAGTCTTCAAAAGCCAGTATCCAGCATTATTCTGATCCTTTGTACATAAGACAACGTTGAATAGGAGCAGCCTTCTGCATGGAGACGGGTAGGAGGCATATATTAAGAGATGTAACCTCCGAGGTTGGGGAATGTCATCACCGAATGGCAGAAGTGAAATACCAACCATTTCTTCTGCATGTTTAAACACGAAAGAAGACGACCCCGTCCCAGACCTCTCCCTCCTGCCTCTCTTCTCCCATTGCTCAGAAAAAGGCCATCACAGCATTCCCTGGAAACAAAACACCTCGGAGTGGGACCCGGCTCCTGGCCCTGGAAGCGCAGGAGTCTCCTGCTCACCCTGCCGCTACTGCTGTGTGTCTTTAGTATGTTAAATATTGCTTCCCGTGGGTGCAAGACTTGACCAAGAGAGATAATGATGATTAGCTAGAGTGATTTTTATTTCCTTTCACACAGAGGAAGCTGGGTACCAGGTACATCAGCAGTTTGGGGGGGTCAGGTGCTTCAGGATGTTAAGGGGCTCCATCAGCAAAATGTAGACCCAGTTGGCAAAGTTGGTGTCTTTGCAACAACTGCATTAGCATCACTAGATTTGTCTCAGTTCAAATGGGAACATCTCATTAGCTTGTTTTCTTGGAAAGTTCATCTATGTAGTGAGCTTGACTTCGGCAGCGTGCTGGTGGCCTTGGTCCTCCGGCCATAGAGAGGCAGGTACGGATCAGGGGTGGGTGGCTGTGGCAGTCTGTGTCGGCAGTATTTATTCCTAAAAACAGTGTTTTACTTTGCACAACTGTTGCCTAGAAACTTTCCATCTGAGCAAAGTATTTCTATGATGAAAACCAGCAGACTTGGTAAATTCAATGACCAGCAACACCCTTCAATTAAAGTTTTAGCTTGGTTATCTTTAGCTGTTACTGGCTGCTGCTGTGAAGCTCAGACAAACCCAGAGCTTCACCGTGTGGGCAGAGCCCCCTTCCCGAAACACTGGGGCCGGACAAAGGGATGGCATCACAGCAAATGCTGAGATACGGGCAGCAAAGCATCCCTGCATCCGAGGGGGAGCAAAGCCCTCCTGTGCTGAACCTCTGAACCCATGTCTTGCACCAGTGGGAGTTTCCAGCTAGTCGGTGCTGGAGAACAGTCACTGGTTCATTTCCTCTACCGATACATGATGGTGATTCAAATTGCATGGAATTGTGAATACTGAAAGAGTTAATGGAGAATTAGGAAGTGTCTTCCTCCGCTCTGTGAGATGTGCTCTGTGCTGTCTGTGTATTACAGCTCTCTTCCTTGTTTTCCCCCTTCAGACAGGCAGAATTGACAAGTCCTACCCAACAGTGTGTGGCCACACAGGACCGGTGCTGGACATAGACTGGTGTCCTCATAATGACCAGGTCATCGCCAGTGGCTCTGAGGACTGCACCGTCATGGTAAGTGTATTTAATTTGTCTTGCAGGGAGGCATTTTCTTCATGCTCAAAACGCTGCTGCAAATGACACTTGTATTTCTAGAGATCTCCTGTACCGATGCCGAGGGCAGAGTCCTTGCTGATGTGAGAGTGGTGATGGGCATTCTGCAGATCACATTTTGTCTCGACTTAAGAAATGATGTTATCTTGGCTGCAGGACCTAGCTAAAAATTGGAGCAAAAATGGCAGAGCAAGCTTTATTACCTGCGTAACAGCAGAATTTGGACTCGCACAACTGGCACTTTCTTCTCACGTTATTTTTGAGAAGGTGCAACCTCAGACTTCTGACAAGAATCTCTTCAGCACTGAGATGGCGCTTTGAGTAATGCACTTGGCCTGTGTCTTCCTGGCTGTGTCTTCAGTTGCTCTTCCATTTTTCCTTCCCCTGGGGATTTGTCTGATGTTTGGGAAGAGGAAAGAGAAGAAAGAGTGCCAGTCAGTGGTGAGGTGTTTTGATTTGTACTGCTTTTCAGAAGACTGAGGTGGTTCCTTACCTCAAATATCCTCATGGATGTAGTGGTGTGTGTTGGAAAGAGGCAGGGAGCAAAGCCCATCAGGTTTCAGAATTGCTTCAGCCCTTGATTTAAGGGTGACACTTTCATTTTTTCTTGTATCTACAGGTTGTGAGTAGATGTCAAAAGTTTGGTTTTTTTAAAATAAATAAATAAAAAATGATCCAAATTCTGCACCTGCAAACCTTGGTCCTGAGACCTATTTTACCTCCGCCAGAGCCCATTGAACAATAGATGACCTTGCTCCATGATGGATGTGGAATCCCGTGTATGCAAACACAGCAGAATAAGTGAAAGAAAATCCTTGTAAGATGAAATAATGCCAAATAACTTCAGTGATCTTTGGCCATATTTAGAAATGCTGTAGGCTGAATGTTATATTGAAATCTTATTATAGATCATGTCAGATAAATTCCTTTGCTTCTGTTCATCGTTAAAATGTTTGGGAGGGGATTCATCCCAAGAGGCTTATCCTGGGACAGCTCTTGCCTGTGATCTCTCAGTCTTGGAAGCTGAAGCATGTTAACAAAATGTACTATATTTAATATTAAACAAAACAACAAGCTTCAGTGTTTGTAATGTTCACTACTGGGCTAGAACTAAGCTTTGAAGGATGCAGGCATGTTCCTCCAGAAACCAGGATCCAGAGGGGCTGCGAGTCGGAAGGAACGGTCTCTGAAATGTGAGCATCAACAGAGGCAGGCGAAGCTAAGGTCCATAGCTGCCTTCTTGGAGGCAAAATAAGTCTCTAATCCAAGTGCAATGAGAAGTATGTTGTGAGGCTCCAGAGGGATTGAATTATGTAGAAAAACCAACAGTGTTCGATTACAAGTTGTCCAAATGCTCCTAATGTAGACACAAACTGTCTGTGAGAATCCGAGCCTACAACTGCGCAAACAAGCTCCGCGGGGCGTGGGTTCACGGTAGGTTGTCTGCTCTGCGGTTGCTGCTTGTTCGCACACACTGAAAGGGGGGTGAGCTTCCCCTCCGTCCCTGGAGGCAACGCCATGTGGACAGACACCGTGGTGTAGCTGGCCGCGAGTTTGCACACTGGTGTTCGTGGGTGGTACCTGTTGGTGTGACCGTGACTTGAGTGGAAGGGAGCAAGCAGCTGGGAAGGTGAAATAAGTCAGTCCTTGCTGCGCTTGAAGGAACAAGCATACGCAACTCGTGATTTGGAAGATGTTAGGTGCATGTTAGCTGGAGGTTTAAAATGCAGTGAAGCTGAGTGCCAGCAGTAGTGATGAAGAAAGCAAAGAGGACGAGCCGAAGGCCTAAGTTGACTTTTCTGTTAAGTATCGCATAACTTCTGGTGGGAAATGATGTATCCCAAGTCATTTGGGACAGTTGTTAACTGGGCTGGACAGAGCTAGAGTTTGTAAAGAACAACCCTGGCCTCGACTATTTGGAAACAAACTGGATGATCTAATAAGCCTTCCCATTTTTAATTGCTTTTCTGTCCTGGCACGGGTAATTTAGCATCCTGTTTTCTTTGCTTTTCTTCAATAAAGGGTTTGGAAGCCTGCTTCCTGAACAGCCTGTCACTGAATAAACTCATCTTACTTTAGAGGACATGTGGTTGTTCATCAGCTCTGAACTCTTCATTAGCCACCGTGAAATGAGAAAAAGTTATGTGGCAGAGGAAATCATGTGGCTTTCTGCAGAAGTGCCAGCTGCTTTTAAAAAAATACCTTATGTTTTTAAAGACAATCTGTGCCTTGGCACTCAAGGATTTAGGATCTTACCCTCTGCCACAACAGATCTCATCAACGTCAGCTAGACATGTACTGAGGGAGAGAGCATGGCTTTGAGATGCTATCTAACCAGTGTCTCCGAGATGAAGAGGGCTGATTCCCTGCAGCCATAACTTTGAACTGTCTGCAGACTTTGTGTTGCACAAGGAAGGTTAACTTGGCCCTTTCAAAAGCTCGAAGAATTTTCATATAAATAAAAACTCAGATTTGTAGAAGGGGGAAATACCCCGTGAGCTGCATATAAACCTTGAACAGGTATGGTACTTGAGATCATGAGACTAGGGGTTGAAGTAAGGGACTGGGAAAGAAGACATCTTTTTCTGATGCTGCTTAGCTTTGTAGCTTGGACAGCTTTAGAGATTTCACTATTTGCAGCTGTATCAAGATTTGTCTGATGAAAGGCACTTGATAGGTGTGATCTGACAGTGTCAAGTGATACACTCATTACTGCTGTCACATCTGATGCATTCAGAAATTATTTGGAGGTAGAGAAGAAAAAGATGGTGGGGGGCAATGGTTAGGACAGGTCACCCTTGCAGGACCACCTTTGTGCAGGTCATGGTGCCAGTGGGTATAAGCACATCACTGTCTGATCCCAGCAGAGGAAAAAGTAGAATGGACCTCTCCAAAACACCGCCTGCTTTCTTCTCTGTGGGAGCGTAGGCTCGTGGAGGAGCGAATGCTCTTCCTTCGTCCCACGCTGGGTAGTCCTTGGGGCACGCGTTGGCCTCTGTCCCCTCCTGCCCTTGCCAGTTGGAGTGCGAAGCCAACAGATTCCTTTTGAGTTGGCAAATGCAACTCGCTTGAAGTGGTTCGAGATATAATGAAATACTTGTAGTCTGCAAGTGTGTAAGTATTTCCTCTGTATGCCTTGTTCTCAGCTCTTCAGAAGGTGGCCCATTTCATACGTCCAATGTAGCAGAAGAGCCTTAATCAGACATGTGATGCCATGTAGGTAATGACAGTAGCCTCTGCCCTGTTTGCTGGTTTTTTTTTTCCAAATTTCTGTCTTCTTTTGCGGAAGAGCAGGAGGGGGAGTCTCCATCTCCTCTGCTCTGAATTGCTCTCAGAAAGGCTTCCTTTGCAACGCCGTGGCATGCAGATACCTTCTGTGGCCTCTTCTGGTGTTCTCTTTGAAGAATGATTTTCCTGTGCCAGCAAATGAGGAATTACTTAAATATTCATGCTTGATATTGTGCTGAGTGGCTGTAATGTACTGCAGGTTTTTTAATTCAGCTGGAAAATGTTTTATTATATAAAGGCTTGTAGATGGTATCAGCTGGCCTTTCTCAGATATGGAAAATTTGCTTCATCAGAAGGTGAATACTAATGAGTTTGCATGTAATGGCCAGAGTAGAGTTCATTTGGTTGAGCAAATTGTTTTAAAACTTCAACCAGAGCCCTTGCAATGACGCGGGACACCAACCTGTTAGCAGACAGTTAGGACGTGGTACCAGGACAGGATGAACCAGGACCGGCTAGCTGTGGAGAAGGTCTTATAGCCATCAAAAATGGATGCACAAAGTGCCTTTTCCTGCAGTGATGCAAGAGCAGGGACGTAGATAAAACCCGGGGCTCACACTCATTTGTTTCCTCACGTAATGTGAATATAGGAATTGGTGTTGTTTCTAGAAATTGACTTAATCTTCTTTGCAGGTTGGTGCAGAGCCAGAAGAGACAGGTTTTGATTCTCTTTAAAGTGTATTTAAAAAGTGCTGAAAAAGTTTGCTTTCTTTTCTTTCTCGCGTGCTGTTTGTGCAAAAACCTTTCCCCCTCCTGCTCTTCCTCTGAGACCCAAACCTCTACGCAGCACCGTGGCGTGACTTCACTTCCTCGATCGCAAACAAACCAGCCGCGTGAGCTTAAAACCCACACACAACCAAAAAAAAAAATACCCAGCAACCCAAAAACCCCCACAACTGGGAGAGCCGACAAACTGTTACAGATGTCCAGTTAATCTTCCAATATTTTAAGGTTTCCTTTGTGTGCTCGTCCTGAGTCCTCACCTTCAGCAGGCTGGCTCCTGCATCCAAAGCGAAAGTTCCTTAATTTGCCCTGTGAATCTAATTTCATCCCACGCTGAAGGCAGGCACCCCACCCTGTGCAGGAATGAGTGGGCCAGGTCGCTTGGGAGCATACCCTGACCTTTCACACTCCTAGGTTTTAGTTTGTTTGGGTTGTTTTTTTTTTTTTTTTGCAATACCAAGCAAGATTATTAGGTCAATAGTTTCTGTAATCTGCAGAGGATTACACTGGTCTGCAGCTGCTGTAAACTATAGGGGCTTTCCCTTATTGAAAAAAAATCTGTCTGTCCTCCAGAGGCTTTTAAAAAATCCTTTTCATTGGTATTTTGCCTCTAATACCTCCCTTTCCTCTCCCACCCCCTGCACTCGCTGGCTCACGTTTAAACTTGGTCCTGGAGTTTTCTGGCTCACAAGTTACTTCGCTACGAAGCGGCGCTCGCACAGAAGGATCCCTGCACCGTTCCCAGCTGAGACAGCGCAAAACAGAAACGGGGAATCTCGGGGACCTGGTCCCTTTGCTCCGGCTGCCCCTCGGCAGGGAGGAAGGTTGGCTGCAGCTGCAGGTGTAGAAGCTGCTCTGACCCTGCTGCTGTCCCTGCGTGCTGCTCCTGGGTCTTTTTGTGAATAAATCAAATTTTCAAAGCTTCCCCCACAAAGAGAGTGAGGGTGAGTGAGTTGGGGCAGGCCACTTTATCACACCATTTCCCTCGGGGGAAGAAATGGCTGTGTTCATCAAGGCTTGCCATTTTTAAGGGCTCCTCAAGACTCTGGAATAACCAGGTGGCTGGCTTCCTGCTTAATCCTCAGCGTAACATCAACTTGCGTAGGTCAGTCTTGGCTGTCGTGGCCTTTTCATCCAGTGGAGAAGCATTTTTGGTGTTTTTTCTGTTTCTCATCCCCACATCAGCTGTGCCCCAGCATCTGCCTGCCAGGTGAAGCTGTCAGACCCAAGCTGCTCATGTCGAGCATCCTCTGCCCCTGTGCTGGTGTCACCTAATGCTCTGCTGGGCACCTCCCATACCTCTGCTTCAGAGCCCCTGGCTCTCCTGGGATCTCCCAGCTCTCGTGTGCTCTTTCCAACTTTCTTACTCGTTTAGGTGATACCTGTTTTCTGCAGCGTTGCCTCAGTGCTTACAATTGTGAGAGGCTTGGAGGCAGTTCATCTGAGAGACCTGCATACAGTTACGACATGAGGTGCAGGTACCGGTTTTAGCAGACTGACGTTAAAGTTCCCCTGTCAGCAGACATGTTTTAAACTGTTGCTACTGTCAGGTTGTTATTCCCCGACTGGCAAGAAGAAAGCTGCTTCTATAAAAATTGACGGCTTTGTAACCCAGTTTTATCCTGTAAGGCGCAGGTGAAATGATTTGTTGCAGTTTGCAAGGCGTGTTGTGTTTCAGCACGGTCCTCTGAGAGCGTGCTGCGGCTGCAGTCGCTAGCAAAGCCCGTGTTGAATTGGAAGCGAGCAGGACGACACCTTGCTTCTCCAGGCTGAACAGCTCCACTTTGCAACCCCATTTTTAAAACGTGATTGCTGGTAAAAGCCTCGCTTCATGTCATCTTGTTGCTAGCACTGTTCCATCGGGCAGGAAGAGAAAGAGGGATTTTCAGCCCTTGCAGAGAAATTCCCTGCTGAGGTTGCGTGCCCGCCGCAGGTCGTTCCTCCTGGGATGCTGAGGGTGCTGGGAGGGACAGCGCTGAGAGCTGCATCAGTGAAAAGTGGAATCATTTTAGGGATATCTAGAGGTGAGCTGGTACGCACCAAAAATTTTTGCATCGCAGCGGGTTTTATTTAAGCAGCAGCCATCCATGTGAGAAGGGAGAAACTGGGATTAGCGCAAAAATCCATGTCACCCTCGTGCATGTCTGTCTGCCTCGCTTCCAAAATCCGCTCGGCTCGCATCTACTGGCTCCGACAGCTTGCTTGGGCATCGTGGGCAGGGTCTGGCAAGCCCTATTCTCTAACTCCAGAAAAAGCAAACAATAGACGGTGAAGCAAATGTGCTCTGATGCTGCCACCTATCTATAGGTAGCTATAATTGCTCACTGATGGACTTTATTTGATTTTTTAATACACAATATGTAGGTCAAATTGAGTTCAAAGATGATTGTCCAGTGCTGAATTGCAGGAATAGTTTTGGTAGGGCTGATCCTGCCTTGGGGCATGGGGTGATGGGTTTTGTCTCTCTCGTCCCTGCTCCCTGCCAGTTGCAGAAGCCACCTCCTTCGGTGCAGAAGCCACCTCCTTCCATGCATAAACCTGCTCTGACTCCGCAGCTGGAATTGCAGTGCTCTCAGATCCTTGGGGGTCCATTCCTCCTGAAGATGCTTGCAACAGAAGGGTTGTGTAACCAAGCAGGCAAGCAGCGAACACGGCAGTTTGCTGCATTCAAAGGTAGTTTCTTCAGCGCTGATTTGGGCTGCTTTAACCTTTGCCCAGACCAAACTGCTCTTCCCCAGTTAAATGGCGTCTGAAAGGAGGCTCTAAACATAATGTGAAAACTAATTGCCAGTATTTCTAAAGAAATAAAAAGTAGGCGCCAGTAAAGCTGCAATATTGACCCTCCGAGGGACAAGCATAATTTGAAAAGACAGCAGCTTGTTCAGATGGAATTTGAGCTGCAAGGCAAATTTTTTTGCATCCTTCTCAGGCAGCATCTGAGATGAATGGATCTCTGGACACAGCAATAACGGGGCGTTTGCAGCGTAAGTAGCCGGTGGTTATGTGCTGGCAGCGTGAGTTAGGAAGGGTATCACGCACAGATCAGCCGAAGGTTTATTGGTGGCTGGGAATGGTTCCCTCCCCGATTCTCTCTTCCTGCTTACACTGAGAAGTGACAACTCGGCCTTCTGCCATGGCATGGTACAGGACACAGGAAGCAAATGAGTAACACGCTCTTGAGAGGGCACGTCCCTTGGCTAACCATCTTTCCTTTCCCCTTTCCAGGTGTGGCAGATTCCCGAGAACGGACTCACCCTGTCCCTGACAGAGCCAGTGGTAGTGTTAGAAGGCCATTCCAAGAGAGTCGGCATTGTGGCTTGGCATCCGACGGCACGCAATGTGCTGCTCAGTGCAGGTACGGTGCGTCAGGGCTCCGAGGTCAACAAGCATCTCTCCCTCACATTTTGATTGCACACCAGGTGTTTTGGAGAAGAGCTTGTTGACTCCTTTTCCTTCTTTCCTCTCCCAGCTGCTTAGGGCCAGTGAATCACAAGACTAATGGCAGTGCCTAGGAACACCGGGACACGTGGCTCACAGCCCCCTCCTTATCTTGGCCTTTTATTATCTTCAGTTTACAGGGACAAGAACTAGGAAATTGTCTGGAGGCATGAATTGCAGTATTAAAATTGTTCCAGACTTTATTTGATCTGCAAATTTCATCCACTGATAACTATTTACGTCTCCTCATCCCTGTTTTCATATACTTTTGTAAAAGGCCCAACTGTGTCTCCTTTTCACCGATCCCTGCAAGGTGTCCCAGAGTCTGGCTGTTCCTTCCACAAGCTTTCATTTTCAGCATTTTCCAAATTGTCTCCTTGACTGGTATGGTCTATGCAATGAGATTCTTTTGACCACTGAAAAACAGTCACATCATTATGGAAATAAAATGGATAAGTCATTATCCATTAGCATGGTCTGAGGCTTTCATAGCATAACCTTTAGGTTGGAGCCCAAGAAAAGAAGCCAGTCCTTTCAGCTGGCCTGTCGGATGAGCTGTGTGTTTTCTGTTGCTATAAATGCCTTCTGAGGTACCAGTTTGATCTGGTTTCCCCAAAAACGCTTGGATTTGCAGACCTTGTGGCAGTTAATGTAATGAAACTCAGTGTGAGAACATACAAGAGGAGAAGGTGATTTTTCTGACTCCTGTACTCACAAGCAGCAAGATGTGTGTGTCCAGGCAGTCCGGCCAGGATTACTCTTAAGAAACACAGAGGAGAAGGGATGCTGTCAGGTCATTGCAGTCTCCAGGGTTCCTCTTGGTGACAACAAACTGACTTTGGATGTCTGTCATGCCCTTCGGGAGTTCAAAGTGATGGTTATCTTTTGCCTCATTACATGTTTTGACCCCTCTGGAGCCTTAGGAGAAATTGCTCCGTCACACATCGTGCTTTTCTTCCCTTACCTGTTCCTCCAGTCCTGTTCTTTATTTTGCTGTCATCTTATCTTAGGCTTTATTCTTTGTCTTCTTGCTGTCTGGTCCTTGAACAAAACCACCCGCCTGATGGTTGTAGTCCTTGTGAAACTGCTGACCTCAGCTTTTGCTGCCTGCCGTTCTTTTTTTCTCCTTGTTCTGCTGTTTCTCCTGCTGTCACTTGCCTATGTTCCATCCATGCCGCTTTTACTCTTTCTGCCGCGGATCTCTCTGACCTGAGAAGGCAATGACTGGCTGCCAGCCAGTATTCTCACGTATAGAGTTGTAAGAACATCGCCTCTTTGCCCTTGGCATCTCTTGCTCTGTGGTCCTGCAGCTGAGCCGAGACCCAAGAGCTCCTGCACAAAGCTCCTGCAGTAGCAGCGGCCAGGGCACCCTCCCACACAGCCCCCAGCCTGTGGGCAATGCGTTGGCTGGGGTGGTGGCCAGCTGTGGGAGCAGTGCCCAAATACTCCCACATAAACTGCCTTTGTTTGGGACAGCTACAGCACCTCTGAGAAAGTGCTCGATGCTCCCAAGGGAGGAGTCTTGTGCCTTCTCTGGCTGCTTGGTCCCCGCTCTGAGCCTGTATTTATCATAGAATCACAGAATGCTTTGAGATGGAAGGGCCATCCAGTCCATCCCCCCTGCAATGGGCAGGGACATCTACAACCAGATCAGGTTGCTCAGAGCCCCATCCAGCCTGGCCTTGAATGTTTCCAGAGATGGGGCATCTCCCACCTCTCTGGGCAACCCGTTCCAGTGTTTCACCACCCTCATCGTAAAAAATTTCTTCCTTATATCTAGTCTGAATCTACCCTCTTGTAGTTTAAAACCATTACCCCTTGTCCTGTCGCTACAGGCCCTGAAATTTGTATTCAGGCCTGTATTGGCCCTGTATTTGAGTGAGGATGTGCTGTCTGGGGCTCCACGTACATGATGGTGCACAGAGCGTGTTTAAGAGACAGCATCTGAGGCTTTGGAGCTGCAGCAGGTTTTATTCTTTGTTCCCTGCTGCTGGCTTTTTTTCTGTATACACCAGTGTTGTGACTTTAGCTGTTATTTTCTGTTTTAGGTTGCGATAATGCAATCATCATCTGGAATGTGGGAACAGGTGAAGCCCTCATAAACTTGGATGACATGCATGTGGATATGATTTACAATGTGAGCTGGAATCGCAATGGCAGCCTAATCTGTACAGCTTCCAAAGACAAAAAAGTTCGAGTTATTGACCCCAGGAAACAAGAAATTGTTGCTGTAAGTTTGCATGATAATTAAAGAAGCAACTGGGTTTCACTCCAGCAGAGAGTTAGCAAGAGCACATAGAGAAAGAACCTTCTTTCTTAGTGTATATACCATGTTTAGTCGTGTTTTTCAAAGTAAAGAAAAAATTGCAGAAGGGATGGCAGTGGTTGAAGGATTTGTCTGGGTTTATTGAGATTAGTGTTTGAACTAGGATTTTAGGGCTCGGTTTTAAAACCTGCAGGAGTGTAATTCCACATCTAATCCTTTTGTATAATTAAGTTCCAAAGTTGTGTATTCAAAGTGGAGATTTAGCAGCCTGCATATGTGTTGTAGCTTGCAAAGAAGTCTTCCTTCAGCCTTGCAAAAGTCTGATAGGCAAAGCCAAAATGAGCCAGGAATGACCACTTCTTTTGTAGTTCAGTAATTGGTTTCTTCCCTCAAGCATCGGGCAAAGATAGCTGGATGTTGCTCCATGTAGTCGGCATCCTGTGTGGAGGAGTGGTACGTCCTGCCAGCGATTCTGTGCAGCTAGAATAGAAGCCACCACCAAGTGGGCTTTTCTGTTCATTGCTGGAGGCTAACCTCTAAATCTCTTTCAGGAGAAAGAGAAAACCCACGAGGGAGCCCGGCCCATGCGTGCCATTTTCCTTGCTGATGGAAACATCTTCACAACTGGCTTCAGCCGCATGAGCGAACGGCAGCTTGCCCTTTGGAATCCAGTAGGTTCCTGTCCCATTACTACTTTGCTGTTTTAACGTCTGTTGAGTTACTAGCCCCGACCTGTAGTCACCCTCTAAATTCATAGTTCATATGCTTGAGCATATTCCCTCTTCTATCTACTGCCTGCTCCTGTGCAGGCTTCCTGTGCCAGAAGGTATTGCCGTTAATTTAGGCTGGATGCTCACTCGGTAAAGGAAATGAGTTCTCTTGCACCAATCCCTGCCTCACCAAGAGCAGCGATGAAGCTGGGAGCTGCACATCTGAAGTGTCTGAGAAGATGTACACAGAGAGCAGTATGTGAAGGTCACTTCATTCGATACGTTATATGTGCAGAGCGAGACGGCAACAATCCCATCACACTGGCACAAGGCACTGGCTAACATGACTATGTCACGTCTTTCCCTTGACTTTGTGAATTTTCTTGGGGCCTGCATTTATTGCATTTTGTGATTAAAATGTCCTTGGGGAATGCATAAGCTTGTGAACATTGACAGCATTTGTTATTGTAACACACAGATCCTTCAGGGTGGTGAAGACACCGCTGCGTGTTCACTAGCTACAAAGAACTGTTAATAATTTAGATCCTATGTTAACATAAGTTTTTCCATTCTTCATTAACATCACTGGCATTTTTTTATTTCCAGAAAAACATGGAGGAGCCAATAGCCCTTCATGAGATGGACACCAGCAATGGGGTCCTGCTGCCGTTCTACGATCCAGATACCAACATTATTTACTTGTGTGGCAAGGTAAAGAGAAGCTTTTGGAATGACTGGGTGTGTTTAGAGGGAGACTCCTGTTGAACGAATGATGCCTGTGAAATGTTCCCCAAGTGTCTCGATTGAGAAAGGTAGAACCAAAAAATTAGCACTGCTGCGATGGTCAGGGCTGCAGACAAATCAGGCTGCTCTGAAATCGGTTTGATCCTCACTCTGCAGGACCATACAGAGAGCTTGTGAAGTCTGCCCTGTGAAGGTCTGGTATGTAACTGGGTGTTTCTTTGAGATGGATTTAGTTAAGTAAAGCTGCTCTTAATGCAACAAGTCAGATACCATCATCAAAACATCTCTTGGTAGTGTTGACCCGAATGATTGTACATTAGTGTGGGAGGAAGGTACATTTTAGATGTTATCCTCCTTGTGCTTGAAGGTGATGGAGCATGTAGCAACACTCACTGTAATTTTGCGGGGTTAAATAATAGAAAACTGGAATCACGTGCTCCTTTCTAAAAGCAATTTGTAGGCATTAAGTGCTCTAAAGTGCCTAATTCTGATGCCGCAGCTTTGGACTTCCTACAAATAGGAGCCAAAGACAAGATGAACAGGTAATTACAAAGGAGGATCCATACAAGTACATTCAAGAATCCCATCTTTGTAAACAGCTAATGAGAAATACTTGTTTTATGTCTGCTGCCTCTTCTGCTGTTTCAGAGATGCTAGTGAGTAGAATTGCCGGGAATCAAAGAGAAACTGGTTTATAGCCTGGCTGCCTGACTGTGGCAGAAAGTTAGCTTTTTCACAAGAGGAGATGTGGAGGTTGACACCCCCAGTGCTGAAGCACGAGCTCAGGTCACTGCACCACAGTGTTTTGAAGAACAGCAGTTATTGCTGAGAAACTGTTCAGCCAATGTACTTGAGTTACAGTAGGGTTCTGCTTTATGGTAGTTCTGCTGATGCCGTATGGATAGCAAGAACACAGCAGTCCGCTGTCTGATAGCGACTGCTGTGAGCAGCCGGAGATGAAATTTATTCAACTGGTAAGCAATGGAAGTTTTAGCCTGAAAAAAAAATAGCTATGAAGTGTGCATTGCTCTGTGGCTGCATTCCTGGAAGGAAAGGCTATGGGGTGAGACCAATGGCTGCCTAGCCTAGCGGGGAGCAGGAGTGCGGGCACGGGGAGCGTTGGCCCCTCCAGCCTCTGGAGTGGTCCTCCTTTCATTTCTTGCAGGGTGACAGCAGCATTCGCTACTTTGAGATCACAGACGAATCCCCCTATGTTCACTACCTCAATACCTTCAGCAGCAAAGAGCCGCAGAGGGGCATGGGGTTCATGCCAAAGAGGGGCCTTGATGTGAACAAGTGTGAGATTGCCAGGTAAGGAGAGAGGCTGTCAGGGTGGGTCGTGTCGTCCCAGCAAGCCACCCCGTCACGAGCTCAACCGTTCAGAAATGGAAAGTCCTGCTACTGCACCTGGACAGTGCAAGCCACGTTCCTGCAATGCACGTCAGCCAGCTTTCTGCAGGCAAGAGAGGAGTATGGCAGGAGGGGAAGGGGCTGGGAGCCCTCCGTAAAACCCTTGCGTGTGCTCCCCGCTGGCAAACCAAGCACTGCTGGGTGGAGGACCCTGCCGTTGGGAAGACCTCTCTGCCACACTATTGCTTCTACAGTGTTTGTTGCGACCTGTGACATGAAGTGATACTTGTGCTGGGCATAACATGATATAACCTCAAATTATGCTGGGACTTAGGCTGAGTCTGTTACAAATGAATGAGTGATATCTAGCAGAATACATTGTCTGCAGAAAACTTAGCATCAAGTCGGTTACAGCCTATGCTGTCAGCATATTGGTGATAAACTTTTGGTGCCTCAGTCTGATATGACTCTCCAGCTTGTACCCAGCAAGTGGGTTGGAAGCTGGTTTCAGGAATTTAGAGAGCAGTTAAAGCAGCAGTGCAGCTGTGACTCAGAAAACATGGCAAAGGAAGAAAGCATGGGGTTGCCCAGAGAGGTGGGAGATGCCCCATCCTTGGAAACATTCAAGGCCAGGCTGGATGGGGCTCTGAGCAACCTGATCTGGTTGTAGATGTCCCTGCCCATTGCAGGGGGGATGGACTGGATGGCCTTTAAAGGTCCCTTCCATCCCAAAGCATTCTGTGATTCTATGATTCTGTGACCTCAGGAAAGCAAGTTTGTGTCACTGCAGTGGCTCCTGGCACACCACTGGTAGGGAACATGCTGGATGTTGCCCCTGAAACCTTTTGATGCTCCTTTGATTATTGATGAAAGCAGGAGCCCCTGAAAGGGAGCAGAGCCTGCAGTTGCCTGAAGCACATGAATGTTTCAGCAGCAGTGCCCGGTGGCCAGGCTGAGGACATTGGCGTTTGCGGCACTGGCCCAGAGCAGGACTGCGAGGGGTGACCAGAGTGTGGAGACCTGTGTGAGTGGAGAGCAGAAGGCTGGCTGGTGTGTACCTGTAAATCACTGGTGTGGTGCTTGTCTCAGCGGTCCGAGCAGTGGGCTGTGCCTCGCTGGCAGCCTCTCCTGGCCAAAGTGAGACCCTCTGAAGTCACCTGGTACCTAAGAGAGGAGCTCTGCACACACCCAGGTGGTTTTCTCCAGCCCTGGCAGGGCCCTGCAAGCCCTAGCACAGCCCGGCTGCGACTCCGTAGGGTTGCTCGTTTCCCATCGCCTCTGTCTCCTGGTACGCTGCTGTGCGTGAGCGGCAGAACCGAGGCCTCCTTTGCACAGTGTGTTGGCTGTCCTCACGTCCAAGTCGCACCTTTTCTTTTTCTTTGAAAGGTTCTTCAAGCTTCACGAGAGGAAGTGCGAGCCCATCATCATGACGGTTCCTCGAAAGGTGAGCACTACATGCCGGTTATGTGGTTTGAAGCCAACTCGTGCCTTCCAGCCCCAAAGCACTTGACCAATTCATCTCTTCTGGCTTGCAGTCGGACCTCTTCCAGGATGACCTATACCCAGATACAGCTGGCCCAGAAGCAGCTCTGGAAGCAGAGGAGTGGTTTGAGGGGAAGAATGCTGATCCCCTTCTCATCTCCTTGAAGCATGGCTACATTCCAGGCAAGAACAGGGATCTCAAGGTGGTCAAGAAGAACATACTGGACAACAAACCTGCCGCAAACAAGAAGAGTGATCTCATAAATGCTCCAAAGAAAGCAGCTGATGCCTCAAACTCTGTGAGTAAAATCCACAAGCTTTTGGGGATGGTGGTCTGAGATGTGATTAGCAGGGTGCCACATCTTCAGAAATAGTTATAACAAAGCTCAAGCATGTATGACTCAAGTACCTCGGGACTTGGGTGCCGGTGGGTGACCTGGAGCTGAGGTGGTACTTGAGTTGTGCTGTTGCAGGCGAGGTTTCTGTAGCTGTGGAAGATCACTGGGAATTGTGACACAAAGGAGAGCTTGGCTTGTTACTCCAGCCACCCACCTGCCTGGGGACAGCTTCTGTGCACCTCTTTTTTGTGTAAAACCCAGCACAGACAGTGGGACAAATGAACCTCAGACTATGCAGGTCCAGAAGAAGGTCGTACAAGTTCATAATTGGGGGCTGTAGCTAACGCGGGGTATAGTGAGATGCAGAGATGAGGAAGTGACAGCTGTCAGTCAAGCAGATCCTTAAACGCTGTTAAAGAGCAGATATTGGTCCAGTACGTCCTTGAAGCTGGCATTGCTGCCGCTGAAAATGCTGGTCCATGCCCTGGGCGTCACAACTGCCACAGTGGCTGTGCCAGACATGCGGCGCATACTCACCCCGCTTGCCCGCGCGCCCTGGCGCGCTTATGGCTCGCGAGGATCCCATTCAGAGGAGCCGCTTGTTTGCAAAACTCCCGTCTGCAGAGCGTGTCCCGCCAGCTCTCCTAACAAATACATGTCTTGTCTTGTCTTCCAGCAAAACGAAGCCAAATTGGATGAGATTTTGAAAGAGCTGAAATCTATAAAAGACACGATCACCAACCAAGACGAGCGCATTTCCAAGCTGGAGCAGCAGATGGCAAAGATCGCGGACTGAGCGGGGTGAGCGGCGCTGGCCCCGCCGCCAGCCCAGGCACATTCCAGTTCCCCAGTTCGGCAAGCAGCAGCCTGCAGCATTCCAGTACGAGCTTTCCTGTTCTCCTAAATTCACGTCAACGAGAGCCGATGATTAAAAGCCAAGCTTTTTAGTGAAAATTTTTTTTTTCCTGATGTTTTAATGAATTTCTGTGACTGTGTCAAATAAGTCAGAAAGAATAAGTGCTACTTTTACAGTCTTTTTTTTTCCAGATGTTATGAATTCCTGAAAACAAATCCATTCTGACTTTCAATGTTGTGCCCAATTATCTTTTCTAGATTTAGGGACCAATGCCACATTGTTCTTAACCATTTTTTAAAGTTGCCAAAAAAAAAAAAAGTTGCTTTTTATTTTTCTTATTTGCCACTTTGCAGTATTTGTGTTTTAAATTTAAAGGGACAGCACTGCGTGTGTGTGCGCGCGTGTGTGTGTGCGCGTGGTGGGTGTTTATACTGTTCAGAGAACAAAACTGAAGCTATTTTGTATAAATCTTCAATTTCGAACAATCGGGTCGGTTTCCTTTGCAGTGTGGCCAAGGCTGCTGCTGAGACCCCTCAGAGATCGTACAAGCTGCCTTTCCTGCCTCCCTAACGTGTCCCCATCACCACTGTCTGACAGTTTAAAGAAAAAAACCATAGTTCTGAATGAGGTGATTCATCCCACAAAATGCCTCTTCTCCTTTTACAGAACTTTTAAACTAGCATCATGCTGCCCTTTTAAAATAGTCCCATGGTTTGGATTCCTCTAGCCGTGTCCAAAAGGGGAATGTTTTATTTGCCAGTCTTCTTTTTATTTTGAGGCAGAAGTTGCTTTCATGCAGGAAATGTGTTTACGTTTATCCACGGAGGACAAAGTTCAAGGTGAGCCATGGGAGACGCGAGCCGTGGGACACTGGCAGTCCCCAGGTTCTCCGTGGTGCCCGTTGCAGCTGTACGCCTTGCTGTAAATACTTGTTTCTGCACCACCACGCTCTTTGGCTCATTGACTTTAAGAAGCTTTTAAAAATCTGTGAGCTTGCAATTCTTTGGCCCCCCACTTTATGCTGATGTTAGAAATTTAGACTTGCTTCCAAAGCAGCATTAGCAGTAGATAGGTGACTTTATCATGACGGGTCTCCGGAAACAAAATGCCTCTTATTTTTTACAATATTTTTTTTCCTCTTTCCATCATTCCTGCCTCACCACCCCACCTGCTGTAAAGCTTTGCAGGAAATTACTTGTTCCCGGATCAGATGAGTGACCTCCATCCCCAGACCCCCTGCACTCCCAGGCCTTCGGAGTGCAAGGGACTGGGGAGGGTGGTTTTGACCCCAGTTTGGAGAACTGGTTTCTCACAGTCCTTTGAGATCCTCGGGGGAGAGACCTCGTGAGCACGCTGGGCTCGTGAGCTCCTCGTGGAATTTCTTGGATGCCTCAGCTCAGCAAACCTCTGCTCAGGTGGGGTCTCCCCTGCCGGGGGGGCTGCCTGTGTGAGGGACGGGGCAGCACGGGTCCCTGCTCGCAGGCTGGGTCCCTGGGGCGTAAGCAGGATCTGTGCCACCCCGGCAAGCTGTGCCAGGCTGGATGGGTGCTGCCCGTCCCCGCGGTGCCAGGGAAACGTCGGCAGCCCGCGTCGAATCCAGAGGTGCGCAAAGACTTACTGGGTGTCCGAGAGCTATCGGCTGAGGAGCCTCACTGCCTGTCCCAGCTGGGGGTCGATCCCCGAAGCAGCTCACTGCATCCCCGATGTGCGTGCGCATTTGTGTGCTTGGGAGCCGCCGCACCAGAGCAGCGTCCCCCCGCCCAGGGCATCCCCGGCGGCTGCCGCTCGGCGGGGGGGTGCGTCCCTTCATCCAGGCTGAAGTGATCCTTTTTTTTTTTTTCCCCCATTAGGTTAGCTAGAAATCTTCAAATTCTCCATTTTTACCAGTGTTTGCATGTTCAGAACTTACAGATTAAGGATTCTCTGTTCTGGAGGGATGTCTGTGTGTGTGAAGGCGAAATCACACCGTCGGGACAGCCAGGCGACGTTGCTGGAGAGGCACGAGAACGGGACGCAAAGAGACAGAGGATGTGTTATAATTGCATAGCATGAAACCTTCATAAAAGTGGGTTTTCTTTGTTTCAAGTGGCGAGCACAGCAGGAGGGACAAGCGTCCCCTGCCCTGTGTCCGTGACCACTGATGCTGGATTCACAGTCCAGACGCTCCGGGTTATTTGAATGTTTGGTGATGTTTTTGTATTGCAGTAAATGGCCGAGATGATGTGTATTTTTCTTTTTTTTAATTTTTTTTCTTTTTGGAAAACAAAACCAAATGTAATGCTCCCCCAAATGGTGATCTCTGTGTCGATTTGTATGTGTGACTTCAGGGTTGTGTGCTCGGGGACCTTTTGTTTTATCTAATTGGAGGGAAATAAGTTTTCTGAGATGCTGGATTGAAATGCCCAGAGGAGATCGGTGTGTGGTAGACGGTCTGAGGAGGGCGGAGGAAAGGCCGCCCTGGTTTTTAGTTTATAGCCTGTATTTTATTTAAATGAACTGATGCCTAGCCAGGCTCAACCGGAGTCAGTGCCTGAAGCTTTTTGTAGCCGTGATATCCCAGAAGAGAACCAGCGAAGTCCTGAAAGATGCGCTCTTATAGAGCGGCCATAGTATCTGTCCAAATATTTGCTTCCATTTTCAAAAGATAAAAGTCATTGATTATAAACTTCCTCTGGTTTGCTTTTTCTTTGACTCTCTGCGTCCTGCACCCACCGCTGCCCATTACCATGTGTGCTTTAGGTTTTATCAATAACCAGGTTATTAAATGATGGCACTACCCTTAACCACAGCGATAGAAACCCGAGCGTGTGGGGTTGTGGCTGAGCGGGGCCGGTCCTCTGGGACTCCTCCGTTCTCGACTGCTGTGTCCCAGGAGAGCCGGGGCCCATCCCCAGGGTCGCACGTGGACTCGCTGGTGATTTCCCTGCGAGTGAACCCAAGAGCTCGGCTGGATGCGGGACTCGATGGCACGGACTTGTGGGGGGGGTCTCAGGGTAGCAGGGACCGGGGTGATGCGGTCTCTGGAAGGAGAGGCACCAGCTGGGGGCTGCCCTGGAGCTGGGGGAGCTCATTCTGCTCCTCCCCAGCTGAAAGCTGCTTCAGGGGTGCAGGTAACCCTGCAACAGCAAAGAGCCCAGGCTGGAAATGGCATCGCTCGGGCCCCATCTGGGTTTGAGAGCCTTCCCCAGCACAGCCTCCCCGGGGCTGCAGTGTTTCACCCTGCATTTCACAACCGCCTTCAGCTGCCGCTGGTACACCCTGACCCCGGCACAACCCCGAAGGCCCGGCCGTGCCGGGGACGGGACAGGGATACTCTCGGAGAGGTGATGCTCCCTGGCCACCCATGCACACCCTGGACCCATCCCAGGGGATGCTCATCCCGCAGCCGCTCCTGCAGACCCGAACCCAATTTTTTGTGTGTGTTTTCCGAGTGATCTGGGGCTGGCAGGAACCAGGACACCCTTCCACCCCCCGTGGCCGGCAGATTTTGAGAAGGGATGGGGTGAATCCAGCCCCCAGCATGGGGAGGTCACAGTCCTGCCGGGGGGCAGGCGGAGGCGGTGGGGCTGTTTACGGCCCCGAGCAGCAGCCGCAGGGCGTTTGCTGCGGATGTGCTCTTGCAGCACCCTTCCTGCGACTGCACCTCCCACCTGCTGCCGTGCCGGTGCTTGCGGTTAGGGCGGGGTATTTCCCAGCCCGTGCAGCACCGTGCAGCCGGGACAACGCCCGGCGGCCCCTGCAGCCCCCCGAGAGCTCCTCGCCTGCAGGTTGCCATCTTGGGGATGTTGGTGCCAAGAGAAGGGCGCCGGCGCGAGGGCTCTGCAAATGCGTTGAGTCATGCCCTAACCCTCCTCCTCCTTTTCCTCCTCCTTGTGTGCAAAGGCCATTTCCCGGTGTTGGGGTACCTCCATGTCCCCTCTCGGGGCAACATGACCTGCCCCCCCATCCTGTTCGTGCCCACACCGTGCCCGAGGGCAGCTGGCAGCCCTGGCACCAGATTTGCCGTCACTTCTGCTTTCGGGGCGGCGTGAGCCCCAGCACGCAGCTCGGCAGAGCTGCCAGTGGGGCCAAGCCAGCCGGGGGCTCCCCCAGGGCACCCAGCACACTGGGGAGGGGTGGGAGGCTCCTTTTTGGGGGGCACCCCACATCCTGGCTGCCCTCGCTGGGGGTGCACGCAGCCCCTGGCCCTCGGTGGCCCCGCTCCCGGCATGACGTTCTTCCCCCGCTGGGCTCTCCGAAACCGCAGCCGCTCTTCCGCGCCCGCCTTTCCTTCCCTGCCAGGGCAGGAGGCACAGGCGGAGGGTGGCCTGCAACGCCCCTTGAGTTTTGGTGGTTGCCCGGCCCCGGGGCTGCCCTCGTGCCCCCGCGCCGGTGCAGCTGGGCCCTTGCTGGTGATGACTGCCGGCGCTGCAGCTCGGGGTCCTGCGGCGTCTCCTGGCAGAGGTGAGCGCCGGTGGCGGGGTGCCAGATCGGGGCTCAGCCCCAGGGATGTTGTGGGTGCAAAGGGGATGCTCAGGGTCCCCCTTGGGGCGTCCGTGGGTCCCCATGGGGTGCCACCCTCCATGCAGTGCTGGTCCCTGGGGTTTTGAGGAGGCAGGTGGACGCTATGGGGATGTGGGAGCCTCTCAGGGATGCTCGGTGCTGGGGGAGCCTCAATCGGTGTTTGAATGCTGTTGGGTGTGGGGCCTCCACCCACCGGGGCTGCTGGCGGGCTGTTGGTGTAACAAGGGGGGGGGATTTGGGGTGGGTTTGGAGCGGGTTTGCCTCTCCTTCTGCTACACCGCAGATGCACAGGCACATGGTGGCCTCTGCCCGGGAGCCCCACACCAGCCCAGCCGGCAGAGGGGGAGGACGGGCACCCCAGGGGGGTCGATTCAAATGTGTATGACATCTCTGCGGTTTCATTTCTGCACGGGGAGTCATCCTGCAACTGCCTGTCCTGCAGCAGCCGTCTCCATCCACGGCTCGTTTCCCATTTCCAGACACTCAACTTCCGTTTCAAAACTTTCTTCTCGAGCGGAGCCGGCGGGGCTGAGCTCTGGCAGGTGGAGGCAGCTCGGCTCTGCCGGCCACGGCTGGAGGAAGTCGGTGTTCACAGCCTCCAGGCCCCCAAAACACAGGGCCCCTCTCCAGGAGAGGAGGAGGATGCTTTGCTCATGTGCGATCCCTTCTTGGGGGCCATTTCCAGCCTGAACGATGGAGCTCGGCATCCTCTCGCAGGGAGCGGGGCCTCGATTTCATCTGCCCTGTCTGTTCCCCCTGCAGGTCCCATGGCGCCGGGCTGGACCGTGCTGGTGATGCTGGTGCTGGTGCTGAGCACCCTGCGGGTGTGCGGGGCCATGCCGCCGCCGGAGCCGGGGCAGCACCGCGGCGTGCAGTGGGCCTGGGGGGCGGCTGGGCAGGCGCAGGCTGAGCCCCTGCCGCTCTCCCGCAGGAAGAGGGCTGATGGAGGGCAGCAGCCCAATGCCACCACTGCCACGCCGGGGCATGGCCACGCTGCTACTGCGACGCCCAGCAGCGACGATACCGATTCCCCCGAGCCCGACCTGCTGCTGGGCTCTGCGACGACGGCAGAGCCTGGCACCAACGCCAGCCTGCACGGGGCACTTGTGGTGTCGACCACAGCCAATCTACAGGGCGAGACCGATTCCCCCGAGCCTGACCCTCTGCTGGGCTCTGCGCCACCACCAGCACCCGGCACCAACACCAGCCTGCACCAGGCACTCGTGGTGCCAACCACAGCCAATCCCCTGGATGAGACTGATTCCCCTGATCCCGACCTGCTGCTGAGCTCTGCGCCACCACCAGCACCCGGCACCAACGCCGGCCTGCACCGGGCACTGGCACTGCCGACCACAGCCGATCCACGGGACGAGACCGATTCCCCTGATCCCGACTTGCTGCTGGGCTCTGTGCTGACGACGGAGCCTAGCACACAGGCAGCACCCCAAAACATCACCACCATCTCCAGCCGGCTCACGCTGCCCAGCGAGGAGGGGACAGCGGCCGGTGACATGGACAGCAGCTCCTCCACGGGGCCACACTCGGCGACCTCCCCAGCCCTTGGTCCCATGACCACGGGTTACAAGAAAGGCAAGAAAGCCGGAGCCTCCCCCGCCCCTTGGGACAAGAAGCCCGGGGGGACCGCAGTGCCTGTCCCCTGGGACCCCAGCAGGGTGATGGGCAAGTGCCTGCTGGCCATCCTGCTGCTGGGGCTGGTGGCCGCCACCTTCATGGTGTGCACGGGGGTGCTGGGCGCCCTGCTCTGGCGGCGGGCGCGGACGGCACACCGCCAGCTCAGCCACACCGAGATGGTCTGCATCTCCTCCCTGCTGCCCGACAGCGAGATGGCCGCCAACGGCCCCAAGCCCGGTCTGGCCCGGCGGCCGAAGCTGCTGCTCGACGGTGGCTCTGAGGCCGACAGTGACAACGTGACGCTCAGCAGCTTTCTGCCAGAGCACTCCTGAGCTGCGGGGATGGTGGGCATGGTGCCGAGGCCCCTGTGCTGCTGCGTGTGGAGCCACGGGCAGGGGACCCCCATTCCCTTGGGTTCGTGTTTTAACTTGCACTGGTGTGATGGGAAGCTGCTTTCCCCCAGGGTGAGCTCAGCCCTCAAGGTTGACCCCATTAAAGTGTTAGCCGGACATGGTGGTCTCTTCCTGGTGGGGACAGTGCCCGCCAGCCCCCCGGCCCCCTCCCCGCTCCACCGCCTGCCCACATCCCTCTGCCGAAATTTCACTTCTCCATCCTCCCCCAGCAGCAGCCCCAGTCCCCTCGGGGGGGGAGCAGAAACAAAATGCGTGGCCACCCCTTGCCAGGCAGGGAGCCAGACCCCAGGGGTTTGGGGACCGCAGCCCCCGGGACCCCCTCCCCACGTGGGGCTGGGCCTCGTGCCACGGTGTGGGAGCGGAAACGGTGGCAGCGCCGGGGCGGAAACACCGGGGGCGGGGGGACGGGGACGGGTGCACTTCTGGCGTAACGTGTTCCTGCCCTGTGGTCACCTGCAGCGAGGCATGGGGACGCCTCCGGGACCATCACTGCCCGTTGGGGTGGTCCTGTGTGCTGACGGTGCGCCCAGGGCTCGTCCCCAGTGAGCAAATGGCGGTCGCAGGCTCTCGGCCTCATAGGGCGGCGTTGGCCCAGGCTGTCCCTGCCTGGTTGTGGCTGGGGCCAGGAGGGATGGGGAGAGCAAAGCCATGAGTGGCCACTGAGGGTCCCACCATCTTGCCTGTACCTGGGGACTGAAGAGGGCTCAGGTTTGCTCCCAGGTCCCTCCCCGCCCGGTGTACAGGTGTCAGTCACCCCTCGTGCCACCAGCCTGACCCCTTCCCTGTGCCCAGCCCTTGGGGAGCCACCCAAGGGAGCAGAAATGGCCCAGGACTGTCCCTGCCCTGCCAGGCTCAGTGTTTCCACATTCCCATCCCTGCCCCAGCTGGGCTTAGCATTCCCATCCCCACATCCCCATCCCTGCCCCACCAGGCTCAGCATCCCCGTCCCCATATCCCCATCCCTTCCCCAGTTTGGCTTGTTGTCCCCATCCCTGCATCCCCATCCCTGCATCCCCATCCCTGCTGTGGCCAGGCTCAATGTCCCCATCTCTCAATCCCCACCCCTGCCCTGCCAGGTTCAGCATTCCCCATCCCCATCCCCACTGGGCAGCTTACGCCGCTCTCGATGTTTGCAGCGCACACTTAGGCAGTGAAGCGTTTCGGCACGCGCTCAAGGCACGGCTGTGCCGCCCCATCCTGAGCTGAGCCCTGGGTGCGCAGCCTCCTTAAAAGCCGCTTTTGGGGGTGGCCGTCCCGTGGGCGGGTTGGCAGCACGGCGGCTCACCTGCACCCCGGCCGCCCTGGCCCTGCCGTCTGTTTACATTCGCGCTGTGCTTCGGATATTTTCCATCTGGGGCTGAGCAGCCTCGCTGGCCCCGCTCCCTCCTGCAAATGTAAATGTTTATGGGTGAGTCAGAGCAGGCGAGGGGATCCACAGCCAGCGGCAGTGGCCGGTCCCCGGATGGGATGCCCTGGCCGCGGGCTCCTGGGTGATGCCACCCTGCTCTGACCCCACGCATGCGGATGCCAGCACCCTGCCGTGCCAAAAATCAGACGCAGGAGTTCATGGCTCAGCCATAACGGGCACAGAGGTTTATGTGCCCCAAGGCTGTCAGGGCCAGGCTGGGGAACGGGAGCCTTCAGGGACCACTGTCACCCCCCAGCCCCACTTTCTCTCAGAGGCGAAGGGATGCTCCCATCATCTGGCTTCATCCCACAGTGGCTCATCCAGCCTCTGCCCCTCGTCCAGGCGAGGATGAGGCTGGTGGGTCCCAAGAGGGTGGGTAGGTGCAGGTCGGAGGGATTGCTCCTGCTCTCGCCCAGCCCCGTGTCTGCCCTGCCTCTGTTCTGGGAGCCCGACGAGCAGTGAGGATAAACTTTCCTCCGCTGCCGAAGCATGAGCTGGCTGCCAGGAGCCAGGAATCGCCCTATTTGGCATAGTCAGGAGGTCCTGTCGGGCTGCCATCTCCCAGCTCACGGCAGAGGAATCTGCAGGAAGCCAGAGCGCGTGGCCGCGGTGCCGCCCGGGCTCCAGCCGGTGTCACGGCAGGATCCCGAGGGCACACCGCCCCGGCGAGCCTCCGTGCCGTGCAGTGGGAGCGGGTGGCTGTGTGTGGCATGGGGCTGTGCTGTGCGTGGTGCTCTGCACGCCGTGGTGCAGCTCCGCAGGATCAGTCCCCCCTGGGTATTTTGCTGGCACAGCAAAGCGCAGCCCCACAGAGCAAATTACAAGCAGAACAGGGCTGAAATGTCTCAAATTGCAGGTTACCTCGGGCTGGCTGTGCCGCGGAGCCGAGCCCTGTGTGTCCCCACGTTCCAGCTGCCCCAAATTACAAAGCGGGGCCCGGGCGGCACAGCCCTGCCCAGCGCCGAGGGGCCGAGCCCTCCCCAGCCGCAGGCAAAAATGGCATCGTAATGGCCGGTGTGCGCTGGCACCAGGGGCTGCCCGTCCCCGCACCTCCGCCGCCCCGGGGGAAGAGCTCAGGGCAGGGATGGGGACCCCGGATGGGGACAGTGGGGACCACAGCTTGGGAAGGGTGGGGACAAGGAGGGATGGGGGCCCTGGCCAGGGTGGGATGGCGACCCTGGACAAGGAGGGATGGGGACGTGGACAAGGAGGGATAAGGACCCTGGACAAGGAGGCTCAGCCCAACACCAGCATCAGTGGGTGTGTGGAGTGGGGAATTGCAGCTCCATCCCCATCTGGGCTGCAGGAGCAAGTCCGGATGCCGCTGGCACTGCTCCAGGCCAGCTCGGCTCAGCAGCGCGGCCGCCCTCGCACCCCTCGGCCTCCCCTCGCCTTTCCCCCTTCCCCTCTAAGATTTCAGCGCTGATCTCTTAAGGCTGGGAAAAGCCGCTCCAGCAGCTGCGTGGAGCCGCCGGCTGCAGACAGACGGACAGACCCGTTATTTCTGGGAGCTGCGATTACGTTTGGCGACACCGGGAGAAACCCAAACGGCGCCGGTTCCCCTCTGGCTTCCCGGTGCCCACGGTGATGGGAAGGGGCACCCTCACCCCCAGCCCCATGGTGGTTGCCGTCCCCAGGCGCCGGCAATGGCTTTTTGGGGGGATCTGGCCGGGTCCCCGGGGAGGCATACGGAGGCAAATAGCAAGAGGATGAGGTCACCCGCCGGCTGCAGCCTCTTGAGCAACTCCAGCCGAGGCGGAGGGGACCGCAGTGGGGTGGGCAGAGCGATGCCGGGCGGGGGGGGGCCCAGGCGATGTCCCCAGACCCCCGATCTGGAGACCGTGCCCTGGGGAGCTGTGTGGCCACCGCTGCTGCATGGGCCTGCAGAACCGCAGGGGCGGTTTTCTGCATCCCTGTCTGCACCCCGATACAGAGGTGCCTGTGCCGGAGCATTTCCAGGCTGGGGTGTTTAGGAAATGGTCTCCTGAAATGAAGGTGGGGGGGTCCCAAGCCCTGTCTGCCCCCGTGCCACGCTGCCAGCCTCCAGTAATGCCAGGGCACCGAGCCCGACACCTCCCTGTCCCCCTCGGCCCCCGGGCGCTGCGTGGACTTAGTGGCCGTGCCCCACCGGCTCGTGCCTGCGCCCTGGTGGGGTGGCAGGGTTTGGGCTTGCAGGGCTGGGCACAGGGGCAGGATCCAGCCCCGGGCTGGGGTGCTGGGGCCCAGGCACATAGTGAAAGGCAGCTGGGTAGGAGCTGTGCCCGCTCCCACACAGCATCACCGTAAGGCATTTTGGGGGTGCCAGCACCCCCGTTCCACCCCGGTGGCTCAGCCACATGGCCACGGGATGGACTTTTTCCCTCCATTCTCATGGGGAAAAACACCCTTGCAACAGACCTCCCTTGTGACCCCCTTCCCCACTTGCACCCCAAAAAAGCGTTCCCTTCCAGCGGCGCTGAGAGGATGATGGTGGGCACTGGGGCTCCCCCCTTTGCTGGCAGAGCAAGAGGCCGGGAAGCCCCCCCAGCCCCCAGTTGGGTTTCAGCTGGGAGGGGGCTGGGGGCTGCCTGCCCCTCGCCGGCCTCCCGCACTCCCTCCCCAAACGGGCCCTAATGAGAACAAGCTGGTCCCAGGCTGCAGCGCAGGAGGAGGAGAAGGAGGAGGAGGAGGAGGAGGAGAAGAAGGAGGAGGCTCCATCCCAGTAGGCAGCAGAAAGAGGCGCGAGGAGGCGAGGTGTGTGGGACAGACCCCGTCCTCCCGGCTCCCTCCCGCCGACGTGGAGGCTGCAGGCGAGGTGAGGATCCCACCGGCAACGCCAGCCTGGCCCCCCAATTTTGGGGTGGCTCCTTAGTGGGGCTCAGGCTGCCCCACGGCCAGGGGTGCCGCGGTGAGGGCTGGGCACGGTGCCTGCGGCAGGACGTGAGATGGAGCCGGCTGCACAGCCGTGCGCCTGGGCATGGTTCGGAGGATGCTGCGCCTGGACAACATCAAAATCGTGACTTTCCTGCGTGTTTGGGGAGCAGAGGGAAGCGGAGCGGGGTTTGCCTGCGTTCAGCCAAGCTGGAGCTGGGGACGCACTGTGGGTCTGGGGGTGGGGAAGGATGAGGATGGGATGGGATGAAGATGGGGATGGAAGGCTGGTGTTGGCTGCAGCGACAGGCCCTGCTCTTGGCACTGATTTGGGCTTCGGTCAGCCCCTCCGTGGCCACGGCTGCTCGTCAGCTCCGCTTGCTAATGGCGAATCAATGCCTTCACCTTCCCTGGGACCCTTCTCCCTGCCGCAGCCAAGGGGCCCCTCTCTGCAGCAAAGGCAGTGGAGGGGGAGGATGGAGGAGCTTGTCCCAGCCCCCCACAAACCCTTGTCCTGGCAGTGCTACCATCACTGCAGTGAGCCCAGAGCCCACGGCAGTGGTGACGCCTGTGGTGAGCTGGGAGGGTTGGGGGTTCAGGGGTCCGGGGGTGCCTCCCGCCTTCGCCGCCGTTTGTTTGCTCTGGTTTAATGCAAACCAGATTTTGCAGCCAGGAAGGAGCCTGAAAGCCAAGTCCCGCTGCTGGAGTCGCTCCCGGTTTGCAGCGCTTGCTGGGTTGGGTTTGTTTGGGGGGAAAATGGGAGGCGGGTTGGGATTTGGGGGGCCTGAGGCCGAGGGAATTGTCCTGGGGGTCCCCGCCAACGGACCCGGGGAGCTGGTTCGTGCAGCCTTCCCGTGGGGCTGTGCAGAGGGGAGAGCTCTGGGAACGGCTCGATGGCGTTGCACGGCGCGGCGTAGCTGAAACACGCTGCCGTCCCCTGGGGATGAGCCACGACGTGCTGGGGACGGTCGCACCCCTCTCCCAAACCCCACAGGGGTGCGGAGCCCGGCTGGGGGCTTGCCCCGGCTCATCGCTCTGGGCTGCGTGCGGGGATGGGAAACACTCGTCCCATGTCCTACAACTTGTCCCATGTCCTACAACACACCATGGGCTGTGGCTGCCAGCGTGGGGCAGATCCAGCCCCATCCAGCACAGAGGAGCGCGGCACGGCGAGGAGATGGAGCCCTCCACCCTTCACCGGGGATGCTCAGGCAGTCAGGACCCCCGGGACTCCCTGTTCACGGCACCCCAGCTCCAGGGCTGCCCCTTTGCAAAGGCTCTGGGTGGTCCCGCGCACCGTTCCAGCACCGCTCGGTCACCACAGCGGCACTGGGGTGAAATCCTGCCGCCAGCCTATTTTTAGCTGCGCTCAAGCTGGGAATCGTTTGCAACGGTCCATGCCGGGACAAGCGGTTGGGAAATGCCGCTTGCGCCCGGGGCCGGCCCATCTGCAGCGTCGCCTGTGTCAAAGTTTCCACTGGAAACCTCAATTTTTCAGGAATTTTCTAATCAGCCAAATGACCGTTGTCTGAAGCTGGCTGTTGGCAGCGGCCCCAGTCCCCTCGCCGCGCACGCAGCGTCCCCCAGGCTTGAGCAATTCAATTCAGCTGTTTTCCATCTATTTTTACAGTGCGCCGTTGCAAAACAAACGCAGACCCTTGCTCGGCGTCGGGGCGAGGAAACCAGAGCTGCGTTTTGCTTTTCTTAAGGAAATTCAGTTGGGTGAATAAGTGAGCGTCCCAGCTAACCGTCGGTGGGTCGACGCTTGTACTTGTCCCTCTGTGCCGGAGCCGCACGAAGGGCTTGGGGTGGGCGCACCACGGGGCTTCACTTGGGGCACGGCTCGGGGGTCTCGCTCCATCGGGGTGTTAATGCTTCACCCTCCCCTCTGCATCCTGCAGGCCGTCGTGCACAAGCCCCAGGGGAGATGGCGGTGAGGCTGGCGATGGGCGCGTGGCTGCTGCTGCTGCTGGCGGCGGCCCCAGCACGCTCGGCAGCGCCCCGGCACGCTGCGGTGCTGCCCGACGGCGGGGGCAGTGGGGACGGTGAGGAGGTCTCGGCCACGCCACCCATCCGCCGCGTGACTCCAGGGACCGGCCCAACAGCGGGGGACGTGGCGGGGACCACAGTCACCAACAGCTCGGCGCCGGGCGGCGTGCTGGATGGGCTGGTGGACTTCTTCAAGGAGTACATGCTGCTGGTGGTGGTGGTGGGCTCGCTGGCCTTCGTCCTCCTCTTCATCATCTGCGCCGCCGTCATTGTCCGGCAGAAGCACAAGGCGTCCGCCTACTACCCCTCCTCCTTCCCCAAGAAGAAGTACGTGGACCAGCGGGACAAGGTCGGGGGGGCCCGGGCTTTCAGCGAGGTGCCCGAGAAAGCCCCCGACCCCGGCACCGAGGAGCCCCTGGACAGCAGCCAGCAGCTGCAGGCAGACATCCTCGCTGCTGCCCAGAACCTCAAATCCCCCCACAAGGCACCGCTGGCCAACGGGGCCCGGGGGGAGCAGAAGCCCCCACCCGAGGAGGAGGAGGAGGACGAAGGAAGCAAAAAGTTAGGCGATGAGCAACCCACCAAGCCCCCTCCCCAAAATCCAGGCACCGAGGAAGCAGCGGGTGTAACAGGGGGCGAAGGGGCCCCCAGCGCAGCCCAGGACGGCTCCCCAGCCCCCCCCGGCATCTAGGGCAGGGACTCGGTCCCGGGTGAGCCCGAGGAGCCGCCGGCTCGGGGGGACGCCCCGCGGACACGCGATGGACCTGATGGTTCGTTGCTCCATACGTACGTGGCGGCTCGAGGAAGCCCCGATGAAGTCCCCCCCCGCTCCCCCCCCGAGCCCACCGACCCTTGCGCCGGCGGGACGCTGTGGCAAAGCCATGGGTTTTTTTGGCAGATGGTGGTTTTGGGCAGCGCTGGAGTGCCGCCAGCCCCAACCCTCCTGCTGTCCAAGGGGCTTTTCCCATCCCCAGGCACTGCGTGGGCGCACCCCTCCCAGCTCCGGCTCTGCCCCTCGCCCTCTGCCACACACCGCCAGCTTTCTCCCAAATGTAATTTTACTCATTAGCAGCATCCTGGTCCCTGCTGGGCGCCTGGCCGGGAGCTGCATCCTCCGGGCAGAGGCATGGCACTCAGCCGGGGGGGTCTGTGCAGCCACCCCGCTCCGTGGGCAGCGGGTCGGGGGCTCGATGTGACCCGAGGCACGGCGGGCTGGCTTCGCTGACCGCTGTGACCACCGAGGAAAGGACGACGGGATGACCTTGGCCATCCCTGCCCAGCTAAGGGGAGAAGGGAAGAGGATTTAGCGGCAAGGACCTGTCCTTTCATTTTTCTTTCATTTTTCTGCCCCAAAGCCATGGTCCAAGGGCAGCCCAGAGCCCAGCTGGACTTTTGCCTTATTTTCTTAACCCCTTCAGCTAGTAATAAAGACGTTTCCTACGCAGATCTCCTCTCCTGTGTGTTTCTGCAGCTTGCGGGGCGGCCAAGGCCCAGTCCCCGTATCTGCTTGCTCCCCAGTCCTTCAGGGCCCTCCCGGCATCGCACTGGTGTTGGGGTGCAGCTGGTTTCGGCTCCAGCCCCGTGGGGTCCACGCGTGCCCCCAGCGCCCAGCAGGTGCAGCCGGCCTGGCCGTGCTTTGGGGTGAAGGTTATCTGTGGGGGTGAAACCCCGGGAGCCGGGGAACGCGCTTATCGCTCAAAAAATCTGTACATCGACACGCCGTTTCTGGGAAACTTTTATCTTGCAGCCCGCAGCTGAGGGCGGGGGGGCTGCGGTGCTGCCGCATGCCAGCACCGGGACGCAGCTGCGCCCGGCGGGGATGGCAGGCAAACCTGGAAGGTAAAAGAGGCAACACATCCCCATATCCCTGCAGCCGTGTGTTCCCACATCCCTGCATCTGCACATCCCCATATCCCTGCAGCAACCCCATATCCCTGCATCTGCACATCCCCACATCCCTGCATCTGCACATCCCTATGTCCCTGCAGCAACCCCATGTCCCTGCATCTGCACATCCCCATATCCCTGCAGCAACCCCATATCCCTGCATCTGCACATCCCCATATCCCTGCATCTGCACATCCCCATATCCCTGCAGCAACCCCATGTCCCTGCATCTGCACATCCCCGTATCCCTGCAGCAACCCCATATCCCTGCATCTGCACATCCCCATATCCCTGCATCTGCACATCCCCACATCCCCGCATTTCGTCCCAGCCACAGGGCAGGCAGGGATGCGTCCCCACGTCCCTGCACCGGGACAACCTTTCCCCTCAGAAGGGCGCGCTGGCTTTTATCTCCCCTCTTGCATTTTGTCGAGGGGCTCTCGCGAGCACGACGAGCCCGTCCTGCCCCAAAGCGGGGGCCTGAAGTTTCCCTGATTTTTTTTTTTTTAACTGGGAAACTGCGGGACTGTTCCCAGGGAGCGAGGCACATCCCTCGCTGCAGGAGACAGGGGCTGTGCCGAGGGCCAGCATCCGGCCGGCGGGATGGTGCCAAGCTGAGGTACCGCCAGAGCGGTCTTGTGAGGAACAAACCACGGCGGCAGCGCCTGGCCTGCTGTGCGTTTAAAAAAAAAATAACGTGGACAGATACATCAGAATGAGCCACTTATTTTTAAATGTGGTTTTTAATGTTTTTAAAACACCTTAGGTATGAAAAAGGGAAAGTAAGGTTTCTTGGGTGGTTTAAAATCTTAAGAGCAGGCAAAGTTTTCAAATGTGTTTTCTGTTTGTTTTGGAAATCTGTGGAAATACTCCCCTGGAAAAGAGCAACCACCAGAAGGCACAGGAGGGCACGGTGGCCTGGAGCACAGAGGCTAAGCCGTGCCAGAGCACCACAGAACATTTAATTTTCCAGCACTGGTGTGCGCCCAGCTGCTGGGGAGCCAGCTCACGCGCTCAGCCTGCGCACCCTCGCGTAGGCGAGGCCCGTGCTGTCCCCGCCACCCACCCCTCGGGCGCAGCTCGGCTGAACTGCGCCCCGCAGGACGCAGAGGCATCGTCCCAGGGGGCACAGACCGACCCCTGCTCCCCCGGGAGCCTCCCCTCCGCTGGGCGCCCCAGCTGCGCGCTGCCCCTCCTGGGTTCAAACCCAAGGGTGCGCTTACTCTCTTTAACCGAGTACTTGGCCAAGCCAAGGGCTGAATTCTTATAGAAGACACACCAAAATTAAGATTGTTCCTCTAATGGGAACTTCAAAAAAACCCAAACCACAGGCATTAGACGTGACAGGATGCGAGGAGAAGCTGGGCCTGTGCTTCCCGGAGCGGTGGCACCCAGCAGCCAGCTGGCCAGTGCCCTCTAGAGCCCGCCGAAGCGTCCCGGCACCCGGGGGAGCGGGAACTCGCACACCGATGGCGAAAGGAAACTCCGACACAGCTGTAGTTTGCGGGCAGACGCGCCGCCCCACGTTTGTATACCGCACCGATACACAGGCTCATCTGCAGTTCTTACATAAACATTAAGACCAAGGCAACGTTTCCCCGCTAAATTCTGTAAAATATTAGGCAAAACTATACATCTTCCAAAAAAGTGCAGCCCTTCCAGTACCGGAACAGCAGGATTTTTCTCTCCAGAGAGAAGCCACCGAGTTCTCTGCAGTTGAGCAGTCTTCACTTTAACATTTCAAACACAGTCGTGACGGGACACCGGCTGCTGAAATACCCTCATCCCAGCCGTGTAAGCACTACGAGAGTGGCCGTACACACACGAACAGTGAGACGGTGTGCGTAAGTTGTGCGTATCTTACAGCTTCGTTTAGTAGTGCGCAGGATCCTACTAATAGCTAGAATAATTGCACTGCAAATTTAAGTGGAATGAGAAAAAGCTTTACAGTCTGTTTAGGCGTTGTTTGCTTTCTTTGACTCTTCTTTGTTTGGATCCTGCTTTAACTTGTAATCAGCCAAGGCAGCCTTGATTGCATCTTCAGCCAACACTACGAACAAAACAAGAGAAGTATTTCAAGGACAACAAAAAGTTGTTTAGAACAAAAGATGCCGTAAAAACAAGAGCAGCCAGCAGTGAGCACCACTGCAGGTAGCACCAGTCGGCATCTTAGAAGTAGAATATCAGAAACTGATATCTTATCTCTTAACTGATAGCTTATTATCAGTCTGCTGAGCTACAGAGTCCAAAAGATGAGAGAGATCTGAAAACTCTTAAAATAACCCCGAAATCTGAACGTAAGCAAGTTTCTCTTGCAGGCCAACCTTAGCTGTTCCTTGTGCAGAAACTTTATTTGGAAAATAACGTTCAGAAGCATCTGCGCTATTCCCAGAAGCCTCCCTCTCAAATACAAGTTTGCGTTTGAACTTTCACCGCGTGGTCCTTTACTTACTAGAGCAGTGCAGTTTGACTGGAGGAAGGCAGAGTTCTTTAGCGATATCCGTGTTCTTGATTTTCAAGGCTTCGTCAACCTGAAACGCAGTTAGTGTGCAGTGACCGGTCGTGTGAGGTACAACACGGGCTACAAGGGTGTTTGCGGTAAGAGCGCTTTAAGGCTCCAAAGCCAACAGAATCCACACGGAAGAACACCTCAACTGCCAGGGGCAGTGAGGGATGTCGGAATTAAGGAATGTCTCAGACTGAGCAGTGGTGGGAATGAACCAAGGCGTACCAGCGTTACAGACTAAGTGCCACTGGGGGGGGTTGTTCTGTGCTTAGCTTTTATCACAATATAGAAATGCATTTCTTATCTGGCACAAAAAGAGTATAAATAAAGACACTCCATAACTAAACTGTCTTTCAGAAATCATGATCAGTGTGGTTTTGCTTTCTGCCTAAGACACAAAATGCTTCCCTACAGATTAATGGAGGTTCTTGGAAAAGTTAACTATTGCTCTAGAAGTCAGACCACTAACAGGGCTGACAGTCGCTGCTTTCTAAGCTGCTGTACCACACTGCACGAAGTCAGCGCTGGGATTCCCAGGACACCGTTTCCTACCCAGTCCCAACAGAGAACACAAGCAGGTTTGAAGCTCTGAATGCTTTCCGCAGCGTCACCTCCGACTCCAGCAGGAACCCTTACCGTTTTCCCTTTGACCCACTCCGTCGCCAGTGAACTTGACGCGATCGCCGAACCGCAGCCAAAGGTTTTGAAACGGGCGTCGACGATCTTCCCGTTCTCGTCCACTTCCACCTGCGAGAGCGTCAGTGGCACCTCAGCGGCCGGCTGGGATCCGCCGGGCGCCCCAGAGCCACCCTCTCAGGCCCGGGCAGGGCCCTGGCTCCCACGCGGGAGCGCGACAGGGCCTGCCCGGGCCCCAGGGGACACTTCAGGGCGTGGGGGGTGAGGCAAGGCCGCGCTGCACCCCTGAGGGGAAGGGGGCGGGTTTGGACCTGGCAGCAGCCCCAGGCGCCCCCCTCCCCCGCTGCCAGCGTGTCCCCAAGGTCACCTGCAGCTTCATGACGTCGCCGCAGGCCGGAGCACCCACCAGGCCGGTGCCCACGTTCTTGGCGTTGCGGTCGAGGGAGCCGACGTTGCGCGGGTTCTCGTAGTGATCCACCACCTGCCAAGGCCACCGCGTCACCAACACCCACCGCGTCTGTATGTGTGTGCCCCCCACCGCCACCCCACCGCCCCTCGCCCCTCACCTTCTTGTGGTAGCCCAGCCTGGCCGCCGCCTCCCCGCGCCCCGGCCGCAGCAGCGCCGCCCCCGCCACCCTCAGCGCCGCCATCTTGAGCCTGGCGGGGCGGGGCGGGCCCGCGCCGCCCTTTTATAACCTCGCGCGGCACGGCCACGCCCCCTGCCACGCCCCCGCGCTGCCTCAGGCCTTTTACCCCGAGCGCGGTGCGGGACGCGGTGCAAAGGGGGCGAGCGCTGAAGGCCGCCTGCGGGGGAAAAACCCCGCGCTGTCGCTAAAGCGATCAATAAACGCTGTTTCCAATCACGACGCCGTGTTTATCGCGACACCCGGCGCATGTGCGGGCCGCGGCGGCCACACTCAATATGGCGGGCGGGCGGCGCCGCGCACGCCCCGGCCCTCCTCGGAGGCCCCCTGACAGCCAGGCCCCGAGGTGCCCCCGGCGCCGCCGGCGCCTCAGCCGAGAAGAGAAGGGGTCCGGCCCCGGCGGCGCTCACCGCAGCGCGGCTCCGGTGCGCGGCCGAGCGCTGGGTCCTGTGGGCGGCGGCTCGCCCCTCTCCTCGCAGCGGTCGCCCGGCGGCAGCGCGCGGCGGCGAGACAGGCGCGGCGGGGACAGCCCCGGCAGGCGGCGGAGCGCGGCTGGCTGCGAAGGGAGCTGCATAAGATGGCGGCGGCGGGAGCCGAGGCGGCTGCGGTGGCGGCGGAGGAGGAGAAGCGGCTGCCGGAGGGCGACCCCGAGTCGGGGGGCGACTCAGAGGATGAGGGAGACTCGGACTCGTCTGGCGATGGCGAAGATGAGGAGAAGGAGAATGAGGCTGAGATCCAGCGGCTGGAGGAGCAGGTGGGGCCCGCCTGGGCCGGCGGCGGCGTGGGGAGGGGGCGGTGGGGCAGCACTGCGGCCTCCGCCCAGTCCCGGCCGCTGGCCCAGGGGAAGCGGTGTTGGAGGCCGGGCCCTGCGCCGGTGGCCCGCCTGTGGTGCTACGAGAGATGCGCCGGTCCCGGGAGCTCCGCGGGAGCTGCCCCGGGGCTGTGGGGAGGGCTTGTCCCGGGGAACCGAGGCCTCCCCTCCGGGAAACCTCGGAGTGGGGCGAGACCCGGCCTTCGTGGGGTCTTCCTTTTTGAGACCGCCTGCTGAGTGGCTGCGGCGGTGATGGAGAAAAATCCATGGCTGCTCGTGTAGTTTGATGCTGGGAACTGTCAAGATGCACATGTTTGGAGTCTGAAGTGGAAACTAGGCGTGTTGGGGTCTTTTGAGAGGGAAATTGACGAGGAGAGCCCTAGTGGGCAGTTTGTACTCCTCGAAAAAAGCTTTATTAGTTGTCTGGGTTTTTTTTTAATTGCCTTTGAAGGAATTAAAATATGTTTGGCTCTGTTGAGGAAGGCTTTCTTCATTTTGCACTCCTGGGTCTGTTTCTGCAGCTGGTAGCTGCTGTACTCCTGGTGCTGGCATTTACACTGCTGAGCGGTAATCTTCAGAGCTTGGAGCTGTAGGCTAAGCTCTAAGCTTAACTTTAAATCTCTGTTAAACTTGGAAATGTTTTTCATAAATGTCTGCTTGTGACCTGAAAGCATCTTGCAAACAGTAGTGAAGTTTGGTGCAACTCTGTGCAGGAAGGTAGGTGTTGTCTTGGCTATGTGAAGACATGATGAGATTTGTATGCCTCAAAAGACAGTATGATGTCCTATTCTGCTGAATGTGTTCTGATTTCTTCATGTCTGTTGCTTAACAGTGCTTCTAAAAAATAATCATTTTTTTTTAAAGCTTTCCATCAATGCTTTTGACTACAACTGTCACTTGGATCTGATAAAGCTGCTGCGCCAGGAGGGAGAGTTGGTAAAGCTCAGAAGAGCTCGTCAGAAGATGAGTGAACTCTTTCCACTTACCGAAGGTACAGAGCGTCTTCTGCTCATGTTGCAGCCAATACTGCTTAATCCATGTAAAATACCGTTGCTTCAGTAGTGAAATAATGTGTTTGTGCCAGGCTTCAACAACATTGTTTGAGTCCAGAGAAACCTAAACGAACAGATCTGGGACTTCTTAAACTCTGAACACTGCTGCTGTTAATGGCCAGCATTGAGCTTGGCCTCTGGCAGATGCAGTGTAATGAGCCTGTTGCAGGAATTTGAGTTCTTGCCCCTTGCAGCTGCGCTGTCCTGCCCTGTCCTCTGCCAGAGGCTGCTGCGGTAGAGTGGAGCTGGCATGGGAGGGTGTTTGTGCGTGCCCAGCTACCCCAGTCGCTGGTCTGTCCGTCTGTTAGCTGGGGGAGTTACTGGCCAGGATGCAACTTGCTGTAGCCCAGGGACAGGCATATGTTTGCTTCTGCTGTCTTTGCTGTGGGGCTGGTAACGTGCAGCTGTGGGATGGCAGCACTGAAACGGCTCCAGTCACTTCGTCAGTGAATGTGACTCAGAGCCCAGACAAACTCCTGCCAAAAGTTAAATTTTGCAGGCAAACAGCAAAAAATATATCGGTGGAAGTTGCAGGTAGCCCTTGAAGTGGGTGTTTCTTTTTTATTCATAACACAGAGGCAATGTAAATATTGCAGAGGGTGTTCTGCCAGTGTGCTTTTAGCCTTGGCAAGGGAAGGTTTCCTTTTATGCATGTGGAAACTTGCAGCCTCTAAAGCCATTTACTGTTTCTTGTAAAAGTGTGAGGAAAGGTGTACCTCTAGATGCCTCTTTGGTTACTGGTGTGTACTGATCCTCTGCCCATGGTGCTGATAAATTGCTGCTTGCAACTTCTGCTCTCTTTAAATAGAAGTGCACTTGTTTAGTACTAATTTGAAAAGACCTCTACCAAACTTTTCTTTTAAATTAATTGTGAGTAGTTGTGGAGAATAAAATTGCTCTCTTCTTCCCTTGGCCCTCTCCTCATTTTTAAGTCTGTTACTAAAAACTCTCATTAAAAATTCAACAAGTGGATTTAACTTATTCTTTCTGAACATTGGTGATGTATTCTAAACTTCTTCCTTTCAGAAATTTGGCTGGACTGGTTGAAGGATGAGATAAAAATGGCTTCTGAAAGCTCTGAGCGAGAGAAAGTTTATGAGCTCTTTGAAAGAGCTGTGAAAGACTACATCTGTAAGTCGTTAATATATGCTATAAAATGTATTGTGTTGCATTCAGATTATGGCTTTCTTTTTCTAGGAAAGTTTCTTACTTCTTTTATAATGCAGCAATTGGATCAAAAATATTAGTGTGAAGTGATCCTCAGTTTTTCTGAAGCATTGGAGTTAAAGGCCATTCAAAGGCAATGCTATAAGTACTATTGCAGTCTTTAAGATCTTGTAAACGAATGATGTTGTAAACAAGTTTTAAATGCATATTTCACACTTCTCTAATCCCTAAAAGCAGCAGGTATTGCACTTGCTTAGGGAATGCTTTCTCCATTACCCATTACGGCTTAAAACTTTTAGCTTAAAGCACTGAGTAACTGTGTGCTCTTTGAGTGTTGTGGTGAGGTGCTGAAAACATGAAGTGTGAAGAAGCGGAGAGGGCTTGGTAGGATTGAGGCGAATCCCTTGCATAAGGGAACAAAATGTCACATTACAAAATGTCACATTACAGCACCAGCATAGCTAGCCTCACAGAGTGTTGGTGATTCTTCAGGAAGAAGAAATGGAGAGATGAAGAACTGAGAGGGAATATCCTCTGGATCTGCTGGGCAGATTGCGCTTGGGGTTTGGAAAGATGACTTCTGGAGCCTGAGATGTGCAATCTGACATCCGTTGGTTGGATAGTCTCTGGTGGGGGTCCCTGAACCTAGTTTGCTCAGATACTGCTATTGGTGGGAGAGGTACCAGGCAGCTAACGCTGTTCTAGCAAATCCTCTGCCTTCATAGTTATGCTGCTTATGTAGTTGCTGAACAGGCAAGTATAGGAGCCTGGAAAGAGAAGGACCTACTTTAAGCTGAGTTCTGTAGGATTGCGACAGCTTTGTGGTCCCAGCTCTGCACATGTGCTCAAGAAAAGTCAAGTTGCTGTTAGGGGGGTCTTGACGCATCTCTGATGCAGCTTGTGTACCAGAGGTGGCATACAGGAGTCAATCTGTGTCAGGAATGACCACAGGAGTGACTTCTTTCAGAAGACAATTGTAGTAGCTGGTACTGAACCAAGAGCATAGAATAAAATACCTTCATTTTTTCTTTACTACCCTGGATGGTAAAGAAAATTGGCGTGTGTTGGTCTGTTTGTGGGTGTTTGGGAAGCAGACATATGCCTTTTTATCTTTGAGGGGATTAGGTCATCTGTTTCTCATAACTTTGTTTAGGTCCTGAAATCTGGTTGGAATATGCCCAGTATTCAATTGGTGGCATTGGTCAGGAAGGAGGAATTGAGAAAGTTCGCTCAATATTTGAGAGAGCTTTAACTGCGGTTGGACTGCATGTGACAAAAGGAACAGCTTTATGGGAAGCATACCGCGAGTTTGAGAATGCCATACTGGAAACGGCACAGGTAAGGCCAGTCTCCGGGGCTCTTGTGAGAAACAAGTTGTGGCATAGTTTCTGAAGTCGTCTTGTGCTGCCCTCTCATCAGTCTCTTCTGAGAAAAGAGGCTGTAATGGCACACCGTTGCTTCTTTTCAGCTGTAGAAACTGACCCTTTGGTCTGGGAAAAACATTCTGTATATTTAGTTGATGGATTTGTGCTTAAATAAGATCATAAAATCTCATATCCAGAAGCAAAGTTTAACGCTGCTTCTTTAGCTTGAACTGACAAGAATAGCTTTAAATTGAGTAGCTTCATTATGAAACAGTGTTCCTGCCAGCAAATATTTTTGTACATAGTCAATCGTGTTTGTATTTCTAGACTGTTTTCTACTTCAGCTTTTAACTCATTCATTATTTCACCCTTTTTGTGACTTTTGGATGATAGTATATTATCCCTGGAACATACTCTTTGACATCTGCAAAAGATACCTTTGCAAGATGGCCAGAATGTGAATTTTTTTTTTTTTTTGTCATTTACTACATAAGATATGGAAGTTAAAAGATGTCCCTGCCCATAGTGGGGGAGGGGGTGGAACTAGGTGATCTTCCCTTCCAACCCAAACCATTCTGTGAAATGCTCTAACAAAGGAGTAATGGGAGAACGCCCTTTCATCCACAAACAGAAAGAAAGCTGCAAGTTTTAAATCATCTGTGCACACACCAGGGATTTATTGAAAAAAACTATTTGGCAGCCCAGTGGGGTTTGTGAAATGGCATGATAGCATGCGACTTACTTTTTTTTTCAGGTTATCACTTCTGCATGCATGTGTCAGCTTTCGGTGAGGAATGCTTTTCACATTTATCCAGCTTCTGAGTCTAGCAGTTTCCAAGTTTTAGCTTTCACAGCAGCAACCTGAAATACAAGTCGGCTGTGTCTGTTCTTCAAGGATCATGTAGTCATTTGGAGCCCAGACCCCCAACCCATAAACAATACCCCATCATGTTCATCAGCTCAGGCTTGAGGGAACTGATTAAATTTCAATCCTTTTGTTTGTAGCCAGCTCCTGGCAGCGTTCCGTCGCCTGAGCAGCAGCAGATGCTCTGCAGCCAGCTTGAGAAGATCCACACGCTGTTCAGGCGCCAGCTGGGGATCCCGCTGTTAGGTAAGAGCTGGTGTGCTTGGAGAGATGGTGTGGATAAGCTGTGTTACGGCGATCCAGGCATTAGTCATGATTATTCTTTTGATAGAGCCACACAAACTGCAGCTGTAGTATTTGTGAATTCTTTAATCAATGACATTTGCCTGTCTTTAGGGCCTCTTGAATGATGCACAGCTCCCTTTTGTTCAGAAATATTCTTACTCATTCAAACGTGGTTTATCTGTTTCTTCAGTACATAATTTGAGGTTATTTAAAGTACAAGTGATGAGCACAAAACATGACCATTAGGGACCAGGAATTCAGCTGTGATGATCACTACATAAGAACCTTGGTTGGTAGGGAATAGTACATGCTGACAGCTGGACTGTTAGTATTCTACCATATCTGCTTTGTTCTTTAAATGCCTTGAGTCCCTTTTCTTGTGGCTTTGCTTATAGGAGAAAGTTAAGCAGAGTTCTTTGACTTCTTCATTTGCATATTGAAAGAATTTGGGTTGGTCTCTTTTCTTTAAAGCCTTGGGAAAATCTTGCTACTTTGGTTTTCTAAATCAAAATCAGTAGCTTTAATATAACTTGTCCTGAGTTTGTGTTGTAGTGCGCTGTATGAGATGAAATGTCTGAACCCTATAAGCATGTGGTAGTGTGACAGTTAAGATACAAAAGTGTAAACAGAAATACAAATATGTTAGAATAAAATATAGGTTGAATGTTGACTATTTAGCCCAGTAAGTTATTGATGGGGTTTCATGTCTGTTTTGATAGATATGGAGGCTTCATATGCTGAGTATGAGGAATGGTCAGAAGATCCGATACCAGAACCAATAATAAAGAATTACAAAAAAGCTCTACAGCAACTGGAGAAGTGTAAACCATATGAAGAGGCATTGGTAAAGCTGTTACTTATACCTTGCTTTAAAACTAAAAGTTAATTTCTTGTGGGTGATTTCCCCCCCCCCCCCCCCCCCCCCCCCCCCCCAAATTTTGTTATTTTTCTAGTCACAGAGATAAAGCAGCTGGGTATTGGCAGGTGACTCTTTCAGCTGTGAGCAATGTGAAACAAGAAGCCTCACAACTGGGTATGCTGGAAACAATTGAATCTATTGACTGTCAGGCCACCCTAAGGTGCATGAGTACTCTGGCTGTTTATTCCAGCATTCATGAGCACACTGGGCTAAGAGGAATAAAAAGTAGGGATCTGAATGGCTTCAGAACCAGGATGGTATTTTTGAGATATGTGAAAATCAAAAGCTGTTGATATTGAGAGGCCAACCTCTTGTGTGAAATTTTGCATGAGACCTACTCTGAGTAACAATTGAACTGTTTGAATCGTGTTTTGTTCAGAAGATTTTAATTTTTTTTGTATCTCTATTTGTTTTATAGCTGGGTGCTGAAACACCAAAGCTAGCAGAATATCAAGCTTACATTGATTTTGAAATGAAAGCAGGTGATCCAGCTCGCATTCAGTTGATCTATGAGAGGGCTTTGGCTGAGAACTGCCTTGTGCCAGATCTTTGGGCACGCTACAATCAGTATTTGGTAAGGAAAAAACTCAGATGTTTGCGGTTTTATTTTCCTGGGTTTTTTTTGATCTTAGTGGCTGATAAGTGAACGACCAGTAAGTTCTACCTCAGTCCTGTCCCTTCGTCTTTAAATTTTTCAGAAACTGATTTTCACCTCACCTTTGGTTTCTTCCTGTTTTCAGTGGTGTGTGTGTTGATCAAGCGAGCATTTGCTCACTTTTTCCTCCAGTTGTGTGTTTCCTCCGCAGAATTAAACTGTGTGTGGGCATCGAGGCTTGCGCTGTCTGACAAAGAGTTGACTAGGTATAACCAGCTGTACTGTAAGCCCTGGCGTTGTCTCTGGTAGCTAGTCATCCAGAGGCATCGCTTCTGAGGATGTCCCTCCTTTTCTTCTTGTTTTGGTAGGCAAAGCAGTTCAGTGCTGTCTGAATCACTGGGGAGCCTGCCTCTCCTTCAGGAGACACAGATAAATTAATGACAGTGCTTGTGTGAAGGCTGCCAGTGCTCTCCTGAATATTTTACAGTGGAGAACAAAGAACTAATTTACCAATGAGCCAAAGCAAACCCAGATGTTTAGTCTATATTTACATGTGGGCTAGTTAGTGCACTTTGAAAATCATATCGAACTTGAGAGGCAGGGTTTTCGTGTGGACAGAAAGTCGGTCTATTAAGAGATCAGTGTAACTCGCTACAGGAGGCTTATCTGTCATCTGGGTTAGGTGAGTGGACTGAGATGGATTGAGAACTGGCTGAACGGTAGAGCTCAGAGGGTTGCGATCAGCGGCACACAGTCTAGTTGGAGGCCTGTAGCTGGCGGGGTTCCTCAGGGGTCAGTTCTGGGTGCAGTCTTGTTCAACTTATTCATCGGTGACCTGGATGAAGGGACAGAGTGTATGCTCAGCAAGTTTGCTGATGATACAAAACTGGGAGGAGTGGCTGATCCACCAGGGCTGTGTTGCCATTCAGCGAGACTTGGGCAGAGAGGAACCTAGTGAAGTTCAACAAAGGCAAGCGTAGGGTCCTGCACCTAGGGAGGAATAATCCCACGCACCAGTACGGGTTAGGGGCTGACCTGCTGGAAAGCAGCTCTGCGGAGAAGGACCTGGGAGTCCTGGTGGACAACAAGCTAGCCATGAGCCGGCAACGTGCCCTTGTGGCCAAGAAGGCCAGTGGCATCCTGGGGTGCATTAAGAAGAGCGTGGCCAGCAGGTCAAGGGAGGTTCTCCTCCCCCTCTACTCTGCCCTGCTGAGGCCCCATCTGGAGTACTGCATCCCGTTGTGGACTCCCCAGTTCAAGAAGGACAAGGAACTACTGGGGAGAGTCCAGCAGAGGGCTACGAAGATGGTTAGGGGACTGGAACATCTCTTAGGAGGAAAGGCTGAGAGAGCTGGGTCTGTTTAGCCTGGAGAAGAGGAGACTGAGGGGGATCTTATCAATGCTTACAAATATCTTAAGGGCGGGTGTCAGGAGGATGGGGCCAGGCTCTTTTCAGTGGTGCCCAGAGACAGGATAAGGGGCAACGGGCACAAACTGAAACACAGGGAGTTCCATCTGCATATGAGGAAAAACTCCTTTACTTTGCGGGTGACAGAGCACTGGAACAGGCTGCCCAGAGAGGCTGTAGAGTCTCCTCCTCTGGAGATATTCAAAACACACCTGGACGCGATCCTGTACAGCCTGCTCTAGGTGAACCTGCTTTAGCAGGGGGGTTGGACTAGATGATCTCCAGAGGTCCCTTCCAGCCCCAAGCATTCTGTGATCTAGGCTGAGTTGCTCTGTTGTGTCTTTATCTTACCAGCTTGAGACAGCAGGTTGCGGGTGGAACAGTGCCTTGCTCCCTTGAGTAGGCTGTGTGTGCACCCTCTTTCTTGTATCCTTTCCTCCCCTTTTCTAAACATACTAAGAACAGCTGGGAGTTAACTCGGTGTCTTTATTATATTTGTCTCATTGGCAGAAAATACCGAACTGGCTTGTTTAGAAGCAGACGGTTAGGTATTGCAGACTGAATATGGCATGGAGTTCTTGTTTGTGTTGCTCCTGAGCATATCCTTTCTGTTTTGAAGGTGTTCACTGGGTTTTTAGGACTACAGAATTTAAAATACCCATCTTTTCTTAACTTTTCAAATATAAAATGGAAGTACTGTTTTAAGGTGTGGGCTCTTTATAAGCTGGTGTGTCTGAGATGGGCTCTCTGGCTAATAGGAACGGAAAACTTTGTTTTATGATTATTTCAGGACCGGCAGCTGAAAGTGAAGGAGTTGGTCTTGTCCGCTCATGACCGCGCTGTTAGGAACTGTCCCTGGACAGTTGGCCTGTGGATTCGATACCTTTTGGCAATGGAGAGGCACAGAGTTGATCACGGCATTATTTCTGGTAAGGAAGGTCCATCTCAGCAAGGCTTCCTTATGCTACAGAACTGCTCTCTGCGCTCTAAATAATGTGTGACAAACAGTGACCTGTAGGATTTGTTTTCATCCTGCTGCAACAGTCTTAAAGCTGAGGAAATGTACAGTAGCGTGCTTCTAGGGCAAAGCTGCTTTTGTTGAGCAGCTTCAATTCTGAGCGAGTAATTTACTTCATCTTTGCATGAACATTACTGAATTAAACTGGCTTTTACATTCGTTTCCTAAACCAATTTAGCATATGTAGGATTTCTTACATTTTCCTGTCTTCCTAGAAACGTAAGGTATATATACTTTGTGCTATACACTGTAGCTTGCTAATTTTGTTAGTATTTGAAAAGTAAATATGTTTGTGTAAGTGTGTTTTCCCCATTTCTTTCAGAAATGTTTGAAAAAGCTCTGAATGCAGGTTTTATTCAGGCAACGGATTACGTAGAAATCTGGCAGGCATATCTTGATTACCTGAGAAGAAGGGTGGATTTTACACAAGGTATATATGATATATGTGTGAATAAATATTTAAACTGTTTTCTATGTACCTCTCTGAAACAGTGGTATTACTTTTTTAAAAATTTAACAGTAGTTTCATATCTTTCACCAAAATTTACTTTCTGGCCAGTTAGTGTCTATAAAATATATGAACTTGGTTGGTTTAAAGCAGCTCCTTGCTGACAGAATAGATTGTGCTGTTGTAAAAATGCCCTGCCTTATATTTTAGGTACTTGATGGTTTTTTATTATGCATGTAGTGAGTTTTACTGAAGTAATAAACTTTGGCTTCCCCTTCCCCCCCATAAAATCATTGTGGGTGTTAGGGAAGAGGTTTTAGTGGATGGGAGATGAAAACTAAATTATTATTTTAAGGCAATTCTTTTTTTTTTCTGAAGACTCAAGTAAAGAACTAGAAGAGCTGCGGTCTGCGTTTGCACGTGCTGTGGAATACTTGAAACAAGAAGTAGAAGAGCGTAAGTTAAATCATCCAATATATTGTTGTTGAAAACAATTTTTTATAAGACTAGTTCTCCACACAGTGTTTAACTTGTCTTCAAGTGTCTTGAACATTTTAAGAAAGCTACAGATAAACATTTCCTCTACAATGTAGAACTTGTTTAATAAACACTTTATTTCCAAGAGCCATTCGCAAACAGTATTTATTTTTATTCCCAGGATTCAGTGAAAGTGGAGATCCATCCTGTACCATCATGCAGAACTGGGCAAGAGTTGAGGTGATGTTTCTACCTGCTGTATTTAAATTGCTAGACTAGAGAAAGTTGATCGTTTTATCATTCCAACCACAGAATGCAATCCTCTTGTACTTTGGCATTTGTCTGGGTAACTTCAACGAGTAAATCTTTCTTCTTCCAATCCTGTGTCTGGACTGGTCAAGCGTATAGTGTAGCTTCAGGCTCGAAGCATGACATCCTAGGAGAGACACAGCATTCTCTTTGGGAAAGTTGTCAGGACTGTTAGCACGTTTATACTGCTGTGACTGCAGTGTGGTACAGAGATCTGTGAGCAGCTTGGTTAGCAGGCTAGCCACAGTGGCTTGGAACTGAACACTAAGTCTGTAAACTGCCTCGAATCCTGCCTAATTTGGTGCTGCCTACGCTAACTAGTTTCAAACTAGTACAGGTATCAATGTGCTGGCACAGTCACTGCCTGCGAGCGGATGTTTTATTTTCCTTCCTTTGCCACAGGCTCATACGAATCAGGATAAGTCATGTTACTTTTGTGCTATAATTTCTCTGGGCGTAATGCGTGGGATGACTTGCCAAAGTCTCGGGCATTGTAATCCTGAACAATGTGGGCCTGAATCTGAATTAATTACTTCGGCTTTCTGTCCACTTAGTGGAGGGAGAAAGTAGGTACATCCAGGTGTGATTCAGCTTATGCTAAAGCAGTTCTAGTGAGTCAGCTGTCTAGCGTACTCAGGTACCTCTACAGTTAGATCAGGTGAATCCCACTTGGGTGTCTTAATTCATTTCCCTTCTTCCCCTGCTCCCTTTCCTAAGCACTTCTCTTAGACTGAGAACTGGGTTTGTGTTTAAATGCTCTATTAGGTACATTCATGAATAATGACAAAAAGAAAAATTCAGAAGCAACTATCTAATTTTTTTATAATGACCAAAATGAAATGTACGTGGGAGCCAGAAACCAAGACTGACGTAACAGGTAGGCAGGGAAGAAGTATTCAGTAGTAGGATTGCATTAAGTGTTCACTTTACACCCGCTCCTTAGAGCGATCATCTGCCTGGGTCTGTGTGCATCATCTGTGGTGGTTTTGTGGTTTGGGGGGTGAGGGGGAGGCAGGGGGGTAACGGTGTTGGACAAATAATCCTAAATTATACTGAGTGCTTTGGATGCTCTGTTTCAGGCCCGCTTATGTAACAACATGCAGAAAGCCAGGGAACTCTGGGACAACATTATGACTAAAGGAAATGCCAAATATGCTAATATGTGGCTGGAGTATTATAACCTAGAAAGGTAAGCGCTTGGCTAGTTGAAGAGTTAATTAGCTTTGTAGTTTCCTTATCCGAGTGAGACAAGACTTAGATGCTTAGCATGGGTATGCTTCATATGGGTTTATAATGCGCTTTTGAGGTTCTTACAGCAGCTCTGCAGTGTATTTCAGGAGTATGACAGCAACAATGTGTAGTGCGAGCTCGCTGGGGAAGGAGGGAAAACATATGTGTAGAATGTAGTTGACTGTCCTGTGTTGTAATCTGGATGTGGAGGATTGGCTCCTTACCGCCATGGTTTCCCTGCTGCAGAGCCCATGGTGATACTCAGCACTGCAGGAAGGCCTTGCATCGGGCTGTGCAGTGCACAAGTGACTATCCAGAGCACGTCTGTGAGGTGCTGCTCACGCTGGAGAGAATAGAAGGTAACTAACTGCACATCATCTCGTTTTACCCAGTCTAGTTAATGTACAATGACAGAGAGTGAATTTTGATCCAGTGTTTTGTGTTCTGGTGAAGGCTTATTTTCTTTGCACTACTGTAGTACACACAAGCCGCTCTTTTTTCTTTTTACTTCTTTTCTGGCCCGACTTGGCACTTGCTGAAATTACTGGGTTTTTCCATGCTTTTTTGGAGTGTCGTATTATAAATGACAGGTTTCTGCCCTTCTTGGTTTTTGTTTTCTTTTTCTTTGAAGGCTACTCGCTATATTTAGAGTTTTCATGTGTAATGGTTAATATTAAGAGCAAGTTCCATGAACTCATTGACTCTTACTTTTCTGGAATTGTATTTTCAAATTAGGAGAAAGCTAAATATGAGGCTTTCTTTTTTATCCTTTAGGAACATTGGAGGACTGGGATGCAGCTGTTCAAAAAACAGAAAACAGATTAGCTCGAGTTAATGAACAAAGAGCAAAGGTCAGAACTTTCTGTGAACTACCTGAGCAGTTTATAGGAAATACCTGTATTAAGGTCATGCTTGTCTGAATGTCAGATTTCTAATGTTGGTTCCCATAGACAAGCCTGAATTGTCTTAAAGCCTCAGAACTATTGATTTTAGTTTACAACTGTGGTTAATTTCTTTTGATGCTTTTAATCTTTTATCTTTTGACCCTTGGATGCATACAAGAGTAACATGCACTCCAGGAAAGCTATAAGAGCAAAAAATTGAGATGTGCTTTAAATGATGATCCCATTAGTGCTGTGTTTCCTGGAGCACAGGAGAAAACCCTCGAGGTTCAGCACTCTAGAAAATAGCATGTAAGAATGCTCTGCCATCTACAGTCACTAGAAAAAAAAAAAAAATCTTCCATGTTTGTAGGCTGCTGAGAAAGAAGCTGCTCTGGCAAAGCAAGAGGAGGAGAAAGCTGAACAACGAAAGCAGGCTCGGGCAGAAAAGAAAGCTTCCAAAAAGGCTAAAAAAGCCAGGATTGGAGACAAGCGCAAAGCAGATGATGATGATGAAGGTGAATGGGGACAAGAAGAAGAAGGTAAAAAAAAAAAAAATACTGAAACTTCAGACCTCTGGCAACAGGGTTATCAGTGGCCTCCCTTCAGTTAGAGGCAGATGAGGAAGTGCCATTGCTGCTGTCTGTTCATGGTCTCTTTCTTCTAGGAGATCTTTGTGGTAGTGAAATGAAAGCAAGACTAAATGGTTTTGATCAGCAGAAGTATATGTTTATAAGAACTTCTGTAGGATTTTTTTTTTTAGTTTTTTCTTATTTCAGAGAAATAGTGATTTTATTTTTTTTCTTTGTTTAAAATAGTCATTTTCCTGACTCATCCAATGACACTGAAGCATGTGTCTAAATTGGGTTATTCAGTATTGCAGCAGTCTCTTGGAAAGTGGTAACAGAAGATTTTAGATTGCTGCTCTGGGAGTTTTGGGAGCTTTTACATTTTTGTGTTTCTTTAAAAAAAAAAAAATCCTCTTAGACAAAGAGAATAAACATGAATCAGTAGTTGTAACTGACAGAAAAAGGGGAAAAATATCCCTGTTGCTTTCGTCTAAATACTTGCTGTCTTGGTCAAATAATCTGTTGTTACTCATTCTTAAAAGCCTGAGGGAGATTTTTATTTTGTGTCTTTAAGACCTGTCATTGTATTTGTGGTTTCACTTGCTATTTCCAGACTCCATAGTCGTAATGGAGGACAGCTTAATTTCAATGGTGAATGAAATAGTATAATTTTTTCTAGTAAGGCTTTCAATTTCATTAATCAGCAGAGCAGCCCAGCAAGAGACACAAGGGAGATGGTGATGGTGTACTTCTTGAAGAAGACATGGAGGTAGAAACCGGGCTGTTTGGAAGAAGTGGACCTGAAAAGCCAGATCGCCCAGCAAACCAAAAGGAAAAGGCATCTACCAGTCGAAAAGACATCCCCAAAGTTTTACATGACAGCAGTAAAGATAATGTCACAGTCTTTGTCAGCAACCTTTCCTATAACATGGCAGATCCTGAAGTGAAACTGAAAGAGCTCTTTGAGAGCTGTGGGGAAGTAGTGCAGATCCGTCCAGTATTCAGCAACAAGGGGACTTTCCGGGGCTACTGCTATGTAGAATTCAAGGAAGAAAAATCTGCTCTCCAGGCTCTTGGCTTGGATCGTAAAGTTGTGGAGGGAAGACCGATGTTTGTTTCTCCATGTGTTGACAAGAATAAGAATCCAGACTTTAAGGTAAACTTTTATTCTTTCAAGTAATAGGTTGAACAGTGGGACTGCATAGGAAAGCTGGCACAATATGTTGCTTCCAGAGGGCTTGCATCTAATGACTTCATGTTGTGCTAGTTTGGAATGGTAATGTTAGGTCTTAGCAGTAAAACTGTTTTCTGGGAGTTCTTGCATCTGATGTTACTTTGCCATAAACCAGGATTGACATTAGGAAGTCTTCTCAAATCTTGAGTAAGCTAATCTGAGCAGCTTGTTAATGGTGTGAGGTACACAGGTTCCTACTTGAGCATCTCAATCTGTAAAGTACTTTTTTTGGTTGAGTCATACAGCTGCGGGCATTTATTACACAACCCACTCCTCCTTGTTAATGGTCTGTACTAGATATCGGTTGTATAATCAGTGGTTTTCTGCATTACGGAGTTATTGTACAGAAAAACTTAATGGTTCAGATAATAACAACCGAGCAAGAAGACATTACCAGCGGCCCTTCTCGTGAAGGAGACATAGAGGTTTAGAAGCGTCTCGGTTCTTAGAATTACTTGCAAGTCCTTAATGTATGCCTGTATGTTTATACGCAAATATCTTTCAAGATGCTACTCATGCCTTGAAGGTGTTTTTGTATCACACAAATATGAAGTACTCTGATAAGCTTTTGGAGGTGTAATAGATTGAAATCCTTGGAGTCTCTGACTGGTTTGGTATCTAACGGCCTTTTTTTCATTTCTTCAGGTGTTCAGGTATAGCACTACCCTGGAGAAACATAAATTATTTATATCTGGTTTGCCATTTTCCTGCACTAAGGAAGAGCTGGAAGATGTGTGTAAAGCACATGGGAATGTGAAAGACATTCGGCTGGTCACCAACCGAGCTGGAAAACCCAAGGTAGGCACGTCCTTAACGCACTCTTAATTTTAAGAAATCCTTCAGAAAGAAGCTCTTCTTGAGGTTTGGATACAAAAAGTAAGCTTTGTATTTTAAAAGTTGCCGACCTGGCTTTGCATTAAAGCTTGTAGAAATGCTTGGATTTATACAGCCCAGTGTGCCTTTTTGCCAACAAATAAGAAGTAGGAGGGGAAGAGGAATTTTTCTAAAATACTTCTTAAATTGCACAAAAGAATGTGTGATATAAATGGGATGGAGGGAAAAATGTTTACGGCACTTCCAGTATAGTAAAAATAGGCATTAGTAAGTCTACAAAGAATATTTGTTTTTAAAGTAACTGACTAGGTAGGGTTCACCTGGTGTAATTGAGTCCCCTCCTCCCTTTCTGTAGTTTCTTGAGGCTATTGTTCATAACACCTGCTGCAATAATAGATTTGCCAGTGAGAAATGAGCCACCTCTCTCTGACAGGGCTCATTATTTCCATCCTGGAATAAATGACTCCTTGTTAAATAAGAGACTCTAAACTACCTGTTGCTCTGCCAAAATTCTACCTGACACCTGGGCCATGTCTGCATGTTGGGCACTTCTAACAGGTGCCATCCTGGTGATGATGTGCATGTATTTTTAAAATTTATTTTCTAGCTCTTGGCAATATCTTGAGCACAGTTCCTGTTGCGTGCATACCTTGTAATGAGTGCTCTCCATGGGTACCCCAAGTCTTGCAAGCCATGTTCTCAGCTTAGTTTGAGCTGGGATTCTGTCTAAACCACAAATAAATGTACTTTGAATGTTATAGAAAATCTGATGTGTTTCCTGTGAAACTGGATAATCCAAAAATACAGCTTAAGGGTTTGAATGGCATTTAGAAGAATAACAATAATAGAACTGGGAGGTAATGCCTCCCAACTCGTGTACTCGCTGTAGGAGCCTGCTGTAGCAGATGCCGGGGGGTGCCCTTTTGTGCATTTGCTGGAAATAAGACCCCATTACTGACGGTGCACCAGCAGCAGTTAGCAGCTGGTTGCCAGTGCGGTTCGCAGCTGTTACTTCATGAAGTCAACGCGGATTCATTTCCTGCAAAGAATGCTTTTGTCACCAGTCCCTGTCCTCAGGGCAGCAATGCCAGCCTCTAAAGAGGCAGTGCCTGGCAGTTCTGTTAGAGCTGCTTAAGATGGGTTTTGCTGCTCTTGAAACCAAGGTGGCCGTGAGGGCCCTATGCCAGGGGACTTGGTTCCTTAGGTACGAGCTGTAGCTTAGTGAAGAATCACAGGAGAGTTTGTGTGGTTCTGTTCTAGCTCCATAGATGGATTTATCTTTTCTTCCACTATGAATCCAAATCTGTCCAATACCAGATTCAGCCTGGATATATGTATAACATACATTCAGAAGCAAAGACTTACCACTGATGCAGTACTTCATGATACTTACTTTACTGAGATCTTGGCTTTCTTTTTTTTTTTTTTAATACCTCTTCCACAAATTAGGGCATCATGAATGAGGGTCAAGAAATGCAGGTTGTAGATTTGTGTAGTTAAGAATTTTTTTTAGCTGAAGAATACTGGGCCTCTTACCATGTTTAGGTCTGCTTTCTGTATGGTTTTGTTGTCAGTTGGCCAAATTACTAGCAAAAGCTGTCATGCAGAGAAAGAAGCACTAAAACTAATGTAGGTTACTCCTTTTCCGTACTTAGGGCCTGGCCTATGTGGAATATGAAAATGAAGCTCAGGCCTCACAGGCTGTGCTGAAAATGGATGGCCTGACAGTTAAGGAACACGTCATCAAGGTGGCCATCAGTAACCCACCTCTCCGAAAGCTGCCAGACAAGCCTGAGGCAGGCCGAGCCTCGCAATTTGCAGTACCGCGACAGGTTTATGGAGCGTAAGTATTGGTGAGGGAGACTGCTTGGCGATGCTTAAAAAAAAAACGCTGGGTTTTTTTATATGCTACAATGTAGGAGTCTTCTCTAGAATATGAGAGAAGGTTTAAAAGGTGCTGAACCATAAAAATTTGGGTTGCTGGATCGATGAGGAAAAGCAGATTTATTTCTTCTTTACCTTACCAATAGAAACAGGTCTGTAGTGACCGAGAGTATCAGGTGTTAGACATCCGTTGGATCTGACGTTAGCACCTGAGCACTAATAATGTCCATGTCCTCTTGTTCTGGAGAACCAGCCGCTGTTCACAGTGAGCACTAAGGTTGCTCTTTCATCTTTTAGAGTGCTCCTGCTGCTTAGCATTGCATTGGCGCTGTATTGTACGTGCCCTGTAGATAAACATGGAGCTTCGATTTCTGGGGACTGTTGGGTAGTTGTTTTCTGCCAGGACTTAGGTATACTGTTTCAAAGGGCACCCATTGAAAGCTTTGCACTACTTATTACTGAAACAAATGACAGGAATAATACTTAAATGAGCGTTCCTCATAGTGAACAAAGTCCTTTTTGTTTCCCCAAGCTAAAACAATATGTTCAAAGAGCACTGGGATATTTTTAAATGTCACTTTTTGTTCTCCAGGCGAGGGAAGGGAAGGACGCAGCTTTCAATGATGCCTCGTGCGTTACAGCGCCAGAGTAATCCTGTGGCTAAGGCTGAGAACGGGATGGTCCAGAATTCACCAGCAACTTCATCCGAACCCCCTGAGGAGCCTAAAAAGATGTCCAATGCTGATTTTGCCAAGATGCTACTGAAAAAGTGAGCAAAAAGTCTGCAATCAGCAGGTCTGGTAAAATGTGAAATGCCTTTATGGAAGCCATGTTGTGTCCTTATGCTAGCAAGGAGAGAACGCCAGTCACAATCATGTGTAAATACTGTTCTGGACTACTGCATTCATCGAGATCAGTGTAGGATGGTACAAATTCAGTTTCTTCCTCTGTTTCTAAGAGCAATGAGTTATACTGTGTTCTGGTAAAATGGCGTTATATGATCCCTCATATTGAGGGTAACGAGGGGGGAAATATTTCCTGTACAGCTTGGATGCCACATCAAGTTTTACGAATACTTTACAAATACTTCTTGTTCATTAACGAATGAGATGCAATGTGAAAGCCTAGGGATAACCTGGTCAAGCTCCACTGGTCAGTTCAGATTGTGATTGCAGTCATTCTCTCTGACAACAAACCCATTTTACACCCAAACACACACACACACACAGGGACAGTCATCTCCTTCCATTAAGAGTTAAATGGCAGATGCTAGTAACTTCACCACAATGGCCTATTTTAGTATTGGGAGAGTTTCTATACATATGTGTGTATATGTATATACACAAATATACATATATATGTATCCAGTTAATGTTCTGTTCAAGTTGACCTGTTTTTTATATTGTGTATTTGTAAAAGACATGCAAATTATTATTTTTAAGTGTCATGAGATAATACTTAGATCTGGTAATTTTTGTTTCCCATGAAAGCTGTACATGCTGTTGCTGAGGACCATTTTTTTGGTTGTTTTTGCTAGCTAGCTCATACGTCTTTTGCAGGTGGTTTCTGTATGGTTTTGTACAAATGTGAAGTGCAAGCTGACATTTCTTGGTTTATTAAACTCAAGTTCTCAAAGGTTTTCTATAAATACTGTTGCTTTTGTTTAAATGTGGGTGTTGGAATTGCACTTATCCTATGGCAGCTGGGTAATACTGCTGTACCTCGCCTCTCGGGTGCACTGGGATACACAGTGTCACTTACGTACCTTTAAGTAGCTCATTCCATCTGGTATGAATATCCTGAAACCACTTCAGTAATCGCCTCAGACTTTAAAATAATCTGGTACGCGATCTTGGATAGAAATATTACTGCTTGTCAACTAAAGCTGCTGCTAACTCTGGAAGTCACCACACGCAGGGGTTGAATGTGAGGGGGGGGGCCAGTACCAAGTTCACTTGTACAACACAAGCACTGCTGCAAATAAACACTGTTTTCAGTGCTTACATTCTGTGCTGATTTGACTTGGCTTTACTTCGATAGGATGAGTCTGCTTCGTAGCTTTGAACCACGTAACATCGGCAGCTGTGGTGATACAGCAAGGGACCGAGTTCTGTCGGTGCTTGTTCAGCGTGGTGCGCAGCCTCTTCTGTGCCGGACGCTTGGGCCATCCACTATTGTGATGCAATGGGGTTGTGTTGCAAAATCAGCTTAGAAACACTCTAATAATGCTTTAATATAACACTTTAATATAAAGCTTTGATTATCAGGGTGGGAATGCTGAGGCTGGCCTAGCCCGGGTGGCCCGCAGCTGTGTACACACCAGTGAGGAGCTAAGTTTCCTTTGGCTGCTGGGGCTGGACTTGCTGCCCCCGAGCCCTCCCTAACACCCCACGCTGCAGTGCAGCTGTACGCAGCCGAGGCAGGCAGGATGTGTACTGTGCAACCTGCTACTCCACAGACTGAGCTGTGACCACTTCTTAGTTCATTGCAGCAGAAAAGTGTTTTGAGAACAGCCTGTTCCAAACAAAGACTTTAATATTAAAATAGTTTATTCATCTGTTACTAAAATAACATTTTTTTTTTTTCCTCCCCAGAGCTCTAAAGTGCAGATTTTATTTATACTCACCTTGCACTAGAAAAACAAGCACGCTTTGTAAGGACAGAACAACCTTCCTCATTTATTGTTTGCTTTCCCTGTCAGCAGTAATTGGTACATAAGCATGGAGCGGTGCTGTAGGATATATGTAACCCCCAGTCTCGTCCTATTGTCTGCTAGTATAAAACTTGTCCTAACTACCTGGCAGGTAAGAGAGGGTTAGAAAGGAAGAAACTTAACACTGGCCTGGGACAGCCTAACAGCTTATGCTGTTTTGCAAAGGGTTTAAGCTTAGCAGCACTCTGAACTGGATTGAAGTTTTCTGAACTTAGAGGTGTTGGGATCAATTACGCTGTTACACAGCTGGCAGGCAGGGGTGCAGGGAAGCTATTCTTCTGTGTTAGGCTGCAGGTGCTTTTACCTTGAAAGCAGAGAGAAGGTTTGCTGCTTTGAATTGCACGGCAGCTTCCAGGTTCTACACTAACTGCCACTGCAGCATAAAAAGGCCTCGTGTGATTCTTAACACATTTATCACAGTAATAATGTGACCTAGTAATTAATTGTGAAAAGTTCTCTTGTGTGGATTGAAGAAACTTAAGTTTTTTGCAAACTGGCTACGCACAAGTGGCGCAACTGATAAAGGTTGTCTCATGGTTATGTATAACAACCTTTTCTGCCCGCAGCTTTGCAGAAGCAAGCTCTTTTCAAACCCTGAACTGAAATGTAGGACAGCTGCAGCTTCCCAGGGACCCTGCTCGATGAGGTGGGGTCTGAGGCAAGGCTTCGCTAGTCCTTCTGTCTGAAGTACAGCAAAAGCACCTCGCAGTTCAGTGAAATAAGTCAGAGAGTGTTTCTTCTCTTGTTCCAGTAATCTTACACCAAACGCTTCCCACTTGTACAAAGCTCACCCTAGGAAAGGCAACTGAAAGTAAACATGCAAAGTGCTACTGAAAACAGAAACGGGAGGGGAGAGATGCCTTTGCTGAGCTGGAGTTTAGCCTCCTTCCTGATCGGCACTTGTATGACTGACAGGAAAGAGCCTGATTAACTTAGCCGGGAGAGTGCTGTTACTGCAAGGGTTGTGCTTTGGGGTTTTTTTTTTAACAACAGGGAAGAGGTAACACAAAAGCTACAACTCAGTTAAGACTTTGTCTTGCCTAGCAGCTCCTTGACACGGTGTGACCATGCAGTTGACCCACTAGGTGAAGGGTTGTGATTGAAGCGGCTTCTCAAAGCTTAATTTTAAGGAGAAACTAAATTCTACTTCAGCTTGTTGAGCCCCTCTGACAACTCTCCCCACCTCCTTCCAGTAGCACAAGCAAGTTATAGTGCACAGTCAACATCAACAGTTCACGTTTCAGCTTGGCATAATGTATATAAATAAATTATATTAATTTAATCAAATGTAAGACACTTTAAATAAATGAAATGCTAAAGAGTGACACCTCCTGTCGAGTTATTTCCCAGCAGGAATACTGAGTGGCTTGGCGTGCTGTTCTCCCACGCGTATGTTGGCTCCTGAATGTCCCCAGCCCTCAAGTCTTGACGGGGATAGTTTGTTTGCATCCGGCAGTGCTGCCATCTGCTTCAGGTAAGCCCACGGAGTATTCTGTGGTGGCAATGAGCAACATGTCCAGAGTCGTCTCGGCACACTTGGCAATAAAGCGTATGAAAGGCCTCACGTCGCCCTCGTTGGCTACTTCTAAGACGTGATAATACTCGGCCCGCTGCTCCTTGCGGATCGTGATGGGCGGGTAGCCTGCCTGCATTAGTATGAGGTTCATTAACAGGCGCGAGGTCCTTCCGTTGCCATCTACAAATGGATGGATGTAAACCAACTTGTAGTGGGCTAAGGCAGCAAATTCCACAGGGTGCAAGCTCATGGCGTCTTCCGAGTTAATCCACTGCACAAACTCCTGCATCTGTTTCTCAACGTCCTGGGGATGCGGTGGTATGTGATGTCCTACAAACACCTGAGTAGTCCTGAACCGCCCGGCCTCCACCGGGTCGGCGTAGCCCAGCACTCTCCGGTGGATCTCCAAGATGTCACTGATGGTTACGGAGCCTATCCGCGATACCAGCGTGGTATTGACGTATTTCAAAGCTGCGTGCATGCCGATCACCTCGTTCTGCTCCACTAAGCTTTTTCCAGGAACGGCGTATCTGGTCTCAATGATGTGTCGTATTTCTGACAGCGTCAGAGTGTTTCCTTCGATAGCGACCGTGTGGTAGATGTGGTGATAATAGGACTCCTCCATCACTCGGCGCAGGGCGGAGTTGCCTTTGGGGATCGCCATCACTTTTTTAACCTTGCTGTCAATAATGCTAAAATACCTCTGATCTATCTCTTCAACTAAAGGTAGCGTCCGGTCCCGATTGATCAAAGCCTTCTCGTTGCAGGGAGAAATGGTTAGAGCTTTGGAGTACAAATAGTCAGCTTGAAGAATGTCTTTCTCCTCTTCAGAAAAGATACCAAATTCATTCAGGGCATCCACATAATCGGGGTCCATTTTGAGGGCGTACACAAAGAGTTTGTGGGCTTTCTCCCGCTTTCCTTGGCGCTTCATTTCGAGGGCTTGGTTCAGAGCCGCTTTGGCTTCTAACTTCACTTCTGAAACGCAACAATAACAGATAACAGGGCAGTGAGTTTTACCGAAAACCTCTGGAGACCGTCACTGTCCACCGATACAAAAATTAAATAAAGCCAGTCTATGAGAACTTTATTCCAGCCTTTGCCGGGCTACAAGCGCAGAGACTCAGGCCACGTTTACAGGCCGAGTACGCGGCAGCAGAGCTGTTCCTGGCAGGAAGTGTGGTGAGGCAGGATGATCTGTGAGCAGCACGGCTCAAGCTGGCCACAGGCGTGTAGCCATCCCGGCAAAACCCGCTTTGGCTACCAGGCTGCTTTGTGTTGGAGGACACAGAGTCCTAAATACATTCTCTTGGCAATAACGGCAGTTCTCTTGCTAGAAGCACAGCCCACAGCTGCTAACAGCACTTCTATCCCTTTTTTCACTGAACTCTCAAACATCTTCCCAGCAATAATAGCTTTAATGCGAACAAAGATACAGTGCTGGAATTGTAATGATTCCTTTGAGTGTTTTCCAAATTAATGTCCTGGCCGATAAAGGCAATAACCGTGGCCTGTCACTGCCAGAAAGGCTGTTCTGTGACAGCCAGGATTTCGGGATTAACGCCATGTATCCCAGGTTACTGTGTATTAAAACACCACTCCGTATTCCTTTTGCCTTAACAGAACTTACTAGTATGAAAAGCATGAGGAAAAACTTCTGCAAGACAAAGCAGCGCTGAGAGAAGGCCAGTGCATCGCCCTTCTGCAGCGCAGGGCCATGGAATGCAGTCGGGCTGCTGCTGGCTGGCGGTGGCATGTCTGACCTCTGAGTCATCTACAGCTGACGTTAATTAGCAGTTGGGCAGTGAGAGTTCGTTATCATTATGGGGTACAGGAGATCATCAGGTAGAGGGTATGGATTTCCAGATGTGAGTTGTTATACAGCAACGCAGCTGCCCGCCCGGGGACGCTCTTACCTGGGGAGGCTTTGCCTTTCAGCACCAGCAGCTCCAGCCCGCTGGAGGTCACGCTCAGTCCGGTTGTTTGTCCTGCGTATCTGGTGACCCCCGAGGAGCCCGCGCCCAGTTTACTTTTCAGGAAGGAGAGTCCCTTGAGCACTGCGCGGCACTGGTCTTCCACAGCAGCCAGCGGGAGCAGCAGCATCACGAGCGAGCCCAGCAGGAGCGCGAGCACGGCCGCCCACCTGACGCGGACCCACAGGGTTATCCATTTCAACTCGGGATCTGTCGCCATAGACATGAGATTCATCCTGCTTCCAGCGCAGACAGGAGGAACATCTCCTTTCCCGCTGCTCCCACCTGGGAACAGAAACAGCTTTAGCCAGAGCTCCATGCCACGGGGCAGGCGTGGTGCTGGAGACGTGGCGCCTGAGCAGACTCGAGTGTAGGTGCTCTGGGTGTCTGTCACAGCCGTTAGGGGTTATCCCAAGCCACCCACCTTTCCCTTTCACCTCTAAGCACATCAGGGCAGGGCGCCTGCAGCGTTCAGCGTAACACAGATCCTTATGGGATCTGCTATACGTTAATGAGACAGCAGCAGCGTGAGGAGACGCTGATGCCTCTGGGCAGCGTGGGCGCCGGGCTCTGCCAGCCGGCTCTGCAGGGATAAAGGAGCCCTGTATGGCACAGCTACCCAGCTCCCAGCCCGCTCCAGGCCTGCGACCCCCGAAGCCAGAGACTCCGGCCTCCTGCGAGGTGTGGAAATCCCTCCCCAGACCCCCACCCGCTTCCCCTTCAGCCACCGCCCTCCTCCGGCACCGCTCCCTCCCCAGGTCTCCTTCCCGCAGCCTGGCCCCCCTCACCCCCAGCTCCTCACCCCCGCCCCGGCCCGCAGCCCCCTCCCAGCCTCGGTCTCCCCTCAGGCCGGCACCTCCCCGCCACCGGGCCCGGCTCCCCGCAGCCCCCAGCCTCCCCTCAGGCCGGGCTCCCCCTGCCCCCACCAGCACCTCGGGGCCCCCCCCGCCCCCGGTTCCCCCCTCACCCCCAGCCCGGGTCCCCCCATCACCTTTGCCGCCTCCCTGAGCCGCCGGCTACCGGCTGCAGCGGCCCCGCCCTCCGCGCCCTGCCATTGGCTGAGCCGCCCCTCTTCTCCTTTCCTATTGGCGCTCACAGCGGATCCTTCTCTCTTATGTTCCGCCCCCTTCCTGCCCTCGGCTTCCTGTGGCGTCTTCCGGGTAGCGCCACGCCCCCGACGGGGGAGAGGCTCGTGGAGGGTGAGCACTGGCGGGCGCTCACGCCAATCATAGGAGAAACAGCCAATAAGAAGGGAAGATGGGGGCGGACGCCTAGGCGTTAAATATCAAGTGGGCCCGCCCCCTGTTGCTATGCGACGGCGGCGGCCTAGCGGGGAGCAGGCCGCCATCGCTCTCCTCAGGCCCGGGCCCGCCGCCGCCGCCGCCGCCGCTCCCCTCAGGCTCGGAGCAGGGCTCCGGGGAGGCCCAGCCCGGCTGGGCCGCTTGAGGGTGCGGGGCCGGCAGACGGCAGCTGCCTGGCTGGCGCGGCCTCCTCTGTGGAGAGGCTGGGGGTGGCCCGGAGCTTCCACCTGCCGGGCTCTGCTGGGGTGAGGTGGTGTGGGGAGCGCAGCAAACCGTCCTCAGTGCTCACGGCTTGTTTGTTTGCATGGTAAAAAAACCTTTTCTGTTTGATAGAAGTGTTCTTGTCACCGATCCCTGGCCTTTCTGGAAAAATACTTTTTTTTTTTTTTTTTTTTTTTTTTTTTGCCTTAAGGCAGCAGTGTCAGTAAGCAAAGTACTTTGGTGCTCCGCAGCAGGGCTGTGCCTCTCCCCTCCCTCCGCTGGAGACCAGGAATGGGGGGCGATTTGACAGAAGCTGAAGGAAAAGAGAATGTTTTAGGGAATTGCAGGTAACTCCCTCAGATTTCAGCACCTAGCAAGACGATTTTCTACCAGATGCTTACACAGCAAATCATCACTGGCAGGGAAAAATAACCTGGTTTGTCAGAAATAAATTGTGGCAATTTAAACTATTTTTCTTCTTTGTAGCTGACAACAGTGAAAAAGCGGGTACGGTAAGTACAGCTCTTGCGTTGTGAGGGCTTGGAGCTCTCCCACACGACGTGCCCAGAGGAATGCCAAAGAAGGTGGGCCTGGATTGCTTCCCTGCAGACGGTGCACACTGTGCTTCTCTGCAGCACGTGTTTTAACAGCCTTCAGCTGCGATGGCTCCTCTCCCTGGAGGGGATTTCAGGGGGAGGTTTTACCAGCAACTGTCCCTTCTGCTTTCCCTTACTGTTATAGCACTGGCTGGGGTGGAGGAATAAAGAATGTGTCTAAAACTTGCTTGTGATACTGGATTGGGTTTGTTGGCAAGAACTTAAGAATAAAAAGGAGCAAATTTACATTATTTTAGTAAATTGAACAAATGTTCTGAAACATGAAGTTCAAGAAAGGCGAGTACTGCAGTCAGAAAGAGGAAGTCGGGCCCAAAATGTGCCTGGCCCACAATATGCCCTAATGCCTGCCCATGTGTCAGCCTCTGCGCAGGCTGCCCGTTGCGAAGCCTCGGAGAGGAGCCAGCTCTCAGATCCCTCCTGGTGTTTTGAGCACAAACGCAGTATTTTCCCCGTCTTGGATACTCTTCCTCACAGCCTTGCGTTTCCTTCACGCCTGGTGGGAAAGCACCAAGGGTCCCTTTCCTGAGCAGTGTCTTGAAACCAAACCTTTCAGAGGAACTACTGCTTCGGTGGTCTCTTTGCATGGGGGACTTCCCGTGACGAGGACAAGCTGCCTTTGTGCCCGAATGATCAAGGAACACACTGCCAGCACTTAAGTAAGAGCATAGTATGGGGCATGCTGTCCCATAGTATGGATGCTGTCTGGATCCTGATCCAGGTTGGCTTTGTTCTGCTTCCTCTGCAAATGATGTTGCGTTACATGGAGGTTTCCAGAGACAGTCTTCCTTTTCTTGCTCGTTGCAGTAACCGCTCTGTCAGTGCTGGGGCTCTCTCAGATGTTTATTGATTTTACCAGGATTGACAAAAGCATCTTGATGAACTCAGTTCAACCAGCGTCCCTAAAAAGAGACTGACAGCACCTCAGCTCTGAGACCACTCAGCAGCAAATGGAGCCCAAGGCGATTCCTGCAGCACAAAATTACCATGTCCTCCAGCCATTTGGAGCCTGCCAGAGCCCGTTAATGCTGAAAGATAAGTTTGGGGGATAATTAGCATTTGAAGGATGAGCAAATCTATCTGCCCTTCAAGAGGAAGCTTCGACAGAAATGTGCATTTTCCTCAGTGCCAGTGATATCACACCCAAGCCTAACGCGATAATTACAGAGTGATGATGTATTTTCCTTTTAAAAATGGTGAGAAGCACATTGAGAATCTGTTCACCAATTAAATCTGATCCAACAGAGGAGAACAACACTGATACCCAGGAACGCCTGGCATCTCATCCCGGCTTTGACACCTCTCGGTAGCCTTGGAGCAGTACTTCTTCGTGACTGCTGTGCTAGAAGCCGACAACGCCACGCTGTCCCTCAGGGGTGCCAGCAGTACTGCTGATATTCGGCATTTCTACAGCTCTTCCTCAGCACGGAGCCGGGCCAGCGCAAGGGTTGCCATTGCCAGTACATCGTACATCGCAATTATTTATGGTTTTGTCAGGAATAGCGAAGGGAGATCCCAATGTAGACGGTAGGAAAGAGTAGGGCTGTGAAACGCTGGAGCTGTAGCCCTGGGTTGGCCCGCTGGCAGCTCTCAGCGTGGTTGGACATGGACGTGTCTGGAGCCACGGTCCTGCCGAAGGGCTCCTATCTGGACCCTTAACCTCTAGGGGGAATTTGCATTTGAAATGGTGCCATTGGTTCCGGTGGTGCAGAAGGATGCTGGAAGCATTACGGTTGTGTCATGGGAGAAGACGTGTAAGAGGCTGGTTCTTATGACAATATTTGAGGCTGAATCTGGTGAATGTGGAAGTGGAAGGGTCCCTGCAGCCGGTAGATGGCACTGACTCATTTCGCCGCTCCATTGAAACCTCCCAGTGTGCTGCAGTCTCTCTCCTGGACCTTTATACCTTCTGCTTTTAGAGGCAGTGATCATGAAAAACATATTTTAAGGTTGAGTAAGGCTCTTTTGGAACTGTTTGTAGTGGGATAAAAACCGCCTGTCTGTGCGCTAAGGAGGTTTTTGGGATCTATTGCTGCTGAGGTGTAACGGTGGCTGGCGGCACAGACCTTGCGTTTCTCTGAAGCTTGCACAGTGCTGTGTCTGGTGGTGGCTGTTAGGCTGATCCTTGTGATAATTACCTGACATAAATTTGGAAGATGTGATAAGGCAGAAACGTTAGTGTTGTTTCTTTCTGGCTTTCCTGGGCCACATGTTAAAAGGAAAAAAAAAAAAATCTTTGCAAAAGGGAGGACTTGTCTGCCCTCCCCTTCCAGCCTCGAGGCCGGCCGTGCTGCAGGCCCAGCATCTCCTGCGAGCCTCGCCATGCTGGGGGTGCTGGTGGTCTCATTTTGTCCCCCTCCAGCCCAGGTTTCATCTCTTTTATTTCCTGCGCTCCTGGGCAGTGTCGTTGGGGCTTGCTGACGACTGGTTGCCCTTGAGTTGTTGGGTTAAACCAAGGCAATGAGGAGGCAGTGAGCTGCTTGAGGAGCATCACTTGGGAAAGGCTCCTTGTCTGCTTGAGGGTCGTCTTGTCAGGAGAAGCTACTGGATGCAGAGACAGAACCGTATATTGAAGTGTGGGATTTTAATCAATGAACAGATGGGCAAGTAAGAGATCGCATGCCTGGTGGTAAAGCTGTCACCCGGGTCAAAGCAAGGTTGTTGTGAAAAACGGTTTTGACATTCTCTGCTGCACTGTTTGCAAGGCAAACGGAAACCACATCCTGGATCCAAGTGCTAGCGAGCAGTGCAAAGACCAAAGGGATTTTTAATTAAAGAGAAAATAGAAGGGTAAGCAAAAAGCAAGAGCTAGATTGCACTGTGGTGATTACTTCTACTAGCTGGAAACCAAAGACACCGAGTGAGGGGGTTCAAGGCTAAGTGAATGATTTAAAGCTCTTTTAGTGCAAACATTGAGAAGCACCAACAGAAGACTGAATAGATAGCTGAAAACAAAGCTCTGAGAGGGTGCAGGAACAGAGGGCTTTGTTGGCTCTCGTAACAAATAATGAGGAATGAGCTTCTCAGACAGATTGGTTTGCGGCACTGGGAATAAATGGACAAAAGGAAAACTTTCAAAGCAATACTGCAGCTGAGCGCGATGTTATTTCAGCTAAGCTGGGACAGAGCCGTTCTAACATCAGGCCAGTAAGCTTGTTTCAACCAGCAGGTCCCAAGCAAAGCCGCTCTGCAACGTCTGGGTATAATGAGCAATGCAATTTAGAGGGAAGAGGGGAATAAGGAGTCCCATCTGTGCGGAAGAAAAGCTCTTTCATTATTGCACTTGTGGTCAGCACAGTTTTTCAGTCAATCAGCTGCGCATTGCTGCTGGTTTGAAGGTCTGGAAGGCTGTGGGGCACAGAAATAACCATCCAAAGCGAGCGGTGAATGCTGCTGAGCTGGTACTGTCCCCAAGCAGGGGCAGAGGTGGAAATGGCAGCGCTTGGGATGCCTCCCTGGTCTAGTACTTGTGAAGAGTTTTCAGTCATGGTGCTGGGAGCTGTGGAGAATGGGGAGCAAACCTGAAAACTCTTGAAAAAAACCAACATAGTTTGTGGGAGAGAACATTGTTTCTCGTGGCAGTTCCTGTTCTTGCTGGCTGTCCTGCCTCGGAGTAAGAAAGGTCAGCTTTACGGAAGTTGAGGGCTGTAGAAAGCTGCAGTCATACATGATCCCAAGGCTGAAGAGGATGTTTCTCGGGGGCCTTGGTCTGTTTCTACCACCAAGCCTCATTAGGGACATTTACTCGCAGTCCCCAAACTCGGTGGGAGTCCTGCCTCAGAGGAGACTTGGGAGAGGGGTAAGGCAAGTCGCTGCATGCTCGTCTCCAGCCTGTCCTTGAAGCTGAGGTGGAAATGCTGACTATAATAAGAGTCATTTTGGACTCACTGCCACATATACTTGACTAATGTGACTCCATGCCAGGCAGTCTGGAAATATATTAAACCTGTGAGCCACTGCAGTGATGATTTGCATGTCAATAAGAGAAGGGAAATTGCCTCCCACAGTCTCCTCTCTGGGTTTTGATCCTGTGAAATGCCAGGTATCCCCGACTCCAGTCCATTTAATTGATTCTGGGAGGCAGTGGAGACCTCCTGGGATAATGAGGGCTTCTGGGGTAAGATGCTTAGCTAATCTCTTGCTTTTACCTCCCTGCTCCTCTGGCTGAGTGGGGCGGGGGGGTGTTCAGCTAAAACCGCACAAAAGCGATGCTTGTTAAGAGGGATTTAGTGTCAAAGTCTATGTAGGCGCATGTTCCTGCTGTCCATCCTCTAGCATGCTGCACAGAGCTTCATCGGTCTCTCAGTGAATATCAGGGAGCACGGAAATCTGCTTAGGACCCAACACAAGGATGAGCAGCTTCGCGATAGCCATGCAGGGGTGAAAACAACCTCCTAATCTTTTCCAGGTGCCAGAGGAGCAGTCGGATCAGGGCAGCGCTCGCAGTGCAGCCTGGCAGAGAAGGGTGGAGAGCTGTCTGTGCCGCAGCAGAGACCTCTCTTCCAGCAGGCACGCTTCCTGGGGACGCGCTTGCAAAATACATCATTTAATAGTTAAAACTCCGCACACTTGCTGTCTCCAGGGCTTGTAATCTAGGATGAGGAGGGCTAAAACAGGCAAGAGGGTAGGTGTTTTGTAGGAGCAGATTACAAAAGGAGCTATTTTACCTTGTAAGATTGTCAGCACGCCCCCTGCTAAGGCAGTGACAGCTCTCAGAGCTTAACAGGTGTCCCGCAGAGATCTGGGAGGGCAATGCAACAGCTTGTCAGACTCAGAGGTGGCACTTCTCCTCGCTAATGCAATGGTGGGACAGACTTGGCTGAAGGTGGTCCTTCCTGCAGGTGGGGAGCATGAGGCTGGCACCGTTGGGGTCTCTGGGGACCTTTGTGTGTGCTCAGGGAGATGCCCATGCCATCGGCTGTAGTGGGGCTGGAGGCAGTGGTGGCCCTGGTGGCCACAGGCACCACGCTTGGGCTCTCTGTGCTCAGGGATCATCTTCTAGTCTTGGATGCCCTCAAGCTCTTCCCTTCTTGGACTTCACTTAAAAAACCCACCTGGTTTAGATCTGGGAATGACTTGATCCTCATTACTCTTGCCTTTATTTTTTTTTTTTCTTGGTGATGTTCAGCTGCAGGGGGCTTTTGGCAGCTGAGAATGGAGCCAGCGGTGTTGTCCAGCTGGAGGTGCTTCCTCACATGGAGCTGCCCCCATCCTGCCTGCTCTGGCGTGGGGGACCAGAATGTCCTTCTGCTGCCTGCCAGAGCCCTCGGTGCAGGATGCGGCCAGGCGAGAGGCAGAATCTGAGAGTGGTCTCGGGACAGCCGTGTGCTATGGAGGGCCACGGGTGGCTGCTGAACAGGGGGACATTTTTCCTTAAAGATGCCAGGAGAGGGGAGGATGCTCGGTCACCATGGCGACCGCAGCCAGCGCACGGATGCTGGGAGGCAGCGGTGTGTCCTGGCAGAGGTGCCGGGGGATGCTGAGGGGCCTGCGAGTGAGCCTGGGCTGGGCGCTGGAGGCCAGCGTGTCCTGGTCCCGGGCTGATTTCCAACATTTCAGTCTTTTGATCAGTGCAGACTGCCTGCGAGGGTCTCTGCTCAGCCGGGACTGCCCCGAGCAGTGTTTGATAACAAGGTGCTCCCACAATGCAGTCTTTAAGAGCTATTTAAGTTCCTAAATCCCAGGAAGCAAAGCAGGGGCTCTGGAGCAGAGCCCTTGGTAACTGCCGGCCGCTCTGGCTTTGCTTCTCCATGAATCTAAGTTTCCAAAGGCTCCTGGAGCCTGGGATATTCAAATACCTCTTTATATGTGATGATTATTAAAAATACAAACCAAAGCAGGTGGACAATCTCTTGTAAATCACAAAGCATCTCTGTGGTTAGTAACATTGACGTGGAGACCTGATCTCGGGAATTCTGCTCGACTGTTTTCTCAGCACCTACACTCAGAAACAAGCAAGGCAAGAGCTGGAAGAAATGGATTTGCAAAGCAGTCTGCACTGTTCTCAGCAGAGCTCAGACGCTGACTCGCAAGCCCTCTTGGAAATACGGAGAAAGAGCATGTGTAGTTCACAGCTTTCCATGGCGCTCTCTTAATTTTCCTGCGTGCCGCTAAATAAAACGCGTCCTCTGAAATTCCTCCAAATTAAAACTCAGGCTCCCCTCTCCCTCCTGCCAGTAACGGTGCAGAGAACAGCCCCTGTTTATTACCAGCAGTGTAACTCCATCTTTATCAGGTTCCTCCAGCACGCTGCAAAACTCAGAGTTGTTAAATGTTTCACTTTATACGGCTGGATTTAATGACTTTGGAGATGGAATGTGAAATCTCCTGTGTTGGGCTTTATGGCTTTCAACAGGAAGAGGCTGAGCTGGAACAGGAGCTGTGTGGAAACCTCTCTCTGTGCTAGTATGTAGGGCAAACACCGCGAGCTGCTTTTGCAAGCTCGGCATCGCATGGAAGCTCCGTACGCATGCAGCTCTTCTCTGCTGATGCCAGCAGAGCCCCGGCACCACGCTGGGCTCACCCCGCCTGTTCCTGAGCCCTCGCTGCTCTCTGCCTCTTCCCAAAAGGGTTGATGCCGGGCTGGGCTGCGGCAGGCTCCTGTTTGGGCTGGGTGAAGAGATGGGAAAAGCTGAGTGCGGTGTGCCGATGCTCCTGTGCCAGCTCCGTCCCGGCCTTGTCCTGTGGGACGCGGGCGCAGCGTGCTGGCGGGGCAGGACTGAGCTGCGCCTTTCCCCAGGAATGCAACACAGACGCTGCGGAAATAAATACAGTGCAGCTGGGGCACGCACACACGGGCTTGTGCCCTGTCTGTCAGCTCAGGTGATTTGTCTAAACCCGCATGCTGTCGTAGTGGTGAGGAAGCCTTTCCGATGAAGCACTGTTGTTATCGTTTCTTGCCTCATAGCCAGCTGGTACTCAAATCTCACGCCTGCGCCCCTCTGCGTGCCATCCCCTCCGGGCAGCTCCCCAGCGGTGAGTGAGCGTCAGCCCCTTGCAGGCTTCGGCTCTGCCCTCCCTCGCTGTGGCTTCTCGCTCATCTCCAGAAGCTGCAGCTTACATCTGTGCTCTTTGTAGCTAATGAGCAGCTACTGCCAGGTGAGCCTGAACCCCAGCCCACGGCGTTGACAGCTGGATGCAGTTCAGGTCCCGAAAGCGGTGGCACATCTGTTGCTTTTCCTGGCCGGGCCAGCACCGTGCCTTCGCGCAAAGCGGCGAGGTGCCTCCCTTTTCTCAGAGGTCTGTCCATTTTGGAAGCAGTTATAAGATTGCCATTTCTCCCAGACATGGCAAATGGCTTCAGGCAAGAGCTAAGAGCTCTGTGGAATTACTTCAGTGGAGCTGATGCTTGCTGAATGTTTCGGTAAATGGCCAATGCTGGGTCATAACTCAGTGCAGCTCCTCCGGGGACGGAGCTGTGGTCCAGGCAGTGGTGCTGCACGGCGTAGCTGTGTGCTCAGTACGAGTGCAAGCCAGGACAATGCTCTCTACTTTGGTGGGGATCAGTGTTCAAGGGCTTTTTACTCTAGAGGGAAACAGGAATGTTTCTCCTTGTTCTGCATTCATGGACTCCTGGCTGATGGCACATCTGTGTCATATACCCAGGGCTTCCAAGGAAGAGAAAAGCCTGAGGATGGAGGTGGCCCTTTGCTGTCCCGTTGAACTGTGGTCTGGGAAGATGCCTGGTGATTACCTGGCCTCTGCTCTGGGAGGGCTGGGTTACTCGTTAGTCCAGCTACCAAATTAGTGTCAGATCGTGCAGAAAACAGCAGCTCGCCTGGGAACCCTTGAATGTCAGGAGTAAGTAGTAGCCTCATCTTTTATATTACTTTATTTGCAGGCATTTAATTGAGGCTCCTGCTGACATTTGGGTTATGTGCCTCGCCAGCCGCGGGCAGCAGGCTGGGCTGGCTCCCTGACTTCCCAGAGCATAAACCTGCTAATAACCGGGCTTCTGCAGAACCCAATCTTCACTGCATTTTTGTTCTTGTTTAGTTATTACATTTAGTCTCTAGTGACTACAGAGCTGACAGCTGGTAAAGATTTGCATATGGCATGAAATTAAGTGAGTTCATTTTAATGTCTAATCTGTGCAAAGCTGAAATTTGGGTTCTAAAAGCCTTGCTTTGCCTTATCATTGCTGGCACATCTGCTTCATGCATTAGCCTTTGATTTCTAAAAGTTTATTTTCCCTGTATTTCACCAGGACGAACAATTAGAGCAGATCTTTGCAACCTTCTGTAAATGCTTTAACACCAGAACTCGGGATCCTCCGGGGAGTGCAGCAAGCGTTCTGCCTGGCCGTTGAGGAACGTCCCTTGCATTTCCAGCTCTTCCCAGCAGCAACCTGCCATGAGAAGCTCCCCTAGCCCTGGCTGCCATGGCATGTTCGGCAGCATACGCTGGGATTACACAACGCCAGCTGTAAACGGGCTCCTTCCAGCCAGCGCCTCTTTGATCAGCTTCCCTTGAGTGTGCAAAAGTTACTTCTAAGCCTTCGCTTGTCCTCAAAGCATGAAGCCAGCTTCAGAGCTGGGCTGCTCTATTTCTTTCTCTTTCTCTTTGGTCTTTTCTCGTTCACCTCTTGTGTGAAGTGTTGAGAGGGAAACCAGCTGTGCCCAGCATGGGGTATGGCAGGGAAATTGCTCTTAGACCTCGTCTACACTCAGGAAATACAGACACAATTTCTCAGGTGCGGGGAGCCCTGGAGCAGCAGGTCCTGCAGCTCGTAGCATTCCCACCTCTCTGGCCCTGAGGTCAGGGCATGCCCCGTCAGGGCTGTTTTGGGGCTCAGGGATGAGGCAGCAGGTTGGAGTGATGTACGAGAGGTCAAAATAACGCAGCAGCTACTAAAGCTGAACCAGTGACTTGTCTCATATCTAACAGGGCTGTTTACCGGTATTCTAAGAGCAGAGAAAATGCTGGATGGATGTTGTAAATGTTTTGTAGGAGCTGTTTCCTTCAATGTAAATGAGCTGGTGGACTGGCCTTCCAGTACACTGTGCTCGTGGTGCCTGGCTTTGGGAGAAGATGACAAAAGCATCTGGCAGGAGTGTTTGATGTCTGTGAGATGTCGTTTCTGATTCAGATCTCCACCCCAGTAGTGTCTGGAGGATCTGGGAATGCCGATGGAGCACCTGAAAGGAGGTTCTTGAATATTTCCAGTTGGGAGAGAAGTGAAAAATACTCTGAATCTCAAGAAGTGAGTGCTGGGAAGGCATCCATCCAGCTGTGGCCCTGGAGCAGAGCTCTTGCAAGCAGTTACTCTTACACAGACCAAAATGGCTCAGGTTTGTTCGTGCGCTGAAGGCAAGTTCAGATCCAGACCGCAGAGAAGGGTGATGCTGGGGCAGAGTTGCTGGAGACAGAGGGGTGGGAGTGGGCTGGGCTGGGCTGGCCAAGACGTGTCCCAGCGGGCTCCCTCCAGCATGACCGTCATTCAATAACGCTGAAGTTCAAGAGAGCTTTCTCATGTTCTGCACCAAAGTTCTTGGCGTCGTTCAGACATCAGCTAACCAACTCCTCGGGATGTGTCTCCTTCTCCTTCGCCTGCCTTTTCAGGTGGGGCAGGTGAAGCCTGGGGCGGTGAGAGGACAAACTCTGATCATACAGTCGTGAATCTGGGTCCGAATTCTGCTACTGCGGAGTGCCCTGCCGCAGCCCCGGCCTCCCCGCGTGTCCCGGGTATGTGGTCTGTGCTTAAAAAGAGGCAGAAAGCAGAAGCAGGGAGTGGATTTGACAAGAGCACAGTAGTCTCGGGTTTGTGTAATGAGCTGGAATTGCAAACCTTGTGAATCTAGCGATGAGAAAAGAGTAGAATGCACTGCAGTTGTCTCTATGGGAGGTCTGACCTTTCTGAGCTTGAAATTCAGGACTGAGAAAGCAAAATCCTAGCTTTTTGGCAAATGATATGAGTTTTTCCTCCAGACCATCTGGAATGGAGTTTGGGGTTGGGTTTGGGGTTGGATTTTTTTTTTTTTTTGCTTTAAAGTGTCTTTTATGTAACAGACAAGACATCTAGAGACTGGATAAGGAATCAGGCAGGGGCAGGAAAAGCAGGAGGCCTGCAGCTCGTGCACGGAAGCCATTTGCAAAGGCTGTGGTGCTGTTGAACAGCCTCTTTCTTTAGCCTCCCCAGCATGGCCAAGAGAGGAGCCGAAGGGCTCCTGCCTGCTCTTCAGCATCAGCAGGGTCTGGAGGGAGCTCTGTCCTGTCCCTGCCACGCTCGGCCCTTGCAGGGTGCCGCCAAACACCCAGGTTTGCCTTTTGCTGACCAAGGAACCAGACCTAGGTTTGAAGAGTCTCCATCACTCAGTGCTCCGAAGTGACTTGGGGTCTGAGCCCTGGCACCTGCGTAGCGCCTGGGTAGGGCCAAAGGGCCGTGGCGAGGGAGCTGCACGTTGGCGTCAGCAAAGGCCCAGGGGAGTCCGAGGGTGGGCAATCTTGTTTGTGGAGGGAGAGCAAGTTCTAGCAGGGGTGGGTTGTGCCTTTGTCTCACCCGGGCTGCGGTGGGGTCATGCACACCTCCTCTTTGCTGGTGTTCATCAGTGCTGTCTTTTGAAAGATCCTGGCGTAAATAAGGTTCTTGGCTCAGGCGGCTGCTCATTTGAAGAAATCAATTCAATTACATTGGACTGGGTGGAGGTGCAATATGGGTGCGAAACGCTGCGGCAGAGGGCTGTAAATCCTGCTTTCTGCAGCGCTAGAGCTGTCCCTGCACTTTCCATCTTCCCCCTTTCTCTGAAATCAAACCCATTTTCCAGCTCCTTTCCTTGTCCTTGCTTCTTCAGGAGGAGAGGAGATTGGCAGGGCAAGAATTGCAGAGCAGGAGAGCCGATAAATCGTTGCTGTATTTTGCACGAAGCCACGGGAGCTGCGTGCTCCCACCGTGGGCAGCGCTGTAAGCGAGGCTCCGCAGAAGCGGCCGCCTGGCCGTGCTGAGCCGAGGCCGAGGAGTCGGCACTTCTGAGAGCTCCTTGCCTCATTCCAAAGAAACACTAATTTGCTAGGGGTAATTTATTTTGCAGCGGGTTTGCTGCTCGGGGGCAGTAAAAGCAGACAGGTTGATCTCAGCTGTGTTTGAATGCAGGTTCCCTGCCGGCTTCTGCACATAACTGCTGCTGCGGCTGGGTTCCCTGCTCCGCGACGATTGAACAAAAACACACAAACAGCTCCTGGGTTAATGAGATTAAATGTATCCAGTGGAACATCTCTATTTGGAGCGTGCTTCTTGTCCAGGCGCTATTTAAATCCGTGTTTGAAGTTGTGAGGCTTTGCAAATCTGCCTCTCTGTGGGCACCATCTCTAAGTTTTGGTTCGAAGTGGGGTTGAAATTTCCCCCTTGGGCTCATCGAAGCCTTCCCCGGTGCTGAGCCATGCCAGCGGCCAGTCGCCGGGCTGATCCCCCAGACCCAGGGGTGCCGGTTGTAATGCCGCTGGTAGCTCCCTGCGCTTGTTTGACAGCTGATGGGAGGAGTGGGGATTTTGAAATAAGCACAGCAGGGAAGAAAACCCCATGATCTAAAGCGAGCAAGCGAAATCTCATTTTCTCCTTGAATTTCAGAGGGCTGAGCAGCAAGCAAACAATTATTTCCCAGCGACTTTGCTGGGTAGATCTATAATTCCTGAGTGACGGGGGACCAGCGCTCCGAAAGCGAGCTGCTGGCTGATGGATAACCGGGGCGACGGCGGGGATGATGATCTGCTGGCACAGAGCGCTCCCACCGCCTGCCGCACGGTAAATCAGCGCGGCGGGGAGAGACCTCCTCGGGGCTGCGGAGATGCCTCCATCCCTCGCTCCTGGGACCCGTCGCGGCTTGCTGAGCCTCGGAGGTGCGGGGCTGAGGTCTGGCAAGGCGGAAAATAGCGATGCTATGAAGCGATGTGTGGAAGGAGCAAGCGATTCCGTGTTGTGTTTTTTCCCCCCTTGGTGCACAGAGTTTTATGTACTGTAAAATTTGTTGTGTTATTGGAAATGGCGTTTTGGCTGGGGTTTGTACAAGGGAGTGCTGCTAAATATAAATACAAGGCAATTGTTATTTCTTTCAAGCATAACTTTAATTTTTCTCTAATCTCCTGCCACAGAAATTCAGATCCTGTTCTTTTGTGGGGAAAGAAGATGCTGTTTCCCCTGCCTCTCGCAGCAGGCATTTTATAAATTGGAGATAAACCGAGTGGTTCCAGTGAGGTTGCTAAGGGTGGGCAGGGGGTCAGGCTGGGAGCAGGGCTGTGCTCTGAGGTCCCAGGGGACGGCTCCAGCTCCCTGCTGTAGCCAGCAGCACCCTGTTGCAGTTTTAATTTCCAAGGAAAATCAGAAAAAGCCCCCCCAGCCCACCTGGCTCTTTTCTGGTATTCCAGTGATGTTCAGGTCAGTCCTCTGCCTAATTAGCTGGTAAATATTACTGCAAGTTTTTTTTCTCTTTTTAGGCCAAGCACACCACGGTAGTAAGTATAACGAGAAATGTATTATGCAAACCATGAGGGGAAAGCAGCTGTTTCCCTCCCTCCCGCTCCCAGCACAACCTGCTGCTTAAATGGAACAAAGACACAGCTCTGAAAAGTACCTCTTCTTGTTGGGGGGCAGAGAGAGAGACTTTAAGATGTCGGCACTGAAGTTTCTCTGAAGGACCATGCAGCTGGGGCAGAAAACGTGTTGGGAACCACGGCAGAGGGTGGGAAATGCACCCTCTGTGTTAGCAGGGGGGATGCTCGCGGGGTGCACAGGGCAGGACCAGAGTGAAACCCCCCAGAAGATGCATCAGCCTTAGTAAAAGTGTTTGATGGTCGCACTCCAGCAGGAATTAGGGAGATGTCCGTGTGTCAGCTGAGTTACCTGCACCTAACAGTCCTGGAAAACAGAGCTGGGGTCCCCTGGGTGCCACCTGCCCGCGCAGAGCATCCCTTGCTGCTGCCCCTGCGCGTGGTTTTCATTGGGGAGCTGCTTAAAATGTGCTCAGCAGGGGAAAGCTCGGCAGGGCTGGGGCTGAGCGTGGAGACTGAGGCTGGAGAAATGCAATTTAGCACCGTAGCTTCTGATTAAAATGACTTCACGGGGTTGAGAGGGGCGTTGGCAGAGCCAGAGCTGGCAGTACGCCGTCCGTGGGGCTGCCTGTGCTGGGGGCAGGCGGGGACGGAGCTTGGCCTCAAACTGTGCTGGCCTCCCACCCTCCCGCCCTCCTGCCCCTTTCCCATTTCAGTTTTGATTTTCCCAACAAAGCCCTGAGTTTGGGCAGCTCTTGGCTTCTGAAGTCATTGGAGAAGCTGTGGTATTTCTTGTTTTTAAGCTTAAAATAGCCTGGAATTGGCTCTTCATGTTTCCTGGAGTCTACTTCGCTTTCCAAACCTAAGCGAGAGTCACCACGATGCAAGCAGGAGTTAAAAGCCATTGCAAGCCCTGGATTGAAGTCCGTGTGTATTTTACAGGCCCGCGACAGCTAATGCAGGAGCTGTTCCCCGATAAGCATTATTTTGGATCTCTATGAAAGCCACATCAGATTAAGGCTTTTGGCCAGACTCATTTTATAGCGGTTATTACAGGCTGAAGTGAACTGCTTGGGGATGGGCCCCAGGGTGCATCAGTAAATACAGAAAGCAGAGGATCAAATAAAACGAAACATGTTTTGGGTCCCTGAAAACCATCTTTAGAAAGAGCTTGGCATTATTATTATTTTCAGTCTAATGTTGTTTTCTGCCTAAGTAATGTCGGGGAAGTGTCTTGAATAGCTTCCTAATTTGCGAGGGTCCCAAAGGCATAACGTTCGGAAGGAATTGGATTAACACTTATGAAAAATAAATTACAGGCTGAGTGCTCATTAGATGATTTTGAATTAATTTATTGATCTGAGGCTGGAGTGTTAGAAAATAGAGGGGAAAAATAACTGATGGCACTTTATCCCCAAACACACACGGTTCTTACTGAATAAACAAGGGGGTCGAGCAGCAGTTTTCTGGCAACCCCTTTGATTTGAGGAGCTCATCGAGCTGCATGGAGGGGCAGAGTCGCTGGGCTTGGGGCCACCATGGACCCATTGGGGCAGGTAGAAAAGCCTGAGGGACTTCCCTGGCTTTGGCAGCCTGCGATGGCCCAGGGGAAGAGTGGGATGCTGCGGGATGCTGTGCCCTGCTCCATCACACACAGCGATAAATCTCCCTCCTGAAGATGCTGTTGTTGGGTGGTAGAGAAGATGGAGCCAGGCTCTTCTTGGAGGTGCAGAGCGAAAGGCAAAAGGCCGATGGCAGGAGGGGATGCTCCACTAAGGAAAAATCCCTTTGTGGTGGTGGGAATCACCGCTGGGACAGGGGCCAGAGCGGTGGTGGGATCTCCGTCCTTGGAGATGCTCAGAGCTCACCTGGAGAAGGTCATGAGCTGCCTGATGTACTGGGAGGCTGGCTCTGCTTTAAGCCGGGGCAAGGTCCCTTCCAGCCTCAATTAACCTGTGATTAATGAAAATAGCTCCAGATACAAGCGTGCTTTTACCCAGCGTGAGCTCCAGCTTGCCCGTCCTTGTTGACCACGGCAGCTAGCCAGCACGCAGGAGCAAGTGGTGGAGTACCAGAGTGCAAACCATCAGTGCCCTTGTGCAAAAGGCACCCAAACAGGGCTGGCTTGAACAGCAACTTTTTTTTTTTGCCGAGTATTTGTGGAAACTGTAACAGGCATTTGCCATTCAATGTGCTTTTCTTCTTTATTGCTGTTTTCTCGGTCTGAGCGAGCTGTGCCCTCTCTCGAGGTGCTCTCTGCCTATTGTGGGCCTGCTACAGTGAAATGAGTTTCAGTGAAAGCTGGAAACTTGGCAAACTTCTGCGGTATAAAGTGAAGCTGGTGTTTCTTTTTAAAGGCTGAAAGCAAATACATCCCAGGAACTGACAGTCCATTAAAAACAAAGATAACAGAGTCTCTGGGTGCCTCTCTGCTGGCAGTCGTCTGGCTTCCCATATTTACTTGATAACGTGATGGCTAGCGCAGCAGGCACCGATATCTAAAAATAAACGAGGGAGCTGTTCCTTTGGGCTCTGCCTTAAGCTGGTTTGGGGGAAAATGGTCCATAGCGCAAGCTCGGGAAATCACACTACTCTTTTTTTAACGTAAAGTAGGATTTGCAGTACCATGCCGTATAAATGAAGAGCAGCCATAAGGAGGTATTTATCGCAAGGCACATGGTGTGTTTTTCCACATGGGGCAGTGCGGGTGTGTCTCCCACCACACTGCTCTTACTGGTGTTACTGGTCCTGCTCTCCGTGAGGTTTTGGTTCCAACACGCTTGTTTGGGGCTCCCTGGCCCAGGGTCAGTGCGATCCCTCTTGCCGTGGCATCACTTGGAGCCAGTCAGCGGTGCTCACCCAGCCTCACCATCATCCTACTGGTTTGTACTGGAAGCAGTGGGACGGGGTTGCTGAGGGTGGCTGTGCCTATTGCCACCCTGGCTGGGGGAAAGGGCTGACCCAAGGAGCTTGGATATACCTGGAGGATTTATTTGCCCTGAAGGCTCCTGTGGCAGCGATCTGGGCGTCGATGGCTGGACTCTGCTCCCAGCTGCCAGCTGTGGGTTTTGGCCATCGGCAACGCGGGCGCTGCTTGGCACAGGCTGGCCCCGCGCTGGCACGAGCCGAGTCCCCTGGGGTGCGTGGGGGGACCCTCGGTGGCCGGGTCTGCTGGGATGAGTGCGGGATCCTCCACCGCTGGCAGCAGCCTCGCTAATTTACACCCCGCTGTCCGCAGCACGGCCCCCTGGACCATAACCCGCTTATTAAAGTCAATTAACTCATTAACTCTGTGCAGAGGGAGCTTTGTCTTAAAAAATAAAGAAAGTGACATTTTCACTCTGAACTGGGTCAAAAGCTTTTCTTTCCTTTTTAAAATTTTTTTCCCCCACTCTTTCCTTCCTGGAGACAGGTTTGGACTTTGTTTGGCAGCGGCAGCCGGCGGCTCGGCTGCGGGGATCTCACGCTCTTCCTCGGCAGCAGACATAAATCCTCCCGAAGGCAGGGGAAGGAGAAATGTGCTGATGCTGAGCCGCTGCCGTAAATCCCTGTGCGGGGAAGGCAGGACCATGCTGGGAGCTCTCCCACAGCGAGCGTCGCTGCCAGGGCTGTTTTGGGGTCTGAGCCCGGATGCGAGGGAGAGGAGGGTCCTGAAGGAGGAGCAACGCTTCAGATTAAAGGATTTGCCAACGTCTAATGAAACAAGAGCCTCCAGGCTTCCATTAATTAACAAATTAGCTCATCAAGAGTCTCCCTAATTTGTCAAATATAAAGCTGCCCTATTAATTAAACAAGAGGACAGATTTTAATTTGCCTGGCAAAATGGCACATTTAATTGATAAATGACTCATTTAAACCGTTCTTGGTGAAAGTTTCCAGAAGAAGCGATGGGGGACGAGCGAGGCATCAGCGCCGGGCTCCTCCAAGCGAGCAGCACCCGTGCCCAGGGCATGAGCCGCTGGCTTTGCACCCGCGCTGTGCTGTGCTCCCCACATCGCCAGGGCTTCGGGACCACCGCGCGTCCCCTGCCGCTGATCCCACCACCTCTCCTCCTCCTGCCAGCCTGCCCTCCTCTCCAGCGCCGGGCTCTGCTAGTGCTTAATTGACCCATCCGCTAATTGGGTCTGATTACATCCAACCGCTCGTTCCTCTTCCCCTAAATCCCCTTAGCTCGCTGTTTTCCATGGCTGGCAAGTTATTTAGCAGGAACTCCGCACTGACCGCTGGCCAGCGGTCCCTGGGGTTCACCGGGGTTGGGGAGATGCTGGGTTGGGGTGGCAGATGCTGCGGCACACGGGAAAAGCACTCGGGGCCGGGGGTGCCCAGGGCAATGCTTTACCTCTCCCTCGGGAATTACAGCCCTGTCGTTCCTCCTTGAAGGCAGCTTCAAAAGACCCGCGCCGGTTCATGCTCCCTGCTAGCAATAAAAGCAGCTCACCGCGGTCACTCGGCCTCGCGGCCGGAATTTCTTATCCGCTTGAAGGACAGGGGGATAAATTGGAGGTCGTCTGACATTCAGATGATCTCCGCGTGGGATTAATTGCTCTCACAAATCTCCCCGGCCAGATGTGCCGGGGAAGCAGCATCGAGCTGGGGTACCCCAGGTTCCCCTTTACCAACCCTTTTTTTTCCCCAAAAAGTGAAGAGAAGTCTTAACAGGAGAGCAGGTGAATTATGTGGAGTCCTGCCCGAGTTTTCAATTTAGCTCTATTGATTTATAAGGTCTTTTCAATTACTGAATCCTTCTCAGCGGCAGCATGCGGAGCAGCTGTACGTGAGCTTCATACTCCATCGGGCCGGGCGCTGTGGCGGGGACCTTCTGCGTCTGCTCCAGGCCAACCGAGGCACAAATAATGAGGATTTCCTCTGCAACATTTAGTAAATAAAAATCAGGAATTCATTAGCACAAGAACTTGTCTTATATGAAGAAAAGACTGGAAGAAAACGGGAAGTGCGGGAGTTATCATGAACATAATATATGAAGCAATTTGAATTCAGGAGAAGGCAATGTGAAATCTTATTAAATTCTCTCTTTTTTTTTTTTATTGTGTAGGCATGGTTGGACGATTTCTGAGGGAGCTGGAGATTAAAAAAATACACGGACAAGAAGAAGTGACCTTCCCTCGCTGCTGGGCTCGGGCCATCCCCGCTGCGTTGTGGCTCTCGGACGGGAGCTGCTGGCTGGGGAAGACACGAGGGGTCAGGAGCCCGAAAAGCTCTGAAATCCACCCAAAACCAGAGCAGCCCACGCCTGATCGTTTCACTTTCTCTTCCTAGTGAGTGCTGGAGTATTAATAACCTTTTGGTGTAAAATTACTGCATTTTAAAAATTTCATTATGTCTCTATGTCACGGGACATAAAGCAGAGGCAAAACTAATTAAATTACTGAGAATTAAATTGCCGGCCCCTCCAGCAAAGCCTGGGGGGAGGCAGTTGATCCCTCCAGCTTTGCAAGGGATCTGAATTAGTCGGCTCAGCTCTTCTCCCACCAAAGCCGGAGCCAAGCTGCCCGGAGCCGTAAGGGAATGAGCCCGGCTCAGCCCCTGCATGGCTGTGGGGAAGCTGGGGTGGGAGGGAAGTGATGCTCCTGGCAGATTTATTTATTAAGGGCCATAATTAATAGTGAAGACATCCGCAGGAGAGGGAAGTCGTTGCCTCCATGAGGGCAGGGAGAAGGTGGGATGGTTTTGGTGCTATTTAAAGGAAAATCTAAAAAGGCACCAGGCTGCAAATGCTGAAGTTCCTGCAAGCTCAGCAGAGCTGGGTTCCTCCGTCAGCGTGGATGCGGCCGGGGGGCTCGTGCGGGGGGACGGTCCCCAGCCCGGCTCCCACCCTGCAGCATCGCTGCTGCTGACTCGGCTTCCCCCGTCCCGGGGCTGGTTATTGCAAAATACCTTTGCAGCCCTTTGATGTGGCCTATTTCTAAAACCCCACCAGCAACTTGCTGAGGATTTCCTGCCATTTTGGGAGAGGCCAGGAGCAGAGGGGGCCGAGCGTGGCCGTGCTGCCCAGCTCTGCCTGCACCCAGCGGCACGCATGCTGGGGCTAGCCGGAGCAATGTGGCCGGTGCCTTTCCAGACCCCTTTACCGAGCCACCATCGCCCGCCGGTGCAGTGCCGGGGCAGCCGCTTCAGCAGTGTTGGGAGCACTGTCGGTCGCAGGAGATGGGAACGGCACTGCGGCTGTGGCACGTCACACCGCATCCTTCAGGAGAGCGCCGTATCCATCCCTGTTAGAGATGCCAGGGCTGTCTGGCGAGAGGAGAGGTGATTAACATAAATCTGCTTATAAATAGAAAGGTGGGCTCCCTGTGGCAGGGGACATTCCCTGTTGCAGGGGGACGCAGGGTCAGACCTTCCTGCCCAGCCTCCTCCTTCCCCATGCACCTGAGAGCCAGAACAGACATCGCCGGGCTGCCGCCCTTCACTGGCCTTGGGTTCATGGGCACAGCCAGTTGCTCGTCCCCACAGTCCCAGGGTGATGGAGTACAGCGGTGACACACGGGACCCACAGCCCGGGTCCGTCCGGCTCCGCTGACCCCATCCCACATGCTCTGGGGTGGAGTTTGAACCCCCAAACCCCACCGAGGGTACCAGGGCTGCTGGGCACGGACCCTTCGGGCTGCGTGCTTCAGCCTGGAGGAGCCTCACTGGGGCTGTTTGGTCTCCTGGGGGAGCAGGGAGGTTTGGATTTCGCTCTCAAAGGCAGATAGCTCTGGTATTGATGCTGTTCCTCATCTCCGGAGAAGGGCCTCGCTGTTATGGCTGGTAGAAAGCAGCTTTTCAGCCACCTCGGAGCAGGTCCATGACCTCCACCACCTCCATCTCAGCACCAGCCCTGCCACGTGGATGTGATGCTGGTGCTTTCAGCTGCTCCTGAAACTGCCCCTCCTGAAGGCTCCACAGGGGCTGGGTGTGCTGCAGCCCTTCAACAGAAGCGAGGAGCAGGGTCTTTAATCTGCTGACGGGTTGTGCCCTGCGAGATGAAAGTTAGGGCTGGGCTGATCTGAGAGACGGTCTCTGGAGGTGCTGCAACCAGGGCTGTAGAGATTCAGATAAGGTGATGTCTCACCCCCACATCCCTTGTTTCTCCATATTTGCTCCATGCATTCATACCATGGGGCTGGTCCTGGTGCATGGGGCTGGTACCCTTGCCCCTAACCATGGTCCACCCTGCTGCTCCGATGCTGGGAGATGAGGATGGAGCCACTCCAAAGTCACCTGCTCCAGCTGAAATTTCAGGTGCTCCTTCACTTGGTACTTTTGGGCTGGGGAATAATATTTCTGCCCACTGGGGACTACCAGCTGTAGTGAATAAACATCAGCTCTGCAAGGAAAAGCACTTGGGAGCTAATTACAGCTTGTGATGAGGATGAGGGCTCTCGAGCGTGGTATCACATGGGGCGAGTGGCTGATAAGCCCTGTGGTCCCCAAGGAGCGGTGTCTCGGCAAGGTGCCCGAGGCCACCGTGTCCACTGGGGCAGCACCAGTGCCGTGATGCTGTGTGGCCGGAGTCAGTCCCTGAGGGCTCCCAGTGCATCTCCACTGGGTCTCAGGTGGGTGTTTGGTTTATGAAATGTCTTTTCGCTAAGCGGCAGTGTCGGAAGGAGCCATGCTGTCCTCTGCCTTACCTGTAATGACATTTTAAAACTAAATTTCTAGCCATTTTTTTATACATATGTTTTTATATGTAGATATAAAATATATTTTGTATCAGCTCAATATATCTGCAGCAGAGTTGCAGGGTCGCCCCACTCAGCACCCAATGTGCACAGGCTGGGATGATGGGCGCAGGGACACCCCACCGCCACCCATCCATCCGGGATCCGCATGCTCTTTGGGCACCCTGAAGGGGCTGATCCTGCCCGGAGAGGTGCCCCAGCCCTGGGAGAGGCTGTGCCGGTGGCTGTGCCACACACCTCCTGTGTGGCAGGAGGTGCTCTTTCTTTGACCATACATCCCCCATAAACCATGTTTTTAGGCAATTGTGAACCTGAGCAATAAAGTTATGCATGCGGTTCCCATTTTCTGCCCCAGTTGATAATGGAGACAGTAAATGTGGCTCATGTGTTATTCACCGCTGTGGTTTAATACCTGCTACTCAGAGGGCTCAGGTTTATCTTATTGCAAGATTAAAAAAAAAAGCAAAATGGAAGTAATTTAAATAGACAGTTGGTGTTCCAGCAGCTATCACCAGGTCTGTTTGGTACGGTATGTATTATTTATGAGATTTCATTAATATGCAAATCTGCACCACTTGATTGGCTCTCCTGGCATGCTTCCAAGACCCTTATAAATTATCTAAGTGCCTGGCTGCCTGGCCCCACTGCCACGCTGGGGCTGGAGCGAGCGGGGGGCTCCGGGGGCTCTGCCCCTGCCAGCCTGGCATCTCCCCTGATCCCCCAGTTTTCTCTCCTGCTTTTCCCCGCTCCCATCTCTTTGCAGGCAAACCCAGGAGCTGGCGTTGCATTTTCCAAGCTATAATATTTAGGAGGACTCAGGCTCATTGGATGACCTCTGCCTCTGCCGCAGGGTGCGAGCGAGGTGGTGGGAAGCTGAAGGTCTCTCACTGCAGAGGAGGAGAGGAAAAATCCCATAAAAAGCCGGGGCCGGCACTGGTTCTCGGCGATTTCTCTCCTGGTCCCCGACATGGGCAGAGCAGTTTGTTTTACACGGGCTCCTACCGGCACACAGCAGGGAGTTGTGCCTCATCCCTCGCATCGTGGATAAAAGACGTGATGCAGATGCAGGTTAATTAAGAGCGAGCAGGTTGCACGGTGCAAACCTCGTGCTTCCAACCCTGCAGCCATGGGCAGAAACCTCACTGGCGCTAACGAGGGATGGGGGAAACGTCCCAAGAGCCCAGCTCCGGACATCATCTCTTTGCTAATTTTCTGCTCAGCTGCGAAGGTGTGAGCAGGACATGGCGAGCGGCCCTTTGCCCAGCGCTGGGCTGCTGGCTGGGAGATTCCCAGGCTCCGGAGGACACGTGGCTGCAGGAAATTAAAGCTGGATAATTGCAGAAGACCTCTGGCAGGGCATGTAATTAAAGTGAGGATTTGACAGTGGGTGGATGAGGGGGGCTCTCCGGGCTGGGCCAGGGGGTTGGCAGGATGGGAAATAGCTTCTGCTTGGGAATAAAAAACCAAATACAGAAAATACCCCTTCTGCAGGGGATAAAACATGAGCAATGATCGTCCTGCTGCTCCCCGGGCAGCCCTGCTTTTTCCCTTGCTCCTCCTTTAATGCACACAGATTTGAGAGTAAAAGCCCATGGCAGGAGCGGTCCTGGTGTGCTGGGAGCCCAGCAGAGCCGCTCTGGATTTACACCGGGGGAGTGGGGCAGGATCAGGGCAGCCCCTGTACCAGGGCTTAGCAGGATCCCGGGGTGGTGGGGTGGCCCCGGCCTCCCGCCAGCCGCCTGGCTGTTCAGGAGCAATCGCCTGGGAGGAAGGATAGGTTTCTCTTGGCATGGGGAGCCTGGAGCTGTTGCTTTGCCGGCTGGGACCGAGAGAAGCCACTCTGAGCCTCCGAGCCTCTGGCTCCAGCACTGGGGTCTCAGGCTTCAGACACCAAAGCGGGTGTGCAGGAGCTGGGGGCTTCAAAACCTCATGGGGGGCATTTCAGGCCCCGGCTGGGATGTAGGTTTGATCTGAACACGAGGAAAACCAGAGCAACCAAAACCCAGCCTGCGCATCCTCCGGAGGAGCCGCTCCCTGTGCCGCTCGGAGCCAGCCTGGGGACGGGGCTCATCCCCTGCCCGCAGGGCTGCTGCAGTGAGGAAGGCTCCAGTGCCCACCCTTCATCCTCCTCGCAGAGCCCGTACGGGTGGTGGCGAGGGTCCCCACGGGTCCCCGCACCATCCCCAGGATGCAGCTCCACTTGGCCGAGGGCAGGCAGGAGAGCAGCCGAGATGCCGTTTGCAGTCAGGGGCTGCGGCGTGTGACCCCATTAATTCCCTGGCAGGAGATGCTCGTAGCCTGATTAAAACTGTGCTTTAACGACGCTGTCCCTCTTGCTCCCAATTAACTCAGTGGCACTGTCAACAGCCTCCCTGCCACCGCCCCAGCCTGGTGTCGCAAAAAGAGACAGGGGGGATGATGAAGGAAGCCCAAGCCCCAGCAATTATCCCGGTGGCCAATTTAATTTGCAGGTGACAGCGAGAAGGCAGCAGCAATCCCGATGTCACCCACCCCATGCCTGCACTTTGGTGCTGCTGCTCAGCTGCTGGGGCCCCACACAGGAAGAAATTGGGGAGAAAAGCCCTGGAAATGTCACTTCCCCGTGAGGGGGGGCTGTGGGAGACGCTGCCGGAGCTGCCCGTCCCTGCCAGCATCGCTGCCAGGGGCTCCCGGGCTTGGTCCTCGCCCATGCTGGGGGGCTTTCCCGCTCTGCTGGGGGATGTGTTTACGATGAATTCATCTCTGTCAAATGAAAATGGAGATTTTTCCCACCTGGCAGATGCCACTTTGGCTGCAGGTCTCACAGTGGCTAAACATTAATTGCGGCACGCCTTTAAATGGGAAGAAAAAGTGACAGGACTGAACTACTTCACTCTGGTTCCCTGATGCCAAGCTATAAATCACTCCCTGGAGTTTATAGAGACTTCATGTGTCTTGGGCCAGGCAGGATCAACATTTTCTGAAGAATAATGACATGTTAATAATAGCCTGCCTCAGAGATAAAATTAGCAGAGGAGTTTTTTGCTTCTATTAAAGACAAACCTGGGTTCTTTTGCCTTCATATTGGTCTCTTACATGGAGAAATCACTCATGGGGTTAGTTGAAATGATGCTGAGTTCCTTCCAGCGAGGGACGGCGAGCCCAGTGTGTCACCAGTGTGTCACCAGTGCGGTTATGAACTGGTACATCCATTAGCTCATCGATAAACTCGCCAGTATCTAAGCAAGTTGTTCATTTATGAATGTTTTGTGTGACATCCCCTTGTCATCACGGCACAGGCTTGCTGTGTAGTTAGCCTGGCTGTTGCTGGTGAGAGCTTACATCGTCCATGGCAGTGGATGGGCAGGGTAGTTGTGCCGGCCACCTGCTTTACACCCTCTTTAACCCTCGAAAATTCACATTGGCTCACCCCCAGGTCACGCAGCCCCGGCACGGCGTGGGGGGCTGGCACCGGGTAGGCAAACCCACCTTGAAGGAGCGTCACTGTCAGGATGCAGGGATGCCCCCATCTCGCTGACCCCGCTGTGGGTCTGAGCTGAGACCTCCTCAACTCATCACATGTGTGTGTGCAGAGCCAGCCAGGCCGCAGCCATCCCCTCCACATCCCCGGGAGCCGCTGCGAGCTGGGTGACCCATGCCCGTGCCCCAGAAATTGCAGTGCAGCGCATCCTACCCGGCGGTGATGGCCAGCTGGTGGATGTTAAATTACCGCGAGCGGCAGAGGTGACTCGTTTGGATCCCGCTCCCGGGGGGCTGCCAGCCCTGCTCCCCACTCTCCCACCCCTCCAGCCCCCTGCTCAGCCCTGGGGTCGGTCCTGACCCAGCCCTGGTGCATCCCAGGCACCTGCCTGGCTCCCGGCGTGATGCCATACTCCGGACAAGCTGCACATCTGGGAACAAAGCTGAAATTATTTTTTTTTCCTGTAATTAAAAATATATGATTCACTATGTGCTGCTGCTCTGCGAGCATGTGCTGAGTGCCAGGGCATCCTGCTGCTTGCGGCCGTCCTGTCCCACTCCTTGGGTTTCCCCAAATCCCTCATCTGCAGGGATGCTCTTGCCTCCTAGTACCGTGCCAGATTTACAGGCGCCATGGGATCAGCCGGTTCCGGGCAATCCTGAAGATGCTGTTTCAGTGCAGGATGCAGCCCTCTGAGATCATAAGAAATGTTTCAAACCATCACCCTGAGTCAGAGGGGGAAGAGCCGTGTTTTCCAGCCGGGCTGTAAATGGGCACGCGAGCCGCTGGGACGCAGGGAAGGGGGCTCCGGTACTGCTTGTGTTGCCCTGTCCTGTCTGCTCCAGACAGACGGATGGATGGGTGGGTGGTGTTGGATGAGGCTTGGAATTGTCAGGATGGAGGGACAGATGGATGGATGGACAGACAGCGTTGGGTGCACAGCCAGGAGGGTGAGTCTGAGTGGGTTCAGAGCAGTCCAGAAGGACAGACAACGTTGGAACATTCTGCACAGATGGACAGACGGACGGGCGATGCCAGAGTGCTCCAGCCAGAAAAGGACACTGGCCGCCAGAGCCAGCAAAGGTGACGGTGGCCACATGTTCCCTCTTCCTCACCCTAAATCTCCTTAGCAATAGATGATGGATTTTATTTCTCGGCTGTGGTTCCCACCTGGGTGGAGTCGACTCCGCACCTGGCTGGAGCTGCAGCAAACGGCTCCTGGGGTTTTGACGATCAGAGCCGTAACGAGGCAGGGATTTACGGCTGCCATTGGGAGGGGCGAGGGGGTCCGCTCCCCCCAAAGTCCCCCCCGGGTTCGATTAGGCTGTCTGCGAGGAAACTTAATTGATTCTTTAGGTTAAAGCCTTCTCATCTGCACAGACAAGCCGAAGCATTAATTCTGTATAATGTGACATGGAACATTTGTGTGCAGCTCTGTGGCACGGCTTTCCCTCCCCTTGCTCCCTTTTGGGCTCTGATTTGTTTTCTTTCCAAGGCAAATTCTGGATCTGGCTTCCATCAACAGCACTAATTAATCCCTTTCAATAAATCCCAACATTTATTTATTTTTTTAAATAATTTTCAGATAACGTCTGCATTTCAGGAACAGGCTTCTGTCTGTCGTGCCAGTCCCGGGGGAGGATTGCATCCAGCACAGGGCTGAGCTTTGGGCATCAGGATGCTCGAGCCGTGTCCGGCTGCGGGAAGAAGCTGTGGGTGGACCCCGGTGAGGGGGCGGCCGATGGGGCGCAGGTATCCCCGCGGCTCCCCCAGCACCACCGAGCCACTCTCTCATCGCTCCAGAAATAGTCCCACTGCTGGCACGGGCTTAGGAATAAAACATATTTTGCTGTTATTTTAACCAGGGCACCAGGAGTGCAGCCCCAGGGGCCTGCAGCAAGGCCACCCCCTGGCCAAAATGAGACCGAAAATGGCATCATTTGCTCGGAGCCGGCAGCCGGAGCGGCCGGGACCTGGCAGAGATGCTGAGCCTTCCCGCAATGAGGCAGCGGCTGTGCCGCTTCCCAGCTCGGCGCCCGGCAGCCCCTGCACCCATCCCCACCGGCTGCTGTCCGAGGCCTTTTACCGAGGCCATCGGCAAAGTTGGAGAGCGCCAGCCGACCGCTTGTTTCTGCAAAGCCTTGCTCCGTGGAGCAGTGATTGCCCAGAAATTAATTGCAAGGAAAACTGGATTTATAGATTAAAAAAACAATCATAAAGAAGAAAGAAGGTTTTATTATTGAGGTTTGTGCAGTTGAAACCCTTTACTGTTATTAAGACAAATCCAGCTGGTGGCTTAAATAATTGGGTATTTCCGGAGGGGTTTATCAGCCGTGTCACATCGACGCTTCTATTTTTGCCGTGAGATTACAGAAATACTCGCCTCTATCTGTACTTTGTATCTGGCCGCTGCGGTCCCTGCATGGGGGACACTGGCTGTGGGAGAAGCACAACCTGCAGATTTTTAGGGCGATGCTGAAGTGTAGCACGAAAGATGAGCCCATATTAAGCTTCAGCAGTTCCATAGCCAACGCAAGCGCTGTCGGCATCGTCCTTCTCCCCAGTGGGATGCTCGGTCCAAACCCAGAACCCTGGCAGGGCTGCATTTAACCCCCCTCCATCCTAAATTCCCCCAGGGCCAGGGGTTGGTGGCCACTGTGCCACCAAATGAAGAGAGCGGGGACCTCAGGAGAGGGCAGGGATGCTGACACCGAGCCGCATCCTCGCACCCATCAAAGTCCAGCCGAACTTTGCACAATCACAAATGCTCGAGTCTTCCCGTTTTCCAAACCCAGAGGTTTTTTTCTTCTGAGATGCAGATGCAAGCAGACCTGGCCTGAAGTGGTTTCCCACAAAAGATGTCACGTTAAAAAAAATCCACTCTGAGTCAGAGAAAAAGAGACAAATGCCACATTTTCCGCAGGAAAGGGTTTCAGGGTGATGCGGCACACGGAGAAAACACTCGGTTCTGGCAAAATTAACAATTTGGGAGTAAATTGGGGGTGCGGAGCAGGGAAGACCTGTGCTGATATCAGAAGCTGCCTGACCACGAACCTGTTTTACAGCTAATAAAAGCACACGCACATGCACAGCATCCCCCGTGTGCCAGCTTGGGCTGCCCATAGTGAGCTGTGGAGCCATTCCCTCCCGCCTCTGCCGAACAGCTGGGGGATAAAAATCCTTAAAATTAGATAAAGACCGTGAAACGAAGGTGCAGCACTGTGCTTGGGAATTCAGCTTTCTGGCCCTCGTGTTTCCAAGCCACCTTCCAGGAGGGGAAGACCACGGAGGAGTTTGCTGCGCCACACCGGCGTGCAAAGGGCCCCAGGGAAATCAGTTTGTGAATGTGAGTCCCAGAGGATTCGGCCGTAAGCTCAGTCTCCGAATATTTATGGGAAAGTGCTTGTTGGGGCTTTTTCCAGATTTATAGCAATGTCCCAAGGTGAAAAATGTAACTTTATATTCACCATTGATCTGGTACAACAAAACACATGGAGAGGATCCTGCGGGGAATTGAAATTAATTGATGGAGGCGGTAGGAACTGATACATAACCTGCAGAAAGAAGCCGAAATCATTGTCGTTTTAATCCCTTACTCAGTGGCCTTGTTTCGTGGTCCCTGCCACATCCATATGGCCAAAGCCGGGATGCAGGGCTCGCCGGACCCACCGGCGCCTGCCGCCTCTCTTTCCTTGGTGGGAAAGAAAATAACCTCATTTTCCCCTTTATTAATGAAATCCAGCCAGAACCAGACCCGTTCCCTGGCACAGGGATTTTCTGTCTGCTGTGAGCAGTTTTAAACACGGAGTTTCTTAATTTCACTCATGCTATAAAAAAAAAATGGGAACCCAGAGGGGGGAATTAAAAGAACCTCTTTAAAAAAAAGTGTCATATTAAGATGTTCGTGTTTTTAACCTAAAACCTCATCCTGCGGATGGGCACGATGGAGATCTCCCATCCTGATGCCCAGCCACATGCCCGCCCAGGAGCCCACCAAAACCCAGCAGCTCACGCGTCTCTCGGCTGAAGGTTTATCCTGAAGCATCTCCCGCAGCTCGGGGTTTATTAAGGGTGGATCAGCTGTGTCTGTACGACAGCTTATGGCCGGGCCATTGCATTTCCAGAGATTAGAAGCATGAGAGAGAACTTAAATGGCAAACAGGCTGAAATGAGCCATCCGGCGGCAGGGCCGTCTCCTGGAAGGGAGCAGAGTGTTTCAGAGCTCGGAGGTGTCTCAGCATCCCTGAGAGGTGCCAGCTTCACAGCACGTGAACTAGAGAGCCTCCAGGGAAATGCCGTCCAGAGACAAGAAATAAAAATAATTTTGAGAAGACAAATAAAAGGAATTTTATTTCTCCAGCCACTCTGAGCAAACAGAAATGCCCCACTCTTGCGGCAGGGTTTTGGGCTGTGAGGTGGCTTCAGGACCCTGGGGTGGATGAAGATGCTGTGCTGGGATGATGCTGACGTGGAGGCACCTCCCTGGGAGCAGACTGTGGGTCCACCTGGCCTTGCTGCCCTGTCCCTATGGTTGCCTCTGCTCAGCAATAATGCGTAATATCTGCACGCGTAACCCACATTCTCCCTGTGCTGCTCCATCCTCAGGCATGGCCATATCCAGTGTACCCCCACCATGGGGATAAAATGCGTCTCTCCAGGCTCCCCCTCAGCATCCTCCTGTGGGAACAGGCACTGCTCAGTGCTCAGGTGCTTTTTAGCCAGATGTCCTAAAGAGATGAGCACTGTGCATGTGTGCCTGTCCATCTTGCTTTCCTCCTCTGCCAACTCATCAGTCTTTTTTCAGTTTTACTGCTTCCATATTGACCAAGAGAGGTCTCAGAGGCAGCGCTAGTGAGGGGGGAGGAAGGCTCTCGCTTATCCCACCCCATGCAATGCAGGCTCAACCCCAGTACGAGATATCATAACAGCCCCCAGAGAAATGCGGGGAAACCTGTGGCTGGGGCAATGATTTTTGGATACACCCCAAGGGCCTGCGTCTTTTCAGTGAGATCAGCCTTAAAAATCCAGGGGCTGAGGTGTGAAATTTAAAATGCACTAGATAATATAGATTTATTCTCTCCAGGCTGGGCTGGTTGAAGGCAAATCTCCTGGCAGCTCAGCTGCAGCCCAGGGAGTAATTCACCCTCTTGTACCCTCGGGAACTGGTCTCCCTGGAAAGCCCCAGCATGTGCTAATTAACCCTGCAACCTCAATAAAAAGGGGGCAGGCTCTCTCCAGCACTGCTTGTGCCCTGTGATGAAGTTGGTCTGGAGGTTGGTGCTCAGCTGGGGGGAGCTGCTGCCCTCCTGGGACAATCCCCTGCGGTGGTGGGGGCTCACGCTGGCTTTGCTGGGGACAGAGGCTGTGACCACTGTGGTTCCCCCTAAGTTGGGGGGCTGGAGGCAGCTTGGAGATGCTGAGTTGGAAACCAGGTAGGAGAGACCCTCCCTGAATGTCCGCCGTGAAGCAAAGGTGAAATGCATGCAGGTGGGTTGAAGTTTTTGGCTCTGCATAAAGGCCCTGAGCTAATGGCCAGAGCTGGGCTGTGAGCCTGGGGGCTGCGGTGGCCACCCTGAGCATCCTTGAGGCTGTGACCCAAGGAGTGTCGCTGGGGCAGATGCTGCTGGTGATTCCTCATCCTGGACCATGAACTCAGGTATGAACCTCTGTGGGATCCCTGTACCAGGAGGGGACTGGGAGGCTCCCAGGGAAACCTGTGGCATGTTTGAGCCTGGGAATAGTGGGACAGTCCCTAAATATCAGCCTCAGGACCTTAGTTTGTTTTGGCAGCTCCTCACCAAAGGGCTATTGGACATGTCACTGTTTGCGGTGGGGGCTGATTTCTGAGTGCTGGCAGAGCGGTGCCTGCAGAGATGGGGCGAAAGCAGGTCGGGGTGGATGCCAAAGGAAGATTTCGTTACGTGACCGATGAAGTGCATCTCTGGCACATGGGAGATGTGCCCCCGAGCAGGGCTCTGCAGGAGGCGATGGGGCAAGAGCCTGCGCTGCCTCTGGGGACGTGCCAGCTGGGCCACCAGCGCGTCCCCCTGTCATTGCCTGCCTGCAGGGCAGCCACAGTATGTACGGGGAGGAAAAAGCAAAACCCAAACCATTCCCATGGTTTTGTAATGAATCAAGCTGCAGGAGAGAGAAATGCAGACTAAAGCTGTGCAGATGCCTGGTGTGGACACACCAAAGCCCTTAGCTCTGTCCCAGGGGACAGATGAGGTGAGCCTGGCTTGCATTTGGATGACGTGCTCCTTACCAGACTAATTGCTTCCTTGGCAGATGTCGGAGGGTGTGAGCGGGGCTGGGTCACCCCCACCCCTGGGCAGGGGAAGTGCTGCCTGTGGCTGCAGGCAGGGAGCCCAGGGCAGGGTGCCCTGCGATGCTTGGGATGTTTCCATTCCTGCTTTTCATCTCAGCTGCGATGTCCCCTAATTCCCACCAAAGCTTATTGCGTGCCCCGAGCCCCTAAGGAGCCCTGGGGGATGAAGGACTGTGTGTAGGAGCCTGGTGCTGCTTCTTGTCTCTCTCCCTTTGCAAAGGGAATTGTTATTCCCCCTTGGGTTTTATGGCTCCAAATAAATTTTTTTTTTGATGGAAAGATGTAGGAAACTTTTGCTCTCACCCCCTCCTGTGTGGCTCTGGACAGAGGCAGGGCCTCCTGTGGGAAAGGGGTGAGGCCGGTGGTTCCTGCTGAGCAATCAGCATCTGCTCATCCTAAACTTCCCTTGCTCTCTTGGGGACCGAAAGCAGTTCCTGGGGAGGAGAGAGAGCCCCCAGAGTGCGGCCTGATCCCACCATCCCAAGCACCGGTGTTCCCCGTGCCTCCGTGGGAACCACCTGAGACCTCAGCTGGGATTTGATGCCAAGAGCCACATCTGCTTCTAGGTCCCCGGCTGGGTGATGTCCCATCTCTCACCTGCTGGGGGGCTCGAAGGCAAGGAACAAGTGACTTGATAATGCTGGAAAGGATGTCCTGCGCTGGTCTTTAGAAATAAAACAAAGTGCCTGTGCCCAGCAATTCCTCATCCCTGCGCCTGGAGCTGTCGGTGGCCCTTGACAGCTCCCACACAAATCGGAAACTGCCAATAAATTGCCCAGCACAGGCGCGTCCGTCGCTCTCCCCGGGGGTGAGCTGCCATCCTGCCACCGTGGCAGCTTCTCAGCCCGTTTTGGGATGGAAGCGGGTGGGTGGCAGCCGATGCACGGGGCTGTTGATGGGGCAGGGTCCTGCTGGCAACCCGTTGTATCAGCCCTGCTTTGCAAAGGATGTTTTTCAGGTGCCAGAGGGTGAGAAGGGGCAGTGCTGGAGCTGTACCCCAGCCCGTGGGTGTGCGTCGCTCTCCTGCATGTGCCACGCGTGTTTCTGAGCACAGCTCGAGTAACAGTGCTCTGCAGAGCCCTCGGGGATGCTTTGCCTCAAAAAGGCGCTGTATAACCCACGGCTGATATGTTGGCTTTAAAGTACCTCCTTTGCATGGCAGGATATGCCCAGTGTGAGTTGAAGGAGTGTTTACTTGTGTTTATGACTGCGGTTCTCCTGCTTAATGGGAGCGTGCCCTGCCCCCGTGAAGCCCAACTATGGGCACGAAGGCAGCGGGGGACTGACTTGCCCATCCGCTGTAAAAGCTGGTGCATGGTGGTGTCTGGGGTGGTACGGCTAATGCAGCTGGAGGGACAAGCATCCTTCTCTGGAGGAGGCATCCAAGAGCTGTCCCGGGAGGGAGGCACGGCCTGGGGACAAATACTGCAAAATTGGAGACAAACAAAGGTGGGGAAGGTGCTGGGAGGCACAGCAGGAGGGCGGTTTGCGGCTGAAACAGCAGCTCTGTGCAAGCCTTACAGCCTGCCACCAGTGCAGGGATGCCCTGGCTGGGCTGGCCCTGTCCTGCCCATCCCATCCCGGCGGTGGCATGCCATGGGACACGGTGCTTCCAGCAGTGCCGTTTCCAGCCTTGGGACTGCAGCGGGTTTCGGCAGTGTCGTCCCAGCACAGACGTGGCTGTGCAGAGTCCTGCTGGGTTCCCGGGCTGTGTTGCTATTTATAAGCCCTGAGTTGCACAAGGTTGGGACTGTTTTTTCCGTGATTGTATCAAATCAGTGAAACGGGGAAAGCGAACAGTCTATTTGACATCCTGTCTGTGGGCTTTTTATTTGTGCAATGAGTTCTCATTTCCACTTGGGTTGTGAGGCAGTAACGGGATATGTAGCTCCTTACCGCAGTGGGTTGTGAAGCCAAGAACAGGAGGGATGAGCTGCCCACGGCCTGCCCGTGGGAAAGGCAGGGCAACGGTTATCCATGGGGATAAACCCAGCCCTGAAATGGGGCAGGGTTTGGGGCTGGGAAATGCAGTGGGAGCCCCGTGTCCTGTCCTTGCAGCTGAACCCAGCTCCCTTTCCAGCCATTTCGTGTGGTTTTTCCCCGCGGCCCTGCCCAGGGTGAGGGAAAGTGCTGCTGAATGACGGAGAAATCTCCCCCGGAGAGGGAAAATCTTCATGCAATTTCTTCCCCATTAAGCGTGACATCTGCTTTGGGATGACTCGGGCAGGTTCCCACTGCCCACACAGGAGAGGAGGGTGAGCACCCATACCCGCTGGGTTGGACCTGCTGAGCTCGGTCCTTTCACCCTGGCTCTGCAGGGAGGTGTTTGGGGGGTTATAATCAGCCTAAATCGATCAGTTCCCAACACCACTGAATTTAGAGCTATAATTGCTTTGCTTGCTGTGGGTGGCACTTGGTGTGCTTGCCAGGGACATGATGGATGCCAAGACTCCTCTGGCTTTGGTGCCCGCCATCGCCGTGGGAGCTGCCAGCCCCGTGCCCGTGCACCGAGCTGTTCCCCATGGCTGCTCTTGCAATGCCATGATGTTTCTGCATGGTCACTGTCCCTGGGAATGGGGTGTTTGCCCTTCTGCAGCCCACGGCTGTTTGCAGTGGTTTGCTGAGCAGGCGATGCTGAGCGCCTCGGAGGAAAACCCCAAACCGCAGCACAGGGCAAACCTCGGGATATGACATTTTATCCCAAGTCAGCGTGTTTAACTTCACCATCTTGCTAAGCACAGGAATAAGCGCCTGTGAGCAGGATCCTGCCTTGCCCAGTGGAAGTGGCAGGTGCCTGGGAAGGGACTTGGTGGCAAGGGGATGGACTGATCCTGCCCAGGCACATGCTCAGCTCTCACCCCGGTGCTGTGGGGTCTGCAAAGCTCAGCCTTGCTGGGGAAACTGAGGCTGTGCCAGGTCTTGGCTTGGGACCCCTCAGTGCTGCCAGGCTGTCTGTCATCGCAGCACGGCAGCTCTGTGCCCCAAGGTCAGCCCTTGACAAGGCCACGTGCAGGAGCACCCGTGGCCAAGCATCCCCAGCCCCACCAGGCCCTGCAGTGTTTTTTGGGAGCCCCCAGCTCCCACCACGCTGCCTGTCCCATGCGCAGGCTGCGTGCCACCCAGCGCTGCCTGGGCCGTGCATCTTTTTGGGCCTCATCCAGGAGCTGGTCCGTAGCCACACCGTTTGACTCCAAGCACGCTGAAGGAGATAACATTACTTTGCGGTTATTTTTCCCCCGTTGCTGGCTTGGTCTGCAGGATGCTTTGCAGGCTGTCTTTACAACCAAGGATAATTAACTGACCTTAATTAATTACCCTTAATGTATGAACATCCTTTCTGCTAGGGAGACAGGTGAACTGGTTGGTGGCAAACCCAGGGCAGCTCTGGTGCCACTTGAGCTGGCACTGGTGTGTCCTGATGGGGCAAATCCTGCTCCTTCCCCGGGCTCGTCCTGCTGGCAGGAGGAGGCTAAAATGGGGCATCACCCCCAAACCTCCTTGTGTTTCCGAGGCAATGCCTTCGCACCCAAACCACGGGGACCTAAATGCTGCGCTGGCTCTTCTCCCAGCTGGGTTAAACACCAGAGCTGGGGCAGCTGCAGCTGAGGAGTGCGGGGGCTGCGTGGGAAGGGATTTTCTTGGTGCCACATCAAGCGCAGGGTTATCCGAACCTCCTGCTCCGTGTGGGTGGGGGCTGCGCTGCTCAGTGCTCCCAAACCAGGGGCTGCCCTGGAAAACCTCCCAGTCTCCTCCCCATTTGGGGTTGGGGGCCAGGGTCCCCCTGAACCCCATCCCTGCATCCAGCCTTGCCCATCCCTCCTGCCTGGGGGAACCGGGTGCCTCTCGCAGCCCCTCCGTGCTCCCCAAAAGGCTTTCTTTGCATGTGTTAATGGGGCTGGGGGGTGATGGAGCTGCTACCGCAGGGCCCTGCAGTGGGCTGGTGAGCCGGGGCTGGGGGTGCTGCCTGGAAGCAGCTGCTGCATCCTGGTGGTAATGAAAGCCATCAGGGAAACCAGCCCCCGAGCAGCCGCAGCGGTGTTTGGGAGCCAGATTTGACAAAGGGAAGTGACTCAACGTCTTGGAAGGAGTTGGGGGCGGTGGGGGGGGGCGGCGGAGGACAGCGGGTGACCTGGGGTGGGGACAACGCAGCGGGGTGGCTGGCAGCCACCTGCCTCCCCTCAGGCTCCCTGGTCAGGGCTGGCATTGCTCTGGAGCCCTCTCTGCTTCGTTAGCCCTCGTTAGGGCGGTGTGCTCCCAGCCAGGGGGACGGGACAGGAAAGGAGGCCCCTTGGGATGTGGTTTGTTGCTTCCTCGCGCTAGGTCGCAGTAGTTCCCAGCTCCCGGCGTCACACCCTCTCCCAGCTGTTGCTCGCGGAGCATCGTGCTGCCAAGAAAACCCCGGCGATGGATGCTGCCGCGACTCCTTCCCCCTCCCCTCGCCCTTAAAACCAGCGGGGAGTGGCACTGTGCCTGCGCCTGGCCCTGCAGCACCGGGGTCCGCATGGGGATGAGAGCCTGCTCGCTCTTGGTGAGCCTTCAGTACCGGGGTGAGCAGCTCCTCTTCCTCACTGGGCACGGGGTGGCCCTGGCACCCCAACTTGGTCCTCCCCGGCACGGAGCAGCGGGAGAGCGTGGCACTGCACGAGGTATTTGGAAAACTCTCTGGAAGGCTTGAGAGGGGGATACTGGGGGGACTGGAGTGTGTTACTGTGGGAGAGGACAGGATGGGTCCTGCCGGCAGAGCCAGTCTGTGCAACCCACCCCAGCCAGGACCGTGTTTCTCATGTATTTTTTATTGCTTTTGGGAGTGAACCGCACTTACTGCTGCTGTGGGGGGACTGCTTCACCTGGGTGCTTTGGGGTGCAAAGGGTTTGCACCCCACTGGGGACCTGCCATGTGCCACAAATGCCACAAGCATGGCATACACCATGTCGCTGCTGGCACCCGGCGCCCCGTGGAGCTGCTGCCCCATCCCAGGGGTCCCGCAAGCCCCTGGGAGTGGGACGCCAGCGTGCCGGTCATGAGCCGCCTGGATTGGCACATCCCCGCTTAGTGCAGACGTCTGGGCTTTTTGGGTCTCTTCTCCTTTCTCCGGGCCGGACTCGCTGATCCAGGCGCATCAGCAAATTTCCTCCTGATTCAGCCACGGGGGATGTTGCAATGCAGCATTGTGCAAAGGCAGGCATCGGCCCGGGCTCCAATTCCTCTTTTTCAGCCCCTGGTTGTGGGACTCTGTCTCCAACCACATGCAACAGGGGTTAATGTCCCCACCTGTGTGGGGCATGGTGGTGGCCGCAAGCTCCCCAGAGGCATCACTCCTCTCTGGGCATCACCTGCTGTCCCCTGGATCACGGTTGGGTGGCAATTCCCCCGTTGCAGTGCTGCCGGCTCTGGGGAAATCAGGATTTCTCTCCCTTGTGCGTGGCTGAAGCCGAGAGCTGGAAAACACATCGATATTGGTGATGGCGAGCAGGCGGGGACTCTGCCCTGGGCTCACTGCTGGCTCCGACTGAAAGTCATGCTCCTGGTGCAGGTGCGAGGTGCAGGATTTTGGTCCAGCCACTGCATGTGCATGTATTTTTAGTGTGTATCTCCCTCTGGATGGGCTTCACTGGCTTGGGGTGGAGGTTTGTGGCTGTCGAGGTTCAGCCTGTGCCCGATTGCTGGGTGCATGGTGCACGCCGCAGGCAATCGCCACCTACTCGCAGGCACAGGGCCGAGGCCAGGCTGGCGCCCAGCTGCTGCCCCTCTGCTTGGGGTCCTGGTGCAAATGGGCTGATTCATTGCCGGGAACTTGCTGCTGGATCCAGATGCACCTCAGTGCGTGGGGCTCAGCTGGACAGGCAGGACCTGGTGAGCGTGCCGGAGGAGGCGGCACGGCGAGGGGGGGACATGTTCCCCTTCTGCCATGCACCCGAGGGATGGTTTGGGTTACCCCTCTCCTGTGTGTGCAAGGCTGGGGGCATCCCAGGCGGTGGGGCAGGGACATGGGGGTCCTGGGGAGCATGGACGTTGGGCAGCCTGGGGCGATGCCCCATCCCCAGTCGCAGGGGTCCTTTGGCTGTGCTCACCCCTCGCCGGGATCAACAAGGCCACGGCTTTTTTGCACTGGCGAGGGATGCCCAAACCCTGCCGGTGGGGTCCCATGTGCAGGGGCCATGGTGGATGGGACACAGCACCGAGGGCAGCCAGCTGCCCCGTCCCCTCTCCGTGTCCAGCTGAACCATGCAAGAAAGTGCCTCTACCCAAGGTCCTGAGTCCCCACATCCTGCTGCCGAGCACCGCTTCCCCTTCCCAGGCGCTGCCCATCTACGCACTGAGCCCAGCAGCTGGTTTATGCCACTGGCTGTGGTTTTTTTCTTGTCCTCTCATCGGCAATACGTGCGTGTTCTTCTCAGGATGAGAAAGCTCAGCAACATCCACGGCACCCTCCGCTCGGATGCCAAAGCGACATAACCCTGGGGTCGTTTGCATGCAAGCCCTAACGAGGTTATAGAAAAAGCAGAGATGTGTAATCCAGCCTCCATGCACTCAAAACCCACAGGGATATATCAAACTCAGGTAAATACCTCTGGGTTTATATATATCTATATGAATATATATATATTTTTATACATATTTGGGAGGGATGGGTTTTGCTGCAGCCAGCTGGAAATCATTGCTTTGCTCAAGGGATTTGCAACCAGTTGAGGATTTTTGCTCCCCTGTTATTATAAAGTGAGTTTGGGGTTTGGCACGGTGGAGGACAGTGGGCAGCAGTGACCTCCGGGGTCCCAATGCGTGCCAGCACGCGTTGGGACCCTGGAGGTCACAGCTGCCCGCCGTCCTCCACTCAAACCTCCTGTTTTTTCTAATTTTCCATAAAATCCCCAGCTTTTTTGGAGATGGAGTTTACAGCCTGTGGTGGTGGGAGCCCCTGCGGTGGCTTTGCATGTGGGAAAGCTGCACAGAGGGGAGAGGAACTGGGTGAGAATTTGGGGGGGGATGTCCTTATAGCGTGGCAGTGTCACCTTGGTGGGGACAGGGAGAACAGGGGACTTTTCATTGCCATGCTGATCAGTATGCAGCTGGGAGCGCGGCATGCAGCTGCGAGCCGGGGGCTGGAGGATGCTCCTGCGGATCTGGGGTGACTTTCTCACTTGTGGGGGCTGAGCTCTGCCAGCCCCAACCTTCCCCCATCCGCGGCACCGTCACGTCTGTCCCTCTGGCAGCAAGAGGGACAGACCAGTTTCCTTTTCTTGGTTTCCTTCCTCTTTGTACCCTCAAAATCCCGAGCAGTTGAGAGCAGCTGGAGCAGCCCTGCAGGTGGCAAGCAAGCTGCTGCCCTTCGCCTCTACACGGTGTCCCCAAGGTGCGTGCTGGCTTTGTCCCCGAGCAGCCGGGATAAAGCCCAGGCTGTGGTTAGGGACACCCTTGCTGGGCTGAGGCAGGTCCTGGAGCCCTAAAGGGGATGCGGTGTTTCATGCCCTATCCCGCTCGCTGAGACTGGTGCCATGCAGTGGGAAGGATGCTCAGAAAAAGGGATTTTTATTGGCCTTTTTATTGCCTGCAAAGTGCCAGGAGAGCCTAGAATTAATAGAAACCTATATATATAAAAAAAAAAAAGAGAGAGAAGAGGAGATGAAAGAACTTTTATTATCTCAGAAGCAGCTCGAGTCATTTTAAGCAGCACAGAAACACAAACTGCCCTTTTTAAAGAAAATCTTTGCCTGTGTAGGTACAAACGCCCAAGATTTTCCCCTTTAATTCTCAACCCTTCACAAGCACAGAAAGGACGGGGAGCAAAGGGCCGGGCTGGGCTCTTACTGATGGGGTGGCTCTTAACAACCTGGGCACTTTGTGCCAGGGACGGACAGGTTCCCTTGCGGGGCTCCTGCAGGGGTTTTGCCCTGGGAAGAGCCTCGCACGACCTGTGTTTTGAGGTTAAACACCAGTTTCTGGCTGGATTGGGGTGCACTCTCCGTCAGGGGGGACCCCATACTGTGGCCGGGGGCAGCTCACGGAGACCCGTCCCATCCCGACCCTACCCGACCCTCACAGCCTGGCTGGCTCTGCCCAGATAAACACTGACTCATGCTGTTATTCTGTCCCGCCCTGGGCACAGCCGGCTTTTTTAAGGCTGCTTTTTCCAGCTATTCCTTTATTTTTTCCCTGTTCACACAGGCGGGGGACAAAGCCTTAGCCGGTATGCGGGGAGCAGCCGGGTGTGCCGAAAGCTGCCAGGCATGGGGGTCCCGGCGGAGTGAGGAGGTGAGGGCTGCTCCATGGCGGTGAAGCGAGGATGTGCCTGAGTGCCATGGGTGCAGGTAGGGCTCAGGCTTCCCCGCTGTCCTGCAGCCAGCCTTGGGGCAGAGCTCGCTGCCTCAGTTTCCCCTGTGGGGACTGGCTTTGCCCCCTCCCTCTGCTTCGGGGATCCCCTGCCGCCGGTGATTTGGGGGAGCCACCAGCCTGAATCCTCGCTGGCAGGAGCCCATGTGCTTTGGCATCAGGCTGTTGTGGATGCTCAGCATGCTGCTGCCTCTCCTGTGGCATCCTGCATCCCTGTCCCCTTCCCGGTCCCCTTCTCAGCCAGCTGGAGCTGGACAGAGTGTTCAGGGATGGGTGGCAGGGCTGGGACTGCGGCCAGGGAGCAGCTTTTGGGCAGGCCAGGGCTCGGGGTTTTGCAGTGGTGTGGCCTAGGCTCCCTTTTCATGGGCATGTGGCTGGTGTCCAATTTACACTGAGGGCTGGGGCTCCATCCCGGGCATCCTCGTAGGGACTGGGTTGCTGCACAGCATCTCTCCCTGCAGCAGCTGTTGCCATGGCAATTGCTGGCTAAAATAAGGGTGAACTGGAGCTCGGTACCCAGAGCTGCTTTCCCATTCCTTTTGTGTTCTTGCTCCCCCCGAGTGCTGGCAGTCCCCGGCACAGGACTGGGAGCTGCTGCCGCGGGGCTGGACGCTGGATCCCGGTGGGGACATCCCTCCCGTGTAACTCCAGGCTGGAAAAATGTGGGTGCTGGAGGGATGGATGGGGTGGCCTCAGATGCCAGCTTGGGATGGTGCATGCATCCACTTTCCCTAGGGGCGTGCTCCCACTGACAGCAATGGGAGCTGGCTGTGCCCAGGATCTGGCCCGCAGGGTGGGACTTGAGCTCGACCAGAGCAATAAGCCCCCATGGGACTGGGACCAGCATCTGCCATGGGGGGAAATCCAGGGCTGCGGCAGGGCTCAGAGGGGACAGGTGCCAGCAGGTCCAGGGGGACATCGAGATGCTGCTTCACCCCGTGCCCTTCCCAAAGCTCCTCAGATGAGCGACCATGTGATTCCCCCAAACATCTGCCTGCAATTCCCATCTCTCTTGCAGAGCCAGGCCCTTCTCCCACGCGTGCCGGAGGAAGCGGGTTTGGGGTGCGCTGGGACCTCGGAAACCGCTGCTGGGAAGGAGGGGAGGGGAAGTGCTCAAATGAGAAAAAGGCAGAGCAGCTGCCGGGGGCGGCAGCAGCTGTGCAGGCAGGGGTGCAGGCAGGGGTGCAGGCAGGGACACAGTGCACCGGGGGTGGCATTGGCAAACAGAGCCCAGCCTGGTCATCCACCTGCTTCCCAGGGGAATTGTCTGTCCTGTCCCTGAGTGTCCCTTGCACCCTTAGCACCCTGCGTGTGCTGCAGAGGGACAAGCACTAACCCAAGGACACTCCCAGTTTCCCCAGTGCTGGGGGAGCGCTTGTGGGGACACCCGCCCAGGCACAGGCTGGTCCCAGCCCGATTTCATAGCATCATGCAGGTAAAAGCGTGATGCACTTTGACAGCTCAGGCAGGATCTTATGTGCTCCAAAGCTGGTCTGCTTATTTTATTTGATTTTATTTGATTTTTATTTGATTTTATTTGATTTTTTTCCCCCAACCTGTATCAGTACCTCCAGTAAAAGCATTGCCCGCAGGCACTGGGGGAGGCAGAAGGCAGCACTGGCAGCCTGCCTGTCTCTATAAATGCCTGGTGCAGGCAGCTGAGAGCTGGGGCAGCGCCCGTGCCTGGGTGGTACCCGCTGCCGGGGGCTGAGCATCCCCTGCCCTCCCTGGGCATGGCCGCCTCTCCTGCGTGCGGATCCGGCCAAGCTCCCCCCGTTTCCCCCTAGCCCCGGTCACATCCGTCCCCCGCCCGTCTGGTCTGGCCGCGGAAGAGTTTTTCGCCCAGAAAAGCTGGATTTGAACATTTTCTGCTGTTCTCTTCGTTTCCTGTGGCCTTCCCAAGAACAACATCCCTGACCTCATCCTCCCCCGGTGCGCGCCGGGATGCTGCCGATGTGCGAGCCGCCCGTCGGGAATCCCACCCCGGCGCCCGCGGGCCGGACTCAGCCTTCCTCAGGTACCAAGACAAATACAGCTGCAGGAATGACGGGGCCGTCAGCAGCTGGCTGGGCTAAGAGGCTATTTTGGGTAGATCCTGTGCTCATTTTTGTTGAGGTAGGAGGACAGAGATGAATAGACCGAATGGGGAGTGAAGTGGTTTTGGCTCGAGCGGGGTATTTTCAACCCAGAAAGGAGCATTGAAACATGCTCACAGTTATGTGGCTTTTTTTTTTTTCCAAACTTTGGGGGTTTTGCAATGAGAAATGGGGAGGTTTCAAGTGGCCACCCCTCAGGCTCTCCATTTTTGGAAGGATTTTGGGGAGGCAGGTGGAAATTTGCTGGATGATTTGCTGGTGGGTCTGGGCTCCAGCCCCAGTCCCTATCCCACCCCTGGTGCCCAGAGCCATCCCAGGAGGTTTATGGTGAGTTCAGCAGCTGCCTGTCCGCAGCCTTGGGGTTTGCAAGAGCTCAGCACGAGCCCTGGAAACAAACCCCTCATCTGCCCTGCTGCTCCCGCCGCTCTCCAGGCATCGTCACCCCCTCGTCCTGAGCAGGGATCGGGGCCACCCCGCTGCCCAACCCAGCAGAGGTCTGGGGCAGGTTTCTTTTACATCTTCTGCCTTGCCCATCTTCCGAAGGGCAAATGTTAAAACCCAATAAAGAAAAAGTGTGTGTGGGGGGAACAGCAAAATAAACAGAAAATTCAAATAAATAATCCATTAAATACAGCTTTGAAATATCAAGCTGAATGTCATCGTGCTCACTGGGCTCAGCGATTAAAAAATAATAATAAAGAGGAGATTTTACATTAAAAATATATGAGTAGGCACAATGGGAAGAGGAGCCTGTAATGCTACAGGAATCCCTCCCCCCTGCCCTGGGCAGGGGACTGATGGGTGCCGCAGCGAACGTGGGGCCTGGCTGTCCTCGTGGTGGTGAGGGGCAGCGGTCTGTCCCCGGGGGTCCCTCGCTCACCCCATGGTGACATCAGGGTGGAAATGGCAGGTGGGTGGCATTTCTTGGGGGTTTCTCCCCGGTGGCAGAGCGAGCCCTGGGATTGTCGGGACTCTCCAGCCAAGGGCGGTGGGGTGGGATGCGATGGGGTGGGATGCAATGGGGTGGGATGGGATGGATGCGGGGCTTTGGGCTCCCCCACCTTTCTGCAGCTTTGCCTTTGGAAAGGTGATGACATGAAAACCGCTGGTCCATAAAGGCAGCAGTCAGGATGGCTCATTACCCAGGAACATTAATAGTCAGCGCTGTAACAGCCAGTTCTGCTGATACTGTTACTTCCACCGGATCATCAACTTTAATTCATCCTTTTGACGATCAAGGTTTTGCCGGGGCAAGGCCTCCTTCCAGCTCAAACTAATTCACCAACCTTGTGCTAAAACCTTATTTATTCTGGCTGCTTATCATCTCCTGGAGCGCGGCAAGGCGGGAGGCGATGGGGCTGTGATTTAAGCCCTCGGCCAGGGACTTTGAAGCAATGGGAGCAGCACCAATCACAGGAAGGAACAGGAGGAAAAGGGAGCCCAGGGAGAAACAATAGGTTACAACACAAACACTATGGGGATTTCAAAGCAGGACTGGCAGGGAGGGTAATGACTGGGGGACCTTTGAGCTAAAACTCCCTGAAAACAGGAGGGTCCAGCCTGGATGGGCAGAGCCATGTCCTTCCCGCAAGGACAAGGTCGGGTGCGATGCCCCAGGCTGGGGATTGCACAGAGCTCGCCCCTCTTGCCGTGGCTCGCTCCGGCATGCTCGGGCTTTGCTAATTGCCTTTGGTGGCTCTTGGCTTTAACGCACCGTGACTGTTCACAGGGGAGTGGTTGAACCCATTTAACACGGGGCTCTAAGTGGCTGGTGGAGACCGGCTTCTGATGATGGCAAACAGCGCTGTTGCTAGTTACCACAATTAACATTTTAAAACACGCAGGGCACCAATTTAATCAGATAAATAACCGTATGAGAGTCCAGGCACCTCACGCATATTTATAGCTTTAATTATTTATAATAACATTACCGTGGGCTTGATTGTAGAGTTCTTTGCATGCACCTACTGATGCTGGCTTGTGTTGGATGCTTGTACCGAGCATACAGTACAGGATTTCTGTACTGGATTATCCCAAAAGCCACTAGGATTGTGGCAGGTCCCCGACTTCGCCAGCTCTGTGGTTGGGGGGTCCCCAGGCCAGCACAGCCCCCCGAGGCACGGGGCAGCACCAGCCTGCCGGGGAGGCTGCACAGGGTTAAATAATTGCGGCGGTGGCTGAGTCTCTGTTTCCTCCGTAACCCCACATCCGAGGGTGAATGGCCTTTGTTTGATCTCGGCTTTAATATTACAGCTCCGTCCCTAGACCTGCGCAGAGGCAGCTGCCTTTGTGCCCTGGGACGCTGAACCGCCGCCTCTCCCCGCATCCCGACAGGCGTCCAGCCGTGGAGCCGTGCTCACCGGAGAGGGAAGGTGAGAGGGTACAACGCCGGTTTCACCAGGCCGGGTGCCTGGCATCAGCCAGGGTGTGCAGTCTGCCGCATGTTGGATTTTCAGTCCAATTTGCTGCATGCTTGAGAGAAAAAAAGAGAAGAGCCATAATATTTTGCAGATTGGAAGATCTCAAAGCTGTTAATGAGCTGTTAATAAGCATCATCCTAGTTTTTCCCCTGGAAGTAGGTGGGTAATAGACGTTTTTTGTAGGATGAGGCTGCAGCCACATCCTGGTGGAGACAAGGGACTGAATCATGTCCTGTGGCTCAGGGAGCTGATGTCTCTCTTGAACAGGGGGTGGTAACCCACTTAGGAGCTGCGGGAGCATCTTCCTCCGAGGCCAGCAGCAGGGTCCCCCTGGGATCCCCCCATACCTGTGTGCTCCATCCCCTCTCTCCACGGCCCCTTGTGCCTGCATGCATTGTGGGGCCAGCATCCCTCCCACGGGCTGTGCTTGCTGTGATTAACACCATGTGTTTGCTCAGCAGGAATGCGCAGAGAAGCATTGCCAGCCAGAGAGCCCAGGACTGACCAGACTGTAATTTATTTACAGATAATGGCGCTTTCCAATTTGTCCAATTACTTGGATGATGTTGATAACTACAGTGACTACCCAGATTACACCTATGAGGAGCCTGGCAGCGTGTGGACAGACCCATCCCATGACCCAAAGGACGTTGCGAGGATCCTCTCTGTTGTCATCTACAGCGTGTCCTGTGTGTTGGGCATCCTGGGGAATGGCCTCGTCATCGCAATCATAACTCTGAAGATGAAGAAGTCAGTCAATGCCATCTGGTTCCTCAACCTGGCCGTTGCTGACTTCCTCTTCAACATCTTCCTGCCCATAAACATTGCCTACACGGCCATGCGGTACAACTGGATTTTTGGGACAGTCATGTGCAAGTTAAACTCCTTCCTCCTCATCCTCAACATGTACACCAGCGTCCTGCTGCTGACCACCATCAGCTTCGATCGCTATGTGTCGGTGGTTTTTCCCGTCTGGTCTCAAAACCATCGATCGACCAACCTAGCGTATTTAGTTTGCTTGATTATCTGGACCGTCGGCATCATTATGAGCTGTCCGTCTCTTGTCTTCCGAGACACGGCACAAGCCCGCAACTCTGTGATTTGTTTTAGCAACTTTTCCCTCTCCAGGAATAAGTCTTACCAAACCGTGGCACTAATGAGGCATCGAACAGTGAACATCACCAGGTTCCTTGCTGGCTACATCCTTCCTATAACCATCATCACCTTCTGCTACATCGCCATTGTCTTCAACTTGCGTCGAAACCGCCTTGCCAAGTCCAAAAAGCCCTTTAAGATCATCGTCACCATTATAGTCACCTTCTTCCTTTGCTGGAGTCCCTACCACCTGCTGAACCTCCTGGAAACAGAGCCCAACATGATCCCACGCTCTGTGTTTGAGATCAGCATCCCCATAACCACAGCGCTCGCTGCCTCCAACAGCTGCATGAACCCCGTCCTCTACGTCTTCATGGGCCAAGACTTTAAGAAGTTTAAGGTCACCATCCTCTCCAGGTTGGTGAACGCCCTCAGTGAGGAGACAGGCCACTCCAGCATCGTTCACAGGAGCTTCTCCAAGATGTCTTCAATGACTGAGAAGGAGACAACAGTCGTCTAAACTCAACCTGGGTTGCCTGCAGGAGGGCCATAGTCCTCCGGTGTTGCCCATGCCCACCACTATGATGGTGGCCACCCTTGCGGTGGCCCCTGGTGTGGGATGAGCATGGTCCAATGCTGTCCTATAGTGTATTCTTTGACTGGGCTTGCTGCCTGGGGGCTGGCAGGCGTTGGAGACCACTGCTCTGTACACGTGGAGAAGACACAACTACCCTTAGTCTTTCTTCATGATTGCAAAGATGATTGCACCAAACTATTTAAGAAAACATTTCAGGGCATTCCTATCTAATCTATGCATTGCCTGGCCTGGCCAGGGCATTCCTGTGGTTTCCAGAGACATCGTTATGGGGAGGTTGGGCAGAGGATGTGTCTGGGAAGGCATCTCCGCTGCCATGCTCCCGAGATGTGCGGCTGGGTGGGCACCCATCATGGATGCTACCTGCTACAGCAAAACCGGTGACACTCTTTCTATGTCCTATGTATGCCTATAGCGACTCATGTTAAAGTCCTAAAGTATATTGGTACTAGCGCAATATGTTTTTAACCGTGTTGTGAGCACTTTGTACCCAGCAAGACCCTGGAAAGTGCCTTCATAAGAGGGGTTTGAATATCCCAACCTTGATAAACTGGGAAATCTCGCATGTCTTCTAAGTGATCCAGACCCAGGGCCGCATGTCAGGTTGGGGACTGGGCTCCTGCATAGGTTCCCCGACATGGAAAACTGGAAGAAAAAAGAGGGAAAGATTCATTTGAAGTGTCTTTTGAATAAACCCCACTTTGATGGGCATGTTTCACGTGGTACGTTTTGCAGAGCAGTTTGATGCTTGGCCATGAGTCCTGGTGGCTCCTTGCAAAGTGCCCGGGTGGCACCAGGGAGCAGGTCCGTACGGTCCTGGGGGAGGACCTGCTGTTCCCTCCCGGATCCAGGTGGACCTGGGGACTGGCTCCATTGATGGCTGCTCCCTGGTGTGATCAGTCGGTCCTATGGGAAGATTTTGTCTCTTCCTGACCAGGCAGCAAGTAACTTGCCCATCGCTGGTGGGAGACTCTGCCGCTGCACACAAATCTCTGCGGTGAAGGATGGGCCGAGCCACTGCCTCTATCCAATTTCATGCACAGTTAATTTGGGAGATCCTTGACCATTTGGGCTTCTTGACTGTGACAAGTGAGCGGACACCGATGTCACGCTTATTTATGTGTTGGTTTCTCCGTGTCACCCACAGCCTCTCATTCCCAGGAAAGCAAGGATCGACCAAGCCCTCCACCTGCACCGGGTGCCGGAGCAGAGCCAATCCCTGGAGCTGGGTTCAGGCAGTCCCCGGTGGCATCGGTGACATTTTGGGGGGGTCCCAGCCCATGCAATGCCTGGGGGAGCTTTCATGCAAAGCCTTGCACAGGGGCCGGCACACTGGCAATTGAGAGTCTGCTCACAGGTTCCCACAACGGCTGAGATATTTATTTATAGCTTTTTTTTAAAAAACAAAAAAAGGAAAAAAAAGTGAAGAGGCAGCTCCCAGGAAAAGGCACAGAGCTATTTACAGGCTCCCATCAGCAGCAGATCATGCCAGACACAGATAGAAACTGAATCACAAAGCCCCAGTAATTGAGCTGCAGTGCCGAGCTGCGGGAACGCCGCTGATAATAGCAGACGCTGCGGCGGGAGCTGGATTTCAGACAGATTATCAGGCATCCCCTTCGCCCCTGACACAGCCTCGTTGATCTACCTTGATCTGCATAACCTCGTTAGCATCGGTGTGATGAGGAGAGAGGGGAGCGCCTGCACCCCGTGAAGCTCTCAGCGCGCTCCTCTCCCATTACACGGGAGGAGAAGGACGAGGCAGTGCCTGCAGCATCCCTGCCCGGCGCTGCCAGCCCCTGGCGCTGCCTGCATCACCCCTGGGACAGGGATGCCGATGGATCCGGTGGTTTGGTTGCAGTTTTGGTGCTGCTGACTGGTGTGTGCTGGGGCACCTTTGGCCCCCACAGCGGGGCAGGGAGGTGCCCGTCCTCGCCAGTGTTGTGGGGGATGCTGCAGATCCAGTCTGCTTAAAATGGGGTGCAGAGGGGTGGGGGATTTATCCTGAAAATAAAAGGTGTCCAGCCTGAGCCCAGAAGGGGAACACAGCCGGGCGATGGGGATTATAAGGGACATTAATGGCAGATTGGTGACTGCCACCTGTTGGGTGCTGCTCTCAATAACACGGCGTGGCTGCAGGGCACCCGGCACCCAGCCACAGGCGTCTCCCCATCTCCTGGGTGCTGGGAACTGGCAGGCTGAGCAGTGCTGGCTGCTTCCCCAGGGAGCAATGCCCCCTCCCTGGGCCGCACCGCGTGCCATGGCCGAGCCCGGGGCTGCTCCCGGTGCCGAACCGCCTGCGGGGACCATCCGCACTGTTTTCTCCCATGAAACCTGTGTGCTCCATAGCCTTGGAAGAAGCTGTGACCGAGGAGGCTGCAGGGAGGAAGGCTTTGGCAGTGGGAAGAGGCTCCCCTCGCTCATGTTACACACAGTATTTAATTACCTGCTGAAAGGTCACACGGTCCCCATTAGCGGTCAGACAGGACAGATGGGATGGACAGGGCAGACAGACAGACAGCCGCTCAGGGAGGCGAGGGGGACACGCAGAAATAGCAGAGGCAGAGCAGGAGCCCAGGACCCGTTTGGGGGACGGGGTGCACCCCAGAGCCAGCAGCCACTGATGCTTTTTGGGCTCGGGTTTTGGGGCAACTGAAGAGCTGGGGCAGGACCGGCTGGTGTGTCTGGGCTCGCCTTTCCCTGCCATGGGATGGGTTTGGGGGCAGTGTGGGATGGGGGGAACCGGGCAGCCTGTGTCCCTCAAGGACCCAGTGCCGTACCATTGCTCCTTGGTCCAGCACTGTGATGCTCCCAGGCTGTGCTGGAGTGGGGCTGCTCCTCACTAATTTTCGTGGCTGGATTTTGCAAGCCCATCTATTATTACTGCAAATAGCTTTCCAAAAAAAAAGTGATGACTTGGTACATAACCTTGGGTTAAATCATCATTATAATGACAGCTTGGGAAACCTAATATTTGAGTTCGTCTTTGTAGCTGTTTGCCTATTTAATAAAAAACCTGTTTTACATACAAATACCCCCAGTACGTGCTCAAGCTCGTCATGTGGAGCAGGAAGGATCCCAGGGCTCTTTAGTAAGCAGTCGCTTCCTAGTGTGCATTCCCAATTCCCGGAGTTGAATTTGGGACTGCAGGAAAGCAGTCAGGAGCAGAGAGGCACGGGGATGCGGGGCTGGGCCTGTATGGCCAGGAGCCAGTGACTGAGATTGGAGAGTGGAGCTCCGAACCTCTCGTATGGGAGATCTTCCAAAGATGCTCTCTGTGGGTTTCCCCCTTTAATTTGTCCCTGAAGAGGCCAAACGGCTCTTTAGGGGAAAAATAAGTGTCTGTGCAAAAAAAAGCAGCTGAAAGACCATTGTTTCCCCTGTGCCTGCATGCGGCGCTGAGCTCGGCAGTGGGGGCCGGTGTCCGCTCCCCCCGCCTGCTTCGTTAATCTGTGCAGCGAGCTGCTGCCAGCCTCTCCCCCCGGCTTCGTGTCAACCCGACGTGTTCTCAGGCAGATAAGATCTGGCAAACGCTCTGTTGTACTGATTTGAAAGAGGAATTATTAATACCAGCGCTGAGATTGGGCTCTGCTTGGGAGCTGTCTGCATCTCGCCCGGCGGAGGCTGGTTCCCCCATCGCCTCCTGCACCCCACCAGCCCCCCGCAGACCCTGGGACTGTTTGGGGGGACAGGGCAGTGGGGAGGGGGTCGGCTCCTGCACCCCAGCAGGCTCCTGGTGCTCTGCTCCCACAACATCCATCCAGACACCCTGACATCCATCCAGACACCCCGGGACAAGCAGCTTGTTGCTGCTCCATCCCCTCCCGCTGCTGGTTCCCCCCATCCCGGCAGGGTTTGGGATGAAGATGAGGAAGAGAAGGGAAAAATCCCCCGAGTTTCACCCACTGGACCCTGTAACCCGCCAGGCATTGAGCGAGCCTCCCCGGGGAATATCAGTGATTTCTGTTCCCATGTCACCCGTCAAGGCAAGCAGTAAACAGATCAAACAGAGAGCATTAAAAATGCATATATACAAAACAGAAACAGGGCAGAAATATTCATCATAAAACTTCAGCAGCAGAACTGCTCAGAGCGCACGAGCCTCTTATCCAAATTTTTCTTTCCCTCTCAGCAGCGTGGCAAAATAATGCAGCTCAATATTGCCTCAATTCCTCTGATATTGCCTGAACGCTACAGGCATACCCCGGCACCTCACAGAGCAGGCGAAGATGCATCCTTTCAGCTCTCCTTTTTTTTTGCAGTGCCAGAGATTTTATTTGTCCAGGGGAGGGAAGCTCGCCCTGCTGTGTCGGCTGCAGTCCCCTACGGCGATAGGAAGGTCCAGTATATTAAACTGTGAGTCCTTGGAGGCATCCCGCTGACCCCGGTTCACCCCGCTCCTGCAGGGACTGATAAACTCACCGCTCAGCTGGGAGACGTTCTTAGCTATGAATTAACACCATCCTCTTGATTAATGCCGGCAGGAGGCTAATGACACCGCGGCCAACTCGAGTGACGTGCAAAAACTGTAATTAGCTTCCAGGGAAGGGGCTCGGTGGGAGCCGCGGCTCCGGGGCCGGGTGGCACAGCTCTGTGCCGTGCGGTGGCAGCCGCCTGGCCGGGGTCTGCAGCCCCTTTTGGGGCAGGAGTCAGTGAAATCGGTAACTGGGGGTGCACCTGGGTTTAGCATCTAAGAGTCAAGGGGTGAATGGGATCCAGAGCTACGACCATCCCCATGAGACTTGCAATTAAGGCTGTCGTGGGGATCATGATTTTAGGGTAGGTCAGGGCTGGCTGGGAAAGAAAACCAGCAGGTTTTGGAGCTGGGACACTGACCCCCAGCCCAAGACCCCCATGCCCAGCCCTGGGACCCCGACCGCCTGCCCAGGACTCACATCCCCATCACTAGGACCCTGACCCCCATCCCGAGGACCCTGACCCCAGTCCAGGACCCCCATGTCAAGCCCTGGGACCCCGACCCCCAGCCAAGGACCCCCAGCCCCAGCCCAGGACCCCAATCCACCACCCTGGGACCCCGTTCCCCAGCCGCAGCCTCCCACCTCTCCCTACCCCACAAGCCCATCGGGGTCCCACACGCCCCACATGCTGCAGGGCTCAGGACCCTCAGACCTTGGTGCTGGTGCCGCAGCACGCCGGGAGCCCATGGCAGGACCGGTCCTTGCCCGGCACATCCTCGCCGTGTGCCAAAGCTGCCTCGTGCCTCTCCATGCCCCCTCCCCACTGCTGCCTCCCCATAATTACCCATCACTCGCAGGGCACCAAAACTCGGGGCTGAGTCTCATTTCACACGAGCAGTTGGGAAATTACTCCACAATATACTGAAATCATTTCTGTGGAACACATTACCGTCCTTAATGACTGTTCTTTTTCAATTAGCTGTCACGGCCCTGAAATAAAGCTGTGCTTTCCTTCTCCGATAAATCACTCCCTTTATTTGGAATTGGAATTAAGAGAAAAAAAAAGAATAAACATGTTACCCTTTCCCTTTCCTCGATGCCAGGCGGGTTGAAGCCATGTTTAAATTATCTCCGCTGCATTCAGGCAGATTGTCAACTGTAAATTTTACGGAAAATAGTAAAGCCGATAAATAAACATGCTTCTTTTGTCAGGGATGAATATTACTGCTGCTCAGATTTATAACTCGCATTTCCCCTACATTATAGAGCTTTTGTCAAAGTGCTGTCGCAGCTTCTGTATTATGCTGCTGAGGTGGGTTATTTCCCTCTCATTTAAACAGCAGCATGAATTTCGTGTGTGATTTAATTTGGGAGGAAGGGGAGCCCCTTCCCTCCGCCCTGCTCTGAGCCCCCCAGCATCATTTGCATCGCTGGGGTCATTGCCCAGAACCCCCTGAATTCACGCCAAAGGGGCTGCCTTGGCCGGGGAAGGGAGCTCCAACCCGATCTGCTCTTGGGCATCATCTCCTCCAGCATCATCTCCTCCATTGCAGGGACTGGCCTGCTGGGTGCAAAGCCCATATGGAATTGGGGGAAATGCAGGGAATTTTGGTGCAGATGCCGTTGCTAGGGCAACGGCTGAAAAACCCATCCAGCCCGGGAGGGAGGATGCTGCAGCCTCCGCAAGCGCAGGACCGGAGAGGCAGGAAAACACTCCCGGGGGTGAGATGCTGCCGAAAAAGATGATTTTTAATGCAGGAAGCTGGGAAGGGTGGTCAGGGTCACCCCCCTGGCAGCCCCCAGCCCCACACCAGGGCCGTGCGAGGCGGCTGCTCCCGCCCAGGGATGCTCAGGCCTCACCGAGGCTGAGTCGAGTGGAAAGATTCGCTGCTTTTAAAAATCCTCGTGGAAATGCTGAGCGTTGCCTACCCTGCCTGCACATTTCAGTGCTCTCCAACGAGCCAGGCTAATGGCATTATGGAGGCAGCCGAGCAGGGCGGCTATTACATGTCAAGAGCTTTGCATGTGAAAATGATGCAGAAAGGATGATTGGCTTCTCTTTCCTGGGGTAATATAAATTTTATTATTGCATGCCAGTCCCATGTGGTTAAAAAATAGCCTGGCATTTAATAAATAAATAAAAACAAATTAAAATAAAATAAAATAAAATAAAATGTAAAATTTCAGCTTCTGCTTGCAGCTCAGCTGTGTGTGCGGGGTGAGCAGCCACCAGCAGGACGGTGAATGCTGCTCCTGCATTAGCCGGGATGGGGGCAAAGGCACGGACCCTTGTAAGCCAGGGCTGATTGTGTGTGTGTGTGTGTGCAGCCAGATGTGCCGCACATGCTTACGGGGAGGTAATCACTTCCAATTGCTCCATTTCATTGCAAAAAAAAAAAAAAAAAGTATTTGTGGTGAAATAAAGGCATTAAGCTTCAGTGATCCTTAAAGCCACAGGGGGAAAAAAAAGAAAAGGTAAGCTGATACTGCTGGTGCTCGGGGAGCTTCCTCCGGCTCTGAAGGGATTTGGTGGAGGCGGCGATGCCCCTGGGCCGTGCAGATGGGGGTCCCCATGCTGGGGGTCCCTGTGCTGGGGGCAGCCCCCCTCCCCGCTCCCCACACCTCCCCTTCCGCCTTACAAGCTGCAGCCCGGGACCCAGAGTGCGGCAGCTGCACGCAAAGTTGTCTCTTAATTGTTTTATCTTGGAGATTAATTGGCTTTTGGGGTTTAATTTACTTCCGAGGGGCGGAAGGGAACGCTGTCCTTTCCGCAGAGGATGCCTGTCAGAACAAATCACACCCGGCGTGCGTCTCGATCGCTGCAAACCCAACGCTATAAAAAAAAAAAAGGGATTTCACCAGCTCTAGATAAGAGGGCGATCGGCCAAGAGAAAAAGAATAAATTGCACCAAGCCTGCTCTTGCTCCGGAGCCGAGGAAGGACGGGAGGCAACGGGAATAAAGCCTGCAGTAAATCTCCCTGCTCCCACCACGCACCCAAATAAACCTGTCTTTAAGGACACTACAAAGGTAATAAAACTCCCCAGAAGGAGCCACTTTGGTTGCATTGTCAGTGGTTTAGATGCAGGAATAACATTAATGTGATTAAAGGTGGGGGGAGAGGAGCCATCCGCCAGTCCTTCCCACGTCCCGGGGGACATCCAGCCCCTGGTCTGGGAGGGGTGGGGGGTGCCGGGGTGCTCGAGCGGCCCCACAAACACACGGGAAGGCAGAATAGCAACAAAATCTCTCCTTTAATAGCTGGATTGACCTGAGGATTTGTTCTGACCGAGGTAGGCAGCCCCGGGGCCGCCGTGAGTGAAGGAGTGTGGGGCCAGCTCGATTCCCGCTGCTGGGATGGGGCTCACCCACTCTCCTGGAAAACCTCCAGCCATTTGTCAAGGGAAGAGTTAAAAACAGGGCAGCTGCTCCCTATAAACACGTTCGCCCACCGCTGGCTCCCAGCAGCCCCGCAGAGACTCTGTGTGCAAAGAAATGGGGACTGGGAGCCCCCCAGCCCTGGCATCGCTGCCCATGTCCGCTCCATATGCATGTTAGAAAAATATATTTTATTTAAATTCTCCTTTTTCTCCATGGAGTTTTCTTCTCTCTCTCTTTGAATATAGATTGAGCGGTGTCTCTAGATTTCGACCTGCGCATGTATTTCTATCAAGATCAAGAGTTAAAAGCCAATCGTTAAATATCTAACTCTAGAAAAGGCTGCGTACAATATATGGCTTTTGCACCTACATCCAAAGGGGACTTGCAGGTTGGAAGGAGGGGAGGGAGCTTGTTTGTGGCAAAGCCAGGCTGGGGACGGGCTGGGAGGGCGGCACGGGGCGGGGGACGGCCGGGGACCGCATGCAGCTCTGCACAAAGCCAGCCTGGTGAACGGCATCTTCCCAATGCGCACAGAGATCCTTTGGTTTCGCTTGCTTGGCAGCAGGCAGCAGGCGAGGGTGCGGGCAGGGCGAGGGTCCCGCGGCAGGGACGTGGGGCAGGAGTCGGCCAGAGGGACACCAAAAAGCTCAGCCCCAGGTTTTGCTCGCCGCTGCTGCGTGGGCTCGATGCAGCTGGGCTGCAGCACGGCTCCTGCTTGCGGCCCCCAAAACTGCTTCTGGGGGACTTTTCTGGTCCGTGAGCTTTCAAAATGAGGCACGGATGTGCTCGTGGGTCCTGCAAGCTCTTCTGTCCAGGGCCAACGTCCCCCTCTCCAGCATCGCCCACACGCCTGGGTGGGGATCATGGCCCCCCCCGGGGCACCGGGGCTGGAGCAGTGACCGCATGGATGGAGTGGCAACATTGCCCGGTGATGCGGCTGGGCACGCCAGCCTTGCCCCAGGGACCCCCCTGTCCCCAGGCGCAGGGAGGGTCCCTGCGGAGCCAAGGGAGGGCATGCTGGGGGGACATTGCCATCTCCTTCAGTGGCGCTGCTCTCCCCGGCACAGCCCTCCCGCTCTCCATAACCTCCAACTGGGATCCATGGGAGCATCGCCCATGTGGTGCCAACCCCCCTGGTCTCTCCTCCTTTGGGAAGGCCGATGGGCTCCATCCTGGGACGGGCAGCAGCCTTCCAGGGATGGCCAAGGAGTGAGGGGAGTTTGAGGATACCCACCCCAGGGCAGCTCAGCTCCTGCGGCACCACGGCAGCGTGCCAGTGCCAGGGGCTGCGTCAGGCATGGCACGAGCAACACAGCATCCCCACCAGCCAGCCCGGAGGGACGGGCACAAATATCCTGCTGTATTGCCAAGGAGGGCAGCGGCAGCTGAAATGGGAGCAGGATGGAGCAGGAACCCCGCGGCGAGGAAGGCACCGTGCATCCCCTCGGCCGTGCCACCATGCCCGGGTCCGCGTCGGCGTCGGCCAAGCAAGCTCAGCGATGGCTGGGGACCATCGTCACTCATGCAGGGAGTTGATTAACAGCTAATAGCAGCAGATGGAGAATTAAAAGAAAAGCCACCCACTGGGTGGAAGTAGGCAGAGGCCGGGGAGACCGAGCCTTTCCTCACCACACAGGGTCAGGTCCCCCCGCCACCATCGCCATCATCTCGGGTAGTAGTCATCCGGGACTCCCGACAGATTTCGGAGTTTCAGAGCCGTGTCCACTGTTTTGATGTAGCCGCTGATCATCTTCCTCATCTCGGGGGTGTATGGGTCATACTCCAATTTTCTCAAGCCAGATCGCTTAAAGTTGCCGTCCTTCTGTCCCTCGACGCAGAGCAGCCTGTCCTCGCAGGCGGCGATGCCCAGCAGCCCCACCATCCGCTGCAGCTGGACGAAGAGGTCCTGCTTCAGGTCCTCAAAGTGCACCACCAGCACCTTCTTGCCGTAACGCAGCCAGTCGAGGGTGTGGGTCGCCCACCACGGCGCGTAGTTCGCCACAAACTCCGGCCACTCTGGAAGGAGCAGAGGACATGGTCAGTGGGTGTCCCCCATGAACCCTGCATCCCCCATCCCAGGGCCACCACCTGCACTCCCTGCTGAAATCTTTCAATTATCCTTCTCGCTAATTGATCCTCCCATAAAAATCAGATGATAAAAGGGATAATGAAACATCAATAATAAGCCACAACTCTCCTGGCAGTGCTGCATACATCTGTCTCGCGATGCATAAAAGCTCTGGGTATCTGCCTCTTCCTCTTGTCCTCCCCCAGAAACCAATGCCTGATTAATAGCTTAACTGTATTTAATTCCCCAAAGAATCATTAAACACAGTATCTGTTTCATTAAACAGATACAGGACAATTCACCTTGTGTAATCATATCACATAAAACTTTGCTTTGGAACCACTCCAGGGATATCGTAAAATTAATGTCATGGAACCAAAGGGGGGTTTCACAGCGCCCACGGCCTCTGCGGGCTCCAGGCAGGGCTGGGAATGGGGCGAGGGAAAGAAAATCCTCCCCCAGCACTGGCAGCTGTGGGCAAGGCTGGGGAGAGGGCACGGCTTTTTTCTAAAATTGCCCCAAAATTAGTTCCTGGGAGAAGGAAACAGTTTGAAAAGCGGGGCTGCAGGGAGCAAGGGGGTTTCTGCAGGGAAGGCTGGGGATGGGAGCCCCATGCCCCATCTTAATTACTCACATTTAATCACACTTTTTTGGTCCTCTGGATGATTTATTTAACCACGCACCTGAGCGCTAATTGCAAACCTGGCACAAGCGAACTGTCCTCGTTGAGCATTTGCTTCCCGCACTGGTGGGAGGGCAGGGTGGGTGCTGATGGTCCCGCAGGGACCCCCAGGCTCCACGGCCGGGGCCCTCCACCGGCTGAGCCCCCACACGGGGCCAGCGAAACAGGGGTCTCCAGTCCCTCCCTGGTGCTGAACCACAGCTCTCAGCAATGCTCCCAGCCCAACTAAAGTCCTCAAGCGATGGAAAATCTCCATCTTTCCGGGCAAGTCATTCCAATGGTTAATTAACCTGACAAGTAACCCATCAGCTAATTACACCATGCATCCTCTGGCAAGAATTTGGTGCTGTATTTTGATGCACATCCAAATCGGACCGTGCTGGGGTAGAAGGAAGGGTCCCCTCTGCCTGGCTCCCCCCCCTCCCCTCGGGGGCACAAGGCGTGGGAGGGTTTGGGACTGGGAAAACTCGGGAGCATTCCCGTGGTGCTGGGGCTCCAGTGAGGGGATTGTCCTGCATTTCCCCCTCCCGGCTGTATCTGCAATTTGCAGTTGTCCTTTGGGATGTGGCAGATGGGAATAAAATCTAGCAACAGGCTCGTACCCTACCACGGCGGGGGCGATGCCAGCCCAGGGACCTGCCCAGGGAGAAAAGCCACCAAGGAAGCAGTGGGACATCTCTCTTCCCTGGTTATATGGGACGGGGTGGTGGGGAGAGCAGGGATGGGCCGTCTCCGGCGCTGCGAGCACATGGCGATAACGAAATCCAGGCACATAACAGCAACAACAGCAAAAGCTCCCCTTAAATAAACTCTGAATTAAGGGTAGCAGATGTTCAATCAAGCTAAATATTTTAACTCTTTCCAATGAAGTCAATTCCACAACAGCAATTTGTAAATTGCTATAATTAACAAGCCTCCACAATATGCCTGTGCATGGGAAAGGTAGTGTCTCTGGAGCAGCTGGGCACACAGAAATATCACCCTGCCACCGCCTTGTCCATAGGGACGGGCTGGCAGCTGCCACCAGCAAGAGGGAGAGCGCAGCAAAGGGGCAGGGGGCTTCCCCCAGCCAGGGATTTTGCAGGCACTGCCTTGCGCATCAGCTGGGTCCGCTCCCCCTGCCCTGGGGAAGGACAGATAACCGGGGCTTGGAGGAGCCCTCCTTCCTCCTGCTAATTAGAAACTCAGGCACGTGTGAGATCGCACTGGGAAGGCAGAGTCGGAGCGGCGCTGCCCTGTGATGCTGCCAGGGCTGGCTCATCCCCTCCCGACAGCCGCCCTGGTCCTGCTGGGACCCGGCGTCGGTGGCAGCATGGAGATGCTGCAGCCCCACACCCACGCATGTGCCCACCAGGTGATGGATGGAGATATCTGATGGATCCTGTGATTTTTCTAACCTCTCCTTGCTTTCCACCTGCCCAGCCAAGCGTTCAGGCCAGCTGCCTTTGGCCTCAAAGAGCTGCTCTGAAGAAGGGGCAGAGTTTGGGTCCCTGGGCTCCTGCACACCCCACCCATTCCCTCCCCGCTGGCACCAGGCTGCTGTCAGACTTGTGTCCCCGGGCACTGCCACCTCTCTGCTGCTGCCCTTGTGACCCAATGCAGCACCGAACAGCTGAGCATCTCCGCTTCCCCATCCCATCCCATCTCATCCTGCCCATGTGGGAGCCCTCGGCCGTGCTAGGCAATGCTGCAGGTCATGCCAGATGGACATGGAGACCCCAAAGGGTTAGCACAGCCCTGGCTTCCCCCATGGGGACCAGACTCGGGCTCTGCTGGGCTTTAACAACAGCTTTATAGCTCCAGCAGTTGGGCTGGAGCTCACCCACCCGGGTCCCATGGGAGTGGGGCAGGGGCAGCCAAGCCCACCAGCCTACCTTTGCCCTTCCAGTGGGCGTGAGCCGCGAAGCCGATGTGCCCCCCGTATTTGCGGTTGAACTCCGCCATCAGAGCCTTGTAGGGGTTTCGGATGAGCAGGATGGCCGAATCGAAGGATTCGATCTCTTTCTGGCCGCTCTCATGGGTTTTGATGCAAATCGTCCTCCCACTTCGCCAGTGGTCCCTCTCGCCCTTGAACCCTGCCGGGACAGAGCAAGTGGGCACCTGAGAAGCAGCCGGTGCCGATATTAATAAAAATAATAAAAGTGAGCTGGGGAAAGGGAATGACGGGGGGATATCAGGCTGCAAAATACAGTTGGATTAAAGCAGTTGGGGCTTGAAGTAGAATTTGCATCCGTCTCCCAGACGGAAATAATTTATTTGCCTGAGTTATGAGTCAAGCCATGATGTAAAATTCATGTACGAGAGAGTGGGTAGCAGGCATGGGGACTGAGCAGGGCTGCCTCCTCCCCAGCCGTGCTCGGCTCTTCTCAGCGAGATGGTCTGCAACAGCCTGATATTGCACAGCCCAGCTTTCCTCCAGGGCAAACACATTGGCATTAAATAACTGCATACTACATTTGTGTACCTTGTGCTCATATTGGCGGGGTCAAAACCATATTTTTACAGCTATAATCTCCCTGGTCACAGCATTTAAATGCTCCCAATAAATTAAAAAGGGTAAAAAAACCCTTGCTCCTGGGACTGCAGATGAGCCCAGGGGCTGCAGTGATGCCATGGGGGGTCCAGAGAGGGGACCACCATCCCCCGTGTCCCCTGCACGGAGTATCGGGGCTGAGCCTGGCATCGCTCCCAGCCCCTTTGCACCCCCGGCCCCTGCAAAGCACAACCCTAACTACCCGGGAACAGTGTTGGTGGTGGAGCTGAGCTGAGGGGGGAGATAAGCTGTAAGTAGCTGTATTACATCAATTATAGAAGTGTAATTTGCTTTCAGCAGCCATGCCGTGCAACGCAGGGACGTGATGGCTAATCTGCCAGTTGCCTGGATACCTCCGGGCCCTCCGACGCGCTCAGCCTAGAATAAACACGAAAGCTGCACTCGGTCGGATGAGCAAAACCTCACCAAGGCTTTCGCCCAGTGATGCTCCTGTCCGTGGGATGCGCAATGCCGGCTGCACCCCGGGTGGGTGCCAGCACTGGGGGCTGGTATAGTCCAGGCTCCCTCACTCAGTGCAGAGAATCTCCATCTCTGAAAGGCTGAATTTGGCAAATCTCGAAGAAATATGCATCACTGCTTGTGGTGTCGGGCAAGCGGAGCTTTAGTGGGTACCGCGGGTGCAGACCTCGGCTGGCTGTACGGGTACCTGGGGTGCAGACCCCACCAACTACGTGGGTACCCCAGCTACAGATCCCAGCTCCACCATAGCCAAGGAGAGAAGGAGGATTTCCTCTCAGAGCCACAAAAGGAGAAGGAAAAGCAGGAGAAACCTTCATGGTCTACAAATAAAACTACTGTAAATGGCTATAAAATGGGGGAACTGGTCTTCTCCCTCCCCCTTGCAATATAGCGGGTTATTGGGAGGAGCTGGCTTATGCCTGAAAAAGCTTCATGCCTGCCTCAAGCTTTTTTTGGCTTGAAACTTATCATCGCTGCTTAATTTGGGGTCCTCAAAGCCCACATGCTATCGGCCCTGGCACTGGTACAGTAGGCACAGTGCTGCTGCTTTGCCCTGGGAGCGACAGCATCCCTCCTCCGTTAAATATTTACTGGGCAAATATCTGTGTCACCCAGGACAGGAAGATGGATCTCCACCAAATCCTTCAGCCCGAGGAGAACAGGCAAATGAGATCAGCTCCCTCCTCCATCCCCCTGCCATGAGCTCATCGGTGCTTTTTTACACTGTGAATATTCATTAATTTGCGTGTCGGTGTTCCCCGGGTGCCCTGACATGTCGCTATTTTTATCTGCAGCTACTCGGGAACCACGTGGGGACATTTGTCCTCCAGGATACTGGTGCCACCAGCAGCACCCGCTCCCAGATCCTGAAGCTAGAAGGCTGCATGAGTCCCTCTCACAGCGCAGCCGCGACTTTCATTTGCTTCTCACTTCATGCATCCCGGGATGAGACTGCTAAGCCTGCAAACACCAGCTCCTGGGGAAGTCTGATCACAAAACCACATCAGCCTTTTCCTGGGGCAAAAAATGCAGGAATTACCTTGTTTGCCAGGGTCAGAGCTTCTCCAATTCCTCCTCTAGAAAGTTTCAACCCCTATGGTGGGTTAAAAACCACCAGCATGATGGACGAACCCCAGTTCTGCCCCAAATCGGTCCTGGCCAAGGTTAGTGGGCAGCACGGGGAGGTTACGGGCAGGGCACACATGACATCAGGTCCCTCCGATACCCTTTGAAGCAGGACGCATCCAGCGCAATCCATCCCAGCGCAGCATCGGTGGTACCCGGCTCTGCCCTCCCCTTCCCGCAGACCCAAGGGTTGGCACCAGGCCCTTCTCCTGGCTCAGGTGGGACCAGTGCACCCTCGGCAGCGACCCCCCCCCTCACCTTTGTTGTAGAGAGACCCGTCGAAGTAGTAGCTGCCAGTGTAGAAGCCAGTGGCCAGCTCAATCAGGTGGCGTGCCCAGGTGTTGCCGGCGCCGGGGAAGCTGGCCAGGGCCACCAGCTGCTTGGCATGGGTGGGGAGAAACCTCCTGTCCATGCAGCGGTTGTCTGCAGTGAGAACCGGCCAAGGCACGTCAGGGCTGCAGCATGGTAACGTGCTTTTCCCAGAGAGATATCCCGCTTCCTTACAGCATGCTGCTGCCTCCCGGGAAGATGCTGGGGCAGGGCGTGAGGAGGTGGCCACTATAGGGAAAGGCGCCCTGCCTAAAGCATGTAGGGACACCCCAAAAAGTCCTGAGCATTCCAGAGAGTCCTAAACACCCCAAAAAGTCCTAAGAAGAGGGCAAGAGGTGCTCTGCCATCACCGGCTGCTTGTTGCCTGTGTGATTAGGGATGAGTGAGTAACACGGGTGCGTTTGCCAAGCAAGGCTCCTGCATTTTGTACCGACGAATGCACAAGCATTTCCAGCACGGCCTCAAACACCAAAGCAGGGATCGTGTCGAGACCAAGCTGCTCTGAAGCAAAACCACCTGAATCTGGGACCTCACTCGCTCCATTCAGCCCATTCCCCTCCCTGCTCTGCCAGTAACAGGTTTCCCCTCACCCTGTGCTCCCCTGTCCCCATCGGTCCCAGCGCTGGGACCTGCAGGGCGGCGGGGGACAGGAGCCCTCTCTGTGCAGCCTCCCAAGGACTTTCACCTTGGTCACAGCTTTTTTCCCCCATATTTTTCCCGGGAGCCTGTGCCCCCCCGGCTAGCAAAGCTCCGGCTCACTGGTACTGCTGGTGACAAGGAGGGACAAGCACTGGCAAGGAGGGATCCTGCTGGAGGCAGATGGCAAACTGCTCTCCCCTGCAGCTGAGTCAGGCAGTAATTAAAGCTGTTTGTTCAGGGGAGGATTGATTTCCCAGGAAATTAAAATAAATGGTAATTTTTAATGAAAGCCAAATAGATGCTGCAAGCTCACACTCAGTTTCTGCTGGCGTCCCTGGGAAGGGGTTGGGAAACCAGTGCTGGCACCTGCGCCCGAGCGGTCCCTGCCTGTCCCCCTGCCTGGCAGCAGACAGGGCGAGCCCGGTGCCAGCTCACCTTGCACTTGGGTCTGGTAGACAAGGAGGTATTCGGTGGTGCCGCAGCTCTCGAACTCCTCGCCGGCGCATTTCTGGGCGCAGAGCTGCTCGTCCTCGCGCTCATGCAGGGTGAAGAGCGTGGTGGGGAAGCCGCAGCGGCAAGTGGTCCCAGCCAGGGCTGACAGCGGGTACTCCTGCGGAGATGGGTGGAGGGAGGGCAGCCAGCAGCACCGTCCCCGTCCCCTGCAGCAGACCCTTCCTCTGCGCCCCACACCCATCCTCGCTGCCCCGGCCCCACTGTGCAGCACGGGGTGGTTTGCAGCACCCTTCCAGCCAGCTGCAGCACGCCTCCAGCAGTTGCACAAGCACCTCGTTGCAGACACCCAAAAACACCCAAGCCCCGACTCTCCCATGGCACAGCCGAGCTGCCTGCTGGCACAGGCAGCAATGCACCAGGTGCTGGTGCTCCCGGCAGAGCCATGGCACGTCATTTGTGAGTTTGCCACCCACACCGAGGTTACTAAGAGCCCATGGATGGCCCTGCGGCAGCCTCGCCAGCATTTCCAAGCCCAGAGTTATGAGGCCCATTCGGCAGCTGACAGGTAATTTACTGCCAGGCTGCGGCAGCACCGGGTTAATCGAGGGGCTCTGGTTATTTACACCTCCCAGCCCCAGCTCTCCGGGCAGCAATGGGGAAGTGGAGCCAGCAACAGAGCAGCCACTCGTATTGAACTGGTGTGATGGTTTATGCCCCACTGTCCTCTGCTGGGGAGGCCGCAAAGGGAGGACAGGACTGTCCCCACCTGCAGGCCTTTCTCCTCCTCTGCCTGATAATTTAGCTAATTTTAATTAATAAATACTCCAGCAATGCCCACTGCCAGCCTTTCCCCTGCCTGCCTATAGGCATCGTGTTCCAGGAGCAAACTGCACTGCAGCATCCCTGGACCAGAGCAGAACCCTGCAATGCTCCTGCCCAGACCCCCCCTGGGGCGGCTGCTGCCTGCTGGGGGGGGCAAAGTCATGGGGAGCAGGCAGGGCAGGCAGCAGGTGCTGCCCCTGTGGGGAGCTGTGATCCAGTCCCTCCCCGTGGCAGAGACACAGTCAGTCAATATGATCATTTGTAGTTTGGAGATACATAATTATTATAATAAATTGGATTAAAATTTACCCAGTGTGACCTTTACTGACGATGAAGATTTAGATGATTAAGCTTTCGACCTGCACCCCTCCCGGCCCCCTGGTACCTTCTCGGTGCAGAAGTCCACGCACTTGTCCACTGACATGTTCAGCATGAGCTGGCTGACAGGCAGGGCGATGGAGACGTTCTCTGGCTGGCGGAAGCACCCCCGAAATATTGCGCTGCCATCTGAGAGGGAGAGAGGCCACAGCAGTGCTGAAAGCGATGCTGGCCTGGCCACGAGGAGTAGGGGCTGCACCCCAAAAACAATGCCACTGCCACTCTGCACGCCCCAGGCTTGGGAGCAAGAGCCTCTGCGTGCCCCAGCGTCCCCGTCCCCATCCCTGTCCCCCACCGCTCCTCTCCAGCCACCCATCAGCACAGTGGCTGCTTTTCTCCAGCTCTCATCACCCTCCAGCTGTGAAGCCACGTTTGCTAACAAGCTCTCCCGGCTGCTTACGATGCAAAATCAGAGCAAAAGCCCTGGCAGCAAAGTCAGGTTTATTTTTTCCTCCCTATTTTTATCAGCTTGGTGATCCCAGGCTGCAGGAGGGATGGAGCCAGCAAGGAGAGCAGGGCTGGGTTTAGCCTGGTTCCCCCCCTCCCAGCATTGGTACCCCGAGGGATCCCATCCCGGGTCCTCGCCCACCGCTGCACGTACCCAGGCACCCTCGGCCCCTCTCTGGGGCTGCTACTCCACCAGGTGCCTGGTGGTGGGAGCTCTGAACACTGCCACCCTCTTTCCCATTGCTTGGGGATGAGGAAAGAAAAGCAGCAAACGTGGGTAATTATAGTGCTGCCTAATTGGGAGCCAAACGAGCACTTCTGACAGGGAGCACCCTGGGCTCTCTCTGGAGCACCCGCGCATCCTTCATCCCGCGGCCAGCTCCACTGGCAGCACACGTTTAATACAACGATGGTCCTGTTTGTCCATCAGGAAAGAGGTCTTCAATCAAAGTCCCCCAAAATGCCCTGAATTCCTGGTGAGATCCTTGGGGCTCCCTGTTCTACCCAGCCCTGGCCAGCAGCCATCCCTGCAGGGGGATCCCCATGGTTCACAGGAGCAAAACTACCCCAGCCACAGGCCTGAACCGCTTTCAAACCACCTCTCCCGAGATGTGACCCAGCTTACACAGCACGGGGACGCTGGGGCTCACCCCCACCAGCACCACAAGGGGTTCCCCCATTTTGGGGCCGAGCCGGGAGCTGCATCAGTGCTGCTGACTTACATCTCCTAGCAGACTCCTGGGCCAGCTCCAGGCGGTAGATGGAGAGGCGGTTGACCCCGCCGCAGGTGTTGCTCCTCTCTCCCTTGCACTCCATATTGCACTCGGACTCGCTGGCGTTCGATGCCTGGACCTTGTGCCCGCAGTAGCACTCGGCACCGAATTCCAGCCCTGCGTAGAGGTAGCCCCTGGGGAGAGGGAGATGGGGCGGTTCAGCATGTCCCCAGGCATCCCCTGGCTCCAAGGGGTTTTGCAGGAGCATCCCCACTGCAGCCAGCTCACACCCAGCGCTGGAAGGAGCACTGCATGCCAAGGATGCATTGTTGGACTAGATGATCATTGTAGGTTCCCTACAACTGAAAATATTCTATTCTATTCTATTCTATTTTATTCTATTCTATTCTGAGGGAAAGGGTTCCACGGGCCACGGAGATCATAAAGCAGGAGACAGCGACATTTCTTACAGGCAGGGAGGATCTAACGGGTGGTGGCAGAGCAGGAATAAGTGATGGGGACTTTGCTGGGCTTCAAAGCGGGAGAGCTGTGCTACTCAATACAGATTGGATTTGAAGGTGGGGGATTGCAGCACAGACAAGCGCTTGCCAAGTGCCAGCGGAGCTGGAAACCCGCTGGAGAGGGGCAGTGCTGGACTGGCAAGTCCGGCCGTGGGGCTGCCAGTGCTGCGGGGGAGCTCTGGCATGGAGCAGCCCTGCGTCGGCACCGCCGAGGATGCGCCGCAGCAGTCAGCTCGGGTCATGGCACGCATCCGTCACAGCGAGCATCCTGCTGAGGTGGATGAGCCCGATGCAGGGGACGTGCCACTGCCCCAGTGATCGGTGACAGCCCTTTGCAGCAGTGTCCCCAGGTGCTGTGGGATGCTGCACAGATGGGCTTCGACTCTGGGGGAGTTTGAAGGCAGCAAACTGCCTGCAATGCCAGCTGCCCCGCCAGCACAGACCACATTTAGGGCACATCCTTTGTGTAATGCTGGGGAAAGGAGAAAACTTCTGCAGTAAGGGATCCGTGTGTCTCCCCAGCTGCTCACGGACACGCTTTGACAGCTGGGAAGGTCTGGGGAGGGTGTTTTGGTGGGGGACAGCATTTTGGTGGGGCTACCCCTGGGTGGATGGAAGTGCTCAAGGCCACCCCAGCACCGAATTGGAGCCCTTACACCCCCCTGCCTCATACGAGGATGGAGCCCATCATCCTCCCCCACCTTTTTCCAGTGGAGGAAACTGGGGTCCTGGAAAACACTGGTGAAATTAGAAAAAAAGAAAAAAACAAAAAGACATAAATCTAAAGAAAAAAGAAGGAAGGCGGGAGGAAGGGGAGGGGAGCAGCCAGGGCAGGGAACTGTGACAGCAGAGAAACGCTGGTGGTGTGTGGGAATTGATGAAGACGCGGTGCCCGTCTCCCACCCTACCGTTCGGCACAGTTGTCCTGGCAACGGAAGACTGTCATCTTCTTGTAGTCAAAGAAGGACACGCCGCGCAGCGTTCTCCGGCGAGTGTTGTCCACGTAGCAGCCAATGTATCTTGCTGGGGGAAGGGTAGAGGAGAGGGGGGTAAGAACCATCTGGGGCTGAGCCCCCCGATTCCCACCCTCCTCTTTTGATTTTCCCCTAAATAAGGATGCGCAGCAATGTGTCCTGTTGGTTTGCTTGAGAAACACGTGCACTGGGTACAACATGCCCCTGCAAATGCTGCAAGGAAAGGTAGGTAAAAGCCCAGAAACACCCACTACAGATAGAAAGGATGCTGTGGCTCTGCACCAAGGCTTCTCCTCTCCGTCCTCTTCCTTCCCACTGGCCTCAAAACTGAGCAAAACGGCTCCAAAAAGAGATGAGCTATGTGGTAAAATAACCCATCCCCTTCACTCTGCCCTGCCAGCAACACAGGGGTGGGCAGAATGGAGAAATACAGTTTAAAACAAATTTTCTTCAGCCAGCAGCTCATTTTCCCTAGTCCCGGACATCTATGCGAAGGATATTTGCCCAGTGCTAACACTTGGCAGAGTAAAGTCTGATGCCTGTCTTGAGAGCAAATGAAGATGCTGGTAGACAGGGAATAGAGCTGAATAAATAGTTACAATGAAATCATTTATTTGACAAATGTAGCCTTTCCCAATAATCTGAAAACAAACAGCCATCTCCTCGCCTGCGTGCCTGTTGCAATGCTCTATGTTGGCTGTGGGCTCTCGATAGGGGCGAGCCGGACCATGAGCCGTCCCCGGGCAGCCCTGCACCGCCAGCACCCGCCCTGTCCCCCCTCAATCTCCTTGTTAGGTGCCCTCATTAGTGCCCTCATTAGTGCCCCGCTCCTGCTCCCACCTGAGCGTTTGCCGTGGGGAAGATGTATTGCTGCCGACACAGGGATGCGGCGCTGGTGCAGGGATGCTCAGCAACCTCGCTGTCACTGCTGCCTGAGGAGGACAGGGGGTTTGGGAGCCGGTGGGATTAACCATCCAGTAATCAGCTAACGAGGTGTCCATTAATGTGTTCTGGCAGAGGATGTGCAGGCTGGCCACCCAGTGTGGGTGCCCCAGGGAGAGGGGAGGGTGGCCCTGGGGACCACTGGCCAGGTCTTACCGGCCCAGGGGCAATGGCAGAGCTGGCTTGGAATCCCAAACCAGTCTGGGTCACCTCGCTCCCTGTTTCAGGTACGCATCCTCGATGAATATAATGGCAATCTTTTGCTTTTCATTATCCTGAAGTATCTGCTCCACTCTCAGGGCATCTTCTGCAGGACACTGGCACGGGGTGACCCTGTCCTGGAGAAATCCTGGAGCCCATACGGTGGCCACTGGCCTCTGGCTTTGAGCACTGCTGCAGAGTCCCAGCATGGGGACATAAAAGGAGAGGCTCCTGTCCCTGCAGGACCACCAGATCCCAAGCCGAGGAGTTGTTTTTCACAGCACCAAACACCCCACCAGCTGTGCCGCCCAGGGCCCTGGCCCCAGAACCCCAGCCGAGGGGCTTTGGGAAAGCACCGGGATACCCGGCAGCACAGGACTGGGCAGGGGCAGAGGTGAGGGCTCCCCTGCTCTGGTCAAGAGTGAAGCCATGGCTCTAGACAAGCAAGGTGCATCTTCCCGTACATGATTACGACCCTGTGTCTCTCCTTCCATCTCCGTGTCTCCATCACAAACCAAATTATCCCTCTAATAGCAGAGCATCTCCACATGTGCCACTCCAATACCAAACCACGCTATGGGATAATACTTCTCACCTCCTGCTTGCATTTTGCACCTGTTAGGGGGGTCCCTGAACCAACTCCATGTGTACACCCCATCGATGGCGTGCCCCACACACAGACCCCCACCCTCCCCACCACCCCACATGGCACAGACCCCACCAGTGCTGCAAACCGGCTTCCCCAAGCCAGCCTGGAGGAAGCTGGAGGAGAAAGATTGAGAGAAATGTGCCTGATATAACTTTAACCACCAAAGAGTCATAACTCATTGCTCCCGATTACTCTCAGCATAACGTGGCATTTCCGCAGCGCTGAGCAGGTTTCAGCAGGTCAGCTCATTCTGATCGTGACAGATCTAACCGGTGCAGGATTACTCCAGTCATTTGCACAGAGCCGGTGACTGATGTGCATTACCTTCAATCCATTGCTCTTGACATATGCGTGCTGCAACTTATTAGGAAGGCAACTGGAATAATTAGGGAGATATGAGGACAATAAGCAAAGGAGTGAGCAGGGAGAGATGTTGAAAGGCACGAGGTCGGGTTAGGCACAGCTTGCAGGAGGGTGCTGAGCAGCAAGAAGGGGACCTGCCCCGGCACGCAGCTCTCACGGGGCCAAGAGGAATTTCAGAGCATGATGGAAACTTTGCAGCAGCAAAGATGCAAGGGTTACGGATGTGTTAGAAACCACAGAAGGGCCTGAGAATGGTCATGTAGGAATTAGAGTTTCTCCCCCCTAAAAGGTGGTGGGATCAACAGCCCGACTGAAGTGCATCTACACCGACGCACAGGCAATGGGCAACAAACAGGAGGGGCTGGAAGCCACTGTGCAGCAGGACAACTATGATACGGTTGCCATCACAGAAACATGGTGGGATGACTTGCACAACTGGAGTGCTGCAGTGGATGGCTATAAACTCTTCAGAAGGGATAGGCAAGGAAGGAGAGGCAGTGGGGTAGCCCTGTACGTTAGGGACTGTTTTGATTGTCTAGAGCTTAACGATGGTGACAATAGGGTTGAGTGTTTATGGGTGAGAATCAGGGGGAAGGCCAACAAGGCAGATCTCATGGTGGGAGTCTGTTATAGACCACCCAACCAGGACGAAGAGGCAGACAAAGTATTCTATAAGCAGCTGGGAGAAGTCTCATGATCGCTAGCCCTTGTTCTCGTGGGGGACTTCAACTTATGTGGGGGGAAACATAGTGACAGAGGACAAGGAAGAGGCTGAGGTACTTCATGCCTTCTTTGCCTCAGTCTTTAATAGTCAGACCAGTTGTTCTCCAGGCACCCAGCCCCCTGAGCTGGAGGACAGGGACGGGGAGCAGAATGAAGCCCCCATAATCCAAGGGGAAATGGTCAGCAACCTGCTACACCACGTAGACACACACAGGTCCATGGGGCCAGATCGGATCCACCCAAGGGTACCAAGGCAGCTGGTGGAAGTGATCACCAAGCCACTTTCCGTCATCTATCAGCAGTCCTGGCCAACCGTGGAGGTCCCAGTTGACTGGAGGTTAGCAAATGTGACTCCCATCTACAAGAAGGGCCAGAAGGAGGATCTGGGGGACTACAGGCCTGTCAGCCTGACCTTGGTGCTGGGGAAGGTTATGGAGCACATCACCTTGAGTGCCATCATGCGGCACAACCAGGTGAGCGGGTCCAGTCAGCACGGGTTTATGAAAGGCAGGTCCTGCTTGGCTAACCTGATCTCCCTCTATGACAAGGTGACTCCACTTAGTGGACGAGGGAAAGGCTGTGGATGTTGTCTACCTGGACTTTAGTAAAGGTCCCCATCGGGTGCGGACACAGGGTGCAGGCAGGGACCCCTGGCCAGCTGGTGACCTCGCTCGTGCAAAGAAGCGAGTCGTGCCCCTGCAATGCCGCCCCGACCCATGGGGTGTGCTCAGGGCTGCTCCCTGCCCTGGCAGCAATCACTTCGGGTCACTAACGACCCCCTCCAGGGAGCATCCCAGCAAATCCCCCAGCCATGCTCTCCAGAGCGGCACCATCGCAACCCAGCTCCTGTCTGTCTGGGGGCAACACCTCCGTCCATCCTTCCTCTCTGCTCGAGCAGCCCCAGCCCCTCACCGGGCTCTCCCAGCACCCACCGCCACGTTTAGCAAGCTAAAGGCAGAACAGAAGTGTTTTCACAGGGCTGTGCTGTAGGGTGATGCTTGAAACAAAGATCTGCCCTTGATTTTCCAGCTGGTTGATCAAAAGCCTCGTGCTGGGCACTGAGCCCTCCCAGCCCCCTGACACTCCCTCTGCTGCCATCTGCCCCGCAGAGCACCGACAGCTCGCCGGCAACGGGCCGGGGGCTCACCCCGGCTGTATCAATACAAGTCCGGCATGTGAGAAGGGAAATGCTCCATGTGAGCATAGGATAGAGCAGGTGGATATTGGTGGCAGCAGCTTCAGGAAGGGTGGCCCATGCTGACCACCCCTGGGACAACTGCGCCGGAGTCAAAAGATATAGGGACATCTTCAGCTGCGTGCCTGGGGCAGCTGGTCCCCCCTTCCTCATGGCATTGCTTGCTCGTGTGTCATGGGGGAGCCCAGCCCTGGCTGGGAATGGCTGGAGATGTCCAGCCAAGGACCAGAGATGGATGTGGCAGAGAGGAAGCGATGCCGGGCATTGCCAGGCTGGGGCCAGTGCTTCCTCCCCCCACTTCACCATCCAAAAATGCCCCCAGATTTGAGGCAGGAGATGCGCCTTCGCACGGGGATGCAGACGAGCTGAAGCTGTTCCCTGGCAGATGGGGCTGCCCTTGACCCGCACCTTGGCCTGACCTTGGGGCTCCACCAGCACAGCCGGGAGAGGGAGGAGGAGGAAGAGGAGGAAGAAGAGGGAGGCACATCACCCTGGCAAGCCAGAGCCGCACATCACGCTAGCTAAACTAGAGCTGATTTTAGGAGCCATATTCCCTCTGGAACGATTTCACGTGGCAGAGCCTCCGCAGCTGCCTTGTTAAGCTGTCCCCTGCTTAATTACCACCGCCGTTAAAATCTGCCTGCTCCTGCCAGACGGCCCGGGGAAGCAGCGGGCACTTTAGAGAGGAGCAGGGGAGCAAGGCGGGTGCTCAGCACCCATCCCCTGAGGCTCCATCAGCCCCGTCAGCCAGGCTCAGGGGATTTCTCAAGCTGGAGAATTTCTCCACACCATCCTGCTCGGGAGCTGCCAAGATGCTCGTGCGGTGGCACCGCGTCCCCTCCAGCTGCCAAATCTGCACTGGCTCCCAGTAACCGCTGCCCACACCAAGCCTTCCCACACGAGATTAAAAAGTGGAAAGACGATATTCCTAGACCACCTACGAGCAGCTAAAGCCAGTGATGCCCGAGCCCAGCATCCCTTCCCCGTCCCTCGCAGCCCCCACTGTGGCCGGGCACGGGGAGGCGGCGGTGCCAGCAGAGGTTAATCACGGTGGACGCGTTGCATATGGCCAGGGACAGGAGTGCTGCTTGGGGTTTTTATGGTGACTGACAGCTTGGGCTCGCGAACCATCTGGTGAGGATTTGCTAAATGTCAATTCACATTAATGGAGCAACGCGGCCACACACGCCTCAGAAACACTCCCGGAGACCCCTCTGCACGAGGGCACGACAGGGAAACCCCCTTTAATCTCATTTTAGCATGAGAAAGTCCCTTAAGCACCACAAACCATTTTTCCTCCTGCTTCCAAGCCTGGACCATGCATCTTGCCCGGAGTGAACATGAGCACAGACCTGCCGTGGGGCCAGTGGCCAAGGAGGAGCCCCCTGTGCCCCGGGAGCAGCCTGGGTTGGGGGGACCAAGCCTGGCTCAGCATAGTGACCCCTGTGAAATCCCCAATTTGCCACAGGGTTGGGGGTTCCTGCTCCTCTCCGAGCCTCACATCCCCTGCTCCATCAAGAGTCTGGGGAGCTGTGGCTCCCAGCTCGGGATACCCGGGGAATTGCATGTGCCAAGGCCCACAGGGCGGCTCCTGAGCAAGCCCGGCTTTGGGGCACAGGCTTGCTCACACAAAGCAGCCTCCACGGGCACCAGGGCTCCCCAGGTGCAGTCCCCCACCAGAGATTTCGCCCACCCTGGGGCTCAGGAGAGGGGAGTCAGCAGCGACAGGCAGAGAAGAGCCCAGCAGCATCCCAACACCTCTCCAGCAGTTCCCGCTCCCGATTCCCTTCTGAGTTTCCTCGACCAGCTGATGCTGCAGCTCTCCTGCCCTGAACACCGAGGCATCCAGCACGCCACTGCCACAGCCTCACAGTGCTGGAGTAATAAGCTGGATTGCTCCTTCTCGCCAGCCCACTTTATTAACAACAAGAAATCATAACAGCTTTCACAGCAGCTGAAGGTGCGAGATACTCCTTCGCCAGGGCGGCTGCAGAGCCGGCAGAGAGGGGACGTGGGGTGGGTTTGGGTGAGGTTTGCTGGCACTGGGTGCTCGTGGGTGCCAGCGAGGGAGGCGATGAGCTGAATAACCACTGGGATGCAAAAGCCCTGATGGGCAGCTCTCAGCCACCCAAATTCAGAGCGAGCGTGCAACTCCGCGTACAGCTGCCTTCAGGATAAATAGATGACATTTTAAAAATCAATGAGAACTACTACATTCGCTTATCCCTGTTCATTAATAACGGTCCCACTCGACAATGCCTCACGCACCCCAGGCAGCAGCCAGGCAGGGATCCCGGCTTGAAAGGCCAAACCCCCAGCCCTGCCTGCACCCGCGCCTGCCTGCACTTCGGTGTCTGCAAGGCAGCTGCAGCCAGCCCTGCCTGAACATCCCAGCAATGCAAACAACCGGCCACAAATCTGGTTTTAGTGTTCATTAGGACCACCAGAATTAAAACTGAATTTGGCCTGTGGCACAGCCAAAGGATGGGATGAGGATGGGGTGCAGCCTCTCCCCAGCTGGCACCCCCAAAAGCGCCTGTTCCAGCAAGGTGTGACTCGGAGCTTGATGATGCACAAGTGGAAAAGAGTGAAAATGGAAAAGTGAAAGTGGATTATTGGCACTTGGAGAAGGAGGGAGAAGATCTTTCTGGGAGCATCCTCTGGACCAGTGGTCTCCAAAGCGCGGTGCTGCGCCCCAGGGGATGTGCACAGCAGTCCGTTGGGGTGCAGGAAGAAAATCTTAGTGCTCAAGTAGCACATGCATATGGTTTATAAATAAATATATGCATGTTTACTGGGGTTGTATGGTCAGAAATTTGTTCCTGGTAGGGGTGTATGACCAAACCAGCTCAGAGATCATGCATGAGGCGCATGAGGCTTTCCTCGGGAGAGGCAAAGAGGAGGGACCCCCACCCCAGTACGTGTGTCCCCAGCCCTTACCTCTGTCCTCCTCCTTCTCGCGGCCGCTCCTGCCCCTGAGCACCCGGCTCCGAGCGCTGCCATAGTCTCCAGCTTTGCCCCTCTCTGCCGGTTCCTTGGAGGTGCTTTTGAACCAGGGTCCATGCCGCCGTCCCCCCTCCGGCATCGTCGCCGCTGCCTTGAAGCCGTGGCTCAGCTGCATCACCCCCAGGTAAGGCAGCCCTGGTCCCTCACCGGCCCCGGGGCTGCGCTGGCTCCCCGTCACCGTGGGCTCCCCAGAGAAGCCCGAGTGCAGGAAAACCAGGCTGCCAGCCGCCAGGTAGAGAGCCAGAAGCGTGAAGAAACGCACGGGTTTTCGCCGAAAATACCGCTGGAATTTTACCAATAATTTGGCCATAGCGTCTTCATCCCTTCCCCGGCAGCAGGCGCCGAGGGGGAGCTGCTCTCTGGCCCCAGGGAGGCTCCAAGGTGGGTTTTGCCCCCCCTGGGCTGAAGGTGGCTCCCGGGGTGCACCAGGGGAGCAGACGGGTGCCCCAAAATCGTGGCAGGGGCTGCAGGGTGAGGCCGTGCAAAGCTATTGCCTGACCCTAAAAAGTCCAGGAGGGCTGGGGAAGGCAGCGGGGGTGGATTTTGAGGCTCCCCCACCGTGCACAGGGGGTTTCTCCAGCGCTGGCTGTCACCGCCGTCCCCAGTTTATTCACCTCCCGGCAAAGCCCCCTGGCCGTGCCCCGGAGACTCGGCTGATGGAGGGATCATGTTAAGGAAATCAAGGGTTTGAAGGTGATTTGAAAGCCGATCAGCTGACACAGCTCTTCTCGCTCGCCTTTCCGCTTGGCGGCACTGGCTCTCGCAAGCATCTCTCTAATGGAAACGGCACCGTCGCCCTTTCAGACAAAGAATGAAAAGTCCCTGGACGCCTCTTGGGGCCTGAAATGCTGACTGGGACCCTTTGTCTAATGAAGCCCCATTCATCTCACTCCCAGGGCAAGAAATCTCCACCTGCAAGTCAAAGAGAAAGGCACACTTAGGAAAGCATCCCAGGACACGGGAAGGATCGCAGTCCCCGTCCCCCCGCAGGGTGAGGAAGGATGCCCGGGCTCTCCTTCGCATTTCAGCCCCACAGAGGGGCAGTTCAACCTCCCCCCCACACAAGGATGCGGGACAGGCAGGAGACGTCTGCAGCGGGAGCAATGCTGGCTGGCAGTGGCCCGGGGTTAGGGACGGGGATGAGTCCCGACTCCAGAGCCCACACGGCTCTGCCTCGTCGTGCAGCAGAGCTGCTGCAGGATGGCTCTGGGACATGCGGAGGATTTCTGATTTCACCCAGTTTCACCCCCAAGAGGATGAGCTGTGCATGCACACATGCACGCACACATCCACGCATTTGTGCATGCACGCTCATGCACACGCTTGCGCGCACACATTTGTGCACATGCACACGCATTTCACCCCTCGATCTGAACTTCTCTACGCACCGGCCAGCCCCAAGCGAAGCCCCTGGCAAGCGAGCGCCTGCCCTGGGAGGCGGGTGGGCAGCGGGGCAGGAGGCTGCTGCAAGCGGCTGCTCCGGCACCCAGGCACCCCGCAGGGCTGGGAGGCCCCACAGGAGCATGACGTCCCCACGTCATCCCCATCATGGCTCTCCCACGTACCCCCATGGCTGCATTTCAGCCCATCGTACCCTCAGTGAAGCTTTTGCAAACATCGAGCCCAGGGCATCCTCTATTCTCCAGCCAGGACCGAAGGGCTGACCATCCCCGTTCGCACCCTGCCAGCCAGGTTCGACACGGTGCTGCCCTAGGAATGCCATGGCCGGGGCTACCTGGGGCCATCCCTGGCAGCTCTTGGCACGGGGAGGGCAGCCGAGCCCGGGGAAGGGACGGTCCTCTCCAGCCCCCCCCACAGGGGCTTTTCCCTCGGGGGGATTTCTCTCCTCCAAACCCTTGAGCTATGGAGGATTCGCTCCAGCCCTGCCCGGGACAAAGCCATGCCACATTGCACAGTGGATCCACCTTCACGGTGGGAAATGCCACTGCCACTGCACCCAGCCGGCCCATTGGTGGTGATGGGGACAGCCTCATGCCCGGGGTGTGCTGCCTGTCACGGACCTGTCTTATTTTAGGAAAGGAGACGAAAATAAATGGAAAGACAAAGTGCCATTAGTTTAATGGCCTCTATGTTCCTGCCATCTGTCTTCAGTTGATTAAATAAAAAATATTGGTGGAACATATGGCATGAATTATACATAAATATTTTAATTTGGGTTCCCAGAGTGGTTATTCAAATACCTCTGGCTCTGCCACGTGAACTTCTGTGGAGCTCAGGGCTGGGCAGGCTGCGTGGGGTGGATTGGTGGTGGGGCGCAAGTCCCTCAGGCTCCCCCTAACCATCCCCTCCCCAGCCACCCTCGGGGCCAACGTGGCCTGAGAAAAGGCTGAGTAAACTCCGAGTAGCAGCTGAGCAAGGAGACTGCTTGCTATTCAGGCTTTTGCATCTGCAGGCACCTCCGTGGCGGGAGGAAGGCGCAGGCAGCACCCTGGCAGAGCCCGGGCGGGTGGTCTGGCCCCCACCGCGGTGGGTGAGGATCCCCCAGCCCGGCAGTCCCATGGACCCGTCGGCGCTTGGCCGCTCTCCCACGCTCCCTGGCCAGCAGCCAGTGGGGAAGGGCTGCTCCGTGGGAACCCACATCTTCCCTTCCCACGTGAGATGTTGCTCTGGGCTTCAACCTACCTTCCAGGTCTTTGTATGGGCGCTGAATACAGGGCTGTTTGGGAAACTGCTGGGGTGCAAACGGGACAGCCCCAGGGCTGTTCCCAGTCCCTAGCATCCCCGCTGCCACCCACCCTCCTCCCAGCCTGTGCTTGGTCCTACCGGGCTACGGCAAGGAAGCACGGCATATAAAGAAGGGGCTTAAATTACTATCATTAAGCCATCTGGAGCTCATCCTTCTCCATCATGAACTGTGGAGTCGCAGGTCAATTACTGCACATTTGCATATATTCCATTAATGCTTCTGCTAATTGTCTGGAGGAGATAATGTGCTCAGCTTACGGCTCCCTTGCTGGCTACGGTTTACAAACAGTGAGTGCGGCAAATAGAGCTGGCACCGATGCTCTCCATGTTGGAGGAGGCTTGGGACATCAGGGGGCTGATTGGGGGGGCTGGTGGCCATCCGGGATGGGGGATGCTGGCAGCACCTCACGACGCTGCTCCTTGCACCCCAGCAGCCCTCCCCGTGCTGTAAGGAGGGATCCACCCCGCCAGTGCAGCAGCGTTGGGATGGAAGGACCAGCCACCTCGGCTGGACTCCATGGGTCTCTGTCCCACACTGCAATGGCAAGTATCCCCCAGGGGTTGTATCCCACCCCTGCCCTGCCTGCACCCCACGCTGCCTTACAGGCTCTGCCTCCCGCGGGCAGCGGGGCAGCTCTTGCCGAGGGTTTGCTGGTGCCAGCCCAGCCTGCGGCGCGGCTAGAGGACAGTAGTGACACACTTTGCCAGCCAAACTAACGAAGCTAACAGGGACGTTAACCAGCCAGCGCGGTGCAGCAGGCAGCGTCTTAAGACTGGGCTTTCATCAGCTGCTGCGGGCAGCCAGGTACAAAGGCTGTCAGGAAAACTGCTGCGGGCCGGGAGCCACGTCTGCTGCCTTGGCATTGGGACAACCAGGGTGCAGAGGGGATTTATTGCCCAGCCCTCACTTAGTTATTACCCACTGTGCCCAGCTGTGGCTGTCAGCAGGGCTCTGCTCAGGTCCCAGGGGACGGAGTGGCTGGGAAGTTCCCCCCTGCCAGCAGCACCGGGGCTGGAGCATCCCTCCCTGTCACTCCGGACCCCCTGGCACCTAGAGCCAAAGCACAGCACAGCCCAGCGGGGACATTTCCCAGGCACTTTGCACTGTTACAAGCAGGCAGCGGGTCCAGCTGGGATGGAGGGGATGGGGGGGACTGGCTTCTCACCTACCTCCATCGCCACGCTCCTGCCAAGAGCTGAAATCCTCATCCCAGCAGCAGGATGCCCAACCGAGCATCGCTCCGCACCCGGCCCACCTCCCTCTGCGGTGGCAGCAGTACGAAGGCCGGCAGAAAGCAGGCAAGCTCTGTCCCGCGGGTTTGGGGCTCTGCAATTACTTGCTGCAGGGCCGAGGAAATCCTCATTAATTTGCAAGGTTTATCTTCCCCCTTGCCAAACAGAGCCAGCATGCGGGAAAGTGGGCACGGGTCCCGAGGGGGCTCCGCTGAGCGGCATGAGCATCTCTGAGACCGCTCGTGACCAGGATGAATGAAGCGCCGATAAATTATACATTTGGGTCTTGTCTCCAAATTACTCTGCAATTATTGAGCACCAAGGTTCAGTTGCCTTCAAGCACCACCTCACATCTGACCGCGGCAAAACACACTGAAGGGCTCACATGGTTCCCTCAGCACAGGAGAACAATCAGCCCATTAAAAACAGCAAATTAACGAACACAAGAGTTCCATTAGGAGGAGAAGGCGACCAAACTATCCAATTTCATCACATCATTAGCATTTCTTATCAGAGGGACAGGGAAAGAATAGGGCTTTAAAATACAGAGTGACGGGATGGAGTCTAATGACCACACCAGGGCGACGTGCCCAGGGGCCCCCGTCCCGCCGGAGGGCTGCAGCGCAGGCGCTAACCTCGGTCCCGCACCGCAGGGCAGCCCTGGCATGGAGGAAGGCATGGTCCTGCGCCCTGCTGAGCACCCTTGGGTGCACAGCACAGCTTCCCCCTGAAATGCTTCTGCTGAGACCTGGAAATGCAGCGGTGTGCAGGACCCAGTGCATGGCGGGCAAGGCCACGGCGTGCTCCCTGGACCTGCTGTCACCCAAAAGCCACCCACTTCGGTGCGGGAACCACATGCCTTCTCAGAAAGCCCCGTGTCCCTCCATCCCCACCCTTGGCTCCGCAGGGTGCCCACAACAGGTGACTGCTGCCACCGCAGAGCAGCTCCTGCAGCTTCACACCCTCGTGCCTCCCCGGCACAGGCAGTGGGTGATGGCACCAACCAGTGACACCAGCATGAACACCCAGGGGCACTGGGCACCCTTGGTGCTGCCATCCCTCGAGCCTTTCAGCCTCCATCCCTAGGTGGGAGCTTGGCATTGCTGCCCAGGCAGAAACTGGGCAACTCGAGCTCCCAGGTAAACCTGCCATCTTCTTCTTCAGCCCCGTGAAAAGGGATTTTCACCCTTTCTCGCTCTTTAAAACAGAAGCAGCAAATGAGATGCATCAGGCTGAATTTAAATACTGTTACTGCTGGGAATGAAACTGAGCTAAACTGAGACATTGAAAATTGCGGTTTCTGTTGCAGCAGGGCACGTCTGGACCATCTGATGCATCTCCCCTCGAGCACCCAGCACCCACCGGCTGCCTCCTCCAGGGGCAAGCTGAGCGCGCTGAGCAGTCAGCTGCCTTTAAATCGAAGCAAAGGTTATTTATTCAGCTGCTCCCTGCCTTAATTTTGCTGAGAAACATGTTTGTGCATCCCCTCCGCTGGGAGGGGTGCACAGGAAAGGTTCATGTGTGCTTAAAAACAGCTGAGTCGGCAGCTTTCAGGTGCTGAAGCGAGCGGTGGCTGCTCCATCCCTGCCCTGGGGAGCAGCTTGCCCCAGGGACCTGCGCCAGGGTCGGATGCTCCCCAGCCATGTTCTTCCCTGGGGAGCTTTTAAATCCCTTCCGTAGGCCAAGCCACCAAGATACGCAAAGGAAAAAAACCTCTTAGTTGCGATTTATTGGCCTGATTTGTAAATCCAGAGCGGGACTTGCTCATCTGCTGATAGATTTCTGTGCAGGATGTCCAAGCATGTTGGAGGGTTTGTAAATCTTCCTCCTTGCTGGGAATCGATGGAGGGGTTTAGACTGAAATTAGGTGGCTGACTTTCTCGCTTATGGGCAAAAACTGATTTTTAAATATTCTGGAGAAGATTTATTGATAGTCTCAGCACTTGCCCAGGACAAGGGGAAGCCGCAGCCACAAGCCCAGCTGGGCACGAGGCACTGAGCTCAGGAGGTATCGCAGATCCTTTCATCCGGAGGGATGAGTCTGCCCCGGACTAATTGATTAACGTCTGTAAAAAGCCTCAAGATCGGCAGAAACGGGGCCGTGCTAATTGCACAGCCTCCTATTAGCGCTCCCTCCACTCTCCAGGGGATGAAACCTGCTGTGCAGCAGCCCTGTTTCTGCAAGGGCTGAGTTATAAATAAACCCTAGGGCGATGGGCTGGATCCTGCCCCAGGTTATTTCAATGCACCAAGAATGACCGGCCAGTGCTATGCAGAGAAGCCCAGCACGTCCCAGAAGGGCTATTTTATTTAACCAAGCTGATTTAAGCAAACTTAGCCCCATTTTTCAATATTACATTTGCTGTTGAGCCACCCAGGATCACAAATTCCCACAAACGCCCCAGACCCCCACCCAAGGGACGCTGATCCCCACCCAGACCCCGCAGCCATCGGATGGCACGGGGCAGGGATTTACGATGGGGCAGATGAAGGGCTCCCAAAACAAATCCAAGCCGGGGTGCAGGAGGGTTGTCCAGCCTCTGAAAGCAAAGAAATGCAGTTGCCTTCAGGCCACTGATTTCCAGGTAATCCCACCTCTGCAGCACGCAAAAGCTTACAGGGCTCCGCTTGCTTCCGCTCGCTTCCCCATGTATTTTGCTTTACAATGGCCCAAGCAGAGCCGAAAAGGGGTTTTTTTGCCTGGCGCTCTGTTCCTCCGCATGCAATTACATTAAAACCCATTGCAGGGCTCTTGTCAGATGAATTCCCCTTGCAAGTGTGAAAGTGGCTCATAAAGAAAAATGTTTTAAGCCATGAATCATTTAAAAAGCACACGCCACGATGCCGAAGGCAGAGAAGGAAATAGCCGTGTATTGCGGAGATTTAGGCAGGCAGAGGATACTGGGGAATCGGTGGGATGATTTAAATGAGCCGGCACAGCAGAGATGCTGCAGCCGTTGTACCTGGTATCCAAATCCCGGCTGCTGAAATGCACCCTATGTTACACCACTATTATTATTTTAATTAATCTGCAACAGCCCCAAGCACGGGTGTTACCTCCCTCCATCAGCATCGTCCCATCTCCCAGTACCTGGGTTTCCTTTGGCAGGGCCGGAGCGTGTTTGTGGAAGGAGCGGGGAGCTCCCTCGTTTGCTAGCGCGGCTAATTGCATTTGGAGAGCCACGCACAGGGCAGGCGCTGGGGAGCGGGCAGGATCCATCTTTGCTTTCAGCAACAGAAACGCGTAACCCGGCACAACCCTCGCCTGCCGCATCCCTGCCGGCCCCCGGCATCCCTCCCCCAGCATCCCCGCTGCCGGCGTCAACCCCATCCCCACGTGCAATGCTGAGAAACTTTTCTTTCCCCGTTATTTCCATGTTTTTCCTTGCAAGGCCAGAACGGGAGCTCCATCTGGATGTGAACAGTGTCAGGCCTGTGTCAGTGGTGACATACAGCGGTATTTGGGAGAGGTCACCCCGGCGAAGTCTCGGTGACACTAAGGGATGCTCCCCAGACCGCGCAGGGTCTGTGCTCCCTCTCCCCCTTCTTGCCATCCTTGCCCGTGGCACCCTTTCGACACTTAAGCCCTGTGAAAAAGGTGATTTAACGTCATTCAGATGACAGTGTGTATCTGTAAATGGGCTTAACCTAATGAGTTTTAATACATATTATGTTCGAGCTATTTTATGCCCAGTCTGCAAAATCCAGTTACGGTTTTCAATAAGACTTAGCGAGCTGAGACATGCACCGGAGGGGATGCGCGCTCACACGGGGCTGCTCCGAACTGGGCAAGGAGGAGGAGGAGGGCAGGAGGAAGTCCGGGGCTGTCCCCCAGGGAGACACAGCTGGATCCCAGCCAGCTGCTGCCTCAGCAAAGCCCCCCCCAGACCAAGCGCTGCCTGCAGCCGCCTCCAGCAGCCCAGAAGGATGGGGTTTAAGATATAAGGGCTGGCCTCTTTCAGATGCAATGCTGGGGCTGGCCCAGCCAGGGAGAGCACCACCGGCTGCAGTGCAGCAGGCAGGGCCAGCCGCTGTCCTGCGGCGGGGAAGGCAGCGGGCAGCCAGCCCGGCAGCCAGCCCCCGGTGGGTGCACGGCCCCCCGTGCCCGTCCGTGCGGGCTGCGGCTCTGGAGGAGGCACTGCTCATAGTCCCCAAAGCCTTCAGCCACTCCTGCAGCTGGCTGGGCCCTATCCTGGCACGGGCAGAGGGGACAGCATGGCAGAGCGTGGCTGCCTCGGCGTGCACGGACACCTGCACCAGCCCCGCCGCAGTGGCAAAGCAACCCTGAACCACAGCCACCGACACATCCAGAGCCAGCAGCTCCTTATTTCAGAGAAAGCCACAATGCTGATGTTTTTCTCTCTTGTGCTTGAAGATGAGGAACAAACCCCACAGCCAAACCAGAGTGGCCAAGTGGCACGGTTTTATCCTGAGGTTTTGAGCACCGGAGCCAGTCCTGTCTCCTGGATTCACAAGAGGTGACAAGACTCAGCTGCCACAGCAAAAGGGAGATCCTCAAGGGGAAACCCAGATGCACCCTACCAGCAGCTCCTACAGGACCAGCCCCTCGTCATACATATAGCAGCCTAAATCCCATAGAGACCATGATGGGGTCCATGGAGGCCATCAGTTGGGAGCTGGGAGGTGTGACCCCCCCGGGGGGAGGTGGCTCAGCCCACCCAAACATCTTCCATGGGTGCTACAGGAGGGCCCGGCATATTCGGTCCATGATTAATCCCCACGGGCCTCCCAGGTGGGGAAGAGCCAGAACTAATTTGCCTGTAAAGCCCACGCTCAGCTCCTGCAGGTCTCTGCCACGGAGACTTCACTTAGCCCTCGGTAATCTGGGATTATATGCAGCGCTGGGGCAATTAAGAAAAACAGCTTTTCAAGCAGCAGACAATGCCTTCTGCAGCCTATTTAAATTAATATAGTGAGAAAGATTACTTCTTGCAGCCCTTGGTTTAAAGCCTCCTTTCCCGGGGGGGCTGATTTCTTTCTTTTCCTGCACATCCAGCAGCATTGCATCCTGCTGCATGCAGGAGATGGAGGCCCAGTTTGGGAAGAGATCTGCCTTTCCCATGAAGACTGCAGGCTCCAGGAGGGACTGGGGTTACCCTGAGCCCAGTCTGGCACAGAGGACAGACTGGGCTGGGAGTGGGTGGCCTGGGCAGGGGACAGTGACTGCCCCTGCTTGTCCCTATGGGATGAAGGCGTTGCACAGCGGCCATCTCCCCCCAGCTCCCGCGGCAGTGCTGCCGGGCCCCTGCGCATCGCAGCTCACCGCAGAAAGCCCAGCACATCACAGGCTCTTTCTTGGAGCATCGCACTGGAGCGCTTCCCAAAATGACCCCGCTGAGATGGAAACCCCCAGACCTGCTCCAGGGGCAGCACCCCCCGCAGCCCGGGGGCAGTGGTGGGCACTGCCCAGCCGAGGGTGAGCCCAGAGATCACGGCAAATCCACAGAGAGAGCGATCGGCTCCGCAGATCACATCCCAACTCTCTGATGTATTCCCCTGGGTCCCTCCACGTTGCCTAACGTGGCCAGTCATGCTAACGAGAGCCAGCCCCTGCTCCCCGCGGGCCCCGGAGATCCCCGTCCCACCTGAGGTAATGGATGTCCCTGGCAGCGGGGTGGACGTCTCACTCCTCGCTGAACAGCGCTGAACAGCAGGTCCCCCTGCCCCATGCTCATCCCCCTGGCCCAGGAACCAGCACATCACAAAAGAGGTACTGAAGCACAGAGATTTCTATCCCGGAGCAGAGCCAGCTCCCTGCATGGCTCGAGGCGATTGAGGGCTCAGTAGTCCCAAGGAGGAAGAGGAGGTTAGAAGAAGCAAAGATTTTCCTGGGGTCTGCTGGCCAGCAGGGACTGAGATGGGAGAGATGCTAAACCCCCAGGGAGGCTGTATCCCCTGTGGGGGTGAAGGTGGGAGGAGGGGATCCTGCCTCAGCCCTGGAAACCGTGACCTTGGGTGGGAGCCTGGAGGGCTGGGGGTGCTGAGGGGTGGCCCTGGGGACCCAGCACGGCCTTGCACGGGGCTACGTGGGGACACGGTGGTGGGCAGAGGCTTGGCTCCAGTGTGAGGCTGCAGTGAGCATGAAAAGGAAATAGTGGTGAAGGAAACCTCAGAGCACGGTGCGGCTGGAAGCCGGGGATGGGGTAACCCGGTCCCAGGCTGGCCAGAGCTCGTGGGCTGGTGGCCAGGGTGAGAGTGGCTGCAAGGGTGAGAGTGGCTGCAAGGGTGAGAGCGGCTGCAAGGGTGAGAGCGGCTGCAAGGGTGAGAGCGAGGACAGCTTGCCGTGGCACGGTGGGGCTGGTGGCACCCCGGTCTGCTGCCAGCGCTGGGGAAAAGATCCCCCAGGAAGGATGAGGCTTTTGTCTCTGGGAGAGGAAAAACAGCAGCACGCCCTGGCTGGGCTGCGAGGGGATGAGGGCACCGTGGGGGCTTCCCCATCCACCCAGCCAGGCTGCAAAGGGGCAGTGCCAGGACCCCGCGCATCAGGGACGCTAAAGCCTGGGGGGATTTGGGCAGGGGTGAGCTGTGCCGGACCCAAGCTCCTGCAGCCCTGCCGCCGCAGGCTGGGCTCCCCTCCTTAGCACAGGGCTCTGGGAAAGCCATCCAAACACTGAGCAAAACCCCACGGGGAATCTTCCCTGGCTGCACACCGCTCCCCGCCAGGCCTGTGCACGAGCGCCGCGTACAATAAATAATAATAACTGCTAATGAACCCCGGCTCGGAGGAGCAAGGGCCAGCCAGCACTCACCGCCCAGCCAGGCGAGCAGTTTTCCAAACCCAGGGAAGCAGCAGCCCATTATACAGGATAACTCGGCACAAGTCCCCGGAGAGGGGAAGGTTACGGCACTTGCAGGGTGGGAAGGTGCAGGTGGGCCAGGGCCAGGCTGGGTGGGGGCACCCCGGGGCCAGGGGCTTGGTCCCTGCTGCCGGACTCTGCCTCCCGGCTCCGGATTGCCGAGAAACTTTATTTAATCCTGCCTTCATGGAAGAAACAGTTTATAACGCTCAGCTCAAGGTAACCTTCACGCGGTTCTCCAACTGCCTCTGCTTTTCCCGCACACATTTTTTTAAACTTTATATTAAAATATTCCAATAAGTTGTCAGCATGGATATCAAACGAAGAAAACAGATAGGCGAGGTGTATTTGGGAGGATTACCATCTCTCCCCATTTCCCTTGCCGAGACGTTCCTGCACAAAGTCTCGGGAGGAGGAGGAGAGCTCTCTCCCTGCCTGCCTCCCGCTCCTCTCCGAAGCAAGAAACCCTTCCGAAAGCAGCAGAATTCAGAGCGAAAAAATCTCTGCCAGGGCGAGAATTATTAACAACTCCTGCAAAGCATCCTTAACCCCTGGGGAGCCGACAAGCTCTCCCGCCTCCTCCCTAACTTCCCCGCACAACCAGCCCGCATCTTCCCACGCACATCCCCACCGAGCCGGCCCCCCCTGCCCCTCGCTCGGGGCCGGCCGCCGGGGTCCCCCCGCCCCGGCCCGGGGGCTCCCGCCGCTCCCCCCCCGCGCCGCTTCATACGTTGAGCTTTTCGCTTTTTTTTTTTTGCTTTTTTTTTTTTCTTTATTCCCCCCGCTTTTAACCCGTTCCCCCCCGCTGCCCCTTCCCCGCAGCCCAACTTCGCGGCGGACCCCCCCCCCCCCGCTCCATCCATCCCTGCCGCCTCCTACCCGCACCGGGCGCTCTCCCAGGCCGGCCCGGCCGCCGCCGCTCCATCCACCGGCGCCCCCGGGAGCGGCGGGGCCGGGGGTGGCCGCCGGGCGCTCACTGCGGCTCGGCCCCCCCCCGCCGGGCCCCCGCACCGCCGGCCCTGCCCCGCCGCCGGGGCTCCGCTCATGCCGGCCGCGGGGGGGGCCCGGCCCGGCGGCTGCCGCTCCGCTCTGCCCGGAGCCGCTCCCGGCCGCCGTTACTTAACGTCTCCATCCAGCTCCGCTGCGGCTCCGCTCCATCCGCCGGCCTGCAGCGCTGCCTGCCGCTTAACCCCTTCCCTCCCGCCGCCCAGCTCCCCCCTTCCCCCCCTCCGCTTATATATATTTTTTTTCTTTTTTTTTTTTTTCCTCTTGTTTGGGAATGAGGTTGGTGGCGGGAAGCGGCTCCCGGCCAGCCCCGGCCCCACCGGTGCGCTCAAGGGCAAGGGGGGCTGAGGGTGCGGAGGGTGATGCTGGTCCCCCCCGGGGACCCAGCCCTGGTCCCAGCGCTGCCCCCAGCCCCGGCACTCGCGGCCAGCCAGAGATTTGTTGAATGGGGCTAGCCAGGGAAAAAAATAAAAAAAATAATTAAAAAAAAAAAATATAAAAAGTAACAAGGGATAGGACAAGAGGAAACGGCCTCAAGTTGCACCGGGGGAGGTTTAGATTGGATATTGGGAAAAATTTCCTCACCATAAAGGGCAGTCAGGCACTGGCACAGGCTGCCCAGGGAAGTGGTTGAGTCCCCATCGCTGGAGGTATTTAAAAGATGGGGAGACATGGTTTAGCGGTGGACTCGGCAGCGCTGGGTTAACAGTTGGACTTGATCTTAAAGGTCTTTTCCAACCTAAACAATTCTATGATTCTATGCTATTTGTGTCGGATCAATGAAAAATGAATTTGAAAACTTCCCGACTCTCAGAGTAGGAAAATTACGATTGTAACGTAAAGGGATTTTTCCCTCCCCCCTTTATTGGCAACTTTAAGCATTGGGGGGGATTTTTAGGGTGTGCTGGCGGCAGCTGGAAGCCCCATCGCCTGGCCGGTGCTGCCTCCGCTGTGGCCGGTGGCGTGCCCAGCTGCCTCCTGCTCCCCCGGCACGCCGGGCCGCGGCACACACCGAGTCCCTCCAGGTCAGGAGATAATTAAAAAGGGATCTAGAGAAAATACCCCTGCCTTAACATGATTAAGGCAGCAACCTTCGGTGGCCATGGACCCTTCTCCCGTGAGCATCTTTGCTGCAGGCAGGGATACGGCCTCAGAGGGCGGCATTTTTCCGGGTGCCGCACCTGGCTGGCCCTGGGGGAGCGGGGGCACCCCGAGCAATGTGCCCACAATGGGGGCTGCTTGTGGCTGCTTGTGGCTGTGATTTGCTGGGGTTCGTGCAGCCCAGCATCCCGCTGGCAGCTCCTGCTCACGGAGCCAACGGTGGGGAGGCTGGGAGTTTCAGGAAAGCAGCGGCTGAGGGAAGGGATGGATCCTGCTACTGTCCCCGCCGAGGGAAACTGCAGCCTCAGCTCGGTCTATGCTGGATGCGAGAGCATCCACGTGTGAGGGAACCATCCAAAACTGCCCCAGGCAGGTGCAGGCAGGCGCAGGCAGGCGCAGGCAGGCGCACGGACCACGGCGGCTCGTTTCCATAGGAAACCAGGCTGGTGAGCGCTGCCTCAGCTCCAGGCTGGGGGCTGAAGAGCTGTTTGTACTATTTTTATCCTCCTGGTACTAGGTTTCTTGGGTTTGGCCGTGCAAACACCCCAGCAGCGCTCCCTCCCTCCGGCCAAGGCTGCAGGGGACTGGGGGGGACTTTGGGGAGATGAGACCTGCCATCGGCTGGGGACAGCAGCAGCAGCCAGGCAGCCCCCTGCTCGTGGAGCCGCATGCTGGGTCGGTGGATCCCACCACCCGAGGGCTTTCCCTGCTTCCAAACGGTCCCATTTTCCCCACAAAACCAGCAATTCTGTCTTGCATTTTGTAAAAACAGGGATGTCTTCTCCGCAGCTCCCCAGCGGGGTGTTTGCAATTCCAGGTCTCCTAATGGGATGTGTGGTGCCTTCCCTCTGGACGAGCATCCCTCGGAACAAAGTTTGCTTTCTGCAAATGCCTCGTTGGCTTCTCTTTAAACCCTGTCTTGCGCCTTGGGGAGCTCAGGGCTGGAATATGCGTGGAGGGCACATATATGCATATATATATATATATGCATGGAGGGTGCCGCAGGCAGGCGAGGGGCAGCGCGAGGGGAGCAGCTGAGCAATGCGAACACATGCCTGTGGGTTTTTGCAGAATGCACAGGCCGGAGAAACAAGAATTTGGCTGGCTCCGGCAGATTAGCTGCTCAACAGCCATTTTGATGGGTGCAAGGGAAAATTTAGAGTCATCGGTTTAAAATCGTGCTCGCAAAAATAACTTTCAAAGACTGTTTTGTTTTGTTTTTTCTGGGCTAGGCTTGCCCCAAGAGCAATCAGGGACCCTCCTGAAACATCAAGTAGATTTTCCTTATTGATCATGATGTAAACGAAGTGACTCCAAATCATGTTCAGCAGCCTGAGCTGCTGCCAGTGATGCTGCACCAGAGGGACCCAGTTCTGCAGGGCTTTAAGGGTGCTTTTCACCCCAAAGGCCTCAAGGTTATTGCCAGGGGACTTTTGACATGGCCTTAAGCATCCTCAAGTACTAATGTCACCAAACAAATCCCTCCATCAGGGATGCTGGGTTTTGAGCCAAAAGTGACTGCTGAGGTTTCTGCAGACAGCCTTATCCAGGAGAGAGGAGCCCACAGCACTCTGTGCCCTGGCACTCCTGGCACTCCTGGCACTCCTGGCACCGGCGTGACTTTCATTGCGTAAGGGCTCGGGGCAAACACCAGGTCCCCATGGCGGTGGGGACACTGGAGCGGCCGTCCCCTCCTCCCTGCCAAGGCAGCAGGCTGCAGCCCTCATTTATGGGTCTTTTCAGAAACTTCTAATTACCCAGGCTGTCTCAGGAGGGCTCGTCAGCAGGATGCAGTGCATTATAAGAGTAAAAAAGGCTGCATAAAATCTCATTTTGAGGAGTACGAAGTGCCAGCACAAAAAAGCTGTAAACAGGATGTCTGAAAAGATCTTAAGCATAAAGGTCAGAATCTACAATTTAAATGGGTCGCTTGTTGCTTTCTTGCTCTGTGCCACTAATGAGCCGGGATGTAGAAAAACAAGTTTGGTTTTGAAGCCGCATATTGGTCCTTTTGTGATTTGAAATGTCAACTTTTTAGCAGCAAATTTTTTACCCAGGGGGTGCAGGGGTGCAGCTGAAAGGATTTTCTCTCCCCCTGGTCCCTGGCATCCCCATGGCAGCAGCAGGAGGGGACCAGCGGAGACGGGGATGCTGGAGCCCAAGGCCTTTGCGGGCGGGTGATGCTGCAGCAGCATCCCAGCCCTGGAGGTCTCCAACTGCCAGTGCCGGGGCCATGGCACAAGGCTCTGCCTTCCTCCTGAGGATGAGGCCGGTGCCTGCAGACGTTGCCAGGCTCTGGGTTACTAAGGCGGTGGCATCTGGGGAACGGCAGAATAAGGAGCCTCATTTGAGTTATTTACTTATTTATATCCTCACTGAGCCCCCAGTGTGCTCGTCTGGGGGCTCCCACCTCCTGGGGGTGGAAAATGTGCCTGAAATCTTGGCTTTCCTGAAGGTTTCAATGCCTGGGGGAGCTGGACTGGGTTATCAGGGAACAGCTGATTAAAAGTCAATATTCAGCAAATCTCATGCTCTCGGTGCTTGTCTCCACTTTGGCCAACCTGAGCAATGCAGGGCAGAAAAGAGAGAGAGCGCCCAGAAATAACGAATGCTGCAAATTAATGAGCTTCTGCTGGCAATGCGGATGCCTTTCCTCCTCTTCTTTGTCATTTTACATTTTGCATTGTTACAACTTTGGCAGGAGCAAGCCAAAGGAACCGAAATGGGGGCAAGTCAGGGTTGTCCCTGTGGTTTTTAATTGCTTGCAGGGGTGAGGTTTGGGGTCTGCAGGGGGGCAGAGGCAGGAGGTGTGTGTGAGCTGCAATGCCCCAAGCGTCGCTCACATCCCCAGCACCATCCTGGGCACTGGAAAGGACAGGCCAGCCCTTGGCAGCCGGGGAGGAATATTGTGAAGTGGCTCTGCTGCCTTTTTTGCATGGGGAGCCATGCAGCATGGTCCCCCTCCAGCAGCCACGAGATGCTCAAGGGTCCTTCCCAATGCTGGCATCTCCCCGGCCCCTTGGGAAGCAGCTGCGTGGCCACAGTCCCCTGGGAGCACCATGCACATCTCCTGGAGACTGCATCTCCCAGTAACCATCCCCTGAGGACTCGCACCTCTTTTGCCCTGATTTTTCTTAATTAACTCATTAGGATGCCAGCGAAGGTGATGCCAGTCTCCCAGGAGGGACCTGCTCTCCCGGTGCAGGCAGCGACGGCTGCCCAAGCCCTGCTGCCTGCAAGCTCAAGAAATGCCCCACGGCTGCAAATCAAGGGGGTTAATTTAGGTAAGAGAAGGAAAAAAGGGATGTTGTAATGCTGAGACAGGCTTCTGCGGACACTCTCCGGAGCTGCGGAGCCAGGAGGATGGACACGAGCCTCTAGCATCCTGGCATTGTTTTTGTGATTATTTGGAGTGGGCAGGAATTAATTAAAAAAAAAACCCAAACAAGAAAGAGGCAACCATGTAGATTAAAGCTGGAAGGAAGAGGATTAAGAGATTGAAGGGAAAAGAAGTGCAGAGAATGCAGATGGAGGGGAGATTTCCCCTTTCAGCCATTCTGCCTTCGGAAAAAGGGGGAAAAAAAAGATTTTGATAAGCTCTTTAAAAAATTCATGAGGTTTCCATTTCTCTGTTTATTTATTTGTTCCCCAGGATAAACTCCTGAAATACAACATCTCATTTGTCAGCAGGTCCCGGGGGAGCAGGGCACAAATCAGATTGCCCTACTAATAAATTATAAAAAGCCAACGCTCTGCAACTGTGCTGCTGTGCTGGCCTGGGGCAGGAGGGGACATTTTGGGGCAGGAGGGGATGGTTCAGGGCAGGAGGGGACAGCTCAGGGCAGGAGGGGACAACTTGAGGCACATGCAAGACAGTGGGCAGCAGCTCTGCACTGCGGGGCTCTGCAAGCGATTCATTTCTGGCTGGATCTGGCCATGCCCCCACCATGCAAATTGGAAGGGGGTTGACAGCCCCACAGCCCTGGGAGGGCTTAACAGGGTGGCGTGGGTGGGAGGTGGTGGGGGGCTGCATGGGGTGGGAGATGCCACCCCAAGCGCCGGTACGGCTGTGGGTTTGGGGGCGGCTGGTGCCCCCCAGTACAGGGGCAGAGCAGGGGAAGCCGCAGGGCACTGGCCCTGTCTCGCCCACACAGGTGCCGGGCAGATGGGAGCCGGCTTTGGTGGTCCCCGGGGAGCTCTGCCACCAGGGAGGAGAGGAAACGTGGGGATCTGGACTCTCCAGCTGTGCACGGCGAGACGGGAGCCACCACCGGCCACCCCAGCTGCATTCAGGGACAGGCTCAGCTACTGCACCCCACAGGGGGACCCCGGACAGGGCTCCCATGGGGCAGCACCATCCCCACGCAGTCCAACCCTGAAGCATCCTCAGCGAGGGCCATTTGCCCCCTAAATGCAAAGCAAGAAGTGATGCAGGAATTCACCGGGATGGAGCATTTTGCAATTGATGGGGTATTTTGCAGTTGATGGGGCATTTTGCAATTGATGGGGCTGCCACCGGGCAACCTTGGGCCCAGCGCTTAATTTTTCTGGGCTGGTGCAGTCTAAAATGCAGATGAAAATACCTCCCAGGGGTGTCCTGAGGCTTAATGAGTATCGGAGAGCCATCCTGAGAGCAGCACTGCAGTCCACGTCCCCGCAGCCTACATGACAGCACAGCCCAGCACAGCATCACCTGTTAAAGTTCAAAAAGAGATTTAATTTTAATTTCTTTCCACTAATTGATGGATCTGGTTTTGTCTTTCATGTGTTTTGTAGCTTGCAAACTGCCCGTTGGAGCGCAGTGGGCACCAGGCGCGGGTGCCGGGCTGTGGCTGTGCCATGGTGGTGCTGGGAGGCTGCGATAGCCGGCATCACCAAACCCTTTCTCGCAGCCCCCAGCGAGCAGCTTCTCAAGCATGAGAATTTCTTCCTGCCCCACAAACTTCTGGCTTTTGGGGCAAAAGTGTTTGAGAGAGGGAATTTTCATGCCCATTGGAGGGTCTGCATGGACCTGCCTGTGGTCCCCCAGCAGCACCCACCCCAGGGAACCCGCTCTGCACAGAGGGGACGGCGGCAGCGCGCCCAGGACTCAAGCTGCTGGGATGTGGGGAAATAAATCATCGGGGCTGAACTGTGCCTGCAGCAAGTCCTGGGGCAGCGCAGTCTCGAGCATGGGTCGTGCATGATTAAACACCCAGGGGGACAGTGATGGATGTGGGGAAGGGCTGGGGCAGGGGCACAGGCGATACTTTGCCCTCAGCCCCGTGGCAGTGGCCTGCCCCGGCCCGAGCAGAGGGCAGCTTCGCAGATCTTCAATCACAGACAGAGAGGGCGTAGAGCAGGGCTGTAAATTTGCTGGCGACCAGTTTGTCTCCCCCTCCAGAAGTGTTGGGGCTCAGCCTGCGGCCAGGGCTGCTCCTGGCCACAGCCCTGGGGGTGGTTTTGGTCCGTCCCCAGGGTGGCCAGTGGGTCAGGGCATCCCCAACCTGAACGGGTCCCCAGATCCTCGTGGCAGTGGCTTCTCCGCCGGCAGGCGAGGCGGCGCGGGGGCCACTGCAGGGGAGGCAGCGCAGGTGGTTCACCGGGGGAGGAACGGAGAAACCATCTGCGTGCACAGATTCGTCCTGATGCTTCAATGGAGGAGAGGATCTGGAGGCGAAATTGCTTCGAGTGGCTTTGCTATGGGATTTCAGCATCTTCATTTAGCGCTGGCTGATAAATGAGCTGGCTGCTCCCCCGTGCTGTGCCAGGCGGTGCTGAGCACTGCTGTGGCGGAGCAGCAGAAGCTGGAGATGCTCCTTGCCCTCCCTGGGCCTGGTTTGCACTTGAGATGCTGGTGGATGGGGAAAAGATGGGGCACAGTGAGGCAAGCCCGGCCTTATTCCTGCTTGGAATAGGGAAACTTGTGAAAACCTTCAAAAATCCCCATTTTTCACCCCATTTCACCATCCTCCCCCAGCAGCTCCCATGTGGCAATGGTCAGCGATTGCCGCTAGCAGAGGGATTTGCTCTGACCTCTTCCTCGCTGATGAGGAGCATCCAAGGGCTGGGGTGAGGGCAGGGGGATGGCTCCCACGGGGCTTCGCCCAGCCCTGGTTGGGGATTCGGGCTGGCACAGGGATGGAGCGGCCGCTTGGCAGAAGTGCAGCTCTCCTCTCCTTTCTTGCAAAAGAAACAAGCTTTGCCTGTGCCATCCAGAGCCATTCCCCTTATTTCAAAGGTGGCCACTGTATTATTATTATGATTATTATTATTATTACTATTATTATTCTGCACCTGGCTGGGAGCAGAGCTCGGCGAGGGCTGCCCTTCTCCAAATGATGCCTGGAAGACTCCTGCAGCTAATTCCTGTCGTTGTTAATGCATTGAAGGGAGAATAAAGCCCATAAAGTCCAGGTCTGCTTGGGCTTGCTTCTTCCTGGTCCTGGTCCCAGTCCTAGTCCCATTCCTGGTCCTGGTCCCAGTCCCTCAGGTCTCCCACCCTGGAGCCCACATGGGAAGTAGCTCTAGGCATTGCAGCAGGAAATTCCCATTGGAGATATGGAAAAAACCTTACCCCCCATGAGAGACCTGTAGCCCTGGGGTGGGGACACCGAGGACAGCTAAAACGCTGTGGTTTTGGGGCTGGAAGGCTTTTTTCGACTGATGCACGGCGCAGCTTGGAGCCACTCACCACCCGGTTTTTACACCAACCATCCTTCAGTGCCCATCACAGCCCGAGCTTGCCCCCATATCACCTGCCGTTATTATTGCTTTCTGCTGTTCGCGTTTCCTTGTTGGTGTGTTACAGATGAGCCGAGCACACGCCATCGTCTGGGCGCACTTCTCCTCTCTGGTAAGAGAGAATTAATTGCTGGTTTAAAAAAGAAAGGAAGAAAAAGAGAAAGGACTTCCCAAGCAAAGCAGTGCCCACCGACCAGTGGAAACAGGGCTTGTAAGGGAAAGAAACACTTAGATGTAAGTATCTATAGTTTCTCTATATATGTGTATATAGAGACACATGCGTGAGGGCCAGAACCTCCGTAGTGATGGCATCCAGTGACTCCCCAATGTCTAGTAAGGGGACGCCACAGCCTCGCTTTCCTACCTACACACCTATTTTCAGGAAAAAAACCTGGTTTTGAGCTGCCTGCCCCTCTGCTGAGCTGGCTGGCCATGGCCAGAGCCGTGGCATCGCAGGTGGGATGCAGGAAGGGACATGTGGCCATCACTGCCCGGGTGGTTCCCAGGCACGGGTGCCATTGCTGCAGGGTCCCGCAAAGCCCCAGCTCTACAAAAGGGATGAGGTCTGAGGGGCTCCCCGGGGGTGGCCGTCCCCTCCAGCCTCCCCTCGCTGCAGCTGAGCTGCTGGCAGTGCCAGATCCGGAGCCCACGGAGCACTCGGGCACCCGGCAAACCCGTGCCCGCGGCTCCCTGGCCAGAGGGCTGCTGGCACACAGCCTCCCCAGCCGTGACCGATGGCAGGAGATTACTGTAGCTTTGGAGCAGACACGTGTAATGGCTGTGTCCTAGTTTTTGAGAACAGAATTCAGCATAGGAAAAAAAGCCACAGTTGTGGTGAGAGTAAATATAGTAACTGGCTCTCACACCGGCTCATTTGGAGTGTTACTAGCTGTAAAGCCATACTAGGGTCACATCCTTGCAGGCTGGCATGTCCCCTAGGAAAAAGGAAAACCATTTTTTTGTCCCACACCTTCTACTCCTCCCCGGTGGAAAAGCGTCTCCAGACACGTTTCTGGTTGTGTCTGACATGACCAGGTGGTCGTTTCACCTCCTTCGGAGTCAGCAGCCAAGCCATCTCCCAGCCCCTGGGAGATGCACCTGGCAGTGTCCCCATCTCTCCCTGTGCCTGTTCCTGTCCTCATTCCTGTTCCCATTTGTGTCCTTGTCCCCATCACCATCCCATTCCCTTTTCCCATTCCCCATCCCCATCCTCCTCCTCATCCCATCCCATCTCCATCCCCATCGCCTTCCCCACCCCCATCCCCATCCTCATCCCATCCCATCTCCATCCCCATCTCCTTCCCCATCCCCATCCCCATCCTCATCCCATCCCATCTCCATCCCCATCGCCTTCCCCATCCCCATCCCCATCCTCATCCCATCCCATCTCCATACCCATCTCCTTCCCCATCCTCCTCCTCATCCCTTTCCCCATCTCCATCCCATCCCTGTCCCCATCCCTATCCCCATCCCATCCCTGTTCCCATCCCCATCCCCATTCCCACCCCATCCCATAAGGCACAGCTCATTGCTGTTGAAAGGGAAGCGTTAATTCCACCATCGTTACTAATTACTAACTGAGAGTCCCTAACTCACTCGGAGCAGAGGCTCCCGGGAAGGCGCAGGAGGGCTGCGCTCTCCTTTTGGCACATCTCACCCACATCGCCCGCTCCGGCTGGAAGCATCAACCAAAAATGTACCATGGCAGCTAAATCTAACATCCTCACCCGGACTCCCAAATTGAAAGAATCAATTAAAGCCACTTAATCACTGACTGGCGGCAAAAGGGAGCCGGACTGGCAGGAGCGGCGGGTGCTGCTGGGGTGCAGCCATCGTCCCCCCAGCATCACCCTGCCGGGATGCTGTAACTCAGCCGAATGTGGATTTACTGCCTCTGCTCCATTATCACCAATCAATATAACAGTTATTACTTAATGGGCTAAAATTGTCATTCTAATGTCCCAGATCTGCATGTTACGGCACGGCTAATTGGTACAGAACTGATTTGGGGGCTTAATGAAAATGTAAATTCAGGCACATTAATCAAACAATTATTTCATAACCACGAGACAGAGGATGCTAAACCTAATTAAGAAATAAACAAAGTTAATCAGTGAACAGAAAACATTTACTAATCATATAGATATGTTGCAAGAAAGAAATATTAGGCAATAATTTATTAAAGATTCCCAAACCTGCTCCTCTTCTTAATAACCCGGTGCTCTGGCTTCCAGGAAGCACCATCTCGATTTTATTAAAGCATTTGTTCTGCTTTAAGGTCTACTGGGCACCAGAGAACAAAAAATATATTACTCTGCAAGATGAATAATTGCATCAATTTAAAATAATAGGGCCGGGGACTGAACGGGGGGGTGTGGGTGACACCTAACGTTGAGACCGATGCATTTTGGGCTTAATTATCAGCGGTTAGTGCTTTTCCAGCTCAAAACTTAATTCTGATTCAGACATAAAAATTGCAAGAAGACATAAAGATGAAAGCCAGTGGCATTTCTCTTTCCTCTGCCTGTTCATAGCTTCTTGTCAAAACCTGCTTGTCTGGCACAATTTCTGTACATAAATGGGAATATTTCTCCTCAAACTTCCTTCTGCCCGGCGCTGATTCCCACCGTGAAGTGATTTGAATTCCTTGCAGCATTGCTTGTGCTTCCCGCAGCCTTGCAAGACCATGCTGAGGCTGCAGGCTCCCATCGCCGAGCATCCCGGGGGGTCCAGCTCTGCTTTCGGCAGAAGGGGGCCACCCAGTCCCGCCCCGGCTCCCTGTGTGCACCGGTGAGATGAGACAGGAGCCGCCGGCATTTGCTGCACCCTCCCCGAACCAGCCCTGACAGTGATTCAACATGGAGCCATTAGTGCCAGCGGGGATGGAAAGCAGATGGCGCAGGTCAGCGCCGGGGCTGCGGGCAGCTGCCTGCCAAGGTCCTGCCTTCGCCTGGGTCTCAGTTTGGGTGCTGGCGGCAGGACCCTCAGTGCCCCCCGCGCCCCAAGGCACCCACATCCCCAAGGGTCCCCCTGCCCCAGGGAGCCACATCCCCAAAATATTCCTGACCATGCAAAGCTGCGGTGCTGCACATCCCAGGGGGGATGGAGGGCTCGGTTCTGGTCCCCAGATGGGAGCGGGGCTGCTGTGACATTTATCAAAGCTCTGCTTTGAAGGGGGGCAAAGGAACACAGGGGCTGTGGATGTGATTTCACACCCCATGCAGCATCGCTGCTGTCGCTCCGGGGCTGGGGAGGTGGCACCCGGTGGCACCCACTGTGCTCTGGGACATGCTCCCGGGGAGGTGGGATGGCTTCAAGCAAACCATTTCCACCACTGCTCTTCCACGGGAGGGTTTTTATGGGCTTTCACTGCAAATCTGAAAGGAAGCAAATTTCTGAAACATCACCATTTCCCAGCAAACCGCCACTCACAATTTTGGGGCAATTCAGTCTTTCTGGGGCTGCCCCGTCCCAGGCACACACAAGCCTTGCTCTCAGGGCAAGGTGAAACCTGCCAGGGAAAACTGCTCAGCTCTGCCAAAAACACCTTCTGCATTTTCTATGGCACAAAGTTTTCTGTAAACTCCAATATTTGGCGTCCCGAAGCTGCTTTTCAGTTTCCCCTTTGGCCCCAGAGCAGCACTGGGACTTGGCCCTGGGGTTTTATCCATGAATCCCTCAGCTGGGCAGGATTCCCAATGCTCACACCCCATTCCTCCTCCTCTCCTGTCTCTGGGATGGAGGAGAGGGGTGGGATGGGGCTGAGAGCCGCTGGTAGCAGGCCCCCAGCACGGCCCTCGGTGCCCCCCCAAGCCCACCACTGCTCCTGCCACTTTCTTTTTTTGTGTCTCTCTCCAGAGCTGTTATTAAGCCCATTTTCCCCCCAGTCAGACTAAGCCGTTTATCGAAAGCCTCCATCATTAGGTTAATGATTCTCAGCAAATTATTTCATACACAGCCCGGTTCATCCAGAAAATGGAGCAGTAATGTTGACATCTCGATCAGCTGCAGGAGGGACGGCTGCCTGAGCTGCAGGGTGCTCGGCACCATTCCACCCCCATTTGATACCCCGCGATGTGCAATGCCCCTGGTGCCGCTCAGGACCCCGATCCCAGCTCCATCAGCACATCTTTGCCTCACAGAAACAGACCCACCAAGGAGCAGGGATGGTTTCTGTCTCCCTCCATCCCAGCCTGGCACCGGGCATTTTATTCTGGCCCACGACTTATTCATCAGGCTTGGAAGCATCCGGCTCTGTTTGACGGCGCAAGGATGGCTGGAGCAGACAGAAGGGGGGTCATGAACCTGCCGCCCCTGCAGCTTCATAAGTGTTACAACGTGGTGGGGCACTGCAAAATGGGGGGCAAGGAGCAGCTTTGCTTCAGCTGCAGCCTCCATGCTCCTGCTTCCCAGGCTGGGGGCCAACCACCAGCTCTCCCATGGCTGCCGCCTCTCCACAGGGATGTGACACCTGCATCTGCATCACGCGATGGCGGGAGCATCCCCCCGGCAAAGCCCCGGCCCGGGAGGAGCCCTGGGAGAGCAGGAGGAGGCAAAGGGCAGGGGTGCTGCAGGGACAACCCAGGGTGGCTCAGCTCTCTTCCAGCATCAGGGGCACCTCTTGGACCGCAGTGACCAGGACCTGGGCACAAGGTCTATTTGCTCACCAGCCCCCTGGATGCTTCTTGTCCTGAAACCACCTCGTGTAATCACTCATGTCCCCAAGGCCACGACATCAATTGCATCTCATAGTAGGCAGCCAGGAGGAGATTTGCTGTGCCAGCACCACATCCTGGACCGTGCAACTTGGCTCCCATGGCTTCAAAATGCAGTTTGGTTCTCCTGGGAAGGGGACGTGCCCCAGGGGTTGGGGTGGCATTGGTTGGGGCGGGGGAAGGATTCAGTTTTCAGCTTTCTGGGCCCAAACGGTGGCTGCTGTTGCTGCTCTGCAGCACTGGCCTCGTTGGCATTCTCCGGCGGTGCTGAACGCCCGGTGGGACCAGCAGCCACTGCAGAGCCTGAATTATTCAACTCAAGCAGGGCCCATTTGCTGATGGAGCAAGCGAGAACTCATGAGCAGGACTGAGTGCTCGGCTGTGTCGGGAAGCTGTTCCTTGGGTGAGCTCCTGCAGCAGCGCCCTGCCTCCCTCCCTCCCTCCTCGTGCTGCACGGGGCTGGCACACATCCCGGTCCCTGGCCTCCCAGCTGGTCCGTGGCACCGGCACGACATGAGAACAAACCCCAGATCTGCTGGCTGGATGCTGCTGTCATGATCTCAGCAGCAACAGATCCAGGGCACCACTTGCACCTTGCCCTGGTAAGTATCTGTCTAAAAAAAATAAATAAAAAACTGGGAGAAAAAAGACATAAATAAATTGCTATGTTTAAAAATGTCCCTTTCCACGCTGAGGAAAAAAAGACATAAATAAGTTGCCACGTTTAAAAATGTTCCTTTCCACGCTAATGCTTAAAAAGTCCCCTGGTGCAGATGTGTGCCTTCCTCCCTTTCACAAATTCATCAGCATTTAAGGAGGCGCAGTTTTAGGTCACCACATTCCCAATCAGGCGAGGACTGACCTTTCCGCGAGCTAAAGCAGAGCGATGGGTTTTCACCCTGTCGTAGGCCCTGTCCCCCCAGGTCTGGCTCCCTGCCACCATTGTGACATTTCTAGTGGCAATCATGAAGTTCAAGGTGGCCTTGGTGGCATCTTGGGATGTACTGGGTCGCCAAGCCCCAGCGCTGCTAGAAACGCTCTCAGCCGTCCCCCAGGATTTATTGGGATGTGCCTATGATGGATAGCACGAAAGGGCTGAAAATCAATCGAGACATCTGCCAGCATCCGGCCTGAGCTGCTAATTCACCCAATTGCTTAAGTGCTGGGCAAACGTCACTCCGGCCCGATGGAGCTGGAAATGCTGCAGCTGGGAAGAGCGGCTTTTAAAACCATTTTTGTCAGCCTAATGCTATTAAAGTGCCTGGGAAGGAAAGGGACGGCAGCAGCCAAGCCCAGACCCATCCGTCGGCGGTCTCCATTGGGGCACATGTATCCCCGGCACCCTGGTTGTTTCCGAGGCCCTGGAGATGGCTGGCGAGCCCTGGCTTGCAGCTGAGGACAGTTCCCCTGTGCAAGGACATGTCCCCGAGCCTTTCCCGTTGTCCCCAGGAGAAGCCCAGGGCAATGCTCCTGGCTCACCTTGCTTTACTCTTTGGAAAGCGGGTTGAATGCTCCTGGGTTTGAACTTGTGGAGGGTCCGAGTTTGTGGCTCAGCTGGTGTCACCTCTGCTGTCACCCTGGGGATGCCGTCCCCTCCCCTGGGGACAGTGTGCAGATGGGCACAGCCTGCCAGGGCTGCTCCCCAAACCACAGGCGATGCCAGGGAAACTGCACCTCCAAATGTCTGCCAAAACTCAGGGGGCACCAAGTGCTGGTTTTAGTCCCCACCTTTGCAGACCTCCTGCTGTCCAGACAGCACTGAGCAAATGCAGGGAGGTCAGTGCGGACCAGTAAAGGAACCGGTGGTTTCTGATTTACACCGCAAGGCTTTTTTGAACAAGCATAATAAAACCACCATGAATTGGACATCTCAGGGGAAAAAAAAAAAAAGATGAAGTGGAGGGAGGGAGCTGCTCTTCAAGCGCCGATGGCAGCCGAGGCTAAAGAGAGCTGTCAGGTCGGGGGGTGTAAGTCGGGGTGATCGTGGGATCCTCACTGCGCTGCTGGGGCAAAGGTGGAGGAGAGCAGGAGGGGAAGCAGAGAGGGTGCAGGATGGACCATTTCAGTTTGGGCAGGGAAAGGATGGGCGTACCATACCCCTAGGGCAAATGTCCCCCCACACCCCAGGGACAGACCAGCATTCGCCTGACCGTGGCTCTCCCACGTTCTTGACTGCGGCTGGTTGGTGCTGGAGCAGTAATTTTCAACTCTATTTCAGCATAATTCCTTGTCTGAATTAAATGTCAGTGCACTCCACCTCCTTCTCCAAGCTGCCTTTCTCCTGAGCTCCCCGCGTGGGACGTTGACAAGTGTTTCAAGTTGATTAGGAAAAGAAGACACGGGAGATAAACTGCAACAAATAAATGTTGCACCACCACCGCCAGCGGCTGTTCCTGTGGATGGGTGGCCCTGATGCACCCGCTGCCCCCACCTCCCCACGCTCTCCCCTTCACGCTTTGCACTGGGGACGGCAGCCAAAGCCCCATCTGCCAGCAGCCGCTTCCATGAGCGCAGGAAAATTTGCAACACCCTTGGTCGCCCCGTGGCTGCTGCAGGACTGAGAGATGCCGGGGACCAGGAAGGCATGGGGTGGCCGACACCGTCCCCCGCAGCACACACGCTCTGCGGTGCCAGCAGCGTCCCCCCAGCAGCTGGCAGGTCGCCAGCCTGTTGATCAGCATCTCCCCGCACCACTGCAGCACCATCTGACGGGTATGCAGATTGCCAGGGCACAAATGCCATCCCCGTGTCATTTTTCAAACGATTAAATATAAAAAGGCCCAAGTGCAGCTCATATTTCAGTGTTAATGTTGCTGCCAAATATTATCACATTGACATTGCTTGTAAAACAAAAGCAATCGATAATGTTATATCTCCGGGCGAGCCACTCTGGCACAGGATTAGCTTCATGTGCACCGAGACGTGTTACCTGCACCCGCCGGCTCAGCACCGGAGCTCCACTGTGCACCCCTGCACCAGGGACCTTCTGGGCTTTGTTTTCCCTTTTGCTGGGCTTTTAATTCAGCAGAAGGTTAACACAATTTGCTTTGTGCTTCTGCTTTCTAATGAGAGCTGCACTGAGCGTGGCTGCAGCCCAGAGCAGTCCGTGGGTCAAGATGATTAATGATGGGGAGACCACTAGGTGTTTAGAAGTTAACACGTGCTTCTGTGGCCAAGAGGAAAGGTATTTCCCCAGGCAGCGAGGAGAAGCCATCATTTGGGTTGTCCAGCCAACAGCAAGCAGAGGTGAGCCCACACTCGGCGCTCAGGACCCGTGCAAGCCCCCATCGCACCCTCTTGCTGCTTTGAGCAAACACACCCATAAAAACCAAACTGTTTGCCCGTTGCATATAAAAACGGTGCTCACGTCTCTCTCTGAATTATTCACACTTGGCTCTGTTTTCACTAATATTAAAAAGCTGCTGTGGTGGGCAATGTTGTTCCTTTTTTTCCCAGACATTGTTCCAGATGGTTCTGCTCAAGCCCTCCACTGAAGAGCAAGCTGGGGCTTGGTATTTGTGTTCCCCATGTCCAAGCAGCTCAAAGGGAGGGGGAGAGGAAGAGGAGGGCTAAGGAAGGGGGCCCAGGGGCATGCAGGGCACACACACATGATGGACAGCACAGGTCTGCTGCATGGGAAGGGTGTCCTGTGCCACCGCCGCCTCCATCTCTTGTCTTTCTCTTGACCAACGTCTTCTCTCCTGGTTGGCGTAGCGGGGAGGTGAGGACCAGCTCGGGGTATGCCAGAACCCCACAGCACTGACCAACACAGCAGGTTGGGCGGGTAAGAGCCTTGCCCTGCAGGCTCAGCCTTGCAAAACCTGCCCTCCAGGCCAGCCTTAAAATGAGGGTGAATCCAGGTCTTGTCATGCAAAACGGGGTGGGGGGCAGGAATAAGGTCCCCAAATCCTGGAATCATTTCGAGCCCATCTACAGGCCAAGCCTGGAGAGAAATCCTGGTCTTTGGGAAGACAGCAAGGCCAAGATTCCAGCTGTCGGGAGGTTTCCTGGCAAGGGAAGATGCAATCTGGGGGGTCCCAGCTTCTCCCCACGGTGAGAGGAGAGGAGACCCCCTCCTGAGATGAGCCCCTGCTCCCTCCGCTGCCCGTGCTTTGCTGAGCATCCTCCCTCCCCTCCATCACTCAGCACAGCATCTCTACCAAGAAGTGGTTTATTTGGGCAGCAGAGCCTCTGCAGCAGGGTGGCAAGGTGTTTCTGAGCAGCTCGTGAGGAAACCAGTTCTATGACTCTATGATTCTGTGAAAGGATTACTTGGGGGTAACCCTGAGCCCCCTGCCCAGAATGCAGCAACTCGTACATTAAAACATATGCAAACGGATGGAAAAAAGGCTGGTGGTTCAGGACTTGCTAGAAACTGCTGCATGGAGCAGGCTGGATTCAGGGGCCTCAGGTATAAATACTATATATTCATTATATATAGCATGTTTTGATCTACCTTCCTCTGGACTGGCAGAATAGCTTTCACTTAGGCAGGTTTTCCTGCCTAGTTTTCCTGCCTAGCTGCCTCAAAAGGCTTGTTTCTCTGAAAATTTTCCAGCTACTCGATCCCAGCAAGTTTGCAAGGCCAGGCCATTAAATACACACCGAGAGCAGCAAAGAGCTGGGGATGAAAGCGGTGCCTGCGCATGGACTCCAGCGAGGTGAGGGCAGAGCTGGGTGTTCATTAACACCCTGTCTTTGGGGAGCAGCAGAGCTTTGGAGATAAGGCACATCGCTGGGACTTGCTGAATTCAGCCCCTGGAGTTCCCACCTACCTTTCTCAGCTGAGTAGGAGTCATGCATATCTGAATAATTTGGATTTTAAAAGGAAAATACTCTTTGTTAGCAGGCTGAATAAAAACCTGATTTGCTGAGGCTCTTGAGATCTTGGCTGTACCACTCAGGGTTTCCATGGCAGGGCTCTTATCAGGTAGATAATGATCAGCTATTCAGCTCTGCCTATCTGCCCCTTAATTAATAATGCTGACCCTCATCCCGGGAACAAAGAGGAGTGATAGAGACACCCATGAATTTCTTAGGCTCCTTCTCTCGAATTCAGCCCATCCTGTTTACAAATACCCTGAATGCTTCTCCTCAATGGCAGTTCCCTTTGACCCAACAGCTTTTTTTTTTTTTTTTTGTTTTTGATTGGCCAGAGCTTTTCTTTTCCAGTTTTGACCTGATCAAGATGACTCTTTTTTGCTTTGACAGTTTTTGGAAGGAGCTAGTTTGTTGAGATTTCTTTTTTTTCACAGCTCTGCCAGAAAACCTGAGAAATCAGTTATCTCTGCAACCCTAATGGATTCAGAGAACCTGCTCAGCTCTCTAAAAGCAGATAACTGCAGTTTTCATCTTGACTCCAGCTACTTAATTCAGCTCTGAAGGCAGGAGCCGGGCTCCCGCTGCCCGATCTGCCCAGGGCATCATGGCAGCTCTCCCGCTCCCTGCCCGCCGCTGCAGGAGGAGAGGGCAGCACTGCGGGCAGCCGGCTCTGCCCGTGACCTTTGGAGAGGGGCTTTGATTCATTGCCTAGCATCCCCAAAATGTACCCAAAAGATGCTCTCTGCATGCTGCCTACATCATGGGGTGAGGATGCAAAAATGGGTTTGCATTACCCTCCGTAGCGGTGACATGCTGGCAAAGCCTCCACGACGTCCTGCTGCTTCTCAGCTCCCATGCTTCCTGCCAGGCCCACGTTCTGCAAGAAACTGTTCCCAGCTAATATTAACTCCACCTGGATTACAGTAAAACACAGTTTTCCACCTCTGACTCAGTGCAGCAGCATGATGCAAGGGGCTGGATCAGCATGGAAGGGACCGGCAGGTGCGGGGGAGCCCCTTCCCACCCCTGCGGGGACCATGGGCTGCTCCGGTGCCACAGCATCAATTTTAGTCTTGCAAAGGCTTCTCATTCAGAATTTTCCCTTATTTGTTCGCTTGCTTTCTGCCAAGGCAGGCCCGCTTGCAAGCACATGTTTTAACCCAAATCTCATCACAGTTTTGAGAGTCTTTAAGATGAGCTGTAGTATAATTAATCTGGACCAATTACATTAATGGAGGTGCCAGTAAGGCAAAGACCAAGTAAGGACAGCCCACCTCAACCTTTGCAGACAGACACATTTAGGAAAGATCAGCTGAAAGCCATGGCCTCATTTCCAGCATCACCACAGGGGCTGTCACAGCCCAGTACTGGTACCCAGCACCCTACCTCCAATGCCTGGCCGTCCCACCAGGCTGCATCCCACCCAGAGGGATCCATCCCAAACACCCATGTGAGCACACAGAAAATGCTGCTCGTTGGAAATGCAGTCCCCAGGGAAAAGCTATGGCTCCCAGTAGCTGAGATGAGCTCCATGTGACAACCAAGCTTTGATCAAATAGTGTTGGTTGGAAAACAGCAAAACCGTGGACCTGAAGCCATGGAACGGCGGGAGTGCAGTGAAGATCAGACCTGCATGCATGTTCCTAATTAAATGCCACTTTCCTGTCCCAAGTGGGTGGCATTGGCTAGCATGGGCAGGCAGGCTGGGTGGGCAATTAGCAGGTACACAATTTTATTATGGTTGAGCCGGGCATCGATCCCGTTCCCACATGCCAGGAGTGCAGGTGCGGTGCCAGGCTACCCATCCCAGACTAGCAGCAATACCACAACATTTAGTGCACTCATTATTCCGATGCTGTCAGCTGGAGGCAGGTACACCTTCTGGGGCCTCTGCCTATACAAGAAAATCAGCATTATGCCCTGTTAATATTCAAGCTGTGATTAATCAAAATACTCCACTCCCTGTTCCAATTATGCTCACTGTTTGCCTGTACATCCTTTACTTTTGTTGAAGTGCAAGCAGAGTCTATTGGAACTGGGGATTTATGGTAGCTGCCAACTACTCCGCTCTCCAATAGCAATAAGTTATATTTCTATTATGCAGCATGCAGTAAAAAAAGGTTGATATTTATTCTTTGGATTTTTCTTTCCTAAGAAAGTTGCCAAAACTCACACAACCACTAAAACGTGGCTCCGTATTTCACAGGCGATATCACCGCAGCCACTGGCACGGCAGGGATGTGGTGGCGGCTCCATGAGGTGGTTGGGAAGTGGAGAGCATCACCCAGGCATCTGCACTGGTCTTTCCCGCTCGGGACCCAGTGTTACCCTGCAGAAATGAGACAACCCAAAACCTCAGTTTCCCCCAGGGAAAGGCTTTGTGGGCTCTCCAGACCCCACCACAGACTGTCTCCAGCCACTCGTAAATGGTTCTGCATTGGGCCAGCAGCCCAGAGGAGATGCTAGCCCCAGCTCTGTGCATCTGGATGAAAGAATAACAGTTTATTTTTAGGCTGAACACTGACGGGATGAAAGCCATTGATCTGAGCTCATAATTACATCGTTATCTGTGCCCTATGAGATAAAGAGATTTCTAGCCGCAGGCTTTTTGAAAAGCTGGGCTTGAAAGCCGATAGAAGAGGGATTTATTTAGTTGAGCTTCGCTATTTTTTAAGTAAAATGTTAAATAGTAAAAGTTTGCTTTTATTTATTTTATTTTTTCCCCAGAAGATGAGGAAAGCAGCAGGAGAGCCTCAGTGCCCTCCTGATGCCCCGGGATCATGCAGGACATGCTATCAGAGTTCCATAACATGTTCTTTTTATGAATTACACCCCAAGGAGAGAGGTTAGAAGAGAGCACTATAGGATGCTGCATGGGTTGGGTCATTGGGTGCTGCCACAATCTTCTGGAGCAATGTGCATCTTGGAGAGGAGCCGTTTGGCCATATGCTGCATTTTGCATCTCCCACTCCAGGAGAGGAGCAAGAGCCCAATGTTTTGTCAACGTTTTCAACCTGGTGCTCGTTCAGCTGGAGGGGTCTGCTCCGCTCAATGGTCCTGTAGCTTTTCCTCTCGGATTGTACTGGCCACTCTCCAAGACCAGCAAGGGACCTGCTTCCATGTCAACTGCTTAGCGTGCCTGCTGTCACCCGTGTTTTACAGCCCTCTCAATGAAGAGCAAATCTGTATTGATTTCAGAACAACTAGAGCTGTAAATTACTGGTCATGACTGGCTTGGCCAGTACCGAGATGAGAATCTATTGATTGCACTGAAGGTCTAAATCTAATTAGCACGCAAGGAAACTGGTTGAAACAGCAGACCGATTCAGATGTTCTGAGATGTAATTAAAACTGTAAAGCTACCTACAAAAGGAGAACATGCAAATAATGGTCCTGATCAAGCGCAATTTGCAATCCAAGGGCTTCCTTTTCAGAGAGGCTGAGAAGAAAATGGGAGCAGAAATATCAATCAAGGGGAACAAAGGACTCTCTCTTATCCCCATGGGTTCGCTCAAAATGCCTCTTTCTCTCTTTTGAAGCACTTTCCATTCAGGACTTCACAGCCAACCACAGCTGGCACTGCCTTGCCCACAATTAATCAAGGCAGCATCTCAATCGCAGGGGATACGAGGGATGCTCGCTCTGCTGCTTGGCCGGAGCTGGGTGGCCAATCCGCTGGGACCTCTCGGCTGGGACCTCTCTGCTGGCCACTCGCCGCACCAACGCTGGGCAGCAGCAGAGAGGAAGAATCAATGGGAAGCTCTCATGCTGACAAACACTAATAAAAGGAAGTTAAAGCTCAATTTTAAGGCTGCTAGACATCTCGGGGAACTATTTTTTCAGTGGACAAAGACCCAACTATTTCCTGCCACGAAAGGTTTGGAAGAGAAGAAGCTTTAGCAGCAGAAAAAGGGGGATGCAATTGGCCCCGCTGTTCTCAGCGCAGCCAGTAATTACAGGATGGAGGTTTGCTCTTTCTTCCACCCATCTCACCTAAAATACCACCCCTGGCAGCCACCGGGAGTGAGCACGCATGTAGCTTCACCCCTTCTGAAAAATGACCCATTTTCTCTGCTCAAGCCTCTTAGCATCCAGCGTGACATAACCAGAGAGCTTTGTGCTCGTTGTCCTCGCAAGCCATCCCTCTCCTTGTCCTCTGAAGACATGCCAACACATCCTGCGGTTCACCGGGAGCTAGCATCATTTTTCCCCTTTTCCTTGGAGTTTGCCCCCAAAGAGGACATCACCTCAGACAGCTCAGTCACTGCTGTGTATGTTAAACCTCTGGTTGTTTTCCTGCCAGCATGCATGAGAACATGAGGTCTTCTCCTGACCAGTTGGAGAGCTCAAGGTCTTCATTAAGAGCAGTACATACAGTGAGCACCATACAACAATTTAAAATATCTTGGTGTTTTTCTATACCAGTCATTGCTGCTGCCTGTATACGTACAACCTAATTACCACAAAGTGGTATCCAACTTGCCATTTTCACGCTTTTGCTGCAAGATGAGTCCAGCTGACCACCGGTGGCTCAGGGGAGGAAGGTGGACCCTGGCCTGCAGGTCTCTCCTGGGCAATTATTTCCAAGCCAACTGCAATGCACTGTGATGGCATCTCATCAGCGCAGACACCTCAGGAGGCTTTAACTGCCCACAGACCTCTCTTGAAGAACCACCACTGGCCTGGCCTCAGGGAAACCCCGGGTTAAACCTGTGGTGTGTGGGAGCAGCCATGGGGCTGGGGCAGCTCCACCACCACCCCAAGGCTCATCCATCGAGGCTCAGCAACAGCTTGCATGAAGACTGCATTTGGGGGGGGTCACCACCACAATGGGTGCTACTGAAGGGGTGGGGGGTCCCACCACCAAGATGGGTGGTACTGCGGGGGTCCCACCACCAGGGTGGAGGGTGCTGAAGCGACGCCGGCCTTGAACATGGGCATCCTTCTGGCACCTCCTGCCCGTCCTTTCCTTGCAATACCTGGAGCATCAGTGACATCTGCTGCTGTCTCTGGGCATCGGCGCAGGCCCCACCACGCAGCCACCCTCCACGGCTCGGCTCTGTCCCCACGGGCCTCTCTGGGTACACGGAGGGTGCGGGTGTCCCCGGAGAGGCGAGGCCACCACCCATGTCCCCTGCCCAGGGCTGGGGCACGGCCCCTGTAGAACCACCACCTGCCGCCATCCCAGGGGCTCCCACCATCCCAACGTGCCCTTCCCTTGAGCCTGCACATGATGATCTGCTGGAAATTGAGCCTAAAAATGCCAAAATAAAAATAAAATAAAAAGGAGAAAAATTTTACTTGGGTGGTGCAGTGGCTGGAGGGTGTGTTTTCCTGCAGTGGTGTAATAGGAGCTGCAGCTACATGGGGAAACTGGGAAGAAGGGCTGGGGCATGAAGAAGGGCACCAGGAGGTTCATTTCTCATAGGGGAGGTTTGCTTTTCGAGGGGACACACAGAAGTGCCAAAGCAAAGCAGCAACCACCGCCACGTGCGCCGTGGTCTTCCCCAACAGCGTGCACCCCTCACATTTGCACCCAACAAGGCATGAAGCGAGCAGGAGCCCACAGATGTCTTGGCTGTGTACAAAGGGTCATTTCACATGGTGCACCCAGGATTTTATCCCACGCTGTTCCCCAATGCTCATGTCTTCCCCGTTACCCCCCAGCAGGAGAGCCAAGCCATGCAGAGCTGAGCCCGCTCCCTGCAGAGAAGGGGCTGCACCCTGCCATCCCAAACTCCTCCTCAGCCTCTTGAACCCAACATAACTCCCCAGCACTCCCAAGCCCACCACAAATTCCCACAACCAGGACAACTGCCTGCCCCTGCCAGCCCGTGCTGGGGCTCATATTCCCATGGGGAATGAAAGAAGCCAAAAAACATCATGTTTTGCTTTTTTTTTTTCTTTTCCAATAGTCTCACTTTATTAGATACCACATCAAGAGAAGATGTTGTGCTGCATGCAGCGGAAGACTGGAGTATTTCTAGTTCCTGTGTAACATTTTCTTTTTCTCTTAATAGTTGTAAACTGATATTTTGCTGTAAAATCACTGCATGCAAGTTTGAATGCAAACAGCAGTCGAAGAGGCTTTTTTCTTTTTTTTTTTTTCACCATTCCCAATCCATAGGTGCATGCTTTATTTACAACGAAAAGAAGTCATTCAGGGCAGAAATTGCCATCAGAAAAACTGAGAAGAGGGCGGCAAACAGAGATGAGGACTGTGGTTTGCACAATACCTAGAGGGAGACTGGCAAGTTTTATGGGTGCAAAGAGATGATTTGAGTATCATTTGTGTGAAGGGAAAGCAGGCTGAGCAGAGAATGTCAATACAGGACATGGGTAAAGGCAACCTTAATTTAATTGTTCTGCATACACAAAGGAGGTTGGGCTGCTGCAGGTCTGGAATAAATTAAAACTGCTCAAATATTTTTTTTTCTTTTTTTCTTTTAAAGGTAATTTCATCCCCAGCCACACATTTCCCCAGCACAGCTTGGAAGCGCACTGTGCCCAACTGCTGCTCCGAGAGGTATAAGCAAGGGCTGTGCAAGGCCAGGTCCATCACTCTGGAAGGGACGACAGCAGCATCCTACAGCTGAACCACCTCTGCCCGGAGCAGCAAGTGCCCTGGCACGGCTGCACGAGGCAGCACCGGACCCAGAACACAATCCAAAAGAACCGGGTCATTTCAGTCTGGGTCCTCTGCACAGCCCATGCTGAGGGCAGCGTGGCTTGGGGTCTCTGGTACGTTGCACTTACCGGTGCAGAGTCGAGAACTGCATGAAAGGGAGGGGAAAGCCATTTTTGGAGTGTCCTCTGCCATTACACTCTTCTGTGCATCAAGCTGCTCCCATGGCAGTGGCCGTACCACAGGACAGAGGCTGGGGCGATGGAAGAGCTGCCCCAGCTCAGGCTGAATGGAGCAGAGGATGCCCACGCTGGTTTAGGTTTGCTTTCCCCATTCGTGGTCCAAGGGTGGCTCCTGGTGGAGAGCTGGGTGCTGCCAGCACCCAGACAGGGCTAGGGGGGAAAGCAGACCTCCATGGGAGTGCAAGCCCTGAGCTGGGCTGGGGAAGGGCTGCTCTGCAGCAGCAGCATCGCTCAGCACACAGAGACGTTAGCATCACGCAGCGACGTTAGCATCGCTCAGCACACACAGCCCCCACCTGCTGCAGAAATCACAGCCCTGCTCGCCGCAAGTCAGCACCCAGAGCAAATTCTGCTAGGGGAAGGGTGGGGGGAAAAAATAATCAAGAATAAGAAAATAACTCATCCAATTCAAAAGAAACAGCTCTGCGGTACAGCTGAATTGAGAACACGCCACACAACAGCACGCCAGCGGATTACAGCAGCGGGTTGCAAGGGAAGTCATGGGGACGACAGCGTGAACCGAAGGGGCTGGGGTTCAGGTTTCATACAACATGCGCAGTGTGTAGCTGACCAACAATATATTCCAGTAGTGCTTATTGTGCTGCTATCACCATTGCTATGCTTGAGGTTGGAGACAGCAAATGGTACCAAACCCGATCAGCATGAGTCTGAAAGCCTCGTGACTCTCCTGCTATCGAGAACAAATCAAACACCTCCAGACAATCATTAAAGTGCCAGTTGAAGACAATGTTTCTTGTTCAGATTTGAAGGAAAAAAAAAAACAACACAAAGTTGGAAGACCTCTAACTGTTCCAGCTAATTTCAGTATTTGTGGTATTTCAAAGCAATAATCCTTGCACACATCAGCTAGTTGGTGGGAAGTATCTTCTCCCTTGGCTTCCCTCCTGCATGTGGCACGGCAAATGGTCGGCAACGGAAAGGCTAGTCTGAGGAGGGCCCAGGGACTGCCCTCGGGGTTCAGCTAGTCACTACTACGCAGCTAGGACGTGAAGAGGAGGTAGTCACAAGCTTGAAACATGGGTGTGCTCCTACAGCAAGGGAGAGCACGAGTTCCTTGGGCGACAGGAACTGCACGTGGCGGCTGGAAACAAACACGAACCAACCCAAATCTCTGTTTCCCTGTGAGCACAGAGTGGCTCCCTATTTCTCGTTATTGTTATTGTATTATTGGTGGATCTTCTCAGCAAAGGATGTACCACAATATTGCTCAAATGTACCAAGTCAGAACTAAAGCTCAAGCAAGACTCGCAGGATTACATCAGTGACACAGGCTTTAGCCTAATCACGACAACACAGATACCAGGCTACGGTTACGATCCACACCAAAGCCAAACAGCTTTTTCATTATTGCAACTGAGGTATCGATATCACACAAGCAGAATGGGCCGATGCTCCGACACCAGCACTCAATCTCCCCTACGCCGGACTAGTGCACGGCCGGCCCGGTGGCCGCGCATCCCGCTGGGAGATAAAGGAGCCACTACCCGGTGGTGATGGGACGAGCCACACGAGCGGAGGCTGGAGGAACACAGAGCATCACACACACACAACAGGAAGGCTATCACGGCGTGCGTGAGACTAGTGAGAAAGAGGAACAGTCAGAGGGTAACTATTGCTTGACAAAATTACACACCAGGATAATTCAATGACCCCCCAAAAAAACCAAAGGAAGTGAATACAAAAGATCTGGGTTAGTTTTCAGGTGGAGGTGAGGACAGGGCACAGAGGATGCTTGGAGGAGGCAGAAGAGCGTTGCTGCCCTGGGACCAGAGGCGTGTAGCAAGGCATGACTGAGCTGGAAGACAGACATCAGAGATCTACAGGGGCTTGGGAGAGGATGGGCTGTCTGGGGAGGTTCGGGCAGCAGCTCCCTTTAATCACTGGCAACATGGTTCTCGTTTTGGAGGGTGTGCCAGCGTTCAATCTTCTTGTCCTTGTTCTTCAAACATTCATACCAGTGTTTCAAGCGCTCCCCCTTAGCCGTAATGCCGAGCTGACAGCCGCCTGGAAGAAAGGGAGGAGACATCATATTCAGAGATGATAGTGATGTTCTAGTAAATCACTTCCATGGGGACAGACCCCACATTTGAGGCATTTCTCTCCACCTCCTAGATTTAAAGTGTAGTGGAAACCACTACAGCTGCTCTGCCTTCACAGACAACCTCACGGGATGCTGGAGATGGGGCAGTACCGTGGATGTATTGTATTTGATGGTCTGATACAAGCACCCAACCAACCTGCATGGTCCCACCTCAAAGCTCAGCCTGGGGTTCCTCACAAGGCATCCTGTGCATCCCTCCCATACAGCAAGCACTATATTGGGCATCAAAACCACACCCCAGAGTACAGAGACTTGCAGCTCACCGATGTAATCATTCGATTTTCCAATGTCATAATCCCAGACAGAAATGTCCAGTGACTTCTTGGCCAGATCGCTATGTTTTATATCATAGAAGAACTCCTGCAGAAGGAGAACACCCACGTCACCCCAAGCATCCCAGGAAAATACACCCAGAAAACTGCAGTTAAGGAATTGCAAATGATCTCTCTGTACAGCCTGAATTCAAAATCCAATGAGATGATATTTAAAATACATTAATGAAGAGCAAATGCCCCTTCCCTGTGGCACCTCTCCTCCCAGGACCACAGCATGCTGCACAAAGCCATAAGCTGAGCTCACCCCTTGTATCTAAGTGAGCACTTTGCAGGTGTCCCATCAAGGCAGCACCAGCCACGGGACCCCCCGGGATGCTCATCCCACCCATACCCCCTGGCCGGGATGACACGGAGTCGGCAGCACAGGCAGCAGGGAGGTTTTGGTGTGTACCGGCGCTGCCTGGCACCGAACTGGTGAGATCTCCCGTGGCAAAGTCATTCCTAAAGTATTCCTGGGTGCAGAAAGGGGAAAGGAGGCTGAGAGAGGAGCCGAACCTTGGGGAGCTTGTCTTCCACCTCCTCCGCACAACACAGTAATTGGCTGAGTTGATTTAATAATATAAAAATTAGATCTGTCCTTACCTCATTAAACTCAGGATTCAATGTTTTCTTCTTAATCTGTGTCTTGTGCTTGGCCTTTTTTCCCATGTCAGGTTTCAGCCAACTGGGGGCAACAGAAAACAGCTCAAAACTCAACTTCAAGAACAGTGTGAGTTTATAAGCTAAAAAAAGTAAGTTTTTGGGCTAGAAAAAAGCAACTGAAGATACTTAAGGCAAAGAAATGGGTTAGCCAGTCTCCCTTCCCACCTTCTAAAATTATCTAAAATAAATGTAAAATGAGTAAAATCCTGAATACTTTTTTTTCCCCCTGGATTGCCAGACAAGACACAGAAAACCATAAAGACCTGCTTTGCACAGAGCACTGAGCTCAACAGAAGCCTTTCTGCGGGAGCATCTCTTGCTCAGAGGAGCTGGATAACATTCAGACACCAGACAGCAGCGAGCCTGCATGTGCACTCTTGATGTCCTTCCAAACCGTGCACTGGTCCCAAGACTTTTTTCCCCAAGCCATGCTAAAAGGAATGGTTGTAGGCGTTTTACAGAGCAAAAGCAGGTGAACTCTGCATTTCGCTGGGGAGAAACCTGCCGAGGCCGACAGTGGGGAGCAGATAAAATGGTCAGGGAATATGGAAAATGAGCAGCCAGGCTGGTCACCAGCAGATGAGGGCAATTGCACAGCCAGTCACCGAGCCTGGCCGCTGGAAAACCCAGCCAAGAACATGTGAACGCATACATGATAGAGATAGAGAGAAATGGGCGGGGGGGGAAGAGAAAAATAGCCCGTTAGTGTTTAATACCATGCAGACTACTATACTCAGCCAAGGCAGGTTCACCTACAGAATGTGGGAAAAATTAGGGCTTGGCCTTCGCAGCCTGGCTGCAGACCCAGAACTAAATTGTAGAGTTGGCATTAACCAGATCTGTGTTGGAAGTTGATTTAAAAATGGAAAGCCACCATCTTATGTTTGTAGGAATAGAAGATATAAAAAAATAAGAGAGAGACTGAGAAGGAAAGCTACTCAGTTCCACTCAGCTACAAAAAGACGTGCAAAATGTTCAAGACAAGTTATTGAATGACTTTTAGGGAGAATAGAGGTTTTTTCCTGAAGGCAAAGAGAAAACAGCAACGAAAACCCATCTGCAGCCACAACCACAACCAGGAATGACTGCAGGGTCCTCTCCACGTTGCAGTTTATGAAGTTCGAGTTAAAACGATCTTATTTCCCGTGTTCGCAGGAGCCACTCGACAAGCGCTGCTCCCCCATCAACCTGCCTCCGCAGCTGAGAGCACTGATGGGCGTGCTGCTGCTCGAGGAGACCCGGTCCCATTGCAGCAAGGTATCGCTGGCATGAACCACAGCAAACACCACTGTCTGCATTAATTAAGCTGATTTGTTTGCAGTGGAGACGTGGCACGGGACAGGGACAGGCACAGGACAGGGACAGGCATGGGACAGGGCAATCCCTGGGCTCCCAGATACAAGCACATGGGCTTACAGGGCAGCAAGTGGGGCACGTGCTCTAGAATCATAGAATCATTTAGGTTGGAAAAGACCTTTAAGATCATCAAGTCCAACTGTTAACCCAGCACTGCCAAGGCCACCACTAAACCATGTCCCTAAGCACCACATCTACACATCTTTTAAATACCTCCAGGGATGGGGACTCAGCCACTTCCCTGAGCAGCCTGTTCCAGTGCTTGACAACCCTTTCGGTGAAGAAATTTTTTGTAATATCCAACCTAAACCTCCCCTGGTGCAACTTGAGGCTGTTTCCTCTTGTCCTATCCCTTGTTACTTGGGAGAAGGGGCCAACCCCCATCTCGCTACAGCCTCCTTTCAGGCAGTTGTAGGAGCGATAAGGTCTCCCCTCAGCCTCCTCTTCTCCAAACTAAACAACCCCAGCTCCCTCAGCCGCTCCTCATAAGACTTGTGCTCCAGACCCTTCACCAGCCTTGTTGCCCTCCTCTGGCCACACTCCAGTACCTCAATGTCCTTCTTGTAGTGAGGGGCCCAAAACTGAACACAGGATTCAAGGTGCGGTGTCACCAGTGCCGAGCACAGGGGGACGATCACTTCGCTAGTTGTGCTAGCCACGCTATTCCTGATACAAGCCAGGATGCTATTGGCCTTCTTGGCCACTTCGTCATGCACAGAGGGACATCAAGCCCTCTCCACCCTGCAGGCATAGTGTGTCAAAGCCAGGGAGAAGGACCTCTCTTGTCCTCCAGCTCTGCACCTACGAGGTGGCTGTTGGGTCTGTGTGTTTGGGAACCTACAGGGAGTGGATTGACCTAAGGGCTGGGTCAGTCTCACCAGCTTCAGCCATGGCAGGGGCACTCAAGCAGAGTGTTACCACCTCGCACAGGCATCACCAGTGGGTAGCTCAGTCCTGCATGAGGTCTCTAGGCGCTTGGCAAACATTCTCCTCTCTCCAGTGGTTTTGCAAGGAGCTCTCAGAGCATCAGCTACTGTCCAAGGACAGCAGGTGGCTCCATGACCACATATTACCACACTAAGCCATCCCCAGCTCCCACTTACAGTTTAACAAAAGGGTCTGAATATCCGTTGGCATCCATGGCTGCCAAATGCACGCAGCGTACGATGCCGACAATCAGGCCGCCCTGCTGGGTGCTGTACATGAGGGACACAAGGATCTTCCCACGCTCCTCCACATCCCCACCACGATCTACCTGCAAGAGGAAGCGACCAGACATGGGGGCACAGAGGCTGAGTGAGGAAGACTGTCAACCACAGAACAGATGAGACAAGATGGATACAAGGGAACCTTGTCTCCCCATGAGGGGAGGAAAAAAAAAGGGGCTCATACATGAGAGATGATGGGTGAATCGTGGATGGAGCATGTTGTCCTCCAAGGACTCTTACCTCCTCTTCGTATAGTGCCATTCCACGGGATGAGCCTGTTGTTCCAGCACGCTTCATCTTGGATGGGGAAGGAAAAAAGAGAGACTGCCATGAGTGACCGTAGCTGGGAGAGGCATCATCTTATGGCAAAAACACCCCCGGGAGCCCAGCCAAGCTCTTTTGTTGGCCTCAGGAGTGGAAGAGGGCTCAGGTACATTCCTCTGCTTCATCAGCCTCCACCTCAGCAGACTCAGCACCTCAACCAGAGCACTGGGGAGCAGAGCTCAGGGAAGGAGCAACCTGCCCTCTTCTCCACTGCGACATACATCAGCATAGGTTGGCAACGCCAGCAGATCTGCGGCCACCAGGGAGGTCCCTGGAGTCACTTCCCCTGGATTCCCACCACGCTTTTATCTCCTGGCCTTGACGTGTCACATCAGCCCAGGCACGGGTGGGAATCCAACTCCTAAAGATGCCAGTGAAGTCAGGCACCTACAGCTCTTGGCTGGTTCCAGCTCCCAGCTCACCACTAACTCCCTCACATGCCGTTTGTTAGGAACCTCAACATTAGTAGTAATAGAAAGAACTGTCACAGAAACTCACTGGTATTACTCTCTCCAAGCAGATGTTGAAGTTCTTTTTCTGATTGGCTTTGAGTTTTTTCAAGGAAACTCTAGTTTCTCCAATAAACTCGTTGTGGCCAAATTTGTCTTCATCACACACGGAGATCCTGAAGGGAACAGGAGAGGTGAACATCAACCAGGCTGGAGCAGTACCTGACGCCGGAGCACGACACCACTCCTGCAAGGACACTACTCAGGGGTGGACAAAGCAAAGCACCATTGAAGCCGCCATCCATCTGGCTCCCCTCTGACCAAAAGCAGTCAGAAAACACAACTTCTGTTTTGCCAGAAAAATCAACATTTTTAATACGTGCTCTGCAACGGGGCAAGAAATCAAGAGGTAGAAATTTCCTGTAGGAAGGAAATGTCAAACATTTTGAGAGACATCTAAACGTTTTGCTGGGACACTGTCAAATCATGCACAGATATGCAATATACAAATCTCTATGCTGATAAGATTAATAGTAATGCCAATAATTTAATATTAAATGACAGGGTCAAAATGCCTTTCTTTCTCTTTTTAAAAAGGATGATCAAAATCAGCATGTTCATGTGAAGCATGTTGATTTTGACCAAAAACTCTGCATTTCCAGGTGCTCTGTCAACACCTGCACTTGACTGCCTGTGCCCTCCTGAGGAAGGCTGGCTTGCTATGCTCAGTGTGAGGAGCCCCAAGGTCCCCATCCCACCATCCCATGGGATACCCCAGCTCCTCTGCTTGCCTGAGGGTTTTCCTTTGCATGTCCTCATCTGTGATGCCGTGGTACACCAGGGTCTCATTCCACACAGGGTTACGGGTGTTGCGCAGCGTCTTCGTCCTCAGCTTATTTGACTACAGCATCAAAACAAAACACGGCATCATTACACCCCTGAACTCCTCCCAACCTAAATTCTGGCTCCTGGTAGAGGAGCGTAAATTAGATGCTCCATCACCTCTGGCTCACAAGAGGTGGTTTGACTGGGGCACGGAGGACTCTGCAGGACGTCACCGCTGCCTGGCGAGGCTGTCACGCCGGCGAGCCATCAACTCCAGGAGAGCATCACTGACCTTTATGCAAGCACTGGGGACTCTGTCACCTGCAGTGGCCAGGGCAGCCTTCACCACCCGGCTTTTAATTTTTTTTTTTTTTTTACTATCTGAGGTCTACTCACTCAAGGACACTGGTACAAGAAAAAGTTGCACAGGGCAGGCTGTGTGGGGCTTGGGTAATGGCTCTTGCAGTTTAAAGAAGATGACAGCTTGGGAAATGAGGAGCTCTGTCACTTGTTCACGTATTTCACAAACACACGTGCAAAATAAAAAAATTAAAAGAAAAATCAGCCAACAAGAGAGCAACAGAAACCAAAGCAATTCCAAAGATCACACCACCTTGATTTACTCTATGCAAGATCAGAGAGTCCCCGTACATAAAGTAAACCTGTAAATATCAGTCCAATGGTTTTATTATCAGGTTTTCCCCTTGTTTTACACTTAGTTCCTCTGAGAAAAACTCTGCTGCAGGAAAGAGCTTTGCAGCCCCTGAGCAAGGAGCCAGCAGCCCCTGGGCACTGGGCCAGCGGTGGTCGTCCCTTCCTCAAAGGTTTTCCCACCAAGATCAGCTTCGCTGGGCTAGCAAGTGAGATTTCCAGGGCTTTCTTCAATGCGGGGGAGTCAGAGTTTACTCAAAGGTTATTTCTTCACAGCTCTAACAAGAACATGCTGCAGCTCCAAAGCAAATGGATCGTTCAAACTCCAGTAATAATTATATTCTTTTGTCAGATGTTTTGTGATGCATGAACAGCGTCACCTCCTCTGGAGCTCCCCTCCATCCTTAAGCAGATCCCTGTCTGCAGGATGAGCTGTTCCTCAGGTATGGGAGAACATCTGGAAGCATCATCACTTTTCAGAGATACCTCCTGGGTAAAATAGCAGCGGTGAGTGATTGCGCAGAGAAATCAAGGGGAGAAAGCCTGACGCAGGGTAGGGACCTCAGGGGGCTTTGACAAACCTCTGATGCATCCCCAGCCCAATACGCGCCCAAACCAGGCAAAGCCTCACCTTGCTGGCTCCAGGCAAGAGGTGCAGTTTGACGTAGGGATCTGCCAGACCATTTGAGTCCATTGGTTTTAAGCCCTAAAAGATAATAAAGAAAACACAAGGCGTGAATCCTCCTTAAGCAGAGCCAGGGAAGAGAAAAAGCTACCCATGAAGCAACTCAGTAAAGACAAAATGCATTCAGCAAGCCAACAGCCTTTTCCTCTGCCCCAAGCAGGTGTGGGTGCCACAATGTGCTGAAACATCAGACACACTCAAGGCAAAGCCTCTCCTGCCCAGCCAGGAGCAGCAGTGCCAGCAGGGCCGGGCTGGCTCTCCCGGGGGAGCAGCCTCTGCCAGCGGCCACACTGCTCCCAGCCCATTGCACTGCGGGATCTGGGAGCCAGATGGACTTAAATTGGTGAAAGAAGGGGAAAAAGGGGACCACTTACTTTGGCCTTGATGAGGGTGCAGTGCAGGGAGCTGTTCTCCTGGTCGTAGAGCAGGCTGAACTCCAGTGCTCCCAGCGTAGCTGACAGCGGAGGGGGCAGAGAGGAGTTGGAAATAGGACCTCATTAAAACCCCAGCCAATAACTGTTTAATCAGCCCTGATTAGTAATAATTAGAAAGATTTGCAGTTCAAATGTAAAGCCATTTAAAACACGTGGGTCTGCACCAGCATTGGCCAAACTGCCACACACAAAGCCAGCCACATTCACGAGCTCTGCTCATCAAAGCTTTACAAAGCTGGAACTGCCCAGGGTACAGGGAGGGCAGCTTGGGGCTCTTAAGCTGATTTTAATATTCACCAGGCAAAGGATGTAATGATACAAACCCTTCTGTGGGCACAGCTCGGGGAGGCAATGCCACCCCAGGACCACTCTGAGAAGGTGCTTCAGCTCGGGTGGCCAGCATCTCCTCCCAAGGCTTGGGGTTCAATGTTTGACCCTTGTTTTGACTTGTTGGAAACCAGCTCACGCTTGTCTTCACATGCTCACCAGGAAAAGATCACAGAACCTCAGCTGGGTCCATCTGCTCCTATCCAAGCACGATTTCTGCACCCACTCCTGGCCCAGAGCAGCTCTTCCCATCCTGGGTGGGAACGGACTGGACAGGCAAAGCAATGCCCTGCCACAGATGCTCACCCTCATGCAGCAAACTGCCTCGTTAGGGGAGCAAATGACTGAACACCAAGATCTCATGGTGTAAAGGTACTGAAGCCACCAAGCCTTTCCTACAGACAGGTCCAGTGGTGTTGCTTGCAGTGAAGGATGCTCTGATGGAAAGAGGCAGCTCCCTTCAGGACTTGAATTTGGAAACAGGAAGGTTGTGCGAGCACAGAGCCTAAACCATCACACATCAGAGCTCAGTAATTTGGTGCAAAACCGACTGAAGATCCCACGAGCTGCGATGAACTGACTGAGCAGGGACAGCCGCCTGCGAGACCCTGCCCCAGCTCCGAGCCCCATGGGGAAGCAGCACTCCCCAAGGACTCTCCCTGTCACAGACCCATGACCTTATGCTGCGAGTCACAGTCCCGCAGCAACCACCTCCTCAAAATTCCGGGTTTCCCAAAGAAACCACTCCCTCCCCTCTGGCTGGGCGCCCCGGGTACTTACTGCCTTCATCGGAGTCATAGCTGTTGGCATCCTCCTCCTCTTCCTCCTGGGGTGGCTGCCGCAGCGGGGCAGCAGGCGCTGGCGGGACGACGGGGGGCTGCGGGAAGGCGGGGGGCTGCCGGGCTGGCCTCTCCTCTCTGGCGGGGGGCATGGCGTAGCCCCCTCCTCGCTCCTCCCTGGCAGCGGGGCGGGCCGGCTCCGGGGGTCCCAGTGGCGGGCTCGCTGAGGGAGGGACCCTGTTAGCCCCCGGCGCGCTCTGCCCCCCAGCCCCTCGCAGGCAGCCGAATTTTACCTTGTCTCTCCGGGAACCGGCCAGCCGCCCCGGGACCCGGTCTTCCCGCTGCCAGTGGCGCTGGGGACAGATGCAGCATTACTGGGGCATTCACCTGGGCAATGCCCTCCATCCCCTCTCCCACCCCAGTGCTAGCACTACCCCAAGCAGGGGGGTCCCTGCCCATGGCAGGGCATCAGGGTGTCCCCCCGGGGGACCGAGCATCCTGGCTGCATCCCCATCGCATCCTACCTGGGGGTGCTGCTGGACCAGGACCAGGAGCGGGGCCAGCAGCGGCTGGCGGGGGCGGCCGCGGGGCTTGCAGGGAGTTGGTCCGCTTCACGCCTGCAAGGAGAAGGAAGAATCAGCAACAGCATCCCGGGGGGCTTTGCCTGTGTCAAGGAGAGGGTTACAGCTGGAATCGGTTGGGAAAGGGCAGCCGGAGGCAGCTGAGAGGAGAGAGGTTTGGCCGATGGATGGAGGTGGCCGAGATAACGGCTCAGCCCCGCACGCTTTTGGGGTCAGCACTGCGGGGAGTGGGTGCAGCCCAGGCTGGAGCGGGCAGTGTTTCACTAGAGGGACCCCGTGCTGCGCCAATCCGCCTGCAAAAGAGGGAGACGCGGGAGAGGTGGAACAAGGAGGATGGATGTAGATGGTGGCTGGGTGTTGGAAAGCGAACAAACCCGGGAGCATAGCTGTGATGCTCATCACACCCCGGTCCCCCTGCACGCCTGACTGGCAGCAACGCCCCAGGACCGCTGCTGCACAGCGTCCCCCAAGACGGCCAGGGGTGCACCCTCAAGGGTTATCCACCCAAACATGAATTAAAACACCGGCTCCCCACAGCAGGAGCCCGGGCAGCCCTGAACACCCCTCTCCAGCTATTACCTGACTATCCTGCCATTCAATATTCCTTTCTTCCTCACGTAATTAAAAAGGATTTGGATATTTTCCAGACATTTTTAGCTTCACCAATTCAATTTGCAAACTCAGCTCCTAGATGAAAAGTGGTCTCTGCAAGTGCTTTTCCCCTTCTGGAGGCACCTGGGGAGGATCCAGGCCCTGCCAAACGCTGTCAGCCACTCATTCGTATCACAGCCATTTACAATAGCTTGGAGCACATCAAATTTTCATGAAACAAGAAACGACATCCCCAGCCAGGCCCCCGCCAGCAAAGCACGGGCTCCCACTGGCAGGGCTGGCCCACGCCTTCGGCAGCGCCTCGTGGGGCACCTGCCCACCCTGGCAGCAAGGTGGGGGCATAGCAGCATGAAAAATGCTTTTATTTAGTGTCCCAACTCAGTTGCATTCATCTCTGCTTAAAATTAGCCTGGTAAGCACTGAGCCCGCTTCTCTCTTCACTTACAGCTCTCACGTTGTGCATGGGGCTTTTGAAATTCATGTCCTTCCATGGGCCATAAGGTGCCCCTTTGCAGGGAAAAGCATGGCAGGATCCTGCCTCTCCTCCCTGCATGCAGGGGAAGGGACGGGGATCCCTCTCCACGCCCCCTCCGATCCCACTAACACCCCGGACCTCCCCATCAGCAAACCCCATGGAGCAGTGTAAAACAGCAGACAAGCGGCGCGGGAAGCAGGCGCCGACGCTCTGAAATGTGAAATCCCTCAGCATCACTTAGTGCTGCACGTCGAGAGCAGAGACGCCCCTCGCACAGCTGCCGGCTTCACGCCCCCCAGCCCTCGCCTTCCAAGCGCGCAGAAGTGTGCACAAGCGCGCAGAAGTGTGCACAAGCGCGCAGAAGTGTGCACAAGCGCGCAGAAGTGTGCACAAGCGCGCAGAAGCGCAGCTCTCACCAGGGCTCCTGCTGACCCCGCTCTCGGCAGCGTAGTCGCAGCTGTCGGCGTCCCCGCCGGCGTGCTCGCTGCTGCCCAGGCCTGGCCTGCCCTCGGCCGGCTTGCGGCCAGGCACCACGTAGCTCCCCCGGGCAGCTGCCGTCACATCACTGCCTGTGGGGAGAGCAATAAAGGCAGCGGTGAGGCTCGCACTCCGACCACCCATCTGTCCCCAAAGCCAGCCCTGAGAGCAGCCGCTTGGGTGATGCCCAGCCTGGGCATGAGCAGGAGGAGGAGGAAGATGGGTATGGCCGCTGCAGCATCACCCCCAGAGCGCTGGGGACTGCCAGCCATCCGGCACCTGCGGGGTGGCAGGAGGGCTCTGCACCATCAAACCTGCACACGGTGGTCAGGAAAGCCCAAAGGACACAGCAAACCATGGGGACACCAGGAGACACGAGAGCCCCACAGCAAAACAAGGCCAGAGGCATCCAGCAGCCAGTCCTCAGTGCCCGTCAAACCCTTAATGCCATTACAGCTCCACGGTCCCCGGGACAGGTGGATTGTATTTTCCTTTTGCTGATCATCTTCCATTTATTAGCGAGACAACGGTGACAGCTGCCTTTGCCTCTCACTTCCATCCACCCAGCAGCGGCCATCCCAGTAGATAAATCCCAGCCGCACACACCAGGGTGCCGAGACCGCTTCGCGGTGATAAATTGCAACCCACGGATGTGATGGAAAAGGTCTCGGCGCTCACCTGGCTTGTGCCGGAGACACCAGGTATAAATCTTTGCTGTGACATAAATGGGATGTTTATCCTTGGCTGGGCTCTCAGGGTCACCGGGCACAAGGAGAAAGCGAAACGCAACAGATTGCAGGTGGGGGAGAGGAGGGGGGTAAAAATGCCATGATGCTGAAGAGGAGGGAGGAGAGGAAACGAGCATCCACAACCAGGAGCCCCGTGGTGCAGAAATGGCGATGCAATAAACAATTTTCCAAGGGAGCTTTAGGAAAATCACGGGCACATCATGAGCATGCTGATCACCAGGAGGGAGGTGTGGAGCCTGACAAACCTTCCCCGACTCGCAGGTGAGCCAGCAGCTTAATAAAAGCAGCCTGTTGTGGGACCAGGAAGCTTAATGGCACCAGCTACCATCACAATTAAATGGTCTTAATTAAGCGGTTTCCCCAACTGCTGCATGGGAAGCTGAAGATCATCACTTGGCCCAACTGGGCTGGGCACAGCCTTGCCAAGGCTCAGCCGGAGCCCCCCACTGGCACTGTGAGCTGTAGCATGGGCTGTGGCTGAGCCGGGGTACCCCCCCATGGGTACCCCCGTCCGGGGTACCCCCCCCATGGGTGCCCCCGTCCCAGCTTGCTCCGATATCACGACCCAGACACGCAGGATGCATCCCCATTGCAAGCGGTGCTGCAGGGTGCATGGAGCACGGCTCAGCACAAGGCTGTACCACCCACCTTGCCCACTGAGATGCTGCCTGCCCGCAGCCCTGCCCGCAGCCCTGCCTGCAGCCCACCCAACACCGAGCAAAGCCCCAGGCAGCCGCAACTGGGAAATCAAACACAGCCCTGGGAACCAGCCGTTAAAGCCTCCTGCGCACCGATGGCCATCTGCCAGCTGGGCTGTCACTGCCACAACAGACCCTGGGCTAAAGGAAGGGTGGGACAGAGGGGACCGCGCTCTGGGGGGGGTTGTGTCCTCAGCCCCTCACTGCCTCCTCCACACAGCCGAGGAAGGGGAGAGGAAGAGGAGGGTTTGCAGCCACCAGGCTGCCCCCAGCCTAATCATTGCCCAGCCAGGAGCAGCAGGTGCTGGAGCGGGGTCAGGTAATCTCATCACTCAGCACTCCGATGCCAAACGGTGAAAATGGGGGCTATTATTCAAAATTAACTCCCAGCAGCACGGCCGGTCCAGGAGCAGCAGGAGCCCAGACCCCAGCTCCTGCCAGTGCTGGCAGCAGCATCCAGGGGATGTGGGTCCAGAGCAGCACAGGGAATATATGAGGTTAGAAATCGGTGAACCCTGGTGAGGAATATGGCTTCACCCCTGTCATCAGGGGGCACTGATTGCTGTCGCATAACACAGCCCCCCTCGGCCGGCATTGCTATTAAACACAACGATGCAGCCAGAGGCTCGGGGGGCTGTGAGTGCTGGAGGGAACAAGGTATAACCATAAAAAAGACAGCTGCATCCTCACCTTGCTCCAGTACCCATGCACAGCACAAGCCTGAGCGCAGGGCACCAGCACCAAGAGCTTCAGTGGGGGAAACCCGATGTGGCCGGAGCAGAGAGCAGAGCAGCTTGGCTGCTCCGTCCCTCGCAGACATGCATGAGCCCCCCACGAGCCTCCTAAAGTTTCCACGGCAGGTTTTCTAAGGATTGCCATTAAATAACCAGAAAAATACCCGTCAATCAGCATCAGGAAAGGACACCTACAGAGGCAATTCTGCTCAGCACTCTAAATTGCAGCGTTTCAGCCCAGGCATGTGCAGTAGGTGGGGAAGCCCCAGAATAACTTGGTCCCCGCGCAGTGGGTGGCAGCAGCAAGGAGAGGTCCTGCCGCTGCTGCCTCCCACGGGAAAACACCGCAGGGAAAGGATGGGGGGAGAGAGGGGGCTCAGCACAGGCGGCACCGAGACAGTGGCACGGGGGAGGGCGTGAACGCCGGTGCTTACCATCGGAGTCCTGCTCGGCCGGGGCGTCCGCCTGGCCTTGGGGGCACAAACAGAGCGAGAAGCTGTGAAGCTGCAGCCCACCCACCCCGCCAACGCCAACCCAGGCCGTGCTGCCACTCCTTCCCCAGGTTTCTTTTTTTTATTCTTATTTTTTCTAGGCTTCTGCATCACCGTGTTCATACCCAGGCACCGCCCGAACCCCCAGCCGGGCACCCCAGATACCCACCCACGGCTGCTTCGCTTGAGGACGTCCCTGCAAACCCAGCCATCCTGACTTGGACAGCCCGGAGAAAGCCTCAGCAGGCAGGGAGGGCAGCGGGGTGATTTCTGCACCCTTTACGAAACAGGCAGCAGCTACATGACTGCTCTGGATGCTTTTCCCTAGGGCTCATCCTTGCAAACGATGGGGAGGAGACCCAGCGCCTCACTGGCTGGACCCTGCCCCTTGCACAGAGGGAGGGGGTCAGCACCCACTGTCACCTACCTCGGGTGGGTGCGCGGGAGGGGAGTTTCGAGTCCTGGGCAGGTGGCTCCGATGGGCTGGGCTCGCTCGGGGCTTGGGGTCCCTTGTTCTTGCTGATGGGCATCGGCTGGGGCAGCACTTGCTTGGGCAAACCCTTGAAGAACCAGGCACCGGAGCGCTTCCACACCTGGGGGTGCAGGCAGGGGGTTGCTGGGTGAGACCTGGCAGCCTTCGTCCCCCTGCATCACCGGGGTCTGCCTCCATCAGGCAATACCGAGGACGTGGACGCCCATACCCCACTGCCCCGCAGCAACCCCACAGCCCATCCTGCTAATGAATTAACTCTTCGGCTTTTGCACACTGTAGGTGGCAGGGAGCCAATCTCTGGCCACAACAGCCTCTTCAACCCCAAGACTTTGTTTTGGGGGGGGGGAGGGGGGAAGACAGACATTTTATATACAAAACAAGATCATCCTATAAGAACCAGACTCAAGTAGCTGGGCAAGGTTTAACAGTGCTGGGGGACAGGCCCTGGGAGCATCCCCCAGTCTGGAGCTGGTCCCGTCTCAGAGGTCTGGTATAAAACCAAGGGCAGGGACCATGTCCCCACTCTGGCACGAGGAACACCCAGGGCAGGGGAAGCGCCCGGGCTGCCACGCTCACCTCCCGCTGCTCGCTGCAGATCTTGCAGAGCCAGATGGCGTGGGGCCGGCTGTTGGTGGTCTCCACCCCACACTTGGTGCAGACGTTCTGCAGAGAAAGCAGAATGGTGGGTGGCAGCGGGGACACCGCAGCCACCAAAAGGTCCCACCACACCAGCACCACCCGTCGGGAGTGCAAGGTTAATGAGAGATGGTTAACGAGAGCTCTCCCAGCACAAATATCGGTGATTGCAGAAACCCCCAGGGTTGTCCCCTTGTGCCACGCGTGGAGGGATGCTGGGCAATCGAAACACGTGCCGGAAGATCGAGGTGCCCAATTTTGCACCGGGGGGATGTGTGGGTTTGGGGGGCTGCGGCCGGTAGCGGGTCACAAGGAGACGCCTCACCTTCTTGCAGTCCTCGCAGACGACGCAGGCGGATCCCCGCGGCCCCAGCTGCTCCCCGCAGAGGATGCAGCGGTTCACCCCGTCCCCCAGCACGCTCCGGCGCATGTCCTCCAGCCGGGTCATGAGTCGCCTGGCAGAAAGGGGACAGGGGCTGTCAGGAAAGGAACCACGTGGCTGGGATGTGGGGGTCCCGCTCCCGAGGGGCAGCTGCTGCCTTTGGTCCAGCTGCTCCTTTTCCTAGTGCAGCTTCCAGCAGAGCCTCTACTCTTCCAGCTACGGGAATGCAACCAGGGGAAAAGACACATCCCAGGGAACACGTCAGAGTATTATATTCCCCTATAGCTTTATATTGCACGACTATCTACAGGCTGGATTGTTGGGCTAGGGCCGACTGTATGAGGTTCAACAAGGCCAAGTGCCGGGTCCTGCACTTGGGTCACAACCACCCCAGGCAACGCTACCGGCTTGGGGAGGAGTGGCTGGAGAGCTGCCTGGTGGGAAAGGACCTGGGGGTGTTGGTTGACAGCCGCCTGAACATGAGCCAGCAGTGTGCCCAGGTGGCCAAGAGGGCCAATGGCATCCTGGCTTGTATCAGGAATAGCGTGGCCAGCAGGACCAGGGAGGTGATGGTGCCCCTGTACTCGGCACTGGTGAGGCCGCACCTCGAATACTGTGTCCAGTTTTGGGTCCCTCACTTCAAGAAGGACATCGAGGTGCTGGAGCGTGTCCAGAGAAGGGCAACAAGGTTGGTGAAGGGTCTAGAGCACAAGTCTTACGAGGAGCGGCTGAGGGAGCTCGGGTTGTTTAGTTTGGAGAAGAGGAGGCTGAGGGGAGCCCTCATCGCTCTCTACAACTGCCTCAAAGGAGGCTGTAGTGAGGTGGGGGTCGGTCTCTTCACCCCAGTAACAAGCGATAGGACGAGAGGAAATGGCCTCAAGCTGCGCCAGGGGAGGTTTAAATTGGGTATTAGGAAACATTTCTTCACTGAAAGAGTAGTCAGGCACTGGAACAGGCTGGCCAGGGAAGTGGTTGAGTCCCCATCCCTGGAAGTATTTAAAAGACGGGTAGATGTGGTGCTTGAGGACATGGTTTAGTGGCGGACTTGGCGGTGGTAGGTTAACGGTTGGACCTGATGATCTTAAGGGTCTTTTCCAACCTTAACAATTCTGTGATTCTATTAGCTTCCACTAACACTGCCAGAGCGGATACCAGCCCCAGCTCCCACATACACGTGCATAAAATCCATCCAAGTCAGCACCTTTGCACAAAGAAGTTTGGCATCAGTGAAGCAGCTTTTTCCCCAAATGGAAACATTTCCACCCAGTCCCAGTGACTGCCCGCAGAAGAGCTGCAAGAGATCTTGGAAGGGCTCTGGCGGGAGGACAGACTGAATTAATTAGTTTTCTCATTTTCTAAGAAAAAGATTGCATATAATTTACTTTATGGAAATTCTTAGCCCTTTGAGTAAAATGCAAAAAGCCCACTGGAGAACAGGCTATAAAAACACATCTGTTTACTGCAAAGGTAAAAAAAAACCCAAAAACAGTTAAGCAACTTCTGGAAAAAAAAAAAAAAAAAAAACACACAACACACAGCACGGGCAAAAGCAGTTTGCAAAGCAGGAGCAGGAGCAAGCTGCCTGCTGAGCACCCGAGAGCTGACGGCAAGTTGTACGCTCAGTTAACCCAGAATCCTGGCCCTAAAAATAGCACTAGAAGGGAAAAAGGATGCATTATTTATGCCATTCAGCAAGGAGGGAGACGGAAAGAAGAAAGGGAGGAGGAGACCCAAGCCCACCGTGGAGAGCAGCAGCCCCCCTCGCCTGCGGGGCTGCCATCCACTCCCATGGCAGCCTGACCCAAATCTGACAAAGCCGCTAACACAGCGTGCCATAAAAAACACCCAATGTCTAAAAGACATTTTCGCACATGTCTGATGACAGCTTCAGATTTGTGACAGCTCGACTGCCAGCACCTTGGAATCGCTCATGAACAATACATAAGCTCCCCTCTACGTAAGGTGTCTCTGCGGTTGGTCTCCAGCTGCTCGCAGGACGGCCGGCGGCCTGTGGACTGCACATGGAAACGCAACGGCATTATTGTACATAGGTGCTTGATAAAGGAATAGCAGCAAGAGGGGAAAAATAAAGCACCAAGGAACACTCAACCTATTACAGTTCATAAAATGCCCCATTGGAAACTCGCTGCAGTTAACAGGAGCATCTCAAAGCACTTCATCAGCCGCTGAGTCAAGCCCAAAGCGGGGATGCGGCTCCGTGACTCAGTGTACGTTACCTGACCAAGCTGCGTTATTACAACATCTCGTTTAGGTGGAAGATGTTGGCCATGCTAAAACCCACTGGAGAACTTCCCACTCCTCCCCACGCAGGGGGCCGATCTCCCTGGGTTTGAGCGCACTGCGGGCCAAGGCGGCTGCCAACGTGGAGGTGCCTCCTGACGGTTATTAATAACCTGCAGCCCATTCCCAGCGAGGAGGCGGGAAAGCCGTCTGGGGCCGGGCAGCCAATGGAGCCAGACGGAGCCAGCAGTCAGGAGAAATTGCTGTTTTCACAGCTATGGTGTCACCAGACAGCAGATAGGCGAGCTTGCAAGTTCCTTCAGCTTTCATCGCCTGAAGTTTTGGCAGTGACATGACTACGGGCTCTCTAAATACAGCAATTCTGCTTGTCAACCTGAGCTAGTTTGTTCCCTGGACAAAACAGTTTTTGTTGAAAAACAACATGCCCAGACCACAGTGACGTGCTTTAATGCCTTTCCACTTTGCTATTAATGGGGAAGCTATCTGCTAGCCTAACTCCCTGCTCCGGCGTTATTCCTGAGAGACGTGGCTGTTGATCCCTGCCCCTGAGCATCTGCTTACTGCTTTGCAGATGACCCATAAGTGATTTCTTCCTACAGAATAAGTCAGCTGCTAAAGCCATCATCCGCCCTTGGTGCCTTCCCAGGCCGATACACCCTGCTGCAAACAGGGGAGGTCTCAGTGATTTCAAGATTGCTGCATCATCCCAGAAACACCCGGCCAGCAACGAGCAGCATTCCAATTAAAACCTGGAAACTGGCTATTCCCCAAAGGTTTCTTATTTAAATGAAATGAATCACACCACGGTTGTTCCCAGCCCACATCCCACCACATGCAATGCCAGGTCCCCATGAAGAGCCCTCCAACAGCAAATAACCAACAACACCCAGCTTCGTCACAGCACATTGCTCCCACCTGGGCAGGGAAAACATTTTTGGGGCAGAACCTTTCTTTTCCTAGCATCAAAGCACATGTACAAGCCTGTATCTTCTGCAATTCCTCCCCCCACCCCATGCTGCAAGAGCTCTGCTCCAAGAGAAGCAGCTTCCAGTTGGAAATCTGCAAGCCCAAACAAACTTATTATAGAAACTAGAACAAATGGCACAATCAAAGCAAAAAAAAAGAGAAGCCTTTGCATTTCAAGAGATTCATTATTTAGCTGCAAAATCTTTCCCAGTCTCTCATTTACCAGAAGCAGCTCCTTAAGAGGTTTTTTTAAACCAGTGGAAGAGCTTCAGCAGTCAGTACACACCTGTGGCACCAGTTTCAAACGAAGCACATTTGCCTAATTAAAACATCCATTCAAGCTGGAGAAATTGGGCTTTTTTTTTTTTTTCTTCAAACTCTGCCATGAGAGGACTGTATAAAAAGTTAAAATTTAAGTCCTGGCATGAAGCTGGCAGAAAGAGGGCAGGACCTGGGGAAGGGGGTACCGCACTGAGACCCACGGGCTGGGAAGCTCCTGATCAAGGTGGTAATTGGGAGTAAAAAGCCCAGGTTTCTTTTCAGCTTCATCCAGCACCACCCTACGGAGGTGCCAGGGCCCCATGCACGGGCTGTTCACCCACCATTAACCAGTAACCAGAGTGATGCCCTGCTCTTGCCCAGGTAGCAGCCAGAAGCAAGCTTTCTGCCTTCCCAAAAGCTTTTCTCTCCCTCTCCCCTATAATTTGTTTCTTATTTTTATTGCACATAAAATAGCCATCCAATTCATTGCTCTCCATTGCACGTCTCTAGGACTACAGCAACATCTTCCTTACCATTATGCACACTTCAAAGTGCCCATCCCTCTGGCCTCTGCGCGACTAACTTCAAAGAGCAGGAAATATGCTCCTAATTGCTAAAATAGGGGGAAAAAAAACCCAAGAGAGGAGTAATTGAAGCCAGTGGCAGGGAGCTGGCTAAGCCCAGCACCCAGGAGCATCGCCACTACTGGAGACAGCCCTGAAGAGAGGGAGAGCATCCATCATGTGCCAAAGAAATACGTATTAGTCACTGATGGGAGCAAGACATAAGAACCAGGCGATACGCTATATCTGAAATGCTTAACATGCACCTGAGATGATAACAGCAATAAAACAGTCCCCTGATAATATAATATCTGCCTGGCCCCATAAATATGGTTTGGAGAAGAAAGATGAGCAGCCCTGGGGCAGCAAGGGCTGGTGGGAGACATCCCCTGCCACCTCCTGCCTGCACCCAGGAGCGCAGGCAGGGGAAGGGCTCGCGTTTGGAGAAAGACCTGCAAACATCTCCCGTGATTTCAGGCAGGCAGAGGGTCCCACAGGGATGCGGTGAAGGCTGCTGACCGGGCTGAGGGACCATCTAGGATTCACCTAGATAGGATAGAAACCCGCAGTGCTATGGCATTGGCATTTTCTCTTGCGCTAGGACCAGAGTAACGCAGAGAAGGACAGAGAGTCACTGGCATTGAGTGCTGATGATCTCGGGAAACAAGACTGAACAGCAGGGCAGGCACGCAAGAGTTTGTGTTTAAATATTCATTGCCACTCTGCAGAAATGAACGACTAAAGACGTGCCTAATGGGTTTTAAACTGCGTCGGGGAGGACATTTAATGCAGCAGACAATGAACTGTTGCACAGGGGCAGGAGGAGGACCTGACCTGCGAGGAAGGAGCTGATCTGGGGCACGATGAGCTGAGTGCTCCCCAGCCTCATGCAGGAACCAGTGGGGATGGACTCAGCCACCACTTATGTGGCAAAAAAAATTCAAGTAAAACACAAAGGAGGTCACAAAGTGCCTCCAGAATTAAGCACTGACTTGCCTCCATGGGGAAATCATGTGCCTTAAAGGGCTGAATATTAAATTAAGACTAATTTTAACAGTATAAAAGAGACAAGAAAAGAAGCCAAGCTACAAATTAAAGAAAACATAATTAAAATCAGGATGAAAAATTAAAAGCAATTTTTTTCCCTTACAAGCACACAGGTGACTAAAGGCAAAGCATCCTTTGAGTTTTTACAGGTCAACTTTCAAAACTCATCCTCCACTGAGAGCCCTCACTATGGAGGGAAGATGCCCAAGGAGGCCAGGGGGATTCCTGCATTTCAAAGTATCCCCTTCCACGCTAGGGCATCACTCCGGGTGCTTGCTGCCTCCTGTGATGCGTTACAGGAGGGTTGTTATTTTGCAGGTTCATCCCAGTCTCACAAATAAGAGTGAAGGTTTTTTGAGGGGGGGGAACCAAACCCCACAAAAATTCAAGAAGCGTGTGACCTGTCTTCTGGCCATGAATTAACCTCGTCTCTTCTAGAAGCTGGCATCTCAGGAGACATTTCTGTCTGTGTCCAGCAACTACCTTGCCCTTCCTGGTCCCTAGTTTTATTTTTGTGTTGTCTAAATACGAGGAAGAAAATACAAGACTGTGGTCCCCAGAGAGCATCTCCGCTGCTGGCCACTGAGGTTAATGACTTAATCCCCTGTGACTTCAGCCATCTGCTCCAGCATTATGCATGTGTCATCCCAGCAATAAGCAGCCAAATTAAAATGCAATCCTGCTTGATAGCTGGTCCTCTCGGAGGAAAGGTGAGGGGCTGTGACCCACGGGGAGACAGTCAAACCATTGCACTTTTAGAGGGGACTGGAAGGAAGGGAATAGCAGCACCCAGGCAGGGGCACAGCCGGATCCAGGAGCGAAGCGTCACATCCTCCCTGGGAGAACCAGCTCTGTGCCACAAGGCGCTCTCCAGAAATGGCAATTTCTAACTTTGGATGGTTTAAGATAATTTCTTCGATGCCAAAAGCACGATGGACCTCATTAGACAGCAGAGCAGACTAGGTGGGTTAATGATGGCACCCAATTATAGGTGCATAACAGAGCCAATTAGTGCCTACAGGTGCTCCCATATCAGCTGGGAGGAACAGGCTCCTCATGGACCACAGCTGGAGCATCACCACCACCGCAGGAGCATCACAGCAGGAGGCAGCACACAGCCGCCACAGGGACCCCCTGAGCAAGCCCAGGCCAAGTGGGGAGGGAGAAGGGACAAGAACGGATCCGTCCCTGCCGCAGGTCCGCTTCGCCCTCTGAGCCCTTTGCCTGCCAGCTTTCAGCCCCTGTGCCCCTAAACTGGCCCAAAAGGATTATCCCCAGGCAGTTGTAAAGTCCTTCATCAACTCACACCTGACACACTCTTGCTGTATCACTGTTTCAGATTTTTCAGCTCCTATTATCCTTCTCTATGCTACAAGACAACGACCCAGAAAAAAAAAAAAAAAAAACCAAACCAAACCAAAGTGTCCCTGTCCTACAGTCCTCATCAGCATCCAGATCACATATCCCACGGGCCTCCATCCACCCCGGTACTAAAAATACTCTCTCGCTAGATTAATTTGAGCTGGGTTTGACATGAAGTCCGATTCCACAAACAGCATCGATTCCAATTCTCAACAAGCAGCATCGATTTGTTCCCACCCTGCCCCGGCTGGCCAAGGTAAGGGGCTCGTGGGACAGCAGATACAGGAGAGGGGACGTGAGAGGGCAGGAGATGGATGGCACTAAATCAGGAGGGACTTCAAGGCATGAGGAGGTTCATTTGCAGCCAGCACGCCAGCTGCAGACTTCATGATTGCTCAAGTATTATATGTAAAGCTCAAATGCACCCCCTCAAACACATCCACTTATTAAGACAACTCCAAGTATTTACCACACGTTCCCCCTTTGGAAGGCGCATTTAATTCATGTAAGCTATTCCTTACGTTAACCAAAACCAGGTTTTTAATGGATCTTCCTTTTTTTTCCCCATTACAGAAATAGAAAATCCCAGAAAATTGCAGAAAATCAGGCTTTCCAGGGGCACCTCCCTAGAGCAGCCTGTCCAACTGAGGGACACTGTCACAACTGCTGCATCCCTGCCAGAGGCCAGCCTGGCAAACCCGGATTATTTTGTAATATAAGGAGCTATCCTGGATAACATCCGAGCGGCTCCTGAACGGGTGATTCTGTACGAGACTGATATACACGCTGTCCCATATTTCTGTAGCTGCACATCCTACAGCTCTTGTTGTGCAAGCCAACAAACACAAAGGAGTTGGCAAGGCTCCCGCTACGCCTACACGCAGGAGGCAAATCAGCTGCGACTGCACATCCGCCAGCCTTCCCTTGCTCTACTCCGAGTACGGCACGAAGTCCTCCGCCCGGCTTTTTCATGAATGAGGATGAGAAAACCTCCTCTGACTCAGCCAACGAAGGCAAAAGGGAGAGTTTCTGCAGGTTTGCAAACAGCTGCAGGAATGCACAATGCAAAAAAACCAACAACAAAAAAATCTCTCCCCCACTGCTTAGGTTGATTTAAGCATAATCCGAAGAGCATCACGTTTGAGAGTAATTCTTACCGGGCTGCAAATGCGCAGAGCTGGGGAAATGATGTTTGTAAGCACTTTTGGGGAATGAATCACCACCATTCATAGCTACTTTCACCTGGTTTCTGCCAGAAAGCCAGCAGAGGAAAGCGTTGCACGTTGTAATGCGAGGCAATGCCAGCCAGGAGCCACCCCGAGCCCAGGGGAGCACCACACCCATGGGGCACACGCTGAGCCCCAGGCAGCATGAACAGCCACCGTGGAGCCAATACGTGCCTAAGCTGTTCACAGACCTGCTCCTAACGAAGTATTTCTAGAAATGAGTAAATAAATCCACCACTTAGGAGGCAACAGGCTGCAGCCACCAAGGAAGGCTGCGTGCTGCAGCTGGAGCACCCCATGCCTGCATCGCAAACGCACACTCAATATTTAAGGGTTATTAAGCAGCCGGGGTGATGGATTAAAGCTCCGGCTGCAGCGCAAGGCTTTGTGGGCGCTGGCAGGTCCTCTCCGCATCTCACCAAGCGGCTGCCCTGCAGGGCCACACGCCTGTTTGCTGAGCAAAGCTGTCCCTGAGCTACGAGAGGGGCTTTGACGTTCTCCGAGGCAGCAGAGCGCACAGTTCCTGCCTGGGCCTGAGTATTTTCCCTGCAAGGAAAAACAAAGCAGTCGACGCTTAAGCTCAGCAAGAATAAAATGCTCCTCTGTAATGAAAAGAGGCATGACGCCTGACAAACAGGATTATGGAGATCCCCTCCGGAAAACCGTCCCCAGCACAACAAGTCGATACCTAATTATTATCATTATTTCGCCTGGCACCTTTGTCCAGGCAGGGTAGAGATGCAGTAAAAGCAAACACGGGCACTTCTTGCCCTCTGCTCCACGCCAGGGTGCATCAGCACCGGGGATGCCCGCAGCACCCGCCAGCAATCGTGGGTACCCCACCACAGATGTGGTTGGGGCAGCACCAGCACCCCCAGCCCCCCAGGAGCTGGTCCCAACTTGTGGCCAGCCCCGAGGCTGGGCATCACTCAGACCTATTCAGCTTCACAGACAGCTCCTTTCTGGTGGCAGGAGCGATTAACTGCCAGGACACGCGACTGGAAGGGGTGATAGATCCATCCATGTTCCCAAAACAAAACACCTTTTGGTGAGCCGTGGTTTTGCCCATGCTCACGGGCGCTTGGGCTCAGGACTGGGCGAGCAGCAGCAGCTTCACTCCACAAAATGAGATGTTATTAATGATCCCTTCTTGACCAGAGGCGGGGGGGCTGGGGGGGGGGAGGAAAATATCACTAAGACTATAAAGGCTTGGTCCAGAACACAGCGGCACAGCGAGTGGCAGCGGCACGCCAAGCAGCTCTCTCCCCTGCTTACAGGTTCCTCCTGGCCAAGGACCAACGCCAGCTCAAAAAGATCCCCCGCAGGCTCCCTTTCAGGAGAAACACTGCAGTGCAGTAGCTGCTGGCCAGGAAAGCAGCCAAGCAAGCGCTTTCCCCCGCAGGCACCGGCAAGGCTCGGGGTCCCTCCCGTCCTGCCAGCGCGGTGGTGCCGGTGCCACCACCGCCTTACCCGATGCGCTCCTGCTCCATCTCCTCCATCTTCTCAGCCCGGGCGATGACTCGGTTGATGATCTCCTTCTCCTCGTCCGTCAGCTCCTCGCCCTTGCGCTGCCGGTCGGGCTGGCCGCCCCGCGATGCCCAGCCGGCGGGGAGCCTGCAGGGAGAGGGGGGCCAGGGCTTCATCCACAGACCGCGTGTGTGCAATCACACGCGTGTGTGGGCAATAGCCAGGCACCAATTCCCAAGCCCAGGGAAGAAGGGGTACGATACCTCCCCATCCTCCAAGCTCTCTTCTAGCAGGAAGCCTGCGAATGGCCCCCACCCACCAGGTGGAAGCTCGTATTTCCATTTTGGGGGGGTTTCATATGGAAACACTTGTTTCATATGGAGAAAATCGATTCCTTTTCAAAAATATTCTCATTATTTCCATGTTAAGCATCAACTGACATGGCTAATTTTGCACCCTGCTCTCTGCCATGTAACATCAGGTTTGCCAGTGAGCTGTGGTACCGGGGCAATGGCCGCAGGAGCGGGCCTTTTTTTGGGTACATTTCATCAAACATGGGAGTTTTTCCTCTCCTAACATCATTTCCAAAGATCCTTTCTCACAGCGAGCACAGCCTGGGCATCAGGCAGCTTTAACCTGGTGACACAGTAACATCTGCCACTGAGCTCTGCAAATTAGCAGGCAGCAGAGGGGCAACACTAACGAAGGACGCAAAAGGCAAATGCACCTCCTCCCCTCATCCTTCTGCTCATCTAAAGACCTTTCCTGGGTCTTTTGCCCCTGGGCTGAGCAGATCCACACGGTCTTAAACCTTAAAATTCATTAAAACCCTGTGCAACGCTTCTCCAAATCAATTGCTTTTATCTTGCATCTGGGGCAAGGTTTTTTCTTGTTCTCTCAAGACCGTTAGAGTAGCAGGCAAAGAGCAACAGGCCAAAAAAAAAGCAAGCAAGATACTTACTGCTCCTTCTCGCTGCTGGGAAGCACAGGGAAAGAGAGGGAACAAGGATTAGGTGAGAGAAGGGAGAAGGCCAGCTCAGCCCGAGCACAGCCAGTGCTCTCCTCACCTCGGGGGTGACAGTCCCCAACAGCGTGTCCCTCTCCATGGACCCCCACTGCTCCTCCAAGGCGTTAGGGTTAACTGAATATGAGCTTCGCCCAGCTCCTGCATCGTCCGGGCACCCAAAACTAGCACCCATCTATGGGTGCTGCCACCACCCATCCAGCTGGGACAGAGACCTGCCATGCGGTGGGACGCAGCACCACCCTGCACGGTGGCTGCGTTGGAGGGCGTCAGGACAGATGGACAGGGCTCCTCATCAGCACAGGGGTGCATGCACACCCGTGGGTCCATCCCCACCACCCTTTCTTAGGGGGTTTAGGAGGCAACATGGCAAAACATCCCCATCCAACCAGTGCAAAGCCAATTCCCAATGTCCCCGGAGGAGGAACAGGGGCGGCTGCACCTGCATCTCCTCCCTTCCGCACCAGCAGCATCCCTGCAACCCCGGCCCCCTCCTCTCACCTGGCCCGGAGAGACATGGTCCTGTCGCTGGGGCACATCCACCGGTCAGAGCTGCCGCCCACCACCGCATCGGTCATCGCTGGCTGCCAAGGGGACCCGGGGATACACAGAGCGAGGCTGGGCGCACCGGTGCTGCACTGGTGAGCGCCGACTCGGCACGCCTGGGAGGTCAATCACTTCGCTCGTCTGCCTGTGCTCTCAGATAGCAGCGATGTCAATGAAGGCAACCTGGTGCTTTCAGCCAGGCTGTAAGGAAAAAGCAAAACCAAAAAAAAAAAAAAAAACCACACCACAAAATCACATAGGGCAGGGCTTTATTTTTGGCATTAAGAGGAATGCGAGCAGGGAGAGGAACAGGAATGTCACTTTAGTCACTGTCTTGATATCATGCACGAGACACCGAAGCCTACAACCACCACCCTCCCAGGAGGGCAACGCAGCCGCGCTCAGTGCGGATGTAATTAATGAGATACCCGACCTCACATTAATTATGAGGCTTCAGAGCTGGGAGGGAAGAGGATGTTTCCATTTCAGAGAAAAATCTACAAACTAGGAAACTTTCCCCCCAAAAGGCAGCACATCTCGCTGTATTCCCCCAAACCACATTCCCTCCGGAACAAAAACTCCTCCTTTTTCATTTACTAAAGTTTTTGCAAAATGAAACCTGGAGAGGCACTGAAGGAGGATGTGGCAACAGGACCCAAAGATGACATTCTGTCTACTCATCTCCAGAAGATGCACCAAAAAGGGACCTCTCCAAACCCTTCTCCTTTCAGCAAAACTGACAATTTTTATTAAAAAAAAAAATTGATGTAAAATTCAGAACCTGGGCGCTTATTTATCCCCACTTTCTGGGGTTGTTTTCTCCCTCCACCCACTGCGCCTACTCACTGCATGGGGACGGGGACTGGACGGCAAAGCCCGAGCTGATGCCGACCAGCATCGCCCACAGCGCAGGGACGGATCCATCCATCCCACCATCTCTTCTGGGGGAAAACCCGTGCTTTTACACAGGGCAAACACCGCAGGCAGAGCAGCGTCCCCCAGCCAAGGGCAGGGCAGGGTCCATCCTCCTGCGCAGCCTCTCACCCCTGCCTGGCCCGGGGGACGCTGCGATTGCCCCATCAGTCACTGTCACACCCAGACCTGTCTCAGGATGGTCCCCAAGAGCAGAGGGTGCAGCCTGTGGGTCCACAGACAGCATCACCCATGAGATATCACTTGCAAAGGGAGAAGCGCAGGTCGAGCCTCCCTTTACAGTCATTAAGGTGGAAATAAAAGAGAAAAGGCAATCCATCCACGAAGGGGCTGGCTTTGCTGCAGCACTAACAAGAGCACGAGGCACAGAGAAGCATACGAATCACCCCTTCGCTAGGACCCCCCCGCCAATGGGGGAAGTTTTTGCGAGTTCAACTATTTCCCATCCGCGGGTTCTTCCCCCCCATCCACCTCCTCTGTGGAACACTGAAGCAGAGCCGGCATGGGGCACCCGCTGGGATCCCCCCGCGGCAGCAGCCTCCCGCCTGCATCGCTCGCAGCACCTGCATTTGAATTGCTTCCTGCTGCCTGCAGCAGAACTAAAAAAAAAAAAAAAACACACCCACAACATAACAACCCCAAACCCCTCTGCAAAGCCTGGCCCATGGGCACTGGGGCTGCTCCCAGCCCATGGACCATTCATCCTCCCAAACCTGCTGCCCTGGGAAGATGCTGGCCCAGACTCCTCGCCGGCTGGAAGGGACCGCTCAGCCGCCCACGTCCCGCCGGGTCCCAGCACCAAAGCCAGTGTCCCAGAGCTGCCAGTGGATCCCAGCAGGACCAAAGTTCAGCCCAGACCTGGCAAACGCACCTTTGCAGGGCACAAAGCGACTCCAGCTCCCAGCAAAACTCCCATGGGAGCACTGGGGAGGCTGTCCCAAGGAAAGGATGGAAAACAGGAGCTTGCAAAACCACCCCACTGAAATCACAAACTCCGAGCCATGAAAAAACGTGCAACGTTCCCAGAAAGGGGGAAATATATAATTCCCATCCTCCACTTTCTGCTCCGCAATATTGCAGGGGTTTCTCCATCAGTCTCTGAAGAGTCAGCAGAGATTTGAGGATCACCTTTGCTTCACTGATAACTTCCAAAAAATACGGCGTGGGGGGCGGGGGGGGGGGGGAGTGAAGCACATGGGGTAATTAGTGCTCCGCCGGTTTCATACAGTGACTATTCCTGTGCCAAACCAGAAGCCTCTGATTGACAAGGTCAGTTAAATAAGCAAATTGTTCATTTACATCGCCACTGCCACCTCCACAATCTGCACTGCAGCAGCAAACTCCTGCCAGGGATTTAGGGTCCTGCTGCGGCCGGGAGCGGGGGGTCTCATGGGGCTGCAGGCAGATTTAATGGGGTGCCCTGGAAGGGCAGTGCCATGCCACCGGCACCCATTTTTGGGGAGGCGCAGGTGGATAAGGGACTTGCCCAAGGTCACACAGAGCAGGAGTGGCCACCCCAGCCCTGCAAAGAACAGGGGAAAATCCCTGTTTTTTCCTAGTGAAGAAGGTAATCACCAGCACTTCAGCCAGCAGGGAGGAGAACTCCTTCCCCCAACTAGAACTTTCTGCTAATAACAGAGAGGCCACGGGTGTCTCGCTTTGTTGCGGATGGAGAAGAGCCCGGGGACGGCTCCTGGAGGAATACACAAGCCTTTCCCTCCGCCTATAAATAATAGATTTTGAAGATCTACTTTGCATTACTTCCAGCAACTACTCTTGCTTGTCCTAATGCTTAGTTCTGCATTTTTAGCGCACAGTAAAGAACAAAATAACAGCTTACAGTGGCTTTTTGCCCCCACCAAATCCTTGCTCACAAGAAGCAAAAGGATGTGGCAATCCAAGTCGTGATCGATGGGATGCGGCAGCATTTAGTTAATGAAATGGAAATATCCCACCCTAGGAGGATGCCAAGACCTTCCAGGGTTTGGCTATCCCCAAAGGTTCCCAGGACCTGCTCCCCCAGGTCCCTCTTGTCCCCGCGTGGTGCTGGCTGCTCAAGGTTCCCCGATTGCAAGCGGAGGTCGGGAGGAGCGAGGCGGCAGCTCCCGCCGGCGTGAACACGGCGCGTCCCGGGCAAAGCCAGGAATAGAAGCGAGGTCTTAATTTCTGGCCTTAAGGAAGAGCCACATGACTCTAATCACGCCGCTCCATTACTTCTGTATGACAGAGCCCATGAATTTGATCATGCCTTAATAAAAAGGGATTGAACGTCTTCCATGAATCACTCTGCCTCTCCCCGAGCCGCCGGCACTGTCGGTCCCGCACACAGACGCTGCTCGCTCTGAGCCAAGAGGTGCCGATTCACGGGCCCATCGCCAGCACCCGAAATCTGGTGGCTGCAGCGCCAGCAACCAGTAGGTCCCCCTCGCCCTCCAGCAGCCCTGGGCCAGCAGGGAAAGGCAGTGGGAGCCCCACGGCAGGAGCCCATCCTGCCCCATAGGCACCAGCAGGGACACGGGGCAGCAGGTGCCCCGGGCAGGACCTCAAGCCACCGGAGGCACCCACACTGCCACCACCAACTGGGCATCTGCAAAGAGAGACCATTCCAGGGCTGCCCAAACACACTGGTTTAGCCATCTGGAAATAACATACCGAGGTAGAAACCAGAAAATTCGGTATTTTAAAGACTCCCAGTGCAATAATCAGGTTTTTACAGTGAGCTCAACGTTTCACACTTGGCGGTGCCTGCAGAGATCATCTCTACCAGCAAAGACACTGACACAGGCAACCTATTTCTCCAGCCTTCTCAGCTCTGCAATGCAGCTTTCTTAAATATTGAATAAGTCTGCTGCTCTACACCACCTGCCAGTGCCAATGATGAGGTAATTTTTGCATTGACAAAGCCTAATGCGATTAATCTGGTTTGAAAGAGCAGGTTTTAGAGCCCGTCCATTCACTCGGTGAAACACACTTGCAGACAGAGCATCAGTGGCAGCTTCTTATTCACCGCCAGCAGCCAGACCCCAAACAAATAACCCAAACTGCTACTCGGATGCCAAGTGAGAGATTATTTCTGCGTGTCATCACCAAACAGGAGGCTTTGAACTTGAACGGATCCAAACACCAGGCTGATGGGATTCTCACACCAGCTTCAAGGCCAGCCTGGGCACGGGAGCTGATTTACGCTCCCCAGCTGGATGGTGGAGCTGGGGATGGGGAGGGAAAAATAGGGTATGAGCATGCGATTGCCTGATGGGGCTCCCCAACCCCATGCCCAGGGAGAAGGGGTGCGTATTTTGGGGTGACAAGGACCCAGTGGGAACCCCCCAAGCCGAGAGGCGAGAAGAGCAAATGCAGAAGCCGGGACGCACTGGCAGCCCCAGGATGGGAACCGTGCCTCCGTACTTCTCAACAGGCACATGTGTTCCCGAACACCATTTTTAGCTGGAGCTCTCTCCCAGCTAGCAGCGACACTCGCAGCCATCTCACAAGTCCATCAGGGCCAGATCCTGCCCTCCTCCATGCCCCAGTACTGGGACCGGGGCCTGGCGCCCAGGAGAGCTGTGCAAGCCGCAGGGGACCCCAGGTCCCGACTGGAGCCCTGGTGCAGACACTGTGCACCCTGCGTCCGGCTCTGCCCCGATCATCTCGTGACACCCAGGCTCTTCCTTTCCCAGGAAAAGGAGCTTGCCCAGCGCAGGAGCCGTGCACACCCCACAGCATCCCCTATGGCATACGTGCATGGCTATAGGGGTCACAGAGAGCTGCCCGAGCAGACAGCAGGGTGCTCTCTCCCCTCCAGGGTCAGGCAGGGTTTGGTACTAATGGACTTACCTGCAGAGGGGGGAAAAAAAAAATGTGTAAATAGCCCCAAAACAACTGCTGAAGCAGCTGTGTAATGCTGCAAAATAATCAGCAGAGCAGATGGAGGGGCCAGAGGGCAGCCCAGCCCCGTAGGGTCCCATGCACCAAAAACCCCTCAAATCCCAACGTCCCCGGGCAGCCAGCATCCGCGCTTTGCCTCATCTCTGATGTAAATCGTTTTAGAAAGTTCGGGCAAAATTGGGCAAGCTGCTTTATGGATGGCACTTCAGGAAACAGCCCACGTTCGAGACTTTCCTTTAAAAAAAGAAAGAAGAGAGGCAGATCTCAGCTGGCAGAAACACGTGGAAGTGGCAAACTGAAGCTGCTTGGCCTGGAGCCGCCCGCGGACACCTGGACAGGTCTGGCATCGGGGCACGGGACAGCAGGACAGTCACCCCGTGACTCCGGGAGAACCACCGAGTGACCCATAGCCACGGCAACATGCACTGCCCGTGCTCCTGCGGGGACCTGCGCACCCCAACCGCCCGGCAATGCTGCTCCGGTGCGAGACGGCGTGAGGTGGGATCAGACCCCAGGACACAGAGCCCTCCGACCACATTGTGGCAAAGCGAGGGCCGGGGGTCCTGGAAATTCAGCTTTTGGGAAAGACCCAGAACCAGTGAGTCCTAAACCCAGGTCATTTCGTCCTTTGTCCCCATGCCAGACCCTTACAGGAAACCAAGGCCCCGCAACTTCCCGGGCCAGCTTGGCACCAGTTGGTTAATTAAGGCTAAATGCAGCCCCACAGGTAACGATGGTGATGGCCACAGTCCACAGGTGACAGCAATCCACAGATCAGAGGCATACAAGAAATGCAAAGCAATGAAAGTCCTGGCCATCCTCTGGTGCCCCAGTCCCATAGCTGACCCCGCAAGCTCACAGGACAGCAGCCTGCCCGCAGCACCCTGCCCACAGCACCCATCCACCCAGCCCCGGCCCCATGGCACACCGGGACGGGACCACCGCAACCCGGCACGCTGCTCGACAGCGCAGGGCATTCACCCGCGGGGCACACAGGAGCCCATGGGGCTGCTCCTGCCTCCGCTGCCCTCCAGCTCAATCCACACCACAGCCCAGCCCAGAGCAACAGGGCTAGGAGCCCTCCCAAATGCCAATGCCTTTAATTTGGCCAACACCTCCGCTGCCTTTAAACTCACAAAAGGTGCTGAGATGCTTTTTTTTCCCTCCCCTTTAATTCCCAGCTCCCTGTCATCCTCCAGACAAAGATCCATCCCAAGGCAGCTGAGCAGCAGCGCACAGTCAATTTTATTTAAGCAGCACATTGACATTTCCTCAGCAGTTCCTTCACAAACCAAACACTGTTATGATGCTGTCACAAGGATTTACTCTTGTTGATTAATTGCAGGAAAGACAATGGGGAAAAAAAAAGAAGAAAAATCACTTCTGGGTTTCTAGGACTTACCCGTGGCCGCTGGAGCTGGGGGTCTCCGGCCAGGCGATGCCCGAGCCCACCCCAAGCCTACCTGGTGCTATTAAATGCAGCAGCGGCACTGCCATCGCTCCTCTCACCGCGGCAGAGCTGCTCCGAAGGCTGCTTAGCAACAGATCGCTGCACCGATCCGGCACACCGCCCTCGATTTGGGCACTGCCAGGGACAGGGCACGCGGCTGAAGCCGCCAGGATGAACCTGCCCCATCAGGGGTGCTGGCGCAGGGACCTCCACATGACGATGGCAGCAGCAGCTGAAGGAAGTTCAGCGATGTGAAAAGGCTGGGAAGCACCCGTGAGCCCGGCAATGCAAACCGTGCTCGGAGGTGGCAGGTCCTGCTCACTGCTGGGGGCTGTTTCCCGAAGGCAGTGACAGTCCCCGCAAGATGCTCCAGCGGTGGCTGAGGACCATGGCATCGCGCTGCGCCGCAGGAGCAATAGCTGGGGTGGGCGCGTGCCCCATCCCCGGACCACGTCCCTTGGCGAAGGATGCTCACGGCTGCAAACCTGCCTGCCTCGGGGGCAGCAGGGATGCTCAGTGAGGGCCAGAGGAGCCATGCGGAGCCAGGCACCCCACAACACGCCTGTGCAGAAGGGGTCCCCCCGGCACCGCAGCCCGACCCTCCCCAGGAGCCACGGGGAGCCCAGCCACCGGCAGAGAGGAGCACGTGGCCACCTGGCTCGGCATCTGCACCACCCTGGGAGATGCTGGGCTCCCGACTTCCCCCGTCACTAAGTCCAGCTCCTTTCTCTCCCCACACACCCTCATTAGGCATCTGGTTTCAGGCAGCCAGGCCTGCCCCCCATCACCAATGCGCTGGGCCCAAAGGGGAGAATCCGTACCCACCTCCTGGGGCTGGAGGAGAGCAATGCTGCTCAGACCCAGGCAGGTACAGACAGGGACCAAGCCAGGGCATCTTCCAACACATGAATGTTACAAACCATCATGCTCGTTAGCCCCAGCCACTCCCCAGTCTCCAGCTTTAAGGAGGATGGAGGAATTAATCAGGCTGGCCCTGGGGGCACTGCCCTGGGGAGCGGAGCTCTCCTCCCCGCCCAGACCTTGAGTGCTCGGCTGGGACCACCTGGAGCAATTCATTACTTATTATCACTAATTGGCAACGACTGCAGTGACACCATCACCTGTCTGTGGGTAGGAGGAGGGCACTGGGCCAGGGCCACCAGCAGCACTGGCGAGCAGGCAGAGGGTCTCTGCTGCCAGCACAGCCCCTGGGACCCACAGCAGGCACGGAGGACCATCTCATTTTCAGGTCCTAGAAAAAGTCCCTCAAAACTTAAGCACAAAAAGAAACTCTGGAGCTGTGAGTCCCCTCACCCTTCCTCAGCAGTTTTCCTCCCCTTGCCCTTTCCAATACCAGTGAACATTTAACACCAGCACGCACGTACCCACGCGGCCAAGGAGGCGCAGCAGAGTCCCGCAATGGGCTCCTGGGTTTCACCCTCACCGCAAAGGGTGCTTCCATAAATAAAATGCACTTTTTCCACATTCAGCATGCTTCTCGGCTCTCCTTGGGAGCTGGGGCAGTGTTTAAAAGCAAGACTGTGAAGAAGGAGAAAGTAGAAGAGCAGCTGGAGCCAGTGCCAAGCAGGGGATGGTATTTGCACCCAGGTGGGTTGCTCCTCAGGGGGTTGGTGGGTCTGACGCAGGGGGGCTTTCCTGGAAGCCCGTCCCGCAGACCACGCACACAGGTGATGGCAAAGAGCTCCCACCGCACGGCACGGAGCCGGCGCAGCGCTGCCGGAGGCGGCTGGCGCTCGCCCGGCTGCGGGGCTGCTGCGGAGGAGCATCGCCCACCCAGCACTACTCTCCTGGGGGATGCCCAGCAAAGTGCCCATGGGATGCCACAGCAACCCCCAATTCAGCATGTGGGGCTCAGCCCCACGTACCCCAGGCTGATCCCCACGGAAGGGCTGAACGCAGATCTCCTTAGTCAGCCCCTACAGCAAAAGCGAGCAGCTCGCTAAATCCCTACCAGATGAATGATGCATCATCAAATAAAGCCCGGTATCACAACATTAACAATATTTATTTTCAGGCTAAGCTGCAGCCTGGGCTTTTGATACCAGTAATTAAAGCAAATGGTTCATCTGTTATAATCTTTGCATCCCTGGAGCCAACTGTCCGTGTTTTGAAGCCCTGTATTATCTTTCTTTTATTGCAGCCTCCCGAGAAGCGGGGGATCAGGCTGATCCACACACTTTTTAGATCCCAGGAACGGTACAGCATGGACCGAGCCCAAAGCAGAGCCACATTCAGGGCAGCCACCTTACTCAGAGCTTTTTAGCGGTGAAATGAAGAAATGTTAATTGCTCAAAGCTAAACTGCTGCTCCAGTTTTTACCTGAAAACAGAATTAATAGAAAGACACCAGCGAGAAAGATAATCAGGTCCCCTCTCTGAAACAATCCGTCCCTGGGAACGGCAGCATTAGCAGCCTCAGCCTATTTTCTGTGGTGGCTGGTTTTGCCTCCAGAAGGTCCCAGGCTACGACTCCAAATAGCTTTTAATGCCATTTGCAACACTTCCGTCTGTCCTGGAAAAGGAGCAGAGAAGGCACCTGCCAAAGCCCCTGAGCCAGCCCCGAGCCGGGCAGCGATGCCCTTTCAGAGCCCTAACAGGGAGCAGAAAACCCAAAGCACCTTCGCAGCACGCTCTGCTCCGGGGACAGGAGGTCTCTGCATCCCACCGCTGCCAGACGCCCAGGGCTGGGGCTCAGCGCCCGCTGCCATCGCAGCTCTCGCTGGTGACGCTCCAGGAAAAGGGTCAAGGGACAATTTTAGGGACTTAAAAACCCCCAAATGCCCAACACGCTCCAAAGTTGCCCGCACACAGCGAAGTCCAAAAGCAAAGAGCAGAGCAAGCCTCCACCTGCGACAGGGCGCGGAAGGGGCGATGCCAGCTCCGTACACGGACCGGGTGCCAGCTCCGGCCGCTGCCCCCGGCCTCCCACGGAGCCGCGGCCGTGGGGAGGTCACCCACCGCCCGCACAGCTCCGGGACGCTGCAACTTTCCCCGGCCGGCTGCTCCCCGCGGGCAGGCGAGCAGGGTTGCGAGGCGATTTGCCTTGGGCCGAGCATCCCTGGATCTGCATCCCCGACCCCTGCCCCTCCGCAGCGGGGACCCCCCCCAGCGCCGCCCCCGCTCCCCCCTGCCCGCCCCGGGGCTCCAGAGGAGCGGCGAGCCCCCCCCCCCCCTCCGGCTGCCGCTCTCCCCGCACCCACCGCCGGCTCCAGCGCCACGGGGAGCCCCGACACCCCCTTACCTGGGCCGGGGTCCCGCCGGGCCGGGGGCCGCGGCGCCGCCGCCCTCTCCCCCCGCGCTGGGCCGGGCTCAGCTGGGCTGGGCTGGGCTGGGCTGGGCTAGGCTGGGCTCGGCGCAGCGCGGCTCCGCCGGCAGCACTGCGGAGCGGCGCGGGGGCGGTGCGGGGAGGGGACACGGCCGGGACCGGCCCCGCTCCGCTGCCCGCCCCGGGGAGCCGCCCCCGCCCCGGGGCGCAGCCCCTTTGCAAAGCGGGGGGGGGGGTATAGAGGCAGCGGCACCCCCTCTCTGCCCACCGTCTCCCCTATCCCATCCCCTCTCCATCCCTCCCCCTCTCCCATCCCATCCCTCCCCATCCTTGGAGGACACAGCAGTATTTTGCACACGCACCCCCCTGGGAGAGACTGGGCTTTGGGCATCTCCCCCAGCCCTGCCCGCAGCCCCCCAGCTGCCTGCGCCAGCATCTCCCCACTCGTGCGTGGGGGCCCGAAGTGGAGTAGACGCTTTCCCCACGCACCACCCGCAGTATCGGCCACAAGCTGTGGGAGCTGCCTGCCTGGCCAGGCTCCCCATCGCTGGGGTTTTGGCTCCTGCACTTGAGTTTAAGCAGCACAGGGGTTCCCACAAACTGGTAGGTATTGCCCAGATTAACCCTAAAGACCAACCTGAGCCCCACGCACAAGCGGGGAACGCTGCCTCTGGCCAAGCTCTACGGTGACTTTAGCACTGCTCGGACCTTCAGGAGAGCACCGATCCTGCCTGCAGGGACGGTTACTGCAGGGAACAAGGAAAGCAGGTGATTTAGAGCACAGAGGGAACCCAATTCTCGAGCTGAGGCACCCATGGCCTTATAAACCGAAAGGGGCAGCAGCCTGAGCCCACCACCCGGCCACAGAGCTCTGACCTCCCTCCCCCTGCGGCAGGGACCATGTGGAGCATGGGGGACTCAGCTCACAGCCAGGAGCGAGCTAGAGCCGGGCTGGGATAGAGCCCAGCTCGCAAATGTGCTTTTGTGCCAAGTTCACCAGCTCTTAGCAGCCCCATCTTACCCGCTCTTGATATTCCAGCAGGGAACCATAACACCCTCAGGCTTTCATGACTTTCCAGAAGATCTCCTGCCACTTGCTCCTGCATCATCTCTCGCCAGGTGAAGCGAGGTGGACAGATCATCTGCCGGCAGGAGGGGATGGAAATCAGTGCTGGCCTCAAACCTCGGCACGAGCAGCCAAGGAGGGAAAGTTAATGAAAAAGTTTGATAAAAGGATGCTGTGAGATGAAGCCGAGGGGGTGAGGACGTGGCTCTGGGCTGCCTCTGCGAGCAGGAGGAGACCAACAGGCTTTGAGCAACGCTCAGCCACGGCCAAGGATGCGATGCCTGAGTCAAGGGGGGAAGGAAAATTTCTCATTTCACCACTTCTATATAAAAGATTTTTAACCAGTTGCAAGCAGGCCGTTCAAGAAAATCCTACTTTTTTGGGGATTTAAAAAGAAATCCCTGAAGAGACAGAAGTCCTTGAAGGATGGAACATGTTCCTGCCTTCAGCAAGGAAAGTATTCCACCACTCAAGGTTGAATCTTGACTGGCATTCATCTAGATGCTTGATGTTCATCTTCTCTTCCAGGCTCAACTATGTATTTTTATTCAGTGAAAGAATGCCTCGCTTATGCAAAGTGGTTGGAGAGACGAGCACAGTACTTTCAAGTTGATATGTCTTGACACCTTCCTTGGAGATTCACAAAAAGCAGCAGCATGTGCAGAAATTGGAAAATCAGATCTAAAACCCGCTTTCCAGAAAGGAAAAAAGCAACACCCGCAATTCTCTCTTCTGAATACCTGGCACTTTCACTCCCCTTTTTTAGCCCATCTTCTAAAAATAAAAGAGCTGGTTTGATTTTTGTTGAATTATAAATACATTTTGGCAGTCTGGCATCTCCTGCAGCAGATCAAAGCATGGGAGTTTTATTTATTTATTTCCTCTCAGGTTTATTTTTACGTCCACAAGCCCTCTAATTCTCAAGGATTTGTTATATTTCCCCTTACGATCCCACTCGGCACGCAGCAAAATGCTCCGTTCAACCCCAGAGCCATCCTGCCCGGAGGCTGAGATGGAGTCCGTCTGCGGTGCTCGGCCGTGGCACCACGCACCGGCAGCTCCTGCCCGCACGCTCAAGTTCAAGCGTGGTGGCAAAATTCCCAGAGGTTGTTAGAGCAGAGCAGCGTTTCCCTGCTCGACGTCGGAGAAGCTCAGGCTGGACGCACCCGGGGCATCGCTGCACAGAGCAAGCACCCTGCGGTACCTACGGTCTTGGGTTTATTACCATCGGCAACCCCACTGATTTCAATGGGAATAATCAAGGAATAAACCCCAGGTTATGGCTACAGACAGCCCCAGGCGTCAAATCGGCACCAGACCTGGAGGCAGCAGGGCCAGGCTCTGCTTCACCTGTAGCCATCTCCCGTCCTCAGCTGCAGCCAGTGCTGGGGATGGAGCTGGGGATGGAGCGCTTTTCCCCGGGACAGCACGGCCACAGAAGCACAGCCTGATGGCAGGGTGCTGAAAACCCAGCTGCACTGGCAAATTAAAGCATCAAAAGCGTGCCATACTGCTGACTCAGCTCTTGCCACCCTTGCACCGCTGCTCGGGTGCTCCAGGAGGAAACCTCTCCCCTTGTTTTACAGCCCAATTAGTCGCATCTAATTGAAGTGCTGGGCAGGAGATAGGGAGCAGTCAGCCAGCGCCAGGCTGGGGTTATCCCTCCAAAGTCTGCAGAGTCGGGCAGTCCCGTGGAAAAAGGAATATGAGCTTTATAAAACATTTTTTCTTCAATGTTTTTAATTAGGATTAAAAGCTTTCCAGTGGAAATCTATAAACTCTCAGAGCTTGAGCACACAAAAGCTCAGGGCTGAATAACAGCTGCTGTCACTGACTCCCATACCAGGAAAAATAAACCAGGAGCACATCAAGCCCTCCTCTCACAGTCGCAGTTCCAAGCATGGTTGCATGAGCTAAATTAAAATGACTGATGGCAGCTCGGGTGCCCAAGAGAGCATTTCTCACTTCTGTAAATCACTAAAAGCCAAGCTGCTCCTCCCCAAGCCCGCCTGGCCACAGATCCCAATGGATGCCCCCAGGAGCTCCCCGGGACATGAGAGCAAGAAACACGCCGGCTGCATCGTAACTCACCACCGATCGCCTTAGCACGTCCTCTCCTCTGCGCTAAACCCAAGTGCTTTAGTGCTGACTTAATTATTTGACATGCAAGAGAGATGGAAAGGACCCACCTCCCGACACCCAAAATCCAGAACCAGGTGCCCAGCACAGGCAGCGCAGCTCCTCTCCATTAAATTGTGCTTTGGAGGAAGAGGTGGAGGAGAAAAGAGGGAGAGGAGGACGGAGAAGGGGGTGATGGGCACCGGCCCGAGCTCTCCGAGCAGCAGGGTGGACCCTGGCAGCTGAAACCATGGAGGTTGTGCCCAGCGCTTTGGGGACCAGAGAATTTGCACCTACTTTTTCAAGAGGACAAAACACCAAGCCAAGATTTAGGCCAGAGCGGGAGAGAATCATCCCTCTGACTCTCCCCCAGGACCTGGGCGGGATGCAGCCGGATCCACGCGATTTAATTAACACCTTGTCCCCCTCTAGCCCGACCTCCTGCTGACTCAGAAAATAACGAGCAAGGCACAAGTCAGAGGAGACATCTTCCATTAATTCCCTCTATTAAATTGCCAGAATAATAAAAGAAAGAAATTAAAAAGGAAACCAAGTTTTCCCCCTTGTCACTTGATTTGGGTGCCGGGGTGTCACAGGGATACCCAGCTGCTCTGAGAGCTGGTAACAGGGGATTTTCTCTTCTGCAGAAGCAGTGGCTGGAGAAACAGAGGAGGAAAAGCACCTTGTGAGGGTGCTGGGACACTTTCAACCATCCCCTGTGCCTCTCCACAGCGTGTCAGCCCTCTCCGGCCCCATCCTGGCACTGTCCCTGCCGGAGATGCAGGAAAGCATCTGCAGCGAGAGGACTTCAGCATCCCACCCCGCTCCCACCCATCCCAGGTGCCAGCAACGCCAGGAGAAAATCCCCCTCCCCAGCCTACTTACCGCCTCACCCTGGGGCCACCAAGTCCCGAGGAAACCCACGGGGACCCCGAAGCCCTCGCCGGCACCCCCAGCTCCCCTTCCCACAGTCCCTGTGGGGGCATGGGCAGGACCCGGACCCCTAGCCCAGCCGGGGTCTCAGCCCACGGCCCCAGCAGGGCTGCACAGCCCCAAGCTCAGCAGGCCCAGCTCAATCATGTAGGCAGCTCATTACACTCTTTTAATAAGATACGTGCTAGTTTTACATTCATTTTTCATTTCTGATAATGTTCTGTCCTATATAACTGCACTATTATCCTTGGCGAGGTGAGGGGAAGAATATATTTCCTAAAAGACTGCCTGCATTAATTTTTCAGTAAGTGCCATAAAAGATTTAATCTCCAGCTCCTCTTTTGTTAATGGGATTAGTATAACTTATTTACTGATTTAATTAATTGGCATGTCTTCCATTCAGCTGAACACAGCGTTTCAGAAACTTACTGGTTTCGGCTGAGAATAACTGGGCTTCATTTCATTTTAGAGACTGCAAAAAGCACGTGCCTGTAAGCTTTAAATCATTGAAATTATTTCCGATAGGGTGCATTAAAAAGAGGGGAGGAAGGAGCTTTATCTCCCCTTCAACCCATGAACACGGAGCATTGGCTGTACTACAGCATTGCCAGTATATATTCAATAACAACAGTTGTCACTGCTGGTAACACCCTCCAGCGCCGGGACGGACCCACTCCATCCCGCGGAGGTCGGAGGGACCCGCCTGCATCCCACCCGCTGCATCCCTGCGCACCCAGCTACGCCTCATCCTCACCAAACGAGGCGTTCTATTCATTTATCCATCTCCCATCCCCTCTGAGGCACAGGGCAATGGTGCTCGGGGGCATGGGTTGCCCATGGAAGGGTCCTGAGCTGCAGTCCCAGAGCTACGGGACCAGCACCCCCCGACATCTCTTCCATCGCTTTATATAGGTCACCCTGTGCTCGGCGGCACGGCAGCCACGCTTGCAGCGGGGGAGGTTGGACTTCACACTCTTGCTCTCCGAGATGCTTTTCTAGGTCACCAACCCACAGCGGTGTATTAAAATAGAGTCTCTCCACTTCCCATTTCCCACGGCCGTAGGCTGAGATGCCTGGGCTGTCGCAGCCGCCAGCCGAAGGGGAAGGGGTGCGAGAGGGTGGCTGCAAACCCGAGGTCTGTGCACGCCCTGTACTCGCTCCTCCGGGCACCCGCAGAAATGCACGGGGTGGGCTGGGGGAGGCAACGCTGCACCCCCAAAATAAGCAACTCCAAGGGCATTGGGGTGGGTGCAGCAAGAAGTGCCCAGGCATGGGGACATCACCAAGGCGGGGTGGGGAGCCCGAACAGGGACCAACAGGGACCAACAGGGACCAACAGGGACCCGGTGCCCAGCCCATCCCCGTGGCACTGGGTCTCACCTCCGTGCCCCAGCTGGTGACTGAGGATAACCGCCCCATGTCAGACTTTATATAAGGAGATAATGGATACCAGCCCCCAGCTCAGCCTGGGAGGTGCAGCCTCCAGCAGCGATTTTTGTTTGATTTGCAATAATTAACTCACAGCAAATAGCGATGTCCAGGCAGGCGGCCACGTTCCCGGCCAGGCACAGAAACCTGGAAACACTCTCCCGCAGAGAGGTGGGCTGCTCTGCTTTGAAGCAGAGAAGCATCACTCTGCTCTTATCTCATTCCCCAGCAGTTTCCAAATGGAAATTTTATACCAGGAAAGAAAAGCCCAGCCCGGCAGCACGCAGGTGTCCGCTCGCTTCCCAGCCCAACTCCAAGAATATCTTCCCGTTCTGCCAAAAAACACAGGCAGAGTTCAGCTGGCAGCTCCCCCATCCCTCCCCAGCCGGGGAATCGCACACAGACCCGCAGCTGGGAAGCAGAAAGGCTGCTCCGGTGGCGGGGATGGCAGCGCTGGTTCACCATGGCACTTCTCACCGAGACACCGGAGATGCCACGGCTGTCCCCGAGCCGGGCCGACGGCATAAATAATTACGTGGTCTTTTCAAGTGGTGGTGACCATGACCGCTGGTTGTTTCCCCTTCAAGGACTCCCTGGCAGGGCACCCTCTTGGGATCATTTGTTATTATTTCTCTTCCCTTTGATTTTTCAGACCGCTCCTTTTCCTGCCCTGGGGGCTGAGGTCCCTTCCCAGCCCTGGCCCTGGGGACGTGGCTGTGCAGGGCTGTAGGACAGCAGGTTTGGTGGGGACCTGTCTCTATGCCATACGTCCATACGAATCCACAGCAAAAGTCTTGACAAGTCTGAACGCCCCCAAATCTCTATTCTTGACATGGCAACTAAGAGGTTAAATCAGCATGCGTTATGGGGACCAAGCGGGAGGGGACTTTTTCCAGCAAGTGCAGCTTGTTTAACAAGCTTAGAAATCAATACTGTCGTCAAGCCCTATCCAAACGACAGCGTGAGCAAGACACCGCTGCAAAGGGATTTTGCTGTCAAGTCTTCCCAGCACGGAGCAGTTTGCCAGGACCAATCCCAGGGACAAATCCCAGCTTGGATGGGGAGCCCTGGGGTGGGCAGAGGGTCCAGGGGCTGCGATTTGTGTCCCTGGGGAGCACCAGCTCAGCATCCCCTTGCACCCACGGGACATGCTCAGCCCAAAGCCACCAGCAACCATCTTATACAAAGGGCTGGTTTCCAGCTTGTTTTATTTCCCAGCAAAGCCTGCAGGGTATCGATCGCTGCTCAGGCCGCTGCCTTGAGGGTAATGATTTGCTTTGAAAAATTAAAGCAGCAGCAGCTGAGTTTCTCACGCGACACAGAGACGGGGCTGCGAGCAGAAAGGTTGCTCAGCCCCAAGTGCAAGGCTTTAACTTGGGAGCTGAAAACTGGCTGGCTGGAGCTCCCAGGACATGTGGATGGTGTATTTACAGCTGCCCTCGCTACCAGCGTGCCCTGCTTTGGGAAGAAACCCAGCAGACATCCCTCATCCCATGTACAAACCAGGCAGCAAACCGTGCTAAGAGCAGCCTGCCGAGATGCTCCACTCGCCCAGCGAGGACAAGGAGCTCCTCGCAGCCGGCCGCGGAGCAAGCTGGAGCCTCTGCAAATCTCCCCGCACCTGGGAAGGGTTAAACCTGGAGTATCGCTGCATGAATATTCTCACCAACACCTGCATCTCATCCCCAGGGAAGGGAGAGAAGAATTTTTGAGATATGCCAGAACTAGTTGCTTTGATCTTTAGTGCTGTGGAGTCTTATCGCTCCTGCTTAAAGGAAAAACAACCACCGAGGGCTTTGATATTCTTGAATACACAAACACTTGGGGAAAACAGCAGGCTGAGAAACACTCCCTAGTAGTTAATGTGTATTCACGCTCGATTCTGTTAACCTGGATGAAGAACCTAGTGAAAAACCCCAGGTTCAACCTGAGCATCCTCACAGGACGGCACTTGTACAATTCCTCTTCCAGGAGAAATGCGCAGAAGGTCAGAGAAAGTCACCCAGATCAGACCAATAAATCCAAGTTACCCATCGCTGGGCAAACTGCAGTCGGTTAGTTGAGATCTATAGCTCTGAGGTTTCCTACTGAAGACAAAATGCTGTTACTGGACTTGTGACCCAAGAAAGGGGTGCAGCGAGGAAGCCACATACTAAAATGTATTGCTGGATGTTCGCCGGACAGACAGACACACACGGCCAACGTCCCTCCCGGACACAACAGCAAGTGATTAATTTTTGCACTTCTGCCCAAGAACCAGCTCCTGTGTGGGGATTTCCAGGCTTTGCCCTGACTTTGGGAAGCACCTCCTCAGCCGAGTGGCTGCTCCTGCTCTAATGCTGCAAACACAGATTTTCCTGGCTCCCCGGCAGCAGGGATGATTGCCGGCAAGAGGGTTAAGGCAGGACACGGCCAGCTTGAGCTCAACGCTTGGTTTGACAGATCTCATTCAGTCCCACTCCCCAAAGGATGCTCCAGCATGATGCCACCAGCGCTGGGCTGGCCATCGGCCGCAGGGTCATGGGCAGCACTTTCCCACTCCACGCTCCAACGGGACCACAAATGCACCTGCATACCCTGACCTGAATTTCCATGCAAAACCTGACTGCAGTTTGGAGTTCTTTCCCAGAGGATCAGATTTGGGTGTTTTGGTGAATTTGATCTTTGCTTCAGCAGGCATGGCCAAGGTCAGAGACAGATGCTCCCCTCCAACTATTGCATTGGGAAATTGTAAGATATAATGAACACGTTCTATTTGGACCAAGAGATAACTAAGGAAGAGCAAATGACTGCAATAGCTACAGCCCGCACCCAGCCACGGAGACTTGGCCAGAGGCAGCACAAGGTCCCCTGAGCAGCCAGCAGCGCAGGGAGAAGGCACCCTGTTAGTGCCAGCACCGCGCTGGCTGATGGATTAGGAGTGACAGCCCAGAGCCACGCGACTGTAAATCTCTGCATGTCCATGGAGGCCAGCAGAGATTCATGAGCCACTGCTTCCAGGTGAGAAGCTGACCCATCTCTGCGTCCTTGCTCGGGAAGTGGGAGATACAGCAGGACAGAAGAAATTCAGCCACGAGGAGCAGTTGCCTGAAGTTTAGCACACAGCGCTTCCAGCGAGCCCCTTGGTGCCAACAGCACCAAAGGTTGGCACCAGTGAAAGGATGGCATGGATTGGCCTCATTGCAAGAAAAACTAGCTACCTCCATCCCAATTATTTTCCCCTTACAGAAAGTCAGCATTGACCACAGCAAGATGCCATCCAGGCTTGCACGGAGCGGGATGGAGAAGGCACCTCTGCTGGCTGGGAACACCGGCACTGCCGAGAGCTCAGGAACCAGCGCAGGGGAGCTGGAGGCAGCTGTAGGGCAGCCCCCGGGCCACCCGCCTGTCCCAGTCCCCGTGCCCGGACCACCCCTGGCAGCATCGCCACAGCCAGGAGGGATTTCCGAGGTGCCTCCCCATGCTGCCACTGGAAAAGTGACAGTCTGGACCGGCCTCTCACTAAGTTAGCAGAGGCAAATGTGCACATTGCAACGTGCTCCATCATCTGTCCCATCCTCCTGCAAAGCCCACCTGAAAGAAGTCCTGTCTAAATCTGCAGCCGCAGGTCCCTTGGGTGGTGGCCGGGACCTGCCTCTGACCACGCCAAACTCTGCTCACAGCCACTAATCTCACAAAGATTTTTTAAAAGTAATTTTTCTTCCAGGAACAGATTAAAGTGACCCAATTTCCAAGACTGCTCAGATACACCTGCACCTGCAAAGCTGTCCATTGAACGGACTTTGACAGTTAATTATTTCCTGAGCTGCCCATCCACACGGCTGCGGTCTGCACGGCCACTGCTGGCCACATCCCACTGCCCTGCAGCCCCCTCCTCTCCTCTGCTTGTCCTCACAGCTGGTCTGAAAGCATTTGCAGAAGGAAGAGTGGGATTCCTGGTTATGGCTGGATGCAGCCACCTCTTGTCTGAGATCACCAGAGCAAGAGCTGAGCGGCCTGTTCCCCACTTAGGAAGCAAAGGGAGTTACACGTCCTCCTTAATCTGTCTTCAGCCAAAAGCTATAAATCTGTGGCCGTGCTGCAGCCCTGGCATCCCAATGACATCTCAGGGACACCTCAGCCACAGCTCTGACATGCGGCGGACAGTGCATCCTGATGGGTGGCCTAAATCTCTCTCCAAATCCCCCTCCAGCTCCGGCACATCCTCCGCAGGCAGGAGGTGACCCAGCTGGGGACACAGACGTCCCCCAGACTCTCAGGGCTTTGGCCAAAGCATCCCTGGTGCCAGGTCCTGCGCCCGCACCTGGCTGCCCCCAGGTCCAGGTCAGGGTAGGGAGGGCGACTGTCACCGCATCACAGTGGCACGTGCCACCGTGCCGCCGGGCTCACAGCTCTGGCACGGCACCACGTCAGCATCCAGACAGCAGCCCTCGGGCAGAGACCACACACGAACAGAACCAGCCTGTCCCAGCACCACTTCCTCTTAAGAGAGCAGGAAAAAAGACCTTAAAATAACCCAGGATGAGCTTATCCCCCTGGACACCCCCCACCACAGCCTGAGTCCGCAGGGCTGTGCCCCAAATCCACCTGCAAAACCTGACCTGAATTTCCATGCAAAACCTGGCTGTGATTTGCAATTCAGAAGATCAGATCTGGGTGTTTTGGTGAATTCAACCTTTGCTTTGGCAGCATCGCTTTTCCTCATCCTCTCCTGCGGGCTCAGTGGGGCCATGCACACTCGCAGCACCCTGTGCCGCTTCCCGTCACCGTGTCCCAGCACCCCAGGGTGGCACCGGTGACAGGCAGGACCGAGCGGTGCGGCTGCGCTTGGTGGCTGCTGCCAGCACCACCGGATCAATAACTTTTATCTGCATCATTATGTGCCTTTGCAGTGAAATAAATTCGACGTGCAGGACACCCATCAGCCAGTGTCAAGTCTTGTGCCGCAGGACAAACAGCTCCTTACGCATCCCAACAGGTCGAGGTGTGAATCCAGAAGACGGCACATGCCTAGAACTGGAAGTCAGCCCCAGCCCTCTGCTTTTTTCTGGATTTCTTCGTGTCCTTTGGTTTCTTGGACTTCAGGACCCGTGTGTGAAATGGGCCAGAGGAGCTTTCCCCATGGGGCAGATGGAGAAACCCTGTCCTGCTGCCAGCTGGAAGGTCCTCCCCAGCCCATCCTCGGATGCTGACTCAGGCACGAGAAACCCGTGGGGTTGGAACTGTTGGAGATGGATGGGAGGCACCAGGCAGGTCCTGCTCCAGCGAGACAGCAGCCGCTCAAGGAGTGTAAAACCTACCTGCTGGAAAAAAATGAAAGGAAAGAAAAGGCAAGAAGAATAAAAGAAAAGAAAGAAGGATGAAAGAAGGAAAAAAAGAAACCAAGAAGGAAAAAAGGGAAATAGCGCATGACTGTGGGCAAAGAACCGCTGCAGCGGCAGCAATACAGTTTGTCGGTGCTTACCCAGCTGCGAGCAGGGAGCTTTGCACAGACAAGCAGTGATACTTCGCGATCCGCAGCATTAATTAAACATGAGGTCGTTTTCCCATTTCTGTGGAAGGGGAACGAAAGGCAGGGGCTGGTGCTGATGACTCCTGCTTGTTTGCAATGACCTGCAAGGCGAGAGCTTGCCTTCCTCTTTCCCTTGATTCTTGGAAAGAGCTCTGCAGTTTCAGCCTCAATATTTTTGGCAAAAAAGTGACAAACAGCTGCAAACCAAGGTCCTATCATAGGAAACACCAGGCAGCTGGAGCAACAATCAGCACAACCAGCCCTGACTGCAAGAAAAATTGGACTCTGGGTGGCTTCAAGGGCTGCCGAAGTTGGGCAGAAGCGGTGGCAATGGCCGAGCGGGATGCTCATGGCCGGGTGGGCGGTGGCAGTGCTCCGGCCAGGACGGGAATCACCAAACCTGCAACTGCAAATACATTTTTACACATTTTTGCACCCATCCACTTTCCCATACGTGGCTTTCTCTGAGCCTGCAGCATCGCAGAGCCCCAAGAAACACCCAAATCCCTTTCCAGGAACCCCCTAGTGCTGCAGCTTCTCTTTCTCTCCTCCCAATATCTGCCCCCGGGAGGAAAGTCTGCGTCCGGGCCAGCCCCTTCCCAGCCCACCCGAGCAGGCTGCACTGGCCTTTCTTTTCTAGGGCTGTAAATCCTGACACAGAGCTTTTTTTCTCCTGCTTTTTACTGTTTGGCAGCCGTTCAGGTTGTATTTGTGTTTTGGCTGCCAGCAATGCAGCATTTACAAACCTGCCCTGGATTTATCTGCTGCAGAGTTGGCCACTAAATTAACAAATACAAAAGTTGGGGCTGTTTTGGAAAGGGCAATTTTATAACACCCGAGTTGTGCGCTGACCCTCTCCCACCCACATCCCACTTCTCCTGCCTCCGTTCATTCCTCCTTACAGTGCCAGTTGGCTTCGGTTTCCCCCAAAATGGATTAAATGCACATTTTGCTTTTCTTTCCTCCCTCCCAGCTGGGTTTGCCCCATGCAGACCCCATGCAACAGCTCCAGGAGCGCTTCCCTGCAGGTCAGGGCCCCCCTAGCCCTCCTAATCTTGGGGTTCCCCTGGAGACCACATGGCACCACAGACTTCCCCCCCCATAGGCCATTTCTGTGAGGGTCCAGAGTAGATGCTCTAGTGTCTAATAAAGGCTGAACGCCTACTCCAACTTCTCTCCGGCAGATGCGTTTCTCCTCTGCCTGGTGTTTAAACACACCAACTTGTAAGAATTTAATTACCTTTAATGCTTTATCAAGTGGTCCGACAGTTCACATCATGCTGGAGGATGGGGACAAAGTGGCAGAGCAGTCACACAAGCCTGTGTTTTTGGGGAAAGCAGGCTCGGAAGAGACGCTCTGCAGATGCCCGGGGCTGACACATGAGGTGGTTAAACATCCCATAGTGATGCCACACCAGGGCTGCAGACATTGATGGTTCAGCTAACCAACCCTAGCCCTGCCAGACCACAGGAAATCCCAGATGGACACGCTTCGTCCTTTCTCAGATATCAGTTCATCCCTGCTCAGTTTGGCTTGCAGGAGCGAAGCTGGAGCCAAAGACTGCACCCAGCAAGGCTGTGGCAAGTGGTGCTGGCTCACCCCACATCCCACTGTCCAGAGAGCATCCCAGGAGCCCCCAGCAATGCTTTTCATTGCCACCACGGCCCTGGAGCCCAGCCCATTGCCAGCACATTTTGACCATCCTTCCCCAAGAGTATTCCCAACCCCCAGACCAAGCAGGAGACAACTGTGATGCAAATTTACCATCCATTCAATGCCAATAAGCAGTGGATTTCAATCAAAAAAAGGGGATTTTTCTGGGCTCCTCAGAGCCTCAGTGCGAAGTCAAAACCCAGCCCTGCGCTCGCCAAATTGGGCACCCCAGGAGAAATCTTGCACACTTTGAGAGTGAAGGAAAAAAGTTTACACAGAGAAGAGAAAAGCTCCTGTCTCCTCCCTGCGTACAGCGTGTTCCTCTATAACACGGACGCACATCGTGTGTCAGCCTAGGGATTAATGTCGGGTATTTAGGCCTTCTCCCCTCCTCCCAGGTTTTCTCTGCAGGATCTGATCTCTGTGCTCGTTCCCGCAGCGCTCTCCCCGGCTGATGCACACCATGCATCTCGGTGGCTTCCTCGCAGCATTAGGTTTTTCGGAGAAATATCACTGCAGATGGGGCGAGATGCAGCCCACGTCACTGCAGACTCCGGGTGCAGCAAGACCCTGGGGGGAAAGGCTTTAAGGTGCTGGCACACACAGTCCCCATCCCTGGGAGTCCCCTGGAGAGGGTGGCAGGACCATGCCAGGACATCTCCCTGGAGGACAGCTCCAAAGGATGCTTGTCTGGTCCACTTAGCAAGCGGAAAACCAAAAGCGTGATGACACCCCGGGCAGGTGCTGCTGTGAAGTGCCAGAGCTGTTCCCAAGGGCTTTTCCTGTGACAGAGATGCTCTGCTCCATAAATCAAAGCAGCAGAAAGCAAGGACAGTTTTTGAGATGTCATTCCTTCCCCTGGACACAGAGAGTTTGCATCAGCATCATGCCCAGGTGATGACTCCTGCTTCATGCCCTGCACCCACTGAACAGATCCCAGAGGGATCCAGCACCAAAGAAGGACCAAAAAAAGCACAGCTGAACCAGGGATGATCTTAGCACCATCCTGCGATGTTTCGCAGCCCCAGGCTGCTGCCAGGCCCGCCGAGCACAGCCCTCCCCGCTGTCGGCTGAGCCGAGCCAAGGGGTTAAACACAAGCTCATCAGCCACCCTGATTCAGTCTCTTCCAGTGATTTAGTTCCACGCTATCAAAGCTGGCTTATAAAAGAAAGAGATTTCCTTTCAAGAACTGTCAAAAATTCATTAAAACAGTGACCGGTAACCCCCAAACCAGAGGTCTGCCACAGTGCTTGGGGCAGAGCCTGCAAACGCTGGAGCCAGCAGTGCTGGTTGTAGCTTTTGGCCAACCTTTACCTACATTTGCATTTAGGGGGGTTAATTGCTACATGAAAGAAAACAACAAGCACTAGTAAACTTAATAGAGAGAAAATCAAGCTCAAATGAAAACAATGTGGAGAGCATAGGCCAGGACAAAGATAACATTAATAACCTCCACCAAGTTGGCAAGAGGCAGCATTCTTGCAAGGGAAATTGGTGGCTCCTTTTTTCTAATCAGAGTTGATGGGGACAAGCCAGAGCAGACGGGAACTTTACAGGGAAGATCAGGATTTTGGTGCACTAGCCTGCAGAACGGAGACCCAGCCAGATCCACTCCTCTTAGCTAGCGGGACTGGCACAGACTGAGGTGTCCAAAGACAAAGCAGCGAGACAAGTTAGAGAGCACGAAGGTGCCAGCAAGGACCAGGCAATGAAGGTCTGAGCAGACAAGGGCTCTGCCTGTGCCCCAGAGCAGGACGATGCTCAGCATGCGACATCCTCAGCTTCCCCAGCCCAGGAGACCAGAGACCTCCTGCATCTCCTGCCAGCTCCTCACTCTCTTCACCTTCAGGGTTTAGCTCTTAAGGCTCCCTCTGTGCAGCCATGACCCTGATGATGGGAAGAAGAAGAAAGAGGGTTTAATTCTGCCCCCATCACTCAGCTGGGTCCTGATCTCTTGACACCAGCGCCAACCCAAAGCCACCGCTTACTTCCCTAGGAGGAGCTAGTCCTCATTTACATCAGCATAATTGATATTCTGGCTCGTTAGGTTTTAATGCACAGCTTCGAGAGCTTATTTAAAATTCATTGAAGCTTCCCCGCTCAAAAGGATTTAAGACCCAAAAGAAAAAAAAAAAGCATGTTTGTGGAATTCTGCAAAGCCCCGAAGACAGAAGGACCGAACATCTCCATCTGCTCCGCAGTGCAGCGGGAGCAGGGCTGTAGTAAATCAAGACGTGGTGACGCAGCGATCCCTCCCACAGACAGCTTCAGCAGGCACCAGTGCTCCTCTCCTGCCAGGGCAGTCGGTGCTCCCAGGGAGGGAGAAACCTCCCCATAACCTGGAAGAAACCCTTGCACTTCTTCCCAGCGTCCCCCAAAGAGGGAGAGCCACAGCTCCGGGCTGGCAGGGGTGAACACTGACCCGATTAAAGGCAGGGAGGTGGAGAGGACAAGTGGCCACTTGTCTGCTAGAGCATCCCTCAGGCAAGGCTGCACTTCAAAATAAAGCTGTTGGAGCAGGGACCACTCTGCTGGGTGGGATGGACCTTCCCCATCACCCAGCCAGCAGCTACAGCTGACCAAGCCGCTGTGCACAGAGCTGAGCTCAACAGGCTGCTCCCGGGGTCCTGCGCCGCTGGGACGGGGAGAGGGACACAGCAACATGGACACGCTCCTCCTGCCACGATGGGAACCGGCCGCCCCATGCCCTTGCCTGGCCGGGGCTGCTCGGAGGTGGGTGAAAGAGAAATAAATCCCGGTGCGGCAAAGCGTCTCACTGTGTTTGCTTTCGGCACTATTGCTCTGAGCGTTTATCCGTTCGGATACCTCATCGCAACAAAACCCTTCCCAGCCCACTCTCCGTGGGATTCATCGCGGGCGGGTGGCGAGATCAACAAAGTGCTTGTCCTTGACTCGCTGATCAATTGAGAATAGGCACCCATTGGAGCTGCACGTCGTCCGGTTAAAACACGTGGTGGAAGGAGAGATCCTGGGGATTTTCCTCTCTTTTTTTTCCTAATTCCTACCGAGTCCAAAAACACATTCCAGGAGAAGCTGCTAAATATTCCAGAATCAAGAAAGATGAGACAACAAGCAAGAGGAGAAAGAAAATTGGGTGCTTCTGCTGTTTGGTTTTTCTTTTTTCCCTTTCTTTTTTTCCAGCCTGTGCTCTCACCCATCTTACCTCCCAGTACCCATCGACGAGTGGCTCCCGCAAAGAAGCTGAGCACAGCAGATGTGGTTATTTATTGCTTCATCAACCTGAGGACAAGGAAAAAATATTCCTTAACTCTTAACGCTGGATAGAGTCGGCTCCCTTCGAACGGGACATCATGGGGGACGGACGGCTCTCCTTTGCCACCGGGCCGTGTCGGTGTTATTTTGGGGACGCGTGTCAGGCACTGGCGCTTTGCAAACTAATGGGACAGCCCGCAGGGAGCAGAAGTCGCATCTCCCAGCGAGCCATGACAGCTCTCACGCCATACAGCCATCAATGGGGGCTTAAAGGTTGTAGCAGAGGCGGGTGAGAGGATGGAAAAAGAAATTTAAGGATGTTAAAACCCTGAAGGACTGTCACGGACTACGCACCTTTCTCCCAGCTAAACCGCCCTGCAAGGCTGAAGCATTTCTTCCTCCTCCTCTTTCTTCTTCCATCCCAAAAGGAAATTAAAATAAGAGGAGAACAAACCAAGTGCATATTTCAGAGCAAATCACTTTAAAAGCGCACTTAAAACTCTCACAGCGCAGTTTAAGAAATGTAACACGTCCTCTCAAAGGAGATGGGTTTTTTCCCCCCCATAAAATGATCCGCTAATGGCTTTCCAAATGCACCACATGAGAATAATCTAGAGGCATAAAAACACTTGCCAGAGGCAGATTCTGTAGGATGCGTTTGTCAGCAGCTCCCCTGCCGTGCCCACACCCCCGGGTGCTCGCACCCCCCTGCACGCTCGCACCCCACGCCAGGGAAGTCGCCCATGGAGGGGTCAGGGATGGGGATGCAGCTGCGGGTGCCCCCCAAAACCTCTGAACCTGAGGTCGGGTTCTTGTGCTGTTCTCCCGCCCAAAATTTGCACAGCCATCAGCTTTCCAGAAAGGCCAAAGGGACCACGAGGTCCAGCCCTTGGTCCAGCACCGCGAGCCCCAGGCGTCTTCCCCCCAGGGCTGCTCCCGGCAAACGCAGCCCCTGAAAACCAAAATAGATCCAAAAAGCACATTTAAACCAAGGAAAGCAGAAAGAGAAACAACGAGCAGCAAAGAGGCACCGTTTACATTTTAAGACCAGGTTAAGCTAACGATTGCCTGGCTTTCTCCTCTCTCCCAAGACAAATAAAGCAGCAGACAGGTACTCGAAGCCTTTCCGCAGCTGTCTGAAAGGATGCTGGCTTGCGCATCGGCTTTTCAACTTGTATTCGGGCACAGTAAAATCTGAACTGTCAAAGTCTCACACACACACCCCCCCTCTGCTTTAAAAGGACTCATAACACAAAAGCTGCAGAGGCCGGTGAGCCCAGTCAGCTAGGAGAAAGAATTTAACGAAGAGAGAATTGGACACTGCTTACGGACATTTACTTAATTATTTAAAAAGCTGCAGAGAAAGAAATTCATAAAAGCCTCACTCAGAAGGCAAGCGTAATCAGGCTTTAAAAGTTGTTTTTCTTTTTAAAAAATACAATATATAGAACTAGATAGTTGCTAGCAGCTAAATTAGAAAGTGAGCAAAAGCGACGAGAGCAAGGAACGCTTGGAAGAAACCCATGGTCCCCCCTGTCGAGCCCGATCAGGTTAGGTATGGAGAAAGCCAAGCAGGGGTGTCAGCCCTGTCATCAACAGATGGGGTGGAAGTGCTGACAATAATGCAGAGAAATTGGGTTGATTTAATATGGAAGAGGAAGAATTAGATGATGGATTCATGCCATAGTACAATGAGGCATTTTGTATTGCAACACAAACTAAAATAAACCAATAAATAGAGATTATTAATGCCAAACTTTTTAAAAATCAGCAAGATCTGAAGCAATTGAATCAAAGAGGTTTTAAAGAGCTGGCCAAGGAGTTATTTCTAGATTTTTTTTTCTTTTTAAAAGGCTACTTTAAATTACAGCAGTGTTATTTATTTCCTTGTATGTTAAAACAATCCATGTCGTCTTCCAAATTGTTGGTCTGACATTGAAGCCGGGCAAAACAAAGGAAGAAACAGGACTCACTTAATGAAGAAGTGAAATTTAATTAGTGCCAATCAGCACACATTTATGAAAAGCAGATTTCATTAAACCAACCTGAGCTTTTTATGAGATTCTAAAATGAGTTTACCAATGCGACAGGGCGTTTGATTCAGCTGCGGGTGACATTTTGATGAAGAAGCTGGAACAATATAAAAATCAACACAGAACCTGTTAAATCTCTAAACAGCTGGTTAAGACACAGCTGCCCAAATGTCAGGTGAAGGAAGGAATCACCACTGACAGGGATGCTCGGCCGGCTGATGAGTCACTAAATAAGGAGGGCTAATAACGAACGCAGGGAAAGCAGTTTTACAGCCGGGGTAATACCAAAGCTCAGGCTAAAAGATCCCTCCTGGCCTTAAAAGCCATTAATACGGAGGGCTGGGGAAAGGGGAAACATCTGGTGAAAATAGCGTAGGGGTTTCTCTCTCCTCCCACCCTATCTGGATGCACACGCCCATCGCCGTGCTGCTGCGGCTTCGAACCGGGCTCCATCCTCAGCGCAGTGGAATGTGCCCACTGACGGTTATTTTCCATGCTGTATTTGTGCTCCAGCTTTTATTCCTCTCCCGGGAAATCAGTAGCAAGCTCTGCAACAGGCGACAAAAAAAAAAAATCACTTATTGGGACAATCAGAAAAGGAAAGTGCTGGAAATCGGGCTCCCCGCCTCATCCGAAAGCCAAATCCACGCGAGGCTTTGAGCGAGGGCAGTACAGACACGGGGCGGCAGAGACGCTGCCAATGCCACCCGGTGTGGGAAACGGAGGTTAAACTGCAGCAAAGCAAGGGGCCATCAACAGACCCAGGCTTTTGGGGGCTTTTTTTTTGGTAGTTGCCACACTCTGGTTGGACAACACAAGGGTTACATATAAATCCTGCACTGGGAACAGGGCATTTCTCGCCCCGCAGCAGCGGGAACAAGGCAGGACGTGGCAGAGCCACGCTGCCCACGTCTGGACACTGCTGGGTTTGGCCCCAGACATTTTGGTCCCGACACGTTTCCCCTCCTGGAGAGGGCACAGGGCTTGCCAAGCCCCACCGCCACACCAGGGCCAGCTCGCCCTTCTTTTTTACCTAAATTGCAGGTGTTAGGAAGCCTCCTCCCCATGTGTGGAGGTTCCCCAGGGCCACCAGGCTCCGGGCACGGGGACATCGCTCCCTGGAGATGCAATGACCGCGGTCCCAGCCCAAGCCACAGGCCCACCACATCCCGAGGAGGTCGCTGCCCTACATAGGAGCTGCCCTGGCTTAGGTTGTTCTCCATCGTTGCTAATTACTGCAGGGAGCCTTCTGCACACGCACACGCTCCCCTCCAACAGCATCTCCAAGGGAAGGACGTGCTGAAGCCCAGAGCCACGGTCCTGGCCGGCTGCCACCCCCATCTCCTTGCAAAGTCCCTTTTGATGCTGTACAACCTTCACTGGTGGGGGGGAAGTCACCGCTCTGCTCAGCACAGTCAGTGCATGAAAAGCTCCGTCTGCTGCCCTCAGCCGCAGAGGGGGAGGAGAGCAGCAGCCGTAGGGCCGGCCTGGGGATGTCTTTGGGGTGAAAAACAACAGGATGGGGACAAAAGCATGGCCAGAGCCCCAGAGCTGGGGGGAGAAGCAGGAGGATTTCACATCAGCCCCAGGAAAAAAGCCACATGAGCCACGTGTGGGGGCTTCTGGGAGGACCCGGGTGGCAGGGGGTGGCCAGAAAGGCCACTGTCCTGCCTGGCCTCATGGTGGCTGAAGGTGACAGGGAGGTTTGGGGGTGACAGGAGGAAGGATGGGAGCGGGGAGCTGCGGGGGTGAGCACCCGGCTGAACTCCGGCATTCATTCGAAATCTGGTGCCTTTATACCACTTGGGGAGAAGGTTTTCTTCCAAAGGCACCAGCACACTTGGGCAACCAGCTCCTGCTCCGTGTTTGCCCCTCAAGCCTGCAAGCTACATTGCAGGGAGCAAAAAAGCAGGTCTGTGCTTCTGGGCATGAGAAGGCACCTTCCTCCCCAGCCTCCGCTCCTCTGCAAAACCTTCACGTCTCTGAACAGGCGCAGGCGGAGAAGCAAACACTCCTCCCGACACTGATGAGCCCTTTTGTACCCAGCCCGCGCGCTCCTTTACCTTTGGGCAGGGATAATAGGACAGCCTGAGCCAGGCGGCTGCTGCAAATGTCACCTCGTTGGAGAGGAGGACAGGGGGTGGCCTCCGTGCTGTGGCTCATCAGCGCTCTTGTCTGGAAGGAGCTGTGACAGAAGGAGGGATTAATCCTGAAGGCTCAGCCGGTACCTTTGATTTTGGGGCCCCGGAGCATCCGCCGCCCCCTGCGCTGTGCGAGGTCGTGGGAGCAGCGGGGACCCAGCAGCACCTCCATGGCAATGCACCCCCGTCTTCGCATCATCCCTCCCCAGGTCCGCCCAGACACCGATTCCTGTCCCAGGGACCTGTCGCAAACCAGGATTGATTTCTGCACGTCAACAAGCCCGTTAGCGACAACCTGAGGCCGGTACCTCCTGACGGCTCAGGAACACATTCCTCCCCACCATGTTCCTGAAGCGCCACAGCCACAGCCAGCCTGCTGGTGAAGCCCAAACGCTCTCATTGCTCCTCCCTGGAGAGTTTCACACTCGGACACCATCCTCCAGTTCATCTCCAGAGGAGATGTGGCTGTCAGTGGTCCTCCCCCACTTCCCTCTCTTCCTTCTCCAGGCAAAAACAGGAGAGAGGAACATGAAGGACACGTGTCACATCAGGCACCTGGTCTGATGCTCAGAGACACCGAGGCTCCAGAGCAGGGGTGTGAGAACTGTGTTAGATGAGGCCTCCAGAGATGATTCAGACCAGAGGGAGGACGCTGAAGGATGCACATTATGGGTCTCCATCCAAGCGCTCTCGCTGCAAAGACCCATAAATACGCCGTTTGCTCCACCACTGCTGCATTTCCGTGCTCTGCTTTCACCGGAGGGATGCTCCCGAGGAGCAGTTGACCTGAACACTGCAATACAGCAAGTCCAAGCAGAGGATGTGGCACTGGAGCAGAAAGCCATGCGAGACTGGCCAGAAACCAGCTCCTCAAGGGGCTGGAGAGGCAGCACGTGGGATGTGCCCAGTGCTGGACCACCCCGTGAAGCAGAGGCTCTCGATTCCCAAAAGCAGGAGCATCATTCCCATTAGCCCTCATCCCTCTGGATTTGGACCTGGTGGGACACAAGGCAGAGACCAGATAAGCCACATCTCCATCCACCGATCCCTTTTAGAAACTTCCAGTACTTCCCAGCGACCTCTCCCACCCCCTTCTCTCCTGCTGGAGATTTATCACAGACCCTGAACAACAAACTCACACCAACGGTTTCCTTCAATGTAAATTATTCCAAGTTGTCTTCTGTACATAAAGCTTCCTCCAGCTCACTGTATTAATCTGTGCAATTAATTAGGCATTTGCCAATTAAATTTTAAATGTCATTTTAGTTTAGTCGAAGGTGGGGAGGAGATTTCCTGTTAAAAAAAAAAGGAAAGGGAAAAACAAGTAAAGCCCTAATGACAGGAATGATTAAAGACAGGCTGGCAAACGAGCCCTTAGAAGACATGGATCTGCAGTCAGCTCAGATCACAACTCTCTCATCCCTAACTGAAAAATAATCATCATCACAGCATCATTGCAAAGTCAATAACTTTAAGACAGTCGAGAATTACTTCCACTTGCTTCATCATCACTTATCCCCACCAAAAGCAAGCTGAGAGTATTCTCTGGCTAGAGAAAAAGCATTTTGTCTTCGTCTTTCCTTCGGGGGAGGAACCTGATGTGGCAGCAGGAGACCGGAGCTATTCGGATGGAGAGCAATTGTTTTCCCAACCAGATGAGTTCACAGGTAACCGTGACCGGTGAGAGCTTTCATCACTGGGTGAAACGTGTTTTGCTCAGCAAGGTACAAACCTTCTGGCTCTTCACGGAGAAGCCCTGGCCCCAAGAGCCCCGTGGGAGCACAGAAATCATCCCATTTCCCCATCACCGGTGGGACCCGAGGATGCAGTGCGCCAGGATGGTGCCGCCTTCCCTTTTCTGTTCCTCATGAGCTGTTAAATCCATGCAAAGAAGCAATTGTCATATATATCACACAGATATGATGTGGGGATGGGCCACTGCTACGGTGGAAAACTGAACCAGCTATGGAGGATAAAGCTGATTTGAAATCCAGGCAAGTATCTAAAGACGACCCAGCGGCAGCCACGGATCAAACCCATGTCCCTCATATTCACACTTCGTCTCTCATCAAAAGCTCTCCAGGCCCCACTAAAGGCAATTAATTAGATGCACCTTCTTAAAAGAAGACCTTTTGTTATTTTCCAAGAGCAGGAAAGGTTAAAAAAAAAAAAAAAAATCACAAAGCAGCATTAGTTTCACCCAAATTATTTTAAAAGGCGATTACGAAGGATAATCCTCTGAAAAATTAGGTGATGGATTTCCATTAAACCTAATCTCTGTTCACCTGTTTGAGGGTCCCCATCGGTCCGATGCCATGCAGGAGGCATGCGTCCCCACAGCCGCCTGGGTCAGTGGGGTGCTGGCCTCCCTTCCCACTTGCCCAGCCCAGGCCATCACAGCTGCTCCTTAGATTTGTCACTTTTCCTCCAATTTAAAATAGAAAATGGATAAAGCACCAATTAAAAAATAAAGCAAGCTGTGGTTTGTCTTGAGTTAAGCTGGGGTTTTTGAAGGACATTACCCCAGTCTGTTGGAAATCAAGAGCAATGCAGCTCTGCAGCAGTCTCTATTCAATGCCTTTGAAAATCCCAGCCTTTCATCCAGGTTTGAGCTGAAAGCACGAGGAACACCAAGGGATGGTTTCATCCCCCCGCTGTCAGGCTGCCTGCTCAAACAGGGCCACACGCGCTGCCAGGGCAGCGTCCCGGCTTGTCCATCCCCCTGCCATAGTTACAGCTCCTGGTTTATGCCCAGCAGGAGAAAATTTACTAACATTCAAATGCTCATTAACAGGATAAAAAAATCACCCAGGTAGACCTGCTGGCCAAAGAGTCTGCTCTCCACGTGCTGCTTGGAGATGTACCCCATGCTTGGGAGAGGGATGGGTTTAGAAATAAGGTCTAGAGCTGATACTTTGAATGTCTCGCTGCCAGCGGTGGTTCTCCGTGAAAGCCCTCCAGATGTGCTGTCATACATGCACTCAACTGTAGACACCAACCACAACGCAGTGCTGACAACATCTTTCCATCTTTCTCAATAAAGACCATTCTCAACAGGGGAGCTCATAAAGACCATACTCCAGAAGCCATCAAGTTTCTGATGAGTTTGACCCACCCTATGCGCAAGAACGACCCTCGCTCTTCCCTCCAGGGCTGTTATCCTGATGACTACGCATGTGATGGAGGAGCGTTGGCTTGATGGGCAGCTCGGGGCAGGTACATACCCTGCATCTCGCCCAGGAGAGCTGTTGCCTTAAAGTAAAACTCAATCCAAGTCAGGCCATTTCCAGGAGCAGACAATCTTCTTAGCTCTGCAACACAACTGCAATGGCTTCACAGCGATGGACTCAAGCTCTTGACAAACACAACTGGGGAACCTGCCCTACTTCCAGCTAGCCCTAACCCAGCTAGTCCTAACTTGGCATCTGCCCTGCCTACAAGCTGCTATTTGAGATGGATTTTGGAAGAGCCAAGCCTTTTGCTGTATGATCCATGCGCAAAGCTCAAGGCTGCTGTCAGCGGCATCTCCACACCGTGAGCTGGAGGAGAGCAAGATGAGACATGACTCAACACAGCTCCGCTCATCCAGAGCTCCACAGCCGGCAGGGAGAAGTTGGCAAACTAAACCTACAATCCAGCCCCAGCCCTACGAGAGCTCAACCAGCATCACTGGAGAACCATCACCCACCCAGAAAGGCTCTGGCAGCATGTTGGCAAGAGCAAACCTGCCTTTACGGATCCCATCATAGCGCAATAGGGCAGACAGCAAGCCGTGCTGGAATGCCACGCTGACCTTTACAAACATGATTTTTCCCCCCCATCTCCTGCTCTCCAGTCCTGGCCGCAGCCGGAGCAGAACATTCATCATCGTTTACCATCGGGACTGCAGGAGAGGACCCGGGGGGGAAGCGGGGAGGGAAATGGAAGGGTGCCGTGAGCAGGCAGCCGTGTTTGGCACTTGTGGTCCCATCTCCGCTTCCCATTTGTCATCGCAGAAATAATAAGAAAGTGAAGCCAGCTGTAACGATCCAGCCTCTTCCTAAAAATACGCATCACTGGCAGCAGCTTTATTGCTGCCGGTTCAAAGGCAAGCCAGCATGGCCTCTGCTTTCCTGAGCTTCCCAAGGATACATCAGATAACTGCATGGAGGGGATGCATTGCAGTGAGTTTCTACCCTAAAGCATAGAGCCCACCACGGCACCCGCAGAGAAGGATCCCACCAGGACTGTCGCTGAGGGCTGCTGAAGAGCAAAGCGATGAAAGTCTGCTCCTCCGAATGGGGGAGGTTAATTACTGTGATCAAAAATATCCAGAGGGAAAAATGTTACACCAGATATTAGCAATTAACCCAGAAATCTAAACATCACAATTGCTGCAATTAATAGGATCCTACACTTGCGCTAATTACCAGTCTGCGCAAGAGGAGGCTGTGCCAGGAGGGAGGGAGGGTGCCTGCGGAGCCGCCGGAGCGGCAGATCCCGGCCCCAACTGGGGATGCTACAGGGGGGTCCCATCTAGAGCTGTAGCAAAATGGAAGTGGCAGGGGTGACTGGAGGGCTTGAGGGGGTCTCCTGCCTTCAAAGCTACGCCAGGGTGTTCAGGGCCTTGCACAAAGCTCGTTAAACCAAACCTGCTTGCAGTGGCATCGCTGTGTGTCACCAGACCAGTGGGGACATGCTGTTCTGCAGCACTGCAACCACACAGGCTTTAAATCAGGAGAGGAGCTGATCCTGTACCCCAACTCACCCCTGGCACGATCCTCCCTGGTTATGGTGGGCTGCAAACCACACCACGACCATGCCAAGGGTATCACCGTGTGCCAGGAGGGTCCCGGGGAAAGCGTGGTGCATGGAGGACACTGCCTCTGCTCCACATCCCCGGTGGCCAGCGTAGGAGAATTTACCCCGGCTCCTTGTTTTAGGAGTGCTGAAAGCACAGAAATATTGAGTAAGGCTGGGTAAAACAAAAACCCAGCGCCTTGTCCTTCCTGCCCTATAAGCCCAGCTCAGACACAGCCCCATCCTGAACTCATCAGAAAGCAAAGCCCCTCTCCTCCTACTGCCAGGTTGAAGCAGGAGGGAGGATCCTGCTTCCTCACCAGCACTTTTCTAACGTTTTAGCTCATTTAGGAAGGGGTTCCTCTGCACAGAGCAAACACTCCCACTAACGACCACTTTGCTCTTTAAGTAACCTGTTGGTCCTTACACCCAGTGTGCAAATTCAGCTGTCGAGGGCAAGGCGATGCAATATAATGGATGCGATGTCAAGAAAAATTAAATCAAATGTCAGGATAAAATTCCAGGGGGGAACATACTTTTATGATTCATAATGCCAACCAATTATCCCCGTGACAGGCCAAACGGCAGTATTTTATCATGCCTAGCAGCCTGGAAAGGGAGTCGTGCAAATCGGCTCATAAAAAGATTCTTTAACAAACTCGGCAGACGTTGTAATGATCACTAGCACACACTTCATTTTTCAGCACCAAATGACAAAAAAAGAAAACCCAGCACTTGGCGTGTGCCAGAGCTGATGTATTCCCAAGAAAAAGCACCTCTGCCGGGGAAACGGTCCGGGTGCTTTGCTCTCCCCTCTGCCCCATCCGCTCCGGTGCTCGAGATCTCTCCCTTCTCCCACCAGCATGGGCAGGGCTCAGTCATCCATCCTAAAAACACTACAGATCCTTTCATTTTCAACAGCTGACATGCTTCAGCGCTACTTGCTTTGGGCACCGAGACATAAAACTGAGGTTACATTTCCATCAGAAATACAAAGTAATTTAATATCTCAACCAGGTACAAAACATTGCCCTTGGTGATGACTGCCCCCAAAATCACATCAGCTGATGTGATGCAGCGGGGGATCAGCCAGGCACTACGGCCAGACGCAGCAGCCGACGAAGCAGCACTAATAGAGTCTATCGAGGCTGGATGCGTTGTGTTTATACACAAGATTTACCCTGGTGTCTCATCAGCCGGTGGAGCGGAGCGTGCTGGAAGGGCAGTGGCAGTAGACGTCAGCCTGATGGGAAGCCACCGCGCTGAGACCAAGCCAGGAGATCACAGCAGAAAGCCCACGCAGCCTCGGGGTCAGGCTGCAGCACAGGACGCCCTCAAAAACCTCCAGATGCCAAGGTTTGATGTACGAAATACAGCATTCAGTGCAAAAGCGCATGCAGGGCTAATGGGAGTCAAGCCATCAAAATCCAACAAAAACATCAGCATTATTTTTAATCCCTGGTATAACCACACTGAAAAGCAAAGGAAAATCTCAGGAAGGAAAAAGCTTCCTGCAATGGAAATATTTGTTTTGCATGGAAATGCTTGCAAGATGACGGCTCAAAGTGTAATCATGTGAACTTGGTATTTTTTAGGACCTACGAGGTGCTTCATACTTCCATGTCCTGAAGTGCAGAAAGGAAGGGGGCAGTTGCAGCTCTGCCAGCAAAGGTGGAGGCACTGGCACAAGCAATCGCTAGATAAACTAAGGCGGATTAATAAACACCCAGCCCTGCATCCCAGCTCTGCCTCTGTCCAACAGAAGGAAAAGCCTGGGGTGAAAAACAGCAGAATTTTTCTGGCTCAGAAAAAGGTATTTAGACCAAGAGAGGGAAAGAGAAATTCCACCTATTAAACCAAACCTGCCACTAGGACTTGGATGCTCTCATCGGCTGCTCTTCCCAAAATGGCTTTTTTTACCCTAGAAAAAACAAGGGGCATGCTCAGGGCCTCCTTCTGCGCCGGGGCAGGGGGCCAGCGGCCACCCGGGGGGTCGGGGCTCTGCCCGCGCCCAGGAGCCCTGCCCGGCCGGGGGGAGACGTGCTGCCAGACAGAGCCGGGTGGACCTTCGCCTGGCCCTTGTTTGTGTTACATGGATCTTTTCCAAGTGAGCAGGTTAAGTATTTGCATCCTGGAGATACAAAAGTAAAAACAAGCCACCACCAGAGGGGTCTCCAAGGAAGCGGTTTCTGACACTTTCCATCCCTGCTAATAAAACATAATTCCTGGCTGGTCCAGGATCCTTTTGGAGAGGTGTTTAATTGGCGCTTATTGCGGTAGCTTTCCAGCCCCCTGCCAGGATGGGACAGTTAATGAAGCGGGCAGCAGCTGCTCCTGCTCTGCTTGCAATAACAACGGGGTCTAGGAGGCAGCACCAAGCCACCAGCTCATCGGCCATCGCCGCCTGCACACACCAACACCCACCCAGCTCCCCCGCGGCTCCTATGCAGTCGCAGGGCTTACAGTGAAGGGATTTTTTTGCCTGTTTGTTCCCAGCCCATGCCAAAACACGGTGATGCTTCTCTCACCAAGCCCGTGGAGGACGGCAAAGCTGTGTTCCCAGGAGCCCACGCTGTCTGCGCCCAGCCCAGGGCCTGCTGGAGCAGCAGCAGAGCCCAGAGGGTGAGAGGCAGCCCTTCCCACCGCTGCTCTGTGTGGCAGGGCCAGGAGCATCCTTCCCGTCTCACGCTTTGCAGGGTGACTTCCACCCCGACCGTTCCTCTACAAGAAGCAAAAGCAAAGCCACTGCAGCAAGGTACAGAGAGCACAGAGAGAGTTAACACCTCTCCAGCAAAAACAGGGGCAAGGTAGTTGTGCTTACAAAGCCTTGCTCCGCACCAGGACAGGCACCCCCATGGCATAAGCCAGTTTTCTCAGCAGGTTTTAGCACCGTAACCCAGCCTTTTGGCCATCCACAGACCTCCAGAAGTGCTCCCATCATCACGACCCCAGAGAGATGGACCTGAGTATCCTTCGCACCCTCCCAAACATGCATCCCCCTCTCCCAGGGGCTGGCTGGCCTCGAGGGTCACCCACAGCCACCGTGCAGGAGCCCCAGCGTCCCCAGCACGACCGGGCGGCAAAGGAGCCCCCGAGGACCCTGCGCAGGCAGGTTTGAATAGGACTGTTGACGCTGTCCCGCTGCCACATGACACAGCATCCGAATGGCCTTAAAATAAACTTCCCCTCCTTTCTTATGCATGATTAAGCTTCCTCCCGAAAGCGCGTGTGCCTGTGCATGCACGTGTGCGTACACACACGCACGCTCCCCACCGCGCCGGCACCGTAGGCAGCGGCGCACTCATTATGGTTTAAATAAAGCATTTTTAAAACCTCTCAGAATTTAGCAACAATTGCCATGGATACCAATCACTGAAATCCCTCTGTTACTATGGCAACACCTTTCCCATCCTGCCTATTTATCCTGGAACTGACACACCATTTATCGTGAGTGATAGGAAGGGAATTTGAAAGCAACCTTCCCTAAGTGCACGGAAGCATAAAAATCCTCAGTGAGGAAATAACTATTAATAGAGATAAAACAGCTACAGCGCGCGTTAGCCCCAGACCGATGGCACACGGGGCACGTTTTGTGCCTGCGCATCACTGCTAAACACTGAGGACAACAGGGGCAAAACGCAGCCTCCAGCAAAAGGGGAGGCAGGCAGGGTCAGTAAGGCTCAGTAACGGAAAACACAGACGCACACCAGTTTTTTGCATGTTTAACACGCAAATAATTAACATGAGAGCCCACAAGAGCGAGACTTTGTGCTGCAAAGGGACTGGGGTAACTGCGCTGCTGCGGTGGCATGGGGATGCTTTAGCAAACGCTGCTCGCAGCCTCCTCGCAAGCCTGCGGGCGATGCTCGGGGCTCACAGCAAGCCCTCGCCGGGGCTGGTGGCACCAGAATACGAAATTACCTCCTCGCCCCAGGAAAGGGGCTTCCAGGGGAGCGGAGGGGGCAATCCAGCCAGGTGAACCATACATAAATATCTCACGCTAGGTATTTATGATGCTCGTTGGGGTAATATTCGAGAGGCCTGAGATCTCCATGGTGTTTATTTTCACAATATATCTAACAAGTCAGCACAGTCTGTTATTCCCCACATCTCCAAGGGTCAAACTCAGCAGAGCCAGAGCCTGCTGGTGAATTGTTTAACTCAACCCATTGCCCCAAAGCACCGAGGAGCTGAACGCGTTAAGCGCAGACTCCTGCAGTCGAGCTACAAGCGCTCACATGCAAGAGCCTCCAGGCTCTTATGCACCAGCAATCAGCCCCTTTGCAGCACAGGCTGGAACAAAGCCTCTCCCCGGCGTTTCTGATCCCGCGCCAGAGCGCCGAGCGTGCTGCATGTCGGAAACACTCAGCGACCGGCCAAAGAAAGGGGAGCAAGCCTTGCAGAAGGAAGCCCACCACCATCACGGCCCTTCTTCCCATACCCTTCATGAAAAAGGGGAGAAAAAGGCTCCAAGCCCCTGGGAGGGGGATCCTTGTACCTTCCAAACATCTGTCGTCCTGTCACCCTCCTACCCTACAGCTTAAGGCACAGTGATGCTGACCGGGAGGAAGGAGAGCAAACACGAGGCAAGCCCAGGCAGCGGGCAAGACCAGGGCTCCATCCCCAATTTCATTTCCCAAGCTGTGTTACCATTAAGACTGTGTAATTCATCCTAAAGAGCTTCATACTCAAAGGGCAAGACATAGCTACGGGGAGCGGGATCCCAACTGTTCCCTCGGGAAGGACGGAGCACAGACCGTCACAGCTAACCCTGAGGACACACTTACTTGTTCTGTGGGGTGACAGCAACATGCTGGCTCCATCCTTTGGTTTTCATCAATGGCAGGCACCGAGGATTTGGGAGAGCAGCTTTATATTTTTCTCATGCCTCTGATAAAAGCATCGCGATCCAGACTGAGTCCATCCACTGACCCGTGACTGGGAAGAGCAATTTGAGTAACAGAGTCTACTGCTTCTCCATGTTATGCAGAAAGGCATCTCTGCAATGGAAGTCACCACTCAAAGCCTTTTGATTGATTCAACCGAATTTTAGGAGCAGATTGTCCAGACACTGATATTGCTATGCAGATCTAGGCCTGGGAAATGGACCAAAGCTAATAGAAATTCAGTACAGCCATTGATGATTTGTACAATTATGGGCTGCTATGAATCAAAAGGTTAACTTTCAGACAGATCCTTGTGGGAGAACCCTTAGAGATTGATTTCAAATTTCATACAGTATTTAGTCAGATCTCTTTATTAGGGGACAACAGCAGCCTCCGTGTCACAGAAACGAGAAGGCTGAAGGCTACACAGAGGTTAGTGCAGGACACCTGCAGGGACAGCAGCGTGAAGCGAGCAAGCGTAGCTGCTCTGGAAGTACTGCATTTTCCTGAGCTCATGAGCCGTGAGGAATGTGAATTGACTGCAATGTGCAGAAAGGCTGTTAATTACAATCACGCAAGTCGCTGCAAACATCTGTGATTAACAAGAGGACTCCAGGAGACTGAAGGAAGGGCAGCAGATCGCACACCGACACAACACACCAGCTACTGCAGTCGAGATGGGTGAACATCGAAACTCAGCTCTTGACGCTGTGGGCGGAAAGACTTGCAAAGCATGGAGCTTGCGCGGCTGAGAAGTCCCGGGGAGGTTTACTGTTTGCACAAAAGCCTACACAAAGAATACCCCAACTAGAGCAGCTTTCTGCTATGCTAAATTAGGACAGCGCTACAAGGAGGATCAGTGCTGTCAAAGGATGCCAGAAGCATCAGGAAAGCAGCAGGAGGATGTGTCCATGTGCAGGTCTGTATCCAAAGCACAGGCTCCCAAGAGACACCATTTCCCATGGGAAGGCCAGGGTGGCCAAATACGTACAGACCAAGCCAGGATTGCTGCAGTCGGGCAGGAGCTGAGGTCAGGCTTATCTGCAACAGCGAGCGCAATCAATCTTGACGAGCCAGCCTTCGACCTGCTCTGCGTACCCGCAGCCCAGCCACCAGGACAGAGCCATTCCCTTCCTTCAGAAGGACACTCACCCGCTCTTCAAATACGAAACCTTAAACGCACACGATAAAATGAGATCAAGCACTTTGAAAAAGCCACCACTTACATATTATTTCTCTCTCCTGTTTCTTATACAGCACTTTATATCCCTTTAGCTATCATTCATAGTTGTAAATATACATGGGACTTTCACAGATCTATAAAATTAAAGATTGTGGCCAGAAAAAACAACCATAAACTAAGCTGAGATATAGGACTATTAAATAAAAAGACCAGAAGGAATCACAGCATCTTCCAGCCTGATTTCCAGCACAAGAGAGACTAAGGAGTTCCTCCCCCTCCCATTTCGCATCCAGTGACACAAATAAGGAAACTGAGAAAAGCACCAGCGTAAGAATCCAAAGATCTTTCCTCCATTAGCAGCAAACATGCACATAGTCAAAAAAACCAGTGACTTGTCAAGATGACGCACGCTAAAAATGCAGCAGCCCCTCCAACACTGGAGGCATTCATTGGGAGAGCTGGGGTTTTTTCAAATCAAACGTTTTGATCTATGAATTGTTATGCTGAGCCTTACTCCGTGGGGAAACCAGGAAGCAATCAGCATATTAAGAATCCTTTGAAGGTATCTTTCCCAACCATTACAAAAGAAAAAGGGGAAAAAAAAAAATAAGATACATGTTTGAGCCTCAGGCCCCAGCTCAAGGCAAAGGAAGGTTTCAGAGACTTGAAGCGCAAGCGCCATGCAATGGGCTCAGGGGTGATCCCAAGCAAAGGGACACGTGAAGGCTCACAAAGCACCACCGGGTGCAGCACACGGGGACATGAAACAAGAACTGCTGCCCTGAAAACGGAACCCGATTTGCACCAGCTCTGCCAAGAGAGATGCGCTGAAAAAACGCTTTCGTTGGAAACAGCAAATAGGTTGGCTAAAGATGAGAAGAGCGGCACGATGTACACGTCTTGCCGTGTAACAGCAGGCACGTTTCAGAATTCACCTAACCTAAACACTAACTGCACTGGAGTTTGTACTGAAGAAAAGTCAGCCAAAGTTTCAAGGTTTTATGGAGATAATGAACTTGTCCTCGAGCAATATCCAATCACCCAGGTTTGTATAAACACCGAGAGCACTGTGAAAATAAATTCTATTCATACTTACCTACGCGGGGCAAGCAAAACCGCAACACGGCAGCCGGGGAGAAAGCAGGAGGGGCTGTAAGCGTTCCCACATCAGGATCGCTTTCAATCTTTGTCAAAGTTCTCAGATTGGACCAGGCCCCCTCCCTCCCCAACCTGAAACAGATTATAAAACCATCGCTATACACAGAGATGGATGTAAACTGTTAGATGCACTCATTAAAAAAAAAAATATCTTACTCTGCAGGATAATCGCCTTAAAACCAAGCTGCTCTACATAGCTACTGTCCTCATTTGAATTCAGCTTGTATGTGAATCTGCAGAGGCCTCAACCACAGGGCTTTGCCTCCTTCTTGGCATTTCAGTAGATTATCTCTATGCTTTGCCATCACCTTGAGATTAAGCTTGTTTTACTACAAATTCAGCTGATATTTGCTCTGCGTTCAACCGGCACTGCTCATGTTGTCTGTGTTACATTTATGTCCCAAAAAGTTGCGGGATGGCTCGGCTGCATTTTTACCGCTCAGCCCTGGAAGTGGGATCGAGGGGAGAGCTAATGCTTAGCGGAACCTTTCCTTAAATTAAAACCCCTTCCTATGTTAGTGAAGCCACTCGGGCTGTCTAGTTTCTGGGAATCAGTACCAGCAATGACATGCCTAGCAGGGACATTCCCAACAGCTGTAAGAAAGAAAGAGCGGTATTAGCGGGCCTAAAATTAGACTGATAAGCAATACTTAGAGGCACATGTACGCTCTTCTGCTCCGGTCTAGAGAATAGGTAGGACATTACATTTTTGGGAGTGTCTAGCTCCAAGTGCTCCAGCAAGTCAGAAATTTTGATAGCTTTTGAAGTATGGTAGCAGCAGCTGGCAGAAAGGAGCCTGGGGTGCAATACAGCTCCTTTTCAAAGCACCAGTCCCTCTTTTGAGTCACTGCGTGGTGCTGGCATTAAAGGATCTCAGGAAACAGCAGAGCCCCAAAGACAAATGGTGCAAGAGATAAAAGATCTGGAAGGAAGAAGCAGCAGGAGTGAGAGCAACAGCTTCTCCCTCCCTCACCGCAGAACTGGTTGCAGCTACGTGTGCTGCAGACAGAGAAAGAACAGGATTGTCCTTCCCTTCCCCAATTAAAAGTGATTGATTGCACACTAAAAAATGAGAGGCTAATCCTCATCCCGGTTTTGAGGAAGTTCACCACCAAGTTTAAAAATCAGGAAAGAAACACTGAGGGTTGGTTACCTGGAGGGGGAGCAGGAAAGGGAAAGCAGGAGGGATGGTGGGGGCACAAGCACAGGACACCCAGGACAAGAGCCATCGAGGGCTCACTGGAGAGGCAGTACCTGGACAGCACGGAGACCTCCCACGGGCAGCCAGCTGGCAGCGGATGGTAGGAACACAAAGATAAAAGCTCGTATACATCATATTTAATAAGAGTTTTGCTCCGCTGGCTCTCAGGAAGGACGGCTGCTCTCTTCAGCAGCATCTCACTCTGCGGGGGGCTCAGCAGTACAACTCGGAAACACTATGATCTAGACGGGAAGATTAGTGCCCATACAACACCATCTTTTCTGACTGCAAGGTGGAGAACAGAGTAACTGACAAACCATCTTAAGAAAATGATTTTTATTTCTTTTTTTTTTTAATTTCTTTTTTTTTTCTTTTTTTGAAGTTCTGATGTTTACAGATATGCTTTTATTTCTGATAATATAGCTTCGCAGCAATAAAAATCACAATGCAGCTAGCAGAGCAGCTGAACTAAGACCCATAAATACCAGCACAGAAAACAATGGACAACCACCAATATTTCTATACATGAACTATTATTTTAATGTCACATTTTGACAATTGTAAATGGTCTACAGAATGTATGTGGGCAAAAGGCAATAAGTGAGTCTTTTGAAACACTAGATGTATAATAAACAGCGCATTATCAACATTTACATGATTCACATCAAATTGATGACATCCTAAATGTATTCCTTTTAAAGGACAGAGATTTTTCAATAAAATATTACATTTCATTTAATACTCTGGTACAATACTTCATACATTGCAGGAAAAAAAAATAAATGCAAGGTCTACTCCACCTAATAAGAGGATCCTTTTTCATTAGTCTTTAGTATTGTAACAAAAAAAAAAAAATCACAATAATGTCATAAATAAACAGGCTCGAAATTATTAATTACGTTTCACTATTTAAAAGGGAGAAATTAAAAATTAATTTGAAATAATGAAGTTATGGGTAGAAAATCAAAACCTGACAACACATCCTAGTACCAGCTGTGATTTTTCCCATCCCTACAACAAAAAAGGAAACAGGTTTTATAACTTCGTTAGCCATATCCTAGTTAATCGTGTTTCAAACACATATCTTAAGAGGAAAAAGTAAAGTTTGGTCAGGATTAATAGGAGAACCAATCAGTCCTAACAACAGTTAGCTGAAATTAAAGTGTATGCTATAAAACATTCAGTAAATGAAGTCTGTAGCAAATTCATGCTGGCATAAATTATTGTGCCTTAGGAGTTGGGTTAAAGTTTCCCTTGTGGTATAAAGTCTTCTACAACAGAACACTTCAGAACTGCATCCCTTTTCCATTCCATTGATACAGCAGAAGCTTGTAAATCAATGCTTAATATTTATTCTCTAAAAACTCACTAGAAATACATGAAGCCCACATTCATTTATCTCCCCTGAACCAAAGGACATTTCTCTTTCTTGCTTCATCTGTCATAAACCCCAGCCATTGTTTAAAATAATTTAAAAAAACGCTTTAAGAATCATCCCTCTCTTGCCGGTGCATGAAAGGCAGACAGATTTTATCTTGGTATTCAGCAGGGCCTAACACTCCAGTTAAGAGAGGAGTATTTATTCACAATCTTTCAGATTCTGTTCCCCCCTCATTGACATTCTTCCACCATGTGCTCCCCAGGATTAATACACATTTGGCATTAAGAATTCCTTGGTTCCAAGAAAAAAAAAAATCCTACAGCGGCAGGTTCTAAACAGCTAAAATGAGGTCATAAGAGGCAACTTTATGTTGGCCATGTAACTCATTGCTGCTTATACAGGTCAATCTTTTAAGACACATCACATTAACTGAGTTCATAACAGAGTTCAGATTCATTCAGGATCCTTCTCTCGTTTCTCTTGACTTTTCCCCTGACTTTTCAGTTTGGTGCAGAATAGCTCCAAACCTGAACATGCGTTCCACCTTGCTATAACGTATGAAGCGTAGAATTTGTCTAACTCTGTACAAAGTTTTAGACAAATATTTAATTGCCGTCAATCGCTCTATACAAATACCAACACTTATAACTGATCCCTGTTCAGCAGGATGAAGCTGTAAATAGGGACAGGAGAGGAAGCAGGCGATGTAGAATAGGTATCTCACTACCGAATGAATAGATTTCTCTCTCATCATGACTAGAAATTTTAGATCTAGAAAGGGCACAAGTATTTATGACTAGAGTATAAGGCTATGACATTAAAACATGTATTATGGTATGCTGGTGACAGGAGTTCCAAAAAAAACCCAAAGCCTCAAAAGACAAAAAGGACAACAGGCAAAGTAACAAAATTCTGCTTAACATTAAAGAAGCACCTTCATTCAGTTCAAACAAAGTGTTCAAATATTTGACTTTGCAAAGTACTCTCAGGAAAAGGTAATGTCATCTCCCACTTAACCTTTCACAAAGCTGCATTAATTACATTCCAGGCTTTAGCATAATTTCACTAGTAAGGCCAATAACGCAAATCCGTTGGCCCTGCACCCTGGCATACAGCAATGTAACGCAGTGTTCACCACGTGCACCTGCTGTATGAAAATGGCAATAATTCCTTAACACCACGTAAGTCACAGAACTTCCCCAGAAACACGGGGAAAGATGCTGGTAAGACACCACTGGCACCCACTCCTAGGGACCGATTCTGCCATTAATGCACAAGTGCAGCTGCTAATGGCTTCAAGGGGAGCTCCTGGTCCAGATAATTGGACAGAGCAAATGAAGTGAAGAAACCCAATTAAGTGGCAGCTTAACAGCAGTTCTTCACTCTAGAGTCTCTAGAAGAAGACTTTGTCTCATTGACAACAATCAGAAGTGGTTTCAGATGAACGTGATTTTTTAATCTGATAGGGACAGCAAATTCAATGCAGCTCTTAAAGGCACTTCAGGTAGAACGGTAATAAACTCCTGCCTGATGAAACGAAGCAGGACAAGCCTGCTGGCCTCGCTGCCGGTGCTGCCCTTTTCAACTAAGGCAATTTTAGTGGATAGCTAGCTTCCATGCACTGCTTTCCCCACGCAACTTTAATTTAGCCATTTACACTAGCATAAGGCCTTACTAAAAAACCAGAAGGCTCAACAGCTTCCACCTCCCCAGCAGAAGGGGAAGAGGGTTACCTTATACTAAGGTAACAGCCTGCACAGCGGGTTATTTGTTTCACTGTTTTTAATATGCTGTCAAGGTGTCATCATGCAACTTTTTAAAATACCTTAACTCTACAAGTTCAATCTCTTGCTTAATGGATGAACACAGACAAATTAACATAGACAGTGTCCTCACAAACCGCTAGGCCACTGTGTCTTTTGAGAGATACAGTAAATTGCTATTTTGGGTCGAGATCATGTAAAAGAAATTTCGTTTGATGTAAAGGCTACCTTGCATAATTACTCAAAAATAGCCCATCCAGCCACTCAGCTAAGTTGTAATCAAAGCCATCAGTTATCACAAAAAGCACCTTCATATCAGTAACTGCTCACCCCTATGAAACTCAGTCTGAGTTTGAAATGTATTAGGACTAATTTCATCATGTAGCTGATTCTGTTCACGCTGGTGATCCACTGTTTTCAAACAATCAAGTATTGTTCCCATCAGTATTTTACATTAGTGTAATGGATTTATGTGTATCATTGCTCTCCCACCACCACCCCCCAAAAAAACCCCCAAAATCCCACAACTGCTCAAATAAGGAAAAAACCCCAACTAATAGCCATACTGTGAAACAAAAATACTATTTAAAAAACAAATGGATGACAGTCCAACAGTTTGCGGGATTCGAAAGTGACTCTACAAAGTAGTTGTCTACATTGTAGAAAGGATTTCCTTTTATTTGGAAAATGAGCAACTGTAAATCAGGTATTGGAGAGAAGAGATATAAACAATCTTTAGATGGTCTTAAGTTTTGCCTACTGTTGAAGGATTAAAACCGTAAATAAAAGGTACCAAGCCCTCAGAGTTCACCGTTCATGTGAAGCTTCTTCCGTCTCTTTCTTGACCTTTTTAAAAACCATATTCATTTCTGGGAAAGGAAGGGAGAAGAAAATAAAAATTATTTAGGAAAAAAAAGCAGTTATTTCTTATTCTGACATTATACAGAAGTACTCAATTTTGACTCAAGAAAGCCTTAAAATCAACCAAAAGTCTCAAACCTTGCTTATAAACTGCGTGGTACTTTGGCAGCAGAAGATGAGATTGTGTATAGACTTGGAGAAGATCCCTGGACTAAATGGATGAAACACACTTACAGTTACCAAATAGAAAAGGGAAAATAGGATGTCTGAGGTCTTTAAAAACACAGGGGGAAAGATGACAAAAGGCTTTAGATTAGAATCCAAAAGACGTTAATGACTAAAGACACCTTAAATTCAAAGGTACTCCTTTGCTGTATTCACAGCTCATTAACCAAAGTATCAGATAAACTTATTAGCTAATAAACAATATATATATATATATTCAGTTGTCTGATTGCAAGAAACAAATTATAAACAGCTATTTAAAACATAACAAAGAGAATCTACAGATTTGTATCTCAGCAAAAGCAAGGACTTAATTTTTACTAGCATGACAACAATACTACACCAACTGCTCACACCACACAGGCACAGCAGTAACCTTGCTCATTGCATCTTCTATGAGGCTGAGCATGAGATTAAGTGTTCTTTGAATCTCTTTAGATGCTCACAAATACTTAGCATCAACCAGAAGCAAAGATCACTTATAAAAGACATGGGAAGTTCAGACTGTAGTTGCTACTCATCTTCTGCTAGCATGCAGAATTTCAGTCTCCTGACTAATAAAGACTTCCAACTTATGTCACTGGTGAGTCAGGACACGAGAACAAACGCCAAACTACCAAGCTAATATTCCATGTTGATTTGAAAGGGTAGCATAGGTGCAACTCAATCAAAACTAGCTTCTAGAATTTAAACACCCTAAGAAGGACAGACTACATGCATTTCAGGCATTACAAAGTCCTTCCTATAGTTCTTCTCCTAGTTCGGTTTTGTGTACATTTTCTCCAAACCCCACAACTCCAGGCTGGATATGCACACTCACGCGTGAGCATACGTACCTGTCCTTGCATGGAAGTCTCTGTACATCTTCTCATCTGAAACTTTTCTGCTGTTGCATCAGCCCCACATTTTCATATACTCTAGCACTATCTTCTCTCATTCTGAAATGAAACAAATATTTACAGTCTGAAGAATCTAGTTTGAGAAAACCACATTTGTACACATAGTATAATTCAGTGACGATTTATTTTGCTCAATTTATTTTAAGAGCAAAGCACAGGGCAACAGACTAGGGCAGATTCTGTGATAACTCATTCTCATTCGAGGTCCCTGAAGATTAGTTAGTACAGTTCAAAACTAACAACAGAAGCGAACTTACTCTGGACACGTTGGGGTTGGGGTACAGGGTGGAAGAGGGCTCTGATCCCCACTTGTCTGGTCCGATAAAGAATATTTAATGTTTGTGTATTCGTGACCTTTTCTCTTACTCTTCTGTGAAGCAAAACACAACAAAAAGCCAGGTTTTGAATTACTAGTAGGAAACAATCATTGAAGTAGTGCAGAAATTGCATGTATAACTACGTATGTTTTTCAAAGAAAGGTTTGTCTATGAACAGAAGAGAGCTCAATTCTGTAGATAACACACACAACATGGATAGGACCTAAAGGCTGGCTTTAGCTATTTGTTACAAGACCTGAAAAGCCTCACTTTTCAATATTCCTCTTTCCACCACCACCTCCAGCAGAACGTACCAACCTTATGAACCAGCACTCGTATACAATCTTCATCTTACTTGGCAGAAGAAACCACACTTCATTCTTTAATAGACAGTACCAGCCAGTGGGCTTCCCACTGACCTTATTTCCAGCTTGGAGATGTGGTCAAATGAGTAACAACGTTGTTTGCAAGATCTCTAATAAAATAACATCTTAGCCCATTAGGTTTGATATAAAAAGAACCCAAGCTGTTATTTGTATTCTGCAGCATATGTTACAAGCTGCAGCCAATTGTGCTGGCATTCATCTAAAGATACTGAAGGCTCCAGCAAGCAAAGCTACGCTAGGAAAAACAGGGGATATGGCTTTCTTAATTTTCAAGACAAACATTCACAACACATGCATACACCAAAACCTACAAATAAATTAAAGTCTCGTTTCAAAATTTTACAGGGTACTGAGCTTTTGTTTTTTTTTGTTTTGTTGGGGTTTTTTTTGGGGGGGGGGGGGCGGGGAAGGTTTAAATGCTCAAACAAGTACTAAATAATTGGCCTGAATCAATCTCACAGAGGTTGTCAGAACCTCTGGGGAGATCTGGCTGCTGAGTTTCCATTAAGAATGCTCTGTATAGCAATGTAGGTTGAAGTTTTTCCAAGATGGCCTTCTGAGACTTGCTCAAAACTTGCTCAGCTTCTTCTGTTATTTTACTGAACTTCTCCCCTCTCAGCCTCCTACTTACTCCTGACAAATCACTTTCAAATAGACCACCAGTCCAGATCAATTACCTGGAAGGTCAAAGCTAAAAAATAAGATTTAAATAAAACGCTAAGGTTCAAACTCGGCTGCATTCTACAGTGTTCTGGGTACAAAACCCTCAGCTGCCAATATTCTGAAGCCCAAATCTAGGGCTTGACTTCCAGCACCACCCCCAAAACTGCATGATGAATGGCAGTTCAAGTTACAGATGAACCGTACAGCAAAAGCAATTTTAAAAGAATCAGTCAGTTCTTTTATTACTTAAGCTGACTGAAACAGATAAAACAAGACAAGAAAAAGTAGCTATCTGGCTTCCCTTCCTTTTGCTTAATTCACTGTAATTATCCTTTCTAATTCAGAATAATAGAAATGCGGTTGTTTCCTAGATGTAAAGATATACACATTTCCACAGGGAAAAAACGAAAAACAAACAAACCCTAAAACAAATTCACTTTGCTTTTCTTCTACACTTGTAAGCAGACAGGCAATATTTAACACAACACTTAGTTCAATGAAACCTTGAGGCTCTCAGCGTTGCAATGCAAGAGAGAATGTCAGCAGAGGAAGGAAATTTTTTCTGAATATAAACAAAAATCAGGCATATCTATGTGAATGGCTGCAGCTAGTCACGTATCCACTTCTTCAGCCCAACTGGCTCTACGTCGTGCATGACAACAGGCTAGCTAACATGACTACCTAATTTCTTATCGGAGCTAGACTGCGTTCATCCAGATTGAAAAGCAGACAAGGAGCACGACCCCATACCCTTTCCTATGTAGGTACCCTAATTCGCCTCACCATTTTTGTTTTTCCAACTTTCAGGTTTTGCTGTTTGCAACTGCAACTAAAGCAAGTGTAGAGAGAAGAAGGTTCCAGAAGTTAAAGTTTCTCAAAACACAGCATTTTATTCCCAAACTATCTTTCTGGGGTGAAATTCAAGCACTCCATACAGTATTCTACTACTCTCCTCAGCCAATTTTTTTCTGCTCTATCAAAATGCTTTGGAGCATTCCAAATTCACCATGGTTTTTTTTCAGGACATTAGTTCCTACAGTCACCACATAGCTTTGCTTTTGTCTGAAGAGTTCTATATTGTTTTATTCCTATAGCTGCCACTAGCCCTAGTTATAGGTCAAGACCTCCTGAGGTAAAGCAATGTTCTATTTCCAGTTTTATACCTGTGCCTTCTGAGCTAGTAATGGACTAGAGGATGAAACACAACTAACTGAGCCTCATCACTATAGGAGAAATACACTGCTCCACTCAATAACAAAACACTATTCAAAACCCATTACAACGATCCAGAGTGTTACAGATCTACTGTGTAAATGGCAGCAGCAGAAAGAGACCATATTCAAAAAGCTGAGGATACAAGGCTGGCGTAATTACACACACAGAGATATGAGAGAGCTCTAAGGCGAAGTGAGACAACAAAGCCAGGAAAAAAAAACAGTACACCTGAGGGATTTCTTGTTCTTCACTTTGTGTCTAATCACCCTCAGAGCACACAACAGCTGTCCTGGGGAGAGGAATAAAGTCTCTATCCTCTGCTGAACAGTGCGTCTACATCATGTAGGCAAATATAAAATAAGCTCTGCTGCACTCCAAAGCAGCCAGAAGCCACACACGAGTGCCAAGCCGGAGCTGGCACACTCCGTCTCTCAACAGGGATTACAACTCACACCTGGCACTGCGCTAACCGCACAGCTTCCCACATCTGCCTGACCAGTTGTATGGGTCTATCTCCTTCTGAGCAGCAAGCCAGCTGCAGAAGGAAAGATACTGAAATTCTGAAACAAAAAGATAAAAATCCCAGATGACCAGAGGTTAGGGCAGGGAATGAAAGCAACAACAAGTAGAATGTCAGTTCTTTATTACAAAATGAGGTAACTTCTGTAAAAGCCTGTAAAATTTGAGTGCAATGAAGTACTTCAACAGGAAGAGGTGAAGGTCTTGTGGTTGTCACCACATATTCGAAAGCTTTTCTCATCTTATCACACCAAATCACTCCTCTAACTGCTTTTTCTCGGACACTGTACTGCAAGATCACCACACTCATTCTTTAATCTTTCAGTCCAATATACTTACCTCTTACTAATAAACATGTAATTTAAGATGCCAAAATACGTATTAGAGCTACTAGCATTTGAATTTGATTATCATACTTTAGAAATACAGTTAACAGACTGGAAATCTCTCTAAAGCTCAATAGAGCACAAGGTTCTGTGTTAATTAACAGAGCCTTATCTTTTATTCTTCTTGCACAGAAAACTAGATAATATTAAGGGAATTTGCGATCTGGGGTACAAGGACTGAGGGACAGGATCCCATACATGCAAGCATTTTCATGGAAGGTAAAGCAACACTAGCTGCAGTCATATGGAGAAGCCTCTCAGACTGACAATTTTCTTCCTCTGCAAGTGGTCAAACACACTATTTTACAGTTTTCTAATTCCACCTAATAGTAATTATTAAGCACAATGAATTGAAATATAGGCTAACTTCTCCAAACAAGGTTAACAAGTTACAGACCCAGCCTCTTTACGATGCATTGGTTATACAGTCAGCAGTCAGGCCTCCAAAAGTAACAGGCAGCAAACGGGTAACTCTGCTCCCTGTTCCAATGATAACATTTTATACTCTAGGACAAATATACCTGCTCCTCTTCAATTCTGCGCTGTAGCGTTTCAATGTAGTGCTGTACTGCCATGTAAATAAATCTGTACTGTGCTTCTGTCTGAACCATTCCTGACCGTTGTGATCTCACCATCTGAATGGTCTTTGGAACATCAATATCACAGTCCACACCTAGGAAGAATGATTATAATGTTAAGAACAATGAAATAAACTTTGTCTTTGGAGGAAAGATTGGCCTCATCTTCCAGCAGAATACAGCATAGTTGAATGATCTTGCAATAAGCAAGATTGCTAACATTTAACACAGAGGATTCGTCCTTGACTACTAATACACAGATCTGTAGAACTGTAGCATAACGTGGAAAGCTGGCCGGGGGGAGAAAACTGCATCACTTCACACTGTTCCAAGACAACTTTAAATGCAACCTAGCTCAACATACATGCTGAGTTGGTGTTTATGGCAGTTTATACATAAATACAACACCGTTCTCCGAAAACAAGTTACTCAAATTCAGCGTGCATGAGTACATTGACAGCCACACACTCACGAATGATTTTAGAAGAAAAATAAATAATAAAAATAATAATAAGAAAAACATAATCAGACTCCTGGCTAATCCTCAGCTGAAAGTTTTCATTATGCTAAACTGGAGCAGGGTTTCAACACTTTGATTTCAGATAAGTCAAGAGGAATGAGCAAGTCCTTTCTATGCCAAACACGCATGCCTACTTTGTAGCATCACTAGAATCCTCTATTCCATCAACACTCCTGTTGTTTTACTGCGATGTATCTGTCAATGTCCCACAGGAAAATAAAGGCGAGGGGGAACCTACCTTTTTCTCTGATTATGTCAATAAGAATATCAATCACAATGAAAGTTCCTGTTCGCCCAATCCCAGCACTGTGAAAAGAGAAGGGGAAAAAAAGTTAATTGCTTTGCTCTTTCTGAACAGACAGCAAAACACTAATAGAAGTAAGAGTCCAATATTAATAGACATTAGATCTCCAAATTATAGCCAGAGTCAAACCAAGGCATACAGCCAAAAGTAACTAAAGACCTAATCAACTTAACATGGAAGAGACAGAAGTGATAACAGCACTCTGTACCTCAGCGTTTATTAACATCCTTGAATCAGAAAAAAACAACAAGGTCAGATATAACATTTCCTTGCCTTATAAAAAGTATCTCATTTATAAGCCGAGACTGAGGAGAGAGCACTCATGGGAGGTGGGATGGGAGACAAGAATTCCCATGAGCCCACAACCTGAAATGCATCCAGCCAAGACTGGCACCACCTTCTCACACAGCATCAGAAATTCTTCATACAGACATGCACACTCCAAAACACAGCCTGCTCAGAAAGTAACCATTTGACACCTATCTAGAATATATCATTTTGCAAAACATAAAGCATAAATACCTTGACAGATGAAAGTCTGAGTAGCTCTTAGGGGGAAGTTGTTGTCTTTTAAAGTTTTCAGCTCCCCCCGCCAAAAAGAAAAAAAAGAAAAAAAAAAAGGATCCACTAGAACTCCAAAGGCATAGAGAGCAGTAGCAAGAGAGGCATAGTGCATCACCATACCTGCAGTGGACCACAACTGGTCCTGCATCAGAAATGCTCTCCTGCTTGTGGTGCACCTCCTCTAGAAAGTCTAGTACACCACCAGGGTCACTTGGGACTCCATGATCAGGCCAAGTTCTGAAGTGATATTGCCAGACTGTTCTCTCTGTGTTCCCCTAGAAGGAAGACACCAACATGTGAAACAAAATCTTTCCGATCAAAACCCAGCTAAAAGCTTTTATGTGGCAAAGTTGAGTCAGATCAGAAGGTGGCATATCCAACCTGCTGCTCAGTATCCATGGCACCACAACTCTCTTAAAGGAGGGAGCAAGCCACACTTCATCCTGGCCTGACAAGTCAATCACACCACCTGCTTCCTCAGCTCCCTCTTTCTCATGCAGTTGCTTCCAAGAACATTTCCATCTTCACCTTTAGAAGCCATGGCAAAGTTCTGTCTGAGGGTGACCAACAGCGAGGGACCTTCATCTGTCATACTCATCATTCACACCTAGTGGCACTTCTTCCTACTCAGTTCCATCCCATGGACGTACCAATCTAAGACATCCTGCTTATTTGCTTCTTACACCATTCATTTTGCACCCTGATCCAAATAGTTCCTTAAGAAGGAAATGCTATTTCCACACTAGTTAACTGTTTCCTTCCTCATCTTTTGTATTCCTTCCCTCAAGTGTTCTTTCTACATACTGGACTCTCACACAACCATTTTCTTCTAGTGCAGCCATCTCCATGAAAGGGAGCAAATACCTAGCTAGATTTAAGTGTGATTACTTAAAAGCATTGTCCCTTTCCAGATTTCCTCAAAGCTCTGCAGATGTCCATCTTCTGCCAAAAAGCGCGTAGGTATACAAATCTTCAATTATCCCAAGAACAACGAGAAAGATGTATGGAACTAAACTTGGAGCTTCAAAGAAAGAGACAGGGCTCAATTTATTAATCTCTTAGTGCTTTTATTGATTCCAAAGAAACAGTCTATTTCTGCAATTTTTTTTGTGATCTTCAACCTAAATTGAAAGGACAGAGTTAGTAACATACTTACTTGCCCAACTTTAGAAAGCTTAAGTTCTCTTAGTGTGTAATCGTGTGCTGCACTCTCCTTAACATTCCTAACACGCATAACACCGTACTCCTTTAGGGAATATTCATCGGGCCAGTACTTGACACACTTACTCTGGGGGAAAAAAAAAAAGTAATCAGTAAGAAGAAAGGCTGGTAAGGCTGGTTCGTAAACTGGTTAACAAACATTTCTGAAACTTTCATTTCTGAATACATAGAGAACAATTACTAGCGCCAACTGGACAGCTAGCTGACAAGGTGAAGTACATTTTAGGGGGACATTTCTCTTCCCCGTAACAAACACCAGATGACTTCAGACAAACAGGTACAGGCAATGTCTCCTTTTAGCAGCTTTCATGATCATCTTAGTACCTGCTTTGCCTCGACAGTTTCAGAACCCGGAGATTAAAATACTCTTACTTGTATCTCCACCCAACTACAGGTTTCAAAATACTGAGAATTTCCAGTGGAATGCTGTAGCCTTACAGGCTATTCTACAATCAAAACCCAACAGCCTGCAAAATAAATACAAGTCAAAGGTATAAGCTCTTTTTAGCAGAAATGAAACTTGGATGCTTGCTTTTTCATCACTTAGAGCAGAAAGCGCTAAACATAGCTCTCTAATTCAATCACCAAAGCAACAAAGAACTGCTCCCTGTGGCAGTCCTGTGTCTGTAGGGTTTGAAATTTAGAGCTTTTGGTGTGCTGCTTCTCTCTCAAGGTTATCTTTGGCCAGGGATATATTCCATCCACTGAAGAACTGGTTCACCTATTACTACTTTCATTTGGTTCCTGTAAAAGCTTAGGAAAGAGCGAACTCCTGTTAGCCTGTGAATGTCATGCAAGTCCACACAGTATCAAATGAGATATTATAGTGGGTATATAGATGCAGCTTCCAGCAACAGCAAATGCAGACTAAACGCCGAGTACTACAGAGAAACATTTCCTATTTGCAGTTACTACTGCATATTTATGAGAAAACACAACAACAAGAAAGTTCCTTCTGCCAACACAAGGTATAGTAAGAGATGATTGAACACGTACGTTCCAGCCTACTTAGGCAACAAGATGCTTTTCTGTTACTTTTGCCCTTCCTTCCCTGCCGTCTCCAAAAAGGTACATGCTAAAGAAAAGATGTTGATCTTAGTGTATGCCAACATAACTTGAAGTTTCAATACAGCACTCTGAACACAAGAGCAGTTGGTACAGCAAGTCTGAGCAGTAACACACGATGTTAAAACAAGCTTTAGTCTGACAGAAGGGATGCAGGTATTATCAGCTCAATGGACTGCCTCCAAAACACCACTATTTTAATTTGTAAGTATTCTTATTGCTGCTTCTACAGTGCATTCTAAAGCATATTCAGAACTCTGTGCAGATCTGAGATGTTTCAAAGTTCCTCACTTCCTTAGGCAACATGCTCTTGAAGTCATCTCTGATGTAGAGGTTTCTCTCCTTCCTGCAGATCTGAAAGCATCTTGGCCTGAGATAAAAAAGCTTTTATATCAGGACTGTTATTTGCAATTCTGGAAGAAGTGAAATAGGCATCAAGAAAAAAAAAGAATAAAGAAAAAAAAAAATCAATGCATCCAGCACTGATTAAGTAATCAGACATTAAAATGTTTTATACAGCCAGTGCACAGAAAACAGGCTTAGCAAAATTTTGAAAAAATCATGGAGAAACTGCAGAGGAGCACAGGCCATTCTGTAGGTTATCAAAAAAAAAAAAAAAAAGAAAAAAAGTTTATTAGGTGTATTCAAGTCAATTCTTCCAAAACAACCCTGTAATTTATTTCTCTTCTTCCAAGAGAAAGATCTAAGAGGAAGGTCACTGGAAAGGGGTAGCTTCTCCCTCCTTCAGTTCATTCTCAGGAAGGAAACACAAATCATGCCCCTTTATAAAGGCGATGAATGGGCAGAAGTTTACAAAGCCTAAAAAAAAAAAAAATCTACAAGACAGAGTCCAATGGTTTTTAAAAACACCACTAATGGCAGCTTTGATACCTAGATTAGGAAGATAAGCCCATAAAGTCTACTGCTATTTGTCTTCAGTACATATACACAAAGCCTCTTTTTTTTGTGGCAGTGGTAAGGAACCCCCACAATTATCAGTCACCCATAGAAAAACATTAGCTATACTTTCAATTTTTTTCAAAAGTGACGCCCATCTAACAAGATAACAGCTTTCCATTCAGAAACAGATCATCAGATCATTGAAAAAGGTAGACAATAGTACATGGAAAAAGCAGAGAAACTTAAAAAAAAAAAAAAAAATAAAAAGAGAACAGAAACTCTTTACCAAACAGAAAAAAGATCAGAAGCAACACATTCCAAAGATAAAACTACACTATACACAGGAAGCGGTATATGACTGTTGCCAGAATATCAGTATTCAACTATTTCCTATTCTTTCCTGCCATATGTCATTAGAACCCAGAAACAAAGTAATAGCCTCAGATTTGCCAGAAGACAGCGAATAAGACAAGATCTCTGCACTTTAAAGGTAAAATGGAGGTTCTTGGGATATCCCATTGCAGGAAAATTTCCTCTTTCAGAGCATTAAATACTGCCAGAGCAGTTCACAAGGGGCTCGCAGCTTCCTGAGGCTGAACAGGCAGCTGTCTGCGCACAGAACAGGGCAGGCAAAGGCAAAGGACCTGACTTTAGGAATAAAAGTACTAAATGACGCCTGGTTGAGGGATTCCAAACCAGGTACAGCTTCAGTTGTAATCACTAGCTCAGCATGTAATAAGAATGTTATCAAATTCAAGCATGAAAAGTAAAGCCAGAAGAGAGAACAGCATTCTAGTAAAGTCTAGTAAACGTGACTTGAATGAGGTGAACCTGGGGCAATAACTTCCATGTTATATTGTAGTTTTTAGGTAAGAAGCAATATTACCTAAATTCATTCTTACAATAATAAAGTCCCACAATTCTGCTTTTCTAGTAAAGTCTATACAAACTTGGTAAGCTAAAATAAATGGCAATACTTTTGTTCCAGGAACAGGGAGTTTACCCCTTCAAGTACGCAGAATGCCGGTTTGGCTACATGTCGCATTCCAGTGCCTCATTCCCTGAATAATTTTAAAATACATAGATTCACATTCAGTAGCTAAAATTTAATCAGTCAACCCTTAAAAAAGGGAGGCCTGATGATATGACAGAAGTGTACCTTCAGTTCCCACAGGCATCAATAAAAAAGGACACTCAGCACCTTCCAGGTCTCCAGAAACAGTGGTGGCACACTGGATTTCAGCATATAAATCAATATAACCAAGCCAGTTTAGTCCTTACTTGCATTCAAATGGCATGACCTTTCCTAAGGCCAGTTTGAGAGTCTGTTTTTACCTTTCCTCTTTCAACTTCTTTTGTTGTCATAACAATAACGCGAGAATTCTCCTGGAACACCATCCTCCAAAAATCATTCACTGTATTCTGTAGGCAACCTTGAGTAGCAATGTAGCTTTTTTTTGGCTTTGAGTTGTTGCACTTGGTTTCAAACTCAGGCTAGAGAAAAAACAATTTAACAAATGGTGACAAACGGTTACAAGACTAACTTGGATTTAGGTGAGTATGTTAAAGAGTAGACATGGGCTGTGCCAACAAGATTCCTGTAGGTAGAAGTATACTTACCATAATAATATTAGCATTGATATAGTCTGAAACAGGTTCATTTGGATCACCATCATGTAGAACAACTCTGGTATGATCAACTGGAAGAATATATATGTACGTTAAGCACTTGCATCTTACAGTTGTGAACACACAGCTATTTTTAAGCATCCCACAGACAGATACATTTCTTACTGCTAACAGAAGTTATTAAGTTATCAAACTCAGTAAGTTAGCGGCTATAATATTCAACCTTTCCTCTTTTGCCGTTTCTTAAAAGAAGTGGCCAATTCATAACAAGCTAGATCAAAATAAGTGTTCGTGACCCCTAGTAACTCATGAGTATACGGACAGTCAAGCACTAAGTCAAGGCAAATGGCCACTGGATTTGCACCATGCAGTTCTGTACCATAAATTAATCCTCTTAAATTTAAGCATCCCAGTTTGCTGAATAACAGTTTAGAGATGTGATGCTTTTAAATGAAAGCTGAAGATAAAAACAATATTTGGGAATCAAAATATTAGTATCTACAAAGTGCAAATGTTTGAAGACAAATTGGAAATGTCATGGGCTAATACTGACAACATAAGAGGGGAAATTATCACTGAAGAGAAGAAAAAGCACAGTGGTGATTAATTAACCCTGTATTTATGAGTTAAGAAAATAAAGCGTAGGAAAGTAGCAGGCTTACATTATAATGAAAGAAATCGATACTTACAGGGTAAAATGTTTTTGTATCTATTTTTGTTCTTGTTTTCCTGACGCTGACCTTCTTTACGACTATAGAGAAGTTTGCATTCTTGCTGCTGTAAAGTCTAAATGAAAACAGCACAAATAACTGGTTTTAATAAAAGCAGTATGGACTGTTTCACCATCATTATAGCGATCCTTTCTCACAAAAATGATAATACTTGATTATAATGCCAGATGGTCAGGGAAAGAGAGAGAGGTACTAGATTTCTCCATTCAGACTTAGTACAGTGTTGCTTCCAAGGTATATAAGAAACACAGGAGCATGAGTGACAAGGCAAGCTATTTTCCACCTGATAATTATAAACACCTATGAATTCAAAGCTTCTTTAAACCACAAACTATAACCAGCAAGTCCCTCATGATACTGTTCTGACCAAGCAGACCCAAGTTGGTCCCTTAAAGCTTTCAGCTGTAAAACACTGTGCAAGGAAAACATAACTGGTTACAAAAGACCAGAACAAAAATTTTGTCTGTGGAAATCTGGCCATCTTAAAAGGCACGCAAAAGAAACCAAATAACACAAGCAGCATTGCACAGAGCAGGTCCAAATAAACATTATTTATCACTAGGTCTTTCTCACGAAGCATAGAAGTTGGGAGTACTATCACATGTCTCCTTTTTGCTGAATCAGGCAGGTAAGGAGTTAAAAAATTTCCACTGAACTGGTATTAGTTTTAGTACCGATAAAGATTAGTAACTAATGCATTCAAAACATTGCCAACCTGCAAAGGAGGAAGGCATTTTGTGATCCAGTGCTTCTCTACCTGAGCTGTACTGGATTCCTTTAGGCCTTAGCAGCCGCCTTTTGCTCCTTCAGCTACAGCGAGTCTGTAGTAACACTGCTGGAAAGCGCCCAAAACAAGTCCCTGAGATTACGAAGGCTGTGTTACAGCAAGGCCACAAGAGCAGATCCTTGCAAGCTGCAGCCAGACCAACTCTAGACAGCCAAAGAGGAGGAAGGAGCATACAGAAAAGCCAACAAAGCACATCAACACAAGCAACTGCATTTAAATATCAAGCACAATGAAAAGTCCTTCAGCAGTTAGAAGCAGAATATTAGGAAGATATTCTTGTCTATTCCTCCAGAACAGAAGTCCACATGGGAATGCTACAGTATTTTCAAAGGTATGGATGAGACAGGTAAAATGCCAACGCACAACCCACCACCACAGCCATGTACCGCTTTAAGTGCTTTAATTATTCTCTTCTACCAACACAAGGCCATTTCACTAAACCAGTACAAAATTTTGCCCAGACTTTCTCATATTACCCTGTTGGGGGAGGAGGGGGGTGCATTAGATAACCACAAACAGGGTTATCCATAAATCACCCTAGTGATGAAACAACAAATCCGCATGGGGATTTCTCCTGTTGGCCAGGAGCTAATTTCTCAGTGCCTGGTTCACAATTAATATGACAGGGACAACAGCGATTCCATACTTCACAGCCGTGTTGCTTAGTAGCAAATCCCCCTACTTGCAATGAAGCTGGAGGGACCAAATCTCGATGTCTTTGTTCCAGGTTTTAATCCCAAAAGCAGTACTGGCCTGACTAAAAGGAACACTCAGGCTTTGGAAGCTGCTCCCCTTGTTATTACCACTCTTAATACTCTTGCAGAGATTGTTTTTACTTTAAAGCTTGGGCATGTCAGGCACATTTCCTCACTTCTATTTCAATCTCTGTTACTACCTCACTTAGTGACCTTGGACAATTAGGCTTGTCCTAAAGACAGGGAAACCAAAGAATGAAAGCAATATAGGAGAGCTGTGAGGCTTCATGCTTGTGAAGCAAAAGAAAACATATCCCCGTAAAGCACTGCTTGCTACTACTAGCGATGGGTGAAACAGCACTTTGCAGTAAGCTCACCTCTTGCCACACTGCAAGAGTCTTTCAAGTGCCATTATCACAGAGCACCTTTATATAATATTAACACTTTTGAGTCTCAGCCAAGTGAAACGCCAAGCAAAAGAACCAAAAGCTAAACTTTGCTAGCAGGTTAAAAAATGGAAGCAATTAAGAGTGTGGAAACCATAGCTTCAAACACATCTTCACTTCATACAGTTAATTATTATTGCTTTGAGCATCCCTGAGGAGAGATCCGTGAGCAGCAACGACTTCTAACAAGCCCATTAAGAGATGTACACAATGCAACAATAAATCTGAAACATAGTCCTCAATTTCACTGCAACATCCAAGCATTAAGCTCACCAAACAGCCATTTTTCAGAAGCAAAAACATTACCAGGACTGTCAACGTTTCTGTCTAGTGGTTCACGGGACAAGAGGTATGTTCTTAAATATGCCTGAAGACAAGTAATTTATAACCACCATCTGGACTGCCAAATCATAAACAGCACCGGCAGAGATCCATGGACAAGCTGGAGTTTGCCCCCCTGCCACCAAGGCTGACAGCTATAGCTTACCTGAGGTGAATGAAAAAGCATGACACTGAAACCGCTATGAGATTGCTTCATTTCCAAAAACACAGTAGGAAAAAAAAATAAGGTTTAGTGCTGACCTCACTAACAGCAGCAAAGAGGAAAGAGAAGTTGAACACCTCACAGGTAAAATCATTTCTTACATTTACTTTTTCTGTAACACTTCTGCCTGGCTAGCAAATACTTTTCTTCAGGAAAGCCAAAAGACAGGCAAAGACTTTCCTTCTAAGGACCAACCAATAAATCCATTACAAGACAAATTTATTCAATAAAGACCAGAGGTCAGAAAAGAAGTCGTAAGTGTCAAGTAATAGTTCTGTCATTTTGACAAATCAACAATCCATTCCTAAACCTACCGCACAAAAGTGCTTCCCTCCAGAAAAAGAAAAAAACAAAGATTAATTCACATAGCTTCTAGTAAGCCAGCACCAATTACAAGGAGGGCAAGCCAACAGGGCATGCTTTTTCCTTTCTATGCCCTCTGAATAAGAGTAAGGTACGCTTAGAGTCTCCAGGGAAGCCAACAGACACCCTTTGCTCAGCTAACTTGCAAATGTATGTTCAGGCTAAACCACACAGCGACCACAGGCACAATCTACATGACTGTGTCATGATAAGACAAAGCACACCACTGATCAGTCTTTACAAAAAGCACTTAATTCCCAGATGCAAGTTTAAGCCATTACAGCAGGTGTGGCTAAACTGCCTGACCCTTCAGGCTCCATATCAAAGTTCACATGTTGAACTCTGCAAGAGAAGCAATTCAAGGGTTGAGGCCAGTTTACCTCCAAGCGAGGTTCACAAGCAATAGATGAAAACTATTATAAAACCAATTGCTCCCCAGGGGATCCACCACTCTACCGTTAGGGGTAAAACAGAGTCCCAAGTCCTCAGCAACAGCCAGAGTAGCCTCTGCTGGCTTGCTTCCCACTCCAGGTGGCGTTCTGGGTCAAGGACTGTCCCCCCGCACTGGGCACAGGGGAAGGGAGAGGAGAAAGCTTAATCCTCATTTGATGATTTCCCCACTGTCATGACCTCACCTTCTTATATTCCATCCACATTCGCAATGAAATGTGTTACCTCTTTGGTAAGAGTCTTTTGCTTTTCATGAATTTATTTTTCTGCTCCTGACAATAATCTCAGAGCAGATTAGACAGTACATTCAGCTAATGAATATGTCTGATCAAAAAAGAGTTTCTTCAAGAATCGTTGCTTTGCAAATCCGTCACTATTCAAGAAGTTTCTCAAAATAGCATTACACAGCCAAAACCAGCCTCTCTGCCAAAGCTCAGGACTTTCCAGTTTCCTGTTGCCATCTGCTGGTGGAGTTCCAGACTCCACTGTGGTTTTGTTACATGTGTGTGGTATTAACCAGTCCATTATATTTAAGACATTTCTAAAGTTTTTGGCTACAACCATCACGTGCACACAGCTGTTAAGTGACTCCAGTTGTCAGATGGGTTAGGACCCAAGCTAGACTCAAGCAGTTTGGAATGTGTTGGTTAACGCACATACTTAATTTCCTCTGCTTGAAAAATTAACAGCTTCAGCTCTCTTTTCTTTCAAACTTAAGTAGCTCCCTGAAATCATTAGGGCTTCAAAGAAGGGGAGAGCTGGGCCAGCACAGCTATGTTACACACACACAAGGTGCGCAGGTAAGACAGAAGGAAAGGCAATGCTACTTTCTGGGAGGAAATGGAATTTTGGCTGCAGGCAGAAATGAAACACCCAAACAAAACAAAAATAAATCTCCAGGAGTCCAAGGAATACATATAATCAATGTTGCTTCATCTCAGAGCGTGCTACTGCTACTGCTTCACAATAGTTTTAAGGTCCCCAAAAACAGCTATCAAAAAGCCACAAACTCAAGGGCAAGAGCATATATTGACCGAGAAATCGCACTGAGGTTTCCTTAAAGCAATGGTACCCAACCACCCAAACACAGCAGAGTGCAAACCGAAACATCCTCTGCACTGAGACATGCAACAGAAAGCACGGTGCAATCCCCTTCATATGCACAATACATCTGACATATTCCAATTGCATCAGATACTGCTACTGTACTAGTACTCGGGTCACCAGGAGTAACATAGGCTAAGAATCAGTCCTTTGTCTCCAGAAATGTTAATCCAGCCTACAGACCTCTTCCTGTCCACATGAAGAAAAGGAACACAGGAATGAACCTGATTAATTGTCCTGGTGGGCCAGATACAGTTGTACATAAGGCTCCCTCGTGATGGGGGCAACATTCAGGAGGGATTGTGCTAGGTACTGAATGAATAGCCTTGAAGAACGTAATTAGCTCTCAGAATCAGGAAAAAAGGCAAATATTTCAATCATTTTACTAGCAGACACAAGACTGGAACTGGTAAAAATTTAACTCATTCTGTACCCGACACAGGAGATGGGAGCAAGAACAGGGATCTGAAGCGACAGAGGGGGAGATGAGAAAATGCCAGGAAGGCAGTAACAAACCTAACTTTTTAGTAGTGTAGAGATTTAATACCATAACACTTGGAATGTAATGAAGTACCTCAAATTCTTCCCAGAAGCCCTGCTTGACTTTATCTGTAGTCTCTGCTAGCTTGCTTAGCTCTCGCACTCTGCTTTCAATCTCTGCAGCATTAATACGGGTAGTATTCAGAGGCTAAGAAAGATACAAATATTAAACAAAGGTATAACAAATGACAACTGTGAGAAGACAGTTAAAACACAAATTCCCTACACTAAGTGTATTTTATATAGGCAATTGTAGGATCCAGGCATCTATTTGGACTTCAAAACTTTACAATTCATACAATGAAGGGCAGTGAGGGTAGAGAGGAATGGGGCAGGGAACAACTGCTTTTAGATGAAGTCTCATGGTTGTTCTTCAGTACATTAAGTTGTCTCATTTCTGGACTAGTCCTGCAATCACTATGGACCACGATGAAACCATGAGAAGTTCTGCATGCATCAGAGACACAAGAGTCTATCCTTCACAGGCATATAAAAAATTGGTCCCGTTTAAATGACTGACTTCATCATGCAGTTTCACGAAGTTTAATTCTTCATTTTTGCATTAGGAAAGAAAAAAAATGATGTCACACAGAACACATGGAAAAGCCTGCACTTCAACAATACATGCTGAAGGTAACAAAGCTTAGCGGTGTCTTCTCCATTCACTCACCTGCTTGAGTTGCAATACTGTGCCCAAAGTTTCTACCATAGGGTTCTTCTTGTAATGTTCCACTAGATCTGTCAGAGAGTCAAATTTCTCCCCTCCACCAACATCGTATTTTAGATCCTTGAAAGACAGATGCTCATCAAAATAAACGCACTTCATATGATGAAGTCTACTCTAATATCATGTTTAGGCTATGCAACACACGAGAAATTCTCTTTAAAACCATATGTAGAAGAATCTAGTAAAATCCTTCTGCTAAGGGATGGTAGAACCTTAATAAAAAGAAACACACACACACTAGGGAGGATATTATCCCTTTTTTCATCTAATTGAAAATCATTTTATCTGCCTTTTCGGGACAGCTGATTCCTTCTGAACTGAGGTTCAGTCAGCTCAAGCAGGCTACCTGAGCTACGTCATTAGAATCCAGGAGATAGGAATCTGAATTGATTTCCAAGGCTAAGAGAGTATCATTGGGTCCTGAAAGGCTGGTATTGACTGCCACCATCCCTATTTTAAGGAAGCAAGGCTAAGTTATTTTCCTCAATCTCATAAATGTTACTTGTAGTTAACTACAAATCAAAGAGGTTTTCTCAAAAAAAAAAAAAAAAGAAAAAAAAATCTGGTGGTTTAGCTTTTACAGTCCTGGTAGGCCATTTCTACCTCCAAACTATTTCTGTTTATTGCATTTTAGTTGTTTTTAAACAATTAAGATGCTGCACTGTCTTTTAGGATAACAGAAGAAAAAGAAAATGACAAAAATCTGTGATTTTTTTTTTAAATAGCAACCCATGGGCATATATGAAAATATCAAAAGACTGTAATTCAATAATACTTCAGAGAAGAACCACCCTATATTAAATTCAAGCTTTAGATTTAAAACCATTCCTTGGATTTCACACTCAAAATTTTCACAGAAAGTTGATCATCTATCAGGTCCAACTTCATAAACTGACAGAGGAGAAACAGATATACTCTGATGGATCTCTATTTGTCCAATTACTCGTATTTTTATATAACTTATCCAGGAGACTGCAACTCGCTTAAGGAGATTCATGAACGTGAAAGGCCCCATCAGCGGAGGATCTGAGACAGACTTCTGATGCAATCAAAAGCAAATCTATTAGAAGGTACTTGACAGCATAGTATAGTATGACATGATTCAGTCAGGCAAGCAGTCAAAAAAAATAAAACACTAATAGAATTTTGATGCTATCAAATTAGTCAATTTGATCAAACAGATGATATATAGCACATAGAGTACCACAGGGAAAGGGGAAATGTATTCAGTGCTCTGTCGCGAAGTGCAAGATGGCCCTCCTGTTAGAATAAACCCACTGCCCATGGAAGTAGCCCTGTTAAAGCAGCTTGTGCTTCATCATACCTGGCAGTGAATCATGACATGTGTCACTTTAGATTTCCCATCATTACTCTCTCCTTTATCATCTCCTGTCCGGACAGAAAGAACAAAGTCCCCAGGGTGGCTTTGACTCTCACGCACAAGAAAGCTTCCATGTTTTCCTTTTTCTGTTAATAGTTTTTCAGCTTCTCTTCCAGAGAGATGCCCATGAAACCACCTTTAAATAAAGTAAGATACAGACAGGTACCCTACTTGTCATTCCAGCTGTGGCTGAATCTGTTTGTTCTAAATATTTTTTATAAAGTAAAACGCTTATGTATACTGAACAACAATGTCCAGGTCTACAGAAAGCCTCAGTTTATAAAAATAAAAACCAAAACAAGCCTTGGAAGTGTACATGTATGTACACCAGTGATTACAGAGACACTTCAAAGCAAGCACTTCCATAAGTACTGAAATTTGCATTTCACTCAAGCTTCAAATGAAGCTTTGATTTGGCTCCTTTACAACAGTCCAAATGGATTCCCTGGTGTCCAATAAACACGAGCTTACGCTGCAACCTTTTCCTCAGTCAAGGCATTTATTCTTTTATTTCCTTCATGAGGATGCACTTTCCTGATAAACCTGTGGGAATTTAGCATCTTTGAGACCTTGCCCTCCCATCACATTAGGAAGTGGACAGGATAATCATATCAATCTCATTTCTTCAAGAAACATGGCCAAAAAGGCAACAATCTTCCCCACTACTGTTAAATACAAGCCATTTTGAGGAGTGAGAGAACTTGTTTTAATATTTTTCCTTGTTTTTTCACTTCTGAGAATAAACTGATATCTACTGGTCACAGAGGTTTATTTCCGACATACACGTACTTCCTCAGTGTATGTCAAGTCTAAAGTCTCAGATTCTCCTTATTAGCCATGCTCCTAAAAACATGAGTTTGAGCAATTTGAGGATTTGCACGTCATTTGCTTTCTTATACACAGGCCCACTGCTGGAAAAATTGTACAAAGTTATGCCCAGAAATATACCTGGGAATTCCTTGTGGTAATAACAGCTTCAGGAAGCTTTAGGAGAACTTCTGTAATAAAACATTCCCCCAGCAAAAAAAAAAGGGAACTATGTCCTCTTTTTTAGTACTGTATCACACCAGGAAGAATGCTGAAGCAAATAGGTTCTGGGGCTTAGACTGTTTTACCTTTAATCACATTTATTAGTCTACTTTGCAAGTAACCTTACTGAAATCAGTGGGACCACTTTTAGTACAAGATAATGGCCACCCTTTCATCAAATGGAAGCGGACTGTAGTGTTAATAGGGATAAAACATGCATTTATCAAGAAGTGCATGGACGCTGAGGTTTTCAGCACTATTTCTCTGACCTTTCAGATGTAGGATCAGCACAGTTCAGCGGATATTTCAACTCTATAACATCTCCATTCTTTTCCTTGAGCTGTCCATGATGTTCCATATAATACTGGACTAACTCAGCCAACGTAGCAAACTTCTCTCCTCCATAGAGGTCATAGTAGTCTCCTGTGTTCTGGATCTTGATGTGGGTAACAGCTCCAGTTCGTCTAAGATTTGAAATAAAGGAGAAAGAACCACACAAGTCAGCTAATTTCCAATCAATCACTTTTATATTTAGTGTTCTGTTGTCTGAGTTAGAGAAATCCATACTTACTTTTGCATCACTTTCCAACTGAAATATTGCAGAATAGCTAAGCTAGTGCACCTCTGAAGTGTGCCTCAGCCACGTTTCAGTGGCTTGCAAGAAGGGGAAGTGGCTGTCCAACAGTCAGGAGGAATACGAAAAAAACCTTAATTCCATAACAAAGGAATCCTTGAAGCCAGCGTAAGCTCTGTGGCCTCACAATCTCCAGTAGAAATCCCTCAGACCCCCCAGAATTGCACACCCAAGCACAAGGGGTGGAGGGGTGAAGAGAGAAGAATTCAGCATTCTCAAGACACCCATCAGAGCTTGTTTGCTGCTTTCCCTAGAATCTCACACTAACTGCAAAGATCTCTCCTTCAGTAAACAGTTGCCTTTGCCTGATGTAAATCATTTGCTCCCACAGTCTCTAGTATTAACGATGAACAGCTCTGAAAGAGTCCCCTTCTGTTCAACAAGGCCCATTATCTCAAAGGTATCCAAGCAGCATTATTCTTATCACCAATTCCACTTTTCCCTTTTCCTTTATTTACTTCCGCTTGCCATCCTTTCCCCATCCCTACCACTATACACACAGTGTCAGGGGACAAGTGTCACAAAAGGCCTATTTTGGAAGCTGAAATAGCACCACAGTTGTCCTTAAAAACTTGCTGTCTTTTCCTGTAAGAAGAGAATCCGGATAGCATTTTCTCGCATGCGCTTGATCAGTAATTCGTATCATCTCTGCTACTTTCAGATGGTCATCAAATAGATTTTTAAAGGGCTAAAAGTAATGCTATTATGAATCTACTTCTGCTTCCCCTTAACTTTTTCTGTCTCTCTGCAGAATCGGAATTCACCATCCCTCCAACCTGTAGTTTCCTCAAGTTGGGTAAAAGTAGTTGAGAACCTCTTCACGGAAGATGGGAGTAAAAAAAAAAAATAAAGAGGGGAAAACAGTGAACAGCAGACTAAAAAGTGATTCACGCATTCTTTCGCCTCTTACAAGTAGTTCATTTACAACTCTTTCCCTGTAGAACAGCATCAAACGCAGACTCATACCAATTTGGGGAGAAAGACAAAAAAACATTTAAACTTACCTAACGGAGAGTGTAAAGTCTCCTGGGTTACTTTTGCTGGGCCGTGCCAAAAAACTGCCATCAACTCCTCTTGTTAACAGTAGGTTTTCTGCCTCCACCCCAGTAATATTTGGATGAAACCATCTATAAAAGGTTAAAAATAAAGAGTGTTAATAAATTAATAGAAGATCTTCTGGTTTTCAGAGTTAACTTACATGACAAGACTAAACAAAACAATCCAACAGCTTATCTACCTTAGCAGAAGGCATAAATTGTTCATTTCATATTACCTTACAATTTTACATATTTGTAAGAGATGCTTTGTAAGTGAAAGAGATATAGCCACACATATTCACACTGCTTGGATTAAAATGATACCAAAGAAAGGTCTACAATATAAACAGAGACCACAAGTCATTCATTTTCCTTACTCCTGGAAGACAGGACACACAAACGAACTGAAATACAATCAGGAAAAATACTTAACATCCAAAGTGACACTTGACAACACTTTAAAGGTTAAAAATTTAACAAAACCTCATGCTTTAGGGCACAGGCTGACCACCAGCTGACAGGGGTCAGGAAGGAACTTCACTTGCGGACAACCTATTCAGTTGCCCAGTCTTTTTCCACCTTCCACAAGAGAACGTGGTGCTGAGCGCTGCCAGGCACAAGAGCGCTGCTCCTGTCTTCTAACTACCATGGCAATTTCTCTGGTCCGAATATATCCCACTTAAATACAAACACCGCGGAATCTCATATTGATATTCACCACCCACAAACAGCCTTGTGAGTGACTAATACAGTGCCCTGCCAAAGGAGAGCTGTATATGGTCTATATCTAAGAAGCTCAGTGTCCCCACCTATGGCATTAACTTTTGAGAGACTTATTCTTAGCCATTCAGTTAACACATCTGCGTTTTCTCTTATCTGTAATTGAGGATTTTTATTGCACTCTTGCAGTACTAAATTACATCTGTGTGTTCTGGATGAAAGGAGTTTTTAATAAGGCACAGTTTTAGAAGACAAACTTAAAAAAAAAAAAAAAACCACCAAACCACCACGCGGCCCAGGGACAGAGATGTGAACCCAGCAACTAAGAACTGTTTTAGTGGCTTTGTCAGACTTGTATTTGGCAATTAAAAGATCGCCTTTATTTTTCAGAGTTGCCATAAATCAGACACTACGCAGGGCTCAAGTGAAAATGCACATCCATATCCACAGAAAGAACTCAGGCTACTCCCCTTTGTACATGAGGTTCTGTTTCTCCAAAGTAAAGCAAAACATTAAGGCAAAAGTCTCTGCAACCAATCTCATTACAGATATGAGACTGCTATATCTAAAAAAATGGTATAGCATTTCTGATCCTTCCTCATAGAGTCAGCATTTCATGCTAAATTGCTAAAACAGCAAAATATGCGAGTGCGTGTCTAAATTTAGGGTTATTACTTGAATTGTTTCAGCAATATATATACTGAATATATTTTCTATACTGAAAAATTGAAAATATTCCTACCAAGGCCTTATCCAGCCTATCTTCTTCAGGCATGGATTCTCACGGAAACATTCTGGAGAGTTTTAGAGATTCCAGAATATCCAAACCTCTAGCAAGTCATTCAAATGGGAATTAGGATTACTTATGTACCAATTCAATTTCAGAAGTAAATGATTCTTCTTGTTAATGTTGCTTTTTTTTCTAGTTAAGGACATTCTGCTTGCACCAAGAAAATTGAGTGAATAGTACCATATCTTTAACTGAAGAAAAAAAAAAAAGAAAAAAAATCAATCCTATGCAGCACGGATCATGAAAAAAAATATCAGAAAATACTTCCAAGTTATTACAGCAAAAGGGAATGAATTAATAAATAATGCTACATTTATCTAATGACTACTCAAAAGTCAAGAAAGGTTCTGCTTTGATGCAGTCTCACAAAAGAAACTGCACAAGCATTGGCACCTGGGATGAACTGAACATTGAATAACATATTTGAGAATACGACAGGTTGGTCTGCAGAAGCTGATAATGTATTTACCACACTTCCACCTCCAAAATTTTACTTCCATTAGAAGAAAACAAAAAACAAGCAAAAAAAAAAAGAAGTGTAGCAACATTTTGAACAGTTTATAAGCTTTTTAAATACACACTGGATTCAAGAGCCATCTTTGGAAGTTTTTGAGTTTACATTCAAAAATTTATAAACATAAAAAAGGAGAAACTATTGGAATCAGCCCTACAGATTTATTATATGGTGACATGCCACAAACTTTAATTAATATAATATCTTCTATATCTTACCCTAAACCCTAACGCATCTGGAAGTAACTGTACACAAGTTGTTAAAAAGATGTAAAATAACAGAAAAATAATAATTTAATGAACAGAAGGGCCTACAAATAACTTGTGCTTAAAGGAGAGGTTAAAAAGATGGTAGATTGTTTAAAAACCAAAATCTCACCCCCACATATACATACACTCCTTTTGAAGATGGCAAAAAGTAAGTAAGTGCAGCAAAAGAAAAGCTACATCTGGGAGACCGATGGAGATTATTGCACTTTATGTAACTTTTGTTCTAATGGTAACTTGTACTCCTGCTCTCTCATCTTTGTATTTTTGGCTTTGAGTAGGAAGATGCATTTGTCAGCCACCCCAAATAGAAAAATGGGGGTGTTAGTGATCTCTGTTAAATGGTTCCGGACCGGTGATCAAGATTGCTTCATTTGAAGTACTGCCATCACATGTGCGCTTTTGAACCTTGCTGGCTGCGTCCCTTCCAAAAGTGGAGGAGAGAGCAAAGGGGACTGCAGACACAGATACCAGTAACATAAGCTCTATAGAGGACTTTCTCTTACACTTCCTTTTATAGGGATGGAATGCATTTTAGACTTTTTTTCTACTTTCCTTCTTCAACCTCTATTCTGAGCAGGTGCAGAGGCTGTCCCAAGCAAAGGGCATCACAGCCGACAAATACAATCAAGAAAGTAACACACGCACACGTAAACCCACGCACTAATTAAACTAGCTGTCCTCACTATGCACGGAATACTCCTTACAGCAGTTCTGATTCGGGGGATTCAGCAGAATACCAGTCCAAGTCCCTTATTAGTTTACAGTAAGATAAAAGCGTTGGCAGAAAAGTAACCAGTGAAATCGTGGGGGTCTCATTTACAACACTAAGGGGATATCAGCTAAGCAAGAAGCCTTTTGATGAAAACTAATACATGGGAGGAAGCACAGCCTTGCTACAATTCTCTCCTTTTTTTTTGTTAGTATAGTCCAGAAAAGATCAGCAGGATTTGTGGTTTTTAAGTCATACAATGCCAGCATATTTCTCTCTTACAAAATTGAAGAGAGAAAAGAAAAAAAATCAATACATTTTTCCATGCTGTGATTGGGCTTTTCTAGCCACCTTTTCAAGAGCAGGAGAGATTAAATCAGTTCTGAGTCTCAGCTGTCACAACCATAGCATTCAGGGAGGCAGTGACTGGTAGTTTAATTACTCCTATTTATAGGCCCATCAGTTTCTATTTCTCATCTTTTTTCAGTCTCCCTCGCAAGTTACAATTTAAACTTCTGAGCAGAATGAGAGGATTACTCCTGACAATGAGGAAGTTCACAAGTGTTTCTAAAAGGTAACTTGTACCCTTGTTCTGATGCGTGAGCAGGGACATTCAGAAAACCCAACCCATGCTAGAGATCCTCCACACGCTTCAGAAGACCCCAAATCCAAATTCAACTATAGATGGCCACAGACTGAACACCAACGCATCTAGTTTCAACTGTCTCAAGCAGAACACGAAAGAGGACAACCCAACATCGAAGAAGTTATATTTTAATGGGTATTACTTGGAGATGTATCAAGGTTCAGAATAGGTATGTTAGATGAGAATATAAACATCTTTTTCCTTTTTATGACAGTAATTCCTCTTAGAACATTTACCTTAACCTCTCAGCCCAAAAAGGACTGCTAGAATAAGACAAACATCAAAATACATTAAGGACAGTGAGAAGCTACAACAAAGAAAACAGATTCAACTGTTTATCATCCTGATTTTGCCATGCCACAAGGTTTTGAAATTAGACCGAATGCTGCTAATAAACTGAGAGCCCAGATCAGGCCAGCTTACGAACGCTCATTTTAAAAGTTGGCTCACGTTTTAGTCTCAGTAACGTCCCTAGTGCTGGGCTACTGATAGCAACACGCCCCTCCCTGGCCTCGGATTCTGGACTGAGAACCGAGTGGGTCGCCACACGGATAAAATTCACCTCTCAGCTCCGGTTCAAACGCACATGCGGGCGCGGGGAGACCCGCCTGAAACCCCCCCCGAGAAGCCAACGCTGCTGCGGCAGCTCTGGCCCCCGCACAGGGGTCGGCGCGGCCCGGGGCCGGCCGGCCCCCTCGCCCCACCAGGCCCCCGGCCGCGCCGGCCAGGGGAGGGTCCGCTCGCCGGGGAAAGCCAGGCGAGGCTCGGGGGGGCAGAGCGAGCCAGGCCCCGACCGGAGCCGAGGCGGCACCGCAGCCCCAGGACGGCGGGAGCGGGGACATCCCGCCCCAGGAACGGGCGGGGAGAGGGGCCGGGAGGCGGCCGCAGGCAGCGGGGTGGGGGCTGCCCCAGCGCCGCAGCCACGGGGCGGCGGGAGGCCCTGCCCTGCCCGGTCAGGCCGGCCGCGGGGCGGCGGCACGGCCCGGCAGCCCGGCCAAGAGCGGGCGCTGAGGGGCCCGGGCCCTGCGCGCCCCGGGGGCGGGCGGCCCCCTGCCCGCCCCCCCTCCCCCGCCGGGCTCGGCGCCGCTCGCTCCCGCCTCACCTCCGCGATGTCATTTTCTCCGGTGGCACTGGCGGGTCGCGGTGCGCCCGCCCCCCCTCGCCGGCCGCCTCTCACATGGGGGCTCCCCCGGCGCGGGCCGCGGCCTACGGGCGCCCTGCGGGGAGCGTGAACAACGGCCGCCTCAGGCCCCGGAGGCGCACGGAGCGCGGCGCGGCCCGCCTTGCGTCACCCGCCCGTGCGTCATCGGCCTGCGACGCCGTCCCGCCCCCGCCTCGGAAGGGAGCGGGAGTACCGGAGCCTCGTCCCGCGGAGCCGGGCGGGGCGGGGGGGTCGGCGCGGAGCCTTACCTCGGCCGTGCCCCGGGCTGGAGGGAGGGTCGGTCGGTCGGTAAGGCAGCGGCAGGACGGCGAGCCCCGCTGCCGGAGCCGCCGGCCACCGCACAGCTCCCTCCGAGGCGAAACGCGGGTGTCCCGTGTTCGCCCGCGCCACCCGGCCGGGGCCCTCCCGCTGTCGTCGCCCCCCTCCCCGGGTGACCCGGGACTGCCCTGGGCCGCGCCGGTCCGGCCCGGACTACAAGTCCCAGCGTGCTCCGCGGCCGGCGCGGTGACGTCAGACGCCGCGCTCTCTTTAGGCCTCTCGTACCCGGATGTAGGTCCCTTTCCCTCCCCGGAAGGTAAGAATGGCGGAGCGGCGGCGGGCAGGGCCGGCACCCGGCGGGCGTCATCCGCCGCCATCTGCCCTCGGGTGGCCGCGCTGGGCTCGCGGGCCCGGCCCGGTGCCCTCGGGGAGGCGGCGATGAGGCCCCGGGACCCGTATGGGGGCGGGAGTGGAGCGGGAGGTGAAGCCGCCTCCGGCCAGGCCAGGCCGCGGCTGGCTGCGGAGGCCGGGCTGGGCCGTGACCGGCCGGGCCGGCGCCTCCCGGGGTGCGGCGGGGCCCAGCTGAGAAGCGGGAACCGGGCTCGGCCGGGGCTGGAGCTGGAGGCCTCTGCAGGGCCGAGCGGTAGCCCGGGGAAGGCCGGCGTAGCCCCGCGGTGTGGCGGGGCCCAGTAGCTTCGGCGGGACCGGGGCAGTCCCGAGCCCAGGGCGGCTGTGACCGCCCCTGGCGACGGCAGGGCCACCGCGGCTTCGGCGTGCGCTTGCATCTGCTTGGGCTTCCCGCCGAGGAGGGCTTGGATGCCTCCGGTGAGCTCGTAGCTGTTGTGACCAGCGTGGAGGAGCGTTTTGCCTGACAAATGGGCGCGCGGCAACCAGAATGGCTTTTGACTCTGCATTTGATTTGCCACGGCCATAAGAGGTGGCTGACAACTATTAGAACGGTATAAAGAATCAAGTTCCGACTCTTTTGTTTCTGCAGCTTAGACGCTCCTGCACACCTTGCAATAAGTCATAATTTCTGTTTTATTTGGATCCACAGATGGCGGGCGAGAAGGCGGCTGGTGAGAAAAAGCCAAGCAAGAAGAAGCCGGCTGAGAAGAAGCCGGCCGAGCAGAAGACAAGCCAGAAGGAAGCAGGTGAGAAGAAGAAGAAGATTAAGAAGCATCATGCCAGCCGTAACCCTGTCCTGGCCCGGGGTATCGGGAGGTATTCCCGGTCAGCCATGTATGCCAGAAAAGCACTGTACAAGCGCAAGTACACTGCTCCAGAAACAAAGGTAGGACGAGAAACACTGTGTTTAAATAGTCATATTTTTTCATGGTGACTTTGCTTTAGAGTTTCATGTGTTTTCCCTTTTCTTCACCTACAGATAGAAAAGAAAAAGAAAGAAAAGCCACGTGCGACCATCACCAAGCCAGTTGGTGGAGATAAGAATGGCGGCAGCCGTGTGGTTAAAATCCGCAAAATGGTAAGAAGAAGAACCGGGACGCTGGCGGTTCCAGGCTGTTGGGTGTCGCTTCTGACTTGAGGCTGCGCCTCTCGGCTGGGGCGACACAGCAGCCCCAGCCCGTGCCGTGCTGCACGGAGCTGGTGGCAGCCATCTCCTCGAGACACCGACCCAGCGGTTGTGGCTCTCGGGGGAGATGCTGGTAACTGAGAACGGTTAACGGGCAAGCGCCGGTTCTCCTCTGCTGTTCCTATTGCTGTGCGGGACTGGAAGCACGCTCGGAGATACGGAGCTGATAATTGCACAGGAAATACTCAGGGTGTTCCTGCAGTGCTGGTTGCAGCAGGAGAAAATCTTTCGGAAAGGTCATCTTTAGTGAAATAGCCTCTCTTAACGAAAGGAAGAATCTAAACTGTAGCAAAAGCTTTCTGTCTCGTGGAATACGGGGTGGTACAATAATTTGCTCCTCTTTTTGTAGCCCAGATACTATCCCACGGAGGACGTTCCTCGCAAGCTTTTGAGTCACGGCAAAAAGCCCTTTTGCCAGCACAAGCGGAGGCTGCGGGCCTCTATTACTCCAGGAACTGTTCTGATCCTTCTGACGGGTCGTCACAGAGGCAAGGTAATCGGGGGCTTCGTCCTGTTGGCTCGCACGGCGGCTTTGCAGCATTTCTGTGCCGAAACCGTTGTGACTGAGCAGCGGTATCCTGTGTTTACCAGCTGGTGTCACTGGGTACTGCTCAGCCATGAGATGCGAATCTACACATCTGCTTTTTTGTGAATTCTGTCTAGATGCTTTCTCTCGCCCTGCCTTTAGGGGAAACAGTCTTTAAACTAATGTTCTTCTACACAGAGCTGGGAGTAAAACAGGCCGGGCCAGTTGCTTAGACAAAATGCAGAAAAGTGTGCAGATTCGTGTCCTGCCAACTTTGCGCTGCAGAGTGGCAGACCCGATGCCCGTTGCTAATACTGTTGCAATGAGGCCAAAGCTTTGTCTTAGATCACCTATTGCAAAGGAGGAATTACATTTTCATTCTTAATCTAATTATCAAGGTACCACTTAATTGTTACATTAAGCTGCGTTCTTTGTCTTAATGATTTTTACTAACAGCTCTTAACTGACATCCTTTATTTTCTTGAATTCTTTGGCTTTGATGTCACATTACTTAAAAGAATGCTGTTCAGGGAAGGAAAACTTGACCAGAAAGAATAAAATGTAACTGGGGGATGGCTCTGACCGTGTGATGTGTTGTGGTACCCTTCTGGGTTTTATCTAGTTCTTGTTTTTAACTTCTACAAAGAATTTGGGCGACAGGATGGCTGTCTCGCCGGCCTCTAGAATGGGCAAAGATTAAAAAAAATGTACTGATTGGCTTTGCTCAGCCTGGAGTGATGAAGCACCTGGAGAATGGTGATCTGTCGTAGATGCGGTAACTCAGGCAAAGCCGCTCTGAGAAGCGTTGGCAGCCTGGCTCACGTGCCGGTTGCTTCTCAAGTCACACAGTTGCGCCTGTGCCCAGCGGCTTTGCCGCTGCTTGCACCACTAACGCAGGCCGAGCGTGGGCACGGTCCTGGTTTGGTTGCAGTATTTCAGAGGGCTGGGACCTGAGGACTAATGTCCCATCTCGTCTCTTTTCAGCGCGTCGTCTTCTTGAAGCAGCTTGCTACTGGCCTTTTGCTTGTTACAGGTAAAAAACTTTTACTTAAGTGTATGATTATTTTTTTTGTTTGTTTTGGGCGGTTTTGTGCGGTTGGGAGGGGTGGGGTTTTGGGATTTTAAGTTCAGGTTTGTCCCTGGGGTCAGTAGTGTCACAGATCTGCATGTGGATGGTTTGGTGCATCATGTGTTCATGTAACTAAATGGAATTGTGTTTTGTGGCTTTCCAGGGGGGTAGAGGGGAGGTAATTAAGCTTCAAAACCTGGAAGAGATCAGGAAGCATTTTTTTGGCTTTTCTAGAGGCTGCAGGGAAGGGCCTTGTTGATGGTTCAGGTTTTAGCTGTAGGCATCTCTGAAGAAACTAGTCATCTCCAACACTACAAGAATTCAGCTTCAAAGCAGTGATTGTTGCCAGGAAAGCTAACCTCGTTCTGTCTTTCCTCTGCCTTTAGGACCCTTGGTTATCAATCGCGTCCCTCTGCGCAGGGCCCATCAGAAATTTGTTATCGCTACATCTACAAAGGTTGATATCTCTGGAGTGAAAATTCCCAAGCATCTCACTGATGCGTACTTTAAGAAGAAGAGGCTGCGTAAGCCCAAGCACCAGGAAGGCGAGATCTTTGACACTGAAAAAGAAGTAAGGAACATGATTGTTCATTCTTTATGAATGTCCTTGTTGCTTAAAGCCTGGCTGGAAAGGGGGAAATACCATGAAACAAATGGACAATTGAATTTTAAGTGATCCTCAATAAAGTGAGGTAGTGCCATTAAAATGAATTAATACAGCAGCAGTGAGATAAACCCCTTTTAAATTTGGGGATTCTTTCCTGCTTGTACCTTAGCAGAACAGCAGCAATGATTCCAGTTAAACGTCTCTTTTGACCAAGAAACACCTTTACTGTTTCGATACTGCCAACAGCATGCTGCTGGCTCTGGTACCTGCAAGGCAAGCCAAACAAGTGGCTTCAGTTCTCTCTGCCACCTCCAGTCTCCTACCACCTTTCCCATATTTAGAGCAAACGGAGAAAAGATTTCCTGAAAATGCCAGAACTCAGGGTTTGCCCTGAATTTTCTCATCTCCGTAGAAGAGTCTGAAGTCACTCTGCAGGATTTTAACGTTATTCTTTGTACTTTCTAGAAATACGAGATAACGGAGCAGCGCAAGTCAGACCAGAAGGCAGTGGATTCACAGATCCTTGCACGAATCAAGAAGGTGCCTCAGCTCCGTGGGTACCTGCGTTCTACATTCTGTCTCTCGAATGGAGTCTATCCTCACAAATTGGTGTTCTAACTGTCCTGAAAACACCACATTAAATTTGAAGGGAGAAAAGCAAGGATTTCTGGTGTCTTCATTGCAATCCATAATACAATGTGTTGTGCAAATCTTGCAATATATGTTATTTAAAGGATAGGGAGACTGCTTGTGGCACGAAATTCTGAGGTATGTAGATGACCAGAATTCTGAGCGTGTAAGGGTTTGGGTGCGGGGGCTTTGTTTTGTTGGGGTTAGCTGGGTTTTTTTGGGGGTTTGTTTTTTTTTTCCTGTTCAGTATAACCAGAAAGGAATTAGCACTTGATTTTCAGCTTTCTTAACTATGAATGAGTTGGGGGGGGTGTCAAACATTTCCTTTTGGGAAAGAGGATAGATTGACTCCCCATCAGGACACATTCCAGAATAAATGTCTAGCCCAGTGTCTGCGCTGGTGTAGCTGGCGTATTTCTCTGCACCCGCACGGCTGAAACCAATGCTTCAGGTGTCCTTTGTGAAGAACCAGCAGCAAACCACTGCTAGGTAACTCATTAGCATTTTAAAGCTTGTGTACAGCTGTGTTGAGATGGTATTTCTGACGCACAGCTTTGATCCATCAATCACCACATAAACCTCAGCAAATATAGCAAGAGGCATTTCAGGAGCTATGCCTTGCATTTTGAAGTGGAAACATTGGGAATACTCTATATAGAGTTGCAGGGTAACATCCCTGGAACCATAACAAAATTTGGAATGTATGTCCCTTCCCAAATCTCATATTTTTTTTCCCGTTCTTTATTTATCCATGTGGGAGGTAATGCTTTTAGTCAGGAAGAATACCTGCTCTTAGATCAAAAAGGAAAAGCACAATTCTTAATTCTGTAGGCTCAGAAATGAGTTAAAAAGCAGAAGCTGTTTCTGTGAAAGTATTTTTCTATCCTGGGAGACTTCCAGAGTCTCAACAATTTTTCCTATCTCAGAAACTGGCAGAAAGCGAGTTGAGAAAGTTAGTCCTGTCTGTTTTCTTTCTCTGTTGAGGTCAGTTACCAGATAACTGAAAGAGGATGCTTGGGTAGTAATAGCTCTGCTCTTACAAAAACCGAGGATGTACGTATTAACAAATTGGCACGCTTGAGCTCTTCCTTAGCCAGACTTAGGCAGGAAATGAGGCTTATGTAACTGCACCATCTGTCTTCCCATTAATTCTTAGCTGAAAGTAGCCAGTGGGGTCAAACTTGACAGGAAGTAGAGATTTCATCAAATTCATACAAGTTTCATGAAAAGGGGATAGAAAAGGGAGTAACACAACCCTCACTGAGGTGGAAGCCTGCATGTTGCATGCTAGCCGCATTCATTAGGAAGGAGGAATTGGGCTTTGAGTGCTCCAGAGCCAATGAAAAAACTCAAAATACCTGCAGAATGCCTGGTGGATTCCCACACCGAGGGGCCATGGTCATCTTTACAGCTGATGCTGGCTGGTGGTACAGGGCATGGAAGTCTGCAGCACTGGTTACTCTTCCACCATCTTCCTTCTGATAATTAACATTAAATATTAGCGTGGTTCAGCAGAGGGAGCCGGTGAGCAAGCTTTGTCCCAGAACTGCCTGCTGGGATTGGGTCTTGCGTTGCTCTAGGCTAGGTTCTGCCCTGGGGTGCTCTGGGAAGAGGCTCTCTATTTTTCCCTCTCATCAGAACTACGTCTGCAATGAATTACATCTTCTGTTGTATGTGGTTTGGTGGATAATGGGTATAGTCAGAGGTTTCTTAAGTTGATGTGAGATTTTACTGCAGTGGTGGGACTGGCCTGTTTACATAAATCAACTCTAAAAAGATACAGAAGTGTGGCACGCATCTCACTGCTAGTACTAAGATAAGTTTACTGATACTACCGAAGAAAGATCTTAACCCAATATGCTTAGAAAGCTCTGTTAAAGTAAAAAATTGTACGTGGGAACACTTAAATGGGAAAAGTCCAAAAACAGCAAGTGGACCTCTTGATCAAAATAGGTTGTAGCAGCATGTGGTATCGCAAAGTCTGCAAACAGATTCGGTCACGCGGTTGCAGTCTAAGAGAACACTTAAGAGGTACTAGTGCTTCAGTCATTCCCTTCCCCTCCGGGAATGGGGAAGTTGTAGTAACAAAATAGGGCTAGTCTAAGAATAACTAGGCATTTAGCTACAATGGTATTTTCTATAATTATTGATTACTCTGACACATTCCTCATTTGTGTATCAGAAGACATGAAATGATACTTGGAACCATTAACCTTGTTTACTGAAAGGGGAGGCTTTGTCTTCCAGTGTGCTGTCAGGAAGTGATTTGGTAATATAGCCCAGTTGTCTTCATAGGTCCTGGTACGGAGAAATGATCTCACGTGCTGCCATCGCCTCCCTCACCCCAGTCCTGTCACTTGTCTGACGAGGTGGTGACCAATAACGCAGCCCTGCAAGATGAGGAGAGAGAGAGAGGAATGAGTATTTTCGTGCTGGTTTAAATCCCTGAACTGAGTCACTGTGGGACCAGATGAATGTTGGTGTTGGCACACAGGGGCGTGGGAGCAGGCCTGCTTCTGGGGGCGCTAGCTGTTAAGTCAAATCTTAACACCAAATCATGCCTGCGCAGTGCTGAGCAGCTCCTTGGGCTTTGCTGCAGAAAATGGAGACGGCAGAACGCTCATCTTTCATAGGGAAAGGCAGCCGGTGGACAGCTGTGATTTGTCTCTCTTAACCTCTAAAATATTTTCCTTGAGTTCTGTGAAATCTGGCTTTTTTCTGAAATACTCTGGGGTGGCGGATAGAAAAGAGGAACAACAAGGACTGCACAGATGACCAACACAGAAACAAAATGAATATTCAGAAGGATTTTTCAATGTAGATAATACTGTCCACTACCTGAAAAATACTTCCACCACATAAAGAGCTTTTGTGTGTGTTCTCGCTGTCCCACAGCTTTTCTCATTCTGAGCATGTAAACAGTTCTGCAGTCCTGGCTAGCTGAGTCATTGCTTTTCACTGAGCATCCCCCACAGAAGAAGCTAGAGACATCCAAAGCCTCAGTCACCCGATCAAAAGTGCTGGAGATGTGCAGGTCCAAAAATAGTGACAGACTCAACCACAACAGCACTTCATTAGCATCAAATGTGCTCTTTGCTTCAGCTGCTTAATAAAGTGATATGTAATTATAATAAAGCATCCTTTTGAGAGGAAAGATAGAGGGATGTTGGCTTCCTCAGGGAATTGGTAACAAGATGCAATGCCTTATTATCTACAGGCACCTATTTTTACCTATTAGCTGCCTCTGTGAAGTGACCTGGTGGATTCAGTCCAGCCCAGAGAGGCTATGTCCCCGCTGCCACGTCGGCCAGCAGTCTCAGGGAGGCAGACACTGGCTTTCCTTCTGGGAATAGGAACCTTGGGAGAAACCGAGGCTTATTTGCAAGACAAAGTACTTTCCAGTGCCAGGTTTGTAGAGAACGTTACCTTTGGTGTTTCAGGTGTGACACACTTGGTTTTGACATTAATTAAGAGAAGACGCTATGGCTGGATTGTGAAGGTGCTTTTACAGGGCTACCACACATACCATTTTGGCCAGGTGTTGAGGAAAATATGCCAAATGCCCAGATCTCCAGTGATCAGCTGCTCAGTTCACCTATGCTATAGGATACCTATAGGATGTGCCTTGTCACGCAGGGGCAGCTGAACCTTTTTCCCCCAGCATATGTCCACCTGATCCCTGCCCTTCCTCTCCTCGTCCTTCACAGAACTGTTGCCCCTGGTACAACCAGCCCCACTTCTGCAAAAAGTCATTCTGGATCTCCCCACAAGCTCAATAGAGAATAAACAGAATTTAGGGACAGTTTCTTTGTCTTCACCAACTGGAAGAAGCTCAGCTTTTACCTCACAGAAAATGTAGGCAAGATCAGCTGAGAAACCATTCATAGAGAAGAGCTGGCCTAGGCAGCCTCCCTCTAGCAAATGCAAGGTAACTCCTTCCACTCTTCTCCAAATGCTGATTCCCATCACACTTTAAATGATTCAAACATTAGAAGCCCCATCCAAATGGATTTTACTAACAGAATTTGTTCCAGATTCTCTGTATATTCTTCTTTCAGTACATTTTGTTTCTTGTCTTTCAGCGCAGAGGGCTTCCTGGTCTCTGCTTATTAAAATCAACTGGTTTTTTTAAGATGAAAACTTTTTTACAGTTTTCTAACTCCAGGCGAGCAAATACCCTGCTCTGAAACTGGACAGCAGCGTTCTGCCCTGTCCCTGGCTCACTGTGAAGGTTCTGTTACTGAGGTCTCTTAAAGTTCCATTAGGATAAGAGATCACACCATTTTCCTGGGCTGTTTAGGGGATTAAGCAGCATCCCAATCTACAAATATCAGTGGCTCATACGATTTTATCAGGTATTACTCTGCTACAAGACGGACACATGGACAGCTTAGTCTAAGAGATCCAGAACTACATCGGAGAGTCACATAAGCTCCACTCCACTTTCTTCCATCATTATTGTCCTGAAGTAGCAGGTCACATAAATGACATAATCATATGGGTACAGTATTAAGAGCTCCTGCTCCTATTCTGGTTTGGAGACAGCATCTGAAGTTCCCAGTGACTTATGTGGGATGTGAGGATGCAAAGGGGAACTATTTACCTGTTAATTTGATTTCTCCAGTTCTCCTGCATTACAGTCTGCACTAAGTACTTGATGCCTCATTGTTTAAGCAATTAGAGCAATTAAATCCATATTTTATAAGGATCTTATTCATAATAGTTCTTGCTATTTTTTTCCTCATTGTTCAGGAAGCCACTAATTGAACAAAGTGAGCCAGTCCCACTGGCTGAAGCCAACATTTGCACTGAGTCATGCAAGAGGGTTGGTCTGTGATGGTTGTATGTGGAATTTAACATGCTTGCTAATAAGCAACCATGAAATTTCGGACTTGTTTAGTTTGTTTGTTTTTTGGGTTTTCTTAAGATCAGACCAGTTTCGACCCTCTCACAGATGAAGAGTCAAAAAACATTTTTGTCAGCTGACTGCTTTTTTGCCTCATTTTATCCTGTTTTTTTCCCCATTATTTCAGTGTTTATCTTTCTCAGTGGAAATGACTTTACATGATAGACTGTACACACAGCCAGCAAATTCTATGACCTAACCATGGTTCACACTATACCAGTCATAAATATTTATTAGTAGTAATAATAATAGGAAGAGAGGAAGCATGGTAGTCACAATATTACTTGAGATTAAAGAAATTCAATTTTTTTTTCTCAGCAGTATTGATTTTCTGTGTGATTCTGAGCAAGTAACTTAATTTCAGTGCAGTCAGTGTTCACATACCTACAGAATAGCAGTAATACTTTCTCATATCGGGTCTCAAGAAGTGTTTTAAACTGCAGACATACAATTTATGACAATGCTCTAAAGTACATACAAGAATAAAAAGTCTATGCTTGGATGACACTGAGGAGGGGACCTGATCCATTATTCTAATCTTCCCCTACTGAGATCATATCAACATTTAATATTAAAAAATAAAAACGTCGTGTGGTGTTGAAGACTGGCACAGGTGGCATGAGGAATAAATATTTTCATATTCCTCTTTATCAGTTGTAATGTCATTTTTTGCAGAACTTTGTCCATTATATTTCTACAGCTAAAAGATTTAGTCACTGGTGACATTCTGTGTTTCTGCATTTTGCCCAATTAGCAGTTCCTAACACTTTGCCTGCAGAATTTTTTTAATGATCGTAATAAACAACTTCTCATACTTTACATACACTGAGCATATTGGCCTCGTGATACCAGCAGAGGTAAAAACTGCCATTATAACACCAAGAAACTGTACACAAAGGTAAAATGATTTATTCAGTCCATTGGAGGAAGTCAGTGGGATGCAGAGAACCACACCAAGCAGCACTAGGAAAGGCTTTAAACCTCATGAAGAAAATAGGAGACTAAATCAGAAGCAGTTACATCTTCATTTATTTTGTCAGTCCTACTTGATCTAGAGGTTTTTCGCTCACTTGACAGATGCACTTAGGATGTAATTGTTTTTAAAATTAAGGCTTTCGGATATCACCATGTGCTATACATGGTATCCTATTGTTCAAAATGCCCATTTTCACATGAAGAATAAAATACAAAGATAAAATGTACAAAACCAGTCCTAGGCAGCAAGCTTATGTCCTTGATATACAAAGGAGGAAGGTTATTTTTCAGAGTAAGGAAATATGAAGGCCCTAAAAAGAATGATGCATCCTCAAAATGTTTCACTGGAGATGTTTAGGTAAAATCAGTATTCAAATTACTGGTGTGAATGTCCTGCTAAGCTGAAACGAAGATCTGTTTCATGGAATTTCATAGAAATTGGTGGGTAACCATAACTGCTCCTTAAAATAAGCACAAAAAATAAACAAATACCCCTCTAGAATCAGAGAACTGAAACAACAGCAACTATTACTCAAATGACAGGCACATGGCAAAGGTTCTGTACATTGCACATTATCCGCATGGCTTCCCTCTGGACTGACACAGAAAGTGCAAAAAAGGCATTTGGAATTTGGAGCTTTGTGTTTGTGTGAGAGAAAAAAAACAAACACATGCACATACTAGGGACACAGAGGGAGAAAATGGAAAACTGCATTTTGTGACTGCTGATGCAAGAGAAAACTTTGAGACCACTTTTTTTTTTTGTCAAAATACTGGCTTTGGTCAAAGCACTGTGCACAAAAAATTGTGGTTTGCTTAATCCAGCACTCTAGGAAAAAAGACTTTTTCACGCTTTGTAAATAAACAGGACTTCATCAAGGCAATGTCTAGCATCATCATGTAACTGTCTTCTAACACAGGAAACCCATTAATCTCCAAACTGGCTAAGAGCTTGAATAAAAAAAAATGAAAATAATATAAATAACATCCCAAATTATGTGGCTTGGGCTTACTTGAAATAACAGCTGATTTCACAAGTACCTGAGAAGGGTGTCCCAGCGTGAGCCAGTCAGTGCAGCTGTCTCCTGGGGATTTATAAGAATACTCATTAGAATTTCTATCATTCTTCCCATCCTGTCACCCCAAGCTGCAACTTTTCATGTCATTCAATTGGCCACCGCACCAAGCCTGGGGAGACTGGATAATCAAGCCTAAGAAATGCCTTTTTTATGTGTTTGTCATGCACAATCAACAGCCATATGACAACAATCTGGAAGAATGGAGGAACGAGCACAATCCACGTAATATGCTCATTGTATTGCATGGGAAAGGCTGGGCTGATGCTGTCTATTTGTGAACCAATAAGCTAATGAAGGCAGTGATGCTGGTATAGTCCTCCAAACAGTCAGTCGGCTTTGGATGACTGACAGATAGTGCTGCTCTCAGTTCTTCTGTTGATTGATTGCTCATGGAGTTATTTTAGTTGAAGGGCAATTAACTGTCCTTCATGGTTTATCTGTAGGCTACTTGTGATGTTGTTCTTTTTAAAGAAGCACTGCTATGTTGTTAAGCATAAAGTCAAGAGTTTATAAAACAATTCCAGAAAAGACTGACTTTTACCTGTCAAGACCAGGATTTTAGTAGCACTTGACATTCCACTGCAGTGTTCATAAACTCAACTCTACAATATTACAAATGAAGAAACTGTCCTACCTGTAGCAGCATGAAAAGATTTTCAACCATCCTGGCTTCATCTGGGGGCCAGTCCATCACAAGTCTGTGGAATGATGAATTATTTGGCCTTTACTGGTTTATGCCATCTGGCTGTAAGGAAGAGAGGGAAAAACAGGTGAGTCATAGTGAGCATAGGAAGATTGCACCTCTCACAGAAATCAGCAACAAATCCACTTCACTAACAAAACCACAGTAGACATCTATATCATTTTTTGTTTGTCTCCCTCATATTTATATCCCATCAAGTTGTTCACTCACTGTGACTTCATTGTGTAAAAGTTTACTCTTCCTTTAAAAGTAGATTATTGCCTGGAAATTACAGGAAAGAGATACTGGAAAGAACAGGAGAAATCCTTCAAGAACGAAAGGAAGGGGAGGTAGGCACTATGGGAAGCACACCTTTGGAGATGTGGGCACTTACAGCTGCAAAACAACACCACACAGAGAGCAAAATTATTCTCCCCAGAGGAAAAGGCATTCCAATTTGCGCTGCATGGTTTCATTTCTCAATTAGTGGCTTTCAGTTTCGAGTTTGTTTTGAATGCCTGTCACCACTGAAGAGAAAATCAGTACAGACTATAGCATTTTCTCAGGCCAGGGATTCACTGACCTGGCTTCCTTTTCTTAGGAAAAAGGGTAGTTATTGCTGCCATGCCTGTGAAAACCTGCTAATTAAGACTTCACAGGATCTTGGAACTGATTTCTAAATTTCAAGTAAAAGACAAAGATAATAGAAGTTCAAAAGCCACCTCATTTAAAATTCTCATTTAAAATCCTACTTTGACTCTTTTCTTTGGTGTCCTGTTGTTTCAGACTCTCTAGTCACTGTTATCTCTTTTATAACACCCTCGCAAGTTATCCTTACTTAGAGATGTGCTTCTGAAAGGCAACTCATTTTTGGATGAATAACATGTAAGGAGTTGTGGGTTTTATTCCCAATATTGCTCACTCGGCATGGGTGACTGAATAGATTTTTTTGTCAGGATTGGCATACCTTTTTCTAAAACTTATATAAAGATCCAGCTCTCACCTTTTGTAGTAAACAGCTGCCTCAGGCCTTTCATTCTGGATGACACCTACAAAGCTGGCAAAATTCTGTTTCTTGCCATCTTTGAGTAATTCCTCCATCATTCCCTCCATCACTACTTCTCTCTGTGGACAAGCTATTACATGACATTCCCAAAGCTGTTTTTTTTTTTTTTTTTGTCTTTTTCCTTCCTACAGGTCCTTCTGCTTTCTCCCTGCCATGGGTATGGAAATTACTTTGAATAGAATATAGAAAATTACCAAATGGACTATGAAAGCCATCTAATCCTGCACCATGAGATCAGCTAAGTCCCCATCGGGCCCAACAGATACTTGCCTAGTGCAGTGCCAAAGCCCTCCATTAACAGAGATCCCACAAGCTCAGAAGGCAACCCAGTCTCCTGCTGAACACGCCATACCAATGGGAAATGTTTCCTGATGGCTGCCCCGTATCTCCCCAGCTGCAGTTTAAGCCCATGACGTTTTGTCCTCTCAACAGCAACTTACTTCTCTCTCTGCTTCAGCCTTTCACATGTCTTCTCTCTGCCTTCTCTTCTCGAGACCGAACATACCAAATTCTTTCAAGCTATCCTCACAGGCTGTGTTTTCAAGATGCCTGATTGCTCTCATCAAGACTTTCCCCAGCCCATCCACGGGCTTCTTGAAACATGGTGATGAGTTCCAAATGCAGCTACCCAGGTGGTGCTTCATGTTTAGCTTTTAAGCAGTTCTGTTCTGTGTCTGTAAAACATCACAGCAAGATTTTGTTTTTGAATGAAGCTTACAGCTGCTACAGAATTACAGATAATAAGAAAAAATAAGTAGTATAGACAAATTCTTGCCAGTCATAGTAATCCCTGCTTTCCACCCACTTACCTATTCATACATTTCATTTTGCTGTATTTATTATATATATTTTAAACTCTCAATGTCAAAATATTCCTAACCTTACCGTATGATGGATTTAGACTGAGATATATGAATGAAACTAAACTTTTCCTAGACAGTTTGACTTTCTTCTGGTACACTAGAAAGCCATGAAGACTTATTGTTTATTTTACTCCTCAAATGTTTTCTGTAACAAATCAAGACTTTTATCAACAAGAAATGGAAAAGCCAAGATGCACTCATTTCAATTTTTTGATTAGTTCTGCTTTGTCACAGAGGAAAAGCATCCTTATTTGTGAAGAGTAGCTCCTGAATTGGAATAGTTTGAAATCTGGTTAGGGTAGGCTGATTATTACTGTAGCAGAAAAACACTGAAGCCTGATGCAAATATTTAGACACGAGACAGACAGATATGATGGGATATTTATGTAAGAAATAGAAGTTACAGAATACCCGTAGTAGTTAATTCCTGTGTTTCTTGACCTGACCTCTACAGTTCATGGGAAATAAATCTTTCCGCTAGCATAGGAAAGATATGAGCACACCAGCCTACCTATCCTTTCTTCTGACTTTTCATTTACTTCCAATTACCAATTCAGTTTATTTCAGTGAGGCATTGTTGATGACATTAAAAGAAAAAAAAAAGAAAGAAAAAAAAGGATGACAGAACTGTCTAGTGTCTTAGTGTCTGTCAGAATTAGGGACATTCAGATTGGGCAGATACCTTCACAAGCCTTCACATTCCTCCCCATATTGATGGCTTTGTGTCAGTGCAGACCATCCATCCCAAGGTGAGAGTGAAAGAAAAATGCTGTACTGGGAAGCTTCTTCCAGGAATTTTTATTTATGGTTCTGATGGGATGACTGGGATGTAAAAAGGTACTAGAATGTATGTACCATAATTGTAAAATCTCCTCTGTTGCTAGTAATGATATAAATAAGGATAAATAAATTATAAATAAAATATAAGCTCCTGTAGATGTCACAACAATATTTTTCTGCAACATTATGCAGACTGTCCCTAAGCCAGTTGTAATGATATGGGAGATTTTAAGAAAATGTACCAGTAATTGAAATCAACTCATCCTGTGAATGAGTCATATTTAACAAAACTTCATTTTGAAAAAAAGGAAAGTATAATGTTAAAACAGATTTTTTTTGAGTTTTCTTTTCAATATTAATTTTATTCAGCATCAAAATTATGAAGAAATTATATCAAATAAAACTGAATTAAAACAACATAACATATGGATTAAATTAAAATCTTACATGATAAAAAGTAAAATTGAAATAAAAATAAAACTGAAATAAGTTAATTGCCCTGAAATGTACTTTCTCCCCTGAAATGTTACATTGCAAATGTCAAAATTTCAGCTTTTTGTTCTGATTGGGATTAAACATTTTTTGATAAATATTCCATAATACTCCGCCCAGTTCTCAGTCAACTTTAAAACAATGTCTCTGTAGGGCCATCCTGACAGGGAGAGACAACTCGTTTCTCCTAGGGATGTAAGTTTTGTAAAATACAGATCTTGTTCATTACAGCTCTTGTTCAATATAAAGTACCATGAACTCAGCCTCCCCACCCACGCCGTGAAGTTAGCCAGCTAGTTAACCAGCTGGCTAGCTAACCAGGGGCAGATTTCCCACGGCAGAGTGTTGGTGGCCCGGCCACGGGGAGCTCCTCCCCTCCTTAGCACCTGCAAGTACGAGGTATGATGCTTCCCCGCCTTGCGATGCAGCTGCAGCTCCTAGCCCCATGCTTCACGTTTCCATCAGGCTTTGGTGATGTGAACATCCTTATCCTCCCCCGGGAAGTCTGACGGCAGGTTTGACAACATGCTTCAATCAGCGCTGAAGGAATATTTCAGGGAGTCTAATGAATCAGACACAAACCCTGGCAGATCACCGCACCCAGCTCCTGTAGGAGTTCACATCCTGTTTGCCTGTTCATGCCCAGGGGCCCTGCGCTGGGACAGCAGCGTGACCCAGAGGTTAATGCATCTAATTTTCTATATGATGTTCTGAGATTGACTTTGTAATTCCTCTTAAAATACAAGTGTGAAGTGTTCATACTATTTAATGTAAAGAAGGCAAATAATTTAAAAATGAGAGGGCTTTAACATGTTTAACGGATCTGTTCTCATTTTTTAACTATCGGAGATTTAAAATTATGATATAGGGCTGTGACTCCAAGCAGGACTTACACTGATTTTACTAAGATTAAAGCTGAGGTCTTTTAACACAAAATAGAAAAAAAATGGACATTTTAGACGTCTGCCTTAGAACAAAGGACATCTTTGAGTAACAAGGCGATGCTCCTAGAAGAAAAAACAAAAGTCTGTATGTTCTGTGTCAGTAACTGGAATTCTTGTTATCAATGAATAGCTCGCAAACACGGAGATTTGCAAGATTAATATGTCAACCAATTTACTTGGAAAATTATAGAAAATTATTGAAATACAGATGTAGACACTCAAACTATTTCTTGAGAGTCTACTAGAAAATCAGCTTATGTCACTTTTTCTTTCCAAGTGTTTTAAATAAAATTTGATGTAAAATACACAGTATACATGAAGCTAGAGATAGTTCTGATGAAAGATATATTTTGTATTTGTGTCTAAGTATCAGCCCCATCTCTATGTTGACCACTTTTAGCATTACAATAGCATTGCCAAGCGGTCCTCTCTTACAAGAGGAAGAAAACACTGCCAATCTTGCAGCATACATTGATCCAAAAAACTACCATTTTTGTAACTCATCCTCGAGAACTAATTTTAAAATCCTCAGATCTCAGCCATGCTATTAGGGATTTTGTCAATTTAACATTACAAACCCTGAGAAACACTTTATAAAGTGGACCTTGTGATAATTTGTATGAATTATATAAAACCACCTTGTTACATTTATATTTTTACAATATTGAGCAGAATATTGTAGCAGACTTTTTTCTTTTTTTTTTTCCCTCGTTTTACTGCACCAGTTTTCAGGGAGGTTGAATCTTAAAACAGTAGCAAATAGCTGTATTTAAAACCTACCTATTTTTGGATATTAATAATGAGTCTTCTGAGACATTAGAGATTCAGAAATTCAGGACAACTACTAAGGGATCTGTTCAGCTCCCAACCACTCTTCCTCACTGATGGGCAGCATTTAAATACTTCCCTCCATAAAAGGCTACTTGTGTTAAATTCCTGAATAAGAAAATGAGACATGAGATTACTGAGAGTACTGCTAAATGCCAGCTTTCTTTGTTTCTGCATGTGAAATACCGCAAACAGAATTTAAGCGTCAGTTGTTATTTCATTTACAAGCCCAGTATGAGTCAACAATATCATACAGCTGCAGAGAAAGCAAAGACAATACTGAGACACTTAACAGGAGTATTGCATAGAAGACACAGGAATCTGTCCAAATAATTTCACGCTGGTAAGGCTTCATCTGAAGCACCAGCAGCTCAGGAGAGATGTGGGCAAGTTGGAGGAAATCCCAAAGACCAGAAGAATGATCAGACTTCTGGAGTCCATGGCCTACAGAAAGTTTGAAAAGACGAGGATTATTTAATGCAGAGACAATGGAGAGGAGTTGTGGTCACAGCCTTCACACAAGAAAAAGACTGCACATAAGAGGAAGGAGGTAAACTGTTCTCTGTGTCCACAACAGCTGTTCTCTGTGCCTACAAAAGCTGAAAAAATGAAAAGGCTTAAATTACAGTAACACAAGTTCAATTAAGCATTAGGAAACTCCCTAACTGTAATGACAATTCAACAATGGAAGAGATTGCAGGTGCAGTCTCCATCACTCTAGATGGGACAAGTCTGTGTCACAGGGAGCGTAGTTATAGCTTGGGTCACAGCATCACAGGTTGCTTCTAAGAAAACATTCCAGCATTTTTATTATGATTCTATAATTTACATTTGTTTCATGTCCAATTTAACTAAGGTAGGTGAGTCATACTCATGTTTCCTATAATAAAATTGTCTTTATTCATTTTAATAAAAATCTCTTTTTATTTGTTCTTCCTTCCTCAAGCCTCCCTTGCTATCAGTCAGAGCCTTCTTCAAAGATTATTGCTAATATATCAAAATGAGAAAAGTGTGAATGTACTTCCTTTGCAATTAAAATACATTTCTGACGTTTGAAATTATTTTATGTCACTGTCTAGTTTGTTCTTTCTCCTCTGTCAAATACAGATTTTTTCCACTTCAGTCCTCTTTAAGTTTTACTTGGAGAAAAATGGAGAAACTGTATTTTTTAATCACAGTTAGTGTGCGAAAAAATGCCAGTATTCCTTGCATAGTAGCCTTATTAATGATGGCATTCAGGCTCTCTAAATAACATGTACTAGGCAGAGGAGCCAGGATTCAGGGTATGGAAATCTGGTTATTGCAGACCACATAAAAATAGCAACTATTTCTTCTGTTTCACACATTTCTTTTAGTGCCACAATGGTCATTAAAACTGAAACTGCCATTTCTAAATTAACACACAAAGCTGTACAGCAAAGCCTTAGGATGAAAAGAATTTCCACCATATGTTATAGCTGTTAATATAAAATTAAACTGGAGGGCAAGACAGTGTTCCTTTAAATTCCTTTACATAATAGGCAAATGGTCAATTCGAAGCATGAATAGTGAATTTCCATTTTTCAGCTGACAGGACTTGATTTTTGCTCATAGACCATGAGCATCTTCTGCTAACTCTCAGTACCCGTGATGCACAGAGAAGCACGGGGGCACATTCAGCTGCAGGACCGGGGACCTGCACATAACGAAGCTCATTCCAGAATCCGGCCACCAGAGGCAGACGCGACCACAGCCACAGCAGCAGACACCCAGCTGTAGAGATCTGACCCTTCTGCTCAAAAATAATTACAGCAAAAGACTGGTTTTCTGCGCAAGCCTATTTACAAGTTAAGGGTTTTATTTCTTCAGCTTGACGATTCATGTCACAAAGTTATTCTAGCCTGGTTTTTAAGTCACACTATCTCCTGTAATGCAGTACAAGACTTCTTTGTAGTTATTGCAGTACACCTCTGAATGCTACATTGAAGTTAGTGGCTGACATTTTCTGGTGACATGCAGAACAAAAATAATATTATTTTTTTCATTATATTATACAACATCTTCTGCAGCAGACACCAGACAAACTGCATTATATTTGCTGAATTCATTACAGGACCAGGGCCTTAATATTGAAAATTTCTTGCAGAAAGCCATGTCAGCATTCCATGCTATGTAAGCTTATAGGTTGTACAACGTACTGTTAATTCCTGAATATCGGGCACCTAAAATAATTTAGTAAAACTTACATTTACCAATAAATATTTTATTTACCTGCACTGAGGCAGGACAGGACACGTTTTTCAGGTTTATGGCATTAGATTAATTCAATAACTGATATTTAACTTTGAATTGTCAAATCAATACAATTCAGAAGAACTCCAAACAAGCAAATAAATAACTATGGTAAACATCCCCTGTGTTCAGCTTAGGATGTCTTCACACAAATACGGCTAAAAGGGATTTCTAAAACGTCTGCACAATCTCCAGTTCACAGTTAAGTGGCCTGGTTTTCACTCAGGGGCAGCTCGGGTTACTTACCACACAAAACCACACGTATCGCGATCCTCGCTGTGAGAAATTGTTTGCCAGTCCCCAGACAAATGACAAAGCACAGCCTCTGGCCAGTGTATAATTTAGCCATGCACCTCTTTCCGTGCTTGGCCTGGTATAAATGCATCCAGAGTTACACATACCTCTCTTCTAGCTCTGAGTCAGCTCCTTATTCAAATACAAGGCCCTGGTTTGTATTTCAAAGCAATTAGTGGATTGAATCGACAGCTATATCAAACCCTGATTCTCCATCTGGGAGCTACTGTGACAACCATATTCCTCTGGGATAAAGTGGTCCAGAAGGCCCTGGAAAGAGCACGTGAGAGCTGGAGACAAAGAATTTTCAGCCTGAGGGTTACCCAGCCTATGAAACAGTCCTTTGGAGAACAACAGATACATCCAAAACTCGGCCACCTCTAGAAAACACTGCAAACCTCTTCTGTTGACAAGCCTTCCTGGCATGAGTGCTGTTTGTGAACAACCCATTTTACTCCCAGCTCTGCTATTTGTATTGATTTTGTGGAAGATATTCAACTAGTACCATGGTAGTATTACAAAATCTAAAGACAGAATTTTTTTTCAGTGTTACTCCCACTAAAATGTATACACACTTTGCATTTCTCTTCCTCTATTCCTGTCTCATGTGAAGGAATGAAAACAATGTAAAACTCCTACTCTGGTAACAAAACGACGACACCAGTTGCTATCTTGCAATGAAATATTGTGACTAATCTAACCTCAGCAGCTTTCCCAGTCCTCCAAGGAGACCTTGCGAGCACAGCTTATCTCAACTGCCAGAACTCAGCTGCCACGTCCCACCTGCCATAAAATCTTCAAATCTCAGCATTCTCTCTCTTCTGAGCACTAGCAGGGCTCCTGCGGGAGGATCAGGGTGGGTTTCATATCTATGTACCTGTCCATCTGCAGCCGTTGTTCTCTGTGGTGTGTCTTGACCAAAAATAACAGATGCCCATGAATGGTCTCCCCCTCACAAAACCCTTTGATACCAACTCTCCCACACTCTCCTTGTTCAAAAATGAGCCTCTCTAGTGCAGAGGAAAATAATATCTATTTCTATAATAAAACCAAGCCTGGATACTCTTCTGCTCTCCAATACATGAGCGGCAGTGACATGCTACCAAATATAGTGTACGGAGCTATTGCACAGATCTGTAACCAACTCCTCATATGAACTTACCTGAACCCTATGTTGTCTGAACTGGCCTCAAAGACAAACTACGCGATTGCGTGAATGCTCGTGCTGCTGAATCAGTGATACGAAGATGCTTTGTGTGGGTCATAAGTTGCGCGGTGGTTCATTACATGGAAAAAATGCTTCTTCCCAACCAGATTTAATAGGACATAAAGCATTGGCGGCAGATCTCATTTTACTACAGCTTTGAATATGCTTTTCCTCCAATACCACAGCACATTTGTTATAATGCACTAATATATTAAATAATTTAATCTGATCAAACAGGTAAATAAATCTGTAGCTCCATCTCTGTTCAGTTGTGCATAGTCACTCTTTCATGAAAAGCAGCCACTTGCAATGGGAATCCCCACAGTAATTATACACTAAAAATATTTAACATTTATCATCATGTCTTTCTCATTAACATGATTTGTCTCACAAGCACGTACTTTGCTGAACAGCCAGGTACAGCTGCCTGAGACACTTTGTGCCTCTCTGAACAGGCTCGGGTGGAAGTCTGAGGCAACTGAGTGTGAAATCAGACTGATGGAAAATGGGCAAGGTTACACAATGGTGCCCAAAAGAAAGACTGAGAGGGAGAAGGGTCAATTTTTCTTCAGGTCTCCTTTTTTTCCACGTATACTGTGGTGCTGCAAACCTTTTGCTTCGCACCCTCTGGCATCCTCATTACGTAGATCAGCCTGGAGGTACGGATTTGAAGGCACATACCTGCTTGCTCACAAGTCCTTCGGGAAAAGGCTCCCTGAGAGGTGACAGGAGTCCTCTGAGGAGGTGACGGAGGGGCAGACAAGGGAGGGGAAGGGAGAGAGGGTGGTCATTATGGAAGCAGAGGGGGGGCAGACAAAAAAAGGGTGCCAGGAGGGGGGAAACTACCCTGTGGGGAAGGTGAGGCACCAAGAGGTGGCAGTCCTTAAGGGGAAAGAGTAGTTTCAGAGGGGCCCTGACTAGCCAAGATGAGGCTGAAGAGGGAAACTGAGGGAAACGGCCTCACCCTCGGGGTAAGGCGCTGAAGGGATCGGCCCCGGCGGGGTGAGGTGAGGCGCTGAGGGGATCGCCCTTCGATGCGGGGCGAGCGGGACGAGGTGCTGAGGGGATCGGCCCCGGCGGGGTGAGGCGAGGGGGTGAGGCGAGGCGCTGAGGGGATCGGTCCCGGCGGGGTGAGGCGAGGCGCTGAGGGGATTGCCCCCCTGTGCGGGGCGAGGCGCTGAGGGGAGCGGCCTCGGTGCGGGGCGAGGCGCGGGGCAGCGGGAGCCGCCCTTGGGGGCGGGGTCTCCTGGGGGCGTGGCCCCCGCCCGCGGGGCGGCACCGGGGGGCGCCGAGGGGGCGGGCCCGGCGGGGGAGGGGCGCGGCGGGGGCGGGGCCCCGCGAGGCCGGGGGGGGGGGAGGGTGTATTGTTCCCCGCGCGGTGCATGCCGGGCCCGCCTCAGCCCCCAACATGGCGTCGCGCTGTCACCTGTGTCTGTGAGGAGGGAGCGGGACGCGGTGGCTGCGGGCGGGCACGGCGGCTCCCGGAGGTCCCCGGTCCGCTGGCGCCGCGGTGGCAACGCGCCGCTCCTCGCTGCTTCCCGCCGCGCTCCGGCTGTCCGGCGCCCAGGCCGCTGGGGACCCCCCTGCCCCCGCCCTGCCCCCGCCATGGGGGGGTAGCGGGAGCCGCCTCGCCTCAGCCCTGCGGAGCCCCCCCGCCGTCCGCGCCATGGGGTCCCCGGCGGGCGCCTCGGCGGCGGCGGCCACCGACTCGGCCCAGTGGCTGTCGGTGAAGGAGGAGACCATCTTCCTGCACGACGGGCTGATCCGGGTCACCGACCTGGCCGAGCTGCCCAGCGAGATCATCGGGGTGGCCGAGCCCGGCGACACCGAGCTGGAGGTGAGCCGGGCCAGCGGCCTTCCCCCGAGCTGAGGGGAGGGACGGGGGTAGGGGCGAGGGGGTGGTGGATGAGGATGCCCTCGGGGGAGGGGGGACAGTGGCAGCGGGGGGCTGAGGAGAGGAGGAGGAGGGTGTTATGGGGGGGCTCCGGGAGAATGACTAGGGGAGGATGGGGGGGCCGGGATGGAGCATGGTGGATGCGGATGCAGGGTGAAAGATTTGGGGTATGGAGCCAGCTGGTACTGAGGCAGCCTACTTGTTTTAAGTCAATCTAATTTATTTCAAATAATGATGAAAGTGGAGCTGGGCAGGAGGGTGGTGAGGCACTAATGAAGATGGAGGGTGAAGTATTGGTGCTACCTCCTTGTTTTGAATCAGTAGGGTTCGGGAATCCGAACCACGCTCCTGTATTTCAAGGTGGCCTTTGGCTCATTTATTTTTATTTATGGTTTTGTACCTTTTTGCCGTTACTTTTAGATGGTTTGTAATTAATCAGCCTTACAATAAGATGCTTAGGGTACTGGGGTGTCTGGGTGTTGTATTTAGACTGTTGACAGTGATCATTATTAAAGAGGCAGGAGGGCAGCTGAGATTTTCATTTCAGCTTTTTGCCTTCTCAGAACTGCTGGTGGTTTTGGCTGCAGGCAGATGGTACAGCTGTTTTATCTTAGGAGGAGCCGGTGAAGGACTGAATGTCACGGATTGTAGGTTGCATCTATTTTGTAGACTGCATTTTTTTTTTCTCCTGTGTGCCTCCCTTCTCTTCTTTCACCCCGCCCTCTTCTCCAGCAATGTGGCTTGCAATGACACAGGGTCTTTGTCAGAGGAGCTGAGTGGTGTGAGCTGAGAGGGGATGGTTCAGCAGGAGCTTTATCCGTGTGCTACGTTAGGTCACAAGCATTTAGGCCGCAAAACCTTTTAGCGAGGCTTTGGCTGCTAACTGGGGTGTTGCTAAGAAGAACCCATGAGCCAGGCTTGCAGTTCTGACAACATCATTGTTCGCCTTGTGACCTGAAGTCTTTATGGTGTTTATGAAAACTTCCCACAGCCTTATCTAAGGAAAGATATTTTTTGCTGAATGTGCGTTTTCTTTTCTGTGTGATGTGACACTGGGGATTGGGATGGGAACGTTAGCTGCTCCCTTGAAATGGATGTTAGCAAATATCACATGAACAGGAAAAGAGAGACTCTTAAGGTGGATGACTTATCTCTATGTGTATAAGCATGGAATGATTCTCCCTTGTGATCAGAGTCCGCTCTGGCATTCAATGCAGCTTGTATTCAAGAAAATATTTCGGTTCCATTACATAGTTTTAGAAGCAACATCGAGTCTAATAACTGTGTTAGAAAAAATATATGCTTCCACAGCATTATTCATGTTACATTGTAATAAAGGAGGATATCCTTTAAAAAACCAAACCAAACCAAAACCCAAACCAAACCTTATTTTTAAGATCTTGTGAGCTAGACCAGAAGTATGTTCCAGCATGAAATTTGACACACAGCTTCACTTGACAAACACTTTAGCTCTGGGGAATTTTTTGTTAGTGCTAGGAATGTCTATAAAACTATAATTGTTTGTGGGAGATGGGGGTGGAATTAGTCTTACTGTGTCTTGTCCTTTATGACACTTTTGTAATGAGTGTTTCAGCAATCCAGTGCCGCTGATTCACATAATTTTTCCTGTTTCAGAGATTTTTTTTTTTTCTGTAGTGCGTGTTTGCAGTGTGAAACTTTAAAATAAATAAATAAATAAGACTTCTTGCTATGGTACTTATTTTGATCTGTAGTCTTAAGGCACAGAATATTAAAGCATTTTATTTCCTTCCACGGAAAAAATTGATGACCACAAGTGACTTATTTTTCATATCTTGTTTGTAAAATGGTTTATAGTTTTTGGTATTGAGGGGGCAGGGTTAAAAAGAAGTGACATTTAAAGATGTGTAATGTAAATTATTTAGCTCATAACTTTTCTCTGCGTTTTTAAAAAATGTTGGTTTTTTTTTAAAAATAAAGGGCTACCTTGGTAAACTGGAATGGCTTTGAGGAGCCATTTTGTGGACATAGGTGCATGCATCTTATTGAAGTGTGGCCATGCAATCGACTAATACACTGAATAGCTCATTTGCACTGTTTCTACTCCTACTTGCAATGTAATAAATATGTTTGAAAATGGTCCAAATAGAAATCTCTGGGGATAGGTTATTGGACAAGGGTAGGAGATGCTGCAGCTGCTGCTTTGATTAGTAAACTTCTTTAATACACTACTCGTGCTTGATCAATGGTGGTCAGAACCCTGACTGAATTTCTGATATGGTGTGCTTAATTAAAAAACATAGTACACTTAAATGGATATTTTTTGGGGGGGGAAGTATCATTCTGGTCTGTTTTGCTTAAATATCCCTTTAAAGAGCTTATTGGTGAATAATGTCAATATATTTGGATGTGTTTCCTTTGTCCTTCTGTTCAAAGATTTTGTCTATTTATAAATAGAAAAACAGAGGAAAAAATGGTACTGGTATTATGCCAAGAAAGGCTTATGAAAATTTATTATTTTGTTATTTTTGACTCCCATACAACTTTTACTTATATTTTAAAATATATTTATATATGTGTATATATGGTTGGGTTTTTGGTTTTGTTTAGTTTTTTTCCTTAATGATAGGTTACGAAAGTGTTAATATTCTCTTTCATGTAAAGGCAACTTGTTCTAGGAGTATCTTTAGGTTTAAAGAGTGTGGGGATTTTGTTTTGTTTTTATTTTTTACATGATGTAAATGATGTATGCCAACTTCTTAGACTGTCAGCATATTTACAAAGAATATGTATACCAAAAAGAAAGGGAGCACTTTTTTTTTTTCATTTGATAGAATTTTCTAATGATATGCATATAAAAGCTGCTTCTGGTATGGGTTTCCCAATAAAATCTTCTAGTCAAGAGAGACCTGGATGAGTTAGCAATTATGCAAGCCTTTGCACCCTTATTTTAAAGCTTTTCATACAGACAAATGACTTTCAAAGTGCAAAGTCTTCTGCTTCTTGGAGACAACCTTATGTGACTAACAACTGAAGATGTTGCCATGACATTTTGTCCGGTCTCTGCCCTGGATGTCAATGCCTGCACAGGAGGGACAGCTTAATGGAAGATGAGCTGTTCTTTAATGTGCCACAATGGAAACTGCAGCACTTCCAGAATCCTCCCAATCAAACACCTTTCACAGAGACAATAACCCCTGGGAGCGGGGCAAGAGGTATGTCTGAAGGCAGAGGTCCCTTAAACCATGTAGTTTTAATCTGCCAGTGCGCCAGAGTCAACATGCTGAGACTTATGAGAGTGCCAGCAATATAAATTGATGTGTTAACCCTTGGTAACTTAATAAGGAGGACGCTGCTGAACAGCGGTTGTTCACATAGACTACAACACAGCCATCTGATGGCAAAAAAGCATTCACTTGTATCTGGGCAGTTTAGTTTGGTTGACATACATTACTGTTGTAATCCTTCCATTTGAGGAGGCCTTCTTTCGGATCTTCAAATTTGTGGCTGGTATTTTCATTAGTTTTAAATTTGCAGTGTCGGCAATTTTTCAGCTAACTACTGATGGGCTCAGTTATTTTTTTCCACAAGGAAATAAGTGGGAAGAAAGACAAATCTTCAATGTACAGTCCTAGTATAAAGTAGAACAACCTTATATGTCACTCTACTTAACTTGTAAGCACACTGTGTTTTACATAACAGCCTAACAGAGATAATAGTCGTTTGGATATCTGTTCTTGCTGCTCTGCTGCATAGCCTGGAAAAGTTCTAAATACCTGATTTTTATTTTTTTTTTCTTTAATGTATTTTTACCATGAAGCTAGAAGTGTAGCTTCTACCTTAATAGCTGTCTGGATCGTGTGTATATATCTGTCCTCATCTGATGTTTTGACTCTTGTCAAGCTCTGTTATTGTAGGACAGGGTATGAGATACCACTGGGCAGCTGTTGCTCTGCACTGCAGATACATATTTTTAGTCAAATGTAAGTGGGGGGGGGGAAAAAAAAGGTGCTGTCCTTTCCTTTTCCCCTCAGTGTGGTCTGGGCTAGCCCTCTAGGGAGAAGTTGAACAACTGAAGTCTAGTGCTATTTTAACAGCATGTGCCAATCCTGTGACTAACTTGTGTTCTCTGTCAAAATGGTTTAGACTTGAAGGTATCTGCTAAACTTGAAGCTTTCACCCATTTTCCTCATGGATTAGAAGAAACATTTTGTCACTTTTCCCTGATTGCTGAAGGAGAGAGTAGTTCTCTGTAATTATCTAGGTCAGTGCTTCCAAATCTTTCTGGTTATGACCTTACTTCCATCTACAAGCTTCACCTCTGTCAAGATAAAAATCCCTAATGCCAGCATAAACAATTGACTTTTTACTAAGTGGATGACCCCTCTTGGGGTTACGACCTCTAGCTTGGGAACTGCTGATCCAGGCGTGTATGTCAGACTTGTAACTTTTCTAGTCCTGTCTTTTGCATCCCCTTCCACTTCAAATACTCCAGTATTCCTCTTTGAGAGTGTTTATAGCTTTTAGAGTAGCACCAGATGAAGCTAGTTCTTGAAGTTAATTCTGCACAGGAAGATAAACTTACAAACGTGAGCCTTGGCTGCTACTTTGGCACAGGAGTTGATGGTGTTCTTTCAGGCATCGCTGTAAGTCTCTCACTTGCCTTTTGAGAGGGCTCTGAAATCTTGATCGCTTTTATTTTAAGCTCACTTTCATTAGATAATTGTGTAAACCACCAATGTTATGTGATTTAATCTTCAGCAGAGTTGCTGTTGTTATCATCAATTGTCATAAAATGGCCTGTTTGAATTTATTAAACTTCTATAATATGAACTACCATGCCTCTTGGCTTTTTATTTTTAAAGTCATGTTTTAGTTATCCTAGTAGAGAAATAATACAAAACTTCTTCTAAAGGATGATTTTGCAAATATGTTTCCCAAATATAGTTCTTATTACCAATTGGAACAGATTAGTTGAGTGATCTACACTCTCAGATGTTTAAATGACAAAGATTTTTCTTTACCTTTTGCAGACGTTTTCATCTACTACTTAAATAAGAGCCAAAGAAATATTTTAATAAACAAATGAACAAATGAAGAACACTTTCTTTTATAGCATTTTTTTGGTGTGTGTTTACAGCTTGCCTGTACTCTCTAATTCATCTCAGATATCAAGGTTATTTGGTAAATCTGTACAGTTACCAAAAAAAATTGTTCGGTACAATATTGTGTATGCAGTAAAAGATACAGGTTTCTTAGTGCTTATTTCTGAGCAAGTAATTAGGTTTCTAATGCTTTCACAAGGGAAAATAGTTCCTGCTTTTAGCCGAGTTGTTAAAAAGCTGTGCTGCTACATACAGGATTATGAATCAGTAGAGGCTTTGAACAAGGTGATACGGTTAAAATTTCTTGGAGCAGAAAAAATCAGAACAATCTTGAAACTTGTAGTTTTCAACTGCAACACTAAAAGCCTAATGTAAAGTATGCAGCAGCTGCTAAGAACCTATAAAATTTCAATATCTAAAACATCAGGATGAAAACATTTGCACATATTTATGTATTTTACAAAGACACAGGTGTATGGAATAGAAAGCCTTTATAGAGGGTTTATAAAAATGTTTTAAAAGAAATCAAGGGAGTGTTTGCGCTAAGACAGCTTCCTACTGTGTGTCTTCAGAAACTGCCGTAAGCAGAAAGGCTATTACCCAGCAGAGCAACAGAAAGTGGAAGACCAGGAGTATGTATACAATGTTGTTTATGGGAGCAGTTTAAATTTTGATGTGTATTTCAATTTTCAGGGTACCTCTAAAACTGTCAATTCTGGTATTTCTCTTGTAGAATAATCTATAAATCTTGTAATTCACTCTTTTTTATAAGATATTATTTGTATTTCTAGAGACAAAAGAACCAAGTAAACAAGTGGTGCTCCTTATATCTTAACTCTGTGGTACAAGAGGAATGACCTTATAGCTGTAATGTGGTGTTGAAAGTAATGTAGTTAAATTTTTTTTCATGCCGCTGTTAAAGATACATTATGATTTTGAGGTTGTTTCTGTTTTTCTGCATGGTTTGTTCCTCCTGTGAGATGGGAATAATACTTGTTTAATAATCAGGGGGGTATGACGGATCTAATTGATGTTGGTAAATGTACCACCATCTTCAAGAAGTGGTTATCTTTATGGGTGAAGTTCAGCCAATTTAATTATGTAAAGAATTAAATACTATTTTGGAGACTTAAAGGCTTTCACTTGCAATATGTAACTTTAGGAAAAAATATACCTTTGTGAACAGCTTCATAGCTCATCAGTTCCCTGTGTAGTAGAATTAAAACTGATCAATGAAACCAGCATATTCAGCCCGAGACTGTCATTTAGGCTAGTACGCTGGGAGAGCTATTGCAAAAAGCCCTTGTTCACGTCTGTCACTGGCCATGCATTTTCTTCTTTCTTTCCCATTCTACTTCTTTTCATTCTACCTGCTGTTCCACGCCAGGGAACTGATCTAAACCAAAAATCTAGCTTAAAAAAACAACAAAAATAAACAAAAAAACCCCACAGGCACTACTGCCAGCACCAGGGAGAGGATGAGGAAGCAGGAATTTTAGCCAGAGGAGAAAGCTGCCTTTTAATGGCAGCTCACTTTTATATTTACTTAATGTGGTCATAAAACCTCAGGTTAAAACTCTTCATGTAGATTAGTGTGTCTTAATTGTAGTATGTCCAGTATTTACTATCAGTAGAGAAACACTTTACCCTAATGACAGTGAATGCCACTGACTACCTTCTGGAGCAGTATTGACAAAAATACTATTTAGGAAGAAGTATCTGGTTAAGGTCATGCAGTAGGATGAAACAGGACAAAAATTGGATACAGCAGGAAAGATGACATCCTCCCCATAGTTTATGATCTAAAATGAGATACCCTTTGTGCCTCTCAATGTTGAAGATGATGTCAGTGACCAATTAGAGTGATTGAACTTTGGATGAACCATTTTCAAATTAGAATATTTATTAAAATTTATTTAAAATATTAAACAAGGAAATAATATTTAAGGACAAGATACTGCAAAATTAAAAGTGACAAACGTTTTATTAATACATTTTTTAATTATACGTAACTTCAGGCTGTTAAGCATGAGACTTTAAAACAAAACTTTTCAAAGGTAGTCTTTGCTAACTAGAAGTAGACAAAGTTGGAAAATAGGTAATGATCACAGTCACAGCGTATGAACTGTAATTTCAAAGTGACTGAAGAGTAGGTTTCTCATTTGCAAAAGTTGTCAATGTGATGTTTACCCTACTTACAAAATCAGATATAGAAAAAGATCTTCTTAAAAAGAGATATTGGTTTATTTCTTCCCCTAATTCTAGTGCCTTGGTTACACTAGAATTTATAGTAGAATTACTTGGTTACATTAGAATTACACTTTTTGCACTGACACTGCATATTTTTTTTATTGTTCATTAGAAGTTACTCTTTAAAACTTTACATTTCTATTACAAAGATTTTTTTTTTAATATTATTGATTGTTCCTAAGGAACATGTTAATATGTCTTATCTAAAAGCAGAAAATGGACTATTTTACCACTACCAATGTATGTAAGGTAGACAGACTTTAAATTTTTCTCTCAATTCTCTTTACATTTGTCATTGCAAAATGACTATGTTATTTTAATTGCTACTGAGCATCTTTTTCATGTCCTTGTTTTCATAGTATATTAATCTGCATTATTTTTGTAGCTTGGCTAGTTATCTTTTGCTAATTCTGAATATAATCTGTATGTTCAGATTTTGTTTAGTATTCTTCCTTTAAGCATCTGTTTGTTTGTGTTTTTAGCTTGATGGTGTTACTGTTAAGCTGCTATTTCTGTTAGAGATTGTCTTTTGAGATGTAAGTAGATACTTGGGTAACTTGTTTTATGGCAAAGCAATGTGATTGTTACATCCTTTTCATCCTCTTAGATTCCATTTAAGCCTTGTTAGTCAAAAATTATTGGTGCTGTGAAGTGATTATTTACTGGTTCAGGTGACTGCTTGTGATGTGCTGGATTTTGTTTTTCTGCTTCCAAGATCTCCCCAAGTCTTGTATAGGTAAATATTGAGGCAAGGTGCCCAAATACCACTAACAAAAGGATGCTGGAAATCAGTCCTAAATCAGAACTCAAACTCAAGTGTAAATATTGAGGCACCAAGGAGGCAGGGAGAAAGGAAATTTTACCTCTTGCTGAATGAGGACTAGTTGGTTGTTCAATGAAGTATTGGAGAGGACAGCTTGAGTAACAGACATGTGCATCTGCAGGGAAATGAATCCGTGCTTATTTTAACAAAGAGAATGGTCAGGCCTTCTGCATAGGAAGAGAATGAACTAATTTGGGGAGAAGGATTAAATTTTGCTGGGGGATTTAAAAAGGGAGATTTGGCAGAGTACACCAGCTTTTATAGTGTGAAGAAACCCTCTTTAGTGGGTGCAGCATTTCCTTTCTTCACCTGTATCTTTTATAAACACTGGTAGTTGTATTGTCTATTTCAGAAGTTGTGAATAACTGTGGTGTGTTTTTTTCTTGCATTTTATTTTAACTTGCTTTGACTTCAAATAGCTTCAAGATAACAAGCTTTGCCTGAAGATATGAGAAAAGTGTAGTCAGCGTGCTGAGGAAACCTTGGCAAGGGCTGTGATTCCTTTGTGAAGTCTTTAGGCTATCCAAATGGGAGCTGTGTATGTAGTACGGACCAAGTGAAGCCTTGTTATTAACGTTGGGTTAGAGAGAGCTGTGTTTTGCTAACCGGTGAGAACCAGAATGGTTCCCTGGTGTGCGGCAAGATCTTAGGAGCATGTCTGAACCCTGAAAGCTCCCAAGTTGGTTGTCACAGCCAGTCACTGTGAAAATTTGGTCTTGAAGCTCCTTTTTGGAGGTAGCTCTGAGCGCTTACCCCTAGTCAGTAAAATGTCTTCTGAGGAAAACAGACTTCAACAAAATATTCTGAAGAGTCCTGTATAGCAGATGACCTTACACCTTTCTCCTAATATTCTGCTGTTTTCTGGAAGTGCAAATGCCTACTTGGACCTTCAGATGATGTTGAATGGTTAAGTTTTTTCACTGGTTCCATAAGCTGTGTATGAAAACTAGATGATGTAAATTGCTTTATTTTCAAAAATCTGTAAGTCCCATTTTGGAACCGTCTTCTAAATCTGTTGAATCTAGTATACTTCATATATTGTTAACCCAAATTAGTGCATATTTCCTTTATGAAAGACCAAAGCAAAACACTCTTAACAGTTCCAGACAGACCATACTATGCTTATAAAACAAATTATAAACAGTGAGATCCGTGAGAAAATAAAACTTCAGTAGGGAAAGGCTTTTCATTAGCATATCTGCAAATATTTGACACTGACTTCTTGCCTTGATTTATACAAGACAGGCTCAGAGATGTAGAGCAATATCAAAGACAAAAAATCCATCTTCCTGCTAAACTGTGGGACCTGAGGAATAAGAGTGTGTAACAGAGTGCGACTAGTTTTCCTAAGCGTACCTTCAGTTGGACCCTAGTGAGTGACAAAATTTGCAAGGTTAAATTATATCCAAAACGTGGACCTTTCTGCAACAATTTGGTTACAGTTTTGTTGATGAGAACCCACCAAATGTAACATTGGTAACTGGATGGAAACTGAAAACACCTTCATCAGTTGCAACTGGAGCTCAGTCTTTGGTTGCATTTGCAATTTGGCTGAAACAAAGCAATTTTCATGTGTTTCAATATTTGAATATTTAAACCTGCTTGTTATTACATACCGGATACAGATTTTGTTCAAAGTCCACAGGAGGTTGTGCAAAGTTTGTGAATTAACATAGTGGTATACTGATAATTTAGGCAGGCGCAACTTTTTGAAGTATTATCTGGCATGGATTGCAGGGTTCCACTATGCTTATGGGAAGGGGAGGAGACTATAGGCACCTCCCCCCCGCCCCCTGGAATTATAATCTAAAAGGAAAAGCCAGCTAAGCATACCACAACTTGTCTTTTGTGGTGTCTTTATTATTAGCATAGCCAAAGACCATAGACCTATTTTTTTCAGCGTTCAACTCTCAAGATGAAAACATTAATTCTTTTTCCTCCATTTCTGCAGCTTGTTATTGCTTAGTTGAGGATCCATCACTTATTTAGTTCAGGTCAAGAAAGTCAAAAGCAAACTGTTTTAGAAAGTGATTGCATCTGTAACAGGAAACAATTAAACTTATTTTTGAGACAATAGAACACACAAATCAACATGAGGTAATTATTTTAAGTGTATAATATGTGGTTTAGGGATTAATATTCTTAATCTCTTTGAACTTCTTTTAATTAATTTCTTCATTAGTTTTAAGAAGCTCAATACTAACAACTATTCAAGTGTAATTATTATGTGAATTACTTTAAAGTGAACTTTTCATGACTCTAATGATGTGTTCTACTGAAAAGCTGTTTCATTGACTTTAGTAGAAATGGCAGATGTGATTTGTCCTGAAGTGTTTTATCAAGCTGTTCAGAAGTCTACAATTAGACATAAACATAAACTTCTCACATTCTCCCCCCCCTTTTTTTTTAATTAAATGAGGGAAGGACAGCTTTACAACATAAAGATGGGCCAAAGAGACTGTGTTTGGGGGTGGATGAAATGAGGCACTGTGGCATGCGGGCAGAAGCCCTTTGGACACTGGATCCAAAGTATCAGAAAATGTTTGGCTCATTGCTTTCCTTGAGCTTGCCATAGCTTAAGTAACTTTGCTGATCTCAACTGTTGTATGCTGTAGGGAGAAAAGTTGTCTGTAAATTACTTAACATTCAGAGTTCTGTCAAGTACCAGGCTGGGTACTAACCCATAAATAGGTTTCTTTCTGTCATGATTTACTTGTTTTCTGTTGTTCCAGCTTTGTCTCCAATTTTACTTAGAAGTGCCAAAAAGGCCTCTTTCTTCTGTCTGAAATGATGAGACTTTTAGGTTTTTAAACTGTGGCAGCAACTGGAAATATTTTGAGAAAGGTGTAGCTAAGTGCAATATGATAAAATTGAGGAGGGAAAAAACAGGGGAGGGAGAGCGTATAACAAAACTCGTGTTTCATTTTAGAGAACTGGTTTCTTTGAAGAGCTCTAAAACTAGACCATATACATTTTTATTACAAAATATTGTTGACCTATTAGTTTCTATAGAAGGGCTCTAAAGTCAGCCCCTGGGACCCTCCACCCCCTCCGTCCTTTTGAAGTTCTTAGCAAAATTGCCTCAATTAAAAATAAAATGCTCCAGGGGAGGCGAGTCTTTCTTTTCAAAGGTACTATTTCATATGTATTTTTCTTTACAATCTATATTATTGTTGTTTTAGCATCATGATTGAAAGTTTAAAAATCTCTGTCAGCAACCCCTAAGCCCAGTCTTCAGTGACAATGCTGACTCAACAATAACAGACTCCATACCACTTGCATGTTCTTTGGCCTCCAATGTAACTTTATTCATGCCCAGAAATTTAAAAAAAAAAAAAAAAAAAATCCCACAATCTGTTGTAGAGGACAGCTGATCTAGAAATCATACTACAGGCATAGATTACTTCCCCCCCTTAAGGAAAAGAAAACCTGTATAAATACCAACTTTTTCCCTCCTTTCAGATACTAACATTTGAGACCAAGAATCCGACGGAGCTGGCTGAGCGCTTACGATCTGTGTGTGGAAACCAGAGCAATGCTTATGCTCGACTGTTGGAGTACCGACTAAATGCTTTGCGTGGACTCTGGAATGCCCAGCGCCAGCTAGCCTTGGAGGAGCAGCATGACCGGGAGAGCTCGGGGGATGAAGAAGCGCTGGCCTTGCTCAAGCGTCAAGGCTTGTTACAGCAGCCTGAACAGGCACCGTTTACTTCACGAATGGGGCTTCTATTGGTCTTTCCCCTCATTCAGTCTCAAAGTAGAACAGACCCTTCTCTCTGTAACATAACTGCTGAGGTGCTATTGAATTGCCTTCGAGACTGCCAGCCTTTGAGTTTGACTAAGGAACCAGCTGACTGTCTTAATGGGATAGAGTCTTTGCTGTGCTCCTGGCTGGAAGACACTTCTGCTTCAGGCCAACAGATTCCATACAAGCAAAAAGAAAATGCTGCTGCTGCCCTAGTTGCCTTGGCTTGTGCAAGGTAAGGAGACTACTGAAGTGACATGTTGTGGTTGATATTGGTAGTGAGTGTTTATATTTAAACGCAAGAATCAAAACTGATGTGACCACACTGTTGATACTAATTTTTGGGTTCCACTAGTCTTTTTCTTTCTAATATTTAAATATTGGCTTGGAAAGGGTGAAACTGATAAGCTAAGCATTTATTTTTTGCATGTGTTTAGCATATGTAAAAACAGAAGGATCTAGGTTAGAAATGCCTCTTGTGCATATTGCTGCTTCTACTGCAGTGATCTGTTCTAGGAATGGTTCCAAATGTTTTTATCATGGAGGAAAGTTGTCTCACTTTTCCCTTTGTACTGCCCCTTTAATCCTGTAGCTTACGCACCTTCATTTGGCTGTAGAAGGCATTACTGCCAAGTTTCAGGGCAATTAATTTCAGATTTCAGGGTTGCTTGTGAAACATCTGGAGGCATTTTTTTCATTTTGTTGCCAGTGAAGAGTTCAGCCAGTGTAGGTTGAACTATCCTGTGCCCTGCATGGGTTTAGCACAGCATCAGATGATTGAGGACGAAGTGGCCATAATAGTTTTTATTAAAACTTACTCTTTTTAGGGGATGGGGCTTGGGGAGAGGGGGAGGAGTATACAAAACTTAGCTTCTGCAAAGAACGTGGGTCTAAAGTCACTAGTAGCCTTTTGAAAATCTTGGCTTTGATGTTTCTCAGATTGCAGCCTTGTCTGTCAAGTTTAACTCTGATTTAAAATGTTGGAAGGTCTCAGGAGATGTCATGATTTGCTTTAGAAAAAGGTTTATTCAAATGAAAAACACTTAATTTCTAGTGTACTTGTTCTAATGAAGTCAATGAGAAATCTACTGTATGTGGCAAACTCTTCTGCACTGACAACTGCCTTATCTAAAAGGCAATGTACTTGAACACAGCTCAGATAAATTGGATTTGATAAACATGATCTCATTTATTTTTTTCCAGATGTCAATTTTCAGGAAGTATGGGATGTTCTTTTGCAGCTGAATTTGTAAAAGAGCTAAATTTCAAATACAGCTTTTGAAATTAAGGTTGATCTTATATTTTCTTTGCAAATCTGTCTTGCGTTGCTTACAGAGTTGTAATATCCTGACATGCTTTGTTCACCTGTGAAAGCCTTGCATTTTTCCTTCAAATACGTAAGTCGTGTTAAGTACCATTATGAAGAAAAAGCCTTCAAAATGAGGCTATTATTGAGATTCCTAGTTGCAATCTTGGGTGCTTCATATTACTAAGAATAAAACAACAGGGTAAATATTGCTTTAAATAATTAATTGAGGTGCTTTGAAGTATTCAGTGTCAATTTTCTCCAAGCTGAGGTTTATCAGTGAAAGCATACAGCTGAAAATGACAGTGGGGAAAACAGAGTTTGGGGTGTGGAGGAGGAAGGTTAAGGAGCTAAGGCTGACCATGTGTGACAGAAAGCAAAAGGCTATATTCAGCAGAGTGCATGGAAAAGATCTCTCCAATTGATCAGTCATGCTTCTGAAGAAATCAATTCATAACTGACTACTATTATGGCTAAGCCGCAGTCAAGATTCTCGTACTTAGCTAGGCTATTATGCCCAGAAATAAAGCCACTACGTCTTTTGGAAAATGACTTCTTCCTAGTACCCTGACCTTTAAAACAGAAACTGTAAAATACATTTTTTTTTTTTTAAAAAAAGACCTCTATATCTATTTATTTCTACAAAAAACAGGTGTTTTCCACTATATTAATATACAGATTTCATAGGTTCTTCAAAAAAAGTATTCAACTTATAAATGAACAAGATTATAATTAGAGTTACAAATTCCATATGTTTGTAAACACCACAATAAAATTTTAAAGCAACACCCTTTTAGGCAAGATTAGAAACAACTTCTACTTGGTTTTAATTTTGTTTTCAGAAGTATCTAGTCCTTATATAAATTTAAATGCATCACTTCGGAAGGGGAAAAGCTTCCAAATTTGTGTTTGGAAGCAAAAGTCATTAGAATCTTGATAATAAAGTAATTAGTCTGGTCTTTTCTATTTTAGTCAAGAAAGCCATCTCTAGCTATGTCTGCAGCAGCTCTTACTAATGCTTTGGCTCAGCCCCAGGAAGACCCACAGATTGTATTTGAAGATCTAAATATGATTAATCAGCTACAAGAAATATTGAAAGTAGTTGTCTGTAATAGATGCAAGATTGAGGTATTTCATCATGTGCCTAGATTGCCTTTACTATACGTGTTATTTATGACACAGCCCATGGTTGCTGATCTCCCTGCCTGCATGGCGTTTCATCCTCTTCCAAAAAGATAGCGTGATTTTGACTGGCAGTTCGCCAGCATTCTTCCTTTATGTTACCCTCTCTTCCTCTTTTCACTTCCTCCATGAAGAAAAGAAATGCAAATTAGAAAAGAAGCGCAAATTAGAAAAGAAGCTTGATGACATATCTTGGATATTCTCTCTTTATGGTACTAGATATTATATTCTATATAGATGCTGTCGTCTGCGTGCATTCAGTCTTGTTTCAATAGACATCTTTAATTCATGTTTTTCTTATCCTTTTAGAGGGTCGCTGAAAACCTTTGTTCATACAGTGCATCTATTACAGAAACAGACCGATCTAGGATCCTTGCCTGTGGCTGATGTATTATACAGGTTTGTAGTGACTTTTCTAATTGTGGCATTTTTACATTAGCTCTGAAAATGTGTAAGTGCATTTACGGATAAATGTCCTTAAATGTGATTAAAAGGCTTTAGAGTTATTGAAAGCTCTAGGAAAGATCGAAATTTAGTCAATTGCAGAAGGAAGACATTAGAAAGTTGAATCTGAAAGGATCTACTAATTGTTTTTTGGGTGTTAAGTTGTGTTTTTTTTTTTTTTTTTAAATTAAATATTGATGATTCCTTTAAGTGGCCTATGAACTCTGACAGAATAATTACTTAAAATAAATCTTCATCCCAACTTTTGATTTAGCTAGTTTTTCCTATCACTGTTTTCTATGCATATTATTTTCTGCTTAAAGGTTGTTGCTTTTGGAGGGAGGACCTGGATCACCCTCTTGTTTGCTCGGAGGAAAGCATATAGTGTCTTGGGGCTTTGAAGACATGTTACCTGCACCCGATGCCAACAGTAGTTCCAGCAGTGAAAATAAAGGTGAATTATTTCATGACTGTCAGTATTAGTAGGGGAGGTCAAGATGCTTTTAGTGGTGATAATTGTTTAAAAATTAATGTAAAGCTTTAGAGTTGGAAAAGATTTATCCTTTTTTGTTGGAAGTAATGTAAAAGCAAGTACAGTACATATCAAATAACTGAAAGCTGAAGGGTTTAGAATGACCATCTGGAGAGAGAACTGGGCATCACAGGAGTGTCTCGAAGCCTGATACATAATGAGAGGGGCAGGGCAGCAACTGTCTGGGCACTTTGTTGTCTTAGTCTGTACATTCAAAACTGAAGTTTTGAAAACATGGACCTAATTTATAGGAGTACTAAATTGTTTACATTGTTTGCCTTGTCATACCTATTCCTATTAAGTTAATCTAACTAGATATGTAAATAATTTGTTTGCTTTTTTAAAGTTCATTTGGGGATCAGATAGAAAAAATTAAGAGGCTAAATCTTAAGTCTGCTGTGTTAATGATAGCATGGCATATCATTTTTTTTAAAATACAAGATAATGGAGTTCAGAAGAGTGTTGCTTTTTGGTTGCTGAAGACCAGATGCTGTTTTAAATTGTCTAGTAATCAGGATGTAGGAAACCATGAAAAGCAGTAGATACAGTGACTCTCCCTGACTTCAGTGGGAATTTTGCAGAGAGGTCAGACTGAGTTTGGATATTATCCACTTGTTAGTCTTGCAGTAAGCGTAATTTTTTTGTCCTGTGCAGTATCGCTGTATTCAGTAGTATCATTGGCGGAGCATGTTTATTTTTAGAAGTACAAGTGCATGGCTTTTTTTACCCTTTTCCTATTCTACTTTTGTTTTGGTCCGGTCTGTTTTGTATGCTTTTTTTTCTCTTTTATTTCTTTCCCCAAATTAATTCTCAGTTTTTTGCTTTGTTTGCTTACTATTTTTGCACTAAATGAGAGAGTTCACATTGCTTTAGAAATATTAGTTCAAGCTTTGATGACATCTCATTAAGTTCAATGCAAGCCATAGGAATTTACAAATCTGAGTTGTCATTTTAGGCTAATTTAATGGAGACATCTATATTTTGAAGAGGTTTTCTTGCTATGAGAGTGACTAGAGTTGTTGTGTGGGTTGGGTTTTTGGTTTGGGTTTTTTTTTTCTTTTTTCTTCTCCTAGCTGACTGTTCAGATTCTGTGAACTTAAATAGGTTGATTGAACTGGTTTATTGACAACCCTGTTAAAAGGTTTTGCCTTGTGTGTCCCATCTTGATTGTGAGTGACAAAGCTATGCTTGAAATACTTTTTGTATTAATTTAACAGTGTCCAGAGGTGGAAGGGTCTGCTTACTAGCTTTAAGAGAAGCCCGGAGATATACCAGAAATTAGATCAAGACTTGATATTAGATAATTCCTTCCCCACGAACAGTATACCAGTGGTCCTGAGCAGAAAGGTTTGCATAGTCATAAGCCTTGCTTGTATTTTATCTTGCTGCCAGTTCTGAACAGCATTACCTGTTGCAAAAGCAGAAGAGAATGGTCTTCTGCTCCTTTGTGTTATTCTGAAGGCATTTAATAGCAAGTACTCAAGTTGTTTTATATTTAAGTAAAGGAATTTTCCACTGAAATGAGTTTGGTTGAATAGTCCTATGTTCCTAAGCATGGTTGGGTATGCTAGTCTAGTTCCCACTGTATTTATAGTTTTGAATAGTGTGCAGGAAAAGCCAGTTCAAACTTACTTTTTTTTTTTTTTTTTTACAGAAGCTTGGGGTATAATACCCAAAGACAGGTCTTTAACACTGAAATGAGAACACAACACAGGAAACAGAAATTATTCAGAAATGGATGATGTACATTTGAATCATGAAAAAACAACACTAATATCATTTATTGTCTCAAAAGAGAAACTGACTAGCACCTAATTCTTGTTAAATTTATTTGGCAACAGCAGGAGATTTAAATAGCCCTAGTATTTGTGTGAGTGAGTTAGGCATAATCTGAGCACCTCTGTAAGTCTTGAAAGAAATGTAAAGAACTTACTGTAAAAAGAATGGACTTAACTATGTTACAGTAGCTCTTGGAACACCAAATAGTAAATTCAGTATTAAAAAAATGTTTCTGACCCATCAGTAATGACCTGTCACAAGCACCTATTGGTTTTCAGTTGCTGCGGTAGCTACCACAGAAGTGTAATGACCATGGAGAATTTCCAGTTTTGTATGTTACAGAGGAGGTCTCTGCTCTATTCTTTCTTCCTGATTCAGATGCAGACTTAGGGCGCTGTCTTGCAGCAGATGGGCTCTATCTTTATACAACTAATTCAGTGGGCAGAGGAATAAGCAAACTAGGATCTGGATTACATGGTACTTTGCGGTAAGTGACAGTTGAATATTTGCTATTCTACAGATCTGTTTAAAAAAAAAGTTATTGTTTTGGTAAACCACTCTCAGATGTTAGGTGCAACAAGACTAGAGCACGTTCTGTATTTTCATTAAATTCTATTTTAATGTTTTGGTTTTCTCATCTGAAATTCTTCTTGGGTATGTTTTCTGTAGAATCATAGGATAATTTAGGTTGAAAGGGACCTCTGGAGGCCATCTAGTCCAACCTCCTGCAAAGAGGTATACTAGCAGAATAGCTAGTATTTGAGATTTTGATTTGATTTTATTAACATATAGTAAGTTGGTTTATTCTTTGCTGAGAGGCATATACTATAGACTAGTTTTGTGACCCCTTTATTTATAGTTGTACAGTTGCTGAATTTTTTTTTTTTTCTAATTATGTCATTAATTATAGAAATGATTAGTGCAGATGTGATTGACTGTACCTTCTTGCTTCCTTATTGCTTGGAAGCCATGAGGCTTCGTACACTTTAAGTCTTAGAACAGAAATAGCTGCCTTATGCTGACTTAAGTTCAGTCAAAGTTCAGGAAATTGGTTGAGAGTTGTTCTTAGAATAACAAAAAGTAGCACAGAGTTTTTTTAAAGAGTGTTAATATACTGCTTTTTTTGCCAGAGGTTTTGTGTACTGCCGTAATGAGGAGCTGGAGACTGGGTGGATTGCTTTTGGCAACAGCAAACTTCTTCACCGGCCCGTCTCCTTTGATAATAAGCCTCACTCCCTTTTCCAGGTTGTGGATCAGCATACCCTGCAGGTAAAAGGAACAGCTAGGATGTTCATTGCAGGGTTATAGTAGAGTAGGAAAACGTTCTTAATTAATCACATTCATTTCTAGCTTTAATTAGTTTTGTCCTTGAAATTTCTTCTTTTTACTTTGTGAAACTGCCTTTTTATAAACCAATCACTTATGTGAATTTATAAACCCCCATTGCATGATAGAACTTATAAGTTGTTATGGATATTACTGTTTCCATGTGTGTGTATATATATGCGTGTATATGTATATACACATATATGTATAAGCATATACAGACTTACACTGTACTATATTGTGATGCTATTGTAAGAGCTAGAATATAGTATGGTCACATTATAAAACAATCAAACAATAGCAAAATGGACTTTGACTTAAACTGAAAACAGTGTCTTCCTGAACAGCTCATTATTATTCTACTGTAACAAAATTCAGGTATTGTTTCTGACCTGATTGTGTTTTGTAGATAAACAACTGTCATCCTTTGTAAAAATGGATAGCTTGTTTACTTTGGGTTTTTTCCTGCCGTGGTTTTAAGGATGGATATGCACATTTCTGTCCAGTGTTTCCTGAAACTGAGAATGTTTGGATTGCCCTTTTCTTCCAAAGTTTCAAGTAATGTTTCAGAGAAGTTGCAGAAAGTAGATAACTCTTTAGCATGTATATTTTCCTTATGGTACTATGGGTATGCTCTCAATCATTAGAGAGGAGATGATCCTTTTATTTTTAGAGATATAAGCTGTTTTGTATGCAGTAGATCCATTTGGCAAACATTATAGAACAGCTGTTTGTAACAAGTAAATGTAATAGTACTATTATATCCAATAATAAGCCTCTCCTGGTCTAACCGCACTTGATCGTAATTTATTTATTTATTTTTAAGTACACTGTTAATACTTAAGAAAAAACTTCAAAATAAGAATGATTAAGATGCTCTCTGTCTCATAGGTATGTCAAATAATCCCAATGCCAGTAAATCACTTCCCAGTTGGCAGTACTATGACTACCGTGCATCTTTCTTCAGATGGCACATATTTCTACTGGATTTGGTCTCCTGCAAGCCTCAATGAAAAAACACCAAAAGGCCACTCTGTCTTTATGGATATTTTTGAACTCATAGTAAGCAAATTATGTGTTTTCAATGACTCTGGAATTGGTGCCGTGACTACTGCTTAACTAAATAACAGCATTTTCCAATCAACATGTTAGGTTTGCATATTGATATGTGTAACCTGAATAATGTGTTTACAAAATAACTTTTAACTGAACAGAAGGTATATTGTTCAATTCTATCTTCAGAGGACATATGACTATCGCATTCTAGCAATAGGAATTGTCTTGTAACATAAAACCTATTTTATTATAACTAGCAATTAAGTTTTATGCTGGGACAGTAATTCAGTGTATTAGGATTTAAAGCATTGTTTAATGTGGATCTGCTTCATTGTGTTAAAAGCCAATCAGGCCCCACAGGTTACAAATACAATTGTTTTGTCTACACTGCATTTTATAACCTAATATGGGTTTTTTTATGTTGTATGGCAATCATTGGTTTTAGTGTAAAACCAAATGCATTTCTATATACGTGTGTGTATATTTTAATTTGACAATGAAGCATCTCGGTCTAAAAATTGATTCACTTATATGGCAGAGCTTACAGCAATTCACAGACCTCTAGTATTGATAATTGAAATTGTACAAGGATTTAGCTTTGATGGAGTACTTTGAGTGCAATGTCTGTATATCTGCTCAGCAGTTGCTGTACAAGAGCTGCACTTAGAGGAATGATGGAGCTAGAATTGGTAGGCTGTAGTAGTACAACTTATGGAAAATAGCTAATGCTGTAAATCAGATCCTATCTTCATAAGAGATGCATTCTTTAGGAAAACATCCTCTGAAGATTATGGTATAAGAAAATCATCACTTAAACTTTTTGGCTCGCAAATTATTTGAAGGCCTCTTTTTACAAAACTTGCCAGTGAAACATCACTAAGAAAATACAGGAGGGTTAAATATTTTTAAGTAGAGTTCCATAAATAAAGTTGAGATTATGACAAGCAGTTCTGTCTTTAAGGACAGACCAAACAGAAAATATTCTGTTGAACCACAAAGTTACAAACAAAACAAATACTCATCTGTCTGGCTTTTGTAATGCTTTTTTTGCAAGAAATTCTGAGAGCAGAGTTTAAGTTTGTATCCCTACCTGATATATTTTATTGTTCAATTTTACTGTTCAGTTAAGGCAATCGGTCTCCTACGGATTTCAATATCTAAAAGTATTTTTCTTCTCCATTTTAATAGGTAGAAAACGGTGTATGTATAGCAAATCCTCTACAGGAACGAATTATATTAATGAGAAAAGAGGGCGAGTCTGCAAAGAGTATAAATGAGATGCTTCTGAGTAGGCTGTCTAGGTATAGAGCCTCCCCGTCAGCAACGTTGGCTGCTCTCACTGGCTCTACAATCTCCAATACACTGAAAGAGGACCAAGCAGGTCAGAAGAGGTTTTACTGACTCTCAGTAATTTTTCATGGTTTGTTTCTTAACACATCTAGTATCAGTTCTAGTAATTACTAACCTCTTAGGACATGTAAAAAAAAAAAAAGTGTGCATTTTTTTCCCCCCCAAATAAGTGTTTGAAATATATATGCAGTATTTGCTTAATGTTTGAATTACAAGTTCCTTTGCTAAATTAGGCATTGATTGTGAGAAAAGTTTAAGAATGAAAAACAGGAAGAATACTTGTTAGCACCCTTTTTCCCCCATGTATTCAATTACAGGACTGGTTTATGCAAGACTTGATCAAACTGATAATTGCATTTCTGTACTGGCAGTTCAACTGGGCTTCTACTTGTTATGCAAAAATAGACTGCAGTTTAGAAAATGAAACTCTTGTTTCACAAGCAAGTTGAATATTATAAATTGGAGGTAATTTTGGTTTTTTGAGGTAATTTGGAAAATGTTTGGATATTCTTTTATGGGCTTGCTGAAACTACCCGTTAATTAGGGTATCCTGAATGAACAGCATTGGCTTTCAGAATGATCTGGAGCTTTCTAAGATTGGTTGTAAGATAAGATTTTATTCAGTTTATCCTGAATTACTTCTCTTTTTTTTTTTTCTTCAATTTTAAACAATTAAAGGTATTTCCATAAAAATAAATTATACAGGAAATAGATATGCTTACAGGGAAATTGGCAAAGAGTTAGCTTGAAGAGCTATTTTAAAGACTGTGTTTTGTCAGTTAACAACTAGAGTGCTACAGAAGAAGAAGAGTAAGTGGTTATTCTTGGCTAATTCTTTAGTCAGTGCTCAGAAAAGTGTTGATCAGCAGTGGCAGGAGCTAAATCATTATGACTGTATACGTTTCATGTGGAGCAGGAGAACTTAAAATAGTAAATGCGTAGTGAATCTCAAATGATCTCTCTATGTTAGAAGATTATTTGGCTCTAAGATACTGCTTTCAATATGTTTATCACCATACAATTCTTAAAACAGTTTTGTTTATACTTAAATTTTAAGCTCCAAATTTTCCTGGTTTGGAAATTAGAGATTGCCGTCTTTTTTTTCCTTTTTCTTTCTTTTTTTTTTTTTTTAAAGGTTGTTCTTGTTAGTTAAATAACCTATGAAACTGAATCCTTATGGGATTGATGCTGAATGTGTGACGTTATGAGGCCACCCCTCTAAACAACTACTTAAAGCAATTTCTAAATGCTGCAAAATGTAGCTTAAATGAATTTCCATATTGATTTATATGAAGCCCTAAGTAGAAATCTGCCTTGTTTGATGCCTTTTATTATGAGGTGTTTAATGTTATGAAGAAATACATGTGTGTGTCATGTTTTTCTGTTTAATATTTCAGCTGCAAACACTAGCTGTGGCCTGCCACTGAAAATGTTAAGGAAGACTCCAATATACACATGTGGAACGTACTTGGTGATGTTGGTCCCACCCCCAGGTGGATCAGGCAGTTCTGCAACACGCTCGCTCTTTGGAGGAACAAGTGCTTTGTCATCTTTAAAAAGTAAGTCGGATACATTTGTGGCAGATTTTAAGTCCTTGGTTTTCCGAAATTCAATAAACTTCTCAGAAATTTATTGGAGACCTTTTTCTACATAGTTCTTGCTTCAAGCTTGGTGTTCAATATTTCGGATGGGCAGTTCACAAGCCGAGCAGATCTCATTGATGCTGCAGGAAGTTCACTTGGACGTGGTGCTCTAGTTCCAGGACTTGGTAAGAAGTAGATCTCTCTTTCTGGGAATATTCTGGGAATAATCTATCTGGATTTTAATTTGCAGTAAGCAACTCTGCAGTTGGTGGGGTTTCATGTCTGTGGTGAAATTTTGTAAATTTAACGTTTTTGAAAGTTTGGAATTCCCTGAAGGGATTTCCGGTGTCTTGCTTTTGCAGTTTCAGCTGCACACAAGCTCAAGAAAAGGGTTTTCTGTAGCAGAAAGGAATCTTGAAAGAAGTCTGATTTTTATACCCTGCTTATGCTATAAGGTGCTACAAAGTTTACAGTATCTTATCTCTATATTTGAAAATACATAAATGCATCTTAGCTGGAAAGATGTTGTATATATTTCTGATTTCCCTATCGCTTTATGACTGAAACCTCATGAGTGTTTTCTTCAGGGCTTTTGTTTGTTTCTTTGTTTGTTTTTTTTAATCTGCTTAGTATAATAAAATAATCTTTCAAACAGAGTCCATGCTACTTAAACACTGCATATCATTGCTAGCATTTTAATAAGCAGTGTTTTTATGTTACCTAAGAAAGAATGTATTTCTTAAAAATGTTTGAGATAAATAGTTTTAAATAATATTCTAAATGCTAGGATGCATGGCTAGGTATAATTGTGAGTTAACCTGTTAGCTACTATTACTGGAGATTTGCCTCAGTCATTTGAAACATGTAGACAAATGTTATTTTTGAACTTTTAAAATATGTTAAATGCATCTATCATAGAACAGTCGTGTCTATAATCCACTCAACCCTTTCCTTTTACTGTTTTGGACCTGCTTGTGTTTGTAGGCTTTACGTTTTTTAGGATATGAGTCTCTAAGCTTAAAATTTTTTTAACAGTCGCACCATGCAAACTGTCAGTTTTATTAAAACTATTATGTATTAACCACAAGGCCTGTAAAACATGTTCTAAGGTGCCTAATTGTCAAAAGCTGTAGTAAAATAAATTTGAAACTTTTTTCCCTTATACTTTTTCTAGAAGTTACTGGTATCTGATGCCAGACTCAACTATTTTTAGTTTATGCACTGTGGCAGTGTGTGATAAGTTTGTGGAGGAATAATATATGTTATGTACTTATCCTTATAAATAATGAGCACTGTGGAGTATTTACCTGAAAAGGATGCTGTTATACATTTACTTGAAACATCAAAAGAGATGTGCATTCGCTTCAGTCCTTTGTTAAGAAATCTCCTTTTAATGTTTTTCATTCCAATGCATTGTTATTAAATTGCTGTCAGATGACAGAACTTTTAAAGCAAATAATTTGGATTTATATCTGCTATAAAAATACTTTAGTCTGGTTTTCTAACAAACGTTCTAGAATTTGATGTGCAAAATATTTTCCTTTTCCTAGGTGCCTGTTATGATACTATGAATAACATGATATGGACATGCTCTAATGATTATATTGATCAGTGGTGTAATCCCGGGAACCAGGCATTCCATTGTGTCTGTCAGAGACTGGGAGTGAGTCATGTCATTGCAGAGCCCAAAGGTGAGCTAAACCTACAAGTCAGTGTTTTGTACGAGTGGAAGTGAAATGTGCAATTATCATAGAATAAATATACAGAAACTACCTTCTGAAACTTTCTATTAAAAGTTGAGTTCATTCCTGAAAAGTTATTTATAAATATTGGTCATGATGTATCTTTGCTTTAAGAAAGGAAAAAGTAAGGAGGGAGACGTGTTTGGAAGTTTCCAGACTCTTGCTACCTTTAGCACATTAAAAAAGCGATGTGGGCAATTCTTTTGTTTATCATGTGGGCGGGTGTCCTGAAGTTAGAGGAGATGATGATGATATATTGCATTTTAGAAGCAAATGCTGATGCATTTGTCTGTGTTTGTAGACAGCATTTGAACTGTTTTTCTTCTAGGGGATGCAACAACCACAAATGAGGTTATTAACCAGTTACTGCACCATGTTGGTGCCATGTGTATCCACCAACTCAACCTGCTTGCAGCCAGCAACAATCTTCCCATAACAAATTTTTTGGGCAAGCAACATCCAATTGAAGCACATCATCTCAGCAGTATTTGTGACATTATGGAAAAAGCTATGGTGAACGGAGATACTTGTATAATACGCTGCATCCTTGTTGTCTTTCAGGTACAAGGACATGTTAAATGTACTTCACAATAAACACTAAAAAAAAAAAAAAAAGTTGTTTTAGAATACAGGCAACCACTTGATTTTATTAGCGTTTTTTTTCCCTCCATTACATTCAATTTAATGGAGATGACTTAGCAGTGGCTTTGCAGTATCTTATACACCCATTTAAGAGTCCTAATATAAATGCAAGTGTAATTGTCACCTTTACAGATTAAAATAAAATCCAGAGAGGTTACTTCCTTATTTCTTTCCTTTTTTTTTTTTTTTTTTCCTGTGGTCCAAAGTCAGTTTCTGACTCTTGAGACTTCTAGTGACCTAGACAAATAGTTTGAGAAACTGACTGCAGAAAAAGAGTTAATGTGAACAATGTTTAAGTTTTTAATATCGTTGTGTTTAATTTTTCTTAGGTGGTTTTTAAATTTTTCTTCAGCCCACAAACCGAAAGAAACAGAGATATTGTTAGAAGGTCTGGCCTATTACTTTGGCAGTTACTGATGGCACCAAGGGATCAGATTTGCTCTGAGATTCAGAAGGAGGTTTGTCTAGCTATTAGGTAAATATTTGTTTTGTCAAATTAAACTTAACTTAGAATTTAGGTTATTTGAAAATGTTGTAACAGATGAATATTCAAATTGTATTCAGCAGTTTAATTTTAAATTAATGTGATAAAATTTAGGTTAACATAGTATGATAAAATTATTGCGATTTGTATCTGTGGAAGAAGGGAAACACAATGTGTTTGTCATGATGATAGTGAAATAAGAGACTAATTACTTCTTTTCATTTGTTGCTTTTTATTGGCTTGCTTTAGGGTTTTTTTTCTAATGTTTATTATAATATAGCTGCTAAATTCAAGCAAAGTTTTCTGCATTTCAGTGATGGCTAGAATGACTTCCATATTTAGCTTATAGAGTTTATTGGTGTTCTGGAATAGGCAAAGCTAACATTGTCAGCTGTTATACCAGTGTTTCAAGTGACAATACTGAAATTCTCCTAAACAAAAAGAATGCAAGGGGAAGCAGAATGAATAATACTTGAGGAATGTTGTAAGATTGAAGGCCCAGGGAAAAAAACAGGCAGGATAGTAAGACTGTCTTGAGAAAGTAGGTTTATGTTTAGAAAATAGGAGTCTATTCTGGTGGAAGGGTGGGCATTATGTCTCTGGGCTGGTACACCAGGTCATCAAGCACTTAAACAGGATGGTTGCTTTAGCTGCACATCATATTAGCTACTGCATCTCTTGAACCTGATGCCGTGTAATTTCCTTGCTCTGGCTTGTCAAAATAGCAGAATGACTAAGTACAGGGAAGCAAGCAAAAAGTGTGATTGTGTATCACGAAAACGAGATAATGTAAATCTCAAGGACAAGGAATGCTGTCTCAAAGGTCCCAAGTACAAATTTAATCTGCTTTCAAGTGGGAAGTGCTCCAAAGGTTGAGAACAAAATCTTCTGAAGATCAACCTGCATTTTTTTTTCTTGTGTGTGAATCACGACATTCCAAATCTCAGTGGCTTTTTGCAGCTTTGTAAGTAAGAGAAGAAGAATAGTGTATCTTTTAGTATGATTATGTAGCATTTTCAGGGTCTTGCTTTTTGATAGGGAAAAGTGTATCCTGTCAACTAGATGGACAGCTGCTGCATTTTTCCCGCGTTTAACACTATATCCTCCAATGACTTGTAAAAAAATCAGAGGTGGGGATTAGGTAATATCTCCTTCCTCCTATTTTCTCATTGGGGGATTCTGATACCAATGGAAGCCTCAAACTGAGCTTGCAATGTATGATAACTTTTCCTGATGTTTGTATCACAAGTTGGTCAGCATGAGCCAGAGGGAGGGAGGCTGCAATAATCTCTGCTCTCAGTGTGAATCTGACAAACATACCAATTTTCTTTTCTCTGAGAGTGTTATTTAAAAAGAAAAGGGAAAAAGAAAAGAAAAAGTCTGCATAATAGTTTCAACACTTCAGACAGTCACGAAGTACTCCTTTTAAGTTATTGTGATCTTCTGTCTTGATGTGATAATTCATGTAGAAAGCACAAAGTTCATCACAAGTTACAGGGGAAAAATATCTCCACAAGGAGTATTCATACATAGCTGTGTTGTTTCTGAAATGCTAGTTCTAGAATCTTCTGCTGAGCTTAAACTAAGACTTCTATAAGGAACCAGTATTTAATAAGTATAAAACTGTAACAGTAGTGACTTCTTGATTACTGTCTCTTGCATTTTCCATTGTTCTTATCACAGATAAGCCACAGCTCTTACCCCATCACCAGAGTTGTTGGAGTCGTTCTTTAAGCCTTCATCCATTTGTTCTGACATCTGTCTGTTTCTTGAAAAAAATGATTGTGCTGTCATATACACGAGTGATTAATGTGGAGTTTCTCAGAGGAAAGCAAATAGCTCTTGAAGAAACTTTGGGACCTAAACAATAAAATATAGTTGATTACAAGAGATATCTGGAGAAAACAGCTGCGTATTTTATGACTAATACAAATGTTAAAATATGGAGGATGCCTTTCTAAGTTGGAAGAAGCTATTACATAGTAATTCTCAATGTTACATCAGATACTAAGCTGAGATTCTGTGACGCCGTTTTTCACATGTCCATTGAAATTATTTTGTTCGCTTTTAACTACATTAAATAATACACGGTTTTATTTTTTTCTTTAGCTCTGGTTTAAATATCCTGTATCCTGGAGAAGCAGAAATCAATAATTTATTGAAATTGGTCTTAACTGAAGGTGAGACTGTCTTATTGACATGTGAGAGTGTTTCTTCTAATTGAAAACAGAAAGTGAAAATACTTCTCAAGCTCTGGAGGGAGAACAGTTCAGAATATTGAGCACTAGTCTGCTTTAAACCCACCCTATTCTAGGAAATTACGGAATGCTTCATCTTCTGAAGCTGCCTTCCAAATGGCTACGTGGTCAAGCGTATGTTAGCTGTAGAAAAGGAAAATTTGTCTCAATCAGGCAGCTCTTTGAAATCGAAAAGGATTAAAGTTCTCTTTTGTTAGTAGTACTAATGTTTCTTGTCCAGGTTGTATTTTAGAACACCTGGTTAGCAGTTAGTGCTACCCATGGCAATTACACAGTAACCAAAGGTAATTTTAGTCCTCAGAGAAAGGGTAATAATCTACTTGCATTCACCATGAAATGGGAGTCTGGACTTGGAAGCAGCTGATGCACAGGAATTTGTTACTTCATAGGAACGTGTTCATGCGTCAGTCTTTGGAATTTAAAACAGTGCTATGTGCAGAGTAAGTTTTAACAGTCTGTAATATCAACAGGGAATTGGGTTACACTAAATATTGTAATTTCTGAAAAGTAGCATATATTAAGCACGATATCTGAGGAAATAAAAATAATACTGTAAAATGCTGTTTTGCAAAAGTTTTTGCATTCCATTTTAGGAGAGAGAAACAGTGGTCTCTCTCAACTTCGTGACGTTATCCTGACTAATTTAGCTGAACAGCTTCAGAACAACAGATTTGGAAGTGAAGATGATGATCATTATAGGTAAAATGCAACAATATGCTCCCCCCCCAATTATAAGATATGTTTCTGTTACTTGCTTTAGGGAAACTTGCATAAAATTCTGCTGCAATTGCTTGTTATCTTACTAGCAGTGTGACCTGAAATACTATCTTTGTGTCCATGGTGGATAGGATTTCATTAGGACAAGGGAGAGAGAGGTTTGATGTTTTAGGGGAAACTTTGGAGACTTCTGTATGCAAACTTAAGTTTGGATTCCCTGCTACTTACCATGTATATGGTGAATGTGGATGATAACTCATAAGTACAATATTATGATATTGCTCTCCACATCACTATGTTAGGTGACTTTTCAGCAGTAAAACTGTCAATCTGGGAGGAGGGTTTTTTTTTGTTTTTTGGTTTTTTTTAGAAGTCATTACAAATCAGATTTATATCAGCGCAGTGCAGGAAATCGCCGGTAATCCGTTGCATTGATTGTTGTTAAACACTTCAGGCTTGGTTTTCTTTGTGTCTGAATCTCTAGAGTTTGTTTTGGTTTCACATAATTTGTGATACAGCTGGCAGAGACTTTTGACATGAACTATACAAAATACACAATAATTGGACTATTAACATTTTTAATCTCTCCTGCATTTTTTGAAGACTAAATGATGAGCTATTGCACTACATTCTCAAGATTGTTGTCCGAGAATCTTGTGTCTTAATCACCAAGTGCCAAACTGTATCTAAAGATGATTTTCAAAGGCTTCTTTCAACTGTGCCTGTAAGTAAAATGTATTTTGATAAAAGTAAATTTGCCTCGGGCTTCCTTTTCCCCCTTAAATCCATCATCTTTACTGGGTATATAGAGGTGGAACTTCTATAGCTGTGTGTCTTAAGAAATACAGGAAAAAAGTGTCTTTTTTTTATGCTGTGCAGGAAAGGAAGAAACAATTTCTAATGGCAAAGCAAATAATACAGTAATGCTAAAACAGGTTTATATATGAATATATTTCCCAGTTGCTCTGGTAGCTGTTTCAATTTAAAGGAAGTTTGTGTATCTTAATCTTCAAAGCATTACAAGAATTTAAAAAAAACCCAACCAAACAAAAAACCCCTCTTTCTGCAGTTGTGTATAATGATTCATACAAGCAGAAAGGATTATCATTTACAGACAAAAATGAGTGAAAGTTGACCTTATTTAACGGTAAAAGTATGTGTAGATGTTTTCAGCAGGATCAGCTCCCTGGTCTGGCTGATGGCAAAGGCGGGTGAGCTTGCGTGCAAACGCTGGGGAGAGGACAGGAAGTCATGGCCTGCAGGAGGTGGGAAAGGAGTAGTAGCATGGAACCATCGCCTTCAGGAACGTGAATTAAATTTAGCTCTATGGTGGCATTATCTTTCAAGAATTAATTAATGTTACAGGACTGGAATATTACTATAATGTTACCTACTTGAATAAAACGGTACTGCTTCTTTATATGTTTTGCAAGTTATTTCACAAAATTCAGTGTTTTGCAACAAGTTTCTTCTCTTAAATATGTATTAACAAGCTTGCGTTAAATCAGCAAAAAGAATTTCTGTTCAAGGGAAATTATTTTTTGCTTTTGCTTGTCCTCCCAACTTTTTTCCTCTTTTATATTTCAAAGTACAAGGTTTGCCTGAATCAAGGTTGATTAAAGGGTTTAGATAATGTAAAGTGTACTTGTTTGTGTTAAAGGCTGCATCTTCGTGTTTGCGGTATCTGATGGCTGTACAGAACCACCTCCTCAGTAACACTATTTTGATTAAACCTGATGAAAATGATGACAGTGACAGCTCCTTGCAGGGAGAGACATTGAAGGTACAGGTAAACACCAAGTTTTATTCTAGTATGGCTCTCTACAGTCAGTGTTCCTGTGACACCTCTTGTTTCTGCGATGCATTCTACTTACACTGTTTTATTGGTTCTTTTCCTCTTGATATAGTTAAATTACTGTAGACAGTTTTTTCCTGTTCTCCAGCTGAAGTCTGCAGTTGTTCTGTGTTGAGTTGGGTTCAACCCAAGAACCAGCTTGGGTTCTGTATTGTCAGTGAGAGCAGACAGTTCCCTTCCTAAACATCCGTATAATGATGTTTAAAATGTATTTCAATTAATATGTGCTAGTAAGAAAATTCATCTGCCAGGAATCCTTTCTGGACACATTACCCCCCCCAGTTTCTCTTGTCCAAATCACTTAGGTGGTCTTTGAAAAAAATATTTTTCAAATTTAAATAGGAAGGGGTTTTCTCGTTTGCCTTACCTGGCTCCTGCTTTTTTGCAGTTTTAACTTCTAAAGCTTATGTAGAACCACCTACATCTGTTGTCTAAAATAGCATCAATAATGTTTGTGGCAAGGAAACTCTTAGAGGACAAGGTCTGCGGACAGTGGTTCTTTTGTTGGTATAAGGTTTATTACAAGGGTGTCATTTCATATTACTGCTGGAATAGTCTTGAATGAACTCATAGAAGCCAGGTTTGTCCTAGCATGCAGGCTGTCTTGTCATAGCAATTTTTGTAACAGCAACAATTCTATAATGGTATTGACTTCTGAACTCCTGGTATTGTTTGTTAAGCTGATTTTGTCTGCTACTCTTTGAGACTTTGTGTGCTTGTAATCTGCTGCAGTTGAAAGTTATTTGTTCGGGGTGTTGAGTAAATGCTAAATATTGCAATACTTTTCTTGTCTCACTATTCACCCATGTTTTCATTGTTCAGTTTCTCTCTCTACAGTGATCCTCATACCTGCTAGGACATTCTGTCACCAATGCTGTACCTTGGCTGGCTAACAGCTCTCTCTCCTGTGCTGGACTTGGGGATTCCTTCCCTCTAGAAACTGGATGTGCATCCTGTAAAATATGCACCTAGTTTCTCCCAGCACTTTGGGGCTTAGCATTAATCAAATTTAAGTCTTGGATGAATCTACTGCTGCAGGCCTGCCAGGTCACATTATCATTATTTTAATTTGGAAATCCATCATTTTGTTCTGTTGTCGTTTTTTTTGTATTCTCTAAGAATTTAAGTATCCTATAATTTTTTTTGTACCTAGGAGCTAAAGACCAGCATTTTGTCTCTTGCTACGCAAATTCTGACAGGATGTGATGAAGTCTTAGAAATGCTGCAACAAGTCACTACAGCACTAATAAACAGTGACATTGCTGATAGAGAGCAAAGGTAAAACAAGTATGAGTCTGTTAACTTGAAAACAGTAAGCTGTTGCTTTTTGTGGCTTATTGTACAAGCATAGTTAGCATTACTTGTTTTTTATGTTATAATTTCATACTTGAGCTTTGAATGTATAGGAACTGGTTCTCACTGTAGCATTTGCTTAGCACTTATCTTTTGAAGAATTTAGAATCTGACTCTCCATGTCAGTACTACTAGCCTGATAATCTGCAGAAACTCTTCAAATTGGTAAGGTTTTAGTCAGTTACAATGGTATTTATGAGTGGAGTAACTGGAAACAAACTGTAGTTAGTCAGCTGGGAATATTCCTATAAGCTAGGGCAATTTTTAAACTTTTAAAGTCCTGACTTACATCTCTAGTAGCTGGACTAGATATTTTATCCATGACAAGCCTGGGATGTTGTTACGATACCCTGCATGTTTCATCAGATAGCGTCACCTTGCCCTTCCCTGTCTCCCTTCCACTTAAAAATATATGTTGGGAATGGGATGTAAACAAAAGGTATGAACCTGTTCTCTAGTTAAACAAACACCTCCCTCTCCCACTCGTGTATCAGGTTTAGGTTTCTAGGTTTTTCTGTGCCTGCAAGAATTAGTTTTGTTTATTGACAATACACAATTCCTTTGAGATGTTTTCAGATGGGTTTCATGCTCAAATATATTTTTATAGATATGGATTCTTTTAAAGTGCTTTGAGCTACGTGTGCTAGCAGCCTGATGTACATACTGAAGAAATACATTTGTGTTTGATGTGGACTTTCATCCCATGCCCATGGGAGCTTATAATTTTCTAAGCAATTATTAAACTCTTGATTTACTGTCTTCTGATCTATCATTGTTTAGTAAGAATTGACAGCAAAGACTAGGACAAAATTTGGAGAATTTGTAATGTTTTCAAGATATTAAGTTTTTGGTTGGTTTGCAAATGTTCTCTGCTGAATTTTGAATTGCCTACTTATGCAGTCTGATACAAGATTAAACAGATGACTAAAAATAGTAGTGATGCTATATGAAAATAGTTGTTACTATACAAACCTTGACTCTCCTTACAGATTAAAAGGCCTGGAGCAAATTACAAAGGCTACTATGCTTGGTCATCTGCTCCCCGTCCTACTGACGTCTCTGATGCATCCAAATTTGCAAACTCTGACTATGGCTGATGCCTTGATGCCTCAGCTGGTGCAGCTGGTTCTTTACACAAGTCAGGTATGGTCTTTGTGTCAGCAGTTGTCTGCAAAGGAAAAAAAAGATGTGGCATGCATGTTCTAAAATGCTGCAGATCTTGGTCAATTTTCTTCAGTAAGTGATCCACAGATTATAGTTTAAGAATTGCTTAACAGCTACAAAAGCTGATAATGCTGAATATTAAATTTGACTTGGTACAACAGCTACTAAGTAATGATTTATTGTCAATAACAGTGCGATTGTTAATATATTTCAATAAGGAGATCTTAAAATGATTTACTGTTTGCATGTTGCTAACACTGTATATTTTGTGCCACAGACTGCACTGCTGCTTAAAACTCAGTCTCCAGTTTTCTCAGAACTGAACAGTTCCCCCAGTGGTGCATCAGAACAGAAAGGGAAGCTGTTACCTGATGAGAGGTGATTTTCTTTACATTTGGGCCTTTTCATAGGATAAAATATTTTAGCTGTAATGCTCATTTGACCATTGCTGTGGGATAAATCTTAAAGCAATCTTGGTTTTTTTATTAAGGGCAAAGCTCTAATAGTTTGTAAGGCTGTCTTAGAGATATATAAGCCTTTACAAAAGGCAATTAGTTCTAAAATTTTTTTGCATATAGAATTAAATTATTAATATCTTCAGGCTGTTTGCACAGGGTATGCTTTGTTTTGTTTTTTCCCTCACCTCAAGCATTAGGAATTAATTCTAAATGTTCCTCTTACAATAAATTAGGCTAAGAAAGACCATCATGAGAAAAATGTAAATTGCTCTGGCAGCATGAGATACAGTATTAAAACCATTGGACAGATACTAGATGATTTCATTTACATAGAGAAATATAACGATTTTAAGTCCTGCATTTAAATCCTGTGTCTCAGCTCAGAGTTATGCAGCTTCTGCTTAGGAACAGAAACACACAGCTAAATTAAATAAAAAATGCTTATCATAGCTATTTGCGGTGTTGCAGAATTTGTAGTATTAAACAGCTTGTGATAATGTGTAATATACTGTGTGAAAACTCTGAAGAATTTATTTTCAATCCTCCTCCAAATTATAAGCTTCAGTGAAATATTAGGCATATAGTTTTATGACAGTATAATCAGTTTTGGGTGCTATCCCAGGAGGGAAGTTTTTTTTTATGTTACCAATCGTGTCTTAGAATCCATATATAGTACCATGTACTTTTTTATGGTGCTACTTAGCTTGTTTACCATAATTGGGAAATTGGAAAGCATAGGGAAAAGTTCAGATTTTACAGGATTGGCATAGTTATTTCTATGCCATGAACTCTGTATTCATGCTATTTAAGTTCTGCATGTTCCCTCGATACAGTTATGCCTAAAATGAGGAGTCAATACTTTGTGTTGCTATGTATCAATACTGAGAGGTGATTTTAAGTACTTTATAGTTTGATGTCTGAATATTTAATAGAAATCTGTGTGTTGAATTTTAGGACTAATTTTTCACTCTAATTTCAGAATGCTGGAAGAGAAAGAAGAACCAGGTTTTCTTACGGGTTTGAAGATCCCTGCTCCCTGGGCTGCTGGGAAGACTGTAGAAACAGTTCATCCCGTCAGGGATAACTATAAATTTAAAGAAACTGTACATATTCCAGGAGCCCGCTGTTTATATCTTAGATTTGACAACAGATGTTCTTCACAATATGATTACGATAAGGTAAGCAAGGGCCAATTCAGAAATGGTTTCATTTGTATATATTTCTATCAGCAGCACTTCCCATTTTTATCTTTTCTGCCCCTTGTCTTTCATGGCACCTGATTTCCAGTGATCAGGATAATGCAGGAGGTTTTTATTGATAGGAGTTTATTAGCACACACTGTAATGTCACAATCTACTTACTTCAAGGCTGTAAAGTACAGAGATGCAGAGAGGTCATTTCTTGTGTGGCACAAGTGTGAATAACTTTTCAAAAGAATTCTTGAGTTTCATCTTAACGTTAGACTTAGCTAAATGATAGAAAATGTACAAAGAGTTGTTGACATGAAAAGGCATGAAGATGAAGATAAATGGTTCATGTTTAATTTCTATTGTTTTTGAAGAAACAATCCAAAAAGAGTATATGCTTAATTCTTCTTGTGTATTGTTTCAGAACATAATATCCAGTGATTGTTTCGATGTTTAAAACCTATCAGTTATGAGGATTGTTTGTTAAGCGTTAGGCTCTGTAATTAGGAAGTTTCCTCAAAAGATGTCAGAAGTAGTGGTAGTTATGAAATAGGAGAGATGTAGTAGGCACCAGAGGTGTGGGGTTGGGGGGAGGGGAGGAGGTTTGTTTTGGCTTTTTTTTTTTCCTCCCTCAGATATTCATACCAACTCATCAATTTTTTTTTTTAAGTTCATTTCATAATGGCTCAGATTGTCAAAGTTTGACTTCCTTCTTATTTTTGCTGTTGTTCAGTTTTCCTTATTTCTCAAATTTTAATCTAGCTGCCTACTTTGTAAATCAGCATGGTTTGTTTAAACTGGGCAGAACTAGAAAGGTTACTTTTTTTTTCCCCTGATGATAAATGACTTGTTTACATGGATTAATATAAACAAGTATTTTCAATTTCAAGAACACAACTAATAGCACTTATTTACTTTGTATAATCAGAGAGCTACTTGTGCTGCTTACTAATTGTTGCCATATATTCTTCAACATAGAGCAAATCCTGTGATACTCACTCCCATTAGTTATTTATAAGCGTCTTCAATATTAATGTCACCCATTACTGGTTAAACTCCTCCAGAAAACTTTGGGCCCTGTCATGTTCCCGCTGGAGTCACTGACAAAATATTAACTTTGATGGGGGCAGGATCAATCTGTTTATTAATAGAGAGGTGGTATGTTCTAGTTAGCTCAGCATGAGGTCTGGAAGTTAAGATTTCTCCTGACTTCGGCTCCCAGTTCTGCTGCTGACTTGCTGTGTGACCTCGGGGGCAAGTCACTCAATTTCCTCTCTGCCTCAGTTTCCCCATCTGTAAAATGGGGATAATAATACTTGCCTACTCACCTCACAGTGCTGTTGTGAGGATTTGTTAATGTTGATAAAGCGCTTTGAAAATATAAAGCGCGGTGTAAGTGCTAAGTATTATTATTATTATTAGATTTTCTTGTTTTTCTCTTACAGTCTAACAGTGTATTTTATGTTTTGAAGTTGGTGATCTATGCTGGTCCTAACACAAACAGTAGGAAGGTTGCTGAGTATGGAGGCAATACACTGGGATATGGCAGCCGTAGTGTCTTAGGAACTGGTTGGCCGAAAGACTTAGTAAAGGTACAGTATTATAATCCAACAATATTTCACATAGAAAAATCCCCTTTGGAAACCATGTCGAGTCCATTTTAAACCTTGTAGCAAGGAAGTCCAGGCTTTTAAGTGTACAGTTATCCATGATGAGATTACTTCTTAAGTGGGCTGTTGTGTCCTTGGGGAATAACTTTAAACTCAACTGTATGTTATGTGTGATTATAACATCTCTTTGAGGTTATCTTGTTTTGTTATGTCTTACTGGAATTCATTATCGGTATGTTTCAGTCCTGGAGTCTCTAATGGCACCACTGTTCTCATAAGTATATCTTCCTAGGAGAAATTCTTGCACAGTCTGAGGCTGTGCATATTTTCTTAAGGTCCGTGGGCATGACTGCCTTTTTTTAACAGTAACCCGCATATATAACAAGTAGTAAATGTAACAGCTTTCCAACCATTTGTGTTTGGGTTTTAAAATTACATTGGATGCTTTTGGCAGTAAAGCTAAGACAGAAAAATCCCTCAAACTTCTTGAAACTTCAGTATTTCAAGAATTGTATGCAGTATGATTTTTTGATATGTGTTTGTGCTGCTACATTGTCCCACACTAAAACTGGGCTTATATACATAACAAAAAATAATTTCAAAAAGAAAAACAAGAAGTGATAAACTGGAAAGCAATTTCAGACAAAAACTCCATTGTTCACAATTAATGGAACTTCATTAATTTTTCAGACATATAGATTTTTATACTGCTCTTTTAGGAAACTCTTCTATTAATGTGTTGACATTCTTCTCCTTGAAGAGCTTGTCTGTCTTCCTTCAGGAAGAGAACTGTTGATTATTGCATGGTTTCTTGCAGACAAATAATGAAAGCGTTTTGATGAAAATCAAGGCCAAGTAACACAGATAAATTCTACTTTTGATTCTACAACTACGGTGGTGGTTTTTTTTGTTTGTTTGTTTTACTGTAGTTAGCCAGCAGCAAAATTAAAATCAAATTGTCCACTAAAAGATATCCTTGCAAAAAGGGAAGAATCTTAAATCAGAGTATATCATTGGAGATAAAAATAATACTTAGATAACTGTCATTAAAAACGTTAATCCATAAAGTAAGCCACTTTTATGAAAAGCCTGTTTGTTTGCCTCAATTCTTAAATGTATCTTTTTTTCTTTTTTTCCCCCCCGCTCCTCCCCATCAAAATTTTAAGGTGGAAGGAGATACAGTCACCTTCTCCTTTGAAATGCGGAGTGGTCGTGAGCACAACACTCCAGACAAAGCTATGTGGGGCTTTGCTTGCACTGTTCGAGCACAGGTACTCAAACCTGACAGATTCCATGGGATAGGTTCTGCTTCGATTTATCTTCTGTCTGTTACACACTTCAGATCAGATAGAAATGTACTTCAAAGTTTGAAGTTAATGTTTGAAATTTAAAACAGTAATAGCTTACTTATTTTGGCAATAAGACAGATCATCTTTCTACATGTAAAGGCCCAAAGTTTTAGACGTTTGGCTTCCTTAGCTAGAGATATCCTGTGGCATGGTCTGTAGCATGCTTAGGGTTTTATGAAGATAGTTATTACCAAATATGTCTTATCTGTCTCTTGTCTTTGGCACTGGACTTGGATGAAGTCACTTTAATCTCTCTTGCTGCTTGTAGATCAAGATTTCTTTGGAGAGATGGGTATCTTGTAACAACCTGGAAATCAGAGATTTAATGGGGGAATAATGATTCCAGCCTTTAAAGAAGAGGGACGCTGGGATCAAACAAAAGGAAACTTGAATCCCACCACCAGGAAGCTAGGACAAGGCCTGTGAGATGACAGATCTGCAGGCCAAAGAATGACTGAACCAAAAATAACTCTACCTTTTCTTTTCTTGGTTCAGGAAAATAATGTTTAAATCCTTTGTTTCTTGTCTTGAGTCATTCTTATATATTGCTTTTAATTGTTAAGCATTTTTTCAGTATACCTCTGTGTAAGAGACATATGATTGATAGATACCGATATGTAATCTTTTATATAAAAGATTGTATATAAAAATATAAAATCTCCTATCTTGAAATGTATTGGGGAAGGGCTTCATGGTTGATTGATTAGTGCAACTTATCACTATTCCTACTACAGGAGTCTTCAGAGGATGTGTCAGGAGGCTTGCCGTTCTTAGTTGACCTGGCACTTGGCCTTTCTGTATTAGCTTGTTCTATGCTGCGAATACTATACAATGGACCAGAAATTACCAAAGATGAAGAAACCTGTCAAGAGCTCTTAAGATCTAAACTATTACAAAGGTAAAAAAAAAAAAAAAAAATTGAGTTCCCATGTGGGTGGTTTTTCTGTGGGAAGGTGACTTTTGTGGTTGTGCTGAAGTCTTGTGTTTTAAGGTGATGTTTCGATAATTTTTCCTGCAGAGTTTGTTCAGCAGTTCTGTGTTGCCTAAAACTAAGGGAATGTTCTCTAGAATAGGGGTTTTCTTTAGAGTAAGTAGAGGAGGATTGGGCTAGGCTTGATACAAGCTACACTTAATATGTTGTCTGTCTTTGTAATGTGCTGTTGACTGATGTGTCTTTCTGAATGAGGGGGGAGAGTTAGGAGGAGAAGTTAAAAAAAGAACTTTTCATCTGTTTTTATTTATTTTTCCAGGTGCCAGTGGCAGGTGGAAGCTAATGGTGTAATATCTCCAGCCCTTACACCAAGTCCTTCTCCATTGCCTCTTACTATAGATGAAGATAGAGAATTTACATATCCCTCTGATGTTCTAGTGCCTCCCGTTGGACACTATTTTGATCTGCCTAGGATTAGGCTGCCTCCAGGAATCATGATTAAACTCAGGGAAATTTCTGGACGTGCTCGGCCTCAATTTAGACCTAGTATAAAGTAAGTAGTCATCGTTTTGCTCTATTTCTGTAACTTGACTTTTATTTTTTTTTATGTGTTTGGGGCCAAAGTAAGTGAGCTAAAAAAGCAACGGTAAGGATGCGACATGCCTGTCATGTATGATGGTATGTGTTTAATATTCTGTAAATACTTATTTGTGAATGCAGCATCTAGTGAATTGTAAATATGAATTGTCAAAGTTCGTCCGTTATTCTTGCTTAATCAGTTTGGCTTTCCCTGTAACCCTAGGGAAGTGATTCAGCCAGAAGTAATGGAGGAGATGGTAGTTTCATGTGTGATTAAACATTTGAATTTGGTTGATGCACTCCAGTCCCTGATAAATTTCCAGTATCAGGAAGAACATGCTGAAGAATATGATTTACTTTGTAAGATTATGGGAGAGACCTTTAAGAAGCTAAATGCCATGGAGAGACAATTGCAGGTAAAAATAAAATTATTCTCAAAAAAAGCCTTCTGTTTTTTTGTGTAAAGGTGTATTAACAGCATTTTAGAAACATAGAAATACAAAATGTACTCAGATTTCTTCTTTTAAGATCTCTTTTACTCCTTAAGATGAACAACTGCAGTTAAGTGTTATTTTTTGTCTCTTTTATTAGAGTGTGGCTGAGCTGGAGCAGAAATGGCAGAATGAGGTAGATGATGCCATGCATGGGAAGCTGGAGAACAATGTCCCATTCTTTTATGATTATCACTTCAATGAGGTAAGCATTGTGGCTGCTGTGCATGCTCATGCTTCATGCTGCTCTCTCAATACATGTTCATCCTTTTCCTTCACTTTGTTTAGAGCAAGATGAAAGAACTAGAACTTCTGTGTTCAATGAAAGAAGTTTCTTTTGATGGAAGTGATCTTGAAAACGTGGTCCTGGCGTTAAGGTTAGTAGCTGGCTGTGGAGTGTTCCATTTAGGCAAGGTACTTAAGACAGGCAACTTTGAGCAGCTGTGGAATTTCAGTGAGTTCCAAAAGTAGGTATGCAGGGTTAAAGTTGCATACATACATACACGCTTGTTGAAGTGGGCACTTGGATGTCATTGTACCCTGTGACACTTAATGATGTGAAATAGAAGCTGGCACTAAATGTTGCAAAAAAAAATTATGTCTAATTCCATTAAAGGCTGGTAGGCCTATAGAAAGGAAACAGTCTTTGGGGGCAGGAACATTCAGATGAACTTCTAACCAGGGATGCAGATACTTTAAAACTTCCTTTTCCTGTCTGTCTAGCAGTAGCTGATTAAATTCTTGGAAAAATTTGTGCTGAATATATTAATATTAGTACGTACAGCTACTAGTACTTACTAACAAATCACTTGGGTTTTTTTTTTTCTGCTTTCTACTTTATTGGCACAGAATAGTTTGATGTAACATTTTATTTCAGAAGGCATTAAAACATAATTGAGTTTTTACTTTTATTTTTCTTTCATAATCTTAGGGAAAAGTTTTTTCAAGAGGTGAATTCACTGATACAGAAGACCTCTCATCCCCTAGCAAAAACAAAAACATTAGTTAAGAGCTTGATGAACAGAGCAGAGCTGTTACTACATGTCACTATTGCAGCACAGTCTGGTATCACAAGAAGTATATCTGGTACCCCTGCAGAGACTCCAGGTATATATCTCATTACCAGCATTGTACTTTCTTTTTGTTTCCTGAAGATATAATTTATTCCTTTTGTCTTATTTTTCCTCTTTCACTTAAATTAAAATTAATTTTTTTTTTACTTTTTCAAATTAAATAAACTCTTTTACAGTATATGAACTTGAGTCTTTGTTTTTTGATTGCCATAATGATGGTAAATTAAGGTCTGAGTAATAATATGTGGAATTTAAACTTCAGTCTCCTGAATTATTGGAAAAAAATGCTTAATCTAATCGAAAGAAAACTAACTTGAAAAAAAAACCTGAAAACAGGAAAGTCCTCAGAACTGAGTTGCAAGTTCTTGCTTAGACTGTGTTTTCCCCATTCTATGTTATAGCTCTCACTGGAATGTCCACAGTGATTTTAAAAACAGTTTGCAAATAACCTCCTACGCCAGGAGTGACATTCTTTCATATTGTGTAATATTACAGCCTGTAAATCAGCATCTGAAACAAAAGTGATATCTCACGCAGTCCGCCAGCCTGTCTTCCTTCGCAGCATGTCAGCACCATCTGACTTAGAAATGATTGGTAACGAAGATATCGAGTTTGCTAGATCAAGTCAAAGGTATACAAGGGTTTATTCCGCTAAGCTGCTTTACAGTAATGTGGCCTGTGTTGTTAAAATCATCATAAACTTTGCAAGCATGGCACTTTTCTTTTCATTGGATCAATTTAGTGCTGCCAGGTGTAATTATCCTGTATTCTCCTAGGCGACGCCATGTTACCAGCCATAGAAGCAGCTCTTTCACTCTTCTCCAGTCACTGACTATTGAGGATAGCAGGGATAAACCCACGTACAGTGTTTTACTGGGGCAACTGTTTGCTTTCATTGGAACAAATCCTGACCAAGCGGTATGTCATTTTAAATGTGCTAAATCATTATATTTTCAAATTCAGACTTTCACAAAGAAGGGAGGTGTCTTGCCTGTGTCTCATTAACAAAAATAAACAACCGAAATCTCATAGGTATCCAGCAGCAGTTTCCTGCTAGCTGCTCAGACAAGGTGGCGGCGTGGGAATACAAGGAAGCAAGCCCTTGTGCATATGAGAGAGTTGCTGACGGCAGCTGTTCGGGTTGGCGGTGTGACGCATCTTGTAGGCCCAGTGACCATGGTGCTTCAGGGAGGGCCAAGGTTTGTTTCTCTGAAAATAATTAAATGTTTTGGTCTCTGTAGAAGATAGTAAATTGCTTTGCGCAAAGAAAAACCATGAGAAGTGACTAGCTGTGAGGGCTCAAGGTTGCAGAACAAAGCTTGCAACAACCACTTTTATTGGCCCTTGTGGGGTGAAAAGGCAGAAACTTCCAAGAAATGCTTTTATTTGGCAGTAGATGAAATTTCCTTTCGTGCTGGGACAACGTGTCCACAGATATGTATATAAGGTATCTTACTTTCCTGACTAAATTCTGAACTTGTTTTAATTAAGTATTAGTGGTAGATTTAGCTGATACTAGTACTGTCATCTAAATTTGATAAATATTTTGTATTTTGTTTGTAGTCAAATTTCAATCATGTCTGAGGTAAAACTACCATACTATCTTGTTTACATGTTTCGTACTAAAACATTGTGACTTGCAGTTTTGCTTCTAAATCTTCCTTGAGTAGTTCTTAATATGTGCTGATTTTTTTTTTTGAAGTTATATTTGGAAGTTTGTTCATTTTATTTAACCTAGAAGGCCTACCATTTCAAATATCTAACTACCAACAGAATTGAAGAGCTCACGTGTGGCGGGATGGTGGAACAAGTCCAGGAAGCTTTTGGAGAAACGATGACGTCTGTGGTCTCGCTGTGTGCTCGCTACCCCATTGCTTGTGCAAATAGCATTGGCCTCTTATGCACTATACCTTACACAAGGTATGAAAGTATTTCTCTGAGAAAGGGAAGGAGGGCATCCACAGCTGTGCTTATTAGGTTTTGCCTTAAGAAGAAGCGTTGTATGGTATAAATATACTCCCTTTCTTCATAATGAAGAGCATCTGAGAACATCCTGTTAGATTTTCTCAGAATACAGAATTTCACGTGGGGAGGACAAGGGAGAGACAGAACCATCTTTCTGCAAAGTGAAGTCATTACTTGCTGAGTAAACAGCAAGCTCTGGATTTTCATTGTGTCTGTTGTTAGTGACTGAAAGTAAAGTCTGACTTAAGTAAAATCTGAATTTCTCTTCTCATACAGGAGCGAAGAGAAGTGTTTGGTACGTAGTGGCCTGGTACAACTTATGGACCGGCTTTGCAGTTTAAGCAGCCAGACGGAATCCAGTTCGAATGAAAAACAGACCAAGAAACAGAAGGTGGCCACCATGGCTTGGGCTGCCTTCCAGGTGCTAGCCAATCGGTGTGTCGAATGGGAGAAAGAAGAAGGTAGGAACACTGCCAACTATATTTCTACTGTGCACTTTAGAATTGTGCAAGTGCCTGAGAAGTGGTGTAAATGTGGTTAAAATAGGGCATTCACTCACTATGCCTTCAGTACTGTTTGGGTTCTTTAGAACACACAAGTGGATACAAAAATAAGTTGATTTTCTTGTTGTTGTGGGGGTTTGGGGGCTTTTTTTTGTTTTTTGTTTTTTTAATTCTAGCTTTTCCTTCTCATGGGAGTGTTTATGTTGCAGGTAACCCCAAGTCTGCCACCTGGTTCTGTTTAGACATAACCATAGAACCAGGAGACCCTGGGTAATCACCTATGCATTTCTCCTGTGTTAGGATTCACCCATAGCATATGTAAACTTATAGATGCATGGCTATTGGCTAATGGAACACAGATGTTGTGGCAAGTTTTATTTTTGATTAAAGACATTTTATATATAAATGTTTTGCTATAGCAAAACAAAAATATTTTTTACTATTTTCAGTTGATGGGTAAGGCATTTGTAGGTGTGTACATTCAATTTTTTTTTTTTTTTTTTTTACAATTGTGTATTCTTGCATTACTTTTCAAGGTGGTTCAACAGAAGCTGTTCACTCTGGTCTGGCTCGTCAGGTTTCCAGCCTGCTTACCAACCACCTCGCACGAGCTACGGAGTGTTGCGGTAATCAAGCTGCAGGAAATGACGCACTTCAAGATGTTCTCAGTCTTCTTAATGACCTGTCAAGGTACTACGCCTTTGTCTCTGAAGTATTTTTGTATTTTTTTTTTCTACATATGAAAGCAGGTGGGGGGGGTTCTTTGGTTTTGGGTTTTGGTTTTTTTTTTTTTTGACAGTAGTAAAGGTAAGAGAACTTTCAAAACCATTCTAAAACTTGATTGTAAACTGGCACTCAATATTAGTGTTTAATCAGTGCTATCAGGTTATGTAAGAATTCTTGCAGATAAGGTTTTGTCAGACATTGAATTTTTTTTTTAAATGACATCTTGAAAACAAATGAATTTATTATTTACAAGAGCATCATCAAACTTTCAATTCCCTCCCCCCCCTCCCCCCCAAGCAATTACCTGTTTTTTTCCCTTTCAGGAGTCATATAGGTAAAGCAATCCTGAGCCAGCCAGCCTGTGTGTCCAAGCTTCTGTCACTTCTTTTGGATCAGCGTCCTTCTCCTAAGTTGGTCCTTATAATCCTCCAGTTGTGTCGTGCTGCACTGCCTCTGATGAGTGTTGAGGACTGTGGAAATGTGGAATTGCCTCCCTGGAGTTACTCTGTACCCTCTCTAAACAGTGAACAGGATGATCCCAGTGACCCAGCCTCCAAGATTGCCTCTCTGCTGTTGGCAAAACTGGCGGATTATGTAGTACCAGGTACCAGCATCTTTTTGGTGTCATGCTAATTTGAGAAATTGCCAAGCAAGTCATGTTTGTGCAAGGAGCTCTTGTATTGATAGAAAGCTCAAGTAGGAAAAGGTATATGATATGTCAATGCTGAAATATAGGATATTTCTGTGGCTTTCCATCTGCTTCTTAATTTAACTGGTCTCAGACTAAGGTGTGTGTGACAGTGATGTTTTAGATGCATCTCAGGTGTGTTAATGTTAGTTTCAAGGGCAAGAAAGTTTGTTGATGGAGCTCATGGTTGTATGTTTTTCTTTGTTTTGGCTTTTTCCTTTCTGCTTCAAGGATGCCAGACAGTTCTTTCTCCAACTGCCTCTGAGCCGGATACTACTTTGGCAAAAGCCAGCCCTAAAAATTCCATAAAAGGCGATAAAGATCCTGGAGAAGAAAGCGAGGCAGTGGATGGTAAACTTTCGATTTTTATTCATAAACGGGAAGACCAGTCATCCCATGAAGTCCTTCAGCCATTACTAAGGTAACCTTAACTCACTGGATTGGAATTAGCAACCAATTTCGCCAGTTCCATTTCTTTTCTTTATTTTAGTGCTACAGCTGTAGAAAAATGCATCCTAGACATAATAGTAAATGGGAAAGCAAAATGTCTTCCCAATTTGTTGTATTTACTGGCAAAATAAGAAGATAATGCAAAAATATTTTGTAGGGCTGATGCTTAGCATACTGTTACCTGGATCAAAATGTATACCACTATACTGAATTGGTGGTGAGGCAGCAGCAGAAAGAATCTAAATCCCGATGCTTCCTGGACTTGTCTGTTTTGTAGGAGACTACTTACAATGATGAGAGCAGCAAAGCTGAAACAGAGCAGAGCACACAGATGTATAAAAGGAGGAGGGGGATGTGAAGGGTGACGTTTTGGTTTTGCCTTGCTTATAAGCCATGTAAGCCACTAGCAAAGGAACAGAAAAACATCTTAATCTGTCTGAAGACAGTCCCATGAGAAATTAGCTACTTAAATGATGCTCCATCAGAAAAATTGAATGTATCTTGTTATGGTATTACAGACTATGTAGGACTAACAAATAGAACTATCAAAGCAAAATGGCTTTAAAAGCATTGCTTTTAATAATGCATATGCTGGATAATAATTTGCTATTACAGCTGCTTTAGTATTCTTAGTACCCACCTGGATTTTGAGATCTCTGAATGTCAAACACTCAACATGATCACCTCTTGCATTTTGTACTATTGGTCTTGCCTTTCCCCACTCCAAGTTGGTTTTGAACCCGTGCCCTAAAAATATTACTAAAAGGTACAGCTCTTGGGTGTTCTTAAGTGAAAGGTTAACTCGGAGCCCTCAGGCATTTGTGTTCCGTAAAAGGCAATTTCATGATGCTTCTTTTTGAGGGGGGGGAAGGGTTAAATTGCTATGCAAATAACTACGTTCATTAGTATTAAATTCCTTTTGTAATTTACAGTGCAATTGGGTATGTCCTTAACTATCAGGTATTTCTGTTACTGTTGAGCAATTCAGTTGCAAGGGTTGCTTTCAAATAATTTAAAAACACACATAATATATTAAATTGGACTGTGTCATTCAGCTATTTTTTCCACCAATGAAAACAAAGCTAATGTGTTTTGTTTTCACTTTAATAGTAGCTCAGAAGGTCGTCCATTCCGACTAGGAACTGGAGCCAATATGGAAAAAGTGGTGAAAATGGATCGAGACATGACAAAAGTAAGAAAAGGAATAACTAAAGAATTATTCAACATCGTAAAAATCAGTGGCCAGTCAGAATTCTTATTTTTTACTGATATTAAATCCCCTTTGTTAAATGTTGTTTAATTTACAGAACTGTTCAGAAAGATATCCTTATATGTAATGTCAGCATTATATAGTTATTGATGTAAATACAGGGGTAAATGATGAAAAAGAATTTCAGGTAATGCTTCCTCTAACTGCTGTAGGTCACGTTTAAGCCCTTTTAATATTCTCTTTCCTGAAGTGTTTAATGCATGTTGATAGTATGAAATTTAAACCACATATTTAAATTACATTTTTTCAGACATGTTCTTGAGTATTCGCACCAGAAATACTCACGTGTGGCTTTTTGATCAGAGAAGAGAAACTATACTTAAGCGAAGAATGTAATATTAAAGGCAATGAATCCACATTGATCTCTGATCTCTTTGTAGATGAGAAAAAGCAACAGAAAGAATTTGTCTTACGACTGTGACTAATACATACACAGGAGGATGTTTTGATGTGTTCTCAGTACTTTTACGTACGCAGAGGGAGGAGAGTTAAATGCATCACAGAGCGTGGCCAAATAGAGCTAACATTAGTATTTGTCTTATATGGCCATTTTATTTTCAGAGTGGCTGCTGTGAAGTTATTACAGAAGAAGCTGCTGCAGCTCTTCGAAAGGCAACTAAGTGGGCACAGTCTGGTCTAATAGTTAGTGTTGGGCCACCCATAGAAACCATCAATCCAGAAACTACCAGTGGGTTGTCCACTGGGGACAAAAAGAAGACTGCACAAACATCTATTTGCAGAGAGAGGAATTCTGAGCTTGCCAGGTAGGTCACTTTGATTCTATAGTTAGAGTCTAGATCCCGCTTTTCTGTATACCAGTATTTGTAGTGCTCTAGAAAATAATCTGGGTATTCATAAAATTCCCTTTTTTGTGCTGTGTATTGTTGTTGACAACTGAAGCTTCTTTTCCTCCTCTTGTTTTGAAATTAATGGGGAAATTGCTTTCTCCTTCTGCATAGGACGGACCCGGTGAGGCCATTCATTAGTGGTCATGTTGCAAACAGCATGGCAGCAGAGGTGATCGCTTTGCTACATAGCTTGTTGATGGCACCAGAATCAAATGCAGCTCAGATATGGACAACAACTGCTGAAAAAGTAAGCGAACAGAAGATTAAGTATCAAAATCTACACCAAGCATGTATTGAGTAGTTAAGAGAACTTAATTATTAGGAATTTCCTAAGCTACTCCTTTCAGATTTACTACTTCTGACACTTCAAACCGGGATGTATAACTGTATAGAAACAGCCCTTTCTAGTAGATGGTATCTATCTGACGTCTTAGGGTGGAATAAATAATAAAAAAATTCTCCAGCATTAGAGAATGTGTTGTCATTCTGTAATTCACCTGTCATGCTTTTCAGTAATTAATAATGCTGCTTGTTTAGGGAGTTATCTTGCCTTTGCCGGATAGTTATTCTACCTTTGCTATCCAGTCCTCTGCCATGACCTCGGAGGGTCTAAAGTGTTGGCTGGGAAGTATAGCATATTGCTTTTATGTTCCCCTGAGTCCTGTAGCACCTAAGCTGTTGCTTAGGCTAAATCCTTGAGCCAAGACTTTTGATAAGGTTATGTATGTAACTCTGTGATTCTAAAAGTTATTAGGGAATGGAGCCGGCTTTGATGGTGTTCACACTTCAGAGAACTTAGAATATTCTGAGTTATATAATTCTCTTGAAGAACAAAAATAATTCTTCTGAGACTGTGTGTGGGCTGGAGGCTTGGGGCGTTGTTTTTTGTTTGAATTGTGCTTTGAAGTCATTCTCTGGTATTTTTGCTTCTGTCTTCAGGTTCTGTCTCGGGCTCTGATGTACATTCCACAACTAGGGAAATATGCAGAGAGTATTTTGGAGAATGGAAGTAGCAGTGGAAGGAAACTTGCTAAACTTCAAAGAATTGCTCGGCAGGCAGTAGCTGCCCTTTGTGCTCTGGGTGGCTTTAAGGAGACGATTAAAATAGGTTCTGAAGTTCAGGTAATTGAGCGCCAGTCACGTTTTATATCTTAAATGACAGTTGGTGCTTTTGACGATGTTTTGCCTGCATGTGCATACTTCTGAAGCAGTGTGCAGATGGCCTGCGATTGTGAAGCAGTTGCAATAACACTTGTGGAGATTGCTATTGTGTGTTATTCCTGTTTCCTAAAATACCCAGCTCTCATTGTGTGTGGAGTTGGTGTGTGGTGTTAAACACTCGGTGTTTGTAAAACCTTAAATCTTACGCAGACCTTCTTTGGTTGTAGGTTTTAGGTAAAGGAATAGCAGGAAGCATTGGAATTGTGGCTTCTATTAATGAACAAGAAGGTATAGCAACGGTCAAATTTCCACCTACCAGTATAGACAGTAGAAAGACCTCCCAAGCATCAGACACATTAACTATTCCATTATCTAGGCTCTGTGTTCCAAGATCCGAGGTACGGTAGCTTTAAGAATCCAATATTAAGTATAATATCAATTATTTATTTTTTGTCACAGCATACTGGCAATTAATCTGTAGCATGTAAAAAGTCTGTTTCATCTTTGATTAAATATTATTTGTAAAGTTTGCCTCGTTATTTTAAACATATCTTAACGATATCTATAAGTTCTCATTCAAGTAACATGGATATTATTCATCTTTTGGTGCTTAAAGATGTTCCATTGCATACTCTGTTTGGTTTTTTGGTTTTGTTTCTGTTTTTTCTTTTTTTTGACTGGTGTTTGATGCTGGTTTTGTGATAGTACAAAATGAGAATTAACTCCAGGTAATAAAACACCCTCATTTCTTAGAAACTAACTACTTGAATTTAACTTTTTACCGTGCCCCCCCACCATCAGGCATTGCCTCTTCATAAACTGTCCATTACTGAGAAGGTAGTACAGGCAGTCCAGTCCATGTTGCTCCCTCAGGAGGGAAGTCTATCTATTCACACCTCACTTCCTGCAACAGGAGATGGCTCAACTCCAGTAATGGCAGTGGTCCGGCTTCTTGCTGAAATAAGAACCAGGTGAGTCATTGGTTTTTGTGCAGCGCCCCAGTCTGTTTTGATACCGTACACAAATGTTCAAGAAAATTGCTTGAGTTCTTGTTTTCTTCCCGTGTGGGTATTGACATACGACAGCAGGGGACAATGCAAAAATTCTCGTTTGCTTCCTTAAGTACATTTAGTGTCTGGATGTTGTTAAAATGAGCACCAAAAATAAAGTGCCCCTGTAACACTGACAATGCATTGAGCAAATGCTTCATATAAGTAAATGTTATAATTAGGGGAAAGCTGTCATTGTGGAAGTTCTAATAGATAGCTAAGCAACCAAAGAAATAGATCAGTCAGCGTGCTGTCTTTTGAAATAGTCTTGAATTCAGTACATGTAAAGACAACTTTGAATTCAGCGTACACTTTTGTAATGCTTTAAACGTATTATTTTTCCATTAAGAGCATGCCTGGTGATGGCTCAGCTGTTAGAAGACAGCTCATTCTGTGAAGAATTCATTCAACAGTGTCCAGCTGCTGTAGAAGTTCTTAATTTGGTAGCACAGGAGTGCAGCCCTGGTAGGTATTCAAAGCGTTCTTGCAGCTTCATTGACGTATTCAGTTCAGAGACATAACAGCTTTTAAAATCATTTCAGTGTTTTGTCCTACTACTTAGAGTTTGATAGCTAGCACAGTACAGCATGTCTTGTCATAGCTGCAGAGCTGTTAATGTAAGAGTAGCTAATAATCAGACTAAATAATTTTAAACATTAGGCATAAGGTTTAGGCCCGAACATGATTATCCTATGCATCACAGAAGATGCAAGTCCTGGGACTGGCTCTCTACTACTGTGCTTCTGAACCCTCTCCGCTTTTCTTGCTTCCAGTGTATTCTACTCTGTATGCCTTGACATTATCACTTATATGTTTTTTCTTTTCATGACCTTTTTGCTGTTTTTTACAATGCTTTCTTATATTCCTTATCATTGAGCTTTTGATTTCCTTCCCTCTTGTTTAAGGATAAGCAGTGGGCCCAGCAGAAGTCTTAGTTCAAGGGCAAGTTTTAGGAACATGTCAGAGCCTTTCACTGGAGGAAAAGTGGCTGAAGCAAAGGAAGTTAGGGTAGGAACCAAGTGGATTTCAGTATGATCTCCAGTGTAAAAGGGAGCATACTGATTTTTTTGACAGTAGGCATAAATTCTTTTGACTTCCTGCTTTTGGTGGGTCATAAACTTGCTCACTGAAGTCAACTTTATATCTTAATTAACGTAACAATGTCTTTGCTAACCAAATCTGAATTAAACATGAGGAAAACAATTGCTTGTCTACATTAGATTTTGTCCTTCATTTTGTTGATTAATTAAGTGAGACTGTTTGATCAGATCTCTTAAAATGCAAATGTCATAGCTGTTTCTATATACCAGTATTAAGATTGCAGTGTTGGACTCAAGTAACTAGATCTGCTTGGAACCTCATGACTTGGTTTGGTTTGTTGTTACAGGGGAGAGGCTCCTTGTTGTAGAAATGCAGTGTGAAAGGTTACGAATGTTGTATCGTGACTGTGCCCGACCTCCCCCTCCTCCACTCCAAGCAGACAGAAGACAGGTGAGCACAGAAACAGTTCTGAGTCTTCTGCCCCTTGCAAATGAAGCCAGCCACCGAGCGCAGAGGGGTCTGTGTGGCGTTGGAGCCAAAACAGTTGGATTCTTATTTAAACATTTCATTTAATGTGAATTTCTCTAATGGGATGTGATTTGTTGTGATTGCAGTTCTGGCAGTTGCATGTGTGGTATTAAACGTGCACTTCATGAAAGAATGTGTCATTGGATTTCAGTAGATGACTTCAACTGCAATTAGTAGAATAAAATGCTCTGTTCCTGTTTGTAGCCCAAAGAAATCACTTGGAGCCCATCAAGAGTGTTTCCCCCTGTGCGAGCATGCATGTTTTCATCGCATCTCACAGCTGTGACCTTTTTGGCTGACCCTAGCGCAGGTGGGGGACTTCCTCGGGGTACGTTTATCTATGCCACTTCACCAGTTCCAGTACAGGTGAGAACTCACAACTGTACAACAGTTTGTGTCATTTAATACTCAATAGTGCATGAAAAGAAAAAGAAAATTTTCTATTTTACCTATGTTTTGTAAATAATTTTTTAAAAATTATTATTTCTAGGCACCATCATTCTACTGGGAAATTGAAATAGTTTCCTATGGAGATACAGATGATGACACTGGACCAATAGTTTCATTCGGATTTGCTACAGAAGCTGAAAAACGGGATGGTGCTTGGACAAACCCAGTGGGCACGTGTCTTTTCCACAAGTACGTTGGAGATGATGTACATCAAAAATCATGGTCTTGCTCAATACATTTGTAAGCTCCTTAAGGAGGAGTATTGTGAGCACATCGTAGTAGGCAACATGTACGTTTTAATTGAAATGTTAAAATGATGAACTAGAATATCTCCTTATCAAAATAAGGAGAGCTGAGTTGTGTTTTGTCAGTATCACAGCTACCTAGACTTCAGTTGGTAGTGAGTTGTAATCCTTACTTGTTTCAGTGCTCTTTTAATTTTCTTCTTGTGTTGCTTCTCAGCAATGGGCGAGCAGTGCATTACAACGGCTCCAGCTTGCTACAGTGGAAGAGTGTTAGATTGGATGTGACTCTATCTCCTGGTATGTAAGAGTACAGCTAACTCGCTTATCTGGTAAATCAGAAAATCCTCTAAATGTAAGGGAAACAGTGGATGACAAAACAGATTAAATCCATGTTCTTCTTTTGGTGATTATCTTTTTCTACAGGTGATGTAGCAGGAATTGGATGGGAAAGAACAGAAGGAACTCCACCCCCTCCAGGGCAGCCAGCTAAAGGCAGAGTTTATTTTACATATTGTGGGCAGCGACTTGGGCCGTATCTAGAAGATGTCTCTGGTGGAATGTGGCCAGTTGTCCACATTCAGAAAAAGGCAAGTTTTTAATAGAAATATGTTGTTTGATACATATGCGTTCAGGAATATTGAAAACATTATATATAAAGTATTGAGCCTGCTTACCTATCTATAAAAAAAGTAGAGTGATAGTTTTTACCTTTGAGTTCAGTAGAGGTATTCTGTTACCCTTCCCAGGTACATATATGGTTTTTTTCATTATTTTGAACTTTTTCTGCCCATTAGGACACTAATGTGCAGCTGGCTTGATGAGATGGCATTATCTGTGCTAGTAGCCCTTCTATTTGTATTCCTTCCCAGCAGTGACCTTGCTTCAAAGTATACTAACTAAGCATGCTGTATCTTGAAGCTAGAAAAAAAGCAAGTTCAAAGTTTGTGTTTAGAAGCTTAATACTTTCCGTGCTGCATCGAGTTTTATAGCTAGCGATGCTGGGAAAACCATGTGGCACAGAGATGTGATCAGCGTATCGCTTTGGCTGAGGTTTTTTTAAAAAGAGCAAAGAGAAGGATCAAAACAATCCACAGCTCATCCTAATGCTTTCATGTGCGTCTCCTTTCAGAACACGAAAGTCCGTGCTAACTTTGGGTCTCGCCAATTTGCCTATGCTGAAGGACAAGCTCACAGGAATGCTGCGGATCTGTGTATTGACCTAGCTGAAGAAATAAGCGCCAACTTTGAAGCGTTGCCTTTTGCCATGGCTTCTGATAGCGATAATGATGCTGGCACCAGCATAGCGTCTGATCCTGGGACCCATGGACCTCCTTGTAGAATTGCTGCTGTTGCTACGGCTCAACAACGTAAAGTGATGATTAACTTTTTTTTTTAAAATCTCTTTCAGGAGAAATTAAAATCAATTAAATAGGATTTAAGCACATCCTGACTGCAGTCCTTAGGTACTGCCTATTTAGGTAAAGCACTACAACCAGCACTGTCAAATACATCCTTATTCGATTTTAGACAAAGCAATTAAAAAAAAAAAATCTTACTTTGTTCTTCCTTTATATGGATGCACAAATTATTCTCAATTAATGCAACTACAATGAGAAATTATCTTATTAGGGCTTTGAATACAATGAGACGTTATAGTTGATTGAATCAGCCAATTGGTTATGTGATGTCAAAATGCATTACATTTCCACAGGCTGATTGGAGACCATGGAATGCAATATATCTCAAAAACTTCATGGAATGTTTTCACATGCCTTCTAATGCATTATGATCTCATTATTTCCATATGTGTTTTGCAGAATATGACAGTGACACATCTTGCCACTATAAAATGGAGCTAAGCTATGAGAACTTTATCACATCAGGCCCCGATCCTCATCCCCCTCCTATTGCAGATGATGAAAGTGATGATGACGACGATGATGATATTCCCCGGGTGAGGAACATGGCAAGCTCTGCCTGCTATAACTTGTGGTCTAAATACATATCTTGTAATTCACGCTTTTAAGTTTTGCCACATAAGAGTTTTCCCTGCTTCCTTAAGGAAAATATAGCTATTGTTAACTTTTCTTTCTTCTTAGTGTTCTAAATAACTTTTGTCTTTGTAGGAGGATCACTATGCCCTGTTGGTTAAAGCCTGGGAAACTAAAGTTTTCCCTACAATTAGAAGAAGATTCCGTAATGAGGCTGAGAGGAAGTCTGGGTTGGATCAGATTAAAGGAGCTTTACAGTTAGGTATGGCTATGTTTGTTTCCACGCACGTTGTTTTATATGTTGTGCAATAAGTGTGTGTTTCTTTTATATTTTACTGTATTCAGGACTGGAAAATTTAAATTAAAGAAAAAAATTCATTTGGTGTTTTTGTCAAGTGCTTAGAATTTGGTTTGGGGTCATGATTTTTCTTTAACACTTTTACTTAAGTTGGACTATTTAAGTAGAGAAAATGGCTTTAGAAATAGTGGCAGAATTTGTTGTGCTGTGGATACAGCAATACTTTGGAATAATAGTTTGGGAAGATATTATCTACATACACTTTCTGTCTATGACTGTATCAAGGCAAAACTTTTGAGGAGCACTTTAATAAGGGGGGATTTGTAAACAAATACAGTTCTGGCAAGACGACCTGTTTGTGGGAAAGTCACAGTCAGAGCAAAGTAAGAATTCTGAGCCCTAATGAGAAGCATACAAGTGTCTCTCGGGAAAGCCCATTCCCTATCTATCAGCCTGACTGAAAGAATATTTAAGTAATTAGATAGCTCATCTGCTTATGATGTTAATGAGAATAAGAACTTATTTCAAGTGGCTGGGGAAAATAACTAGCACTCCCTTTGGTCTACCAGGAATGGTTGATATAGCACGACAAACTGTAGAGTTCCTCTACGAGGAAAATGGTGGCATCCCAAGAGACCTCTACCTTCCTACTATCGAGGATATTAAAGATGAAGCAAACAAATTTACAATTGATAAAGTACGAAAAGGTAAGGTCAGCAAAGAGTATCTTGAGGGGAAAATAAAAGCTAAGGGGCTCTGGTGCTTGGGATCTACTGCATAAATTGTCAATCTGAGGAAAATGCTGTACCTTAAAAATTGTGTTGTCCCTTTCTGACCAGGTCTCACAGTGGTGACTCGCTCTCCTGATAGTAACAACGTTACCAGTAGTGCTGTTGGAACAGCTTTACCCAAGTTTGCTATTCGTGGGATGCTGAAGACATTTGGTCTTCATGGTGTTGTTCTGGATGTTGATTCAGTGAGTAAAGATACATTGGGAGGGCTTTTAATATATCAGCATCACACATCTGTGAGCAAATATGATTTAAGTGTACTAAACTGCTTAGAATGCTGATTTGGTGCTCTTTTTGAAGGAAAAAAATCTTATTACTGTGTTTATTGACAGTTGGTTTTGGTGTTCCAGGTAAATGAATTGGTGCAAGTAGAGACATACCTCAGAAGCGAAGGAGTTCTGGTAAGATACTGGTATCCCATTGACATGTTAGAAAGGCCACCTGCTGGTTATAGGAGGACTGCAACAAATGGATTGGTTACCCTGGATAATACCAATATCCAAATTCACAGGTAAAAAAAAAAGAAATGCAGTTAGAAGGCATTTGTATAAACCTTAGGATTAAAGCTGCCAAAGATTCATGTTTTAATGGGTAGTGGGGTTTTGATTTTTTTGTAATAAAGGAAATTGGTTATAATTGTCTTGTTGGAAGGATTTTGCTTAGTCATGTGACGGTGGTTTTATACATGCTGGTCTAACAGGTACCTTCCTTGAAGCCTAGGTTTCGTGTACCATCAGTCGGTTGCTATCTAATAGCTCAAGAACTCGACTGACTTTGTGGAGAGTTGGCTTCTAATTCAGGTGCCTTAATTTGGTACCAGAATTAGATGGGCTGCGTGCTGTCTTAAGTGAATAAGAAAGATTTAGGTTTACTTGAACCTTTTAAATAATTAGGTATATATGTTTGGATTCAGGGGCAGGTTGCTGGATATGGCTTATTTTAAGAGTGGTGAAGCAATTTTATGTTACGATGTTTGTGTTTTCTAGAGAGCTTTTGCGAAGTGAAGCTTCTCTGGCCAAGCTATACTGCCGCATGGCTCTCCTCAATATTTTTGCCCCCAAATCTCCACATATGTTTACTCGGCTGTTTCATATTCCTGCTATCCGTGATATCACTCTGGAGCACCTGCAGTTGCTATCCAACCAACTTCTTGCACCACCTCTTCCTGGTAACCGCTAATTTTTATCACAGCTCTTTTTTGGTACAGTAGTTTTCTGGGGACAAAAAAATCTAATTAATTTGGCACTTATTGATTAATTAGTTAATAATGATGGTATTTGAAAAAATGTCTCGATGGACTCCTGACCTTAGTGATAGGGTACTAAACTGAAATTCTTGCTAATGATCTAATTAAAAGTGTTCAAGAGAGTTCAGAGTCCCTCCTAAGATTCCCTTCAGTGTGCTTCTGTCCTTTGTCATCGGTGATCTTCTGTTTATTGGGGGGCGGGGGGAGTATCCCTATGGGATATTGGTACGGAATTGAGAATGTTTTATAGTTTGAATCCAGCGTAGTAAAACTAAATGCCAGTTGGGTCTCACAGTTTTCAAAATTCAACTCTTCTTCATTTCACAAAGTGGTTTGTCCTTTTCCTACTGGAATCACAGATCTGGTTAGAGAATGTATGTGCTGACTCATGGAAAAGAATCTTTGGCTAATTCAAGTGAGTGTTAACAAAGACGATTATCGTGACAAAGCTATTCTGCATGCAACGAAATGTGTGTAACGTGGCTGGAGCATAAGGAGGAAGTAGGAAGTGCTAAATATAGGCTATTAATAATTGAAAGTAATTATTTACTGTTGGATAGAGTCCTGTTCCCTCCTCCAATTCCTTTGAAACTTGGCTACCTCTAACAGATGCCGCATTGTAAAAGATCCTCTTGCAGAGTACAGCACTACTTTGCATGGCTTTGAGAATAACTTTACAAGCTTTTATTTAGTTTTTCCTCTTTAAAATATGTCTAATTCAAGTCCTGCTAATACATACAGTTTCCAAACTGGCATTTTGGTGAATTGCCCACTCCTTTGTGCGCTGCACTTTGTTTTTCTTTGGCTTCTCCCATTAGCTCCAGAATGACAGCCATGAGACATTGGGGCTTGCGACCCACTCGGGGCCACCCAAAAGCTATCTTGTTCATATCTGGGGAAAGCTTGAGAGCAGATAAAGCTGCTTTCACCTCATCTAGAATGAGTGGGGAAGAGAGCGCTTCTGGTCGCTCGTCCTCATTGTACATCACTCATAAATTGAAATATCCCTGCCTTCATACATGGGACAAAACGAGGCAGCTGTGAGCCTACAGCTCCGTGTATGTCTGCAGACCCTCCCTAAGGGTTGGCTTGAGGCAGGTGAAGAGCACAGCTGGCATTTAGAGGGCCACCCCATCTGCAACCAGCTATGTCGGGGGTGCAAGCCTAGTCTTGGGTGAATCCTTTCTACTGCTGACCTTTGGGAGGAGTTTTGCACTTGCTCAGGAGTGAAAATAGAGGCTTGTAATCTTCCAAGTGTTTTAAAGCTCTTTCCACTGTCTGTTTCCCAGGCTACATAACCATGTTGAAGTGATCTCCAGATTTGTCATATCTCACTTGTTATTACAGATGGAACAATCAGTTCAAGTTCTATTCTTTTGGCCCAGTCCCTGCAACACTGCGTCCATTCCCAGAACTGTGCTGCCACAGACCTCTTCTACCAGGGCAACTCGCAAGCCATCAGAGAGTGGCTTACTGTTGCCATTACTCGGACACTGCATCAAGGAGAGGAGAGTCTGTTAGACCTCACTAAACAGATCTGCTCCTTTTTGCAGGTAAAATATTTAGCAATGTTTTATGAGCGGTAGTGTTTTCCTTTCTAAGGAGCCCTTGCTTTATGCGTGATTCAAACTTCCATGGTACTGTCCCTCACACTGAATCGTTTTCTGGATGGATTGTATTCCTATTCTGATCATAGTGGGCATGCTGAAAACACAAGCAATAGCAATACTCTGGATCATATTAAAATGAAGCAGCCTCACACTATGTCGTTATTTACAATACTGTCTTTTATTTGAAAAAAGAAGAGGGAGATGGTTTGCTGCTGCTGCTACTTGGGGGCTTTCATTATGAAATGTTATGTTACAGACGGCACCAGAACAGTTTCCTGCTGAAGAATTCCCGATTTCAGAATCCAAAGTCAATATGGATGTTAATTTTCCTGGGGCTGCATTTGTAATTGTGTCCTGTAAGGAAAGTCAGTCTGGATTCCGCAAAGAGTAAGTAACTGAGGGACCAAGAGTGGCAAAGATTAAAGATGTGCCGCTGAGCCTCTCTGAACCCTGAGTATGTAGTTGCTCATTTTTTTAAAATTTTTCTCTTCTCAGAGACTCATTTTCTGGGTGGTGGGATAAATACAGCAGTGTGTTTCATTTTTCTGTGATTGGGTTGGGATTTTTAGTAGCTCGTTACAGTCTAACCGAACTGTTCTTGCTTTTTTCTTAGTTCATCCCTGTATAAAGCTCCTTGGGCTCGAGTGCTTGTCTACGGGCTCGGGCATAAAGTTAAACGGAATGGTCAGTTAAACCTGATTGAAGCAGTGTGCTATCCTCGAGACGCCTCTCCCACAAACACAGGCCTAACGCCTCCCCCAACAACCAATCAGTACCCTTCAGTGATCACCCCTACGGACAAGGTCCACATCAAACTAGGTAAAAAAAAAAAAAAAAAAAGAAAAGAAAAATTAAAAAAACGCTTAAACTGTATTCTCAGAAGCGAGACAAGCATCATCATTGCCTCTGTAAGACCTTCCTGTATTGTCAGCAGTCCTGCCATTGGTTATGACAGTATTTTTGTACAAGATATTAAGAAATGTGTCCTAGCAGAAATATACAGCCATTCTTAACCAAGAAAGCATGGTGTTATAAACGTTGGAAGCCATCTGACTCTGATTTTGTTAGTTCTGTTAAATCTGTCAGAATCTGCTTTTTTTCTGATTTTTGCATTCCAGGAGTTCACAAAGCAGTGTTTTTGAATATTTCTGCAGTGTTTAAGTTGGTGCTATTGCTGTTTGAGATGCTGTGTTTCAGATGGAGATTAATTTTTTTTCTTTGTGTAGGTGATTGTAGGGCCCTTTAATAGGCCCAGTAATAGATACGCAGTATAGCAATGCGTACATCATCCCAGCTTCTCAAGCTAGAGCGATCATTAATATTCTTTTTACTCTTCCAGCCTAAGGGGGAGACAGTGTGATTTATTTAGAGCAGTGAAGGTGACTGAGTGCAGTAAGCTCTTAAAACTTTCCATTGGAGGTCTTTAAGTTCTTTTGCTGAACTACAGCATCTCTGATGTTTTTCTCAATACTGATCAGACACGTCACACTACAAATAAATGGTTTTGTGGAAGTCCTATATGTATTTAGATGTGTACAGGCTAAAAATAATTCTATTTCTTATGTCACGTAAACAAAATGTTATCTGTATGTTTATAATTCTAGATTATCTCAACTTAGCATTACAAATAAACATTCCTATTTGTTTATTACAAGGTACTTAACAGATAAAATTCTCACTTAGCATAAATTTAGCGTCAGAAAAGTCCTAAAAGATATGTTGCTACTTTTATCATGACTCTAGGCATTTGTAAAGTAAGTATTTTCTTTGACCTTTTTGGTTAGGAGTATCTCCTCCTCCTGGAGCTGTGTTGGTCTTGCATTCTCTTCCCCTTGAATTCCCCCTGGCAATGGCATTCACAGAACAGCTGTTAACTTGGAAATTGGAAGATGGGGATGGAAAATCAGAAGACGAACTGGATACTATTCCTGCTTCAGTTCTTTTGCAAGTAGTGGAATTTTTAGGTGAGAATGCAGTATTTACTTAGTAACGAGCACCAATAATGTGCTGGCTCAGATGGAGAGGTTAGGGAAAAAAGAAAAATTACAGTCACAAAGTATTTCTGAGCTCTTCCATTGTATTGAAATTTTCTTCAAACTCCATAAATTTTCTGTTGATATGCATTTCTTGGAATAGCCTTCCTGTCTTTCTTAGTGCTGACATACAGCCCTTGAAACGACCTTTTCTTGTGCTTTTTTAATGTTACTGTTGCAACTCGTTTTATAAAGCTAACAGTGAAATACTGCTGACTCCCATGTCTTGCCTTGCACACACAGGGAACTTTCTTTGGACAACTGACATGGCAGCGTCTGTGAAGGAATTAATATTTCATCTCTTGGCTGAGTTGCTTCGCAAAATCCACAATCTGGAGCAGAAAAAAAATCCAGCGGGATTGTCATCTTCTATTGCCCTTCAGCTGAATCCCTGTCTAGCTATGCTTATGGCCCTGCAGTCAGAACTTCACAAGTTGTATGATGAAGAAACACAAAACTGGGTGTCTGGAAATGCCTGCGGTGGCTCTGGTGTTGGAGCGGCTGACCAAGGAAGATTTTCAACGTACTTTCATGCTCTGATGGAAGTCTGCCTTGCTGTAGCAGAAGTAACTTTACCTATCAATATGAGCGTAACAGCTAACGTGATGTCTTCAACAAGTGCCCCAAATCTTAGTGACTCTTCCTCCTCATCTTCATCTTCTCCAGGACAGACGCCACAGAGTCCAAGCTTGCTGTCAAAGAGGAAAAAAGTCAAAATGAAGCGGGAAAAGACATCATCTTCAGGCAAACGGTCTTCATCCAGAGCAGCTGAAACAGATGCTGCAATCCTCAGTATAGGAGGAAGCAAGCCTGAGGATATGTTATGGTTTCATAGAGCACTGACTCTGCTTATAATTCTCAGACACCTAACTAAAAAGGATCCACAAGGACTGGGTGTGACAAATGATGCCGTAGCAGATGCGTGTCAAGCACTGGTCGGTCCCACAGCTCATAGCCGCTTGCTTGTCATTTCTGGAATACCAACTCACTTGGAGGAGAGTACTGTCAGAAGTGCAATCAGAAAGGCATGTAATGCACATGGTGGAGTCTTCAAAGATGAGATCTACATCCCTTTGCAGGAAGAGGATCCCAAAAAAATCAAGGACAAAGCGGAAGGAGGAGAATGCAGAACCGAACTGGAAAAACCAACTGTTTCAAGTAGTGCGGACAGTTTGGATATCAGCAGCTCCAGCAGTGTCACACCTGCCATGAGCGTTAGCGCTTCAGCATCTACAAGCCAGGCTTCCCTCTGCAGCTCGCAGGGTATATCTCGGACCGTCAGTGATATCTCAGTTGACCAGTTTCAAGCTGGACTGGAACTGGCCATCCCACCAGGATTGCTAGAACCACATGTTGTTTCCAGCCAGGAGAGTCTGGATCTTTCACACTGCAGTACTGGAAGCCTTGGCAGCCTCGGCAGCCTCGGGGAACCACTTGACAATGTAGAAACAGCGTCTGTGTCTGACGTTGGATCAATGTACACAGTCACATCTCTGGACAACCAGCCGCTTCTGTCACGGCCAATCAAAGGTTTTGCTGTAGTGGAGGTAATAGCCGTCAAGCAGGAGAGGGTGCCTTTTGGGTCAGTTTTTTCTGAAAGAATGAGATCCGATTCCAGTAATTTTTTTTTTAACCTCTGGCTTTGAGAAATACCGTACTTCCTGTGGTTTGTGTGTAGCACCATGACCTGACTTTTTCCTTAAAAGTGTGCTGTATGTTTTCTTCTGTAAAGATTCCTCTGCTTGACTGAGGCCACAACTTGAATGATGGAGAGTGAAAGGTACTGTTAGCACAGTGTAGCTCAGCACAGGTCAGAGGTGCAGAATGAATGTATGTCAATGTGCACGCGAGACTAAGGAGACTAGGAGTTCTCAGCTTGGGCAGGACGGCTGAGGAACACAGAACTTCTATTCTCCATTGACTTTCTCTCTATCATTCACAGTCTTAAAAGCATTCGCTGTCTCTCAAAGGACAGTGGGGACCTCGTAGTGGAGTTGTCAAGTAGCAATTTTAAAACAGATGGAAGTACTCTTGAGCGTTCCAAGTTGTAGAGCTCATTGCTGCGTGGTGTTGTGGAAGCCAAGAGTATAAATGAATTCGTAAGGGATTAAGTTCATGGAGAATGTGAAAATTGGTAGCTATTAAGCACAGCAGTCAATGCAGCCTTCAACTGAGGAAATCTTTAAACCACTCATTTCTGGAGGCTGAGAGAATATGTAAAGGAAAAGATCTATTCACTTCCTCTTTCATATCACTTTCTTCAAAGATTTGCTACTGGCCGCTGCTGGAGATTAATTTAGAGATAGGTGGTCCTTTGGTTTGACCTACAAAGCAATTATTTAATGTTTAATGACTACATTTTCACATATTTTAAACCTTCTCTAGATTCCTCTACAAAGTTACTTTAGAAGAGATGATAAATTTTGTTGATGTCTGGTTCCAAATTAATTTGTAAATGCATTGTAGGTGGTTGTCATTGACGCCAGATCATCCCAGGTTTTCAGCTATGCACAAGAACCCTTCCTCTCTGTTGTTACACTAACTGCGTGCTGCAGATTTACCAGAAGCTTGCAAAAGCACAGCCATTTCTGCTACCTTGTGAATTTAGAGGGACGCTTTTCCATAGTCTGGGATTGGATCAGTTTCCCTTTTAGAAGAAAATCAGCTTATTCAGATAGAAAATCTTCAGTTGCTATTCTTAAGCTATTAATTGACATGAAGACGCCAGAGTTGAAATAAACCATAAAGTGTGTACAGAAAGCTGTCAGCGTATTCACGTTGAGACCTACTCCAAGTCTGTAGCTGCTCTGGTAATGATGCATGGTGGTTATTCTCGGAATCAAAGGAAGTTATTGTTCCTGTTCCCAAGTTGTGTAGCTGAGACTTCAAGGCCTGTGCTAATTTAGATATTTCTTTCTAATCGGAGAATTGAAGCAAGGACGGCAGAGCTGCAAATAATGACAGGTTACCTATCTGAAACTTTCAGCTTCTTATCTGATATTTCTGAGGGCTGTCTCCAGACTAAGAAATGGAATAGCTGTTTCAGAGCTGTGCCTGATTAACTCACAGCATGGTGATTTTGGTGACCAGATGTTCTCAGAAAGGATGTTTTCTAGGCTGAACCTGAATTCTGGTGTCAAATCATTGATGGAGAAGAATGTTAGAAGAGATGCAATAGTGATTATGTAGATGGGGAGGGGAGAAAGCTTAAGACCCAAATTCATATAAATGGAAGTTCATTTGTTTTGTCAGAATTCTTGTTAACTATTTCATTATTCGTACAGATAAGGTCCAGAGCTAAAATAGAGAAAATCCGAGCCAGTCTATTTAATAGTAGTGATCTCATTGGTTTGTCAAGTCTGGATGGTGAAGATGAACTGATGGAAATGTCAACTGAAGAGATTTTAACTGTTTCTACTGTAAATCAGAGTTTATTTGACACACAAGGGAGCCCAGCGCTAGAAGATTATTTCAATGATAAGTCAATAAAAGGTATGTGGTTTTCATATTGGCAAATAGCTCCCTTGTATTGTGCATTTTTGGGGGACATACAGGGGTCAGATTCTCCTTGCTGGTGTAAATTCAGTATGACTCACTAACTGATGGGTGACAACGAGGGGGAGCCAGGGAGTCATTTCAAAGCAAGTTTCCTCCCTCTCATCAGTTGGCAAGCAGCTATTTGCAATCTGAACGTTGCTCAGCTGGCCTCACAGCTAATCAAACAGTTAAAAAACAAAAAAAAACAAACCAAAAACCAAACCAAAAAAAACAACACAAAAAGCTCCCCACCAACCCACAAAACTGAGTTGTTTAGTAACTTTTTTGATAAAATAGCCACGGTAATAATTTACCACTGTTAGAGCCAGCATAGTTTTAGAGTAGAAATTGTTCAAGCAGAACAGCTGGTCATTTACATTCTCTAACAAGATGAAAGCTATGCAGACCCTAATATACCTGGAATGGGCCAGAATCCTGAATCAAGGAACAGGGGAAGATAATACTTGGAGGAAGTTCAGTTGACTACTAGGTCAATTGATAGGTGTCAGTGTGTACCTACACAACATAATTTTTATACTGGCTTTGTAAATAATCTACTTTATCACTACAGTCACTCAAATGATAATTACAGTATGTGGCTAAAACAGGAGAAGGCATTCAATTCTCTATCATAAATGGGGGTATTGGAGTGCAGAAAGGTCAGGCCTGCTGGTAGAATCTTTCTACGTGATTTTTCTCTCTCGGAGCAAGTGGCACGTGATACAATATTTTAGCTGAATGCAAAATGTTTTTTCACTTTTCAAATTCTAAACAGTTGTCATGGTATCTTGTGCCATACTGTGTTTTTTTTATCAGGTGAGAAATTGGTCCCAGGTGCTCGGGAAGTCCTCACAGAAATATTTAAAAGCTGCATCCATTCTGAGCAAATGCTGAGCTTAACTCCAGCGAAACCCATTAAGGTTGCTGATATCTATCTTAGTAAAGAACAGATAAATTCTCAGACTCCTGGAAACCTTCTTCATGTGTTCTTCACAAACGTCCGCCCTCCAAAGAAGGTGCTAGAGGACCAGCTTACTCAGGTAGTGCTTTGAAAACTATTTTCAGCATCTTTTTGTGTAACTTGAGAGCATTGTGTAATTATTCACTTTCTATGTTGGAAGATTTTAAGGAAGTACGGTGTGCCCAAGCCGAAATTTGACAAGAGCAAGTACAACAAGGCGGGCAAAGAACAGCATCCAGTGAAAGTCGTGAGCACCAAGCGCCCAGTTACTAAACCACCTACAAAGGAAAAATCTATGCTCAATAGTGTCAGGTTGGTGTCTTCAGCCTTTTGACAGTTGCGAAGCATTTGATTTCTCTTTAGGAATCCAGATTTTTATTCCTCCTCCCTCTGTATTTCCATGTACGGATTGGAAGAGGGAAATGCGACTTTGAGATTATAAAAGACCTTCAAGGAATGTTTTGGTTTCTTGAACAGATGAAAGAAAACTTTCATCCTAACATTCCCTTTGTCCCTTAGCCGAACTGCCTTAAGTGAGAAGAAACCTACCGTAAAGCCAAAATCTCCTGAGAAGAGCAAACCTGAAGAGAAGGACCCTGAAAAGTCTCCCACAAAGAAACAGGAAGGTAGTAGCTGTATAGAATTCTTCTATAGTATTACATCATAGAAAAGAAATATGGTTTTTGTACTGGCATGCTAATATGATGTCATGATAGATTTGGTTTGTCTTTGTTCTTAATGAGGCTAACTTTATTTTTTTTAAATAGTGATTTAAAATGCTGCTTTTATTTGTAAATCTGTAAATCTGGACTCATCAATGTAAGTGAGAGCAAACCATGCTCATGCAATTCATGCAACAGTGTGCGTAGGCCGTGTGAATACACTGGGTAGAGAACTGACTTCCTAAGAGGTAGAGTTTCAAGGCTTTTTTTTTTGTACAGTGGTGGATTAGGATATCATGGGGATGAACTAGGTGGTTTTAAATCATGTTTCTCAACTTATACAGGAAAATTATTAAGTTATAAGAGGAAATTTGGATGAAAGAAGCTTCGCTTGCTTCATAACTAGTCTATCCATGGAGGAGACAGCACAGCCGTGCCATGACAGGGGTTAGTTCCAGGGTCTTGCTTGATATTTCTTCCTCTAGTCAGGTGGAGGAGTGAGTAAACATGAGCTTGGACTCTGCTCTTCACTGTAGGAAGTGCCAGGTTAGCTCGGAAGAGGGGAATTTCAGCATTCAGGCAAGCATGGATCCTTGATACCTGGTTAGATACATTGGTGGAGCTATTCCAGAGGGCAGCTGGGGGATTTGCATCCTTGAGAAGAAAGAATGAGTGCCATTTCCTGAAGGCCAGATGGGACCTGAATAGCATGATGTTTAGAACAACTTGAGAAATGAGCCACGGTGGGATGGGTAGAACCAGGAGAAAGCTGGCAGGTAGCCACCTCATACACTGACCATTTTCCTGTGTGGTGTGTAGACTTTGTAGTAAGTCATTAACTATTTGATGGTCATATCTTTGCTGTCAGTTCCTGAAGAGAAGTATTTGACACTGGATGGATTTCACAGATTTGTGGTTGACCGATCTAAACAGGATATCCGTAGTGTGTGGAGAGCTATTCTGTCCTGTGGATATGATCTACATTTTGAAAGGTAAATTTTGCAAATCTTTTTGTAAAGGCGATGCTGATTAATTGTGCGCACTTTAAAAAAACTTGATCCCAAGTGTTCCTACTCCAAGTAGCTTTAACCAGTGTTTTACTAACACACAAACTTCTATCCATGGCTGCAAGGCCTGTAGAGAACATGGTTGGTTATTTTCTTAAAACATGCTTTAAAAGAGTCACTATGCTGTCAGAATGCAGGTTCCTGACTTTCTCGTGCACAACATAGCTAACAAAATCGGATGCCATACTGTCCTTTGTAACTTCCAAACTGTATAACAAACTGGCCTGATGAGAATTATAGAGCCATCTGGCTGTCTCTGATTTCTTTCCACAACAGATTTCTGTCCTGTGCACTGGGTAATTGCTTAAACTGGCAGTGTTGTTACTGGGTCAGTAGGAACGTAGAAGAGGGAACAGTTACTTCCTTGTTAATATTGTACAGGAAGAAAGTCCCTTAAATGAATCCTCCTTATCTCCTTGTGTCAAGCCACAAGCTAATTGCCACATCTCCTTCCCCTAGATCCGCTTCAGAGCCTAAAGAAGAGAGTGCAGTAAGCAAGCTTAATAGGCAGTTCCTTTTTTATTATTATTATTTAATAACAGTGAGGCAAGGTAGGTGATAAATCAGTTCTTATTCTCAAACTGGAATTTTGGTAATGAAACAGCTCTGCTTAAGAAAAGGAGAGAGAAGCAGAACAAGCTACCAGGGGTTGTGCTCAACATGCTCTTAGTAAGCAGTATTGCACTTACGTTTCAACAGCTCTTATGCCTTTTACCTTTCAGGTGTGCCTGCATTGATGCAAGACATGCTCAAAAAGCGTCCCGGAAATGGACGCTGGAAATGGATGTAGCCCTTGTCCAGTATATTAACAGGCTTTGTCGTCACCTTGCAATTACACCCGCACGACTCCATCCCCATGAAGTGTATTTGGATCCAGCTGATGCAGCAGATCCCAGAATTTCCTGTCTCTTGAGTACGTATAGATCGTTTGCATAGAGGCTTTCTTCAACGGAAGAGCTGGGTGGTGCTCCTGAACGACCTGGCTGTCGCCCAGGTAGTTGGGACGTTCCTTTGGGGGTTGCAGATTGGAGCCTCTGTGGGCCGAGGGGAACACTGAGTCTAGGTCTTCTCTCTCCTTGGGTGTGCTTGGGCACCGCGGTGCCTTTGGCAGCATTGTTAGAAATGCACTGCAACTGCTCTCCGCTCTCCGAGCGTACCTCCCAGATCAGGCTGGAGCAGGAAGATAGCTGGGGAGCTTAGCTTGCGTGGGAAGGAAGGTTGGATTTTGATTCTGGACCTAGGCAGACCTTAGTCACCTAAATCCTGTTCCAAGCACTAAGTTCCTTTAAAAGGGTCTCCAGATAATGCAAATTCAGTGATGATGAAAGATACTGGACTCAGACACCCCGAGGCTCGAGGCCCAGGAAGGAACATCACGGATCACGGCTGTTCTTGCATCTTCAGCCCTCTTGTTGATGTGCAGGGATCAGGAGGGGCTGCTTTAGAAGGAAGCTTGTGTGGCTCCTGGACTGAATCTGCTGGGAAGATGGACTTTGCAGTAGGTAGGGAATCTCTTTCTCTCTCTGACTGGATGTTTCCCACCTCAGATGTTCCCGTTGAAAGTCTGCGCCTACGGTTTGCACTGCTTCAGTCTCTCAATACCACGTTGGAGACATTCTTCTTACCATTGGTGGAGCTTCGGCAGACCGAGATGTACGCTAACAGTATTGCTGCCTTACTGCAGGAGGCCAAAGGTCGGTTTCTCAGGGGACACGATCATTGCCTGAAAGGGTGCACTATGCACCACAGTGAATTGCTTAGTATAGTTTGCAGAAGATTTTAATGCTTGTATACATGTGACAGAAAGGAGAACGTGGAGGGGAGAGGGAAAGAGAGACAGTGAGTGGTTTCAGTGTGCTAACAAAGGCTTATTGGCTTTGTTCTCAGCCCAATACACTGGCACACGGTCTGTCTGAGGTGACAGCCAAAAAATGGCATTCACCCAAGGGCACTTCTCGGTGTGGGAGTGTTTTTTCTTTTTCTTGGTTTGTTTTTTAAGGGCGAGGGGGATTATTCTTGCAAGCAGACACTGTGCACCTTTCTTGACCATGGAGGGAGTTGGCCCATATTTTCTCTCCGTGAATGGCCTTCAAATGTGCCTTTATCTTCTTGGGCGTATCCATAAATTAAAATTCTTTGTTAATCAACAAGCAGCAGATCAGGTCAAAGTCCCAGGACGTGTTGGCATCCTCATTGTCATCGAAGCTGTAGAATCAGAGAGGTCAAGAAAATACGTATCATGCATCAGCATTTAAAATAGTTTTTACAAGCCTTCATTAGACAACAAACAAAACCAAGATTTAGGTCATTACATTTCCCAAACTTGTTTTCTTCTGAAGAAGATGATACAGAATTCACCAAAGGTGTCAACGTGTGTAAGCAGGCTTTTAGATTGGCCCAGCTACAAAAAAACTTGTAAACCCAGCATGGAGAAGTGAGGAATGTTCAGAGATTTGTCTTTATAGAGCCCGTATTTATGGTGCAATGTGACAGCCCTATTTTTTATCGTGTTTTCTTGCCTCTAGCATTACTGTCAAAACATCTCAGATTTCTGAAAGCTATTTGGCAAAGTGTTTCTGATTTGCAGATACTCTGGTGGAGTCGCTAGGATCTGTTTATATAACATTAGAGTTCTGTTCATCAGTGTTCTAACCCAATGCGCTGCTTCCAATAAACGTTAGTAACAAATAATTTAAAAAAAAAAAAAGTGAAGAGGTGGATTAGCCATATCTTACCTACCTAATGAAGATGAAATTATTACTCTACCGTTGTCCATTAGAGAATTTCAGAAAATAAGATTGTAGAAGGATAGATTAACTATACTGAAATATGTGTTTCTTTATTTAGGCTTAATCTTTTATGACACAAAGGTAACTGTAATGAACAGAGTGCTGAATGCCACTGTCCAAAGAACTGCTGATCACGCAGCTCCGGAAATCACCCTGGATCCCTTGGAAATAGTTGGAGGTATGGGAAACGCTTATCCTTTTCCAAATTCTTTTTAATCCATTGCAACAAGTCAGATCCGTTTTAAACAAGCTCAGATGCTTATTAGTGCAAAATACACTGAGTATGGGGACTTTATTTTTTTTCTTTTGTTTTTAAATAGGGGAGATCCGTTCTTCAGAAAATTCCTATTTCTGTCAGGCAGCGAGGCAGCTAGCCTGCGTGCCGTCCTCGCAGCTCTGCGTCAAACTTGCCAGCGGTGGAGACCCTACGTACGCTTTCAACATTCGGTTCACAGGGGAGGAGGTTCATGGAACAAGTAAGTCAGGATTACGGAGTTACCAGCGCGGGTGACATCAGGTACAGCCGTGAGGACTTGATCCAGGTGGAATCCACGTTTTCACCAGAATGTGGCTCGTGTTAACTTTAAGGAGCAGCGTTACCTTTCTGGTGTTTGTAGTCCTGCAGATGAAAAAGAGTGAAGCTTCCAAGAATTAAGCAAGCCAGATGGATAATTTTCATATTTTAGCTAATACAGCAGGAAGTAAGAGTGCCTGGGCTGCGACTTGGCTAACGAGAGCAAGTAAATACAGTAAGAGTAAGTTGTTTGAAGCATGGGGAGAGCATTTAGTAAGAATGTCTCTTCGGGTTGTTTTGGTGCTCGGCCATGGTAAACCCAGACTGTGCTGATAAAGATATATATCTTTTTTTTTAAGTACTTTCTTGCTAGTAATGAGCTGGGTAATGCTACTGTGGTTTTTACTGTTCAAGTGATGTGAGATTGTATAGCCAATAGGTTAAGATACCGTTAAATATTAGTACAGGATACGTTATCAAACATAGCTGTCAAGGAATATGCAAGCGTTAACAATTAAAAAGGGTCATGCCCAGGCAAGGTGGTTTTGAGAATTGTTTTCAACCTGACATCCAAAGTATGAACTTGGGCCAGCCAAGCTGAAGAGTTGGTGAGTATGGTAAGGGTTTTGTTGCTTTAAAAACTGTCCTTAATTTTTGCTGTAAATAGTATTAAAATTGCATCTTGCTCACTTTTGTGAGGAGACGTGCAGCATTTCTTGTAATCATTTTAATAATTTTCATGTGACTGGTTAAAAGAATGAACCTCAGAAAGGAACAGACATTTAACTGCCCTGACTTCACTTAACCAGTACAGAGAAAGACTCCTCAGACATAGGACTACTGCTCCTCAACAGAAAGTGTTAAGCAATAATCTTACTTTGTTAAACAAGATGATTATGCCTTTTCTTCTCTTGACACTGTATTTTAATTTGCGAGGTTTATGCGGATGCTGTCCGGCCTCATTTGGATATTGACTTTCTTTGGGGGTGCTGGCTGCCTTGGATGCTACGTGGGTTGCGTGTACTCCAGGAAGAGACTTGGTTTAAACAAGAGCCGAGAAAATCTTGCTTTGCAGATCTGTTGAATAATTGATAGGGTATCAGGCAAATATCAGCTGTGTCTCAAAGAAGAAACTGATCGCCGCTATCTAAATGGCTGCGGTCTCTGTGTACCGATTGTAAGAGGTCCTTTTTGGAGATTCATGGGGGTATATGGAGTTAGAGAAGAAAAGCCCCAAATGCACTTCTCGTATTAGCAACTGGTGTCATCTATCAAATTGTGTAAAGGAAAATTCTTGTCAGTGTGCACCTATTAGCTGAACAAAGGGCTCCTTGATGCCTTCTCTCCAGGGGAATTCTTCTCTTTTTAAGGTCTGTGGTGGTTACTGACAGTATCTATAGAGAGATAAATGTTATGTCCACAGCTCAGCATCTGTAATGATTTCTGATGCGTTGCCTCACTGCTTTTAGCTGTGGAAATGCTCAGTTGTTATGAAGGCAGCACCATTCATCTTCTAATCAAGTAACGAATTCCATTTGCAGGCCAACTGGTGTAAAAAATGCTTGTGCTGGTCCTAGGCATAGAGTGCTGGAAGACAAAGCAGCACTTAGGAATTCAGCAGGAAGCAGTTCAATGAATATTTTTTGCGTGTAACTAAACTATTTACACGTGGACTTGCACGTGAATGGTAGGCTGGCACAGCCGCCATCTACCCCACCCTTCTTTAAGCCACGTGTCGGCGCAGTCGGAGAGGTTAAGCGTGTGATCTAAGGCATGAAACGTGATTTCAAGAAGAACAGCAAATTCTGGATTAAAATATAGCGGTACCAAACCCCCGAGGGCGTTTCATTATGTTGCCCCTCTCTTTCAGGTGGATCTTTCCGTCACTTCCTCTGGCAAGTCTGTAAAGAGTTACAGAGCTCCTCGCTCTCCCTTCTCCTGTTGTGCCCGAGCTCTGCAGTCAATAAGAATAAGGTACGATACCTCAATGCAAAAAATGAAGTTGCTTTTCTCTTTTTGAATGCCTGTGTTTGAACAGGAGTAGACCACATTCAGTTAGCAGTACAGAGAGAAGCTTCGGATCAACAGCCCCCGTTAGCACATCTAACCAGATAGGTCTCACATGCCTAGTAAAACTGAAGATGACTGCCGATGAATCCCCTGTTGCACCTCAAAGGGTATTGCAGGTACTTGAAGAAGTAGCCAAGGATCAAAACTGCAAAATGTAGCAGAATTAAGACTCGTGGTCAAAGTTCACTTAGAGTGAATCTGGTTCAGTTCTCTGACTTAGAGATTGTCCGTCCCAAACTAGCGAAGTTGTATTCTGCTGGTATTGCTCCAGGAATGTCACCAGGAAAGTCAGTCGCATTGCGAGTAGAGTAAGACGCTCCATCTATTTAATGCGTATTTAGTGTCCTCCTATTTTGTGCAGTAGATGTATTATAGAAACAAGATAAAGCTTATGGCCCACAGAACGTGCAGTAGTTGAGGCATAGTTCCTTCCTAGGAGCATTCACAAGGTAGGAAAACAGCTCATCTCCCCCAGCGCCAGCTACGTAGCAAACCTGGCTTTGCACATCCAGGCTGTAGTTCAGAAACATCCCCCAACTGGAAGGCTTAGATATCGAACTGAGGACATAAATACAGAGAAGGCTTGTGAATGCTGATGAACAGAGCTTGTAAAAGTGGGGCTTGATCATTAAATTATAAAGCAATGTGATCTATCACTGTATAGTATCTACGGGCTCCATGCCACGCTTGAGCAAATCCTGTTGTAGCCAACTAAACAGTATTCGCTGCGTTCAGATCGGTATTTTCAGAAGCCTGTTAACTCGGGGACCTGCAGGGCATGCATCAATTGTTAAATACTGGTTTGTCTGCTCTATTCTGGTTTTTTCTTCTGAAGGGGAAGTACATTTTGACGCCCAGCCCTTTAACCTACGCGGAGGAGCAGTTATTCCATTTCTTCGGGCAGCTCTTGGGTATCGCAATTCGAGCAGATGTTCCTCTGCCACTTGACCTCCTGCCCTCCTTCTGGAAGACCCTGGTAGGAGAGCCACTGGATCCTGACGTTGATCTCCAGGAAGCTGACATCCTCACCTACAACTACGTCAAAAAATTTGAAAATGTAAGTAATGTGGGTTGGTTTTTTTCCTCTTCCCTCCTTTTTGTCTCAGGGTTTCCCCCATAAGCACGTTGTTCTAGCAGCAGCTAACTTTATTGCCTGCCCTAAAAGGCCGGCTCACTGTCTAGCAGATGATGTTTTTCATGTGAGCAGGGTCGTGAAGCGTTTTGACTCATCTTCTGGGTGCAGGATTTCACATCCTGATGGCTTGGAAAAGCTGCTCAGTCTCCTCTGCTGCCAGGCACAGTGGAATTAAGGCTTCTGAAATGTCTGCTGAGACTTGGCAGCGCTAAACCAGAAAATAACCCACCAGAGCAATTACTGGCTTTCGCTGTCGGTGATGTCTCCAGACGATGGAATGAGTGCACTTTGTACATGGTGGCGATACCCCGACCGAGTCACAAGAACACCGCGGTACGACATGCTGGCCCTCAGATACTATTCTTGTGTTTCCTGACAGATAAATGATGAGACAGAACTGGAAGCTCTGTGTGCAGAAATTGCTTCTCAGCATCTAGCAACAGAGAGCCCTGACTGTCCGAACAAGCCGTGCTGCAAATTCACCTACCTGACCATGACGGGGGAGGAAGTGGAGCTTTGTCCCAGAGGCAGGCACATTCCAGTGGGGTGAGTAACAGCCGCCTTGGCAGGACGTGGCCCTGGGTTACGTGGGAAAGAAGCATCTCTGGGATAATTTTCCAAGCGCCAGGCTCTCTGGAGATGCTTTTGTAACAAGCTGAAGGCTGGAACGATCCGGGAAAGCTTTACATTTGTTGGCAGGAACTTGGAATCACTAGCGCTATTTACTGCCTTTTGTTCTGTAAGGCACAGCCAGCTGAGGAGGGGCGCTCATCGGCCGTTTGCTGGCTTCAGGGAGCACCCGCAGTTAGGAGGCTTGTGAGAAACGGGCAGGCCCGAGAGAGGAGGAGGAAGCTGAGGAAAGCGGAATTAAATTGGGAAGCATCAGAGTGCAAATAGCTTAATGCTCACTCTCACTTATTCCAAAGCGGCATCTCCCCGTAAAGCCCTTCCGTACGTAACGGTCGGGGGTAGGGCAAGAGGGCCCTTATACGCTCTCCTGTTTTGTCCTGAATCCGTGCAGGTGGGAGAACAAGGACGTGTACGCAGCAGCGATCCGGAGCCTGAGGATGCGCGAGCTGCAGACTCCGGAGTGCATGACCGCCGTGCGTGCCGGGCTCGGGTCTATCATTCCCCTGCAGCTTCTGACTACGCTGACCCCTCTAGAGATGGAGCTGAGGACGTGTGGGCTTCCGTACATTAACCTGGAGTTCCTCAAGGTGTGAAGAACTGCAGCTGCTTTGGCAAAACTTTCCTGTCTGACACGTAGAGGAGAGGACCGTTCTGAATTGCAAATAACTTCTGAAAATCTAAAATTAACCTGTAACAGCCAACTTCTAGTCCTGAATACTTTAATTTCGTTACCATAAGAATTGTGCCGTAAAAAGAACTGTTCTCTTGTGTCAGAAGCTGTAGAATGTTCTCAGCCGTGGGCGTTAGCGTTGTTTTGTGTTGTCCTTAAACAGCAGCAATGCTGAACTGCCCCGGTCCTGCACATTAAACAAAAAAGTCACATCCACTGCCTGCCCTGCAGGGGGGACACGCGAAGAGGAGCCCGTTCCAGAAGCTGATGGGCTCTACCGTGGTGGGATTTCCTAATGATTTTGAAAAGGCAGGAGAACCTGGGGCGAGAGGCGTAGTTACCATCCCCTGCTGTCCTCCCAGAGTGCAGGTGGGGAAGGTTTATGAAGGGAGAAGCAAGCAGCAGCGGGCATCTTGCGTTCTTTTCTCTTAGGCGCACACCATGTACCAGGTGGGCTTGATGGAAACGGATCAGCACATCGAGTTTTTCTGGAGCGCGTTGGAGATGTTCACGCAGGAGGAGCTCTGCAAGTTCATAAAGTTCGCCTGTAACCAGGAACGAATCCCCTTCACCTGTCCGTGCAAAGACGGGGGCCCTGATACCGCCCACGTCCCGCCGTACCCCATGAAGATAGCCCCCCCTGACGGAGCCACAGGTACGTGGGCCCTCTGTCTCCTAAGGCGAAGAAAACCCGTTCTGCTCGCATCGTGGCTCTATTTCAGTCCCCCTTTCTTTTTAATTTAAAAGTGCGTTTAATGCACAGAGAATGACGAGGGAGAGGCAGGCAGTTATGGCTGTAGATAAGAAGAGAGCGAACTTGTTTTTAAATGGTGTAAAAATAAAATTTAAAATAAACTTTAAGTACTTAAAACATTGCCCGCTAGAGAGAATAAGAGATTTTGTATGGTAGTTGTCTCCTGTGCTTCTGAAATGATTGGACTGTCAGAAAAACGTCGGCCTGAGGGCTGACTGAGAAGCACGGCGGTATTTAAGGTTGAAGAGACGCGTTACAGGCAGGACTCTTGTTATTTCGATACTTGGTAGCAAGGGGCGTGGGGGAGGGATGCTGTTGGAGAACGTGGTGGAAAGTGGAGGGCGCGTTCAACCCCCTTCTGGCGCTTCTGCCCCTGCAGGTTCTCCAGACTCTCGGTACATCCGTGTGGAAACGTGCATGTTCATGATCAAACTTCCTCAGTACTCCTCGCTGGACATAATGCTGGAGAAGCTCCGCTACGCCATCCACTACCGGGAGGATCCACTCAGCGGCTGAGCGGGAGACGGGGACGCCTGGAGGTGACTGGCTGGAGTGTTTCATGGCTCTGCTGGCGCTGGGAACCCTTCCATTCACATAAAAATACCTCCTGTAACACTGTGTGACGAGCGGGAGGTTGAGTTATTTTCTGAACTTTAGTTCCCGTTACGATAATTACTGGAAGACTTACATTTTGTATTCGTAGACTTTGTGGTGGACTGGTTATTTTGCTGCCTTGTTTGTGGAATATTTGTAGGATAGTTTAGTAAAGACCAGTTTGTGTATAATTTAATTTCGAAAAACCTTTAAACATGTACATTTCTAATTTTGTAATTTAGAAGGAGATTACCCATGCAAACACAACAAAAGCGAGGGCGTTCTGAGGTCAGGAGCACTCGGAGGCGGAGGCTCGTAGATCGCTCTCCCCTGAAACATTTTTGTATTCAAAAATGGCAAGAATCGGGTGCGGGGAGGGAGTCGCTGCTGGGCACCTGCAGGAACAGAGCACGGTCCCTCTTCTGTCGCAGGCAGAGATCACGCAGAATTTCTAGCACTTGCTTGAGTTTTAGAGCAGAAACTCTGCTGCCAAACTGCATGTTTACCTTTCCACCGTTTTCTTGTAACTTTTTAAACTAGAAGCAAGCACACGGGTAGCTGCCGCAGTTAATTTGGGGTTTCGGCTGGGCACTTTTGATTAGGAAGACTTACAATCGAAAGAACGGTGAAAGGGCCGTAATTCAGTTGGGTTCTCGCCCTAGATGTTCTGGAATGTCTGCTTTGCTTAGTAACAAAATAATTTATTGTAATTAAAATATTAGCAGAAACAAAATGACTTCTCTCTGTATGGTGTAAAATACCACCCTTCAAGCTTACAATCCGTGACTTTCTCCTGTTGCCGAACAAGCTTGCAGAACGCTCAGCCTGTGGTTAAACACCTGGAACTCATTTTTGTACTCAAAAATGATCTCTGATCTAAGAGCAAATTACCCTAGAGGTGCGACGCCCGGACGGAGGACGAGGCGGGGGAGGCACAGTTGGGCGTTGGAAGAGAAAGCTGCTGTTTTCTGTGGAAAAGAGAAGAGCAGGCTCCGGCGAGAGAATGATTCTCCAGGTTGAACTCTTGTATCCTGTGAAATACGTTCTGGGGCGGTTTCAAACCGACGCATCGACTCGCGCGCCTTCCTTCGCTCGCGCCGAAGCGGTCGCCCTGCGCCGGGTGCGTTTCCAAGCACGGCGTTGCTTTGTTGATCGCTCGGAGCCCGGCAGGAGCGAGAATCGCCTGCGTGCGGCAGCCCCGAAGAGAACATACCGAAATCACCGCTGTGCTGCTCGGCTCGGTACTACGTCGAAGTTAAGTGCCAGTACTGAGCTACGCCTTCGTTCTTTTCCTTCTGATGTGCTTAGCGCGCATCAACCGGACGAAAGGTCTACGATGGTGCGTGTGTAACTGTACTTTAAGGTGGTATTCTACGTCTCTTTCGCAGACAGCATACACTAACGTGGCGTCAGTGGTAACGGGAGTTGAAAAAGCTGTATTTATTGTATATTATTGTGAATATTGGGAATTATGAGCGTGTGGTACTTGGAAGCCGTGAGTAAGAGAGAGAAGCCTCAACAAGCGTGTATATTCTTGTTCTTCTGTGAGCGAATGGAAAAATGTGCGTGCAACAGTCGTAGAGGTAGTTGTTGGCATACAGCGTCTGCAGATCCTGTGGTTGGAAGCTGTTACCCTCCTATTGCGTATTGCCCTTTCAACGGAACAGATCCATGTAGGAAGAATATTTACTCTTGAATCTTGTCCATTTCCTGGTAGAAGCATATATGTAGCTGAGAAATCATTCAGAGTAAGCGCAAACACACGTGGAGTTCACAGAGACCAAGGGGAAAACTAAGCAGAAGGGTGGGCTCGGAGCCGGTTTATTCCCCCCCGGGCCGCGTGCTCCCGAGCAGGTGCTGCAAGGAAACGTGAAGGACGGCGGCCGAGTTTCACGGCAGAGCTGCTGCTGACAAGGATACCTGTGGGGGTTCTTTCTGGCCCCTGGATCCTGGCTTTGTGCTGGGTTTAAGTCGCCCGTTTCAAGCCCGAAACACTTCGGGTGGACTTGCGGCGCCAACGCCTCGCTCGCAGGGGGGTGGGAGCTCGGCACGCCGGCGTTTTCCCGGCTGTGATTACAGCTGTGAGTTAGAAACTGCTGCTAACGTCTGTCTTCTCCTTCCAGAGAGCACAGTGGAGTGGAACATATCTGCGTCTTGGCCCTGAAAAGCGTGCTGTAAAGTTACTTGATACATATTTATTACAATTAATTATTTATGATTACAAATAACAAACTTTTAGTCAATGCTGTTTACACCTTGCTGTGTAAATGAAGCTTCTTATACAGGAAAAATGTCACCCCAATAAATAACCTTCATTGACTTTGGGTTTTTTTTTTTTTAGTGAAGAATGGTCTGAGCCCTGCAGGAGAACGCGTTGGGGGGGTTCTGGCTTTGTTTCGTTGCGTTACTAGGAAGGAAGCGCTGCAGCGGTTCGCCTGTAGCTCAAATGGCCTTGAATTAAAGCTTTTCTAATCATCATTACTTCCTTGTGCTTTAAATGAACTTGACATTGTCTGTAATAGGCTCGTTTGTCAAAGCGAAGATTGGTTTGTGATTATTTTTTAATATATATTCATTCAGAATGTAAAATTATACTAAACAATGGAAAAACTCTGGAGCTGGGTATTAGTTCTAGCTTGGTGTGTGTCCATCTTGGTCCGTACACAGCATTAACCTGTTAAGTGCTCTTGGCCATCCAGTGTACACTTGCATAAAGGAGATTCTTAACATCCCTCTAGATGTTGTGTGTCCTTCTTTGGGGCTGGAAACAACGGAAGCACGCACCGAGGCAGAGGGTTAGAGCCGCTAGGAACGAAGCGGCAGGTTATCTGCTTTTAAATGCCATGTTATGGGTTAATACACTGTCATTTCTATTTACTTGGAACAGAAATGTAAATATTTTATACAAAAGGGAAAGCAAGCACGCTGATCGCTAATATTCCTCTTAATGGAGCAAGTGCAGTGTTTCTCACACCTGAGGAGCTGTCAGCTCGGTAGTTAGTGATTTTTCACACTCAGTTTCTCAGCAAGGCGTCCCGTGAACCCTCACGAACCAGAAGAGCCAGCTTAGATTCCCTTTTCTTGCCATAGCAGTTTCCCCGCAATGCCATCGCAAGGTTGCTTGCCACCTGTTTTTAAATACCTTTATTCTGCTTTTCTTGTATAAATAAACGCTTACATTTGGTGGAAGCGTCCGTTAAATGTCTTCATTTTAAAACCAAGACCCCTTCAGCCACCGTTCGTCCTCCACGCCGCAGCTTGCGGGACGGCGCTGGCAGCAGAGACGAGGCCTCCAGCAGCAGCCTTGCCCTAGCAGGGCCGGTGGCTAATTAGCCCTGCTCATGCCACCTGCTGCACCCAGTTAATTAGCCGATGCCCACGGTCATTAGCCAAGCCCTGCCTGCTCCAGCTTTTGCATTCCCAATGCCCTAACACTGGGCCAAAGCACAAGGGCTGAAGCAGCTTTGTTAATTAAGCAAATTAACAAAGACCTAATGCAGGTAATAATGGTGGAACACCAATGAGCAAAGGCCCCGGTTCCGACTGGTGATAAACTTACCCCAAAGAGCGTCCGTGGTCCCGCGTCACCTCAGGCAATAGATTTTTTTATTGCACAATGGTTTGGGACATCGTTAGATAAATTTTATTACAACGAATTTAAAAAGCACGGAGTAATACAGCATTAAAAAGCGTCTTACAACACAGCCACGGGCTCAGAGCTTTCCCGCTGAGACTCACGATCCCCCTCTCCGTGTAACAGCCGAGGATGCGCAGCTCGAGGTGCGGCCCTGCCGTCCCCCCGAGGCAGAAGTGAATTTGCCGTCTTGGGACGTTGCTAGCATAGATCGCAGAAGTAAAAACCTGTAGTATACTCTCACAAATTAAAAATACATTTTTTTATATATATATATATATAATGATCGCTGCCTATAAAAATTTAAATTCATAGAAAGTCTTCAATGCCATGGCGATAGAGGGATTCACTTGTGCTCAGACAGATAAGTGCTAGACGTGTTTTCCGTACCAGTGGATCACTTCTCTGGCTGAGCAGATGCTGGGCTCTGGGCTTTTCCCTAAAGGGAAGGGGGGAAAAGTAAAGATGCTGTTTTCAAGGAGTACTTGCTAGCGATCGATAGAAACCTCTCTGAAGCGGGAAGGACTGTAAAATAAGCTCATCATCCTGGCACAGCCATCAGAAAAAGATGGTTACCTTTGCGTTCCTGCGCCTGCAGCCGACCGGGCCATCCGACACGCTCCGTCCTGCGAGGCTGCAGAGGAAGAACAGGGACAGGTTCAGGTGAAGCAAGCCTGCCGCTTTCCGTGCTCTTACTGCTGAATGAGCGCCGCCCCTTCACACCGGGGAGACTCTGGAAGCCCTTCAATTCTTCTCCTGGACCCCGACCCCGTTATTTTTGGAGCAGAACCACATCCCAGCCAGCAGCCTTCAGGCGCTGCAGGGAAGAAAACAAAAACCCGACAGGTGATTGAGGCTAGGGGTGACGCAAGCTGGGTTAGGCAGCAAAGAAAGCAGGTGATGAGCCGTAAAGGCATCACGCTACAACATTTGGATTCCATTTTAGGTTTATGCGCATTTGAGTTTTGAAGGAGCAAAGAGAAAAGCTGAGAGCGCTACGATGGAGAGATAACAAAGCTGGAGAGAGAACAAGGTGTTATCCTACGTTGTCTCCCAGTGCCCATTTTGTCCATTCTATTTTGATGTAAAAGCCTAAGTTCGCTGTTTGAAACTCAGATAAGCACCAGCCAAATTAAGCCGAGTGGAACCCTTTCAGCCACAGGCAAAGAGGAGGGAATCCAGATTTGCACTGTACGGAAAGGAGGCAGAGGGCTGGAATGGACCTGTCGCTCCTGCTGCCGTGGGCTGGCTGCCGCCCGAAGATCAGAATGCACCAGGCCTAAGGCTGTGCCCCGCTTTCAGCAGAGCAAAACTTGCTCATACGGCACCACAGATCCCTTACGCTTCAGGGCAGGCCCAGCGCAGCCGCTGAAATGGAGGAGAAAGGCGTTACCTCAGTTGGGTTGGAAAAGTTCTCAAGAAGCTGGGCGTGACGGCTTCGGAATGAAAGTTCTGAGTAGGTCCTGCCTGTGGCTTCGTCCCACCCGCAGATTCACTTGCACCTCCGTTCTTCGGTCTTCCCTCACTGCCAGCCACCTTCCTGGGCTTCCCTCTCGAGTCGGGAGCGCCGCCAGCTCTCGCTGAAGAGGGCAAGGGTGCGTTCCCGGCCTTTGCCATCTCTCTCAGTGACGTGGTCCCTGGCGCAGGAGAGCTGAGCCTCTGCTGCCTGAAGCCTTCTGTGCACCAAGGAGAAACATCTCCTGAGAGGACAAGAACGCAGCGCTTAACAGGAACAGTAAATGCAGCATGAGACATTAGAGACTGTTCAGATAACAAAACTAGACCTAATTTCCATTCCAGCAGCACAGGGCTTCACAACCACCATCTCTGAGGATACCCAGTTTCAGTGATTTTATCTTTCTTACGTAAAACTAGACCAATGGTAGGGGATCGAAGGTTTTTAAACTTTGGAGACAGAAGAGGGTAACACATCTATTCAGCATGGAACATGCACAGCGTTCCTGCAAACGTAAAGGAAAAGGGTGTGCGTAAGTCTGTGTTTTGCCCACACCTTGATGCCTGATTCGCCTCCGAGCCAGCTCTGGCGATGCTCTTCTCTCTCTGTTGGCTTGAGGAGACAGCAGCGGCTGAGATGGAAAGCTGGCTGCTGGGCTGGCTGGGCGCAGATCGCAATGGTGCTAAAGCAAAACACACATTCGACTGTTTAAATGACAGCTCATTCAGACTTATTCCTGTAAAAATGCTGCACAGCATCATCCCTCAGACAGATTACGGTTAGTAGGGAATTGTTTTTAGGAAGAGGCAGATATTGCTTGCCGACACCCACATTTTCTCATATGCAGAGCTTAGGAATAAGCGCTGGCTGTCACGGGACCTAAGCAAAAATGGAACTGGCAGCGTGAGGCAGTCCTGCTGAACAGAACCAGCCTGTATTCAGGGCCTCGCTGCCAGCCAGCCACCAACCAGATGCTCTCTTATTCAGCCTCTGCCTCTCACACCTAACACTGGCCCTGCAAAGCCAGCCCCAGGCACGGGGAAAGCGGCCCTGAAGCACTGTCACTGTAATCCTGATCGAGTTCCTGATATCAACCTGGTAGCGGTGCCATCATAAAATCCAAGGACAAAAATCAAGTTAAAAGTGATTTCCAAGTCATGCTGCCTGCAGAAGTGCCCTTGGTGGCTACCCTTGTCATAAAGTCATGTTTTTCTGCAGGTTAATTACACCAAGGAACAACAAAACAAGAAGACAGACACCCATAGGACACAAAACAAAAATATGAACTAGAAAGGAAAACATTTGTTACCTTTGTTAGATACCAGGAATGCTACATGGAACACAAAACTTTAAATACAGGGTGTCCTTTTCGTGGTTTGCAAACAAACTATATTGTGGCAACTCAGCTCCCGTCACTAATTCTCAACAAGTCCTGATTATCGTACACAAACATCACCAAAAATATTAGAAGCTTGTAGATAAAGCAGTCTTTGCATTCTGCATTTCCAAAATAGTTAGATAGGGTGAGGGGAAAAAAAGTCTTCCAAGAGCCAACCATAATAGGAAGTGGATGGGACTTCTCCTTAGCGTCAAGCACTGCTATTTAGCAAAGGAAAAGCTATGAAATTTTATCAGATCTCATTTCTATTAATATTGAATTGACTATCACCAAGGAGAGGAAAGGCCTAGAAAAACAAACACACAAATGCAGCTTCACTAGTTTGGTAGTTAGGGCTGTAGGAACTGTTGACTTCCCAATTCCTTCAGCCGTGAAACAGAAAATGAGCAAGTTCAGCATTTTCATAACTTGTCTGTAATAGCAGCAAATTCCAGAGGACTGTCTCTTCCACGTGCACACCGCTCCCCAGATCTGCTCTTTGGGCGTACAGAAGCATTAAAGCACCCAGCGGCCCAGCTGGTATCTGTCCAGCATTCTTGAAAAGCAGTAACAGCTTCAGCAGTACCAAGACCTGGCATTCTTTCCGTATCAGAAGTACCAGACAGCAATGTGTAGGAGAATCAGCGTGCCCTAGTAAGCACTCTGCAGCACCCACCATTTCATAAACCCACCACTTCTCTCTCAGGCTGAGTTTCAGATATATTCAGGCTCTTACCCTTTCTCTCTCTCTGCACATCCCCCGCTGAGACATTCCTCCATCTCCTCGATTTGTAGTCTGCCTTGTCTACTTCCCCTCTTACCCCCATGGGCCATACGCTTGTGCTCCTCTCCCACCTTAGCTGTGATTCATACATCCTGGTTTCAACATAACTTTCATGTGCAAGTCAAACATTTATATTGTGCAATTTCAGGGCCTTTTGTTTAGCTTTTATTATAAGGGCTTTCAAAAATGATTGTTATTGTTCAGTAAGAGCCTCCCATCCCATTTTAGATGGGACCCGAGAGGCTTTGTTTAAGAAGATCTGACACAGGGGACAATTACTTGGATTCCTGAAGCGTGCCACAACAAGAGGCCGCAGGACTTGGCGTAGTTGTTGACAGCTGGATGTGATACAACAGATCAAGCTCTGTTTAGTACCTGATGATGAAGGAGCGTCTCCTCTTCCAGCTGGACACCACAAAATTCACAGGGAATCATAATGTCTCTTTCTGCCTGGGCAGCTTGGGGCTGGGATGAAGAGAGAGACCTACAGCTTTTGGACCCAACAGCACGCAGACCATCATATTCTCGTGGATTTGGAGAAGAACTTCTTTTACTGAACGAGGCAAAGGCACTTGCTGGGTTACAACCTGTCTGTTATGCAAGCAACACGGAAAAATTAGCTCTCTTGTTGAGCACAGATGGACTTTAAAAACCACGCTTTGCAAAGACAAAATTGCTAGAGTTCTCACAGCATCACTGAGTGACAACTGCACCCTTGTTCAGCCGCGGTAGCAAAAAAAAGTCTTTACTGCAAACCCCTAGATACAATACAAGACAGTACTAAACCTGATGAAGAATCAGATCTTCGGCAGGGTAGAGGTCCTCACAAAATTCACATGGCAACATGATGATCTCATCATCTGCAAAATAAGTAATGGTTATATCCTCTACCATAGAGAAGTCTGATGCAGTTGGATCTTGCAGTTGGACTTATCTTCAGAATTCCTAAGCAACAGACTCCTGTTTTGTGCCACAGGACAGCAACCAGACCAAATGCTAAGGAAAGAGTTACTCTAGTCCCACTTGCTGAATTTCACATAAGCAAATTCACGTCGAGTGAGAACAATGTTTGGGGGTCAAAGACAATATCGAACAGTCTGGTAAAAAAACCTGTTACTGCCTTCGATAAATCCTTTAGCACCATTTCTCCTTTCCAAATAAGCTGGCACTTCAGGTCTCCCCCAGATCCTCCCTTTCACTTCAACAAGAAAGTTGTCACCTACTCAGTTGTTATGAAGCTCTTGCCACATATCAAGGTCAGAGATTCACTACAGCTTTTATTTCTTCTTCCCTTGCTGTATTGCTTTAGTAATACCTCTTTGAAAGCAACTATTTTAAACACTAATATTGCTAAGTTTTGAGGAAGCAGAAGATAAAATTTAAGAAAGGAAGGAAGAATGGTAGTCATGGAGAGTTTGGTCTCCTGTGTATTAATTATCTAAAAATGATTTAGAGGGAGTCTCAGAGAGACTCATTTTGACATTTTAAAATACCTAAATAATCTTTGACATTCCCAGTCCAAGAATCCTCTCTTTCCTTCTCCATTCTCTCAAACTTTAAGGGAAAAAACCCCACCACAACAGCATTTATACTTACTTTTTACGTGGTTTGATGTGCTAAAAGACACTAAAGAGTCACAGAAGAGATTTGACTTGTCTGTTTCATTAAGACGGGCCGATGGCACAGACTCTTTGCTGTAGTAGTTGTCCCAGAAGTCACTGGGAATTTCAGCTGCAGTATTATCATCAGGATTATTCTCATTTTGTAGGCTAAGAGCCAACACATAGTCTAAATCGGCGTTCCACTCTTCATAAAGCGAAGAACGAGTGTTTTCATTTCTCTCCAGCTGCTCCAGTTCCTCCTCTTCAAAAGACAAATATCATAGATTTGAGAGAATGTTAAGCCTGCAACAAGCAGTTCACTTCTGTGCACTAGGCTAGCTCAACCACGAGGGTTTCACACGTGCACGTGTGGACACTCGTGGAGGTCAGCATTTCAAAGCCTAGGAGGACACCTGCATCAAATTCGGGAGGAGGAAGGAAAACTCTCATTCTATTTTTGTTTGTAACAAGCAAAAAAGGAGAAAAAGAAGAAAGTCATTCCTCTTACTCCAAAAGCTTGAATTTAAGCTTCTTGGGAGCTTTACGAAGTCGCTGAGGAACCTTCTGTGACCTACGCTGTGAACAAGGTCCAATTAATGTACTGTAGTCTCGGCCCTTTTACAAGGCTGAAATATTTCCGCTTTGTTCCTTCAGTTTATCAATTGGAAAACAAATGATATTACATTTGACAACAGTGGGAATTGTACACGTACAGAAGAAAACCACGGAATCTTTTCTGCTAGGAAAACTACGGGATGTCACTGCAGAAATGCGCAGCGCTACAGATGTGAATCCACATCCAGGCCTTCCCTACCCTTCCATTTAACTAAAGAGGAGTGCAGCTGCTCAACAAAAACGGACAGAATTTGCAGTGAGCAAACAACTCCAATTTCATTTTTAAGCTAGATACTTTGAGACAAAAGAAGAGGCAGTGGACTGGGCTTTCACATCGGGTACCTCAGCAGTCCTCTGTTTAGCTGGCTTATACCTTTGCCGTTCTATTCCACGGTAAAACGGTCCCACGCACATTGCCTCTGGAGTTTTCATTATTCAGTATTTTCACAGAAAGCAATTACAAAACATTAGACTTGGATCAGCTGCCAAATGTCAAATTAGAAGCCAATTATTACTCTTCTCTACACCTTCCCTCACTTTTGATTTCTTTGTGCTGCTGCAACATTTTTTCTGCTAATGTCCTTAAGTTTGTTTTGTCTCCTACACAGCTGCTATAAATCTGCTTTTCTGGCACCAGGGGCATTCTCCACAAAGTCCCAGCACAGTTACCTGATCTCAGTCGGCTTCTTATGTCTCGAAGGGCCTGCAAATCTGCATCCTCATCCTCAAAGCCAGGCACTGTTCTGCTTCCTCTTACTGGTTTCACTTCTTGCCCACAGACGGGAGGATGCTCTTTTAGATCTTTCACCATGATGTTACGACCGCACGCCCCACATCTCTCAGTCCTAGCTCCGCAGTAAATCTCATGGTCCTGGAGCTTGTTGAAAGTGAGCTGTATGTCACAGTACTGGCAGACGGCAGGACGCAGAGGGCACGCCGATGCCTGGAAAAAGAAAGAGGGATTATTCTTAACATATGGAAGACTGAGGCAAAGGAGGAGGGAGGTTCTCAGTTTGCTTAAGAGCTGAGCGGTCTATTGTTTGTTTAGCCAGATCCAAAGCTACGCTAAGGAACAGCCCGAAATAAGATACTATGTGAGAAATATAAGATCAGCATGTGGTATAAGCCGTGTAGTCATAAACATGCTAGCTGAAGCACTCAGAATACTCAGAACATTTTCTTTTAATCTGTAACGCTTGGACCGCAGATTCACATGGTGCTTTTTGAAGCTGGCTTTTACATACGGTCTTGACATCCAGTACTAATCACATTTCATTGAGTACTGCTAAAAACGTGTTCGTGTGTGTTGCATTAGGGAACAGATTTACAGCACATTTACTATTCAAAAAGAATTGCTTGCATATGTTCTTTACCCGACACTGAATGACAGGTAAGCTGCCCTTCAAAAGGGGTTAAACACAGAGGAAATAGGTTATAATCGCAGATGCTGCAATAATACATCCTCATTTGCTTTATAAACAAAACTAAAAGCACTACAAGCAAACGTGCAGGATAAACTACTTCCAGGGTTTTGAACTGGACATATCTTCAAAGAAAATCCTTTTTTCCTCACCGATAAGCAGACTTGTGTGGCACTTCCAGAGCTGTCTTTAAATGAGCCCATAGGAAGGGAAGGTACTGACATTTATGGCGAGATTGCCTGTGACAGCAGCCAACCGGATTCAGAAACTCAGAAAATCCTACTGTGTCCCATTTTAGTTTATTTTACAAGCTATTTTAAAAGTCTGTTTGGACACAATGAGTTATTAAAACTCACATAACAACTGCAGCAGAGTCAGAAATGTGTAATGTTAAAGGAATGAAAAAAGTCAAGTTAATCATATTCTGTACTTTTGAAATAGCGTACCATTTTTCATCTTCATCACTAATAAGGACAAAATCACCGATTATCACAGATACCCCTTTTATAAGAAGGCCTGAGCAGGCTCCACCACCTTAAGGCTGTTTCCAGCCACCTTCTGTCAGAGGGTGTGAATTTAGAAAGCACGGTTCAATAAAAAGGATACATCGATCACAGGTTGGAATCCAGGTCTCGGCTGACAGAAAGGCTCTAGAATCAGTGCCCGGAAATACCGTAGAGTACCTGCCAAGCATCTAATAACACAAAGTCCACCAACCTCATGATCCTTCAAGAGACATTTTTCTATCTTCATCCTACACTTGCAGGTAACCTACAATAAACAGACCTCGTTAGATTAATTGCCACAGAAGTCAGCGATTTTAGAAGAGAAATTTGTTTCTCACCTGCACATGTTCAGACTCAATATGGTTCTTCATTTCAGTTTTTGGGATTAATTCACTGCAGTAGCGGCATACTTCAATATTTCTCCTACAGTGGATTTCATGCATGATGAAATTAGCAACAGGAATATCCTTTTTGCTATGAGAAAGTCACAGAGGTTACTTTTCAGAAAATACACTGACAACAATTTCAAGTAGTTTTTCACAACAAAACATAAATCCTAAGAAAGCTTTCTATGAACTCAGGGGTTAGAGAACTGAGTAACTAAAGAGAAAGGCAAGCCCAACCAGGCTTCCATGTTCCTTTATAGTTGGGATATTAACATATATAGCATGCAAAGGTCACAGTTTTCACACTGCATTAAGATACAATCAAGGTGGATTTATTTTCTTACATGAAAGATAAATTTTGCAGCATAAACAAATTATCATCAGGTTCAAGTTAATAAACTAATCCGAGAAGATCGAAGTTTCTTCCTGAAAATAACTTGGCTATAAGGAGTTGAACAGTGCTCTGCTTGGAAAAAAATAATTAACAGATCCTGTTAGCCCCCCCCCCCCCAAGAAATCAGCCTTCACAACACCAAAATTAACTTTATAACCTATTGCTTAGTGCCTTCCATGTCACAAAGGAAAAACACTACAGCTGTTCAGTTTTCTCCCTTGCCAGATCCCAAGCAGCCAACAGCCTGGCAAAGCAACAAAGTCCAACAGCAGCGTCTAAACTGCCTGCAACCAAACTGGACTGATGTTGCAAGAAACTGTTTGGATTCCAATGTCTCTAAGAAAAAAAAAAGGTAACTTCTTTAGTTGCTTGTATTCAAGACACAACTTCTGAGATTACATCATTATCAGTAAATGTATTCCCAACACTAGTGCTTCTACAGAAAGAGTTTCTGTTTCTCTGCTGTTATCAAAGAGAAACAACTGCCACAACAATATGTGCCTATTGATTCTATTTTTACATCTCTGAGCCACACAGCTGCTAAAGAAAAACTTGCAATCGTGTACCTCATGTGTACCTCACCAAAAATCGAGTCTTCACTTCTATTTGAATACTTTCGTTTCTATCTAGTTGCCTGTTAAGTCAGAAACGCGAGTAAAGGTTGGGAAAATTACTTTATAAGACGTCAATACTTGACAAGGTAAAACCAAACCCCAAACTTTTCTAAAAAGGTGGTATGTTCATTATTAATTTGCACCTTTTGTAGCATTTCAAGGGAATATATGCTGCTTATTTATTCAGTCTCTCAGCTTGCCTGCCCAAAGGACAGGCCCCGACACACAGACACCCCTGCCAAGCATTCAGTTTCATTTCTTACCAGTTGCCACACAGCCGGGTTTCCGCCTCGGTAACTGCAGCTATAGCCATTTTTTTTTTTTGTCCGGGGGCTGAAAGAGAGGCACCCGCTTTCCCTCAGCCCCTCAGGGTACCCGCACCTCAGCGGCGGGAAGAGACGGCCCCGTCCCCTCAGCGCGGCGGGAAGAGACGGCCCCGTCCCCTCAGCGCGGCGGGAAGAGACGGCCCCGTCCCCTCAGCGCGGCGGGCGGCCGCGTCTCAGGCAGCGCCAAGGAGGGAGGGAGGGAGGAGACACCGCCGCCCTCGGCAGCGCAGCGGGGCCGGGGGGGAATCGACCCGGCCCGGAGAAGGGGAAAAACACCGGCCCGGCTCCGCCGGCTCCTCGGGAACACAGCAACCGCCCCGGCCCCGCCCTGCGCTTCCTACCGGCCCCCTCACCCCCGCCCCCGGGCCGGCCCGGCCGGCGGCTGCGCACTGCCGTTCTGCGCTCTCATCATGGCGGCGCGGGGCCATGTGCAGGACCCCAACGACCGGCGCCTGCGGCCCATCTACGGTACGGACCCCGCGGCCCCCCGACCCCGCTCCCCCGGCCCGGCGGGCCGCCCCGGCGCCGCGGCCTGGCGAGGTCGCCCCGGCCCGCCCGGCGGTGCCTGGGGACGGGCGCGGAGGGGCCCGCGGGGCGGCCCGGCCCGGCAAGCGCTGGCTGGCTCCTCCGGCGGGGCCCTCCGCCCGCCCGCCCGCCTCTCCCGCCCCATTCCCGGCGGCGGGGCAGCGCGGCCCCGGCCGCTCCCCCGCGGAGGCTCTCGGTCTCCCGCCGCCCCGTCCTGGGCGCCTCCCGGCCGGGCGCCGTTGCCCCGGTGAGCCCGCGGCGTGCGTGTGTGCGGGGAGCCGCCGCGGAGGCCGGGGGAAGCCCGGCCCCGGCTCCCACCCGGGCCTGGGAGCAGGAGTTTGGGCGGGCCGGGGAGGACCCGGGCTCCCGGGCCGGGCTCCCCCCCGCTGCCGGGCCGGGGTCCCCCCGCTCGGAGCCCCCCGGCCGCGCCCGGGAGGAGGCGCGGAGGGGTGAGCGCAGCCCGCTCGCAGGCGGCACCGCTCTCCGGCGGGGGGTGGTGGCGGCTTCTCTGCCTTTCTCTCAGTCGAGGTAACTTTGGTCGGCGTTTGTTGTCTGCTGCAGGGAAGTTAGAAATCGATGAATTCATAAAAGGAGCAAGAGCAGTCACAGAAACCGTAAAGTTGTATGTTGAGGTGTTGTGGCACGGGCTAACAGCGGTGTTATGAAAATTAATTGGGAGACAAGAGTGAAGTAGTGAGAAGGAGGTGGTCTTGTTAAGAAACCTCTTGTATTAAGCTGTCCCTAAATATTTCCAAGGGTATTACATGCAATTGGGATTGCTTAAGAGATGGTAGACAAGCTTCTCTCTCTTTATGCAAATACAGAGAAAGAGAAAAGAAAAACACTTCCCCAGGCTACAGTGCCGTTTCTTCCCTAAAACTGAAGATTGGATAGAGATTTTGGAAAATGTTCACAATTTTTTAAACACCAGGAAAAAATCTCTCCCTACAGACATGTGGAGAGCTGCCCTCATTTGGGGATGAACGTGCTTTGGGAATGTCCTGCGCTGCTCGGGCAGTGGGGACGGTGCAGTATAGGCTTGCATCCACGATGGGTTCCAGTGAAATGGAGGAAGATAGTTTTGTTTGATTAAAAGTGTAAACACACAGCTGTGTTAAAGTTTATTGCATAATTATGAGTGCAGCTGTGCAGTTTGTCTTTATGTAACGATTTTAAGGTTTTTTCCTTAGTTTTCTGTACATGCTGTGATTGCCATTTTTATTAGCGTGCAATTATTTGTGTTATCACCTGTGTAACATCTTAAATGTTCATAAAAGAAAAGGCTTGGTAAATTCAACCGATACTAAAGCAGATGGTGTTGAGATGTATTTCACTGTATTCCTTTCAGAGAGTGTAGCTATTAGGGAGAGAGCTTTAAAATAGCATTCTGCTAGTTCTAGAAAGGATTATCTGCAGTGTAAGATTTGAATTCAGACTTTGGTGCTGCAGAACCCGAAATAAAGTGTATATCCTTACAGAGGTAAATACACAACTTCCCAAAAGTCTCAAACTGGAGATGTGCAGCACGAGGTCGAAGTCTGGATCTTGACACGGTGCTTTTCAGCACGCACCGTGTGCCTTGGTTACTCAGGGTTCTTTGACAGCTATGCTTATCTTTCATCTTGGTTTGTTCTCCCTTCACCTGAAGGTTCATGTGTTGCGTTTCCAGCCATTGAACGTCTCCACCTACAGACTTGCAACTAACATAGGCTTAAGTTTATTTTCCTTTAGCTTGAACTCCTTTGGAAGTTGCCAGCTACTTTGGCTTCCAACAAACTTACTTGTTGTTAGCAAAATACAGTCTTTTTATTCTGCTGCAGTTTAGAGAGGTTTGTGGTTTATTTGATTTACTTTAGCAGACCTAAACTGGAGATATTATCAGCATAGTTGTTAAACAATCCAAGACAGGCAGCGCAGTGTGGCAGATAATTTGTGTGTAAGTGAACCATGCAACACAGATCCTTAAATCAATAAGTCTCTGCTGGTGTACGAAGAGGTCACCAGGATGTTCTGTTCCACGGAAACCTCTTCACTGCGAAGTCCATGCTAAGTTTTAGTGTTAAAGGTGATGTGCAGGTTTTCATAAGTTAAAATGGCCATCTAACCCGTGTAAAGACAATGTATTACAGTTTCAAACTATATTTTATGCAGCAGCATTTTGTTTTGGTTAGTGTGGGCAGGCTGCCTCGTTTGAGGTTTTGTCTGTATGGTCTCAGGAGTCCAATTAGCTCTACTTTAAATCTGCAGCACGCACTTGGCCATGGAAGCAAATGTTAAAGCTGCCGAATATAAATCTCATTAGTATAGATGCACACTTTGTACCATATACCGAGGAATTACTAAAGGTCACCTCTCTACTCAGTAAGAGAGTTCTCCTTCATTATGAGAACTACAGTCCTGACGAGAAAAAGATGTGCAATGTAATTTCAATTAGCTGGCATTAGCTCTGTTCGCAGTTTGGTAGGGGAGAGGCCAGAACAGTGTGAGCAGACCCCCTTCCCTGTTGGCGCGTCAGGCGCAGCTGAGCTTTTCTGCTAGGTTTTGGTTAGTAACTACTAATTTTTGAGGGAGGGGAAGCATATAGGGGTCATGTTCTAATCTAAAATTGCTTGTTTGCAATTGTGTAATAACATGATGATGCACTGTAGGTGAAGCTGAAAATCATAATACCAAGCTGAAAAAAGGAGAAAATGTCTCGAGACAAGGATTTTCTACAGTTGAAGTTTTACTAGATAATGGGGTATCCACCTAGGAAACAGTGAAGCTCCCACTGGGAGCTTTTTTGTCTTTAAAACCAGTCTGGTGAAAGCATGGTGATACTCTGTTAGGGGACAGATTTGCTCTGCCTGAAGTATGGATCGTGTGGACAAGTAGGTCTTCTCGCTTAATGCTTTGATAGATTGTGAGTGCTTAGTTTCTAACCTGCTGCCTGTTAAAAGTCATTGAAAGTCTCCCAAAGGCACACCAAATTAACTTCTACTTTTACTGAAGCAAAGAGCCTAAGCTCCATTGCCAGCAGAGAGCTGTTGCTGCAGAACCCGCTCTATTATGTGTCTCTTTTGTTGCTGTAATGATCTATGTGAAGTAATTACAAAAGCTTGTTTGTTTGAATGACTAAAACTAGTACAGCGAGATGAATACTTCATCTACAAAATGACATGTTTCCTGAACGTTTGGCTTAGTAGTAATTGTACAAGGAAAATGCGGTTTGCACTACTGGCCTAATAGCACATACTCCACAGTAAAATCAGAGGTAGCTTTCCAGAATGGTCTTGTGTTCTGGTATAATACTGTATATGTTGTTCTTATGCAGATTATCTTGATAATGGCAATAATAAAATGGCAATCCAGCAAGCGGATAAACTGCTCAAAAAACACAAGGATCTTCACTGTGCAAAGGTAAGTGTGATTGCGGTGCACTGACCTCGTTTGGTGAGCGTGGCTCTGAGACTCGGAGTGTTTCGCAGTGCCTTTTGAGCAATGTCCGTGATCTTTCCAGAGACCACGGTGTTTTCTAAACCCTCTGGAACATCTCGGGCTGTTGTAATTCACGCAATATTGTGTTTGCCTGAAGACTTGCACAGATCCTCTTGGTGACTAATGACAGAGTGTAACTGGTTACACCCCAGCTAATTGTCTAGCTCCCTGTCAGAGCCACTGCAAGCAACCTTGGCACATGGGCTGTGCCTTAAAAATGCCTCTTTTAGACCTGAGGTTGGGATACTTATCTGTAGTAGTTTGGACCAAAACAGTTCCTTGGGAAGTGTAGTCCTTAGTAAAACACAACAAGGGGATTTTGGAGGCATTTGCTCTTCTGCTTCTTGCTCACTGCCCTCCTTGCTGTGCCCCTGTTGAAGGGAAAGGAGTTCTGTTCTTCGGTTTTCTGAGCATATGACTATCTTTCTACTTTTCTCTGTTCCCTGTGGGTTTTCCTCTACAGTTCATACCACTTCTACATTTTGAAAGCTTCCCAAGCTGAAGCAAGTGTCATTGACCTGAATCTCATTTATGTCACTTCTCTCTGGCCAGTTATTGAAAGAAAAAAATGAAAATTGGCAGGACTGGTCAGTTTTCAGTCTGCAGGTAGGGAAAACTGAGTGGCAGCTGATGCCTTGGAGCGCCCTGCGTGTTTGTTAAGAAATGCAAAGCCACACTATTTTCAGCTTGTGTTTAGAAATTTTCCTCTACAGCCATATGGATTAGAAGCTTAATAAAACCTGAAGTTCTGTAGAAGTAATGAGGTGGTTGAGCAAAGCCTCTTCTCGCCAGGAATGAGAGGATTTTCACTGGTAACTGCCAACTGTGTTTCTAACAGCTGCCTCTGTGTTGTGTCAATAGGTTCTGAAGGCAATTGGCTTGCAGAGAACTGGCAAGCAAGATGAAGCTTATGCTCTGGCACAAGAAGTAGCAGCACTTGAACCCACAGATGATAATTCCTTGCAAGCACTAACTATTCTTTACCGGGAAATGCATAGACGTAAGCTTTTTCCTTTACCTCTCTTAAAAATCATAATTATTTATGTTTTTCCGGAAGTGACACAGAGTTACATGGGAAATGTGCAAAGTCCAGGGTTCGTGTATAGGCGTGTTATTAAGAGACTCCGAGTATGTAAATGATGCCTGTTATAAATGCCTCTGGGGCTCTAGTGATCACCATAAAGCGAAGAACCTTGTTTAGGCTTCTCTCATTAACATTATTGTGTACACAGTTCCTAAATAAGTGGCATGCTAATAATCATCTGTCACAATCAGCCTATGAGTTCACTTTTGTTTGTAATGAAAGCTACTGGAATTTGTTGTCAGTATATGTGGTAGAGATGACAAATCACATGGTCTGTGGTTTGGAGTGTGCTTAATGCTGTGAGACCGTAGTCGAGGGGTTCAGGCCTCAGGAAGGTGTGTGACAAACAGAAGGGAAATCCTGGCCTCTCAATTTGACCGCATCAGCTTTTTCAGTACGGTTCCTTGTATTGATATGGTATTTTAAAAATACTAAATCGTGAATGTTTGAGTGACGGAGTGAAATTGCACGTGCTTTTCTGAAAGAAGCCAGACCTTATATACTGCTTATCTACAGCTCTAACCAGTTGTTGTTTCTGGCAGCTTCTTGTGGTTCTTGGTGGTGGTAGCAACATTTACTGTTGAATTGCTGGAGCAATGACAATGGGGCGAAACAGCTCCTGTAGAAATGGATATTTGGTATCAGTCTGCAATATAGCAATTGCTTATGCTTTCCTAGTTTTATTTCTTTCTATATGTGTGCATATGTATATGTGGAGTTAAAGCATCATTTCGTGAATAATACAAAATTTTTGTGTGTATGTGTGACTTCAATATAAACAAACCCCCGAAAATGTCAAAAGCCTTTCTATGATTCTAAACAACTTGCATAAGCATTAAGCTCAGGTTTCTAACTTTTAGGCTTGTAACTCAGAGAGGAAATAGTGGGTGTTAGGCACTTCCACTTTTGGTCCTGCAAGAAAACTGTAATTAGATGTTTTATGTATGTGTGTCGAGGATATATAAACTGAAGACAAATTACATTTAGTTTTCTAATACTACACTGAGATATGATTGTATATGTAAGGAAAAAAATCTGGAAGGATGAAAATGTAAGAAAGTTTTGCATATTACAATATCATAAGATAGACCTATTATTAAAAAGTACAGAGTGAAGTATTGTACTTGTTAAGCATATTAAAATAGGCAATTGGGAATAACAGGATATGACTAACACAAGTAAACCTGTGATAAGAGTAACTAATTTGGTATTAGGTTCTGAAAATGTTCTGTGTTTTGATAGATAATTCATGTGGAGCAGTCATTCTGCCAGGAGCAGAAATCTTCATTCAGTTTAATGCTCCAAAATAGATAAACTTTCTTAAGAAAAAGACTTAAGTGCTTCTGAGCAGCTCAGTTGTTGCTGTTAACTCTATTTTGAGGTTTGGTTGGGTGGGTTTTTGTAAGCACTTTCCTCCTTGGCCTGATGTTTGTAGTGCTTGGGGTCTTGCGGGAGAGAGTGCCATTTCTGTGGTTGATGAGTGTAATTAGATTACCGTTCACTGATGCTATCGTTAGGTAGCTGTGCTTTAAAATTATTCCCAAATTTGTCTTAACTCAAGCATCTGGTTTTGGTTTAGCGGAACTGGTAACTAAACTTTATGAGGCAGCTGTAAAGAAGGTTCCCAACAGTGAAGAGTATCACTCTCATCTCTTCATGGCCTATGCCAGGGTTGGAGAATACAAGAAGATGCAACAGGTACAATCAATAATTTGCATTCTGGTCATTTTAAGGTGTCTTTTTCTGCATATCTTACTGTTAATGCCTTTTCATATTACAAGTAATCTTCCAGAAAGCTAAGCTGGGTTAATGCAGAAGTTATACTCTATGTTAGTTTTTACAGAAAGGCTTAAAATTAAAAGACCTTTATTTAGGGGATGGGTTATCTGAAGACAAATGCTTTCTTTTCCTTACATGGGATAGGACAACTGTGCCTTTTGTGTGCATATCTGGTCTGATAGAATATGTTCGTTATGGAGGTTTTTATCAATCTGTCTTGAACAGTACGGTGGTTACGTATGAGGCAGTGTATTGTAAGGGAATTCTGGAATAGATACAAGAAGATCTAGCAATATCTTCTGATCCCTGTTTTCAGACTTGATTTACTCCTTAGTTTGCTGTTATCTTTGGGAAGAGTAATCTTGCCCGTGCTCTTACCTCTGGAATCTAACATATAACTGGGCTTGTATTGGTTGTAATTCAGTAAAGAAAATCTAAAAAGCACTTCCTTAAAGTACATCTTACTTCTCGGTTGGCAGAACAGTGTCATGCTGGTTAGTTTTGTTTTCATCCCTTCCAAATTAGGTGCCTGGAGAATGCCTATAAATGGAAGATTCTTTTCAAAGCATGCGTGCTCACTCTTCTGTATAAAAGAGCACAGAAAGCCAAGTAAATAAGTCCTAAACTCCCTCTTGTTCCCACTGTGTTAAGGTGACTTGAATTTTCGTACAAGTTTGGTTTAAATAACTAAAAGAATATATTGAGCAGAAGCGTTATGCTCCGTTGTAGCCCAATTTGTATGCTGTTTGACTTCAAGCTGTAGATAGGGGCTAAGTTATTAATGTACATGAAATTACAAGCTTCATATGACAATCTAAACTTCAGAGATGTGACTGTATGTTAACTGTACTCCTGTCTACAACCATGAGTGGAAAAAATGCCGGTCTTGCACAGATGATGATATTTAACATTTATCTGACCTTTTGTATGTTTAAAATGTCATACAAACATGTATCTAGTTAAGTTATCCAGACATTGTCAGAGGGTAGGATGTTCCAAATTGGCCTGTGCATTCGAACTAAGGACTTAGCATCCACACACTCTTTGCATCTCTGACTGATTGGAGGGTGAAAATAAACCTCAGTGTTCTGGGATATTGCAGCTGAAAGTACTGGAAAATGCAAACTGAGACTGCAGTCAGGAAATCGGCACAAAAGTCCATCTGTGGTAGTAGACTGTATTATATGTAATTTCTGAAAATTAATTACGGATTTTGGATGGGTAGAAGTGTTGTCCTTTAGTATATACAGACACTGGAAATCTGTGAGAGAAATATGTGAATAACTGTTTGTGTGTTAGGCTAGAGAATCTTGAGTCCTTTGGCTCTACTTTGATACAGCCAAGCTTTCAGCTCGACCTTTGCTTAACCACTGCTTTGCACGTATAGGTGACCTCATCTTTCGGATATCTGAGTATGCATATGTATGAAATGAGTGTTGAAGGGCAGTTGCTTACATGAGGGGCATGTGGTTTGTGCCTTTTAGCACTGACTGAGCATAGTAGTGAAAATCAGCACTGGAAATACCCTCCTCACTCCTAAAGAATAAGTCTTCTGCTTCCTGATGTGGTTACCACTTCTGATTAAAGCTGTCATCTGTTTAGGCACTCGTACACGCACATGCTCGTTGCCGTTCCTTGTCAGACCTGCACAAAGTACTTGATCTTTGAAACATTTTCACCCTCTATTTTCTTCTTTAGAATGTGTGTTAGGATGGAATGGCTCACGGGTTGATAAAAATCCTCCCATCTAGTTGCTGATTCTATGTTTTCTGCTGCCATCATTGCTGCTTAACTTGCGTTGTCTGTCATGAGAGCTCATAAACAGATACGTTTCAGGAATGATGAAGCTTTGTCTTATATTTTTCAGGCTGGAATGGCACTTTATAAGATTGTACCCAAAAATCCTTACTATTTTTGGTCTGTGATGAGCCTGATCATGCAGGTGTGTACAGTGTTGCAAATGAGTTTGACTTTCGCTGCAGGTATAGTGCAAATGTAGAAATGTTACATGTGAAGATATTAAAAATATTTTAAGTAAAATGACTGTTTGAATTGTTTCTCTATGACGCTGGGAGAAGGACTGAGCCCTCCTTAAGCACCATTATTGATGTGGTTCAACATGAATGCTGTAGTGTTTTTATAATGCAACTTAACTGGTCTGCCTTGCCACATTTATACAACTTGAATTATTCTCTTATCTGGACCAGTACCCTACTGTCTGTTTAGTTTGGTTTAGTTAGAGAGCTGATGAATAAATCCTCAAATATCTGCAGCTCCTTAGGCAGAACTGTTCCTCTCTGTAACTAGGTTATAAAGGCTCTAGGAGGAGATAAACGAGAGCTCTGGACTTAGCGTGTCTTTAAGACTGCGGAAAGTCTGCAGGAATACACAGCAGATCAGCTGTGCTGCTGTTAGTTGAGAGAGCAGATTCAGGCACTAATCAGAGAACCTGACAGAGTGTTGGCCAAGCAAAAAACAAGCATGGAGGCATTAATCACATTCTCTAAAATACTGTGCCATGGAAAACAGAAATGTGTTCTTGCTACATGCTGTTTGCCACGGATATTGTGTGCCTAGATGCGTGAGTCTCTGGACAATGTAATCAAGAGTGAGCTTTTCAGTATATTGCTAGTTTTATTGCTGCCTTTTAGCAGAGCAGTTGCTCTCTGCACGTGACAGATGGCAGCTCTGAATGTGTGGTTTTGGGGGGGATTGAAGCACCTGGGGTTGGGGTTTTTTTTGCCTCTTCTAATGTGAAAAAAGCAGTGGGTGGGACAGCACAAAAAGTTGATGAGCTGTTACAATAATTCTTCTCTTTAGTCTATTTCAGCACAGGATGAAAACCTCTCAAAGACGATGTTTTTGCCACTAGCTGAGAGAATGGTGGAAAAAATGGTGAAAGAGGATAAGATTGAAGCTGAGGCTGAAGTAAGTCTTGCAGATGCTTTCAGCTTGACTTGAACATTATTGAGACAAGGAATGCACTGTTAAAGGAAGTTGATTATTTTAACAGTTTTCCAAGATAATCAGTAGTGTTCTGGAAGTAAATGTGGATGTAGCAGAACAGAAGGAAAACCAAGAGCAGAGGGTCGAGAGGGATTTGGAATCGTGTGGCCAAGGAAATTTTTTGGCATTAGATTTGACTGATGAAGTACTTGGTTTTGCTCCCTGGGAGGCCCCAAGAGAAACTTCAGGACTGAGAATGGAAAAAAGACCTAAATTCCTGAATGTTCCACCCTCTGGGATGCTAAAGATAGCTTTGCAGGCCTGGCTATCTCCTATTTCTAATGACAGTAACACAAGCCACTTTATTTCTTGGCACACCTGTATATTGTTTTGCTAGCAAACTTCATTGCAGCCTAATCTTTCTTTTAAGGTCGAACTGTACTACATGATTCTGGAACGTTTGGAGAAGTATAAGGAAGCCTTAGATGTCGTGAGAGGAAAACTAGGAGGTAACTTATTCTGTCAATTAATAATCACAGTCATGTGGAGGAACAGCAGTTCTCCTTTGCTTCACACTTGTCCACTGGTTACAAAAAAAAGGGCTGTAAGAAGCCTGACTCTTAGCACCAGTTTCAAACATTGATGCAAACTCTGGAGATGCTCTTGTGCAAGCTGGTTTTACCCACCTGTTTATGGTATTTGAGTGTTATTCAGTGATTAACTTTGCGGCAATATGCTTAGCAGTAGTAAATTGATAGCATGTTAGTTTGTTGTAGCTGCCATCTTAAAAAAAAAAAAGTTCCTAATATCCTACATTTTTGTGGACTCTTTCTGGTGATTAAAATGCACTTGCAGTTTTAAGGAATTGAGATATGAAGGTTTCCATAGCAAATCTGTCCTTTCTATCCTTCAAGGGCCTCTCTCCTGTTCTCTTACACTTACTGTTTTGCATCCTTGGCTATAATAAGCAGCTTTGTGCAGAAAGTAGAGAAGGAAATGCATTGATTAAATAAACTTGCCCTTCTGTTTTTAATTTAGAGAAGCTGACAAGTGAGCTCCAAAGCCGGGAGAACAAGTGTATGGCAATGTACAAGAAGCTGTGTAGGTGGCCAGAGTGCAACGCGCTGTCGAGAAGGCTGCTGCTGAAAAAGTGAGATGATATTTCTGCAGTCCTACTAAAAAATTGAAGAAAAATTCTGGGCTGGTAGTGAATTGCCTTGTTCAGTGGCTTTTGTAAATGGCAGTTAAAATAGAACATCATCAGAGGATCTCAAAGCATTTCCAAACGTTTACACTCCAAAGCCTGAGGAAAAGGGCAGCAGAATGGAATGTTAAAGGGACATGGTGAAGGTCACAGGGAGAGTCAGTGTCAGGACTGTAGTTGCTTCTTTTTGAAGGCTGACTTTAGTGACACATTAATGCGATAGAATTTTCTTTACCTCCTTATTTCTGAAGGCTGTGCTGGTTGTCCGGCTCTTTCATGGTGGGAGAGGAGGAGAACTGCATTTACATTTAATTTTCTGGAACTTCGTTTCGTCTCACTTGGCCAGACTTCATACTGGGAAATGCATGTAATGCTTTGAACAGATGCATCAGGAGAGAGTGTACTAGTATGATCAAATCTGTCTCTTGGAACTGTCAAGAGAGATTTGTTGTTTGCTTTTTGCATTTAGCTGTGCCCTAATCTTAAGTAGAAGTTAAATACAGAGGCTTGAAGATTAGAAGGCTCTGTCTGCATCGTCTGTCCATGGGAACAGCAAAATGTTTCTTCTCTAGAGAAGTTGTTCTTGGTATTTAATATTTGTTAAATATATTTCCAGTGAGAAAAACTGGAGAAAATAAGTATCAGCTTTACAGGACACTTGAACACAACACTGACTGTGTAGAACTAATATCAGGACATCTTCAGCTTTACCTCTTTGTATTTGGCATCTCCTGTTCTATACTCTTAAATTGCTCTGAACGTGGGCAGGAGAAACTTCTGCCTTAGCATTTTGTGGGGATATTCATGAGCTCTGATTGGAATGTAAATGTTAAGAGGAGAATTTGTAGCTTGCCTCAATTCTTTATCGAAGTTGTTTCCTTTAATATGTTTCAAGAAGTTCAGGATAACAGCATTCTTAAGATGTGAGACCTTTTCAAGGAGAAATGATTCTTATTACAGTTACTTTATTGTAATAAGAATATGTGCTATTCCTTAAATTCAGCTTTTGCAAGGAATGCAGTTTTACATGTGAGTTACTGTTTTGGCAATTCCCTAAACTTTGTTCTGTGCCTGATTTTTGTTTCAGCTCAGATGATTGGCAGTTTTATATAACTTACTTTGACTCAGTGTTTCAACTCATTGATGAATCCTGGACACCTCCACCAGAAGAAGAGCAGTAAGTTAACAGTTTTGCTGTGGATTTGTTTTTCCTTTGTGCTACAGCAGATTGATTGCATTCATATACTCGGTACCGCGCTGTCTGTGTCTTGGGGTGACTTCTTGACATCAGACCCCAAATGATGTGTTCTTCCTGCTTTGTTTTGGAGGCTGGCAATAGTTTATTGGAAACAGCTGTATAAATAGTGGTTTGTACACTATAGAACTCTTCCAGTTCCTATTTTTCATGGTGATTAAGTTAGAGAATCCATCATGCCTGATTTCCTTTAGTGTATCCTGGGAGTATGCTGAGCATGTGTTATCAATGCCCTAGCAATGGGAAAAATCAAAGAACCTTTTGTCTCTTTAATTGCACAGCTCTTTGGAAGGAGAGGTACACTATTCTATAGAGCAAGCTGTGAAATTTATAGAAGAGAGGATAACAGAAGAATCTAAGAGCTCTCGGCCGCTTCGGGGACCATATTTAGCTAAACTGGAGCTGATTAGACGTTTGCGATACAGAGGTTGTAACGATGAATATAAACTAGGTAAGAGCCACTAACTGGATGATAAATTAATCTTTTGGAGAGAACACAAACTTGGAACAAGCTCTTTGCTAAATCACCGAGTTAAATACAGTGTCCGTTATGAAAATGTACGTGCTGTTGTCTGTATGTAAAGCATTTTGAAAGCATTAGAAGATGATCCTTGAAGAAAGGCAGGTAGTTCCAGACTGCTCCAGGGCTTGTAAAAGCAAGCATGGAAACTTTCAAAAGGACCTACGGGATCTAGGGGCATACAGTTGCTGACATTGAAATGTGCATTCTTGATGCACTGCTTTTGTAAGAAGTCCTGCTGTTATGCTGTAATCTCTGGGTGCTTTTTCATTTAAGTTTTTTGGCAGCAGTACCAGGTTTTGCTTTTTAAAAACTGGCATTTAAAAATCGCATTTAGGGAATCAGTGAAGGAGAGAATGTGATTAGAGCAACACCTGTGCTACTTACTAGTTCTTTCTGTATTTCCATCCAAAAATAAGTTACTGTTAGGTAAGCGGAGGCTGTGTATGCATGCCTGTTACGCTGAGCTCTTATCTGCCAAAGTAGCTTGAATGAAGCTCTTGGGGTTTTTTTATGTGTCCTTGGTTACCAAAGACATTGAGCCTCTGTTAAAATCTGCAGTTGTGCAGCTATCTGTTTTCTAAATCACTATGTAATCTCAAAGGGGGAGAAAAAAAAAGCATTAACAAAGATTTCTCATAGTGATTTTAGAGATTCAAGTTTTGATGGAGCATATTAAAAGATGAACTGGTCTTTTCCCTAGGTGATCCAGAAGAACTAATGTTCCAATACTTCAAAAAATTTGGGGACAAACCCTGCTGTTTTACTGATCTCAAAGTATTTGTGGATCTCCTCCCATCCAGCCAATACACAAAGGTAAGGAAAGATAAAGAAGTGGTGGCAGGCACTGCAGCGCTTGTTTGCACTCTGGTCCCTTTGTCTTAAAATACCTGTGGATCATATTAAAAGACTGGAAACATCAAATTTTTACCTTCTGTTTGAAATTCAGAAAACTCTTTGCACTGCAGAAAATATAGTGAACATCTGAATACACTGAGCAATTTCATACAAAGGATTTTTACTGGAGACTAAAAACTAAGTTTGATCCTGCAGAGTCTCAGACCCAGATGTAGTATTCATTTGGCTTTTTTGTTACAATTTTAAGGTGTCAGGGTGCTTTGAGGTGGTCTTGGTTGAATTCTGGTATTGAAAATTAAAAGCTCGTAATGCTGATGAAAATTACAAGATACGAGCTTGTATCTTGTAGTGAAAAGCTCCCTAGGAGCTACCCGATTAGCTCATTTTTAAATGAGTAATCTCTCATCACTTTTGTTTGTAGATCACAGCTTACAAAATGGAGTAATGTGTAAACAGTAAAGAGAAAGATCATCCTGTTCATTCATTTGCAGTTCTCATTGCTGTGTACTGTAACTTTCGTTTTACAAGGTCATCCTCCACTTTCCCTTCCCGCTCATCACTTGTGTTTCCCATTAAAGTTATATGTTTATTGGGAAAAATCTACTCCCTCATCCGATGCAGGTAGGATGTCACGCAGATGTTTTGGCTCTGCTGCAGTGCTAAAGAACGGACGCATTAATACTGATCAAGGGGTGACCAAGAGACCTATGGCAACTTTTCCAGAGTCTTTCTGAAGCTCTCTTTAACTGAAAAGACTGTTTGTGCAGAGTCATGAGCAGCTCTTGAATGACCTCAGCAGCTGGGAATCCTGTCGCTCACCCCGTTGTTTTTCTAAGCCATTGTGTAAAGCGGTCAGAGCTGGGGAAGGCTAGACAGAGAATCCTGGATCAGCCAGAGGCAGTTGATAAAATGTTTGTAAACAAAGTGTAGATAGTGGTGGTGTTTTCTTAGTTTATTAAAATATTTTTTGACTTCTAATGCAAGCTCTTCCCACAGCCTCACTAATAAGGAGAACGGTGGCCCTGGCATGATGGGTTGCTGCTGCTGTTTTATGTTAAAAGGTGTGTTTTTACTCCACTGGCAAGAGATGTGGTCAGTAGGATATTTAACTCCTAGTTCTGGAAATGGTGATCCCATTGCAAGGTAACCCTGAAGTCCTGAAGCACTAAACTGGTTTAAACTGGTTTTCTAGGAAACAAATTCTAAACCTGGAGTAGGGGGGAATGATATTTAAAAATAATAGTTTAGGCTACAGTTTTGCCGCAGTACTTATAAAACCATGACGTTGAATAAATTCTCTAAAATTTTCTGATTGGCCTTAAAACTGCTGCGGATTTAGTGCGTGTATCACTGCATCATACTGACATATTAGAAGGTCTTTCCAGCGTAGGGCTGTCTTCTGGCCGTCGTCTCTGAAGCGTGCGCCTGCAGCAGTTTAACTCGGTCAAGGAGAGGTGTGGCTGAGGAGGGTTAGTGGTGCTAAAGGGCTGATGCCTTTTGGAAATCTGAAAGTTTAAGTTACTTAAAGAAAATATTTCTAGATTGTCTTAGATTTATTCTTGTTTCTCAGCAAAAGATGCTATACACAGCTGGGGGGGTCTTTTTTTCTTTTTAAGAGTTCTGAATAGTGTTACAGTTCAGTAGCTGAGAATGTGGTGATCTTGCTGGGCCACGAGACACAGGAGATTTTCCAGAAATAATCATTGTGACATCAGTCTTGACTTCCTAGAGGCGTAAATTGGAGTATGCAGCCTAGTCATTTCAGTTGACCTTGCCCAGCTCAGCAAAATCTCAAACTGAAAAGATTTGTCAACACAGTCTTCATCAAAGTCTATGGGAAAACTGGAATTTGTGCGCATGGTGCTATGTGTTCCTCCCATCTAGCTGTCATGCTTTTTTTTCCTCGACCATGCATTTCATACAGTTCTTATGTTTCAAGACCAACTGTAGTAAAGCTGAATTCATTGGCTTTAACTCAGTTTTGTTTGTAAACGCTGTGGGATTTTAAAGCAACAAAAACCCACTGTCCAGCCCTGACTGCATGTTGTGAGGAGTCTGCTGCCTCCTATTAAATATGTAAACAATGAGAGGCTGCTTTTCTTACAACTTAATTCAAAAAATAAGTCATTAATCAAAGATTATGACCTCACTGAGTACAGTGCATTACTTCAGAGTTAAGAGAAAATGTAATAGCTAGTACAAAACCGCTATTTCCTGGAAGTGTGCTGTGAAGCCTTTCAGTAACTAATTATTTTAATTGTGCATATGTTGTTACTGTGAGTGTTAACAGGTGCTTGGACTCCCTTGTGTGTCAATGTATTGGAAACTTGCCTGTGATTTATTTTTTTTTCTCCATCTGTTTGATGAAACTTACTGAAAGCTATTGAGTGCAACCAGAACTGTGTGCTCATTGCCTTTCAAAAAAAAAAAAAAAGTCTCGAAGCCAGCTCTTTAACCACTGATTTCAGTGTGACGTCAGGGTTAATACTGACATTTCCACCTTGCCTTTTTTTTGCTTGATTTGAGGGAGGAAATGATGCTTTCCGTTCGTGCTGTCCCAGATGCCCTGCAGAATTTAACAGCAGCATTTCCCTTTCAGTTCATCAGTCAATTGCTGGAAGTAATCCCTCTGTCGGCAACAGCAGAGAATGAAATCGCACTGCCAGCCGATATCAAAGCCCTGCAACAACACTTGTGTGTGGTGCAGCTCTCAAGATTGCTCGGTATCTATCACGCCATGGATAAGAAGCAAAAGCTGACTGTGGTCCGGGAGCTGATGTTAAGATACCGCCATGGATTGGAGTTTGGTGAGAAAAATCTTGAAACTCATGTTGCAGTTCACTTGCAGCTTTTTATGAGCAAAAGTTCAGAGCTATTTCAGGGGGACGGAACAGCACAAATGCTGATGGCACCCATCGTGCCGCTAGATAATACTTTGCTTTCTCCTTTATGTATATCCTTGGGCATACCTGAATTATCTCTTTCTGGTTTGGGGGGGGGGGGGGGGGGTTGGGGGTTTTTTGGGTTTTTTAATTGTGTCTCTTAAAGATAAACAAGACATTCCTGGGTAGTTCAGATGGTACATTTGTATCTTTGCAAAATTGCCTGTGCCTTTAAGCAAAGCCAGGTTTTATCACGGATGTACATAGGACAAATATATGGGCAAGAATATTATATCTTGCAGTTGTAGGAGAGTCTTTTCTTCTTCCAGCAGATGTCAACATATGAAGTAGCCCAAAGTCCACTCATGTTATGAACAAATGCAGCATGTATACAGCTGTTTCAGTTTTTAAGACAGCTCTGGATTTTATAAATGAATCTGTGGTTATTGTCTGCCAGATAGCTGTGTCATTTGATAACGCTGACAATGTGAGAAGCAGCTGACAGCACTCTTAGTAATTCAGGGGTAACTTTTTTTTTTTCTTTTTAGGCAAATCTTGTTTGAAAACTGAATTGCAGTTTTCAGATTATTACTGCCTGCTTGCAGTTCACCTGCTGCTCGATCTGTGGCTAGAAGGTATGTTCCTAAAATTGTGTCTTGCTTAATACCGCCCTGGATGGATGTGATAGGGAGACTGTGCCCCTGTGGCCAGTGTATACTTAGCATGGCTTGTTAGGCCCATAGCTTTCTGGGTTTTTTTCCTCAATATGAGGTATTTCAGGAGTCCCTCTATTCAGTTGGTGTTTGATACGAACCACACTGACCTCTAAAGGGATTTAATTTTTCTGATTAAGTCCTGTAAGTCCTGGCAGAGTTTTGCTGATGACTCTTGCAGCTCAATGCTGGCTGTCTTCAGAAGCTTGTTCCGAGTTTCCCATGTAGGTAATGTTTTCTCTCCCTTTGTTCTGCTGACAATTCCCTTCTGACATCAGAGGTGTTTTGAGAGTATTTCTTTCCCTCCCTGACATATGTTGTCTTTTGGATCCCCTGCTTCTCAACCTTCTGCTGAGACCTGTTGCTCTGTCTTGAGTGTTCCTGTGCTCCACATCTGCTCTGCCTGTTAGTCTCCTGATCCCACTGAGTCAGTCTCCAACGGTGGCTGTTCATATGCCTGCCCTTCAGTGTAGCTGTCAGTTACGCCTTTGTCTTTCCCAAGGAAGATTTAGTCTTTAACCTGAGTAAGTCCATCGTCAGGTTCCTGGCAGGTCACGGGTGGAGCATGGGCTCTTGAATTCCTGGCTCTGTGCTGCTCTCTTGCATAGTGCTTGGGAGTGCTCTGTACTTTATAAGCTAGAAATCCTGAACAGTCCCAGACTCATCAGGGAAGGTCACTTCTTCTGCAGTGTGCCCGTGTGTGACTGCTTTGCTCTATACAAATGTGAGGTAGATATTCCCTGCAAGGAATTATTCCTCCACCTTTCCCTCAGGGAGCAGCTATAATGCTGGGGTGGGGGCTATGTTTTAAGGGCAGCAACATGGCTGATGAATGCCATCTGCATGTTTAAATGCATGGGATTATTTTGAGAGGTGTGTAACATGAGGAAGGAAGCTTCAGTGCCAAAGGGAACTGTGTTCAGTGCCTCTCTCTGATCACGTCTGTCTTTGTGTTTTGTCTTTGTCACCAGGTGAAGACACGGCTGTGTGGCAGTGCCTAACTCTCCTAGAAGAAGGGTTATCTCATAGTCCTTCTAATGCTCAGTTTAAATTGCTGCTCATTCGAATCTACTGCAGGCTTGGTGCATTTGAACCCGTTGCAGAGCTCTATTCCAGCCTCGATGCAAAACACATACAGCACGACACCATCGGGTGGGTAGTATATACTGAGAATAATTGGTGATGGTGACCCTCCAGTAACCAGTCCTGAGATCTTCAGTTTCCTTTGCTACTGAAAGTTAGCAGATTATCAGATTTTCATACAGTGTTGTGTAGAAGTGTTTTGGAATTACATGAGATGTCTACTGAAGTATGCTCCCCTTCTTGTGGAGTATCTTTCCTGTGGGATTTTGATCAGTTTGGGATTTTCGGAGTATTAACTAAAGGGAATCTGAAAGAAATTTGTGAAATTTATACCTTGATGCCAGTCATAGCTTGGTGTTCTGGCTTGTGTCATTGCTCAGCAAAGCTTGGGAGCGCTAGTTAAAACAAACGTACCGAAAGGCCGTGCCTTGGTTAGTGTGTTTGTGGGTATGTAATTAAGTAAAGCTCTTGCACACTTAGCAAGGTGGATGGAGGAACTCCCAAGCACCCACATACTGTTTTTTAAAAAAATTAAGAATTCCTTCCATTACTGTTAAAAGCTTAAACTTTAAAACGAATGTTGTGATTGCCGTCTGTTAAACCTCCAGACTTTTCATTGAAGCTGAACTGTGCTGCAGTTCACCGTTCAGAGCTGTGTTTGAAATTCAGGTTTCCCAGGTTTGCGTGCTGATATTTGACTTGTGCTGTGTTGCGTTGCAGCTATCTTCTGACGCGCTATGCAGAGTCACTGGGCCATTATGCTGCTGCATCCCAATCCTGCAATTTTGCACTCAGGTTTTTCCACTCCAACCAGAAAGATGTAAGTTGAAAGAAACCTGTATGTCATTAACAGAGCAGTTATGTCAAGATGCCTTCCAGAAGTCTGTGCCCCATATAAGGGCTTACAGAAATGTAGTGGTTGATAACAAAGAGGAATAATACATGTAACTTTGTTTATAGTAAAGGTTGGCTCAACCTGTGTTTCTCACTACAAGAATTTGTAACTTACTGTTATATGGGGTTTTGCTTTAGCTTTCTATTTATAAAAGCCAGTTTTAATACTCCTCAAAAACAAGTATGATTACTTTTAAATGAATGGATTGTAATTTTATGCAAGAATTTAAGTGAAATGTCATGTTGCAAGTAAGTCCTGGTGTCATATAACTTCTGGCATTTGGGAAAGTCATACAGCAGCCAGGGATGGTGGGTCAGGATGATGATGGCATACTCATAAGTCCTTTATATGACAGTCACTGAAGCAGCATGTTTTAGTGATGGCTGTCCTGGGCACACAGGGATGGTGGGGAATGCACATCACTTTAAAAGGTAGGGAAGGTGCAAGGAACGAGGTGGGAGGATTTCAGAGGGGAAAAACTGAGTCTTGAAGTCTCAGCTTCACTGAAGGCAGAGCAGAGCCCGTGACTAACTGTGTTATTTTGGAGTGATAGGGTCAAATGGCAAAACGTGGTCTTGTGCTAATGGGAACTACCTGCTTTATTCAGTTCACCCCCAAAAGTGGTGTGAATGAAAAGAAAGTTGTCTTGGGACCGGAATGGAGGAGATAGTGAGGGGAGAGTAGCTGAAAGAGATCTCCAAAGAGATCAAGTGCTTCCTAAAATGCACGCCATGCCCTAGGCATCTAGCATGCTTGTAGCTTGCTGTAAGTATACTTGTCAATAATCTTACTTGGAAAGTACACTCTGGTGTACATTCTAATATATTCATAGGGAAAATATCAATTCTATTTCAGAATTCCCATGGAATCCATGAAAAATGGGTTAGGTGGTAGAACAGTGGAACAACGCATTCTTGAAGTCTTGGTGGAAATATATTGGGCAAATAGGAGCAGAAATAGTCCAGAATTCTGGTAGGGAGGTGTATGCATGTCAGTTTATCTCCCTAAAAGTTGCAAGGCAGGCCTATTCTGAGGAGTGGGAATATATCCTGTATATTTATATTTTACAGTTTGATCACTGTTGAGAGGTAGGTGAAGAAAATTATTTTTACTTCGTAAGAAACAAAGGTGTGATCCAGTTGTAATTCTTTCAGTCAGCCACTGGCTACGTTGGCTCCAAAGGCTCTGTAGTCACACAACTTGTTTTCCCACCATCCCAGAAATAGATAAAAACACAAGACTTGTCTGTACTGAATAGTAAAGGTACTCACACAGTAATCCTTCTGAAGAGTACCCTTGCTCTGTTGGCAGCCCAGGTTATTCCCGTGTACAAGGTACCAGCTGCCATTTACCTGTGCCTGGAAGGCAGATGCTGAGTTACTGTGACCTGTGTCTGACACAGAAATGTCACTGTAGGGAGCGGCATGCACAGAGGAGCACGTAGATTGTATGATGGGAGCTTGCTCTCATCTGCATCCCTCACTTGCTCATTGTTTAAGCACTGATTCTACTTGCTAAGAGTCTTTGGGTTCCTAGGTGCAATGTTTTGTGCTAGAGTGAAGCCCTGGATCCAGACAGCTTTCTCCTACATGTCTGTTGTTGGCAGTGGTGGCTTTTTTTCCCCTCTTTTCTCTCTCTCTCTCTCTCTTTTTTTTTTTTTTTTTTTTTTGGATGAGGAGTAACTTGTTCAGTCTTGTTTAAAAGTCACTTGGTGAATGTTAATGAAAAGCATACTGGAACCAACTGTCTGAAACATGACTGCTGGGTGCCAGGTGAAAAAAGTGAACCGAAAAAAATACTGAATGTCACTTGTCTGCTTGGGAACACTGCATTGTAAAGGATCAAGAAATTGTCTTTCCCTGGAAGACAATCTGAAGTAACTTCAGGTGCAGTTACCTTGGAAGAAGGTTATTCTCTTTGGCATGAACGATGAAGGTGATTGCAGCAGAGAAGAGCTGATTGTTTCCAGTAGGTCAACACCTGTACGCAGATGAAGCCAGCCACGTTCCAAGTGCTGTTTCCAGGAAAACGCTACTCAACTCGTCTTCCAGAAATCCTGAAAAGGCAGTGCCTGAATGGTTCAACCTGCCTCGCTACCACACCTTAAAAGGTTGAAATTGCAAGAGGGGCAAAAGTGATGCCATCAGCATTGTATAATTCGTCATGCTACAAGATAAGGATGTGACTCTGGAACCCACTCGCATCGTGTCTCGTCTTGGAGGCAGAGTATTGCGACCAAAGGACCATGAGCCATTGTTGATCTCGGCTAGCCCAGTCTCTCCTGTGTTCTGGATGCTTCCAGTGATTATCACCTTAAGATCCTTTTAGTTGGGAAATGCATCCAAAGCTGTACTAATTTGCAAATAGCAAGTGTCCTTTAAACCAACCGTAAGGTGCAAATTGCAGGAGGTGAAGGCTCAGTTCAGGCTACTGTTCACCTAGGATGATGGCATGACAAGAGTAGAGATGAAAAAAGTGTCCCAAGTATCACAAGGTCAGAATCTGCTACCAGTTTCTGTGCTGCTGTGGTTCTGCTGGGGTCGCCCCTTCGTACTCAGGGTCCTGATATCAGCTTCCCATTCGAGTCCCATAACAGCGTCTAACTGCAACGTTAAAGGAGGACTATCCTTTAAAAGTTACCTTTTTATGTGATTTCAGATACTGCCTGCTTTCTCGCGGTTGATGGTTAAGATAGCTGGAATGTCTGCTACAGCACAGAGAACGTGTCCTGCAGCACGCTGTGCGTGGGACTCTGCCTAGAACAGGAAGTGTGGGATATAAATGAAGTGGTCTGGCATAAAAATATAGCTACTGATTCAAACTGATTGCTTTGGATAAATATGTTTTCCTTCTGACTTGCTGAACTTAACAGCCTGAAGTGAATCCTGCTTAAGAGTGGGTCCCATGAGTAACAGCCATCTAGGATGCTGTGCAGTACTGACATAATATTTCTGCTCTCGGAGACGATGCCAAGGACAGGGAGGAGAATAGAAGGCAGTATTGCTATATTTGGCGAAAACTAAAAAGGCAACTTTATCAAGATAGTCCTCCTTTAAATATGCAGAATCACAAGTAATCTCTCTAATTTTCTTGTGTCCGTCCGTCTTTAATTTCTCCAGATACTGCAGGCAAACAGAACACGAACGTATCCTATGGGGATTTAAAAACCACGTCGATGCAGTTGAATTAGCGCCCATAGCGCAATCCCGCAGCCTGACAATGAACTCTGCAAGGCTGTTTATCAGAGGGTATGTTGTTGAATATTTGGCATATTTTTTTCATACAGTGCAAGTAACCAAATTTCTTAGAAAGAAAAGACAGAGCTACCTAGAGAGCATTTCTTATTTTAAAGGGGAAAAAAAAAGATGACTTTCATCTGCTCACACTAGCTTCTGGTCTCTGAGAGCCTTCCAGACAGGTTAAGTCTGTTAGTACCGTATAAAGTTCAGTTAACCAGGGGCCTTTTTGGTGCCTCTCATCTTCAGTGCATTTCATAATCTTGTTCCGAAGAAAATATTTGATTTGCCAGAATTTCTCACTTGTGGAGTAATTCTGATGTAAAAAATAGAGCCATCTGTCTTGATTGGGAACATAAATTGTTCACTCTGTCTCTACCGTTAGAAATTCTCATTCAGTACAGTGCTTGTTTGGGGCTCCTTCATCATATAAATCTCCTTCTGGAGATTACTTGGACGGATGTGAAATATTAGTTGCGTGCCTTGTATTGCTGCATTTCATCAGAGGGGAAGCAAACTATCCCATGGACCCTGACAGTTTCCTTTGGTGTTTAGATTATATTGTAATGTGTACACACTGCGTGATATTATCTTGTGACGCTGTATTCAAAAATCTAATAAAAAAGAGAAATAAAACAATGTGTGAGTAATTTTTTTAATCTATGTTGCGGTAATATGTGATGCACATCCAAGTGAGTTCCAGAAAATCTGGGATATATTTATTTTGCCTGAAAGTACTTCTCACAATGAAACAATAATTTGAATAATGCATCTCAAAAAAAAAAAAAAAAGCGCCTTCCAAAATCATCTCTCCCCTCCTTTAAGTATTTTTCAGCCTCAGTGGTTAGAGCAGCGTGATGTTTCTTAGTGTTGGTTTGGTTATTAAATCACACTGCCTGGTGGGGCATCTGGGCATTCTCAGATTAAAGTAGCAAAACCGCTGGGGTGACTTGGACAAGCGAAAGTGCAAGCTTCTCCCGGGGACTGAGTATCTGCCAGGTTCTGTACCTCTGGTTGATGGAAACCACAGAAATGCAATTTCTTGGCAGTGACCTTGTTAAACTCTGGTGGTTCTGAATTTATGGAAGTAACTAATACAGAGATGGTGTGTGTTTTCTTCCAGACCTCAGAATATATCATTCAAGCCTACAAGTACGGTGCGTTTGAGAAGATCCCAGAATTCATTGCATTTAGAAATAGGCTGAACTCTTCCCTTCACTTTGCGCAAGTTCGCACGGAACGGATGTTGTTAGACCTCTTACTTGAAGCAAATATGTAAGTACAGCAGCGATAAGTGCAGCACCTTGCCTGTGAAAAAACTGGAGCTTTGCGCATAGGCAGGACACTGGCCAAGTGAGACCTTAGTGAGTTGCACTTGCGGCTCTTTGGCAAAAACCTGTGAGCTACTTCTTTCTGCTTCTAATTTGCTCTCCCCTTCAGCATCCTTGTCAGTACCGTGTGTGTGTAACGTTTCTGGCATCAGAAGAATTGAACAGTGGGGAGAATGTGGTTTGTTAGTGAGCTGTGTTTTCTGTTTCCCGTGATCAAATGTTTGATTTAATGTTGCTTATTTTTACGTACAGATCAACCAGTTTGGAAGAAAGTATAAAGTCCATGAGTCTGAGCCCAGAGGAGGATGACATTCCGTGGAAAGATTTGCGTGACAACAGAGACCTGACAGTCTTGTTTAACTGGGATCCAAAAGACAGGTGAGTGGAAATATCCTCAACGGTAGAGTCGCACCTTTTCCTTACAGCACACATGGCAAAAGAAAATCCTTTCAGGGCAACTGCCATATTTAAATGTTCTCTAGGCTGGCTAACTGCAAACTTAACAAGCATCATTCATTACTTCTAGCAGTGCTGCCTTTTTACATATTAATACAGTTTTCTGAATTTCTGACCACTCCTTCCTCTTCATACAGTATTCGATAACTTTGGGTAGGCTTTTGTACCTGAGTGAAGCTTGCTACTTTGCAAAATTGAAGCATTTGCCTGAAAACATTTGGTGCCTTTCTCTAGGGACATTTCTGAAGAACATAGGAAACTCTCACTGGAGGAAGAAACCATGTGGTTGCGAATCCGGTCTTTAACTTTAAGGCTAGTAAGCGGACTCCCAACTCTTAGTCACACTATTCAACCAAAGAACTCTGAAAAGACTGCAGAGAACGGCGTCTCATCCAAGATTGATACAATTCGATCCCTGCTTCAGCAGCTGGAAGCGGCAGTGGATTCAGGGAAGAAGTTTCTAGAACAAAAAATTCAGGTACCCATTAAGGAAAAAGCTATCCCCAAATATTAAATGAACGTGAATGCAAGCAGAGAAACTGAATGCATCTTGTAACGTCCAGCAGGCTGCAGAATGCACTTAACTGACCCTGAGTTTGTAGTGTATGAATCTGACTGAGAGATGTGCCAGAGACAAACACTGTGTTCTGGATAAGGAAAAGCTGCAACATCTTTATCTTTTTCTTTGCTTCTTGCCTAGTATCCTGTCCTTGGCCCTCCTCCTACCCGAATGGCTGGCTTCTTCAGTAATGGCAGCTGTCAATGCCAGACTAGCTTGTTTTATCTTGTTAGTGATATTTATGAACTAGATACCAATGGCTTAGGTAAGTGTTGGAGGGGCAGGGGTTTAACCAGACTGTCATGATGTGTGGTGGGAGGGAGCGAGATGTGTCTCCATTTAGTTTGAAAACTATTAGGCGTCGGCTGATGTGGACCCAAACTGTCACTTGTGTGTTAATTTTTTGAATGACACTAAGTTATCTGGGAGACGACGCCTTAATTTAATGTTTTATGCGAGTCTTCGTTTTTGTACCGTACATGTTGATGTAATACTGGATCCTCTTTGAAAGCAGTTGTCTTTGCTTGTGACTGCTAACACTAAATTACATTGAAATGCCTCTTAGTTTTCTGGAAGCAGAAAATACACAAACTTGTAGTTTATGAGTACTTTTTTTTTCTTTCAGAAGATTCAGCAGAAATCCAGGAGAGGATAGGGAATAGTTTCAAGTCTTTAGTAGAACGACTAACAGGTAAATGGTAGTTCCAGAATAAACACTGGTAGCTTCGTGGTGCTCTGAGGATGTGCTGCTGAGTGTGTTGCAGTTATGGGGGAAGCCTGTTAATGCATCTGCAGGCCCCTTTGAAAGAGAACGAGGCTGAGATTCCCCTCGGCTTGTCTGGTCATGAAGCTGTTGCATGCCACAGAATGTCATTATGTCCTATCATTTTGCTACCTTGCAGCCTAGTCTTGGCAACTGTTGTCTCCCTGGTGCTTAGTCTAGGTGTGCTAATAAATGGAGTGGAGATACTGTTTGTAATGAAATACAATTCAGAGGAAACTTCAGAGCTGGACCTTTTCAAGAGGCCTTGGCCAAATTTGTCATTAGCTGCTTAGTGGTCAGTCCTCTGACAGCTTTGCACACTGCACTGAGATACATGCTGTACAGAAAATACGCATTTAAGTTGATCTATGTGTCCTGAATAAGGCTTTTCTTTTTTTCTTTTCAGACTTGTTCAATAAATGTAAAGGTGATTTGATTGAAGTCAGAGATGGCACCCTGAAAACTCATCCAAACCTGTTAGAAAACCTAGTCTTCTTTGTTGAGGTATTTTTTTTTTCTTTGGAGACTAGAAATTTTGGAATACTTTAGGGTAGAAATGTTGGGACTAAAACACAGTGAAAGTTCTTTGATCTCAGTCACTCACGAAAGCAGAGTTTTTTGTTGCATATTCTAACTACTCTGAGTCTTATCAGTAGGAACACTAAAATTTTAGAGTTCAGAAGCCTCCTGTAAATGCAACTTGTAACATACTTGTACCTTTTTTTCCAGACGATCTCCATTGCCCTGTGGGTATCAAGTTACTGTGACAGTGTCCTCCGACCTTTTAAATCCAACCTGCAAAAAAAGAAGAAGAAAAAAAAAGAAAGCAGTGTAGCTATGGTAGACAATATTCCTTTCTTTTCTCCCCTCACCCCCAATCCAACAGTATATTTATACTGAAAGAAAAATCAGGATAGATGACATGTTAATAAACTGTTTTTCATAAACTTTGCCCTGTAGAGTAGAGTAGGTTAGAGATGACTCAGTACTAACTTTTAAAACTCCTTTTCTATGTAAAAGCAAATGGTGATGTGCCACATCTCTGCCATCACATGACAGCTTTTTAGTAGGAAACACAGTTTAGAGTATCACAGGCCTTTAAGCCTTGAATGCACTACAGCGAACTAGTTAGCTGGTAGTATTTATCCGGGTATGTAGATTATAGCTTAGCATTGCGGGGGAGGAGTAGAATGATAGATGTTACAAAGTGAGTTGTCATATAAAATACTCATTTGAATAGGCATTAATATGTGTTTATAAATGTGTTTGTTTTTATAGCCACCCGTATTCACACATTTTCTGGATTATGTTACTGAACTACAGACATTAACTTCCAATGTAATAGATCACATCAAAGGGCTTGAAATTATTCTGACTGCACTAAAACTTGAAGAGCTGTCCCTCAAGGACACTCTGCTTTTACAGGTAAGAACTCCATCATTATTTGCGTGCTCTGTACATTTGTGTGTGACCAATAACAACCTGTATGTACGTGCCGATGGGGTAACTGTTGAAAGCTTCTTTTCCCCAAAACATTTTACTGGAAGGAAAAAAAAAAAACCCACAAACAAAAAACCCCCCATCTCTTATGATTGACTTAATTGCTCTTAACCAGACGTTAGGGACCAGACTGCTAGAACGCTGAGTTTTAGAGTGGTTAGTCAGGATTTTTTATAGTGACAGTGACTTTGCCTCATCTGATCAGCTCTAGCTCACTGCACAAAATAATCTCAAAAAATGAGATCTAAACACAGAAATTTGAAAATACTTTCATTTTGTGTGGTATGTTGGTGAAGAAAAACGTAAGGTTTTAACGTTAGCTTGTTGTCTGTGGTATGACTTACTCTATTGTCTGTATTTTAGCATGCCAAAATGGATGCAAAATACTTATTCCAGGAAACATTTGAGATTCACCTACTGCTTGTTAGTCTCTTCCCTGGAAACAATTACTCGATCTTTAAAGAAAAACAAGTGGCAACTCCCCTCCCTGCAGCTATATAGAGAAAACCAAAGGCAGGAGTAATAGGCACTGCGCATGCCAAAACTCATGCCAAATTTAGACATGGGAGGCATGGGCCTAATGAGGAAGCTTGGCTTTTTAAGCCATGGCAATCAGAGAAGCGTTAAACTTTGTGATAGGCAAGTTAATGTTACTGTTGTAAGGGATCTTCTGACAGTTCAATACTTTGAATGTATTTGTTTAAAACAGTGGTTGAGATCCTGAAAATAGAGTCCGAGTCCAGATAAAAAGCCTAGAGGTGACTGAAAGCATAGAATTGGAATTTCCTTTATGGTGCTCTTGAAATGCAGGTGGAGATAAAAGGTGCAACGTAGCAAAGTGATGGAATAGGCATCATCTTCTGATGCACAGGGGAGAGGGGCTGGGGGAGTGGGGAGTTGTGCTCCTTGTCGAAGAAGGATTGCAGATTGCAGGAGAAAGGTTTGAGAGGAGAGTCGTCTCCTCACCGGGATCAGTTTGGGGGGCGGGAGAGGCTGATTTAGAAAGCGCAGGCAGAAGTTGTGGTACGCAGGACCTCCACAAATTCAGTTAGGAATCAGCACTTAAGACAAAAACAGGTCTTAGATAGATTTATCTAAAAAGGGAAATTTGGCCTACAGAACATTGGCATTCATGTTTGGATGGGAGACCTCTGAAGGCTTTTGAATTGGGGAGGATTTAAAAGCTGCACCCACATGTTTCAGAATTGCACTTCCATCTACCTAACCTGCTGTTAGCCAGCTTGTATGTTTTCAATTAGTTTGTCCTGTTTATTTCATAGCACGTTACTTAATTTCCCTTTTCTTGTTGCTGTATGAGGCTGATGTAGAAGTATCTCAAATATACATTAAAAAAAAAAAAGAAACTGCAAAAACTGATAGAAAGCAAGGAAATCCCTTAGACTGTATTTAATGCAAATTTGAATAAAACCAAAAAAGTACTTTTTTGTAATATCTTCAAAGAATCTTCACTTTAAAGGGATAAGACATTTTCAGATAATTGTTGTCATTTTTGTGGTTCCTTACTGAGTCAGCAAATCCCTCCATCTTCCCTTTGATGCAGGGCATCAAATTACTACACAAGGCAGATCTGCAAAACCCAGCCATTAGATTCACATGGATTTGAGCAGAAGCATCTGTGGGAGTCTGCAGCTTTCCCTGTGTTTGTTCACAAAGTTTGCTATTCTTTGTTGTTTGACATTGTTGCAGTAAACCCTGATAAACACAGTCTGTATAGCTCTGCTCAGACCTGGAGCTGCGTTTGCAGCTCTGTGCGTTCAGAGCTAAAAGGTGCTTTTGAAAAAGTCCTCGTGTTCAGGTATTAGTGAAAATTCTGGTGTGAACAGAGTGATGCTGTCAGTGTGTCAGCTGAACCTCACCACTGATGTGAGGCTTGCCCACATCGGATTGGTTTACTCGGACCGTGCCTCGCAGGCTTTGCTGCTGCTATCTGTACGAGTGTCTGCAAAAGGCATCCTGATAGCAAGTCACCTCTTGACAGAACAGTGGGTTTGGCTGCTGCTTTGGGCACCAGGATTAGCTCTTTCTGCATGCAGAAGTACAGCGTAGGTCAGTGCTAACCTCACTCTACCTGCAGGAGCAATGCCAACGGTGTTGCATGATGGTGGTCCTCCTAAAAGCCTTTTAGCTCGGGCCTTTTAGAAGACTGCACATTAAAAGGAATCTAATCGCTTTAGAAAAGCTGGGTGCCAGTGTTGCTGAATTAGTGACATCTGAACCTGTCCCAGGCACTGTGGTTCACTAGGCTTTGGAATTTGGTGCGAGAGTCTCTTAGCTGGTTGGTGTTCATTTGCTGTTTTAACTTCACTTTTTCTATATAAGAAATTCTCTACTTTAATAAATGCTGACTAAAATATAATGCTACACACACTCTCAATTTTGGCCACAAATATTTTGCACAAGGATGTTTCCAGAAGTTTTGAAGAAATGTGTTACCAGCTCTGTTTGGTCAATACCAGTATCTGCAGGAATTATTGCCGCTGAGCAGGTGCTGCTTATTCTGTGCTGATGACATTCCCTTTGTAAACTTACACCGTGGTCCTCTTGAAATTCTTATCAGTGTTTGAGATGGTGGGGGAAGTTTAACGGGAGGATTTAAACACTTGCTGTGGAGTGAATGATTTCTCTTTTGCATTTTGCAGGAAGAAAAAAAGTTTACAAAGACTGTGCAAGGGAAGGTCCAGAGCAGTTACCATCACTCAGTTCAGGAAATTGGCGAGCTGCTGAAAAAGAGACTCGATACCATTAAAAAACTAAAGATTTGAGAAATGCATCCTTGACAGACTCCACAGGAGAGTGACACCAGAGTCCCAGACAGAAGCAACATCCAATATACCATCACTTTAATCCAGAACTTCCTCATAATGCATGAAGGACTTAAAATCATAAAACAATTTTTTTAGGTATTACAGATATATTGAGCTGATTTAAATTATTGTACATAAACGAGAAGCAGGGACCCTTATCAGGGTTTGACCACTTTTTATACATGTTCATAAGCATATTGCAACAGAAGAAAATTAACTTTCTTCCCTTTTGATCTCTAGAAACAACTGGAGATGGTCTTTAGAAGCAGCAATAGAAATCCAGTGTAAAGCATATATCTCAAAGGAGTTGTATTTTCATCACCATACAGTGTTTATAATTTTTGTATGGTCCTTGCCTTAGAAATGCAGAAATTGTAGATGCCCGCATTCAGCCGCCTCCAATGAAATGAGCCCGTTTTGGAGCTGCCTATTTTGTCCGCAAGCCACCTGGTCCTACTGAATTAATGCAGTGTTGGCCCAGCAGGGAGAGGTGAGGCTGCGCTGGAGGAGCACCCTCTGCATGCAGCCTTCCAGCAGAGCCCAGCCCTCCGTCACGGGGTGGGAGGGAGCCGAGGGAGCCGTGCCTGGTGGTGAGGCAGGTTCCTCTAAGGAGAGAACTGCTGGAGGGAAGAGGTGGTGTCGGTGTACACACAGGTTGTTTTCACGTTCAGAAAAATGGCAAACCTGATGAGGAGCGAACCTGGCTGTTGAGCTTTAGAGAGAGAGATGGGAATCGGTGTTTCAGCAAAAAAAGACAAAACCAGAGACCTTGTATATAATGGCTGCAGTGAAGTCTGACGCTGCGGTCTGATTTCATGTCAGTTTAATGTAAAACAGCAATCATCATGACTTTCAAAAAGTGTATTTAGATTACTGAAACTTTAAGACTTAAATATTTTAATAGAAATTAAATCCTATTGGCTTTGGTTTTAAGTTGGCAGAGGTGACTTTTGCTTCCGCTGTGGTATGAGGCTGAGAATACTTTTTGTAACTGTACGCTTGCTTTTTGCAGTTGATCTTTGATTATTCAAGTACTAGCTCATTAGGCATTCTGTTAGAAAGTGCAGTCGCATCATCTCCCACTGAATCTGCGTTTCTGCTGGGTTGTTTGGTTTTTTGTCTTGTTTTTCTGTGGGGTTTTTTTTTTTCATTTTAAAGGAGTAATGCAGCCTAAAATTGATAGGCAAAAAAAAGTTACATGTACCTGCAATACAAGGGACAGGTCAGACTTTACAGATTCCTCATCTTCTGATTTAAAGCAGCTAGTTTCTGAAGTCTATATTTAAAGTTTTAAGAGAGCTGACAATCCTACCTTTGTCTTCTCTTCTGAGTATGTTTTGTTAGTAATGCTAGAATGTTGATGAGAGTATTTTTTTAAAATAAATCCCCTGTATAAAAAAAAAAAAAAAAATCACATAACTGCTCTTGCTGGATTTAGTTTTGCTTTGCCCCATCCTGAAAGGGAAAGAAGAATGTCTGCAGGTTGTCTAAATTGTAATGGATGTCCTGATGGTTTAATTGCAATGTCTGGTAAGTGCTCTGGGCTGGAGGAATACCAAAATGTGTTAAGTCTGTTTTATAGTAATACTTTTGCTGAAGAAAAGAAAAAAAAAAAAAAAGAAAAAAAAAAAACCCACAACAACTGAATTCTTATATGTTGTATAGAAATACCTTTTTGGAAAGAAAGGTGTGCTCCTTAAATTAAAGCAAGACTGATGACTGAAATTGATGCTTTGAAATGTGTAGGGTAAGTGAAAACAGTCCCATTGCTGAGATGATGCAATTCAGAGAGAAGCACTGAGCCAGAAATCTGCACTGCCCCTTTTCATTCAAGGAGGCGAATTGCCGTTGCTGATGTTCCTGTCCCCTCCCTCCCCCGTGGCAGCGCTAACTAGAGAGGGCTTTGCGCAGACACCAGCATTGAATGCAAAGCTGACGCGGCACCCTTGTCCAGAGGGGACAGTCCAGGTGCTGATTGATGCTGGAGTTTCCTTCCACTGCTGCTACAACAGGTTGAACTCGACCAGTCGTATCAATTAGCAATGGTGAAAATGTAAGTGAAGTGTAAGGTTAATATAACCAAGCTTTTAAAATCCTCCCATGTGCCTGAAAGCAGAACTTGCTTTAAAAAAAGGTTTTCTGCATCAGCTCCCTTAAAAGCAGAATTGAAACTGCTGGGGGGGAACATGTCATCTGAAGCAAAGTCTGAGAAGAGATGGAACCATGGCTCGCTCTCGCTTCCCGTCACAGCATTCGGCACGGCGCAGGTCCAGCGTTGGCTGGTCACTGAAACCATCCCTGTGCCAGCACAGGGGCAATACTGACTGCTGCTCAGTGTTAGCTGCTGTCCCAGTTCCAGTTCCAGCCACTGGTGAACAATAAGCTTGTCAAACAAATGCAATTTTTTGATTACTCAGTGTTTTCTAAAACCGGGTGCCATCTCTTCACAAGCTGTAGTTTCTCTATAGGAGGAGACGGTGTACAGAAGTGACTATGTACTGACTGTTTGGGGGCTTGGTTGAGGGAGAGGGAAAATTTCCCCCTATAAATTGTGTACAGTTAAATATATTATATATTTCTTACAAAAGAGCATTTCCCCTCCAGAATATGTCCCACAGGGACCCAATAAGAAATTCAAGCTATAACCCATTGCTGCTGTTCCCCCTTTTCCACTCTTGGGATTTGTTTTTGTTTGGTTGGTTTTTTTCAGATTTTTTTTTTTGGTGATGAATTGAAAAACATACCTAGAAGAAGCTACCAAGACTACTGTTTACAGACTGAAAAAATACTGCTTTTATACTACTGGGATCATGAGCCAGGATCCTTTTACAGATCTCCTCAACTCTTCTCTTTGCTTAAAATCAGTGTCTGATGTAGATAAAGCTCATGAGTCCTACCCTGCTTTGTCTACATACAGGACAAAATGTACAATGCCTGTTTGTGTTGCCCATCATTTTTGTACTTTTTAACTGTTCAACAATTGCATTTATATTTTGCAATCATTGATAATCATGACTTTATTTTAACCGCTAGTAATCGTAGAGGGGATTTTTTTTGTTGTATCTGCAGCCTTATCTGAACTTTCTCTTCTGTGACTATTCATTGTTAATTTATGACTGTAGAAGATACGTATGCCTCAGCCTTCTACGGACTTAAGTGACACAACTGCAAATGATCTGCTTTAAACTGGATGGGTTTATAATTTATATAAAAGTCAGTTTCGTTACAAATCAGTATTGCTGCCTCTTTCATTTTTCTGTCTAGATGATCCTGAAGTGCTTGCCTATACTGTCTAGCATTGTCAGCCCCTTGGTGAAGTCAGATTATCCTGGTGCAGGGCAAGCAGAAAATCAAGTTACATGCAAAGAGGGAGGATGGGAAGAGGGGGGGGAAAATGCTCATTGCTTTCCACCTGCGGACTAGGTTCAGAATGATGCCTGCTGGGGGAGGGAGCTTCGATGTGTCTGTTCTTTGACATGATCATCTGTCAATCTGTTCAGGCTTTCTGCATTGCTTGCTTGCACTTACTCTGGCTTTCGGTGATAAGGAAAGTAAGGGTTGGCAGTGCATGAGATCTCCTCTAGCAGCACAAAACGATGTGCTTGGGAGGGCTGTGGCAATGCTACGGCAGTGGCCACCCTGCCTGCCCTGTTGCTCTGTATAAATAAATACATACACCGCCAGCTGGTCTCTCGCTGCTAATCTCTGCCGTAGCGCTGCAGGCTGTCCTGCAAGGCCAGATCCTGCCTTCTGCCCTTTCGCCTGCCTTCATCTCCTGCGAATTCGCTGCTGGAACCTGCCCGCTTCTATTTGTGCTTTCTGGCAGCAGCACCGCGTGCTGCCCGCCCGGGGGACGGGGCTGCCTGTGCGCCCTGCCCGCTCCCCGCGCGGCGTGGAAGTGGGAGCGCGTTAGACCACGGCCCGCGTTAGGCGCTGCCCGGCCCGGCCCCGGGGCCGGCGGGGCGGGGCGAGCCCCCGGCGGCGGCCGGCGCTCCGCGCGGTCACGTGGCCCCGGCAGCCCCGCTCCCTCCGCGCTCCGCCATGGCTGCGGCGGCCGCCGCTGCCTCCCTGCTCCTCTGCCTGCTGGGCCTGGCGCTGCCCGGCGGCAGCGCGCTGCACACCAAGGGCTCCGTGCCCCTCGACGCCATCACCTTCTACAAGGTACGGCCCGCCCGGCGGGCGCTGCCGGGTCTGGCAGAGCGCTCGGGGCGGGGGGGGGGGAGAGCGGCCGGCCGCTCCGGGAGCGCGGCGGCCATGTGCACCGCCGCGGCGGCCATAGCAACAGGCGGACAGCCTCGGAGGGCCGGGGAGGCGGTGCGGGGGGCCGGGGGTGCGGAGCGGGCTGCGACCGCGGGGCCGCCGCCGCCGCCCCCCCACCGCCGGCGGCGGCGGCGGGAGCGCCCGGGCTGGCGGAGTGGCCGAGGCGGCGGGCCCGCCGCGCCCTAGCCAATAGGAGAGCGGCGGCCGCGGCGGCCAGCCAATCGGCGTGGTCCAAGTGGAGCCGTGCCGCCGGGGGCCGGCAGGGCAGCGCTGCGGCCGGGGGCGCGGGGGCCCGGCCCGGCCCGGCCCGGCTCGGCCGGCGGCACCGGCGGGGCTCGGTCCGGCTGCCCCCGCGGCTCCTCGGCCCTGCACCGGGCCGGCTCCCCGCGCCCCCGGCGAGGGAGCAGAAGAGCTGCGCTCGGCCGGGTCCTGCTCTGGCCGTGCCGGTGACCCGGGGCAGGGGAGCGAGTCGGGGCCGCGAGCGCTCTCAGCTTGGGCCGGTTTCGCTTCTTTGTTCACGAAACAGAAAGCAACAGGCTTCTGCCAGACTGAGGTCTTGCACAGGTTTTTTTCCTCCTCTAAATCGCTTTGAAATGAAGGTATCTTCCTAGAGCATGGCAGGATTGCGATTCCAGCAGCAGGTAGTGCGGTGAGGGGTGTCGCGGGCCCCGCTTGAGGCAGAGGGCGAGACACCGATCGGAAGGGAATCGTCGTGTGGTGGGACTCAAGTGTGCTCTGTAACAGCGTGAGCTGGAGAGACAACAATCAGCTGAGCTGCTTGAAAAGTATCTGCCCTAAACAAACTGCTCAGGCATGAGCAAATACTTCTTGCCACAAGCCAGCCCCCCGCTTGATTTTTCTGCTGTGACGAGCCATTTTTGGTGGTTTAACGCTACGGAGCTCTACAGCCCTTAGGAGCTTCCAGCTCTTCTGCAACGAGAAGAATTTGAATTGGCAGAGTGCTGAAAGAGAGACTTTAAAAGACCAGCAGAAATATCCAAGCTGTAAGACCTGCCCTGCTCACTTCTTACCAGGACAGCAAATAAAGAGATCGGCAGGCCCAGGACTGAAGACTCGTGTTCACTGTTGCGGGCAGCTGCTATGTCAGCGCCTGAGCAGCGCTTGCCGTGCACGCTGTAGGTGGGGACCTGTGTTGCAATCTGACCCTGTGCGCTAGAAAAAAAAGATTTTGCAAGGTCTCCTGGAGGGAGAAAAAAATCCCAACCCAGGTGACAGATTCCATTTCCAAGCTCATTTGAAAGGGCATCACCCGAGCAGAGCAAAATTCAAAAACAATGGCGCAAGCCAAGAGGAATCGATTAAAACACGAATTCTCCATTTACTGAACCAGCCCAGCACCTCCAGCACGTCCGCTGCCTCCCTGCACCTCCTCTCTCAGGGAAGAGCTGCAGTTCTCGTGCTGGGATGCTTCCGAATGACATTAGATTTGGCCTCTGTCCTCTTAATGTCCCACTGGAAATTGTTCAGCTGACTTCCTTCCAAGATGCTAATCAGATTTACCATAAGCAAATCAGGTATAATTAAAGGCATTATCAGATCCCCCAGCCTACCACGTACCATCTTTATCATCTGCCGTAGGAATACACGCATCCAAAGCTCAGTCTTTCCTCCACACTGCAGTGAGTCATTTTCTAAAGGCCATAATTATAAAATTTCCATTCTCCCTCTGCATCTCCTCATTGCACAGGAAAAGAACAAGCTAAAGCAACCTTAGGTGATTTATAGATTACTCAAAGCTGAAATGCTAAAGTTTTGTCTTTTTTTTTTTTTGCTTCTTGTTGTTTTAGGTAATTCCAAAGCATAAGTTTGTCCTTGTGAAATTCGATACACAATATCCATATGGTGAGAAACAAGATGAGTTTAAAAAGCTGGCAGAGAGCTCAGGCTCCAGTGAAGATCTTCTGGTGGCTGAAGTGGGAATATCAGGTGAGGAGCTCTGGGCAGGTTAGCATAGTATGGCTTGGTGTGGAGGAAATAAAATTCACTGCAATTTCTGATAAAAACAGGCTCTGAGGTAATTCTGATAGCGAGAAATGAGATGGGCCGGGCCCTGTCAGACCAAAGCACCAGCTGCGGCTGGTCGCTGAGCTCTGCCGCTGTGCCTCCCGTGGCGAGCGTAGGAGTGCTGCTTGTCTCCTTTCGGCTGGTTAATGAAGCAAGTCAGCCCACGCAGCTAAACTGGATGCCACCCTTCTCATTCGTAGCACTTTTTATCTTTTTTTTTTTTTCTTTGCTGAGAGAAACCTTTTTGTCCATTTCTAGGGAACAGGCCTTACAAGGATCATGCTTTAGCCACAAGCCTGGTCAAACAAAGCAAATGTGGTCTGATTAATTCATTGTAGCAAACCTTCCGTTTATTGCTGGTAAAGCACAGAAAGTGGTCGTTGCGCTATGGCTGGCGTAACTTGATGTTCTTCTAATCGGCTTTAAGAGAAAAGCAGTGATGAATGGATCGCTGTCACCTTACTCACTCTTGCTTTGTAGGTAGAATTAAGAATTTAAGCTTAGAGGAATTGTCTAACTGGGAAGTTTCGCCCACGCTGACTCCCCGCTGGCTTGTCTTTTGGCACATGGGGATGGCCTGATCTCTAAACACACATGGATTTAGCTAAGTAGCACAGTTGAAATCTCTTTAAGTTATGTTTTCTGTCCTCAAGAATAAATGCAATTTATGTAAGATGACAAAACATCTTGTAGCTTGGCATGCTGTCAGAACTAAAATGTATAAGCGTACACTCTCTGCACATAGATCAGGAAAAAAAATCCATTTAACTGTAAAATCAAATAAAATCAATGGATAGAGCAAAACAAGGAAAAAAAATGGCTATTAATTTCCCATAAGGCGGACAGGGTTTGTGCGTAGAGGTCCTGCCGATGTCTTATGCTGTCACAGTCACAGCAAAGCACCCTTAGAATCTTGTATTTTTTGGAAAACCTAAAGATGGTTTGCCTTGCAGAAGTGATTTTCTGAGGTGCTTTTGTTTCAGCATATGGCATTTCCCGGCAAAAAGGTTATTAGGAAGTGTTGAAACTCTGGAGACAAATATTTATCAATTTGTGTAGGAGAGACTCCTAATTTAATTTTTTTCTTTTGATTAACATACTGTGCTTTTCTCTGTTTTGTTTTCTCTTGACAGATTACGGTGATAAACTGAACACTGAGCTGGGAGAAAAGTACAAGCTGGATAAGGAAAAGTTCCCTGTTTTTTACTTGTTCCAGGATGGTGACTTTGACAATCCCTTACCTTACAGCGGCCAAATCAAGGCCAGGGCTATTCAGCGCTGGCTGAAGAGTAACGGCATCTATCTGGGGATGCCAGGCTGCCTGAAAGAGTATGACATGCTGGCCAGCAAGTTTGTGAGCACCACTGAGAAATCAGAACGCCAGTCCCTCCTGAAAAAGGGGCAAGAGAGTTTAGAAAAAACAAAAGAAACCGAGAAGAAGTCAGCTGAGCAATACTTGAAAATTATGAGCAAGATGCTGGAGCAGGGAGAAGAGTTTGCTGCTAATGAAGTCGTCCGAATCACAAAACTGATCGAGAAGAACAAAATGAGTGATGGAAAAAAGGAGGAGCTCCAGAAAAGCCTCAATATCCTTGCTTCTTTCCTGAAGAAGAATAGTGAAAAAGATGAGCTCTAATACATTGGAGAACTTTGTACAAGCTGTGAAACACTGTCAAGAGTCCTAACCAGTTCTCCTTATGCAAGCAAACTTCCCGATGACTTCAAGAGAGCAGCAGATTTCCTTCTGGTATTCTCAGTTTAGAAGATCAAGAGGAAGACATTCCTTAAAAACACAGTATTCTACATGTTGGAAAAATCACCTTAAAGCAAGACGCCAGCATTGTGTAATACCATTCAATAACAGTGTTAAAGTAGACCAAAAAAAAAAAGCACTAGATTGGCCTGAAGCACATTCCTGGTGGTTTTTACAGCTGTTCCCTGGCAAACAAATAACAAAATTCAGTCTCACATTCCACCTTACATGTTGTAAAAGGTACAGATTGGGTGCCCCTCGCATCGCCTTTCCCTGTTCTTAGTGTCCTCAGGTTTTATGCTCTTTTAATCTACCCCTCCTCCTACCTTTTGTTTTCCCAGTAGGGCTCTTTCCCCAAGTCTTGTTCTTACCTTGTTGTTGACTGAGAGACCCGGAGCTTCCTTTTTCTGCCTTCTCCTTCAGTGGCCCCTGTCTCTGTTTGGCTTGGGTATTGGCCAAATGCTGGCAGGCAGAGTCAAGACAGGTCCTTCACGTATCAGAACTTGCCCCTCATCTTCTGGCTGGAGCAGCCATTTCAGCAAACGTCATCCCGAAATCCTTTGTGGTACCCTGACAGAGCGAGTGATTTATGCTCTGAGCAAGGGCAGAGTCTCCTTGAGGTGCTATTACACTGAGTCTCGCCAGTTTGTGCAAAAACATGTTTTTTCAGAGGTAAATTTGGATGAGTTTTCTTACGGCTGACGAGCACATGCAATGCCTGCGCGTTTTGCCTGTCCTTCCCATCCAAGCTTCATTTCCCGGGTTCAAAATAAGGGGGGTGAGACCAATAAGGACATCTGAAAGTCTCAAGCCATAGCTGACATGAACAAAATATTTTCTCCAGCCTCGTCTTCAGAAGCAATGGGCACTGTCAAACTAAAGCTTCATCAGCGTTTGGTAGCTGTATTTGAAAATGAGGTCTTGTAATAGGAAACAGTATTATTTGTGACCTTAGGAGCCCCGTCTGTGTTACTTTAATGGAGATACCTGGCCCAGGGATCAGGTCAGTCCTCAAAACTTGATAACTGCATGTGCTGTTCACGCTGTGCAGAATTCAGATGGCCACTGGAAGATGCTGTACTCCGGATCAGGGTTAGAGAGAGGTCGAAAGAGAAACACCTGAGTGTTTTACCTTAAGACTATGCTTTAAGCCAAGCAAAACTGGTTTCTGTGGGAGCTTTGCTGCCTTTTGAATCCTGGGGTGGGTACAAGGAGCAGATACTGCTGCAAGATAAAATGTATTAATAATGCTATAATAAAAAAAAAAGTGGTTCCAATTAATAGCTGCTTCTTAAACAGCTTTCTAGAGAAACTGCTGCTGATTTCTGCTGTTAGACGGGAAGGCAAAGGCTGATGTCACCCAGAAGCCAGAGGAATGCCCCAGAGATGAGGGGTTTACACGAAGCGGTGGGAGGGTGTCCCTCAGGCCCAGCGCTCTCTTCCCCCTTAGGAGGGGAGGAGGAAGGACCCCGAGCAGGGCGGGCGGCGGGGCCAACCTCTGCCAGGCCGTGTGAAGGCGCCTGAGGAGGGAGCCGCGGCAGGGCCGCCATCGGCCCGCGCGCCCCCTCAGCGGTGGCGCCGCTGAGAGGCGGGGCCAGGGAGCAGGGGTGGGGCGTCCCGAGCCAGCGCGCCGGGCGGGGCGGGGGAAGCTAAGCAGGGTCGCCTCGGGTCGGCTGCTGGAGGGGTGGCCGGGGATGCGGTCCCCCGGGGCGTTCGGTGGTCCCCGGTGAGCCCTCCCGCCAGGGCTGGGTCGGGCTCTGCATCCCCCCGGGGGGGCGCGGCGGCGGAGGCGCGGGGCCCCCGGCCCCCGGTCCCCCCCTCTCTACCACCGGGCGCTGCCCGCAGCCGGCCCCGACGGCGGGGGCCGGGCGCGGGGCGGGCCGGGCGCGGGGTGGCCCCGGGGCGGAGCCCGCAGCCCCGGGAGCGGTGCAGCGGCGGCGGCGGGTACCCATGGCCCTCCCGGCGGAGGCGGCCCGGCTGGACGGGGGCTGGCAGGAGGTGAGCGAGCCCCGGGGGCAGCGGCTCTCCCCTCCCCCGGGACCCTGCCCGTCCCCTCCGGGGACCCGTCCCTTCCCCAGCTCCGCGGCACCGGCAGCCCTGCCCGCTCCTCTCCGGGGGCTGCGGGCTGGGACCGGCCCCCCCGGCCGCTCCCGCCCTGCCTGGGGCCGCGTCCTGCTGAGCTCGCACCCCTCCTTCTCCCCAGGTCTACTCGGCTCTCCAGTGGATACACTTCACCATGGCCATGCTCAGGTACAACGGGATGCCGGGATGGAGTCACTATTGCAACGACGATTTTCTCTGGAAAAAGAGAAATCGCTTATCCCAGCGAGGCAGATGTGCTCCTGTTCCAACCTGTGCTTTGTTTCCCCAGTGTTATCGGTTCCAGCTCAATTATTGCCTACGCTGTCTTTCAAAATGCAGTGCGGTCCCCCGAGGTAAGGTCTGTGCCTCCTTTTCCCTCCCTAAGTCGAGGTGTCGGTACCTTGCAGATGGGTCGTGCGTGTAGCAAAGACTCGTGTAGGTCAGGAGCAACTGCAGGTCTCAGGTTTATGTGGTTAAACCTTGTTTAGCCTTTTGTCGGTGATATGAGTTGAAGGGACTAACCTTGAACTGCCCCCGCGCAGGGAGAGGCAGGTTCCTTAGCCCCGCGCTTTCGGCCGCTCCGGGAAAGTCCTCCAGGCATTCAGACACATCCTGGGAACAGGGATTTGTTAGCGTGTCCTCCTCTGGGGCAAAACGCCTGGAGGGCTGAGGGGCTGTGTACAAAGCTGCTGAAGTGCAAATTGGAGGTGCACCTGTAGGAAATTTATTTACAGGTGTCCGTTGTTGGGTATTTCTGAGTGGTTTTTCCAGGCAGGTGCACTGCTAAAACTGATAAAACTGAAAGATGCTGCAAAGTTCAGACAAAAGGAGCCCAGGCTAAGAAGCAGTTCGTTGTGCTGGGCTCCGCAGCGGGGCTTTGAGAGATTCACCCTGGCTGCACGCAGGAGCCACAAACATTTGTAATGCTGAAGCAGTGGGAGTCGGGCGCGAACTTCCCTCGGGGTGGGACTGTCTGCACGTGCGCCGCAGGTCTGACATGAACGCGGTGCCCGGCGCATCCCGAGTGCATCACGCGTGCAGGTCGCGTGTGCAAGGAACCCCGTGCGTCTGGGATAGATCAGACGTGCTGAGCAGGTGGCTGGCACATGCGCGGTAACCGTAGACCTCCATCCCGAGCCTGCCAGGCTTTTGCTGTCCACCCGCAGTCCCTCTGTCTGTCCAGGACTTAGCGGAGGCAGTGCACAGAGCTGATCTGTGTGAAGCTGGGGTTCCTTGTCCAGGATTTGCAGATGTCTGGCAGCCCAGTCTGCAGACCGACCGCGCAGATAACAGGTTACTGCTGAGAGCAGTAGGACAGTAGAGCTGGCAGCTCTGTTGTAACAAAGCCGTATTTGCACTTCCCTCGTCTTCAATATTCTTTGTACATCATGGGTTTGATCTGCAGCCCAGAGAACAGGACATCCAGGGAATGCAGTGAGTTATCCCCAGAGAAGGCAGGCATGCAGTGAAGCGAACAACTGACACATTGTTGGATGAAGCAGGGTGGGGAGGAGAACATGAGTCCAGGTTTGCAGGGCAAATTTGCACCCCTTACAACGTGCAGGGCAGTCTTGCTCCCAGGCAGCCAGCCTCCTGGAAACGCTCTGCCCAGCACATTGAGAATGAGCTGCGGAGATCTCCGTGCGTTCCCGGGGAGGAATGAAGGCTGGGACTTTGCCTTAGTGCCAGGATGGAAAAGCTGCCTGAGCTTGTGCTGCGCAAGGTGCGTATCAAAGGCTCCCTCTACCACATCTCCTGCGCCTGGAGAGCTCCAGCCACGGTTCTCTCCTGGGGTCCTCCACTCTGGTATGATACGGAGCTGGGGTTGGCAGGTGTCCTGGTGCGACTCAGCAGCCTCGGCCCGTTTGCTTCCATGGCTGGAAGTCTGCATTACTTAGGAGCCCTTGTGCTATTAGTCATATGATGTGGCTGTGGCTTGGGCTGCTTGTGAGCCACACATGGCTGCAGGTCACAGATGGACCCTTCCTGCTTGAGGGATTCCAGATGTGTCTGCTCAGATTATTTCTGCAAATCCGGATAGGAGGGATGGATACCAGCTGGAGTGACTTGTCTGCATCAGGCTTCCAGGCTCTTGTTCTGCTGCCAGGGGAGATTCATTGCTGGTGTTTCAAAAGTGGCAAAATCTTCAGTAACTTCCCCATCGCCTTGTCCCCATGTTTCTAGTCTTAAGTGGAAATTTGTAAACAAAGGGGCTGGAAGAGATCCATATCAAAGCTTGCCACAAACAGCTTATTCCCCGAGTCATGAGGCTCCAGAGTAAAATGTTTAAAAATAAACAGCTCTGGAGGAGAACAATGTTATAAACACTTCCCCTCCGGCCCCCAGCCTAGGAAATCAAATATTGCATTCTTGAAGCTTGTTTTCTGTCTCTACGGGGTCAATAAAACTCTTCAGCCTGAGCTAAATCATTCAGAAGAGATGATGGAAAGCAACGAACAGAGAATTTCCTCTGTCGTGTCACCAGGTTCTGTGTGGGCAGATGTCCCTGGGCAATGGCCAGGCAGAGCTAAATCAACATGTATGCTTCAGCCTGGCAGCCCATCTGAATCATTACGTCTTTACAGTCCCTTCCTCTATTTTGTAAATACCATTTGTTTGTTTTTTTTCTTTTCCCTTTTGCAAGGAAGAGCCATGCTGCCTTTCACTTGCCACTATGTCACCTACTTCTTTATTTAGGTCTGTGCCAAAATAGCTCCTCGACCAACCAGTGGTGCCTCGCTCCAAGGACACTTGTTGCTAGAGAAAGGGGTCACCTGTTCGATTGCAAAAGTTGCTGCTTTGCTTATTTCGGAGCTGCTTGGTTTTAACCTGCCGTGCTCACAGACTGGACAACGTCCCCAGCCTGCCATGCCTGTGGCCGGGGCTTCGGTTCTGCACCAGCAAGGAAAAGCCTAGTTAAAAAAGGCATTCGTAAACGCAATGACGCACAAACTGGCTCCAGATATGTAGCTAGCAACAGCAGTTTGATTTACCATGTTGCTGGGCTGGATGGTACAAATACAGAACTGGTGGGACGAGGATGTTGGAGGAGAGAAATCCTGCAGAAGGCAGAGGACCTGCTGCGTGGCAGTGGGGGGCCCGGGAAGACACCGGGCAGATCTCCCTCAAACTATGGCATAAGGACAGACCTGTTCAATCAGATCTACCTTACTGCTTATCAGTCTTGCTAAGCTCTTTCTCGGTGCTCACAGGAACAAGACAAGTATCACACAACGCGATGGGTGGCAAACATTTACTTAAAGGACAATATTGAGGCAAATCTCACCAAAAGCTCAGTTCCATGAAAAAAAATCTTAAAATCAAGGCCTCCTGAAATGTTTTCGTGCTGTGTTTAGCATTATAATTTCCTGTAGGGAAAAAAACATGCCATCATTTTCTCTCCAGGATACTGAAAATTAGGTACCAAAGACTACAATTAAGAATCTAGATAATTAGGCTGCTTTTCCAGAGTGTCTGCTCTCCCACTAACAACAAAAATGTTGGCCGGAATTTTGCACAAATGTTTTCCTACAGCGTTTACAGTCCTTTTGGCCAGTGCATGCAAGCTGGAAATGGGCTGGAAACGGCCATTAGAGGAGGCGTGACTCTGTTCCAGCAAGATGCAGCAGAGACTAGTGGCTCTCATAGTGAAAGTTAATCTGACATGTAAAATAGATTCAGCCTTAGTCACCAACTGAAATGACATGAAACACATAGGAAAAATGTCTGTTTCGAGTTATTTCAGAACTGAAGAAGGGTTTGTATTTACCCGAAGTTTAATTTCTCTGTCAGTTGATTTAACAAATAACATTGCTTCTCCCTGCCAACCTATCCCATTCTACAAAATTGTAATATTCTGGACCTTTGAGATATTTTCTGTAAGAGTTGATGCTGCTCTTGGATCCTGGGGCGATGCTTGTGGCAGAAAAGGTGATTAGAGCAGGGTATCTGCCTTGAAGCAGCTCCTGAGAGTAAGAATCAGTGTGGCTTTTGTCTGCAAGGAGAGCTGCCCTGCCAGAAGAGCTGGGGGGTGAAAGCATATCTAGACAAGGGGGTAAAGCTGCCGCTGTAGGTGGTCACGGGAGTGTTGTGACCATCGCCCAGACCTGCTGACCCATTTCACTTTTCCCAGGTTCGTCCACTTTTCTACCTGAGCCTCTCCGACCTATTTCTGGGCATGTGCTGGCTCACCGGGGCGCTTCTCTATAGCACACCGACCGCCAAGCAGGATCTCATCTGCTATAACCTGCAAGCGACAGGACAAGTGAGTAGCCTTGGCATCACCATTCGTGCTGTTACTGCGCTCCCTTTGCCATAATTAGCCTCGCTGGTGATCGGAGCGTGGCCGTGGGGGACTGTTTCTAGACAGGCTTTGGCAGAGACTCCCCGTGTGAACTTGACTTATCAGATCTCTTCGCCTTGTGTGTCAAACGGAGATAACGATGCTTGGTTTTAGGTACATCTGGTTTGGGAGAGGCAATGAGGAAGGCAAAGAGAGCATGGGATTTTGTGGTTGCCACGTTTGGGTTGCTTGTGTAAAGTGAGTAGATGAGTCTTCATCTATTTCCTGTTGGACCCGTGCCGACAGCGATCTCTGTGCCTCTCACATGGCAGCTTTTCTATTCCTCTTCGTGCTTCCTCCATCCTGGGCAGGAACAGACACATTCTGCAATTCGCTTGAGCTCAGACTTACAACATTGCTCATATAAACAGCCCTGTTCTTGCTGACCTGGCCCTATTCTCTCTCAAACAACCCCAAGGATGCTCAGGGGCTGCTCTGTCGGTGCAAGCTCAGTCCCGTGCCCCAGCAATTCGGCTGCTTTCCAGCTGATTCCGTGTGCTGGAGACTAATTGGAGTGGACTGAGTGAAACACCATTTTCTTGACAGTTTGCTTTTGTCTCGCCGAGTTCCCATTTCAGCATTCGGATTTGTAAATCACTGCTCTTGAAAAACTCTGCAGGGTACAGCCAAGCTTGGGCCAGAGCAGTAGTTCACAAGCAGTGATCTTTGGGCTTAACAGTTTCCTTTTAAATGACCCACAAAAACGTGGCTGGGAAGAGCAAGTGGCTGTCGGGAGCCTTGATGTGTGTTGTGTGGGCTCGGGCAGCTCCCCGGGAGCGCGATGGTACCCACAGATAGGAACTGAAACATCCTCGCTGAGCGGCAGCATCTGAAGCTGGAGAGGCTCTCCACGTACCTCGCAGAGGGCAGGGAAGTAGCTGCGTGTGTGGTATGGAAGCGGTGGTGTGTGTCTGGGGATGGGTGCCTGCAGCCCAGGGTTGTTTCAACAGCTGTTCTTGTGGGTAAAACCGTAATATTTGTGATGGTGAGAGCAGCTGTTCCGCTCCTGGCTTATCTCTGGTTTCTCCAGCTCCCCTGTGCGCTGTGGAAGCACCGCAATATGTTCACATCGGGAGAGGAAGCGGGGGGGGGGATGTGTAACCTGGCCACTTGGGAATGACGCAGAATAATATCAAAGGTGTTTTTTAGATGATGGTACAGGGGAAAATAAGAAGAGCTTGGGAGAGGCTTTTCACAGCTGGAAGGTGGAAGGAGCATGCGGGACTGAGGGTGTTTCTGAGCTGTTGCCCTTGCAGCTTTGCCTGGAGGACAGTTCTTAATGCTGGTGTGATGCTATGCTCCCATGCATTTCTGGCTCTTTTCTGCCCTTGCTTTTCCAGCCTGTGGCCATGCTTCTCAGGGACAGCAGCAAGGGCTGGAGGCAAGGCGGGAGCTTTACTTTCACACTGGGAAAGGCAGCGTGGGTAGGCAGAGGTGGCCTTGGGCAAGTCCTTACAGGACGGGGGACGGTCAGGGTGCTGTGGTGGGGTGTGCAGGGTGCCTGCCACATCCCGACCTCAGCCACAAGATCACCGGGCTTCCCTCCTGCATGCTGCCAGCAGACCACCCCCGGCAGGGAGACTGCCAGGGTGGCAGGGCCGGCTTGCCTCTGGCAAGAGCTGTCACTGCTGTTTGCTCTGGAATAAATGAAAACAAACGGCGCACTTGCCATAGCAACCGTGCCTGCATGGTGCACGTGACACGGTGCAGGACACCTTACTAAACACCCCGGCAATGCCCTTGTGTGGTGGGAACACCTCGTGCGTAAGCAGGAGGCAGTAACAGGTTTAACCAGCGGGTTCTGCAGAGCATAAGTGATCTGTAACCAAATGAAATGAGTAAATGTCTCCTGGCCCCATTCTGCCCATGCTGAGCAGAGAAGTCTCGCAAGGGTTGCATTCCTGGGTGTTTCATAAACACACGTGGCTTCTTTGCCCACAAACACCTAGAAGATGTAAAATGTACTGAACGACAAGGGTGAGGACAGGCTCAGGACTGCTCAGCAGTGGTGTTTGCAGATGTGATGTGGTTGTCTCAAGGGATTACCTTAGGAGCAGCACAATGTTTTGCATTATTCAGCCTGTTTACCATCACTTTATCACCAAGGCCTGTCGTTGCAGCGGTTGGAGCTCCCCTAACATCCATACCATGTCGTAAAGGAGGAGATTGCTTTGTTTCTTGGACTTTCCCTGTTTCAGCCCCAGACTCTTGATTGATATTAAGTGTAAATACTGCTCCCTTCTGCTGTCCCTTGGCTGTGTTCTCTCCTCCTCCCTGCCTTGCATTACAATAATAAAGTCCAGGATAGAGATTGTGGTTATAATTGCACAATTCCCCCACATTCTTCCAGTTCAGTTCCAGTGCCCTAATAATGTCCTGGCAGGCTCCGCTCACGCTGGTGAGCACAATGGGGAGCAACAGAAGTGTTATTATATAATGAGGGACTCTCATGTCCCCGGCCCCTGCTTTATCTCCTCATGGTGAGCGCTGCAGGGCTGTCCACAGCCCCGAAGCTGGGGCTCGGGAGAGCAGAACTCCCTTCGCCTTCTGCTGGCAACTTCACAAGTGGCTTTTGGTTCCCTCTTCCAAAAAAAAAGGCAGTGCTGACATTTTGTGAGCCTCTCTAAGGCATTTTGAAGTGCAAGAGAACGATCTTTGTGGACTGTTTTGATGACCTTCCCTGGAAGTAATTGAAGAAGGGCAACAAACCCTCATTAAACCTTGTCTAATGAGCTGGAAAGTCACTGTAAAGTTCCTGCTGCAATGTCGCAGCCCCTTGGACTCAGCCTCTTGAGTTGGCCAAGAGCGTTTGCAACCTCAGTGAAGGAGACCAAGTTTATTTAGTGACTACTTTCCCCGGACTTAGATGATATCAGGGCGGCAAACCCATGCTACTTGCCTCTTTGGCAAAGGATAGCAAATCCACAGAAAAATTCACTTGTCCAGCCCTTCCTCTGTGCCTTTGCCAGTGAAGCATCTGTTTCCTGTAACAAACACAGTGCGCACGTTATGTATGGTATGATTAGGCAGCACTGTTTATACTTGACTGCCTGGAGCAACCATGAATTCAGAAACAAATGCAAGAAAGATTTGGGGGTTTTTACAAGAAATTTAAGATATTTTGTCTCATCTCAAGCTGGAATCAAGGGCTGTGAAACTCTCAGTGGGAAAGTGTTCTGTATCTTTTCTTCCCTCCTTTTTCCCATGGAGAGAAAAGGGCTCTTGGGCTGTTAATTCAGGCTTAGTGCAGATATTCTCTGCCCTCACTTTCTTCTTTAAATATACGATTGTTTTCTGTTTCCGTGAATTCACTGTGCAGTAAGCTCATTATGTGAGAAGCAAATCTAAGTGCCGCATCTGTGTTGTGTTTCCTAATGGATGTAGCATACAGAGGGTGAAAGTGCTTTTGAACCCTTTGTTGCCAGGATTTGGGCCAAAAAATGAGCCAAGTCACAAAGATTTGTATTTTTAAGACAGTCTGCTGTCATTAGTTCTCCTGCCCCTGGTTTGGGGCCAAAGTGAAGCTGCCTTTGTGCGGTTTAAGGTGGGAACTCCTCTACCTGCCTCTTCCCAGTTGGTGTCCCACTGCAACCCAGTAGACATGAGCACAGGGGCTGTGCAGGGACCCTCACCTCTGGCAGTCCGCTATGCTGTTTAGCATCTGGCCCATGGGCTTTGGGTTCATCAGCGATGAACTAAAAGTGCTACAGAAACTATTATTATAGGACTGAAATACTGTCTGTCTGTATTTCTCAGATATTCTATGTGGCCTCTTTTCTATACACTGTCAACTACACCTGGCATCTGTACATGGACCTAAGGATGAAATACAATCAGAACCTTCACAGGGTGCCCCCCCAGGTGAGTAGGACTGACATGCAACAAGTATTGGGTACCAAGGTCTAACTGTGGGGTTGTGGTGGGGTTTTGGAGGTGCATACATAACAGTATATCTCACCACAAGGACTTTGAAGGCCCTTCTGCCCCACAGCTGTGTGAATTGACGTATCTTGCCCACTGAGGTCAGCAGAGCTACAGCAAGGTCTGCTGTAGGATCTTGGTAAAAGATTAGTCTTGCGAGACCAAAGCAGGCAAATGCCAATGGCAGTGTACATCTCAGAGCAGAGAAAGCTCAGGACTGGGTATCGGTGAAGTTCTTCTGCAGTTAGAAGAACAGCAATTTGCACCAGCTGAGTAACTGGTTTGTTGCTGTCACTGCCTTCTGCCAGTGCACGGCAGAGGGGACAAGAAAGCAGGGGGTGCCTGGGCAGCCTGGAACTGAGAACTGACAATTTCGGTCCTTCCCAGGTATCATACAGCGTTCAAGAGCGTCAGTAAGTACTGTAAGAGTTTGCGATAGGAGGTGTGACGGAAGTGAGCTAGTGATAAAAGGACCAGTTGGCTCTGTGAACAGTGGCCAGTCCTCACTTCATCATCGCTGGCCTTTACAAAAGCCCTTTGGGGAACCAGTGTAATCACTGGGAACCGAGGAACAAGGACATAGTACTCAGAAAAATACTCTCTGCGTTGCAGGCTAAACAAACACTTCACATACCGCATGACCAAAATCTCTCCTTGCAGTTGTGCCATTCCTCTCACCTGGCTAAACAGTGAGGCACCATCATTGCTATAACCGGTGCGTTGCTCCTGATTTATTGCTGCAAGACAACAGATTCCTTATGCAGTTCTTCCCATTGAACCCATCAGCCCCATTTCCTTATGTAGCCTTTCTCTTCCCCAGAGATTTGCTGTGCACAGCGAATTTTGTGTACCAGGTATTCCAAGTGTTGGTTCGGGAGCAGCAGGCTGGGAAGAGCAGTCTATATTTCAATTGCTCTTGTCCGCAGGGTTTGGATCCACTTGTAGGGCTGGTTTCCTTCTTGCTGGACCCCCACTCGAAACACAGCACCTACCATAAGTTCCCCACCACTACAGCTGTGCCCAGGGTGTGTTGTCGTAGCTGGTGTGTGGATGCCAGCTGCCAAAGTACATTTCCTGGTGAGCAGAGACCAGGACACTCCAAATTGCCTGCGTTTCTTCATCAGAACATGAAGTTTCTGAGGAACAGGGCCAGGTTAAGGGAATGAACAGTACAAAAAATGAGTAGGTTACACCAGAGAGCTCATCAGGTGTCTGCTCCTTGTCCAGTTCCAAGTTCCCTTCGCAAATCCTCTAGTCTTGAAGGAGAACAAGCCAATTAGCAGGTGGAAGCATCGGTTGTTTCTGTTGCACATCAGCACAGACCGAACTCTGCGCTGTTGATTCAGCGCAAAGTGGAAACAAACATTTGTGCTCGGTCTGGGGATTAATCAGCGTTTGAAGAACCCTCAGCTGCTGAAGTGCTCCCTGGGACCTGGTTCCTGTGAACCAGTGGCCGTACAGAAATAATATTTAATTAAGTTCTTTGGACTTTGCAGGTTGTAGATTATGCGGGTTGCATTGGCCGAATAGCAACGATCTCATCCAGGTAAGATTTCATTCTCTCTGGCAGAATTATGTGGGTTTGGTAAACTGTAGTGCGCTGATCTCTGCTTCCTACTCATTCTGAAGCAAGTTTTACTAAAACCAGGGTGTTTGCCAGGTAACTCATCAGGAACAGCAGTGACCTAACAAACTCAGAGCAAGAGGCTCTGGATGCAAGGGCCTTTCTCCAACCAAGTTAGTTATAACTATATTAACTATGTGTAGTTTTTCAGAAAGTGCTCCCTTTACCAATGTATTGCGTGCATGAATGAAAGTGCAGAAGTTAGTAAAGTTGGTAAAATACTCTTCCAGAGCAGTGTCGATAAAAACAATTTTAAAGTCCTCTATAGTGACAGGAGAAAAACCAAGTAGTGTTTGGTTGGGGATGGGAGCAGTGCAGTGCAATAACTAATAACTGTGCCGTTGTCCTTTCTCCTCTTAGCCTGATCCCTTTCCTTCTCATGGTGCCTGTGTTTTGCCTGGGCAACAGCAGTAATTGCTACCAGAACTTTAGCCAGAAGCATGGGTAAGCTTCCCGCATCTCTGAAACAGCCTCACTGCTTCTGAGTGACGGCAGGAGCTCAGGCTGTTCCCTTTCTCCCCACAGATGTCTCTTGATGCACACAGAGATAGCCATGCCCACCAACGAGCCACAGACCCTGAGCGGCTCTGTTTGCCGTGCGATGCATTTCTATGGCATTGGGGTCTTCCTCATTTCCTTTCTGATCAGCTTCATAGCCATTCTGGTAAGAAACACAGTCCTTGCACAGTAGCCATTGCACCCAGATAATCAGTGGGAGATTTTCCCCTTTTCATCTTTATGTCTTTGCTTGGATGGTACCAGCGGCCAGGCAATGGCAGGGGAAGAACTGTGTGGTGCTACTTCCCTTGTGGAAGGGGTGGTAGGGGAGAGAAAATATCATTGTGCCACCATAAAAATCCATCTGGAGTCCTGTGTTCTGTCAATCCCAGAAAGGACTTAGCAGGTAGAGAAGGCTCAGAGCATGGCGGCAGAGATGCACGGGTCAACAAGAGCCCAAATCAATTCAGAGGCTTCAGTTCAGAAAAGGTCACGTACAAAGCAACTGCTCTCCCCAGGGAGCACACTGCTGCGTGAAAAGGTTTGATAGATTGAAAGGGGATACTCTGTCCTAGATGAAGAAGCCAGATCAGAGCATGTGCGCAAAGTACAAACAATGATGTATGCTTGTTCTGTTTTAGGTTATACTCAGTCAAGCCCGAGGTTTGTACAAAAGGTTTGTAAACTCCACGGGATTCCTGGGGGATCAGCAGTGGGCCATGATTAAGATGGTCGAACAACGAGTGGTTTTTTACCCCATCGCATTCTTCTGCTGCTGGGCTCCAGGTTAGCGGAGAGCTGAGCTATTTTCACAACATTTTCCTAAGACATAGTGCCTGGCAATGAAACTCAGAGGAGGTGGGGTTAAAGCCAAATTGTCCATCCCTTTTCACAGCTGTCCTCCTTGGAATACTGAAGCTGACAGTGTCAACAAACAGCAAAATCTACATGGCTCTTCTAATTCTACAGGTAAATGTCTTCCTCTGCAACCTCCTATGTTTTGCCTTCTCTGCTTGAACAGAAAAAGGAGTGTTTGCCTGTTTCTAATCTCTGCTAGACAAAGCGTGTTTGTAGCCACGAAGATCATAAGTCTGACTTTTGAAGATCATAAGTATGCTTTTGGTTGGTAAAGATCTTTGTTAGTTGTTTTACGTTTTTCAGAGGCTTGAAAAGGTCTCAGTAACCAAAATCCCAGCACCATGGAAATTGTTGAAAATAGGACTAGAAAGGATCCCCAGAAATCAGTTAGTTTATTCCCTTTCTATGAAAGTCTCCAAATGCAATTCCTCCACGACTCTTTTCCAGCTGCTTGATGTGCCTGAGGCAGCATTTAGCAAAAGTTATTAAAATAACCGTGCGATTCCTCTATGATGCGGGGATGCAGGTAGATAAAGTCATGCTGGCAGTGGGAGGCTTGGCATAACGTGCCAGGTTTGACAGCCTGGTAGGGAGCCGTGGAGTGCTGTGAAGTGCTGGCTGACAAGGGAGCCCTGATCTCCCCTGTGGTCTCTCCCAGGCTCTGACAGCAGCTTCCCAGGGGCTTCTGAACTGCATCGTGTACGGCTGGACACAGCACGTCTTCCTCTCCCTCAAACGCAACGCCTGCCGGGACGTTGACACTCAGACTCCTCTCTTGCGCTCCCAGAAGAAGTTCTACGCCAGCACGCTCCCCGCCAGCCCGCCGGACGCAGAGGGGTCCACGTCCACCCTGCTCTGATGAATCCCTGCATCGAAGGAGAACAGACAGCACCCTAACGAGACTTCGTCGTGTTTTAGCAATGTCAGCCAGACCCGGTATCGGGCTGTCTGCTGCGAACTGTCTTGCCAGCAGCAAAGTTAGCTGTAGTACTGGAGGAGCCTGAGCAGAGCTGTCGGAGACAGACACTTTTGGTGAAGATAGTTATTTATTTTACAGGTTTGTATGGATTGTAAATGGATTCTTTAAACATGGTAAATCTTTAGTACAGACTTTCTCCTTATGGAAATATCTCTAGAAATGCAGCAAATTATATGTAACAGCTCAGAGATCTGGTACAGCTCCTTTGAGGGTAGGTGGTCAAAGGATGTTTTACTTCTCTAAGTATTTGCCATTACAAATTAACAGTAAAGCAAAGGTGAATATTTTTCAATCTCTGACTTTTAATTCACTATAAAAATAAGAACACATACCATACTAACAGCCAACTGCAAGGAATGAAAAATTACAAAGCAGCATAAAAAAATCAGCGCTCACTTCTGTCCCCCAACGTTTTGCACGTTTCCCTTCTGTTCTTCATGCCAACTCCTGCTCAGCTACAACACTCAGAAAAATAAGCTGCTTCAACCCCGTGGAGCATCTCTCCTGACCCAGGTGAGCAGGACTTTGCATGAATCTGTCTATACTCCTCTAGATGCTCAAGTGAATGATTTACTAAGGTGCCACCGTTCCACAGAAAATAAAACAGATCTCTAGCTGCATTGAAAACAACTCTCTAAACTTTACACTATTTATTTTCAAACAGCCTCACTTTTTGGGTCCAACCAAAAATTATTTACATAGTAGGTAATACAAGAAGAGGAAATACTCAAGTTTTGTGTAATTAACTTTCATACAGTTTACACAGTTACGCTGTGTAAATCACTTTGTGCAAAATCTCCTGGGACTAGCAGTCCAGCTTCAAGGGCATACCCACAGGGCCTGCCATCCTTTCCAAAGCTCAGCTGGTGGGTTTCCCACTGCTTTCATGGTTTTTAAACATATTCTTCTTCTTCTTCTCCTTCTTCTTCTTCCATACTCTGCTCTTCATCTGCAGGAGTCTCACGTGTCTCTGTGGCTAAACTTGTACTGAAAAATGCAGCTATTGCCTTTCTGTATTTGGTTACAGCAATGAGGAGAGCAATCAGAATGAGGGCAATGGGAACTGTGATCCCAGTTACCATCTTGAACACTTTATTTTGGATGACTTCCACCATGGACATCATGAGAGGCGGTGGAGGGCCGCTGTCCACGCTCCCTCCCAGGCCGTGGAACCGGCAGTCCGGAGGAGCCCAGCCAGCTTTGCAGTGGCAGTGTTCGAGGTTGTTGCAAACCCCTTTCCCCCTGCACAAAACCTTCCCGTTGCACTTTGTCCTGACCATGGCATCTGTGCATGTCTTGTTAATACAGATCTTTTTTGGCCCACATCTGGTGCCATCGAGCCCTCCTCCAATATCAGGTGTATCGATGCTGCCATGATAGGCTACCCCCCAGCACCAATCCTCAGGCCCTGGCACCTGAATGATGGTTACAGACCCCTCCAGAATGGGTATCCTCTTCACATTGGCACACTGCAGCCTTCCACACAGAGCGTTCTGGGGTTTACATCCCACAAAAGCAACTTTGCTCCCATCGCCGCCACAGTTGCCAAATCGATCCCCTTTTATGTTCTGCTTTTTGAAGCAACTTTCTGGAGCACCCCGAGCTTCCTTCCCAAAGACTTTTCGGCACAGGTTGTCATAGGTCGCGCATTTCCCCCGGTAGCAGTAGCCATCGTTGCTGCATGGCGTCCCGTCGTGCACGTGCAAATCCTCTGGGCACCACTCGGAAGTCCCATTGCAATATTCAGGCAAGTCGCACTCATCCGCCTCCGACCTGCACTTGTGTCCTGCAGCACGAAAGTGGCATTTCTGACAGCATTGCCCAACGGAGCAGACAGCCCCTGGCTTCAGCCTGCAGTTTTGGCGACAGCAGGGATTACGTCGGCAGTCCTCCAGGCCCCCACAGTCACACTGCTCTCCCTCATCGATCACCTTGTTGCCACAATGCTTAAAATAGAAGAGTCTGTGGGGCTCCGGGATGTTGCGCAAGCAGTCGCCATCCCCTCTGCTGATCAGGTCTAAATAGCTCTGCTGGCTGCAGTTGCTGAAAGCCTTGGCGCCATCGAGCGAGTCTCCTGTCATGTAGCACTTGGTGGCTTTTCCGCACACACACCCCTTTTTGTCGTGCTCCATCCCCAAGTTGTGACCCAGCTCATGAGTAAAAATAATTGAAAAGGTTATGAAATCTCTCCGTATATGTGAGATAACACCTGATTGATAACCGGGGTGGCAGATGCTACCTACGTACGCCAGCCCAACGATTAGTCCGAAGTCCATGTAAGTAAATAAATGCGCAATGTCATATTTCATCCTCCGAGAAAGATCCCTATTTCCCCAGTCGTTAAAATTTTTAAGAACAACTTCTATATCCTGGCTGTAGTTGATGAGGTTGCTGTGCGTCCAGATCTCCAGCCCGATCAGGCAGATGCGAATCTTCAGAGGATAGTAGTATGTTTCAGATAAATTGATCATATCTGTAACCAGAAGCATCACGGAGGTCTCATTGCTGCCTTGGAAGGAAAACAGGTAGCGGTCCACCACGACAAATATCTCAACGTACATGGTGTGCCTCAGTCTCTGAGACAAGTCATGCTTTCCTAAGGCTGTTTTAGCTCCCATCCCACCCAGCTGGTTTCGGATCACCTCATCCGTCAATCCGCATATCAAGGGCTTGTTCTGGGTCTGGGTCTTCTCTCGCCGATAGAGAAGGTGCTGGAAGGTGAGGGACCCCGGCACAGGTTCGATGCCGTAGCTTAGGTTCCCAATTTCCAGCTGCCCCCTCAGACCCGAGCAGGTGCTCAGCGTGGCGAGGGAGCCGGGGCTGCCCTCCACGTAGCCCAGGTAGAAGCACTCCCTGGGGACGTGGGGCTGCTCCACCACCCTTGTGCCCCTGGGGCTGTACGTGATGACCGGCAGGTTTTTCACCATTAGTCCCCTCTTCTGCGTGAGGTGGATGATGCGGTTCTCCCCCTCCACCCTGAGGAGGTAGGACACTTCTCCCCCTGCGGCTTTTCCCGCTCTGCGGGCCAATTTCCTCGGCCGGACTATCTCATGGACAGCATAGCCTGGCGGTGGACGATGGCTGCTCACCCCAGGGAGGAGAGATGCCACCAACACTGCCCAGATCCCCAGCCTGAGGAGCAGTGCCTTTCCTTGGCCGCCATGATGTGCCTGGAGCCACTTCATCGCCAATGCCTTCAAAATGGTGGTAAGACGCCTTGGGGAGGGTCCTGCCAACCCTCGCACGGGCATCTTGACCCTCTCTCCTTCGAGGCACTCAGAGGGTGGCCGTGCTGGAGTTATCCCCTCAGGGCTGGCATGGGACCCGATGAAGGCGCGTGCCATCCTGCTGCCCTGAGGGATGTTCCCCTCAGTGCCCCTTGAGAAGGTTCTGGAAGTGCTGCCGCCTCTCCCAGCTGCCAGCCAGCTGCAACACAAGGCCGGGGTGGCGTGAGGCCATAGCACAGCGGCCATGGGTGCTCCTGTGAAGTGACAGGGATGAAGAGCACCCATCCCCGCTGTGCTCCGCTCACCGGAGCACCGTGGGGTGGCCATCATGGCCAGGGAGCTGCAGTTAATCCTCAGAGCCGCTCAGTGAGATTAGGGGAGCCAAGCGTCCTCACCGCTCCCCTCCTCTTCCTCCCCAAGGGGGGATCCCTGCCCAAAGATTGCCTGGGGAGCGTGAATTCAAGAATTATCCACAATAACATTCCTCACAGCAAATTAACTTTACAAACATTGATGCCCCTCGGCCACCGCCTTGCCTCCTTTGCCCGTCTGTAAACCAGCAGGCTCCAGACATTTTTCTTAATCCCACATCTCTATCAGTAAAAATTTTCTGAGCATGCACCCCCCCAATATATGTATATTTAGTTATTTATAAATTATATGCCTGTACTACTGAAGTTCTAATATTTTCTTTGGAGACTCCAGCTGTAACCACCCACAGGGCAGGCACTAGTGGGTGGTTACCCCCGCTCGCCTGGCCTGCGCCTGCTGGGTGTCAGGCACCGCTTGGTATGAACAGAAAAACACATTTCATACATACATGTGAGCACCAGCACGCAGCAACATCTGCAGCTCTGAATTTATCATGAACCAGGTCTACCTGGAGGTGAGTGATAGCCCATTCCAGGGGCTAAATTCCCTTTTCCAGCACGAAGCGCTCCTGCTCCCCAGTGTTCATCTGCTTCTTCGGGAAGTGCTGAAGTGATTTTTTTTTTCTTTTTTGCACCATTCCTGCTCTGTTTCAGTGCTGCTCCTGCGCCCACTGCTCCCAGCTTGCACTGACACCTCCACAGCAGCCTGGCTTTTTGTCAGCTCAGCCTGGCAGGGATCGGATGCCGCCGACAGTTTCTTTACCGGCTCAAAGCCTTCCTGCGAGCTCCTGTCCAAATGATTCTGCCAGATAAAAGTACAACTTTTCACAGAGGCCACTGATGTGAGCAGTAATGAATTTTTTTCCCCCCTCTTCTTTCCTTATTTCCTTTCAGATACATTCCACATCTTTTTCTCCTGTAATGAAGCCTCAGAGCCCTTTCTTCCCTCCTCCTGTCTCCAGCTTAACACCACCTGATGCTTTCAGCAGCTCGTGTTTGTTCCTGGGCTGCGGTGCCGCAGAGGAGGTGCTCAGGTATTGCCCAGGGTGGGCTCGAAGGTGGGCACTCCGCCTGGGACCCTGGCTCCGGAGGAGGTGGCTATAGGGTGTGGAGACAGAGCCCTATACAGTGGTGTGGACAGTTTGAACCCCTTCATCTGAGCTGTAGTGGAGGGTCTGTGACGCAGAAGTTAATTTGCTCAGAGGGAAGAGCAGATGTCCTGTGGGGACTCCAGGTTTAGAGGAGAGGGGGACTCGCTGCTGCAGACCCCATGCTCTGGGCTGAGAGACAACTCTTGCCTTACAAAAGGCTCTGCCTCAGCCGTCCTGGGATCCTCCTCTGTCAGTGTAAACCAGCAGGCAGATTTTAAATTAACCTGAGTGCCCCTGTCATTTTTGTCAATGACTTTTTTTTCTCCTATGGCATGAGGTCAAGCAAAACGATTTCATTTTGCTATTCTACAGAATAAAAACTAGGTCCCCTAACTCTCTACTTGCATCTAGATCAACTTTAAATGAGTCCACCGCAGCTGGAGTCTGAATCTAGTGACTGACTGAGTCCAGCTTTCCACTGCTGCCACATGAAGTCCTACACAGGGGAGTTTTGACTCTCAGCTGGTTTTGAGCCATCTTCTTCCTCCTGGTCCTTCACATCCTCCTCAGGAGCCCGTTCTCTAGCCCAAAAGCATCCGACGAGTCTGTTTAATGCTTGGGTTACCCTGAGCTTTCTCACGTACACAATGACAAGTGCTGCAAGCGCCAGAACAGCAACAGTTATTACAGTAATCCCGATGATGAACCTAAAAAGCCCCTTTTTAGTGACCGGTGCAGGCCCACTGTCAATGCTTCCTCCAAAGCCAATGAACTGGCAGTAGGGAGGTGCCCAGCCGTTGTCACAGTGGCAGTTTCCTCTAGTGTTGCAGACACCTTTGCCTCTGCACGTTCCCTTGGCAGAACAGTGGGATGTCAAGTACTTCTCCTCAGGGACACACGTCCGATTAATGCAGATCATCTTCTCACCGCACCGCATGCCATCCTTAATGACTCCAACATCCAGAATGTCCACGCCCAAGTGGTAGTCTGTGCCCCAACACCAGGTATCGCCCACCAGGGTTTGAATGATGGTTGTGTGATCTTCCAGCCGAGGTAGACGTCTGACGTTCGTACACTGCACCCTCCCACACAGGATGTTTTCTAGCTTACATTTCTGAAAGTTGATATCTGCTCCGTCTCCCCAGCAATTGCCAAACCGATCCCCTTTCATGTTCACCTCCTGGAAACATGGTAGTGGAGCAGGCTTTGCTTCCTTGCCAAAGATACTCATACACTGTAATGTGCGAGACTGGCATTTGCCTGAATAACAGTACCCATCCTCGGCGCACACGGTCCCATCTTGCTTGGCCATATCTGCCGGGCAATGCTCAGATGTCCCGTTGCAATACTCGGGCAGGTCACACAGACCGGCACTCTCCCTACACACTTCTCCTTCTGGAAGAGGTTTGCAATTCTTACAGCAGCCTCCAGAAGTGCAAATGGCTCCTTTTCTTTTTTTACAGGTATTGTCACAACAAAGGTCCAATTTACACTGTGCTTCTGAGCCACAGTCACACTCCTCCCCGACGTCCAGGACACCATTCCCACAGCGCTGCAGTGCAAATGTCTTTGCTGGTTTGGGGCCGTTATTAAGGCAGAATCCTTGCCCTGATGCTATAAAACTGGAATAGTGCTTTTTGCTGCAGTTGCTGAATTGATAGTTCACCGTGTCGTGTGCGCTCATGATGCATTTAGAGGTGTTTCCACATCTGCAGTATCTGTCATCGTGCTCCATGCCGAGGACATACCCTAACACACGAGCGACATGCACAACAGTGTCCATGTAAGGCCGTTTTGCAAATGATACAACAGCGGAAGCATGTTTTCTATCACATGCACTGGCGAAGTTGGATTTGCCACCCATGTGCAATGCTCTCGTGCTGTGATCAAAGTCCATCGAGGCAAACAGACACGCCACGTCGTGTGCAGCATACCTAAGGCTTTGCTGCTTCCGCCAAAGATTAAAATTATGAAGGACCTCGGTTATGTTTTTGGTAACACTGATAGGGTTCTTCTCCACCCAAACCTCTAGTGCAGTTATCAAAACGCGAAGGCGGAAAGAATAAAACAGCCCATCCACCAGATTGATTATTTCAATAACTTCCAGTGTCACATTAGTTATACTTCTGCCAAAGGTGTCAAACCCTTCCTTGTCCACCACAACAAGGAGCTCCAAATACCGCGTGTGCCCCCGGGGCTGGAACTGCTCTCTTGCTGTACCAGGATCTGGAAATTGCCTGCCTTCGTCGGGCATTTTGTACATCACCGTTCCAGGAACCGCCTCCTCCCTCTGCAACAGAAGATGCTCAGCCATGGAGGAAGCTGCCAGGGGCTCAATGCTGTAGCTTGAGTTTCCGATCTGCAGCAGTCCTCTGAGCCCAGAGCAGGCAGTCAGGGTCACTGCGGAGTCCGGGATGCCTTCCACATAGCCATGGTAATAGCAATCTACTGGCACATGGGGCTGTTCAACCATAATTTTCCCTTGAGAGTCACGGGTGAATACAGGGAAGTTTTTTATAACAAATTCTTTCTGCCAGAGGTGAATCGTGTAATTTACCCCCTGAATGCTGATCATATAGGACACTTCATCCTGGCTGGCTTTCTCTGCCTTGGAGCCAAGTTTCCTTGGAATGACTATCTCGTAGCCTGTGTAGCCCCAAGAGGGCTGGGGGTTGCAGTCTGTGCCGGGCAGCAGGAGCCCCCGGAGCAGGAAGGAGAGGCCCAGTCCGAGGACGAGAACCCCTCTGCCCATCAGGGCGCACCTTGGCTGTGTCTGGCTTGGAGCCACGGTCACTGCCTCCCAGGCTCGAGGAAAGAGAGGAAAGTGTGGACAATGGGACATCAGAAAAGCTGCCTTTAATGCAGCAGCAAAGATACCTTCTCACCACCAGGACAACGTCCCTCGGGGTCTGTCCTCTTCTCCCCACTCAGCCTGCAGCCAGTCACAAGCCTCCTGCTCCCTTCATCCAACGTGCCTTTTCTTAGCTCTTCCTCGGCTACCTGTCCACCAGGGAGGCAGGGCATGCCGGGGGCCAGCCAGCCTGCCATCCAACCGCAACGGAGCAAAGCAGCGCCAGGAGAGCCCTGGCACAGGGCGGGAAGTCGGGAGAGAGCTGCTCCTGGGGCTGGAACGGGAGGGCCAAGGGGCAACCGTTTCTCTGGCCCCGCTTTGAACACAAACATTCCACAGGGAGGATGGGACCCACGCCCTGGTGCAGCCCCCCCGACACTGGCACAGAGCAGAGCAGCATCGCATTAAATATGCCCCATCTCATCGCTAAGAGCCTGCTGCACCCTACTTGGGCTGACCCTGTTTGCCGAGAGCTGATGAGCCAGTGCTGCTACAGCAATTTGTTTAAAAGGGGATTAAGCATTGATAAGTGGAAAGCGGTAGAAGATTACCAGGGAAACAATGATTTGGTTGCTAATGGGACCTTCAGCTGCAGCGGTGAGAGCCTTCAGTGTCTGTTGACATATCCTTGCAGGGCTCCTCGCTCAGCACGTGTCACTGACTGCTTTAACTATTTGAGGGGCATTTTCTTGCTGGAAAGGGAGAGGCATTCTTGGGGCCGCACGTCCTTCTATGAGTAGTCCTTCTTGTGCCACTTCTATAGACAGCTTGCAGCTGGTTTGGCCACCTTAAATACTCCCAGGATGCTTGGAAATTGTTCTCTCACTCCCCTTCCCAATGCTATAGATGCCCTGACAGTCACTCACCCTCCAACACACTATTAACTTCCCAAAGGTACCAAGCCGATGGATGTTAACTCCTACAAAGGCGGCGACCTGGTGCACCCGGGCACTCACAGCCGTCCCACCACCTCTTTTCACACCACTTGTGTTCTGAAATGCTCATGTGACAAGGGCCTATCTGGTTGCTGTCAACAAGCCAGTCAAACCGTGCTCGAGGATAATAAAAATATTTCCAGAGCCAGGAAGCGTTCGAGTGCCATACTTGACAGCACTAGGCTGTGTCGCAGAAGGGCTGACTGCCTAAGAGGCAAGGAGAAGCCCCCTGGTGCTCCCCGGCAAAGCGCACTGCCAGCCTGAAGGAAAGCCAACCCGTTTCTCACCTATGGCGTCTCTCACGTTGCCAGTCCAGCCACAAGTCCCCGCAGCGCTCCCGCTTCAGCCACCGTCAGCAAAGCACAGCACCCTGCAAGGATCGTCACCCTAAAGAAACCGGTTCCTCCTTCCTGCCCCAAAGAACGCGCTTGGCAGAATGGAGCTGTTGTTTTATACCTGACAGGGAAACATCATTGAACACAGAACAACTCATCCCTCCCTTCCCTGACTGCCCCAAGTCATAGCCACAAGAAAAATCCTATAGACCTTGGGGGGTTAACCCGCAGTATGTGCTGCTGCCATCTAATGGAAAGCAGTGTTTTATAGAGGCAATTTCAGGTTATGTTGCCAGGCAGAGCACACGATTTTCTAGGGCTTTATCCAGCCTATCCCTGTCAGTCATTCTTTCATCTCAAAGCCTCGCGGCACTCCTGCAAGATACAAAGCAAAGTGCTTATTCACATCTGTAAGGCGGGGAGAAGCGCGGTGGCGGGAGAAGCGCGCGGCTGTGCCCTCCAGGCCACGGCTGTCCTTCCTTCCTCCCTTCTGTGCTACGGGGACTTGGACACCAAACAAAAGCAGCCGGTAACTTAAGTTTAGTAAAATCATTTATATACACCAATGCGCAATATTTACAATATAATACTGATCCAAAATAAACTAACATATTACAGGTAACACTGAAAAGGAGAAATGAACACATTTGAATACACAGAAGTTAAACATGGCATGAGGACAGACTCAGATTTCCAAAAGAAAAACCTGAAGTAATGACAGCAAAACTTTGACATGTTGCTATTTCCAATTGAAAACTCTTTCGCCTAGTCAAGGTCTTCTAACTTTTTAATATATATATAGCTTAAAATAATCAAATCACAGGAGAAGTCAGATATACATAAAACTTTGGAAAGGTCAAATGATTTCAGAGATTTTTCTCTTAAATAAAATCCTAAAAAAAAAACAAACTACAGAGCTTTCTCATATCCTTTTAGTGTTTGTACAAAGAATGTCTTCTTTGATCCCACATGACCCTTCCATCTCAAGATATTTACAGTATTCACAGTCTGCCATAAAGGATCAGCAGATTTATTACCAAGTAAAACCTTACATAATCAAGACAAGGTATCTCGCATTTATGTCAACTGAAAAATAAAAAACACAGGAAGGAAAAAGTAAATACTACTTTAAAATACGTAAATGAATCCATTAAAGTGTATTTAATTTTGAAATCTAAACCATAACTTTTTGAAGAGTAAATAATCAACTTTCTCATAGAAATAAAACCATTTGACCTTGAATCTTCAAATTGTGTTTTCTTAATCTGTCCCTCCCTTCCTCTGTTTTAGATCAGGCCATTCTTATTCATCACAGACAATAAAATCTACAGTAAATCCATAAAAAGCAGTTCCTTATTCACAAAAGCCCTTAGAAATTTGACTTCCCTCCGGCCACCAAAACGTCTCACGGTCGGTCGCAGACGTACCCGCCTCACTATCAGGAACAGCTTGCAGTTATTCTGTTGTGTAAGTTAAGGGACCAGGAGGACAGGAGGGACCCCCCAACACACGGTCAGATCCCATCTTCTCTGCTTATTTCTGAGCTGCCTCGGATGTCGGCGAGCACCAGTTGCCCTCACACCCCAAGGTGCTCCCCACTGTACCGAACGCACACCGGTACTGCAGCAACAGGCAGAAGCCATTTCCTACAGACCGTTACACAGCGGCGCACAAACCTTGCTACCGGCATCTTCAACGCTAGAGCAACCTGCCAGAGAAAAAACAGGTCCCAGCGCGTTACACCCCCAAGCTGCGCACAGGGTGCTTGGATGGTATCAGGCTACGGCGTGGCAGTACTCTCTGCTGACTGCACTGTGTGTCGACCATGGAAATAGCTACAATCCGATCCATTTCTCTGCTAACAAGTTCTGGCTCCCAAGAAACTGCCCGAGTATTTTCCTCCTCGGAGGGCAGAGTTGCAAAGTGCTTTTGTGGGGAATTTGTTGCACTCCCATTCAAATAAAAGATGATTTCCTTGTTTATTTCTCTATTTGCCATACTTAAAGCTTCCAATACAATGAGATTTCTCAGAAAAAACACGTATTTCAAGTTAAAATGACCTATTACATTTAGAGATTGTGTGGATGTTGACATGACCTAGAATATAGGGCAAGGACAGGAATGCATACAGAGCCTGCAAACTTGCCGATACTACCAAGAAATGACAAATACTCTTGTCTCTTGCTAAGTCTTTACAGTTGTCATCGATAGATGTCAGTGCACAAATATTCCATGTAGTGTCAGAGGTACAGTTCTGGCTTACACAAAAACTCCCTGTTTCCATCAGAGAAAGTGATGGTTAAGTAGGGACTGTGGTTCTTACTCTGCAATAAATCAGGCATTGGAAAACTGTCAACAGGACTAAAAGAAAGCTGACAAGGTGCCGACGAAAAATGGGAAATGAAGTATCTCCTTCATGTAGAAAAACTAAGTCACTGTTTACAAAATTTTATAGAAAGAGGCAGACACTGGTTTGCCATCCAAGCTAAAGGTTGCAAGGAAGTCTGGTATAGAAAAAAGACAAAAAAGAACAAGGCTGGACTGCCATAAGAGTAAATCGGGAGATTCATGGCTCAGGTTTGTAAATGTAAACCCAAAATTAATGAGCTATGAAATATAACAATAATGTTCAAGAGTCATTACTAATAGCCCTGAATTGGCACTTCAGTCTGCAGACCAAACTCATTCAATGTCTGCACAGGTTTAGTACCAAAATATCTCTATAAAAAGCCTTCGATCAGTCTCAAAAGAAAGAAAAGTGTCAGAAGGTAGAAAACTAGAAATATGTACAGATTCTTTTCATTTGTTTGTTTAATTAAGATTAAAAAAGCAGCTTTTGGAGCCAATGTTCCAGACTAGTGTAAGAATCTGCCCTGGGCAGCCTCATGGTCCAGGCAGCATAAGGACGTGTGTCAAGGAGCAGCCCTGCATCTGTTGCTCCCTCAGGAGGAGCTCAAAGGCATCAAAGATGGGGAGCTTGGACTCCAGAGGGTGACACAAGAGAAGGATCACCGGTGGATTCACACAGCAGCACTATGACCCTTGCCAGGATGATCTCTTTCAAACAAGAGGACAAGTTTGAAACCGAGTGTTGGATCTTCTAGAAAGGAAAGAATGGAGTACACGGGTGGAACGCACACAACTGCTGATCTGGGGCCAAAGCAAATGAACCCCACGCTTCTTGTTGTCCATAGATCCCACCATGAAAATAAAAGTAACTTGTACATAAGTAACTAGAACATTCTTGTATTCTGCTGTTGAATGATATGATAAAAAGAGGAGTCTTATGCTGAATGGCCAGCTCAGCCTTAAAAAAGGTCTGAGGAAGATGGGGAAGAAGAAAGAAAGAGGGCTAAGCCTTAAAGAAGGTCCAAGGAAGATGGGGAAGACGAAAAAAAGAGGGCTACCGATCAGAACTGAAAAATACAGCAAGCATATGGACTCAGGTGCCCTTGGCAAGGCCAAGCGTGGCTCTCGGGTCGTCTAGCGAAACACAAGGCTATTTAGTTGCCTCTACATAAAGACTCAGAATTTAGGCGCAAAGGGTAGCTATGAAGTTTGTGTTTCACAGCACTTGCTTCAAGTACTTACTGAGCAGGGTGTTGAGAAACTGTGGCTGTCTCGTTCACATACATAGTCGTTGCAGCTGGCTGTATGTATAGCAGATGGAAGGCAGCTTCTGCAACTGGTTATTAAGAAAAAGAATGGTCTTTAACAATATAATTTGCCCCATCTGGGGGACTCATGATTAACAGTACATAAGTGATCATATATACCTCAAGGAACTGAGTTTTAAAAAAATATTACAGTACCAATGATTTTTTTGTATCTACAACTATACAGCATTTTCAAGCAGTATGGAAATTTAATGAAATAATTATGATTTATTAATTTACATAAAAATACTTTTTACAGTTAAAGAATAAATCTTAAATGGTAAAAAAAATAACATTAAGAAGCTCCAGCTATTGAGAGTCATGGGAGTTTGTCTGCTCTTCGATAACTTGTTTTACTATTTCTGCCAGTTTTAGTCGATCCACTTTATCTGTGAATCCTCTGCCTGAAAAGAGAAGAACGGGTAGTCAGGACAAGGAGGAAAGCAATCACAGCTGGAGTCATACACTGACTGAACACCAAACAATGCTTCACGCAGAAACATAGGACAACATTTGGAAGGGAACCAAAATGAGTTATGATCTCTAGTTCCATTGAAAAATTAAATTGAGCACTTAAAAACCTAAATTAAAGCTGAACAAACAAAAAACAGAATGAGGGAAGAGGCACGGCCAAGCCCTTGTGAACCTGGCTGATGCCCCCGGTCCCCTAATATTCATCAGCATCTGCTCCTAGGGGCTGACCCTGCTTTGTCAAGGAGCCATCTGAACACCCCCAAAGCAGCTGGCCTAGTTTAATTGTTTCCTATACAAACGGAGCAGAAGAGATGTTGTGCTGACACAGATGAGGGCAGCAGCCTCCACCAGAAAGAGGGTAATAAACAGCTGGAAGGAAACCAGCTCAAAACAGCTAAAGCACTTTCTAAAGTGATGATCCATTTGTGCTGTTATGTTCCTACATGACTTGGTGCCTTTGAAAACTCCACCCTGAACCTCAAACAGAAATTTTAACATAGAATTTTCAACCTCATTTCTAGAACATCCATGCTGGCAGGCAGTCTAAGCCAGTGTCAAAACCTAAATCAGTCTGACACAAATTCAAGACACTTGTTTTTATTTCCATATAAGAAGGTCACCGCTTCCCCTCTTTCACCCAGCATTAGCACCATTCTCCGAGGAAGAGAAAGAGCACCTCACCATTCCAGCTGAAGCTCTGAAGAGTGTCTCGCAGCAATTTACACTCTCGATTATACTTCCACGCCTCCTGCATCACTTCATTCAGCTTCTCATCTTCATTCTCTCCTATTTAGGAGAACAAAGATAAACAGGAGGTTTGTCATTCTGCCGCACAGCAACATTCAGAGCTTCAGTAAACACTACGTGCAGTTATTCCTCCTCGCCTCGCACAAACTAGGAAAACCATTTGAAAGCAGATGCTCCTGTTTGGAAGTTATTTTAACAGCTCTGCATGTCACTGGTGACACTAATATTAGGCATGCACCAAAAATACAGTCCACAGACAACACTTTCCTCTTGAGACTGACTAGAACAACAGGAGCTTTGTTTATCCTTCCTCACTACTGACACAGACCAATCTGGAGGCATAGTAAAAAGTCAGTGTCTTGCACGTTTAGGAATGTAACTTTCTTAAAAGTGGCAACCTTTACCAGCCTGTGGTAGAATGCACTGAGCAATCACATCTCTGAGCTTTTCCAGAGCCACGTTGGAATCGTTACTTCCATTCTCAGGGTCATGGATATAAACACCATCCTTTGGCTTAGTGCTGCAAAAGAACAAGGAGGAAACAATTACAATTTGAATGCAACTCAAGTCTGTTACTCTTTGCATAACTGCACCAGCATAATGCTCTCTTTCACTCTCTGGAAAGCTTGGACCGGGAGCTAGATTTAGTATTAATTATAACAATGTTCTGCATTATGAGACTAGTTTAAATATGAAGAAAAATAAATATTCCTTTAAATTAATTCAAGTAAGGGTAATCCTAAAACGCATTATCCTGTTTTTCAGATAAGTAACTCAAAGAGAGAGAGAGAGATTACCTGACTTTTTCAGTAAACAAATGTCAGGATCAGAAAAAAATACTGGAATTCTTTCTCCCAGTTTGTCCTACCTTACTCAACATGTGACCCATCTTCTCGTAACAGATCTGTTCTGCTACCTGTATAATATAATAACACTTTACAATTTCCTTCCTGCCCTCACTGGCATATCTTGGAAGACACACCATATTGTGCAAGTATTACTTGACTCCAACTACCCACTTCAGCATGAAGAGTGTGTCAACCAAATCAGAAATTCGGGGGCGTGGTTACAATTGAATGAACCCGTAACATGATTAAAGTCACTCTCCTGGCAACACGGCTGCCTACATTTTGGTCTTTCGAAAACAACTTTAGAGAGTTACCCCAGTAATTTTCTTTTGCGCAGGATTGGGTTGTTGACGGAGTGAAGGGGTTTGAGACTGACTTTGAGGTCCTGGATTCTCATGTTTGCAAGCTGTTCTGCATGAGCCTGTTGTATCCCTGCAACCATCGCCTGGAATGAAGAGAATTGCACTTGATGTTTTAATTAGCTTCTTTGTGAATTAAAGAACAATATACGGACAATGTTAGCCATGGACAAAAAAAAAAATAAAAAGATGCACCAAAATCCTATTTATTTCAGAGATGCATAACAAAAATCAGGTTTGCATTATGCAAGACATGATTAGCACTACAGTCATTGACTGTGGGACAATATATCCCGACCTCACAGGGGCTGAATAGGACAAAGGATCATCTCGACTTCTCATGTTCACAAGCTTAAGAGCGCTGACTGAATTCCTCTTTGAGCAGAGTTTAAAGCAAGCAAGAAGGGCTATTCATTTGCTGGTAATTAATGAGGTCATAGCTGCAGTCAGGTATAAAACATGGGGAAAAAAAAAACAAAAAAACCAAACAGAAGAGACCTACAGAAGAGTCCTCAGGCTTGTTTACTGCCACACTCTATTCTCTACTTGTTAGCACATGGCTGCTTTTTACTGCCAATCTTGGAGCATCTTCTCCTAGACCAAATTTCAAATGGAACCATTTCCATTTTCTTACAAAGAGCTCAGGCTCTCATTAAGGCATAAGGAGAGCTCTTTGTCTGCATAACACCATGTGAAAGAAAACACTCAAACCACCCAAGAGCTACCCAGCTCTTCTATGCAACGTTCTTGATAAAATAAAATGTTGTTTGGACCTTGTCCATCATCAGCTGGGCAGAGGGTAGGATGTTATCAAGTGCCTCGGTGGAGTTGAGCCAGGGATGGTCCAGCACACCTTCAATGGTCAGCCGTTCCTCGGGTTTGACCTTCAGCAGCCTGGGAGAGGAATCAATCAGTCCATAAAGAGGTCTTTGTTGATTTACAATGTGCTGCTCTGTCTGGGATCAGAGCATTTAGCAATCTCTGAGCATTAGAGAGGCCAAAAAAGAAACTCCTCCTAACAACTAAAACACTAAGCTGACTCAAAAGCAGTCTGACTTTCTACCAGCTTCACTGACCCTTGCTGCAGTGATATTTTAACGCTATCACAGCTCATTCAGCTACACGCAGCAACTCAGTGTAAAAGAAAGGTGCTGAAGGCCATTTTAGTAATACTTGTGTACCGCTGAACTCCATATTCACATCCTCCCAGATGGGAAATTATCTTCCAGATGAACTGGAAACGATCCAGACCGGCACTCTCTGGAAATGCATATCTAAAGCTCATCCTCATCACAGTCTATACTCATACCAAGGACTCTGGGCAGGGTGAAGTAAGGCAAAGCTTCAAAGCTGGAAACCTGTTGGCTGAATTAACTGCTTTCACTATGCAACCTTAGCTTTTCTCCCCCTGCAAAAGCCTCAAGTAATGGACACTTTGGCAGGCTACAGCACCTCAAAATAAGAAGGAACTTTATTCTGAGGTCGCTGAAAACTCCATGGAATTAAATTTTACTAGAATGAAACCCTGGAAAGAGATTTTGCAGATAAACTCCTGTTCTTATGATAATCACATCTGTTTAATAAAAAAGTAAAATTTCACACAGAGTGCTGACAAGTTATCCCAAGAGTCTAAATTAGAAACAGAATGACTTGATGAGTTTGTCACACTTTCTTAGACAATACTGTAAATCAGCTTCCTGGCTGCAGAGCAGAATTGTTTAATGTACCAAGAAAGTGGAAATAACTTTTACAAAATGTCGGCAGGACCACAGGCTAGCTCATAAATTTCACTTGCAAGGCCATGCTGCCGAACAGGTCGTAAGTTCAGTTTTAATACAAGACCCAAGACGCATGCATTCCTTTTCCACAGGTTTTCCAAGTCCTAACCTATTATCAAGCACTCCAGCTCATAAAGCTTGAGGTCAGAAATCAGCTCGACATGCTTGAAAGGAAGCAGCTGCTTGAATGCAAAACATGACCTCCAGAAGCAAGACTCCATATGAATAGCAGTCTACATAAATAAAATGTAAACTTATCCAGAATTCTATAAAGTCTAAATGTATTCCTGCACCATGAACACAGATTCAGACTCATTGGCTGGAAAAGACAAGCAGGAAAGGGAGTCCTGATAACGTTAGTGAGAGAATAAGCGAACCGAATCCAAGTAACAACATTCTGTCAGCTGAGTTTCATGGCCATTTTAAAAGACAATGAAACCTATTGACTGTGGAGCTTCTGAGTGAGAATAAAGAGTTGACCTTGGTATAAGTGGAAGTTTCACTGCAACATAATCTGCAATTTGGTGAAAGGTTGTGGGCTCTCTGGCACTGCTATAAACAGGTCCCGCCACCCTTTCCAAACAATGTTAAGTCCTTGGAGAGTTTACAGTACGTCAGAGGAGATAGTGACAGTTTAAAATTGTTTAATGGATTGATTTTTTTCTATTTATGTTGCTTTTATCCTTCTAGTTCCTCTGGTGATACAATCAAAGGCAGTAAGTCTCTCTCACATTTTAAAAAATAAGTGAGGTCAAGACCTAATCAGTGCCACATTCTTGCTTTCAAACAGGATCGCAGTCTTTGAAACATTTGCAACCCAGATGTGCATTGCATGAAAAACAGTTTCCATTAGCATTTAGAATAAAATATCAATGCAAAACCTTATCTTATGGTCTGACACCTTGTGACAGATCTTAACCTCCCTTTCCATGCCTCTCTCTTGACTCCTTTTAGACTGTATATTACATGTACAGGGTTTTAAGGGACAGATCTACCAGTTCCTATTACAGCACCTAAATGCTCCCCCGATTTTAACAGGGGTTTAGACATTACCATAGGAGATACGTGCCTACAGAGCACTGGCAGATGTGGCAGCTGGTTGTCTATATTGTTCTGAAGCAAGGCAGTGTACCCACTCCCCTTAAAGACTAAACGCACAACGTACTCTAGCAACTTCAGAGACAGGAGACATCAAAAATTGAACACAACAGTTGGAGAGGAAAAAAAAGAGAGGGAAAGAAAAATATTTACCAGATTTCATTTGTGCTGAATATGATCGAAAATTTTTCAGCTGTATGGGCTGCAGACAATTCCCCCCGCCTTTGGAAAAATGAGCCCTTTGTGGTAATGCACTTTGAAGTGATTTTCCAATTTCTTAATATAAGCAAAGAGCAATACAACATTTTCCTCAACTGACTCACTTTCGCACAATGTCTTTCGCCATTTCTGAGATCTGGCTCCACTCTTCCTCTGGAAATTCAAAACTTCCTGTCATGATCTTTTTCCGCATGTCCTTTGGAATTGTCCGACTATGGTGTTTGGAGTAAAACGGAGGGTATCCACACAGCATCACGTAAATAATGACACCCAGGGACCACAAGTCACAGCTCTGAAAGCAAGGAAATGATCACTTTGGGGCGCAATTTGCAGCAAGCAGTGGTGTAGCTATGTTAAAAGTTCTATGTGATTCCCTAAGAAAACAGAAACACAGCTCAGCCTCCTCCTAAAGGTTCATCTGAGGACCGTCGTGGATAAATATGGCAAATATGTAAGCACAAGATAACTCCATGCTGCCAAGCTAAACTACTTCCAGCACCAAAAAGTAGCTTGTTTACAGAAAGCGCTCCTGTAACTCTGTGCTATGCAATGGTAAATTGTATGGAAACAGCCAGTACGTCAGAGGCCTGAGCGAGCTGCGCATTTATCACATCTCTCAGGATATTTGAATCCTAGTCTCTCAATATCAGAACATAAAACAGCATACAGTCATTTTTTAGAATATGAGTCTAAAAAAAGAAACACCAGACAAACAAGCTAGCAGAGGTACTTAATCAGAGAGGTCTGTAATGAAAAAGACACATCCTGAAAGCCACGGAGATGAAGCAGCTTCAGAAAGCCAGGAGAGGTATTTCACGGCTGCTTATGCTGTGCTCCCTCCTGTCCTCCCACCCCAGCCTGCAGCTCCCTCCCCGGCCCTTGCCCTAGCGTTACTGCTGATGTGATACAGAAGTTGTTCACCCAGGAGATGGATCCAGCCAAAAAAACTGCTCAGTAAAGAAGCTGAAAGCCAGATCTATTCCCCATCTGGATCTCTGTGCACTCACGCAACACAGACACCACTTGGGAAGAAGGGACGAGTACCATAACAGTCTAGACTTCAATTCAAGCTTCTGTTGGACCATATCCTTAAGGATACAGCTCTGTTATCGCTTGGTTATGGCACGGTGCAGGCTGGGGCTGGCAGGACCTGCTCTGACCCTGGCCATCCATTCCCAGTATTTCTTTTGTGCCAACACTAGCGTTTGTGCAGCTAATCATTTGTTTTCACTGGCTTGGTTTCCAGACGTGTCAGGCCTCCAGGGGACTCCCAAAGGTTTATGCCAGCACAAGGATGGACAGGAACACACAGCCAAGCGCAAGCAGAAGCCTGAACTCCAGCCAGGTTCAGGTGACTGTGGAAAGACACCAAGGGCAGATTTGGGGAACTGAGGAGGTTCTGCGCTCTGTTTACACAGACAGAAGTCTGCGCAGCCGCCGACTGAAGCAACCTCAGCACCACCCTGTCTGCCCCAGGCTGTATATTCCACCGCCTGCTCTGGGACAGCACCAGTGTTCATGAAGCTGCACAGACGAACTCGGCAAACACAGAATCCCTGACCCCAGTAACTGTTTTTTGACTGGATCAACACCGACCCAGGAAGAGGCCCTCAAAAGTGAGACTGCTTCCTTCTGGAGGGAATCATCCTAGATCAGCTCATACCGATCATTAAATCCTACCCTTGGCTTTTGACTTCTACAAAACATGTGGATGCTGATAACAAAAGAAACTTCAAGGAGTCACCCCACATATGTATGCTTTTCAGCAAGTTGGCTCTAGAAGTCTAAATTTCTATTTAGGTACCTAAATTCTCATCATTTTTCCATTGACCAGAGATAATTTCTAATGAAATCAATGGGACTTTAGGCACATAAGTAGGAAACAGGTGTCTAAATTCTTCATGGATATGGTTCTCAGATTCTGTTTTTCAAGAGTCAACCCCCTCCAGCCATGACATACACACTTATATTTGATCACACGGTTTAATAAAAATACTTAGGAAATCAAAGATGTGTTTTTCCCTCCAATTTAAATCTGTGGGATACAGCTGCTGATCGTAAGGGTGGATCACAGGCATTTCCACTCAGGCTCTGAACTGCCACGGAAGGACAGTGTACCTGGGAGTTTATCACAGTCTATTTTGGGGAGCCAGGCATATGCCAGATGCTGCTTTTGCAGTGAGTCACACTTGGCAAGGTAAGGATGAGGCCACTTCTTCCAGCAGCCTTTCCAGTTAGTGTCACCATGGCTGAAAGCAGTTCAGAGTGACCAATCAACTCTTTAAATGAAACATGAAAACATAATCACTGTATCACATTGTAAATCCCAGAAGATTGTGGCAGCTGAACCTTGTCAGTATGTGAGTTAACTCCAGTTGGTATCTGTTTTCAAGGTTCTTCCATTCTGTACAAGAATACAGCCCATATTTTGCTTCAGGTGCCATGGCCAGGGCTCTTTGGTTCATTAAAAGAACAAAACAGCTGTCAAACTGTTACCAACATGAAGAGCGAGCAACCACTTCTAGGTGTCTCTGGAACTGCATCTACCCTTTTACAACGAAAGAGAGGGAAGTCCCTTGGAGAGGGCTGTTACTGGAGACTAAATCTGCTTCGATCCACAGAAGTGGAGTTCTTGAGCCTTGTGAGATTTTCAAAATTTATAAAAAACAACTTTCCCTGTGACTGGGGTTCACACAAGAGGGGGCAGAAGAAACTCTACTGAAAAGACTATTGGTACCTGTCTGAGAACTCTTTTTATAAGAAGTGTCTGTCTTTAATCATCAAGCTGTTTCTCCAGGATGGAGAACAGATAATCATAACCCTGAAGAGGGCAGATTAATGATTAGGAAACCCACGCAGACTAATTCAGTGAAAGTTATCTCTGCCCGTCTTTGCTTTAGCTGTCTATAGAAGGCTACTAAAACATAACACTATATACACCAAACTACCCCCTCTAGCATGTGGTGGGTTAAACAACCATCCTTAAAACTGCAATCAGTGTAGATACTTAGCACTGCAATCAGAAACCAGCTAACTTTAATCAAAATTGACACTCAAAGAAAAACACTCAGTGGTTGAAACACTGCTAAGCTGGCAGGAGCCAGTGGTGATAAAATAAAGGAAAATGTTTTGGAACGACCAAAAAGGAGTACAAACTTTCTGTCGACACTTTACAAGACTCTAGCAGCAGTTGTTATTGCCCGTGGCTACTGCTGCAGCCAACATAATAAACTACTGGTCATTTTGCAGAAGACCCCCGATACAGACAAGGTACCACCACAGCTGCCTGAACAAGATAGCCTAAATAGTGCTTCGCACATCCAGAAACTCTGGCTGACAGCAGAAAAGAGATTTCCTTTGAACCAGCCTCTTGTGGAGGTGAAAAAACTTCCCACGTGGTCACACTCCAGCAGAATCATTCTACTCTCTCCAAAATCTTGTTAATGTTTAGTGCTCCTTTAACAGTGTTTGTATATTTTGCCTTTGATTAGAGGATCATTAATTAGGCTTGGACCAAGTGTGCATTTCATTATTCGCTCTATCAGAAAGAACACAGAGCCAGCAGCGCCTTTTAGCAAGTCACTTCTAAACTGAGAGAGACAGCTACCTGCGCAGATCATTATCTTCTAATTTGCCAGTTCAACTGAATGCAACTTGGTTTCAACCTAATACATTTAGGGGGAGAAATACCACTGCATACCTGGTCACTCCTTTTAGAAAAGCCAAAGGAACCACACTTTTGAGAAATACAGCGCCAAAGATACTACTTCCTTACAGCTGAAAGTACACATGTACACAAACCAGCAAGCAACGTGACATTTCCCTGCTGTTTCCTGTAGATCTTGCTTTTTACTCAGTGTGAGATATTTGGCTAGTTAGGTGTATTCTTGTCACAGAGATCAGAACAACTTTATTGCTCCTGGCCATAAGTGCGTAATTTCAGGGCAATAAAGTTTATTGCCTTAGGTGATAAACTGTGTCTATAGACTACTTCTACAGCAGATACGTAGGGGGGGTGGGGAAGACACCGTGCTTTAAAGATATTGACTTGTGGACTGTTTCACAGCTTACCTTGTTATAAGTGTAAGGTGTTGGAGAGGTGGGAATAATACCAGATTTTTCTTTCTGATGCCTTCTTTGTGCCTCCAATACCTATTGCCGTGAGAGGAGAAAAAAAAAAAAAAAGCAAAATACATCTCATCTAGAGGCACCACAAACAGCAATGCCTATGCCAAAGATGTCTGATGCTTTTCCGTTCAATGGACTTATTCCAGCTACTGAAGACTCTGCCAAACTCAAACTGTTCTTCCTAAGAAAGACTGGAACTTTCTACATTGGGAAAATTTCAGCTAAAATATTTTGCTGCTTTGGATGAAAACTCCAGTTTTGCCTGAATTAAAGCAATTGCTCACATCTCTTTTGTTCAAAACCTCTAACACCTTCATGCTTTGGAACTAGAACCTAAAGTGTGTTTGGAAGGTAACCCCAGCTCCAGAGATGTCCCTTTTTGCCTCTCCCATGAACAAATTGCATCAAATTTGTTCCTTGCTGATCAAATCTCTGTTTCTGTGTTTCCACAAAAATCTCAGTTTAAATATGCTCAGGAAAAGCTTTCCACGGGCTTGGTAGTTCACTTGTTTTATAAACCCTGTCTGTAGTGCACAGGGCCCTTCACCAGCAGGCTCCAGCTGAGGAAGCATTTTCAGGGCACTCGACTGCGGCTGCATGGTCTGATCTCTGCAATTGCTCTTCCTAGTCATTGAAGGCTGCTGGTACGCCGAGTACTGCAATTAAATATCTATCTGCAGTTTTCTTTTAATTTTCTTCTGGACTCCAACACAAAGCACAAAAGAGAGTGGGGAAAGGAGCACTACAAAAACCAGCCTGTCTGTAATTATAGATTATGTCTTAATGCATACTGACAAGAGGGCCAAGCCAAGGTGAATGGGTGACCCTCTAGCACTGCCCTCCTTTTGAGGAATTGCCTTTACAGAACCTTTTTGTTTCACCATAGTCCTTTTTAATGTAATCTTGAACAAGCCTGAGCTGGAAGAAGGACTGCGAAGCAGGGACTTTACCAAACCAACAGTTTTAATGCAGTTAAAGGCCAACTGTCAAAATCCTGGAGTAGTCTCACTGGTGGGAGTTGGGCCTGGGAGAGTCAGGAGGCATCAGCAATAAGTCAGGGCTAAGAACACAGTCTGGGAAATTTGCCTCATGATCTCCTGCTGTAATCAATAGATCACTGTGGCAGTCCATCTTGAAAGGTGGCTACTATACAATTACTCAAGATTCATGTGACCAGGAGCCCTTAACAGGACAGCAAAGGCTTTTAAAATGACGTGGTTATGGAGGCACAGGCAATAAAGATCATGATTCCCCTTTAGCCTAAAACTGTAATCGTTTATTACCTGAGGTGCTACGTAATATGGAGTGAACTGTGGTGTCATCAAGTCACCTTGGTCTACTTTGGCAAATCCAAAGTCACACAATTTAACAGGTGCATCCTAAAACAAGGAGAAGAGGCTTAATTACAAAATCTCATCATATCAGCTTTTCTAATACATATTGTTCGCCTTGTACGCATCTTACCTTTGCCACACGTACTCCTCTTTTGTATTTATACTCTTACCATTCCACAAAGCAGCTAAAAGGTCATAAACTGACCTTTGAAACAATCATTTTTGTTTTCCTGGGTGCTCTGGATCAAAAGCAGTCCCCCTCTCAGATTTGGAAAGTGCTAAGCACATTGTAGGGGGGTCACTGCATATGCAGGGTGGTTATGAGCGGGAGAAGAAAGAAACAGGGAAGTGCTTGGATATATCAAAGCACCTACAATGCATGTTAGAACATCCTGATGACACCTAGGGAGGAATGTGGCAGCACAGATCTCCTCAGCAAAGCAAGACTATGTTGAGGTGGAGAACCTGACCCATATTCAACAGCAGCAGCATGGACAGCCTGTACTCCAAGCAGATCAAAGTATGGAAAAGCACGAAGCCACAAATTTTTGTCACCAAAACGTTGCATTAATGTCATTTTACAACTATGCTGAAAATCAACATTGAGCCATTTTACAGAATTCAGCAGTAAACAAAGAATACCAAGTCTTCATCTTACCAGAGAGTTATCCTTGAAGAGGAGATTCTCAGGCTTGAGGTCTCTATGTGCAATGTTTAGTGAGTGGCAATGCTGCAAAGCCAAAGCTATCTGAAAAAGGGCACAATAAATCAACTACAATTACAGAACTCCTCCTTTAGCCTGGACAGTTATTTTAGCTTTAAAAAGGACATTGCCGACATAGCTTACACCCCAGACATTTTCACTCCACTTGGGTACAATTCTGTGTTAAGACAAGCCTGGCCACACTGCGCAACAGTGCAGTAAAGCGACCATCGGGAAATGAAACCCACCAAGCTATTCAGTTTGCGTTTCACTCAAAGCAAACAGAAAATAAAAGCTAAGTCGTACTGGGCTTCCCCACCATCTTAGTTTGACTAACTCGGGGCATTATTAGCCCCCCAGAAGTGAGACAGATCATGACAGTGTCCTTTTAAATGCTGTGCTAGGCCTACAAGGTCACTATGCTTGCTTGCACGCTCTCCAGCAACTACATTCTGTTTAACAGTCGACAGCGAGTTCTTGCTTCAATATTTCAGTGAATATTTTATTGCATTTGTTACTGACTTAAGAGTCAACATGCAGGCAGTTTTATTCTTTAATTCTTGATGGTACTGCCTGCAATTTACTCATTTCATGGGATATTACACAGAAATGCATTACTTGATTCTTTCAAAGACAGCTTCTTACACTGCTGTGGTTTAGAAACCTGTAACCCAGTCATGAAAGTTCTACCGACTGTAAATTGAAAGTGCAATTCATTTAAAGAAAATCAAAGCATAACGACTTAAACAGCATTACTGAAACAAAAGTAAGGCAAAGCCACACGACCCTTATTTGAAAGCATTCCTACTGGCTTCTGTAGGATCCTACCCAAACGCAGTACCCCGGGTGAAGCGCTCACTCCTTAGAAGACTGCAAATTACTGTGACAAGGGAACTGCAGTGTTAACTTAGCTCAGAAACAAATACAAACACATTCCCAGAGAAATCGAGGTAGCTTTGTGACAAGTTTTTAACTATCACTGGGTACAAGGAACTAAGACCTGTAGTTCAAGACAGTGATGAAGAACCACTAGATGAAAGAATTAGACTTTAACATTGCTTTCAAACTTCATTTGTATAAACATTAAAGCAAAGAGTTACTTGGGACAGGAATAACCCAAGTGTACACAGAGTCAGAATTCAATTCGAAGTCTTGTCTTTTGGTATAGTTTTAAAAGATTTTCCCAACATGTTTATCCTGGAGACTGCCTTGCATTGTCAAAATCAAATGGCCCAAAGGACATGAAAACAAACTGTCAAGAATAATTCTGTACTTCCACCTTATTTCTTTGTTGGGTGAAACCAAAAAGGTAACAGCACAATTAGCATTTCATTAGAAACAAGTCAGAGCACAAGACAGAAAAGTAAGATGAAATTATTTGGCCCTCTTTTTTGCCTCAGTACCAAACATTATCTCCCCAGTGTAGGGGGAAGCAAGTGATCAGGGTATGGATATATTCATAAACAGTCACGTCAATTTACGACAAACGCTGTAATACATTGTCTCATGTCTTCTTTCCTTTATTCACTGCAGTCATCACTGGTGTGGGAGCAGGGCATTTACTGATTAGTATCTCCAGTATAGCCTCTCACCTACAGTTTGTATATCTTGTTTGGAATGCCAATATAACCTCAGCAAGAGGCAAACGATGGCAACTCCGGCCCTCAGCTTCAAGCCGTGGTGCCAATTCCCATGCAGAAGAGCTCAGCCATTTTGACAGCAAGACCCTTCTGCCTTGCGGTTCCTTACAGCAACCTGCTGGTCCTCTGCTGTGGCTCCCTAGAAAGGCTATCACAACATACAGCCATACCATCTTTCCTGCAACCCTCCCATTAATCCAAGCTTTCTGACTGGGCACCACAAGTCATCCAACAGCTTGGAAGTGAAAGGAAACAAGTTCACCCCAGAACTGAGAGGAACTGAGACTGGGGATCCCCGCACCGAATCTGATGGAGGCCCTTCTGCTTCGCCATCCTGCCTACTCTAGCAGGATATAAGCTAGTCACACCAGATGCACTGCTAAGCAACAGAGAGCCTGATGGACACCAAAACCTCTAGTAATAAATACTGTGGAGGCTATAAAACACAACATTGAAGAGTGAGTTGTGTAGAGAAATGGAGAGGGAAAAATGACATCAGAACAAACAGCACAGAAAACATGCACTATAGTGGTACATTCCTCTTGTTATCTTCCATGATAGGCAGGACTTCCATAAAACCCAATACAGAACCCAGCTTGAAAACCACTGGCCCAGGACACATGTACATCACTGTCTGCTACCCTGCCCAAGAGGTGAGAGAAACGCCAAGTCTGTGTCATGGCCAAGAGCGATTCTCAAACTGGAGCTCAGGAGCCACGTGGGGTCTGGTGAGAGCCTGTGGACCGTTGGAGGTAACACTTTTAGAACAACAGCGAGGGATACAGCAGGAAGATCGTGCAAGAAAAGAGCTCTCTTTGGTTGTGTTCTGTAGACCAGGTTAGGAAAACCATTGCTAAGGACAGCAGAGACACCAGGGTCCCAACCCAGAAGAACTAGCCCACACCTTCAAATTCTTTGCTTCTATTAAAACTTTGGCATTGTCAGGTTATAACAAAGCAGGCAATGATCATCGGATCAGAACTGAGGATTATTTTAGCTTCCTTTTTTTCCCACCCCCCCCCACCCCAAGAAATTGTTAAATACTTTAGCCATTATCATTCATGGATTTGCTTATACATGGGTGTTAACTTGCCTGCTTTGTTACTTGGCTTGCTTGCTTCTCAGTAAAGTGCCGGTGCTGGCTGATTCTGTGAAATAGCTCTCCCCCTTCCATCATCTCCATTACAATTAGGAGCCGAGCCCTGTTCAAAAGCATTTCATTTTGTTATATTAAAAATAATAATAAAAATAACAGAATTGCTAAGCTAATAATGCATACTTCATATCTACTGACACAGGCCAAAAGAGAGATATATACTTGCTTCTCCTACCATTGTTAGAGCTATTTTGGTTCCGTAATTTTGCCTTTTAGCATATAAGCTACAGGATATTCTGGCTCCCAGCACAATCTGACTCACTGATTGTCAGCCAGGAACCTACAGTTTGCTCTTCATGTTGGGCTCCCACATCCAGCTGGAACAAACACCATGGACATGTCTACATGGATGCATTCAGACAGACACATGCAAGCTCCACCCACGCCTTCCACCAGCAAGCCAGTTTGGACCTGGAAGCCATTTAGACACATCGATGTGTAACTCTGCCCTCAAAGAATAATACAGCAGGTAGAGTCTTGCATTAAACAGGCTGAACAGCTTCCAAGCTGGAGCTGGCTTTGAGCACAGCACACACCCGTCTGCACCCATCCTTGCAGACATGCCGATCTGCCTAGGCGCTGAAGATGTTCATGGAAACTTAGAAGGCTGAGGAATTATCTTTAATGCTTTTGAGTCTGGGTACTCTACTGTACCTCATTATTTTAATTTACAGTTTTATGGACATAATTATGAAGGACAACGAATAGGAAGTGTGGAGATCCTCAAGAAACTGACTTCTAGTTCTTCTCATCACACAGCAAAATCAGATACATCAGAGACTGAGACAGGTCTCAGCTCTTTAATTCTCCCAGCTCTGATTTTTTTTTCCTCAACTAATATCCAATTAGAAGACAATGTTTTTATCCCAAGTGATATTAATGTATGAAAAATAATAAGCCTGCTTCATGTTTTGCTGCGTTCATTTTAAGCAGGACAATGTATTGAGAGTTTACAGGGCAGAACCTAGTATTTTTAGAAACAATTCTCTTTTCTTTTTTTTTTTTTTTTTTAATGAAGACTGGCACTCTGAGTTTCCCAGTGGCTCACAGGCATCACCATCATATAAAAGGATCTCACCTAGGATTCTAGGTAGCAACAGCAGTCGCAGCTCCAATCCTGCTTTAACAGTGCTTTGAAAGCAGAAGGAGGCTCAAAGGTTGCAATTCAATTCAAGCTACTAAAGCAGTATCAAAGCAGGACAGAAGCTAGAGGCTAACATACTCTCTCAGACAATGCAGGTATCACAGACTGAATCAATGAAAAACCTAAGAAATGAAGATGTATTCAAAACCAGCAGTGAAGGACACAAATTCATTTAAATATGCAAAGGTCTGGGCATTGACAGGGGAAAAAGCAAGCCTTGCTTAGTCTGAAGTATAAATGTCATCTCTAGAACACCCTATAAATATTCATTTTGGTCACACTGTGATTAAAAAAAAAAGCAAACTCCACTATACCTTGGCCTAAACATGGAAAGCAAGCTGTGGGAATGAATCACCCTATGTAATCTTACCTTGGGCTGGATTCATGTGGGAACTGCACACTGTTAGCATAAACTTCAATAATTTGAACAATATTTGGATGTGTTGCACACATCATGTGCAGACGTACCTTGAAGAGAAGGGAAGAAACGTTACTGTACACGGTGACACGTACTTGACCAGTTCTGCTCCTCCCTCTGTCCCCAAGACCATGGCGCACACACACACGAGCCCATGCGCTGCCAGCTGTGCTCAGCACCAGTCGCACCCAATTTAAAATTATTAAAAAAATAAGCAGTGCCTACAAGCATTTATATGAGTGACCAACAGCCATTACACTACTTGGACCCAGTAGGACAAAAAGATCGTACATTGCCAACCTATTTGTTACAGACCATGGAATCAAACCCAGCAGAGTTCCAGAAAAAGCCCAATCTTTGATTTCTTCGGGTTTTTAAAATAAATTTAAAGCTAGAACTAGCTTTAAAGTAGCAATAGAGATACAATTGAAACTGAAAAATCAGGAATAAATCTTGAAATTCAATAATCCAGCTCCTTTTATTGCCTCAAGGTCTAGCACTCACAACACGTGAAACCTCATCTCCTGTTCCGACTTTCTGAAACAGGAACCTAAGGACTTTTCTCCAGTTTAAAGCTACCTAGACTGCTAAATCAAGTCAAGGCTTGGTGCTCCTTGTAAACAGATTATTTTTCCCTGGGAATTTTAAACAAGAATTTGCTCGGTAACAAGAAATGGAAGTTGCCTAAACCTTGAGGACAATTAATGCTTCTTTCACTTTCATGACAACTTGAACGACTGCCCATCATTTTCATTAGACTGACAGCTTGGTACCTTGGCACACTTTTGCTAGCCACAGTAAGTCACAAACAGTATCAGTGAGCTTATTTAGTTTCTCGTGCGCAGATAAACCCGTACCATTTAGAGTGCAACTTGAAGCATTCTTGGCAATTCTTAGAGCAGTGACATCCAAGAGTGAGACGTATGGAAACAAAAGCAGTTCTAAACTGTTCATGTTACATTACACGGGACACAGGGAGAACACTAGTGTTAAAATGCAGCGCTATAAATTACACTTGCACATACACAGCTAACACCTACAGCAAACTCAGAGTTAGAAAGAACCTCTGTTTCACCCACCACCTCACCCTATAGGAACTGAGCACAGCAAGGCTAGAGGATCAAACCCAAGGAATCTTGCATAGCAAGATCTGCAGAACATGTGGGTTGTTTTTTTAAACCATTGCAACAATTCACCAAAAGGGCGAGACTTTGCGGTGTGTCAGAAGGCAGACAGTATAAACAGGAACTATACCTCATTTCTAGCTTTTGGACGATCAAGAAGAATTTTCAGTGCAAAGCGTTCTTGAGAGGATTTTTTCACGCAGACTCTGGTATTACAGCAATAAAATTATTCAGTCAGCAAGAATGTTAGAGAGACACTTCAAGCAATTGATCTGTAGTTACGAGTTTGCTCTCCGCATGGGAATTAACAGGAACGCCCGCAATCTGGAATATACAGGGCACCTGTCACCACGTCCCAGCTTGAAAGCCTCAGTTTTCAGCCCTCCACAACAATCTAATACGTTCTACAGAAACACCTAACACAAAGTTATATTTTCAGCAAGGCAGAAAAAGTGCTTCAGAGCAATGGGTAACTGCAGACAAGCAGAATGCACTCTAGACATTCAGCCTGAAGAGATACTTTTGATGAAAAAAAAACCAAACCACACAGCGGCAGCCTGAATATCTCCAAAGGAGGGTGTAGTCTGCAATAAATAAAGTGTTTCTGAATGGAAATCCTTGTTTTAGCAAGGCCACCAACTGTGCCGCACATGTTTTTTCTCTCTTTCCCCCATTTAACATTAACAATTGAACTACGTCAGAGGGAAAGGCCCACATATTAACAGGCAGCTAAAAGAATAAAAAAAAAAAAAAAGGAATATTTTAATAAAGATCAGAGGCAACACAGCAACAGAAAATGAATGAGGAGAAACCAACTGCCTGGACAGGAAGATAAATGGTGCAAAAGACAATCGCCCTGTCAAGCGCCCAGAACCAGAGGCGCAGACATTTGTTTTCCAGCACTTGTGCAAATTCCCGCTCCCAAAAGGGAGAGTTCTTGTTGAAAAGGGAACATATGTTTTGCTTTACACAAAGCATCCAGTTCCTGCAGGGTTTAGAAACTCACGATGGGCAAGTCTGGTCTGAGATGCAGAGCTCGTGGCGCTATCTGCTTTGGCCTCACATGATGATGTGAAAAAATAGCTGGTAAAAATAGCTAACGGGTGCAGAGTGCTGATGCCCCAAGTGACGATACCGTAGACGGGAGCAGCGACCTTTGCACCGCACTGACACTAGTATCAAAAGGACAAAGGTGTTTGAGAATTTTCTGCTGCCACCATTTCACAACCGACTCCTGTTCCTGCTTTGCTTCGGGAATACGGCAGTGAGACGGGACAAGGCAGAGAGGCGAGGAGAGTTTTAATTCAAACATATCCCACAAAAGACAATACCTCACTCGGACATCAGCTACAACCCACGTGGAGTAGGGGGACATTTATTTGTTTATAAGAGAGTCTTCCACATATCACATCGCAATTAAAATACATACTCACTGCTCCACAGCTAATGAAACAGGCTGAGATTACATACAAATCCGCAGGTGTATTGTCTTACCTAACAGGACCACTGATCCCAGCTCCCAGCTTCTGAGTCCAGTTAATGTTGTACTCCTCTAAAATGGAGGTTTCCTATTCAAGAAGGAGCAGGGGGAGGGGAAAGAGAGTGGAAACAAAAAAAAATTACTACATCGCTTCCAAAAAAACCAGCTCAGCAGACCTGATTTGCAAGATACCTGAGCAGAGAAAGAGCCTGCTTTGGAGTTTTGCTTCACCTAGGAAAAATAAATACAAATGCTCACATAATAATGTATTTCAGTTTAAATTTATCTCTCTGCAGCTGAGACTGCTCACCCTGGCATTCTGAAACAGGGTTATTGAGAACAGCAAATGGGATCTTGCACCTTTAATACAGAAAGCGTATCAAGGGAACTTCCCCCCCTGACTCTTAAATCCTGCTTTCTACCTAGAAATGATCGATCGTAACTGCATACAAAGGCCCAGTTACAGCATTATTACGTACTTTTTGGTCATACAGTACAGCGGAAAATGATTTTACTGCTTTCTTAGGGTTTTCAAACCTTTAGAATCATTATACTGTAAATTAAATTACTGCATGACTAGTTTTAGCTTGTCTGATAACGAACCAGCTCCTGTTAATAATGCTTCTGTCCAAATCCATATAAACAGGGTTCGGTTTTGTTATGACACGGCTTGGGTGCTATCATGCTTAAACATGTCACAAGGCGGGATGTAAACGTAGCTTCAGCGCGCAGCATTTTGATTAATGCCGCTGCCATGTGCTGTTGCACAGATGGTGATCCAACAACAGAGCGGGGCTGCACGGTGGGAATGTGTGCAAACACAAGTCAAAGAAATACACGCCATAAAATTCTGCCTTTGTTCTTTCATCAACATTGCTACCTATGTTCAGGATCATCTTTCAAAAAACCACGCTTTCTGATAAATTGCAAGAAAAGGAGGTGGTAGCAAAATTAGCACCAGAGAAGCTTAAACAAGCAGGTAAAACACTTCCCAAATACACTGAAAACAAATGGAAGAGCCCACCGCTTGCAAAGCGCTTTATTCTGATCAGATCTTCCCCTTCTGTTAACTTCAATTCAAAACAGGCAGCATTTCAGGAATCACTCGTGCTACAAACGACGAGAAAACTGAGAACACTCGTGCTCTCAACTGAAGTATTGAAAATGGCAGTCCCTAACCTGGGATCGTTGGCCTCTGCTGCAACGGTCGTGGATTAACACTATTGCCAGGCTGGAGCCAGACCGCAAGCCACACAGATTGAAAACAAAGCGAGAGAGGAAAGCTGATATTTAAGGCAAGATTTGAAGGGATTAGAGAGTGCAAAAGACAGATACGAAAGGAAAACTTGCTTTTTAATGCAGTCTGGAGTGGGTATTACATAAATCATAAATGACTAGCGTGAAAGGTGTAAAGGAAAAAGGTAAAGTTAACTGGAGGTTTTATGAAGGGTTTTCAAAGAAAGGGGAAGAAAAGCATAGTGGATCACACAGTTTGTTGTTTTCAACTAGAAGCACAAAGAAACTTTCTTATCAATTCAACAAACATAAATTTCACTTGTGAGAAGCATATTAGGGAAAAGCTAATTTAATTTTCCTGATATTCAGATACAGAGATTTGAAGGCATCATAGGTGGAATGAAAACACAATTTTAGAAGAGCATTAATGAGCAGAGAAAGAGTTTCTCTGAAGTGGGGAGTACCTCCTCAGCACATGCTTTCAAGATCACACTTAGTGTTTAAGTTTTGAAGAAAGTCAAACCACTGAACCGGAGAAGCAAATGCCAAAGTACTCTGGAGCAACATCGTGATTAAGAGATAACAATTCTTTGTTATTTTTTGTAGAGCTTTGAAGTCTGCTGCTCCTGTTCCAAAACTTACCTAACCTTTTCAACTGCACAAGTTGGTCTAAAAAGAGATACTGTCTCCACATACAAGCCCAGTCTTGACTCAACAGTTTCTGCTGCCTCGTGCCACTTCTGCGGTGGCACAGAGACTACTTGCTTCATCCCAGCCAAATAAGTGGAACAGAGAAGCTGATTAGGAATTGGAAAGCCTGTGATCTATGAATCAAATGAGGTGAGAATAAGATCTGAGAGTTCTCAAGTCCTGAAGGACAAGTTCAACAACTACAAATAAGTCCATTTTTAATAAAAACTAACTTCCTCTTTCATATTCTGCATATTTGCCATTGTTTTAAATAAAAAAGCCAACATTTTTGTTTTCTGCATTTTTATTTGGACTCCAATCTTCATTCAAAAGCAGCTTTACAACTTACAAGTAAAAATGAATAATCTAGTGATCAAGAAACACTATTCACCATTTCCTAATGGTATGAAGAGCAGTATTTGAGAACTTTGATGTCCATCAATGTACAGAATTGCTTACATCTTCTAGTTCAGAAACAGGAGCTCCAAATTAGCACCAAGACTATGTAGCTGCAAATCAGCATGAGTTCGTAACATTCAAGCAGCATGAAATATTTAAAATGTACAGATATAAAACTGCCCTCTGAAAATATCAAAATCTATTTCAACTGGTAAGCCTGAATGCCTTGCCTCTTCATTTAGATTAATGTATGCGGATGCAGGCAGCAGAGGGTACGGGATCCTGTACTTAGCTCCACATCTGGAGAATAAAACGCCCTACAGTAGCACTGCTGCACAGCACTGAACTTGTAGACTGGCTGACGGGTCAGCTGGAACTAATCTGCTGCGGCTGGGAACAGAGGAGGCAGAAGGGTGTCGGCGAGAGCGCTTTCAAAAAAAATCTGCAGTGGTGCAGTTTCTTATAGTAAGCCCTTTTGCTCCGACTGCTAAAGGAACTTTAAACTTCTGATAACTCCTTACATTAATTTCCAGTGGGCAAAGGCAATAAACTACTTTGAAATGTATTCAATTGCAAAAAAGTTTCACAGAAACTTTAAGAGTTGAGTTCTTTTCAATAGCACAATTCCCTTTCAACAAGCTCAGGGTACCTAAAACAACGGTTCGAGCACCCTCGCATGCAGAGTCAGCAGTCTGGGATGCTAACAGCCTGGAAAGGCAGGACTCTCAGATTTCTCCTACCTTCAGCTCCAGCAAGCTGCTTTCAGACAGGGTTAGGCATGCATCAGGACTGCTCAGGGGAAAGCTCGGGCGCTTCTCAATTTCCACTGAATACCAATGGGAAAAGGTTTGAAATAAGGTACTTTAAGAATAACACACACTCGCTACAGTCAATTAAAAGCATACAGGCTGCTGCTTGGACAAACTCCACGCATTCAACAAGTGAAATGCCAAAAACCACTGTAACTCCACCTCCACTGCTCCAACACGCAGCCTTTCAACTTGGGCTAGTTTGCCTTAAACAGCGATCACTATCTTGAATCACAGGCTTTATACCTGCAGACACAGGTGAAAACCAATCAAACCTGAACAATAACCAAGCTGAAAAATCAGCATAATATGTAAAAGTACTAAATTATGTTTTAGGTTCAGACAATGCCTATAACCCAAAAGATTTGCCCAGAATCTGTTCTCAGTCAGAACCCCTCCAAACTGAGAGGGGCAGGAGGCAGATGCAGGACTGTCCCTAAACCAACACAACTGCTTCAGCTTTGTTGTTTTGTTTTTAACCCCCCGAGAACTCTGATGTAGATCTTTACCTTCACATGAAATACCACAGAAATACTTGAAAAACCTTCTTTTTGAAAGCATTCTGGACTGCTACTTCACCTGGACTGTGTCAAGACTGATTATAAAGCAGGACGAGATAGCATACAATTTCAATACTTGATCTCGTAGCTTAATTACAATCTGGGCTGTCTGAACGCAGTGCTTAGACTTCCTTCTACTTTGGACTTTTTTAGTTCAAAAGGCAAGACCCACATATTTTAATCCAATCCAGATTTCAGCAACACAAGACTGCGTTGCTCCTTCTCTTGCATTGATTCTTGCCCCCAATGAGCTTTGTGAAGACAAATCCCACCATGGCAGAGAGCAAGGCTAAGGAAAGGTGGCAAATGCCAATACACAGGGTCTTTTTACCTACATATTTAAGGAATTCATTAAAATAAGCATTTATGAAGGCATTCAGAATCTGTGACAGCGAACGCTGTGCACAAGGTAAAGAGCCTGCAGAGAGTCTTTAAAACATTGTTTTATTGGCACTTTGTCTCAAAAGGGTTTCCCCAGCTTCTTCAGGAAATCCGCTCAGCCAGGTCACAGAAGGATTCACCGGGAAGCGCTAAGCTCACACACTGATTCTCGCTGTAAAAAAAGAAACCCTGAATCTGTTCAGCTCCTCTACCACCACTCGAAACACAAACATCCCACACGCCAGATTTGTTTTCATGACAGCATCCGAACAGGAACTCAGAGATGGATTGAGGCGACAGCGTTGCCTCCACAGCCAGGGATTGCTGCGAGGCAGAGACCCCAGCTCCCCGCCGCCCCGAGGAGCCCCGCGTCTGCTCCCCGCGCTCTCAGCGGCTCAACGCCGATCCCCCACGGCCGGATCCCGTGGAAGCCTGCAGCTCCGAGTCCCTTAGCCGGTGTCAGGCGCTCCACACCGCGGCTCTGCGGCTGACGAGCCCGAGGGCAGCCGGGCCCCGGCGGAGGGGCAGAGCCGTAAGAGAAGCGGGGGACCGGGACCCGCCGGGCCCCAGGGCCCTGTCCGGGCTGCCCACCTCCCCTCGCAGGGCCGGGAACGAGACCCCGAGCGCCGCTGCCTCCTGCCTACCTTGATCGTCTTGTCCATCTCGTGATCCTCCGACATCCTCCCGCGGGGCTACGGGCGGCCCGGGGGGGGCGGGAGCCGCCGGCCCGTCCCCAGCGAGGGACAGCGGGGCTGCGGGGGCCGAGGGCCGGCGAGGCGGAAGGGAGGGAGGCGGCCAGGGGAGGCCGGGGAGCGGCAGCGGGGCCGGCCCGGGGGCGCTGGGCCGCGCTAGGCAAGGGGCAGCCCCGCAGGAGCCTTTGTGCCACCGCCGCACCGCCTCATCCCCGGCCGGGCGGGCCGGGAAAGGGGAGGGGGGGGGCCGGGACCCCGCGGGGAGGCGGGGGAGCGCGGCGGGGAGGGCGCGGGCGGGCCCGGAGCCGCCGCTCAGCCCGGGAGACGCCGCCGCCGAGGCGCCGCCGCCGCCCGCGCCGCCCGGGAGCCAGGCATTGCCGGCACCCTGAGACGGGCACACCCGCCGGGCGGCGCGCCCCGCCGCGCCGCTCCTGCCCCCGCCCGGCCCCGCGCAGGAGGCCGACCCGCTCCTTCCGCCTCCTCCCCGCTCCCACCGGGGAATTTTAGGAGCCTCCGCCACGGCGGTGGCGCGGTTTACAGGCGGCCGCCGCCACCCCTAAAAGCGCGACGCCGCCATCAAGGCCCCCGCGGGGCCTTCGAGTCGCCGGGTGCCTCCTAATGACGTATGGGGGGGGGCCGCAAGGACCCCGGAGGGGCGGGGCCAAGCGCCGCGCTCCGGCCCCGCCCCTCGCCGGGAGAGGGCGGGACGTCGCGAAGTCTCGCGAGATTCCGCGGAGCGAGCGGCCGCCCGCCGTCATGGCGGCAACGGGCCCGCTGAGGGGACGGCGGGCGGGGAGGCCCCTCTCAGCCTCCGCCTCCCCCTCCGAGCACACCTGGCCCCAGCGCAGGTCTGACTGCCCTGAGCAGGCCGTACCGGCGCCTCCCACCGCAGCCCCAAGGCGCTCGCTGAGGCACAGATCCCCCTCGGCCCCGCCGGCCCGGTGCGGTCAGCTCTGCTGCTCGCTCTGCTGGGGACGCTTGTCAGCCGTAGGGCTTCCTTTAACATTCAGGCAATATGAGGAAAGCGGGCAGCGCAGAAAACCAGCGAAAACCTTAAAAATTGCTTGAAGCAGGGGGTAATTGAAAATACAAACGTGTGTGTGCACTTGGGCTCCTGCGTAGCTCGCTGACAAACTGCTCCAACAAAGGCAGGGTTAACTTCACTAAACCAAGAATATTTATTGTGAGTAGACAGAATGAGAGCAGGTGGGAGCAGCCGAGAACAAACTTTTACCTCGCAGATTCACGCCGAGCTGTCGCTCTCCAGCTCAGTGACGCAACCGAGTCTCGGCTGACTTTGCTTACAGAAGAGGGACGTATATGTTGGGTGTATAGGAGTACAGAGCTAGCTGTGTAAACCAACAAAGAATTATTATAAAACCTACTGCAGATGTGCATTTAAATGATTTCTTGGAAAAAAGCATATTCACCAGATACAGATGTAGCAAAAGTACACCCATGTAATGCATTAGTACTCAATTGACTGTATTTGGTATTTTAAAAAGCCAAGTAACATTTTTTTTAACAAAAGCTCCTTCATGCACCTTCTAAAGAAACATTTCTTAACGTGGAGTTACATATTTTCCACCCAAGTTTTGTTTGTGTTAAGAAGAGGTTTCCTTGCTTTGTATCTCACGAAGCTGCATAGGTGTTTCCAAACGCACGGAGAGGCTGCTGTCCTTTAGGAGTTTTTCTGTGGAATTTTGATTGTCACCTAGGAAAAAAAAAAAAAAAGAACAATCACAAGTTATTTTCCTGGAGATGGTGTTCATTTATATTCACCTGAAGGCTGAGAGGCAGCAGCATCATAGAATCAGAATCGTTAAGGCTGGAAAGGACCTCTGAGATCATCGAGCCCAACCTGTTAACCTAACTGCCTGGTCCACCTCTAAACCATGTCCCTAAGCACCGCATCCACACGTTTTTTGAACACTTCCAGGGACTGTGATTGCACTGCTTCCCTGAGCAGCCTGTTCCAATGCCTAACCACTCTCCAAGTGAAGAAATTTTTCCTAATATCCAACCTAAGCCTGCCCTGGCACAACTTGAGGCCATTTTCTCCTGTCCTATCCCTTGTTACTTGGGAGAAGAGGCCGACGCCACCTGGCTACAGCCTCCTTTCAGGCAGTTGTAGAGAGCAATGAGGTCTCCCCTCAGCCTCCTCCAGGCTGAGCACCCCCAGCTCCCTCAGCCGCTCCCTGCAGAAGCAGATCACACCAGAGGACCGTATATCCCAGTCAGCACGCAGTGACTGGGATCACCTTGGTCTGGAGACCTATCTGGAAGGCTCGAAGAGAGGGGGAAGCTCAAAGGCTGGCTCACAGCATCTCTCCAGAGATGCCACTGCTCTGGGAGAGGTGGGAGCAGGCGCACTGTTTGTTCTCAACCGGAGCTCCTGCACCAAATCAGCCTCCTGCCAGTCACAAGCTGTAGGCCCTCAATAGTTCCGCATTTTGCTGTAACTGCAGAGCCACGGGCTAACCACCTCTGCCCAAGAGCTCAATCACCCTTGAGACATTGCAGCTGCAAGCAGCCAGTGTGACAGCCCTTCTGCCTTGTCTTACAGGAAATTGCTCAACCTGCGGTGACGGGGTTGCCTAACACCAGGAACCTTGCTCTCCCACATGGACCCAAGGGCGTATCGACTCAAGATGAGAAGTACTGGTGGTCACTGCTCATATTCCCCCTCGTGCCCAGTGTTCATCTGCCAGTTCGTACCTGCAGAAGCTTCTCCCCAACAGGCATGCACCCCCAGCACATGCTCCTTCTGTTCTCCACAAAATAAACTCACGGAGAAGTCCATACACTCGCATTCTTTACAGTGGGGAAACAGCTAAATGGTGCCAAGTGGTGCAGGCAGTTGGTAATCCGTTAGGTCACATACCCTCGTCTTCCTCAGCAGTATAAAGCAAAGCTAGCTTTCTGTTTTAAATACAGGTCCATGGAGTTGTGTTTGCGGTTACTTAGAAGTGCAGCTCCAAATTTGTTTCAAGCATTAGAAAGAAGAACTGCAACTCTCGGGCCAGCCTATACAAACAGGCGCAAATGCAATGTGGAGCTATGGCAGAGGGGTAGGAAGACCTTGGATACTGGGATACTCACATTTTTCACCTCTACATATGCCTCCAGACCATATTCTCCCAGCTCTCGCCCATTCCCAGAAGCTTTGTAGCCACCAAACGGGGCTTGTGCACCGAACACATCATAGCAGTTTATCCTGAAATGGAAACCAAGAATTAAGCACGTGCAGTTTCAGAACTGCTTAATGGAAGAGCCCTTTCGCAGCAAATGGACATCTCCGCTCTTTACAACAGAGGGACAGCTGAATTTCTAGGCAGGATTTCCGTATTTGTCAGTTCTCTCAGCCAACAGAATTAATCAATACTGGAACCTTATCCTCATCAACCAGGAAACAGAACATCACAAAATCAATTCACATCTCTCGTTATCACAGGACCAAGCCTCCAGGTTGCCACCCACACCTCCTTCAGAGGACAGATACCAAAAGCACCTACTTGTTCACTCAGTACCATTAAAAAAACCCAAAAATACAGCGAGATGCTGGATCTCCAAAATCTCCTGTGCTAGAACAGTAAACTGCTGTTGAAGTACTGACTTTGGCGCAGTCTTCAGCACGGCCTCAAAACGCAGAGGAACATCCACTGCAGCAGCCAGGACCGCACCGATGCGCTTGGTGATGGAATCGCTACTGGCACTCAGAGCCCTGCAGCAGTTGCCGTCATTGCCAGCTGCAGGACTGGATTTCTTTTCCCCCATCCCATTCATTAATTCATAGTGGGAGCATGGAAGCTTAATATACCTAAATGTTACCAACAGTTAGCATTACAATTGAAGGTCTGATGTCACATTCAGCGAAGTACACGTAAAATTGGATCCAAAGTAGAGACAGGCTATCAAAGAGCAAGCTTAACGAGAAATGACAGCACACAAGGAAGCTTCCAGCAGTTTAGGGAGAAGGAAGTGTCAAGGCTCACCAAACTGTTCCAGCTCGCAGGCCCTGGGACACATAGTTTGCTTTGTCAAGATCCTTTGTAAAGACTGCTGCTGCTAGGCCATACTTGGAGTCATTTGCTCTCTCAATGACCTCCTCAATTGTTTTGAATTTCAGAATCTGCATGACTGGCCCAAATATCTGCAAAATCCAAACAGAGCATGTGATAATCTGTGTAAATTGATCACGGGGAGGCTGTGGTTGATGCTGGAGTCATGTACATATGCTAGAAGTCACACAGGACATCAAATTCAAACTATCACTTCCTGTATTACCGAGTTCCAGAATGTAATCTGGAGGGAAGTTTAATGTGATAACTTTCTAAGAAGCATCGAGTTTCACAGTTCACGAATACCCAGTTCTTGTAGACCCACGGGTTTTTTTGCATCAGAGGGGGCAAAATGACAAAGAGTGAGAAGCTGACAGACAGAAAGGCGCTGCAGGTCTCACCTCCTCTCTGGCAATCGTCATGTTGTCCTGCACGTCACCAAAGACAGTTGGCTGGATGAAATAGCCTCTGTCCGCAGCGGGGTTGCCACCGCACAGCAGTTTGGCTCCTTCACGCTTCCCAGTACTAATGTAACCGAGGATCTTCTTAAACTGCTCTTCATCTACCTAAGAGCCATGAGGACAGACAGATCAGCTTCACCTTCACTGGGGGTAAAAAGGGTTTCGGCTACAACCTGCTGTGCACGCGGCTGTGCTCTAGCAAGTCCTCATTTCAACAGACTGCCGAGCCCGCTTCAAAGGGAGATGATAATTTTTAAATGCCAGCGTCAAGTGGAGGTTTTGGAATAATCAGAATGGTTAATTAACTTCTCCCTCCTGCACAAGCAAGGAGGTAATGGGCACAGATCAAAGGAGATTAATCAAGAGACTGAAGGATGCCTTTCATGCTGATCTACTGATGCACAATGACTCAAGAATGGGACTATTTAATGAGAGAACAGTTCAGGACATTTCTGGCTCTTACCTGAGGCCCCTGTTCTGTTTTAAAGTCAAACGGGTTTCCAACCACCCTGGACTTGGCCTTCTCGACACTCCTCTCCACAAACTCATGATATATATCTTCCTGGACGTAGGTTCGGGATCCAGCACAGCAGCACTGCCCTTGGTTGAAGAAGAGGGCAAAATGGGCTTGATCCACAGCCCAGTCCACTAAGATTGGGGAGAGGAGAGAAAACAAATAAGCAAATAAAACCAATCAGAGTCAGTAAGTGACTAATTTTGAACAACTATCGTGCAGGCTGCTGGAGTATCAGTGATACAAAGTCCTTTCAGCTGACAGGCATTTTCCGTGCTTTGGAAGTTACGTACAGATTTAATTAGTATGAAGGTCTATTAAAGCACGCCATACTAGAGAGAGAAATCTAATCTGAGGCAGATTACAGCTCTCATTTGAAATTATCAGGTATTAAAGACAAGTTATTTTAGATCTAGAAGAGTTTCCTTCCTTACTGCCATATAAAAGCACATATGTTTGCTCATCGAGACCAAAAATGAGTCTGTATGCAAGAGATGAGGGAACCAGAACTTCATAAGAGTAGAAAAGAGAGGTACGCATTGAGAGAAAGAAATGAAAACAAAAATGGAACTAAGACTGCAGGAAGATACCGAAACAATTCTCATTTGTTGATAACTGAACTTCTTCACAGCACTGGGAAAGAAGTGGGAGCGAAGAAGTGCTGATAGACAAATACAGCAGCTACAGGAGGAGGCACGGAGGCTTCACCAGGCGAGAGCAGCCAGGCGGTGTCAGAGCTGGAGACTCCCACCACACAGGGGAGGTTTCCTTTCCCCTCCAGCTCTGCTTGAGAAAGCCAGTGTAAAAGGTACAGATGAAATAGTACACTAGCAGGTGCTTACTGTCTGCATCAGACATGATTATGTTTGGACTCTTTCCTCCAAGCTCCAGTGTCACCCTCTTTAGGTTACTCTCTGCTGCAGCCTTCTGGATCAGATGCCCGACCTGCATCATGAGAAGAACAGGTATTAGGGATTAATTCCTACATCCAGCAACACCTGGCAGGGCGGCTGGTTTCAGATCACAGTCAGCAGTTTAATAATAATCCTGTCATTGTCAGGGCTTTAAGGGAACAACTGAAGTCTGCCCAGAGTTTCACCTCTAGTAAGAAGCAGCTCAAGGGAAACAATAGGAAATATTCTAAAGAAGGCACCTAAAAAGAGTCTTACGTAAAGTAAAAATAAATGCCACACCCTGAATTCAGCTGTATTTTTTAAAAAGAAGCGTAGAAGGCAAGGCACCTCCAGTATTTTATACAGAAAAGGTATTACAGCAATGAGATATTCTCTGTATCCCAAGGGCTTAAAGGTTAAGGTACTCCCTTACCTCTGTGGAGCCGGTGAAGGCCACTTTGTCTACCTCCATGTGGGAAGAGATGGCAGCCCCTGCAGTGGGCCCATAGCCGGGGATGATGTTCACCACGCCTGGTGGGAATCCAGCCTGCCAGTTCACAGCAGGAGAGAGCAACATTATTCCTTATACAAATCAAGGATTTCACCTACCCTCATCTGTTGGTAACGCGTCAGTAGGCCTCCCAGAAAGAACAGAGCCTTTTCTACATCACTTTCATTTCCCAGGTCTTTAGTTTTAATGTTCAGTTCGCAAGAACCGGGACAACTCCTCTCTCCACCCCACATCCTAAGCACAGCTTGGAGCTATATATGTTAGCTTTCTAATCACCCTGAAGTTTGGTATTTATCTGACCCTCAGAGAGTCCTTCCCTAATCAAGATTTATGTCCCCTGCATATGCATTTATAAGGACAAGGGAGGTTTTTTGCTAAATCAAGTGCTCAGACACCCAAGACAATCCAGCCTTTCTTCAGATCAGATAGCCCTTCTCTGTTCCTGTCACATGCCCTCCACAGCTCACCCGTTTGGCTGTATCACACCGCGCTCCAGCAGCGATAGCGAGGCAGCGGATAGAAACCCAGCCTGTTCGCTCACCTCTTTGATCAGATTAGCTACGTAGAGAGCACTCAGGGGGGTTTGCTCCGCCACCTTCATCACAACCACGTTCCCAGTAGCCAGGGCAGGCCCAAGTTTCCATGCTTGCATCAACAGCGGGAAGTTCCACTGAAAAACAAGGAGGTATTTGCTGGTCTGAACTTGAAAGTTTCCAATTAATCAGTAAGTACCAGTGAGCTTCATTCAAATCAGCTGCAGCACCTATGGAAGCAGTCTTTGATCCTTCTCTAGCTGCTCTTCAGTGTTTGCCTCCTTTTCAAGCACTGCCTTCTGCTTCTGCAGGGAAACCGTACTCTGAAGTGTGAGGTCTCTCAGTACCGCTGCAAAACCCTAACTTTTTTGGAATTACTCTTTACTGTCAGTTTAACGGTTAAACGCTCTTTTTTTGAGGCGTTTTGAAAGAAAGCCTGTTTGTAATGACAGAGCAGTGCACGCAGACCGGTGATGCGTTTACATTCAGTTCTTGCTCAATGCAAATATGAAAAACATGCAAACACAGTACGCAACGATCAGAATCTGGCTACTCCTATAAAGGGGGAACACTGTCCATGGATCATTGTGTAAATGTGGCTTTGTTGTTGACAAACCACCTTGCTACCAGTTACAGAAATAAGATTGTGTACATAAAGCTGAATTTTGCACGCTAATTCTCTACGTCCTCATCACACAGAATTTTGGTTTTAATGTTAGGTAGTAGCTTAAACTTAGTTGTGGTTCTGAGCCAGCTAACTCCTGTAAAGGGGTTTACATTATTTTTTTTCCCAGCAGATACAAAGTAAATCTTACTCAGAGCCCATGAAATCAACAAGTAGTTCTGTACTGCCAGAGCAAAGTAACAGCCCTCCCAGCTGGTGCAAGCGTAACTTTACCACTGGAGGAAGCAGCGGTTAGCAACAGGTAATAACTTGCATTTTAAGACAACTCTTCATGCTACCACTGAATTCTTGAAATGCTGCAGGAACTACCGATACATTTTACTTACTGGGATTATCTGTCCACAAACTCCCACCGGCTCATGTCTCGTGTAACAGAAGAAGTCTCCATCTAACGGGATGGTTTTGCCATGGAATTTATCTGACCAACCTGCAAAGTATCTAGCAACAATAAAGTTTTGGTCACTGAATGCAAAATATCAAGTCTCCTGTCACCAGAAGATAAGAGAGACTTCCTCCAGCTATTCACTTTCCTCCTCTCTTCAGTCACTTCATAAAACACATAGCAATACAAATATTTCCCAAACAGGTGATTTTAAGAATGGACAGGAAATACAAACATTTGTCTCTCCGCCTTTGCCAGCACTTTGCATAACGTACATTCTATCATTCCTGTACTGTAACGCAAATCACCTCCATTAGTGTGAGTCCTGTATCTAGCAAGAGAGAAACATGTATGTAACAAAAATCCTTTGGAAAGTCACAGGAATTACAGCCTCGTTCTTAACAAAACATAAACACAGAGGAAAACAGGGTGTCTGATACCCTGCTCCAGGCCAAATGAAACCAACGGGTCAGATCCAGCCCTGACGCCCACAACACCTGGATCAGAGGCATCTGGTCTCTGCACGAGCAGAGGTTCAACGACCACGAGCCAGCTGAGCACAAGCGAGGAGCATGAAGAGTTACTGCGCTGTCCCTGTAGCCTCCATGCCTACCTGAGACATTTGACTACCATGTCCAAATCCACCAGGTAGGAGATGGAGTACGGTTTGCCATTATCCAGAGTCTCCAGCGCCTACAAAAGACAATGAGATTGCCTGAAGAGCGAGGTGGGGAGTCACGCATATAGATTTAGATTCGATTCTCAGTGTGCGATTCAGATCAGTTCTGCGCGTTGGCCTTTTTGCTTTCGGCTTTCCCAAACTACTTCCCCATCCTTCCCCATCCCTCTCACAGTTTTAGCTGTGGCTTAAGTCCCCATCACACCCGATGGGCACAAACCAGCCGTTTCTGCCTCCCACTCCCCAAAGTTAGGGATGGCAGCAGAGAGCTCAGCCACAGAGCGTGATACGCACCGCCAGGTAAGCCCGGTCCCTCTCGATCAGGTCAGCGAGCCGATTCAGCAGCTTCCCCCGATGAGAAGCATCCATCCTCCTCCACGGCGAGCCCAGCTGGAAAGCTGCCTTGGCTGCCTTAACGGCCTTGTCCACATCTGCCTGCAGAGGAGTCCAGGCAAAAGGGTGAGCAAGGAGTAACCAGCTCCCACTCACTCTCTCAAAATACATCTGAAGCCCTCCCTGGTCTCCAGGAGAAAACAGCCTCCAGCCAGACGGCGCAAGTGGCTGCTCGCACCAGCCTTTTTGGGGGCAAGAACTTGCAGCCTTGATGGCTGCCTCACCACAAGGCACTCATCGGTCCCAGGGCAGGGGAGCGCAGGCGGCCCCGGCGCCACTCGCCCCACGAGCATCGACCTGGGCAGCGCTGCACAGCAGCACGGCCCCAGCGCAAACGCTGCTGCTGGACCGGCCGCAGCTTTCCCGCCCATTCTGCATCCGCAGGGAAGAGGGAGCAGAAGGGGCAGCGAAACGGATGGGCGCAACAGCTGCGCGGCCACCACCTCCGCCTGCACTTACGCTCTGTTATTTCAGCTATGCGGAGTGCAAATATTGTGAAGTTATTTCTGCAATGTCACCTGCTGCGTTAATATTTGCAACCTAGAACAAGGCACGGAAAAAGCTCCAGAAGTGTGCTTTTGACACTCTTTCAGGATTTGGTTTCGCCAGGGCAGTCTAAAGGAGATTTTTTCCTTGACCAAACGTCTCTAATCCATCATTTTGCCCTGTCAGGGCATTAACTCGTTTCTAGTCGGTTCTCTGTTCTGGCTTGCTGCAACGGCCTCGCCAGGACAAGCCAGTCTACCACGGACAAGCAAACAACAAAGGGTTTCCCTCACTCGCCCCTCCCTTGGGGAACACAGACAAGCTTCCAGACTGCAAGAAGAATCTAAAATTGCTGGGAAACACCACCTCAGCTCTGCCACAGACTCCTAGAAAGGCCTTGCATAAGCCATGGGATGATATTACATGACTCTCTTCCCCACCATCGCTCTTTCTTTTTCTTTTTTTTTAATTTCCTAGGGCTGGGGCTGGTCTCCCACTGCATCTGTACAGCAGAAAGGGGCTGTTCAGGTAAATCCTGACTTTTTGTCTCCTCTGCTACCGTGACTCTGGGTCGCACCACCAGCACAGCACCCACGGGACCACAAAGGTGTCTGCCTTCATCCCTGCTTGTCCCAGCAACGGCCACCCACGACTGCTCCCCAGCCTCCCAGCTCAAGCTCCACTGCACACCACATTCCTCTCCGCCTTTTCCAGTCCCGGCTTGCCACAGAGGCAAAGCCAGAGGGTTTTTCTTGAAAGCAGTAGCCAAGAAAGAACACAAGCAGCGCTCAATGTGGTGTTTGTGTCGGTCAGATGCTGCTGCAAACACGGCGCTTGGCGGAGCTGCCTAGGTGAGAGATGAGTTAGTGTCTTCCTCCGCAATCCCTGTGTACCTGCTCACGCGGAAAACAAACCGATCTCGTCAAGAGAACATTTACCTTATCGCCCTCGGCAACCTGGCAGATAACTTCTCCTGTTGCTGGATTGATAGTAGGGAAGGTTTTCTTACTGACTGCATCGTGCCATTCGTTATTTATGAAAATCTGCAATGAAAAAAGCAAAGCAGCGTTAAGCCTTAGAGCCAGACCTAGGCAAAATCGGTAAGAGCTTCTGTTGTTTGATGGCACCTTAGCAGGCTGTTTAATTAAAAGGGACTCAACTTCTGTGGGCTCCAAAACTGCACCAATACGAAGGAGATATTTTAGCCTAGAAGCACATGACAAAAGACACAGCCTCAAGTTAATAAAAAGAATTCACATCTCGGCAAACAGCACGTGAATTGGAAGCAGTAGGTCCCTGCAAGACCTGGAAGCCTGGCTGGAGCTGCACAGGGACACCGAGAGCCTCAGGAAGCCGAACAGTGGGAAAACACTTCAGGCCCAGACCATACAGTTGATTTTGTACACAGCACTAGAGCTTTTGCCAGCATTTCCCTGATTAGCTGATTTTAGGCTCCCCGTGTACTGTTCTGAAACCAAACCATGCACCAACAGCAGCTTTTCGCCAACTCTTTCTTTCTCAGTAAGGGCGAATTTGTTCTTTCAGGTCCGTGGCAAGGGTGTCAGTGCAAAGATCAGGGTGCTTGCTGATCGCTCAGCCAGCCGCCAACGGCCTGGTCACAGCCACTGGGAAGGAGTGGCTGGGGAGAGGAACGCGAGCCCTCAGCCAGCGCCTCGCGCAGACGATCGGACGGTGTTTTCCTCTGGGCTGCCGAGCAAGGAGCACAGGGTCTAATCTGTGCAGGCAACCAGCACCAAGGCAGGCACCTTCCCCTCCCTTGGCGTGCCCTCTCGTGTAGTTTTCTCCTTAGATTGTTTGCGCCGATGGCGGCGGTTAGCCGAAACAACCGCGGGGACCGGGATAAAGCCCGATCGCAGGACACACGCCTTGCGCCTCACACCAGCTGCTGCACCCAGACCTGCTTTTTTTCCAACAAGATTTCCTGCAACGCAAGGCTTTGGGCCCACATGTCCGGCTGCTCCGGTACCTGCCCGGCTCAGCGTTAAACCGGGGTGTCCCCAGCCCCGCACCGGCCCCAGCAGACCCCACAACCCCTCCGGGCCGCGGCCGAGCCGGGGAGCCCCGGGCCCCGCCCCGTCCCAGCCCCGCTCGCCCCCGGGGAAGCCACCGCTGCCGGGCAGCGGCCGGGACTCGCCCACCCGCCGCGGGGACGCGGCCGGCTCCGGCCCCCGCCGCGGCCCTACCTTGTTGCAGGCGATGTCGGGGCGCGGGTTGGGAGCCGGGATGGGGGAGGCTGCGGCCGAGAACGGGGCAGCGAACCGGGCCGGGCCGCCGCAGAGCCGGGAGACGCGCACCGCCGCCCGCAACATTGCGCTGCGCTGGGACGGGCAGCGGGCGCGGCCCCCGCTCCGCCGGGGCGGCCCCGCACCGCCCCCGCTCCGCCCCCGCTCCGCCCCCGCACCGCTCCGCCCGCCTCGGCGCGGCTGGGCCCGGCGGGGCTCGGTCCGGCACGGCTGGGCTCCCGTCTGTCCGCAGCAGCGCGGCTTGGCACGGCTCGGTTCGGGCAGTGCGGTTTGGCTCAGCTGGGTCTCGGTCAGATCAGCTTGGCATGGCTCAGCTGGGCACGGCTCAGTTCAGCCCCATTCGGGTCGGTTCAGCCCAGCTCAATTCAAATCACATTGGCTTGGTTTGGTGCACCAGGGATCCCTCATCGGTGTCCGGCACCGACTACCTCCGTCCCTGTCCTTCTCCCTGTCCCTCGCTCTGTCCATGCCCAGGGAACTTTGTGCAGGCAACAAGAAGGAGCAAGGCAGAGGGAAACCAGAAACATCTCTGTTGTGCTGGTTAGCTTTGCGGTGGTGTGATGAGGTGAACGGCTGGGGACCCCCGTTACCCGGACATGCCACCATTAGCATGCGCACAGGAATCACAAAAAGAAACTACTGTGCGTAGGGGAAGTGGGACAAAGCTAGCCAAGCACTCTCACAACAGCAGCATTACCCAGCGCATGCAAATGAGAGGCTTTGTAAAATTGCTCCCAACAATGGCTAAAGGCCTTTTCTGCTTGTTTGCTTAAGAAGGCTTGTGCAACTTCAGTGTGCCTAAGTGCAGATTCATGCGCAGGGAACAGATGTGTTCTCAAGTTATCATCGCCTTCGCTAAGGAAGCCACAGACCAAAAATATAAAGAGTTTTTAACCTCCAAAATAAACCTGTGGTAATTACCCTGTATCTGACAGCACCTCTTTGGCTCCTTTGGGGAGGGGTCCGTGAAGGGTAACTGGAGGTGGATGGCTCTGGGTTATTAAAGGGGCCAGAAAAATGATGTCAATTAAAAAATAATATAACTCACTGTCCTGGAAGACCCAGGTCGCTGAAAGCCTTGTGGTAGCACAGTGGTAGTTCCTGCATCTGCAGGTCTCCAGGCATTTCACTCAGGAGGGGAATATCAGCCCCGTTCTGCAGGGAGGAACCATGAAGCCCAGAGAGGCAAAACGACTGCCCAAGGTTATCCAGCAGGACTCGGCTTAGGCTGCGTGTTTCCTCCATCAGCTGAAAAGAAATCCTCTTGCGCTGTATCTCAGCCTCTCCCGTCCTTGGCCGGCCATATCCCCTGAAAGGTGACTGCTTCCCCTTTGTGCCCCAGACAGGGGGTCCCGGGCAGCCCTTCAGGAGGTGGCACTCACCAGGACCGCTTGTTCCAACATGTTCTCCCTCCTATTGCAGACCTGTATGCGTTAAACCACTTGTGGGAGATGCCAGAAAGACCTGTTTTACCTCTAGAGATGTGCCTGCCTCTGGGCGTCTCCCAGAGGGACCGGGCCAGGCTGCGCATCCCCAGGGCACATCTCAGAGCCGAGCTCCAGCCAAGCCCTGCTCAGGGCTAAGCTCCCATTTTGCTGATACCCGGACGGACAACCGATGACACTGAGCATTAGCCCTGTGTTAATGCTTCTGCTCCTCGTGAGCAGGACCCTTCCCTTCCCTGGGGCTTAGCAGACAAACCAGCAGCACTAAAACCACATGCAAAGGAGGAAACACCTTCACCGCAGACCCAGTGCTCAGCCTCAAACTCTCAGCTCTGCAACAGCTGGCTGGGATTGAGCCTGCCTGAAAGATGAGATGGTGGGAGGCACAAAGGCCAGGTGCCTGCTAGGAAATCATCCCAACTGTCTGGGCTGGGCAGATACCGGCTCAGATACAGCCTCCCTCCCCCTTCCACAGCAGAGCCAAGTGCCTGGGGCTGAGGTAGAATTTCACCCTGGAGCCTGGGAGAAACCAAAGCTCAGGTTACCAGGCTTCCCTACAGCCCTACTGTCCTGGTGTTGAGCAGCCAGCACGGCCGCCCCAGGGCTCCTCTGCGGCACCCCTTGTGCCCCTGAGAGCAGGGGTGTGGTGGCCACCCTGGGCAGAGGGATGTGGCCTTGTGAAAGTGGGCTGTGAGGCTGCGCCCACGCTGGAGAAGCTGGAGAAGAATTCAAAGAAGTGCGCCCATCACTTTAATATTGAGTTAATACCAGACTACACACAAAGAGCCCAGGAATTCCCATGATTGTTCCCACAGTTCTCTCCTTGCTGCTGGCCTCTGTGAAGCACTGAAAGCCCCCATTGATCCAGTCTGCATCCTCGCCGATCCCCAGAGAAACCCAGACAGATCCACTGCAGTCATGCGACCATGGAGTCCTCCCAGTTCCTCCCAGCTCCAGGGACTGCCTCAGCTCGGAGTCTCCCCTGAAGCCAGGAGTCCTCAAGGACCCAATTCAGTTCCCCCCCGCACTGACTGGAGTCCTTCTAGAGTCTGCAGGTAGCTGGAGGTGGTGTGCTGAAGGAAGAGAGACACCCTGCTCCATTCTCTTTATTCCCAAAACCAAGTCTTGCACCTCTGCCTGGTCATTCCTGACCAACTCCCCCCCTGCAAGGCTGGTATTGACTGCCTGCAGCCTCATGACCCAGGGATGGCTTTGCCCCATACCAATGGAGCCTGGCAATAAAGGCACGGAGCCCAGATACCAGATAACAGCAAACACCACTGAAATTCAGAAGCTCGCGGGCTGCTGTTAGCACGACCTCTCCCATGCCAGAGTGGCTGGTTCAGTCTCACGTCCGAGGCTCCCAGCGCTGCGGCTAGTGGCTCAGCTCTGGTTTGGAGAGCACTGTCCTGTGAACCACGCGGGACCTTCAGCCAGACACGGAGCTCAGGTCCAAGTGAAGCACCAGGCTGGGGTCTGCACTGCTGAGATGCTCTGCTCCAGAAACCTGCGTGAGAGCGAGATCAAAGCCCACGCAGGGCAAGTAAGGGGCTGCAGGACCAGGGGAGCACGGCAGCAAATGAGCCAGCCCCTTCCAAATGCCCTGGGGAACGCAGTGCTGGGGAAACGTCCTCACCTAGGATCCCACAACAGACAGAACAAATCACCCGTCGTGCTCACGGGCCCCAGACTGCAATGCCTCGTTCCTGGTGTGAAGGGGGCCCCAGAAGGGAGGTTTCCCTGTGTTGCTTTATTTGGGCCAGAGAAGGGTCAAATGTTAGGTGCGTGTGTCTGCTCACCTGGCTGTCTTGATCCATGGCCTGTACAGTCATCGTCAGAGCCCCTGCTTTGGTCCCGGCACTCTCTGCCTGATGGAAGAGGATAAGACACATTATATCCTCCTACAACCCCCTACCCTGGTGCTGGCCCCCTCCGACAGCCAGTCCTGGCTCCATCCCAGGCACGACACTGGGGGTGCAGCTGTGTGCCCGGTGCTTTGGCCAGACGCACTTACGCTCGCTTTGAGAGAGAAACTGAGCTTTGCTCTGCAACCTTGGAGAGGATCTCCCCGGAGAACTGCAGGGACAGGCAGCCTTTGGGACCAGTGTGCGAAGCCTGCTGGCTCCCCGTGCGGGACGTGGCAGGAGCAGCCGAGACGCTGCCCTGTTTTGCCAAGAGCGCCTCAGCCAAGGGCATCTCGCTACCAAGCTCGCTGGGACGAACCTCCACCGCTGCCGTGCCAGCTGGCATGAGGCAGGTTTGCCCTTTCCCTTGGCCCTTGCCCAGCTTATGAGTGCTGTGGCAGTCCCAGGCCAGGACTACTTGGCTGTTTAACACACACATTATCTTTCTGCTGCGGGCAGCAAGACTCCTCCCCTGGCTTTCACAACATGCTTCCACAGCAAAGGTTGACAGAGCAGGGACAATGCCAAGGGAAAGAACAGCGGGATGGACAGGGAGATGGCAGGGATGAGGGGGCTCTCTGGTCCCCCAGACAAGGAGCAATGTCTCTACCACAAGCCCAAGGCATGGAGTAGAGAGCGTGGCAGTCCTGATGTTTGGAGACTTGGCGACTCTCTCCCAGCTCTGAAGATGAGTGTTTGGAAGAAGGGCGAGGAGATCCGCTCATCTCAGCACTTCCAAATTCCCCAGAGCTGCTGCTTCCCCTCCTTTTCCACCTTCTCAGGGGATCAGCTGATAAGCACCCTGAAATGCTGGGGTTTGCTGGTTTCTGCCAGAGCACAAGGAAGTGCTTCTGAAGGACTGAACAACAGATGGGATTTTTTTTTTTTTGGCAGCTAAAAGGCAGTTAAGTAACCCACTGGAATTTGATAATGTCACCAGAATACATTAAGAATATAATCTTGGTAGCAACCAAAGGATAGGGAAGTTTGCTTTCATGACACACTCTGTGCACGATTACTTATGACACCACTCCCGGCAAATCTGTTTGCGACACCAGCCAGCCCAGAGCCACGAGCACACTGAGCCGCACCGTGGCCACCAGCAGCACTGGGAAAAGGAAGCACAGGGAAACCAGACAGGTTGCAGAGCCTGGGCAGGGGACCCTGCGTATTTACCTGACCTGCCTTGCACCGGCAGAAGGAAGAGACGCGTAATTAAAGCTCTACAGTTCGAGACCCAATGCTGCTCCCATCTCTGCCGCTGACCCACCACGACAAGTCACTTTGGTAGCTGGTTTCTGCTTCCTCACCACCATACCAGGAATGACCAACGTCCCTCCATTTTGAGGGTTCAGGGCTTAGGCAGCACCCGCTCTGTGCAGGAGAGCCCAGGATGGTGGCAGGGCCAAACTCCAAGTGGCATCCCAGAGGCCCCACTGCCGATCGCACTCGGCTTATCACTGGGCAGGCGACTGTTTGCTGACGGGGACGTCTGCAGGGACAGCCCCTGCCAGGGAGAGCAGGATAAGAGAACGCAAAGGAGGAAATGAAGCCGTGGAGGTGCAAGCAGCTCCCTGCCCTATCGGAGGGACCTCCCAAGGAAGCGCCGGGAGGGACTCTTACAGAGAGGATTAACTTAGCCTTTCCCACCGAGAGGCAGCAGCGAGGCTCCAGAGCCCTGCCAGGGGAAGGGAATGAGCAAGCGCTGGAGTGGCAGGTGTTGAAAAGCCCAAGCCCAGCCAAGCTCTGAGGAATCCACCAGCATTGGTGGCAGGACCTTGGTGGAGCAGCACCAGCAATTACAGCTGGGCTGGCATTAATCCGCTCATCTAGGAAGGGAGTGCCAGCTGCTGAAATTGCTGTTTCCCAGAATATGAACTCTGTGTCTTGAATGCAACCAGCAATGGGAACCCGGCCCCCTTTCTGCAAGCCGTTGGACTCTACAAGTGCCAAGTGTCTGATGTGATCAGGAAAGCAAGGACACTCAGAGGCATGCCACAATCCCCTACCCTGGTGCAGGTGCAGCAAAGCAAAGCTACTTTAGGGAGGAAGGTGTCTCACCTTCAGTTCTAGAAGAGGACGTGGAGCCCATCTGGGCTGGGAAATCAGAAAACTCCACTGGACTGCCATGACCTTTCCCAGCTTGCAGCAAAGACCCTGGGCCACCCCCAGCAAGCTGGTGGGGGGAGTGACCAGGGGGACTTTGGGCTCAGGAGCTGCCCCAGGACGTGCCCAGGTACCATAGCTCCTGCTGAGGATCGGCCTTCGCCTGGCCCAGGTGCTGTAATGTCGTGCGAGAGGCTTTGTGGTGGGGAGGCTGTCAAACACACGGAATCCTTCTTTTACGGCAAACTCCCAAGCCAGGTCAGCCACAAACTCTGCATCACCTGGGCTGCTTTCACCTGGGGCTGGCCTCCCTGGGGACAAGAGAAGAACAGGACATCTTTGTTTGAACAAGCCCGTGTTACGTAGTCACATCCCAAGCAGCGCCATGTGCCCTTGTCTGGGCCAGCCCAGCAGGACTGGAGGAGGCTCCTCTCTAAGGAATACGAAAATAATGTCTTGTTTTTCTCTGATAAAGGCTCCCAGGCCAGACCTGATGTATGCAGATAAACAGCACTGAGAGTTCACACCAGCTCCTTGCTTTCCAGTATCTCTTCAAAGGTGGTGCTTAGTTTGAAGGTCTGAGAGCTCCACCTGTAGGACACGGGTCTGAGATCTGAACTCTGGCCTCTGCTCAGTTCTCCCATGAAAGAAAACTGATCACACAGCAACCTCCGATCAGTGCAAACAGGAACAGAACAGACCTTGCATCCCGCGAAAAGCAGCCGCTGGGGAAACACCCTGTGTGTGCACCCCTCTGGCCCTTTTTTTCTGTTTGCAGGGCACAACCTGACTACACAGCACAGCCTGCCTGAGAGGTTACAGCAGCCTCACACCCTCCAGAGCCTGTGCTGGAGCAGGGAGGGAGCTCTGTGCTTTACAGGACACACTGTTCGCATCCCTCATGTCTACATGCAGCAGTAACTCACTGCACGATTACTCCCAGGTCACTCCAGAGTGAAACAAGATCTCTCATTTTGATCCCTTATTTCCCACAGGAGCTCTGTGCTGAAAGCACAAGACTGCCAGACATGCCACGCTTTGCTGTAGCACCTGGAATTTCAGAGCTCTCAGGATTCACAGCCAGAAGTGCCCGAACCTTGCAGCACATGCTGCTGGTCTGACCTCCCTCGGTTCAGTGTGAGAGCTCTCCCCACACCAGGGCTCATGTGTCTGTGCTCTGGCTGGAGACCTGTGCAGAACAGGGCCGGCGTGGTTGGGCTCCTCACCTGCCAGAGAGCGTTTGTAGAGCCCCTGCAGCATTGCAGCCAGTCGGAAAAAGGCAAAGGCCATGTAGAAATTCCAGTTCTCAGGGCGCTCCACTCCCATGTGGCCACAGTACATCTGGGAATACTCCTCTGCCGTGGGGACTCCCAGGTGCCCCAAATCACACTTCCTCAAGCCTGGAACACGTGAAGAGGCAACAGTGAAGCAACAGACAGTGAGGAGCTCAGAGCTTTCTAGGGATGCCGTGAGGCTTGCGGCAGAGCCATGCAGCTGTGGAGCAGCGGAGACACCTGTACCCATCCAACACCTGCGCTGCTGCCACGCTGTGTCCGTACATAACAATGGGGGTTTGGCACCAACCCACATAGGTGAAATGCATATGGGGCAGCTTTCTTCACTGGGGTGAGATCGTGAAAGCAGTGACTGATGGATCTTCCTCCTAAACAATGGGGTGATTTTCCTCCCTGTTTACCCCTATACTGTTCTTTTCAACAAGTGCATAACTTACTTTGTGGACAAACCCCTTCTGGGCTGGCCTGGTTCACAGCTTTCCCACCCAAAACAGTTCCCCAGCTTTACAGCTGAAGTGAGAGGGAAAATAACCCAAACTAAACACAGTTTTGCAAGCTGTGAAGCAGGGTGCTCCTCTCTGGGGCCATCCCTGACATGACTGCTAACAAAGGTCCATGTGCATCAACAGGGTGACGGTACCAGCCAGGGCAGGGAGCGCATGGCAGAGTATCTGCCAAACGGGTGGCAGATATGAGACAAACCAGGGATGGGGCGATCATGACACAGCGATTACTGCGCATGCAGAAAGATGTTTCTGCCCTGGAGGGATGCAGGGTTCTTCAGGGAGGGGAGAAAGGGCAGAGCAGGGAATATGGGAGGAGACCCACAGCCCTTTCCAACTGCAATGAGCCCAACTGTCAGCTGAGCTCTCTGAGCAGGAGCTAATCTGTTTCTGAACTCTGGTTCCCCTCTCCGTGTGTCAAATGTGACTTTGCCCCTCTCTGTACCTCTCAGTGCATTAAAGTGAGGTGGCAGGAAGTAGGTCATACAGTTATTCGCCAAATCAGAGATGGGATCTCCTAGAGTTGAAAGCTTCCAGCCAAGGACAGCAAGGACTTCTGGCCTGTCTGGATGAAAGACCACGTTGTCCATCCTGTATCAGAGGGAAAAAGAGATCAGAAAAGTCTCAAGAGGGGAAAAAAAAATCCCTGTGCTCAGCAGCAGTAGGTGCTTTCCAGTGCTTTTCACTGTCTTCAAAAATTGCCAAGTCCTTTGGGAGGCTGCACAAGTGAATGATTAATTTCTGCAAGCATAGGTCAGGGAGGATGGAGATTACTCAATAGTGACCTCCCTGGTTAATGATGAATGGAACTGTGCTTCAAAAAATGAAACCAAATTATTCAGGGCCTCAGATTATTAACAGATGTTACAGGACACGCTAGCCAAAAAGTGAAGCAGGCAAGTCACTGTCCAGGGGGATCTTCTGGTCATTTCAAAGGCACATCATAACTCCAGGCCCTGCACTGTCATGTGCTGTAGATTATGCATAGTACAGCCTTCAACAGTTTGAGCCCCAGGAGAGGGCAGCAGCCTACTGAGGAGGAAACAGAGGGCAGCCATCCTGCCAGGGTGCAGAGAGCTCCCCAGCTTCCAGTCACACAGGAACCGTGTGCGCTAAGCCTTGCGGGAAGGAGCCTTGGCCCAGAATTGGCACACGCCTACGCTGCAGCTTCACACCCCTGGCAGCCAGGGTCTGACAACACAGAAGTAGCTCTCAGCATCCCTCACCTCTGTCCCCAGCCACCACGCACCTGCATGACTTCACCCGTAACGCTGCCAGGTTTTGCCATACATCCTACAGCGTCTCACCAGCCACCCAAACTCTTTAAGCACCACATATCATCAGCAACATGCTCCAGGACTGATTTCTGGGTATTGCAGAAAGAGTTGATGATCCCCCAGTGTTAGACCAGTGTTTGCAGTGGTTGGGCAAAGAAACTCTGAAACACCGATTGAGGCAGCAAGGTTGGAAACAGACATCAGGAGCCCCGGCTTTCAGTTCCTGCCCTGGTTTCCCTGCTCTCAAATGGGCACTGCTTTAAACTGCCACAGATCAGTAGGCAGATAAACACTGGGGAAAATATGAGAGCTCTGGGTGCAAGACAGCACTGGTCAGAGCTCTTGGAATATGTTCCTCACGACAGATGTGAAGGGTTTGTGGCCCTCTAGGTCTCGTTACCTGGGGGATGCTGAACATGACCCAGAGCCCAGCTTTCGGACTGCTCTGAAGCTGCTGCGCCAGCCCAACTCAGCACCTCTTTGGAGTTTGCATATTGCTTTACACTCTCTCTCCCTCTCTGCCGCCTGGGATGTGCTCCAGGGCAGTGCCATCAGCCAAGCAGTACCTGAAATCACCATGCACAACTGTCGTCTTCTGAGATTCAGGAAAATGCAGAGGCAGCCACTCGATGAGTCTCTCCATGGCTGGGATAACATGCGTTTCCATAGCTCGATACTGCTTTGTCCAGGTCTCAACTTGCCACTGAATGTAATTACCTGTAAAAAGGGAACGAAGGCTCTCAGGGAAAGGGACAGGCACAAAGAGGCTTCAAAAGAGATGCATAAAAGGTGCATGCAGAAAAAGTCAAACAGCCAAGCAGATCTCAGTCTAGCACCCTGAGATAAGCTCCAAGAGTTTAATTGCGATTTCCAGGGGTCTCGTACATTCTTAACTGGGCACTGGATTTGATATTCTGGTGGAAATAATCAGATCCTGGGCAAAAACATAACTTCTCCACCAACTCCGAGAAGCTGAGATAGCCCTGCTGTCTCCCTGATATAGACTGGAGGAGCTGAGGAAGTTTGGTCAGAGATGGCAGCAAACAAGTTACTCCTGCACCCACGGTGCAGCTCTTGCTCATGGGGGGAAGCTCTGGGGACTAGTACCAGGAAACGCAGGTCTGGAGGATCTAAAGCAGCTCTCCACACCCTCCCACCACGCCTGGGGATTCGGACACCCTGCTGCCCATCTTTGCCTTCCCAACTGCCCCCAAGCTTGGCCCAAGTCCTGTACCCAAGCCTATCCCTTGAGATGCTGGTACACAGGAGAAGAAAACAGTGATAGAGGATACATAGCCTTCTCTCACCGTGCTCCCTGAGGTCCTCCAGTTTGGCTGCTCTGAGATCTACGCTGTGGATCTTGGAGAGGACTTGACTCATGGCAGCATAAACAGCCCTCCGCTGGCTAGGCTGCAGCGCAGGCAGGGAGACGTCGCTGTAGATGCGGCCAGCACAATGGTCCATCAGGTAGAAAGGTGTGCCAAGGGTGCTGGGGAGGCAAGGTGGAACCAGCAGGTCTGAGGTTAAACCTGCTACCTACCACCCCTCAAATCTCACCTGCACCTTGAACATGCCCCCAGGCCTCACCTGCATGGCAAGGTGAAGCGCAGCTTCAGCAGCACTTGAGCACTTGCGCCCAGCTGTGGCCTGGGCTCAAGCCCAACAACGCAGGCTGCCAGCCTGTAGCACACGGCTATGGCATGACCAGTCCCGTTCCCTCCAGCCCCAGGAAGCTGAGCTTGGGGCCAGGCTACAGCACCAACCATCTCCCTGCTTTCCATGCAGCGGGCTCTGGAGCCGGGCTGTCGCATGCAAACATCACCAACAGTGGACACACATTTAACTGCAGTGCAGAGGCTTATTACTGCAGCCAGCAGAGATCTGAGCGTAGCTGTGCTGACTGCAGGCTAGACAGGGTGTCTCGGTCTCAGACTTGCTGCTATCGCGGCTGTAGATCTTGTGGCAAGTCTGAGGACAGGCAGTTAGAAAAATCACCTCCTTATTGGAAACCTGAGCATACTGAGTCAGCGAGAAGCCCTACAACATTGTTTTATAGCTGCTTTTCAAAGGAAGACAGCATTTTGATTAATTGCTAAAATAGGACACACCTAAACTGAGCCAAATAAAAGTGTTACTGTCCTTTGAACTTCTAGAGGCTCCTCTAGCCCAAGACTGGGCAAACGCTAATTAGACCAGTGCACTTTGTGAGGTCTGGCTCCTTCTCTCCTCTCCTCATCTTCGGGGGAATCTGGCTGAAGTTGTCAAGCACAGAGTGAAAGCTGAGGGACAAGATTACCTTCTGTCCTCGCAGAGAGCAAGTACAGTAGGAACAGGAACACCAGCCTCAGAGAGTGCCTTCAGTACCCTGCCAGGGCGAGTCAGAGAGCCGCGTCAGCACAGAAAGGCATTAGGGAATCAATACCAGAACTGCATTGTTGCTAGGCAGACACACAATGTTAAAGAGAGTCCTGTGCTCAGTTTTAAACACGCTAAAATAACATGGCTGGGGGAAGGGAAAGAAGCACACCAACATTTTTGTATGGCCCACAGCCCCGAGACTAACACACTCCGAAAAACCAAGGGGAGACCACAGCAACCCCCCCCCAAAGTGTCCTGCGGCTCTGCTGCTGAGGCAGAGACCTCTGGCCCAGCAAACTGGTTTGCAGCATGACCGCTCCAGCACGGGGCTAGCCCTTAGCTAGGCCCCTCGCTGCCCAATTGCACTGTCATGCTGCAACCTCTCTCCCACCCAAGGTGCCAGATGCGACAGTGAGATCCTGCATCTCCCAACATGTGCTGGGAGAGCTGTGGTGTGCTCCGTGGATTGGAAGAATCACAGTGCAGGAGTGGGGAGGGTGCTTTTCACAGGCACAGGGTCCTAACTGCATGCTCACCGCCAGCGGCGGGGCGGTGGCACAGCCTTGGCTCTCAATCCAGGACTGCTCACGCTAGCCGCAGCAAATGGACGGATCACAGACTGGGATACGGAGCTGTGCAAAATGCAGGGGAGGGCAATGTGGGAGGCAGGTGTGTGAACTGTGTGTGTGACGTGGGACAGAAAAGCCGAGGCTGGAATAGAGCACGAGGATGGGGTTGTTTGGGATCTCCTACAAGTCTTCCCTGGTCAGCTGGCATGAGGAGTGCAGCTCCTTCTCACCTGTATTCCCTTCTGACAGCAGGGCCTGAGGGATGCAGGCTGTCAGAGGGCTCCTTCTTCAGCACAAGCAAGCGATCTCCAAACTTGACGCAATAGGTCCGGGTAGACTGTCCGTGGCCAAATTGCCGTAACACTAGTGGGCCTGAAGAGTTGAAAGCAGAGGGTCAGCAGACAGAAGGACGAGCTGGGATTATTTCTCACCACTTCTCCAGGTTTTACTTCCCCTTCCTGCGCCTGGGTCTGAGATCCCACTTGCAGCAATCGGGAACCTACACTTTGCTCCCGTGTCCCAAATCCCTGGGGAGCATGGCAATTGCTCACAGATGGCTCACAGGCCAGGAATATTCCTGGCATCTCTTTGGCAACTTATGCTCAACCCTTCCCAAATGAGGAAGTCCTAAAATGTTGTTTCCCATTTCTGGGAAACAGTGACGGATCACTGAAACCTGAATGGCTGCAACATTTGCTTGGAGATAAGGAGCCTTTCATTAATACTATTTTCCAATCCATCTGTCGTAGGATGGAAAGAGCCAATGGCTCCAGAATATGCGAGCTTTCAAGCTGAAGAGCAAAAAGCACTGCGATACCTGTTGCCTGGTCACTGAGAACATTTTCAAGGTACTTTTGCAGATGGTCTTTTGGGATTTCCATGCTTGGTCTCACTGAACGAGTATATGGAACAAACCCTTGCAAAGGAAAACCCAGATAGGTTTCCAGCTCTTTGAGTGCTACTTCTGGATCATCGACCTGAAAGCAGGAAGGAGAGAGAAAGACTGGGTGATAGTTGGAAGATAAAATTGCCTGGGAAAGAAAGAGCTCTGCGCACTTGTGAGGCATTTATCTGTGAGTCCCACAGCACCAATACACTAAGACAGACAGGAATTCACCAGTCAGTCCCTGCCAGCCCAGAGTGCCATTACCAATACTTGCTGAGCCTCCCACCTTGGTCTCTGTCCTGGAGACGTTCCTGTTACTGTGGCATAGGCACTGTGAGCTTGGGCTGGGCTAAGAGCTGGAATTCCCTGTGGGCGGTCCAGGGGAGCAGTGTTCACTCTTCCCACCAGTCCCATGCTTGTGCTTCCCCCTCGCCGAAGTAAAACCCCTGTGCTCACTGTCTCCAAAGCTTGGGGGTTATCCAGTCACTCCCCAGCTGGCAGATCCATGAAGCCTCAGAGCTTCTAGAAATTTATTAAATATGTCTTATTTTCTCACATCAGATGGATGTGGTTGTCTCAACCATACGGTTGGGGCTGTTTCTCTAATAGGAAACAGGTCCATAAAGGAGAAGTGACTTCTCCAAGGTTACACTGGCTGTAGGGTTTAGAGCTGTGAATGAAACAGGGCAGCGCAGACTTCGCCAGTAATCCTCCCCTTTAACCCCGCCACATCCTGTAGGAATAAGGACAGGCTGAAACAAAAGGCTTGGCAACACGAGTCTGCCACTGTGATTGAAAATCCTGGGCCATTCAAGTCAAACACAGCTTCTGGACTTAGAAACCATCCCCAAAGCCTGCCCTGGTTGCTTTGCTTTGTACCTTCACCGTTTGAATGCCAAGCTGGGCTGCTGCTTTTAGGTTCTGGCTGCTGTTGTCGAGGAAGATGGATTCCTGGGGCTGAACGCCCAAGCGCTCCAAGCACAGCTTGTAGATACGGGGATCTGGCTTGCGCATTCCTTCCCGATAAGATTCAACCATCTACGGCAACAACAAATGGATTATGCATGAGCCTACTGTGACCACAAACATCTGTGCAGTGTTGGAAATGGAGGATGGGAGGGTGGGAAAGAGACTGACAGTCTAAGTAACATGTGAAATAAAGGACACGGGGAATGGAGGGCTGACAGAGCTGGATAGGACGTGATTCAAGTGACTGCGTGGGTGCCAATTGCTTGGCTGTGGCTCTGTCAGCTTAAATAAGCTAAACAGGATCAGCCAGTCCTTGTATGGAAGATATTCAACAAGATGTCACGATGTGGGAGACTCACTGGATGTCCCAGACTGTGCTGAACCAATTGCTCAGTGCTGTCCAAGAAAGCCTTGGGCTGCACCACCTTCCAAATGACCTGGAAAAGCGGTGTCCTGACCATTGCACCTATCAACCATGCCAAAGCAATCTTCACAGCAGATGTTGACCATAATCATCTGCCCAAACTTGGATCAAAAAAATCTCGAGTCAGTCTCTGAATACTCATATTGCCCTCAAAACCATAAAAAATTCAAGCAATATTTCACCCCTGCACTGATAGACACTCTAGGAATAGAAATGAATCTATTAGCTAGACATAAAAGCCAATCCTAATGGAAATCCACATTCAATTAATTTTTTTTTTCACTAATTACTGTGCAGTGCTGTTGCCTGCTCTTACAGAAGAGCCACACCGCATGAGTGATGACACCGGATAGCCCACGGTTATTAAAGTGCTTTGAAACAGGCAGGGATGAAAGGTACCACAGAACATCACAACAGAGCATCACTCCACTAAGAGAACTTCATAGGCACTGGTGTCACTAGTATAATGCACAGAAAGCCGAGTTGATAATGACATAATGCTGGCAAGATGACTTTAAACAGTCCCAGGTTTTAAATGTATTGATATGACTCTTCTTTACATATTTTGTTGTCTCAATCAAGGCTATAAAACAAACTTAAGTCATGAATAAACTCCTGAAATTCAAAGATGTGAGCTGGGGCACACAAAAAACCAAATTTTCTGTTATGCTGAGTCAAGTCCTCATAACTGCCTGTTAAAGTGAAGCCACTCGAACCAGCCTCAAGGTTCGTGGCTAATCTGGTTCACCTTTTCAAAAGTGAAGTGTGCTGGGAGAGGGGTCTCTGCCTGCTCATCAGCTCAGACAGATCAGCATGTTGGGGCAGTGGGATTTTTCTAATATGGGGGATGCTTTGCAATTCTTTGGGATGAAGCAAGCTTTAAAAGAGTAAGGACTAAATACAAAGCAAGCAGGGGCACTGGGTAATAACATTTATTTCTTGTAGAGTGTTCCAGCTTCCAAGTCCTTTATCGACATAACTAGCTGTGCCTGTTACACATATACTTGTGGTTGCGTGGGCATTTTGCAATGAATTTTCAAATGCAGAAGTACCTGCCACTCACTCAGACCCTCTTCAAGGCCCAGTCACTACAGCGAATTATGCCAGGAAACATTTTCACAGATTGTTACATTTATGTCTACTAATACGTGCTGCTGGTTGCCGTTCATTTGGTACCTGCATGTAAAGAATTTCACTTGCAGCTTTCTATAGACCTAGCTACAGAAATGCATTTTGGAATCCATTCAGGCTTACCACATCGAAGTGCTTTCGGTCTAGGGGCAGAAAGGTCTCTCCATTCAGCAGACAGAAGTTGTTGCTTAGAAGAGCTGTCTTAAGACCTTCCGCACGGATACACTGTACTGCTTCTGCCATTATGGGGAGCTGTTTTATCATCTCATTTCTGATTAAGTCCGAGAGAAAAGAGTCCACTGGAACACAGACATTTGCCTAAAAACCCCCCAAGAATGATAATTAGCCATAAATGGTTTTTAAGCAGGGAGGAAAATAAGAGTGGTTGGGTGGGTAGGTTGCCTGATCATCTTATCTTGCCGTCCTACTTCCTTTGGCAGCAGAAGGTAGTCAGGGAATCTCCCAGCTAAATTGCTTAGACCACATAAACAAGCGTTCTCACATTACTAATTCTACAGAAGCAGCAGCAGAGATAAAGGGCTGATTTTGGGAAAGAGAAACGCACTAGGACTGTGCCTGCCATAGAATCAAGGCAGGTTAGAGATAAATACTGCTTTACCATTCAGCAGGCAGGAAAGGAATCTGCATTTTAGACTGAGCTGTTTCAAAAAGACTTGATTGAAAAGAAGATTCTTGCACTGTGTTGCTGGAGCTGTGGTGGAGGGGCTTCTACAGATCTTAAGAACCCTCCCTGGAGACCATGGCCTCCATCCATTGAGCATGCCCATGTAGGAACTAGCAGCAAAAGCGTTTTAGCTGATCCCTGACTCTCTGACTCCTCATCTCGGCTCATCCTAGAGGTGTCTTGAAATAAAAAAAGTTATGAAATATGCAGGAAGAGGCTGGTGGAAGTGAAGGCAAATTCAGCTGGCCATCCTGCCTGGGTACCAGAGTGATGATGGCAGTGAAAAGTCTGCCCTGATCAGACAGCAATGCTTCCTAGATGGTAAATCCAGACCCTTCCATCAGAGGATTTCTTTTAAAAGCTCCTCTTTCCACACTGAACCACCACATCGCAGGATCCCATTTCCCTGCAGTCAGGAAGCACAAAGACAGGAGAGAGGAGTTGGCTTACAATCTCAAAGCACTGCTGTCCCAATTCCTGCAAAAACTCCACACTTGTCAGCTCTCCTCTTGTGTACTTCAGAGAGGGACTATTTTCCCCTCCAGAGAATATAGCTTGCTGGATGGTGCCGGCTGGAATACAATTCCGGGCCTCCCAGTCTAAACAGAGAAAAGTAAGAAAGCCAGGAGAGAGCACGTGTGGCATCATCAGAACTGGGAAATTAGCTTGAAATCCTTCTGAAGTCTGATACATCGACCAGTGCTCATGAGAACTGGTGTGCTGGACTGGGGTAATTTACCCAGACATGGAGAGAAGAAGTTTGGGTACTCCCCCAACTGAAGCACCTCACCACTATTTTTGGTGTGGTACCCTTGGGGTGAAAACACAGAGTTCCTGAAGCGTCCTGAAGGACTGTACCAACGTTGGGTGGTATCAGCCGGTGTTATACAGGACAGTTTCATTACCAGATGGGTCCAGGCCCTGATCTGGAGCTGTCAACGCGGTTGCCACTTGCTGTCAGTTCTAGTAATTCTGATGGCACAAGGGGGTACCATCGTCATCATCGCAAGTTCTTGAATATCTTACCAGAACCAGAGGCAGCTGACAGGGACACCTGAAATTTATTTTCCCTCCATGCATAGAAACAACAGGAGCAAATGAGAATACACACCCGTGGCTGTCTTGTAAGGGGATGGGAGGAGCACTCCGCTGGCGTCAAAGATCACGGCTTTATAATGGCACCATCCAGATCGCCTCCGCCAAATTAACCCCTGCGGGTGCTGCCGGATCCCAGCACAGAGCAGGTAAGGGGCGCAGGCAATGCTCCTCAGGTACATGCTGTGGAAAATTCACAACTGGCCTGTGCCGAACGAGGAGAGAGGCTGGGATGCAAAGTATAGAATGACAAGGGTAAATATTTATTCACGCACATGAAGCGTCCCAGCCAAATTGGGGCACCTGAATGTGGTGTTACACAGGGTCCTTAAACCCTTCAAATGGTCAGGTACAACATAATTTGACTAATCACTGACACCCACACTACTGATTACCAATCACAGCAACACTTTGCAAAGCGACTATATTTTTGCAATGTTCTTTTTGCTTGTCTGTTGATCAGATGTCCCTGGAGTCAGTCTTGCTATAATTACTTTTCTATGATCCAGACAATGCTGAGAGGGTTTCAAAGGCAAGTCAGAGGGGCTATAGGACGCTGGCATTATCTTGATTATCCAGGGGTATCCTTTATGGACTGCTCTAAGCCATGAAGCGAAGTCCTTATTTCCAGGGCCAGGCTGTCTTTTAATTTCTTTTACTTAAGCATGAATGGCACCAATGCCTGGCACAGCCCTGAGCTGCGAGATCCCAGCGTGGTGGGTGTGAGGGGAAAGGAAGAAAAGGGTTTTTTGGGTTTTTTGGGTTTTTTTTTTTTGGGGGGGGGTGCTTCAGCCTAAGGGGATGGGGCCTGGTCCCTCCAGCTTGGCTGTGTTGCCATGGTAACGGGGCCTGTAGCTCTGATGCAGGCCTGCCCAGGCAGGACTGTCACCCCCTTCCACCCCCAGCGTCCCATCCCTCCTTAAGTCACCTTTTTGGGGTGCCGGGGCACGGAGGGGGGGGCCCGGAAGGGACGTCCCTTCCGGGCCCCTCCCTCCGTACCCCGGCCTCCCTAAGCCTCGGCCAGGCCAGGCCTTGCCAGGAAGAGGGCAGGCTTCACCGCGCCATTTGACCCCAGCCCCTAAATCTCGCGAGAACACACCGGGAAATCTCGCGAGAAGCAGCCGACCGCCGCTCGCAGCCCCTCACCGCCGCCTCCGCCGCAGCCGCCGCTTCGTCGTCGCCGCCGCCGTCTCTACGTCATCGCGTCGCCGACGTGACCCCGGCGGGGTCAGAGAGGAAAGGTGCGGGAGGCGGAAGCGGTGCTTCATCTCCCTCGGCCTCCTCGGAGCGCGGTGGCGGCGGCCCGCGGTGCCCGGGCCCATGAGCGTGTCCCTGGTGGTGATCCGGCTGGAGCTGGCCGAGCACTCGCCGCTGCCCGCGGGTTTCGCTTACAGCGCGGCCGGTGAGTCCCTCCGGTCCCGTTCCCTCCCACCCGGGGAAACGGGCCCGGCTGCGGGGTCAGCCCTGCCCGCCCCTGCCAGGTGCCCCGGGGGAGAGGGTCGGGGTCGCCGTCCCGGTGCTGCCGCTGGGTCCCGGTCCCGGGGCTCGGCTCCCACCACCTCGTCCCAACCCCTCCGTTTTCCTGCACAGCTCCGGAGATGGCTGCGGAGAGCAACGGGGCGGCCCCGGCTGCTGTGCCCTCCTGTCTGGAGGGGAAAGGCCCCGGGGAGCGGGCGGCCATCCTCCACCAGCACCTCGGCCGCAGGGAGATGACCGACGTGATCATCGAGACCATCCAGCCGCGGCCAGGTACTGGCCTCGGGGGGGAGAAATGCCTTTTTTCGGGTCTGTGGTTGTCGCCCACCTCGCTTGGGTGGCAGCCCTGTATTGCAGAAGGGGAGCGCGGCGCTCCCCAGTCACTGGCCCCGCCGGTGACAACTGTTCATCAGTGTGGGGATGGTGGAGGTGCTGCTGGGTTGGCGGGTCTCGAGTCGGCCATGCAGTTTAGAAAACAAGTCGAGAAGTTAAGGAATGTGTGTTGGGGTCTGGGTAGGAGAGCTGGTTATTGCTGGCAAACGTTTCCCACTCCGTAAAGGGTTAATTTATTTTGGGCTATGCTGTGGGCTGGTTGGTGTTTTGCTTGCCAGTGTTGCTGGCCCATAGGAATGGGACCGTTCAGTTCTGCAGACATTAAATTCCCTGATAGAGGGGAAATTTCAGGACAGAAACTCCCAAGTCGTGTCGAATGTCCGAGCCGCCATCAGAGCAGCGCAGGAGGAGCAGCTCGCTGCCGCGGGGCTCTCCTCGCCCGTGCTCAGCAAACTCGTCCTGGCTGCTTTGTGCTGATACCAGCGCCCGTTGGGATTTCACCGGGCACGGTTCAAAAACTCACCTAGCTTGATCCGCAGCACCGGGTCCTGCCAGGGGCTCAACCAGGTGTCTGGCAGCGCTGGAGTTTCCCCTGGAACAGCAAAGATGAGAGGCGTCTCGTTCTGCTGCTTTCCAGGGTTGTAATTTGACTTCTCAGGGTGCTGTTGTGTACACGCAGGCTGTGCTTAGGGAACAGCAGACGTTTCTGATGAGCCATTAGTAATGTGGAAACTTTTGATTTGTAAAAGATGAAACAAAAGCTGGCATGGAAGGAAGAAAATCTTCAGAGGCTGCATCTGCTGAGGACAAAAATAAACATGACGATCAAAGTAAAGAGCGTGAGGCTGCTCCAGACTCGCCTTCAAAACAGCTCCCTGACCAGATTTCCTTCTTCAGCGGGAATCCCTCAGTTGAAATCGTTCACGGCATTATGCATCTGTACAAAACAAAGTAAGAATGCTTGACTAATTGTAGCTCTGGTGGGAACAGTGCTCCTGAATAATGCTGCCACCCGGAAGGGTGAGTCTGTCACCCCGGGGCTGTGGCTCCTAAGCTGGGACAAACAGGAAGGGTGACTCGCACCCAGGAGAGCAGACAGGTCCCTGTGGGAATGGTAGAGCTTGAGGCTGGGCCGGGTCCCCCGGCTGCGGGTGATGCCACTCCAGGCGGCGAGGGCTTGTGCCAGGGGCTGTAATAGCATAAGACGAATGCAGGGTCTTAAAAAATGACGTTAGAAAGCAGCTTCTCAAGGGATCCCACAATTAAATTGTGATCTCTGGGATCCTGGTGGGAGCTGTCTGAAGTGGGAGGTTTCATCCTGTGTTTCAGGGATTACAATTCCACGCCATTCCCCTGTAATTGCATGAAAACTTCCATTTTGGGTCTTCCTGAAAGCTATCAGGAGGCAGAAAATGGGCATTTGAAATACGGACACATTGCTCATTTGTTCTAGGAATAGTTCTGAGCATCTGTGGCCTGCCAACTTCAACTGTTTCTATAGAAAAACAGATGTCAAATTATTCCTGACAAAACCATTGTTTATTGGAGCTGCCCAGTGTGATCCTTTGCTAAAGACTAATAGTTTCACATGGGTATGTTGGACGCTTACCACACCCCCTTGCTTCTCTTTCTTAATATCTACAAACGTGCAAAAGAGGATTAAGATTGACAACAAAGCTGTTGTAGTAACTGCGGCTGTTGGAAGCCTGATGTATCCAGCCCTGCCTTTGTCCTGTCTGAAATGACGTGAGGTTGTGTCACTGTTGCCTTATCAGCAAGATGACCTCTTTAAAAGAAGACGTAAGGCGCAGCGCCATGCTGTGTATCCTCACGGTCCCTGCTACGATGACCAGCCATGACCTGATGAAGTTTGTGGCCTCCTTCTACGAAGTCATTGAGCACATGAAAATCATCCGAGATTCCACTCCAAACCAGTACATGGTGCTGATAAAGTTTAGCTCACAGGTAAGAGCTGGAAGTCCCTTTGCTGTAGAAGGGACAGCACTGTCACGTATAGCTGCTGTTTAGGCGTGCTGTCTGGCTTCGCTGGCCAGCTGTTAGCCAAGAATGCACTTCACCCTCAGAGAGACAGTCCTGTCCTATTGCCCAGAGCTTTCCCGGAGCTGCTGACTAGGATTAGTCCCACACCTTGACCTGCAGGCAAGCGTCTGCCATGTTCTAGCTATCCTATTTCTTGTTGGCAGGCTATTTAAAAAAATGGTAAGGATACCCAGTTCTCTGCTATCTCAGAGCATATTCAAAAAGAGAGTGGTGCATTGTACTATGCTGAACCCCCCCCAGCCAGTGGGACTTTGTTTGCATTTTAGGAAAGACTTATTCTGCTTCTCTGAGGAGCAGGGTGGTCTCACAGCCACTGCCAGTACAGTGTGAAAGGGACAGTCTCCCCCAAAACTGAGAGTCTAAGGGATGAATTGATAACCAGGTAACACAGTTCGCTGCTCACAGCTCATCTTGGACTGTGTAGCTTTAAGCATTCCCCCCTCCCAATTCCTGTGTGGACCCTCTCACTTGTACCTTCTTTTCTCCCAGCTGCAAATGACTTATTTTGGGGTTGGGGGAGAGGTTTCCCCCAGCCGTGAATACTGTGTGAGATATTTCCCATGCCTGCTGTACAGATGCAGTATTTGTGTGCGTTTTGTGCTATTTGCACTAGTGGCAAAGATGCGTTTTGTATATCGCTGTATCAAATTTCACAGGCAAATATCTAGTGCTACACAGCCTTGCAGCAAATCTGTAAACTTGTACTCAGTTCACCCTGAAATCCCCGTTTCTTGGGAAATTCCCTGTTCCCCAGTGACCCCTAAAGGCATCAAGTGCAAATCTCAGGGGCCTTTATGCTTCTGGCTGGAGCGACCAGGAATATGGGCATGTGGCATTCAGCTAATTTGCCTCAATCTGGCATGATCGTTTGCGAGAGAAAGGGTTTGGGGAAGTTACTGAGTGAAAATGGATGATGTATTTGACAGGTTTTGTTTTGGTTCTGCCTCTTTGCAAGTGACTCTCAGGCATGGTTCAGAGCATGCCTGAGTTGTGACTGGTGAAATGGATCTTTTCCCACAGTTAAATTGTTGTTCCTTTCCCCAGCACAAGTATCGGTGTCCTGCAATGTGGCCCTCTTAAATTTTTGCAGACGAAATTTGCTTTGCAAATGCACTGAAAATGCTGACAAAGGGCAAAACAGATGCTGAAGGGAAATCCGTTATTCCTGCTGAATGCTCAAATATCAGAGTAGCTGTCACTGCTGTGAACTTCACTTCTTGTCTTCAAGTGGTAATGCTAAACCCGGTGCCAAGATGCAATGCCTGCTGGCAGGAGCTGACTGTCTGAAATATCTCCTCTGGTATTAGAGGGCTTGGTGGAGGGGAGAAGAGAGGATACAGCAGATTTCTCCTCCTCGGTTGTATCAGCTGTGAGTTTTCTCTTTTTAACTGGCTTCCTTTGTTTTGTGCATAGGCTGATGCAGATAGCTTTTATATGGCATGCAACGGCCGGCAGTTCAACTCGATAGAGGAGGATGTTTGCCAGCTGGTATATGTGGAAAGGGCTGAAGTCTTCAAATCAGAAGATGTAAGTTTGTTTTGTTTTCCCTGCACTTCAGAGACTTTTAACAGCATTATTTGGACTGGACAGAACGCTGCAAGAACTGCATAACCGTATCAGCCCAAACCCCATTTCCCATTCCAGCGCTTTTTCTACTTGGGAGAGTTTGTTTGCTGTGTTCGTGGGCTTCATGCCTCGCCACTGCAGCGTCTCTGATCTAAGCCTGCCGTGGGCAGCAGATCTAGTGAATCCAGAAAACAGAATGGGGCTGGTGGCAGCTGCTGCAGCTGCACTGAGCCCATGCTGTGAAGAAGATTCTGGCTGTGGTCTATTGAATATTGTGGATCGCTTTCTTTTCCAATAAATTTCTAACTGCTGTGTAGGCTCACAGGATTACTTTGTCATGTTTTTGTACCCTAGCACCAGCAGTAATGAGAGAGAAATTTGACTTTTTCTTATGTGGGTGCTTAATGTATGGTGATTGGAAGGTGCTGAGCAATTTGTCTCTGCTTGTTCCTTTGAAGGGGGCCAGCTTGCCTGTGATGGATCTGACAGAGCTCCCGAAGTGCACCGTGTGCCTGGAGAGGATGGATGAGTCCGTGAACGGGATCCTTACCACGCTGTGTAACCACAGTTTTCACAGCCAGTGTCTGCAGCGGTGGGAGGATACCACGTAAGAGGCTTTTCTTTATTTCCACATCTAAAACTCTTGAGTGTGGTGGTTACGTGCTGACAAACCTGGTTCTCCTCATCAGAGTCTGGGGGCAGGAATTACTGCAAGTTCTAATGCTCTTTTTTTCCCCATGAAGAGACTCCCAGAGAGAAATCTCCCCACCAAAAGTAATCGAACAGTGTTTCCCATGGGCCTCACTGCTAAGGCAGGACAGGGGTTGTAGAGTAATGCTGATTATTTTAAAATATATTAGGATAAAAATACTGGGGTAAACAGCATTGGATGCACACACAGCCCTGTTTCGCTCAGTCTTGTGTGTCTGTTCAGTCATTGGTTTCCTCGGCACAGCTGTAGCTGCACTGTAGATGGGTCTGTGCATCTGGCTGGGGCTTGGGAGTCCTTTCGGGAGCCCTGCAGGGCAGCGTCTGACGTAGATGCTGGGAGAGGATGAAGAAGGGCTGGGCAAGAGCAGGTGTACGGGGGGGACAGGACTGGATCGTGAGACAGAAGGGAGGCAGTGGAAGGAAGGGACGATAACAATATCACTCAGTAAATCGGGAAGGGGCGGCAGCTGCTCTAGACAGGCTGTATTATTCCAGGTGGGTATGAGCTGAGCGATGGGAGGCCGTGTCACTGGCTCAGGGAGACCCTCTGTGGCACTGGGCAGGGCTGGGGGTCAGACCTGCATCTGTCCTTACAGCAGCTCTTCTTTTCACTACTGCTAACCCTTCCCTGTTCTTGCTCTTACCATCCTTCCCATCCCTGTAGATGGGGATTTCAGTGCGTCTGAGCTCCTGACTGCAGAGCCCCCGACTGGCTCCCAGGTGCTGCTATCAGTTGTGCGTATTTCGCATTCTTCTGGACACCGCTGTTTTACTGCACATCAGGCAGTCATAGATACTGCAGCAGAAGGCTGCCAGTCTTCACTGTGTTTTCTTCTCTGTCACTGGTAGCCCTGGTGGAGCGCAAGGAAAATTTTAGCCCTCTGTACATCATTTGTAAGCCAAAGTAACAGAACCTCAGTAAGATTAATCAGATTTGTAGCTATTCAAGTTTATGGGCTGCTTTGCTCCATAAATGAAAACCAGTTTAAATTTGAAGCAGTGGAGCTTAGCCAGTATAGGAGCAAGATCCAAAACAGCACTTACATATCTAATACACAATTTAAGCAGAACTTATTATCCCAGCTTAGAAGAACAATAAAAGAAAATCCCTGTCCACTTTGCTTAGGCGCCACGGAGGCTGTAAGTGCCTGAATTTGTATAGAAAGCTGACTGCAATCCAGTTGTCTCCTCCCTTGAATGTTTCTGTAGCTTATCCAGCGGCTAACAAAAAATGCATAAACAATCCTGGCAACAGGATGCACAGCCTCAGTTACCCCCTCCCTAGCTGAGCTTCTAGTGCTTAGGCTCTGGACAAAGGTTCCTTCTGGTCTTGAGTCTTCCGTCTTTCTGGCAGCACGGTGGTATGGTTTCCAAAGAAATGATAGTGGGGTGCCTGCTACTGATTCTTTTAGGGTACAGTTATGGGATATTCTTCCTGGAAGGGCTGAGACTGAATCCATTGGGTTGGGGTGAAATTGAAGCATCTCCTCATCTCCTTAGGGTTGTTTTAAGTACTAAGGTATGTTTGCAAAGTGTAGTACCTCCCTCTGTTACTCGGCTGTCCTCAGCAATGTGTAGTTACAGCATCCTTCCACAACAGTGTGTAGCTGCTGCATAAAACCCTGCAGGTAATGGAGAACTGAAGATGTCAGTTGGCAGCAGTCCGGAGGAGCAATGTTTAGAGATGTGTAAGGCATCTGTACAAGTGCTTCTTGCAATGTTTATGGCTGAGGCAGGGAAGTGTTTCTTGAGCTCGGTTGTGTCTTTTTTGCTTACTGGCAGAGGCTGAGGTTGCTGGCAGCCCCACCGAGGCTTTTGGTTGCAGATGTTCCCTACACCTGGACTGCAGCAAAATGAGATCAAGCTGAGACTCTGAAATGGCTTCGGATAGAACTGTTCTTTGTTATTCTGTCACTTACTGGCTTTAAAAACAGTAGCCTTGTGTGGAATGGAGGCAAATTTGAGTGGGGTAAATGTGAGCTGAGAGAGGCAGGCACATAAGGAGCGCGTCCCACTGCATAAAGCATTTACTTTGAGCTCTCTGGCTCTCTTTTTTAATTACTGTAATATTAAGATGGAGCTCCTTGTGTCTAATCATGATGCTTATTGCCCTCCAGGTGTCCTGTCTGCAGATACTGCCAAACGCCTGAGCCAGTGGAAGAGAACAAGTGCTTTGAGTGTGGAGTTCAAGAAGTAAGTAGGTGGGTGGATGGTGAGTGAGATCTAGACTAGATCTGACTGCGCAGCTGCTCTAGTTGCTTTTGGGGTTAATTCTGTGGCTGATTTTACCAGTCAGCGGTGTATCTGCTTTCCTTTTGAGTTGGAATCGGTACTGGGAAGGGATCTTGCCTCCCAGGTTTCCTGTTCTGACAAAGGTTTCTGATTCTTAGAAGTATCAGCACGTAAGCTGATCAGAGTGTGCATGATAAGATGAGTATGATAGGAGGCAGCTAAACTAACACTGAACTTGGTGATCCCTTCTAGTCTGTGTTCTTCAGAGCTTGCTTGTGTGGTCCTGCTGAGGTGCCTCGTTCCTTAGCCAAGGCCATTCTTCCATCCATGCTTGTGATAATCTGTCAATGTACCCAGCACCTGCAGGCTTGTAATTGGCTTGAATGAGAGGTACCTCCTTCTCTTTAGCCTTCCAGCTGAGCAAGGCTTCAAAGAAGGAGGGGGAAAAGCAAATGCTGTTCGCTTTCTGAGGAAGTGACTGGATGTACACAGTATCAGCGGGCCATCGGTGTCAGATCACATGTTCTCAAAGCGCTGCTTGACAGGGTTGTGTGTACAGAACTTTCTTATTCTGTTGACAGAACCTTTGGATCTGCTTAATATGTGGGCACATAGGCTGTGGCCGGTACGTGAGTCGACACGCTTACAAACACTTCGAGGAGACCCAGCACACCTACGCAATGCAGTTGACCAACCACAGAGTCTGGGACTATGCTGGAGGTAAGCGCTCTGTCTTCCCCTCTTGCAGGATGACCTTGTTTGTAAAACACCTTTTGGGACCCCTTAGTAAGAGTACTTGTGATAGAGTTTGCTTGAAGATTAAAGGGTTTGCATCTGTACTAATACCTTGCCTTTTGGGAACATCTGTCTCCTCTCTAACAGCAGTTTTCGTGGGTCTGTAGCAGATGGAGGAGGGAGAACATGATTCCATAATGAACTGGGGCAGTCCTGTAGTCTCTGTGGAATGTGTTTGTTACTCCCTTTCCATCAATTTGCCCTGAGGTTGGGAATGGGCTGTTGTAATAAATATCCTGTAAGGTGTCTGTGCGAAGTCTGCTAAATAACAAATACATCTGTTGTTGGCTTTCTGCCTTGCTAATACGCTGTTGCAGCAGTCTGCATGGTTAATTATGCTGCATAAAGTATTTCCACTGGTGTCAGCCTGGGTGTTCTTAAGCTAAAACTCCCTGTGGTTGAATTTTCTCTTTTCAGATAACTACGTCCATCGACTGGTTGCGAGTAAAACTGATGGGAAGATAGTTCAGTATGAGTGCGAGGGAGATATGTGTCAGGAAGAGAAAATTGATGCCTTACAATTAGAGGTAAATATTTTGGCTTCTTGGACTCTGCATTGTGCTGCTGTGTGGAAGTGTTTCAAATCCAGATACAACTACAGGAAAATTACATCATCTTATACAGCAGACCTGCTCCCTGCATGTAGGCAATCATCTTCGGGCAGAAGCAGGATGTTTTTTCTGCCTTTTTTTTTTTTTTAAAAAAAAAAAACACCAAACCACCTAACTCTTCTTGGCTCTGCAGAGCCAATGCAGCTAAGCGTAAGCTGGCTGCAGTTTCATCCTGTGTTCACTGGTAGACTGAGGATTAGCTGGTTACGCTGCTACAAACACTCAGGTCTTTGGAGAGAGAAATGGGTCCAAATGCCCAGACTCGCTCACCAACCCTTCCTAGTGGATCTGTGACTTGGCTTAAGAGCCAGGATGTGTCTGGAACTGTCAATTCGAGTGGTTTGGCTTGTAAACTGGGCAAGTATGTAGGAATCCGTAGCTGTGTGCTTACCTTGGCTATCAAAGAAAGCTGACAGGCTCGTCTGAGACCAGCCCTGTTCTCCTCCCTTCCCTTGAAGAGATAATGATTATTTTGCAGCTGTTGGCCAGTTTTTCCTATCCTAACTAGAAGGGTAAAGGAGAGAAACTCAAAATTACTGCTCCACTGAGCAGATAAACCACAGCATGACTTCAGCCGCATTAGACACAAGGGTATCTGAGGAGGAGCAGCCCATAGAGACCAGACTTCGTAAGCTTATTGCTCAAATAAATATTTGGTTGCTTTTCCATTAATTTTCTCAGTAAGGCTTAGATGCCAAACCAGCTATTTTTAACCCTTTTTTCTGGGACATTGGTGCTCTAAAGTATGTAAGGCCTCTCTATCTAGCTTATCAGATTTAAATGTTTCTAGAAAGAATGAATTTGGCAGTGTATTTTGGCGCTCTGATATTACTGAGAGTGTTCCAGGCTTTTTGCACATGTTTAATTCTGAAGTGAATGCCTAATTTGGTGCTTATTAGCCTGATGATAAGAAATGATCACGTTTTCCAACCTTCTCACAACTCATTTGCAGAACCAGGAGGGAAAAGATGGGATGTAAGGCATATATCCTTGTTCAGATGCCAAAATAACATTGGAATGGGCCGTACTTGTTGGAGAACAATAATTGTGAATAGTTATACACAGCTGAGGATGCTTTCCCAGAGACGTTCTTACAGTGAAGCTAGATATGTGCGCTTACCCTTCTGCCTTGGGTTTTGGGCTGTGAATGGGGAACTCGGCAACTCAGCCTTTGGGATCTCCAGACTCTGGTGACAGGGATGGTTGATGCTTCATTTTCCTGTGGAGTGTAAATCTTGTAGAGATTTATTGGTACTACCATGAAAAATCTGTCTCCTCTTTAAAAAGTTCTTGGTGTGATACTGGGTACTTTTACTTGCTGTTGTTCTCTAAAGGCTTTCCTTGGCTTCAGAAAATCAAGTGATTTGATTTTGAAATCAAATTGGTGAAACACATCTGCTGGATCTGCAGTTTGCATGTATGTTCAGAATGTCCTGTATGCTCAATTTCATCTGATTAAATTGATTTGTATATTGGAGCCCTTTGGGCTTCTTAATCAGCATAGCCACCCTTACGTAAAAGCTGACTGTTCTGTGTATATCTTCTGTGTTTATAGTACTCATATTTGCTAACAAGCCAGCTGGAATCGCAGCGAATCTATTGGGAAAACAAGATTGTCCGAATAGAAAAGGATACGGCTGAAGAGGTGAGCTGTGCTCTGGGCATGTGTGAAGCTCTGCCAAAACAGGCCGGTGGTCACTGTTCAGTTAAATGGGAGACGGAGCTGTTCAGTCTCTCGTACAGCCTGAACGTCGCATGACGTGGCCTCCCATAGCCTGTTTCACTACCAGCTGAGAAAATTGGCTCCGAGACCGATCCCTTATCTCGATGCTCAGATCTAGCAATTTGCTGCTCAGTGGTGCAGAAGTAGGTAGATTGCCACCTAGATTGAAGGTTGATTTAAATGTGCTGCTCAGGAAACTGCAGCGGTGGTGAAAACAAGTCCGTGCTGCTGCAGGATCTCTGCTTGCCGATGCCATCCGTCTCACACTGACGTGTATCTCTAGGGAAGGTTAGTGTAGCATAGACAATATGACTTTAATTTGCTCGGCTGCAGAAAGTGGTAGCAGTCTTTCTGCTCCAAATGCATGTTGATTTGCCCTTTCTTTTTGATCCCCTGTCTCTCCTCATCACCCTTTGGGAAAAGTTCAGAGTCTCGTCCTATAAAGCATTCCGTAGGCAGGACTGCTTCAATATGTCATGAGCAAAAATCCAGTGAGAATATTTTAATGCTTTTCACTAGATCCTTTCAACTAGGTCTAAAGTGAGTCAGGATTTAGGGTTGAGTCCTTAACTGAACTTTCTGCATGACTTCTAATTAACCATTTCATATCTGCAGTTAAGAAGCATCGTAAATGTAGAAATTATGACTGTCGAAATAGCGGTCATTGACCTTGGTCTAAAGAACAGTCCCAGAAATCTTATGGAGGGCCCTATAAAAGGAGAAGATACAGCGAAAATCGTCTCGCACATGACCAGAAAACACGATCCACAAAGCAACTTCAAAGTCAAACGACTATGATATATGCCCCAAATGTGGTTTCATGTTTAAAGATCCTTACGATTTTATTCATGGCCCTTGCTCCATGTAAGTCTTGTCTGGATCAGTGCCACTATGCAGCGTATTCCATAATCAGGGCTCAGGCTACTTCCCCAAATTAACCATCAGCTGCATAAACATTCAGTGATTAAGGCCGGAAGGCTTAAAACCTGCTCTGCATTGACTCTGGCATCAGTGAAGGCACCATGTGTGCTGACACTGACGTTTATCCAGATTGCTCCTCCAGGAAAGCATTTTTCCTGTAAATTCCTGTCTCCACTACATGCAAGCATGCTTTTGAGCCTAATATAGGGGAAACAAGTAAATCTCCTGTAAGTCTTATGTTAGAGGTTTTGACACGTTCTGTGCAGTGCCTAGAGAATGAGAGCTTGGTTTTCTTCAGCAGCAGCAGCCTTGAGTTGTGAAGCAGAGGGGATGAGGAAGCCAACGTACGTGTGTTTCTGTTTGCGTTTTGCATGAGTAAGATATTCGTGTCAGTAGGTCACTGCCTTATGACAGCAAGCTGCTGAGTCAGTGCTGAGCAAAGTAGCGTGTTAATTTTCAGACTTTGACCATACTTACTTGAGGTTTAATTTAAAATGAGCAAAAGCTCGACATTGTAAAGCCTTAAGATGGAAATCTAAGTTTGCTGACAGACAGAAAAAAGTCTGAGAGAATGGCTAAAGGAATGCTTAACTGCAGTCAATAAGAAGTTAAGGATCTGATGCAGCTTTTGTTTGAATGGGGTGCCTGGCACAGATTTGCAGCCTGAGTTGCTGTTCTGTGTGAGCAGCTTCCACGGCAACGTGGTTCCTCGTTGGGGTACTGCGAACCATAAATGCAGAGGGTCTTCATCAAAATTGGGCCTTTTCTTGTCTCAAAGCTTTCGCTTACCTGGATATAGTAATTGGTCAAAGTCTAGAAACCACTCCAGAAAAATGAATGTCATAATGAAAGTGCACAGGACTTTGATCTCTTTGAAATGCCTGTGTGTTTGTTTTTACAGATTAACAACATGAAGACCAAATTTAAAGAGACCATTGAGAAGTGTGACAGTCTGGAACAGAGGCTGAATGACTTGCTCAAAGAAAAGCAGTCTGTCGAAAGGAAGTGGGTACCGCTGCCAGCTTTAGTTCCATGCAGCCATTAAAACTCTGCGCACTGACATCCAAAAAGAAGAAAAAAATCTTGTTATTCCTGGGCAATTTTGAGCTATTTAGAATGGTATACTGAGAACACAGCTTATTTTAAAAAAAGCTCTCATTTCTGTAGGTGTTCACAAGTTGAAAGTGCCTGTTGACTGGAACACAGCTTTTGGGCTCTTGGCTCTTTTTACATGGTCTGCATATTTAGCATTCAGTAATCCTTCCTCTGCCTGCTCAGAGGGAGACGCCAGCCTGTTTCACAATTGGCGGATACATCCAAAAAGAAGAAAGGCAGCTCAACAGAGGCATCTCACCCAGCACGGAGGGAAACGTAGATCTTAGGAAGTGCCTAGATGAAAGATGTCAAGCCTGGGGACTGCGCAGATCAGTGTGTTCCAGCTCCCTAGGTGGGACTGCCTGCTCTGTTCCTCCTAGCCCAGCAGGCCCCTGGCACTGCTGCCTCTCCAGCAGTCCTGGTGGAGCAGGAAACCCAGGCTAGGGAGCTGTGGTTCACACAGCTCACCTTGAGTGGAAAGGAGTCTGTGTATGGTGCCAGCAAACGTTCAGGGCAAAAGCAACCGAGTTGTTAGGAGCAGGGAAGCACTGTCTGTGAAACGTGAGGCTACTGATATCCTTGGGGGAGCATCTGGCTTCCGAGTGAAGTGGTATTTTCAGGGTCTTGTACTCGGAGTGTGGTGAGAGCCAGCCTCTGGGGGTCCCTGATTGTCCTTAGCTCTCTAAGGACCCCATGGAATCTCCGTGCCCTTTTCGGCGCCTGTTCCGTAAGTTGCAGCTGCCTGTTGAAGGTTACAGTCCCATGCTCCCACGCACACCCTGTCTGTCACCTCTGTTGGTCTTTGGTACCAGACGGAATTGCCTAACTTGCAAGGGAAAGGATTCTCCTGGGTTATGTGGTTGGAGGGATGAAGGAAGGGATTCTGCTTCACAACATCCTATCCCATATGCAGGTAACACAGTACAGACAAGCAGGTGCTAACGACCCTTAAGCCGGGTAGAAAATCCTGAGGGGATTTCAGAGTCCTCTTGTATTGCCTCCCCTTGCCCATCTTTTGCCAGAAAACCAAGTTCCAGGTGGTCTTGGGGCTGGGGACGGCTGGGAGTCAGTTGCCCTAAGGGACTGGAAATCAAAAGGATGCAGTGGTGTTCGATCTTGGTATAGCGCACTGCTTTCCTGACTTGTGCTTCTCTTTGTAAGGTGTTCTCAGCTGAATAACAAAGTGGCTAAACTTTCCAACGAGCTGAAGGAGGAGCAAGAACTGAACAAGTGTTTGCGAGCGAATCAAGCCTTGCTTCAGAACAAACTGAAGGAGGAGGAGAGAGTGTTAAAGGAAACCTGTGAACAGAAGGACCTGCAGATCTCCGAGATCCAGGAGCAGTTGCGGGATGTCATGTTCTACTTAGAGACGCAACAGAAAATCAATCACCTCCCAGCTGAGACCCGACAGGAGATTCAGGAAGGACAGATCAACATTGCAGTGGCATCTTCTGCCAGCTCTTCCACGGGGAGCACGGGCAAACCTTCTTCCAGGAGAGGCCGTGGCAAGAGGGGCAAGTGAAAATCGGAGCGCCCTGCTCCCCTCCTGGAACTGGCCGTGCTGGTGGTAGGCCAGGCTCACCTCTCGGGACTCCGGCTGGGAACGCCCAGTTCACTAAAGCTCAGCTAGAAATCGTCTTCAGAGCTGCTCATAAAACTGGCTGCCAGTCAATGGAGGTGTCTGTGGTATTTAAAAGCATTTCACTGCACTATTTAGCTATTTTTAGGCAGATCTTAATGACCATTTTGCCTTCCTACCTTTTCAAAGCCCCTCCTATCACGCATTTGACTTTCTCCTGGGAGAGCGTACTGTTTTGGGGTGGGTGGGTGTGTACGTGTTAAACATCGCATTCCCCAAGGGGATGCTGTAGAGTAGGCTAGGCCCAGCGTGTAAGGCTTCTCCAGTTCTTCTCCTGGATTAAAAGTATTCTCAATTAAGAAATGATTTTATTTAATAAACAGTGTAAATTAGATTATATACATCTCCTTTTAGTATGTGCAGTCCTGACACTGCAGAACTGCTAGTGCAGGAGTAGAACTGTAGTTTGGAAATAAAAAGGAGTGAGGTGTGCAAAATAAACCATCTTAGTGGTGTAAGAAACTGAACGAGTCCGAAAGGCTTGTAATCTAGGCTATTAAACGCTTTAAGGGACTTTGCTACTATCTGTTTCTTCATTTTAAAGATGGCCTTTGAAAGGCCGGCGCTTGGTGCCTTTGGGGCAGAAAGCATGAAAATTTTTTATATTCTGGAAGCTGTTTAACGTGGTTATTTTACAGGCATTTCTGCAAATTAAATAGAGCCGTCTTTGCAAAGACTGGTACACGTTACGTATTAACACCTGCCACGGTGTTCTGATCCTCCCGGAGCGGGGTGCGCACGCGTTCCCTCCATGAGCTGCACTGGGGGTGCGTTGGCATAAGCTCCAGCGCTGCAACCCTCGAAACAAGGTGAGGAGAATGACGCGCGTAGCGCTTAAAGCCTCTTTTCCTACCTGCCCGTGCCCAGCCCTTGCAGTCCCCCGCCCGCGGGGCTGCCGTGGAGCCGGGCGTGCTGCCCTGCGCCTGGACCCTCGCCGCTGGATGCAGCTGTGGTATCCAGTTACCGTGAGCGCTTAGCGCTGCCTGTTCTGCTCTGAAACCTGGCCCTGTCCAAAATCTCAGCTGGCAAAACTTTTCTGTTCTTTGCCCCAAAGCTACGCAGATCCCGTAAAGGAAATCTGAGGACAAATCTGGGGGTTTTGGTTTTTTGTTGGTTTTCACTTAGAATATATACCAGGCTTGATGCTCTGGGGTGCGAAGAGTTGTACCCAGGCTGGAGAAGCGACTGCCCTGGTTGCTGTGTTGTGCTCAGCCATCGGAGCGTTTGAAGGCTAATCCTTTGTTAAAAATGGCACGGGGAGTCCCGCAGTTGTGTTTTCGGACCGTAGCATGGTCCTTCGCCGTTGTTCAAACTGCAGGAACAGCCTTGGTCCTAGTCTGTAGCACTGACAGTGCAGCTCCAAACTAGAACAAAGAAATAAAACAGCTCGTCCTTTATTGCTAGAAGTTGTTCTTTTTGGCCAATTGAAAGGAACGAGCTACAATAAATAGAATGACTCTCAGAAGATGAGTCGTTACAATTTGCTTCCTGACTTGATGGACTGGAAGTGTGGAACTTCCTCACTTGGAAATAGAGGGCGCTTGTTGGCGCACTCATTGCATCCCCTGCTTGGGTTCGGAGATCTGCCCCAATCACCTGGAACTTCTACCTTTTCTAACTTTGTAGCATGAATGTACACTAATTCTTTTCTAGGGTGTGGATTGTACAACCAGGCCTCTGCCTTCTGTAAATTATTCTAAGGACCTAGAGATGTACAACACCGCTTGATCTCCTATAGAAACTATTTTATTTAAGATATATTTTTACACCACCTAAGATGCTCTGACCTTTTGCTGAAAGCTTGCTTTGTGTAGAACACTAAGATGCTGTACTGTATCTTGGAATCCATTTTCAAAAAATGTGATTGAAAATTAAAGCGGCGTGCAGTATTTTTGTTTGTGTATTCCACTGGCAGGGGAGAACAACAAAACATGCGACTTATTCTTTTTGAAGTCTTCTACTTTTTAACTCGAAGGCAAAGCTGTCCAAACGGGGTCTTTGTCGTGTTTGGGTTGGGGGGAGTTTGGTTCAGCTGAGCTGACAGGAGCAGATAAGGCAGGGTAGTTATCTCTGGCTCATGAGGAGCGGGCAGCTCATGCAGAAAAAGCAAGGGCTGTTGAACACTTTTGTGTTAAACCAAATTACCCCCAGTCCTTGAGTCCCCTCCAGCTTCTCCTAAAAGCATCCCAGGTGGCAAAGCAACCTAGAGTGTCCACCTGGGTGTTCGTTCACTGCTGCCGACCCACCGGGCTCCCCCAGGCTCCTGCTGGGTGTGGCTGAGGGCTCCCTCCCGCGCCAGACTTCCCCCGCGGCAGGACCGCGCTCCGCCTGGCCGCAGGGCAGAAGCAGCGCTGATGCGGCTCGAGCCCACGCGTGGCTCATGGTGAAGGGAAAAGTCCCAGCGAAGGCCGGGCCGTGGCTCTTCCTTACCCATCATCTGGACACCCGAGCGCCTGGAAAAAGCAGTGGCACTCGGACCTCTCCAGCCCGCAGTCAAATTTTGACATCTGCGACTCAAACAACAGGTCAGCGTTGTGGCCGATGACTCAGTATCGCCACAGCAGAAGGCTGCAGCAGCATAAAACTTCCCCCAAGCACTGGACAGCTGAGATTGGCCAAGCTCCTGCTATGATTAAAATCCTTAAAATAGACATTTTACTTATTTTTTAAATCATGAAAGAAACACACACCCCCTCCCGGATGAAGAGCGAAGGGGTTTTACTGTCTCCGCTGGTGCTGTGTTGGGTGCCTGGAGCGGTATCGAGGAGAGCTCTAGGATGAAGCCTGCCTTGGCACTCACCACGTGGGCTACGTGGCAGCAACGGAGAGGAGATGTCCTAGCAGGAGCAAGAAACGAGGGACCCGCTCGCCCCCGAAGGGCTGCTGGTGGCCAGCACGTTCTGTGAACTTCACTGCATCCTGCCGTTCCCCCTCCGCAAAAGGTCCCTGATTGACAGGCTGGCAGAGAGGGAACGGGACAGCAAAACGGCTCCTGAGTCTGCGTACCTGGGTGGGATGGCAACGGCGAAAACGCCCGAGGCAGCCCAAGAGCCTGCAGCGTCAGCTCTGCACCTCTGTGGCGAGAGCACCCAGCTGCTCACGCGAGGAGGTCGTCAGAGACCGCAGGAAAAGCTGCAGGATTGAAGATGGCCAGGGAGAAACACAGATGGAGCGGAGTGACAGCCAGAAGTCACACGAAGCTTGGCAGAGTCCTCCACGCTTTGAGGATGCTGAAATGATTCACTCCGGCAGCTGTTGCTGAGCGAGCGGAGGGGAGAGGCGGTCGGTGGGGTGATGGCTTTGCATGGCTTCTCATCCGCTGGGAGACGCAGCGCCCACAGCCGGAGGGGCAGCGGGGACAGAAAGGGCCGTGTCCCCCTGCTTGGAAGGGAAATGTAGGGCGGCTCGGGGTGAGCTGGGGCCCAGGGCTCAGCTCTCGCTGCCTCGCACCAGGGATGTTCCCCATAAGCAAATGGTGAAGCCCAGATTAGGAGGAGGCAAAAGCAACGCTGCTCGGTGGGAATCAACTCGACGGCAAGGTGGACTTCCACCCACCACCGCCAGCACCCACAGGGTTTGTGCCCAAGCTCCAAGCAGGATCTGCTGGGGTGGGAGGGGAACACAGCACCCACGAGACCTGCAGCCACCGAGCTCCAGCACCCCCGATCTCTGCTGATGGGTCTCCATGAGCCCTTTCGGGGCCAGCCCGGCAGCAGCCCCCCACCCCGTGCAGCCCGGCTGGCCGCGGGTACCGCAGTTTGGGCTGAGATGCCCGGCTGGCATCACTCTGTTTCACACGGTTCCAGAGACTCATTAGTTTTTCGGTGGGCTAATTTGTCTCTTGGGAAGAACCTGTCCCTTAACACCAATGAACCCCTCCATGACTGCGTTCTGGTCTTTGAGGAGCTGAGGTCCCGGGTGAGGTGACGTCCCTCTGGTTTGTGCCCTAGAAAAACCTCGCGTGGTGCCACTAGCAGAGCGGACACGCAGTCACCCCGCAGGCAAAGGTCTGCGGGTGTCTGTCTGTCCATCCGAGCAGCTGGAGCGCCCCATGGCCACGCTGTGCTCCCTGTGCCGCAGCCAGCCCGGGCCCCTCCAAAGCGCACGCTGGCCTCCCGCCACCCGCTCTCCGCTCCATTTCCCTTTTCACCAGAGCCCAATTCCCAAAGTCCCTGTGGAAAATTCCTGCCTTGATCTGCACCAACCGACTTGTCCGTTCTTGTTTGAGCTCTGAGAAATTCACATCAATTTCTCCGAGGCTTTCCCCCGCCTTTTTACATAAATGGGCATTTTGGTCCAATAACTGTATTTTAAAGGCAGACACATCCTGCTGGCCCCGCTCTCCACAGCAGGTCCGACACCCGGACAGTCAGCGGTGTTTGGAGGGGAGTTTTGCAGCACGGGAGGGACGTTTGCGTATTCATTCTCCAGCCTGAATTCCTGCACGCGTTTCCCAAGGCAAGAGCCAGCTCTGTGCGCTGCTTCACTTCAACAGCAAAACAGCGACAGGTTTGCTCGAAGCAGGAAGCAATTTGTGATATTTGCTTTCGTTTCAAGCTCAAGTTACAACCCCACACCTAACGTTTCCTGCTCCTGCACCACCCTTGAGCAAACATTATTTATAGCAGCAAGCAGCATTTATAGCTTTGCCCCTTCTTGACCTGGAAGTAATTGGTTAATTGAGTTAGACAACAAACCTCAAGACACTCCCATGGTTTCCTTCCACCTTCTCGCAGGGAGCTGGGGAGTCAAACTCCTTCCATCCCAAGCTGGTTAAAAACATCAAACACCTCAGAGAGAGCAACGTTTACTTCCCCCCTAGGAAACTGGTCCCCGTTGAACCTTCTTCGGGGCCAACAGCTCCTATAAAGCTGCTGCACCTGGAGGGGTTGCTGCCTTGCTGGAGCTGGGGTAGGTGGGGGTTCTTTGTTGAGGGTTTCCTGAGCCGCGCTGAGGCTGGGAAGCAGCGGAAAGCTTTGCTGCTCGCTGGTGGGAGCCGCGCTCTGAGCAGACACGCCTGAGCTCACCAGCAGACTGAGATTTTGGTCTTCCGTGACGATTTTGCGGTTGTACAAGTTATCCGGGTTTGTGGGCTTGAGAGCAGGGGGGTGAGGATGAGCTATTGGCTTGCTCGCGCTGCGTGCCTTGTTCCCAGCCTGCAATCCCTGGGGCCATGCTGGTCTCTGGTGCTGGGCCCTGCATGTTCCTTGTCATCTCAAGGTGGCACTTCAGTGGCAGCGCTTCTCTTCTGCGCGCTGCTGAAGCGGTTGTGCTCTCAAAAGTGCTCAAGTTGAGCTGTAGAGCCCCCGTGTCTGTGCTTGGGGGTGTGCAGGAGCCTGTGCTGGGCAGGGAGCTATGGGGGCCCCACCTAATGCCGGTGGGGGTTGCAAAACATTCACAAAACCCACCGGCTGCCCCAGCCCGAGCAGTCAGGCTGCCTTCAGGCACTTAAGCAGGGCTTTTCCTGGAGGCAGATTGCAACTTAGCTGTTTTTCTTGCCCATTATCAGTGTCCCTATGTAGTGGCAATGGCCTTGGAGGACAATGTCACTGTAGGATGTACCTTGGTTTTCTAGATGCAAAGATGATGTTCTTGACACCTGTTAACGTGCCTTTGCCTCCCAGTCTCCCTCTTCCCTCGAGTCTCTATATGTGACTTTGTGATATTTATTAGTCTCTATTGATGTGTGACGCCGTTAGGTGACGAAATGTACGCTCTTGCCCTGTAAAAGAGAGGGCTTTAAGCACATGAAGCAAGCCCACCTTGGTGGGCTCCTTCTCTCTGGGGTGGGGGAGACCCCCACTACAGGTGTGAGCGAGGTTCCAGGGCAACTTCATGGTCTGAGCTCTGTAAACCTAAAATAAACCCACGCTAAATCTGTTTAGCATATAAAATGTGACTAGATCTCCTAGAACCATTCCTCTACACTACTGGTAATCTTAGTCCAAGCAGAATTAATGTAGGCTGGAGAAAATCCTAGTGCTGTTGGCTTGAATCCATGGTCTGTGTGGAGTCCCAGTTGGAAAACCTTCTGCAAGGGCCGGAGGAGCCGAGCGGGAGATGCAGCCCAGCGAGATGGGTGAGCTGGTGTTGTCCACAGGAGACAGGGATGCTGCCGCAGCCAGCGGCCCCATGCCAATGGAGGGGGAGCTGGCTGGTCTCGTCCAAGCACAGCCGTGCCAAGAGTCTCCCTCTGCAACTGCAGGGGTTGCATGAGGAGCAAAGAGGGCTTTTTCCAAGTGATTCTCCTTGGCAGCTTTCAAACATGCTCCAGCTTCACTGGAAGAAGAAATCCCAACGGGATCCTGCCTGCTCAGTGAAGGAGCACCAAGAGCTGAGCGCAGCCCCAGGACCCGGGAGCTCCTGGCCTCCACCCCTGGCTAACATACCCCTGCAGCTTCATCGCAAGGAGCCAAACACCTACTCCTCCTTCCAAGAAATCAACGGGAAGGAATGAACAATGGTGTAAAAGCCAAGGTTTATAGGCAGCCGCGTGGGAATGCAGGCAGCGCGCTGAAATCACGGCGTTTTCCTCTGCGGCGATCGGAGTCAAACTGCAGAAGCAGTTAAGAGGATTAGATATTTTTGATCATATTTGCAGCTGCGCTAGCTGTAACTGAGAGGAGAAATCCAAATGCTTCATCTTGGGAAGTGACTCCGAGCCTGGAAGGGAGCGTTCCCTCGGGACCCCGCATCTGGGTACGTGCTCAGCCCCTGCTGTTTGACAGAGCTACGAGGAGCTGCCGTTCCTACAGCTGAAGTAGTGGTGCTTGGCTCCCTTGAAGACCCAGGCTCCTGTGGAAAACTCGCTGCGAGCCAGCCCGGATGCAGGGCTCCGAGTTGCAATAATGTCTCCAAAATGTCAGCTCCCACGCAGAAGGTCTACGTCTCCCAAGTGCCACAGCCTAAACGAAGAACACGTTAGAAGCCCTGCCAGGCTTAGACCCAGATGTGAGAGGGGAGATCCCTCCCTGGACATCACTACGAGGATTTCTTTAACAGTTGTCTTAGCACTGCAGTGCTTTAGCAGGGAAAACTAATGTCACTGTATAGTTAAGTTTCAGCATCTAGTTCTCAAGCATTTAGCGCTGTTACTGTCTAAATAAAAATACCTGACCATTTCCTACCTGAAGTTCAACCCTGCAGAGATGCTGGTGATGTGCTGTCAGCACTGTGGTAGGAACCTCCCTGCTTTTCCCTCGGGACACCTCCGATGAGCCCTTGGCCCCCACCGCAGGCAGGATGGGCTGAGGGGGTGTATGGAATCCATTAAACTGTTTTTCCAATCTTAAATAAAAACATGGCCTTGTAACCAAGGAAGGAAGACATCACTCCTTGACACACGTGTGTTTGCTGGAAGCCCTCGGCCCTGCTCGCGGAGGCTGCCTGGGGCTGCTGTGCGGAGGGGTGGGAGTCCTTTCTCCGCGGATGGAGGCTCTGATGATGCTCCTGGCTGGGGCAGGCAGGTTCCTCCTGCAGCCAAAATTCCAGATCTGAGCCCCAGGTGTAATGTGTTGGAGGAGGGGAAAAGCTCCGCATCTCACTTCCAATTTGCCTGATGATTTTAGCACGGAGTCTTAGCGAACATGAGAAAGAGTGCCAGAGGTAACAAATTCAACCCTTTCCGAAGGCGGTCATGTGGTAGTCATCTGCCAAAAACATAAAACAAGATCATAATCCTAAATTTGTCCTTTGAATGTACCTGTGCCTGTTCTGTAGTAGTTTCCTTCTAATCCTCGGGGATTAATACTGAAGTGCATTGAAACATCTGAGGTGAAGGGGCACAGTGGAAATTCCTTGCGGGCTGGTAATAATAACTGAAAGCTGCTCCGTGAAGCAAACCTGAGGCTGACTTGGTTTTTAATGGACATCTGTCTGTAGGGGGAAAAAATGCCATGGCAACTGGCTTTCTTGTTGGCATGCCTGTCTCAGCAAAGGGACGGGGAGAAGATGGGTACTGGCGGGTCTGTGTAGCTGCGCTTGGGAAACGTGGAGGTACAGCTCGATGAGGCTGTGAGGCAAAGGTTGTTTATGCTCCGTGAGCACCAGATCTTGAGGGATTTAAGAGCTAAATCTTGGCATAACGATTGCTTTGTGTGCTGCCGCTGCTTAGCAGGAGCTAGGCTGGGTTCCCCCCTCCCTTTTGCAAAAATGTGAAATCTAAAAGCGTAAAGTGCTTGGTTGAAGATTGCCCGGCCGTTTGCTGGGCAGAGTTGGTGTCCCTCAGTTTGCAGCTCTGTCCCAAAACAATTGCTATGGAACTACAGCATCGCTGTACAGGTCCTGGAGCTTTGCCACCTGAGGAAGGAAATGCCCTTGCTTGGTGTCCGAGGCCAATGGAAATTGAGAGCAAGGTTCATTAAAATGTTGGTTATAGGTAAAACGAGCTCTGGCACTTCCGTACCTCTCTCTTGAGCTCCGTTGGCATTAGCGTTTCCCTTCATCTCCTGTTGGTTGCAGGAGAAGCAGCTGGCACGCGTGGCTCAGCAGGCGTGCCCGTCATCCGTGCCCTGTCTGAACTGAGCCGGGGGGGGGATACTGGTGGGCTGAGAGAAATGGGGAAGAAATAGCTATAAAAGTGCAAGTGCGGATCAAAAACTGTGTCTGATGGGAGCTGGTCTCTGCTTGGAATCGAGCTGTGAATTCGAGGGGCTGCAGGCAACGAGAAGACACTATGCAGCGACTGGGGTGGGGAGGAAAGGCAGAAGGCAGCAGTTGTCCTGCCTGGTTGGTTTGGAGCTTGCCTTCGGTTTTGCTCGTTGTTGTGTACGTGCCTCTTTCTGGTTCAGCCAGTAGTGCATTCACCAGTTAAAACTGATGGCAGCTTTGCTGACGAGCTAACATCGTATCTCTCTGGGAAGTGCTTCTTGTGTGTTAGAGGACCCGATTTGTTTTCCTAATGTCTTTCCAAGTGTTGGGAGATGCCTGCGCCCATAGCGCTGTTCACAAAGCTTGAGCCTCCAAGGAGAGGGTTAGGGATAATGGGACTAAATAACAGAAGTCTTCAAGGAAGAGAAACTGCATGTGTAGAAATGCTTAGTTCTGTAAGCTTCTCTAACAGCTGATTTTGCTTAAAATAAATGCCGAGTGCCCGCGTCGGTCATCCCTCCGGCGGCACGCGTGTTTCGTCTTGTGAAATGCTGTTGAGGATCACCCTGGGTCGCTCAAGGAAGAGAGCACAACGCCTAACAGCAGGTTAGATCAAGGAAATGTTACATCACGTAGCACTTCCTGGTAAGTAATGATATTATCAGACTCATTCATCTTTGTATGCAAATACGGCCTGCACATGTAGTCACAAATCTGAATGAAAATAGTAGTCTTGGAACAAGAGCAGCTCTAGCCTGGAACATGGGCAGAAAGGGCAAAAGAGAACGTGATTCTCCGTCAGAAATAGTTGCTTCTCTTTCTTGGCCATGGAGCAGGTGACTTTGAATCCTGAACTTCTACAGCTTGGCCACTGCATCTGACTGTTGTCTGGTCTCTGTCACAATCTCATTTGCAACCACACTAGCAGCTATAATGGTAGGGAATGGCCAAAAAAAGGAAAAATTGATAGAGCCAAACCATAAAGTAACAAATACAGAATATTGGGAATGGTGGGCTATCAAAGAAGAGCGTATGCAGGTAGAAGTAAAGGGAACAATGTGCCGTAACGGCAGTATAATCCCATTGCGCTGGATGTTCGGGTAGTCCATTGGAGACGTGTGCCCACAACAGAAAGGTAAGGAGCAGCGTTTGTGCCCACGGTCACCGAAGAAGCCGGCTGCTGCTGGATTCAGAAACCAACGTGCAGGTTCTCTGGTGGTCATTACTGCCAGAGCTTTTTTAATTTGGTCCCTTCTATATTTACTTTTAATGTGTTTTTTACGAAGATGCTTGACAAACAAAAAAGGGAGGGCACAATGAAAGCCAAAGAGAGCTTAACAAAACAAAGAATACATTGAAGGAGAAAACAAGTCAAACTGCAACTGCACTTGAGTCATTACTGCAGACGTGAACACGGGTCTTATTCATACGCTGCTTTCCAAGCACATAATGTGACCCCAAAATGTAGTTTAGTACGTTCATATCGCGTCTTAGAAACCAGCTCTGCCCATGGAACTTTTTTCTGTATTTTTGCCATCCTTGACTATCAAGGGCTCCATCTTCACCAGCGGGACCCCACAGCATGGCTGCCACTTCAAAACACTGCAGGCTCTTTAATAGTTCTTAACCTTTAGCCACATAAAGAGTGACTAATTGCTGTGCACTGTAAACATTCCTAGCTGAAAAAGCACTGAAGTAATGTCCTTTAAAAAAAAAAACAACTATTAAGTGACCTGGATATGTTACGCTCAGTCTCTTATCAGACTTCCTTGTGCTTTTTCTTAGAAGTTTTCATTTAAAATGCAAAGCACACTGATTAAAACACGCTATTGAGTAAGTCATCCTTGTAGCTGTAGCTTACTTGAGTTAGTTTCAAGGCACATTTTGGCTCTTCCTCTCCTGCTGCCTTTCCCCTGTTGTGGTAGCACTTGGAGGCCCTCCGCTTCAGGCCCTGTAGGACCAGCCAAAAGATACAGAAGACCTTATAAACAGTACCCTGAAGAGTCTGGTTTAATGCAGGGGTTTGTATGCTAGTGGATTTTACACATATATATGTGTGTGTGTGTGTGTGTGTATGTATCGTGTATGTATGTGTATATGTATATATATATTAAAAAAAAAGGTCTTTTCTTAGCTTCTCCTAGGTACCGCTAGTTATCCCATCATGTACACCGAAACAGACTTCTGCTTTTACAGTAAATGGTCCTAAAATTTGTGCCAGTGGCAGCACGAGCTGTCTTCAGCTCTGCAGGTGCTAGAGTCTCTTACAGAAAGCCTCGGACTGTAGAAATCCTTGATATCCTTTTCTCTCGGTTCCGGGGCTGTGAAATAGCAAAGTGTCTTGTGAGTTCATTAAAGCGATTGAAAAACGTAGTTTTCTTAAAACTGCTGGCTCTGTTTAGGGCAAGTATTTTCAATGGAAAAATTCTTTGTGCTGAGCCCATTTTGGCTAGTATCTGTCTTCTAACTAATAACGTGTTAACCACAAGGTTATTTGGGCCTGTAAGGTAAAACAAAACAAGCAGTTTAACAGTCAAAAGTGTAGGGAAAATGCTAATTTAAGAAAGCTGTTAAATATTTGTTATCTTTTTACCATTGTGTATTGCCACCCACAACTCTTTCAACCGCATGGGAAAGCTGTTGCTTTACAAGCAAGGTGTATAAATAATGCCTGCCTAAGAGCACCGCTCCTTTTTATTACATTTGAATCCTGTGGGATTTCTAGAGCATTTCTATGAATAGATTAAACTCTGAGCATTTTGAGTAACCATGGCTATAAATCAATTTAGCTCTTGGTTTTCAAGTTACATCTGCTCCTACTAATCCTATATGTACATAGATTTTTTTTTTTCAACAGGACAGACCAGGCTTTTATTTTTATGTATTGGTATGAGTTGGTGAAACCACGACTCCGTGTAAAGCAGGCACCACGAACATGGCAGAACTGAATAGTCGCTGCACCTTGGTTTTCTGCAGGAAGCCTGGTGATGGTGGATAGGTACCAACACAGAGCAGTGGGAGAACTGGCATCTCAGGCTCAAATATTCTGTTTCTGTCAGTGAAATGTGAATTTTAATTTCTTTGGACTGCAGTGATTTAGAGGGAAAAAAAAAAACCAACCAACAGAAATCTGTAATACTGAGGGGTTGTCAGCAAGGAATGTGGCAATCCCTTCAGCCCCATCTTGCTTTCCTGTAGCTGGCTCCAGTAGGAGGGCAATGGGATGCGTGCGTTTGCTGGCGGTAGTTCGGTGTCTCTGTGGTTAAAGGCAGGAGCCGGTCTGCAGCTTCGCTAGCGAGCGCAGGGGGCCTGGGGTTCTCCATTTCGCCTTTCACAGCTAGTCGGCGGCTCGGCCATTTTTTTCTGAATTTTGGTGTCTCTCCATGCCTGGTTTCTTTTGAACGATGCGCTGCCGGGCCGAGCCCGCCGCCCTCCCCCCCGCAACTGCTGCTCGCTGGCGGCCCCGGGGGGGCGAGCGGGGCCGGGCGGGCAGCGGCAGGCCCGGGCGGGGCCGCCCCCTCAGCCTCGGCCTGCGGGCCGGCCCGGAGAGGAGGCCGCAAGCCAGGGCCCTGCGCCGCCGGGCGAGGGGGAAGGCTCCCCTCAGGGGCCGCGGCCTGCGGGCCGCCCTCCATCCCCGCCTGCCCGCAGCGGGGGTGTCCGCCCGGCTGGCACCGGCCGGGGCTCGCCCTACGCGGCCACCGCGGGCGAAGGGTGAAGGCGCGGGCGGGCTGTGAGAACGGGGGGGGGAGCTGCACCGGCGGGGGCCTCACGGCCGGGCCGGGCCCGTCCCTCCGCGGGGCCGGGGCTGCGGCGGGAGCTGCCGCCGTCCCGCGCCGCCGCCTCACGTGTCCCCCTCCCCTCCCCGCCTCCCGCCTCCGCCCCTTCACCCGCCGCAGCACTGCCGCGGCGCCCTCCGACTTCCCGTAAAGAGTCCGCGCCCGCCGCCCGCTCCGGCGCTGCCGCCTCGCCGCCCCCCGCCCCGCCGCCACCCCGCTGCCCCCGCGGGGGTGCCCGACAAGCGGCGGGGGCGACCGCTGCACCCCTCCGCCCCGCCGTTCCCCTCACCCGCCGGCCCGGTCCGGCCTCCCCCCCCCCCACTTCCCCCCCTCCGCGGATCCCTCCGCGCCGCGCTCCGCTCCCTCCGCCCCGCTCGCACTGTTTGGGAGCAACCGGCCGAGCCAGCGGCGCCCCGGCCCCGCCAGCGCAGCGAGGCCCCGCGGACCGGCCCTCGCCCAGCCCCGGCGCTCACCCCCGGCCCTCTCCCCTCTCGTCATGTCCCTCAAGCAAGCGGCGGCGGCGGCACAGGCCGCCGGCAACAACCGCAAGCCCCCCGGCGGCGGCGGCGGCCCCGGCCTCCCGTCAGCCGCGGGCGGCGGGAGGCAGAACATGGGCAGGTGGGTGCGCGGCGGCGGCGGGCCCGGCCCCGGCCTTCGGCCCCGGCCCCGCCGCGGAGAGCCCGGCGCGGGCGCCGCTCCCCCTCCCCCGCCGCCACCCCCCTGCACCGGCCTCCATGGGCGGCGGCGGCGCGGCCGGGAGGGGGAGCGGGGCCTGCTGCATGGCGGGGGACGCGGCCCGGCGCGGCGCGGGGGGCTCCGCCCGGCGGGGCGGGAGCCGGCATGGCGGCGGGCGGGGCGCACGCAGGCCCGCCGAGGGGCCCGCCGGTTCCGCAGTGCCGCCGGGGCGAGGCCTCCAGGCCAGGCCGCGGCCGGTGCCCTTCAGGCGGCCGGGGACGGCGGAGGGCACGGCGGCACCTCCATTTTTTCGCCACGGGGCGACGGGCGAAACCTCCTGCGGCCTGGCGGGGCCTGCGGCGGGGGCGAGGGGCGCCGCTTCCCCCGGGCCAACGTGACCCGCCTGCTGAGGAGGAGGAGGAGGAGGCGGCGGAGGGGGGAGGCGGGGGGCGGCGGGGGCGAGGCGCCGTAGCCGGCGGCCGCACGTGCGCGGGGGGGACGGCGGGAAGGTGCCGGCCGCGATGGCGGCGGCCTCGGGGCCGGGGGGCGGCGGGGGCCGGGGGGGGGGGACACGGGGGGAAGCGTTCCTGCCTTGTGGAAGTCGGCGGAGGCCCGCCTGCCGTGGAGCACCTTCACCTTCCCGGGGTTTATTTTTATTTATTTTAATATATATATGTTATTTTTTTAAACTTAAATCGCAATAAAATTCTCGCGGGAAGGGAGGCCGCAGGCGCGCTCGTTGGCCTCGGCGGTGGATGGTGGTTGCAAGCACGGCTTGACTTTTTCACAGATTTTTTGGGGGGGGAGAGGAATCAGGGTTTTGCAGCAGGCTCGGATTCCCCTCCTCGTGTCTCCCCCTCCCCACACACACTGCGGAGGCCCTGCTGTCTCATACTGCCCCTGGAAGATTGATCCTGCTCAGAGAGCATTAACCATACAAATTCACACATATCTGAGAGAGAGGAGGGAAAAAAAAATAAACTTTCTAGTGGTGTGAATTTTTCCAGTGCTGTGGGGGTCATAACAAACAGTCAGAGCAGGACAGTAACAGTTTTGAAGGTCATAGTCGCTCAGAGCAGTTTCATTTCAAGTTTTCTTCATCTTGCTCTTTAACTTGACTTTTACTCACTTTTGTGCGCTGGCAATAAAACAGAATTTACAGTGGTCCCATTGTTGGATGTCACTGGAAATAGGGTTTTACTTTGTTACCAGTCTGTGGAACTGGAAGCGGAAAAGCTTTGGTAGGGTTGAAAAGGGCAAAATAAACTTAAATAATAACAATAATACCCTAGCACTTCATTGCAATGATTTAATAGTTTTTACATAGGGCTGTTTAGATTGAACATGATGTTTACTGTGCTTTGCTAAACAGTTATCCCTGCCAACACACAGTGGCACTGTAGAGGTTAACGTGAAGGGCAACAAAACCTACAGCTCTTTTTTTTAAAAAAATTCAGTATGATGGTGAGCACTTGTCTCTCTAGATTAGGGGATGCGAGCTTCAATTTCTCTACCAAGTTTTAAGATTAAAGCCACTGGATTTCTCCTACCAGTGTTGCCTTTCTAGTTCTGTTGGATAAATTCCACCTCAGAACTCTTTAGGGAGTTCTAGTGGGACTGCTGAACGACTGACATGTTCCCTTAGAGGTGTTCACACTCTCTTTTTTTTATTAATCAATTTTTCAAGTTATTGCTGAATGAAGGGTCTGTAAAATCACAGTCCCTGGGCTGATGGAGCCCCGTGGAACCCCTTCAGAGAACAACTCCTATTGCTGTCCTAAAGAAAAGTCTTATCTTTTTGGGAGTACAAATTCAAAGGTGGTTCATGCTGCAAATCTTTTCATGTAAATGGAAAGCTAAGTGGCTTTTTTCTGTTCAAAAAATCGAATCGTTTTTTAGCTGGCCTGCATCTTGGTTTCAATTTGAAGCATTATATTATTTAATAGAAACTTAAACATCTCCACTTTATGCCAAACTTTCTTCCTAGCCGCTCATTTCCCTGCAGCACTGGCATTCTCTTTCTTATCTTCTTGAGACACGAAAGAATGTTACTTTTCATGGCTAAGTTGCTCTTAAAGGCTTAGGTCTGGGTAGAAAGCTCATTGATAGTTAACTGTCCTGGACCTAATTTTCTGCTGTGTGTTTATTACTGTAAGACTTAATTGGGCTGAGCACCTGGTCCTTCTACATCTGATAGTGAGTGGAGGGTCAGCTTTGCTCACTGGGTTTGTTTCCATGGTTTCATAATGATGGATATATGTATTTCATATTAGAAAAGGTAAAATCCTGTGTGAACAAGTAAGACGTTCCAGTATTTGTTTTCATGATATTATTAATTTCTTTTACATAAGGGGAAAAATCACAAATGAAGGTATCTTTAAAGGTGTTCAAGAAAAAAAAAAAACCAAGAAGGATTAATACCTTTTTTTATAAAGAGGCAGTAAGTGAAATGCTGTGTTTGTTTAATAGCAACTGCATGTGCAATATGGCAGATGGGAAATCGGGCTGTAGGGCGGATGCCAATGGCAGGTTGAACTGTAATTGGAGAAAAGGTAGACCTGTAGACCTCATACACAAACCTGCTCTGCTGCGCTAGTCAAAACATTATCTAATACCTACTTTTTGTGTTTTAGTTCAGTTTTGCTGTTATACAAGCACGGGAGGGTTAGCTCTCCTGTGATTGAAAGTTGCATCTGTCCCAGCATTCCTTCAAGCACTGCATCCTTTTTTGTTATCAATTTTTCCTCATTGTTATTTTGTCTGAAGGGAAAACACCTCAGACTGAGGTATTGGATGGTTATGTGTCTAGTTACAATTGTGGCAGAAGGTCTTTTCCCTTTTTATTTGGTAACTTTCTTGCCTAACTGGACTTGGGAGTCCTTTAAGTGTAAGTTACTGCCTTTTATAAATGGCTTTGCCCATTAAAAAGTTAAAACTGAAATGATCCCATGCTGCGTAGCTTGCTTTTGAGACTTAATGCTTCTTGCCTACTCTTATTTTCCTTTTTCCTTGACAGCCTTTTTTATTAGCCTAATTAAAGGCTTAAGTAAAAGGCAGAAGATAGGTGTCTCTTCTGTTCAGACAGAAGTAATTTGGAATATTGAGTGCTGAGGTGCTCTGATATGATGGAAGTGACTGTTCTGGAGGCTCAATCACACGTGCCATTCACAGTTTTTCTAGTTTGTTCTATCATCTTTGTGTGTGTCGGTTCTAATGCAACCGTGCTGAACTGCTGAGCAACATGAATGCATAACCTACAGGTCTCTTTCCTTATCGCTGTTAATGCACTTTAGTGTGATATTATATACCTGCTTTTGAGTTAAGTTTTAATTTAACAACTAACTCATGGCAATGTATGTGAAGAAGGTTCTTCAATGACTTAAGCCCATCAACAGGTTACAGATGTGCACTGGGTCAGACTTGAGTCAGGTTCCTTACATATTCAGACGCTACAGAAGTTGTCATCTTGTAAGAAGACAGGAATTGACATTATTAATGTCAGTATTGGGGAGAAATTACAGAAAACAATGCTGCAGGACTTCTCGTACAATCTTAATTTGACAGCTTCGATTCATTTGACTTATATAGACAAATACTGCACTTAAATAAAACTTTGTACTTCTGATTTCTCCCTTAGAAGAAAGCTTTACCAGCTCTCTGCACTTGTAATGAAAGTTCTTTAGAGTATCCTGCAAATTTGTTTTGAAAGCTGTAGTAATGTCAGCCAGTGCTCCAGAAACATCTATTCACTCTGTTAAATTCAACAGTCTTTGTAGTTGCACTTCTGCTCTAGACATTAATTGCAGTATGGGTGCATTTGTTTCTTAGTCTCAAAGCAAAGACGCCGCTGGAGAGAAAACCCGAGACTTTCTTTCACATCCTGGAAAGACTTGTGTCCCTTGCATTCATTTTCACTTAACTGGAAAAAATATAAATGTGTGACCTTGTGTTGCTTAGACAAACGCTCTACTTGGCATGTAAACATTAGGGTGGGAGGTGAGGGATGTTGAGGAATAGGATAGTAAATGCTCATAAAAATAGAAAAAAATTTGCAAGTTGCTGCTAGGGAAAAATGTTTATTGTTCAGCATTTGGGATTAAGCCCTTATGGAGACTTTCACTCTTAAGGTGCAACTGCTGGCCTGCAATGAGTTGGCTACTAAGTTTAATTGCTCAGTCATTACTTTGTCTTGTGCAGCATTTTTCTGAATTTGTGACTTTGCTACCCCAAAGGAAAGGGTTTACAAGTTGGATTTGCCAAGCTGCTGTGCCTTCTCCCAGGCTTACCTTTAACCACATTTCTGCAATACAAAATGTTTTCTTTTTATTTGCCATACTTACTGTAATCAAGATGTGGTTTTAGGTAGGAGTGCCAAATGGCTACTGACCCTTCTAGTTTCCCCCACCTCCATTTCTTAGTGTTACTCTCCCGTTTTAAACTGCGGAAAACTTCTGGCAAAGACCATCTACTTTCTGCTTTTGTAAAGGTCCTAGTTTTTTTCATATGATGCATCAAAGATGTGTCAAAGGGTAGTTTGAACTTGAGTCTTCACTTGTTGGAATATAAACCTCAAGCTGATGTCCTTGATTTTAGCAGAAGATACATACAGTTCTGATGGAACTGTAGCATTGGCAGAATTGGTGAATGCCTTTCTTTTTTCTAAGGGTTTGTGTTTAACAGTTGTAGCTGGAAAAAAAGAGGACAGGTCTGTAAAGAGATGTTAGATCAGAATAGTACATAGAATTTCTGCAATTAATTTAACTCTTGGTCTGATGTAGAAGCTAGGACCTCTTGCCACTGTGGATGCACGCGATCAGATTGTTTCTTAAAGAAATGTGGGTAGGAACGGTAATTTTGGACATGTGGTAAGAGATGGAAAATCTAGAACACTTAGGTTGATGCTTAAAGGGAATACTCCAGACTTTCTGACCAGTCTAGCAACCCAGTTATTTAAGTTCTAAGAATACTTGTCACTAAAAATGGGAGTGATTTCTGTTTCAAAGACACCAAACTCTTTCACTTTTGACCATTTCTATAGGTGATGTAGGAAGGAATACCTTCTAAAACCTTTGAGACCAACAGAGGGAACTGGTGAAATTGTTTGACTTGGGCCACGTTCTTTGAAAGACCGTGTTGTTGGCGCTTTTGATTGTAATAAAAGGAAAAATCAGACCTGGACTGTACCTCTCTTTTATTTGGGTGTTTCACATCTGGTGAAATGACTTTCAGAAAGAAGAGGTTCATTCATCTGCATATTATGCAAAAATTATGTTCCAGGTTCCCGGAGGGCTCAATTCAGCCCTGTGCTATAGGTAGCCATTTGACAAATGGCAGACTTAGTAAATGGTGAGACTTGCTTGTCTCCAGAGCAAGCCTGAAGTTGTGACGCTGCCTTATGGAAAGTTAAGACTGATAGGTAATTAAATAAAGGCTATTTGCGTTAGGTTTTTTTCATGAGATTAGTACTCTGCAAGTATTCTGTAAATACCAGCTAGACATCTGAAATGTGCAGTTATTGCCAATCAGCAAATGTCATCGGTGTGCGTGAGGCTGTATGAGACTACGTTTCTGTTTCGGAAGCTTGTTTTCTTAAATGAGTCAGGTGATAATTTAGTGGTTTTTCATTTTTTCCTCATTGGGGCCTTTCATGGTTCTCTGATGGAATTGCTTATTTCTGCAGACTTTATTGGAGGGATATTTATGTTCATTGGGAGAAGTTCCTTTGATTTCTTGACTAACTCATGAGCCCCGTTTATAAAGGCATCTTGTTTTGAGAGCAAGGTTGTATTCAGCCACAGCATAGTGGTTTCAAAAGCAATTGAATGCAGTTGGCATTCAGTTGGATTTAGATTTCAGTGTTGTTCGGATATTTTGAAATGTAGACGTGATTCTTTGGGTCTCTTTAATTACATGGTTGTGCATCTGTGAGATGGGTCTATTTAAAAAATGGGTAATTTTTTTTTTTAATAGAACAGAAGACTTCATTTTGCCTCACGTTACAGTGTGCACTCTTGAAGTCATTGTGATACAAATCTAAATCGCTATGAGAAATATCTGAAATTAGGACTTCTTGGCGCAAGGAAGTAACTTGGAAATAAGGCACACCAGTGAAGCTGAAGAATTGTTGGTGTTGGGGACTTGCTAGCTGCAGGGAGGTGGAGGGCACAGACTGTTACATCTCAGTTTGCAAGATATTAAGAGCGCACAGGTTAATTTAAAAGCTTTTTGAAGTGTCCCGAGTGCTACACATTGACAGATTTGCGTTAAAAGTAGTTAGTGTTTTGGAGGGGATGGACAGCCTTAATCTGGCTTGTGATAGTAGCGATAAGCAAGCTCTGTAGGTAGGGCCTTACAATCAAGGCTGCTCTGTAGCTTGCAGCATGGGTCAGTTGTTTGGGTGGCCCTTCGTCAGAGGGACAGTGACGATGTACTGAGCCTCTGTCTTGGAGAAGGGACTCTGTGCTAAGCAGGGATTGCGCCTGAAAGCCGTTTTTGGTTTTGTGTGCCAGGAAGTTTTGGAATTTGCTTTAGTTACAGGATTCTGCTTAAGAGAGAATATTTTTGCATTTTTATAATGACATAGGCTTAGTATTTTCTTCATTTTGTCCTTTAATTTATTGTAGGTAACCCTCTTGCCTACTAACCAGTGTTACTTGCTTGTAGGTCAGTAGTTTGGAGGATAATGCTGTGGGCCCTGTAGTTGTCAAGTTCTGCCCTAGGGGAGTGCTGTTTTTCTCTGATCCCGTTCCCAACACTAAATTAAGATGGGTTTTTGAATTCTTCCTTGTTAAGAAATGGGTTAATTTCAGCAGTTCTTCTTTTAATCATATCCCATGTATGTATTTAATTTCAGAGGTCGCAGCAGTGGCAAAGGACCGCCTCAGCCTACAGTAAGTATATGTTTTTTCCTCATTGTACCACTTCCTAGATATGATGGAACAACTTACGTACAGTGAACCCAAGTATCAACGTAAGAATAGCAGATACTGGAATATTCTTTCAATTTTTTCCTTTGGATACCTCGATGAGTATTTTAGACTGAGATATGCTTTTCTAAAGATGTAGCATCTTGCATTCATTTAAGTCTCCTGGGAGGGTGAAGGGGGGAAGGGTTACTTAAACTTTTGACTGCACTAATATAAATCTTCTGCATTTTCTTGCAATTATAGTTGTAGATATGGATAACATTTAACTTAAGGCAATGCTTTTGAATTAGTTCCTCTCTGAAGACTCTAACATTGGCTTCTTTCTTAAGCAGATGACAGTAAGACAGCATTTAGTTATTTAAAAATAACAATTTTGTTTAGCTTTACTGTAAAATAGATAACCCAGTATTATCAGTAACCTGAATATGTAGCTTTAGTTATTGTCGAGGCTATATATTGTTGAAGTATAGGCGTGGCTTGACTTGTAGAACGTAATTTTATCAAAGCTAAAGATGTGGATCCCGATTTAAAGAGTGGATCTTTGAACCGCACTAATCAAATGTTTGCTAATTTGTTATTGGCCTGGTTTTCAAGGATGACTAATTTTGGGGGAATGGGGCAGGAGTAGGAAGGTTTAAAAGGACTACAGTTTACTTACATAAATGTTTATTGAAGATATCCAGACCCTTCAGTGAAAATAAAGAAGCTTTGAGGAAGAGTGGTGAAAAAGGTCATATGCAAACACTAAACATCATAAAAGTGTTAGTCTTTACATCCTCTGTACTGCGTGTTGAGCATAGGAGTGTCTAAACACATCTTTTCAGACCAGGAAGCGTGGCTAACATGCAGGAGTACATGGATTAAGTAGCTGACAGTTTAAAAGATATGTTGTCAGTTAAAAAGCTCAAAATATGGTGAGGTCCTTGCATGTTTCAGCATCTCTTGTTTCACAAGCATGAAGTTGACAGGGAGAGATAGGAGATGTTGCAACAAAACACAGGCTTCCTCACCACTTCATGTATGCTTATGTGAGCGTGTCTCTAGCAGGCTGGGTGATACTTGGTCAGCTCTGCTAGTGCAGGATCTCAGACTCTGATACTGCAGTGAATTACTTTTGACTAATTTTATGGTAGGTTATGTAGCTCTTTGGCGCTCCATGATTTGATGACTTTAGCTTCTGTTAATGCATGTAATCAAGTCTGTTAGATGAAAAAGATGTAATTCAGCCGGCCCTGAAAGCACCTTTTTATTTCTACGGCAATTGAAGTACCTTATCCTGTTGATGGCTGTTAAACCAGAGAGGGATGTTAGCAGGGCTTTTTCAGTTAGGAGTCTGTGCACATGAGCTTCATCCAACCAGCAAAGGGATTTCCTTATTGAGTGACACTAGGGGCACTCTGTAATGTTTATCTTGTTTGGAAGGATGTTCAGATCTTTAATTAATCAGAGGAAGGGGTAAGGGTCCTCTGGAAATCTCATGTGACTTAAGTTCTATGTATATTGACTGAATAAGGTTTTGAACCAGTGTTTCTAGGAACTAGTATGCACTAATGAAAGCCTGCATTATTTTTGGCGCACTGGCTTTTTGAATTGTTACAAGTGTTTCTCCTATATTCATGACAACGTCTTTTATTTTTCAGATTTCTTTCGATGGCATCTATGCAAACATGAGAATGGTTCACATACTTACATCAGTTGTTGTAAGTCTTCATATTTGGAAGGAGGGTAAACAGTTTCTATAGTGACATAGAATTGTTAACTAGTCCACTAATTCTAATATAATAGAGCGAATATTAAACTTTAACAGTAGGCATCTTTTGCCAAGATTGGACTTTAAAGTTAAATCACAGTAATAGCTATTCTGTATTTTTGGCTTGGAAAGGTTCAAATACAATTTGCAGAGGTATAGCAGATTTTTTAGGTGCACTGGTCATATTTTTGATTTTCTGTCTTTAGAGAGGTTATGGATAAATAAAATGAGTCTGTGTGCAGGGAATGGAAGCCTTTCTCCCCACATTTTAAGGGAAGTCCTGACGTGCCAAAATTAAGTAAGGCAGACTGTCCCACATCTGCTAGAGTCCAGGATAAGCCTTCATCCTTATTTGTACCCACACATATGCACAGATTTTGTTTTCGCACAAAAACTTGTTTGTGTGCATAACTGGTCAAGAGTCTTGTGAGTACCAAATATGCTTCTGTGAGTATCTTTAAATCCCTTCAGAACAAATTTTGGTACACACCCAGCTGTTTGCATCTGCAGAACACAGTGGCGTATTTATAAATGGGCAAATGTTGAATGAGCAGATTTGACTAAAAACTGAGCTGTATTTTTACACATTGTACTTATGTAAAAAATATATCTTTGAACTCAAATGTAATTTTTTTCAGGCTGGTAGAAAGCTGTGTTTTCATTTTTCTTGCATTCTAGGGATCCAAATGTGAAGTACAGGTGAAAAATGGTGGTATATATGAAGGAGTTTTTAAAACCTACAGTCCTAAGGTAATTGTTTTTTGTTTTGACTCTTCCCTATTTTAAAAGATCCTAATACTAAATAATCAATATTTGATTAAAATTTGAGTATTTATTCTGAATTATTTTGACTATTATGTCTAGGTTTACGCAAGCAGATTTGTTTTTGCAAACTGTTGTAAATGTCTGGTTTTTGTAAGTATGTGACGGTATCGAGTAGCTTATTGTGCATTAAGTTAGTGTATTCTTTTTATATCTCTAATAGTGTGATTTAGTGCTTGATGCTGCTCATCGGAAAACTGCAGAATCCAGTTTGGGGCCAAAACGTGAAGACATACTAGAGAGTATCTTGTTCAAGTCTTCAGATTTTGTTATGGTGCATTTTAAGGATATGGATACCAATTATGCGAGAAGAGGTATACTTGTTTTTAAAGTTGTCTGTATCTTAAGATCATAAGGCGTTTTTTTTTTTGTAAACATCTTTCTAAATTACTCTGTTAAATGTTATATGAGAATCCATGAATACATAAATTCTTTATAAAAAGGTTATTGTTCAGAGTTGGTGTATATATAAAGTCTATATTTAGTTAAGTAACTTTTGTCTCTAAACATGCATTCATATAAATACTCTAAAAATACTACTGCAAATGGAGCTAAAACTTCTTTAGGAAAATCCACTATTTGTGGTTTTAATTTCTGCTTTACTACTTGTAGTTAAGGTTCTCCAAAATACAGAAGAACCCAGTGAGGCGGCAGACAAGTAGTCTTAAAATCTCAAGACATGGCTTGAAACTGTCAGAACGAAACAATTTTACAGGCAGTCTTCATACTTCTTTTAATGTCTGACCTCCAAGACCCTAATTATTTTTCCGGAACCTAAGAGGCTCAAGTCAGACAGCTCTAGTTCCTTTGCAGATTTTTTTTGGGGGGGTAGGGCGGGGCAGCAAGTCTCAAGGGTTTTTATGCTTATGTTCCTGACTTGCTGGGCTAAGGAATAAAAGCAAATACATATCTTTCTATGCTATGGAGTGAAATTGCGTATGTGTACATTTTCAGGTTGATCAACAACTGTCAGGGGGAGCTGAGTGGTTATTGTAATGCACATGCTTTATTCTCATGAAGCAGTGACTTAGAGATGCGTAGGGACTGGTGGACATTTAATGAGATCTTCTCTTTTCACCTTGTGTTCATACGTGTACGTGTTCTTGCCTGATTTAAAGCTGAAGAACGAGAGGTTTGTTGTTCCAAGGAATTTGCTTTTCCCAGAAGAAGATGCATAATGTCAGAGCAAATGTAGCATTGAAATGCAGATAAGTTCCAGGTTCTGGGTAGGACTTTGAATTTAAATTACACGAGAGCTGTTTCATAAGGGGTCTGCTATGAACATCACTTTAACGTAAATGCAGACTGGGCTCTCCATTACCCAATCTTTATAGATTTTGAGCAGACGGAATGAAGAATATACTACTGCTTCTAGGAATAATTACTCAATGGAAGTTTTCTAGAAGAAAATTACTGCTTCAGGTTGAACAGTCGCTCAGTTCTCTTTATTAGGTGGAATGTCTTTGAATCTAAATCTCTTAAGTAGCTGGAGAGGAGAGTTGAAATAAAGCTGTAGAGACTTGGAGCAAGATAAACTGGAAGGCTGCAAAACTCGATAACTTGTAGTCGGTAAATTAATCTGCTTTCCATTTTGTCTCAAAAATGTATTATCTTGAAACGACACTTGAAAGTGTAAGTCAGTCTCTGATCACACCTGCAAATTAGAGCAATGAAGGGCTTTCTGCTACTTGGGAAATTAAATAAGCAAGGATTCAAAAGAATGGAAGTGTATGAACACGCATGCAGGAACTGCTGGCCTTTTGTTCTTATAAATAAACACAAATCTTTGTGGTACCGAGTCAGATAAGGCCGTGTGACTCAGTAAAAACTGAGTCTGAACTCCTAGGCGAGGAGATGGTGCTCCTTGCTGCGTTTGTATCGGGGATGGTTACTGTCTGGTGCCCAGAGAAGTTTGACAGTGTTGCACTTAATCCAGGAACAAGTATTTTAAAACTGCCTAGCCCTCAGTGTTCTTTGGCTTTCACAGACAAGTTAATAGACAATTTGGACATATTTGGTTGGAAAGGCAGCTTGCTCTCACTTCTTTAAAAATGTAGTCAAACAAAAGAGCACTTCACAAGCACTCTGTTGCCACAGGAGAGGCTTACCTAGAGTAGGGCTTGTTGGGGTGTGTGTATGTAGTTTCTCCTACCCCATAGGAGACTACTAGACTTTTGAGGAGGCCTTGAAGTAAACTTAATTTCTGCAAAAGATACTGTTCTGGAAATTTTAGCACATTCTGGTTTCCTGGTTCAGTATAAGTATCTGGAGTTCTATGGATTTTTAGTCTGGCATTTGCTTTTCTGCTGAGCTGGAGGAATATGGACAAATGGTGCTCCTGACTCTGTGGGTCTTGATCTTCTGCCTTACCTTCAGACTTGAATAGCAGAGATGTTAGCTGCATTGTCTGCCTGTCTGACCAAGTCAGACAGAAGAGACTGGAGGAGTACTGCAAAAGAGCAGCAGGTGGGGAGAAGGCATGGGATGGATTCTCCTTTCAGAGGAGCGGAAATAGAGTTGTCTCTGAAAGAACCATCTGAAATTGTCTGCCAGGCACCTTTCATTGCTATCATACTTGTGCAGCTTTGGAGCAGTGAGCTGATAATTCATCCTGCAGCTACATCAGTAGTGCGAGTGCAGGGGAGGTAACGACAGCATAGCCTTGGGGTGGGTGAAACCACCCCGTTTGGAAGCAGCAGTCTTAGATTTGCTTGTGCCAAACATGACATGGCACCTTTAGACACACCAGTGGAGAAAGTGTGGTGCCTGCCCAGATTGTAGAAATTGGAAGGGTTGGGAGAAAAAGTAATAGGTCTGCGTGGATAGGGACATTCTAACAGTTTATGTTTAAAAAATAAATCTGTCCCTACTTCCTGCGCCCTTATTTCCAACTCTGTCAGTCTGCATAGACCTTGGGGCTTGTGTAGATTCCTGTTAGGCTTCAAAACAAATGGAAAGGAGTCACCTGAGGGTGTCTCACTGTGGAATTAGGGCTTTCTGCAGTACAGGCAGGCTGATGAATGAAACATACATTGGAAAACTCAGGTGAAATTGTATTATAGCCATCATCCCCCTTTCAAACTATTGTGTCTGCATTTAAAGAGGGACAGGCACTGTCTTCGGGATGTGGCAGTGGAAATCGACTGCTAAAAATCCGCTCTGATGTGCAAGTTGAAATCCTTGGCTGTACATTAGCGTAACGTCTTTCTGCTTCACCTTCTGAGGCAAAGTGCCTAGATCTCATAGCTGCTAGATTACTTGGGCTGCATGATTGAAACAGGAGGGTATATTGCTCCTATGTTCTACAGGACAAGCTCCTAGCCATGTTTCCTGTAGTCCTAAACACTGATCAGTCGACAGTGCTGGTTTGCATATGATTCAAATTTAAGTAAGGCCTCAGAGTTGCCTTCTTGGCTTCTCTTTAAAGACAAGACAATTCAGCATCATAACTACTGTTAAAGTGGAAGGCCTCTTCAATGTTTGTATTGTTTTTTTGGCACTGTTACTGCACTCTGAGAAAAATATTACAAATCCAGTGAAAAAAGGCAGAAGAGAATTGGCTATTTAAGTTTTTCCTTGAATTAGCACTGAAAGTGGCATCCTTCCAGAGAATGTGTTGCAAGGGGAATAGCAGTAGGCATATTATGAACAAAGGAAGGAAATGTTGGCTCTGCAGAGCTGGTGGTAACTGGTTTTAATGTTTCAAATCAGTAGTAAGTAGTTACAAAACAAATGAGAGTTTACTGTTGAAAGCTTTAAGATGAGACCTCAGTTTACTTTGGGCCATGCTAAACTTGATCAAAGCTTGCAGCGTGCAGCATGAACACCTTTGGCGCATAATGCCGATTGGTTTAATAGCATTTGAACTGCAGAGTTGCACTTAATTGCATATTTGTGCTCTTCACCATTAGTAGCTCACAACATGTTTGCGAAAACAAGCATGTTAAACACTGAAATTAATTAAACCTGGACTCTTTTAATTGCTTTATTCTGGCAATTTTTTCTTTAACTCATTTAATAGCACATACTTGAAGAATTTACCCAAGCTGAGTTTTCCTCAGAATGTGTACGTTTAATTTGCCTTTACTTAATGTGAATTTCTGTTGTGTAGAATTGTCCTTGGGATTTTTTTTTCTTCCGGTTAGCAGGCTTTAAAACAAGAAGTGAGGTCTGATACCAAACTTCTTTGCTTAGGAGATGTCACATGAAGCAGGTACAGAAGCAGTGGAAGCTAATTGAGTGTTACAGCTCAAGCTCTTTGTTTGACCAGTTTTCATTTGATCTTTAACTTGGGTTTTACCATGTAGAAAAGGAATTGATTAAAAATTTGGCCATGTCAAGGTGTCATGTGAATTGCTCATTCAACAGCTCAGAGATATGAGGCTCAGAGATAAGGGGGAGGCTGAGCCTGTGCAGTCAGTATCTTGTCTGTTATTACTCTGCCAGTCGGCACTTGTAACAGCAGTTCATGTTTTAACTTCTACTTTGCTAATCATCTTAAGAGCAGGGGTTTTTTTTGTGGAAACAATTATTTGTAGAATTTATTTTTTACATATGTTCTCAATTGTGTTGCTCATTAATTTTGGTAAAGTCTTGTTTGACTTGCCACGTTTTTAATCTTGGTGTCCCGTGTGCCTGCCTAGCTGTTTGTTCCCGGAAAATAGTGATCTGTGCCTTGAGGTACCGTTCTGCTACATTTAAACTTTGCCGGATGCTCAGGAGACCATATTGTCTGACTAGAAGTCTGCTTTTGTAGCTTGAATTTCTTCTAACTCTGGATCTTCTTTGAGTTGTAGAGGTTAAACTGATGTTGCAGTCTCACTTGTGCCTTTCATTCTCAAGTGAGAGAGAAATGAAGAGCAGTGAAGCTTCCTGTGCCCCATGATATACTGGATTCTACTGGGAAACTTAGCATTGACTGTACACATCTTACTTGGATCTGTAGCATTTGTTAGATAGTGGAGTTTTTGTTTTGACTTGTTCCCCTCCCCCCCCCAGTTCATCTGTATCATTGTAGTTTTTAACAGCACTCTGCTGAATGTTTATGTGGCTTTTTAAATAAGAAAATTAGTGGGTTGAGTAGATGAGTCTTTTTAAGCTAGTATTTTATTCACAGTATCCAAAATGGCACGGTTGTGTATGGAGTTTGAAGTAATCTAATAGAAATTAAGGAAACACCCTTCTGAAATACAGATTACCTCCATCAGGTGCTGTCATCAGTCCTCCTAGCTCATATTTATCTAATCTCATTGGAGAAGAGTTCCCTCTACTCCCAGTGAAGTAATATAGAAGCAAATTTCACAGTTTCCCAAGTGACATAAGCACCTCCAACTTGCATTTGGTGTAAAATGTCCAATCTGAGAGGATCAAACGTGAAACATTGAATTAATGGTGGTCAGCACAGAAGCAGCACTGGTCTTTCTGGGTTATGGCAGTGTTGGCTACGGGGTATTGGTAAGGTAAATGCAGAGTTTGCAAATACAAGCGCCTTACTTTTGCCTCCCTGTGAAATGTGCACTTTAGTTACTACTTAACTGTGGATTGAGGTAGCACTGTGTTACTATGTAGTTTCAGATGACATTTAAACATATCTTCTGTTATAGTATGTTTTAAAAGCTGTTTATGTGAAGGGAAACTGAGAGATGTTCTCTTTCAAGTTGGTATGCCTTAGAAATCTGTAGGCTATTTGGAGGGGGGTTTTTTGTGAAGCAAAATGGGGAAATAAATGGGCCTGTTAATAGGTGGGAACATTGCTGAGGTTTTACTATGGAAATGATCTTTGCAAGGTGGGAGATGTATAATCAGTTTGAATATGTCTGTGAGAGGGACTGAAAGAGTTTAGCTTTGCCTGAATTCAGCCATATAATGTGAAAAAATCCACCTGTATTTGTATCTGATGTCTTCCAATTTTTTCTCTCTCCATATCTGTTGTAGTTCCTTCAGAAACAGGTAACTTTTTTGGCAGTCACTCTATGTCTCTGCATCTTGCCTGTCATAATGCTTTTGTTACCATAATATATAACGGAAACTTAATATCTTTGCTCGCACATTTATGGCACTATGAAACATGCATGCGTAACTTCACAGAATCATTTAGAGTATCTTGCAGTTAGCTGATGACTTCTATTCTCACCCTTGATTTTTACCTATTCTGAACAGTTGAAAATGCAACGATTGAAATTTTGCATCAGCACATAGGTAGTACAATGATACAATGACTCTGTTTCAAAACAGTTTGCAAGTAATCCCAGAACGGGCCTGCTAAAGGCATCGCATTCAGTGACGAGCTAAAATGTAATCTCACTTGAAAGTGTTAACCTCCAGCTGCGTAGGTACTGTCACAACTTTGGTTGGCAGACTGGCGTCTCGCAAGGTGATTGATGCAGGTTTTTGCAATTTCACACGAGCCCTAACAGTGGTGTGCCTGGTTAGGTGTCTTTCTTTCATTTGGCTTTCTTCTCTTATTTTACTGATTCTTTTGTATTTGAAATGAATGTTTAGCTAATAAACGTCTCTTATTTTTCATACATCTTCTATAACATTTTGTTTCATATATGCTTATTAACAATGCTTAATTGCTTATCCATAGTTCCTTTGCTCTTTGTGTATGAGTTGAGCAAGCATTTCATGAGATAGTGCAGGATGTTACTAGACAGACTAAACACAGTTAACTTTTATGGCTGATCATCCCAATATATGTACAGAACTTGACTGTGAAATTGGGTAAAACAGGAATAATAAACTATGGCTACAGTCTCTCTTTAAAAAATCTTCAGTGATTGTTTAAACACTGTAACATCAGTGGCCAACTTCCTATGCTGAGAATTCTTTTCACGATGGCTTTAAAGTTCATTTTTCTTAGTAAGATTTCAGATCTTGCCAAAAGTTAATTTAAGCCACATTCTTCCATATCTGGCATTGCCTGCTGGTTTGTTCTCATCTTTTCTAAAGGTCTGAAATGTTTGCTCCTTATTTTATCAGTAGAATGATAATAGGAAATTCTAGATTGAAGGCTTATTTATTTTAGGCATATTTATTCATTTATAAGCTTTTAACAAGCTTACTTTATTTTTTTAAAGTTCCTTCTGTTTAAGCGATTTAAAAATTTGCAGGCAGCTCTGAGATTTAGTTGCTTACAAATATAAAAGCTTGGCTTCCTTGATGAATGGCTTTGTACATTTTTTTTTTTTTTTACAGCACTTTAATATTCTAGTATTATTCCTTCTTAAGTCTGGTTTGAATGAAACATGAACAAGTGAAAATAAAAGCTCATGATCTTTATTTTTTATATACGTTTTTATAATTTGTATTAACAATAGCAGACGCTTACTGCTTAGTGCACCTAATGGTATATTTATTTTCATATGTTGTTGAGAACAAGAGGTATAGAGTTTCTGAATCTTGCTGTGTGATTTGGGTAAGCTGCTGCTTGGAAAAAGCTCTTGCGGGAAGGAGGACATCTCCATTCATGTCACAGTGAACGGGGTGCACCAAGCTGATGGGTAATTGAGTTACACTGCAAAGGGATTGAAAGTGTGTGTGTGCTTGCTGGCGTGTTGAGGAGTTGTGAAAGTAGAAACAACTCAGATATTTGAAGGGAAACTTGTATTCTGCCCATTTGTTTAGGGGAATGGGATTGGGTTGCATTTATGCTTTTTTGATATTTGCATAATATGTTAGTGTGCAGTTGTGTGGGCTGTTGGAAAAGCATATTATACAAGTCTTGGCTTTTCTAGAGGAATGGGGATCCTCAGGTAGTCTTTTTTTTCTTTTTTTCTTTTTTTTTTTTTACCAAGAACATATGTAGTTTGTGTAAAATATTTTGAAATAACTGAAAGTAGTTACTGCTATCCTTTGATGCCTTGTCTCGTACTTTAAGTTGCAAAAAACCCCTTTAAACAGATATATTAGCAGTTAGTCTGTACTTCCATAGTTACTCTAAGTATGAAGTAGGCACCTTTTTAATGCAGTCCTATTGAATACAGCAACTACGGGAGAAGGTGAATGATGTTTAATGTGCCTGCAATTCAGCTGTATTTGGTTGTTCCGCAAATAAACTAGTGTGTACGTCTTCCTGTACTTAAGCAAATTGATTTCACCCCCATCCCTCCCCACTCCGTTGTAGATGCTTTTACTGATTCAGCCATCAGTGCTAAAGTAAATGGTGAACACAAGGAAAAGGATCTTGAACCATGGGATGGAGGAGAGACCACCGCTACTGAGGAGCTTGAGGCATTAGAGACAGATGTTGTAAGTAATGCTTTTTTATCATCTATGACAGTCTGTAGAAAATAAGCTATTTCTCTGGACGTGCCTTGCAACAATTCCTTAATTTTAATGTAGTAATGAACTTTTGACTAAAATTGCTGGCCTCCATTATATGGGTGTACGTTCAGTCTTTGCTAGCAGCTGCCACAGTGCTTTTTTACAATTTGAATAAGAATAGCTGGATTTCAAATGCCACTTTTGGCAAATATTGACAAATGGCAGCTGCTGTGGTAAGGGACGTGTTTGACTCATGGACTGGCTGAAAGAGGAGCTTTAATAAAAGACTCCAAATTCAGCAATACACTGAAGTGATTTATGTTTAATCAGAGCATTCCTGTCTGACTATCATTGCATTTGGAAATTATGGCGCAATTGTGCTTAGCTAACTGTCTCTGAGCTAAGATGAAGGAAATTGATGGAAGTCTGACCCATGACTTAATAAGCACAGATACAATCTCAGTAGATTATGAGTCGTTAGATGAAGAGTATGGTCTCAAATGACGTTTCTTTATGTATCATAGCAGTCAGCTTTTACTCAACCATGCATTCTTTTTAGTAAGTATTCAGACTGCAATATGTTAAAGAAAGAAGATAATACTACTAATTAGAGGAGAATCTAGTCATGTTACTGTGGAGCATATTAACTTCGTCTGGGTAGAACAGTTATCCTGTCAATTTTAGTGTACATATTGTACAGCTGAGATTTATTAGAATACTTAATACTGTCAGTGCTTTTATAAAACATTCAAAACATTTATCGTTGTACTTGAGTGCTGTTAATAGCAATTTTACCAAAGTGGGGAAGTTGTGCAGATCAACAGGGGTATCCTGCCTGTGGGGTGTGCCTCTCAGATCATTGCATTAGTAGTGCATTTGAAAAGTTTCAGCACTTGCCACAGCAAGGGACACTTGTAATGTTCAGAAGTGTCAGTTTTCACTTCTTGGAAAAGGCATTCATGTATGTATTTTGTGCTAGCCAGTAATCTTCTAGTACAGAGTTGGCATGGTACTTAAAAAAAAAAAAAAACAAACCTCATAAAAACAACACAAATACACACAACAAACAAAAAACTGACTTTTGAAAGTAAGATCTGTGCATCTGATGAACAAAGTTCCCTGAAATAAATTGTGGCTTTAGTAACTATGTTATCTGGACAGTGAATTCATAGGCCCAAGAAAAAGGGCAAAAGGTTTAACTTCTGCCATCAGCCCTTCATTTTAAGGGAATGTGTTTCCAGTGTCATTTTGAAAAACGAGCATCATTTTCTTCTAGTCTAATGGATGGGATCCCAATGACATGTTTCGTTACAATGAAGAAAATTATGGTGTAATATCAACTTATGACAGCAGTTTATCTTCTTATACGTAAGTTCCAAAATATTTTGTTATTAGATTTGTATTTAATGTTCTCCCTGGTTTGACAAACTTTATTCTGAAGATAATTTTACAAACTTTCTAAAGTTGTGGAATTGAATAACTGAAAAAGCAATGCATGAATAGTGCTTAAGAAACCTTGCTAGCGTTCTGTGAATAGTCAGATGTAGTAATCATATATATTCCCTTAAATGGGCACAGTTCATTCCCATTGCAACGTTGTCTGAATTTAGGCATGCAATAATGCTTATCTCTTACAAAAACTTTTATGAATGGGGTGGAAAATACCAAATTGTGAAACTGTCTTTACATAACTGCTATACCTATAGTTTGTGTTTAACCTAGCAGAACAGTTTGACGAAATCCTAATTTTATTGAGACAATTGATCTGGTAGATATTGCAATGTTGAAATATTGCTGATCACTAAGGGGGGGTTGTGTGCTTTGGATGGCTTGTTTAGCAGACTTGTCCAGATCTAAACTAAAGTTTTAGTTACAATATAATAACAACTTGAATATAGAAGTCATATAAAGCCTGCTCTGGCTACTTTGGCAGTGTGGACCTGTTCCCAGTAGTCTGCAGCTATAATATTAACTGCAACTGCAAAACAAATGAATTGCAGATGTTCAGCAGCCATTGTGAAATGTCTTTAATGTTTTCCCACTCTTTTAACCCCCAAAGTGTAAACTTATTTTTGAATGTCAAGGAATTGCAGTGAATGTTTTGATTTTTATGTAGAATTGGTGCACGTGTCTACAGGTCTCTGGTTCAACAATTTTAGTTTTACTATTCTGTTAAAATAGACTCGTAACATGGTGATAATCAAAGTGTCTTAATCAGCTTACATTTGAAGCCTGGGGAAGCTGTTCTTTCGTATACTTCACTGCTCTAAGTACTTTTTGTACTTTTGAACTTTAGTCTTCCATCTTTCTGCTTTATGGATATTAATGGAAACAGATTAAAAACATGAAGGTGGCTCTAAATTGCCAGAGACAAATTCCATTGTTTCCTAGTCAAGCAGCTTGCTTTGTGTATCAGTCTGCTAAACTGGGAAACTCTTCTCCTGATTCTCCCAAGCATGGGATGAGCAGCAGTGTAGCTAAATGCTTATATGTGCAACTGAAGGATTGTAAAGGATTTATTGTTTGATCGTTTTCTCTTCCTAGAGCTAAACGTTAGCAGGTATAGTTTGTCAAACTGCATAAAGGTACAAGTTTGTGTTCTAGCAAGTGTACTGCCTTAGTATGTTGATCAGCTGCTGTATGTGCTTCTCTCGTCACTAGGGTTCTGAACAATGTCATCTTGCCCATCCCCTTTGTTTCATCTTTAATGGCCTTTTCCCTGTTAGAAAATGTAAAATCATTCTTTTGCCTGTTTAGGTTGCCATCAGTGCTACTGCATACATCCCTTCATTTTTTTCAGTCACTTTAAATAAATGAGGATGTATTGGGTGTCCTCCTTTCTTGTGTGTATACTTAATACAGGGTAAGGGAGGCCCGTGACTTCAGGTTTGCATGCATTCTGTTCATGCATATCTTATTTGAGCCAAAGCTTTACGCTGAAGGGTAAGGTTTTTATTTAATATTCTTGCAGTTACCATCGATAAGGCCAGTAGATGTCTTGACTGGCCAAAAATGTGTGTGTGGGGAGAAACCTGTGATGCAGTAGCTGAGTGCTGGCTTGGAATTTGGCAAAGCCACTTGTTTTCCTAGTTCTGCCACCAACACTTGAGTAATCTTGCATATATTATTTCATACTTGGCTTGTATCTCCACCTACTTTCTTTGTTCTTCTTTTTTATATTATTCAAAATATGTGGACTAATGATTATATAATACCCAGCATAGCATGGTCCAAGCCTCAACTGTGTTCTGTATTTTTATATAGTTTATTCTAAAGTAAGGACGGGTGAAACAACTTTTGGAACTCAAAATTAGAATCGGGGACAAAGTGCAAAGTTGTTTTATAAAACTTGATACTTTAACAAAAAATAGAACAGGTAAAAACCAAAACCATGGGTGGACAGAAGGAGGTGCGAGGTATGATGTCCATCTCTAGTTATCTCTTTCCGTATTTCATTGCTCGTGTATTGAATTCTTACTCGGTGGCTTTCCTAAGGGAGCTACGTATGCTTTTTGCAATATGCTGTTACCTAATATAGATACACGGCATGAATGGTTTTGAGGTCCTAGGACATGGCAAATGAGTCATGGGTTTCTGGTCCTGTGCTCTAATGTATTGCATTCATCTTTTCTGCAGTTATTCATAACAGGAAGAGCTGAAATTCTATGGCTGGAATTATCAAAGGATTAAGCATGTAACTCTTTAATTTCAGTAGGACTGGGGACTCTTGTGTCTGTTGGGAATGTGTAAATAGCTGAAGAAATTCAAATTCGGTCTCTTATGATAGCTTCCTATCTAAACAACAACAGACTAAGGCTTTTTATTGCTAACGTACTCAACTGTGTTAAAAGTTGGAGCCTTTGCATAGCTTTAGGGACTGGGGATTTTGCAAGTCATATGGAAAAGCTCTGCACCCTGACCTCAGCTCTCTAGGCAGGTAAATGACACTGAATTTGCACATAATATCAAACCAGTCCAGGAATATTGACATACTTATACTAAAAAGGACAGCAAGTCTACTGGCTGAAAAGCAAGGTTTTTTTACTCTGACTTGATTAGAATTAACGCTATGTAATTTCTGTAGCTCCTTTGTGCTTTTGAATGCATTTCAGAGATTCTTTTCGTTTCCATTGTCTTTTAGGGTGCCGTTAGAAAGAGATAATTCAGAAGAGTTTTTAAAACGGGAAGCCAGAGCAACTCAATTAGCAGAGGAAATTGAATCAAGTGCCCAATACAAAGCTCGGGTTGCCTTGGAAAATGATGAAAGAACAGAAGAAGAAAAATATACTGCTGTTCAGAGAAATGCTAATGAACGAGAAGGACATGGTGTGAACACTAGGTACTTGCATACACTATGAAATAGTATTTTTATTTAAATGATGTATATATTTTGGTACAGTAGCAATTTACTCATTGAAACTGCTTTTTCAGCAGGGCTGATTAGGTTAGGAACCTTGTAAACAATCACGTGCTGGTTTTGGCACTCATGCTAACTCGTACACCTCTGCCTGGCTCTGTGTTATCTCTGTAGTGAAACAGACTTCCCCATTCTGATATGTCACTGTGGTGAATTCATACCAAATTACAGGAAAGGGCAGTGGTTTTGGTATGTCCTGGAGAATTTCAGGCATTAGTACTAAGTCATTCAGTGTCTGTGGGCTCGTAGAAAGTGGACTGTGTGGTCAGTACCAAAAGCCAATTCACGAGGTGAATGTTAGGATGTTAGGTCAACATCTGATAGTATTTAGAATTTTCCTTTAGCTTGATTTGAGAAAGACAGAAAGTATCAGCAGAGCACTTGATCAGGTACTTTTCATTGTCTTTCAATTCTGTCTTGACACTGATAGAAATTTGCTGTGTTTCAGAGAAAATAAATACATTCCACCTGGACAGAGGAACAGAGATGTCCTGTCCTGGGGAAGTGGAAGACAAAACTCACCGAGGATGGGCCAGTCTGGATCAGGCCCACCAATTTCAAGGTCTGGATCCCATACTTCAGAATTCAGTCCTAACTCTGGAGGAGATCAAAGAGTAGTTAACGGAGGCAAGTATCTGAAGTCTAAATTAATGTACCTTATAAAATTGCAGCCAATTACCTAATTATGTTGAAACTGCATATGGTGTGGTCATAGGATATGTATTTCATAAGCTAGGTTAGCATTCATCATTTAACACAGAGGTGGTGATTTTGATTTGGGTTTAACTTCCTCACAATGGAACGTGCATTTGACTGCACCATATGTAGTTTTGCGGAGCAGAAATGTCTCTTGTTTTTTCTCAAACACCTTTGTCTTAGATGATGGTGCAGTATGAGGTTTTAAAGATTAAAAATTGCTTTATGAATTCCTACTGCTAAGCTCTGTGTGGAGGAGCAGCAATGCTGACACCTAGTGAAAGGGAGGTGGCAGCCGAGGAAGCATCACTCTTACTTTCTGGTGCATGGATCAATTCTGTTTCCCGTTAAAAAGAATAAAGCAACTCACTGACTTTACGATGATGCGGGGGAAAAAAAAAAATCACTGTTGGGAAAGTAAGAGAAGTGTTAGGGGAAAAGGAATCAAAAGCCTTCTCTCCAAATAGCTATTTGAGTATTTTCTGCTATACACATGGGTATTATTTATAAAACAGACATCACTGGGCACTGTATAGCAGGAATCGGTGTTTCATAAACCAAACACCATTTTTTGAGATGGATTTCAGCAGTAGCCTATCCTTGAGGCATTATTTTTATAAGTTAAAAATCCTATTATGTGAGATTGCTGTGAATAAGTGAAAAATGTATAATACTCAAGTGCCTCTATCTGGAGAGGAAGTCTGAGAAACATCTAAAGGTAAGTGAGACTTCCTTTTCAAATACAGTCAGCTGTATAAAGGATGTACAACTGAGTCTTGCCCAAACAATGCTAATCTTGAAATTTGTTCATAGTAGTTGTGGTTTCTGTCATCCTGTTACCCTGCTGAATGAACATCATATACCTAAAATATTCAGAATGGCTTGTGAATTCAATGTCTTTGTTTTGGAAACAATGAGCCCTACATCCTAGATCAAAATCATACATTAATACTTCAGATAACTGATAAAGGCATAAATGTCAGGATTCAGACACTGAACACCGCTGTTTTTTGTAAAGATACAGTTCCTAGAATTGATATTGCTCATCATTTGGTTTGAAAGTAGCAGTTTGTGTAGTCAATACTATATGTGAAGTGCTGTTCGAGAACCTCTGGTAGCTATTTAAGGACCTTGTCAAGAGTGATGCGTACTGTAGAACATATATATGATAGGCTAACAGATCAAACTTTACTGTCTATTCCTTAGTAGTATTTGTAGATCCTAATTAACCCTTTGGGGAATTTGTGACATTCAGATGTTAAATTTGACCTGAAGTGGAGGAAATAACCTTGCAGAGACTATTGTATTGGTTGCAGAAATAAACTAATCTATCCCCAAAGGGTTAAACATGAAAAATCATTTTGTCATATTTTACTTTTTTTTTCTGTTGACCTTTTTCCCCATAATTTTTCTTTAGTTTTTATACTTTCCTTCATATCATTTGTTCTGTCAGGTGTTCCCTGGCCATCGCCTTGCCCATCTCCTTCCTCTCGCCCACCTTCTCGCTACCAGTCAGGTCCCAACTCTCTTCCACCTCGGGCAGCCACCCCTACACGGCCGCCCTCCAGGCCCCCCTCGCGGCCCTCCAGGCCCCCGTCTCACCCCTCTGCTCATGGTTCTCCAGCTCCTGTCTCTACTATGCCTAAACGCATGTCTTCAGAAGGTACAATACCACGATTTGTTCATGTTTTTGTTTGTCTTTGTTTAACTCCTTTGTGAGTTTAATTACAAAATTGTTTTTCCTCTTCATTACTTAACCTATAATTTGTGTTTAACTTTAGTTTATCAGACTATTTCTATTAACCTTTTTATTTGAAGAACTTTACAAAAACAAAATAAAGCTGTGACATTTCCCAAGTTGGTATGAAATCAACTCAGCTTTGTAAACGCTGCTCAGTGTCTTAACTTAACCAACAGCAACATGCAGGACCTGATAACTTTAGAGGGCATTTTTAGGAATATAAATTTATATAAAAAATAAAATATTTTAATATAGTTGTTCTACAACAAGCAGTTTCAAATTTAACTAAATCATTGAATTACCTTTTGTAAAAAACCACTAATAATAATAATTTTTAAAAATGCTGTATTCGGAGAAGTGCACTGTGGAATGGGATAGGATAAGCTGCTTCAAAGGCAAATCTGTAGAAAACTTCAGATCTGTTCGCACTGAGGCAGAACAATAAGTCAGCTCCCTAGCAGTCAATAATATGCAGAGAAAGGCTAACCCCTGAGTTTTTGGTAACTGTATGCAGAAGTATCTGAACTAAATTTGTTTGTCCTCCAAGGGTACAGTAAGGAAAACATTTTTAAATTTTTATTTTATTTAAGTGCACTTAAAAACTAGCCTGCACAGCACGGTCTAGCAAGCCTGGAAAAATGCAAACTGGTTATATTAAACTCACTGGAAACGTGCAGTCTCTGCTGTAGCTGGCTCCACTGGAGCCACAGGAGAGAGAACAGTCATCCTGCTGATTGAATCAGTAACGCTGTTCTGCAGCTTGCCTGATAAATGCTCAAGGTGGTCCAGGACCAGAAAGCGGATGGTAGTAAGCATGTCTGTACAGCGTGCTACTGTCAATTTATCAATGTGAGCTTTTTTAATGTAGTAAGATACTGAGAATCCACATGCAAATTCAATTATTTTTAGCACTTGTGATTGATTTGTCAGGCATGCAGTGGACTGCTGCTTACTGCAACATTTAATTTCTGCTACTAGAAGAGGATTGCTGGAAAGTGTGTATTCTTTAAAATATTTGCTTGTATGTAATTTGGATTGAAGGGTACTTCAGATTCATGGTTAAAATAGAGGCTGACATTTAAAGATGTACGTAATCAGAAGAGGTGCTTGATATTTTAGAACCTTATCTGAAACCAGAAAGCCATTATCTGAACTTTTCTCTATTATTGACCTACATTAAAGATGAACTGTAATCAGCCAGGTTGTCTTCTGTTCATACACAGGTTTTCCTTTTGAAGTATCAACATTTGAGTCTGATCTTGTAAAGAAAATGTTTGTTAGGATGTAGAAACTGTATTGCTGCTTAGACTTGAGCATAACTGTTCTGTGGCAGCTGTATAAGCTGTTCAGAATTACTGTGTTCACTTATGACTTTAGCTTCTGGCGTTAAACATGCATGACTTGAACCTTGGGATAACAATAACTTGTTTAGTTGCAATTTTGCTGACTTGTAAATTAATTGTGACCTGCTGCAGGCAATTTAGCCTCGGTGCAGAATGCTCTGCTGAAATTCCCCAAGAGCATTGGTCAGCCAGTGGTGACTACTCTGTAAATAAATGTTTGGTATCACTAACTACCTGACAAAAGTAAAGGAAATTTTTTCTTTTCTGGAAAATGTTTGATAGCCTGGAACTGTGCTTATCCAGAGGGAGCTGGGCCACTAACCTTTTTGGCTTGTCTTGCAGTAAGCAATATTGGATACTTGGATTAAAATATTTTAAATCCAGGACTTGTATACCTGTTTCAATTCTGATCAAGCTTCTAAATACAAATGAACGTGAGCTGTCCTAGCAAGGTGATGTGCGTGTTGGTAGTCTGGCTGGACCAATGGCTTGGCCTTTTGAGTCTCGTGGATCCCTGGTTCTAGTCGATGTCAGTGTAAATTGCTTGACTGTATTACTGCATTATTGAGAGTTATTAGATTAAATCCAGTTTTAAAAACAGATAGTATGTTTGGGTACTCTTAGTGATGGATGTGAAGTACTTATTGTGTGGGGTTGTCTTCTTTTTCTCAGGGCCTCCACGGATGTCTCCTAAGGCACAACGGCACCCTCGAGGTCACAGAGTCTCTACTGGTAGGGGTACAATTTCAAGTGGCTTAGAATTTGTATCTCATAATGCACCAGGGGAAGCATCTACTACTGCAGTGGCACGAGGCAGCCCTTCAGGTGGGACGTGGTCATCAGTTGTCAGTGGGGGTAGGTAAAGCTTGGCTTATTGCAGATGGCTTGCCAGGGGTACTTTAGAGTGTGAATGCTAAGCAGAATACTGCATTTCTAGACAATTCAGGCTCTGAATAAACACTGGTCTGCTAACTTAGCGTGCTTAGATGAAGTGGGAGAAGGGTGTTCCCAGGTAGCTTAGTACGATAGTTGGTGAGTTGGTCCTTCAAGTGCAATATTGTCTTAACTGCAGAGAGGTTAAGTCAGATGGTGTATGAAGAGAAAGGAAGGAAAAATGTGGGAATTAGTTGTTGAAAGAAGTAATTTTTAGGAAAGTTATTGAAAAGAAGAAAAGTTATATACGTTCCATTGCATCTCTGAATGTGGTTAATGGCAGTGTAACTGGGTTGTGGTTTACAAATGAAGGAGGCGTTTGGACAGAGGAAGGTTGGTGTTAGAAGATGAAATGATATTCAAGTTAAGTTGGTTATATTTTTCCTTTAAATATGATGAGGTTTTAAGTGGTTATTTTGTATTTGTCTAAGTACTGTAGTAGCAGATAATAGTCAGTGTCTCTTCTTTTTTGAATCAGTTAACATCTTTTTTTAATATTTGACTTTGAATTCAAAGCTCAGTCTTGTGACATAGGCCCTAGTCTCGAGCTTTTGTAGTTGGGACCGTGTTATAGTGAGTTGTCAGCACCTGGGCGCTGTCTTGAATCGAAGGGCAAGTAAGCAACAGTTCAGAGTCTGATACTTTTTAGCAGTGCTAGAATTCTAGAGGAGTGTAGCGGGAATGCATTTTTCAGAAAGAAGGTGTGAATTAGACCCCCATAGACCTGTTGCCTTGTGGAAAAGATTTGAACTCTTCTGTTCTGGCATTATATCTGATTCATCGTCCCTCCCCACTCTGCACTTATATATTATTAACATGCAAGTAGGACTGTTAAACGACTTATCTCTCTTTCTCCTCGCTCACTTGAAGTTAATTTGTGATGTAAAGCACCTAACTAGCCACAGTGGGATGAACAGGAAGCAGGAGGTACAACTTACCGTTTAAAGAATATACAACTTTCCTTGCTGCTTTAACACAGGGGCAAAAATATACATCAAATAATCTTCTTTCAATAGGATATGTTGTTTTTTTTCCAGCTGGCAAACCTCCAAAAGAGGACGCTGTAAAATGGATGTGTTTTTTCAGCCCTTTTAAAAATGTTTTACATCTGTTTGTATGGAGACCTGACCACCTTTTCTGTTCTGCCTGAAACTGTGTTAATGTGAGCTGTTGTAGTTGTACTACTGGGGGGCTGGGGAGCATATTGCCGTTTCATGGTGGGACTACAGGGCAGTGATATATATTAGGGGACAATCTGCAGAAAAATTGCACCACTTATCTGAAATGCTGCGTTGTAAAGAACTAGGAGATGTACCTGAAAGGTAAACAGGTTTTCAATTACTATGTAATGTTCCACTAAGTATTCTAAAGCATGTTTTTAGTCATCTTAAAAATAAGCAAACTGCTGAGCAGATGAGGAAACTTATCGTATAACTATTTTTTCCTGTTTGTTTCTAGTTCCGAGATTATCCCCTAAAACACACAGGCCTAGGTCTCCAAGGCAGAGCAGCACTCCCACGGGACCAGCTCTGCCTTCTCCTCAGCCTGGTACTATTCCCACTGAATCTGTTGCCATGCCTGTTCCAGCTGCCTCTCCTACACCTGCCAGCCCTGCATCCAACAGAGCAGTTACCCCTTCCAGCGAAGGTAAGTTACCCTTGCTAGCTTCCAAATCCTCCCTTTCCCTAATCTCTGACAATGAATATGCCTATACAAGAGCAAAGCTGCTTTCTCAATAATGGGAAAACTTCTGATGCATTTAATTTTACTGTGTAGTGAGTTCCCCTTTTCTCATGATGCTAGCTTTAAACTAAGGTTGGAGAGAGGCTTTGTGATAAGTCTGTCTGTATGCTTAATTTCTTGTGCCCTTTAAGGAGTATGGGATTATAGGTGTTTGACCTAATTGAGGATTTTTTTCAAACTGAGTGCCTGGCTGTTTTCTAATTCAAAGAAACGTAGGCCACTGGTTTCAAAGGGTATTTTGAACATAGTGAAAGGAAGGGGGAAAAGAAACATTCAAGAGCACAGTCAAATGTCTGAGAACTCTCAAATCTTTGTAGTGTTCTGTATGAAGAGCTTGGACTATTGAAAATAATTTGCTCTCAGCTTACAGTTTTTTTCAGCTTAGTTAAGGTTCTGTGTATGATGGGAGGGATGTGTTTGACTGGGACTTTTTCATTTGGCTTAAAGAGAGTAGGGTAGGGAAGGGGGGAGGATAACCCTCCAGGCCCTAACTAGGTAGCAGAAAATCTGTAACTTAAGGGGGTTTTTTTGTAAGCTACACATGGTTAAATCTCTCTTCTGTTTCTATCTTGCCATCTCTTTGTGGTCAGTTTGAGTTGTGTATAAGAGAATAACTTCGGCAATTTCTTTTCTAGCTAAAGATACTAGGCTTCAGGACCAGAGGCAAAATTCTGCAACTGGAAACAAGGAGAATATAAAGCCAAGTGAGACTTCTCCTAGTTTTCCTAAACCTGAAAACAAAGGTTTGTATCAAAAGCTTTCATATATACTTGAGTAATGCAGGAATTCCAAGCGCTAAACCTGCTATATTGACTGCTTTAGTTAGCATTTTAAGGAAGACTGGGAGGCAATCTGGCTTGGGTGTTCTACAGCGAAAATTTGGTCATGCAGTTATGAAGTGGCAGGCCTACAATTTTAAATGTTGTTTTTGACTCATTTCATCAACACAAAGTGTAGAGATGTTCATGTGGATGGTGTGATTTCTTGTCACTGTTTTTTTTTCTTTTTTTTTCTTCTTTTTTTTTTTCCTTTTTCCTGCCCACAAAGCTGGTTTTAGCTGTCTTTGGACTGAATGAGTGTTTCTACTTAGAGCTATGCTCACAATTTTTCTGACCATCGTGATCAGCATAGTTTTTTGTGACTGTACTTCTTCCTGTTAGGCCTTAAATTTGGCTTTCTCTGCAGCATTGTTTGTTCATTCAGTTCTCAATGTTTTCATGTTGTTGAACTTGGAATCATAGAATCATTTAGATTGCAAAAGACCTTTAAGATCATCGAGTCCAACTGTAAAGCTAGCCTTGATCAGTGTTTCACCTTTGCTTGCTAGGTCTTGAAACACTGGCATGTTACGTTTTGAGGGTTTTGTTGAATGCTTCTTTGTCTTCAGCTGAGTTCTGCAGTCCCTGCACCTCAGGGCTTCTGTCTTGGTGTGATGCGTTAGAGCTATAGATATGTCAGTTACGTAATGCTGTGGTTTCACAGAGTATTTTTGTGTGCTCATACACATAGTTCATGGGATTATACCAAATTACAGATGAAATGATATCACCGTATTTCATTTTTAGATATGCAAACATTACCTTTTTCAAACTCAGTACTGTGTAGGGGTTGTATATAAAACTTGTATTAGAAATGCTTGGACAACGTTGGTCTTATATTTGGCAGGTGTATCTCCAATTGTTTCAGAACATAGAAAACAGATTGATGATTTAAAGAAATTTAAGAATGACTTTAGGGTAAGTTTCTCTGTATGTTAACTTAATGGTATCATAGTTCTCAAGTGCATCCAGATCATTTTAATGAATTGAATGCGCTGCATGTGTCAACAGGAAAACAGGTCCTTACTGCTCGTGCTTAATTTATGAAAATATAAGAATTCATGCTAGATATTATAAAATCAATGCTGACTCTTGCCAGTATGATTGCCTAATACATGTAAATGTGCATATTGACTGTATGCTGAAAATAATACTTGAAACCTGTTTGATCGTTACGTACAAATAATTATCACATTTACACTCCATATGGAAGAGCTGTTTCAAAACTAAAGGGTTTTGCTGAGGAAAACTGAAGATGAATTCCTATTACTTATTTCCTGGTTATAATGGTTTATTAAATCAGGTTAGCTTTCCAAGTGTTACTGTGTTAAATCACACAGGGGGATGAGTCCAGAGGGTTGTCTTAAGCTTTCCTGTCACTTCCTAATCAACATATAGGTCGGTTGAGTCGCTGAATAGCTTCTTTCACAGTGTGGGCTTAAAACATTGTCAATGTTCATAGACTTCTTTTTTAGTAGAAATGGAAATGTATGTTTTAAAAAGGTCATTTCCAGATGATTGAGACCCATGGGACTGTATTGTACTCTGTGTATGTGATAGCATGAGATTGTCTCTCCCTAGTTCTGTATATCAATTTACTGAATATATTCCTTGGGGTTTTTTTCAGTTACAGTCGAGTTCCTCTTCAGATGCAGTGGATCAGCTGCTAAACAAAACCCGAGAAGGTGAAAAATCAAGAGATGTAGTTAAAGAAAAGACAGAATCAACCCCTAAAGAATCTATCATAGAAACTGGCAGTAATACTAACTCTAACGGTGGCAGTAGCAAACCTAATAGTCCAAGTATTTCTCCTTCGATAAGTAATAGTTCTGAGCAAAAGCGAGGGCCTGAGGTAACTTCACAAGGTGTACAGACATCTGGGCCTGGAAGTAAACAAGATAAAGAGGATAAAGAGGAGAAGAAGGATACTTCTGAGTGAGTAATTATGCCTTTCAGAATAAGCACATCTGTTATTAGCATTTAGCCATTTGTAGAAAAAGCTATTATGAATGTGTAGTATCTTACTGTTTATATATGGCTGATATAAGTTCTCTCTGCTATATAGAGAAAACAACAGGTGAAGTGACTGTACTGAAAGTCAGCTCGTGAGTCAGTGGCAGAGCTGCATATAGAACTCTGGTCCTGTTGATGCCTAATCTATATCTAAACATTATTTAAATGTTTTCCTGACTCATGTGAGCTGTGGTATCAACAGCAGGAAAACTTTTTAATGAACAAGTATAGTACCATCAGTAAGAGTGGATTTTGTATGCCATGTGTTGTTTGAGTTCTCAAAAATCTGACTCACAGATGGAAATGAGGTATTTCATCTCTTAAATTTTTAATTGTTAGGGAGTTCTGCAGATGCACTTGTAAAATAATAATGCTGAACGCATTTTTTTGTTCTTTATGTTTAGGCAAGTTAGAAAATCAACCCTTAATCCTAATGCAAAAGAGTTCAACCCTCGATCTTTTGCTCAAGTAAGTTATTTGATACCGTTTAACATTGCCTTTTAAGCACACCTTTTACTTGGAGGATAATCAAGCTAATCTTGCGTATGCATTGCTGAACTCTGTTTGTAGCCGAAACCTTCTACTACACCAACCTCCCCTCGTCCGCAAGCTCAACCTAGCCCCTCCATGGTGGGTCATCAGCAGCCAACCCCAGTGTACACTCAGCCTGTTTGTTTTGCACCAAATATGATGTACCCAGTTCCAGTGAGTCCAGGCGTGCAGGTAAAGTGCAGCGTACGCTGCAGACTTGTTAACACTTTTCAGATGATTGTCAGCAAGTTGAGGAGGCTTAGGAGATCTAAGTTAAAAAAGTGAAATGGTACAGCTTGTATTACTCTTGTAAATATGGGAACAATTATATTGTTGTTACGTTTTAGCTCTGTAAATACTGAGTTTTCCCAGTAGTCCCTCAACCTAGATGTTCTAATAGTCTCAAACACTTGTAAATTCCAGCAGCTCTTACTCACGTTTACTGTTAAATCTGTGCAGACTTAGGTCCCCAGTCCTCCAAGCATTGTCTTACTCTTTTTAAGTTTTAAGCAACTGTTTCTTCGTCCTTAGCTTCTAGTTGTGTCCCACTAGTTTCTGGTGGTTGTAGGGATTACTAGGGTTTCAAATCTAACTCTGTTATAAGGCTGTCTGATTTAATACATTGCTTGAAGTGGCAGTAGTAGCATTAGTTGACTGTTTGCAACTGTTTGTTGCAAACCATATGGTCTGTAGTTGTTTGTATGTGCAGACTTGACCACAGTGATCCAAGAAAATACCATAGGTTAGGCAGAGTTCACTAAACCATGTAACATAACAGAGTAAAACACATCAAAGCTGAGTGGGGCCCCCACCCAGACACACGGTCACTTTTTAAAGGAATATCACAGCTTCAACTCCTCCTTCTGTTTCAGCCTTTGTATCCTATTCCCATGACGCCCATGCCAGTGAACCAAGCCAAGACATATAGAGCAGGTAAAGGTGAGAATAATACTGCCTGTTTGGTTCTTAGTCTGCATGCAGCATGAATAAATTACAAATGTTTGTGTATTTTCTAATCCATGTTAATTTGTTTTCGACTGATATTTTAAATGCTATTTTTAGTAAAGGGAAGTAAGGGGAAATACGAATGCATTTCTAGATAAACTAATTCAGCCAAAACATGATAAGTTTGAGTAATGGGGAGTTGCTTGGTTTGGAATTTGATTTGACAAACGGGAAAACGCCTCTGTTACTTGGAACGTTAGGGTAAGCTGATCATCTCCTATATTTCATAAATGTTATGGGTTTGTTTAAAGGGAACTTTCTGTACTGGTTTTCTGTACTGGTTTACAGCAGAGCCCTGAATGGTGCTTTAATAGATGGGTTTTTTGTCAACAAGCAAAATTGCTATTTCTTCAGAAAGAGTATGCTATGCTGCTCTTCTGGAAAGAACTTACTGCTGGTTCCAGTTTGTTCTTCTGCATTCCTTCTGCAACAGTAACTGAACAGCTGGACTAACAATGCCATGTTTTTAACAAGTGACACCTGTGGCTATGGAGACGAGAACATGTGTGGTGAGATGCAGTCTCTTCTGTGCAGTGCAGCGAAGGAGCAGAAAAATGATGGTCTTGTTTTTATAGTCATGTTTCAGATAATGCTCTAATTCTACACAGTGCATGCTTTCTTGCAGTTTTATACAGTGGTTCATGATGATAGGTTCCAGTGCTGCAGCTCCAGTCACTGGAGGAGGAAATTGTTTAAAAGAGCAGTTCTGCTGTTTAGAAATAAACAAGTAGCCTTTATGAATGTAGGGAAGACAAAAACCTGCAATGTATTTCTATTTTAAAACACACTAACTTTACTGTGGCCTGACCCATGAAATCTTTTGGTTGGTAACACTGATTGTTTTAATCAGAAATACATTGCTGTGTGCTTACTTGCTGTGTGAGGCCGCTCTCCTGTTCTGAATTCCTTTTTTAAATTTCATTATTTTCTGCATATCCATTCTGTGTGCAGCATAGTCCTGAAGGAGCTGCATGGGTTAAAGTTCAGTGCCTTTACGCTGTTCAAGTTGCGTCCTGTATTTACTTTTTTCTATTGTTGATTTGCAGTGTAAATACAATCATCATTGAGTGAATTTACTGACATCTTCAACATTTCCCTCCTTTCCTCTCTCTAAGGGGTCTGTCTACATTGCACACTGCAGTGGAGTTTACAGGTGCTTGAGTTAGCATAGTTATTAGTCGCAGTCTCACTGCAGCAAGCTGGAGCTCACCTTGAACTCTCATGCCCTGTTGCTTAGTAGGCTGAATTAGTTTGTTCTGAGTGCCTTGCTGCTGTGGTTCGGTTGGTCGTCTTACCAGGATAGCTCAGGTAGTCCCACACTACAGTGCTCTGCTCTCTTAATCTTTCTTCCCTCTAATTATTCCTACTCCTCCTCATCTTATAGGTTGACTTGTCCCCTTCAGTGTTGACTATGGCCCGAAAGTTGCTTTCTGCTATCCTGAGGGGTAGCCCAGAGCTTAAAAGATATGAATACCTCAAATTGCGGCTGTGCGGAGACCTTTTTTCTGCTCCCCTCAGCCATAAGCACAAATAATTTTAACAGACTCAGCTTTCCAGTTGATGGAACAGTTGCTGAGTAGTTCCCGTAGAGGGTGAATTAAGCCTTTTGAAGGGGACAGGATCAAATTTGATTAATGTAGGTATCCTGATATAACCTTTCTCTTCCGTTACTGATTCTTGTCAGTCTTTCTCTCCCTCCACCTTCCTTCCTTCACAAAAAGAGCAGGCCTGGGTTTGTGGCCACGTACATGGCCCAAAGGCAGTGATGAAAATCACATGTTTCTTGGAGAAACTCCTTTTCATGCTGTTCCTTTTTGATAGAGCTCTAATATGTGGTTAAAGGTGAGGGGTGAGGATATTCCACTTGGTCACAGTGACATTGTAACGTAAAACCTTTCAGGAAGATCGTCATTCTTCGTTCTGTGTTTCTAATGCGAGGCACTCTTTGCTTTGTAGTACCAAATATGCCACAGCAACGGCAAGACCAACATCATCAGAGCACCATGATGCATCCTGCCTCAGCAGCAGGCCCTCCAATTGTAGCTACGCCACCTGCTTATTCAACACAATATGTTGCATATAGTCCCCAACAGTTTCCTAATCAGCCTCTTGTGCAGCATGTGCCACACTACCAATCTCAGGTAAGAGTCCTTTTAGCGTATGTGGTAAGTCAAACCAGAAATAATTAAGTGGTTCAGTCCTAAATACCCTATTGTCCCCAGTCACGAGAAGTCCCTCTGAACAGTTTCTGTGTTCTGGAGCATACTTGGTGGTGTTGTAATGTGCTTCAAAGGCTGTAACAAATTTTAAGACCCATTTAGAAGTTGGCATTTATTAGTGATACTACCTTTTTAGCTCTTTGAACCGTTCCTTTCAGGTCACGGCCAGGACATCTCCTATTTATGTGTTCTAAAAATAAACTACTTGGTGTACTTCTCTTACTTCAAAGGCGTTTAAATATACATATGTAATTGGATAAGTATATAATTACATACAGAAGCTTACTACATTAGTAGAGTGGCAAAAATTGGATATGCCAGTGGTTTTTGTCAGTTTCTAGCCCACTGCAGAAAATGTCTGTAAATTTTTAGAAACAATTGGGATAATTGTGATAGTATGAAATCTTTAGTTTGCTCTGCATTTTAGTAAGGCCAAGCTATTACTGTTTCTAAATACATAATTATTGTTTAGATTACACTAGTTTCTTTGTAATGGTCCTCCAATTAACTGTCTGTTTTCTTATTTCTGTTGAATGCAGCATCCTCATGTTTATAGCCCTGTAATACAGGGCAACGCTAGAATGATGGCACCACCAACACACGCACAGCCTGGTTTAGTATCTTCTTCTGCAACACAGTATGGTGCGCATGAACAGACGCATGCTATGTATGGTAGGAAACGTTTTGTGTTATATGTAACTTTTTAAGTTCTTATGTTGTGCAGGGATGTATTTAATCTCAAGCTTCAAACGTGGGTATCATTCAGATTACACCAGTAGATGTGGTTTATATTTCATAAGATGATGAGCAGAGCATTGAAAACTGAGCCACCTGGTTAAAATGAAAACTCAAGTATGCTGATTTCAGTAGGATGCCAGTGACCAAGATGAAATTTCAACCTGGGAGCTGCTAAAGAATATCTGCTGAAAGAAGTTTGTTCGAGTTCTCTTGATGCTCTTGACACAACATCCCTTGATTGTTTCTTGATTATAATTAGGACTTGTTTTATTGCAAGGCTATGACCTCAGTTTCAAAACTTGACTTTAGTTCTGACAACTAGTGAAATGCTGTCTTTATGATACTACTAGCATTATTAACAGTATGAACACTGCTGTTTAAGCAAAATAAAACATGTGTTGCTTACCTTTCTTTTTTTGGTAAGTCAGGAATAAGTATATGGAACAGCTCATGTATTGCTCTGACTTTGACAATTAGTCTCCAGCATTATCAGATGGGCGTATTTCACTTAACAGTGAAGTGCTGAAAATGTGGGTTACCTTGTTACAAAGTAAAATGTGAAAGAACTTCTAAAGCGTTATAAATGTATGATAAATCAATGCCCAATTCAGAGGAAAAAACTCACGGCAAAACATGCCATTGGAAGAGGTAGAATCAAGGTTGCTAGAAGGCTTGGAAATTGTCATAAAATGTCAAAACAGCAGATGGTCTCTTGAAAACGTGGCATTTCAATACTTGTTATAGCATCTGAGGAAGACTTTTATTGGGTCACTTATATTATTGACTTAGATTCTAATAAAAGATTTTCTGTACCTTTAGACATCTTTGTATGTTTTCCGGTGCTTAGTTTTACACTGCTACTTAATGGAAGTCCCTGATGTGTCATGAAAACTTAAAAGGCTAAGAATCTGAAGTTTAGTGTGAAATTAATTCTGATTTTAAAAAGTCTGTGTCTTACCCATCTGAAAACATCCTTTCAGATCTCTGCAGTGGTGTGGTAACATAGCTAAGAAACAAAAATAATAGAGAGAAACCTTTTTTGACACTTGGAGGAAGAACATTTCAGCTCATTTGTGCTGAAGCCGAGATGGAAGTTACTTGTAGAGATTAAGTCTTTCTCTCACAGGTCCTTGCTAATTGTATTACTTTGATCTTTTCAACTCTTGTGCTTGAGGTGTCCATGTAAACAGATCTTCTGTTTGCTTTTTCATTAGATTAAATAGAATTCCGATAAAGTGAATGATCAAAGGCTTTCAGACCTTTATTGGTGAAAACTCTCCTCTCAAATCCTAATTAAAATAAAACCAAACATGAGATAATCTGAGATTTGATTCAGAATGGTTGCATGTGACTTCCTAGCAATTTCCCATTGTGCACCATCCTTATCTTCTGTAACCAGTGGGTTGTACAGCTTTGAAGTACAAGCCCGTTCCCTTGGTTGGCTTTGATCAGATGTCTGTATAGTTTTTTCCCCGATATTCTAACTTAAAACTGTTAGATCTCATTTTGTGTTGGTTTTGCAGCTTGTCTGTTGTAGGTGTGTGACTACCTACCAGTGCAAACAACTAAGTTGGGTCAAACTTGAGAATTCCTTGGTATTTCCTGCCATGTAATTAAATATTACTTTTCCAAGAGCACCTAATTTAACAGAAATTGCATGTCCTCCTGTGTTCTTTCAAGTAGCTACTTGGTGACTCTTCTAAATACTCTCCCGCTTTCCCAGTAAATGATCAAGTGCTTGAAATTCTTGTTACTGAAACCACTCAACCCAGCTGGATCATGAACTCCACATGAGACACTTTTTTTAAGAGTATGTTCTTGCCATGTGCAGACGTGTTTATTGCCTAGTGAACATGAATTGGCTCAAACGTACCCTTAACCTGCAAAGTTTACAGTTAGCTACACATGAAATGACTTCTGATGTAGTGCAACACTGTCTCAATTCAGATTTTTGCAAGTCTTCCCTGTGCTGAGTACTTGAAGACCTTGCCTAAACGGATTGTGTTTCCTCAAAATGTGTCCATCTGTAACGTATTCACTTCAGCTTCCATTTATCGATATGGGAACGCTTGGGAAAAATGTAGAAATGCCTAAGGTGATAAATTGTAAGCTGTTTATGGAGTACATTGCTAAAGAACAACGTGCTGGAATCATTCACGTCTGTTTGAGTGACTATAAGACAGTATCCGTAACTTATGTTCTGTATTTTGGGAATCTTAAATTTACCCACAGTATCTTTGAACTAAATATACCAATGCACTTTGATTCTGGTCCTCTCTTAAAACTAATTTGAAAGTACAGAATAACAACTTCTGAGAAACAACAACCACTGCTGCTTTTGATTTCTGGAGCACTTGCTCAAACAAGTTCTTAGATTTCCTTTGGGCTCTTTAAAATTGCTATCTGATTTTAAAATAAATAAATAAATAAATTATTTTTACCCCCCACCCCCCGATATCAGGATTCAGTGGGCTACTGCCCTTTTATCCTTCAAGGTACTAGTGCTTTCTTTGAGATAATTCTTGCAAAATTCACTCAATTTTTTTCCTGCGTATGTGGTAGAGAGAAGATGTCTGCAAGGACAACCGCACTGAGACGTGGGGGTTGGGGGGCACTGCTTACGAAGTATTCTTAAGGTGTGAAATGTTTTCTGGTGAGATCTGAAACTCCATCTTCACTAATGGTTTGGGACAAGTTGAAAGTCTGTGGCAAGTAGTAACTGCCTGCCAGCGAAGAGAAATGCCTGTTGATCCATTAAGTGAACTACCCTCACTGCCAGAAGTTTGGGGTTTGTGTTCCTTCCTGTCTCGTGAAGAGATAGCTGAATCCAGAATACATACAGTGACCTACACTTGTTGATAGGCGCTCTTCCATTTTAAAGGGAAATATTTTTGTCTAATGCTGTTTAATGGGATATTTCTGCACTTCTGGGATTTCCTTGCTAGTCGTTACAGTGTCCTGCTTCTGTTTCACAACCCGGTGTTCACAAGAGCTCAAGAGAAGCAGAGCAGCTGAGCTGCATGGTCACCAGTAGACCCATCTAAACCTATGACAGAGGAGTGTTTAAATCATTGCGTTTTTCCCCTCAAAACACAATTGGGAAGGAAAAGGTTCAAGCAACTAGCTTTTCTTCCTGTCTACCAGCCAGACGATAAAAACGTCTATTACACACTTCAGCTCGTAACTTCTGGAGACGTGAGCCACTTAGATGTCCTTATCAAGGAAAGTTTGAAATGCAGGCACTGCTGCAGCAGAGCAGTACGCGCACTTTTAACTGCCACACGCAAATACCTGAACGCAGAGTTGTCGCTCTTGCCCTGCTGAACCGCACGTTGGTTTCAGAACACACCGTCTGTCTCGGAAGCGTTGGCTCTGTGTGATCACCCCGATACCGTTGGGCTGGTAGAGTTTGCTGGCCACGGTTTGCAGTTTGAGTGCTTGGTCTGTGTCGCACAAAGACCTAAACTTGTCTTGTGCCGTTAGTAGAAAATTTGGTTGTCGAAGTAGAGGGTGGATGTATTGATTCCTGTGACAATGACCTTGTGTTAGTTTTACCATGTAGCTGAATTGCCTGTGTTTTCAGATAACTGGGGTCCTCTGAAAAACTTTACTTTTGTGTTTAAAAACAAACTTGTGTAAAACCAGACCTTGGTTTTATACAGATGCATTTCCTGTTTTTTGTGCTCTCATTCCTGTCCCCATTCTCCCTTCCCTTTTCCCCTTCTGCATATGTTTTACTGGTCTGGTGTTGTCTCTAACTTTATCTGGTTTCTGTCTCAGCAGTAGAGTAAATTCTATTACCCTGATAGTACAATGGTGGATATAATATAAACTTCAGAGGATTCTCCAGGGACTAAGAGTGAACCAGTCACCAAAGGTGTCTTGGAACTGTTAAGAATGACAGTGATATAGCTGAAAAAGCAAGGGGCCAATTTCTGTTTAATGTAATTACGTTTTAACCTTCTTATTACAGTGGACTGTAATAGACCATTAATTGACATAAAGTTTATTTTTGTGTTAATTAAGAACTGAAGACCTCAGTGTCACAGTTTAGAACGAAGGCTTACCTGAGACTTGTGTTGTTTCATCTCCACTCATTTGTAAAACTAAATATCCAGCTCTAATAGCACCTAAGTAAATAAAAATATCTGCATGGTTCTACAATCTTAAAAAAAAAAAAAATGATGCTGACCTTTCCAGAAGACGGGAAGTATGCACGTGGCAAGAGGCTAATTTACCTTTCTATTTCCCAAATTCAGCATGTCCCAAAATACCATACAGCAAGGAGACAGGCCCTTCTTTCTACTTTGCCAGTGAGTTGGGTTTTTTGTACTAATTTTGATTGTACAGAAAAGCACTTTCTAAAGAACAGATGTTAAAGGAATGGGACGTGTTGAGGGAACAAGTTTCCTTGCACCAAACCAGTATGTGGAAAACGCAGGAAGGTTCCTTTCCATGGACAGGGGAATGAAGCTGTTGAACAGATTTATAGGAGGACAGGAAGCTGATTTGTCAGTCTTTTAAAATGTGTTTTGCATGCCAAATAACCTCTAACTTTACTACCCAGTCTTTTCATCTGCAACCAGAAGTGCGCACTGCATGTGGATAGCCTCTGCTTAAAACCTGGGTGAACTGCCTCACTCCCTTTCTTTTCATGGCCCAAATGGGATTTTAAAACGTGGCAAGTTAATCTGCTTCCTAAAAGGAGAATTATCTTGTGCCTCATTTCTTTAAAAAGCCGTGGCTCAAGTTCTGAGCCCCTGGGAGGAAATAACCTGAGTTGCAGCTGAGGTGAAGGAAGCTTTCTGTAGAGTTACTTCGGTGTCACTGAAGGAGTGCAGTTGTCATTTTTATAAAGAGAGCGACTAGATGAGGGCTCCTTGCCGGTGTATAGCATCGGACGCTTCCTCCTTAGCAGATGAACATTATCAGTTACGTTACCTGGCTCCAGTGCCCCTGCGTGCCCAAGCTGGTGACCTCCATCAGCGTAGGTGATGGGAGAGGGGCTGATGTTCTCCGTACTCTCAGTACACAACAGCTCATACAGACTTCAGTTGCGTGCACGTACAGGGAAAGGCAGATAACTAAAAAATACTGCCTTGTATGTTGGTGTTCATAGCGCTTAGAGGAAGCTTGTTTTGGGGGGGAAGTGGGGTAGTTGCAGGATGAGCTGTAGTTGTCACCCAAGACGTGGGAAAGGACTGCAGTTTCAGGGTATTTTCGAACATGCTCCTGTCCTGCAGTGAGACTTGTTGCTGTGTCTGTCTGCAAGTCCATGCAGCCTATGCCAGGCACTCTTCTGGGGCTTTTTGAGTTAGCTCATGCAAGAGGGATGTGAGAAATACCACTTGTTCTCCAAAAATCTCTTCTGGAACAGACTTCCTGTGTTTCCTGTAGAAATGGCTCTGGATGAACGAGTGTTGTAGGATGCTGACCTGCCCTGTTTTCATGTGTCTTGGTTTGGTGCACTGAAATAACTTTAATAAGCTCGTTCCTTTCGTGGATAATCTTTTAAGTGAAGTCCACTCTACCTGTGTAAAATGACTTCTTTAAATGTTTGTATTATGAAAGAAACATTTGCTATTTCTTTGCTTCCTACCATTCAGGTCTTTTAAATGTAGTTATCCTCACCATCTTACTGGATCTGGCAATAGTTTTGAAGTTTGTTCACTGGTCAGTTCTTGAAAATAGGCTCTTCAGTGCATCTTTGGATGATGACCAACGATGACCACCATTGGCAGCATTGAAATTCCTACCAGGGAAAATATGAAATTACATTATATGGTTTTTGCATATACCCTTGTAGCTGGGAGTTCTGCTTGATTTCTGCTGCTCTGACCTCTTTTGATTTCAGCTCCTTCTGTGGGTTTGTTGGCTGACTACTACTTGTTTGCCTCTCAGAAAAATGGGTTGCACTTTCATAGAGTTGAATTCAGTAATTCAATCCATCTGATATTTTTGCTCACTTCATTACCGAATCACTTTTCTTCACTGTGTGTCCCTGTAAGGTTAGTGCAGGTAAATACTACATGTTAGGAAACAGCTTGATGAAAAAGATGCTGAAGTGGAGCAGGTTAGCCCAGGGAGTATTTCTTGGGGAGAGGAACGTAAGGCATAAAGGGTGAGAAAACTGTATTTCTGCTGGAATGAGCCGAGGTTGCTTGCAGCAAGGAGACGTGCAGAACTGTTTTGTCCTTTCCTAGAGCTGTCTCAGCACTTTCTTGGATACTAGGTGGACATTTGGAAAATCTCCAAAGGACTGACAGTGGGGGAAAATGTTGGATGATGGGCGATATTTTTTTTTTCCCACCTCCTGTCTTGCCTTGTTTGCTGTTTGATGTGTGTCGTGAGCTGTTTTGATGAACAGGCCAAAATTCTTGAAAAAAGTCCTAGTGAAAGTGCTTTAGTTATGGCTGAGCAGGTGAATTTCTTGTGACTGTTTTGCAAGACTTCTTTCACAGGCATGCTGGTCTCATAGATTTCATTGGTTTGTCAGGAACTATTAATTGCACTAGCTAAACGTAGAAGAACCTTTTACATTTCTAGAGTTGAAGTTTGAACTCTGGGTTTGAACTAACAAAGATCTGTGCACGTATTTCAGACTTGCTGCCGCTCGTCCTGAACCATTCTTGATTTGTATGCAGTATCTGTACAGGATACGTACATGGATAAGTGTCCACATAACATTTTCTGAAAGACACTTCTAATACTGCTATTAAAATATAGTTTGCAGCAGCATCTGAACTAGTTTTAACCAAACTTGTAGAGCTTACTAGAGTAATTTGTTAAAGACAAAATGGGGGAGAGGAGAAGCGAGGCAAATAAAAATTCTTCAGTATAAAAAAAATCTGGTACTTTAAATGCAAAGCTATGGATAAAAGATATTAGAAGGTTATGGAAGAGCTGCTACTATGACAAAAACTTGATCCTCCTCCTGCTTCTGTATCCGTTCTTTAGGGTACTATTCCTCGGTTTAACTGGTTTCTTAAGAGAGTAATTCTTCATTGTGAAGTTTTATTGTATAATGTATCTGCTTCAGAATAACTTAGTTTATTATTCTCTCGGCTATAAAGAAATGAAAGATGAATTGCAGAAATGGTTTCAGGGAGTACCACATTATTTCGGGGGCTCTTAACAAGTAATGTGGCAGGATGTGGGAAGCCTTGAATATCTTAGAACCTGGAATGAATTTTCATATACATTTTAATACCTCTTGAATGGAGCTGAAGTTAATTTGTAGTCAGGCGTGCCAGCTCTGTGGCTGAAGCAGTGGGGTGAGAGCTGAGGAAGGTCTCCGGTAGCATGTCCTTAGGCAAACAAGTCAATCCCTCTATGCATTTATTTCTATTACTTTGACAGAGATAATAACTTCTGGCCTTCTTCAGAGTGTTGTATAATAACGAGGTTGAGAAATTTTCCTACTGTAGGAAACCGTAAACTTCATACTGTGAAAATGATCGGTGTTTCCATTGATAATTTTCATGTAGTCCTTGTAAGAAGGAGCGGCGGTTGAAAGTCAAATAGGAGCATGGTTGAGATGCTGCTGCAAAATAAATTTTAGTAGCAATATGAAAAGAAAGACTTTTGTTGCATTTGAAAATTTAACAAAGTGCTATGGCAGAAGATACTGGTAGTTTTGCCAGTGTGCATAGAAAATATTGAGGTGTTTTCAAAACCCCTCTCAATCACAAACGCTCACAGTGTATGAGTACGTTTGTACACTCATGCTTAAGTACACTTACATGCTTGTGCATAAGTATGTTAGGATCAACTCAAACTGCAAGAATGTAGAGTTACAAATGTATATGAAGTTCATCTGCATTAATAGCCTGAAACTGTAGTGCACATCACTGTTGGAGCATTTGCTCAGTGAAGATTTAATAGAGCTTTCAAGACAGCAGGGTGGGATTAAGTTAAATGTGGTAGGCAGTTATGTTATAGAGGAGAGACCTTCATAGTGGCCTGTACAGGGGAGAAAAATCTCAATTAGGCAAAAAAAGATACTGTCTATATGTATTCTAGTGAGTTTGAATATTTTAGAACTAGTATTTGTAAGCTTTATAACAAACCAAACTGGAGGAAAGCAAGTACTTGCACAGGATAGTGGTGTGTCAGGGCTGGTTAATAGAGCCCAGTGGGGTTGGTGTGCTTTTGAGACTTGCTTGTGCTGAATAGTGTTGTGCTTTCAGATGCAGCTACATTTCTGTCCGTTTTCTCCACCCATCTTGTCTTTCATCCTTTGTATACACTCAAGCAGTTCTGTGTATTTGTGAACTTAGAGCCCAGCACAGTGAAACTCTTCAGAAGCTGCAGCAAACAGTTACTTGCAAAAGAGAGATAACACACCTCGCTAGCCGTGAATGCATGGAGCCGGTGGTTGCGGCATAACAGTTGCACTCCAAGTTTCTCCCTGTGCCCTGCTTTTCAGGTTTATTTACTAGGGCAAGAAAACACCACCAGAAACCCCATCACTTCTAAAGGTATGCTGCAGACAGGCACTTCATGGGCCATCAAGTTCTCGTGTAATACAAACCCCATTAAAAAAAGCTGTAACCTGATAATAAGCAGTAATTAACTTGTCAGAATGACAAAAAGGTACCAGAACAAATAAGGAACAGTTGCAGGGAACAGATTCAGGAGCAGGCTGATAGTTTGCTTTGACTGTTTGTCTCTTAGCACTATTGTCAGCAAAACTATCCTCGGCCTTGACAAGCTGTAATATTGGAGAGAGTAGCGCGCGTTGTCACGTGCAGAAGTGTAGTTGCAAACTGTGGACTGGTTGTTGCACAAGATCAAAAAGCAATAGAGGGGAATAGGCAAAGCATCTTTATTTTCTTAGGGTCTTGCTTTCTGGTTGCATGCTTTGTTTTTAAAGGAAGAGTTGCTATCATTATGGCTTTTCATACTTTCCTAGATTCCCTCAGAAGTGGAAAAAAAAACCAATGTAGTGTGGCCCGTTTCGAAGCAGAACAAGGCAGGACTCCTCAAGGAGGGACTTGTTGATATTTGTTGTTGGAGACTGGTGTGGCTGTAGCAACAGATGTGGTTTCACTGGTGTGAAAGTTTTATGTTGCTAAGTTTTTTTTCCTTTTTTTGAATTTTGTACCTTATTTGCTACTGTTTCAAGGAATTAAGAATTTCATGGCAATGTTGAGAAGCTCACAGAATGGTGGTGATCCAGAAAAGACTCCCTTGAGGGGAGAGGAAAGATGCGTTATTTTGGTACAAGATACTGGCTTCAGCAAAAATTTGATGCTCAAGCAGCCTCAGTTTTCTCAGCTGTTATGTATATACTGTGTGTCCCTACAGCTCTCAAGCATACATGCAGTGTATATACTTTACACTGACTGTACTGTGAGCAATTTCCAGAAGAGTAGCATGGTGAGGTTAGCCAGGTATAAGGCCAAAGAATTTTTTGGATGGTGGAAATAAAAATGGCTTGTAACACCTTTGAAAAGTATATTTCAGGAAAAACTAAATTGTATGAAAATGATAAATTTGATATTTTAAACTGGTCTGTTTGACAAAACAAAAGATGAAATACTGCTTTTTTCTATGTAGTATCTGTTAAATTGTCAAACTAGGGAAGATGCACTGTCTAATTATGGTTATTTATAGACTTTCCTGCAAAACCAAACTACACAAAAGCAAGGTAAGATACTCAGCTATTTGCAAGATAAATAATTTTTTTTAGAAGGGGGAGGGAATATATTTACAGTATGTTTGAGATATAGCGAAATCTTCAAGTGCAGATGGTGACTTGATGAGATTCATGTTCTGTATCTGTTGTTAAATATTCTTCTTTTTCATCCTAGTTTCCACTGGCTCACTTGCTCAGCAGTATGCCCACCCTAATGCTACCCTGCATCCGCATCCTCCGCATCCTCAGCCTTCTGCCACACCAACTGGCCAGCAGCAAAACCAACATGCTGGAAGCCACCCTGCTCCTAGCCCCGTGCAGGTAACAGAACTCAAGGAAGTGAATGTCTTTAAGTTGTATTTAACAAGCGCTACTGGAAGGTATTGCATCAGTCTGATGCTTGACATCGATATATTGATTTCTTTGAGAGGAAAAATGGTAAGATGGAGGAGTTGCCCAAACCAACTGCATGTGGCAGATCTCATATGGGAGCTGTCTAGATGCCCCTCTGCTTTCTGGAAGGAAGGAAGTAGAGCTATATAACTTAATTTTTCTCTGCTTGCAGTGGCTAGGACTCAAAGATGGTAGGCTCATGACATAGTTTCTAGATAAGCTAGCCTGGAAACTTGGGGCAGTCCTTTTTCCTCAGTAAGGACCAATATCAGATTCTAACCATTCATTTCTCCCTCTTCACAGGGGATGAGGTATAGCTTGTTTCCATGTTATGATTAAGGAAGGATCATAATTTTGTCAGAGCTTTAATATGAGTGGAGTTACAACTGGAAATAGCAGATAAATGCTGAGAAGCATTTGATTGTGTTTTGTCAAAGACAAGCAGCTGAAACCAAAATAGGCCTCGTGATAGTGCTGCATGCCTTAGTTACCTACTGGTAATAACTTTGGGCTGCTAAGTGCAACTGTGAAGTATATCCAGCTCCACAGCTGCAGGGTCTCCTTGTTTTTACCTGTCAGTCTAGGTTCCATTTTCCAGGCTCCTGCTCACAACTTCTAGTGCAAGGAGAAAATGAGCCTGGTGGAATTGAAATGAGTTTCCTCATGACCACAGGTGTGGTGGTCCTTAGATTTGCCACTTAAAAGATTCACTATCGAGAGCGGCTTTGCAAACCCTTCTTACGCTAGTTCCTAGAATAAACGTGTCTCTCTTCTAGGCCATAACCTAAATGATCTTCTGTCTTTTTTTTGCAGCATCATCAGCACCAGGCTGCTCAGGCACTCCACCTGGCAAACCCACAACAGCAGTCGGCAATTTACCACGCAGGTCTAGCTCCAACCCCACCTTCCATGACGCCAGGCTCCAATACGCAGTCTCCACAAAATAGTTTTCCTACAGCACAACAAACAGTCTTCACCATTCATCCCTCCCATGTTCAACCTGCATATACCAATCCGCCACACATGGCCCATGTCCCCCAGGTAAACACAGTTTAACAACCTTCAAGACTAAATGTCTTAATGCCCCAAAGTTAGGACAGTCGGGCCTGCTGAAGTGATTTCCATTCTGTCACCTCTCAGCACAGACTACCTGTTGTGTTATTTAGGTTTCTGTCTGTACATTGCCTTTATTTAGAATTTTACAAGATATTTGGACCTCAGCTTCCAACACCCAGTGCATCTACAACTGTAGTTTAATGAAGACATCTTAAGGTGGCACTGCTACTGAAAGAAATTGAGCTCTCTTCCCAGTTCCCGGCTCCCATCCTTGTCCTGCCCCACCATTGTGCTCACAGAACTGTTTGGCCATGCAGCAAACCAGACTGGGGACATGATTCAGCTGAAGTGTGCCCTCCCCACCCCCATTTCTCAGTCAAATCAGTTCACTACTCAGGTTCACTGCATGATCACAGGAAGAGCTGGCATACAGAAAGGTTGGAGGTGCGAGCTGAGTGGAGGAAGGCTGAATTGCTGCTTTTGGTGGCAGTTTTAGGCTCTGCATTGTAGTCAAATTTATACAAGTACATCCAATAAAGGATATTACACAGGATTACTAGGGAGTAGCAAGGTACTGCAATGGGAGATAGGTGAGATTCAGTTCCGATGGACTGCAAGACAATCCTTGCTGAAAGAAAACTGCGTGTGTGTGTGTGTGTGTATGTGTCTGCGTGTGGTTCTAAATGAACTGCTTATGCAGGAGATCCCCGATGGTTGTTGGGCAACTTAACAACAGTCCTTACTTCAGGATCAGAAACCCACTTCTCTTAACTGCTCTCTTGTGGTCAACTCACTAGAAAAAGGATTTTGGGAAGGGAAGCACATGATTGATTAATCAACAGCTCTGCGTAAGACAGCGTTGCAAAGATTTGCTGATGTTTAGTAAATCTCATGGATTTAGTGTGCTTTGTCAAGGAACAGACAATTAATCAGTAATTTGCCTGCACAATTTCTTCTGGAGACCAAGTACTTGGTGTCTGGCTTATGTCTTCTCATAGAGGTTAACAGTAGTTTGGGATATCATGACTAACTGTAATTAGGGAAGTTAGTCTAATAGGTGTCCAGTCCCTTGCAGAATTCTGATAAAATCTTTGCTTTGGTCCCTGGGACAGTCAGTTAAGCCAATGAATCAATAGTTATTTAGGAATTGTTTTACTGATATTGAGTTTTTAGCTTTTTCATTCTGTTAGGCGTTTCATTTCTCTGCTTTTGTACTGTGGGAGGATAAGGAGAGGATGTCCAAACTTGACTACTGCTGTGGCATCTTGCCATGTCCTCCCAGGCTCTGGTTTCTGCCTGAAATAAGATATTTGCTCCGTTCTGGTGTGATAGCACTGGTGTGAATGCCTAGGTTGTAGAGCTTCTCAAGGTGCTTTGCGTGCAGCCCTTCAGAAGGGTCTCACTGCAAGCTCCTGGGTTAGTGGCACGTTCAGTGCCGTGCCTTGAAACGTGAAACATGTTGGTTTCAAGGTCAGCTTAAAGGTAAAACTGTACATGAATTGTGCTGTACACATCACGGCCAGGCCCAAGCCTGCGCTATAGGATGCGACCATTGCCTTCCTTTCTGTGTGCCAAGCACTTAAATAAGCAAACCTCGCTAAAGCAAATCAGATGCAACTTTTAGTCAGAACTGACTGCTCAGTCAGGATTTTTTAGCAATCACAGGCAAAGCCTGCCTTACCCTTGATTTTTGACTTACGCAGTCTCTTCTGCTGTAATTCTTTTTGGATGAAAACTACAATCTATAATCCATGGTATTTATACCAGACTAACTGACTTTTGACAATGAAGTAGTTCCCTCAAACATCTCTAATGAAGGAATAACTACAGTTCTGTAAGAAATTTTAAATGCATGTAATTATTCCATTGTGGGGAAACTAATCACTGGATTTAATAGTTTCTTAGCAGCCTCATTTCCAATTTCTGAACACAATTCTGAAATACCATGTAGTAGGAATTTCACTTAGGCTAACGCAGGGGATCAATTGAATTTCCCTTTAGGTTATCAGATGAATCTTGAGCTGTTAGATATCTCACTTGAGAAACAGTACTTTAAAATTCATTACAGAGTACTGTCAGCTGCCAATTTGCAAAGCATTTGAGCCCCAGCAGAAAATTTTTATCCAATGTGTGTATTGAATACAGCTGCTATATGAATAGCTGCTTTATAATGATGGCTGCTATAATAGCATGTTTGTCAAAGTAAAAATGGTGCTGATCCTGAAAGGTATTTCTGTTTCACAGCCTTATCTTCTAAGCCTTTTTTAGAGCAAGAGTGAGATTTGAATTGCAGTTCCTGCCTTTAAAGGCTTCTTGAGTGCTACTAATACAGTGCAAGTCTGATAACAAGTTTGAGGAATGTCTGTGACGAGTCAAGTAACCCTTTTGTCTTTAAGAAATAAAATTGTAGCCACTACCTGCTATCTGTCTTTACTGGCATGTGAAACTTGTGAGGCTGCAATTATTGCACCGTAGTGCTCTCCGTTAATGGGACATGGTAGAACAACGAAGCAAACCTTAGATACAAACGCTTCCCCCCCCCCCCCCGAGAAACCCACTGAGAGCTCTGAAGAGTTCCTTATTGTTTTGTGCTTTTAAGAAACTAGTGTTTACTAGTTTTTTAAACCAAAAAATTGATGACCTCTAGAGTCATTAACTGCTCTGAGCTAAAGCAGCCAACTGACAAGTTACTGAACTTGTTTGCCAGAAGGTGATCAGCCATCATAAAGATCAATCTCCTTTTTCCACTGAGACTTAACTATGATTGCTTAGATTACACAAGGACCTTAACCGTGATGAGCTTAACTGGAAACAGAACAAAGCTGACCTAACAGTATAAAGGGATGAAATCACTCATCTTAGGATGACTGCTTAGATGAACGATAATGTGGGCACAGGTCACTGGAGAGAGCGGTTTCTAGGGCAGGGAGCCATGAAAGAATGTGGAGTTGTGCAATGAGCAGCTGAGGAAGGGATGCCAGGCTCCCAGCGCGTGTGAAGTTCGTATCTGTACCCGGTGCATTCTCTGCATAGGAAGTGCTTTGATCTCAATTACTAACAGTAATGTTTTGAAGATTTGTTGCTGAGGTTTGTTGTTTGTTTTGTTTTTTTTTTTTTTTTTAAATATCCCACTGTTTAATGCTGGTGGTTTCTCCCAGCACTCGCTGTCCAAATGGCTAAAATTGAGAATGTGACTCAGAGCCAGCAGTAAGGATTTGAGTCCCCCCCCCTTTTTTTTTTTTTTTAGTTATTATTTTTGTGTTAAGATCTCTGACTTAATCCCTATAGCTAATCTAGTTAAAATGGAGTAAATCTCTGGATTTACTGGTACAGCTGGAGAAAACTTGATAGTCATGTGGCCAGGAGTGATGCCTCCTTGTGACCATTATACTAAAGAGCTCTTTGTTTCAGGCTCATGTACAGTCAGGAATGGTTCCTTCTCACCCAACTGCCCATGCTCCAATGATGCTAATGACGACACAGCCACCTGGTGGTCCCCAAGCCGCCATCGCTCAAAGTGCACTACAGCCCATTCCAGTCTCGACAACAACACATTTCCCCTATATGACGCACCCTTCAGGTGAGGAGTGTGTGCCGGGGAGACCTGCACCTTAACTGAGCCAGGTCGTAGTAGTGAGAACTGTTATGAACCAGATTTGGGGAAAAGAACAACAAAAAAAACCTGAAGATGTCCTTGTAGAGTGGCAGGCTGCTGAAGGCAGACTGTTTCTGCATTTCGCATTTATACTTTGCCAGCCCAAATGCGAGCCTAGATAAGCGTACGAGATTTAGCTAATTTAGCAAAGACTTTGCTTCTCTCTAGCTGAAGCAGAGAAATGGATAACTATGCAGACACTGGCACTGCGGGACTGTGTTCTTCCAGGTTTTGCTGTGGTTTTGCCGTGGGGGATGGACTGTCTGTGTAGCCTGTTTATAATGATCTGGGGGTTTATTAAATTTAAAGTGATCGGTCTCAAGGATAGAAGTGAAAATGTGGCTTGGGGGTAGGGCTGTTAGACTTCTAATGACTGAAGTAAAGTGACAAGTGAAGTCTAATCTTTAATTCAGAGTAACATTCTGCAGCTTTACTTTTTGGCAAAAGTAGGTGCTGTATGACTTCTTTCCGCTTTAAATTTAACCTTACCTAGGTTTCTTTATTGTTACTCGTTTCCAAACAGCCTCTAAACTTTTGTAGTGAACTAGATACCTGATTTTGTTTCTTGGGGAATGTGTGAGTAGAACAAGGCTGCTTTCTGAGGGTTTAGGTAAGGAAAAAACCATCCAAAGGACATCTTGATATGCAGGGTTTTGTTTTGTTCATTAAAAAAAAATATAAAAAAAAAGAAAGAGAAAAATAAAATAAAAAAAAAAAGTTCAGCTCAGTAGTTGTCCTGTGACCACTTTACTAGCAAACTGTTGTGTGGCTTGCCAATTTATTATTTACATTTGAACTTTTTTTTTACAGTACAAGCCCACCACCAACAGCAGTTGTAAGGCTCATCTGGAATAACTGAAAGGCTGGATACCTTTTGTAGGCCAAATACCCTCCTTCTACTGCTTCTGCCAACTGGAAGCACAGAAAACTAGAATTTCATTTTATTTTGTTTAAAAAAAAAAAATTGATTTCTTGTAACATCCACTAGGAATGCTAACAGTTCATCTTGCAGTGGGAGAGATTCGGACTGAGTAGAGGCATTTAGGAACTTGTGGGCTATTCCATAATTCCATGCACTGTATCTGAGTCCTGCAAGTGCCCCAACTCTGCTTGCTGAAAACTGGAAGTTATTTATTTTTTAATGACCCTTCAAAGTTATGAACTCATCAGCTAGCAAAAGAAGTAACAAGAGTGATTCTTGCTGCTATTATCACTAAAAATCAAGACTTGGAGATCCCTTTTACTTCTAACTAAACTTGAAACAGGTTCAGTAAAAAAAAAATTCTAATCGTCAAACTGATGAATTATTATTTATAAATCACGTTTGATGAGATAATCACTATCGTGAGACAGTGATGTAACTTTTAAGTTAAGAAAACTTTTACTTTGTAGATAATATAAAATAAAAACTTAAAAAAAAATTAAAAAATAAAAAAAGTTTTAAAAACTGACCTACTTAGTGTGTGTGTGTCTTGTTTTACCAGTATCTTTCCTTAATGTGTTCTCCAGCTTTCGATCCAAGTTGGCGTGAATGTTTTATTTAGCAGCAGGTAAGCTTTGCTGTGTGTTCCTGTCATGTGCTGCCGCCGTATCGTGTGGTTCCCCCTGCCCCAAAACCAAATCAGTCGTATTTGACTTGCAGGGCCATTGCAAAAACAAGTCAAAGGTGTCAAGGTCAGAAGTTCGGTACAGGTTTAAACAATTTCTTGCGTTCAGGTCTATTCCCTACCGCCTCAGCCTTACGCCGTTCGGGCTGGTGGCACAGAAGGTGGCACAGTGGGCCTTGAGGCTTGAGACGGGAAAACTACACAAGACGTGGTGCTGCTGGAGAAGGAGAGGAAGAAATCGGGGTAAGCATCCCTTCGCAACATGACTGGTAAAAAGATGGGGAAAAGGGCAGGAGAAAGCGATTGATTATCACCTCCTTCGGTGATGCGCGGACTAGTTACCATTGCTCATACAGAGCTGTGGTCGTCCTAACCGGTCTGCACGGTGCAGGCATCCTACAACGCTAACGCCTAACCCAAAGGGGATGCTGCTTAAACTGGGTTACACTGCAGTTGCCCTTCAGAGGCAGGACAAGCTGTCGGATGTACAACCTTTCATGGGCAGCAGTTACATCCCGTTCTGGCTTGGCGAAAAACATACGGGGGAATACAAATACTGCTGCAGCTTCTGGCTTAATCCTTCCAGGGCAGCAGTGCAGTAAAATGTAGTGAATTCGTGTTCAGGTGGGCAGCAGGGGGCATGAGACCGTCGCAGTGATGGTGACTTGGGGCAGGACTCCTTGAATGAGTTCTGCGAAGGAACAGCTCGTGCCGTAGGCTGGCGGCTTGCTTTTCAGTTCTAAGGGAGGGTTTCTGCCTTTTGGCAGCCATTGATTCAGTATCTGTTAAAACAGCATCCGGGCACCTAGAGAGAATCAGGCTAAAGACGGAGAAGTGAGAAACAAGTTCTAAAAACAGTTTATTAAGAGCAGATTTTTTTTATATTATGGTAAAATTGCATTATTCAAGAATAAGTTACTTGTACAGTACATACAGAAACAATATATAGAAAAACCTACTCTACAAGAAGAACTCTTCTGTGCAGGTGAAAAGGAGAATTTTCAGATTATTACACTTTTCATCCAACAAACTGTTGGCTTTAATCTTCCTGCTTAAGGCTGAGTTAGGGAATGCACAGTCGCCTCCCCCACCTCTGGCAGTTGGTGGTGAAGGTTGGGGCTGTTCGCATCGAACAAGCTTAAATTAAAATCCAGAATACTCCAACCTCTTAGGCAAGATTTCAAGGCTTTGTACGCTTGTTAGAGTAAAACTGCATTGGTTGGATGACGGCAGTGTTCTGTGGTCTGGAGACTGTAAGAAATGAGAAGTTTTGGCCTCACCCTGGACCTGGACCTCTTCCTATAAGCTTTGCCCCAAAAGTTTCGATGCAAAAACCATCGGCGAGGCAGCGGGGGCGTCAGTGTTTGGTAACCTGCTCTGGATCACTGGTGCCGTTCCTCAGGGCTGGGACGCAGGAGGGAGGGAGGGATGAAGAGATTAAGTAATGCTTCGTGTCATGAACTTCTTCAGAACCTGTCACCCGTAAGGACACACGAAAGCCACCGACAGGGAGGGTCTGTCAGCAAACAGCAAGTGGTTTCCAAAGCGTAAGATGGAGATGAGGGGAAGTTCTGGCTGGACCCAGGTCTTAGGTTATGCGCTAAGCCAGGTCCCTGCTGCTGTAGAGAGCGAAGGCACTGCCTGTTTTGCATCTTTATTGCCAAAACCAACTGTCCTGAGTAGCTGGCTGAAATGGGGCTTCCCTCCCCAACAGCCCTCTCCTGGGGGACTGTGTGAGTGGGCATTGGGCAAAGGCTCCAGCCAAAGGCACCGAGGGTCACTGCCAGTTGGGTCACGGCTTTGTCACGTTGGATCCAAATTCACGTTGCACGTGCCCACCTCCAGGGCCGAGGCGCAAGCCGAGACCTCGGCGGTCACATCCGACTTTATTTCAGCTCTCGGCCGTGCGGGGGCTCTTCCCTTGGCTTCCCCTCCTCCCAAAACTCAATGCTGGTACTCCATAAAGGCTGATAAAAGCCCCCATGGGCTGGGGAGCTAAACCTGCTAAGTCCTACGCTCTTTTCCCAAGTTTAGAAGAATATAAAAATTCCTTCAGGTTGCTTATAAGCCATGCAATGGAAAGGCTTTATGCTCTTTGCCTACTGCTATAATGAAGAGAAGTACCTATGGGCTGGATTAACGTCTGCTGGCAGGAGCAGAGGTAGGGCTGCGTGTCAGGCTCTGACCTGTGTCACAAGCCAGATGCTTTCTAGGAGAAATGGGATTTCAAACTCAGCCCTGCAGGAGCTGGGGACATAGCCCAAAACACCCCTCGCGTCCCGGTGCAGCTGGGGTCAGGACCGTGGCGGGTCCGAGCTGTGGCAGAGCAGAGGATGAAGGTGGGGAGATGGCAGAGCTGGGTGGCTGGACAGCCCTCGGCTACCTTGTTGGTGAGGTCTGAGATGGAAATAACTCTTAAATAATCAGAGCGACTTTCCCACTGCTCACTAGTGGGGAGAACGGGAGTTCGCATCCACCAGAGTTTGTCTGCGCAGGGGAAGTGGCTGATGGGGCGAGAATGACCTCAACGTATATTTTGCTAATCAAGCACAGCAATTTCCATTTAAACTATGGAGAAACCCCTTGCAATTAAACTGCAGGTTAAAAATACCACATGCGCGTGCATGTTTAGTTGTTGGCGCTCAAACAATAAGCCCCGGCGCGCCAAAACAACCCATCCCAGCAGCATCTGATTTATCTGGCAAGGGCTGCACCGGCTGTGAATAGCAATCCCTTTTCCCAGCCCGTTCTTTCTTGCAGATGCTCTGAGCGTAGGGCGATTCGGGTGAGACCACTTCGTCTTTTGGGGAAAGACCCCTTAGAATGGGGCTGCCTGGAGCTCAGCAGGACTAAAATCAGCTCTTTGAACCTTTGCAAGACTTAGCATGTGCAAGTGGTTTCCAAGGCGTGCGTGCTCTGGGAGCCATGCACCAAGCAAGCAAAGGAGCCAACAACTTGTGCTATGCTTCCTCCCCTTCCCTTCTTCATCCCTATAAATGCAAGACCATGGGGAGTTATTTATTAGCAATGAAGGGAGCTGACTTGCCTGGCACAAACCAGCCCCGGCTATACGCTCCTGCCGTTGGGTGCAGCCTTTGTGCTGGGCCGGGGAGGAAAACGGGATGCGGATACGGCCGAGAAGCTCCAGCCGAGGACAGGGCTGCCTTTGTTTCTCCAGCAGCCTCGCCGGGTTTGGCAGCGCTGGAGATGCAACCGGCCAGTGCAATTTGCTCCTAATGCTCCGGTTTCAAGAGTGAGTGTGCAATGGTGTGTGCTGAGCACCGGGAAACGCTGATCCCTGCTGAAATACAGGATTGCTCCCCGTGGGCCCATTTTCAAGTTGCTTTAAACAGAGGAGGGGGGGGGGGAAAAAGCCTTGCCTGCTCTGAATGCACAAAGACAGCCTGGGAGAGGGCTGGGGAAAGATGGGGAGGCACAAAATGCAAATCCTAAGTGGTTTCTCAGGTCAATGGTACCCAGTTTCTCCCAGCCCTCATCCTTGGACTACTTAGAAAACCAGATTTGCTCTCACAGCCAGTCCCCGGCCTGTGTTTGGCCCTGACTATTTTGGCCCTGCCCGGTCCTGGCCCCTGCCTGCGCTACATCTGCCCTTTCTGGCCCAGCCCAGCACAACAGCGCCGTGACCCTGCCCTTCAATTCCTGACCTTGAGCAGAATTGAGCTCCTTGGGCTTTGACTGCCAACCGGGCTCACCATGCGCTGGCTTAACGGCAAAGCCCTGCCTAGAAGCTGGATTTTTGCAAAACTCCCTAACTCAGCCCCACAAGGCTTTTTTGTTTACTCGCTTTCAAATTAATTCCTAAATGTTGATGCTCCTGAGGGCTCCCACCTCAAGGAAGAAAAAACCTAAAATAAAAAGGCTTCCCTGTAAGGCAATTTCAAGGCAAGTTTTGCATCCGAAATGCTGGGGGAGCGCCGCACGGGCTGTGCTGAGAAATCTGGAAGTTGAATGCTGCGAACATCCCCTCCCGCGTGTCGCAACGGCTCCAGCCCCTTCCTTATTCTTAAAATAACGGCAGCTTCTAAGAAGCGGTTCCTCTCTCGGCGCGGCCACGCCGGCTGCCCCAGGTAAAACGGCCCCCAGGCTCGGCGGCACCGACAGCCTGAAGACAGCAGCGGAGGTTGGGGCACGGCTGCGCTCCCGGCTCTGGCGCTGCTCTCCTTGCGCGGGTGCCTTCGCTGGGGATGGGGACACCGAGCCCCGGGGATGTGACGGACGCACAGTGGTTCCCACCGGAGTTACAGCTCGCTCGGCGCGCACCTCGCCGTCCATGCAACCAGTGCTCCTAGGGCGAGGTGCACACAGGCGACCGAGTTAAAGCGCCTGCGGTGCGGGTAATTACGGCTGGCGAGACCGAACCTAAGGCACATCGGGGGGGTGCAGTCCCTCTGCGGGTTTGGGGAGGCTGGCTGGCAGAGGCTTCTCCTCCAGGCGGGGAGACGTACGCCGATGGCACCCCCTCGCCTGCGAGAGGCCATTGCATAGCTTTAAATACTACCAAACTCTTGGTTACACAGTGTTTTTGGGGGGGGAAGGCAAGTGAGAGTGGGGTGGGCAGCCACCTGCACTGGCGAGGTAAAAAAATGTTTGGGGGAAAAATTCACTTTAGATTTGTGCCTAAAACGTTCCCATTACCAGGATAAAACACCTCCATCACCAGGATAAAACACCTCCATCACCGGGAGGAGTGGTTTGCTGTCAGTCTCCGCGTTAGTTCTCAGCTAGTGACATTATTAATGATGGAGCAGTTAGTGTTCACGTCTTAATTAGCAAGGCTAATGGCGTAAGCATGTCTCTGGCGGGTGCAGGGAGTGCTGCAACTGTGCTAGGTTAAAAAAAAAAGAGCGAGAAAAGCCAGTTTTTGCCTTATCTAAAATTAAAACCCAAACTCCGATGGTGATCGTCATCTTGGCCCGACGCAGGAGCTCAGCTCCGGCAGGTCGGGCTTTGCTGGTGGGTTTGGCAGTGGCAGCACGTGCTGGGGCGGGAGGACAGGGCTCGTCTTTGCCTGCGCACAGCCTGGAGCAGCAACTGGTTGATGAATTTATAATCCAATCCCCCCCCCCCCTTTCTTTTTTCCTTTCTCCAATTATACAGGTGTAACGCAAGATCCCGGTTCCTTCGCTGGGCGCTGTCGTGTCAGGGACAGGCAGGAGACTGAGCTCGGCGGCGCAATGCTCGGCACACAGGGACGCAGGCAAGAGCAGCGTGTGTAAACAGTAATGAGAAAGCTTTGATAATAACAACAAAAATAAAAATAAAAGGCCCTTTAACAGGCCAAAGAGCGGGAGCACACCCGTACTGGAGTGAAAAATTACCCCCTTCTTTGCAAAAATATAATTATCATTCCTAACCAGAAGGAAGAAACTAAGTACATTCTTTCTTTCGATGGGATACCCAGAAGGTCTCTAGGATTTCTCCACCCGAAAGTGCATCCTCGTGCCAACGTGGCACCCGTCAGAGCGGTATGTACTGGTTGTCGATGGCGCGGACATGGCCCCGGCCTGGTGCCTCTGCCTCATAGTCCAAATCGCGGTGCCGGGGGCCAGAGGCCGTGGCCGCCCTGCTCAAGCGCAGGTTCTGCGCCAGCTCGGCCGGCGGTGGCACCAGGTGGAAGATCTGCTCCGGCGGGGGACCCGGGGGGGTCTCGTCGGGGCCGCGGGGGCAGGAGGAGCCGGCGGGGGCAACGCTGAATTCGGGGCTCCAGCTGGGAACGGGCAGGGGGAGAGGGACCGTGCTGCCGGAGCCGGGAGCTGCGGGTGGAGGGGAGAGATAGCAGGTTGGTGGGATGCTCCTGCATCCGTCGCCCCTGCTGCAGGTATCGGGATGGGGTGCAGGGCGAATCCCGCGCCCTCCCCAGCTGCAGCAGGGAGCAGCCGGCGGTTTGGGGCAGCTTCTCCTTTCTCGAAAGAGGAAGCCGGGAGCTCGGGAGTCACCTTTTGTACCGCTGCCCGGACGCTTCTGCTTTCCCCCCCCGGCATGCAGCCAAGAGGCCCAGCTCTGCCCAGCCCTGAGGCATCCGCATCCAGCCCGGGGACCCTCCCGCCAGGACAGGGTCCCCCATCCCTGCACCCCATGGGAACGTCCCCATTCCTCCGTGCCCACATACCTTGCGGCTGGGACAGGACGACGACGTAGCTGGACAGACGGACGTCGCAGGCTGTCCCGCACTCCAGCGGGATGGGGTAGCGATGGAAGTGGTGCAGCATCTCCACGATGGAGGAGAAGCGGAGGTGCTGGACGCGGCACTGGCCCCGCTCTGTCAGTGCCAGCCGCAGGTGCTGCGGGGAGGAACACGGACCTGTTACCCTCCCGCTGGCTCCCTTGCTGGAGTGGATGATGGGGGGACATGGGGATATTTGGGGGGGGGAATAGGGGACACAAACAGCCTTAGCATGATGTGCTGCATCCCCAGCCTGCGGTGCCCTGCTCGCTACAGGGGCTTTTGCCCCCCAGGGGTGGGGATGGAGCTGCCAGCCCTCTGCAAGCATCGGCGCAGGGACCAGGCAAGGAGACCATCTCCCTGGGGTGGGATGCGATGGGACAGGGACCGTGCTGGGCACCGCCTGAGGGGCTCCTGTGAGATTCCCCCACCCTGCCCCAGCCCCTCTCCTGCCCGTACCTTTGCTCTGCCCTGGAAGTTGAAGGTGAGCACATACTCGCCGCGGCGCGTCTCGCTCTGCCGCACCAGGAAGACGCCGTGGCCCTCCAGCCCCCGCAGCTGCACCAGCTGAGCCGCCTTCACGCGGGAGATGGGCCCGTGGAACCAGGGGCAGGAGGAGAGGAACTGCTCCATCTTCGGCCCCGCCGCCTCCCCCGGGCCCCCCGGTGTCGCCCCTGCCAGGGCACAGGGATGAGCACCCCGGGGAAGTGGGGACCCCTGCCCATCGCGCCCTCCCCTCTGGCTCTGCCCTCCTGCCATGCCATTTGGGGATGCCCGATCAGCATGGCTGGCCATGGCAGGACTCAGGGACCTCCCTGGCAAGGGATGCCCTGTCCCTGGGGTCCCCTGGGTGTCCCGGCTGCTCACCTTGGCTGTCGGTGCTGGTGGTGGGGCTGGCGGCCGTGGGGTCGGGGTGCCGGCACGCCAGGAGCTCAGAGTCGCCCATGTCGGACCTGCCGGGGACGGGAGAAGCCAGGCTGAGCGCTGGCAGCGGGGGGCTGGCACGGTGCTGGGGGACATGGAGCGGCTGTCACCGTCCCCAGGCTCAGGGACACCCGCCAGGCGCTTACCCCCTGCGCGCACACTCCCGGATCTCAGCCGTCCAGGAGTTGAGCTGCTGCTCGTCCCCTGCCTCGAACACAACATCGGTGGCGTTGGTGACCTGGGAGACATCGGAGAGGGACAAAGGGGCTTCAGAGAGAGAGAGGTGCATCCCCCTCCCACCCACCCACACCTGGAGACCGAACCTGACCCCAGCCACGGCAGAGCATCCCCCACCCCGAATGCCGCATCCTCCCGTGCACCCCCTCCCCGGCTGGGAAGAGGAACCGAAATTTGGCATGGGAGCTTTCGGCAGCCACGTGCACCCCAGAGGGTGGGAAAGGCCTCGGGGCCAGCTGAGGAACCCCTTGGCTGGGCCCTACCTTGAGGACGAAGGTGTGGAGGTTATCGGGCATCTCGAGGCGTGTGCACCTCCGCACCTCCTGGACGGCGGAGCAGGCGGCATGCAGCTTCGGCTTGGAGCCCTGCAGAAGGGAGCATGGCGGCTGAGCTGAGCCCCAACACCCCCACACCCCGAAACGCCACCCTACATCCCACTGCTTTGCTGGGATGGGGGCCAAGCCTGCCGGGAGTCACCCGAGGCATGGCAGCGGGCAAGGAAATACCCTGCTCTGCAGGGAAAAACCCCGCTCTGCAGGGAAATACCCCACTGGCAAGGAAATACCCCATGTGGCAAGGAAATACCCTGCACGGCACTGCCCGGCTGCTGTCAGGGCACCCCAGGGGGGCCGGGTGGCACCCAGAGCCGGGACCCATCTCGGCGACCCCCAAGGACCCAGCAGCAGAGGGATGGGTGGAGGAGAGAAGGGAGAAGGGGGTTTCCAGCATTGCAGTGTGTGCTGGGGAGACTGTGTGCACCAATGGGGAAATTGGGGTGCAGGCAGGGAGCACCCTGGTTTTGGCGGGGGGGGGGGGTGTTAGCAGCACGCTTGGCGGTGGCGTGCTGAGAGCTCCCTGCGGCCGCCTGGCCCGTCTGGTGCTGACACAGGCACATGACAAAATGCTGAGCAAACACTTCCAGAAAGCCTAATAATACCCCTCCAGGCAGCTTTCGGTTCCTCTGCTGCCCAGTGCACCCTGTGCACCAGCAAGTGAGCCGCTGACCACCGCGAGGCTGCGGCACGTGGCACCCACCCAGCCGCCACTGGGACCGGGCTGCATCCGGGACGCTGGGGACACTTCTGGGTGCGAAACACCCCAGGGACCCCCCTGCACCGGTGCTGGGTGATGGAGCCAACCCCTCCATGCTCATCCCCGTGGCCGGAGCCAAGCGCACAGCTCTGCAAGCGAGCTGCCCCGTGCAACCTGGGAAAGCCCAGCCAGCGCCGGTGTGCGCCGGGCACACTCGTCCCCCTGGGCCAGGCTTGCTGCCAGCGCAGCATGACAAAATTTTGGCTGGCTGTGATTCACACGGCAGCTTCAGCATCCCACGGGCTGAGTCACTGCACCCTGCACTGGCCCCAGTGCTCCTCTCCGATCCATGGCCCCCGTCCCCGCACGCAATGCAAGGCTGCAGGTGCTTTGTCAACCAAAGTGCCTGAATCGTGCTCCGAGCTTGTGATGTTTGCGGCAAAGCCACCCCCTCCCTGTCCCTAACCAGCTGCACAACCCCAGGGGGGTCCCCCCAAGGTGCTGGGGGACACGGCACACTCCATGCCGTGCTGGTCACCCAACCAAACCATGTTTGGTTGCTTCTTTTTTTCCATCCCCCCCTTCTTCCTCCCTCCCTCGACACTCTCGACCGAGGACTTGGTGTACTTTGGGGCCGGAAACACAGCGCGAGAGGGATCAGCCCTTATCAGCACTGAGCTGCGCCAAAAAGAAAGTTCTTAGAAGTCGCTTGCCGAACGGCATCGTGCAACAGGGTTGGCGCTACCACGGCAGCTTGCGGCACCCCCGGCCCCGCCGGCGACACTGATTGCAGCTGCAGCTGCAATCAGTGTCGCCGGCGGGGCCGGGGGTGCCGCAAGCTGCCGCAGTGGTGCCAGTGCTTTATCCCAAAGGAGTTTTATTTTTTTGCCATCCTTGGAAGATAACTGCATCCTGTGCAAAGTCCTGCAGGGACAAAGTGAAGGGGTTGCCCATCCTGGCTGCTTTCCCACACATGGGTTGTGACAGCCAGCACGTCCCCGAGCTCGCCGGCATGGTGGGTGTTATCGGCACACATCCTGACCGCAGCATTGGGGTCGGCCTCCCGCTTTCCTAGGAAGCGGGAAATTCCAGGAAAAGGGAGTTCGTCGAAGCCCCCTGCGTCCCTCTCCGGGCAGAGCGCAGACGGGGAGCATGAAGGGAGAAGGAAATGATGCAGCAGAGAGATACGGCGCCCGAAAAACTAGTCTGGCTTCGGAGAAGTGCCTACCGCAGGCACGGTGCCCCCGCCCCCCGAACTGCCGCACCTGACCGCAAGATGCCCTGCTCGATGGTGGCCGCTACCGAGAAAGGGATTTCTTGGTAACCAAAACTGCACACTCAACACGCCGCGTGTTCACCCAGCGCCCACAGCCTCCTTCTCGGCAGGAGAGGTGCCGCAGCAGCATCATGGGGCTGGGTACCCCCCCCCCGCCGCCGGCTGGGCTTGGGATGCTCAGGATGGGATGGGATGCTCAGGATACTCAGGATGTTGCCCCAGCTCAGCCCCCAGCCCAACCAGCATCAGCTCCCACCCCGGAGACTTCACCCACCGCTCCCCAAAGGTTTCCCATGGGGGAAACCCCAGCACAAGGTTGTGTTCCCCCCCCAAATCACCTGGGGACAGGATGCCCCGTAAAGCTGCACTCCCAAGCCCCCAGAACACAGCTGCCACCATGCCATCGCTGCGGCATCCCCGGTCCTGACACTCGGCACGCAAAACCCACCGTCCTGGGGTGCGACACGGGTGATGTCCGGCTCACAGGGCTGACGGCAGCAGGATCCAGCCCTGCTCCCCCAGACCTCCTCTCCCTGCAGGGGCTGACAGGAGCCAGGCACTGCTGGGGACATCAGGCCACCAATGGGGATGACAGTTCTGTCGGCTGGGGATGGAGAAGCCACACCAGCTCTCGGCGCCTACTCAAATTTAGTGCTTGTGAGTGGTGTCCTCCCACCTGTGGTCTGCTGACCCCCAGCATTTGTATTTTTGTTCGTTGCAGGGGATTTTTTTCTAGAATTTCAAAATAGGAAGCTTCAGCCAGGCCTGAGCTGTCCCCACTGTCAGGGGACATGGGGCAAACCGGAAGATGGAGGAAAATGCCCCCAGGACAAACTCCCTCCTGCTCAGAGCATCCCGTTGGAGCCCATGGCTCGAGCCAGGGGGGGACACCCCACTGCACCCCCATCCCACATCCCTGCATCCCTGACCCCCGGGGGGTCCCTGCGGGGTGTCACGGGGGGTCCCCGTGGGGCGCAGCACGGGGACAACCAGCATGGCACGGGGAGTGCCGGCACGGCATCCGCGGCCACCGCGCACCTGGGGAGGGCAGGACGGCTGGGAGAAAGTGGGGTTTGCCAGCATCTGCCAAATATAGGAAGGAGACCGACGCCAGCTCGGCGCTGTGGTCGTGCCAGGAGCATGAGATGAAGGTCAAGCCAAGGTCACAGCTGTGCTCGGGCGTTGCAAGCGTGGAGCGGAGCTGCTGCGTTTCCGCCTTGCAAACCCTCGGTAACAGCTCTCACCGCAGCGCCTTTGCCCGCCACTTTCTTTACTACTTGTGTTTACGCGAGGCCAGTGTGCGGGCGGCCACGGTGCCGGCGGGCTGCCCGTGCCGACGAGCGCCGCTGGCTCCTTTCGCGGTGATCCTGCCTCCGGCAGCCTTCACAGCACACCTTTCCGCTTGCTTTTCTGGCTTTCACATGCGAGCGGTGGTGAAACAACCTCCCAGGAGGGCTGGCTCGGCACGGCGGGTCCCCCCTCACCTCTACAACAAAGATATTTTGGATTTATATATTTTTTTGGAAGCAAAACTCCTCCCAGCCCGCCCACACGTGCTGGGAAAGCTCCCGCTGTGATGCCCTGAGATGCTGCTGTAAGGAGCATGACCTGCGTGGATGCACAGGGAACACTGCAGATGCTGGGAGTGCTTTTTTTTGCTCGGGTGAAGAGGAAGGCAGCCAGTCTTCCAAGAACGAGAGCGAAATCACACTGCCACGCTGCCCACACCCAGGAGAGCTGCGGGTGCCTCTAGGTTTGACCGGCAATGGCACCGCCCACGCACCAGCAGGGTGCTGGCACCCAGCATCCACCCAGACACTCCTGGGCTCAACCGATTTCTGCCGGGTTCCCAAAACACTGACACCACCTGCAATACTGGTTTGCGTGGGAGGGAGCCGGAGCCACCCACCCTTCCCAGCGGATTTGGCCAGTGCCCAGTCCCCCGCTGGCAAAGGCAGCGGTGGCATGCGGATGACAGTGGTGGCACAGCAATGACGGCAGTGGCATGGTGATGATGGTGGTAGCACAGCAATGACGGTGGTGGCAGGGGATTGACAGTGGTGGCATGGTGATGATGGCAGTGGCACGGCGATGATGGCAGTGGCACGGCAATGACGGCAGTGGCACGGTGATGAGGGTGGTGGCACAGTGATGATGGCTGTGGCACGGCAATGACGGCAATGGCATGGTGCTGATGGCAGTGGCACAGCAATGACGGCAGTGGCACAGCCATGGCGGTGGGGTCGGCTGGCCAAGACTGTGCAGAGCAGAGAGCAAATCCTTCGAGAGCGGCGGGCGCTGCCGCCAGACCCTCCACGCGCCGGGGATTTCCCTGCGCTGGGTCTTTCACTTCCACTCTGAGTCACGCCACAGGAGGCGGGGAAGTGCCACGAGCCCTTGTGCAAAGTCCCCGACAGATAGGGGTGAGATTTGTTGTTTCTTGTAAATCACAGAGCCTGCTGTGTACCCCTTACGCATGGGACAAACCTCAGCTGGAGCTGCAGTGCGCCCAGGCATGGCTCAGCCCCATCAGACTGCCGGTGGATGGACAGACGGACGGACAAGCAGGCCACCAAGATCTGCAGCGCTGCAAGCGCTGGGTTATGCCGGCGTAAAACCACATCCCGCGCCCACGGCCCTGGGGAGTTTTGTGAAGTTTCCCAGGAGCACGGAGACATGCAGCCCCATCCCAGGGGATGCCGGGTGTACTGGAGGGGAAACACGTCCCATTGCCCCGGCGCGGGGCAGCGGGGCAGCAATGGGGGTCCTGTGGGGCCGGCGCGGGGGGCACCAAGGGTCGCACTCGAGGGTGCAAGGTGTCTGCTGCACTGGCAATTGCCCTCGGGGGTTTGCACCATGGGTAATCCCAGCGTTCGTCCTCAGGAACTCTGCATCACAGATAATCCCCATGTTTGTCCTTGGGAGTTTACACCATGGTTAAACCCAACGCTCGTCCTCGAGGACTTTGCACCATAGATAATCCCAGCGCGTGTCCTTGGGTGGCTCCACCACGGCTAATCCCACTGTTCATCTTCAGGGATTTGCACCACGGCTAATCCCAACGCTCAGCCTCGCAGGTTTGCACCACAGCTAATCCCAGCGTCTGTCCTCCAGCAGCTAATCCCAGCGCTCTGGGGGGTTGGTAGCACAACTAATCCCAATGCTCCTCTTGGGCGTTTGCACCACGGCTGATCCCAAGGGGACAGGTCCACCCCAGGCAGCCCCATGCCAATGCCAGCGTTGGGGACGGGAGCTGGGATCCCACTGATTCGGGCCATTTCTCTGCACACCCCCGGCCTCTCACATGCCTCCTGCACCCCACGTCCACTGCAGGACCCCCCCAGCCCAGCTCACCCCATCAAAGCTTGCTGGGGAGGACCCTAGGGTGGCACACTCTGGCCTCTCTGCCTGCATGCAGAGGCTGTTCACTCTGAAACCTACTGACAGCAGCAGTGAGTGCCATCACGGGGTTCTCTGTTCTGGGCTTGGGGCACTGGGCATAGGAGGCTTCCTGCCTCTGTTAAGCAGAGAAACACGAGGTGATTCCCCGCTGAGGGCTGCTGTGTGAGCTCGAGCCCCCCCGGACCCTGGTCATCACCTCCCCAAAAACCCCTCTCTGCCCACCCCAAACCCTGGCCAGCATCCTCAACTGACCAACACCAGAGGGACAAAAGAGTTTCCAAGACACCCCATCTCTGAGCATCCCCAATGCTTGCGGCAGGGGACAGAGCCATCGCCGAGGGGACCGGGCTCAGCGGTGACAAGAGGCACCGTTGTGCTGGCCTGAAGCGCTGGCTCAGGGGCGGCCGGGGCACAAAGCACCTTCTGTTCCCATCCTGAGTGGCTGCCGAGTGCCGGCAAACGGCGATGCAAGAAAACACAGCCTGGACCCCCGCCGACCCACCGAGCCCCTATTTCTGATTAAATTAAACCCAAGACGCTGTGAAACGCAACCCCAAGAGCCGCCAGGTAAAGCCATACCCATGGGGATGGATTTGGGGCATCTGGCTAGAAACCCCCACCCTGTCCTCAGGGCTGACTGCCCTCTTTGTGCATTGATAAACCTCAGCAGCCGCTGGATCCACGCAAATGAGTCAACACTCCCTTCCCAAAACCCTGCAAATCCCCCCAAAACCAGAGAGCCCAGCGGCTCATGTTCACAGTGGGGTTTGGGAAGACGGAGGCTATAAACAGGATCTGTAAACAGACGGCGTTTGCCAGCCCCCTTCTTTTTTTTATTTTAAGCCAAACTTGCTTCCAGCGTGGGCTGCTTTAATAATTTCCTGGAATAAACAAGAAGCACGGAAAGTAAACAAGGTGTCTGTGTGCAAGCGGGAGCCGGCTGCAGCCGGGGACTGAGTCACCCCAAAGCCTGGCCCCGGAGGGCTGGGGGATGTGCGGTGTCCAGCACGGACGCCATAGGGTCCCCGTGGTCCCCAGGATGTCCTGGGATTTTGCATCGTCCTGGGATTTTGCATCATCCTGGGCTTTTGCATCACCCAGGACAACGCAAGAGCTTCAGGAGCCCAAGCAGGAGCATTCGCTCCCCCTGGATGGGTATTTCGGTCCCAAAGCAGGACCTGCCCCTTGCCTGGTGCTGTGCCCTGCCTGGCTGAAGGAAGCAGATCTTGCCCAAAATGCTTTGTTTTTAACATAATCTCAAGCCGATGTTGAACATCATGATGCCCATCACAGGCATCGGTTGGAGCTGGGACTGGCTGCCTGGTGTGGTCCATCCCGGCTGAGCCCCCGCTGCCGGGATGAATCCTTCCAGACCCCGCGCTGCCTGTGCAGGCTCTCATAAATATTTACCTTTGAAAGAAACAGCACTCAGCCTCGAAACAACCACATCCTGGGCCGTAAAAAAAAAAAAAAAAAAAGAAAAAGAAAAAAAAAAGACACAGCCACCCAAAAAACACCACCGGGCATCTCACACTGGCTGCCAGGGCTGAGTGGGACCCAGCACCCTCCCGCACCCACCGGCACCCTGCGGCCCCTCGCACCCCAGCTGCAGGAGGCTCGGAGGGGGAAACAGCACGCTCCTTGAGCTCTTTCCCAGTCCCTTTTCCTGTGATTCACTTAATATCTCCTTTTTTTTGCTCCCTTCTCAGTTTGCACATGGTGCTTTCCTACCCGAGCAGCTCTGCAGCATCCGTGAGAGGGAGACGGCCCTGACCGCGAGCAGCCATGCCAGGCAGCGAAGCATCACCGCCGTGAGCAGAGGGGCCACAGCGATGGGGCAACCCCACCACCAACAACAGCAGGGTGGATTTTAAAGGATGGGGTTAAAAAGAAAGGAAACCCTCCGAGCCCCTCTCCTGCAAACCCCAATAACCCCAGCGCCCGGGGAAGCAGCAGGTTGGGGCTCTGTCCCGCACCCTTCCCCCGCAACCCAATCTAGTCCCGGCAAGCTCCATCCCAGCAACACAGTTTCCAAAATAAGAAACTCTGCTCTTCAGCAATTAACGCCGGGGCTGTGGTTATGCTGCTAAAAGTGTTTTTTTCCGTGCATGACCAAGGATGGAAAAAGTTGCGGTTAATAAATGACAAATAACCTTTTGTCTCATTGCCCTCCCCCCGCGCGCCCTCACCCTGCGATACCAAAAAAAAGAGGGGAAAAAAAAAAATAGAAAAAGTCACCACCAAAATCTCAAAAAGCCGAAAGGCCGCCTAGACCTACGTGCCTTCGAAGAACGGCGAGCGGTGCAGCGCCAAAAGCAAAGCAGCGAGGGGATGCACCGCCTGCCTTGCTCAGCGGTGAAAGTCTGCAGGCGGGTTTCAGTGCGGCTCCGGGCGCCTTTGGGTGAGGTTTCGCCTCTCCCGAGGGAATCGCAGCACACCCAAACCCCTCTGGCTCTTACCCCACAGCAGGTTTCCTGGCTCCTGCCCTGGGGATGCCAGGAGAGGGATGCTGGCAGAGGGATGAGGTCCCTGGAGATGCTGGGAGAGGGATGCAGTCCCTGGAGATGCTGAGAGAAGGATGCCAGGAGAGGGATGTGGTCCCGAGGGATGCAGCTCTCTGGCCGCGTGCTGTCCAGCCACCAAGGGACGATGCTACAGGGTCGCTCTTGGCTGGAGGATCAAGGCAGCAACCCCCCGCCAGTCTGGGATCATTTAACATTTTTTATTGCAACAAAGAGAAAAAAATGCGGCGCAAGCCGGCTCGCCCCTGGGTGAACCGTGGGGACGAGGGCAGGAGCACACGTGGTCCAGCCCACGCTGGCTCGCAGGATGGAGGACACCAAATGGGATCCAGATTGACACAAATGTGCCTTTCCCCAGGCCAAGTTGATGATGGGACATTGAGATGCTTCCCATCACAGCCAAACTACTTCTTGCTGGGCACCCATTGCCCTCAGGCTCCGGCAAACCGTGGAGGGGTTTGCCAGAGCCCGCGGGCAGCAGGCGTCCCGTTCATGGTGGCCCTGGGAGGAAAAGACGATTTCGCATGGTTTTGTGCAGGAATAGAGGAACGGAGGAGCTCATGGGGCTGCAGCAGCAGCAAGGGCATTTGTGCATCCAACTTGGCACATCCAGTTTTTAAGCATAATTATAGGTCACTAAGAAGAGGAAAGGTGGTCTGGATTTAAAGCAAAATGCTGCGCTGCAAAAGAAGGGGTTTGCTCAAGTCCCTGCCTGGGATAGGGATGCAAACACAGCTGCTGCTGGGGTCAAGGCTTCCCAAAATGTGGCCTCTCCATCCCTGCAGGCAGAAACTGGCAGCAGCTCCCCCTCTGCCACTGCCTCTCTGTATACCCTTGGTTGTTACACTTAAGGCCACGTTTGAGCCGCCCCAATTGCTCCTGGAGGTACAAAGCAGCTCCAGAAGGAACTGGGATGGGGATGGGGACCACAACACCGGGATGTCCCCCACCCTGTGCCTGGCTGGCTGACGTGCAGAGCCCCAGGTGCCGAAAATCGGAGCCCAGGGGCGCAGGACCTGCTTGCTCAGGAGGTGGTAGTTCTCAGAAACCAGCTTCAGGTGAAAGGAAGGGGAAAAAGAAAGAAAAAAAGGAAGTCAAAGCACTCTCATGCTGAGCAGAGATAAAAATACTGCTCCTCCTGCGGCCACAGCTGAAGACATACAAGCCGTGACACAGGCACCACAGGTTTTCAGCGGAAGGAGCCTTCCCGGCTCGTCTCAGCATGCCATCAATTTACGGGATGCACTGGATTTCATTAAAATGCTATAAAGAAACCAGCACAAATGCAAATCCCATTTCCCTTCCCCTTCCTGTAAAAACATCTGGTCAACAGAACCGGCTTGGGACATTTCCGTTGCAAATCACAGTTTTCATGGGGTTCAGGAGTTGCCTATGTAAAAGGCACTCAGGGCTGGGGCTCAGCTGATGAACAGGGCAGCCCCAAAACCCTGCAGGGCTGCCCTAAAACATGCAAACCTGTTTTGCCAGCTTTGGCTTAAATTTATGAAGGTGGAGAGGCCTCAGAGCTACCTGATCCTACAAGTTACATGAGAATATATGGCATGGTAGAGAAGAAAGCCCTTAGTGCCTCCATGGAAAGCAGGGATGACTGGTGAGCATCGCCCTCATACTAGACATCAGAGAACCCACCTGGGCTGCACGCCTAGGACCATACCCAGGTTTTCACTGGTTCTCCTGTGCACATGTATACATACACCCATACATACAAGCATTATAGACACCCCAATATCCCCCTGCTCCAGGCACTCCGCACATCACGATGGCCCCGCTGGTGCTGGGTCCAGCCCCAGAGCATCATCACCTCACCCTGGCATCAGTCGGTGGCACGGCACCCTCGCATCCCTCCTCTCCCCAGCACACCGGCACCCTCCGGTGTGTCCCCAGGGTGGGGGTCCGGGTACCCTCTGCCCCCTCTGGCGTGTCCCCAGGGTGGGGGTCTGGGTACCCTCTGCCCCCTCCGGCGTGTCCCCAGGGTGGGGGTCCGGGTAGCCCTGCCCTGCACTGGGTGCCCTGAGCCCACCGGTGCCCTGCAGCCCAGCTGTGACTCGCTCCCAGGAGAGCTCTGGATCCAGTCGTCTCCAAATCCCTCCTTTGCAACATCATTTTTCCAGCGCTCGAGGGAGGAAGGAATGATGCCAAAACCAACCTAGCAGCAGCTGCAAGCATGGGAAGCTCCATCTCATCTGGCTGAAGCTCCCGTGAGACCAGCACATCCCTGGGGGATGGGATGCCCACGCCGGGCAGCGCCGCAGGGACCGCCGGCGGCTCCGGCACGACTCGCCGGCACTCACCCCTTCACCCAGCCCAGCGCAGCATGGGCTGCAGCCACCCAAGCAGTAAATGGGATTAGGGCTCTTCAAAGCGCCCTGCTCCCTCTGATGCCAGGCACGTTACAGGATTAGGCTGAGAGGCCCCGTTGGAGCGCACCAGGGAGAAAATAAGGTAAAAGCTGCCAGAAGCAGAGCGAGGGAGCAACGGCCGAGCTGCGGTGGGGCACTCATGGGGCCACCTCCTTTCCGCACGCATCCTGCCTTTCCAAGGTCATTGCAAGGTGCTGAATATTTGGGGGCTTGGCTTGATGCTGTAAAGCTGGGAGGCTGGGCTGAATTCCCATTTACATCGTGTTATTTAACGGGTAGAAAGGGAGAAGAGAAGGACACTTCTGGGGAGACCTCAAGGGTGACCAAACCTAATGGTCCAGAGACCAGCCGGGGATGAAAGCGCCCAAGGACTGTTTTTACAGTTGCTTATTTAAAATCATTAATCTTCCATGACGATCAACAGCATCTTCAAATCAGGAACAGATCCACGACATGGATGAAAGGCAGCGGCAAAGCCCTGTGAGCATCCCAGGGCCGGAGGATGGAGGGGAGGGGGCTCCCCGCAGCCTTCCCCAGGGAGTTATTGTTTATTATTTAGTTATTTTAAAGGAAAAAAAAGCCCAAAACATCAACAAGCTGTTCCCTTCCCATTGCTCCACAGTTTGCCCCCTTGCTGGGTTTGGGGAGTGGGACCAGCGCCATGGGGGGCTTTCCACTGCCCCCAGAATCCAACCACAGTTACTGGGAAAGGGGCTGGATTGATTCTGCTGTAAAGGAGACAGGATCTGGCCCTGGCCCAGTTAATGAGAAAGGAAGGACCCGCCCGCAGAATATTTGCACAGGAAACAATTTACTCCGGAGACTCACAAAATCCAGCAAGGAACATCCCTCCTTCCGCGGACCTGGCTGAGAAACCCCGCTGCTCGGGGCCCCGGGGGACCGCAGGGGCCCCGGCCTCGCAGTGACAGGGATGCACCGGGAAATCTCTGTGGGCCAGAGATTTGTTGCAAACTGCAAGGAATAATGCTGAAGAGCACTGGGTGAACTTGCTAAATGTCTCATTTTAAATGCCTCCCACCCATGGGTCAAAGGCGGTCAGGGGCTGCGGGGAGAGGAAGAATGTGCTGTGCGCTGGGCTTGCTTCCCAAGGGGAAGGAGGGGAAGAAAAAAAAAGAAAAAAGTTTAAAAAAAAAAAAGGGGAAAAGCAGTGATTGCAAGCACCAGGTCCTGGGGGCAGGTGGGACGCAGTGGGGGTCCGACTGGGTGCTGGTCCTGTAGGACAAGGGTGCTGCTCTGGTGCGCAAGTGGTGCGATGGCTCTGCTCCCTGCATTGTGCCCAAAAGCCTTTGGGGGAAAAGGCTCGGCAGAAAGGACAGCTTGGCTCTCCCCCAGTGCTGTACCGGGTCACCAGGGATTTTACCCAGTGTAAAGGCAGCCAAATCCACTGCAGCCATAATGTGCACAGGGAAAAAAAAAAATGCACAGGGGCTTGGTGCCCAGGTGGCAGGGGCACGGGTGGGTGCCCGGAGGGGCCTGCTCGGCCCCGGCTGCCAAAGCCCCCGCGCGCCAGGGAGCACAGCCACCCCCGGGAGGGCATCCCCTCGCTTTGCTTTTATTTTTGACTCTTGCAAAGCCCCGAGGGCAGGTCTGGGCAACAGCCAGCGAGGATGAGAAGGAGCAAAGCCGGTAGCAAATTTGGCAGCCGCGCTTGAAATAGCATCAGCCCAATGCTTCCTCCCCGCTGGCCGGGCCGTTCCCTGCGGCAGGGTCCGACGTGCCCAGTGCTGTCCGGGTGAGCTGGGGTCCGGACCACACGGGCGCCCAGCTGTGCTGCCTGGTTGCTGGGAGCACCCTCCAGGAGCCCCAAAGTGACGCTGTTTGGAGCCAGACCTCCCCATGCCCTGGGATGGGGACAAATGCTCCCACAAGGACAAATAACCGCAACCCCGGACTCAACGGAGCAAAACTGGCTTTTACTTTCAGATTTCACAATTTTGGTGTGTGGTTTTGGTTTTTTTTTAAAATATTTAATATTGGAGTTGCTTGACAGAAACAGCAGGAATTCAGAGCCGGCTGCTCCCTGGCCCCACTGCCACGGTGAGCAGCAAACACGGCCCAAAGGCAGGGACAAGGCTCCGGCTCTACCCAAGCCTTCCGCCTTCGGAAGCACAAGTTAGCCATCAAAGTTAAACAAGCACCAAAAAAAAAAAAAAAAAAGGAAAAAGAAAGAGAAAACCCATCCCATCAGGCCTGCGTAAGACCTGCCATGTGGAGGAACTGTCTTTTTAAAGATTAAACACCACGGCTCCCCCCGCATCGCTCCCCGTTCACTCACATCCTGCATCATCTCCGCTCCAGCCGGCGTCTGAGCACCATGGGAGCTCCCCGGGGTAGCAGAGATCTGAATTTCTAGCCACAAAAAGTACTGCCAAAAATAAAATTAAAGTCCCTTACAGGTCCCATGGGGCACAGAGGAAGGCACAGAGCCTAATTTCTGTTTTCCCCTTCCTTTCCCAACTTGCCCAGGCAAGCAGATGCCCTGGCTGCTGAAGCCACAACGCAGCAGAGACAGGGTGAATTTGGGGTTCACCAGACGCAGTGTCCCTCCCGCCTTGCTGGGACGGGTCCGTGGGGCTGGGGAGGAGTGGGATGGAGGCCACCAGCCTCTATCCTCAGCTTGCAAGGCAGGCACTCTGCTTCTAGCTAGGAAACCCAGGTTTGGGGTCCCAGCGAGGAGAAATGCAATTGCATCTCAACCGATAGCAATAATTAGCACGCACGTCACCCTCGGCACGCGGTCACAGCATCTTTCACTCCCCAAACACGAGCCCACAGAGGTAGCTCAGCTCTCCTTCTCAGAGGTCTTAAATAAACAAGGTGCAGCCTTGTATGGCTGCAGTGGAGTGAGAGCAGTGGCAGAGCAAACCCGTCTGGGTCCTGGGCTTGTGCCCAGACACCGCTCATGGTGAGAAACCCTTGCCATCAGGGATGCACCATGGCTGCGCTCACCCCCGCGGGACGTGCTGGCACCCTGGCATCGTCCCCAACCCACTGCCAAGGGACACACAGCATCACCCGGCCAAAACAGGCAAGAGCCGGCAGGTCCTTACCTTGGGCGGGTCGAAGAGCTCCAGCACGTACTCCTCGCCGTCGGGCATCCCTGCTCGCCGCAGCACCAGGCGGCAGCGCTGCCAGCGCGTCCCGCTGTCCAGGGAGGTCTCATCCAGCAGCCCATACTTGAGGAGCCCCTCCTTGCGCACCTCGGGGGGCTGCTCCCGCGACAGCCCCCATGGCAGGATGCGCTTGCCCAGTCCCGGCTTCAGAGCCGCCTCCGCCGCCGCCTCCCCATCCCCATCCCCGGGGAGGGCGTCCGAGGAACGGCGTCGGAAGAAGCTGCGCCAGCTCCTGCGCAGCTGGCTGAGCGAGAAGGGCCGCCGTGCCGGCCCCGCCAGCTCCTCCGAGCTCCAGGACTTGCGCAGCCCTGTTGGGGCAGCCTCAGGGGCTCGACCGGGCTGCTCGGCGCGGGCGCCCAGCTCCACCTCGGTTTTGGTGGCCACCGTGCCCAGGGAAGCGTCCGTGTGCCGCCGGTGCGTCTCCCGGTAATCCCGCGCCGGGCCGGCAGGCAGGATGCGGAGCTGGTTCATGGCGAAGCCTTCCTTCACCTCATGGCAGAAGTACTGCTGGAAGAGGTCAGTGAACTGCACTGAGAAGTTCTCAGCGGCCAGGAGGTCATGGTGCGGGTGCTCGGTGGCGAACCGCAGGTAGTGCCGCGCCAGCTCCTTGGCGGTGCTGATGGCGTGCAGCTCGCAGAACTCATGCCAGCCCCGGGGATGCGCTGGCGTGCCGGCTGGCAGAGCGTGCCCATTCATTGCCGTGGCTCCAGCGAGGCGGCCGTGCTGTAAGACAGAGCACACCGGTGGTGTCAGGGCAGCCCCAACACCCCGACGCCCCCCCACACCCCCCCACCCCGGCAGCCCCTGCCTGGTGCGGCCACAGGCCACTCCAGATGCGTACCCACGGGGCAAGTGGCCCAGGGCACACTGTGGTTAGCTTGGCCCCCGGTCAAAGCCGCTTCATTCACCAGGGCACAGTGCGGGAACAGGCGCTGCAGCTGGCCCAGGGGTGGCCGGCTCCCCGGTGAGCAGCACAGCCGCGTGAGCAACCGCTACGGTTCGCCACCCATCACAGGCAGTGGCCATGCATGACGCCGAGCGCCCAGCCCTGCCGCAGCGCCTCGCATCCCCATCCCCACCTGGCAGGGCCGTGCCTCAGTTTCCCCACCTGCGAGGTGGGGTGGAGGCAGGTCCCTGAGCAGGGCGTCTGCGCGGCTTCCTGCCAGCACAGCTGCCTGCAGCTGCCCGCCGCCCCACGGGGACGCCCAGCCAGGCCGCATCCGCTCTCCTCCTGCCAAGGCTTCGCAGCGCCGATGGGTTTCCCTCCAGGGACCTATTTCAATGGAGCTGATAAAACTGGATTGGGGGCGGGAAGGGAGGAAACAACTTGAAAAGCTGCAGAAATCCAGGGACGGAGCTGCCTCGCCTGCCAGATCCACCCGGCCCCACTGGCCTGGGGAGACGTGGCCACGCTGCCGGCACAGCCAGGGATGAACACATGTCCCTGGGGGGAAGCTCCACTGCCTGCGGAACCGAGGGGCTGTTGGCCTCTGGCAAACCACGCCATATCTCTGCCCCGAGCAGATTTTGCTGCGAGGCCAATCTGACGGCACCCATGGCCAGCGTGCAGCCGCCCCAGCGTGCCCGGCTGAGCCCAGCAGCAGCATTCCCCACGGCCAGCCTGGCTGCACCACACTGCTTACCGCCGAACCTCGTGCTTGCCCGCGGCACTTATCAGGGCCATGCACTCCGCTTAGGCAGGAAACATCGGCCAACCCACCCGGATCCTGACGCGCCGGCACGGGCACCGCCACCTCCCCGAAATTTCGGCTGCCCGGCGGCAGCGCCCCAGCTGCTGGGAGGGGAGAAAAAGTGATTGCATTTGTTGGGGGGAGGAAAAATTAAAAAAAAAAAAAAACAACAAACCCGAGGGGCCAGGAGGAAGCGAGCGGGGCGATGCAGAGCGCGGCGGATCTTGTTTGCAGCCAGGGAGGCGATAACGCCGGGAAGCGGACCTCTATCTCTGCCCACCCACAGGCCTTCCTAGTACGTCCTGCAAAGTTTCTAGGCGAGGGGAGATGTTATCTGCCCCCCGCCAGCCTCGCCGGGGCCCGGCTTCTCAGAAGAGCCACCCGAGGCTCGGGGCCGGCCGGCATTGTGGCGGTGCTGGGTGCGTGCCCGCCTGCGGCCCGGCCGAACCCCCCGGCGGGGCCCCTGCGTGCGGCCGTCTATCAGCACCGCCAGCCTGCCGATGACTCAGCATCCTCCGGCTGCGCTCCCGCTTCCTCCGGGCGCCCGGGAATTGCCGCCGCAGCCGCCGGCACTGCCGGCACGCTTGGCAGGATGCTCTCCCAAGATGCAGAGGGAAGTGAGGCACCCGTGTGGATGGCTCCTCAGGCGAGTGGGAGATTCCCAGGACAGGGAAATCGCCTTCCAAGTTTTCGGGCTCGTTCTGTGCTGGCTTCGCGAGAGGTTTGCGGCATGGGAAAAGCCAGGCTTCGCCTGCGTCACGCGGCGGGAAGCAGCCGAAGGCCGTCTCCGGTAGCAACGTGCTTTTTCCAGCCAGCACGATGATGGGAAATACACCCCCAGCGCTTCCTCCTGCCGGCACCGGCACAAACCGTGATGCCGTCCTCCCTGCTCCTGCCCAGCGCACTTCTCACGTGGAAATGGTTATCCTGGCTATCCTGGCTGACTCCACGCTTGAGCTACCGCAGCAGCATCCCGCTCCTCCGCCTGGTCCCAGGTTTCGGCAGGGACATGGCACAGGGATGCGAGTGCCCGCTGCCACATGGGATTCTCCCTGCTCCAGCCCATCGCGCTCCACGATGCTGGAATTCAGCAGCCAGTGGCTTTACGGCAGACTTTCCATCCGCATCCCTTATACCCCATACGTTCCTATAAGGGGCTCCTGGCCATCCTGCAGGTCAGCGCCGAGCCAAAGGACTTGTCGCAACAGCTAATTGCTTTAATTTGCACTGGACGGAGAATTCAGCCCACCCTCGGACACACCATGGGCTGGTTGGGATGGGGGGCTAACATCCCCCCCAGCCACTGGAAGAGCTGTATGCCACACAGCCCACCCTGTCTCAGGGCTGTTTTGGGGTGCTGGGTCAGGAGCTCGAGGAAGAGCAGGACAGGACGGACCAGCCGCCAGCTGGCTTTGATGCGGGCTGGGGTGGCGAGCCCCAGCTTGTGCAGGATGCAGCCCTGCAGCCAAGCCGCCCCCGGGAGATTTCATTAAACTCTTGCCCAACCTGGCGAGTGTCACTGCGGCAGCGGGTGCTGGCACCGGCCGGGACGGTAACCTGAGGCCATGGCACGGATCCGGCAATGGGTTATTCGTGCCTTCATGGTGGCAAAAATCCCAGTAAATGCATTTGTTGTTTAATTGTACTCAGAGGAGCCCGCGGCACCGAGCGGTGCCAGGGCAATGCCAGGAGCCAGCGCCGCAGCTCTGCCACCCGCTCCTGGAGGATGAAAGGTTCGGAGCCAGCTGGCCAGCCCTGCCACGGAGGGGCTGCAGGATCCGGCCCGTCGCCTTCCCACCGCAAAACAGCCACGCAGGGGGCTGCGGCTGCACGCAAGGGCACCCTCCAGCACCCAGCACTGCAAATCCAGCCTCAAAGGGAAACGTTACAGCGCAGAGACCGTGTCGCCGTGCCTGGCGCCGAGCGAGGCGTGCTCACACACGCACGCGTCCACAGGCGGCCCCGGAGCATGTGCAGCACAGCCAGCACGCCACGATCTGAAAATGAAACCAGCCTCGACTCCTTGCCGCTACTCTCCATGCCAGGAAAACGCACACCAGCAATGTAAATAGGAAATTGGATTTATGTGCCGGCTCTCCCAGAGACAACTGTTCCCCAACCGGAGGAAAAGTGGCCGGCGGCATTTTCAGCTCCCTTTTATAAGCACAACACTATTCAAAACTCACCCCGAGGACTATTTTCAGGAGGGGACGAAGCGAGGGGCTGGGAGACGCCCTCGCCGGTCCCACAGCTCCCGGCATCCCGAGTGGCAGAAATACAAAGTTCCCACAATCCCAAGAGCGGGAACATTGTTCCTTCCCAGGATGTCCTCCATGAAAAGAGCTATTCTGAGCTGGCAGCAGCCTTTCTTGGCACGGCCCCGCAGCCCGCTCGCGAGGCGGCTATAAAAAGCTGGGTTACAATGAACAGCACTTTTCAATGGGAGAGCATCCGGTGCGGGGAGCTCGGGGGGGGGATGAGGGTCCCCGGGGGGGCTTGGGGGATGCGGGTCCCCAGGGGGCCAGCCCACCAGGGGTGGGCTCGCAAGGGCTGGGTGGTGTGGAGCATCCCCCTGGGATGGTGCCGGTGCAGCCCCGCAGCCCCTCTCTGCATCCCGATCCCCCAGGGACTGGGGCAGCGGGTGCTGGAGGACCGGCTGGATGCGACCCTGGGCTGAGAGCGTAGAGGGGGGACAAGCAGGGAGGTGCAGACATTTGGGGATGGGCACTGGGATGCAGCTGCTCAGCGAGGCAGGAGGGTCTGGTGCAGGGAGAGATGTGGGAAAGGGTCCAGCTGCAGCCTCCCGATGCGGGATAAAGGGGGGAATGGAGGACAGCATCCCAATTTCGCCCTCCTCCAAGCTGGGTCACAACATGACATGTTCACGGCACATCCCCTGCCCTGGGCGTGCTCGCTGCAGAGCGAGCACAGCCATGGAAAGCAGCCCCGACTCCCCGCTCACAGAAAACCCCATGAAGTTTTATCGCTGCCCATCAGCCAAGCCTCTTCTCCCTTCCAGCAGCCCGCTTTCACCCGTGGGTAAATATTGCTGATTTACCCTGAGCAGAACAGAAAGCCCCAGCCCATGTGCCCAGGGCAGCAGAGCCCTGGGGGGGGACTCCATGGGAGGCAGGGAGGGTGACAGGGGCCCTGTCACCCCCCAAAACAGCACCCACATATTTACAGCATCACTACAAAACAGCTGAGGCCGTTTGTGCGTCAGGCCAGCAGAGCCCAGAGCAGACACTGCCCGGCACTGTCCTGCTCTTCTCTCTGGGAGCAGCCCCCTGCGGTGGTGTGGATTCTCTGGGGTCTTGTAGAGGGTGATGGCACAGCACCGCATCTCTGAGCGCCATCGTTCCCCGTGACCCACCGGCTGTTTCCACAAAAGCTGGAGGACCTCAGGGGGGTCTCAGGACCTTCCTTCCCTCTCCTTTGGCTGAACCGAATCAACAAACTCAAAAACAAGAGAGGAGCAGGTCAGAGAGATCCCACCACACGCTCACATAAGCTGTGTTTTCTCAGGAAATCGGGTTAAAAGGCAGGAGGTTTGGGGGGGCTGATTTTGCTCTCCTATCCCCACTTTCTCACAGGACATACACACCCCTCATTTGACCACCTGGCACTACACAGCTTACTATATCAAAGGCCAGAGCCGGCCTTAATCAACGGCTCTGCGTGGGCTGAGCAGCGCTGCAGACCTCTGGGGATGCGGCCGATGTTACGGCACTTTAAATCCAGGGGAAATCCAACCATTTGGCTTCCCCTGATCACTCCCCTGGGACAGGCAGGATGGAGACAACCCATCCCAAACCCACCTCGGGCCAAATGCAAGCTCCAGGCTCGCTTGGCCTGCAGGAACTCACTGGGATGAGCCACTGCAGCCAGCCCAGCTCCCCAAAGACCCTCTGCCTGCTCCTGTCCACCCGAGTGTCCATCACTGCAGCGTCTGGCACCCCGCAGCCCGCTTTACATCATCACGCTCTCCTACACCCACTGCCTGCGGGGAAAAGCCCAGCAGCGGGGTGGCATCTTTCGACAGGGTTTGTTTTGTTGCATGAAATGAATCGCTGCAGTGTAGGCGTGGGAGAAGCCGGGTGCAGGGAGCGCTCCCAGGGGAGCAGCCAGCTGCGGGTCCCCGGCTTCGCCCATGGGGACAGGGGGGGACCAGCAGGCAGCTCAGCTCCCCGCCAGCCTGGCTCTCCCTCCCCACCACAGCAGTGCCCTCAGGGCTGGATTTGGCTCTTCCTCCTCGCCCAGCCGTGGCAGCGCTGGCAGTACCACAAACCCCACCAGCACCGAGATCTTGCACTTTCACTTCATCTCACCCGCTGGGATTTGTCCCGACGTCTTCATAGTGCCAGGGTCAGTCCTGGCAGCCCCATGGGTGTGCGGGCGCGTGGGTGGGGAGGGTTTGCTCTGGGTGAGGGGGACATAAGACCCCTCAAAAGCCCCCGGCACTTGCACCCAAATCTCTCCGGTGCAATACATAGTGCTGGCAGACCCGCTGCCCTGTGGCCTCCAGCGAAACCAAAACGCATTTTTTTAGAGGCAATAAATACATAAAAGCAGAGGAGAAAATAAAAGCAGTATTGGGGGCGGGGGAAATGCACAGGGACAAGGCTCTCCTGCACCAAAAGCAAGTTAAAAAGAAATCCGAGGCGTTGATCTAGTTCCAAACAAGTCAAAGCGAAACCTGCCAGTAATTTCACAGGCCTTTAAATTCCAATCCCGTAACCTGCCAGCAAAGCCCGACGGCAGACGGGGACATGCGAGAGCAGGCAGCGCCAGGTCCCCGCACCGGCCACCTCTTCCTCCGCCTGCTTTTCCTACCTAAGTGCAGCAACCCAAAAAGTCCCCGGGCCACCAGCCCGCAACTCCAGCACATCTTGAATCAATTTGCAACAACAATATCGAAATCGCAGCTTGACAACTCATCCCGGTTTCCTTGACAGTAAATCCCAGCCCAGGCAGCAATGACCGAGTTACTGCCGCTGCCGGAGCCAGTGGGTCCGGGCTCTTTGCGGGTGACCCCACCAGGGCTTGGCATGAGCAGGACTGGGCATGCCGGCAGGGCATAGGGAGGCCACCGAGACGCTGCCCGCCGGTGCATCGTCCTCATGCTCTGAGCCCCCACGCCTGCCAAGCCAGGCAGCGCCTGCGAGCCAACAAAGTCCACAGGGAGCAGAAAGCCAGAGGAGCCGCTTGGCAGGCTCTGGCTGGGACCTCCGCTTGGCGCTGGCAGTGGGCACAGGGGCAGAGGAGAAGGGGGCAGTGGGGTGGGCAGGCAGGGCACGGCCCCCACGGGCAGGGCAGCACCCTGCAGTGGCAGCTGGGGCAGGCGGGCATCACCCCACGGGGTCCTGCGCCCTCCAAGAGGGGCCACCGACATGCCAGGGGCTGCAGGGGTCTGGGGGCAGGCGGAGGAGAGGGGCAGGGCTGGCTCCAGGTGTCCCCAGGGTAGGGGTGCTGGGACATGGGGGACCTTGAGGGGGGCAGGGATCCCAGAAGAGGGGGTGCGCTGGGGTAAAGGGGTGCTGGAAAGATGGGGGTCCCCAGGATTGGGGGTCCCCACAGGGGAACAGGGCCTGGGATAGGAAGTGCCCACGGTGGGGGGGGGCAGCGCTGGGAGGACGGGGGTCCCCGAGGGTGACCGCGGCCGCCGGACAGAGGGAACCGGAGGATGAGGCCCGGGATAAGCGTGTCCCCCCCCCAGAAAAGGGGTGCGGGGAGAGGTCGGAGGGCTCGGGGCTGGCAGAGGAGGGGGATCCCGCTCCCGGACCGGCGGCGCCGGGGCTCCGCGGGAGGAGCGGCGGCCGCGCTGCCTCCCCCCGCCCGCCCGGACCCCGCCGCCACTTTCGCTTTGCAGCGGTCGCTTCCCGGGGACGCCCGGCCCGGTACAGCCCAGCCCAGCCCGGTAGTGGCACGGCACGGCTCGGTCCCGCTGCGGTTACCTGCAGGAGAAGGCGTCCGGCTGCCGCTCGCCCATGGTGGAGCGCGGCGGAGCGCCCGGGGACGGGACGGGACGGCGGGGGCGGGACGGGGCGCACGGCTCGGCACGGCTCGGCACGGCTCGGCACGGCTCCGTACGGCTCGGCACGGCTCGGCTCAGGCAGGAAACCGGGGCAGGCGGCTCCGCATTTCCGCCGAGCGGAGCCGCGGCGGCGCGGGGCGCGGACCCCGGCCCCGGGCGGGTTATGTAAAGCGGAGCGGCGCGGCCGAGGGCGGAGGCTGCGCGGGGGCGGAGCGGAGGGGCCGCGCCGTCTGTCTGTCCGTCCGTCCGTCCCGCCGGCAGCTCCGCGGGTGCGCATCGCTCCGCGCCGCCCCTCCCCGCCGCGGTGCCTTTATCTTATCTCATCCGCGCCCGCGGAGGCAGCGGCATAAACAGCCCGGCTGCGCGCGTGGGTTTGGGATTTTTAGTTTTTATGACTTTTACAATTTTTTTTCTCTGTGGATTTGGGGGTGTCCAGGCACCGCAGCTCCCCCCCCCCCCCGGCCCCAGCCTGGTCCCTGCCCCTCGGGGTCGGGAGGGAGCCCGAGCGCGGGGTCGTTCGGGGGCTCGGGAGGGGTGTGTGCAGGAAAACACCCCGCTTTCCTCTTCCTGCCCCGCCGCATCCTCCCACGGCCCCGCGGCCTGCGACCCAAGGGACCTTTGCGGTGGCGGCAGTGGGCGAGACGCCGTCTCAAACCCCATTTCTCATCATTTTCCTCTGCCTTTCGGTCGAGGAAATTATCTTGCTTGTGAAAGGCACCACAGAGCACTGCCCACACCCGGCGGCAGCGGATCAGGTCACAGGGCCCGCAGTGGTCCCGCACCGTGGGTGAGGGCTTCAGCCGTGACAAACGGAGCCATCGCAGTGTCCCTCCAGTGCCGAGCAGGGCTGGGGACTGGGGTGGGAACATGCAGGCCAGGCTCGGCTGTCCCGGTGCTGTACTGGTGCCATCCCATCCCAGGGGAACAGGGGTGGCATGGCGGAGCTGCGGCCATCCGCCCTGTGAGCCACAGGAGATAGGAGGACAATAAACTTTCACTGCACCTTTTTCCAGGAAAGGAATGGTTTGTGGTCTGTACCATCACATCTGGCCCATCGACATCTCCCATCCGCATCACCGGCTGTCCCGAGAGCTCCTCCGGGGCCTCGTCCTCCCCAAGCGGCAGCAGCACAGGGGACGGAGGGGCTCTCCTTGCCCCTCAAGCCCCCACGCAGGTGCTGCTCATGCCGGGCAAGCAGGAGCTGTGGCGGAGCAGCCCTGCCCAAGGGCTGGCACTCATCCAGCACACCAAACCGGGGAAACCCAGGGAGGTGGCAGCTGGGATTTTACAGACACCACACAATTGATTTGTGGGTGTTGGGAAGGTGGAAGCTGCAGGATTTTGCCCTCGGAGAGCAGGCTGAGGCATGCCAAGCTGTTGGTGAACAGGCATCTGTGTGCCACCACCAGCGGGCTCCATCCTCAGTGATGCTTTAAAACACCCCAGTCGCTCACCCCGTCTGTTCCCAATCCTTTCCCTTCCAACGGGGAAAAGACTGAAACGGGACCCCCCACTGGTGCTGTGCCTCGGGGCTGGCCATCCCCAGACCGCATCCCTGGGCTGCTGCCGGTGCCGACGCAGCCCCGCTGCCCCCTCCAGCCCCACCGCCCCCCCCCAGAGCAGAGCAGAGCAGAGCTTTCCTGCAGGGCTACAGCCCCACGCTCCCCTTGGGCATCGCCTGCGCCAGGGGTCCGGGCGACTCCGCAACCTTCCAGCCCTCCCCAAACCCCACAGGGAAGTGGCTGGGAGCAGCTGACGTGATAAAATCTTACCTTAAAAGCTGCTTTTTAATTCCTCCCGCTGTTGCTTCATGCATAATTGCACCTTCTGGCTTTTTTTTCTGAGCACGGACGAGCGGTCGGCAGAGCCCGCTGCCTGCCCTCCTTCCCACGGGCGGCTGTCCCAGCTCACAGCTATTGCACACTTTTCTTTATGAGCTTCATCTATTTCAAAAGCGCCCTCTTAGTGTCCTCAGCCCCCGTGGCCTGAGATTTCTCTTTTGTTTTGCTTCCTGTATGGATTTTCTACAGTCCCTAACTGCTAATTCACTACCACCGACTTCTGCTTTTTCTGTTTGTTTAAGCAGAGCTGCGCAGATGCCCTTGTGCACGCACACACACGCCGCCGCTTCCCTTCCGCTCTGCAGCGGGTTCAGCTTTTAACCATTGCTGCTTTCTTCTCCTGTAAAAGCCTTAACCAGCTTCCAGCTGTCCTTCCCACTTCTCTCTTTAACTCCCACCCTCTGGCCCGCTTCGTTTTCAGGATGAGTGGGCTGGTTTGGAAGTGGCACATCGGCATTTCCCGGGGTGGGATGTGATCGGCTGCGGGTGACCTCTGCCATCCCACAGTGAGATGAGGGTACCCCCCTTTTCTGCCCGGAGAGGGTCTGGGGGTGACATTTGGAAATGCTTGGCTATGGGGGTCTGCGCTGAGCTGGCAATGCCCCCCAAAAATCTCAGCCAGGCTTTCATGCACCCCTTCAAAGAGCAGGGCGGGCGATGGGCAGGGTGGGGATGGGCAGGGTGGTGGTGGGCGGGTGGGGACGGAGAGGGTGCCCCACGGGCTGGCTGTCCCCCGCAGCCCCGCCGAGCCCCGTCCCTGGGCTCCGGCTGCCCTCTCCCGGGCAGCCGCCGCACTGCAGGCCGCCTCCGGCCCCCCCAGCCCGGCTGCGCCCCGCTGCCCTGCCCGCCCGTCCCGCCGGCCGCGGGGGGCCCGGCGGCAGCGCAGCCCCCCCCGCCCCGGTGCCCGACCCCCGGGTGCCCGGCCGGAGACCTGCGTGGGACGGTAACTCTGGCGTGGGGCCGGAGCGGGATAGGGGTGCCCGCACCCCAAAATGCACCGTGGAGGGTCGCGCCAAGCCCGCGCTGGGGATTCTGCGGTGGTCACAGCCTGTTCACCTTGACCAGCTTCTGGGTCCATTTGGGGTCCCTGGGGACCATTCGCTGCTGGTCGCGATGGAGACCCTCACCCCTTCTCCTCCATGTGCCGGCTGGGGACACGCACAGCGCCAGGCGTCCAGCAGCCCCTCGGTACCCCCCCAGCACCCCCCAGATTTCCAGGAGCGGCCCCCGCTGAGCCAGCGCTGGCGGTGACTCAAAGCTCCCCGGCTCACCTCGCTGAGCCGTCGAGCACCCGCCGCTGCGTAACCGCGCCGCCAAGTCACCAGTCATGGGAGCAGCAGGAAGCAGAGGCCAAGGGCAGCCCACGTCCTAAATGGTGCCTGGCAGCCCCTCGCCTCCTTTCAGAGCCTTTTCTTCTCCCTTTTCCCTGCTGTTGGTCAAGCTCAGCATGGGAATTCATTTTCCCATCTTTCCCAGCAAGACCTAGCTGGGGAAACTGAGGCATGGGCTCTGGGCTCCTCGCTGGTGGGGACAACAGGAAAATATCATGGGGCTGCTCAGAAGGGGAAGCGCTGGAGCCTGTGCAGCGACACAAGACTGTCCCAAGGGAGACCCAACGGGAAGCAAAAACCCACGGGGGAATTTTGCTGGTGGTTTTTGAGGAATTGGGGTGATTCTTCGAAGCGGCTTCTGAAGGGCTCCCCGGGAAGCAGCTACAGTGGAGGAACAACCTCTGCTCAAGCAGCTGATGGGGCTGCAAGAAGCAGCTGGGGTTTTGGAGTCCCAGCAAAGGAAGGCAGAGCCAGGAGCGTGGCTGCCTTTTTTCAATTACCCCAGCTGGTCTAATAAAGATATTGCTTCTCCCCACGGTCCTTCCAGCTCCTAATCTTGCCATGTGAAAGGGCACCTCTCAGCACAGCAGGGAGATAAGCTGTGCAGAGAGACCCGAGACTTCCCACCAGTGTCCTTGAACAGAGCTGCTCCGCTCAGGAGGGAAGATAAAGCCCTGATGGTTTTAGTGCTGGTTTAAATTCCTTTTTTATAGTCTGAAAGAGAAAGTCTGCAAGTGATAGGGAGAACCCTTGGCGAACTGAAACCTGCTGCCACGAGCAGCAGATTGCAAAGCCCCACGCAGCTGTGTAGGGTGGTGAGGGCATCTACGGGGGGGGAGCAGTGAGGACCACGACCTGCGGGCAGTGGCAGCCGTAGCAGGTCACTGACGGCAGGATTTCTTAGTTGAGGGCCTGCAAAATGAGTGCCAATGTCTTGTTTGCTAAAATATAGACATTGCCATGCAGCCAAGCAGGGGAACGAAGAAACTGGAGGAAAGGGACAGCGATAAGGAGAGCAAATCCTTGACACTGGTATTTACTGGGACATGGTGAGGGTGGCAGTGCTGCTGAGGTGATCCTCGGGCTGGTGATACTTTCAGCGTGGAAGGCCAACCAGGAGCAGAAGTCAGCCCGGAGGCTTTTCCCAGCCAAAATGTTTATGGTTGTCCTGGGACGTGGGTAGCAGCAGCGGGAAATCCAGCCCCGGCCCCAGGCAGTGCTCAGCACTGCTGGACCTGCTCACCCCTGGCCCGGATGGGGCAAGTGCTGGCCACCCATCCGAGAGCTCATCAGCGGCTCGAGTGCTGTGTGGCTTCCACGGTCGGGAAGGAGTGAGGGGGCCGCGATCCCTGCCCACGTGGTTGCACAATGCCCAGCAGCTCCAGCGCCTGGCTAATGGCTCGTCACCTCCTGCTTTCTCACTCCTTGTGCCAGCTGTCACCTTCCCCCGGCCACCCAGCCAGACCACTCGGCTCCTGCCTCAGCCCCTTCTTTTTTCGTCCACCCCATCCATTGACCTCTGCCCGTTCCCTGCCAGACGCTCCTGGGCACCCACTCTCTGCCCCAAAAACCTGACTCAGTGTTGTACAGCCATTTTCAGCACTAAGCTCCCAGGTTTCCCACCCATGAGTACATCCACACGTACATCCGTGCGTACATCCACATGTACATCCATGGATACAGTCGTACATGCATCCAGGCATGCATCCAGGCATGCATCCACGCATACATCCATGTGTACATCCATACATACATCCACGCATACATCCCCACGTACATCCATGTGTACATCCATGGACACGCACATATCCCCCTGCGCCCCCCGGATCCGTGCTCCCATCTCTCCCCGGCGTTGCCCGGAGCTCGGCCCCGGTGCCCACAGGTTTGACCCGCCGAGCCAGGACCTCCAAGCACCGGGGCCGAGCTCCGGAGCCGTGTCACAGCCGGGCGAAGGCTCCCCCCCGTCCCGCCGGGCCGCCCCGAGCGGCGGTGAGGGGCGGTGGCAGAGGAGGAGCCGGGCGGGAGCAGCGCTCCGCCCGCCGGGGCCGGGCCGAGCCGAGCCGGGGCGGCGGGGAGCCGAGGACAAAGGTGGCCGTGCGGGACCGGGAGCGGGGCCGGGAGCGGGGCCGGGAGCGGGGCCGGGGCGGGCCGGAGCCGGAGCGGGGCTGAGCGGGGCTGAGCGGGCGGGAACCGACCCGGAGCGGGGCCGCCCGGGGCCGGGGGAGGGCGGCTCCCCCGCTCCCAAACGGCCCCAAGACTTTGGGGACCCCCAAAGAGGTCCCCGAGCTGGCTGGGGGAAAGGGGTCCCCGCTGCCCCCCGGCGCCCCGAGAGGCCCCGTCTCATCTCCTTGAACCCTGCGATGTGGCTTAATAGGAAAATAATAATCCTGGCGCACGTCCGCCTTCTGCTCCGCAGGCTGGGGTGACGTGCGAAACCCGCAGGCGTTTCGGAGCCAGAGCCAGCGGCCGGAGCGGGGACGCTGGGGTGCCGGTCCCCACAACCCCCTTACACCATCGCTGGTGCTGGTGGCCACCGGAGACCGGAGCTAGAGGCAGAGTCCAGGTAGGCAGAAAGCCTGGCACGGTGAGGCCACCGGTGATTAGGGGACAAGGGGAGAGGTGGCCTTGCCCGGGCGACACAGTCCATGGCCATGGCTCCCCGGAGCGGCAGCCGGATCTGCAGCACAGGCCATAAACCCTCCCTGCGTGCTGCGGGGAGGAGCGCCGCGACTCAGGGCAAACACGGCGTCGGCATTAAGGTCACCTGCACCGGGTGACGTGAGGCAGCAGGACGAGCCCTGTCCGAGGCTCCTCTGTGGGGAAACGTTCAGCTGGGGGGAAACCCCCTCCTCAGGGAGCCCCAGGGAGCCCCGACCCTCTTGGCACCTGCTGGATGCAGCACCTTGGCTGGGAGCAGGGTTATGCCGGCTGCGATCACGGGGCTGTTTATTCACCGGCTCCATTTCCTGGGCACCAGGGCCAGTGCTGCTGGGAACAAAAAGCCAATGTCTTATTACCATGCAATTAAGACGCACCCATCCTCCACGTGCCGGCGGGCGGCTGAGCACCCTCTTTTCCTGCAGGGCACGGAGCCATGAAGCTGAACGAGCGGAGCCTGGCCTTTTATGCCACCTGCGACTCCCCGGCTGACAACGCCGGCTTCCTCTACAAGCGCGGTGAGCGGCACACGGCATACCATCGCCGCTGGTTCGTGCTGAAGGGCAACATGCTTTTCTACTTTGAGGAGCGGGAGAGCCGGGAGCCGGTGGGTGTCATCGTGCTGGAGGGTTGCACCGTGGAGCTCTGCGATTCAGCTGAGGAGTTCACCTTCGCCATCCGCTTTGGCGGCACCAAGTCTCGCACCTACGTGCTGGCAGCCGAGAGCCAGGCCGCCATGGAGTCGTGGGTGAAGTCGCTCTCGCGAGCCAGCTTCGACTACATGCGCCTGGTGGTGCGGGAGCTGGAGAAGCAGCTGGAGGAGATGCGCTGGGGGCCTGCCAGTGGATGTGGAGGCTGCCGGCAGTCACCAGGCTCCTGGAAGCCGAAGCCCTCGGGGCCAGAGCGGTCCCCGGAGCGGCTGCCGGCTCTGCCTGCCGTCCTGCCAAAGGAGAACGGCTGTGCAGTGTGGAACAACGTGCCAGGAGCAGACCAGCTGCCCGACACCTCCAGCTGCGGTGGGCATGACGGTGAGGGGAACCCACGGCCACCACCACTGCCACCGCGCAGGCGGGCAGCGAGCAGTGAGGCAGGCAGTGCCAGGGCAGCCGCAGGGGAGAGCCCGTCCACCTTCTGCCAGCTCCACGAGCAGTATGGCCGGGAGGTGGCCCGGCTGCAGCAGGACTGGCTGGAGAAGCGGCGTGGGCCCCGGCTCTGAGAGGTGTCCGAGCCCTGGGGACCCACCAGGACCTGTGGCAGGGAGGAAGTGATCATGCTTGGTGCCACCTTGGTCCCCTCCTCACCCGGGGATGTGCAGCCCTGTCCGTGGTGGTGATGGACACCTGCTGATGGTGCCACCAAGGGCCCAGTGCCGAGGGACACCAGTGCTGCTTGTGATGGCAAAACACCAGCGCGGAACCGATGGCAGCTGGGCTCAGCATGCCACCAACCAGGCATGAAACCCCGGGCTCTTGGGGCTGCCAGGCTCTTGGGGCTGCCAGACTCTTGGGCACCTTGTGCCAGGCAGCGGGTGCTCCCCGCAGGGGTGCACCCCTCCGGCTGTGACCAGCACGGGGTGGTCCACCCAGCACAAGCAAGCTACGAACCACTTGATGGCTGATGCCTCCTGGGAATCGACCACCGCACTGGGTCTGGTGGGGCCTCTCGATGCTCTTGCAGTGGGGTCACGCACCAAGAATGCTTTTGAAAGGGGATTTTGATGGGATCTGGGCCACCTGAGCCCCTGAGTGGGTGTTTCACAGCCGGGGAGCCTGCTACCGCCTTCCCCTCCCTGCCTGGAACAAGCAACAGGCTGAGGTCGGCCGGGCTCTGCCGGATCCCTCTGCTCCAGCAGGATGTGGTTTGAACATGAAAATATCAGCAAGTGCAGCCCTTCCTTAATGGCAGCTGGTGACACCCGGCCCTGGGCATTTTGCACGGGGCGATTGCTGATTGCAGCCCGGCCAGTGAAGCCATGGCGGTGGCAGACCCGAGGGGAACGCAGCGGCTGTGGGCACTGCCTTGCTGGGCAGATATTTCGGGGCAGGGCATCATCCCCGTGCCAGCTCGCTAAGGGGAAGCGTCACTCACGGCGGTGAACAGGAATGTATGTGTCAGCCATGGAGGGTGCCGAATGATTCATGTGCCTAACCAGAGCGAAGCCAGTGTCTCATGCCAGTTTTTCTCTTTTATTTCCCCAATGGTTTATATCGACACTAAAGCTGCTGGCCTGGAGGTGGGGTGACCTGCCCCAGGTCTGGGAGGAGCAGCCGGGGTGCCCCAGGCTTGGGCTGGGTGGCTCCGGCTCCCTTTGCCCCCATGGGACAGGCACAAGATTTTGCTACAATAAAAGTTGTTTCAGAAATTCCCTCCTGGCCCCAGTTCTCGCTTGCACCTTTAAGCCCCTGTGGAGGGGGGCCCAGGTGGGAATTAATCTTCCATTTTAATCCCCCTCCTGTCCCCACCATGTCTGTGGGGCTGGGCAAGGACTGTGTTGCCCGAATGGGACAGGGCCAACGCCAGGGTATCACAATGCCCTGGAGTCCCACATCTGCCCACAGGGATGGGATGGGATGGGATGGGATGGGATGGGATGGGATGAGATGAGATGAGATGAGATGAGATGAGATGAGATGAGATGAGATGAGATGAGATGATGCCACCCTGGGGACATCAGGACACAGTGCCAGGGTGGTCCCACGGCAGGGACAGCACAATTCTGCCCTCCGTGACAGCTTGAACAGCCAGGCACAGGTGACCAACACGAGGGTCTGGACATCGGAAAAGAGCTGGAAGACTGATTGGGAGCACAACCCTCCCACAGTTTCACTGGTGGAAATGGCACCGGGTGCCCTGGTGTGAGTTGCTGGTGCGTTACAGGCTTGATGGGATGTTACAACCATCGCTCCAAACCCCGAGTTACAGGCAGCACCGCATGATGCCACCCACGTTTGGGTGCCCCTGGTCAGGTAGCCCTGCATGCTCGGTGGGATGTCCCCAGCCCTCTGCCAAGGGGCCTTAGCCAGGGACAAAATATCTGTTCCTTTGTCGGGGCCAGTGTCGGTGCTATGCAGGGACCGGGGACCCTGCCCTTGTGGAAGTGGCCAACATGTCCCTGCGTCCTTGCCCGTGACATCCCACCTGCATGAACATTTCCAGCCTCTTGCTAACATGGGAGTCTTGCAGCGGGTTGGAGGAGGACACCTCTTGGGGAAACTGAGGCACGAAGCCAGTCAGGGTCACTCGCTCACCAAGAGCAGTGCAGAGCGTGGAGCCCTGCTCCCGGCCAGGCATGGCACCCCGCTACGTGTTTCGGCATTTGGAGCGGTGCCGCCGAGGGCAGCCAGGGTGCAGCTACACTCGCAGCATCCAGATGGTTAACGCGGCCCCATCAGTCAGCTGCAGAGGAAGATTCCGGTTTCCATGGCAGCTGGCCCAGCTTCTCCAGACGTTCAGATATTCATTAAAAATAAATCCTTCCCAACATGTTAGCCGACAAACAAGCTTAAACAGATACGCAACATATGGATTTATTAATTCATCAAACGCAAACACCCCCGCCTTGTGTCGGAAGCTGCAAACTTGCCCAGCAATGGCCAGCTCTGAAGAAGAGCCGTGCCAGGGTGCGGTGCCATCGGGCGATGCTGAGCCAAACCTCACGCCAGAGGATGCAAACCTGCACCAGGGTTGAGCAAAGGACTTTCACGGAGCAGGATTGCACCCTGAGCTGGACTAACCCCACTTAACACCCTCTTTTTTTTTCCCCAAATCACCGGGAGGTGTTTATGGCAGCGAGAGCTCTTGCCATAAACCCAAAGCAAGGCTGTGACTTCCAAGGGAGCCAACATCAACCCAGGCGTCAGGGGAAGGTGAGAGGAGCTCCCATCCCAGCCGCCTCTGAACAAAACACACCCCAAGGCCAGAGTCGTATCCAACTTCTGTATTTAGTGGCTCTTTACAGAACTTGTTCCTTCCAAAATTGTTAAACAAAGTTCATCGATCTCATAGAAACTTCTGAAGTACAGTACATGAGCCTAACAAAAACGTGACCGGTATGTCCCGCTAGCTTTAATACAACAGGATTGCTGTGTTCAAGACTATCCTAAGTGCTTCCTCGAATCCCGTTCCACTAAAGCTCCCGCTAGCACACGACGGAGAAGAGCAGTCAATGGTCGCGCCTCGACCTTCTGCAGCGCGGTGGCAGGGAAAAGAGCGGCCGTGGGCAAGCTGGGGCTCACTGGGGCAGGGTAGACGGGCAAGGAGAGCCGTGCCTTTGCAGAGCTGCTTTTAGCATCACTCATCAACTACCACCCAAATATAAAAATACCTTCTATTCTGATAAAAATGTATACAGTGGAAAATTAGTCAATGCATAGCCTCGGAGCCTGGCAGGGGAGCCCTCCCGACAGCGGTGGCCTTGGTGGGTGGTGGCTGATGCCGTGGGCAGGGGACAGGGCAGAGCAGCCCAGCATGGGCCACCCCACATCGTTTAAAGGCATTTCGTTAGCAGAGGCCGGCTGGCGGTGGTGGGGTCGGGGAGGTGGCGGGGAGCACGCTGGGATGGTGCCACCGCTGAGCTCCTGCGCCTTTGCATGGGGTCAGCCCTGGAAAGCCAAAGCTCGATGGTGCTTTGCCCAACTCAGGTCTGAGCTTGCCCAATTCAGGCAGGAGCCTGGCGCAACGCCTTGGGGCTCATCCCGGCTTCACCAGCAGCCACCACCTGGGGACACGGCCGCGGTGAGGGGATGCTCCTCCTACCTGGGCACTCTCCCTAAAAAAAAGTGCTTCAGCCACAAGAGCTGGCTGTGATGCTGGGAGCAGCCCCAAGCAGGGTTCAGCCCCCTGCGAGTGGGCAGCTCATGATTTTTGGGTACTCGTCCCCAAGCACTGGTGCCCCAGGGGCAAAGCTCGGAGGCTCAGTCTCTTTTTCTTTCCCAAACGGATGATGCTGCCAGGGAAGCAGCATCAGCACAGGGAAGCAGGATCCCATGGATGTCCATCCCCAGCGAGCCGGAGCTGTCCCCGAGCATCACACCCGGGTACCTCTTCCCATCTTGCTCCCAAAATCGCAAGCACAGGTTGCTTGCTTTGCTTTTGCATTATTTTTTCTCTTCCTTTGGGAGCTGGCAGGAGCTGCACTGTGCCGTATCGGGGCTGCCACCGGTTGCCGGCTGGAGGAAGCGCGAGGGACGGCGTTCGGACCATGCTACATCTTGTTCCAGAAGGCTATTGCAGACATTTCTACAACATATACAACCGCACGGGACACTCTGTGTTACAAAGGTTTCAAAAAACATAAACCACCAGAACTAAATACATACTCGATGGCATCAAGGTTTTCGCTTTAGAGTCTTCAGGGACTATGATGCAGTCTCTGGCTGGGGCAGAAGCGATGCAGTGTCTTACAGACAGAGGTGGAAACCGCTCGGCAAAAGTTTATCAAATTTGGTCAGTCTCATAGTGCTTCTTGATGGCTTTGCTCAATAAGTCTTTTCTGTGGGTTTTTTTTTTGTTTGTTTGTTTTAATCTCATCCAGTGGCAAACTACAAGACTTCAGTGTACATTTAATGACACGACTGCTACATCATCTTGATTTTATAGCTATCTTTAATATCAAAGCAGCTTAAGCTGTTAATAAATTCCAAAGTATCCTTTTATTAAAATATCTAAAAGAGGTCTATAAATATTTTTTGTTTTTTTTTCTTTTCTTTTCTAAAATTGTTCCCAGTTTTTCACATTTAAAACAAAGCAGGGGGGCGGCTTCGTAGCAGGGGCCCCCCCTTTCCACGGGCGCTCCCCTCTGTCGCGCCGGCTGCCTGTCGCCTCTCGGTGCGGGTTGCGTTTAACAAAATATATATATATATGTGGGTGTGTATATATATATTTAGGGTGGCGGGGGGGGGACTCAGAACTCCCACTCGAGGGCCTCCTCGCGGTTGGCGGCCCGCTCCAGGCGGTGGATGATGTTGTTGAGGTTGGCCATCTTCTCGTGGCGCCGCTGGACGCTGGTGCTGAGCCGGGGGCCGGGAGCTGGCGGCAGTGCCGGTGAAACCGGCCCGGCGGAGGATGGCCCCGGTGAGGCCGAACCAGCAAGGCCGGGCGAAGAGGCTGCTGAGGGAGATGTCGGGGAGACCTCCAAGCTGCAACGGGATGACCCCGCGGAGGACTGGGAGCTGTCGGGGTGCGGCGGCGGTGGCGGTGGGGGTCCCCCGGTGGCACCGGCACGGCCCCCCCCGCCGTGGGAGGCTGCCGGTACTGGGGGCGGCGGCGTGGGGGGATGCCCCCTGCTCCTCCTGGGGAGGTCCGGTCCCCTCGGCTGCTCCGGCCGGGCTGCGCGAGTCCCGCCGGCGGCCCCAACTGCCCGCCTCCCCCTGCTCCTCCTTCACCTTCACAGGCACGGCAGCGCAGGGGTGCTCGCCACCCCCGAACACGGGTTTACGGTCCTCGGCGTCCGAGTCCGGGCTGTGGGGGGCCCGGCGCCCAGGGATGGCCGCCCCGCTGCTCTGCTCCGGGTCTGTGTCGTTGTCCTGCGTGCCCTCCACCAGCATCTCCCGGCGCATCCGCGACCTGTCGAGACACAACCCCAGAGGGTCAGCAACCGCCACCCATCGCCCCGTGCAGCAGGCAACAGGCATCTTGAAAAAGCATCTCCAGCCAGAAAAATGCAACAACATTGCTTGAGATGTAAAATCCCACCTTGTTGGCCTTTAAAATATTTTTCTGGGGGAAAATCACTGCCACTTGAACACGGGGAATGGATTTTGCAACACTTTGGGCTGTTTCCAGCCAAACTGACCCAGTTTTGCAAGCGTTTTCCACTATGGTTTTTTTTGTTGTTTAATACATAACATTTTTCAAAGGTTTATTTTAGGGTGGTTGTGTTTACCGAGAGCAAGAGGGGCTTTCCTGGAATCACGCAAGGGGAAAGGTTGCAGGTTTAAAAGCCATGTTAGTCAATGTTTCACCAAAAAGCCTGATTTTTCAAGCTCTCCCCCACACTCCCCACCTGATGGCTTCGTGCAAGAAACCTCACCGGCCCCCATAAATATTGACCATCTACTTTATGCTGCCCGGGGGGAGTTGGAGGCTCTGCAGGCTTGACACAAGCACTTATATGTCTTTTTATACTGGTTTATATAGCGGGAGAGGGCACAGCCCATCACCTGGGCTGTTGACACAGAGAGCGGGTGGCTTGGTGTGGGTCTGGGGAGGATTCAGGAGCCACGTGTCCACCTGCAATACTGCCCAAGGATGAAGCTCGTGCTGCTCCCCAGGGCCGGGCTGCTGTGGGGACGCATCCTGTGCTCCAGGAGCCTCCATGAGGCTTTCCCCCACCCATCACGGAGCTCCTGCTCGGTGGCGAGTGGTGTCCTGCACCAGTGAGCAGGCAGATGTGAGCACCTCCCTAGATGCTCAACATGACTTGGTCAAGGTGGTCAACACCTCTTGACCAGCCATCAGCCAGGGCACACACAGCGTTTCGGCTGCAATCCTGCACCTGGGGACCTCCAGCGACCACACGTGGGTCTGTACCTCCCCATCCAGGCAAGAGGGACAGGGAGGGCTGGAAGAGAAGCAGCAGTGCTGCCTTGGTGGCACAGCACCATCAGATGCCTGAAGCCTGGGAGCGCATATACCTGTAGTTGTGGAACCAGTTGATGACGGTGTTGGTCTTGAGGTTGAGCTGGAAGGAGAGCAGCTCGATGGTCTGCTGGGAGGGGTAGGGCTCCAGCTGGTAGGCTTTCTTCAGGGCTTCCTTCTCCTCCGGGGCCAGCACCACCCGTGGCTTCTTGATCTGGAGGAGGCTGAGGTCCTGCGGCTGCAGGCTGGGGCTGGCACACTCGGAGCGGGCGCTGGGGGACTCGCTGTCCGAGCCGGCGCTCATCAGCCCATACCGACGTTTCAGGTAGGCTGCGGGAGAGGAGACCCAGCTGCGCGCCGCTCACCCCCCCAGCCCGGCAAGCCCCCCACTTGGCCAGCACCCCAGACCTGGGGCGGCTGCATCTCCCTGACCCTCACCTTTCTTCTCCAGCTTCTTCATGTCACGCAGCTTCTCCACGTTGTGGGGGTCGTTGAGCCAGAGCTGCATGCGGACGAAGGGCTCCCTCCCCTTCAGGCTCAGCTTGTGCCACGGCTTGGGCCTGGAGAGGAGATCGGACACCGAGCCCTGCGTCAGGCCCAGGATGCTCTCCCCGAACAGCCGCTGGCCTGGCGGAGGAGAAGCAGAGGTGGTTAGAGCGGGGCAGAGCAGCAGGGCAGGCGCTACAGTCCCCCCACGGAGCGGGTGCACCCTGTTTCCCAGCCAGCATCCTCCCCAGCATGCCGGGATCCCCCGGAGCACTCGCAGTGAACCAGAGTGGGTCTGCGGCTACGGGAATTGGGGATGCATCCATACAGCCTCACCAGAAGCTCCTGAAAACCTGGGTGGGGAGAGGGTCCGCACCTAAATTGTTGTCCGTCAAGACCTCCTTGACCTTCTTGGTGATGGAATAGGTGTCCAGCTCAGGGGACATGGCGACGATCTCCTGGATGCCCACGGGTCCCTGGCTGTTGGGGTACGTCTTCCCACCCAGCGCAGGCGTCGAGCGGCTCTCAGGCTGCTGGTTTTCTTTGCTGCTCTCCAAGGCCAGGGTGAGGGGCTCCTGGCAGCCCTTCTCGTGCTCAGCGGGGCTGGGGGGTGGCGAGGGGGATGGCTGGGGCTCCGCCGGGCTGGCTGCGTGACACCAGGGGAGAGGGGTCAGTGGGGACACCGGGAGAGGAGAGCGGCAGGGACCTGGCAGGAGCGGGAAGGTTATTTCAGGGATACCCATGGCTCTGCCCTCCAGAGAAGGGGAATGCCAGCCGAGTTTTACCGGCAGCTATGGCAAAGCAGGGGGAGCCGATGGAATAGAGAGAAAACACCACTAATATAAAAACCCCAATTAATTCTTCACGCCAGGCACAAAGCCAGGGATTTTTGTTGTGGTTTTCCTTTTTTTTTTTTTTTTAAACTAGATGACTTTCAAAACCCATTTCTGACAAAATAACTTTTGAGGATCTATATAACAGCCCTAAATTGTCTAAGCGACTAATTAAGGGGGGTCAGATGAGTGAGATGAGAGGGGGAGTTGAGTTAGATGAGAGGGAGATGAGTCAGAGGAGAGGGGGATGAAAGAGGCTTCCCCGGATCAGGGTGCGGGTAGGGGGACAGGGGTAGGATGCGTGGGGCAGATGCAGAAGTGCTGGGGACACTGACGGCACATGGGGACCACAGGGACCGCAGGGATGGCGGCGGCACTTACCCTGGGAGAGGGTCGGCTGCTGGCTGATGCCTTGGCCCAGCTGGTCGGTCAGCCAGAGCTGCATCCGGATGAAGGGTTCCCGACCCTTTTGCGTCAGCTTGCTCCACGGCTTGGGCCGCGACAGCATGTCACTCACGCTGCCCTGGGACAGCCCCAGCACCTAGGCACCGCGCAGGCGTCACCCGCCGGGGCTGGGGCACGCTATCCCCAGCGCCAGGCTGCTGCCTGCCCTCCGTCCCCACGTCGAGGGAGGGGAAGCAGGCTGCTGCCTGCTGCCGCGTTCACGGCCTCACGGCATGCCTGGACCTCTTGGCCCCAGCCACGGGTGCTGGGACCATGGTGGGTCCCCCTGGGATACTCAGTGGGCTGGGAGGACGGTCCCTGCAGGGCTCTCTGCCGGGAACAGGGCATTCCTCGTGGGAAGTGCCACCAACCAGTTGGTGGTGGCCACTGGGAGACCGCTTGGGGTTGGGTCAGACCCTGAGGACTCAGCATCCTCCAAGGGGAAACCCACCGGGGAGAGCGGGGACCCTGGAAGGAGCTGGCGGAGGCCACTGATGAGCCCCGGGCTCTGGGTCGCGAAGCAGAGGGGACACCAGACCTCCCTTCTCCAGGCTGGTACCTTCTCTCCGAAGATCCTCTGGCAGATGCCGTTCTTGGCCAACTTCTCCTTGACCTGCCGGGTCAGCTCCAGCGTGTCCACCTCCCTGTACATGTACATCTCGTACTGCTCTGGCGTTAGTGGCGGCACAGTGGGCTTCAGGGTCCGTGGCACATAGGCGGGGTAGTAGGAGAGACGACCGCCGGCTGCTGGCTCCGCACCAGCTCCTTCTGCCTTCATCTCCGTCAGCCGGTGGGGCTCGTCGTCCGCCGGTGGCAGCTCATCCTCGTTGGTGCCGCCCTCGCCGGGCTCACCCCGCGGCCAACCCCGGCCGTTGGCCATGCTGGAGTAGCTCGAGGAGGAGGAGGAGAGCGAAGGCGAGACGGAGGTGTAGGGTCGGCTGAGCAGGCTCCGCTCCGATGCCCAGTGCTGGTCGAAGTAGGAGCCGGCATCACCGATCTCCGACTTCACCTTCCGGATGATGCTCTGGACGAAGGCAGCGGGCGAGAGGACGGCCAGGGGTGTCTGTGGGGGGCCGGGGCTGGCCCCGCTTCCCTCCTCCTGCTTGACATAGGTCGGGACGATGTTCTGGTTGACAGCGGCCAGCGTGGAGCGCTCAGTGGGCGGTGTGTCCCCGGGGCGCCCGCTGCCCCCCGACTCCATCTCCAGCAGCGCCTGCTGCTGCGCCTGCATCTCCCGCCGCGCCTGCTCCAGGATGCTCTTGATGGCGTCCTCTGAGCTGCTGCCGCCCGCCCCGTTGGCCACCGCCTGCGACGCCGATGGCGTTTTGGGTTCACCTGCAAAGAAAAGGGGTGAGGGGAGCTCCGAGGTGCAGCATGCATCGTTTTACCATGTGGCCATAATTCAAAATGCAGAAAAAAATGGGGTTTTTAGCCCAATCCCGTTCGGAGCACTCTCCATCAGGCGGATGCCCCGCGTGAGTGCAGATCAGAAGGACCAGCAGCACCTGCAAAGCAAAAGCTGCAACACCCCCAGCTCTAAACAAGCTTCTCTTTTGACGATTGCAAAATAAATCCCATTACCAACGACGGCAATAGACAAACATGTTTGTTTTCCCTGTCTGTTTTTCCACTGTTCCTGTCTAATTTAATTCTCCGGGATTCTGCTTTCTCAGCAGACTACCTGTTTTAATGTATTTCATTTCTTGTAATTGACTGCGAGTGCAGCTGCTTTAATGATTCCTCACGCCAGATGGATCGTGCATCCTCATTTAATCATCTGTTTTGGGGCAGGGAGGGGAGGAAAGGGTAGATTCAAAGTTTCCGAAAGGCCAGGTACAAACGCTGCTGCATGGAGAGTTGTCCGTTTCTAACAGTATTTACCAGCATTTCTTCCCACCGTGCCCCAAATCTCTACGGATGTCAGTGGGAGAAATGCCAAATAAAGCCCATTTTGGCCCTGCCAGGGCTGGTCCATCGCAGGTGCCGGCTCCTGGCCAGCCGCAGGGTTAGCCCAGGGCCACCCTGCCCGGGACTGTGCTGTGAGTGCCGGGTTGGCAGGGGCCGGCTAACGTTTCCCAGGGGAGGCAGAGACTCCTGTGCCGGACGCTGTCGGTTTTGCGGGTGTTTCGGTGTGCCGTGGGACCCGCAGCCACGCAGCACCCGGCCACTGGCACCCCTGCGGGTGCTGCTCCCACGGGGACAGAGCCAGGGCTTGGTCACCCCCAGGGCAACCCACACGCCAGCACCTACTTCCCTTCTGCGACTCGATCTCCTTCTTCGCCTGCTCCAGGATGTTTTTGATGGCATCGTCAGAGCCGGTCTCTGGTGTCCTGATGCGCGGCGTGATGCTACCTGATCAAAGAGGCAGGATAACAGCTTTGTCACCGGCGCTGGTTTTACAAGCTCCACTTGTATGTCAGGAAGTATTTACTGCTCCTCATGTTCAGTTATTTTTAGGGCTGCTGGTTTTAAGACAAATGTCACTCCCGATTAGTCACTAGCTGGAGTGCGGGGAGCCCCAGTAGCCCCAGCTGCTAGCTCTAGCCTCCAGCATGGCATCTCCTGGCCACCTTGCTTGCCCCATCCAAGGGCACCCGCTCCCCACCGGCACGCAGGTTGCTGAGCAGAGACACGGGCACAGGGACCACATCCCCCATCCCTGGCACCGTGCCCTCCCACAGGTGAAGGGTTAATGCTGAATTGGATCCAGGGGATAAATGGGAGCCCTCCGGGCTGAAATGCCAGCAGATGCATGGACCAGCATTGCCCCATCCATCCCAGTGCCACCGCAGGGACACAAGTGACCAGCCACCGCTGCTGCCACTGCTGAGACAGGGCCGTCCCCAGAGCCATGCATGCAGGCGGCCGACACTGCGCCAAGGTCCCGCAGCATTAAGACTTCATTATTTTAACGAAATATTCTCGAGCACATTGATTCATACGCCACGAAGCAGCCTAATGAATAATTAAATGGCACTTGTCAGAATAAATGAGTAAAGCACATCCGCGGATGCAGCTTCCACGATGGGTTGTTGTTAATTGCTGCCATTTGCTGGGGCTCCATCCCACCCGGCGGCCAGCTCCATCCCACCCCAGGGCGAGCGGGGAGACTGCCAGGGACAATCCCCCAGTGCCACCGGTGACTCTGTGTGGCATCACTGCCTGTCTTGCCAGCACATCACAGGCTGGTGGGCATCCCCGTCGTGGCACGGGGCACCCCGGGGTGCTGCCAGGGTGCGTCGGGAGGGGATTCCATGGCACCGCTTGCAGCATCCCGGGGCAGGACCCGTCAGCTGGGGCCACCCCAACCACTCACCTCTCTGGCGCACCTGGATAGTCCTCAGGGCCAGCACGTTCTGCTCGTCGGAGAGGAACTGCTTCATCTTGATGAATGGCTCCTTGCCCTTCACCGTCAGCTTGCGCCAGGGCTTGGGCCGGGCCAGGATCTCGCTGACAGAGCCCTGCGACAGCCCCAGCACGTAATGCCCGAAGACTCTCTGCCCGATGTTGTGCTTCAGCAGCTGCTCCTTCACCTGGAAGGCGATTTCGGCCGTGTCCAGCTGCTCCTCCTCGGCAGAGCTGCTGGCGCTGCCCTCAGACGGCTCGCTGGGCGGGCTGGCGGCGCTGGTGGCCGGCACGGTGCTGGGGGGCACGGTGCTGGTTTTGGCCCCGAAGAAGGTGGAGGGGAAGGGCGGTCCCCCACCGGCGCTCTCGCTCTTGTGGGCAGGTGGTGGGAGGTGGGGGGTCTTGGGGTCCCCCGAAAGCCGCTCGCCCCCCGGGAAGGGAGACAGTGAGAAAGTCCGGGGGCCGTCGGGGGCCAGGCCAGGGCCAGGCAGAGGCGGGAGGGGAGTGGGGGAGGCGGGTTCGTCCGCTGGGGCGTGCTGGGGAGACGGGTACGGCTGCTCCATGCCCAGCGAATCCTTCCCCGACTCGTCTTCAGAGTGATCCTCCTCTAGAGATGAATGAGAAAGAAGGAGACGCACTAGAGTCCCCCCAGCCGGCGGCCACGGCACGGTCTCACAGCGAAGCATCTCCTGCCTGTTTCCCCAGGTGACATCCTCCCCCTTGTCCATCCCCCTGCCCCGCTGCTGGCTCTGGGCTCCTTCCCACAGCTGGGGCAGGACCCGGCCCTGCCACCCACATTCCCAGGGATGCTCCCGGTGGGGCTGGGGATGCCGTGGGACCCAGGGACCCTACCAGTGCTGGCCATCAGGCTGGGCTTCTCCAGCATGTACTTCTGGGAGGGGTAGAAAGCCTCCTTCCCGAGCAGCAGAGCCTCCTCCGCCTTCGATATGCTCTGCAAGGAGCCAAGCCGAGATGGGAAAGGGTGGTGGAGCGACCGGCGGCAGGGCTGGCATGCAGGCCCCAGCCCACCCAGCATGTCGGCACGCACCGCGGCACTTGCCTGGGGAAGGCTGCAGCTGGCGGAGGCCACCTTCATCGCCTTCAGGATGCTGAGAGGGAGACAAGGGGGGGTGACTCGGCGGGCACAGCTTTTCACTGCCATCAAGCCGCCAAGCGTTACGGCTGCTGGAAGTGTGCGTGGGTGCCGGTGGCACCGGGCCGGCTGGGGGACAGGCAGGCAGCAGGCACAGATACCGGTCGAGCCATACCTCAGCTCCGTTTTGATCTCTTCATAGTCCGCCTGCGCCTGCAGCTTCTCCTCCAGCTTCTGCGGAGCAGAGGGGGGGAGTCCTAGCAGCCGGCTCCTGGCACAGACCCGGCATGGCTGGACCCGCACCCCCCCTCCCCGGCAAGCCCCCAGCCCCCATGGGCGCACCTCGATGGCTTCGTTCTTGGCGGCCAGCTGCCCCTCCAGCTCGGCGATCTGGTTGGCAGAGGACTCCTCCAGCTCCTGCAGCGAGCTCTGGAGGTGCTGGACGTCCTTCAGGAGCCGCAGGATCTCCCGGTCCTTGGCAGCCAGAGCCGCCTCCAGCCTCGACCCTGAGCACATGGAATAGTTCACTTTGTCCTGCCGGGAGAGGGGACATTGTCAGCTCCTGGCTCCCCAACATGGGGACAAGAGCCACCCTCCCCATCAGATGTGTTCCCCATGGGAGCAGGCGAGCCCAGAACTCAGCCCTGCGGGACAGGGACCTAGGGTGATGCAGCCGTGGGCAGTGACAGACCTTTCCTCTGCCCTTACAGGGCTCCCAGGTACGTCTGCTCAGTGCTATGGGGGTGCACGTCCCCCCTCCCCATAGGAGGCTGGGGCTGCAGGTAGGGCATGGCCAACGCTACCACTCCATGGTGGAAAAAAGCCTCAGTCATGGGCATTTCAGGCTTGCTCCCAAACATGGTGGGTGCTCCCAAATGCAAAAGGGTGCTCCCAAATGCAACGGGAGCACAACAGGATGCTCCTAAACATGCTAGGGTGCTCCTGGCTGCTATGGGGTGCTCCTAGCTATGATGGGATGCTCCCAAGTGCAATGGGATGCTCCTGGCCGTGACGGATGCTCCTGGCCATGACGGGGTGCTGCTGGCCCCGATGGGGTGCCCTCACCCCGGCAGCGCCCGGCGGGGAGCAGCAGGCCAGGCGGAGGGAGCTGTTCACGGCCGCCAGCTGCTCCCGCAAGCTCTCCACCTCCCTCTGCGCCGCCTCCGCTCGCTGCAAGAGAGCAGAAAGCGTGTCAGGCCGGGCACCCACGGCTCATCCCACCCCACACAGGGCAGAGCAGGGCTCCAGGATCTGCACCCACTCGCGTCTCTCCTGAGCATCCTGCTCCCACCACCGTCACCATTAGCCCTGCCATGTATTTCGGCTCCCCACGTCCTAACGTGGTTCCCAGTCCTTGGGCACCAGCAGGCCACCTCCAGGACACTGCCATTTTCCACCCAAAAGGCTGTATTTACATGCAACATTTACTCTTTAAGTCTCTTTTATTACCCACGGACATTTATTTGAACCTACATTTTCAGAATTAAATAAAACTAATGAATAGGAATAGATAAGACCAGAGCAATTATGCCAGAAACCATCACCAGGCTGGTGTGGGTCGCCCTGAAACACCCGGGAGAGGCTGGAGGTGGCAAACACCGGCTCCAGCAGTCGAAGTGGAGCCCGGTGGGAGCCCAAACACACCAGTGACCCCCAACACAGGACAGGGGGTCCCACTGGGCTGGTTTGGAGGAGCCGCTGAGCAAAGGAAAACAGAGCCCCCCCATTTATAGGGCTTCCCAGTCCTGGAGCCTGGCCACCCTATACCATTTTCAGGGACAGACATCCAGGCCATATGGATGCTTGGGGTGCTGTGGTAGGTGCAGTGCCTGGGCTCGGCGGGGTGAAGCCAATCAGCCCTGGGGGGCCGTGTCTGAGCATGGCACGGGTGGAGCGGGGTACGTGCCCTGCGCTGGCTGGAAAATCACCTCCCAGCTCACCTGGTTGGCTTTTTCAAGGTTCGTCATGATCATGGCTACTTCATCTGCCCTGCGATGAGAAAGCAAGAGGTGTCAGCTGGCGCAGAGGCAAGGGACACAGACCTCTGCGGCCAGCAAGGGCTCCTGCCTTAGGTTTAGGGAGCCCCCGTGACTTGGGATGCTGCTGCGGTCGCTTAAAGTATCTCAGCTCCTCAAGTCATTTAGCAGCACCACCAGGATGTCCCAGCACTGCCGGGCTGCCGCGGGCGGCTTGGCTCAGCCTTGGGCACGCCAACGGCCTCCGCGCGCAACCGGGCATCACCAGCGACTTACTTGGACGCAGCTTCCTCATCATATTTACACCGCAGCTCCAGCAGCTCCGTCTGGGTGGCCTTCAGCGCTGGGAAGAGGAAGAGGAGGGTGAGCAGTGGGGTGGGGGCTTGGCCCCCCACAGCCAGCAACCCCTGCCCTGGCCCCCCTACCTGCGTGGAGCACTTTGATCTTCTCCTCTGCCTCCCCCAGCCGAGCGGCCAAAGTGACCTGTGCTTCCTGCAGCCCCCTGCGAGAGACGGGCATCAGCGACGTGCCGGCGGCACTGCGGCCGTGCCGACCCCGCAGCACCCCGAGGGTGCACGGAGACCCCCTCGCTGTGTCCCCATCGCTCGGTGATGCCAGGGCAAAGACCCGTTGGTGGACGCCAGGACGCGTTCAAGCCGTGTTACCCCCTGATGTTAAGCAGTTTATTGCCTCGGGTGTATAAAATTCACTTTGGGCTGAAAATAGTCCTGATATCTGTGGTTGAAACCCCTCCGATGGGGGGGTGGCAGCCCACCCCCGCCTGTCGTTAATTGGAGGTGGGGAAGCAATCAGGGAAAAGTTATTCTGCATTATTTATAGCCTGCACTTGCCAGGAACTTACTCGCAGAGATCTGCAATTTAGGGTTTAAAGATTCCTCATTTGTTTCCCGGTGCAGCGTGTTAAGGAATAACAATGAAGGCACCGGGAAAGCCGGGAGCCTCCAAATTAAAAGGCCATTTAATGAGGTTCATCCGCCGACCTGGATTTAACCCGTTTGTCCGAGCAAAGCCACGTGCCAGGGAGACGGCACGAGGGGCTGGCAGGAGGGACCTGCCCTGGCTCTGCCTGCGCCCACCACTGCCCAAAAACAGCCTGGGAGAGGGAACAGACAGACAGATGGACACTCAGAGCGCCCGAGACTGTGTGTCAGGTTTCCAGGCTGGATGCATCCATCCGCTCTCAACCCGGACAGCAAAGGAGGCGCAAAGGGAAGGAGGAGAGGGAAGGACGGATGGACACCCCCCTGCAGGAGCAGGGACAGAGCCATGTGTCTCCCCAGCACCCCAAAACGACCCCCGCTGCAGGGTGTGAAGCCCCATCCCTGGCACTCACGTACTTTTGCTTTTCTGCCTCATTTCTCTGCAGCAAGGTTTCTGTGCACAGTGCTTTGCCGTCGATGCCGGAGAGCGGGGGCTTGGCCGCTGCCGCGAGCCCGGCCACCGGCGACGTCCCCTCTCTGCGCTCTGTGGGGGAACATGTTTCATACAGTGGACAGCAGTGGTGGCTGCTGGGGATCATAAGCCAGGGGACGGGTCCTGGCCCCGAGACCCCCGGTGCCCCAGGCATGCTCAGAGGCACGTGGAGGGACCCGGCTGGGGATCGCTGCTGCCACCCTTGTCCGACCGGGCGGGCAGTGCCGGGTGGTACCTTTGGTGCTAACAAGCTCCGAGTGCTTCTTCCAGGGGTGGCTGAGGTCCTTCAGGGGGGTGGTTTCAGGCTCGAGGCGCTGGAGCTGCTGCAGCCGGTCCTCCAGGCTCCGGGCAGCCTCCAGCACAGGAGCAGGGTCTGTGGGACACGGGATGTGGCGGTGAGCGGCAGGGATGCCCACCACCAGCCCTCTCCCACCTCCCAGAGGACCCGCTGCCCACCCTCCTCACCACCGCCCTCCCGGCCCCGGGGCACCCCTCAGTCCCACGCTTTCCATCACCAGCCCCGAGGGACCGGCAGGGCTGCATGGGGGCATCACCTCCCCGAGCGAGCCAGTGGCACCCACAGCACCGGTGGCCCCAGGGCCGCCAGCACCGGCCCGTTTGGGTGCAGACAATGGCGGTTTGTGCCGAGGTAAGCAGGTGCATTCAGAGCCGTCCGTCTTCCCTCTGTCAGCATTACACCATCATTAGCTAGTGTCTGCTCAGCAGGGTGTGCCATTATGTCTCCCAGGGCTGATGTAATTATACATTGACATAATTAACCCAGCAAGCCCATTAAGCAGGCCAGCTAAAAATTCATCTATAATTATTTGTTGTGTGCATGCTAATGAGTCCATCTGCACTGCCATTGTACAACATGAACAAATTAATTTACAAGTCTGGATTTTTTAATAAGTTCAAGAAAATGCCTCCTATTGAGCCAGGTTAATATAGGTTTGGGTTTTTGTTTTTTTTTTAGAAAAGGAAAGGAAAGAAAATAGATTTGAATTCTCCAGGGTCAAAAAGTTAGACAAACAGGGAAGTGGGACGGAGCTGGGTGTGCTACTGTACGGCACGGATGCGTGGCACACATCCAAGGGTGAAAAATAATAACGGTGATGGAAAAAAAATCTGAACGGGACGCAGAGCAGGTCTTCTGCTCGGTGAACCCCAGCTGAGACAGCAGCGGTGTGGGATGAAGGTGGGTGCCACCGTGGCTGTGCCATGGGATTCGGGTTGGTCCGGGGCTGTGCCGGCACAGCCCAACCGCAGCACCAGGCATCTTTGGGGTGAACCTGCCCGAAAGACACAGGATTTGGCCTGTGATCCTTGCTGTGAGTGCCCAGCATGGATGCTCCTTGCAAATGAGTGAAGCCAAGACACATGCCCCCCGAGATGGGGTTTGGGGGTCCCCCCGACTCGCCGCTGCCCTCCCATCCCACAGCATCACGGCCGCGGGGTGCAGGGCCTCACCACAGCACCCGCCACGTGGCTTCCCCGCAGGACCAGCAACTGCCAAACCCCGCACGCTAACGCCGAAAGCCCTCAGAGCATCCTTCTCCACGGGGAACGTCCCCCCTTCTTTCTGCTGGATGTCACAGAGACCCCACAGACAGGCCGGGATAAAAGGTTTGTGCCCAGACCTCAGCCGTGGGGACCCAGCTGGAGTCAGGTGCTGAGCCCTGCCAGCATGCTGCCGGCTTTGGCACTGAATCAGGGACTCGGCTCTGGCTGGGACCCTCCCAGGCTGCTCGCGGTGTTTGGCCAGCGCCGGAGCTGCAGCTCAGCATCCTTTGGGCTGATTCCCCATCCAAGGATGCAGGAGCGCACCATCAAAGGGGATTGCGGCGATGCGGTTTGGCGCCAAACCGGACTGGATGCTCTCACAGCCATTAATAACACCCGTAAGTACACGAGCTGAGATAACGATACGGCTAATTAAACCCCACGCTTCAGGGCCCCAGCTCACAGGCTGCGGGGGCTGGGGGTCCCCTGCACACTCCCCCAGCCCTGAGGGGTCCGTGCCAGCCCGTGAGCCGCCTCCGCAGGGATAAACGCCGGGGCAGGCCCTGTCCGATCCGCACCAGCAACTCCTCTTGCCTCCGTGATGAGAAATAATACAGGAGGAACTGGCCCGAGCGATAAAGCTCCGGGGATTTTCCCTGCGTCAGCATTTTCACTCCCGCAAGCCGCAGCCCCGTCACTGAAATACAGCCGGCGCAATCCCCCAGTGCGCTGCTCCCCGTTCAGAGCTGACATCCCGGGATGATGTGGTCAGGAGCAGAGCTTTTAGAAGGGAAAAGAGCAAGCGGTGCTTCAGCTCCTCTCCCTACGTCAGCTGGGGCAGCGCTGATGCAAAACGCCCAGCTGGCTTAATTACATCGTGCTAATACCACGCTGTCCATCCACTGGGAAAGCACTGTCCTCGGCTGCGGGGCTGGCCCCGCCACTGCACGCGAGGTGTCCAGATGCAGCAAGGGGCTGCTGTGACTGCGCACCAAGCTCGCACCATGCTTGCACCAAGCTCAACGCCGTGCTTGCACCAAGCTCGCACCATGCTTGCACCAAGCTCAACGCCGTGCTTGCACCAAGCTCGCACCATGCTTGCACCGTGCTCATGTTGTGCTTGCACCAAGCTTGTGCTGTGCTTGTGCTACCAGGGAACAAACCCTCCTGCTGCAGGGCTGGAAAGAGGATGCGCTTGAAACCAAGCACATTGTCTGCTCATGCCAAGGCACCGCGGATGCCGCGTGCCATCACACTCTGAGCCACGCGGGAGGGCGCAGGACACTGCCCACGGCGCAGGGGATGGTCCGCCCTGCGTGGGTCACGGTCCCCATCGGGACAGGTTAGAGGAGATGGCACTGATGCCACAGCCGAGCAGCCGTGCAGCTGCGAGCCCCGCCGTGGCGGTGACTCACCGGCAGCACAGCCGGGTGACGGTGATGTGAGAGGCATGTGCTAAAACAGGACCATGGGGTGCCGCATGCTCCGGTGCTGTGTCCACCCGTGGCAGCTCCCGCATGCCCAGGGGCCACAGCGTGGCATTGCCCACCGACGGCACAGCCGGCTTGTGCTGACCTATGGGCCAGCAAGTCCCTGCCACAAAGCAGAACCTGCTGCCCAGGCGTGCTTACCTATCGCTTCATATGCTCACCTACTATATATATATACACACACACATATGTATACATATATATAAATATATATAATAAGTGCTGCCACTAGCTGGCGTTATTGGCTGTCCTTTAGTTGCACTAGCAGTGCTGCAGCAGGGACAGGGCGGTGGGCAGGGGTCCCTCCTGGTGTCCCCAGCCCCAGCATGGGGAAGTGGGGCTGGGGGCCTTTCCCTGTGCTGGAGGGGATCTGGGCCACCAGCAGACCTGCTCCTGGACACCTCCACCGCAGCACCGCATGGCCACCAGCGCAGCTCGAGGCACCGTGTGATGGCAGGATGGGGCACAAGGTGTCCTGGGTGCTCATCACCTCCCCTGAGCATGCACAGCTCCAGGGAGCACCCACCTCCCCAGGGACCGGCAGCCCATCCCTGTGCCAGGGCCCGGCCGCTTGGCCCAGCCTTTGGTGGAGGTCTCTGTGCCGCGGGCTGAAGGGTGACATCTGCCTTACACCGCTGTCCGGCTCTAAGAGGAGCGCGGTGCGTGCACGGTGCATCCGCGGTGCATCCATGTGCCTGCACGGTGCATCCACGGTGCCTCCACGGCACATCCGCAGTGCCACCACCTCTCCCACCAGGGTGGCACCTCCTCCGCCACCCCATCCCAACCTGCTCAAACACATCCACCGGCGCCCTACGAATCCCTCCACGAGTCAAAGTCAGCCTTAAATCAAATCATCCCCAACAACAATGACATTAATTATGCTTTTAACACATTTTACTGCTTCCCCCCTTCCCTTCACGCCACATCTGTGTGAACAATATCCAAAAGATTTACGGTTTTCTCCCGTAATTACAGACACACAGCCAGCTCACTTATCAAAATACTTGCTGAGCAATCAGGCTCCGTTACAGTCTCTGCCAGAGATTTGTGTTGACAGCAGCCATTCAAAGCAAAAAATGTCGAATCAGGACTTATGTGGCGCTTGTAAAGTATTCCACAAAGAGTTCGCCTGTCGAGAGACACACGGACATGTAACAGACGGGGACAAAACGACGGATGGGAGGATTTGGGGAGCAGGAGGGGAGAGGGGAACAAGAGATGGATGCTGCAGGAGAGCAGAGAGAGGGGAGGAGGAGGAGGGGGGGTGCAGAGAATACAGGGGAGCAGTTTTGGGGTGTGCATGTGTGTGCATCTGCATGCACGTGTGTACATGTGCGTGCACGTGTGTGCATCCGTGTGCATGCATGTGCATGCGGGAGGAGCACGGCGTGTGAGCGCGGGAAAGTGGGGAGGGAAGATAACTGGGTTCTGGAAACCAAGCTGACATTTGGTTCTTGTAGCACAGGAGAAAATTTAATGAGGACAAAAATATGTCTCCCTAATTCCCCTAAGAAATCATTAAAACATTTTGTTATTCCTAAATGTCTGGAAAATGAATTAGTGGCCCTGCAGGAGCCCTTCTGCGCATCTTCAGCCATTTGCAGCTCTCCGTCCTCGCCGTGCCGGGGGATGCTTTGTGCCGCTGTGCCCGGCACAGACGGCACCCCTGGCTCAGAGTGTGGCAGAGCCCACGGCAGGGAGTGGGGAGCAGCTGGGAGGGGGGTCCCGGCCCCTCACCCGGCCCTAGCACCGACTCTGCCAACACAAGCCTCAGGGCTGCCCTGTGCCTCAGTTTCCCCCTCCCAAGGCTTCAAGCGGCACCCCAGTCGGGGGGCACACCCTGACACAGCGGTGAAACGGGGAAAGCTGTCCCCGAGCCGCGGCCGGTGCCAGGAGCCGTGCTGCGAGCTGGCGCTCAGTCGTTTCGGTTAACTTACCGTCAAAAAGACAACTGGGGATAGCCGCAGTGTTATTACAAGGGCTGAGCAAATGTATTCCTTTCCTAATGTCAAGATGCATTTGGCTCAGGGGCTGAAACACAGCGATGGCAAAAGCTGTTTCCACTCCTCTCTTCGGCTGGTATTTCCAGAGCACCATGCGCAAGCGGAGGTCGGCGATGCCAGCCGTGCCGGGGACAGGGCCGGCAGCGCTGCCGTGGTCCTCACTGGCTCCTCTCGGCACCGGCGCCGGCACGCGACTCGTTAGGCAGCCAGGTCGCCACCGCGTTGCTTACCTGGAGCTTCGATTAATTGCTTGTAAACACTCAGGAAAGCCGTCTCAGCCTCCTTACTTCTCTTACTAAGTGCAATCACCTGCAGAGAGATGGAAAAAGGGGGTGAGAGATGGGCTTGGAGGAGGGAACCGGCTTTGCCGGGCCACTGGGACTGGTGCCACCCTTGACCGGCACACGTGTCCTCCCCAGCACGGCGCTGTGCCCTCTCCGCGCCCCACGCAGCCGCTCGCTGCCTTTGGCTAAACTCCTCGCGCCGCTGCCATGTCACGTCGCCCTAAATCATTGATGTGCTCTGAGTAAATGAAAATTATAATTTAATGTCGGCGCTTAAATAAGAAATAAAGAAGCCTGCCTGTTGTTGTGCTTGCTGGGCTGGATCCGGCACGCAGCCCTCCCCAGCGACCCTCCCCAGTACTGCGCGGCTGGGGTGATGCCGTGGGCAGGAGCGATGCTCGCGCCGGCCCTGTGCAGTAGGACCGGGACATCATGCCCCTGTCCTCCTCGGCTGCCGGGGTGCTGGTGACACTCGCACCGGCTGGGCAGTGCCGAGACGGCAGGCTGCGTCACTAATAACCGAACAACATGTTAATCTGCCGCACACTCCCATCCAACATTTATGAGCATGAATCTTTTACTCCCCTTAATTTTTCAAGGCGCAACGACACCTCGGGGAGGGGGCTGCTGCCCACCAGGCTCTGGCACATTTTATTTGCCAAGTGTCCCCTTGCTACCCCTGCACATCCAGCCCCACCTGCAGTGGATGGGATGGGGTGCCGGTGGGACACACGGACCTCTGTGTCCCTGTCACCCTGGCCGCAGGAGCCGGGGATGGAGGTGACCCATTCCCAGCCAGAAAATGCCCAGTTTGATCCAAACTAGGCGCCCGTGCCAACTGGTGATGGCGGAAGAGGCGCCCACCCGGCATTCGGTGCTGGCAGACACACTATTACCAAGAGCAGACTAGTCAATTAAACCACTTTTAAGCCACCGATGGGCTAATTATCAAATGAAGCCTGAACTTCGTGCCTCAGCCCGATGGCAGCTCCCGCACCAGAGCATCTTTTCCCTCCTGCTCACCCCACCACAGCCCGGATTGCGATTGCTTGTCATTCAAACCCAAAGCAAACCGCTCATTTGTAATCCAGCAGCCACCTGAGCAAACCGCCTTCTCCTTCCACGCTCGCAGGCACTGGAGCACAAAGATCATTTTTCTATTGTTAAAATTGTATAAGCCAGGCTTTTTATAGCGTCTCGTACACAAACCTACTTTCTCAGTGCTGCGTTTCCAGCAGACAAGGAATTTGGGGGCTTTTCTTCAGCATTCTGCAAAAATGCTTGGCTTCGGGGTGCTTTAAAATAATAATAATAAAGCAGGGAAGAGAGAGGGAGGCAGCAAGCAGACGGCGAGCAGCACTGCCTGTGTATCGCAGCAGGACAGCATCGCGCCTGCTGAATTTGCCGGCGGCATGCGGTGTTGGGGTGGTGCAGAGAGCCCTGCTGGGGGGTCCCATAAGGATGCAGAGACACAGAGGTGCTGGGGTGCTCCACGGTGTCAGGCCTGCGTGACCCCCCCACCTCCCGCACCCTTTGGACTTTGCACGGGAGAGGAGCGGGAGCGGGCACAGCCCATGGGCACAGCTCTGCCACAGGGCGACGGGGACGCCTGGACCTGCTCGAGCTGCTCTGAAGAGCTTCATCTCCCCTGAGACAGAGTCAACCAAAGGGTGCAGAGCAAAGAGCCAGCCCAAACGTGGTCTCCATCACCCGTGCCTGCCCCCCCCCCACATCCCTAACCTGTGCCAGCGGGGAGGAGCCAGCCCAGACCTCTGAATCGGGCTGTTTCCGCTGAATTTTATTCCTGAAGTCACATCATAGAGACAAAGCGTTTTTCAAGGGGAAGCTTTGAAGCCTTTCCCTCTCCTTGGCAATCCCAATGGAGATCTGAGCATCCCCCACCAGGAACATTGTGGCTCTGGGGCGGGCAGGAGCCTGCAGCATCCCCACGCCATGGTCCTGTGGACCCCACCTCTCCACAGCCACCCGCCACAGGCTCACCGGGGATGGATCCAGGTTTCCTCCTGGTTCATGCAAGGGGTCGACCCACCGCTCAGCCCACCTTCCCAGGGAGCACCCACCGACGTGGTGTAACACCTTTCCACCCATTAACTACCATCAGCATGTTAATTGGAGCTGCTGGACCTGCAGTTTCCTGGTGAGGAGCCATTTGGGGGCATTTCATCAGATGAGGCATTTGGGGGCCCTTTCACCAGCCTCGGCTCCTGCCCCGTATTCCCGCGCTGGGCTCTGGCTCAGCGCCGGCACATTCAGCCCATGTCAGCTCTGGGGCATCACCGGCACAGCTGATCGGCAGGACGGTGAGCCAGGCGTCTGCTCTGCTCTTTCGGAGTCCCACTAAACTTCAAGGAAATGTCAGTGAAAAAAGGATATTTAAAATTTTCAGCGACCTTTTCCAGATGGGGATAATTCACCAAAATGCCAGGGGTCATTCCTGCCGGAGTAGCTTCATGTGTTGTACAAGCACAACTCACCCCAACCCTGAAACCACTGTTATTGCTCACATAGAGCTGAATAAACACCCAGAGAAAGCCCACATCAGCCCTAAAATCAAGATTTTGTAGAAAAAAACCCTAAATGTTTGCTCCCACAGGGCAGAAGCTGGATCAAACCCTGTGTCCCCATCTGAGAGGGTGATGTCACCCACATCCTGCTAAAAAGAGGACAAAATTGCTAAAAATGGGGGAGCTGAACGTCCCCGCAAGCAGCTCCAGCTCGATGGGGTTGGGACGGCGTCATCCCCACTTCCCTCATTACCACGATGCCCATCGGCAACACCAAACCATCCGCCAACTGCTCTCCCCTCGCCTGCAAAGCCCTCGGCGGCCAGTGGCGAGCTCTGCCTCCGCTTTATGTATCGATGTATTATTAATTTCTATTCCCACCCCCCCTCCGTCTCCCTCCGTAGCATCCACGGGCTCAAGGTGAGGCACGGCAGCGGTGCGGGATCGCCGTCGCATGATGAATTACATTTACACGCCGGGTCCTTTTCATGGCTGGTGACTTTCCAGCAAAGCAATTATCACTGTAGAATGCGTAATAGCCTAATTAATTACTATTGTCAGGCTGGCCTCTGTGCCATGATTATACCTTCCGAAGCCAACTTTTTAAACATTTGGAAGCAGAAATATTATTATAATTGACTGACAAAATGGTAAAACTCCCCCGGCACAGCCGGTCCTCCTCCCGGTACGGCAGCGAGGACCGACTGTCTGAGCATCTCCTCTCCAAAGGCGCAGGATTTGCATTGCACCGGCGGTGAGTTTATTCTTATATCCATGAGATCAAGTGCAGGATAAGTAGTGGGTTATTTCCATCTAAATACTGGTGGCAGTAAACCACAAATGAGCTCTTTTTCAGCGGAGAGGAACAGCTGTCGGGGGAGAAAGCGGCAACAGAGACCCCAAATGTTGAAGAAAACTGATGAAAAAATACATTCAAGCCTTCGCTATTTTCCTCGCTTTTTTTGCTGATGTGTAAAGAAGTTGGGGAGAGTGGGAGGGCTGCGGAGGGGTGAGGGGGGAGAGCCTGGGAGGGAGCCGCTGTCCCGGGCGAGAGCTCCAGGTGATGGGGGCTGGACCTCCTGTGCAGCACCGGCCATGTGCTGGGGAGCCCCCACCTCGTGCTGGGGTCCTTTGCTGCCTTCCCGGTGCCCCGCGTCCGACCGACTCCTTAAACCCATCACACACACGCACAAATTCATCGCACACCCACAGACCCATCGTGCATGCACACGGACCCATTGCACATGGACAAGCCCGCTGCACACGCACACAGATCCATCACATGCGCACGCAAACCCACTGAAGACACCCACAGCCCCATTGTGCACACACACACGAACCCATCATGCACACAAACCCGTTGCACATGCACAAACCCATCGCGCACCCACAAATTTATCACACAAACCCACTGCACACACATACAAACCCATTGCACACCTGCACAGACCCATTGCACGCGTGCACAGACCCGTTGCGCACCCACAAACCCATTGTACACCCACACAAACCCATCACACACCCACAGACCCATCGCACACCCACAGACCCATTACACACACCCACAAACCCATCGTGCACTCACCCACAGACCCATTGCACACACACACAAACCCATCGCGCACACAAACCCATTGCACACGCATAAACCCATTGCACACCCGCACAGACCCATCGTACACCCACGCAAATTCGTGGTGCACACCCACAAACCCATCACACGCTCGCACAGACCCGTTGCACACCCCCACAGATCCATCACACACCCACAAACCCATTGTGCGCACACACACAAACCCATCATGCACGCAAACCCGTTGCACACGCACAAACCCATCATGCGCCCCCACAAACCCACCATACACCCACACAAATCCATGGTGCACACCCACAAACCCATCGCACACTCGCACAGACCCATCGCACACGTGCACAGACCCATCGCACGCCCACAAACCCATCGCACACCCACATAAACCTATTGCACGCACCCGCAAACCAGTCGCAGACACCCACAGACCCATCGCACACCCACCCATGCCCATTGCGCACCCACAGACCCATTGCGCACCCACAGACCCATCGCACACCCACCCGCGCCCATTGCGCACCCACAGACCCATCGCACGCCCACAAACCCATCGCGCACCCACAGACCCATCGCACACCCACCCTCCCCTTCCCATTCCTTCCACTGCCGCCCCCCCCCAGCCCGTTCCTCCAAAGGCAGAAGCGGCTCACAACGTTTTCACAAGGCCAAAAAGCAATTCATGTCAAGAAGATCAATAATATAAAAATAAAGCCTGAGAATTCTAGTTAAAGGGAACGTCATAGAAATATGTTGTTCACGTTCATGATTCGGAGATTAAAAAAAAAAAAAAATCAATATAAGTTCTTCAGATGATGTTATTTCTAATGAGAAATATACCAAGACTGCTGCAAATAACTGCTTAACGGAGAAAAAAAATGCATTAATAATTTACTTTATAAAGCATAGGATCCCAAATGCAAGAAAATTGCTGCTGGTTCTTAATTTTGTTGTAATACTTCCTGACAAGTTCAATGATGCTTTGGCAAAGTTCCTGAGAGCAGAGTCAGAGGACGTTCAGCTCATTAGGTTATTTTTTTTCCCCCCTTCTTCTGCAGCATCCTGGCCCGGCCGGCTCCGGGAGAAGGTGTCCACGCTCTTCCCTTTCTCTGCATCGCAGGATTTCTTGGGCTGAGCCCCTGACTCGGCGCCAGCCCTGCCAGCCCCTGCCTGCTGCCGGGCAGGAGCATCCTCCTGCCTCCTCCCGACGCCCGGCCCCAGGTGAGCTACAGCTTCCAGTCACGACGCAGCAAGCAGGGAAAATATTTCAAGCTTATTTTACCATCCTCACCAACACAATTTAATACACTTCTTCCCCACTGGCTGGTTTCGTTGGTTTTTTTTCTTAATTTTTTTTTCCTTTTTTTTTTCCTTAATTTATTTTTTTAGTGCATTTGCTGACAGTTGGCAACTCCAAACCATCTGCTACCGATGCACACGCCGAAACGAAAAGCTTCAGCATCGAACCCAACGCGGCTCAAAGGAGCAGGCTGATTTCCGATGGTCGGCGTGAGAAGGGCTCACCCGGGCGGGTTAATTCCCAGTGGGATTTGATTTCTTGCAAGACCACAAAATTATTTTCCTGCAAAAATATTTTCCTGCAAAATTTTTCACCTGCAAAATTATGCAAAACTCCCCGGGTGGCTGGCGGCAGCAGTCCAGGTTGGCAGAGGAGATGGGCAGGGATGGGCAGGGCTCTGCACCCCCGGCGCAGATGTAGCGGGGTGATGAGGGGGCTCCCACTGGTCCCCGGGTTCGGGATGGAGCCGGGCTGGAGCCGGGCTGGCCCCAGCATGTGGGCGCACCCCGAGCATCGCAAAGTTTCACCTCCCATTTAGCAGAACAAAACTTTTAATTTAGATGTTTTCATCTATCTATCAGAGTAAAAAAAATAAGTTTAAAATAATGACTGTAATAAATGAAGGTAATTAATTGTAGTTTGTTCCTTTACTGTCTAGTCAGCTTAATTTTACCTTTTCATCTAATAATGAGAAAATAATTTTTGTGCTCTGAGGGTTAATGATATGTAACTGCAAGAGCTGCTAATTGCATGTTGCAAACTATTCATCAAAATCCCCATCTGCGCTACTTGATTATGTTTGCTAAATTATTGCTTTGAATTATCTTTCATAAAGCAACTTTTGTAATTAGCAGGGCTTTCGCTTTGCTCTTTTCTCCGTCGCAAGGATATTCAAACTTTGTCCGTCTCAAGCTGTTGCCATTAAACTGTCGTCGCGGGCAGCTTTTGGTGAAAAGAAAGAAACTGCCCTTTAGCTAATTGGGGGGGGAAATAAAAGCTGGGTTTATTCTCTGCAGGTACAATTTATTCTCTTGGCCCTGTTCTCCTATCCACGAAGAAAAAATTATATAGGAAGGATACAGGAGCCTAAATGTATATGAGATGTATTTGTGAATGGCAGAGAGAAATGGCCCGAAAAGCCCATCTTCCCCCACCCGGGTTAATATTTCAAAATGATTTTTTTTTCCCTTCCCATTTACAAGAAGGAGCGGAGGGGGAACGCTCGCCATTCATCACCGCGCTTTTATGGGCTCCTTCCCGTGACGCAGATGATGTAGCGCTCTGCTCTCCCTGGTTAATATTCATGGGGAGCGCTGAAAAGTGTGCTTTGCGGGGAAAAATATATTAAAGAAGTATTTTTAAAAATTTGAAAAAGAGGAAAAAAAGAGAAAAAAAAGAGGGAAAGGAAAGGGGGAAAAAATAGGGGGGGGGAAAGGAGGGGGGGGCAGAGTCCCCAGGGCCCCCAGGAGCCTCCCCCCTGGGAAAAGCAGCAGCACTCTGGTGTCCATCCCACACTGCCTGGCACTGAAACAGCCCAGAAACCTACCTCAGGGGAGCAGAATCCACCTATTGGGATAAAATCCCCCAAAACCTCCTGTGGAAAAAACCACCCTGGGGGGCAGGAAGGCGGCAGAGCCCGGGAAGCAGCGGCTGCCGAGCCAGGAATCGCATCCTGAGCTCCCTTACACCCCCATAAATCCAGAGCCACTTGGGCAGAGGGACTGGCTGGGGCTCCCTGAAGGACATAGCTCATATTCTCGTAGCGGATCTAATGAAGACTATCGGAAAAAATGCAGTATTTAAAAGACTGAAAATGTATTCCTATTGTTATCACTCTCTTTTATGTGTTTATGCATAGTGCATCGGAATGAATCAATACTGGATTGCCCTATAAATAAATGAGCATATCAGTAAACCCAGTAATAAAATGAAGTGATGAAAAATATGGAAATCAGTCGCATTTGTGTAAATCCACTTATTGTTTACTTTAATATTTTCTTATGCAGTTCCGTAGCTCCAAAGAGACAGATTTAAAATCAGGTAATGCTCAGCAGATGACAGATCCTAATGTGTCGCTGCTGGCAAGCTCAGAGTACCGGCAGCTCTCCAGGGGTTTCCATCGAAGCACATTAGAGGAGCAGAGAAAGCAGCCCCCGAAGAGAGAGCATTAAAAAGCTGGGGAGAAGAAGAGGTATCCTGAAGTGCAATGCATCTCTTGCCGACATCGGGGACCAAAGCCAATCCAAAACCATCCACGGAGCGTCCGGGAATGTGGTACGGGCATGGGGCTGGGGAGCACCTGGGTCAGGGTGGAGGATGGAGGAGTGAGATGCCTTCTGCAGCAACGTGGTGGGCTGGGACCACATCGTCCCACCCCGGTGCTCAGCTTCTCCTCAGGTTGCCCGTTGCAACCTCATCCGGTGCATCCCGGCCACACCATGCCATCTCCTGGCCATGGCATGGCACCTCCCGGCCACGCCACAGCACCTCCCGGTCACATCGTGGCATCTCCTGGCCACACCACGGTACTTCCCAGCGGTGATGGCTGTGTCTCTGCCTGGAAGCTCTCCAGGCAGGGCCACCATCCCTGGTGTCCTGCAGGGGACAGCAGGCATCTCGCCAGCAGCAGGGCCCTGCCTGCCCTGCCTGTACCCCTGCCCATGTGTGGCACAAGGACCACCAGTATTGGCCAGGGAGGCAAAGCAGATGGATTTTATCGGCTGAAGAAACCCCTCAGGGGTTGGGAACAGTGACCCCGTGCCTTGGCCACACCAAGCTGGGTCCAGTCTGTCCCTCCCAGGGCTCTCCCCTTCCCATTTCAACCCCCCAAGAGCCGATGGAATGGGAAGGGGCTGGGATCATGCCTGGGACCATGGGGGACGAGGGCAGGTCCTGCCCGCTCCCCTGCCCACCTCTCCTTTGAGCATCCCCCCATAACGCTGCCAGTTTTTCCTCCCACCCAGGCAGGCAGAAAACACCTCTCCCCGCATGGCCTCCGAGGAAAGCTATTTTAGAGTTGCTCTTTTTTTTTTCCCCTTCTCGTCTTTTTTTAATTTTTTTTTAAAAAGAAACAACATATCTCCCCCCATCTGGGCTGCGAGTTGGGTGCCAGCATCTCAGCACCGAATGCTCAACGCTTGCTTTTTATAAATGCCTCAAAACCCAAAGTTTCCTCCCGCGCTGCCGGGATGCATCCAGGCAGATGCTGCGTCTCCCCGCAAAGCCCCCGTCCCCCTCCCAGGACCCAGCTCTGCCCATCCAAAGGAGCTACTGGAGGCGGCAAGAGCAAGAAATCCCCATACCCCAAGGTTAGGGGCTGTAATTTGTCTTTGTGGCTAATTAGCTTCCCTTCTTGTTAGTCACTTATATCTACTGTTCTCAAAAATCTAGTTGTTGGGGAGGGAAATCCACTGTCCTGCCGAGTTAATTCTCTAACAGCAAATCTCTTGTACCTCAGGTACATTTTTCTTAAATTCCCGGCTGAGTTCAATTAAATGTTTATGAGACTGCGCGCTTTCCCCCCGCCGCGCTGCCAGCGCCGAAGCAACAGAATTAAGCTCCTTCTGGAACAAAACAAAAACAAAAGGAGGAAAAAAAAAAAAGAGGGAAAAAAAATAAAATAAAGGTGGTTTAGGAGCGTTGGGTTTTAAGATTGCAGGAATATAATTCCCTCAGACTGATTTTACTCTGCGTCGCACAGCCACGGCGCGTTGGCAATATCGACAAGGAGGTTTATATGAATAATTGAAGAAATTCTGTATTCCCCGCAAAAGAAAAGGCAAGCCGAGAGGGTTGTTGAGATAATCAGGAGCTCGCTAATCAATATTCTCAGCCCCAGCCTCCTTCTCGCTTCTCCAAAAGGAGCAGTGCCATAAGCTCATCAGTAACTGTAAAAAAAACATCGCACTCCGAGTGTCAAAATAGTCAAGCACAGCATATTGTATTGCCAGATTTCCCTCCCGGTCCACCCCGGTGCCAGATTACATCCATCAGCAGGGAGGGAAGCCGTCCAACGATGACTTACTTACGCTTAAGTGTTCATAAATAAGGTTTTTAAGATATAGATAGCTTTTTAATTTTGGTGGAATGTGAAAAAAAAAAAAGAAAATGATGGGGTTGATGCGATGTGAAGCAACCTCTCAGGTGCTCCCCAGTAAATCCCGCAGCCCGGCTGTGCCGGGGGATGTCCCGGTCCCTATCCGACTTGTATCGCGGTGAAAACAGCCAGAAAAAATTTATGCCGGCACCATAAACCGTGGCAAAGCCTTTGTCTGATGGGGAGATACGGCGAGAGACCATATCCCTGCCATGAAAACCTCATTAGACAGACTCTAATTACTGCCCTGCAGTTGGCGGGAAGAGACAGAAACCGTAAAACCTGAGGGGGGGGGGGGTGGCTATTAATTGCTTTTTGATAAATTGGGTGGCGGAGGTCTGGAGGTGCCTGCGTGGGGCTCGGCTGCGCTCTGAGCTCCAGCCATCACCAATGCACGTCCTGTCCCCAACTCGCCCGCCTCGAGCATCCCCACCCAGCTCCCAAAATGAGCACTTTTGGGACAAACTGGGTTTGCAATGGAAGGAGCCGCCACCACCAGGATCAGCAGCTGGTCCCGGCGGCAGGACCTGCAGTTTGCTCTGTCACCTGCAGTTTGCTCCGTCCTCACATCCCACCAAGACCTCAGGACCACGACCACCACGCTTGGAACGGAGCCAGCCTTGCCCCCCGGCGCTGCAGGGATTTAAGCCACAACTGCCCAAACGGCGGGGAACCAAGCCCTTCCTCCCCTTCCCACCGGCATCACCAAAAACCCTCCCGGCCACGCCACGGTGGGACAGGAGGAGACATGGTGCAGGGCGGCCACCACCCTCCCCTGCTAGACGGGCCATGGGGCAGGCGGGGGGACCCCAGCCATCCATCACCCCCTCCGCCTTATGTAAATCCGCGATGCTAAAGATGTATGGAGCCAATTACCAGGGGTCACTGCTGGGTGTAAAATTCAGACAACGAAGCTGCCGGTCTCAAATGAATTTGCGCGAGATTGCAAGCTTACTGCCTTTTATTGTACAATATAAATATTTCACTGTTATATAAAAAAATATTGGCGAGAAAGCAGATAAACCCGAGTCCTGTGTGTATACAGAGAAGCAGGGAGTGAAAAACGGCCGTCAGCATCTTTTTAACGGCCTTTGGTGCAGTATGGGAACATGGGTTGCAAAGGGGGTTTGGGGCAGCGAGACCCGGGGACCCTGGAGGACCGCTGTCCCGGACCCACCGGGGCTATGCCGGGAATGGGAGCGATGCCATCGGCACAGCCCGGACACACGGACAGCGGCATGGTCCAATAGTTTGTGTCTCGATCCGGCCGCGATGGAGAGCAACACGTGGGACGCAGAAGCAGATGTGGAAACCTTGGAGGCTCAGCACCATTCCCAAGAAGCAGACGCTGAGGGTTGAGCCTGAGCCCACTGCAGAGGATGCCCAGGAGGGGAGGGTTGGGAATGGCCTCGCCATACGGATCAATCCCAAATGCATTTTCCTAACAGTTTTCCCCACCTTGTCCTTCTGGGATCGTATCTGTCCTCACCTGCAGACCCCCATGCCAGCACAGGCCATCCTTATTTCATGCTCACCAATATATCAACCCTTCCCTGCGACAATAAAACAGGAGAAAAGAAAAAAAATAAAAAGCCTATAGGAATCGATACCTCTTTCTCTCTCTCTCTACCTATGTTTTATTAAAAACTTTAGCATCAATATTAATGTTTAAATCCTCACCAAGCTGAGTTTAATTACCTGTAAACTGCATCCACAGCTATGTGGACTTTGCTCCTTGCCACAGTAAATACAACCGAGGAGGAGCAGTGCCAACACCTCTGAGCATCACCTTCCCGTCCCCGCAGGAGTGGCCGTATCCAGCCCCCCGTCCCTCAGCAGCATCACCGGCCATGCGGGGAGGGGACGGCGGGTGATGGAGATGGAGCCACGGTGTGACCCGACCAGGGATGGAGCCGAAAGGAGAAGGGGTAGATGAGAGAAGGGGAAAATTGGGATCCTGGGAAGAAAATGATATGTAAATATAAAATATCTGGGGCTCTTGCTGCCAAAAGGAATCTGCTTTCAGCCACGATGTGAATCGTAACATTCGGCATTGGGGAACAAGGGAGAAGTATTTGAATGGAGTCCATTAGCGGCTGAAGACAATGAATAACTTGCAGGCAGCAGGAACTGCTCCCGAGCTGCCGTCGAGGTCACGGACGGCTGGCACGACGGGCCGGGAGCTGCCGGAGAAACCAACCGGGGCTGGGACTGGAGCTCACTTAGCCCACCCAGCAGCCGCCTCCTCCCTTTGCCCACTGCGCCAGGAAGGAGAAATACAAGTTTGTCCTGCTTTCCCGGCTGCTTCCACCGTGCCATGCTTGCACACGTGTGGCCACATCCTTCAACCGCCAGCACAGGTGGGTACAAAGCAAGCGGGCACAGTGGCCAGGAGGGAGCAGGGATCAGTCCTGCTGCTGCCACCGGTCACCCTAGGGCCACCAACGGTCCGTGGTCCTGCAGCACAGACGCTGAGCTGCAAGGTCTCGGCATCTAAAATGGAATCGGGGTTTACAGCATGTTATCAAAAGAGCCATAATGGGATCTCGCAGAGGGCAGAGATTTGAGACACACATCAGATTTCCATTCCCGGGGAGACAGGAAAATGCTGTGTTTTTGAAAAAAACCATATATCAAGGGATGCTATCTAATGTGTTGTATTGGTGGCTGCTCGCGGGTGGCTCCACCGCCCCGGTGTTTTGCCATCCTGCTCCTTACCAGAGGTCAAAGAGGGGCTGCTGGAGGGGGCCAGCCTGCTCCTGCCCCCCGCGTCCCTGCAAACCCCCCGCCACTCTCCTCCTGCATCCCGCAGCCTCAGCTCCTCCTGGCCAGCGTCGTTAAGGCCCTTTCCTTATTACGTCTATTACAGCGGCTTCCCAAGGCCAGGGCTGGGACGGCGACAGTAGCGTTCGAGGGCTACACTTCCAGAATAATATTCATTACCATATTCATTCAGTGTTTATCTCGCAGATGTACGGATCCGTTACAATGGAGAAAAAAGAGAACTCAGAATTTGTTCTCAAAAGATATTCAAATTAGTTAATCAAGAGTCCTTTTATTACGTGTCTCATGTACCAGCAGCAACTATCCATCGAGATAAATGATCAGCTGCTAATAACTGATTACATTGCAGCAAGTGTTTTCTTATCCCTATTACTACCATGTTTAAAGACATTTTATAAATTTCTAATTATTGTAAATTGTTTCTCCTTTTGAAAACATCTTCCCATAGTCATCAGCTGTCAATTTGCCCTGAAAATCTCTCTCTGAAATGAGCTTATAGCAAGATGCTCGGGAAGCAGAGAAAACCCTTCCTGGCTCCTGGCCGGTGGGATGCAGCCCGGCCACCTCCTTCCCGGGGCGGTGGGGGACCGGGATGCTCCCCCAGCCCTTTTATAAGGGGACCAGACTTGAAAGAAAAATAAAAGCATCCATAAGTCGGATCAATCCTGGATGGTGCTGCCTTCACCCACTACATGATGCCAAGGTGCCGCATGGTAGAACGGGCCATCCCCCCAGATGGATTCGCTCTCCAGCGAACCATGAAGAAATAAATAAGCCAGCAGTATGTAATACAGCTCTTGACAAGTGCAAGGCACCCGCTTCTACAGACACTGGCACCCGAGGGCAGATCTGGGTTCGGGAGAGCCCTAAATAAGATCCCGCTTGCTTTCTGCGTATTTTACAGATGAAAGCTGAACTAGTTGAGAGGGTTCAAAGCCAAGCAGGACTTTAAATCCAGCGGCCGGCCTCGAGCTGCTGCTCCAGCCGATTTCTAGGCTCCATTCATTATTACAATCAATCTGCTTAAAAAAAAAAACCAACCGCAAAAACAACAATAAACCACCCTCTAAACTCTCTTAGACACTTTAATGGAAAAGGTGTCTCCTTCCATCTTCCCCAGCCGTGACCGCAGGGCTGGAGCAGCAATCCACGCTCTGTGGGCCAGGCTGCAGCCGGGAAGGTCTGCATCACGCTGGGGACCGCGATGACATGGGCAGAGCATCTATGTGCTCCTGGAAGGGACCCAAGATCCAAGCGGGGGGCAACAAGCGCCCCCCGGCACGGTGCCAGTCCGCCACCGCTGGTGCCACCACCTCGGGTGACGGTGGCTCCGCTGTGACGTTTGCTGCCCAGGGATGGGGACAGCTGGGGCAGGAGCACGTCACGGCCATGCCCCATGGCATACCTGGACCCCAGAGATATTTGCTGGGGTTTGGCTGAGTGCCTCCAGGCACAAGCTCCATGATGGAGCCAACTGAGGCAAAGCCACCAGCAGCAGCTGTACCAGGGAGGCACAGCATAGGAGGAGGAGGAGGAGGAGGAAGGCTGCCTGGGATAACCTCCCTGCAGAGGACCGGGGTGTCCGGCCAAGCACGTTCGCTGGGCAGAGCAGGGCCCCTGGCTGCCAGGAAAGGGAGGAGCAGCCGGCGGGACGCAGAGCCTGGCGCGGAGCAGCCGAGGTCCTTCCTGGCTCCAGGGGGACTCAGACCAGGGGAGGAGACGCCGCAGGCACCAGCCATGCCATTATACGCTTTATTGATGCTGTTCTGAAGAAAGCTAATCAATATATTAGATTTCCCAAAGAAAGAAAACACCAGCTGCCAGCAGCACATAACTCCTCCGCCGCGGTGCATTTTTCCATCAAGCCCCGGAGCCACGCGTGTCTGCGCAAGATGAGGTCACGTTCAAGAGGAGACCTCCCGCTCCCCCGGCAGCCAGGTCAGGGCCAGGGCCACGGCCACCGCTTCGCCACACGGCAAAGCCCACGTCCTCCCGCTTGGCTTGAAATCAAGATGTGAAATTTCCAAATATCTTGTACTGGCATCACTGTGGGGTGCGGAGAGACAGCCCAGTGCCCAGCTGAACAAACCCAGCGGGGTCCAGTGGGGCTCCCACGAGACCCCCCAGTCCCGGTGCCTTTGCATCCTTGCATGGACCCACAGTCCCCAGCATGGATTTGGGCTTCAAGGAGAGTTCCCAAAGAGCTTTCCTCATCGGGAAAGGCCATCTCAGACACTGCCCTTTGCAAGCCACATTCCCCCAGCAGAGCCCACCAACCAGTCCCAAATGCAGCTGCTCAGCCACGCACCGGCACTGGAGAGAAACTGGAAAGCATCAAACCGATGGATGCACTTGGCAACAGAGGGATCCCGGCACATGGAACCCCAGCAAACCAAACCGCGGCGCCCGGTGTGCCGTGCTCCCCGCTGCCCACGCCCCGTCACCGCTCCAGGGTATTCATTCCTTAAAGCGTTAAAGCTGATGCCGTGGCAGCTCCAAAAGCCGTTTGAAAAGGACAGGCTAAATCCACGTTGGACCTAACACTTGGCACTGGCAGGAAAGCAGACTGACGTCACGGGGAATTGATTAGTGTTTTAATAGAATTAGATCATTGGGAGGGTTGCAGACCTGTTTCAGAAACCCAAATGTTATGCAGATTCGCATTGAAAACCCTAAACCAGGGCGCATTTAAGCAAGGCAGAGTAAATGTCCCACATTTCCCCAGGATTATCTGAACCATATCAGATATAATCCAATGATCTGTAAAGTGATTATACCCAACTGAATATAAGAGATCTCTTCTGGTAATGCAATATTTCATCCAGCTGCAGACATTAGGAGGAGGCAAACAAAGGAGGAGATTTAATAAGTGGAAATAAAACTATAGGCAGAGATAGTTTTAAATTTTTTTTTTGTATCGCATCTAATTGCAATCAACAACAGACATCTGACACAGTGACAGCATCAGCAAAATTGCTGCTGAGAGCACAGAATCTTTGTCTAAAAATAATCAGACATTCAGCGCGCCACTGTTTGTTATAATGGTAATCGATGCTGGAGGCTTTGAATTCCATCAATTTATAGATCTGCTCTGTTCTGCCTGGTGATTGTGTTCTGCACACATCCACTCCCGCTCGGCACAGGCAGTGCCGGGGCACTGTGTGATTAAGATAAGCTCAGATTCCTTTCATACATTCCTTATCAGCTCTAATTCTCCACCAGGCAGAGATGTTCACAGCAGTTAAAGATTAGTTCAGCTTCTCAGACGCCAAATTTGAGGGTATTGATCAATAAATCAAATCACAGCAATCAATTGCCCGATCCGAAGAGTCTAGCCGATGCATTATTACTGGCGCCTTCGAAGCTGAGGCTTTTTCATGGGTTTCATCAAAACGCGGCTTCCCTGGCTCCCCGCCAGCTCCCGGGCTGCCTAATAGACTCCGCAGCAGAGGAGCTCCAGCCCAGCAGAAGAGCAATAAATTTCTCATCAAACAGCCGATAGAGAAACAAGATGAACATCTGTTTTGCTGCAATGAAACTCCTGTGTTCTTCAGAAGCTGCAAACCAGGTCTGACAGACCACCCCAAAGGCAGCTTTGCCTTCAACAAAGCAGCAAAGCAGAATATTTGCCGGTTATTTCAATCAGGTAATTTAAGAAGACTTTGCATTCTCCTCTCTGCAGCTGCCGGAGCTTTACAGACAGGATTCCTGCTCAGTCGATAATAAAAGCCATCCTGGGACCCTGTACTATGAAGGCAATTTTATGATACCCATTATGTGGCAATGTAACTTCATTAAAAGCTGTTTATTCCCTCTAAGCATTTTAAGCACTTTCCCTCACCCATAAAGAAGAGCCTCTCGGTGCACTGGAAAGGTTATTTGTGCTGGGAGCCGCTTTTGGGTGTTTCTTGCCGGGGATGAGGGTCGTGCCGGCAGTGGGATCCCTGGCAAAGGGGCTTCTCCTCCCGGCCGGCAGCGAGACGGGAGCTGCCGAGAGGCAGCTGTACATTATTTTTATTATACACTCAAGATGAGCTATGTTTATTGGAGCTCTGTTTAGGTGACATTTATTATGCCAGCTTCTTTCATAAATTAATATGGACAAGTGCCCCGAAAATTCGCCTCCGCTGCGAAGATGGGCTGGCTCCTCTGCACACTCATTTGCTCTTCCATTTGGGACAATTTGGGGTGTCTCAGCCCTGAGAGCTTAATTTTCCAACGCAGCATTGTAATTCAGCATCCAGAGATGGAGCCGGAATCATGGCAAAGCAGGAGCCAGAGCCCATCCTGCAGCCAACTGCATCCCTGCAGTATGCAAGAGTCGCCTTGCTCAAAAGGAGGGGCAAAATTAAATCCTTAAAAACAACCAACCAATGCCTAAATCTCAAATTTAATGCTCCCTATTCAACAAACCAAAAAAACCCGATAGTTCGGTCCCATCCTGGTGCTCAGCAAAGTATTCATTTAACAAGTTCCCTCTTTGGAAGCACGGCCGATGGACCAGGGTGGCCTGGGGCCGTCTCTCCCACACAAAGTCACTGGCATGGGTCACACTGCTGCCAAAACAAATCCTGGATGGAGCGGGACAAATCCTTTCCCATGGCAGGGAAGATGTTTGTGTCTGTACAGGATTTAGTAGCCCCTTCGTCTCTCTGGGTTGGTAGAGCAGGTAGATCTTTATTTGAGACGGCGAACCAGCCATCATTAAACGGCTGTTTGTGCTCTGCTGATATCCAAGAGTCAGTGAAACCACCCGGCAGCCACCTCCCCATCTAACGACGCGTCCTCAATTAGCCAGCGGCCTGGGAGAACTTATCCATACAGCAGGGCAAGCTGGCCCACGTTTGTAAATTCAACTTAAAATAATGTGAATTCAATAAGAGAAAAGGTGGGGAATGAGAGAGAGATACATGATGGCTCGCAGAAAGGGGTTGAATCCCCAATTTTTTGCTCCTGGCAAATTTTCTCCTGCAACTACCAAGGTTTTTCCCACTGCACAGAGGCTGTGATGCCTTTAGGGAATGGACCTAAAGGTCTATTTACCGCTGGACGACCACACATTGCTCTCGCATCCTCCTGAGTTAATACTCCCCAAAAACCACCTCTGGGAACACACTCAAAGGACGCAGCTACACCTTTAGCAACTAATAATCGGGACAACCATTGAAATGAATAACCATATTTCAAAGAAAAGGAGATTATCCAAAAACCTGCACCTTTCTCCAAATAAACGGGTAGAGACTCGCATGGCTTGCGAGAAGAAGGCAGGGTACGGCACGCTCCTGCGCTCATCGCCGAGCGCCGAACTTGACTGCAACAGTTCGATGTTCTCCCATAAACACACACACAAACATATCCAAAATACTGTTAATGGCTCGGTATTTCTTTAGACAGAGTCGCCAAGGAAAAACAGAATTACTAGAATACATTTTAATTGATTTACAACAGCACTTAGTAACAGTGATAAAAGAAAAAGTTGTTTTATTGGACCTCCTGCTAATTAGCTCGACTGACTCCAGGTTAGAAAAGCGTATCCCTTGCAACCCAGCACAACCCCGACCAGCACCCGACACGCAACAGCTCTTATGCATGGAAAATCCTTTACAATAATCAGAGAAAAACCGCTGCCAAATGGTTATTGCCGAAAGACAGCGGAGGAAAGGGCTGCTCCGAGGATGAAGCCACCAAATGGGATAAACTAGCCTCTCTGGCGGATTCGAGCATCCCCCTTCTATCCATAAACATGCCTTTATTGCGACTTTGATATATCCTTCCCTTAATGACTTTTAAGGGCAGCGGATAAAGTCGAAAGAAGCGCACAAGCAACCAGCAAATGTTTAATATTCAATAAATGTGTCAATTTTACATACGGAGGCAAATGGGGCTTTATTGAAGAATTGGTAAACTTCCTCAGAGGAAAGTAAGTGCATTTTAGCCTTCAAGGGGTCCCCGATGAATAGAAATGGAATGTGATTTGTGATAAAACTCAGCTGCTCTATAAAAGACGTTAAATAAATGTTGCTGTTTCACTAGGGATATACAGAATTGATTGCATTATAGACTGATTCGAAGATGCACGCTCCCCGCAAGCTATCTGCTCACTCCTGCGCGCTGCGCAGCCCGTTCCCATCGCCTCTATGTTGGCCTCTTAATACCTGCGCAGAATTTTCTGGAAACGCTTTAAAACCACCCTTCCCTGTGGTTTTGCCCGCAATGGCATCCCGAGCATCGGCTGCAGCAGTGGAGGGCCGGATCCGCTCCAATCTCGGGGAACCACCAGATCCTCTGGCGCAGGGCGAGTGCCACCGCGGATCCGCCCCAGGCAGCTCGATTCCTCCCAAAACATAATATTCCCCTATTATTTGTATTAATGCAGTTGATAGCGCTGAATCTGGAATTACCATTAAATGCAAAAACAACAGGGGACGAGAAGCAATTAAAAACATTTTCAACACCAAGACCAAGCCAAGTCCTCGTCCGCCCCGAGCATCCTCCGCCAGTGCCGGGGGACCCGACCCATCAGAGCGGCAAGCGACACCCGGGAAGGGCAAGGCAAACAAACCAATCTCCGACAGACAAATGAGAGGCCAATGGTACCACCGCGGCGAGCGCAAACTGTGATATAATTGCGCTGCTGCTACATCATCTTTAATCAATAACATCCAGGGCTGCCACCGTGCACACAGCCCAAATCCCAGCCTCCGCCAAGAAACAGCATGTTGTTAAAAAGCCCAATAGCTTTTTTCCCGCTAATAGGTGGCTCGTTTCCTCAACCCTGCTGATTTTTTAAATAAACCTAAATTCCAATAATTGTTTAATGTTTATTTTTATTTAGCTCTGGTTCACCTACCCTGGCTCTCCATGTCAGAAATTGATATTTTGCTCTGGTGGCTGGGGAAAAAAAAAAAAAAAAAATTAGGAAACTGTTGGTTACGTCTTGTCATAGACCAGGCCGTAACTGCAGCTTGGAGCAGCCTCCAGCCCACTGGAGGAACGGCTCTGCTCCCCCTAAATTCAAATTTGCTCCAGTTTTCCAGGTACCAGCTTGCCCCAGGACCCTTAGGAAGGGCTCCCGGCACACAAGGACTTTCCCACAAGCATGGGATTTTTTCCCCCCTGCCCAGTGAAAGCCTGGGTTTAATTCCAAAGAGATGCTCTTGCTTTCCGGGTGGATTCATCCCTCTAAAACCCACCAGCACCGCACGTCACTGCCGCTACCTTCCCGTCTCCCCCCGAGCGGGGTTGAAGGTGGTTCTGGAAAAGTACAGGAAAGCTACAACCAATTCTTCTAGGAGATCCATCACGTCAGATTAGCAACTTAGTTTCTTATTAGCTATTTTCCATCCTATCATATTAATATTTGTTTTCACTAATACAATGCAGGAGTCTTATCGTATTAGCAACTTTCACATCACATTAGTGAAAACAAATACAATACAATACTAATATGACATGATCTGATGGGAAATTGCTAATACAATAAGACTCTCCTACCATATTAGTACAGAAACATTGTGTGTCCCAGTTACAGCTCTCTTTGAACCGGGTAAATACCCAGCATTTCCAAAACCAGCCACGTTCATCATGTCTGAAGGTGCACGCGTGGGTCAGGGGGACGTGCAGGGTCAGGCGCCGATGACCCGGCTCTGCCCTCGCAGTGCAGATGACCTGGAGTGGATGCATTAAATTGCAATGAAAATTCCTTATTCAGAAGTAAATTAGTGAAATTTGGGTCCCCCCTTGCCAGGCAATTGGCTCACTGGGACGGGGTCCCCCGGCCATGGCGGTGGATGGAGAGCCAAGCCAGCCGCCATGACCCAGGGACACCCCATGGCTCTGGGAAACATCATGGCCTGAAAACTCATACAAGCAATAATATTTCGAAAGAGGAATTAAATTAAACCAAATAGCTGGTTGTGTAGTTTTGGTGTTAGCAGCTGCCTCTCCCCAAGCGCTCCCTGGCACAAACCCGTGGCAGTGCCAGTGGGAGCAGCCGCAGAGCTGGGGACCGTCCCGAGGAGTAGGAGACTCCACAGCCAGCTGGCAGCAGACACCGGCCTGGGGATCGCATCCGAGATGCCAAAGGGGGAACATCCCCAGGCAGAAATGCCACAAGGAGGAGGAGGAAATCCAGAGCTTACACTGAGGAGGAAGGCTGGACAGTGAGAGGTCCCAGCCGGTGTCCTGCTCCCCGAGACAGGGATGCTCTCCCGGACCTTGGGGAGTTCAAGCTCAGCACCAGCCCAGGAATGAGATATGATACATGCATTTGAAAAAGCAACTATCTTAAAACACCAGCTCTGCCAGGCAGCCTCCTCCGGCTGGGGCAGACAGCCCCGGCAGCGAGGCTCACCCTCCCACGCCAGCTTTATTTCCCCCTCGCCTCCAGCACCTGCAGCCATTTTCCTGCTCTTTTGCTTCAGTTCTCCCACAGGTCCCACCTAACATCTCCCGACCCCTGGCCGCGAGCTTCCCGCTCGAAAGCAAAGTGGGGTTTCTCGCCCCAGCTCCTCAACGAAGCCGTCTCCGGAGCTGCTCCCCGGCTTGGCATCGGCACGCACCCAGGGACGTCCACGCTGCCCTGGCCAACTGTGCCACCAACCACTGCAGAAAATAGCTCCAGCACAGAGAGAGGCAGGCAGCGTATCTCCTTCGAGCAATGCCCAGCTTCGGCACGCTCAGCAATTTTCTATTCTCTCAGCAATTTTCTGTTCTACTGAATTAGTAGTTTGTATTGAATTAGTATTCATTTTCCCTAATATGATATATAAGCATAATCATGTTAGTGACTTTGATATCGCATTAGGCTCTACCGCCAGCTTGCATCCCGGCCCCAGCAGCACCGGGTGGGGAGCACCACGGCTGAGGAGGAGCCTCCAGCGGGAATACTCCCAACGTGGGGCCGGATCCTGCTCTCACCAACCTCCCCCAGAACTTCCCCAGCCCCGTGGTGCCAAGCTGAGCTCCCTGCCGAGGGCACAGCCAGGACAGGACTTCTCCACTCATGATGGCGAGATGTGAACCAAAATAAAGGGCGCCACATCCTGAACGAATGAGCCCTTCATCTAAAATAAAAGACTCCCAAAGGTGAAAGCTGTAGCCACACAGCAGCAGCCTAATGGCACCCAGCCCCTGGGGACACGCAGGCTGGGTGTCCCCGGTGGCACAGGGCGCCCGCTCCCAGCCCTCCGCTCCTCTCCCTGCAAAGCCATGGAAATCTGGGAATTAAAAGTCAAGCAGCTGGCGGGATGCAGCCGGTAGACTGAGGTTACAGCAGGGCTGGGGGATGCACGCTCTGCTGCAGCTGAGAGCTGGCATCCTCCCATGGGAAAACCCCAGCCAGCACTGAGCCTGCCTCAGTTTCCCCATCAGGATGACAGAGAGCTCTGCAGGGCACCCACAGACCCCGGTGCGGGTCCTTAATTCACTGACAAAGTTGCAATGAGCCCAAGCAGCGAGAGGGAGACAGGGAGGGGGACAGGGAAGGTCCCTGCCCCGCAGGGCACAGAGGGATCAGGGAAGGAGGGAAGGGGGCCGAGGCCAGCACACAGAGCTGCCGGCGGGCACAGACCGGCAGCTCCGGAGCCAATGCCGCCCAGCTCAGCGCGTTTGGCAGAGGGACAGGAATGGCCTTTATGTCAGGATGAGCGGCTCCCGAGCTGCATCACCAGCGCACATCTCCCTGCTGCTGGTGTAGAGCGGCCGAATAACGGTTAGCGATCTGCCGCATCCCTAATTAGCTCTTTTATGGACTCAAATAAATTGTCTTCGCGTTAACGTGAAAGCGTGTTTCTTTTAATCCGCTGCCTGCGAGGCTCCGATAGCATCATGCCTGCGCCTCCGACCGAGATGCCATCGCCCACCGCGAGTGTGAGCAGTGCCAGGAAGGACTGAAACAGCACCGGGGCCGGAGCAGAGCTGCCCCTTGCGCATTGGTCAAGATCAGAGCAGTCACGTTGTCAGATCAGCACATTTTATATATATTTTTATACAGAGATATATATATATATATAAATCCCCTACCTGCTGATACCGTGCAGACATCCCAGGAGAGCCGGCAGCTCTCGGCACCAAGCACCCAACCCGGAGCCCAGAGGTTACACCAAGAAAAGAGCTCCCGGCCACGCACAGATGTGTACACGTGCGTGCAAACACACACACAGATGCATATTTTCAAATCCTAAGAAAATCCTGAGTCTTCACTGTCAGTGCTGTATATCACTTTGAGATATATACCATATTAGCCAAAAGAACTGAATTATATTGCATTCATGATGCAATTAAACACTTCACTAGGAATCAATGTAAAACTGATGAGGCCTGAAAGTAGTGCATATGGCTTAGAACATTATAAAACATTACCTTCACTCAAATCCTTTTCAGTAGCAATTTAAATCTTCTTACAGTTACTGCTGCCAATGGTAAACCATCTACTGATTCATAACAGTGCATGGGAACGAATGAATTTTTTTAAAAATTTATTCAACTACTAAATTACCCATGAAACCGGAATAGCTGACAGGAGTAATCTGAATTATTATTAGCTCTGCAAGTATTCTGCATTAGCCAATTTAAAACCACGGCTCACAGGCAGAAACCAGTTAGTACAGGCAGGGTGTTAAATGACTGCCATAGTTCTTCATTTTACTGCTGCTTACGTTTAAAGGTCAAGAGATAAAAATTACATATGACTGCAAACACAGAAAGGGTGTTTATCTTTTTTTTTCCCTACGAATCAGGTCAACCAGAAACTTTAAAAACATTTGGAGATACGATTGTATAAACCACAATGCCTTTGAACTACCCCAGGATTTAGGAGGGGGTCGTGGAGGCTGCACCAAGGGGGGTTGTTCTTCCTCCTCCTCCTCCTCATCCCCATAGCTTTTCATGCCAGAAAAAAGGAGAAGACAGGGATGAGGTGGTCCTCTTCTCCAAAACATGGGCATGGCGGCATGACCCAATGCCCAGCCGAGCCGCGGCCGCAGGGACGATGCACCAGATCACCCCGCGGTCACGGAGGGTCCCACCAGCGAGGACCAGCAGCACCTGGAGGGGATCTCCAACCCCTCTCCATCACCTCTGTCATGGAGCCAGCGCCAGGACCTGCTCGCAGGAGGATGAGCAATTCTGCCCTGGCTGAAATCCCCGCTGGGCTCCTAATCCATGGGCTGATTAGTGAGAAAGCAAAACTACCTGGGGATTCGGGCACGAGCTGCTCCTGGCGTTGTCGGCTGGTGGGGCAGGGGAGACCCTGGTGACACCCGAAAAAGAGGCAGGGGCAACACCCAGGGACAGGCACCCATCGTGACATAAATCCCCCCGTTTATAAAGCCCTGTCAAGGTGAGAGCAGCCCCCTCGGATGCCAAATGTGCCACAGCCCTCATTTACCTCTCACAAGGCAATTAAAGTCTGTGCAAGGCAGGGGGAGGGCCAGGCTCAGCCCCTGGCACGGACGCCCTCAGGGTCCCCAGCTCCCCACCGGCCCATTTCGGGGAGCGAGGAAGGTGTCCAGCCCCCCCAAACAAAGGCAGATCCAGCACTGCAGCGATGGGCAAAGCAATGCTGAGAGCTGCCCTGGCTGCATATACATCCCATGAGGATCTCGCCGCTTGCTTTGCCAGTTTTCCATGGATGAAGAGGGCAGGATGGGGCGGATTTCCAGGCAGAAGCCCCCAGCGCCAGCGCGGAGCGGAGGCGGTGTCTCTTTAACTGACCATAACACTGCATCATCCTTTCTCTTCCTATTTTCAGTTTTATTAGCAAAGCAGCACAATGTTTATACTAGTGGGTATTACATTTGCCAGAACAATTACGGTATGACAAATGGCACATCAATGTAATCCATCAACTTGGCCGAGACAGGAATCCTTTATCCCGGGCTGCCATTAATTCCCAGCCGGGTCTCTGGGGTCCCATGCGTCAGTAACCATGACAACCCGGGGGACGCCGGGCAGCGATGGCATGTCGCCGGGAGAGACGGGCACCCCGGTGGGGCGCTGGGATTTCACCTTTGGCACCAGCACGTCAGCCTTGGGATTGAACGTGGGAGGCGTTCGCATGGCAAGATCCCTCTGTGCAGCATCCGGACCACGCGGGAGCCCCAAGTCAGCGTGGGGACACCAGGAGAAGCCACAGAGGATGGTGGCACTGGAGGATGGTGGCACAGCACAGGCTACGGCAGGCAGCTCCCACGCGGATTCTCCAGTGTCTAATACGACGCCTGTGCTCACACCCCCTCTCTCCACGGAGGACAATCATTCAAGGTGTTTTTCTCTAGCAGCATAACAGCCCATTTTCATGAAAGTTTTCAGAATATCTCTTAAAACACATCTCCAATAGTTGGGTTAAAATTAACCAAAGGAATCCAGCGTTACTGAGGTGGATGGACACCAAGGACAAGCCTCAAGCCCTGCAGGAAGCCAGGCACGGGGGGACAGGGCTCCCTGCCTGACGGCACGTGGTGTGAGCCAGTGGGGTTGAAGGCCACGGAGCTCACCAGTTGGATGCACAACAGGCCGGTGGTGTTCTGATGGCTGGGGAGCCGGCAGCGCATCCCACTCCACACAAGCGCCAGTCAGGAGGGACGGCTGGAGGGCTCCAGCCCAACTCGCTGCTTGGGGTCATGTCCTGGTCAGCTCTGAAGACCTCCAAGGATGGAGGTCCCAGCATCTCTCTGGTCCAAGGCTGCACCTCTCCCACGTGGATGAGCTTTTTCCTTCCATCTGCATCCTCCAGGATGGAGGCACTTGCCCAGCACAGCGACCTCAGAGCACGTCTTCAGGGCAAGGACTCTATGTTTAGAGAAACGCGCACTTGGCATGAGCTGATGGATTTGGGGTCTGAACAGCCAACACAGACCCCTCCTCTGCTTCCAACTGACCATCTCTGGGAGGAGACTGCAACTTCCATGAGTTTCCACAGCCCGTGGTGGGTTTGAAGCCGTCAGCAGCATCTGCAGCATAAGCCAGGATCGCATTTGCTCCCTGAGCACCAAGTTTGGAAGCAACCACACGTCTTGGGTCCCACCAGGTCAAAAAACCAACTGCAAAGTTGGTGGCGAGATGAGATATGGCTGCACCGACCCGCAGCCAAAACCACCTGCCCCCCCCACCCCGGTGACACCTGGGCAGGCACAGCCGCTGACGAGCTCCCCAAAACCCACTCTGGGAGCTGCCCCCAGGTGCTCCCTTCCCACCCATGAACGCACAAGCTTGGCCATTTCTTTCCAAAAAATTAGACATATTCCACCAGGCAAGAATTCCCAGGGGCTGGCACATCCCCCAGATAACAGAAGGAGCCAACTGCTGCTACTCCGAAGCCAAAACCAAGAGGAGAATCAAACCCTCCCCATGGCCACACTCTCCAAAGCACCGAGGGGTTTCTCCTCCTCTGCCAAATTGATCTGGCCCTGACCCAAAGCTGCACGCAGACAGCCTCAACTACCTCCCCTATTTTATTAAGCCATTACCAGAATCATCTTATCCCCATTTATAATGTTCGATACATGGTCTGAAGACTTCTTTAATCCAGTAATTAGATGCAATGCTTAGATGGATGAAACCGGGACGGTATTTTACGCAATTACACTGTATTTTCCAAGGGTCTGCCCTGATTTCACCCCCCCGAGCAGTCAGCTGTTGCCTGCATCCCGCACCCAGAAAGGGCTCAGCTTGCTTTTTGAAAAACGGATGGGTTTGTAGGGTAATGCCACCGTCCCAAACCCCTCTGCCTCCATTGGGGTCCCCTCTCATCCCAGCACAGAGACAGGCAGAGCACAAATACCCAGGAATATCCATGGAGCACCCCCACCCACCACAGACCCCATCCCTTTCCCATCCATCTCCACCCACCACTGAGCCGGGAGGAAAATTAAGGCTTTGCCCATCTTTCCATAGGTAACAGCACCGGCCACTGCAGCTGCCACAATAAAACCATTTTCTCTCCAGCCTCTCCCACGTGCAGGGCCAGGAGACTGCTTTATCCCCCTGAATCCTGTAAATCACCTCAAAGCCATCCTCGCAATTTATAGGTAGGACATTAAACATTATAGCCACTGACGGCATCAAATTACACTTGAAAAATTGAGTTCTGCCGGAAAATGAATTTAAAAACTAAATTAAATTAAAACCTAACTAAATTAAAATTAGGTTTCTAAACTAAAATGACTTTTTAATATTTTCAGGAGGAAAAAAAAAAAAACCCTTCTGTCAACTAATAAAATTTGCCAGTGTCTTTTATAGCTGACAAGTCCTGTCTGAGAGCAATTCTGGTTATGCTGCATAATAAATAACTGGAATAGAAAAGGCGGCGGAGGATGGGACAATCAGCTGTGCCATCTCGACTCCTTCGAAGGGGGCTGGGAAAGGACAGAAATACCCCCAAAGCAATTAAAAAATAATCATAATTAACACGATCTTGAGCAAACAGCTGGATTGGGCAAATCCAGCCACGACTGCTCCGCTGCAATGATGCTGATGCAGCCCCGGTGTCCTGGTGGGACATTTGGGGACTGTCACAGCCCATTGGTCGTGCATCATCCCACGAGGATGCTCGGCCAGAGGTGTTGGAGGGAGGTTTGCTGATGCAGGACCCAAGGGATTGGGGAAGAGGTGTATCTAAATGCCCTTGTTCCTAGAGTCTGCTAGGAACAAGGGTATTTAGATATAGCTTTTCCCCAGGCCCATTCCCTCTCAGATCTGCAGGGACTCATCACACCCTACAAATTTCGGTCAGTCTCACAACCACCAGCTGAAAGGATGCGGACGGGGACCACGGACAGGATGACAGCATCCCAGATGTCAGCTGAAACATCACCGACGAAGCACCATAAGATACCACCTACTTGGTTTGTCTCATGCTTGAGGCTCCAAACCATCAGCTGAAGCTTCCTAAAGTCTCTCCCCAGTCATTAATGGTGGTAATTAATTCATCCTGCTTTTTAAATAGCGTTCGATGTATGAGCCTGCCTGCTCGCATCTTGATCTCGTGTTGTCAGGGCTTTGATAGAAGAGATACATAAACAGCCTGGGTGACCATACGTCTATTGATTATTAGTGCAGGCAGATTTAACACGAACACCGTAATAGGACACATCCAAACGAGCTTTAGGAGATGAGAGAGATCAAGCATGCAGCAAGCGGGTCTACATAGCCTCTTCTGATAATTCCCAGCATCCAGGAGTTTGCAGGTATTTGGCCCTGCAAAAGCATCCAGAGGAGTAACGCTAGGCAGATGCTAAAACAGAAGAGGATATTTTCAGTTGGAAGGGACCTACAATGATCATCTAGTCCAACTGCCTGACTGCTTCAGGGCTGACCAAAAGTTAAAGCAAATTATTAAGGGCATTGTCCAAACGCCTCTTAAACGCTGCCAGGCTTGGGGCATCGACCACCTCTCTAGGAAGCCTGTTCCAAGATCCCAAAGTGGAGCTGTCCTCGTAAACACCCATACACGATGCCGAGCTGGGGAACAGAGGCTCAACCAGCCACAGCAGCACCGCATCCCTTTTTAAATGCTCTTTTTTATCTCTCAATATTATTTATTGCTCCGCTAAATTGGCAGTTCCCTCAGTGGGGAACTTTTTCCCCCCCCGCAACTCGCTGCCGCTTCACAAGATGCCAGACTCGGGGGCTAGCCTGCTAGACGCCAACCCAACGGTCCTCTTTCAACAACATTAATTATCTGGAGCTTTCCATAACAAAAAAAAAAATCTTGACCCCACTGGCTGCCAATAGTGGAGAAGCTCGCGGAGGAAAAGGCTTTTATCTTCACATCTCAGAGAAGAGCCTCATGTTTGATCAGTCGGGGTTTTTTTTTCTTCCCTCTTTGTACATTTTGAACTTTATAGACTGATTAATTCCTCCTATCGCGGTAAACTGCTGTGTATACTCTCAAGTGTTGACTTGATTTTTCTTTCTATTAAAAAATAAATATCTTCATAAGAAATTAAAAAAGCTTAGCACATCTTTGCTCCGTAAGCAAGTTGGAAAGAACCTCAGCCTGGCATAGTGGGATGGAGGAGGGGAAAGAGGCGAGTTGAAAAGATTTCTTTATTTTAAATTAAAGTTCAGGATTAAAGGCATCAGGCTTTCAAGAGTTATTGTGAAAGCCTTTTTAAAAGTCCCAAGTGGATAGTCCATAATCTTCTTTTAAATGGCTAAATTTAGAACAAGAAACCCTCCCGCCCTCCGAACTCCAGCCCTCCGCGTCTGGCACACGGCACCAGCGAGGGCTCGGGAGTCGGGTTTTTTTGTATGATCACTGTTTCACAAACACCAAACAAGATTTAAACTATTTGTGTAAGCCCTGGGTCCACAAAGCCCGGCGCTCCTGGGCTCGGTATCAATAGGATAACAAATAAGTGCCCATCCCTGCTGCCCACCAGCACGAAGGATGAAAGTCAGGAGAAAAAGATTTGAGCCACTGAGTTCAAAAGTTAATTTCTCCAGCTAGGCAGGGAAGGCAGAGGCAGTCACCATCCCCAATATCGACAGGTCAGATCAAAGACCCCATTTATTGTAATTTATTCCCTACTTTTTCATTTCGCCAAATTATCTTAACCCTTACCTCTTATCACAGATCAATGGGCCGGCTGGCAGAAACTCCGAGCTGGTCACAAAAAATACAGTTTACATTTTACTCTCTACCTTGCAGTTTAAGCTCCTTAACCGTGTCTAACAAATAAAGGATTTGACTGAGTTCACAGCTATTTTGGATGATAAATGCTTCCAGATTTATGGTAGTTATTCATGCAAGGACTACATTACATGTAAATCAATACCATAAAGAACAATTTGCTAAAAATATAAATACCATGTTTAGGCTTTAACGATATTAGCAAAGTGGGATTCTTTGTGGCTGTATGTAAAATAACTGCACCTGTTCGAGTGCCCAGGCTGAGATCAGAATAGCGCTCAGTGCTAGTCCACCCTAAAAATAAGAAATAACAGCAACGCCTGCTCTTCCAAACCAGCTCCTGAAGCCCCAAGGGTCTGGGAGACTTTGCTCTCCATCCACATGGATGTTGGGTTACAGAAATCACAAATAATTTGCAAATAAACACAAAAGCTGCTGCAAACCCACTTGCAAGGAGATGCCAGCCTTCTGTAGAGACCTCCCCCGCTCCCGCCCGTCCGTCTCCCGTTGCCAACCGGAGCTGGGTGCCAGTGGCTTTTCCAGCTTGAGATGTACACCCAGCCTGACCATCACCAGCAGTCTCTTCCTTTGGCCGATTACAGGGGCAGATAGCAGAGACTTGGGGTTTATTTTTGTTGTGATTTTTGGGTTTTCTGCTCCTGCCAGCACCAGGCATCCCCGTCCCACGGCCGGCAGCGACATGGGATGTGCCACCCACACCCAGGCAGGATGGGCGCAGGGAGAAGGATCCTTTTCCCCCGGGACCAAGGGCTGTGCTGAAGAGAGACATCTCTCCCTGTAACTACATAACTCAGAATAAAAAGCCGAAGCTCGAACACAGCACAATTAATGCAGGAAGCATCGATTTCTGTACGGCACCAAGCTGGCTCATTAATTCCAGGTGCTCCTACAAGCCAATTCCAGCACCGGCCTCCCTGCAACAGGAGACAAACGGGAGAATATCGAAGGCTGAAATTCCTTCACGCACTGACCTTTTATCACCACGAAGCTTCAAAAACACGCACCCTCAGCCGCTCCCCTCCCCAAAATCCACATTTCAGCTACCAGCGTTGCAAAGCCACGTGAGCCACCGTCCTGGGAATGCCAACACAGGGCCATGATTTCAAGGGCAGCGCTGCCTGCAGCCTCCTGCCTGCCTCTGCCGGGGACTGTGGCGATGCTCAGATGCAAGGATGTCTTTTCAGATGCAAGGGACAAGCCACCTCCATGTGCTTTGGCTCAGCCCCTGCCACCGCATCCTCGCAAAACCCCCGTAACCCCTCAGTCTGCCCAGTGGCATCCTCTTTCCCCCGGCATGGATGCAGGCAGTGGGGCGGGGGGATCCCCTGAGCTTTTGGGGAAGCCACTGGAAGTCACTTAACCTCCCGCAAACCATCGGAGACCAATGCTGCTGCCCCGGTGCCACCCGGCCAGGAGAGCATCTCCCCACGCTGGGAGCCTGCTGCCTCAAACAGCCCCTGCGGGGGGGACCTGGATGCAGGAACACAGGTCAGGCAGCCAAAAAATAACCCCGAGAGGGGTAAAGCTGCCTCTTTACCCCAGCACCAGGATCCGTGCGGCTGGAGAAGCAGGTGAGGCTGTAACCCATCTGGGAGCTGCAGGTATGGGAGACAGGGAACCAGCCAGCCTGGCCCCCCCCGGCACCCAAACCACCCCCCCCCTGCACTGCACGGGACCACGTCCCTACACAGGGGTCGAATGCAGCAGACGGCAGGGAACGCGGCAGCATCCTCCCCGCTGTAACGAATGCCAAATCTGGTTTGCACTTGATAGAGCCTGACAAGAGCAACAATCACAGATTAGTAAGAAAACTTCTTGCTTTTCAACAAAGGTTAATAAATAGTGACAGCATTAAGTCTCTTCTGATTAACTATGCTGAAAGATATTATTGCCGTTTGTAACACGGAATCATTATTGGATTAAGCACAGTGTATAAAAATGAAATGTGAGTTTTAATCTCAAACGCAGGCTCTCCACGCTCCAACACAGACCGGGCAACTCGCAAAAGCTTCCTTGTGTTAAATTCCATAACTCCGTCTGTGGAGAGATACCATCTAAACTGCGTCGCCTCTCTAGGTTTTCGGGGATTTTTTTTCTTTCCTCAACTATAACAAAGCCACCGCGACTTGACTTGAGAAGCATCTAAAAACAAGCCACATGTTCTGGCTAAAATTAAGCCCCAAATCCCCTGTCATTTCTGAATACAGCATCTCCCAGGGAGGATTTCACTGAGCTCCAGCCCCTGGCATGGAGAGGGCAGGGATGAGGACAAGGAGCAGGAATTGCTGCGCTAATTAAGGAGGCACTAAATTAAGCACTTCTGCTCAGGCGTGGCCACCTCCATGTTTCCTTGGCCCATGGCTCTGGGCAGAGACATCTCGGGGGGCCATGCCCAAGGGCAGAGCATGGCAGGGGGACAAACCCAGTGCTGGGGCCACCAGTGCCGGGCATCACAGCAGGACGTGGGGTAGGATGCGGGGTAGTTCATTTGGAAGGGACTTACAACGATCGCCTAGCCCAAGATGTTCAAAGGCAACAGATTTCTAAGAAAACGGTTAAAAGCAAAACTCCCAAAGCAAGAAGACTGAACGCAGCATTCGGCCTGACGCCGCTTGTGTCCGCACAGCAAAGAGGGAAGAGAAAACCTTCACGTAAACCTCAGGGTTTGCTGTAACCTAATCATTTCCATACGTCACGTAAATTCTCTTCAGCTGCTCATAAGGCATTTGTGCACAAACCCGACACTCAAAATAGAAAAAAGGTGCTGCTGCGTTTCATTGGACATACTTGGGCCAAGTCCAGGCACAGTACAGCCTAATGCCAACATAGTTACACCAGGGAGGAATTTTACCCATTTCTACTCAAAATTGCCTATTGAAAAAGAAAAGCTCATGATCGAGCAGAATTTTGTCAGCCTGGGGGTACGTTTGGGATTCCTCCCTCCAGCCCTCCCACCAGGACTTAAAATATCTCCAGGCTTGGCCAGGAGAAAATCGGGGGGGGAGATTAAAAAGAAAGCTAATAGTAGAAGTGGTTCTTTTTCATGGAAAATGCCACTTTTCTGAAAAACAAGATGCATTTTCTCCAGAAAAGGCATTTCTGAAGATGTTCTCGCATGAAATACTGGGAAAAACAAGTCTGAACATCTCCCAAAAGAGAAGATTTCTGTTGTTTTATTTTAGGAGGATTCTCTCATGTTTATCGTTCATACTGTTGGTATTACGCCTACCTTATTTCACTCCACAGCACTGAGGCTAGTTTATAACATGACATAATAGCTTAACTATTCTATTACTATATTTTTTTCTTATTTTTAAAATCATTACAAGCAGCTTCTAGTTAGCAGCGACAGAAACCCCTTATCTTCTTCTCCGGATGAAAGGGGGGGGGTCTGTTTGTTGTAACGAAACCAGTTTGCACCTAGATCAAAGTCTCCGCTGTTTGCATCGTCTGAGAAGTGTTTGACACTCATGTCAAAGTGTCAAACTATTTCATTACCACGCAAAGCGGAGACACTTTGACTAGAGGAGATAAGATGTTTCCATCAATCAGCATCCAGAAACAGCTTCCCCACGATGATTAAAAAAATAAAAAAATGAAATAAGGTGGTTTCAGCCGCAGCAGTGGTTTCTGATGCAGAGCATGAGAAATGCGGATGCGTAATGAAGCAACGTAGTAATAAATAACGGCACAAAAGCAAAGCCTAACAGCAGCACATGAGCATCCCACGATGCTCCTTCTGGGGGTCACCGGCCAAGGGGAAATCCCACTTGACAAATGGGAAAACAGGTAAAATAAAGAACTGCTGCCTGAGGGGAGTGGGATGCTGCTGCCGTCAGCCCCGGTGCCCCAGCTTTGAGGCAGAAGTTTGGGGAATATCCCTGGCATCGCAGGTGGGAAAAGATGAGTCAAGCCTGAGAAATGCCAGAAAGCCTAAAAACAACCCATCTCTCTGCCCACAGAAAATAAAACATGTAGGTGGGAAAGCCCACACATTCGTCACCTCGCAGCCTGGGCGCAGCGGAGACGAGGATGCACAAGGGATGGGATGAACCAGAGGAACATTACAACACCCTTGAATAAAACATCAGCCTGATGAACCGCAGCCCAAGCCGACTTCTTCTGTGGGGCACCACCAAAAACACCCCAACCAGGCAGCCCCGAGGAGCAGGCAGGGCTTGGGGACTTCCACAAAGACAAGGAGCCACCTGTGAAACCAGGACCAGGTCAGCAAAGCCCCAGGAGGCAGCTGGGACCCCTTGGGATATAGCAAAGGAGACGGCAGCAAGTTGGATCGTGGCTTAAGGGACTCATCGCATGCACAGAGTGCTTTTGCACTTGGAACGGACAGAAATTAGTTGCAAAATTTAGTTAGAAAGATCTTGGGTGCCATCAGCTTCATCTCCTCTGAAAAGACCACGTAGTAGCTGTTGGTGGTCAAAACTGCTTTGGTGAAACACCCTTGAGATGCGCTGCTCCCTGTTTCTGCCTGTTCCTCCCAAATCCATCTCTTGCAGCAACACGTGGTCGGGGGCTACGTGGTGACACGAGACTGGGGACGCTTGTGCTTGATACCAGGAGGCAGCACAGTGTCCCCGCATGGCACCATCCCCCCGGCCCTGCCGAAAGCAGGGATCACACCGCTAATGGGCCGCGGGATCTTCTCAACGGTGGGTGCAATGAATATGTTTGTTCAAGGGAAAATAGAGATGGAAGCAGCAGCCAGCCATGGTGGAGATTAGCAAAAAGCCTGCTTAGACCTGGCTGCGCCGGAGGAGCCGTACAGGAACACTTCATCCCTATGTAAATACTGCCACCGTAATGCTGGCAGAGCTGCCGGCTCCGAGACCGGCTAGAAGTTATCAGCTGAGCAAATTCTGCTTGTTTAATTTTATATTGCCTTCAGGCACATTCACCTCTCCAATTTTCCCCAAACGCTCTCTCTGGAGGAAGAAGACTTACTCCTCAGGCTCATCCTCCCATAGGATCCACACGGATTTGCAGAAGCAGGAGAAGAGTGGCTGCAACCCAGAACGAGGATGCTTCCTGGGTTAATTCAGGTCGGAGGCGAGCTCCTGGCCAGAGCAAGCCATTTGGGACGTGGATGCAGATCCTCTCCACTAACCTCTTTGCAAACTCCTCTTGCAAAATTGGTTTTTAGCAAAGCCACTTATCACCTTAACCATCTATCGATTCCCTGACTCCTGGCCAGAGCTCCCAGGATCCAATACAGCGCAGGCAGGAAAAGCAGAAAAACACGACTGCAAATGAGGGCACTAAAGCACACAGCTGAGATCACCCCAGCGAAAGCAAAGGCCCCTGGTCGCAAGCGAAGGTGGTGGTCGGAGGCTCACTGGGGACTTCAGCGCCCTCGTCCTGGGGCAAACACTGCCGGACAGAAAACTTCTGCTACTTTTTTGCCACATCCAGCAGAGGAAAGATGCAGGTGAGCCAGCTCCATCCCACCAGGGCCAAATCCTGCCCTCTGATGCAGCTGCATCGCCAAGCTGAGACCTGCACACGACTCCAGCACGATACCGGGTCCCCCGGCTCCCACATGGCAATTGCAAAAGAGAATAAATAAATACACCCCGGCCCTGCTAGCATCCTTCTCCAGGGATCACACATCACCCAAACCCGAGCTCCGCAGGCAGGATGGCCGGGAGCAGTCGATGCCAGGACACGGGCTGTGAGCAGGGACTCGCCAGCTGCAAGCAGGAGCTCGCGGCCCCGCGCGCTTCCCGGCAGTATCGATCTCCCAGCAGTAACAGCCAGTATAATTTTGCTTAGCTTCAAATACCTGGCGATCATGAATTCTTTGGCCACAAGGTTATAAAGCATTCTCTAAAACATGAGAAAAAGATTAAGCCTGCTTATAGTTAATAATATACTGCATACTGCTATCAAGCTGGCTGTTTGCTATTGAGAGCCTACTATTAGACACTTATTTAAAAGGCCTTTCAAGGCTTCCCAAGAAAGTGCAGTTATGCAATTTTTTTTTCTGGCAAGAACTACTATAGATAAACATCAATTCGCTCCTGCAGATCACAGTCGCAGTAAATAAATTTTTCAGGAAGCTAAGTTCCATACAAAGCCTCCTCAAAGCTCCCATTTCACACAACATCAATGTTTGGCCTCTGAGAAATAAAAAGCTCTAAGGTTGCTTTATCCAGAGCTAAATTATCAATTGTAGCCGCTTAAGAAAAAAAATAAAAATAGGGCATTTCAATGAGAAATCAGTGTGGGAGGTAAACAACACAGTTGCTAGATGGTGATGCTGGTTAGAGACAAAATGGGGAAAGACAGGGATTTTGCTGGTGATCGATCTGGACCCTCTGCGATGGTGTCTGTGGCCCCGAATGCATCGCTGCAGCTCCGCATCGGCGATGGTAAGGAGGGAGCAACCAGCTTCGGGCAAGCTCAGCAGCCAGCGCTTGCGCTATTTTCTTTTATAGCTTTTTAAAGTAGCAGACTGGGATTATCCATTATAAAGTATTTGTCACCAAAAAACCCCACGCCAGTTATAATCATAAAAGTCGCCGCTCCTCAGATCGCTCGCAAGCTGCTCACAGAGGCGGGATGGAGGGAGAGCCATCCGGCACCTGGCTGAGCCCACGGCAGCTGTGGCATGCCGGATTTTGCCGACTCAGACCGTGGGAAGGAGTTACGATCCATTGGGGCCCAAAAGCACTTTTTGAAGTGGCTCGCCAGGATTCAGCTGCGGGATGGGAAGGAAGGGCAGGAAAAGCGTCTTGGCTCACCTCTATCAAATGATGCCCTTCCCGTTTTGAGCGGCAGAGCCAGCACCGCCGCCGAGCGGCGTCCCACGGGGCTGCTGCCCGCTGCCTGCCCAATAACGCGGTCCTTGGGGGGCACATCCAAACCCTGAGCTTCAGGACTCGCTGGCGCTGTCGGAGCCAGGACCGTGCTAAGACTCAGGATGCTCCATCTGCTCTTTAAATAAAGAGATGCTGGGCTCTGTTATCTTTTAATTATTAGCCTAAAAAAAGACCGAAACGCAGAAACCCTTCCAGACTCGGGTCAGGAAGGGGGGTTCTTCAATAAGAGAGTAAGGGATGGGTAAGGAGAAGAGGACTGCTGCCAAAAGGCAATCCGCATGTCCCCCATAGCAAGACCTAATGAATCCAAATACCCTGCGGTGCCCAAAATCATTGGAGCTTCATACCTAGCTAAACGGCTTAAAAATCAAGGAGGAAGGAGGACAGGACTATGTGCTGGTCTCGGTAACTCCAGATCAAATCAGCGCAGCTTTCGAGCAACACACGGAGTTGTACCCGCCAGCCTTGGGACTGTCGGGAGTACAAATTCATAGACCCAAAGCGAACCCTGAGCTGCAAAGGAGCAACCCCCTCGCATGCCCTCAAATCGCAAATGAAGCAGCAAAGCACCGTCTCCAGCCCCGCCAGTGCAGTTTGCTCCCACTGCAGGACCCGGCTCCCACTGCGCTGCACCCACGGGGTGGGCAGAACCGGCCTCGGCGCGGTTTTGGGTCAATCCTGTCCGGAGCAATGACACCAACGACCCAGGGAGCCATCAGCGATTCATTTACTCAGTTGCTAAACACAAGGGCAATTTTGAGAGTTAATAAGTTACCAGAGGAGCTGCTGCCTTTCTCAAGCACAAAAACTGGTCCATTGCCCAACACCAGATGCTAAAAACTGATCATCTCCATCAATGCTTTCTAAGGACCCGTTATTAAATAAAAACCAGGTCAGCTGCCCTTCTACTCTTTGCAAAAATGTTTTTCTTTCAACTCATCTCAGAAAATAACCAGCAGATGCTCAAGAGAGAAGCACATTTTCCATCACTAAAATAAACTTAATTTTGAAGTCGTGAACTTGTGACACCCATTGCTCTCCTGAAAATAAAACCGCCAGGGATGATATAATATGCATATTTAACCTTCTGATGTTGCTAATGTTTTTAGCAGAAACTGATATATCACCGCGCCCGCTGACAGGCGTGAGAGCCCATAAGCTATTGCTGGGGCTATTAGCAAACACCTATTACCTGCAGTGTTATTTCCAGGTTATAGAAATGAGCCGTTGGGCTTATGGTACTGTAATAACACCACAAAGCCCTGAAGGAGACCTCGGAGCATGGCTGGTTGTGGCCAAAGGTCAGCAAACACAGGGGATGTGGGTGCCCATGTGGGGCTGGAATAGGCTACGGCACCCAGCGGGACCACGGAGCTCACCCCCACACTCACATCCCGCCGCCAGCATCCCCATCACCGGCTAGAGGCTTCAGCACGCTTCTCCTGATGCTTGAATCGCTAGCTCATCAAATCAACAAAACCCCGTATATATCTATATATATAAATTCATAATCACCAAAAAACTACATATATAAATTCATCTATACACATATTTTTAAATCAGAGGCAGCTCTTTCAAGAAAAAAAAAAATGGAGAAAAAAAACTGCCAGGAGCAAGTGCCCACACAGCCATGATCTTAATTGATCCGTGGCAAGAGGGAAAATATTTATTTAGGTTAAGGAGACTGCCAGAAGGCACAAGTTTTAAAAGTAAAATCCCAAAGCACCCAGGGCAAAACCATGCAAATTACCATCACGACTGAGTCCTTATCTTTATCAATATCCACCAGCAACAGCCCATCCCCAGCCAGCCACCAGCGCCCATCCAGCAACCACGGGGTCATCTGTACTCAGTGACACTCTTCCCAGAGTTATATTTACGAGACTTTTACCTTTTCTGTTATTAAAAAATAGAGTTTAATTTTCAGGGAGTCCTGTTATCACGGTTGTTAACACTTGCTTCAAGCCAAAATTTTGACCCAGCAGATTCCACTTTGGAAAAAACCTGTATTTTATGCATGACTTTAGCAAAAGAAATGCATGCAGTTATCAAGATGCAGTGCAATAGGTCAAGTTTGGGATGCTTTTTGTGCCCCAAGTAATCAAAAAAAAAAAAAAGTATCTGCCCAGGTCCCCACCCAGTATTTAACTTTTAATGGGAATCCAGCTCTTGTAGTATTAACGATGAAATCAAAGTTAATCCCTCTGAAACTTTGCTCACACCCAGGAATTTGGCCAGGCCCTTTCTGCATCCCACCGGGGTTTGTCCCCTGCTCTCCCAGCACCCACGAGCTCATCTTGAAGGTGCTTCTTGGTGGCCCTCGGGGAGGGGAGCTCGCTGCAGGGATGCTCAGGAAGGGGTGAGCCAAGCACCCCCAAAGTGCTTTTATATATCAGATCTGGTCATTGGTAAGTAAATGTTTTTCCATCGATAACAACAGATAGCTAAATCAAAGCTTCAGCGTGCCCTCGGAGCTCTTAAACAGCATCATGGATTTCCTACCGAATCAGTAGATGAATCAAATACCTGGTGCGAGGCTGCAGATAATCCCGACGATTTATTTGGGGGGAGCGGGGTGAGGGAAGGCGGGGGGCAGGCTCCGGCCCTGGCGAGGATTTGCGTATTAGTAAAAACAAACAATCCTGTAAATAACGAGACCCTCGTCCTGTCTCCACCACGCTACTCTTATTGAGTGAGTCAGATGTTCTGCTGATTAAAAATTGATCCATTTCAAAATCTAATCAACAGAATAGGATTCTTTCATATGTTATCAAGGCAGCTGCTGACAACAAAAACCAAACCTGTTATTAACCCATGAACCCCGATGACCTGAACCTGGCTGGGCTCTGCAACTGTAAATTATTCAGTAGTCCAAGAGCAATACCCGTAAGCCTGATGAATTTACGCCCCGACCGGAGGCGGTGGGGGTTAAAGCCAATATCACAGACCCGGGGGTCCCTGGGGACGCGGTTCACGACACGCTGCCACTCTGTGTCATGCCTGGGAATACATTACCAGCATCTGCTCAGCTTCGCCTTGCAAATGTCTAGTCTTTTTTTTTTCTGTTGTTTTTTAAATGACTTTCTGGATTCAGCACGGCACCGTAGGGAGCAGCCCCACGCCGGCGGTGCAGAGGAGCCCAGGCAGCCCTGCAGGCACGGCCGGTCTCTGCTCAAGCCTTAGGTTGTCACCGTTGAGCAAAATTCATAGAGCAAACAGTTTGCATCCCTGTTTTAGCCGTAGCCCAGCCTTGCCGGATCAGCCATGGAGCAATAGGGAAACTGGGGGAGCAACTGGGATTTTTTTTTTAAATTTTAATCATTATTTTTAAGCCCTGCTTGCAGTCCTCGCCCACGCTGCTCAACATGATGATGGAGACATCGCAATGAGTTGATGCCGCCACTGGGTATTACCCTGCAGGTTGCCTCTCGGATATTGCTTTATGGGCTGGTGACGTTTCTCCGCGGTCACGCCGTGCCAAGGGGACACCTGGCTGGTGCGGACCAGGCTCGGCTCTGCCAGGGTCCCAGTGCTGAGCCCACGCACCTGCGTACTGCTGACTCGCACCTCCCCAGAAAAACCCCGCTCACCCAAAAGCACCCAGGACACAGACAAGCCCCAGCCTCCCCGCAGGCTCCGACCCTGCACCACTGCCAGCACCCAGAGCGAGCCAGAATCGCTACCGGCTGAGCCACAGCAGCATCGCTTGGCTCCCCAAACCTCAAATCAACATCTTCCTGCAAGTTTTGGGTGTGGGGGGGAAGTAGCAGTTTTAAGCACAGGTTTTGATGCTTTTTGGGGCAAAGACCCTCTGCTCAACACTGTTGAACATTTTATTTTCTGCCCCAGCTGCAGACAGCACCTCCCCGCTGACTGATCCACCCAGCGTAAGAGGCTTGAACCAGAACAGGGAAAAAAATTGGCGCCACATAAACCAAGCTCAAAGATAACAACAGCTCTTCTCTTAAATCGTAATATATTTATAAGTTTAATGACTCTCTGACCTCTCCTTAAAGCCCAAATAACCCCTGGGGGGCCCCCTCAGACCGGCCGCTATTGATCCTGGCTGGGCTCCATCTCCCAGCGAGCGGCACCCCTGGGGATGCTCCATGGATCGGGTGGGAAGCGAAACCCCTCCTGCCTCCCCCCGAAAAACCCGCTGGGTGCCAGCACCACACCAGAGCTTTTCAGTCATTTAATAGCGAGCCCACCACCATCCTTCACCCCACAACCTCAGGGGGACCCAGGGGACCCCGAATGGCAAGGTACAGCTAGAAACACTGGATATTGACTGGGTTTTTTCCTATATTATGTCCAACAGTGCTTTAAAAAGAACACATAGAGCCGTTGGCAGCGCAGTGCCCGCAGGGATGCTCCCCAGCCGCCCTGGAAGCGAAGCCCGGGCTGCTCCCCAGGGGGGAATTTGGAGAGCTGTGCTCTCCCCGGCACACCGAAGGGGCTGGAGTCACAGCCCATCCCCGCAGCCCCGACGTCAGCGCACAGACGTCACCTCCGTCGATTTTGGATCCAAAGCGCAGTTGAAGGCGTCGGGGCTGGGGGTGTGAGGGCAGGGCACAGCCCCCTCTTACACAGGGGTGCGAGAAGTAAAAAAGCAGCAGCAGCTGGGCAGTGGGCACCATGCCCACCAGCAAAACAACACAAGCAGAGCATTTTTGTGTTGTTTTTCCCTTTTTTAAAGCCTTGCCAGCTAAAGGCTTCTGGCTGGACATCCCCAGGCTCCAGTCAGAGCAGGCTGATTGCCCACATAACTCCCAGACTGGGGCTCTACAACTCCCCCCGCTATGGGGTACCCAGATTAAACCCCAGCAGGCTGCACCCCGCATTCCCCCTCGTGCGCAGTCCTGCCCACCCGGCTCCAGGGCTGCACGGATGCCCCTGGCGAGACCTCCCCGGGCGCTTTAGCATCCTTGCAGGGATATCGCCCAGTGGGATACCAGAGCGATTCAGACACGGAGAACGCAGCAGGGTATTGCCTCTTGGTAAATCACATATTCTGTATAATTTCATTATATTACAAGGTAGATACTGGGGAACAGGTCTGGAAAGAGAAACTGAGTGCAGGATCTGGCCTGGGAGCAGCCCCATCTCGGCACAGCCAGCGATCCATGCCCACAATCTGCAGGGATGCACGTAAACAACTGCTGGTTTGTCTCGCCATCATCATCATCATCGCCACTCCAGAGGCCACAGCGGCTCCCTCAGCGCTGCCAGGGCAGGCAGGCTCACCCAGCGCCGGCCATCTACCCCTCCGCTCCCTCCTCGCTATCTAATAATCACACTTGTGCGAAGCTGTTGCTGTACATAAGGAAAAGAGAAAACATCCTTGGAGAGCCTAACAATCAGACAATTTTTAAGATCATGGAGCATTAAACCATTCCCAATAGGGTTTACTAATCAAACAGCCAAATCCTTCATAACCAACCAATCCCTACAGAGCAATTAAATCCTTCCCCTTTAAAACACTTGGCACGCCGTCTGGGGAGAAAAAGAAAAATTTGCAAAATTCATTTGATAAATTAACCAGGGAAAAGAAAGAAGTGAATCAAGCTTTGTTCTTTTCATTTTTTTTAATTATGGAATTCACAATGCCTGAATAATGTTTAATAAGAACTATGAAAATTCCTAACAGTATTACAACACAACACAAAAGAATTAACCTGGTTACCGTGAAAAATTGCATATTTAATTAAGAACAGAGAGTTCAAAACTATCCAGAGATTTCAAAAGTACCGTTGCCTAAGGGGCTAAATTACACGCTCGCAGTGCTGCTAACAGGGCTGGAGCGCGCAATCATTACCCAAGTGTCCCCATTAAGTGACAATGGGCAGATGACATCAAATTCATTTCAAAAGCAACAGGAACTGAAGCATTCGCTTGGGTAGTGGAAGGGAAAGCGACTATCCTGCTGGTATAAACCAGACCCCTTGTTGATAAAGGCAATAATTAAAGAATAATGTTAATTAGCTGCTTTTATTTGAAAGAAAAGTGCAGTGGCAGGAGACGCTACCTCTGCGGCGTGTGCCGAGCGGAGAATGGAACGGGCAAAGCTGCTGGCCCTGGGTGGCTGTCGGTGTCCCGGATGCCAGGACACGTGCCGGAGCCGTGCTCCGGGCTGGATCCCGCTGGCCCCAGGCACCCGCCAGCCCCAGCCAGCCCTCAGCTCTGCCAGGGCTGGGGTTGGGGGGAGTTAGGAGGTGGCTGGGATCAGCAGAGCGCAGCCCATCACCGGTGCCAGAGGAAGGGAACTGGAGCGGCACGGCCAGGGCATCCCACTCAGGCTCCGGTACAACGAATGTGCTATCAGCAAACGCTCACAGGGGAGAGACCCCGCGGAGGAACCTCCACCAGTAATTTGGGTGCTGAATTTGGGGCCTAAAGGTGCTGCTGAGGGGACCTCATGGGACCCAGCACAATGCTCTGCCCTGATGGTGGCGAGCCACCATCCTGAGGGGTACGGGCAGGTGCAGCACAGGGGTCCCCATGAGCCTTCCTCCTGGAGGGCACCGTCCTCCCCATCACCCTGTCCCAGCTGCATCATATGTGGGCATCATGGGGGGATTTTAGCAAGGCTGCTCCCCCAAACTGTGTCCCCGCAGGGAGAGAGCCCACCGCTCCCTGGCTGCACCGCTGGACCCCATCACTGCCCACTCCGCCGAGAAACCTGGGGGACGAGAGGGGTAATAATTACCCAGCTCCCGGGGATGAAGCAATGTTTGCAAACCACTCCGAGAGCCGCAGACGAAGGCAGCTCTCCCCGTCGGCGTGATTAATAAAGAATAAATGTCCTCTGCAGCCAGGCTAAGCAATAACACACCGGCTCCGGCGCCAATGAGCGGCTGTGCTTACACCGCACATTACAAGACCCGCTGCCAGCGCCAGGTAATACTTTATTATGTTATCCCGACGGAAGAAAACAAAGGATGCCTGAGGTCCTGACTTCGGTGTAAAACTGCAGGAGCGTTACCAAAGGCAACGGTAGCGTGCTCAGAGCGACTGACGCACAGCACAGCTCCCACCAGAGGAATATTTACACGGGGTTCAAATTGGTTATTTACTTTTTTAGAAATCCGTGTTGCAGAAGAACTAGCTAGCACGCACATGCCAAGCAATTAATATTAAAACGGCCACGCGTTAGCGGCAAGTCGCTTAAACTGCAGCTAAATCAATACTCTGGGGTCCTGTTGCAGCTTTGGGGAAATCATTAAGTGCTACACCAAAGTAGTCAAAAAAATAATTACACAGCAAGGCCATATTAAAAAAAAAAAAGCGCTGAAACCATTTTGGAAGGAGTCGTCAGCGTGTTCAGCTGTGTGAAATCACAAAGCTCAACTTAAAAGAAAAACTACCAATGGTGGGGATACTGCAAAGCAGCTCTTTGGCAGACACGGCCAAAATAAATCATATTAAATACACAGATGAAGTTGAAGCAGCCCGTCATCGCACGCTGCCCTTTCCGACAGAGCTCCTGCCTGCGAGCCCGGTGTGAGCAGTCATTGCCCCCCTTGTCCGGGGCTCCCCACCACCCCGAACCCGAGCCGGGATACGGCAGCACTGGCCTGGGAAGGGATGGATGCTGCTGTGCCCCTGCTCATTAACAAGCACTGCGGTAAATAATGAGCACTTCAGCTTTCCAGGCTATCTAAGCCTTTTGGTTAGATTTTACTGATGACCCCCTGTGGTTGGCATTTTGCTGGCTTCAAGAGCTCGTTCCTCATTGCACTGATACATCCTGGACCTCTTTGCAAAGATGCCGCCAAGATCCCGTGCATGGGCAACCGAAACGGCGCACGCAACCCTTCCAAGGGCCCTTCTCTGCAGGAGACCATGGACAAGCGCACAGCCACATACCCAGGGCATGGGCACAACCACCACAATGCTGCCAGGCCCCTTTTTGGGGCGATTTGCCCTGAGACGCTGGTTTGCAAGAATACTCCATCCTAGGGGCAGGGAAACTGAGGCACAAAGCCATTGCCCAAGGAAGCAAGTGGGTGCTGAGACAGAGCCCAACCCAGCGCCAGAGCTGCTTCATTCCATCCTGAATCGCAGAGATTTCTCAGCCTGCGATGGGGAAGAGGGCACAATCCCGTTATTTTATGGTGGGCTGGGAACAGGAATCCTGAGTGTTAACCCTCCAGCAGAAAAATCCAACACCCCACACTCAGCCCCATCCTCCCCACATGCTGAGCCCCAAGATGCCGGGGTGAGGCACCCACAGACCCTGCTCCCCCCACCCCATCGCCAAAGCCAGCTCAGGAGAGGGGAATCTCAGCAAGGCAGCGATCCCGAGCGAGCCAGACCCAGCGCAGGGCCGAATCCTCCTTCCCAGGTTTTGCTGCCTCAGCAAGACACACCAAAAGCTGCAGGAACGCGTGCACCACAAAAAAAAAAAAGGTAATTAAAGAAAACTCAGTCATAGATCCTAATGCAACACACACGAGAAAGTGTTACGAAAAGGGAAAACTTTTTAATAAAGTCTGCAAGTATATATTCCTCCTTTATCAACCTCAAGATTTATTGACCCGAGAAGCCATATTGACTGAATAAATCTTGATAATGACCCCAGCAGAAGTCAATACCTGCTTATTATCTCCCAAGTTGGGGAATTACATCTTTCGGTAATAGGAGCAGGATGGTACAAAATGTTCTGAGAAACTTCACGCAGCCTTTTTGGGGGGAATGGATGCCTCTAATGTGCCTTTTCCAATCCGAGAGGGAATCTGCTACACCATTAATACAGCGAGCGAGCTGCGGTGTGGTGTCTATCTCGAGGTCTGGCGAGGGGGGAGCACACACCGTCGCTTTTGAACCCTAAATTAATTTCATTTCAAGGCAGGCTGTTGTAGGAGCAGGATGCTGCAGCTCGCCATCGCCCTCCCTCCCTGCAAACAATGGCCCCGCATTTTCAATTTGCCATGTTGTGTCGGCAGCTCCGGGGATAATTCCCTGAAATTCAAGATGTGGGAATTCCCGCAGCCGGGGATGTACAGCACCATGATTGCACCGGTACCCAAGGGAGGAGGGGAGCAGCATCGCTGCCACCCCACGGGAGACGCAGCCGTCCCTGGGAACCCAAATACACCGCTTTTCTCCAACCAGCAAAAAAAGGAGGGGAAAACTGGGGAGCAGATGGGCACTCCAGCCCCCAAATCCATAGGCAAGCAAAGCCTTCTGCATTTAAAGATGGTGTTTCTTTTGCCAACAGTTAACTTTCCGTTCGGCAGAGAAAACAGTAGCTATGGGACCGGCGTGCACAACAATTATGCCTGCATTTTTATTTGGAGTCTCTGCAGACAGCAAGAAAAATTAACTGAAGGGAGCAGCTCCTGTGCCAACATATGGAGGGAGATGAATAGCGAGTTCTGCACGCTCCGCTGAGGTTATCTAGTTAAGCAAGTACCTCCTAAAGGACTCGCAGGCTGGGAGTGTACTGTTTGCTTAATCTGGTCATAAATAATAATTCGGATCACCAAACATTTTAACATTCAGCTCCACCTGCAGCACAAAAGCCCTGCTGAGCCCTGCCAAACTCGCTGCCTGCGAGGCAGCGGGAGATGACGACGCAGCCCAGGGACCCCAGCGAAATGGCTCCCCTCTCGCCATCAAGCCACGCAGGGCAGCAATGCAAGAGGCTCGTCCACCGCCTGGGCTGGCCTGAGTTGGGGGCAGCAGGCAGCTGCCTCCAGCCCACGAACCCCCCTCCATGCTCTCCCCCATTTCGGTGGGCACAGCAACCCCAAGCGCTCCGTTTGCTGGCCCCGTGCCCATCTCCAAGCTGGATAACCCACCAGGAGGTGATACCCCTCCCTCCACTCCCACAAAGTCAAATTTATTTCCATCCCTGTCCCCTATTTGCCTCTTGGTCACAACCCCTTTTTTCCCCCGCTCCCCTCCAAGGCCACAGAGACAATCCACTAAACTGGATCAGGAGGCCAGCGCGTACATCTCTAATGGGCTGCAGCACGCACACAATTAATTAATGGATTTATTAATTAGGGAAGAAGTCACTCTTCGGGCTGGAATTGGGGTCACCAGTTTCTAAAGTGAGAGCTGCAGAGCTAAAGATAAACTCTCATTTTCTGCAGCTCTCTTCTTGTCTGGCAGCGTCTCAATTATTCAGCCACAGGAAAAAAAAAAGAACACATTTCACTTCAGGAACTTCACGGTCCGACTTTCTGCCGATGCACAACACAGACCCAACAGCAGGTGGGACCAGGAACACGGCCCATCTCCTTCTCCCCTTCACATACTAGAAATATCAATTAGAAATATTAGAAATATCAACTATTTGCTCCTAATGAAGGACTGGGGGGGAGCACTGGGATGCAGGATGGATGCTGCACCCCAGCCTGTCCCAAGGAGGGAGCTGTGGTGGAGGTGTAGAGGAAGGGGACACCACAAAGTGGTCAGTGATGGTGACATCCAGAGACACACGAGTCCCCCAGTTGCCGAGGTTTTAACGGGCCATACTGGAGCATCAGCTATGCTTTGATGGCCAGTTCAGCTGAACCTCCTTGGTGGCACAAGGAAGGGACAAGCATTTCTAGCTGCCATAGCCCTAGATCTCTAAGGAAACAGTGCTCCCAGGTGAAGGAAAGAAATGTCACTAGTGTCCCTGAGAAGAGACAGGCTACAGAGCACAGCCGCAATAGGAGACAGCGGAGAATCCACATGAAGAGCACCTTCACAAACACCCTGGACAGTGGGAACCTCTCAAGAGGAGCACGCAACTATCAGACAACAGATAACCCTACCACAGGACAGACATCTGCAGAGACCCAGGCTTCGTTACTGCCACTGCTCCTGAATTCATATTAATTGTTTAAACGGGGCGATTCTGCAGCCCACGCTGCCCCACGCCCCGACGCACGGGGAGCGGCTGGAGCCACTGGAAAGCACAAACCACGTTCACAACCCCACCGTGCTCCTCAGCCAGCCCCGGGCATGGGCTGCACTTGCATAAACCCTGAGATTTCAGCTTAGAAAGACAAAATCCCCCTGAGACGGGGCACCCAGAGCCCCCTCGGGCTCCCCCCTCTTCCCCTTGGGCACAAGGACCACGGGCACCATCCCACCCTCCACCTCTGCAAAGCAGGGGTGGGAACGGATAATGTTGGGCACTGGAGATGCTGGAGGAAACTGGAAGGTCCCACTGGTCTCTCCATGAGAGCCCTAGAAAACATACGGGATGCAGGGAATTTGCAGAGGGGAAGTTCCCCCCATTTGCAGCCCCAAAAGCGCCTTGGCCTCCCCCCGAGGTTATCCTGCCCACGGGCTGCTACACAAGAGTGCAGTTAAGTTTATTAGTCCAAGCTCCAGGAATTAAGCTTCAGCCAAGAGGACTGATAGCTTATTTACTGCTGTCATCTATATAAAGAAGAATTTTGACACATTGTTAAATGATAGCACATTTAGATAAGTCAAGCTGTCATATCATTTAATGGATGTCTAAACTCCCTCTGTAGCTGATATGTAAAATTTATGCACTTCAGAATATCATAAGGTTATAATATTTTAATCACATCCACAGTTATTTTTTTTTTCTCCCCTAAACTTTGAACAGCAAAAACATTCCATCAGCCCCACGGCGCTCCGAGGCTCCCGGCACACCCCCATCCGGCAGAGCTGCCACCAAAGTTTCTGCCCAACTCCACTCCGGCACGCGGAGAGCATTCGCATTACGGGAAATAAGATGAAGAGCATTTTATTTGACGAACCAAACGCTGGAGCTGTATAGCCAGAGCTCATCTGCATAATGAGATGTGAAGACATTTATAAAAAACGGCTATAATCGGTCTCTCTCCCCTCACTCGCGGTTGTATTTATTATCCCAAATCAGCAGCTCGCAACTCTTCCCATTTTTTGCCGTTTTAACACAGAACGGGTTAGATTAAACCGGCATCTGGCACGCGGAGCGTGTAATCCATACAACGCTAACCGGAACATAATAAACCGAGAGCAAATTAAAACACAAAAAACCCATGAAGGTATGAATCCCGCTATGACTATTATACACAAGAAAGCTGTAAAAAAATACTGCATTAGTAATGTACACAATAAAACAATCTCATAACCCAGTGAAATATGTCTGGTATTATCTTTGATAGAATTTTATCTCTTCTCATTTCCGAGACTATTTGCTGTAAAAAGGCTCAATGCCGTTTTGATCAAAGTGCTGCCGAGTAGCACATTATCTACATGTTTTACATATGCCCACCATTCATCAGGGTTGCTCAAACTCTGCCATTCCTGGCCAGCCCCAGGCCAGCAGAGCTGCTCAGACACATGCATTCAAAAGGAAGGAAAAAAAAAAAAGGGAAAAGCTCTTGCAAGAATAATAAATGGATTGTTTCCCTTCCTTTTTTTTTTGTTTTTTGTTTTTTTTTTTTTTTTTTTAAATGGAGGGCATTAGGCCAAGCTGGCACAAGGTCACCTTTCCCACCGCGATCCCGGCGAGGCGGCAGAACTGCTGCCTGGACAGAAGTCAATCCCCACTGCTCCCTCTCCAGCTCCGTACCCGGCCGCGGCCACCCGGTCCAGCAGAACGGCGGGGACACGGAGCTGCCCACCTCCCAGCCCACCTCTCCCTCCGCAAAGTCCCCCCCAGCAAATCCACGGAAAAAGTAGCTGCCAATATTTATCTTTAAATAAAGGTCTGCGCGCACCCAGGAAAAGTCATTAGCGTGATGTACCGAGGAACGCTTTTGTATCCGAAGCGCTTAGACCCGTAATCCCTTTCCGACCACAATGCCATAAATGAGCAGTCATGGCAAGCCGACCGGCCGCGGTACCTGCATTACTTTTAGGGTTGCGTATCGCAGATGTAGCACGTAATCTGCTTAAAAGCCAAAATGTATTAAATGCTGGAACTGTTGATACAGCACCGAAGCCCCGTAAATCGCATTTCAATTTGTTTACTCCCCTATGAAGCATGCTGCATTTTAAACTCCGTAATATCCTACAGGGATAAACCCCTTTAATAGCCATGTAAATGAGCGTTTCGGCTTTTGTAGTAGATCCAGGTTGGGTTTCATCCCATTATGTTGGGAGAGCTATTGTTTTAATTATCCGCCTCCCCGCTACATAGGTGCCTATTTAAGGTCACAAACTGGCAGCATCCCCTGCCAAACCTTCCCTCGCACCCGGTAACAAAGGACTTACCGTGAATTTCACAGACCGAGGGCACGACGGCGGGATACGGCATCCGTGACCTGCCCAGAGCCACAAAGGATCTCTCTCCCGCCGCATCCATCACAAGTCCCCAGCGCCGGCACCCAGCCCTTCCCCGAGCCGGCCCGCAGGACCCCCGCCCGGCTGCCGCCGCTCAGGGCGGACCGAGCCCCCGCACCGGCGCCGCAAACCCCCGGCCCTGAATAACAATGGGAGCGCGGCGGGGCTCCGGGCAGCCCCGCTCCGCCATCCCCCGGGCTACCGCGCATCCATCACCTCCAGAGAGAGCCTCTGCCCTCCCAGCGCCCGGCTCCGGGCACGGGCAGGGGATGCAATGACAGAGCCGCTACCGGGGGAGGCGGGGGGGGGGGGACACGGACACCGGGGACACTTTGCAGCCCGCGGGCACCTGCGGCTCCGCTCCGCGGGCGGGGACCGCAAGAAACTTGGCGGAGCGGCGCGGGGGGCCGCGCTCCCCGCAACTTCATCCCGCGTAACTTCCCTCCCTCCTCTCCCTCCCTCCCCTCCCGCCGGGGCGGAGCGGCGGCCGCCCCCCGGCCCCGCTGTCACCTCGGGGGCGGCGGGGCGGGGGCCGGGGCGGCGCGGCTCCATTGCCGCTAGCGCTGCTCCATGCTCCCGGGCGGCGCCGAACAAAGAGCGGCGGCGGCGGGGATCAATTTCTGATACCTATCGATGGGGAAGGGCGGGCGGAGGGAGGGCGGGAGGGAGCGGGGGGGGGGGAGAGGGAGGGATGGGGGCGGCCGCCCGGATCTCCCCCCCCCCCGCCCCGTCCTCCCGCCGCCAGCCCCGCCGCCGCCACCAACCTGGAGCCGGCGGACATCAAACCGCGTCCGGTATCGAAACATCGATCCCACGTCGGCGGCCATCTTGGGGGAGACCGGCGGCGCGGAGGGGCGCGGAGCGGCGCGGAGGGGAGCGGAGGCGACCGCCCGCCTCCAGCGCCGGGGGCGGCCCCGCCGCCGCCGCCTCGCCCCGCCCGCGGGGAGGGAAGGGGGCGCCCCCCCCCCCCCGGGTCCGCCCGTGGGCACCGGCCCCGCGCGGGTCGTGGGACCCCCCCGCGGAAGGGGCGCAGAGCCGGGCTGCAATCGCTTTTTTCACGCAAATCGGTGGTTTGAGGACATCCAGGAAGGTGGAAAATCGCCATCCGGAAGCCGCCGGTTAAACTTTTTCAGGTTGGTTTTTTTTCCCCTAACCTGGCACATCCAGCACCCTTGACCCGGGTGGGAATTGCCACAGCAAACACGCTCACAGCACACCACAGCCCGACAAATCCCCCAAATTCACACTGGTTTAGGACTACATTTTTAAATGACTTAATGCGGTTGGTCTCTGAAGAATTCAAACAACTTAGAAGAATGGGGCACAGCCAGTAGCACTTGGGCGGTAACAAAACCTGTCCAGAAATACCCCCTTTGCTTTCCTGCCAAAAAAATACAGAGCTTTATGATTTCTGCCCCAAGTTGCCCTGTATCCTGTCGTACCGACCACACCGACACCCAAAGGGCTTCAGGCATGAATTCCCTTTCCCCAGGGGAAAGCGATAACCTCCCAGCAGAGCCACGCCGCGTTTGCACTGGAGGGACCCCAGCGCTGCTGGCCATGACCGCTTTTGAGCGCGGAAAGGCTGAGCTGCCCCTTTGGGTGCATTTTGCAGGCAGATATTTGCAGCCCAAGCAAGCGCAGCATTTTAATATTCCTGCTAAGGAACAGGTAACAGCCCAAGCTGCCCCGCAGAGACACGCACGCTGCTGCGCACCGAAGAGCCCAGGGCTCCTGCCCGGCTGTGACACAAACCCACGTCCCAGCTCCCCTCCCTGAGACCCAGTGTGGGGCAAGCTGGGGCCACCGCCGCCCCACGGAGCGGGGGCCAGTACTGAAGCATTGCCCCGGGGCTCACAAGCCACAGGCGCTGCTTTGCCTCCAAAACTGCAAAGGGGACAAGGGAAACAGGCAGCAGCCCCCTCGTTCACCAGCGCATTGCTCCCTGCTCCCCATCTTACCTGTCACCATTCGCCGCTGCGGAGATCCTCATGCTCGGATGGGCTGGAGGGAGATGGTCAGCTGCCCCGCAAGCCTCCGCCACCCACGTGCATGGACACCAGCAAACCCAGGACAAGTGCTCCTGCAGCTGTCACTCGTAGCCCTTCACCGTCCCAGCCCCAAAGCTCTCGGCTCCTCTCGCTGCAGCAGATCTTGCAGCACTGGAGCCTCCAGTGGCCCCTCGGCCGTCCCGGGGCTTGGCCCCACCTGGCAGCCCGGGCACTGTCCTGCTGCGTTACCTGCACTTCGCAGGGCTCTTGAGATTCCACTAAAAAGCAACGATTTGAGTTCAGAAGACACCGAGGAAAAGGAATATCCTTCGAACTGCACCCCGCTCCGCAGGCGCTTCTGACTGTCACGGGGACAGGCCTGCTCCTTCCCTTCTTGCTGTCTGAAGTTCACCTCAGCCAGGAAAACTGTCCAAAAGGATAAGGCAGGCACCCAAAGCGACCTTGGCACCACGCTGTAGCATAAACAGCTAGGAAATGATCTCGTCCTTCTCATCTCTTCCACTCAGAGAAACTCAGAGCTGCTCACAATCCCACAATTGCAAAATGCCTCAGGCAGAAGAGCAAGTGAACAGAAAATCAAAGTTCAAAGAAAGGATTTGCAAGAGCCAAGGCAGTTTGTGTTAGGGAGAGCCTGGATGCTCCTGCAAGCCCTGCTCCAGCCTCTCCCCGGTCCTGTCCCCCACCTCCAGAGCTGGCTGGAGAAGGGGGCTCCCACGGCAGATCCTTCTCCTGCTGCTGCAACAAAAGCACCTGCCTGGAACCAGTGAGCCCCAGATGCAATTGCGAATGCCAGCCTGAAATCTCAACCCCATTGGCATCAAAGCAAACTCCACGGATGCTCTGAGACCCCAGCCATTGGGTACCTCTGCACTGCCCCTGCTTAGGTGCACCCAAGTTTGCTCTGGGAACCCCAGCGCTATAAATAGATTCTCTCTTAACCCCACAACCACAAAAATCAGAGAGCCCAAACCACTGAGATTTATAGTGAGATTGGGTCTGCTGGTGGTGCCAGGCAGGTGCTTCTCCTTTGGGTTAATGAGGCTGTAATTAGCTGGGGGTGAGAGCACCGGCTGTGCGAGGGGGGATCCCCCCACGGGAGTTCATTGCCATCCCTCTCTCAGGGCCTTGCACAGGGGGAGCTTTGTTTACAGGATGGGTCAATAAGCCCAGGTGGGATGGTTGGTCTTTGCTGGAGTGGGAGTTGGTTTCTGCTGTTTGATGCCAAGGTGTCTTCTCCGTGCCACCAGTGGGGATGGCTCAGGCTGTTCATGACCGAGATGCTCCAGGTATCTGCTGTTGGACACCATCAGAGATGGGTCCCAGCAAGGGGACCTTCTCCCTGCGCCCACAAAGCTGATCTCACGCCCATAAATCACTGCCCTGCTCTGCCGCCGAGGGAACACAAGAGCCTGCTCATAAATCAGAAATAAAACTAACTTGGCATCTTTGGTGAGCAAATTAAATTGTGGGCTTTGGAGGAATGTTTCTGTTTGGCCAAATCATTAATAAATCAATGGGAGCCGTAAGGAAGAGGAGAGGGGTTGTGCCCGGTGCGGCACAGCGGGATGGAGAGCTGCGGGGTGGCACGCTCCATCCCCGCTCTCCCTCTGTCCCCCTGGGCACTGCCCCGCTGGCCCCGGGGCACCCTGGGGAGAGCAAGGGGAGCCCAGCCCCGCCACCTCCCCACCGCCCAGGGCTCACCCGCCCCGGGGAGCGCTGTGAGGCGCAGGTTAATAAATCAGTTTGTCTCCAGAACAGTTTGCTTTGTGTGCCTGACAATAGCCCGTTGTAAATGGCAGCCCCTTGCCTCCTCTTCTGAAAGGCTTTTAATTAAAATATGGAAGGGGCTTTTCTGTGTACTTAAATAAAAAAAAATAGTTAGATTTCAGCACACTCCCATTTCAGGCGTTAATTTATTCTCGCCTTCCTGCCGTTTGTGATCCACATGATAAGTCCTTTGTGCGGTGATCCAGCCTCATTAGGCGGCCGAGTGGTGATGTTGGCAGCGAGAGCCACGCGCCAGCGGTGATGGTGAGCTCGCTCGGCCGCCGTGTCCCAAGAACACCAGGAGCCACACTGAGGGACAGCAGTGCCGTCAGGGCGAGCAGAGACAAGTCAGGCCCTGGGGCTGGCTGGGAGCTCGGGCCCAGCTTCAGCCCTGGGTGCAAAGCAGAAAGACCCTCGTGGAGACCCAGACGGCTGCTCCCGGAGCTCTGTTCCCATCCCGTGCAGGGGAAGGCAGCACAGCCCCTGTCAGCTGTCACCAAGTGGAGCTGGGTCCTGGGGTCTGGGAAACCCTGGCAGGGGTCTCACTGCCTCTCCCATGTCCCCCCTTCCAGGGTCTCTGCCTCCTCCAGCAGGAGAGGCCAGGGCCATCCCAGTGATGCCTGGCTCTGCCTGGCCTCTGCCAGCCCAGGGAAGCAGGAGCCACCCCCGCAGCGGGGTACGGGGCCCTTCCAGTCTCTTTCCCATATTCTCACAAATGATTTAAAATGTTCGGTAGCGGGGAAGCCCATTACCGCAGGTGATGTAGCTTCATGGCCACCTTCCCTCTCCCTGCAGCCTGCCCTCTCCCTCTGGCCCCTTTCCCTCCTGTCCCTCTCCCTCCTGTCCCTTTCCCTCCTGCCCCTCTCCCTGTCCCTCTCTCTCTGTCCCCTCTCCCTCCTGCCCCTCTCCTCGCCCCCTCCCTCCTGCCCCTCTCTCTGCCCCTCTCCCCCCGCCCCCTCCCTCCTGCCCCTCTCCCTCCTGCCCCTCTTCCCCCGCCCCGCCGGGGACCGGGCAGCGCCCGCACCGCGCCCGCTACAACGGCGCCACCTGGCGGCCGCCGCGGTAGCTGCAGCGCGCCCCGCCGGGGCGGGCCGGGGGCGCACGGGGGGCACCGGGGAGCGGGGGGGGGCAAGGCTGGACACGGCCGGGGGACACCGCGAGGGGGACACTAAGGGACACGGGGGGGACATGGAGGGCACAGGAGTGCGGGGTGAGACACGGGGGGGGGGCACGGCACCCCGCCATCGCCACTCGGTGCCCACGGCGGCTCCCGCAGAGCATGCACTGAGCTGTGCCCGGCCTCAGCCCTCGGTGCCCCCCGGGTGCCGCAGGACGCACGGGGAGGGTGCTCAGGTCCCTCCGCCGGCCGCATTTCTGCCAAGGCTACTTATTTCCAGGCACATTCCCCCTACAATTAGCACATGCTTTTTAATTAATTTTCCTCTTTTATTGCTTCGCCGAAATTATCTCAACTATGGCGCCATTCGGCGTGCGCACGGCAGATAATGCTGCTATTTATGGCTTTCCCCTGTCAATGCCGTGGCTCAGGAGGCCAGGACGGCCACCTCCTCCTGGGGCTGCATCCTGTGCACAGCGCAGGGCACATCGCCGGGACAGGCCAGCGGCTCAGGGAAGGGGGTATCGTCCGTCCTCATCCCCATCGCCTGCCCTGTCCTCGGGCCAGCCAGCCCCCGGCTCTGTTTTGTGGGCAGCAGCTCTTCCCCAGACCCCTGAGCTGGGCAAATCTTCCTGAATGTTACTGCGGTGATATATCCTTCTGAGTGAAAATGGAGCTGAATCAGGCAAAGCTGCTAAATTAAGTCTGTCTGGAATAAGCTGTTAAACATTAAAACCTGAACACCAAGGAGAGACAGATAAAACCCTTTAAAAGCTCCTGAAGACGCTGCCAGCAGAAAGGGGACGCGAGGGGGAGCGTGCCGAGCAAGGGCGAGCCCAAGGAAAGGGAAGGATGCCCCCAAACCCCCACGCAGTGGGAACCGAGGCGCGGGGATGTGGCTGAGGGCGCAAGATGGGCTTCAGCCACCAGCCAGCACGGGGACACATCGGCCACCCCCACAGACCCCCTTGGTGTGAGCACCGGGGACGGGGTGGCCACCGCCGCCAGCTTCAAACTGCAGCTCTGAGCTGCATAGCAATCCGTCTTTCTACCTTTAATAAGCTTTCTCCCTTTAAAAATAGTCATTACCAATAAACAAATATACCAGCCAGTGTATATAAGCATCAAATTAAGTAGCTACATGCATTTGTTATACTTGATATAGCCTTGTTAACTGGAAATTCCTAGGTTTGGAATATGTATTGATTTCAGCAAACATACATTATTTTACTGTAAGTACCAACAGCCATTGTAGTTAATATACAACAGTTTAATTTAAAATGCATTAGTTTAATAAAAATGCATAAAATAGAAGAGAATTGCATTAGCTTCAATAAAAAATTCAATTTCATAAATATTATCCAGTGTTAAAATGCATTGATTTCCCAAGAAAATGTATTGGTCAAAGGTAATTTACATTGGTTTGAATGGGAATGTACGGGCATGTATACATATGTATTAGTTTAGTCAAATGTATCTGATCGCAGAAAAAAATATCGGTTGGAGCAAAAGATATTCATAAGGAAACCGCAACGGCGTGGAGCGAGCGGCTGTACGGACGGGCTCTGGAGCATCCCGGCACGCCGACATGGCCGCGCTCGGCCAGCCCTGAGGCTCAGACACCCCCAAATCGGCTCTGCCGATGTCCAGACTCGTGGCTACCCGTGGGCACGATGCTGCTGGGCTCCCTGGGACGAGGGGAGCCCGTTATCGGCCACGGGCAGGACTTGGCTCGGGCGCAGGCACGTGTCTCGCTCAGGCAGAGCACGCGCCTTGAAAAGAGCGGGGGTTAATCAAATCCTTTTGACTCCATTTTTATCGAGCTCAAGAGGGGCTGTCCTATTAATTAGAAAGGCTTTTTCATGTAAAACACAGGCTCTTTTGCAGATAAGAAGGGACGATGCTTGATTTTGCCATGGCACAGATACGTGTGTTATTCCCTGACATCCATTCACTGGCTGCAGCCACTTTCCAACAGCTCTTTTGTTCACTACAGAGGTCTATAGGCATATATGTACATATATATATTTAAAGCATTCATTTTTTTCCTGGATGCCAGTAAGTTCCCCGATATCCGCAGCAGGAGAAGGAAAAGATGTGCTTGGAGCCGCCTCCATGCCCAGGCTGGACCAGGGTCCTCACTGGGGGGGCAGGATCCGGGCCATGCAGCACAGAGGATTACATCTGACAGCAAGAAGTGAGCAGCGGAGCAGATGCACCGTCTTACAAATTACGGCAGAAACACAGGCAGCCATCTGCACCCCATCCCTGGCCAGGATTTCTGTGCCGCGCTCGGCGCAGCCGGCCCCTCGAAGCCCCCAGCCATCATCTCACCTCCAACCACAACGTGGGCAACACCGGGGAGAGACTGAGGCCTGACCTCTTCCAGGCTGGGCAGGCAGAAATGGTGCTTTCCCCCCAAAAAAAATATTCTGGGAAATCTCTGCAGCTCCAGGGCTGCCTCCTCATGCCACCAGCCATGCCCTGGCGTGGAACTGGAGCCAGCGATGGGCTGCACCCAGGCGGTGCCAGCGGCTCCATGGCCAACCGGTCCCGTTAAACTGCTACACATCACTTCCCTGATGCTTATGGATTTTTCCTTAATGCCACAAATTAAGGTAATTGGGCTCGGCTGGCCGATGAATCCAGCTGAAGTTGGCAGGAGGAGGGAGCTTCCGTGCCGAGATTGATCCCACTTATCCCCAGCTGTGCCCGCGTGCCCAGGGCTGGTCCTTACCCAGCTCTGCCCCTCGGCTCTCTCGCCTGCCCTTTTGCTCAGACAGACCCCAAAACCCACCCTGAAATCCCTTCCCTCAGCTGCAGCTTCATCCAGACGAGGCGGTCATTCCTGGATCAGTTTTCTCCTCTCCGGACACTTTCCCCTACACATTTCCCTGCTGCCTGCTTAAATCCTCCCCGTAATGCCATCCTTGCTGGCTTGGCCACAGCAGCTGGGCTTCGAGGTGCAAGCGAGCGGCGGGTGCCAGGGATTAAACACGATATTTGTGTCCTCTGGGGGAACGAGGGCAGCGTCTGGGCAGAGCCCAGAGCTCCGAGGATCCCGTTTCACGCTGCCTTTTGTTCCCAGCCCTGTCCCAGCCCTCCCCGCTCGCCCACCAGCCTCCTCAGCAAGCGGAGGGGACGATGCCAGGCAGCGGCGCGGGCAGTGAGGCTGGCAGCCCCCCGCGCCCCAGCCACCGGGTCACGGCCACGCCAGGCACAGCAGAGCTTGGGGGGCTGCGGCGGTGGCTGACAGGCATCCTTGGGCTGCCAGCACCATTCCCACCCCAGCACGCCCACGCCACCAGGGTAAGGTGAGAGGGAGGGGAGATAAAATTAACAGACTAAAAATACTGAAGACAAAACAGAAGGACCAAACGGCCCGGTCCTGATAGCCTGTAGTTCTGCTCCACGAGGGCAGCGGACCCTGGCAGAGGTTTTGCAGGATTGTTGCCTGCAGGTTCAGTGTCTCCCGCTGCAGAAACACAGCCTCTGGCCAGGGCGGCTGTGCCGTGGCAGCTGGGCAGCAGGAGTGCCAGTGCTCCCGGGTGCTGCAGGACGTGGCCCCGCACCGGCTGCCGGAGCCTGGGATGGGGAGAGTTAATTGTGTGCATCTCGCCAGGACCAGGGTGAGCAAGTGTTTGGCTTAACTGGGTGACAGGTGCCTCAGTGGGGGGTGACACATGAGAGAGGAGCCCTGCATTCCTGCCTGGCTTTGTGGGAGCTCAGCATCCGTCTCCGGCCTCCTCCCGGCGCTCTCGGATGGGGCGCTGCGTCTGAGCTGGCACTGCGGCAGGGACGGTCTCTTTGGCCAGAGACGGGGTGGCCAGACTTCTTCTCTTCGAGCATCACAAACGATGGGACCCCGTTGCACCCAGGACAGCGGGGCTCCTCCACCTCCGGCAGCCGAGCAGCACCCAGCTTTGCCATGCCAGCACTGCGATGGGGCATCAAGGCTCCCAAAGATACCTGGCAGGACCGAGGTGACGCATCCATGTCCCAAGGCTTGGGGGACTGTAGCCGGGGGTCCCCCCAGGCCAAGACCTCCCTGCATGTCCCAGCGGAGGGGAAAAGCCCGGCCACAGCCCGAGTGACAAACGCAGGTGGGATTGCTCCTGTGCAGTCCCTGCCACGGGTCAGCATCTCCAGTGTGGGAGCTGCGGGGCCGCCTGGCACTTCGTTAACCTTGAAACCCTCTCTGGCTCACATGTCACGTCAGCCGCTGACAACAACAAGCTGCTCTTCCAGATTAGAGAGAGAGGGACAGAGAAAGTCAGAGACAACAGGATTGGGGGCGGCTAACTTACCTATTACAGCCAAAAGTGGGCATGGGGTTATTTTTAACCCAGAGTGGGATGTATTTATTGTTTCAGGGCAGGGGAAGCGAGGGACTGCCTCCGAGACGCCTCTCGCAGCAACATCGGCAGCTGTGCAAAGCCATGGTGAGTACCGAGAGCCCAAAGCTCCAGTGGGAAGAGGCAAAATCCATTAGCTTTTTCACCAGGATAGCTTTAACGGGCAGGGAGCAATGGAGGCGACAGGGATCTGATAGCCAAGGGTCCCTCCTGCCCTGGAAAGGGGGTGAGCAAGCCAGGGAGCTTCTGGCTGCATCAGCAGCATCCCATGGGAACAGAGAAGTGTCTCCCATGCTAGCAGAGCTTTCCAACTGGGGTAGACCTCTTCGAGGTCCAAATGCCATCTTTCTGCTTTCCCTTCCTCCGTGCAGCCAGAAGAAGAGCAGTTGTGTCCCCGAAAACCCTCCTGAAACAAGGGACGATGGGCAGGGTGGGATGGTGAGTGGCTCTGTCCTCCGCTCCCGTTTAAAAGACGTGTCAAGCCATTTCTGGTTATTTCAAGCCTCAGCGCAGGAGGAGACAGATTTTTTAATAAGCAAACATTTTAATGAGTGCTTTGTTCTTAGTGAGAGGCACAGCAGGGTAAGGAAGCACCTAACAACCACAGCCCTTGTGTGCAACCTCAGCAGCGTGCTCCCAAACCCGGGATTCCACCTGGGGACATCTCACCCCAGCGCCAATCCTTTTACCTGCTGTAGCCTTTGGTGGGGAAGCAATTTCCCAGTTCATCTTTCCTCAGACCTATTTGGCTGAATTCATCAGGAAAGCAAAGATGGAGCTGTAATTTAAGCAGGAATCTTAACGCCCCTCGGTATCTCGGAGGGTCGTGTGTGCCCAGATCTGCTGAGCAACGCACAGGGAAACCACCAAGCTCCCAAGTGCAGCAGCAGCAGTAGCCCAGAGCTACTGTGAAGGACTCATGACTAAGAATAGGGTAGTTTCATGCTTTTATTCCACACCATAAAAAGCCAGTGAGTTAGTGATACATACTTGAACCCCTGCAGGCACCCAAGAAAGCCAAGAAGAGGATTGAAGGTGCTAATTCCAATGTCTTCTCCATGTTCGAGCAGGCCCAGATCCAGGAATTTAAAGAGGTAGGTGGGTTTGGTAGAAATGACCGAGGGTCCTTGATGCAATGTGACCTTCAGCTCTTTCCTCAGCGCTTTCAGATTGGTGACAGCTGATTTGCAACAAGAGGCAGCATGCCCGGTTTTGAGTCGTTTATTTTAAAAGTGCAAATAACAGCTCAGTGACACTGTTAAATACGGCATCGCCTCAAAGCTTCCTAGGAGCCTGCACCCCACAGAGGAGCCAGCAGCATCCAGGAGGGCAGGAGCATGTCCTCCCAGCCAGCTCCCACCTGCCGTGCCAGGAGCTCTTCACGACTTACCCCCTGCATGGCTGGCACGTGGTCCTGTGTAGATCCCAGTTACAGGGATAACCAGTCCCAGTTGGGGGAGCTGATGGCTCATGGTGTCCTCCCCAGTTGGTCTCGTACCGGGCTTTGGCCAAAGAGAGGGTCTATACAGCATGAAGGTTTGAGCTGCTGTAGGAAGCCATCACCCCACATTGCCCGAGAGCGCAGGGGCCAGGATTGCTCCTGGGTGCATCATCCAGGGTGATGGTTGTTGCGTCCTCGCTGGGTGAGGACCCCCAGAGCCCCTGTGCAGGGCTTGAAGGGCTCTGCTCCCATCAAGTTCCATGGGAGGAGGAGGAGGGTTCTAAAGCCTTTGCAAAGGCCAACAGCTCTCCCTGTGCTCCCTGCCCTCCTCCTGTGCTTCTAGGCATTCACCATCATGGATCAGAACCGGGACGGTTTCATCGACAAGGCGGATCTGAGAGACACGTTTGCTGCACTCGGTGAGCCCCCTCCCCAACAGCTTTGACGACGTTAGACCTATTAAGTGAGAAACCAGCTGTAAGCCCCCATTTAACCAAGCCCCAGCGGTTAACTGGATCTCCTGTTTTGCTGAAAACCTCCTGATCCAAACCCACTTCTGTTAGCCCATGAAATCCCACACGGGGTGGCTCAGAGCAGCTCCTGCAGCAGCGGGTGTTTAATCCCGTAGGTACTAGAGAAGAGCCAGCCCCTGGATTATACCCAGCCAAATGCTCCCTGCCTTCTCACGTGCCAAGAAGCACCTGGCTGTGCCCATCTCACGGCACCCCTGGGTGTATGGGCATTAGGGGGATTTACGGGATTTGTGGGAAGCTGTGAAGTTGTGAGCTTGGCTGTCTCATCACAGAGGCCAGCATGAACCAGCAACGGGTCCAAGGAGCCCCAAAGACAGCTCAATCTCGGGTAAAAGGGTGTAGGCATTCAGTCCTGTTCACTTCTGACACCAGGGGCCAGGGGGAACAACAGTGCTGGTAGTTTTGACCCAAAACGTCTTCTGAGGGGGGCTGAAGCAGGCTGATCCATGGGGCGGTGTGGCAAGGGAAGGAAGCAGCACAGCTCAGTTCTTTGCAGCCCTCTCTTCTGTGATCCTGGAGCCTGAGAAACCAGAGCTGGAGATGTCCAGCCCACCCATCCTCTGCCAGCATGTGATTCTCCCTTCCTCACTTCTGCTATCGCCATTCCTTGTCGGAGGTGGCTCCCCAGGGCTGTGCCGCTTCCCTCAGATGGGGGAAAAACCTCCAGGGCAAGGCTCCCGCGGTGTGTCCTTTAGCCCGTGGCACACGGAGCAGAGCCCGGAGGTCTGCACGCATTTGCAGCTGGCCAGGGACATGCGATTCACCCAACGCTGCTTTCCTCTAGGGCGCCTGAATGTGAAAAATGAGGAGATCGATGAGATGATAAAGGAGGCGCCTGGCCCAATCAACTTCACCGTGTTCCTCACCATGTTTGGGGAGAAACTCAAGGGTGAGAGGGCACCCGGGCAGCTGGGGGGGGCTCAGCAGGCACCCACACCACCACCGATATCCTGTCCCACTTGGGGAAGCCACCCAACTCCCAGGGCCTCCGTCACCCTTGCAGGCGAGACCCATCAGAGGCTCCTTGGAGGCCTCAGATGGGAGCTGCTAAAGGAAAGGCAGGTGGCACCGACTGCCGTACTGCAGTGTGCAGAGCCCGGGAAGTGGGTCAGAGCAACGATGCCTCCCACACCAGGGCCAAGAGGTGACACCTGGGGATGATCACAGGATACCTGTGAAATCATCTCCCTCACCCATCCCTCCCGCATCCCTCAGTGCCACCTTCTCCTGGTGGCAGCACAGGGACCCCCCCCAAAGACAGAGGCTTCAGTGGGACCATCACTGGCAACAACCCCTCTCCCCAAGAGCTCCAGTCTTTGTCCTCCAAATCCTGGACTTGGGCACTCTCCCTGCCTCCCCATCCTGAGACACCACAGATAGGACAAAATCAGTGTCACGTAGCCTGAGCAACTGTCCCCAGGGAGGACCCTGCACCCCAAAACTCATGCTGACTTGCAATACCAACAGTCCCAAAGGCAGGGCTGGGGCTGCCCATCCAGAGACCTGGATCTCATCCCGTGTCTCCCCAGCCTGTTGGGGGCTATGAGTAGGTCTCCATGCCTCTGTTTCCCCAGCCATTAAAAAAAAAACCCAACAGGCTGTGATACTGCTGTCCCCATAGAAAGAGGGGACAGGAGATCTTGCAGCACCTCTGAGCCTGCTAACACCAATGGTGGCACCGACGGCCACCCTGGCAAGGGCACTGGCTACAGCACGACTTTGACCTAACAGCCCCATCCGGCTGCACCCTGTATCACTTACACAAGCCAAGGCATGCAGCCTCCCCGCAGATCTCCAGGAGGCTACGCGGCCCCGAGGGCCTGTGCCTAGAGCTCTATAAATACACCCAAAAGATTAGATAAACGCTGGATGCCAGCGCGGTGGCGACACAGCCTGCTTTGTGGGTGCACCACGACCCTACATCTACTCCTCTACTTGTCACCACCCGGGCTTGAGGCCCTGGCTGGCGTGGGAGGGCTGTGGGGTCAGCGTTCCCACAGGGACCCCGCTTCCCAGCCTGCCCCCCATCTTCCCCCTGAAGGCTGGGGGAAGCAGGAGGCTGCAGCTGGCTTCCTCCTCTGCCGCCTCCAATGGCCGTGGCCATGTCGCCCACAGGTGCCGACCCAGAGGAGACGATCCTGAACGCGTTCAAGGTGTTCGATCCAGAGGGGAAAGGCCTGAAATCTGCTTAGTGAGTGCAGGGGTGCCCGGGGGGGAGGGCGGGCGTCTCCACCGAGGCCCCCCTGGTGCTCACCACGCTCTCTTGTTTGCAGCATCAAAGAAATGTTGATGACGCAGGGCGAGAGGTTTTCCCAGGAAGAGGTACGAGCTCCTTTCCACCCCCTGCCAGCCTCCCGTGCCCTCCATCCCGACAGACCCCCAGCCCTCCTCCCAGCCCCAGCCCCAGCCCCAAACCCCTTCTGTGCCACCTCTTCACCCTGGCTCTTTCCCGGCAGATCGATCAGATGTTCGCAGCCTTCCCTCCAGATGTGTCTGGCAACCTGGATTACAAAAACCTTGTCCATGTCATTACTCACGGTGAAGAGAAGGACTAGCCCACGCTTGGAGCTGGGGCTGGCACCACGAGATTGCCTCTCTCTAGGTCGCACGGGGGGGTCCCTTTGCCTCTCCTCCTGGGGAACACGTGAACGGCATTCACATTAAACTGCCTTTTGGCGAGAGGAAATCCAGCCGCTGGTGCGAGTGGTGCTTGGGCTCGTATGGTGTGTCTGCACGGTGGGTCTGTGCCCAGCAGGAGCCCCCGGTCCCATCCCAGACCCCGCTGCCCCCAGCCTCCCGGCCCCACTGCACATCACCCTCACGTGCCCTCGAGTCCCTCTGCCCCGCCAGCTCCCAGCCTGGCCCAGCTCCCAGCCCCAAACAGCCCGCTTCACACTGGGCTGTGGCTAGCAGCCATCTGGTCCCACCAGCCCAGGGCCAGCACTGAGCTCGGCTTTTCTTTAGGCAGCACAGAGCTGCCTGCTTCTCCCAGCTTAGCAGGGGACACCCAGCAAGAGCACTCAGCCCCCCTGCATCCCCCCATGCCCTTGGGCAGGCACGGCACAGGACCAGGACCACGGTCCCCATCTCCTCCCTAGCAGCCACACGATGCCCGGCTGTGGAAAGCGCGTTGGGTTGTGCAATGGGGACAGCACCCCGCCGGAGAGCAGCTGCTCCCGCCCCCGGCCGCGGCTGCTGTCAGCAGTGGGCGAAGCCATGCCGAAATATCACCCGGCGAGCTTCTGAAGCCTGCAGAAGGTGTTGGGCTCCTTCCAGAGGGGAAGGGAGCTGGAACGACAGCCAGGGCGACAAAGCAGAGGAGGAGCTCAAGAAGTGAAACTGTTTATTTAACTCATTCCCGACGGGCTTTCACGCCTTGACGTCATTCCTCCCGTTCTTGCCCGTGCCGGCGGTGTTGCCCTGCTCCTTCTCCCGACTCTGGAGAATCAGCTGGCGCAGCTGGTCGTGGTCCAGCGGCACATCCACTGCTCAAGAAAATGGCCGCCCCGTCACGCACACCACCAACGGGCCTTATATACCCGGTGGGGCGGGGCAGGCTGGCTGGGATTGGCTGGGGAGGATGGCTGACAGCGGGGGATTGGCCAGGCAGCCAGGGGGAACTGGGGATTGGCTGGCTGCCCGGCCACGGCCCCTCCCTCCCACCTCCCACACTCACAGGCGTCGATGGTGTCGTCGGCGCCGTCCAGGGCGGGGGGCAGCAGGCAGAGCTGGGCCCGATCCATCACCGAGAGGAGCTCAGTGGTGCCCAGCAGCGGGCTGGTGAAGGGCTGGGCGGAATGCGAGCCATCAGCCGAGGTGTAGCGCAGGATGGACTCCATCAGCAGGAGCTCGGTGGTCTTCTTGTCCACGAGACCTGGGTGGGAGAGAGCACCGTCCCGCAGGGCCCCTGCACCAGGCCCCTGCCCAAACCCACCCCTGGCTGTTTGCTGAGCAGGGGACCCATTGATTTCCCCGAGGCAGTGCCGTCGGGCAGCCTGTCTCCCCAGGAGCAAGGGCCCAAGGCTGGGTCCCACACCCAGAGGCAAGATGAGGGCTTGGGGGTCCACTGGGATGTTCATGCAGCCAGGTTAGCTCCTGAATTTGCTGGGAATTTGGCACCCCAAATTCACATTAGGGACACCCATGCATGATGGGGCAGGGAAAAAAAAAAAAGTTCAATTAAAACATGGTGCAAGGGGGTGATGGACATACAAGGCCCGGGCCATGTGGCAGGGGAAGATGGGCAGTCCTGACCCACCGAAAAACTGCATCAGGTTCAGATCCGTGATCTGCCTGTTTTCTCCAAGCTGCTTCATTATCTTCGTAGCGTTGCAGTTGCTTTCTTTGAACAGAGCATCCATGCGAGATTTGAGCTGGCCCAGGACTTTGCTGCTCTCTTTGCATCTGTCTTCATACCGTCTGGCTTCCTCAGTGATTTCTATTAGTTCTTTCTATCAGCAAAGATTTTGCTAGGTGTCACACCAGCCCCCTGCTCCCCCACCACCCCAGTGCTAGCCAGTTCCAGTCTGGACACTGGAGACAACCCAGGAGAGGCTGTGGGATGCTCTCATCCCTGCAGGAGAAAGGCTCTATGAAGGGGATCCCAAGCTCCCCGTGCCTCAGACGAGGCCCTAGGCACCGGAGGACCAGGGCTGGCTGGAGCCCTGCAGTCACCCCCTCACCATGCACTGGGAGACAGGGCTGCCAAAGCCACTGCAGGGGCCTTTTCTGCTCACGCCTCTCCAGCCGTCGGCCAGAGCAGCGTTGACAGGACCAGACTCCCTAGGACACATGCCAGGACAGTCAGGGGTCTGCTGCCTTTGCAGAGGGAAATCTGGGCTGCCATACCTCCAGCTCCTGCAGGATGCGAAGGTTGCTGTTCTCTACATACTCCTGGTCCATCACAAGGGCTGTAATTTCGTTCTGTGTAAACACAAGCACATGGAGGAGGAACTGGCTGAATGCCCACCAGAGGTGTCTAACAGAGGCTGGGGACCATCCCTCCACCCTGGGAGCAGGGACACCCCACTTGACCCCTCGGGGGACCACTGTCCCCAGGCCAGGAGGGCAGGTGATGACCCCACAACAGGCAGCCCTTCTCACTGCAGCCAGCCCCACACACGGCCGGGGCAGCTCCTGGCCCTCCTGCATACTGCAATATTTTTTCTCGGTACACGGTGGCAGCATTGAGACACTTTTAGCTCTGAGAACGCAGCGTTCTGTCTATTGGAGTTATTTTTTTTTTTTTACTACCCCTTTGCATTCCCCTAATCCCACCTGTGAGCTGGGCTCTGGTGTGGGCAGTGATGCCAGACACCTGGGAGAGGAAAAACCCACCCCAGCCCAAAAGCACCAGCTGAGAAAGAGGAGACATGAAGAGCCTGGAACAGACCTGGAGGTCCTTGATCCTCCACTGCATCTTCTCTATCTCATTGTTCAACTCGGTGGCGTAGCTGAAGCAGGCAAAGTTCTTCGCCTCCTTTTCGATGAAGCCATGCAACAGCCGGTCAATGTCCCCATCCTCCGCCAGCTCCAGCAGGCGCTTGTAAGCTACCTCCCGGCTTTCGAAGCTCTCCCCTTGGCTCCGCTTCGCCCGCTGGGCTGCCTTCAAGGCTAGGGGAGAGACGGAGAGCCCGGGCTGTGCGTGTCCCTGCAGGCTGCCCTTTGCAGAGCCTTCCCCTGCAGGCGCTGTGGGATTTGGTGTGGTGCTCGGGGCAGGGGGGGAGCAGTGCCGGAGGGGCAGAGGGTGTCTTTATTTCACCCTGAAACTAAGCAAGGAGCTCACGGTCCTCATGGGAATGAGGCAAACATAGTGGGATCCCTCCCCAGGAGGATAAAAGGAGCCATGGTTGCACATAGGGGCAGCTCCCTGCCTCGCTATCCCTCCCTCTGCCCCAAGGGCACCCCAAAGCACATCGTGCTGGGTGGTCTCACTTGGTTACCACTGTTCATCCTTTTCGCTTGTAGGGTGAAGGTTGGGTGAAGGAGCCTGCGGGCAGGGAGAGGCCCTGCCTTTGGGGTGCAGTGCTATAAACCGCTATAAGCAGCCCCTTTGCCAACCCTGCGGACTCCCGGTTTGCAGTCCTGGTTGCACATATTTTCTCTCATCTGATACCTTTTTTCTTTTTGGCCTGTTCCTCCAATTCAGAGCGATCTGTAAATTTGGTGAGAATGAAGGTTTTCAGTTTGGTCTCCTGGTCAAGCACACGCTCCCGCTCCTGCAGCTCGACATTGTACTGGACAGTGTCTTTGTTGTGCCTTTCGTTCATGGCTGAAATCCTTGCCAGAGCCTCCATCCTGCACACAGAGAGCAGCAGGTTACACCATGCGTAGGTATAAGGATTTGTATTCCTGGCCAGCTCTGTCTGACCTAGGAAAGCCCCTGTGATGCTGTGCAAGTTGCCCGGCTCTCACCCAGATGCAGCTGTGTTAGCCTGAGGCCAGCAGCAAGCTAAGATAGCTCTTGGTGGGCTTTTGTACTCGGACACAGCACCCAACTCTGGCAGCCAGGCTCACTTTGACCGGAGCTGGCTGGCCTCTGCTCCAGGTCTGTTGCATTCCCACATGCGGGCTCAGGTGGGACTCAGAGGAAAGAGACAGCTCCATGGGGCAATTCGCCCCATCCCGAGAAATGTCTGGGATAGGTGGAATAAATCACCCTGGAGGTACCAGTCTCTCTGCACTGACCAGGCACCTAACCCTTAGCACCCAGCTCAGACAAGAGCGGTGAATCCTCTCTCTGAAGTTGCAATCGGTCTCCCTTTACATCGACATTCATCACTGGCATTGCCCGTCGGTGCCGAGTTTGCCACAGAGGGTTTGCAAGGCCATGTACCGCCGCTCGGAGGCTTGTGCGGATTGCTCAACAGCAGTGTTCATCCTTCTCCTCTGCTGATCCATCTTCTTACGGAGCTTCAAGTAGAAATTGTTCAAAACGGCTTTCTGGATTCGCAGGCTTTCAATCTCTTCTCGGAGCTTGTTATTTCTGGTCAGGGTGGTATTGAAATGGACAGTGGCCTGGGGAGAGGGAAGCAAAAGGTTTGAAGCTGGTGTGGGACTGGGGGGCTCAGGTCTCTGCTGAAAGACCTTGACCAGGGCTGGGACAAACATAGCCCAAGAGATTTTAAGTTGGCCGTGTGCTATCCTCCTCCCCAAGCCAGGGGAGGCAACAGTAGCCCAGGCCGATCACAGCAGAGACCTGGAGCTGGCGTTGTCCAGGGCAAGGTGGCTTCAGGCAGCTTGGTTTTATCACTAAACAGGTGCAGACCTTCAGGCTTCTTGGCATGGCACAAGTGCTGCATTTGGGTCACCAAGCTTGAAGGAGCCTTTGAGATATTCTGGGAGCAATCAGGCCAGGGGAACAAGCCAGGTCCTTTATGCAGCTTGTGTCAACCAAATGCATTTGCACCATTACCCTTTGCCCTGACCAAAAAGCGTTTTGCACGCAGGCCCCAGTGTGGCCCCACACATGGTCTCCAAAGGTCTGCAAAATGTTTGCTTACGTTGTATAGACGCCTCTCCCGTGTCTCAGTCTGCTTTTCCAGCCGTTTGCTACTGTTTGCTTGCTTCACCTTCGCTGCTATCTGGTTTTGCCTCACAATCTTTTTTTCCTGCTCTAGTATCTGCACACACACACACAAAAAAAAAGGAAGTATAATCTCCACCCCTACATTCTGGACTCTTGTCAGGACACTTAGCCAAAGAAAATACCCTCTGTTGACCTGAACTACAGCAACCATGTCATTAATGAGCTCACAGTTATAGAAGCAGCTTTAATCCCAAAAGATCCCCTCCTGCACACGCAGAAACATAAACTGTAACTAGGAATGGGTTTATTTTCGTGGGACGAAGGAAATGCAGCTGCCTCTGGAGGGAAATTCAGCAGGTGTTGAACAAGGCACAGCGGCACGCTGTGTAGAGTGGAAGAGGCAATGAGGATGGGGTTTTGGTAGTGGTATTGCGCTGGCCAGACAGGCATCTGTGCAGTCCTCCCTGGGAATGAGTGGAGGAAAACTTTTGCCAGAAGCGGGGAGCTGCCAGAGGAAATAAATCCACGAGAAGAATGAAGCAGTTGGAGAACAACGAAGCGGGGGGCAGGCGGGAGAGGTATGACTCAGCCAAGAGATCCCTGATTGAAAGCTAACCCTGTTGTGGAAGGCTCTGCAGCACCTCTAGGAACAGTAAAGTACCGGAGCACGTTCCCTGACTTCTCTCATGGGTGGCTTGTTAGAGCAGAAAGCTGCGGGGACCTGGCGCTTCTGTAGCACTGGGTTTCCCTTGGCCTCCCACCCCACCGTTGGCCAAATCCAACCAGGCTGTCCTCAGGAGAAGTGCTGGGACACCCCTCAGATGTTGCTGCTCCTCTATTTGCCATGTCTCAGGCAACACAATTAAATGTTCCATTTTTGCCTCTTTTTCAGGAGAAAAAAAGAATCAAGGGAAAAGCAGAGGGATGTTGCGTGACCCCAGGCAGGTGTATGCCATCAAAGAGGAGCTGCGGAGACCTGTGGGACAACAAGGTTGAGAGTCAGACCTTGCTTTTCTAGCCAGTGCTGCTGACTTGAATGGGAGCCTGGTTCTACCCATTTGCCATTGTCATGTGTCTTTTGCCAAGAGGCAGCACTATATTCCAAGGCCTGAATTAAACGCATTTTACATCAAGGAGTTTCAGCCATAGGGCTCACTCTGTGACTCTGCTCTGCTCTACCATGCTCAGCCAGGGAACGGTCCGGATGCTCTTACCTGGCTGTGCAGGTCAGCTACCAGGGCTTTTCTGTCTCTGATCAGAGAATCATACTGATATTTGGTCTGCAAAAGGCGTTGGAGCTCCATACAGTTTCTGTCATCCAGCATCGCATTTCTCAGGGACATGATCTGGCTCAGCGTTAATGACACGTCTTCGTGTTTTTGAGCCAGTGACTCTATTTCTTTTCTGCAAAAATAGGACAAATGACATTTAGCACATCCCACCTGCAACGCCGGAGCAGGTCCTTACCCCTCCCCATCTCAGTGCCGGGGTCCCCAGATCTCAGCATGGAGGAACTTTCCAAGCACAACGCAGACAAGCGAAGCTGCACTCACTCCTGAGCTTGCATTTGCTGCCTCACGTTGGCACCATAAGATTTCCTCTTCTCCACTGCTATCCGAAACTGTTTCTGCAGTATCCTGATCTCGGCCACAGCCAGCTTTTCTTTCTCCTTCGCAGGGAAGTCGGGCAGCTTCTGCCTCAAAGAGGGCCCTCCCCGCTGCCAGAGAGAGGGAGAGCTTGGTCACTTGGGCAAAGACAACCAGCAGTGGTAGGCAGCAGAGCTGGGCACAGGGGAGCGGGTTAATGGCGTCACCACCTCCGGCTGCTTGTCACCACCTTCAGCTCTTTGCTGCCAGCTAAGATGTTCGTTACCACTCGAAACTCTGAGCCACACAAACCAACTCCGTGAGTGCTTCTGATCCGCTTCAGAGCAAAGTCTACTGGGTGCTTTGCTCTTGGGTAACCCACCCCCATGCTACCACCACTCCCCAGGGCAGGGAGGCATTAACAGTGACCAAAATCAGTGACTGTGGACCACGGCAGCTGAGCCACAGCCAGCACCTCGATTCCAGGAGGGCAGGTGAGGGCAGGTTGTCACCTCTTTTATCACCTGGCATGACCGTGGGGACCATGAGTCAGAACCAAACCCATGCGTGCTGGGGATGCATACGAACCCAGCTGACTTTGCCCAGGAGCGGAGCAGGAGTGCTCACATCCCCAGCTGTGGGAAGGTGACTTCTAGCTGAGAAACTGCCTAACAGGTAAGCACTGAAGCTATGGCAGTTAGATCCACCACTACCTGTGTCCTCAGCCGACCCATATTCCCCAACCCTGCCTCCCCAACACCCAAATCTCAGGCCACGGCCTCATCCCTGGCACAGGAGGGCAGGCAGAATCAGCCCCACCACAACCCAACACCTTGCTGGCAACAGAAAGCTTGGCTCCCCGCTGCCTGTCCGGCTCACCGCATGGCGGCATTTATTTCTGCAGGTGAGATCCCCACGACAGATCCTCCATAGTGCCTGTGGAGACGTTCAGCTTTGGATTGTGCTTCAGTTTTTACCTTTGAGCCCCTCATTTCTTCCAGCTAACTCCACCAGTTGCTCTGCGGACGCCTCAGGAAGGGGACGAGGGAGCCTCTGCGGGGCCAGGCCTGCTTTCCAAGAGGAGAAATGAAACCTGGGTAAGGGGGTGGTTGTGTCCCCCTGCCCGTCCCTCAGCACCCGCTCGCGTGTTTGGCACATGAGGAAACCATCACAGATGGCTGCGCGATGAATAAAAGGAGAGCATTTGTAGTGATGTCATCGCGAAACACGCTCCTCTTATCGAGTTTATAAGTAGGGGAAGAACAGATGGTTTGAGCTATTCCACCCTGTTTGGTACCTGGGTTTCCATAGAAATCCCGGCGAGGCCAGGCCCCCCCCGTGCCGGCGGGCAGAGCCCCGGGGAGCGCGAGCGGGGGCTATCGCCTGGCTTCAGCCCCTGTCCCGCTGCAGCCAGGGAGGGCACTGGGGCTGACCCCGCAGCCCTCACCCCCAAAGCTGGTCCCCCCCAGCCCCGCTGCAGCCAGGGAGGGCACTGGGGCTGACCCCACAGCCCTCATCCCCAAAGCTGGTCCCCCCCAGCCCCGCTGCAGCCAGGGAGGGCACTGGGGCTGACCCCGCAGCCCTCACCCCCAAAGCTGGTCCCCCCCAGCCCCGCTGCAGCCAGGGAGGGCACTGGGCCTGACCCCACAGCCCTCATCCCCAAAGCTGGTCCCCCCCAGCCCCGCTGCAGCCGCACGGGCTTCCCTGTTCCCCCCCAACACTGCTCACCCCAGGGTGCTGCGGTTCCTCTCCAGCCAGGGGACAGGACCGCGGCGGGAGTCGGGTATTCCCGAGGAACAGCCCCTATTCCCAGTGGGAAGCGCAGGAGAGACGAGAGCCCTGGCAGGGAGCCAGTCCTGGTCTGGTCCTGCACCCTGCACTGCCCCAGGCTCTGTGGAACAGCCACTGGCCTGGTTGCCACGACAGCGTCATCACACTGGAGTGTGGACGGTTCTCCATGGGGACCGTCACCAAGGAGGATGGAGCGAAGGGGTGGCCAGGGCAGGCCCACCAGCCCCATGAGGAGCACTGGAGCCCACGCTACATGGCCCACAGGGGTTTCCATGCCCCAAAACCAGCCCTGAAGCATGTGCTCTGATGTCTCCCTGGCTGCGTGTCCACAGCAAGCACAAACCCTCATTTTACCCGTTCTTGCTTCTCTTTGTATAGTTTGAATCATCCCATAACCCGGGACTTTGAAGCCTTTCGCTCCGACTGGAAAGCAGCACCCAGGGCTTCACCGTCCCCAGCAGCGCTTTGGGGCCATAGAGCGGCTGTTCCCTCCCCTTCCTTGCCAGCCCCGCAGCCAGCTCCCTGGGCTTCCTACCTGGTTTCTATCTGTTTTGCTCGTGGAGAGGCAGCAATCACCACATCACTGCCATTGCCCTCAGCATCCAGACACCCTTGCGGTGCCCACCATCGGGAGAGCAGCAATGGTTGGCACTGCCAACCTCGGGAAGGTCCCTGGGGACAGAGACTCTTTAGGCGGCCAATATAGGGGACAAATTGAGGATTCACGCCTGCTTCTCGCCTTTCCATGCAGGAAAGCACACGGGAGCCGTGGGCTGAGTCACAAGAGCCATGATAATCCTTTCCCCATAAGCTGGAGCGCGTGCCTGGCTCCTTCCCAGGGACTCGGCAAACCCTGAGATCCCTGGAGGGCAGAAGCACGAGACGGCACTGGAGGCTGCAGCAGGGCTGTGTTTTGTAGCCCTGGTGTTGCTTACTCAGCTCTGGGATGAAGGGGAATAGAGAAGCGCTGAAGGTGAGCAAAGGGTATCTGCGTCCCAGTTTGCAGGGCTGCGGTGAGTTCAAGGCGATGAGCAAAATCCCCAAGCAGCGCATTGCTCTTGAGGCTGCGCCTCGCCGTTATCCTGGAGACTTTGATGAGCTAACAAGCCAGCCATCAAGTTCCAGGCTAATTCACAGCCAGACAGGCTCTGAGGATGCATTTAATTGGAAATTATTTTCATGGCAGAAAGCAGAATGTGGCGTTAGATAAGAAAAATCGCAACCAAGGGCAAAGCGATGCTGGGAAGGCACTGGAGCCTGAGGGTCCCGCCAGGGCTGGGGGAAGCTCCCGGAGCTTTTCATGCTGTTCCTGCATGATCAACAGCTCCGTGGGATAATAACGACAGCCTCTCCAGGGATGAGGTTGTCACTCTGTCTCGGTGGCCCTGGCTGTGTCATACTGCAGATCCCTTCTCTCTGGTTTGCCTCTCTTCACCCTCAGCAGAAACAGGGCCAAACCTCCAGCTGAGAATAAAGGTAGAGCTGCAGGGGTGGACATTATTTTTCCAGAAACAATGCCACTGGGTGGCTCAAAAGCCTGGTTTCCCTTGGCTTGGACTAGTCCAGCCTCAAAATACAGCCTATATTGTCTGTCCTTTTTGTGTTCCTTCTCCATGGACTGATTCTCAATTGTTTAGCAACGAACAAGTGAGTAAATTAAACTGTTGAGGAGGGATCTGATTTGGTAGAGTCTGTGTCTGTCACACTCATTGCAGAAGCACTTATTTTACTAAAGGGGACTGTTTTCACCCAAACAATGCTCGACTGTCAGACTTGCTCTGAGCGACGGTGACTTCGCTGTCTGGATGGACCTTTAAGCTGTGGCTGAGCAGAACGGCAATCAGAGCAGGATGAGATCGTCTGTAACATCTGAATCCAATGACTCTCCATCTTCTGGGAGAAACAGAAGAAAAGTGACTTTCTATGCAATTTTCATCTTAACCCATCTTCCCTGATTTAATAGGTACATTTAGCACTGATTGACATGGAGAAATTATTCCTTCAGCTGCAGATTTGGGGTCTAATTAAAACTACTTGTACTATTTTAAGGGCCAAATTCTGATCTGTGCAAGCAGCGTAAATCCTTCCTGATTTCAGCAGTGATTTCCCCATTTCACCGGGTCCAGTTAAATCGTGGCTGCGGGGGACGGTCAGAGCTGGGCTGGCTCTGATCTGAGCTCACCTTCCTGGGAGCGTCCCATCGACAGCAAAGAAAATCTCTGGGGTAAGCTAGAGAATCAGGCCCATATTTTCATGCAAATGTAATACATTCATGTTACTTAATGCCTATTTATAACAAATCCAGAACTTAATTCTACTTAACCCGTCTTCGGTGTTTGACACATGAAATCTGTGAGTCAGAGGACTATATATGGAACTGTCAAAACTTTCTTTTTTCCCTCCTCTAAAAACCTGGATTAAATCATAATCAAACTCCCGTCAGCTCCAGCAGCAGCACTGGGAGGAGCAGGAAGATGCTGACAACTGCTAAGGCAGCTGGTGATGGGGAAAGATCTTCTCAGCCAGCAGCCCAATGGCAAAACCTTACAGAAGAGGTCCTGAATTCAGACACGCGCTAGGTCCATCTTTGCTGAAATGTCGTCCCGTGGACCTGGAATGATACCTCAGCCTCATAGTGTCACCTTACGAAGACTTTGCTTGGGAATGGCCTCCCTTGAGCACGTTCTCTACCCAGGTTTTTATTTCTTTCCTCTGACGAACGGTTATCTTCCTATGGGCATGATCCACACCAGCCTTCAATGGGCAAGACCAGTTTTGGTCCTAAAAGCATTGCAAACACATTGAGAGTTGTAGACCTGCAGCCTTTTGCAATTGGCCTGAGTTTTGCTCCATGTGTTTCTTACAGAAAAGGTTTCTTTCAAAATACACGCCGTCTAGTCCTCAAACGCTGAGCTGTTCTCTCCCTGCACGATATCACTCCTTCTTGCCTGCCCTTCCTCAGCACGCAGCCTTCCAGGAGAGAAGGATTTCATGCCCGGCATCTGAAACAACACTGCAAACTTCTGATGCTATTTTCTTTATTTAACACTTAAAATCTCAACAAAATGAGAGCCAAATATACCAGGCACTCTACAAGCATGCAGCAGGACATCCTTCTCACGCTGAAAATTTACAGTGTAAAAATAACAAGTGCGTATCCATCATTAGAGACAACGAAATAGCACAAAAGTAGTGGTTTCCACCTCTGGGTATGTTTTTCCTGACAGCCTGCGAGTGCAGCAGCAATGGCCTCTAGGTAGCAGGATGGGATAGAGGCATCTCCGTACAGGCACATGGCTTCAAGTTTTAGGAGTAATTGGTGTTAAGTAAGGGGAGAGGAGGCTGTTCGCTGCCTCCTCGCTTACAGCACAGAGGAATTACAGCTGTAATTCCTCTTCACCCAGAGAGGAAATTGTCATCATAATTTCCTGCAGATGGGTTTCTTCTGAATTGCTGACACCGAGTAAAATGTGATTTCCAGCAGTGAACTGACTCCTTCATGGCATTACTTGGTATTTTTTAAAGGGTCATTTTAGGAGCAAGTTCCCCAGGCCTTGACTTTGGGACAGCAAAACTCCTTTCCACTGCAGGCTCAGGCCCTCCGGCAGAGCCTAATAACATGGATTTGCTTCATCCCTCTGTGTTAACTTACAGACGCCTTTGACTGCAGCAGGTACACCGCACTGAATTACTGCTCAAAGACTGCCGCTGCGGGTGGGAAAACGCAGAAGCAAAATAGCTAAGGACGCGCTGCCATCTGAAAGCAAGAAAAGACCTCCGAAAATTTCACTGGCCTGAGGTCAAACCTGGCTCGTAGCAAGCACTTACACGCTGCGGGAAGTTTTTAGGTAAAGCAAGAGATGAGAACAGAGGACTCAAGGACAGAGCCACCGCAGAAGCTGCTGTCACACAGGGTCTTGCCTGGCTGGGAATGGGGTTCTCTGTGCAGAGATTTTTTTTTGCCTGTGATTTAGGCAAAGCTGCACAAAGTAATGCTCTTAGCAGGGCTGCTGATCCCTCAGCAGTTTTGGAGGGACACAGCATAAAACCCAAGCAGGAGGCAGTCTTGCTCAAGAGCAGGATATGCAGTGCAATAGCTCTGAAGGTCCGATGGGGCGCTTGGCTATGGCTAAGCCAAGCTAATAAATTCCTACCGTGACCTCCCAGATCCCGTTCTCCCCCAGGGAAGTCCGTTGGCAGATGTAGATGCCGTGCTGGAAACCCTCCGTGCCAGATCTAGCTGGAGAGCACTGGGAAGAGGGGTGGGAGGGTGCTTTGTGGCTGAGAGAGCAGCACATCGCGGGGGGAGTCCCTTCCCTGCGCCCCCCCGGCTCCCCGTCAGCCCTGGGCAGAGCTGGGCAGCACGGGAGAGTGCAGCAGGTACAGCCTGTTTTAGAAGAGCTAGTTCCAATTAATCATTCCTGATTACCATCCCGTGCAATGCTCTTGATCGGGACTAAGAACACCTTATTAGTTGAACACAGTCTGGAAGTGGCTTAAGGCAACTGAGGATTTGCCTATATAAGATCACTCAGGGAAACTATTTTGAATTAACATTTAAAGGCAATTAATTAAACTACTGTATGGGTGTTCTGCACCATCTGCATTCAGTTTATCTTCTTTTACTTTTCTTTTCCAAATCAAATGAAGGCCATTTGATCTCTGGGTTGGGCACAGGAGGAAAGTATCCTGGGGGGGCCCACAAGCCCTAAGGAAAGCCAGCCAATGGAAAGAAATCTGCCTGGAGGAATTGCACCCCAAGTCCAGCCTGCCGTAGTGTCGATATGGACAGTCCCAGACCTTTCTGTCTCCCCAGTTTTGGCTTTACGGGAGAGGTTTGGGCACTCTGGGGTGTCTCCTTCCAACAGCAATCGCAGCACCAGGCAAGAAACTGGGTGCACCAACTGCTCTCCTTCTGGCTCAGTGATGTTAATGCCCGATTAAGTAGGTGACAGTATGAGACAGTAAAGTGCACGGGCAAACACAGGCGAATGACGCAAGGTGGATCAGCAGGGTTTCCCTGCCCAAGCATCGGCCTGGCAGCTGCGCTGCCGGAGCAGAAAGCCACGGACACAGCAGCGAGCAGGTCCGTGGGACGAGGCAGAGCAGGGCTCCTTCAGCACAAACCTCCCTGGAGAAGAGTCAGCCCAGCAAAGCCACTTGCAACCCTTTTACTTGATTTAGGACACGTCTCCTAGTAACTACCCTGTCTTGGCCCTGCCATTTTTCTGAAGCAGAATTTCAGACCAGCTTCACGCCGAGAATAGCCGCTTTCCCAGCCTACCGCCAGCACCGCAGCCCTTCTCTGGAGAAGGAACAGATTGTTCTGAACAGTCTGGTCCATTTGCCATTTCTACAAGCTGGCTGGATTTGCTGTTTATTGCCACTCACGCAGCAACTGATCTTTTGCAAGATCGCAGCTATCAGTTGCCTCCCCTCTGGTCAGCCATTGCTTCATGCCCCTCACCCCAGGTCCAAGGCTTTATGAGGGACATCAGCTGATTTTTGCAACAGGCAGTTGTTGCTCAAGAATTGATTTAAATTAAAGCTTTAAAAAAGAAAATTCCAAGGGTTCAGACTGCATATTTCTCTTAGTGTAAATCTGAAGCGACTCCCAAGGAAATGCAGAGGTGACACTAAGCCAAGTCAGGTTATAATGAGCCTTCCCGGGTGTTTTGCTCGGTGTGTTAGCACACATTTCTGGGACTAGTTCAGAAGGAAGCTGCACAGCTTGGAGATGGGTTGGAAGAGGCAGCCCATTTCTAACCCTGCTGCTGATGGCGATGTGCCATGGGTCGGGTGTGCAGGAGTGGTCATCCACACTGGCCAGGAGCATCCTGTCCCTCCAGCCACGAGTGGTCCCTGCCTTTCCCAGTGGTCCCTTCCCGGGCAGGCAGAGGCAGGGCGGCACGGCCAGGGAGCGCTGGGCTGGCCGGAGCAGAGGGATGCAGGGATGCAGCCATCCCCTGCCTGCTCACTGCTCAGAGGGAGGAGAGAAGCAGGAGGCGGCAGAGCTGTGCCAGTTGCTTGGCAACTCCCCTGCAAATCTCCATCCTGTCAGAAAACATTTTTTCCAGCGATTTGGATGGGTTTCACAGGCGCAGGATCAGGCCTGGCTGATCAGGTGGTTTTAAGAAACCACACACCATACCTGGAGGGGCTGCGCATCTGCTTTGGCCAGGTCCCGGCCATGCAGCCAGGCACAGGCGGTGAAACACGGCTCCTGACAAGGCTTCCCAGGGCTCCTACATCCCCATTTCAGCCTCTGCTTGGGGACCACGATGCTCTGCATCATCCGCATCCTAGCAAAAGACAGGGGATGCAGCGGTCTCCCCCTCTCCCATCTGCAGGCACCCCATGAATGGCACATGAGCCACCTCCAGGGGGGAAATGAGCAGCCGATGTGAGCCCAGGAGAGCTGCTCCCTGGTCCCACTGGCCAGAGCAGGCCCTCCGTTAGCTGCCCCTTGCTCTCTCTAGGCTGGAAGAGAAGCTGAACTAGGCTGATCCTAGTTCGATCTTTGCATCCCTCCATCACTGCAGGAGCAAGGCTGAGGCAGCACCATCCCCTGCTCACCCCAGCCAGGCTTTCCTCTGATGTCCCATGCTTCAGCTGTCCTTCAGTCTGTACCTGGCTTCCCTGAGCCCCCAAACTGAGCTGTCAAGCCTGACCTGAAAATCCACCTAGCTCTTCTGTGACTGCCCAGCGTCTGCAGCCTTCACTCTGCATGCAGAGAGGAAGGAGAAGGAAGACGGGCCGGGGCGGTTCCCAGCATTTCATGGAGAACAGGGACGGGAGGGAGCATCCTCCGAGCAGAGCAGGACGCTGAGGGCCATGCTGAGCTTGGTGGTGGAAATACAGCTGAAGAGAAAAAGGGCAGGAGCCAAGGGAGTGCAAAACAGCCCCAAAGCACTGCCAAGCAGGCTGGATCCTGGCACATACAGCATCTCTCTGCATTTCTACTTTGCTCCACTCCCGCTTGCGTTTTCCACAGGAGATGCTCCCGGCTTCGTCACCTGCGAGTAGCAGGAGCCAGTGACGGTGGCAGCAGGTCCTGCAGGAGCCCAGCATCACCAATATCACCCCGGAGGGGAAGGATGAGCCATCCAAAATTCCCATTAACCCCCTCCGCACTTCAGCATGAGCCGATTTGTGTGGGAGCTGATCCTTCTGCTCAGAGCTAATGAAGGAGGGAATTTCCTCAAGGAAAACAAAATGCTCTCAGCCCGAAAAGGCTTTTCTCTTCTGGATTTTTTGGTTAGGAACTTTGGTTAGGCTGGAATTTTCCTCTTGGCTATGCTGACACAACCCCTTCTCTAGTGTGGGTGGGGAATTTGGCCCGCTGATATTATATGCCAAGTTTAGATCGGGATAATGATATACTGTTCGGGTTTCTATAGATTCTCAGGTCACTTTGCAAACATGAATTAATCTTGACAACGCAGCTGCAAGGAAATGGAGCTTTTATTGTTCCTGATTTAAAGAGAGGGAAACTGAGACCCGGGGAGTAAATGTTTTTCACAAGGTTGAAGAGAAAACAAGTGATGGAGGCTGGGAGCGAACCCAGGGTCCCGAAAGCCTTTCCGTTTCTCACAGCGCTGCAGAGCGCTCCTTCCCACACAAACCCGTTCTGGAGCATCATTTTACACCAGCCCAAAATGTAACTCTCTTTTATATTTAGCTCCCAGGTTCTGTAAAAGGACGTTATATAACAGACCTCAAGTGTGGCATTTTATAATTTACCAGCTCAACTTGTGCTGCTTCTAGAAACCCGCTTGTGCAGTGTATTCCCCGGCTCAGCGCTGAGCCCTCGCCCGTCTCCTTCTCAGCTGGCAAAATATCTCACTGGGCACTCATCTGCGGTTTTAAAACCCCGCGGCGTGCCATCCCCCCGGCCCCAAGCAGCCATCCCGTCTCTTAAGCAATTAGCGCTGTCATCAGCTCCATTTTCATTGTCGTATTTTTTCCTCCTGCAAGAGGAGGAAAGAAGGTAGCTGGGTGTGCTGCTCTCAGAGGGCAGGCGGAGCCCTTGCCAGTGGGAGATCCTCTTTTGGGTTGCAAAATGGTCGAATGGGCTCTGAAATCCCTGGGGAGAGGTGTGGAGGGGGAGCACCCAGGCACCCCTGCCCAGCTGGGCTCTGCAGGCAGTCCCACCCATCCCTCCGGAAAAAACTGGTGTCCCCAAAGCTGGGGGTAAGCGAGGCGATGCAGCTGGCAGTCGGCACCGTGCAGGAACGGCCCCGCTGCCATACGGCCCCTGTATCCCTGCTGCTCCCACCCCTGGGCACGCCAGGAGGGCTGCGGACCCCCATGCATCAGAAATGGGGGCTTTACGCCCCGGGATGCACCCCCACAGAGAAGAAACCCAACCCTAAAGCTCCAGTGGCTGCACAGCATCTTTGATGCTCAGTGCTCCCGACAGCCTGTCTGGTCCTCTCCGGATCTGCCGCCCCAGCCCAATGCAAGAGCCCGATGCTTTGGGAAGGCCTCACATTGCCACATGTCCCTGCACGTGTCCTCTTTCTCGACTGATGGTGAGTTAAGCATGGACCCACCGGAGCGGGAAAAGCACGTTGCCTAACGGCAAGAGCGCAGCCTGCTCCCTCCGCCTGCAGCAAACTGCTGCTGCTGGGCTTGGGAGAGAGATTTTCCAGCAGCTCCTCTGCTCCAGCAGCGAGCATCCTTCCCGGACACAGCCGGTCCTGCCAGGGGACCCGATCTGCCCCAGCACAGAGCAGAGCCGGCAAATACCAGACCACAACCGCATTGCTCCCTTCTGGCACTGCAGCACAAGCCCGGAGTGTCGGCAGCCCACAGAACCATGCCCCATCCATGTGTTGAAGCTTCTCCACACTCTGAATGTCTATTGACTGCTGAAGAGCTTGGAAATCTGGGGTGTAAGGGCAAGGAGGGAAACGCCAGTGTACCAGCTTTTAGGGTCCAGCCCTGATCGGTGCCGGCGTCCAGCTGGGGAGGCTGCAGAGATGCATGGCAGGTTAAGCACCGTGGCAGGGCTGACACCTCCAAGGTGAGCTGAGGCTGGCAGGACAAACCCGACTGACAGCGTTTCTGGCTTAAATCCCTGCCTGCAGGCAGAGGCGAGAAGCCACATTAAGGAATATTTGCTGAAGTGGTGGTAGAGGAGGGCACCCTGGCTCACCCACCCAGTGCTGCAGCCCCCCAGCCCCTCTGGTGCCATGAGCCTGCCGCTTCTGGGGCCCGGGAGCAGCCAGCAGGAGCCCTGGGCAGACAGACAGATGGACAGACAGTCCCGCTGTGCTCATCTCCAGGCCAGGACAAGAGGGCTGATCCCTCGCCTCTTTCGGCTGAGCCAAGCAATCACATGGAATGGCCTTAAATCTTGCCGTGTGCCTTTTCCAATACATTCCAATACATTTCCAATATGTTATTTCTATAGTAATATATAAACTGGAGCTCCCTGGAAGTTTTGCCATAAGCTCAGGTGCCTGGTGCCGATGAGCAGCGAGAGCTCATCCTGCCGCTCCCTTCCTTCTCCCTCCGAAAGCCAAGCACTTAACTCCCAGATTATTGTAACCTTCAACATCTGCAACAAACGACAGAAAGGACTTGGCGTGTGACTCAGAGAGGGGCAAGGAAATAACCAGAAACTTCAAATCCTGAGCTGAAAATACTGTTTTACTAAAAATACATGTCCAGCCTGTTCCAGTGCATGAGACTGTCTCTGCCCTGGGAGGTGAGTTTCAGTCACATCACTGAATATCATTGTCAAACAAGTGAAACAGAAGAGCATTAATTAATCAAGCAGCTGATGGCACAGCATTTAAAGGCTGTGCTTGGGAGAACCTGGGAGCAGAAATAAAGCATCACTTTGTGCTCCCGCTGCAACCCAGAGGAGCCGGGGACACCCCGCAGCCCGAAAGGCATTTCCAGAGCAGGACCAGTAAAAGCACCGGGACGTGTGGTCACCCAGCATGGGTATATATGACGATTTCCATATTAATCAGAGCACAATAAAAAACACCAAACAGAAACGAGCTCATCGGCGTGGCTGAGCTCCTGGCGCACAAGGGTCGAGTGTGTTCTCGTCATCCTGGCTGCTTGCAGCCCTGGGATTTCCAGTCCCTCCTTGTGGCCTGGTTTTAAGCCCTAGGGAATTCAGCAGTGCTATCCCAGTTTCACCAAGTGACTCACACCTCTTCACCTTTGGACTTTATTTCCTCACTGCTCTCCGCTTTCTCATGCAAATGTCACGCCTGGGCCGAGGCGCTGCGGCTCCTGGGAGGCATTTCTGGTATCGCCTGCTGCCGCTGGAAGGAGTGAGTCCAGATGAGACGGGGCAGGTCGCTTCACTAGCTGGAGCTGGGAAGAGACTTCAATGTGCACCCTTGATAATAAGTGAATGCATAATAAATATAAGTGCAACCTTGATAAAAAACAATTAAATAAATGCATTAAAATTCATCTGCGGCCAAGCAACGTAACACCGCAGCGAAGAGCCGCTGGCCTGTACCACCTCCTCCTCTGCAGATGGCAGTGGGGACCGAAGCACCCAGCCATGGTGCAAGGGACACCAGACAGCACAGCTCATGAGGGAGGAGGACACCCAGGTCTGGAAAAGGTCATTTGAGCAACCAAAATTTAAAAGGGTACAGAAGAAAGAAAGCAGAGGCAATGGTGACTGCTTGCCTTGTTTTAACCCGTTGCCCATGCTTACACTGTTGTTAAAATAGAGAGAGAGACAGTGTTAACCTGGGCTGAAAGAGCAGTGAAGACAAAGCAAATAAAGGCTGGGAGAAGCAGCACGTGCTCTGCCACGACCATCCCCATGGGTCCTCTCCGGAGGTCATGGCTGCGAAGGCATCTCATCGGCAGGGCAGGCTCCGCAGTGGCCAGGACACACGTCTCCTGGGGTCTCCGAGCTGCCCCAGGGCTCCTGCGCAGACCCCAAAGGCGAGCAGGTCTTGGGGGTCAGCCCACAGCTCGCGTTTCCCCCGGGCTTGTCCTCGGCAGCTGCCCCCGTATTGCTGGCCTCAGTGCGTGCCGCGGCTTCCCTTCCTCAGCTGGGGAAGGGCAGTGACCTTGCCGCTGCTTACGCCTCGTGTGTGCCAAATCACAGCTATAAAAGGGAGAAAAGTTCAGCTGAAAAATACGGCTCACCTTTTTATAGAAGAATATGGGATCTGTTACATTCCAGCTGAAACCCTTCCAAAAAGCCAGGTGGGACTTTTTCTATATATATCTAAATAAAAATGTTTCTTTCAATAAAAAAAAAGAGCTCTGGCAACTATCCCACGCCGAGAAAGACATTTAACTGAAGCCACACAAAAGGCAGTCGGTCTCACCAGCAACTGCACTTCTATCGCCTCCAGAAAGCTTGACGCACGGATTCAAAACCAAGGATGAATGTCAGCTGTCAGGTCCCTGCGGCTCTCCAGTGACCTACATGCTACTGAGAAAAAAAATGCCCAACACTTGTTTGAGGTTGCGTTGGGAAAAGTGGCAAAGGTAGGATGGCTCGGCAGAGGGGGATCACCGAGCCAGGAGCTGGGGTGAAGCATCCCCCATGCAGGCACTGCCCAGAGCGAACCCCTTCTCCTGGGGAGCTTGTGGTGCAAATCTATCAGTGCATGGAGTTACCCAGGAGCAGCTCTCACTGGGCCCTTCCTCACCCCGTGTTAGAAAAGTTAAATTCGCAGCAAGCTTAGCACGGAGGGAACTCTTTGAAGGGAAGTCAACGATATTGGAAAAGGAGTGAAAGTCGAGCCCAAGGGCTGGAGGCCACCAAGGCTTTTGCCTTCGGTGGAGGCTGCAGAGAAGCAGGCTGTGTGGGTGCATGGGGCTTCTCTGACCCCCAGCGGGGTTTCTCCATCTCCAGAGATGTTCCTGCTTCATCTCTGGATGCTTGTGTTTCAGGCTGAACCACCTGGGAAGAGGCAGTTGCATTGGGAAGTGTGTCCCATGGGGAGGTACAAAGGAGAAGCTCCGATGGTTCAAGTTATCATCAGATAAATCTTCAGGTGTGCACAAACTTTTCAAACTACGTTCCTTCTAAAATACTGCCTCTTGGCCTCAAAATCCACTTTTCTTCCTCATGTGCAACAGGAGGGGACCTGTCCCTGTGGCAGGTTTGGGCAAGTTGCACGTGCTGAATCAATGAGAGTGTCAGGAGGCGCCATGAGAAGGTTCGGTCTGATCCTTGCCAGATCGGCAGAGCCTTGCGTGGGGCGTCTCTTCCCCGCTCCAGCTTTGATGTGATGGCTACCGTCACCGGGCGCATCCTGCCTTGTGCTGGCTCGGCAGCGATGGGCCAAGCTGGGATGGCTACTGGTGGCTGGCCGTGAGTCCTGCCTGATGTGTGTCTAGATGGAAATGCAACGCCCGTCCCTCTGCCGCAGCTGGATCCAACACGACAGCACGGAGTACTCAAGCTGAAAGGACCGGTACAGTCCTCTCCACTTTACAATGCTTGTTCCCTTCTCGTATGTGCTGTGATTGTCCAAGGGAACATACACTCAGCTTTCACTCTCTGCCCATAGTTTGCCTTTGTACTCCTCTCCCTTTCCCACAAAGCACATTAATTTCTGCAGCCTCTCATAATAAACCCAAACCCACCAAACCCAGTGGCGAGCATCCCCTGGAAGGGAATGGGAGGGCAGGAGAGGAATTTGGTAACAAGATGTAATGATGGATTTGAACCCTAAATGCATCCTTGAATAATCAAAGTTGTTCTGGCTGCAGGGTGAACGCTTCTTCTCATCCTTTTTTTTCTTTTTAAATGGAAGAAACAGACTGCCTGTGCCCACAGCCATTCACTCTGAGGTAGAAGTTTAACATCAGCCCCCATGTCCAGCTGACTGACCCGGAGCCGATGCGATGCTAAAGTCTCACCCGATCCCAGTCTTGCATTGGGCTGAATCTCACCCGCTGCGCAAACACGCGCAGGGTGTTCTTACTGCAAACAAGGCATCTATTTTTAAAAGGCAAAAAATCACGTGAAGTAAAACATGGAGGGAAAGAAGGGGAAAATCAAGTTCCCATAGAGCAGAGACTGGAACAAAAGTGGCAAGTTTCCAAGGCTCCCTTTTCTCCGCAGATTAATGTTTGTGACTCTCCTGTCTCACCTGCCGCCTGACAGCGTACGTGTGTATGGGAGCATTTACGTAAAAGCCCAATTTATTGGCTAAAACCCACTATTGTGTATGCTGTCATTCGCAGCCCTTAGATTTATCACCACATCCAAACTGAAACGCTCACGATTTATCACCAAAGGCACCCGGCTAGAGACCGGCATGGGAGAGAGCCTGGCTCCATCGCTTTGGGTCTGTCTGTGCTGTGACCCAGAGATGGGATTGCAGCTACCTGGGTCACGTTTGCTTTAAACCAGCTCACAGCAGCACCCAAAGCACCGTGGGTGCCGCAGTGAGCCCTGCCCGCCTTTCCATTGTGGGCACCCCGCAGTGTTTTGCAAGCTCTCCAGCATGCTGGAGATCTACAAGGTCTCCCTCTCCGCTGCAGGGCTGAGCCCCTGCGTCCTTTCCAAGGGGTGCCAGGGGCTTTGCCCAGCTGAAGCTGCCCATGACACGGAGGAGAGACCGTCCCAGGAGAAAGAGGGTTTCCTCGAGTCGCTTAAGGCATCCTCTGGATGTGGGTGCAGGTCTGTTGAGCTGAGAACACAGCTCAGTGCGACTCAGGCTGAGGATTTCAGATGAGTTAAATCCGTTTCGTACCCAATCCCTCAACTGGATAATTACCATTAATTATACAGGCTTGAACTCTGGCCACGCTCTCTCGGGGACCTGGGAGATGCTGCTCTTGTAAGCGGCTGCGTGCCCAGGAGAGCCAGCGCAGGACCACACCTGCTGTCACACGGCTGCTGAAGGCGGCTGCGGCAAAGGCAGCGCTCGCCGAGCGGCGCGGCTGGAGGCCTCGTCCTCCACGTTACGCCTGGTGGCAGAGAATGCCGCAGGGCAAAGCAGCAGTTCACAATGGCGTGCCCGAGCTGTGTGGGCAAACCAGAAGGGAATCCAGGGATCAAAGGTGACTCCGGCCATGGATTCCTCCGAATCCTTTCCTACTGATTTTGGCGCAACGTTATGTAAGAGCAGCCCAGCTCCTGAAAATCTGCCAGGCTCGCGAGCAGTGAGCAGCAAGGAGGAGGTGAGAATAGAAACAAATAAATAAGCACACGTGGCAGCTACCTCCACAATGGACCACGTTTTCAAACGCTGCATGTAAGCAGAAACTCCAGGTGTCTGAGAGCCGTCAGTGGGATTGTTCTGGATTTTCAGGAGTGTAAGGGAAAATAAAACCTGGACCAGCAAAGCAACTGCCCTCCAAATACTTAAATACTCGTTACCTGTCCCAGGCCTAGGAAGGCTTTGGTGCCCCAGCCTTCAGGAAGCCTGCAGGCACCTGCAGGTGGGATTTCCCATGTATTTTATCTCCATTTCAAAACCCCCAGTGGAGTCAGGGATCCTCAGGGTGTGTGGAAGATCTCTTTCTCGCTCCTGCATCTCGTGTTCAGTTATGTGTCTCCCACCGGGGTCCGCAGAGGCACAGAAGCCGTTTGACCAAGAGCAGATCAACAGACCTTCATCTTATTTCCACTTTCCCACTCCCCTGGCAGCCCTCCTGGTCCTCCTTTTTCATCAGTTTTAATTAGAGAAGCAGCTCATCCATGACGCAGAGTTATGCTGGGGTAAAATCAGAGGAAGCAAAGAAATCAGCCGTGCGCCGGTCCAGCCACTCGCAGATCCCAAGCTGCTAATGTGTATTTCTGGCCAATGCCACGAGGAAGATCCACAAAGTGCTTTCTTTAAGCCACGTGAAGCTGAAGCTACACAAAATGTCCCATTTAATCTTTCCGAGAAGCAGTTGCCTCTCCCCATCTTGCAAGCTGTGCTCCACACCATGGGACAATTCACATCCCTCTGTAACTGCACCCAGGCAGACCAAGACAAGCTGTGCAGAGAGCCACTCCGCTCCCCACCACCTCTCCCCTCGCACAGCAAAGAGAAAAGGCAAATTATGCTTGCCCCACCATAAACCAGCTGAAGAAGGGCTGAAAAGCCCTGTGCTGGAAGTATAGCACTGGCTGCTGCGTATGTTTTTCCCTTTCCCCCTCTATGAACGGCTCAGCTGAGGCTCATGGAAACCCACAAGAGCTTTCTAGCCGGTTATGAAACTCAGGCTTTGGCGGAGCGTAGAGATTCCTGACCAAAGAGGGGAAGACGGGGGCTCCACTCCTTGCCAAAGCAGCGTCAACTGATCCGCTACGGCTGTTCTCCACTTAAAGTAGGACAAAGCCTCCTTTAGCGCTGATTCTCCTCTTTTTCTAAGTGCCGGAGCAGACGGCCGCCACGCTTGCCCAGGGATGCTCGACCGCGGACAGGACACATCGAAATGGCTTGTATGCCTGGTCTAGCTTTAAAAGTCGGATTCATATAAGAAATTCACCAAGAGGATGGAACGTGCTGTGTTTTCTTAATCCAAATAGCTATAGCAGGAAAACTCCTATTGTGGTCACTGCCGTATTAGAAAAAAATCAACTTCTGATATTTTTATATGAGAAGGATTTTATTGGTAGTGTTTTTGCCAGTATGAACCTTCCAAAACTCACCAACAGAACATTTTTTCCTTTCAAAAATACCTTTCATCAGAAACCCATGAAGTACATCAATTTTTACCAAAAAAAAAAAAAAAAAGTAGGAGGGGAAGAATGGCAAATCATTTCTCCCATGTCAAAATAGCCTGTCTCGAAATTTTCCAAACAGAATTTTTTAACATTTTTTATCAAAAATGTGATTTTAACAAACTTGAGATGGACTTGTCATCGTTGTTGACAGCTCCTGTTGGTGGGAGATTTCAGATGGAAACCAACTGTTGAGACTGCGAAGCGTTCAGCTCCGTGGAAATCAAGGCCTGGCTCTGGTGTACACCAGCGAGAAGAGAGTGTAACGAAGTCTCCGGCAGGCATCCTGCTGCTGGGTGTCTGGGGATGGGGCTTCGTTTGGCTTCTGCACGTGGTTTGAGTCCTTGGCGAGCCCCAAGGCAAAGCCAGAGGCCCTGGAGCAGCAGCCAGCCCCGAGCTCCTCGCCAGGTCCCGCACGGTGCAGCTGCCTGCCTGCAGTTTGCAGGTTTGGTTGCTGGAGGGAGATCATTGCACTATATGTTTTGTAAATAAAATATGACACTAAGAAAACACCTGCCTGTGCGTCATCAGCTCCCTCTGAACAGGACACGGACCCCTACATCTTCAGATCAGCCTCGCGGCGTGTTCCAGCTGCTCTTCTTTTGTCTGACAAATTGGCACCATCTACCCCCGAAACTCTGCAGCATCTGTAATTTGGAGGTCAGCAAAATATTTTAGACATCAGAGGCAAGAAGCATGCATAAAAGGTTTATCTTGATTGTAACACAAGGAAATCTGGATGCAAACAGCAGGAGTTATGAAAACATTTAAATGGTGGCTGTGTATCGCGGTTAGGAAAAATAACATTTGACCCGCAAGTCACCCGTTCTTGTTTGTGCAGTGTTTGAACAGTCGGTGTAGATCTTTGTTTGAAATGTACACAAACACGTTGAATTTCACGGACTTAGCAAATATGTAATCTAAGGCAAGGGGAAGTGTGGGTGACTCGCATTTCTTAGGATCCACCTACATACAAGGATAAAATAAGGAGTGTTTCATTATTATCCGCATATCTATACATGCACATGTGTGTGTATATATAGTGTATATACATATTATACAGGCTGTGTATGTATGTGTGTGCATATATTATGTATATATATGTACAGAACAATAATGAAATGCTCCTTATTTTGCTCCTGTATGTAGGTGGGTATTATATATAGAAGATCTATATTTTTAAACATATCCAGATTATGAGCAATCGTACGATAAACAGAAGTGGCATGCGCATGAGATAGTAAGGACAAATCAGTGGGGAAAGATATTTTACACGGCGGCTTCCAAGGAATGTTACCAAAGCAGTGATTTATTTGTGGAATTTCGGGGGGGGGGAGGAGGAAAAGACACAAAGGTCTCAGAGCTGCGAGCGAAATAAACCATACATCATTATGTATTTAGCAAACCAGAATGCAAATTGTAGACAAATAGAAAGAAGGGGGGGGGGATATATGAACCATAAGCTTCAAAATTATGGAATGCTTCAAGCCTGTCTGCAGAGTTTAAGGACAAAGGGATTTCCCTGATTGTTCCCCCTCTAGAAATAAATCATTGTTGTGAGCAACACCGGAGAACAAAATAGTTTCAGGATATTTATAACACCTTGGCTGGGTCCCTTTTCTAATCAGAGAAGCTGGTGTGGGGCGAGGCTTGTTACTTCCCGCAGAGAAAAGTTAGCTTATTAAAAAGATAATTTTGCAGTAGCATTTTAGTATCTCTGGCTCTGGCTCTGGCTGCACAGAGTTTACTGCTGTTAAGTAAGGGTCCTTATTTTTTATGCTCACATAGCAAAACTGTAAATGCGAAAGACTCTGTCCAAAATACAGCCCCCTCTGAACAGGACACCAAGCATTGGCGGCTGCTGTTGAGACGCGGAGCTGTAGCAACGCGAGTCAGTTATCAAGGTGATGACAGGGCCTCGACAGATTCGCCTTTATCTGTCACTTCTCTCCCTTCCCCTTGGCTACGCCTCTTTTAACAAGAATTGACAGTGCTTTGGACCTTGCCTGATGTGGTTCAGCAAGTGAGATACATTCTTTGCCCTCACCAGTCTCTTTTGAAGGGCCAGATCCTTCCTTACAGAAACACGGTGTTTCCAGTGAATCCCCAAGTCCATCTCCTGAGTCGCACTCTGGAAGTTATCCCCCTCCACCCCGTTTCCCAGAGCATTAACCGGAGTGAAAGGGACTCAGCACCCCACCAAAGGTGCTCAGATCCTCGCAGGACTCGTATTTCCAGCTCAGATATTTCCAGCAAGGAAAACAAGGCCAGGAAGGTTCCTCTGGAAACACAGGACCAATTTCCCTTTTTAAATACTTCAGCAAAGTCCAAGAGAACGACTTGCCCCACAGAATTAGAAAGGATTTGAAAGAGAAAGCAAGCATTCCGTGCCAAAGAGCCGGGGGGGGCCGTTCCCCAGGAAGGTGCAGCACAAAAATAGATGTAAATCTGTAAATGCTGTCAGATTGAAGTAAATCTGAAGTAACTCTATTGTCTTCAACGGGGTTACTTTGGGCTTACACCAGTGTGACTAAGATTAGCATATCAGCTTGGGCGTGCTCGTTACGATAAGCGTTCGCTCAGGGAAGTCAAGTTGTAGAAGCTGTGTTTTGCAACGGCCAAGCACCTGCGTTGCGGGTAGACTCTGTCTGCATCCTCTTATCGCCTTCCTCTCGCCAGATCTAAGGTGTGCTGAGACTGCAAGTCCTTTGCTTCATCACCCTCATGAACCCAAACTCTGCTCTGGCCCCACCGCGGTAATAAGCTGCTATGAATATTGTATAACTGTCAGCAGGAGGAATCCGGCATGCGTCGTGGGAGCAATTCACGCAGGGAAGGGAGGGGAGGAGGAAAGAGGTTGACACAGCCATCCCTGCGAATTAAAGTAGGAGTAAATAAAGCAATTAAACAATATCCAATCTGAGATGAAAACTGAACAGTGGGAAAGGCCCTCACAGCCCATCTCCCTTGCAAATGCAACCCGATTTATGAGCAGAACCTCATTTAATTGCTTGTGGCCAAGCCATAGTTACATATAGAATAAAATAATAGCAGAAGTATGAAATAAAATAGCAAGATGCTCTTGAAAGAGTAGGCTAATTTCTCCATCCATAAGGATTTCAGAGAGCTGTACGTTTGTTACTTAAAGTATTCACGGGGCAGAGCCATGTATCTGAAGTTGCTCAGGAGCTGAAGGGCTTGCGCAGGCTGCAGAAACTCCCAGAAATGAGCAGAAACAGGAGCTTAGAGCCCAGCAGCGACCAGGCACCGGGGGCCGCACATCACCCAGGCCGGGGCGTGCAGGGAGCGGGAAGGGGCCACCGCCGCCTTCACCGGGTCCCCCCGCCATCGGCACGGCCCCGCGTGCCCCACAGGCCTTCCCCCCACAGGCCGCGGCGCCCCGCGAGGGAGATGGCGGCAGCAGGTGCGACTGTGGTGTTGTTCGCCCTGTTTTAGGGCAGGGGTTGGGGAGGCCGCCATTACACAGCCGGGGAGGGCACCCCTCATGCCCGCCGCCTCACGCCAAGCCGCCACCACACAGGTTGAGGCAACGCAGCCTCCGAGTGCCATAAGGAGGCGGCACCGACAGAAGGCCGACCCCAGGCACGGCCTCCCGCCATCGGCAGCCACCAGACGGCCGGCTGGTCCGGCTCACGGCCAGGTTTCGACGGGCCGAGGACAGGCCCTGTCCCGGCCCCGCCGCCGCCGCACTATTTCACCTCCCCTGAGCGGAAGGATTCCACGAGCGCGGGACGGCCGCCGCACGCTCCCCCGCCCCGCTCTTCCCGCCCGGCCTATAAAGGGTTTCCGGTGAGCCGCCTCGCGCTCGTAGTATCCATGCGCCGGCCGTGCTCGCTGAGGAGACGGCGGCCATTTTGTTCAGTGCTGGGTCTCTGCTGAGACCGGCGGTCGAGGGGGGGGGCGGGGGGGGAAGAGAGAGAGGGAAGAAGGAGAGCGGGGAGGAGAGGAGGAAGGGGAAAAACGAGACAGAACGAGGAGAGAAGTCGGGCCGGCCAAGCAGCGAGCGGAGGGAGGGGAGCCGCGGGGAGGGGTCCGCCCGGCCGCTGAGAGGCGATGGCGGATATAGACAAGCTGAACATCGACAGCATCATCCAACGGCTGCTGGAGGGTGAGGGTCGGGGAAGGCACGGGGCGGGTGGCCTGGGGTGGGTGGCGGCCGGGCCAGTGCCCGGGAGCCCGCCCGTGCGGCGGCTCCGTGGTCCCGCCTCGGCCACCGCCGCGGGTGATGCACCGCGTCCCGCCCGCCCGGTGGGGTCGGGGGGGACCAAAATGGAGAGGCGCCGAGGCGCTTTGTCTGCCCGGGGCTCGCCTCCGCCGCCTCCCCGGGCGGCTCAGCCCTTCGGCCCCAACTTTTCCCTCAGCCCTCGTGTTTCCGAGCTGTTCCTGCCCTCTGATCCCCTCTGCGCTCCCGGTGCAACGTTGGGACCAGCCGGCCTCCCCCCTTCTCCCCTGCAGCTCTGAGAAGATGCTTAATTTACTATTATTTTCTAGGAAAGTATTTAAAAAAAAACCTGGGTTTTTCTTCTTGCCTTCCACACGTGCACATGGGGTCTGTGCTTGGCTGGGTACTCGTGGGGCTCTGGAAATAAGACCTACCGTGTTTAAAGAGTGTGCTGAGGCAGCTTTTCAGAAAGTCGGGAGGAGACTTGCATAGGTTTCGGCATATCGTGGTTTTAGCTTTGATTATCTGCTTGCATTAATGCTACCATAGGACTTTGGCTCTTAATTCGTAACATATGGTCGCTTTTTAGGTGTGAATAGAGGGTTGGGTTTTGGTGTTTCAGGCAGTCTGTGGAAGGGCTTATTGTGTTGTATTGTTAGTGCTTTGGGTTGAAGAGAGTTGCATGGGAGTTTCTAAATCAAAGGAAAACCCAGAAGTTGCAGGGGGTGTCGTCAGCATCATCCCTTCGGTTGCAGGGGTCGGCACCGGACTAGAATTGTCGGCTGATCTTTCTTAAGGCAAAAAGCTGAGAAGTAGCCAGTGACAAATTTTCTTCCAGGCATCAAGGAAAATCATAATTATTCAGAGAAGGAAGCTAGCCTGATCCAGCCTCATTTCACGTGTGTCGGGGCAGGCATCTCATCTGGACTTACGCTTGAAGAGCTTGGTCGGGGATTTAACTTTTTTCTATTTGGCACAAAGTCATCTGAGATGTTACTGAGGCAAATGGTGAAGAAATGTCTTTCGGCTATATTGTACCCTTTCCTTCTTACAAGATTTTGCTTGTGTAATGGCTTGGATAGCAAAAGGTCAGGCAGGGGAACAGTAGTGCTACTCTAGAAATTATTTGGAGTTAAAAATCCTATAGATGTATTATGGGATTATTGAACTAGAATAAGTAAAAGTAAATAGGGCTTTTCCTCTGATCCGTTTTGCGTTTTGCCTGTTACCAATTTAAACTGCCCTGGTTTAAATTATTTAAAGGCTTCCCTACATAAATTTAGACCAGGATTTTCCTGAAACATTAGTAGTACGATTTGTAGATGTCAGGTCCTGTATGTCGTATGTTTGATGACATATTAATAGATGCTCAATTTTACTGCAAGTATTACTTACAATTCTTACTTGATTTCCCCTAGTGTAACTAGTGCAATTTTCTCAAAGTGTAAGTTCTTAATGTCAAAAACATGGAATAAGATAATCCTAGAAAGAGATCTGAATGATTTCGAATTATTTCTCTTGTTTAAAGTTTCAAAAAGTAGTAAAATCTATTGTGTCATTGTGTTATGTTCTTACCCAGCTTATATCAGTCTTAGATGTTTGGAGGAGATGAGAGTTCGTACATCAAGCCTCAGAAGGTTTACTGACAAGATCTTTTAAGAGATGGTTCATGCAACTAAAGATGTTACCTGAGGTTGCATCAGCTGCCAGAACTGAAATTGAATTTTTTCCTTTATTGACATTTCAGCTGGGATTTTGGATTCCTTGAGGCAATGATTGTCTTTCAATATTTAAAACAATTACCAATGTTAGTAACCTATGCTGGTGCTTTTTTTTGTTGCTTATTAAATGTCTATTATAAACATCTTTGCCAGACAGAGTAATGATTGACCTTTGTGGCAGTCTGTCATTTTTATACTTTTTTTCCAGAAAGGGCAAAATGATACGGCATTTTAGCAAGCACTGCATTTTTGATAGAGTGCTAAATTGTGTGAATTACTGTGCAAATGACATTCTCTTCGGTTGTTTAAAATTCACTTGACTTATCCTTTCCCTGAAATTATTAAGGTCTGGCTAGGTAGGTGACAGGGCTGAACTTCCAAGGTGGAGATCTGCATGGTATTAAATGGAGGGAAAAAAATATCTGAAGTATGTGTAAGGATTCTCATCCTATTTAGACTTCGAGCAAACAAGAAATTCTTTTTCAGTGCGGTTCTGGTAGAACAACTGCATAATGTTAGTTACACAAAGTCTGGTGTGCCTGTACCAGAACTCTGTTTCAAGTGATAGCTTTTTCAGACAAGGTTGTGCACAGATTAAGATCATATTCAAGCATGAAAACACTGCAAAATCTGTTTTAATAATCAGCTTACAAACTGAGTTGCCTGAACCCTTGTGCAAGCTTTAATTTTTAGAGCAATGTAGTATTTCATTACAGCTGTCTTCAAACTGTATGCTTACATATTTTTATAACAGTTAACTTGAGGTGGTTTTGCTAGTAAAATACAAAGGATATGAACAGGGAGCATTATCTCTTCCTTTTTAAAGGTAACAAACCCGAGTATTAAGGAGATACTTGATGAAATATTTCAAATCAGTGAGAAAATACAGTTAAGCAAGTATTTGTGGTATATAATATGCCTTAGAATTCCACTGTTGGAAGAGACCAAGAGAGCTACACCAATAGTGAATCTAGTCTAATGGTCCAGGTAAAGTGAAGGGATTAAAGGGTGAATAATAAATTATTCTTGCTTTTGTTCTTAATATCAGATACTAATAATGTATTTGTAAGTGGGGTTTGCTTGCTTTCTACCCTGACTTCTCTGATCAAATGACATTATTCTTGCTTTTTCCCCAAATAGCTGATATTCTCCCACCCACATTAGGTTAGTTAGTTGAAATTATTAGTTTGTTCTTTAAAAGGCCTGGAAGTATATATTTAGCTTCTCATTCTAAGGTAAATATTTGAAGAGTCTTTCTTGCTCCAAATGTTTATAGTACAGAGCCATTTGGCTTTGAAATGTCACAAAAAAACATTTTTCAGTAACATTATTCTCAACCTTGTAAAGCCGTTCAATGAAAACATTGAATGTACCGATCTTTTTTTGCTGTAATTGAATTTATATTTGTTGCCCTCTTTACTAATGAGGGTTGTGTTCTGCTAGGAACAATTTCATGAGTACAGGTTGTCTAATTTTGTCCCTTTTAGTAACTGTGCTAACAACAATTTTCACAAGAATAAGGCTTCTGAAGTATAGTAAATGACAGTATCCTGCGCTGAGTATTGAAATCTTTCCTCAGTGTCGTTGATAGTGGATAAAGGCTCGAATATTTATGGAACTAGCTCACTTTACTGAGGAAGAAGGGGCAAACATGAGAGCAAATTACTCTCCTTCTAGGAGGAGTATTGTAGGCAGTAACTCCATGGTTCTGAGCTTGTGGCTGTACATGTCTGCTAAGTCAAAACTGCCAGTAGACAAGAAGGTGCTCAAAAAGCTCCCTGCAAGACGAAAAATCAGTGGCATCTGTATGGTCATGGAAAGGGTTCCAGGAAATGGCAGAATTCCTGCTCAGCTCCGGGTAAAGAATGAGTGACAAATCCCGAGATTCCCCGAGTGTGAGCATGGCTTCCTTTCTGTGTCATGTCAGATGGTGTTCCTATAACTTGAGCCCCTTATCCGTTTCCTTCATCTAGTGCGTTGGCAGCTTTTCACAGATAAGTAGGGTCTGGTTTGAAAATGGAGCTCATAGTAACATATCTAGAAAACGAGATTGAAAGGTACTAGTCTTACCATGGTGAGGATAAATAAGAGGGTAAAATAACACAATTTCAACGTACATAAGTGGAACCCAAGTTGAAATACGTTTCTGAAAATCTCTGTGCTGCAGCCTCTACAAACGCTATTAAGGGAAAACTAAGTAATGAATGGAGACTACGGTGGTAGCCATTCTGAAAGCTGAAATCCTGGTTAGTGCACTAAAATCGGCAAAAAGACTCTAAATCCTCAAACTTTCCTGTTTATACACCCACAGATTTCTATTCCCGGTAAAGCTTGTCAAGGAGATATTCTCTCTAATTTGCTTTAAAAGGGGAAAGAGGATCATCCAGTTATTAAAAATAGTTGAGCCAAAAAGTATGGATGAACTTTTGCTGACAACAGAGAAGGCTATTTCTTACAGGTGCAGTTCTTTGATTTTTTTTTTTTTTCCCCCCACCTTTCTTCTAACTATAGCATTGATTGGGTCTGAAGTGTTGCTTGCTGTTTACTTTCATATACTGCGATAAGTCTCTGGTTCTCTCAGATGTTAATCTGAAATGTGATCAGGTTTCACTTGTTGATGAGTTGGGATACTGTGATAAAGTTTCTAATAGACAAGCAGCACTTGTTGACCTCAAACCATATAATTTTCCAGAGTTTGTGTAGCTTAATGTTACTTGTTTCTTGCTCTGTTGCAGCAATTTCTAATAACGAGAAATAGGAGTTCTGCATTTGGAAGATGAGGATTAGATTCCTATCACTGCTGTGAATTCAAATAAGTCAGTTAAATTCTGTGTTTGTTGCCCAGTCAGTGAAGTGGAGGAATTTGTCATCGCTGAGTATTTGTGATCAGCGTGAGTACCTGTTGCTACGTAGCTCTCTCCAGTGTGGAAATATGTTACAAGATGAAAATTTTGCAGTCATGCAGAATCTTCTGTTTGATAATGCTGCTGTGAACTTTTGTCATACTAAAAAGCAGACTAGAACTTTTTCTTTTTAGAGGCTTGGGCACTGAGGAGTTGCTTTTCAGTTTCAATTTTGGATTTGAAATGCTCTGATCAAAGTTGATAGTGCCTGCAGTAAAGTAAAACCTTTTTTACATCAACCACTTTCAAGTTATTTATTCCCTTTGTGCCTATGGTGCAAAACTGAATGTGAAACTGTCATCAGGAACTGCTAAAAACAAGATTAAAAACAACATGCAGTATTTTTGGAATTGTCTCTAGGATTGCAGACATTTTAATGTAAAATGTGGTAAAACTGAGACTTGTTTAATAAGCCAAAAAATGAACTGACCTGCTGATAGACTATTTTTTTGAAAACATTTTCTGAACAAGAACTTGATTCTGGCACTTTAGTTGACAGCATTTCAACTGCTTCTTTTAATGTAATACTGAAGGAAAATGAGATGTTTGGATCACTGACATTTCTAATATTTTTGAAAATTCTATTTTTGAATACCTTCCTAAGTATCAGTCCCTTTTATATTAACCTTGAATGAGGTAATGTACTCGGTTCTATAATAGCATTTGCCTTTGTTAAAGGATTGTGTGGCACCAAGCTGAACATTGGAAAATGCTAGGGATGGGATGTGGTGTAGAAGGCTGTTGTACTCTACGTGCATGTGGTCGTCTGACTGTTGTACGTTCTAGACTCCACAGTTCTTGACCCGTTTATCCTTTGGAAAGAAATGTATAAAAGTTATCCTGGATGTCATGTGGTGTCTTAACTCCTGGCAGCTGCAGCTGTGCTTTGTACTAGCTCTGTTTGCTTGCACCAAAATGACAGGGGTGCCGTTAAGTTCTTGCTCTTCTTCCTTTTACTTCCTTTTCCCCCTCTGCTGGGCGGCTGTCGTACTGCACTCGCCTCTGTTCATAATACGCCTTCATTTTAGGGTTGGTACCTGTTGTTGCTTTCCAGCAGTTTTCCTCCTTGTCTTGGAAAGCAACGTTAATTTTAATAGTTGGAACCTATGTTCAAGTCAGTACCTCTGCAGAGATCATCCAGGCTCCAGGGAGGGGGGATCTTTTCTGTAGTCTTTTCCATCCAGTGGAGAGCTTATTTTTCTAAAACTTCTCATACTTGTACAGTGGAGAAGATTTTACTTGCTAGAAGACTGCCCAGACTGGACGCTGAAATTCAAGCTCTCAAAAAATGATTTTTAAGAACAGGAGCATCTCTGCCTAGAAGAGGATGGGAATATATTACTGTCTGGAAATAGTGCAGCAGTGTGTTGAGACAAGACATAAATAAAATATCGTTTGAAATGGGCTGACTTCTTTCCTCAACTGATTAATCTTTAGCTTGTTCCACTGTCAGTTCCAGGCTGTCATTTCTGAGAGAGGTTATTTCTTATGCATTGAAAGAACAAATGTGCATGCACAGTACTATCGAGCTGCTCTTTTGACTTCATGACCAAGCTGCCAATTAGTATCGTACTGTCTGATCGCTACAAGCTGCCTTGTTTTGGTCCAAAGCAGAGAAAAGAAACTGTAAACACAACATATTTTTCATAGTATATTATTTTTGCCTTTCTTAGTGGGACTAAGTAACTTGAAGACTCAATCAGAGAAACCTTTTAAGAAGTCATTCAGACTGAACATCCTGTGTTTCCTTGCCAGCTCTTCAATTGTGGATGAGAAAATCCTTGCGCTAAAAATACAGATTTCTCAAACCAACATGCACGTCTGCATATTTGATTCTCCTGAAGCCAAAAATATTTTTTTCCAGCTTTTCAGGATATATAGGTCAATGTTTGAAGAAATTGAACACTCTCTTTCTTCTGTGCTGATTCTGTTTTGGATGAAAGTGGTCAAAATGTCATTGGCAGGCAGTGTGCTACAGAACTGAATCAAATTGTCCTGTTCTTTCCTCCTCCTGGTATCTGTGCTAGGGAGTTTGTGAACTGCAACAAAGCATTATGTTATCTTCTCAAGGTTTTCTGCAAGCAGATGACTAAAACTGCATGAAGATTATACTAGTTCGATGAAAATATATTGGAGAAACATAGGAAACTTGTATCTGAAACAGTTTTCAGATTTTTCATTTAATCTTCAGCAGAAATGAATGCGTATGCTTTATTCATGAGCTTTAGTGACTCAGTGCATTACATGTCTGTATAATATTTTATACTTTTTAATTTATGGATGTGAGATACAGGGTTTGGTTTTAGCAATTTATAACAAGATGAAATCATGGAAAGTTAGATTTTTGGCTTCTTAGAAAACTAAATACAAGTATATTGTATAATCTCAAAAACAAAGGTGAATTGTAAAGTTTAAGAGTGGGGAAAATTTAACATTTATAGTTCAGACAGCTGATCACTTTATTCTATAAATTTCTCTTCTTTATTGCTTCTAGATATTTTGCATTTTGAGTAGCTTGCTCATTGCTCAGGAGCGTTTGGAAAATTACTGTATGGATGAAGAAATTACTGTGTGGATGAAAAGCCTCATGCGTGCTAAACTGCTGTGACAAAGATTTAACTTTCACTTATACGCTTCATTACTTCAAATATTTTAATGGAAGACGTGAAGTTTAGTGATAATTCCAGTGTTGCCATGTAATGTCAGTTTTGAGTGATAATACATAGGCAGTGAATAGTAAAGGAGCATGTATCGCTTGAAAGATAACATTATTAAAGCCATGACTTCTGACCTACAATTAACTTAATGTCACTGTCAGTATACATCGTAATTTGAACTAAAGTTCAATTTCAAAGGTTGTTTGAGGAAAGGTGGTGTGTTTTGGGGTATTGTCAATGATTCTGTAGGGCAGCCTGTGCCACCATGACAAGGGTCTCTGGGAGTCCGTATGCAGGGTAGAATTGTTTTGGTAGTAACACTGTAAGTGTGGGTAGAGATTGCATCCAATGACGCTTGATTTTATGCATGGATATTAAACAATCATTGTTTTATTCTTGGTCTAGATAAGATGCATGCTGACTGAACAATGTTTTCTACTTTTGATCAGAGGCTTGCACAAAAGTAGGAAACTTCTGTGCTAATGAGAAATTGTAATCCCTTTGGAACACAACCGGTTTTGTTCTTACTCTTCCTAAAACATGGCCCCTGCCCTCGGCCTTTCCTACTGCAGTTCTCAGTTCTTGATTTCATATAATGCAAGGCGCACAGTGACAGTACAGATATTTGAGTCATCTGTAGCTTCCAGATTTCTCACTCTGAGGTTAAACAGTATCAGGGTAATTAGACTGAAATGGTATCTAAATGGTTATTTAGGAATTCAGGAAGATAATATTGCATAGGTTCTTCTATTTGAAAGGGTTTGGGGCTCGTTGCTTGCTTTTTTTGCAACTAAAGACCACGCCTTTTTGGATAAGAGCATAGATTCTTCAGTCTCAGTGCCATATGAGTTGTACACAGTAAGTTGCTTAACTAGGCAGTATTACCAGTGTAGTGATTTTGTTTCTGGAGGTGTTGTCAGAGTGTTTCCAGGCATCTGAGGCTAAAGTTCTGAGGTCATTCGGCTTTGATGCGGCTGAAGCAATATGTTATGTTGAAGATGATGACTGTTTTTATTCCATAATCTTACTGGAATTTGCTACAGTTGTGTTTTGTTTTTTTTTTTTGCTTCAGCCTTATCAGTGCTCCATGTTGTCACTGGTTTTGACACAAATAAAAATATAATAAGCTTCACCAATAATGGCATAATCACAGTTTTTTATTTAGTCTTATCCTAACCCTGATAAATGCTGTTGCATGCAATTTAGCCATAGTTACAGCATTGCTGCCATAGAAATGTCCTTTGTATTTCTGGGCAACAGAAATGGTGGGGGGCTGGTAGATAAATGGAGGGAAAGCTGTGCTGGCGGCTGTAGAAACTTGTTCAGGCCAAGCTGGTGTCTTTGTTGTCCAGACTAGGACAGAAAGCTTTGATGGATATTGAAGGGAACCAGCTCTTGTGAATTGTTGCAGTGGGGGAGATTGAAGCAGTAATGGGGGGGGGGGGGGTGAAGGATTGGCGGGGAGGGAGGGGGGAAGTGGTCTGAGGCTGGGAGACAGATCTCCTACTAGCTTGTCTTTTACTGTGCTCAGAGACAATGATAAGAAGAGCTGTTTTGTCATTGTGATCCACAAATGTTTCCTTACGTATAGTTGTGACCTTCCAATTGTATGCTTATTTTTCTTCCGTGTTTGCTAACTGCTGTGTAGAATGGGGCAGTACAGTATTTATTGGTACTGTAGTCTTGTTTAGATACTGTCTTGGGCAAGGTTTTAGGGTTTTGGGGGCAAGTTTAGGGAAGCTTGCACATTTGAGCTACGATGTTGATGATTAAACGGGAGACTTCCTTTTCTCAAGTTCAGACAGCTTTCCAGAGAACAAGTGTATAACTGCTTCATTTAAAAAAAAATATATATATAGTCACATTATCCAAGATGGGTTTTATAACTAAATAGAACTAAACTGATGCTATTTAAAATGTGACATTTAACGGGGGAAGTGTTGAGCCATGAATTCTGTTAAATGAAAGTAACATACAACTGAAACAGAACACACTACCCTTTCTCTGGTCACACGGCAGTGCAGTTTCACCTCAGCAGACTAATACTACCCTGTTATCTTCTCATTCTGTATTACAGTGGCATTTGGTCAGGCTCTTAAAATAACACTAGGCATATTGTTGATTTTGATAACTGACTTCTGACTCCTTCCAACAGTGCGAGGATCAAAACCAGGCAAAAATGTCCAACTTCAAGAGAATGAAATTAGAGGACTGTGCTTGAAATCCAGAGAAATCTTTCTGAGTCAGCCTATTCTACTAGAACTTGAAGCTCCACTGAAAATATGTGGTGAGTGCTGTGGTTTTGATTTGATGCTTGGGGGGGGGAGCTGCCAGGTAAATGCAGACCTTAAGCAGAGAACAAGTGCCAGATACTGCTTTCACTTATCAACAGTAGAGCTCATAAATGATTTTAGCAAAAGGGAAAGTAACAAACATGGGAATTAGAGTGGGGATGAAAATAATCCAAACCCAAAAAGAAACGGGACCGGTTTCACCAGGTCTGTTGGCGAAGGGATTCACATGAAGTTCTGGAAAGGAGTTCTTGTATCAGTGAAATAATGTTTGGCCCAGTGATGACTGAACAATGGGAAACAAAGGAAAACTACAGTAGTTTATTGTAGCTGCTATTCAGAGTTGAACAGTGGTTTGACAATATTTTGAAATCCCACTGGAAACTTAAATTTCTGTACTGTTTCTTGGAATTACTTTCTAGTTTGGTTTCACCATACTTGGTACACAGCGGTGCTCATTTCGCTCACATGTACGTGTCTAGTCATACCAAAAGAATGAAGAATGTCAAATAAAAACATCAATAAATGCAGTTTAAAAAGCTTCCAGCAAACGGTATTTTATCCTACTCTTCAACACTGAGGATTTACTTCAAATTGAAGTAGCTTGTTCGATATTTGTAACATTGGTAGTCTAAAACCATGGTTTAGTGTTCTGCTTGACAGAAACAAAACCACGATTTAAACCAAAGGCAGAAATACCAATTTCATTTTCAATACAACTTCACTGCTAGAATTTGTATTACTGAGTGTTTCAAGAAAACACCAGAGATGGTGCAAAGGAAAGCAAGTTCCCTGAGTGGTCAGTTTTCCATCAGTATTATTAATGCTGTGTGGAAATAGCAAGAATGAGGTAAAGGTTCCTGATCTCACAGCCGCTAGTCAAGTAAAGGATTTAACTGGATGTCAGATTTTCATTTGAACACGCAGTTGGTTTCTTGGAATGGTGATTTTGTTTTACGCAGGTGTGAATACTTTAAAGTAGCTACATACTTCACCTTAGTGCAGTTAACCGTTGCATTTCATAGATATCAAACTTCAGAATGTGATGATTTTATATCCATTAAGATAAACAGTAATTTTTAAGCCTGTCGTAGGCAATATCTAACTGCAAGCTTTTTTCATTCTGAAGTATCGTTCCTTTGTTCTTTCTCTAGAATGAATCAAAGAATGTAGCAAAGGGTCACTTACGTGTCATTTCTGAATACTTTTTGCAGGTGACATCCATGGGCAGTACTATGACTTGCTTCGACTCTTTGAATATGGAGGTTTTCCACCAGAAAGCAACTACCTGTTCCTTGGTGATTATGTTGACAGAGGGAAACAGTCTTTAGAAACAATTTGTCTTCTATTGGCCTACAAAATTAAATACCCAGAGAATTTTTTCCTCCTGAGAGGGAACCATGAATGTGCCAGCATCAATAGAATTTATGGGTTTTACGATGAATGTAAGTAATACAGATGTGTGCATCTTTGGCTTGGGAAGGCAGGGCAGGAGGTGCTAGTGTCGCAGTGTTAGGTGATTCTTTCCTAGCTTGCCCTTCCCTTTGTGCGCTTCAGGGGGGGCCTTGGCCTATTTTAGGAAGGGAAATGTGTCCTTTCCCTGATCCTATTGGAGTCTGATCCACAGCATGCAAGTGGGTAATTTTATTTATTGGCCACTGTGTTAACTAACAGTTCTCACTGGTACGTATTGTTAAAGCTCTTAAGATAAGGTCATCTAATGAGAGACGAGAGAATTTTACTTGATGTGCTTTACAAAAGTTCACCTCTTCCTTTCATCTGAGGGATGATGATGATGTATACTTGTGTTATAGCTTAACTTGGACACTTAACACAGTCTTCACTGTGGTTATGTTACAGTGCTTGCAATCTACTTCATATTAAGACCTGTAACTTTGTAATGTTAAAAAATAAAAAAGACTTTGCCCTTCTCTGGATGCAGTCCTGCTGTATTGTGTGCTGTTGCTTTGGCCAAAACCAATATTTCTTCTCATAAATGGGGCAGAGCGTGTGAAGCCTTCAGTGCGATGCATGCTTGGATTGAGCACCAGATACTTGCTCAGTAGGTGGCTTCAGCTGCAGAGGTTGTTACTTGAACCAGTGCGTCAGCCTTTTAATGAAGAAATGTGCTCGTATTTCTTTGGCATCGCGAGCACTCCTTTGGAACAGACACAGTGTTGTTATGCAGTTACCGTACAAGCTCTGTCACTGCAGAGTGCATTAAGGTCGATTGTGACGGAGACTATACGTAGACCTTACCCTAACATAATGAGTAATTTTGCTGTGAAGTAGAAGTGTATGTTCATGTTTCAAGGGATGGGACTTAATAAATCCTGATAATGTAGAGGAGATTAAACTGCTAAATTAATTGTGCACTGAAGCGTTCTCACAACTTGTGTTGTGGGACACACTTGGCTTGTAGCTTACAAGATGTACTCTCCATGTCTTGTTCTCCCTCAACGAGGAAACAAAGATGTGTGGTATTTCAGAATTGACTCCTCAGAGATTAATCACAGGCTTAGTCATATATCGCAAATATGTTCAGGGTTCATATATTGGGAGAGTCCCTTTGAAAGTAAAACTGTAGCGGTTTCATTTTTCAGTCCTGTCTCTTTGCCTAGAGAGACTTTATGTGGTAAAGCACTAGCAGAAGTTTAAAGAAAATCTGCTTTCCAAGAATTGCTATCTTCCCCTGAAGAAACAGCAAATGGCAAGATTTTCTGAAATGGATCAAATTGTCCGAGGGATAATTCTCCAAAGCAAAGTTGGGACTGGAGAGTCTGCCTGCCAACAGTGGAATGTTCTCTTGAACAGACTTGTGCTATCTTCAGAGCCGCTTCAGAGGGCTCTGCCACCCTGAAAGAGACCTTTGCAACTTACTTATAAGCAATAAAGTATGTCAATGGGTATCAGAGAAGATAAATTGTGTATAGGCTTTAAAGCTAACTTTTTGCAAGTCTTAGTAAGCTTCAGGCAGCCGTGTTAGGTTGGTTGTAGTTGCGTTAGAAAAGCATATTGACTGTTTTTTCTCCAAAATGTCTTGTAGGTAAGAGAAGATACAATATTAAGCTGTGGAAAACCTTCACAGACTGTTTTAACTGTTTACCAATTGCAGCTATTGTGGATGAGAAAATATTCTGCTGTCATGGGGGTAAGTAACAGTTCCTTAGCTGATATTTGAGAAGCTGTAATACTCTAGTATCCATCATGGCAATTTCATGTTTACGTTGCTGAAGCTTCAAAACTTCAGGGATTTTTCTCTGCCTTGGTTAATGTATGAGGTAGGGTTGAGCTTAATTAGTGTCAGTTTTGTGAATCGTTGAGCTGGTACCTTTGTAACTTCAGACACAATGATCTGCTTTTCCTTTTATACCAAAAGGCATATTTAATGCCCTCGCCTTTTGAGTAAAGAATCCTTGTAGGTTTTTTTAGACTCATGACTAGGAGTTTTATGTACATGCTGGAAACATATGTTTTCATAGAATCATAGAATGCTTTGGGTTGGAAGGCGCCTTTAAAGATCATTTAGTAGAATCCCCCCTGCCATGGGCAGGGACATCTTGCACTAGGTCAGGTTTGCTCAAAGCCCCGTCCAACCTGACGGGTTTGGAGTTTCATTTGTAGAAATTGGCTCTGTTACGCTGTGTGCTACCTGCTTCCTGCAACTTTTCAAAGTCATGAAATACATATTGCACCTTAAATGTTTTATCACTTGCAAGTAATTACAGTTGCCCAGGGAGACACATCAGTGAAAAATGGTATGAGGTCTGTTTGATACTGTATTTCATGTTACTAGGTCTGATGGTTAAAGTAAACATACCCTGCGATTTCTAGTATTAGTGCCTCTTTTACTTAACAGTTCTTTTAACAGACACTTGCAAAATATTAGTGAGATTATTGTAATCCTGTAAAATGTGGAAATGGCTTTGCTTATCTTGCTTCCAGTCAAGCTTCTGGAAAGTGACTTGTCTTCTGTTACAAAAGCTTTAAAACAAATGCTGGATTAAAAAAATGTCAGTTAACGTTGCCATTGAACTACGTAAAATTGCAATGGTGAATCAGTTTGAATACAAATTATTTTTGTCTTGAATTAATACCTCAGTCTTGCAGAGCAAAGTTGGACTAAAATGTGAACTGCATGTGTCTTTAAACAGGCTTGTCACCAGACCTTCAGTCGATGGAACAGATAAGACGAATTATGCGCCCCACTGATGTACCCGATCAGGGTCTGCTTTGTGATCTCCTGTGGTCTGACCCTGACAAGGATGTCTTAGGATGGGGTGAAAATGACCGAGGAGTGTCCTTCACCTTTGGTGCTGAAGTGGTTGCTAAGTTTCTTCACAAACATGATTTGGATCTCATATGTAGAGCTCATCAGGTATTTTAATTTTGTACATTAAACCATAGAATAATTTAGGTTCAGAGGGACCCGAGGCGGTCATCTGGTCCAACCCTACACACACGTACTCGGCACAGGACAGACCAGTGGAAGCCCCAGCTGCTGAGGATCTTGTCCAGCCAAGTTTTAAATACCTGCAAGGATCGAGAGTCCACTGTCTCTGAACAACTTGTCCCAGTGTTTAACAACCCTTGTAATGAACATTTTTTTTCTCTTAATACACATAAACTGTGGCTCTGATTCCTGAACAAGATTGTCTTGAACCGAGCAGAATCCTGTTTTTCCCATTGCTAATGGACTCTTGCTGAACTGGATCCTGCAATGGTTTTCCTGTTATGGTGTAAGAGTTTGGAACTCGTGCTCCTTAGATGCAGCCAGTTACTCAGCTGCTGGCGCTGCTTAAGCTGCTTTGTACCTTGGCAGGAAGACGCTGTCCAGTCTAATATTTCTGCTTTTCTCTCTAAAGGTTGTCGAAGATGGATATGAGTTTTTTGCAAAAAGGCAATTGGTAACTCTCTTTTCTGCCCCAAATTATTGTGGAGAATTTGATAATGCGGGTGCCATGATGAGTGTGGATGAAACTCTAATGTGCTCTTTTCAGGTATGGTATCCGAAGCTTTCATTCTGAATTGAAGCTTTACTGTTAAACCGTAATGCTCGTTTCAAACAGATGTTTACCGATAGCACATGCAGACAGGGCTGTGTTTGCGCTCCTGTCTTCAAAAATGTGATAAGCCCTTGCTGCTGTGAGCAGCTGAGCTGTTTTACCCTGGAACTGGATCATCCAAGCAAAGCTCTCGGCTGTCAGCCTGCTTCCGTTGGCATGGGCTCTCCCATCGGCTGCTCTGAGCCCTGTCCTGGCTCTGAGTAGGAAACACATTTCTTTCTCAACACATTTCTTTCTTGGCACATTTTTGACTAGTCCAGATAACCTGTACAGTGCCTTCACTAGTGAATTACTTGTAAGAAAGGTAAAACTTTCTGCTCAATGACTGAACTATCTTTTCAGATTTTGAAACCTGCGGAGAAAAAGAAGCCCAATTCCAGCAGACCCGTAACGCCTCCCAGGGGTATGATCACAAAGCAAGCGAAGAAATAGTCACTTTGGCGCTGCCTTCTTGGGACTTGTATTATAGAATATAACCTCCATTTTTAAAACTGTAATGTGTACTGTTCCGCTTGCTCAAAATAGGTAACGTGTTTGTGGTTTTCCTTTTGATTTGATGAATGGCATTTGCTGGTTGTAACAGCGAATGAAAGACTTTCCTCCCTCCCAGGAAAAGAGTTTTAAACTTCCCTTTCGTTGGTGTTGCAGCCGTACACTCCACAGCCGCTTATCCTGTCCGTATGGGTAATTGTACAACTGACTTCCCGAATCCGTACAATGAGTAGTGTAAATGCTTGTTTTCTTCTTTAGGGTCTAAAGAGGGCACTAGTGTGCTGCGAGAGTAGAAATTTGTTACTGTCGGAAATTACATACTGTTTATACAAACCACTGTGAACTTTTTTTACGTTAAAATTTGTTTTAAAGGGATTGCATTTCTTTTAATGTCTTGTCATGTACACATTAGTTTTATTGCTGTCAACTAGACATAACCTTCAACCTTGCCAGCGTCACTGGTATGATGTATATTTAATTCAGACACACATCCCTCTCCGTATACTTCAAATGACGATTAAAGCCATTATTTTAAGTGTTTGTGTCTCTTTCCTGAAGCCAAAGTTCGCTTAGAAAACTGTTCGTACGCGACCCGCCACGCCGAGCTGGCAGGGCTTGCCATCCACGCCTTCCCCTTGGAGAGAGAAGGAAGTCCTGACTGGAAATAGCACGTGGAAATGCTGTGCTGTTTGTTCTGCTCGCGGTCAGAGCGAACACGGCTTTGTACCGTTTCCGTCTGTCCGCTCAAGCGGACCGTTGTACAGCGGCCTCGGTCCCGGAAAGCTGGAAGTTACGGAAATGGTTCTAGATCTGCCCAAGCGGGTTTGTGCGTTTGAGCCGGAGGACTTTGTTCTACAAAGCAGCCTAGAAACAGCGTGATGAGCTGCCCAGAGGTGTTGATCTCGATCACCGGTTTATATAAATCTCTCACAGAATCTTGTTTTTTAAAAACTGTTAATCTTTTTTGAACAGATAACAGTGTACAATACCATGTAGTGAAAATCACTTATTAAATGAAGAAATTGTTAAATCTTCTCAGTGTCGGTTTATCACAAGGTATACACTACTGCTATCAGAGGACCTGACTTGGATAAATAAACTGTTCTGGAACCCCACAGCTTCGTGGTTTGGGTTTGTCTAAGCTGCGAGCACCGGAGGTGCGTTCTTAAACAGGGCTGCTGGATTCGGACCTGCTTCTGGAGCTTTGATGCACGTATTGCCCTTAAATACAGGCAGAGGGGGCGGGCGCAGGCGCGGTGTGCAGCTGCGGCGTACAGCCGCCAACGCAGGTTGTGCCGAAGGTGACGGGTGAGGTGTGACGGCAGCGCTGGGCAGTCGGCGCTCCGGCCCTCGACAGCAGCGCGCTGTTGGTCCGTGTCATCTCGCGGCAAACGCCGCGAGGTTTCTAGGAGACCTGGTGCCTGCTGCCGGAGGGTTTGTGCCCGCGGCTCGGTTCTGGCACCCCGCTTAGCGGGCGGGTTTCCCTTCGCTGCCGGGGTGAGCTGGCCGCCTTTCTGATGAGAACGCATCGTCTGGGCAGGCCCCGCCGGTGATTCGGGTTTTCACGTATGTCTGCCAAATCAAAGCGCCTCTTCCCCACTCCGAAGGCTTCTAAAGCCAATTAATCAACCCCCTCGTGGTAACCTCTGATGAGCTCGTTAGGCTGGTGTCAGATTGCCTGTTAAAGGCTTTCTCGCAAATTTACTTTCACCCTTTAAATCACGTTTGTGGTTTTCTTTATGGCTCTACAATTCTCCCACCCCGTAAAGCTGTCACCTGCGTGGCTTTTGTTGATCTAGCGCGTAGCAGAGCGCACGCGGCACCGGTGTTTGTTGGACTCGTACCTAAAGGAACGCAACCTGTCTGCAACCACGGGCTCGCCGCCCGCTCTGCGCGTCACCCTGTCCCACCTTTTTCCTCTCTGACTTGTTTCTCCCCTCAAACGCGGTTCTGGTGACACGCGTGCCTGTGCGGCGCTGCGTCCCCTGCTTGGCTGCGTCCCCTGGGGCGGCTCGCGTACCCCGGCCTCCCCAGCTGCCCGGGGCGAGGGAGGTCCCCGTCCCACCGCGGAGGCGGGAAGGGAAAGGAGGCCTGATCGCTGTGGGTCGATGGAAAGCCGAGAGGCACGTTTCATGCTGCTTTGTCGGGGTCGGGTTTTTTGATCAGCGGAGGGAGAGAAGGAGCAGCAGATGCCAATTTCCTATTGTTTTTCCATAAGGATACGCGTAGGAACGCCTAGTTTAGACCCAGGATGGGCCGAGGAGGGCGCGGGCCTCCGGAGGGCCTTGTCCCGGCAGCTCCCTCCGGCAAAGCGCAGGCTGCGGCGGGACTTGGCTGAGGTTCCCCACAAAAGGTAGCAGGAAGGTTGCGATAAACCCAAGATCTCTTCAGTCCTCGCCTTGCGCTTTTTGCCGCGCACCACAGCCGAACCGGACCGTGTCGCTCCGCAGAGGAGCGGCAAGGCCTGAGGCGCTGGCCATCAATTCGGTGTTTCTCTAGGTAGCGGCGTGTTCTCTTCAGTTTCTTGGAAATGAAAGGGGTTCTCTTTGCCGTCCCGCTGTCAAAAGGCTCGTTTTCAGCACAGGTCACCTGTGCCTGTTCCTGGTTTGCTTGAGGGTGCGTCAGCGCCGTTGTGGCTTTCAGTCCTGAGCTAAGTGAAGCTGCGGCACTTTAAAACCAACAACAAAACATTAATTTTGCCTGCAGCGTTAGGACCTGATCCCCAACGGTGCTCGGGTCTCCGTGGGAGGATACAGCAGTTTCGGGCGAGTCCCTGATGCGTACGACGTACTTTAGACCCAAGTTTAACCTCTGAATGATACGAATTGTGGAACGAGAACTGGATCTAGAAAAGAACCTTAGGGGCGCAGCAGCACCAGGCCCCCGTGCGTGGCGAAGCATCGGGACCCCCGTGGCTGGAGCGCCTGGGCGTTGGGGGGGGGCGAGGGGCCGATGCGGGAGCTCGAGGTGGGCTGAGCCACCCGAGTGCTGCCCCGCGGGCCCCCGAGGTGCTGCGTGGAGCCGTTCCTGTTCGAAGCTGCAGCTCGCAAGGTGTGACACGACGCGGGCTCTCCTCGGGGATTTGAGGCAGCTGTTGAGTTCCTGAGGTCGAGCTCTTCCCAAGCAGTCGGGTCTTCCACTTCTCTTGAAAAGAAGGGCTTGAGCCTCAGGGGTTTCAGTGTTAGAAAACATCTTTCTGGCCTCTTGTTTCCGTGGGCTTCGTGTTTAAGTTAAAAAAGCTCTTTTTCTTTGTAAGATGCAGTCCGCTCCCTTCTTCGTTCCCCTGGCCGTCTTCTGTCCCTGTTCCCCTTGACTGCAGGTGTCCGGCGCTGACGCCCAGCAGCATCAGTCCCTCGTACACTGGAATTCGACTGCCGGGGGCCAACGCCGCCCCAAGGCTGGTTCTGACGTCCTGCCCCGGGGCGCGGCAGCCGCCGGCGGTGCTGAGGGTGGCACCGGGCTCCGGGCTCTGCCCTGGTGCTTTGGGGACTCCGTGGGCTTCACCCTCTGCAGCTCAGGCAGGCGGTCCTGACCCCCACCATCCCCGAGAAGAGAGCTCAGGCTGAGATTAATGGACTTGGCTTGTGGAAAAGTGTGCTATTACCATGAAAAGTGTAGAAACTGGGAGTTGAACCCGCCGGCAGGCTGGGACGGGGTTTAAGGTGAGGCCCTGGGGGGAGGCGGCCGAGCTCCCCCCGCTCCAGCCCTGCAGCGCTGGATTCACCCTCAAATCGTGCCCCGGGCTCCAGCCTGCTCCTCACCAAGGGCTTGGCAGCTCTGCGGGCAGCATCTCCTCCCGCTGCGCCGCCGCGGCGCCTCGCGGACGCGGTTAACGTGCAGCCCCTCGGGGCTCTGTGTGCACGCGCTGGTTACGGGGATTTTATCTAAATTCTGAGGATGAGGTTGCACATTTGTGATCCGCCTGGTAGCTCCACTCAGCAGCTGCGCTCGGGGCCAGGCGAGCCCGTGCTGGTCCGTGGTACGAATCAGCTCACGGGGGAGCAGGAGCTGGCTGTTTTCTCCTGAAAGCCTGCACTCGTACTGAAAAGGGAACCGGCTCTGTTGAGCTCTCCGGAGATCCGCCAGCTGCATTTCCAGTCCTGAGCCGGTGCCTTCCCCCATTAGCTGATGTTTACTGGAGTCAGCTGAGACCAAAATACCTAAATTAGCTGGAAACTCCCAGGATAAAACTCCTCCCGGCCACTGCTCCGGGGTTGTGCCTGTGCTGTGCTACGCTCCCGGGTGCTCAGCGGATCTCTGCAAGTAGGTGGCTTGGGGGGACGGGGGTTTCGGAGCCCTGGCACCCCGGGGAGGAGGACAGGGCCGGGCCTGGGCACTTTGGGATGAGGCGCTGAAAATGTTCAGGTTCCAGGAAAAGTTTTAGGTGCTCTCCAGAAGGAAACCCTTTCCAAGAAAAAAAATGTCTTTAGAAGTGTAAAAATGGAGAGACAGCTCTTCGTTAGGGAAGAATTAGAACTATTTCAGGTTTGTCGTGGCAGAGGTGCGACAGAGACGTGTCCTTGATCCTTTCTGCAGCTGAGTTTGCTGAGGGCACTTCCAAAACCAGCTCGTGTTTGAAAGACGGAGGGGAACCTAAATAAGAAGAGGCCCTTTGATAAAGCGTGAGCCTGTAAATGGAGGCAGGTTAATCCAGGCCTAATTTCTGGGGTTTACGCTTTTGAAAGCCTTTTGATCCCTGGACCCCACCGACTTTGTGGGACTCATCTGTGTAGCTCTCATCTCGGCAGAGGCTCCCGATTTCATTTCACGCCTATCCTGGATGTCCTGTTTGTCGGCTGGGCTGGGAGGGGGCCTGATTAAAAAAAAGTTTAAAAACAACAACAACAAAGTTTAAACTCCATCCGGGGCGTCCTGCTCCGGCAGCTCCCGCGCAGGGACGCATCGCAGCCAGCCCGGGGGGGGGGGGGAAGCTGCAAAACCGGCCAATGTCGGAGTGGGGACCCCGGGATGGGGACCCCGGGATGGGGCTCCGGGACCCGCTTGGAGCCTTTTGGGGAGGGAACCGGCGGGGCCGGGCCGGGGCGGCGGGGCCGCCCCCGGGAGGGGGAGGCGGGGCCGGGCCGGGGGAGGCCCCGCAGCGCCGGGGGAGGTGGAGGGCGGCGGGCGCAGCCGGGACGCGCACGGTACCGGGGCTGGGGGGGGAGCGGAGCGGGGCCGGGGCCGGGGCCGGGGCCGGGAGGGCGGCGGCCGGGGCTTGGCCCGGTGAGTGCCCGCCCGGGGCGGGGGGGTTTGCGGCGGGGCCCCCCGGGGCCGCCACGTCCTTCCCCTCGGGGGTCCCGCCGGGGCCCGGGCTCCGTCCCGCCGCGGGAGCGGGGAGCCGGCAGGGTCGCTCCGGGCCGGCGTCGCGGACGCGGGGAGGTCGGGGAGCCGCGGCCACAGCCCGGGTCCCGGTTGCTCCATCCGCCGCCGGCGGCTCCAGGCCCCGCGGCCCGAGCGAGCCCAGAGGCCCTGCTGCAACCGGCCGGGGGGCTCGGCGCCCGGGGCAGCTCCCCCCGGGGCTCCGGTGGGCTCCGCTCGGCGGCTGGGAATGAAGGTGCTGCCACTGCGATGGCAGCGTGGGGCCATCTCCATCCCCTACGGCGGGTGACGAGGTGGCCCGGAGCCCATGTGCCCTCCGACAGCCACCGCCGCTGTGAGCGGATCCCACCGGGACCCCCCCGAGCCCCCTGCTTGCAGGCAGCCGAGGGGAGGGGAGCAGCCCGCGGGCACGGGCAGACCCACGGCAGCTCCAGCTTGGGCCAAGAGTGGCTTGTGCTGAGCTCCCCGGCCGGCTTGGGCCAAGGACGGATGCACAGAGAGCCCCGCCAGGCTTGGGGATGCGGTTGTCTGCTGGCGGCAGGAGTTTTCGGCAGGGTTTGCGGGCTAGGCAGTCTCGCCGGGTTGCCCAAAGAGGAAGGGCTGCGATGAGGGAACACGAGAGCAGGCGCAGACGGAGCCTCTCCTGCAGCCCTTCTCTGCGCCAAGCTGCATCCGGGATCGTCTGCAGGTTTGGGGTTGGCCCTGCCCCTCACTGGGTGCCCACAGGACGGGGTGAAGCTGGGATGCCTGGGGGTGAGGTCGGCTCTGGAGGATGCAGGGAGAGGAGATGGGGGAGGACAGCATCGCCCACCGGCCGGGCTGAAATGTGGGGATCACCTGCTTATTTTGCCTGCAAAGGCTGAAATAATGGAGGCCCCTGATGTTAATCGAGGGGAATTACGGCTGTTGCTCAGCTTGGTGGTGTGGCTGGAGGGTGAGGACGTCCTGGTTAGCCCGGGGCAGCTGGGCTGCAACCGCGGCCACCTGAAGGGAGGAGGGCAGCTCTGGGAGCACGGCAGAAGGTCGTCTTGGACCCGATGCTAACAGCAGCCTGCCCTGGTGCGTAGGGCATGGGAGAGCAAGTGAAGGGGAGGAAATCACCTGCTTCCAGCTTCTGACTGATAACCTCCATCAATCAGTGTCTAATAGAAACACAACGGCTCCTTCCAACAGATCGGCAGCTGCTTCTTCTTGCATCACGAGATGCGAGATAAGGGCTGGCAGTTTTTTTTCTCCTGTAATCAATGCTTTGGTTTGAGATGTTTGGAAATACCTTGCGAGGAAGTTCCTCGTTGTAGGGGCACAAACAGCACCAGGGACGGTGGCGAGGGCTTCGCATGGCGTGGGAGGTGATGCAAAACAAGCACCACCACCGTTAAGCAATTTCCCGTCAGCGGGGCCTGTCCACGCCGCCCGGCCAGCCGCGTCTGAATGAAGCATCACGCTCTTGTCACGCTTGCTGTGGTGAAAGGAGGGAGATTTGGCATCCTTGGTCAGCCCCCAGTGGGGAGGTGACACCCTGCTCTTGTCCCTCAGACGGTGTCAGGGTGATGCCAGCTTGATCCAGAGCCATGTCCAGGTACCTGAAGCACTTCACAGTGGTGGGCGACGACCCTGTGCAGTGGAGCAACGACTATCAGAAATGGGAGGAGGAGGAGGAAGAGGCTGGGGAGAATGGGGCGAAGCAGCTGGATTCAGAGATCAAGCTGGAGCCCACCAGGAGCCGTGTCTCCTTCCAGAGCATGATGAAAAAGCTCTTCAGCTCCCACAGGTTTCAGGTGAGGCAGAAGAAACCCAGGTCAAAGGGAGATGAGGGGGAGGTTTGGCCGAAGGCAGCTGTGACAGCAGAGGCGATGTGGGATAGAGCTCGAGGTGGGCTGGGAGCAGCACCGAGCTCGTGAGCACTCCTGGCGCCTGCTAGAGCGGCTGCTGCCCCCGAGCTGGGCCATGCCGGGAGAAACGAGCTGCTCTGCAGCAGCGCAGATGTTTCCTGAGCGGTGACAAGCCTCGGTGCACGCTCGTCACGGCGCCGGCAGAGGCACGTGCTCTCCCCCGGCTCGAGCCCCCTGAGACCCCCCCCTCCCCGTGCCAAGCGGTGGGAAACGGCTGGGTTTGGTGGGGAGCCGAGTGGTTTTGTACGGGTGAGACTTTGCAGGAATAAGCCACCGACCGGGGGCTGCGGGAGGGGGAGCCCTGGGTGGGAGCGACAGAAAGCTCTGCGAAATACAACCAGCCAAATCGGGGATGCAGGGCGCTGGGGCATGTTTAGCTGAAGGCCACATCAGCTCCTCTTGCTGATCTGTCCGTGCTGCGAGAGGGTTCACATCGGTTCTTCTCCTCTGACAGGTCGTGGTTGTCTGCTTGGTCATCCTGGATGCCTTGTTGGTCCTCGGGGAATTGCTTATGGACTTGAAAATCATCCATCCGGACAAATATAATATAACCCCAAAGGTAAAATACAGGGAAGTGTCAATGTGAACCATGATTTCCCTCTCTTTGGTGTTCAAAGCCCACTAGACAGGACAAGCAGGCAGGCAGGACCTCGACCTTCAGCCTGGCAGAGCCGGCAGTCACAGGCACACGGATGAAGGTTTCGCAGGGACTCGTGTGATGGCCCTGCAGTGTGTGGGGCCGACCTGGCTCGGCTCACACCGCTCTGTGCAGCAGCTTCGTGTTTCCTTGGGCTGCAGCGGAGCTGAATTGCTCTTGCCACTCTTCTCCTGGTCATCTTCACACCTCCTGGTTTGGCTTACCCAAAGCCGTGGGCTGGCCCTTAGAGCAGAATAAAAGTCCCCAGCTCTCCTTGTAGAGCCAAATCAGCCATGCCCTCAAGCAGTGGAGGTTTTCCAGCCTGCCCCGCTTGCGTGCACGCAGGAGGGGTTCCTGGCCTTAAACTTGTGCTGTCTTTTCCCAGGTTTTCCACTACCTCTCCCTTTCCATTTTAACCATCTTCCTGGTTGAGGTGGGGTTTAAAGTCTTCGTCTACCGCTGGGAGTTCTTCCACCACAAGTTCGAAGTGCTGGACGGGATCGTCATCATCGTGTCATTCGTCCTCGATGTCGTCCTCATCTTCCGGGAGCACGAGTTTGAAGCTGTTGGGCTCCTGATACTCCTGCGGCTGTGGCGCGTGGCCAGGATTATCAACGGTAGGTGTGTGCGCGGCCGGTCGGGAGCTTTCCCTGCCGTGTGGGCTGGATTTGGCGACCTTACCTGAATTATCTGGGCTCGCGTCTTTGTTCCCTTCTCACAGCAATCTGCAAGACCCCGGGGTCTTGCTCTCCCAGCGAACTCAGAGTTTCGCCCATGCGGTTTTCGTTGCTGGAGTGCGGCCTTAATTAGGCTGTAATTTCTTTGGAGCAGCAACGATCTGTTGCTTGTGTTGGTGCAATGCCTCGGTGATGGGGCCATGGCAGCTGGCCCAGGCTAGCGGAGATGCCCAGCTCTAGCATGGCAGCATTGGCACGTTCCCCTAAAAACAACCTGTAATCTGTTCTTGCATCCCTCCCTCCTGGAGGGGGGTGGCTCACGTCTTAAGTTTGTGTAGTAGGATCCTTTTGGCAATGTTTTAGCAGGGAGCGGGGTAAAACCCTGCCTTCCTGAATCTACTTCTATCGCAGAGTAGGTTTTACTGCTCTGATGTTCTGCCGTGACTCCATCATCCCCTCCAGGGATGCTGCAGGGAACATCCTCATCTCATTCTGGATCTTTCTTGCTTGGATTCAAAGGGTTTACCATAAAAAGAGGAATATAAAATGTCCCCAGATCAGACTTTACTGACTCTGCTGTTGTAACTGTAAATTGTTGCAAATAGATGTAAATTCAGACGCTTCTGAAACAAGAAACATATTCTTCCTTCTTGGGGAAGGAATTTTGAGATTCAGAAAAATGCAGCAATGAGATTATCCCCAATTCCTGCATGAAGCCTCAGCCCGAGCGCTGTCCTGTGCCTGCGAGTGCACTTTTGGCAAGTGCTCTGTGCTTGATGCAGCCCTAGGTCTCATTAGTTGGAATAAAAGGAAGGGATGGCTGGGGCCATGTCGGTCACCTGCAGCCCCCACTGCCATTCTGATGGGGAGAAGATGCCCCATCGGCAGCAGCAGCCAGGAAAAGGGAAGATGTGAGAGCAGCTCGCAGCTTTTTTTAATTTGGAGTGAAAGTCAAAGAGAAACCAGATTTGTGTGCAGCTGCGTGAGCCATGGGAACCTCGGTGTCTCTTACACTGCAGAGAACAGCATTGCGTTTACACATAAATCTCCGTATCCTTGGGTGCTTCTGCTTTTCCCCCTCAAGTTTCTCGCCGTGCCTGCCCGCTTGGAGCAACGGAGGGGATAAACAGAATCTGCCCCAGGCTTCGGGTGTTGTGTGGCTAAGCCTAGGCTAAGCTTAAGCTAAGCCTAGGCACGGTTCACTGCCTTCAGTCCCTGCTGATTGATAGGGCCTGGGTTACAGGCAGGTGGGGACTGCTTGATGTTATCAATGCAAATAAGCAGCATTGCCGCTTTGGGGGCTCACTTCTCTGAAGACAAACCGCAAGCCCGCTGCCTGTAGCACTAGAAACACAGGCACGCATGGGTGCCTGCCTTCGCGCACGTTCTTCTGTCACCAGCCGGAAGAGAGCTCTGTCGGGTAGGAAGAACGTGATGTTCTCGATGCTCTTACCGAGCTATTTTTTTTTTTTCCCCCTCAGAAAAGGGTGGGAAGAAAATGCCTTTGCTGCGGGGGCTGAGTTCACATGCAATAACCTAACTATTTCAGTAAAGAAGCGACACCTCCACTGTGATGAGAAACTGCGTGCCCTTACTGCAGCCGCACAAGGTGAAGCCAAAACCTTAAGCCAGACCCGATGATGTGCCATGTCCTGTTAGACCAGGCAGGAGCGATCGGCCCCAGGGACAAGGCTCCCGACTACATGAAACGGGCTAAAACGCAGCCCCTCGTGACAAGAAAGCTGCCAGCGACATCCCCCCCAGGCTCTGCCAAGGGAGTGAATTCAAATTCGGGATTTGAATGACAGTTTGACTGATTAATTCAGCTCAGAGGCCAGACTGCCTCTTCCCAGCAGAGTATTGGTGTCTGAATCCCAGGGGTGGTTAATTTAAAATCCTCCTCATTAAGAAAAGCACTTGGGAAGGGTGGTTTGAAGATGACAGAACCAGAACTCGAGAGGAACACGTTTAACTCCTTGAGTACAGGCCCTGTGTACTGTTAACCTCCTGCTAGTGGCCGTTTTACATTGTAAAATGAATCCGCTGTGAATTGTTTCACAGGAATAATTTTATCGGTAAAGACCCGTTCTGAACAACAAGTGTCCAAGCTAAAGCAAGCAAACCTGAAACTGGCAACAAAGGTTGAACAACTGGAACACAGCTGTGTAGAGAAGGTAAGAAACCACTTTTAATTTAAACAAGGTTTGCCCGCTGGCTGCTCCCCGGGACGAGCTGGCTTGGGATCCTTTTGCAAGGTTGCCACTGTCAGCTTGGTTTCTTCATCAGAAAGTTGTGGGGTAAGCCGGGCTGAAGAACCACCGCCTCGCCTGTCCTGCCCGCGCCTCCCTTTGCTGCTTCTCTTGCAAAGGAACGACGGCTACCTCTGTCCTACTTACTTTAGCCAGGTTGTCCTGTTTTACTGCAGTGAGATACCTTAAAATAGTTTCCCAGGTTCCCACAGATCTTCCCACTGCTGAAGTGTAGGAGCTATATTAATGATTTGACTTTTGTCTCCAACAGGAGCAAGAAATTGAGAGGCTTAACAAGATATTAAAACAGCATGGACTCATCAGCGAGCAAAAATAGGGCCAGTTTTCCGAGGTGGGGAAGTCTGCCCGGGAGAGCGCAGTGTTGAAATCCGCCAGTTTGACCTGAAAGGTTTTCCTGTCCCTTTGCTTTCTCTTGTATAGTGTTGTCTATAACCATTTTCTATTTGACCACATTTTTATTAGATCTTGGGATTGCAAAAATAATTAATTTTGCAGCAAAATGAATCACGTGTACTCCCTGTAAACAGTGATTTCATAAGACCTTTCTTGTACAGTTGTACAGTCAAAACTGCAAAATAACTTAATAAAGACACATCTTTACAAGCTATACATCCACGAAAGTACCACTTATTTTAAATAACTGAATTTTTCTGTGATTATGTTCTTTGTTTGCAACATCTTGTAGAAACTTGCAGTACAAATGATAAGAATCCAGGCTGAAAAGGTCATTTCTCCTCTACAAGCTGACCGTTCGTCATTAGTACATCTCTCCTTTGCCAACCATTCTTTTCATATTGTTGGTAGTTTCCTCATTTCTGTTGCTGCTTGTGCTGCTTTGTTATTTATATAACGTTCATTTCAAAAATACCAACATACCGCTCCTTTAGTTGACTATCAAATCAGCACCAAAATAGAGGCAAACATGAGCCATCTTACGTCAAACAATGCCTTGTTCTCAGCAGCAGATTTGAGGTCTGATACTGCATTCTCTCATCTCTTCTTCCATTTTAAGTGTTCGTTTGCGGCCCGCTGGGCTACAAAGTTCTTTCTGCTTCCACAGCTCATAAATCAACACATTAAAAGAATTAGAATATGTAAGAACAGATGTAGGTGAGTGGACTGCTGGGAACAGTTAGACTGCAGAAAAGCCATTAGAAAGCATATTCTAAAGGACCGGGCTGGTGTTTGAACACACCGTCAACTTTTTCAGGTACTGGAGGGTCCCTGTGGTGAGACTATTTGATAGTTGAAGAGTAAGATTCAATAAGTAGGAATTTTGAAAGGTGTTGACTGTAGCAGGCGTCTCCAATTGATTTCAGCCAGAGTTGGCTGGAAGGGTCACTGAGCTTTTCTGAAAGCATCACTTAACTGTTTGGATTTTTGCTAATTAATTAGTGGTTTGGGAAAACTAGCTAGAAATATGTGGCTTATTCATCTATGAAAACAGATAAAGCAGAGGCCTTATCTAATAGCATGATTACTTTAATTAACAATTTAGCTCTGCCATTCCCAGAATAATGAAGCCTACTTTCCTTTAGAGCCGTATCATGTCCCTTTGCTCTTCCCTTCCCCTCCTGCCTCCACGCTGCTGGGCAGGCAGCTCGGACTAGCGCTACTTCAGAGCATCCGATGTGCTGGAAGGCTGGTGGCTGTACGTGTGCTGACTGGCCGCTACAGCCACCATCAAGTTCATACTGCAACCTTTTTTCCTCTCGGCAGAGGTATAATTGGGAACTTTCCACTTATTGTGGGTGTGTTTTTTCTGCCATAAAGCTTCTGAGAAGCCCTCGCGAGGGCTCACGCTTTCTCTCTTGGCCAATTTTAACCCAGTGTGCCTACAGTTTAGAAGAAACTGATGGCCCATCACAGCAAATGGATAAACCTCGCTTCTTTAGGAAATGGACTAAAAATCAGAAAAAGCAGAAATATGGCTTTTTTTTTATGCATACTTACCTTAGACAAAGGGAAAGAAAAAATCAAAGGGTAACTTGACATTAATGGTGGGCCAGGCTTTATAGCCTGGCTCTGCAGGTGAAGAAATATCGGTGAAAACAACAGAACTTGTTATAGGAATAGTCCTTTCCCTTCCTGAGGGAAGCTGCAATGAAAATACAAATGGTCATTAGCTTCAGCCTTCTCTTTGTACAACTGCTTTGTTTGGATTGGGTTATATTTTCAGCTGTTATTTGTAAAAAGTTTTCTTTTCATATACAGTTCTATGTTTCTTTTAATGAATGATGTATAGATTTTTACTGAAGTGTGGGCTGCTTGCCAAAACACCGTTGTGTTTGAGCTGGATCAGAAACTGTTGGGTGTAAGACACTCTAATATGAAGCGCTACCTTTAGATAAAGAGATTAACTGGGTCACTGTCGCACAGCTGATACCCACGCAAAACAAGCCATTCTTTTTGTCTTAAATCCTGTAATTTAATTACATACCTGCTTCAATGTGGTGGTAGTGATTGTTGCTGTAACGTTCACTATTCTGGCTTGTGGATTGACAAGGGATCCATATTTAGTCCATTTCACTTCTATTTCAAGTGATACTGGTATTTGGCATGAGCTCTGAAAAGCGTTATAAATTCTCTCATTGTCTGACTTGTACAGAAGCAACCACATCAATTATTCATCTTATTAAACTGGCAGAATGCCCCCAGAAAGCTCGCTCTGGGAGGTTACCAGAGCAACTACGCCATGCCGGCGCCCTGGACTGCTGCCTGTGCAGGCAGCACAGGTGCTTGCAGCCTTGGCTCGGGGCGTCCCTGCGGTTTCTCCATAGGTGACAAACCGACTCGGTAACTGCACTTCAGGCAGGACGGTTCTACCGGAGCGGGGCAGGACTTTGGCTCTTAGTGATAATGCTGAGCTGGCTCTTTTTAGTAGGAAGACTTATTTCAGTAATACCGCTGGGACAGCAGAAAATCCTTAACTCTGCCAGGGCGGAATTTTGAAGCCTACAATCTTAAATATTTTTAGGTATTTCTTCTTGAACTGTCAAGTTTCTGGTTACAGAAGTCATTCACTGTTTAGTTGCAAAAGCATGCAAGAAACCTATACACAAGCTGTCGCTGAGGGGGTGCAGTCATTCAGGACGTGCCAAGCAGCACTGCCTACCACCCATAGCAGGGACTGCACTGCATCGGGAGGAAAAGGGCTAGTACAGATGTTAAGAATAAATGTAGTGTTTGGGTCACTCAGGTATACTGGTTCTGTGCTTTAAAGGATTCTGGCTATCTTACTCTAATCTGACATAAGAGTACAAAGGAAAAACACTGATTCTGTTACTTCACTCTCTCAAGCTTTCCTCTTGTGCTTCATTCCCTCTGAAGAGCCAGACTCTAAACTGTGGCTAGAGCTCATTTTGTACCTAACATGTTGTCCTGATCCAGAACTGAGGGCCCTGGATACCAGCTTGATTAAAAGTAAACCCTGCCTTCTACAGCAAGAGTGAAACTCCTCATTTGTGAATATTGCAGGACCACTTTCCTCCAGTCTGTTTCTGTACTTTTTTCCCCTACAGGTCCACGAAACCTAAGCTGATGCTGTGGTACAGGTACAGATCTCAGGAGAGAGGACAGTAAGAGCGAAGGGGGTGGTGGTAGTGGTGTAACTTTCACCTGTTCTGAGGTGTGGAGGTGAGTTATCGGCACCCAGTCGAGCACATCCTGGGCTTGAGAATTTCCAAATGAGGCCACGTATTCAGGAAAGCTTTGTCCCTTCAGTAAATCTAGGAGGGTCTGAGTCAAAGGCTGGCATTTCATAGCTGCAGTAATTCTTCCAGAAAAAAAAAAAGATGAGTTAAAGCAAAATCCCTTGGTTTGGCACAGTAATAATTTCTCCTAGCTCTCATGCACTGTTCAAGCCTTCTGGCTACAGTTGCTAACGTACACAATCTTTTCAAGAGAAAGACCATTGTTAATTAAATGACATTTTTTATAATTAAATACAGCAGTATAAATGTCCCAGGACCTGAACATATCCTGATGGAAAGGGTTGTCAGAGGGTTAAAAGCACTAAATCAAAAAAAAAAAAAAAAAAAAGTCCTCTTACCGTAACTTACAGCCCGATATCATGTTATAACCAAATAATATTGGGGTTCTGGCTCCCTGCACTGCCAGACAGTCCTGGTTGGATGTACTTTGCAGAATGGTAAGTTGACTGTATTTGTTAGTATTCTGAATGATGCCAGATGTAACACACAGTTAAAGGGCAATTCAATACTTGATGTATATCATGAAGAAAGAATCCTTAATCATATCCTTAAAATATATCTGAAAGTGCTATAATAGCTCAAGACTCCTCTTACACTGTGAAGAAGCACTAGAGTGTACAATGAAGGTCTAAATCTACCTCACTAAAAAGTCCCAGGAGATTGCGGTCGGGACAGAGTCATTTGCTACTTCTAAAACATAGCCAAAAAAGCACACTTTTACTTGTGTTAAAGAACAGATACTTTTTATAGATGTCCATGCTAGAAAGTGTTTGTGAAGATGGACCAGAATAAGTGCTGCCAACAAAATTTCAACAGGGAAAGGATATCCTCGTGGCCGGAAGCCTGCTCTTACAGGCAGTCCAACAACATAACCAGGATTACCACTGAGAGGAACTGGCTTTGTATTTACCTGCAATGCAAACGTTACAGTATTAGTTCTTATCCTGTACTGAAATGGTTGAAGAACACAGAAATATTTCACTTATTTTAGGATTATTAACTGCCTTGAACAATGACAGTAGTAAGACTGCTCTGTAAGATTATAACTTCTCTAACAGTGGGGCAGGCTTTGCTTTCACTGGATACAGTTAAACAGAACACAAGATGACTCTTCTAAATGTGAAAAACAGACTCTGGAGACCTTTATTGCCCAGTTCTGAAATGCTGCCTCATTTGTGTATCCAGGGCAAGTTACATTTTACCTTGCTGCTAACAATTGTTCTGATTCAAGTTTAATAAGTTTTGTAATTAAATGTCTTTCAACAAGTCATCCGTAACATCTCTAGCAGTTACCTGCGTAAAGCTGATTTCAAAGCTCTGCTGTATTGAAAGTGCTTCTTTGTTAATTGCCCCCAAGACAAAAGAAGCAGCTGCTTCTATTATTTCTCCTGCGTCTGTGTATGTAATGTGATAACTCACCTGAAAATTAAACATTTTAGATATTAATTAGAACAAATATATGAGAGTATGAAACTAGAAAAAAGGAATTTAAAACTATGTAAGTATTGTTTTCTTTCTTCCTCGATGAAGAATTACATGGTAGAGATATACTATATCCTCAGTTGTAGTAAGGATGGGCCCAGAAAACGGGAGGAACTGAAGTACTGCTCAGTAGGTGGCTAGTCATTTTGCAATGACTGTGCATTACAAACACAAAGACCTGCCTCTATATCCAAGGCAGCATGTGCTTTTATAAGCACTGATACTTAGGGACTGATTAGACACTTTCCGTCCGGGTGCTGATCTAGCTTTCTCCTACAAATTAAGACACACGGGTTGGATATACTGCCTGTTTGTTCTAGTTTGTCACTTATTTCCTGTCTGCAACGGGAGAGAGTTTCAAGAAGAGCAAGAAAAAAGCTGTGGTCTGAACTGACAGACGAAAACATGACATTTGCAAAGTAGCCATGTCAGCAGATTTACATATGACGGACATGATTGTTACCAAACCAAGCCACTGATTAGCAATGGTTGGAAATGGAGCCTCTTAAAAACTGACTTCTTGATAAACCTCTTCTAAGCATAAGCCCAATGTTCATCTGCTTAAGATGAAAAGATGAGATGATTTGCACTGTGTATTCCTCTGTCTCTGCCACCGCCGTGCCTGAAATCATCTCCCAAGCATAATGTAGATTCTAAACTCACGTTATTGCCTGTTATGTCACATACACACAGTAATAATAGAAAAGGATTTCATCCTGTCTCTGTGCTATGTGGCATATAGTTATTACTTTGTTGCAAAACACTCTCTTTTATCCCAAAGTCAGTGTTTCTCCTGTCACATTTGCTTTGGAGATGTCACAATATATGGAAACTGTGCAAGGCCTTTCTCACATCTTTGTAATTTGTGAATCAGAAATTATTTGATGCATACATGCTTTCCATCAAACGTGAGGAGGAAAAGAACTGTCATACCTACCCCAAGAACTATATTTATGCACAGTTCATCCAAAATCATAGGGAGCCTGAGGACATCACTACCATTAAGTAAAGTCCGCATTCCATTCAGAGACTGGACAACTATGGACTGGACAGTAATATTAACCTGAAAAACAAATTCATGTCATTTCTGAATATTGGGTATAATTATTTTTGGCTTTTTCTGTATTATTATATTTGCGACCCTTCCGGGTTCTGTTCCACAGAGACAGCAGTCAATAAGCCTCTGAACAACTGCTGTGTTACATGTATTGCTGAAGTTCAACAAAAGGTTCTATTTTTAAGTAACTAGAGAGAGTTACTTAAAAAGAGAGAGTTTTCTATGAGGGGAATGCATCAGGCTTAAATGTTTGCAGGTAGCATATTATCTTGGAGTTGCTAAGTATCATTACTGATAGCAAATGATAGAATTTTTTTCTTCATTTAAAGAGTAAGGATAAAGTCCCTGCTATGATGAAGTCAGTGAAAAACTCTCACTGACTATAATTGAGTAGGAATTTTGCCCCCAGCTGTTCCAACTAAGTTAGAAGGATACTTACCATCTGACTTGATTTGGGTACCTAGAGGAGAATAAAAGAACAAATTCAAACAATAGCAAAGGTTTGACCTATTACAAGTAGCAGTTAAGTAAAGCAGTTAAGGCTTAACTGCTTTGCCTATTTAACTCCCTATCATTACAATACCTTTTACATCGTGGAAGTGATTGGATATACACTACAGCACCCAGGCAGTGTGAAAATAACTGCTGTTCTTTGTGGCTAGTAGGCAAAATCTTACCGTCCAAGCCTCTTCTTCCCCTGACAGTAACTGGAAAATTTCTTAGTGGCTTCCATCAGTTTTCCATCAGGCCTGGCTTTGACTGCATTCCCAGTAAATATACAGTGCACTCAGTAAGTAGTAGATGAATCTGGTCTTTCCCTTGGACACTCTATTTGCAACTCAGAACTAAGAAACACTGAAAAAGTTTACTTGCATCAGAAAGGTGACCTGAGAAAAGCATCTCAGTTGACTGTTATGGTGCATCATATCGTTTGACCTATTGAGGGCGTCAGAGGACATTGCTCCTATTGCAGAACTGTGCAAAAACACTTGCAACTATTCATAGACTGCCAGTTTAGGAAGTCTGCCAGGCTGTTCGTACCCAAAGAAATGAAGAGCTTTTGTTGTCCCATTCTGATGGTAATGAGTCCATAGTTTCATGGTCTCTAAACAAAGACATGAGAAGCAAGTATCTCTCGTTATACAGCGTGTGGACATGCACAGTTGCCCCACTGGAAAATTTCCACCAAATTTTCATGGAAAGGCAGAAATGTCAGCCCAAGGTCATCAATCAATCAGGCCTGCAAAATACTCACATAGAGCACCATTTTGTCAGAAGTTTTATTTTTGTGACTTCCCAATGAGTGTTTGATTCACATCTTTGGGAAGGGACTAAAAACTGGACTCTGACCATGAAGCAAGTTCTGCAGAATTACGACAGGATACAGCAACCAGTCTGCTCATCTAACATCACAGCAGAGAACACCTTCCTATGAGCTGGAGACCTGAAGGTGATGCAGCAAAGTCTGTCACATGCTGTCACATATTTATATCAACATCCTGAGGTACAGCTCAGCCATCAGAATCAGCCATATGAATAAAAGTGCTTGTAAATATTAGAGTCGTCCTTCAGGGAAGCATGCTGGTTCTGACTAGGGTAGAGGGAATGATCACCACTCCTAAAATTCTATTTGTCTGTGACTAGAGCGATGAATTATGTTTCTGTAGGTCACTGGCAGACCACTCCAGCCTCATTGCTGCCTCCCACTGACTCATCTTCCCACCAGCCAGGGAGGCAAGCAGGGGCAGGCAGCAGTGCGTTGCTCTGGCAGCTGCACAGTGCACGCTAACCGTAGTATGAAGCATCGCAACGTTACGAGCATCCATCTTGTTTGGGGGTTCCAAGCACCCCAATGCCCCTTGGGTCTGCTGGACAGGCCAGGGCAGGGAGCAGAGGTGAACTGCAACAATTACAGGCCTTCCTGTCATTCACGTTGCCCAGCCTGGCAGTGAGCATGGGCTCGCAAGGAGGGGGTTTTGTGAAGGAACGGCTGTACCTGTCCTCTCACCGGGGGCTCCCAGCCAGCCTTCCTGGGTTATGTGGTTTGCCATTTCTTTTGCCAGCAGCTCCACCTGCTGGCACTGCTCTGCCCTGTGACCACCCTGTCCCCAATACCAAGTCACTTCTCTATTGTCACATCCCATCTTCAGCTCCCCTTGGGAAGGGGAGTTCCTACAGATAATCTCTAGCATCTCTCCAGCCTTCTCCAGTTCCTGCATCTGATCCTTTCTGAATCTCCAGCGTACTTTGGACAGAAGTCTGACCTCTCCTAAGCTGGGCCATTGTAACTGGCAAACAGCACGTGGGCAACGTGTTATGTACTGTCCTAGTGAGGAAGGAGAATTCATCTTTTAATTCAAAAACATTCAGCTGCTTGGGGCCTGTCCTGACACGTGCTTTTTATTTTCTGGTTCTGCAGCCATTATGATTAAAAGCTAACATCTGTGAACAACCCTTTGCTGATTTCAATGAGGTCCTCAAAGATCAGGAGAATGATCCCACCTGTGAGAATATAAACTACTTAGTGGGCTTTCCTTTACCATTGATAGCTTTGGAACCTGTGAGGAGACTGGAAGGGGTCTTTGAGCAGTGACTCACTATGGAGTACTAATTAAATTAATTTAAATAATTACATAAATTAAAAACATTTTAATGGTGGAGAGTATACTGCTTCTTGATGGCCTTCAGCTTCTGGAAGGAGCTATCAGGTTAAGGTATTGTGTATTTTAGCTTGAATTTTGCATGCATGATTTCTTTGTCTTCCTGAATATCTGTAAAGGGGATTTATTTACACATAAGACATCATCCTCTAGTTCAAAAAGGAATGAAAAAGTAAGTTTAGCTTTGAAAAATAACCACAGACTGGATTTGGTAGTAGGCTGGATACAAACAAATTTGTTCTCAGGGGGTAAATGTCATGTTTTTTGAGGAGTGTAAGGAAGGCTTAGCATGCATGGGCAATACCTCACTATTAAAAACTAAGGCTTGTAAGAAAGGTATATATACAGAGGGTTAAACCTTACAGGTTCTTCTTTAAGTACAAAGGTTTACCAACTCTTTAAACCCCAGACTTCTTAGATTTATGCACTCTGGTAATAGGCTGCTTGGAAAAGCTTGAACATGCACAAAAGCATAAAACTGCTGCCATTGCAGCAAGCGCTAGCTCGGTGATACAAGCTTGTCTCTTCAAGACCATTATTTTTGTTGCCTAAGCAGAGAACAGCAAATGCTTCTGTTACCAAAGCTTAAAGTAAAAACATTTCCCAAGGCTTTCTGTATAAAAGGTGGTTTCATAGAGAGATTTTCTTTTCCATCCCACAATTTAAAAATCCAAATAAAACACCATATCCTTTTGCAAATAGAAGTTACTTAATTTGGGAGACACAAAAAGATACGTAATATCAACGGTTGGCTATATGTTTCAAATCATACTTACTGCTAAAATGCTGGAGTTGGTATAGAACAGCATACTAACTGCTTGAATATTGCCACATTTTTCCACACTTACTGATCTAATGCATTTTGTAGCCTGGTTTACTAAAAACCCTGGGAAAAAAGTCACAAAGTATTGCTGAAGGAAATTTAAAGAGTAATTATGAAAAGCAGAAATAAAAAACAATATAAGAACTTCAAGCATAAGCAAAAATGAAGGTAAATGTAATTTCTATTGTAGATAAGGTTGTATGTGAGCTATAAAGAATGATACTTTCTTAGATTCTCCAGAAATGCTATGAGACAAAATATTACTTCTTAACAATAGAAGCTTAATAAAAGCTAGAAGATTTATGACTTCATTTTTGAAATCTCATAAGATTTTTTTTTTCTTTCACAAGAGACTTCAGTTTCCCTTTGGTCATGACTGTTATGATACCATATTTAATAATAACAGTGGGGTTTAGAAAATGCAGGTGTGTGGTTTTGGTTGTGGCTTTTTTTTTTTTCCCCTCCCCCTCTGTAGATTTTCAGGAAACTGTGTGAAAGGTTAAAATGTAGGGCTCAAGGCTGCAAGTCTGACTTGACTTGCATTCAGGCTGTGAAAGGAACCTCATTGTACGAAAGGGACATCTTACAAAGGTTGCCCAGTTAGGTCTTGCTTTGTGTAATACCCTCTTCCCTCATGGTGTCACCCTTGTACTATTTGATTAAACCAGTTATGCCAAATAGGACGTTTTATTGTTGGATAAACAACCCATTAACAAGACTCTCAAGGATTTACAGACCTTACTTTGAATGCTTAATATAGATGCAATGCAACTTCCAATCTATGTCTAAAAAACCCCCAGAGAAAAAGAAGCTATTTGAAAACACATTTGTTCGTGAATCTTTATCTGAATTTACATTTGTGTGTGTGCCAATTTACTGACTGTTTAAGCTCAAGTCAGAGCAGAATACTCTAAAGCAAATAAACTGGAATTCAAATGCATTTTCTAACCTGCAGGATTTGCGTCAGAGCACCAAGAGGAGACAACAGGACTAGGTAGTCTCAGAAATGCATCCACTGTCTGTATAGGAACACCATACTGCCAAATAAAACAACATATTCAAGTATATAGGTGTGTTTCAGTCCATGGAAAGTTTTAGAGCATTTGTATTAACAATAAATCTGAACAAAAGAAGTACTTATTTCCACTATATCTGTCAATACTGTATATTACTTTGTGCATCAATTCTTAAGCCATTAACAGCTTTATGTTTACAACAGCAAAACAGCTACTTGTTTTTGAAAGATCTTAAAAATCTAGTTCACTTTTTAAGTAAGCTAGCACAAAACGCTAGCCTTCTTATTTTTACATGTCTATATTTAAAGACCAAAATAAAGTTTGTCTTTTCCAGAAGAACTGCATATTTTTAAAAGCAGATGCAAACAATGCTCTCTTGTTGTTTTATGTAACAATCTAATACTAATTGAATCAGATAATTATTTACCTCGTATCTGTAAGTTTCATTCACATCAGAAAGATTTTGAGCATCTGTGTCAGTATTCCAGCTGTCAGGCTCAGCACTGAAAGAAGAACTTCCAAACTCTTTAAGCAACTGATCAAAATTTTCAGCAGTAGGCATTTCAGGGGAACTGAAGGAGAGTGCTTGTTTATCTGTCAAAACAATTTAAAGAATGAGAGAACTTTTAGGATAAAAGATACAGAAACAGTGTTTAGTAACAATTTTTCCTTCTGGAGCTGTTAAAGACTCAGTTACAGAAAAATATTGGCGCAACTTTTCTTTAAGAAAAGCTTTCCCTTTTCTTTAAGAGAAAAGCTAGGCGGTGTCTTAATTCATCATTTCACCCAGATCCATGAAAGCACAAACTTAAACTTGGAAAGAGGTAAGTCCCTTTCTTTCAAAACCATGTTTTCTAACAGCATATGCTCCAAAACAAAGACATGCCAATCAGTGTCTACAGTTTCCATGCTAAGTATTCAGATGACTACTGCACAGTCATAATTAAATTAGGAGAACATGGTACTGATCACTTCTTACTTCCCTGCAAGTCGCTTCAAAGCTGGGCATAAAGGCTTTGTACCACTGGTGACTATTACATAGTTACAGTAACAGATTGGGAAGGAGTCAGTTTCCCATGAAACAACTTTAGATGTGATTTATTGAGGATGCTAATTTCTTTAAAAAACAACAATTTTTTTTTTCAACAAAGACGACTAAGAGAGTATGAGATGTTTTAATTCCACAGTTTCACAAGTGAAAAGATGACAACATATGGACTGTGAGCATACAGAATAACCACTTTCCTGACAGGTTTAGTTACTTTCAATTTTAGTCTGTTTCTGGTACCTGAAGAGCTTATAAAAATAACAGCACAATGCTTAATATTGGCAACAACACTACTTACAGTTTGTAGTGTGAATGCAGAAAACACTGGGATTGACATGGTCAATTAATTTAAATATCCTTTCTGGTGGATTTGCTTCAACATCAAGTGAATATGTAGCAGCTTTCTGACTACAAAGACGGCTGTCACCTCTGCAAACAATAATAATAAAATCAACAATCCACTAAAGTTACTATTGACCACATTTTAAAGTTCTTTTCATGTATTGAGGCAGCATCAAAAAAAATCACGAGAGAGATTACTCCTTTTAACACAATTTGGATAGCAATTGTGCCTCCTTAGAAGGTTTATATTGTTTTAGACTGTGTGCTTAGTAATAAATAATAGAGAATTCTCCAACATGTTTTATCTAGCAGAGATAGCAGTGTGAGCCAGAACATGAAGAAAGGTAAGAGATGGACTGGGGGAAGGGAAGAGCCTGACAGTAATAATATTAGAGCTCAAATGACAAGTTGGATGGGATCCAGATGGTGTGAGCCATCACAAATGCAGGGTGCACCACAGGCTACACAGAGCTCAGAAGCATTTTTATTTATACAACACATGATAGCATGCAGACCAGAAAAAAGGTCAGTTTCATGACTATTGGAATAATATTCCCTTGGGGCGGGGGGGGAAGTCCTACTTGAGATGCACATAAAAAAAAAGGCAGAGTGAGAAACAGGGAGGTGAAATAATCCATCCAATCTAGGAAAAGTCTTTGTAGATGTGCTGTGGGTTCATCAACAACAGCCCAGACTGCAGTAGGCTGCACAGCGAATGTGCCAGTTCGTACCCTGAAGAGTACTGGTGTGTCCTACATGCTCGAAATACAAGATGATGATCCTTGTGAAACTGGTACTTAGGCAGAGTTAAAGCAGTCAAGGACAGATACTGAAGACGTGAAATGACTTTTAGAAATTACTTTTTAAGCATGGAGTTAAACTTTTCCATGAGGTGAACCATTTGTTAGTAGGATCACATCATAAATCAAACACCCTGTTTCCTTTGTTGCAGAGACCATGTAGCCTCTCACCTGTGATCAGTCAAACCCTTTTGGTAACTAACACAATTATGCAAATGCATATGAATCTAGATGTAAATAATGAGATCCACAATACTTGCAGTCATTGAAAATCCCATGGGTTGTCATGCAAAATGAACGTTCTACACAAAAGAATTTGGGGAAAGAACATAACTTCATTTTCTGCATTTCCAGTTGACAGAGAGAGAACAGTCACCTGAGACAATTAAACTGTCACTCAGGAAGGCGTTGATTAGACCTTTCTGATATATATAAATATCTATAAATGGGTAGCAGTAGTCATTGTGTGCAAGAACAATAAGAAAAGGCAGTCTGGGATGACTGCTAATTCAAATTTCAAAGCACCGAGAATAGACCCCAGTGTTCAGATTGGCATAATTTATGCAGAGGGTGGGCTGAAGAGCTGTACTCGGTGTTCTGAGAAGTCACCAAGAGATTTTTACATTATGATTTTGAAGTGAGCTTTCTTAACTCTTTTTTGAGAAGATGAAATTGGGTGAAGGTGTTTTCAGATAAACTGTAAATACCAAAGAAACAACTATCGGCATTACCTTATTGATATAAGGTTACTTTTTACTGTTTATAAAGTGACAGACTGCCAGCGAGGCAGCAGGTGAGGATGCTGACTTGTAAAACTAGGATCAAAAAGATGCTCATGCTACTTCATTAAGCCCTGAATTGATCAAGTTTCTAGCTGATATTGTAAACCGTAATGAAAGAGTTTACTGATAAATTGCTGATGACCTACGGAGGTGGCCAGATGGCCCCATGGTATCAGCTTGCTTAACTTCCAGACACTGCATTATATTGATGAAAGTCTGAAGATGCATTATTCTTCCCCCAACAGAAGGCATCACCACCTAAGCGCCCATAGACAGCAGCACGGTGAAAGAGGAGAAAAGCAAGGAGCGTGAGTTTAGAAAAGAGAGAATAAGCAAATGAGAAACTGGGGTGAGAGGCCAATTTGTTGTTCTACCTGGTTAGGGCCAAAAGTTTACAGGCCTAGTGCAGGAAGGACTGGTGAAAGGGTAGGCAGGAGTTAGGATGGCGAGGGGAGGGGGGTTAGGAACGGGTAAGGGGAGAGGATAGAACCCTTAAAATGCATGCAGCAAATAAAACAGGATTTTTGTATTGCATATAGCTATTTACCCACTTACGTGACAATAGGAACTGAGCATGTAGTAAAGAGACTGAAATCTGCTGCACTGCAATCAGGGTCACAGCAGCAATTTACATCACACTCTGCCACCAACAGATCACAAACACACAGCTTGGCAACTGGAGGAGAGATTTAAATTGGAATTAGAATTGGAACTTTACACATTACAGCATGTTCCCTAACACTTTCATTTTTCACCTCGCCTTATTTTTGACAATGGTCAGAAGTCTATATCCAAATTCACGTGCTTTTTTTTTTTTAAGTCATTTTAAAAGCCATCTTTTCTGCTACTTAGCAAATCTATTTGGAACACAATAACAAAACCAAGGGCATACTAAAATCTGATGGTGTGTTCCCTGCGAAATCAAAAAAGCAACTTGAGTTAATAGGAATTTTGAAGGTATGAAAATACACTCAGCTCTGCAGAGGGGGAAAAAAGAGATACAAACAAGGTATGTTTATCTACTTGTTTCAGCTTATTGGGGGGGAAAAAAAAACCAAAACATTTTGACAGAGCAGTGAGATGTTTACAAGTATTGAGCATGTCCCAGGGTCCAGTAATATATTTTCCTGATGTGCCAACATAACCATACTTGACTCCTTTGAAATTGTTTTTTCTCTCTGTCTTTAGATACTGTGAAATATTGTAACACAGAAAGCAATTGCTAGCAATACTGTAAACTGTCTTGACAAAATACATTTGTCAACGTCTTAAAACATTCTTAGGTCTTCAAGTTTATAAATTCAAAGGACAGACATTACTGAGCTGTTTAGGAGAGTTGCTGTTCTATAATAAATCTAAACTTAAGAATAGCACAGAATGTAGAAAATTAAGACCAGCGCTCCTTAGGCAAGACAGACAAAGAATGCTCATTTTCATAACTACTGCTTCTTTTATTTCAACTCGACTGTTGCCCATTTCTCTACGGCCTCCTGGATGCTCTCTGACCATCTGAACAGTATCCAGGTATTTCCTGGAATCTCTGAAGTTCTGACTGTTCCATTAGCTGAGTTTAGCACTGGAATCCTTAGCTCGGCTTGTAAACAAGAGAAGTTTAAACATGGATGATTACATTGCGCAGTTATGTCTCTGAGATCAGGGATTTAAGTCTCTTTTCACTAAGGAGGCATGCACTGGGACATGTTTATTTTGGCAAGTAATCCAGGGAGGCTGAACCGATGGCAACGACACTGGGAAATTAGAAGTTAAATAAAAGTGTACCTGCCAATTAGAAGACAGTGGGAAGCACCTTCCGATAGCACAGTAACAAAAATTTGTGATCTATATGACCATAGCGCCAATATACATTCTCAGAGGTGGGGATGAATTAGGAGTCTTGGGGCAAACTGTGCGCATCCAGCTCGGTGTGTAAGCGGAGATTTCCAAGCACGTCCAGGGTGAGCCTGGGTCTCCTGGGCGAGGCCAAGCTCTGCCCCGTGGGCTCAGAGCAGGGTGCTGGGTGGGCAGAGGACCCTGCCCTCCCTCAGCGCCGGCTCGCAGACTCTGCGTGCTAGGATCAGCGTCCCCAGTGCCCGAAGGCTGTGTAGGGCTTGCTGAGCCTGCCCTTCCGAGGGGGATCCGAGCTTTGGCTGGAGAGGGGTGCTCAGAGCAGCACAGCCCCGGGGGACCCCAGGGAGAAGCCGGGCAGCTGCCGCGCAGGCTTGTCCCAGCCCCGGGCGGCTGCAACGGGAGCCGGAGGGGGGGACAAGGGCCCAGCGATGACAGGAGGCCCGAGAGAGGCCGTGAGCGGGGCCTCCCTGAGCCCGGGAAGAGCCGCCGCTGCGCCGCAGACCCCGCCCCACCGGGCACCCACCGTCCGTCACCGGGGCCGGCCCGCTGCGGGGCTGCGCCCGGGCGGCAGCGCGGTTCTCCGCACTGGCCGCGGGTTCCACGCTCGGCTCTGCCGCCCGGAACGGCGGCAGGAGGAGGAGGAGGAGTGCCCCGAGCCTCAGCGCCGCCGCCATGGCGGCCGCTCCCGGGCCGCCCCTAGCAACGGCGCGGTTACCAGGGAACGCGGAGCATCACGGGAAGGGCGTGTCCCGCCCCTCTCCGGGGCATCACGGGAAACAAAGGGTCTGCGGCCGCGGGGCACGATGGGAAGGTGGCGGTCCAGCATGGCCGGCGGTGGGGGGAGGCTGGGCTCTGGCGAGGCAGCGCTGCGGCCGTGCTGGCTGCCACCTCCCGCCACCCTCAGCGCAGGGAGACTTGGGGTGAGGCCACGCACCGGGCCCTTGGCTGGACATGGCCGCGGGTGAGGCCGCCCCCCTCGCCTCGCCGCTGCCATCATGGTGGTCTGAGGCGCCCGCCCGTGCCACCCAGCCCCTTCAGCAGCAGCCCAGCGCGGCGGTGGCCCGGGTGTCCGCGGCCCCTCGGCGCCATGCCAAGGGCAATAGGAAAAGGTTTCGGTGTAGTGACCAAAGTGTAAGCTGTCTATGCGGTTTGGGCAAAAATGCTATTGGAAGGCCATACACAAAGAAATGAATGTGGGGAATGGCCCTTGTCTATACAATCCTATCTTTAGCATATTTTTGAAACTTTGTTTTTACTAATCTGCTTTTTTTAAACTAATTTTTAAAGTTTTACCAATTTCTTCCTCCTTTTGAAAATGCCATGCGTCCTTAATGCTCAGTGTGCGTATTCATTAATTAATCTTGTTAGTAATCTTGCAATATATACAGGTATTTTTATACGAATTTGGAAAACCTGAGCTACTGAGTGGCTAAATGATCAAGGTTCCTTACGCAAATATTGAATTGTTTAGGTTGGAAAAGACCTTTAAGATCATCAAGTCCAACCGTTAGCCCTGCCAAGTCCAACGTTAAACCACTTCCCTGGGCAGCCGGTTCCAGTACCTGACCACCCTTTTGGTGAGGAAATTTTTCCTAATATCTAATCTAAACCTCCCCTGGCGCAACTTGAAGCCATTTCCTCTTGTCCTATCGCCTGTTACTTGGGAGAAGAGGTCAACCCCCACCTGGCTACAGCCTCCTTTCAGGCAGTTGTAGAGCACTATAAGGTCTCCCTTCAGCCTCCTTTTCTCCAGACTAAACAACCCCAGCTCCCTCAGCTGCTCCTCATAAGACTTGTGCTCCAGACCCACCACAAGCCTTGTTGCCCTTCTTATGGTTATCTTACGAATGTTAACATCCAGGCTTCGGTTCCAACCAAGAGACAACTTTTTTAAATTAAACTTGCTGAAGTCTATGATGTTCTGCATTATCTGATCAAAGCCAACTTTACGTTTGTTCCTGCATCAAACTGACAAGTATGTCGTTACACAGTGTTTCTTATTTTTCTGACCAGGTTCATTCCTATTGTCTTGAAGGGAAGCCTACAAAAGCTTTAAGGCCACAAGAGGGCACGTTCTCTTTTATGTTTAATACACTTGACTGCTCTTCATGCCAGTTGCAACATCTGAACAGCACAACTTCACGCCGGCATGCAAATTTAGTACTTTGAAGATATTTCAGCTTCTTCTATTGAAAACGGAAATATTTCTACAGTTCGCACGGTGTCTTTGTCACTTCTTCGCACTGTCCTCTGCTGCACAAGAGCCAATTATTCACAAAGGTGTTGATGAGTTACGCAAGACTCTTGTCTGCCTCGCGCAGTCCAAGGCTACCAAGGTCATTTGATATTATCAAAGAACTGGTAACTTAGGATGGATTTGAAAGAGCTCGTGGCAAATATCACATGGCGAAATCCTGGAGTCATCCTTCCCCATGGAAAGACCTCATTCTTCTAAGGACATGGTGACAGGAAGGTGAGAATCCAGTGTACTCTAATTGTACCTCAGGCCTCTGTGTGCCTTACATGCAATAATAGTCTCACATGGGTTTCCTTTCTGCATTCCTTCTGTTAAAACAAGTATAACCCAAAGTGACTGTATTTGGCTTCTTCCTTGGGGAAGAAGAACTGATGTGTTTAGTCTCTATTTCTTTGCTGTCTGAGATTATTTTGATTTGGTTGGAAACATTCACACATTTCCTTTCAATAAGGTCTCCTAAATGATGTTACTGGTGTTAGGGTTTTTTTCAGCCTTGAAGAATAACAGTAATTTCAAGTACACTTCCATTTTGAAAAGTGACTGTAAAAATGGCATCATAGGACTCCTTTTTGCTTCTCACTAAGGCTGTGCCAGGACTGGCTGCAGCCATAGAAGGGAACATGTGCAATGTGAGAGAATATGAGGAAATCATGTGAATCTTTAAAAAGCAGTATCTTTCATTGTCCCATAACAGAGAAACATGTTGATTTTGCCAGTTTACTCACTTAGCTTTGCATATTCGTAGCTATGTTCAGGACAGATATCGGTGCACTACTCTGAAAACTCTAGTGTCTTTGGCCCTGCTTAATAAAGCAGATGGGCACAGGTTTTAGAAGTGAGCCAAGGACCTGTTCACAGCTAGCAGAGTTAGAAGACTTGCAGCTTCAAGGAGGAGGCCTTAGCCAGGGAACCATCCCCTAGGTAAAGGAGTCTTGTCTTCCTGCCTGTTAAAAGGCAAGTGAAGCTCTTTACTTTTGTCACTATTAAGTGAGTGAAGTTTCCGCATCCTCTTGCTTGAGGGAAAGTAAAACAGATTTTGGAGTTTCACTTCTAATTGCTGTGGTGCTTGTCGCAGCTGGGAGAGGCAAGCCTGCAGGAAGGAACAGTTTGAGCACATGGCTGCTCTCTCCTTCGCTGCTACATGTTTGAGATCAGACATCTCTCTGGGCGAAGCTGACTTAGGGGCTTACAGTCCCTTGAACTTCCTTGACTGATCTCCCATACACTACCTATGGTCAGTTAACAAGGATGAAGATGTTTCTCCTACCTGGAAGACCTGCAAATTTTGACATTTATTTTGCAGGCTTGGAGGGAGAGTGGTGCTTAGTTTATGGTTTATCATCATTGTTCTTATTCTGTCTTCTGTATCACTTGTTCAACTGCAGTGTCATGAGATGAGATAATTAATACGGAAGCACCCCTACTTACTAGTTTAGACATTTCTGATGGATTTAAAATCAGTAAAAAGGGCTGTTGACAATGCACAAGGGAAAATACAATTTAATACATTCTTCTTGCATCCAGAATTACTTTGCAAAGCTGATGGTGCACAGGGGACCAGACTCCTAGATGAAAACTAAGCCTTGCTGAAATCCGCAAGCTATTCCCAAGCACAGATTGCACCCTGAATGCATGTGGGCAGGAGCTGGATGAATAAGGAGGTAGTATTTCTTACTGCATCTACCACTGAAGTAGAATAGGTCTGGGCAACTGTTCAATAGCAAAGTATGATGTAATTAATGTTTTTCTTATGACCTTTTTTTTTTCAGAAGTAAGTTAGGGCTTTACTCAGGCCAACAGTTCACCTAAACCCATCTCCAGTAGTGGCTGTAAAAGAAGAACAGGATGAACACAACTGTTGTGTCACTTGAGTTTCCTCTTTATTAATGTTTAAGTGACTAACTTTGAATTCCTTAACTGTAGGATGTGATAGTTCAATAGTCTTGATGCCTCTCCAGCAATATGTACACACAAACAGAATGCAGTAAGGAAAAGTCCCTGCAGAAAGAAACGTAAAGAAAATAGAAAAAAAAAACCACTTTTGTCATACAGAGAAGAAAGGCAAGACAAAAGCCAAGTATAAGAAAAACCATTTGAAAAATCCCACCACCACAAAAAACACCCTTGTGTTAGACTTCTGAAGCAGGTTCCAAAGGGCATACTCCATGGTGTGTAGGACAAGATCAGGACATTAATAAACAACACATGTTCTCCATCACAGAGATTTTAATTTATCCTATCAACATGAGTTGTTTAATAATTAAAAAGGGCATTGTGATCCTCATGTGGGAGGTCCTATAAAATGAAAATTCAAGCAGTTTAAGATGCAGTAGATTGCTGTCTATTAAAAAATATGTTAAGGTATTTACTGTATTACTATTTTAATTATATTTTAAGCAGCAAGATTTTGATGTGCATTTAAGCATTATGGCATGGCATTTGCAATCCAGACATTGCAGGATTAAGTCCCATCAAGTACAGTAAAACCAGGGGAAGTAACTGATTATAAACACAAATAAAACTAACACAGATGTCTTTTACGAAATGCTAAGACTAAGCAAAAAGCACTACTTATATTTCAGTTTCTCTCATCCAAGCTTGTTTTAATAATTCAGTTAAATTTTGAACTGTATAACTTTCACCACAGCACTTCCCTTTTAAAACTGAGATTTAAATAATTTACTTTTACACGTACAGAATTATTGCTCTTCCTCAGAACAGAAGACACTAGAGTTTGCAGAATAGTGCACCAATACCTGTCCCGAACATAGCTACGAATATGCAAATCTAAGTGAGTAAACTGGTAAAGTCAACATGTTTCTCTGCAGCGAGTCAATGACAGAAATTCTGCCCATGGACACATATCCTTTTGATTAAACAGTTTAATTTTATTTTGGACATTTAAACTAACTCGGAGTAGAATTAGCTTAATAACCGTGGTCTTCATAAATTATGATGGAGGAGGCGTTCAAGGTATTTGTTGGCTGAATGTGTGCTGCTCTTTCTGAACACACCATATACAAGGCTTTTAACTGACTCAGGTTTTAGTGTTAGGAAGTTTTTAGTAATAAAAAATGTTCAACAGAGTTACTATCATGAAAGAGCTTCTCTAGGAAGTGGTATAATTCCTGTTACTTTAAACTTTTAAAATGAGGAGAAAACCCTAAAAGGAAACAGTTTTGTATGTGCATTACTTGATCTAAATATGTATTTTCAGCTTGATGCCATTCATCATCAGAACGATTTTACCACTGACCTGAAGTCAGAGTCACCATTAAATGACAATATTTTGTATTTTATAGAGAAGCTGGATGACTTGGGTGAGGTTCTAAAGAAATTGAGGGAGAACAAATTGAGGCATACACAAAATAAACTCTCTCTCCAGGATTTCAGACAGCTAAGATTTGGGAGGTCCTAGTTCCCCACCCTGAGATGGGGATCTTCTGACTCTGCATCTTCTCTTGACTCTTCCGTGTGGAGAAGTCTGGTATTGTTGTCCTTTTCACGTTAGTTTTCTGTTTGATGCTAACTATGCTGTCTGAACTTCCTCTTTTCAAGGCAAACATTGGTTTTGCTCTATGACAGATCACTTTAAAAATTCAAGTGGACAGGCATTTAGAGTCAAAACAAAGTCAAATAAGGCTGAAATAAACTGCTCTCTGGTCTAGCACAACATGAGCCCTTAAATAAATAGTGAGAAGCCTGGGCTGTCTCTGTACAGCAGATGGCATTACAGGTAATATTTATCATACTCCAATCCCAAGGCTAAGATAGTAGGGAGGGAGGATTGACGTCAGCTACAAGTGAATCAGTCTTAATACAAGCTGAAAAACTGCTTGCGCCTTTAAGAGTTGATTACCTTGTACAGCACTTCTGCTTAGCGCTCCCCGTTGCATTTATTAGTCTGTCTGAGCAAGCCTAGCAGGAAGAGTTCATTTTGTTCTGCAGCTTAAATGAACTGATGTAAATGGATCTTGGACTTTGAGGTGGGAAGATTCCACCCAGCTGCAGTAACCAGGGGGATGCCCTTTGCTCCAGTTTTTGTGCCAAATTTGTGCATTCGAGAATTTCAAACAAATATCACTTGGCAGGATATCGACCCTCAGGGTACAAGAACAATACTGAGTGAGACAGCAGGGCACGTACTGGGAGGGATTTACAGGGAGATCTATCAGGGCTGATACTGAACAGTGGGGAAAACCAGTTCTGTCCTATTTCATTGAAAATGTTCTTTGTCTCACGGGAGCTGAGCGATCCTCTGAATGAAAACCAATAGCAATTTTTCATCTGGGTACAGCGTCATCGTGCAGGAGTGAAGGAGTTCAGCAAAGGTTACTAGTAATCACGTAAATGCTGTAGCCTTCCTTGGCTGCCTGGGCAGACGAGGGATGGAGGAGTATGGACTGCTCACGGTGTGCCTCGGCTTGGGAGCCCTTACCGAAACAGGGGGGCGTGCTCTGCCAAGTGCGTTTGACAGCGTCGTGCTCATACCGAGTTTCTCAATCTGCGAGCCATGGCTGATTGGCGAAGCGGTACGGAAAGCGTCCTGTCCAGCTCTGGGAAACACGTTGTGATGAGGCATGGAGAACTCAGGTGTGGTTGGAAGCGCGGTGGGGGATCACTGGTTGAGAAGCAAGGTACACCCAGCCGCTGCAGGACAGGTCACCTTGCGCTAACCAGAGCTGCCTCAGGGCACCCTGGCACTGCAGGCAGTATTGAAATCTGCTGCGTTAAAGAAAAAGGGGTTAGGCCAGGCCGGACTTACCCTAGAAGGGACCTGGACAAGAAGGAGGAAGAATGAGGGAGGGAAAGAATGACTCTATGAGGGAAACTGAAAATATGTGCTTCCCTTTCCTGCTAGAGATACAGGAGGGGGTGAGGCGGCAATGTTTGCTGCTGGGGAGAGCTACCTCGCAAATACCGTTTGTCATCTCACACACCCTGACGGGCCTTGGCCGCAGCACACCCTGATCTCCAGTGTGTTGGCGAATTCGGCTATGTGGCAGTTTCCTAATTCACCAAGGCTGGGCCTGGGCTGCTCTTTGTGTTCCCTGCGCTTTCCTTCTCCCCGTTCTAAGGGGCAGATTAATTTTTTAATAAGTTTGGATACAATTTCAGCTTTAGGCGGAAAATTTTCATGCACTGCTTAAGCCTTTAGCAATTTAAAGGGGAGGAATATCATCTTCATCAAGATACACAGCAAGCAAAATGCCTACCGTCTCTTAACGCTGCTATAATGACGTGCTTTAATAATGTTCCCTGTGGGTTGGGTCTGTGGATATGCCGCACGGCTCTTCCTTTCACTGGAGTCAGCTTAGGGTTCAGGTTTCACACCTACCTCTGCTTTATTTACACCCGTCTATCGTTTTGTTATTTACATCTCGGGTTATATAGCGCAGCAGCCGCCTCTTTACGCGTGCAGACGCGGAGGCATTAAATGAATTTGCGCGTGTTGTGCAGAGCTACCTGCTAGGAAAATCCATTTTGCACGCCCACAAGCAGCGCGGAAAACCGAGCTGCAGAAGACAAGGAATCATCGGGCCTTTTTGAACACGGTGGGTGGGTAAAGTCTCGATGCCTTGAAGTTGTTGATGTCTGAAGTTGTCCAGGGGGACACCTGAAAGCTGGCTCGCTGCCCTTGTATCATGCTAGCCTGCAATTAAAGGAATTTTAGTGGGTTTTGTGTGGTGACTGCACACTACGGCCTTCCCGTGAGGGTTTTGTTTGGCATCTTGTGTCCCTTCCCCGAAATGGCTCAATGCTCCGCGCTTTCATCCATTTCCACAGAAACCACACCACCATCACGCGCCGCAGTGAGCTGGCTCTGTCCGTAACTGCACCCCGCTGGGGGGAAAAACAAGAGGAGCTGTCCTTTAAAAATAAATTTTTGCGTGGCGTGACTCACACGACTGTCCTTAATACCCAAAAAGCCCAAGCGGCCACCGAGTCCCATCGAGTTATGCGGAGCACGCTAGCCACGCGGTGTGATATGGGCGTGGAGGGCAAGTATCTGGGTTAGGCGCACGGCGCTCGCCCCGCTGCTGAAAACGTAATTGCAATAATTACAGGTAAAACCGCAGCGAGCCGGGAGCCGCCTCCCCGGCAGGGAGCCGGTTCTCCGGGGGCTCCGGACCGCTCACCGGGGGGGAAGGCCGCGCCGCCGCCGCCGCGGGGGCTGCCGGGAGCCGCCCGCTGTTATTGTCCCGCAACATGCAAATGAGGCGCGGCGGGGAGCCAATGGGGGGCCGGCCGCCGGCTGCTGCGCAAGCGCGGCGGGGCGGGGCGGGGCTGACCTCACCTCGCTGAGCGCCGGGGCCTCAGCACGCGCGGCGAAGATGGCGGCCGCGGCCGGCGGGGTGCGGGGGCGGCGCAGCGGGCACCGCCGGCTCTGACCGGGCCACCCCGCGGCGCGGCGGGAGGGCGCCCGGAGGCCTTCGCGGGGCAGCGCCGGCCGGCGGGGGAGGAGGCAGAGCCCCCCTCGGGGGGGGGGCGGAAGGCGGGGGTGCTGCCGGCAACCCGGCCGCGAGGGGCCGGCGTGAGGGGCGGCGAGGGCGGGAGCGGGAGCCGGCCCGGAGGGGCGAGGCGGCCCGCGGGGCGGGGAGGGCGAGGGGCCGGGCCGAGGAGGGGCAGCGCGGGCCGGCGGGGGCTGAGGCGAGCCGGCCGGCGGGCAGGGGAAGGCTGGCTCCCTGCGGCGGGCGCTCGCAGGTCAGGAGGCGGCTGCGCCGGTGGCTCCCCGCGTTCCTGGCTGTCGGCTGCTGGGCGCCCCACGCCATGTTCTCGGTGCTCTCCTATGGCAGGCTGGTGGCCCGGGCAGTCCTGGGCGGCCTCTCGCAGACGGACTCCCGTGACTACAGCTTGGTGACGGCCAGCTGTGGCTTTGGCAAAGATTTCCGCAAGGGCATCCTGAAGAAAGGCATGTGCTACGGGGATGACGCCTGCTTCGTGGCCCGGCACCGGTCGGCAGATGTGCTGGGTAAGTGCCGACGGGGCCCTGCGCGGCGGCGCCGGGCCGGCTTCGGCCTCGGCGTCCCGGCCTCCCCTCCCCGGGCCGCACATGGCGAAGGGGCTCAGTCCTCGGGCACGGACAAAGGAGCCGGTTCCGCCTGTAAATGTCAGCGCGAGTTCTCTTTCTTTTTTTTTTTTTTTTTTTTTTTTTTTTAAGTTTCTAAAGAAAGCTGTCGTGCTGCTGCAGGACACCCGCCTCGCTCAGCCCGCCTTTGGGATGGGGTGGTGTGGGCGCCGGGCCTCTGGGCCCAGCCTTGGCCTTTTCACCTGTAGGTGCCCGTAAGGCCTGGTGGCTCCGAAAGCCGGAGAAACAACTTATAGTGTGTTAACCTTTCTGTCTGCCTTTAAAACCTAAGCAAGCCCCGTGTCCATGTGTCGCCTTGCTGCATGAAAGCTCATTGAAAGGGAGGATTCCTGATTTTAGCGCGTGCTGTGTCCTTGTCAGGTCAAAGGCAAAGTGACATTGAGACTGGTTTCAAATGTCAAACTTCGATTTCGGTATTTGTTCTGTCCTGATTGTGCTCTCTGGTTTGGAGTCACGTGCAAAATGAATCTTAAGGGTTCACATTTTAGAAGCAGTGAATAATTACAGATAATCAATGCAATCTTCAATTTATGAGCAGCATTGCTTTTGACAGCGCTTGACCTTTCTCCCGTGTAGTCAAGGTTGAATTTGGCTAACTGACACTCTGCAAAAGTTAGTTCTTGAGGAACTGACAGAAGTACCTTTTCACCAACTCTGACATTAAAAAAAAAAGCTTCCTCTCCCCTGCCCCTGTTTTTTTCTGTTGTTTTTTGTTTGTTTGTTTTTTAATTTAAAGCTGGTGAGATTGTACTGCAGTGCCTCGTGATGTGACGGTGCTCAGTGATTCTTCACAATTTGGTGCTGTCACTGTAACTTGGTTGCTGTTTAATAGAGCTGAGACATTTTTTCAGGAAGCTGTAACTTGGTGCTAGGTAACAGTATTGCTGATAATTCTCAAGGGAGCTGCTACTCTAAGGGTGATGCTACAGCTTTCAAGGAGATGTGGAGAAGTGGTCAGTGCATTTTAGATACTCTGCATCTTTTCTGTTGTGCCTGTTCCAGGGAAACTTTTTTCTATTAGAACAAGCTGTTGGACAACCTTACTTTAACATGTGACTAAGGCTGGCTGCCTTTAAAGTTCATACTAGGCCAGCACTGATAAATAACTGAGCAATCGGTATTTGCCCGTAAAAGAAACGCAGAACCTGCTTTACTTCGGTGGACTCTTTGCATGGGGAAGCAGGTGGGTTTAGACCCATTTGATGATGTTTAGGGTTTTTTGGCCATATTTGGTAATTACCGTATGTGGACCTACAGCTTGTCTTGTCTTCCTGCTGATATCAACAGAGAATTGCATTTCGAAGTTGGTCTTTGCATTAATTTTCATGGCAACTTGAAAACAAACAGAATTGTAACTCCACTTAAGGATCAAACAGCAAGGAAGGCTTCAGACCAGGATGTCTTAAGTACCAAGAGGAAAAGAATTTAAACAGAAAAGCTGTTGCGTGGTTTTTTTTTTTCCTTGTAAAGCTATTTTCACGTTAGTTCTTTATTGCTTTTCTAATATACGTACCAAAGACCCAAGATCACTGTACATTCTGCAAACAGTAATGCTCAGTATGGGTTTTGATGGAATCTAAATTGATGCTTTTTCTTCATCTGTAGTTCTTAAGATTGCATAGTAGTTTTCTCCTCGTTTCTGCTACTATGATCACCTCTTTGCTCTCTCTTTCTCAACCGGCTCTTCTACACTGCTGCAAAAAGCGTTTCAGCACCAGCGTTTTCCTGCCCTCAATTCCTCTTACTCTCATCACAAATCTGAGGTTCCGTACCTATTTTTTAAAGACCCTCATCAATTTTATGCTAACTCAATACCTGCCTAACTCTGCACCTCGACAAAACTGGCTGAGCTGAACTGTTGCTTTTCAAGCTTCATTTTTCAGTATTGGTTTAATGAAGAGGCTCATGTGGTTTTAGCCAAAGTGAACACTAGACACAGTAAGAGTGCTTTTGGAGAACAGTAAATTTCAAGTGTATCACTTCTTAGTCTGCCCTAGTAGTCATCAGTGACAAAGCTGTGCCAGATAATTAATTTAAAATTCTTCCGTGCCAGTCTTTTCTAGAACTAACGTATGGGAAGCATGCCTGTGTGGGATGGATATGGGTGTGGTGTAATAGTGAAAGAGCTACTCCCAGCCGTTTGGCACGAGTGCTTGGGGATTCATTTTCTTAGGTCAAACAAAAGTTGACTAGGCGGTGTGTTTATAGCAGATAGAAAAATGCTAAACACTTCTTTTGTTATATGTATGCTGTAAGTCTTAAGGCTGAAAATTTAGCAGTGTCTTCTAGTCCGTGCTTTATCCTTTCATAGTAAGATCAACAGAAAGCTCATGAAGATTCATGTTATTTCCAACCTCCTGTAGTTGTTAAAGGCCTGATAAGGCCTGGTACTGGTGTACTTGAATCCTTGGAGGTTTTGCCTCTTATTTTTACTCTGTCTGGTATGTACCTCTTAAATTGGCATGTTTTCTTCCTATTCTGAGCACAGGGAGAAACGAGAAACTCAAAACCAGAGTGTTCCCTTTGGGATCACTCTGAGAAGAGGAAATGGCTTTACTCCTAATAGTCATCTCTAGAGCTTTATGATTCAGGCCCATGTTTCCTTTTTGCTGGTGCCTGTACCATATTCTACCTTTTTGTGTATTCAGTGTCAGTGTCTTGGTTGTCCAGATTGTCAGAATATTTGAATATCTTCTTGAGACTTGGTAGACATTTATATACCTCTTCGTGCATGCCTTTGTAACTTGAAAGGACAGAAATGTTGGTTTTTAAAGCTGAAAAACAAAACTCTTCAAAAACTGACACCTTTGTTTTTTTCTAATTAGTATTGGAGTAGAATTTTTGGTGCATAGGAAGCAAAACACAAATTTAAAAAATGAACTTAAACACTTTATATAAACATTTTACTTTAAACATTGAAGCTTGTTTATAAATTTTGAGAAGTCTCATGCTGGTGATCGTTTTCTCTTTTGTTGGGATCTGCCTTTTCTTGCTTATTCCTGCCTTATCAGGCTCCTGATGCCTTTGCTAGTTTTTTATGGATTTTCCAAGCTGTTGTGTGACTCATTATTGAAACATTGCAGCAACCAATGCGCATCCCGTGACAGCATCACTTGTACAATGTCTGTGCTGGGTAGCAGTTTGGGTGTAGCCAGTGTGAGTTGACTAGTCTTCCAAACTATTTCTGTCCCCCAGCAGTAGTAGGAAAAAACTGTCTGGCAGCACGGTACTGTTTGTCCACTGCAAAGTTAAAATTTGGCAACTGTTCCATCTGCTGTAAATCTTGATTTTAATTTTTTTTGGGGGGGGTAGTATTGTAGGGCAGCTACTCTAAACTGAAAGGTATTGCACTTTACTTGAAAATTAAGTTTGTCAGCAGCCTGCATAGGAGGTATGCAAAACTCTAGAGTGACAAAGCCCCTGGAATATTGTTAGTCTTGCTGTCATCAAGAAAAGTAAACTAAAAAATGTGAAGGGATTCGTAGATGAAATGTCAAGGTTGTTCTGGCAACTATAGAGGAGGAAGGGGTTCTTACTTCGATGCCTGAAGGTCATACAAGACTAGGTTAAGTGGTTTATTTGGTATCATACCTATTAAAGAGATTGCTGCCTTATCACAACTTATCACACTAAAGGAGGCAAGTGGTCTGCTTGCTTCAGAATAGCCTTTTACCTACTATTGGGAGAACTCAGGGCATCTTAGAGGGAGTAATCAGTGATCTGAAAAAAAATTGTGTATGTCTTAGTTTGTAATAGACCAAATGAAATTTTCTTTTTAACATGGGAGCATAAGTACTGTCACTTGTAGAGAAACTACAGATTATTGAGAAACATCCCCATTAACAGTCATATTCACTGACATTCTTGTCAATACAGCTAATCCAAATGTCAGCAGAGCTATTCTTAAGGAGCGTTGAATGTAACCTCTTAGAAATGCGGTAGCTCTCCTTCTGAGAATGAAACTAAAATCTGGTTATTCTTTACCACAGTTTCTGGAGGGGCATGGCACACAACATATTCTGATCATAATTTGCAATTGAACACTTATTTTAATTGTAAGTGCTATTGATACTTGTTGATAGTGGACAATTTTCCATTCGTACACAGATCTTAGCTTGAATGAAAAGCAGGTTCTGTCAGAAATCGCAGGAGGAAATCAGCAAAGCTGAACACAGTACAGTCGGCGAGGCATTAATCATACCTATGTCGCAGGAAACATTGCAAAAATCTGCCACTGCTTACTTTGGTTCATCCGCACTATTAATATTGTGAGCACGAGATTGTTCAGGCTGTAAGTAATTTCAGTACAGCTTGGCTGGTGTCTGTTCTACAGTACCTGTCCCTTCTCGGCATTTAAGCGCCAACCACCGGTAGCAGTTCGGCTATGAAAATAAGTTCCAGAGTTGCTCAACACCTTGAGAGATTAAGTACTTATAACTACGTAGGGAGGTTTGTACAAAACTTTCAGAGATAATAGTTTAGTGTTCTCCTGTAACTCCCCAAATCCACTGAGCAATTTCTCAGGCTTAAATAAAATAGGTAAGAGATGTTACCTGGTAAAAACCCATTTCAGGAACAACAGTGTATTGGAGCAGGGGGAAAAAAATCCAAACATATAAGGAAGTGCTGCTTTTTTTCTGGAAGTAGCTGCACAATTTAATGTTTTCAGTCCCTTGTTTCTCCTTCAGTCTGTTTAACATCATCTCTCTCTTTGCCTCTTGCTTTTTGTTCCTCATTATGCCTTAGTCAGTTATTCTTCCAGTACCTTTCTATTTAATGCAAGGGCAGTTTAAGGTCTACTGTAACTTCTAAAATGCATATTTTGAATAAGTAACCTTTCCTTTTGTAACTAGTTATCAGTCACACACAATCTGCCTTCAGGGATTTGTATTTAACCAGGTTATTTCTTTGTCAAAACCTGGGTCAGGGGGGAGAGCGCACACCGCTTGGCTGTGACGTGGTCCCATGCAGGCGGCCAGTGGAGCTGCTGGGAGAGTTAGTGCTGGCGTTGAGGTTGGGACTTGCTTTGGATGGAGCCCCTGTCTAGGTGTGTGATTTAGCTCATTGCTGATAAAACAAGAAATCTCATTGGTTTATCCCAATTCTGATATGTTGACAAATACTAGGTGCTGTATTTCAAACTTGTGTAGTGCAACAGATTGCACTTTGCTACCATTTTAACCTTTCTTCCATATGTGATGCAAAATAAATTCAGTCACATATATATCCTTTCGATGTTCTTTTATCAGTGATTCGTTGCTAATTCAGGTAAGGATCTCAAGAAATTCAAAGTTCAATAGATGCGTGGAGTGTCTCGCAAAGTTAATTGTGGTTGCACGCAAAAGCAGTTCCTGCTGGCACACTTGTGCCTGCCTGGTGCTTCTGTGTGTGATTCTTATTTGTAGCTGATGCAAGGTTTGAAAGTATCCATCTTTCAAGAGATTTCTGGGACAGAGTGATACTTTTGGACTCTGACCATGGGCAGGTTAGTTTGCCCGCTAGCCAGAACCTCCACTCATAACGCTATTTATATTAAACAGGGTTTGATTAGTATGGGGGTTTTGTTCTGAACTTTAAGCCTGTTTAGTTTATATTGGCTATAAAATATATTTCTATATATTATAGATAGAACATCTGGGTCTGACTTAGAAAAGCGTGTGGTGAAAAGCACATATTACCAGTCCCAGCACTGGCTGGCTGTTCCCTGGGCTTCTGCAGTTAAGCTTATGTGTTGGCAGTCAAAACAACTTTACGTTTGCATTTAAACTGGTATTTTTTCCCAGGTGCTTTTAGCATTTTGAAATAAATTTTAACAAGTTTCAGTGCCAGTATCTTCATTTGCTCAGTTTCAGTGTTGCAGCATCAGCCACTTGTGCTTTGTCTTGAAACTTCATTCCAACTGTCTCTCTCTGAGAGGGCTTCATACACTGAATCTTTAAGAAGTTGGAAAGAGCCGGGTTTTCGACTGACACATGCAGCGAGTATTTAATCTGGCAGTAGTATTTGTGTATTTTCCAGCAGAAGGCAATGTAGTGGAGTGTTAACTCTCAAAGGTTCTGAAAGGTCTCCATAATATAGTTAAATACTTAAGAAGCATTTATTCTTTTGAAGTAATTTATTATGAAATTTTCAGGTGCTTTATTTACAGTGGTTGTTCATCTAGCCACAGGCATTTCACGATGTCACGTGGACATTTGTGTAATTTCTGCATAGGCTTGACCAGGGAATACCCAAAGAAGTATTATTTCTATAAAATTTTCTGATTTACTGAATAGCTTAGAAAAAAATCAAGGATTGTGTGCAGTTCAATTTCGGCAATTCTTCTCAGCCATGCAGTTTGTCTTAAATGTCCTGTGAGTCCTATTTTGTAAGACGGTTATTTTAAGTTAAATGGTGGATACTGGAAGACAATATTTAATGTTTTATGGTGAAATGTAAGAAAATGAAAACCTGAGTAATCTTTTTCACTTGTTAAAACAGTAGTTATTTTGAATATTTACAGGGGTTTTTTGTCTTAGATGAAAACAAAGATAATCTAAATGAATAGAGCTTGGCATTATTCCTTGGCAGTGATACTGCCAATAGCAGTAACTTTGAATTTTCCTTTGGCGACAGAGGGAAAATGTGCTATTACATAAAAACTAGTCCATTTTTGAGTTGAGTTTTCAGTTCTTGCTAGTTCTGGAGTTCAAAAGATCTCACAAGTAGTTTTGCTCCTTGTTTGCTGTACATCAAATCACAAAGTTTAAGAAAACTTTATTCTCATTTGCATTTCATCTATTTCAGTAGCAGTTTATTCAATCGGTTTTAAAATCTCATGTTCCTTTCCCATCAAACTGTTTAGTTTATGTTGAGAATGTAGAATCTAAGGATACTGTTTTTATTTTAAAACCATGCTGAAGGTAGGACAGGATGGCTAAAGATCTTAAGGAATGTAAAAATCCTCTTTTAAGGCAAAACTAATCAAGGTGGATGTTTTCTAGGTGGCACTGTGCGGTGTAGGGCTTCTTGAACGTGCTTTGCCTATGTGCTGCCATTGATCTCGATGGCAGCAGTAATTCCTGGCTCTGTGCCGGAGCAGGAGGAAGCACTTGACTGCTCTGGCAGTGTTCATGAACCATGCTTTGGGAGCCAACAAGGTCATTTAGCTTAAATTAAATGAACTGACCTATCATCTTTAAGAGATACAGTTTAAAAAAAAGGGGGGGGGGGGGGACCTGAAACCTTTGCAAAAAACCCCACGTTGTCCATTTTGGGCAAGGACAAGAAATAGATGCCAGCGGGGGTACATGAGTTAGTGAGGTGATGAGGTGCGTGGAGGTGTTACAGTGAAAGCCTGCTCTGGGGCCTGCTCGTGAATGCGATGGTCCCCTTGGCTTCCGTGCCAGCGGTGGAGAGGGAGCGCACAACCATCTTGTTGATTCTTAAGCAGACAATCTCTTCTCTTAAGTGTGGTACAAAGCTAAGGCAGAGGACCTACTTGTGGACCGTCTAGAGGATGATTGTTTTGGAAGGCACTGGCAGAATGTACTTAAAGCTGTTTATAGCTTGCAAAAAGCAGACAGGAAGGCAGACAAAGCCATTACATGGCTCAAGATCGAGTATAAGCATGCTGCCATGATTACGGATTCAGATTTCCTGCCTGGACTAAGAAGTGAGCAAAGAAAATCAGGTGGCATGCTCTTATTTTTGCTTTAAAAATTGAAATAGGTTTTGATAATTAACCTTATCAGGTGCTTGCTATGATGGCTTTCTTGTACTGTATACTAATGCTGTAGTGTTTCCATTTAAATATTTCCCAAGACTAATGCACAAATGGTTTACTGATCACTCGAGGGAACTCGTAAGTTCTGATGAGCTCGTTTTGTAACCACCTTAGGAGCCAAAAGCTTTGGACAGTGATTGTCAAACATCATCTTTTCATTGCATTAACCCTGTTGTCAGTGAAGCAATGCTGTATTCAGCTAGCAAAAATACATCTGGATTGTGTTCATCTTAAAGGGCAAAAAAGCCACTCATTTGGTAACTTCATGTAAAGCAAGCATCATCATCCGGACTGAAGCTTAGTTTCTATTTCAAGTTCTAGATCTAGAACTTGTTCTTAATAATCTCTTATTTTAGACTTGTCTGTGTGGCAGCAGAAAGCGAAGGGTTAATCCAGTGTTAACCTGAAGTTGTGGGACCTGTAAAGAGAGGATTAGTTTGTTCTTGGAGAAACCAGAAAAGGCATTTCTGAGAATGCCGGGGTTGCTTTTGCGTGAGCTTCTTCCCAAGATCTGCTCTGAAGAGGTGAATACAGGGATCTGCCTTCCTGTAGCATTCTTCTAAGAAAGCAAACAGACAAAGCAGGTGTCTAAAAGGTTGTGCACTATTTTTGGGAGAAATCTGATTAATGTTGATAGGCTGTTCAGAATCTGGCTATAACCTCCTGTCAGATTATAGTTCGTGCCAAGGTCGGCTCTAAACCTTCCGTCTCAGTTTCAGATGGTGTCCCATGTGAAGGGCATTTGTAGATGAAGCAAACTTAGTTTTACCTTCTCAGTCAAATTTTCATGCCTTTGCTAACAGCGGCATTTTTTTCTGAGAAGGCTGTTGTTCGTCAGCACAATCTGAGCTCTGAAATTGGCTCTTCATGCTTTTGTCACGAACATAGTGGTGTAGCTTTATTATGTTCCAGCAACCTGTGCTCAAAATGGTTAGTCCCTTACATGCTGAGGATCAAAAAGATTTTTGGAAAAATTTCCAAGTAGAAATATTTCTAATCTCATAAATACCTTCAGACAGTATTTTACTTGTATTGTTAAAGCCAAGTGAGGAAGTTCAAAATACTTTAGCCAAAATGGGCAGCAGAATATCATATCTGTTGCTTATCTCCCTCTAACCACCCCCTTTTCTACCTGCATCTTCGCTATTTGACTCTGCGGTTGCTCAGAAGCTTCCCAGGCTTTGGCAGAATTGGTCTGATTTGCTCCTATCTAGGTTGTTTTGAATAACTGAATGAAAATTGACTGGATCATAGTCAGTTTTCATTCTCTTGCTTGGCTGAAGCTGTAAGTAACAAACTGCCCTTGCAGGGGTAGGTCCCAGCATCGTGTTGGTTACATGGTTTTTTGAACGTGCTTTTAAAATAGAAGTTTAGTTTCTACAGAAATCGACATTATCAAATAGAAAGCGTTATCCCTCTATGAGCAAGTAGCTTGAGAAAAAACTTTGGGCTGCTGAATAGTGGGAAAGAGTTTCTTTATAATTTCTATCCTATTTAAAAATTTAACAACCTTCATATTTAAAACTAATAAAAACTCTTCTTTCTTTTTAATGGGCTAATCAAAGGTTAGTGTGATTGAATCCTTCTCCCCAAATTCCCCATTAGTTGTTTTCTAGTGAAGTCATCCTCCTCACGGAGTTCTCAGCATTAGACTTTTACCTTCTCTTCAGCAATTCAGATTCTATTTAGAGATTTGTCTAAGAGCTGATGTCAGAAGTTATCTTATAAATGCTCATAAATCTTTTTCTTAATCAAAAATGTTTTTCAAGCAGGGGCTTTTTAGTTACTGAGTATCATAAGTGATGTCAAAAATTTACAACCTTGTTTTGGAAACCATTTCTATTCATATAACTCTTGTTTTCTCTTTTCTTCCAGGGGTAGCAGATGGCGTAGGTGGCTGGAGAGACTACGGGGTTGACCCTTCTCAGTTCTCAGGGACTCTAATGCGAACATGTGAACGTTTAGTAAAAGAAGGACGGTTTGTACCAAGTAATCCTGTTGGGATCCTCACCGCAGGTTATTGTGAGCTGCTGCAGAACAAAGTACCTTTGCTTGGTAAGAGAGCACAAATATATAAATTAGATCTGTGTTGTATGTTATCTAGACATATACTTAGTCAAGGTTGCTTAAATCTGTTAGCTTCTACAACAAATTTGCAGGCAGTTATCTTTAATTAAACCAAAAAACATAGAAATGTAGTTGTCTTGGTAGCATCCGTATTTCTTCTTGTATGTTTAAAAACTGTTTTGATTAATTCAGTAATGCAGGGAATGTTTGTGTGTGTGTGTGTATATGTGTTTGTGTGTATATTAAAAAAAAAAAGAGTAACTGTCCTTGTGTGTGTGAAGGGTGGTAATTCACCGGTGCTTGCAGAGAGTTTGCAAAACAAGTTCAGCAGTAGAATACGCTGTGGCATGTGCACTCATTCTCTCTGCTACGTATTTATAAATAACTGTTCTCCCTTGAAAACTCTTAATGGTTGGTTGTGGCTTTTTGCTTAAGCTATGCAAGCAAAAATATTTTCTGACGATAACTGAATGCAGTTCTCATTCCTTGCCTTACTGTTCCCGTGGCCTTTTATGTCCAATGAACTTTAAACCTAATTGGTTGACTTAAGCAGTTTATATCATACAATCACTGGTACCATATATTATTTTTATAAATCTTGGGGGGGGATTCATTACAGATTTTTTTGAAAGCAAACTAAGGTAGATGCTTAGCATGTTCTGTGTCAAAGTTGATTTTAGACAGGGCATCCAGCTGCCTTGGGAACGGTGAGCAGATAGAGAGGCAACATTTGGCCTCAGCTGACAACCTTGAAAACAGAATACATTTCTAAAGGGCATGTGACCTCTTATGCACCAAGAAAGTGTTACCCTGCGTGATATGCGTGCTTCTCACCTGACCTTAAACTTCTGTGCCAGAAGAGTGCTGCGTAAGCTATATTTAACTTGTCTGCTGAGCGTCAGAACAGATGTTCTCACATTATATGCCTAAAGAATAGGTTCAAACCTCAGAAGTGATCTTAAGGATCGCTAAAATAGCAGTGGTCGGTAATTACATTGGGATTTTGTGTGTTTAATAGCGCTTATTTGTGCAAAGCAGATAGAGCTGTAAGTGATCTACAAAGTGGGCCACTGGTGAGAGCTCTCACAACGGCTTTGTAGACGGAGGCAGCCCTGCTTGGCTTGACCTTTCCAATTCTGAAAAGCAGCATATGCTGAGTCACAAGATCTGCATTCCACACATGGCCTCCTAGTTACACTCTGCTAATAGAGTTAGAATTTGAAACTAATGATCCTTAGTGTTTCTCCTTTAACTGAGAACAGTATTTTTAGAAGTGGGAATAAAACCCTGGAATTACCACAGCAGTGAGCATTTAGAGTTGTATTTAAAATAAAGTGAAGGGAGAGGACTTCATTAAGGAGGATTCATTAGGCAATAACTCTTCCTTGCTGTTGTGCTTTAAGTCTTGATACTTAGTTCATCAGAATTGAATCTAGCAAATATTTTTAAATAAAACTGAAGTGGGAGGAAACTGTGCCATTTATTTAAACACTATTCGTGTATTGAAGAACAATCTTGGACTCTGTCACATATAAAATCTGATTTTTTTCCCAAGATACTGCTTTGACTTACCATTCATTAAGAGTGGAGAAGGTTCTATATATTCACTAGAGAACAAATTAAGTGCAAGTGTATTGCAGGGAACTCCCTGTATTAGAAAGGGAAACATCTGGAATAGGTGATACCTAGAGCCAGCTGGACGTGTGCACTAGCAAGCCTGACTGTAAGTTTAGCTCATTGCGAGCTTGTGGTCCATCCAACATGGAGCTGTGCTCGGAAACTGCTGCTGAAGAATGTTAGGGTAGATGATGAGGACTGCTCACCAGCTGGTGATATGGGGACTTACGTTAGAGGCAGAAGTCAAGAAGAAATGCTTTGGCTGTATTTCACCCTCTTCAGGAATGAAAGTTCTTTTGGTGCATGTGCTGTCCTATTTGCAGAAGTTCAGTGATTGCTGTTTGCTGTGAAGGACTTAGTGGCTGGGTATCTTTGCAATACAGTTATTTTTGTGGCTTGCAACCAAGCACGGTTGGTGGCTACTTCCCAGTGAATGAATCAAGAATTCCTCAGTGCCCTCAGGCATGGCTGGGATAGTTCTGAGCATGGTTGACAAGTAGATATGTTTCCGTTCTGCCTGACTTTAATCTGGAATAGTATTTCCCTCTGAAACACGTTTTCTTTAAACTTATGAAGCCAGTATCCTGAAGATATGACAGGATTACTATTTTTTTAAACATGAAGATAGCTCTACCAAGCCATAGTATGAAGAAAAGCATTTTAATGTTCTGACAAGAGTAATGCAACACTACCTAATACTTAATTGCAAGCAGTTCTTTACTTTGCATGGTTTATTTACAGCTGATGAGTGAAACTGTGTGGAGAGCACCTAGCATTGTATGGATGCTACTAGAATTCTATTATCTCGATGATTTTGGAATTTCAGTATTTTATGTGACTTCTGTAAATCCAGTCCTATAGCAGAATGTGCTGACATATGTTGGGATGGAAAACTGTAAATAAAGTGGAACAAAACAGGTATTTGTCAGCATAATGTGTTTACCAAAATCAAAGCAGGAAAAGTAAGTTCTAGACAAAAATCATAGCTTGTCTTGCAAAGATTTCTAGCACTTTGCTATTTTTAGTGTATATTAATTTTGGCATTATTGAATATTTCCATTTCTCCTGATTTATAAGCTTTGATAAATATTTGAATAATTTGACTATGAATCAAACAGTGAAAGAGTAAACAATTTCTGTAAGTCTGACTCCAATTACGGTATTCTGTTTCCAGGAAGCAGTACAGCTTGTATAGTAGTTCTGGACAGAACAAGTCATCGTTTACATACAGCCAACTTGGGAGATTCTGGATTTTTGGTAGTCAGAGGAGGAGAAGTAGTACATCGATCCGATGAGCAGCAGCATTACTTCAACACTCCGTTCCAACTGTCAATAGCTCCACCAGAAGCAGAAGGAGTTGTCTTAAGTGACAGGTAAGATGGGAGAGGATCTTAAATTTTTAATCTGTGTATGTGATCAGCTCCCAGAAGGTTGCAGTTTTGCTGCTATGGTGCCCTTTGGATAGTGCGGCGTAGCGCGTGGGATTTCAGCACGTATCCAATCAAAGGGTCTTATACCTGCCCTCCACCCCCCTTTAGGTAACGTGAACGTTTCTCACCTTGTACTTAACAAACTTTGTGCACTGTTGCACAGTCTGAATTTATTGGGCTAATTATTCATTCGTGATGGCATATTCCCATAGTCTATGGTGTGCACTAGGCATGTTCTGATCCATGGAAAGACGTTGCTCAATAAAGCTGCTGCAATAAGAGTGCAGCTGGTGTAAGCGCCGGTCATCCTGCATGAGTGGCTTGTCTTACCAGCAGCTTTCGTTCCCAGTCCCTGTCTGTACTCTCTTGAGACTGGTTTGGAGTACGCTAATTTAGATATCTTGGCAGTGAGGTAGCAAGTACTTGAAGAATAAAGCAGAGGGACATGTGACTGTAACTTGTGTTTCCAAATAGCTGTGTTTCCCGCAGCATATTGTATTTGACCAAAACGAGCAAAAAACCTGTTTGGCGGAACACCAAGCTGGGAAATAAGAGTATTAGGAAAGGACAATCTGTTCACAGAAATGAGTTCTTTCAAAGGCAGACTTGTATTTGTGTCTTCCCCTAAGAATGTCAGGCTGATCCATCCTCTGACTGTGTGCAAAGTCTCACCAGTAATATAAAATTAAAAAAACCCCAGCTTTCAAATATGTATTAAAATACAGCTCTCAAATCAATGGTTATACACTCATTAAAGTGATATCCCTCTTCTGAATACAGGACGATGATAAAGGGATCTTCAGAGAGTGACCATAATATACAGGGAATGCAATAGGCATCTTAAGTGTTTGATACGAGGTTTGGACTCAATGATCTTAAGGGTCTTTTCCAGCCTAAATGATTCTATGAAATATCAAGGCTGATGCAGTAAGGGTTATGACTTTAATGCCAAAATAGCTCTTTTTGAAAACGTTGGTTAAGTTGTTGAAACTGCTGACCGTTCTTGCATGTGGTTTTATTACTTCATCATAAGACTGCAGAGCGGAAGCTAAGGTAGAACTCTGAAATTAGAACCCTGAAATAATCTAACCTCTTTATTAGCCTAAAATTAAGTGATTGTTTGAAATTCCAGAGCTGTAAAAATCTTAATTTTTCTGAGATTCTATGTCATCCGTGGGAAGACAAAAACGGAAAAGCAGAAGGATAATTGATAATGTCCAGTGGAAGTCAGGAAAGCAAAGCAATCTGAGTCATCACGTAATAAGGAAAGCGCAAGATAAATGAGCTCCCACACTTCAATTCTGAATCATGATTATAGCTTTCTGGCTAGTTTCTGCACTGTTCTTGATGTTAATTAGTACTCATGCGTGTTGTCTAAATGCTTCTCCGGTACTTTTTTTTTATTTGTTAAATGTTAAATTTGGCTATATGGGAATAAGCAGGCAATCTTAACCCTATTAACCTTCCTGAAGCTACAAATCAGTTGAGCAAAGCAGCTCTTCTGCTTTTTGGCATAGCCAAATGGCATGGGATGCAGCAGTTTCTCCCTTTTAAAGACCCCTGAAGAGTCCTTTTAAAAATGAAGCGTTTGTCATGATGCTGCTTCTGAGACTCCGATTTTGAAGCAATATTGATGGCCAAAATAGATATTTTCTCCTCTTGGTATTGTGTACCGTGTTAGACATAAGTAGACCAACCGGCCGTGGTCTCCTGGTAGCGATTTCCAGACATGTTTCATATTCCATTGCATTAGAAAGTGATTCAGAACCCTTCAGTGATTTGACCGTTCCTGTTATGAGTTGTCCTTTCAAGTATAGCTCTCTTACGTGTGTAAGATGAGCGAGAAGGAAGCCCTGAGCTGCCATTCTACTTAATGGTTTCCGTGGCGATACACTTGTGAAGCGGATTAGTTTGCAGGATTGTTCCTCTGGGAATTCTAAATGCAAATCCTTCGTATAATAGCTGGAACGTTACCTGTTTGCCATCACAGTTCTTCTGTTGTAGCTTTCTTGACAAGCCATCCTGGTGCAAAAGCTCCACAGTCAGTGATTATTTCTCTCTTTGACAGAAAAACACATAACAGTAGTGAAGTACAAAAGCTGTGATGTGCTAGTTTGACATTGCTTGGTGTCTTAGTGAAAGCCGGAGTCCTTTTCTGTAACATATCTGTCATCTTCACAGCCCCGATGCTGCCGATAGTACTTCTTTTGATGTCCAACTTGGAGACATTATTTTGACTGCAACAGACGGACTGTTTGACAACATGCCTGACTACATGATTCTGCAGGAGTTAAAAAAGCTGAAGGTAAGTGCGTCTGTTCTGAATCTCTCGCATCTTTTGCACTGGTTATCCCTCATAGTTCCTACCATTACTTTTTATGCACGCGACTTTTGTATTTTATATGAAAGACCCACCGCGAAGTGCTATCGTTGAGAGACTTTTATTGTTTAGAGACTTTTCAGTTAATACCACCTGTGAGAAAGGGAGGCTGACCCCGAAGCGCTGTCTCTTGGATCTGCAGCCGGGCTGAATCCAGAAGCAGCAGCTTGGGCATAAATTTCCTGAGGAGCAGCTGGTCCTGTGTCACCGACTACTGATGGGAGGGAAAGGGGGAGATGTTCAATAGCAGGCACTGCCCTTGGCCAGCTGCTCACACATTGTATTTTATCTGTACTCGCAGGCTGTAGATGATATATGTGAAAATACAGCGTTATTTGAGGGGGTGAGCTGTACATTTAAAAATAATTTGAAGCTCTTCCAAAGGATTATAAACCAGTAATTCTAAAGTAATATGGGCTGTCTGAATTGTGGGTTGCTTGTGCTTGAAAATCTTTAATGTTCTGTAAAAAAAATTTCCTGGCAACTTTTCTAGGTTAGTGACCACAAATGTTCTTTTCAAATAGTAAAAGCAAGTTAAAATATTTTAATTTGGATGAGAACATTTAGCTTAAGGCTGTTTACTTACAGAAAGGAAAGTATACTTAGGAGATATCAATATGTATAGCCTCCCTGAGGAAACTACTTTGTTATGAAATGCAAATAAGGTTAACATGTAGAATTATAGTGCGGTTAAAAAAAAAAAACCCCGCTCTTATCCTGCAGCTACGTAACTGAAAGGTGGTGTCAGACAGAGAATGGGTCCTTACAGACAAAATGTCTGAGGGGCCTCTGCCCATCAGGCGGGCTCTGGTGTTTCCCCCTCTCCGCAGTCCCCGCTATCGCTCTCCCCTCGGCGCGGTATTCGGGTCTGAAATTGAGAAGCTGTGCTGGGAAATGGAAAGTGTGAGCTCAAGCTGCCGCAGAGGGTTTAATCCGGTTAGCAGAGGTAATGACAGCACTGAAGATGCATCAGCATGCTGTCACGGTTTGGAAGGGCCTGGTGGGCTGTCGCTAACCTGCGTGGCTGTTAGTTACGCTCTAGCGAGATCGTACCTCTGTCTGCTGTACTCCCACCTTCCTTTTGCTGCGCAGATGTAAGCTTGGCCTGGAGATGGAATTCCCCTGTGGAAGAAAGTTGAGCTCCACCTTTTGGCGTGTTTGGGAAAGGCACTGAAGGTCCCCCTGAGGTTCAGCCAAAAGTTAATCATGTAAATACCTGCTAAGTCCCCAAACTGCGGGGAAGGCTCTTGAAATGACAAGGCATTTTAAAACAGTTACAGACAAAAAGAGCAGTGGCTGTCGTGTCATGTTGGCTTGAGCAAGAAAAGTCTTGGAGTGATGCGGCGGAGTTACTGAAACGGACAAAAAATGGCACTTAAAATGCAGTCCGTAGAAAGCTTGCGTGCTCAATAAATTTTTTCTCGTCTAACTTTTAAAGTGCCCCTTCTCCCCAGGTGTGCTCTTGCCGGTTTGGGTAAGAGGGTCAGAGAGGTAAGACTTCCCATTCAAGGTAGAACGTAATTACTTCGACAGAGCCCACTTTGCGAGGGACGGATGGCTCTTGCAGTGAGATGGGCTGGTATAGCTATCAAATCCCCCGGTTCCCTCAGGTGAGACCGTTTAGTCTGTTTTGAGTATTAGTCTTCTGAGTTTCTAAATTCTCCAAAAGCAAGTCTTGTAGCTGCTGGTAGGGAATAGAGGTCTGGACTTCAGTTGTGAAGATGTGCAGTTCTAACCTGAATTTATAAAGCCTAAAAGATGGTGAGGGTTCCACTTGGAAGAGAAGGTGGTGACTCGTGCCCTGATCTGCGAGGGAGAGGTGCGGCAGTCAGGGATCTATAAAACTGACGCGCATCAGCAAAACAACTACGGGTAGGCTTTCTTGTAAGAATAAACTTTTTTCCTTATTAATTTAGAACTCCAACTATGAGAGTATACAGCAGACTGCAAGAAGCATTGCTGAGCAAGCTCACGAGCTGGCATATGATCCCACTTACATGTCACCGTTTGCACAGTTTGCATGTGACAATGGGTTGAATGTGAGAGGTAAGATTTCCCCCCCCCCCCCCCCCCCCCCTTTCCTCCCACTCCTGCTATCTTTGAGAAGTCTTAAGCAAAGTGAACTTCTGTTCTTCCAAAATCTGATAGGAAAACAGACGTTAAGAAATGTGGTTGGTGGTAGAGCGCCAAGCCTGCGCGCTGGGCTTGGCAAGGACCCCAGCTCCTGACGCGGGTCATCTCGGGCTCTGGCTGATGGGAAGCCTCCTGTGGGGAAGCAGCTGGAACGCAAAGAACGCAGTGCATGGATTTTTTTTTTTTCCTTCTTACCTAATATGTACACTCCTGCCTCAGGAATCCCGCCTGATAAAAGTTCTCCGGGCTCTTAGGGAAACTGTACTTGACTTGTTCCGTGGGTTGGGGGGGGGTAGGGGTGGGTGGGTTTTTTGTTGTTGTTTGGGTTTTTTTTTAAGGTCTTCTATTATTGATGCTTTTCAGTCAAGTTTCTGGCCACTCTTTGCTGGTGGGGTTTTTTGGTTCAAATTTCAGACCCGTGTACCATTAGCATCCCCGTCCTGATCTCTCTGTTGGTTCTATTTCCTATGAAAGATACTAACACCTGGTGGAGTTCAGAGTCCTGTCAAACACATTTTTTTCCTTTCCTTTTTGTTTTTAAAAATAAATAAATACAATTCTGCTAGTAAAGATGTCTTCATTAGCTCTGTATCAGGAGGGCAGGATTTCCTGCAAGACCCTTAAGCGTCTTCCCCAAGGGTGGAGAGAACAGCTGTAAAGCTTGGGCTCCACGTTGCTACAAGGCTCAGTCATTCAGTAGTGAAACTGCGGATCTCCCGAGTCCAAAGGACTGGTTTGGCTTCCTGCGTAACAAAATACCTCTTCTCTGAGCTGGTTCTCTAGGATTTGAGTGTATTGCTCTCGCTGTTGAGGTTTGAAAAGTGCCTATTAAAACCGTTAGTAGTTTTTAGAAAGATACGCAGCAATAGAGTGCTGGAGAAGATGCTAAAGAGGGGTTTGATTTACAGTAAATTCCTGAGAAGATACTTTTTCATTGCAGCTTGCTTGTAACAAAGCAATGTCAGGGTTTTTGTACATTTATGAAAAACAAAACAAAACTAAATTGTCTATTAGAAAACAGACTTTCTGCTCTACTGGCTAACAACAATGTTCAAGGCTCTGTACTCCTTTTAATAGTTTGTGGTGATCTCACTATAGGTTAAAAGGAGAGCGGTTTTTTTGCTGTGTTAAATGTCATTGCTACCCTCAGTTGCATTTTGGAAAGGAGGCGGAGGAAGCAGAGTTCTTGCGTCTACACAAACCAGTTTTCGAATATTTAAACTATTTTTTTAAAGAGCTTTCCTTGGGGGCATGTCCCAGATGATAAGATGACCCACTGTGGCTTGATGAAATAGTTTTATTTTTCTTATATTACAGGGGGAAAACCAGATGACATCACCGTCCTTCTTTCGATCGTAGCCGAGTACACAGACTGATCTGCCCGGAGCGTCAGCTTCTGACGTTTTCGTCACCCCCGAGCTCCTAGCTTCACCCGTACGGTTTCCTGCTGGCAGGATTGCTTTCTTCCTTCGCAGCTGATCTCAGCAGCCGGTTCTCGAGCTCGTTGCCTGTCGTGAGACACAACTGAAGTCCTTGTTAAGAACCACTCTCGTAGTACACTGGTCTTTGTCTGCCAGCAAGAAATGAAGAAGCTCAAGGCTTGAAGCATGTCTTTCAGAGCTTAGTCATTGTCCTTAAAAGGGGGAGGCGTTTGAAATGTGACTTACTTTCAAAGGAGTAGAGTTGGTTTATCATCTTTCAAACTAGATTCAATAGATAAAACCCCTGCAAGAGGGCATATTACTCTATTTACTAGGAACGTTCACTATTCATTAAAGGGTATGTTACAGAACAGCGTTTCATAAGCATAGTCTTGTTACAGTGATAGCTGAGGTTTCGTGTTTCTAAGCTCCGGTTTTCAGGAGATTTATAACTGCTGTAAACATTCTGCTCTTGCCATACATGGTGTCAGCCTAGGAGCCTTTTCTAGTACGAAATTTCAAAAACCATACTTAGTTCAAGTTATATGGATGCAAATGTGTTTTGTGATTTCAGGTGCTTAACTGTGATCTTAAAAGTTCTGCAGATCATTCGTCCATAATGGGCCTGGTATCTGGATGTTTTGGCTGTGGATAATTATTTTCTTTTTTAAAAAAAAAAAAAAACAAAAAAACAAAATACCAACAAAAATTTAAACTCAGTCTCAAAAAGCCGAGCTGGCCAAAGTTGAGGTCCTTTCAGCATTTTAACCCATCTCGGCAGCACGGGATGATACGGCGTAAATGCTGCAGTGGGAGGTCGCACAAAGAACAGATCATCCTCAACTCCGAACGTCTTTGCTTTTGGTAGATAATTCTGTTGTTAACGAAACATAATTTGTGTTAATAATTGCCATTCTCGCTTGTGTAGAACAGAATACGCTGCACCAGTTGAGGTCCCGTTGATCCTTATCTTTCCGACTCTCAAACAAGCACCTCTTGCTTACGCTGTGGCAGCAGCAGTAAGTACCGAAATGGAAACTATTAATGAATAATCAGCAAAACTTACATTTCAGTAACTAAAGTTTAGGGGTTTCAAATGAACCTTAATGATGTTTACAGTTCTCTAACAGCCACTTTGCAATATTACATTTCCTTTTGAATTGCAGTAGCTCACGTTTGTTCCCCCTCTTCCAGCAAGCTTTCCTTTTCCTTTCCCGAGGTTCATACAAAAAGCTGATAGCTGTAAAGATATATATATTTTTGGTCAGTTTTTCATTAACTTTTTTGCTGGTAGAAAAGTATGTAGAAATAAATTAAAGCCATGTTTTTATATATAAAAAGTCGGGTAATGTTGCTGTTTAGGTGAGTGCAGTTAAACTTGGTCAGTAAGTAATCTTACCTGCTCTCAAAAGGAGATTTTTACTACCTGGTTTATTGTATTAAAACTGTTTAAGTTTGAGGTTACCTCAACTCGTTTAAAGAATTTTTGTGGACTCGTACTGTATATTTGCGTAACTATGTCAAGCTTTTATTTAAGATCATTTAACATGTACCATGTACATGTCATTTTACTATATTTCAATGCATCATGCTTGTAACAGGCATTTCATTTGTAATAAGAATAAGTGATTAATTTGGGAGCTCTTCAGTAATTTATCTGCTATTCCTAAATTGGCATAATGTTAGCTATCTATTTTAAATCACCTTGTAATTACTCGTCAAAATGCCTTAACTACCCTAACTTGACCAAAATATTATTTTGGTGAGGGTATGGGGAGGATTATATTAATGAAGAAAAATTAATTAGTTTTGCGCTCCGTGGAACAGCGAGCGGTGGATAACTTTGCACAAATTGTCGGTCCTTGGTGTTTTTTAAAATTGAACAAGCTGTAGCTAGCTGTCTCGTTAGGAGGAATGTATTCACGCTGCAGTACAGGGCTTTGTTTCTAGCATTTGGGAGGGGGGGGGCCCTCTCAGATCTGGATGTCTTTACATTTTATTCTCCAGTATTTACTATCACGCTTCTTGATTAGAGCAGATTTGATCAATTCTTCTTTCCCTTGAACTTCCCTCAAAACGATGCCCCTGCAGACCCGGGCTGCGTTGCACTCTGACCCCTCGTCCCCAGCCCTCGTTGTTTCCCCCCGCTTTCCGGACGCGGACGGGAGGGATGAGCGTGGCGAAGGCTGTGCTCTGCCGCTGCCGGGGTCCGGAGTCCCCCAGCGGGGAGACCGGGCCGCCCGCTCCCGAGCGGAGCCGTACTGCCTCGCTCTCTGCGTTAAAGCCCTTCGTAGCTGAGCAGTATCTACAAAGCCATTTGCCTCATATCACATCATCGTTTTGTTTTTTTAAACAAAGAACAAATTTGGATTTTGATTTACAAATCATGAGTTTATCCCTCACCGGACACACCAAAGACCAGTAAAGCTTATAGCTTTTCCATCTGTTTATAAAGCAATACTGTATTATAAAGAATTGATATTTTTATCACATGCTTGATTGTGTTGTTTTTTTTTTTAAGATGTGCACTCTAAACATATCAAACCTAATTTCTTCCTATGAACTTAAGCTGTCTGCGCACAACCAATTTTTGGAAAAGGAAATGACAGGGCCCATACTATCAAAATAATCTTAAACGATGCATGAAGCAGTAACACTTCCTAGGAATTAGATTCTCGTGCCTGTTCACAAGGGGAGCGTACAAGAAAGGTGTTCCGTGGAACGGGAGCGTGCGTGAGAGGAGCGCGGGCTGGCGTTGGGCTGCTGCGGAGTGGGGCGTTACCGGGTGATCCGAAGGAAGGGTTTTACCCCCCGGTGACCCCGTACCGGGACTGGCGGGAGCTGGGATCTCCGCAGCAGTGTCAGTCGGTGTTTGGGTGAAACAAGGCGAAGGTGTGGTGAATTGGAAAAAATCTGTGGTTCCTTGCTACTTTTCCGGCTATCTTTGGGAGAGCTGCAGCATACGGTTGTAGTTTGTGTTTGCGAAGGAGGTATGGCCAAAAAAAACCCCCAAAACAACACTCAGGTGTCGGGACCAGACAGTTCTGAGTGACGGAGAGGGGAGAGGGTCTGGCGAGGTGTGAGGGGGTGTGGGGGGATCTCCGTCTCGGGGTAACGGACGTCCTTTCTCCAGGGGAAGAACCGGATTGCGTGTGTAGGGACGGGCTGTATGAAGCGGTTTCTTGCAAAGATAGCTGAAATAATGAAGCAAATCTGAGTCTGTATCTAATGAGGATGCTTTTTTGTTGTTGTTAAAATGAGACTATCATCTATGCTTACCTAAGAGGCAATTATGTGAATTTCATGTCTGAGGTATAACTTATGCAGGAATAGTTCTGTAAATACATTTAAATTACTTGTAAAGATATTTAATAAATATAGTATTTATACTAAAATGTGTTGCTTTTTTTTAAGGTGACGGCAAACCTGTTTGTTACTGCAGTGATGTCACTGGTGGCGCAGAGGCCACCGAGGCCTGGGGTGTCGGGCTCCCGCTCAGGCCTTCCTGCGGCGTTCGTTCTGCAGCCCGCGCTGGAAGGAACAGGCAGGGGAGAGGGGAAAGGATGACACAGGTCTGAAACACAAATGCCCCTTAAATGCACGCTTTCAAACATCACTTTTATTATTTCAAATGCGTTTCTATGACAACTTGGCTCTTCAGTTAAACGCTAGCTCCGCAAAGTTTCTGTAAAAATGCCGGCTATTACATAACAATAACCTGTTCGGCGGTGCCAGAGCGGATGGGTTTATTTTTCCAGCACTCTTAATTTTACAACAGCAGCCTAATTTGCCTGAAGCGGTAACGCAGCGTGAATTCTCCAGTGAGAACGTACTGGAGAGCTGAGCATCCAGGGCCGGCACCTACAGAGCACAGGAATCTCCGTCTAGTCCCTCATGACCTGAATTTATATTGCATTATGACAGCTCTGCGGCTTGTAGTGACCCGTGCTGTGGTTAACACAAACAGCAAATAAACACTTAACCTGTACTGACAGAGCAGGAAACGATCAAGTACTCGGTACTGGGGTTTGTCCTCTTTTATCTGTCTTGCAAAAAAAGAGATGGGCACCGTTTGAGTAGGATTCCCACTTTCCGGACTGAGGAGGGATTTGTGACATGCAGCCCACAGCACCAGCTCAGAACACAAATAGTTTCCATCGAGTTCTAACTTGAAGAACTGCAATTAAACTTCTTTCTAAAATTAGAAACGGCTCCGCAATTCCCATGTCAAACATACTTTTATCTTTCAAGGCAATCCCCGATAGTCTTCACTTGCATTCAAACGCTTTGTGTTCCTAGAGAACTTGGGAGCTCTGCGCATTGCCAAAATCCTCTTCGGTGTCGCTCGCTGTTGCTAAACTATGGCAGGCGTGACTGATGGCATCCTTCTCCTTACAAGAAATGGCTCCAAAAAATAAGGAATGAAACTGGAAAATGCAATATTTATAGAAGTGAGAAACTGCACATGATACAGAATTTGGAGGTTAATTATTTCTGAAGCTTTTGCCAGTTCAAAAGCACACTTTAAAATCTTTATCAGTCTACAGTGTTTCCCAGTGAAACGCCGCTGCCACCTGTGACTACTCCAGTTAAACGTGGTAGTGGCGGTTTTACTCAGCTGTGCTGCTGTGAAAGCTGGTTCCACTGAACCGCCACGCAGAGAAACAAGCGTCAACGCAGTAACCCCCAGGATACAGGCAGCATTCAGCTCGCTACCGGCTCGGGTATCCTGCTGTAAATGCGGCCGGGAGCCTCCTTACCCTCTGATAACGAGACCCTGCTGCCTCTCCTTCCAGTGCCGCGGGGTCCTCGGCTGCGGCTGGTCCGTCCCCGCCTGTCCTACCTCGCTTTGTCACCCTGGGCATACTTGTCACCTCCTGTTTTGCCAAAGGACTCGCAGGTTTCGCTGCCTCTGTGTTCGGTGCATTTCCATTCCACTGTGGCTTTTTGGAAGCGACTGCTGCTGCGTTGCTGTCTTTATCCGTGGAGGTGTTTTCCGATTTACCCATATGTGTCTTCGAGCTGGATTGGAGAGAGGAGGTCAGGTTAGTAACTGGCTTTTACGTGTTTTTGTTAGAATGTCTGTATTTTCTGTTAACAAACGGCATTATGGCTTTAGATTCTCAACAAGTATCTTCCCCTCCTACTGCAACAGAGCCCCATGAAGAGAAAGGCAAGCAGAAGCTAGCACAGAGTGCTCTGTCTTGCACTGAGCTTTATTGCTCTGCATGACGCTAAGACGTTCCTGAACCCATCTAATTCACAGTTTTCCACTCCAGGATTGATACGATGCTTACCAACACCCTGCAAGAATGAGCAGATCACTTCCTTTCCATCTTACATCTGACTTGGCTGGAAAACTAAACTTCATTTTCCATCCTCTTCAGGCAGTCTGCCTCCCTCACCCGCCCCCGAAGCCCACCGTTACCTTTCCTGCCACTGCGAAAAGCAGGGAGGCTGCTGGGAAACGGTCTCCTTTTCGATGTCAGACAAGGTAGCCAAAATAAAGCTGGCTTCCAGCACCGTATCTTCAACGCTGAAAGCAATTGGTCTAAACACAAATGTTCAGAGTTAAGCAGCATGCACAGTTACACATGCTGGGGGAGGAAACACAGCTCGTGCAATTCCATACATAAAGGTTAAAAAGTGCCCCTCTGAAACACTGAAAATCGGATGGATTTGCTGCTGAGGAACATGAGATGGCTTCCTCTTACAGATTTAAATGCACCAACGAGCAAATCCTATACAATGTTATACTTAGTCAAATTATAGTTTTAAATATGTAACTTAAAATTATATTTTAAACAGAAAATACATTGTTTCTTTAGACTACTAAATAAAATCCTTGCATGCATTAGACTGAGAGCCTGAAGTGTCCAGGTAACTTACATATAGGTGCTCGCTAGTCAGCATGGCTAGCTTAGTAATGCTGATGCCTGTGTTAAACGCTTTATGCGTAATAACAAACTACTTAACCCTGTATCGCAGATTAGAAATACAGCTTTTAGTATGAAATGAAAATCTATTTTATTGTTCCAGTTAAATCTTCATTGAGTCACCTGCAGACAAAAATTGACTGCAGTAAGTGCAATAGTTCTAGTCAGGTGTGTTCCAAAACGTACTTTCCAGATCTGTCAAAATGGATCGAGACAGGAACACTGGTAGCCTCTGAAAATGCCAGCAGTCCCTGAAAAGAAGGGGAGGGTGGTTAAGCATGGTTTTAAAAACAGAAGATCAATATTAGAATGCAAGTTTATCCCAGCTGTTTACTGGTAAAAAAAGGGTAAAAGCCTACTGCTTCTAGAGTACATTTCTTGCCTGCCCTGCCCGGAGCGTTGCCAAAGCAGCTTCTGCGTGTGGAACTTCTGTGGCCACGATGCTTTCTCCAGTACGGTTATGGTGTGGCTGCCCAGCACCTCAACTACAGTTTTGTTGTTTTAATGTTTCGCCTGCCTTTCAAAGGCTACCGAGAGGGACTCCCCAGCGTCCTGAAGATCTTGGGTTTTTTAAAGCTAATCCTCAGCCAGCTGGTGAAATACCGCCGCTGGTCCGGCGGCCTGGTGGCACGCTGCCTTGGCCATTCTGCAGGGACCATTCTGCGCTGTCCTGGTCAAGTCAGGCAAATTAATGGGAAATGTTTTATTTTCAAGACAAATTCTTACTTTACCCTCAATTCTTTAAGGCAAAACGTTACTTCAGAATCTACTCCAACTTGAAAGTAGTCAAATTCATCTGGATTTAGTTGTATTTCAGTAAGCATTGTCTTTGAAAAATCTGTTTAAAATAACAAGAAAGTCAAGGACTCAAAGGAGTGAAGTGTGAACTCAACAAAACTATGGTTATAACCATAAGGTTTTTACACCAGCATCGTTTGAATAATTGTATTTTTATAGTGACTATCAGTAATAAATGTTTACTTATCTACATTTCATAATTAAGTAAAATAAAATCCTCAATTTAATTACAGTATATTGTGTAGATTTAAATGGCTTTTAACAGAACCTATTTTATGTTCCACTGCGTGATCTAACCTGGTACCTGCTGCCGTTCTTGCAAATCTGCTTTGTCGACAGGCATTCATCACAAATAGTATTACCGGCTGCTTATTGTTGCATAGATGGGAAGACCAAAATGCAGCATGACTTTAACAGATTAATCATAATTGCTGGCAATCATCAGGGGACAATGAAGGTGGACTTAGGTTCTTTGTTTTAAATTATAACCTTTTCCGGATACGTAAGTGGCAACAGGAAATAGGCTCTTCAGTTTCAGGTATTCAATTGTTGTTTGTTATCCTTAGATTAGTGCGTAGTTGTTATTAGGTGTGTGCGAAGAAAGTAAGAGGGTACTTCCCTGATGCGTTACAGTCCCAGAGGCATTCGGGAAAATTTTACAGCAGTTTGGAGAGGACACATCTATCCAGTTCTCTCCCAAAGCCAGGCTGCTAACAAAGCGTTACAAACTGTGCCCAGTCTTGTGTTTCTCTGCTCAAGAGAGGTTTTTTTTTTTTATCTCGGCCTTCAACAAGGCCCCATTGTGTGTTCAAATATAATCTTGTAAAGTTCCTTAAAGCTGTAGAAATATACGCTTCTAACACACCTGCCAGCTTCTGCAAGGCAGAGCCGGCCACATGCAAATGAGAACAAGTCTAGGCAGAAGGTGTAATGTCTGTCTTTGAAAATTAAACCTGAATGTGGAAAAACCCAAGCCATCGCCAGTTGATACGTTCAAAGGACACGTTTTGTTTCAGTGCATACAGAACATTTGCTGCAGGCAGTATATTGCATCACATGCTACACAACACGAACAATGCTTGCAATTCCTCCTTTTTCTCCTTGACTGTTTGGTTTTTTGGTATCTCATTAAATTTTTACCTCCTATTTTTTTCCACTCTCTTTCTTACAATAACCCTTGTATGTTTCTAAAATAACAAAATTTGTCATTCAAAATGTAATCTTCTTAGTGTCGTCTTATTTTCAGTTATTTCTTCCCTGTTTCACTCCAGTCGGTTTCCACCACTTAATCCTTCTTGCTCTCCACTGCTTTAGCCTGTTCCCAGCACAATCCCCACTCCTACGCTCTAGGCAGTCATCTTTTTCTAGGCTATTATCCTCAGCTTTGGGCATAAGCAAATATGAAAAGCATCCCTTTATTATATGATATACAAGAACCTATACTTCAGAAACACAATTACATCTTTAAAATTAGTTTGAGTCACACACCAAGAATCTAGATTGTTCTCCATCCCTGATGGAGATCTGAAAACGGCAGCGCGCAGCGTACCGGTGTTAGGCCAGCTAACGCACTGTATTGCCCTTACGCTAAAATATACTCCCTAATGATATCAATTCTATAATTATGGTATTCAGATTTAAATAGTTCTTTTAAAACATAAAATTATCTCCTTTTCCCTGTCTGTTGCCGTGCTTCTGCTCTTGCAGCACAATAATTACCTCTGTTCAAGCCTACAGCAAGCAGCATAATATATTTCAATTGGCTGCTCAGTCTGATATCTGCCACTGATACCAGGAAAATGTTATTAAAAACATACTTCCTTAAAACATATTGAAACCAGAGGGTGGCAGTATGACTTAAAATCTTTCCCTATATGTTCCCTCTCCTAAAAATCTCATTCAGCCACAAAACGCATTCTCTGTTTATGTTACAATAGTTATTATTCCTTTAGTTCACCTGTTTTAAAGCCCCAATATTGTTTCATATTTTGAATTTCCTTACCAGTGTCTTCCTCAGTGTAACTCTTGAAACAAACTTTCATTGGAGTAACTGATAAAGTTACTTCTTCTTGACTGGTCGGAAAGTGAATCATTATATCAGCCAGCAGCCTATAAAATTTCATTCAACATTAAAATAATTTTACATGCAAATAACTAGCTAGCATTTGTTATTCACATTAGAAATTAAAATTGTTACTTGGCAATACTGTTGGAGAAACTGCCTTCGAAATGTGCACCCCTTAAAGTGTGCTGTATCTTTTTCATTGATTTCTATAGCGATAGGTACATAAGAAATCTAAAAATACAACTAGTAATTACGAAAGCAAATTTGTTTATATTTAATGCCTGTGTATGCTGCCAAATCAGTCTTACATATATATATATATATTGCTGCTACCTTTCTATATGTATATATCACAATTTTGAGCAAACCCCGGTGTCTTATGCTCTTTATTCAAAAGCTTGCAGTTTTAAAAGTTGCATAATCTTTTTATAAACACAATCCATAATATCTATACAGAGATACCTTTATACACATTTAATGTTTTAATGGTTGATTATGTGACAAGAGCTCCTGTGCGTAAGAAACACTTTTAATGGAAATGCTGTCAGGAGAAGCACAGTCTAACTGTGCTTTGCCTTTGCTTGCAAGGACGAGCCAAATCTTGGATTCTTCCAGGAGCTGCTTTTCAAAGCAGAACTTTGCCTTATTGCATTAAAAAAATCGTACTTTTACCACTGGCTTCTTTGCCTATAAAATTAAAGCACTACACTATTTGTCATAGGTGGAAGTTGCTCAAAGGTGTGAATTCAAATTATACATTACACACTTCTCAAGGTTCGACTGAGTACGATTAATGGCAGAATGATCCCAATTTCTTAAGTTGTAATGTGAAAAATCAAGTACTAGGATACAGGATTTAGGAATTTGTCATTTTTGACTGTGCCCTAATCAGATTTTGATTATGTTAATGACTATGAGAGCAGTATTGTCTCCTGTATGATTTTTTTTTTTTTTCAGAAAAAATATTTTTGTTTTCATTACCTGGAGTGGACTTTAAGTATGTTTGGACACATGTGCTTTGAAAAAACAGCCTGCAAGGGATCACATTCTTGAAACGTCAGATTATATGTTTTTACAACACCTAAGTATAAAGGATATGAACAAAACTCAATGCTGAGTCTGTAATTTTAAATGTTTTTTTCAGTATTATTTGTTCTTCTAGGAAATCTCAACAGAGAAAGTAATGAAGTGACTTACTCTAGCTATGTGGAAATAACTCACCCACAAATAGAAAACTGAATTAACCTGCCATCTAAGACTTCCTTCATCCTATTAGTTATGCCCCTCCAGCATCAGAGTTTTTTAAGAATCCACAAGAAATAAGTGAACAGCAACAAGTGCAACAAATGCAGGGGGAAAAAAAGGCTTCAATATTTAACTGGTATAATATAAATGGTGGTGGAATACAAAAGGCAAAGCCTACAGATCTCTATGTAGTTCTAGATAAGCATGAGCTAAGTGAGCTTAATTGTCTTGAGACCTAATTCAATATATTATCCCATTATTAGTAATACAAGCTAGATTTTTAATAATATAAACCACTGTCTGTTACGCAGCACAGCTCAGCAAGCTATGTTGATAGATGATGGTTCTTTATGAGTTTTGCAAAGATTAATGCCGATGAATATACTTGGTGTTCTGCAGGACTGAGGATGTCAGACCTGTTACCATGTTGAAGAACTCTAAGTATTAGAAGTAGAAAGAGCCAGTAAATCCTCTGGTTCAAACATCTGCCAAAACAGGATTTCCCTCCCTTTCCATGTGTGTTTTTTCAGAATTTACTCTAAATTGTAAGCAGTAGGCTGACAATTAATACATAGCATGCATTAACTACTGAACTGAAGAACGTTTGTCTGATAAAGCCTGTTATAACTTCATTTTAACAAGGTGATACATATGATAAATATAAATTACAATGTGAAGAGGCTGGATATGTTTGGCATTATCTTCCATCAATAACATTCAGTTAATAATTACACTAAATATTGTGTTGCCCTGCTGTTTTAAACTGCTTCTGTTTCTGTAAAGTCACTTTATGTGTAACCTACCATGTTTGCAGAGGAGCTGAAAAGTTATGTGATGATCATTAACATTTGTATAAATGCTGCATTTCTCTACATTCCTTTCCAGCACATTTACATATCTAAATACAGGAAGAACTGACTGTAAAAACAACAAAAAAAATCAGTGCAGAGGTTACTCACGAAGCAATTTTGCAATATTATTTCCCTAGTTTTGTACAGTTTACCTCAAGCTCCTGCTTTTATGGCTTCCCCAAACTGCTTTGTAAGCAGAGACTGAGGCAGCCAGTACTGATCCTCACCATCCTCACCCACTATTCCAATACCTGGCCAACAGATCTGTTTGCTAAACAACTGGTCAAAGCTCTCCTGCCTCGTACTGGTTTTGAAGGCTACAGGAGAAATGCTCCAGAGGCAGAACTGTGGTATTCCTTCACCCCAAGACTAAGCTGGTTCAGACTTCGGGAACCGCAGGGCACAGCTCAGGAGGTACAACTTCTAAACATAATTAAATACCAACACTCTCTTTTGCAGAATTGCTCAGAAGTGTTTGAGTTTAGAGCCACCTACATGCCTCTGTGAGCTTCCCCCTATAATTTCATTTGGAAATTGGGCTAATTTGCTGCTTACAAAGCTGTGCATAACAATCCACTAAAATGTACCTTAATTATCAATTTACATGGGAGGGATAACTGTTTTTCCTTCTGACATGGTTGAGACACAGCTGTCCAGCAGTAATGTTGAAAAAACATTGATGAGAAGAAGACATATGCATATGCTGACCTTGAAGAATTCACTGATCTTAAGGCAAGCTGAAAATATAAGTAAAATAATTTATTAACTCAAAATATTTCATATCGAACCTTTAGCAAAAAAGCTATCTCTGTGCTTCAGTACCATACCTAAGCCACAAAACCTTTAAATGTGTACATCTCAAAATAAATATAGATGCATCGTGCATACAATCATGTTCAAACTTTTCATTATTACTGGTCAGAAGTCACTGGTATAATACAGGCACTGGAATCCAATCTACAGGCATTTAAGTGGCCCTGAAGTGTGAGTTACTTAAGCACTTGAAGCTCAGCTTGCGTTTGAGGAATTTGAAAGACTGGAGTTTATTCTAAAACAATCTTCCCATACACCCATCCACATGATACGTACAAATGAGCAAAGACACTACTAGCACCTTGAAAATTCTTCAGGTATTCAGGCCTTCTCCACTTCTGATTTTCCAGCCTCCCAGCAAGTTAAGGAGAGTTGATCACTTTTAACTAAGAAACCTCTAGAGAAAACCCTAATTCTGCTGGAAATGGTGTTTGATTAATCAGAGGCATATTAACAGATGCATTCTTCCTGTTGAGTCATACCAGTACAAAACCATATTGTTTAGAGGCAGCTTCTGATGTGGTACAAAACATAAACCTTTTGACCCATGGCAACAGAAATAAAACCCTGGGTATTAATCCGGATGTCCTGGACAAGAGTCAGCTTGGGTAACAAAAATTGAAGAAAACTAGGGGCAGAATAGGAATGAACCTTCCATGACGTAATCTGCATAATTGCAATTACAGAAAATATGGCATTTGTCCATATTGAAAGTGGAAGAAGCTGAGAAAGAACGTAACTCAGACCGAAGGGTACCTGTAAGAAAACAACACAATATCCAACAACATAAATACTATGCTTCCAAGAAAGATTTTGAAATTACAATAAACCAAATTCACTTACACCTTTTTCTATGGGGTCAAACCAAAATTCATCACTAATACGTGCTATGGCATGTATTGCTCTTCCAAACACTAGCAGGAAAAGAAAACAGAGCAATATGCATTCTAAGTTAAAAAAGAGTTATAGCGCATTTTTTCCACAATAATTTAAGAGGAAACATTACAGATTTTCTACACATTTCAAAGAAAACAAATGACATGGTGGAAAACATTACTCTCTACTTTTTAGTAGCACTAACACTGATGTTTTTGAAAGCTGCCTCCGACGAGGCCCACCTCAAATGTCATCTGTCCCTTTGCAGCAACTGGCATGACCTGGTATCACCACAAATTAATTCAATCTAATCTGACGACACACCACTGAAGTTAGAAATTACATTTTTTAGACGGCAACAAGTTTGAGCAAGCGGTAAGCAGCTGGACATCTGTAAAGATGTGGCGCTAGGAAAGACAGAAGAAACCAGCAGTGCGTCTCAAAATTTGCCTCTGCCCAGCCTGGCACGGGCAGAGCAGCATGTTGCACGGAACGCTGTGCGCAGGCCTGCACAGGGAGGTGCCCAGCTAAGCAATGGCTTCTCCACCTGGAAGTACCACAAATCCAGCCCTCTGCTCCCTAATTTGAACAACTTTCAGATGCTGCATGTTGCCCCACAAAAATGCCTTTGTCCTCCTGGGGATGAGGAAGAGGCAGCTCCTCAGCTCTGCTGTGACTGTGGCAGAGCTGGCCGCAGCTCACACTTTGCACCGTCTGAAAGCCCCACGGGGAAGCCCACTGAGGGCAGCGCCAGGGACCCCAGCGTGCCAGTGGCCAGTCACACATTCCCACGGCTGCCGGCCCCACCGAGGTGTGCCACCCTGAGGCGGCCCCGCTCTGGGGCGCCTGTTTCTCCCACATACACCCGTCTGCCCGCGGCACACCACCTCCCCTGGGGCCACGGGTACCTCTGAGGTGAGCCCCCCCAATGACACACTTCATGGCCGCCTTGGCCGCGCCCTTCCCCTCACACGACGGCTGCAGAAAAGGCGGGAAACGCCCCCCCTGCAGGCGAGGGGCGGGGCTTCGCGCTCTTCAGAGACCCGGATGTAGCCACAGGCGCGGCTGTGGAGGAGCGCGTTTCGGGCTGCCTTGGCCCTTCGGAGGCGCCGTAGCGGGTGGTTGGTGCCGGCCTGGCTTCCGGGAGGAGCCGCAGCGGCTGGTGTGAGGCAGCGCGGCGCCGAGCAGGATGGTGAGCGGCGGGGACGGCCCGTCCCCCACCCCCGGGGCCCTCTCCCCGCCGGCGCTCGCCCCGCCGCGCCGGGGTGTGGGGGGGTGTCCTAGGCTCGGTTCCTCCAGCCGCTGGCGGTCGGGCCCGGGTCAGCGGCGGGCGGGCGGGCCTCGCTGCGGCCGCGGAGCGGCTGTGCTGAACGTGAGCTTGGGGAAGGTTTTCTGTCAGTCGCCGCCCCGAAATCCGCCTAATGCCGAGCTGAGGTAGATGGAGGGGCGGGAGGGGAGCGCTGAGAGGAGGTGAAGCCGCCGAGGGCCCGCCGGTGGTGAGGAGGCCGTGCCGAGGGGCTGCCGCCGGCGGCAGAGCGGCCGGGGGCTGCGCGCAGGAGCCGATTTTTAATTGTATTTTTTTTTTTAACGCTTCTTTCATAACATCAACAATTCATTAATTATTATTTGCCTATTCATTTGGCTATATTTTCTTTCCTGTTGCTTTCTTTTGTTTAACATTGAACATGTTTCACCCTGTTTTTCATTCCCCCCTGTCTGCAATCAACTTCTTCATTCCAATAAGGCTGGGCACAGAGTAAGTTTACTCCTCTTGGCTGTTGCTAACACCGGTGGTAAGGGCTTGTTAATGTTACTAGATCATATCAATGTCAGATGGTAGATATGAATTAGGGGCTGCTGGTCAAACCATGCTCAAGAGCGCACCTAAATTCCTAGTTCAGGCCAGATGTTGTAACGTTAGTTGCCTCTATTTTATGTTGCAGATACCTGTGATTATTAAACGCACTTCAATGCTTTTAATTTGTTTTTGTGATTGTAGCTTGCCAAGCTTTTCTTTAATTAATGGGAGCTCAAACGTGATTCAGGGGAAAATATGGGGCCTGCCAGTTCGTCAGCAAAGGAAATGGTCTTTGTTGAATGCACAAACTGCTGACTTTAAGTGGCAGCATAATTTTATTAAACAGTAAATATATAACTGGTATTGCATGTCTAAGTCCCTTAAGCATCATTAAAAGAATCTATCTATTGCCACTTTAATCATCAAAATCACTTGTTATTCATTTTTTACTTGCATTCAAGTATATCATCTCTAGACTGATGCTACTGAGGGTATTTTTCACTGGGAACTCTTGAAAGACCATCAACAATGTGTCTTTTTTTCTCTCCTGGGTTAGTTTTAAATTCGCGGCTCATTGATTAAAAAACTCTTGTATTGCTTTACTGATACTTTCAACCATCTAATCTCTGAAGATGCATGGCTTTGATGATGGCACTGAGATTCTTAATCTAAAAAAACCAAAACCCAAACAAAAACCCACCCAAGTTCCCTCTGCCTTTTTTGATGACTGTTAGCATGAAGATAGCTGCATGGCCTAAAACCTTAAAAAGCAAATTTTAAAAAAGGTAATTTCTTAGCATAGTTACTACTGCTTATATATGTATATCTATCTGGGCTCTATCTTTTACAAACACATTTGATGGCTGTCCTTTTAGGAAGTCTTACTAACAAAGCATTATGGTTGGAAGATAAACTCTCTTTTAATATGGAGCTATTTATCAAGTTAACAGGGATGATGTCTCTAGATCCAGTGTTTTTACAGTGTAGTGGCATAACACCCCATGCTTTATAGAGCTTTTTATGCCCTTTTTGCATAATTAATTTATTGCTCTGTTGCTCACATTAATTATTTCTTTATTTGCAGATTTAAAGCCTGTGATATTAAACTCTGGTCTTACTTCATCTGAATCCTTAATTTTGAAGCCCCCATTAAATTTGTATTCTCCTTGCATCTGTTGTACTGGAACTATGAATATATAGAACTGGCAAGAGAACCACTGTGTGCAGTAGGCTGGCTTATCTTCTCTGCAGTGCCCTGGGGTTTTTTTTGTTTTGTTTTTTTTTTAAAACTGTTAGTCTTATCTTGTTGTTCAGGGGTTCCTACAATCTGGACTCTGAACAAGTCAGCTATTCTGGTCAGCTAGTAAGACATGTTGCAAATTTGCCGCTTTTTTTTTTTTTTTTGATGAGGAAGAAAACAGAAGTTAATTAAAGTAGAAAGAAACTTGGATGAAGAGTTTTAAAGGGAAGTGGCCAGAGTTTAGCCAGGTCTGTGCTTGAGAACGTGTACTAGAGATGTCCTTTTTTTTTTTTTTTTGGATGTTTAAGGAGAAAAAAAAAAAGTGGGATAGTTTATGGTAGTTCCCAAATTTGTGTAAAATACATCAAGTAGTAACACATTTCTGTTGTTATACCTTGCAATGGCTCTCAGCAACAAAATAAAAAAAAAATTCTGTAGATTGTTGTGTTTGTAAGGCCCCCCTCTGGATAATGTTCTGCATTAGTAAGGGCCCTTGTTTTCCCTCAATATAGCAATATTCCATCACCATTTCATTCTTATTTTAGTAGTTTTTACATCAAAATGCAAAGTTATGAAACTGAAGAAAACATTGCAATGCCTTCTGTTTGGCAATGATTTTTGTCTTAATAAGTATCTGTAATGCTCTTTCTTTCCTGCCGTGACACCTGATAAGTTGGTGTTAGTATTAGGAGATCTTCACATTCCACATCGATGCAACAGCCTCCCAGCCAAATTCAAAAAACTGCTGGTTCCAGGAAAGATCCAACACATCCTCTGCACAGGAAACCTCTGCACCAAGGACACTTATGACTACCTCAAGACTCTGGCCGGGGATGTTCATGTCGTCAGAGGGGACTTTGATGAGGTAGCGTCCTCTATTGATAATGCCATGGTTTTGTGCATCTTTTACATATAGGCAACATTTGGGTTATTTGTAATTCAAGTAAAAGTGGGCAAACTGAGGTTATGTAGCGCTAAGAGCATGTGAAAAGAAAACTGGGCAAAAGAATTGGGGTTAAAATCAATAATGTGAATTGCAGAGGAAGTTCTCATCTGTCATCAGTATGAACAAAAGTAATTTGCGGACTTGGCTATGTCTAGGACTCCAGCAAACAGGACCTGCTGTTGTCAGATCTTTGAAGTTCCTTGCATCCTACCACGTTCTCCACAGTGTTCATAAAAGCAGCTTTGTAGCTCTCACTTTATAGCAGTAGGGCCCAATTACATTGAATATTTCCATAAGCTTTCCCCCTCTCTTCTTGGTGTTGCATAGATAATTTTAAATACAAATCTGTACATCTAATGTGTGTTTGTGTTTTTTCTTTTTTCTTCTTTTTTTTTTTTTTAAATTTTTAGAACCTGAATTATCCTGAACAGAAAGTTGTAACTGTTGGACAGTTCAAAATCGGGCTGATTCATGGCCATCAGGTTATTCCTTGGGGTGATATGGCCAGCCTGGCACTGCTACAAAGGCAGTTTGATGTGGACATCCTAATTTCAGGACATACACACAAATTTGAGGCATTTGAACATGAAAACAAGTTCTATATTAATCCAGGATCAGCTACGGGAGCTTATCATGCCTTAGAGAAGTAAGTGAAGTATGGGAAATACCTGTGGGGCATTTCTATTTGATATCAAAGCTGAACTGCAAGACTCGTAATGAAGGTTAATATTGACATTCTAAATGGCGGGGAGAGGAAGGGTTGACGGTACTTGCTAAATCTCCTTGACTGAAACAGCTGAGAATGAAATATGTAAAGCTTCAGATCCAATGTACCGTGCTTACAAATTTCATATCCATTTTTCTTAGATTGATTTCTGTTAATGAGTGGTGAAACACTGCTAAGGCAATTATATACACAAAGTTAATATGAATTTTTTTTCTCTCCTTCCAGCAACATCATTCCTTCATTTGTGCTGATGGATATCCAGGCTTCTACAGTAGTTACATATGTCTATCAACTAATTGGAGATGATGTGAAAGTAGAAAGAATTGAGTACAAAAAGTCTTAAAAATGTATTTGCTTGTCTGGTATTTTTACCATCTCATTCTGAACTGCAAGTTACTACAATACTTGATTGCTAGTTTACAGTACTACACTTACTTGCTAACAGCTTAACAATGTAGCTTATTGGTAGTAACTTTAAAACAACATTGTGTTTGCTTTTCTCTGTATTGAATTGATTTGTAAAATATTCCATTAAAATAACTGTTTAAATACTGTTCCTTAATGTTGTAATAAACTCCACTTCATAGAAAAACTAAGCATTATGAACTGTTGTTGGGAAAAAATGCAACAGTTGTAGTTGCTTTTAAAATGCCTGATGCTCTGGTTTAGTGACTTACTTCTAAAGGATACTTGTGAAGGGCTTGAACAAAAAGATTGAGGGCTCTAGGGCCATGTTACGTTTGCTTCAGCATCCAGCTGATATTTGATTTTCTCAATTTAACATTCCTAATTAAGTTAAAAGAATAAAATGGAGTGATAGATTCTGAAAATATTACAATTAACTTAAAATTTCCAGTTGTAATTTCACTGTAGAAAGTTTCACTTTAGTCTTTTTATAACCAAAGCAGTTTCAAATACCACTGTGCTTTAATGAATGATGGTCTCCTCTATAAACAGTGAAGAGAGGCTTTCCTTTATTTATGGCTTATATCTGACACTACATCTATACGCACTTTGCTCCATGTACAAAGGTTTTAAATAATTGCATTCCATGTGGCACTTGTACTACTACTGAAGACTAAAAGCTGGTTGTTCGAGAAGACTGGCCCTTTTGGCTGTCCTGTTCTCATGACTGCAGGGAACTGAATGTATTTTAACAGCTCCCCTTTCTCATGAGTGCTAACTTTCCAATAAAAATAGCGTTTTATCTTTTGTCTTCTACAGAACATTTCGAATGGTGGCCTGTTTCCTTTGCAGATGTTGGCCTTCGTATTATGACTTTTTTGGTGCTGTATCTATGCAAAAAGCTGTGGGATGTTTGTCATGAAGGTTTGAGTTAAGCTAATGGTTTTCACAGAACCTAAGGGATCAGCTAGAACCCTTCCTTCTGTGTCATAAGCTGACTAAATAACTTATTTCTATTCAAAATAAGCCTGCTTTACCTTAGAAAAAGCATTTCAGCCTGGTATCTTGGGAACCTTTGGCTAACTGCTATTTCATGCAGTGAAACACATGCCTATTGCTTTATCCTGCTGCAGACACACAGCAAGAACACAGTTGAAAAGAAAACCTTGGCACACGTTATTCAAGGACGGTTAGTGACTGAGTGGAACATCAATTTACTGACAACTTCATAATTCAAAAAGGTTTATAGAATACTGTAAGGCCAAAATTGATACGTAAGTCTGTTTATTTGTGCTCACTGTAATTAAAATTACAATTTGTCTACAAAGTGTATTTTACATGAAGTACACCACTTGCAGTTTTAAAAAAAGTTTATCACAATTATGCAAGGTTATGTTTGTGTAAATGAAATCTTAGAGTGATCCTGACAGTAGCCTGAAACATGGAGAAATATAGAAGTAAAGGAAATAAACTTCAATCCTTGCTGAAATCAAAGTGCTGATTATGAACATTACTGCTGAATAGAAACAGGAACTCCTGCTGTAAATCTAAACTGTTTCAATGGGGATAGAGTAGGGAGAAGAAACAGCCTAGAACAGTTGAAAAAAATAAACGTGGAAAGCTTAGGGTAGCTTTTGGTAAAAGAGCATTGAGGTTTTAGTTTAATGTTCACCTGACCAGTATGAGCATTCTCAGTGCGTGCCCCTCATCTTGCCAGTAGAGGGAGAAAAGAAAAGGGTAAATCAAGATCTCGATGACAGTTCTAGTACACGCATCTCCTCTGGTCCATTCAGATACATCTGGAAGGTAAAAGAACAATATTAATAGGGCTTAGGAAAACAGGACATAATCTAAGACCTGTGAAAATACTTGAAAGCATAAGGCTTAGCATGGCACAGATTTGGTTCAAGTAAAATATAAAGGGATATTTTATTATATACAATATATTTTACTGAAATAAATCAGCTAACAAGTATTTTTGCTAAAAGTTGAGTGAAAGTCTTAGGTTAGAAAAAAAAGGAGAAAATATTGCATGAGGTACAAAGGTGGTTTGCTTTACCTTCAGAAGCTCAGATGATGGTATGTCTACCACAGCAGGATTTCCACATTTGTCTTGATATTCTTGAATTAGGGCTGTTGCATCATCAATGCTGCAGGAGGCAAAAGTTTATCAACTTTGTCAACAAGTTCTCTAAAAAAGCCAAGAATTTAGACTATATACACTGAAGTATAAAGATATGACCCCATATTTTTTGACGTCAGATAGGTCCCATCATTTCCCAGTAGAGGAAAGCAAGGCATGACAAGCCTAGCATTTAACCTGTGGCTGGTAATAAAACCAATATATACCAGAATTTAAATGGTTATTTATTGGTTCCTGTCCCACTTTGACTGCAGGATAACTGGTAACAAAGTGACTTGCAATACTGAGTATTTGGGGTCTAAAATAAAAGTTTGCAGCTGTGCACAATGAGCCCAAGTGCTGTGAGTCACTGATAAATTGCTGATTGAGAACTGCCCTGCAGTTGGTGCAGTGGCAAGGCCCTTTGTTTTATTTAAGTAGAACATAAGAGGTATTTCTAACTCTTGGAAAAGTTAGCAGCAAAACAACTAATGCCTAAGTCTTGAGTACAGGCAGCTCCTTTATTTTTCAGAGTGTTCTTATTGCTGAAGCTGTGACTCCGTGATGCCACTAAGCTGAATTCATCTGAAGGTATGGTGAAGTGATGCAGAGCAAAAGGGTTTGCTTTTTCAGTCAGGTTACTTCTGCTATTTTAACTGCGTTTGATCTGCCTGCCAGTCCAGGCTCACTAAGCTGTTGCTCTGGCTTGAATGACTCTGTAAAACTCTACCCTAAGTATGCCAAGTAGTGAGGCGAGATTGTTATTTTATTTCTTTATTTAACTTAGCAATACTTTAAAAATTCTTGGAGACTAAGTACTAGATAAATGTCAATGACTTCAAATAAATGAAAATAAAATAAAGGAGATACTCAATTTCTGTAATTGCTATCAGTCATGCATCACCTGTTTTATTAACTTACCAGTTCTTTTTGGCAAAATAATCCACCAGTTCTTTCATCCGGTGAGTATTCATCAGTTGTTGCTTCAACAGTGGAAAATACTTAGTTTTCAAGAATTTTTCATATAGCTTCTCATTTATGATACTGTCCAAAACCAAAGATCTAATCTGTAGATTTAAGTTTTAGTAATGGAAAAATATTAATATTTTAAACAAATAATTTACTTTTGAATGAAAAGATCTCAGACTTTTTTCTTATTGGACTCCCATAGAGCAGGGTTTTTTGTTGGGTTTTTTTGGTTTTTTTTTTTTTTTAGTGCTGTGAAATGGCAGATTTTATGAGGACTAATCTCAGATTCAGATAGGGGAATGAGTTAAGAAACGTGCCTTTAGGAAGGCAGCCCAAGGCAAGGCAGGAGGGAGCGCAGTTTCATAAGCCCTTTGGCCTTTTTACTTAAAACATGTATTTAGCAAAAGAAAGTAGCATTGCTGCAAACAATGCTGGCCTACAAATAGGGGCAGCCTGTAACACAGCATTGTGTATGTATACAAGAAGTTTTTCAGTTGCACAACATTAATAAAAATACAAAAATCCCTGCAAATGTTGCTATATTTTAGAAGTGTGCATTATGTCAACTAATGCTAAGCAAGAGCAGAGAGAGAAAAAAGGTTCTGTGTACACTTAACTATCAAAAAAGCTTCTAAGTCAAAGGCAAGTGAAGTAAATTTTATTTATTTACCTGAGAAGCAAATGCCACTACTTCTCCAGTGTTCATGTGTTCATCTATTTGTTGCAGCACAGTTTCTGTGTTACATGTTGATAAGAAACCCTTGCAAAAATAAGTTACAAAACATCAATATTCTGTGAATCATTGAAGTAGAAACTCTCCCTTCAGAGCAAGCATTTGATTTATTCGGGAACAATTAATATTTTGAAATTCTAGGTATAAACACGAAATTATCAAACCAGGATCTGTGCAGTTTGACTGAAAGAGTAGTACTCATTGCTTTTAACTCTCAAAGGGTATTTTGCTGTAGCTGTTATAGATTTTTTTTGACTAATTGCCAGCAGACTAAATGTCTTACGCTAATGCTGTAATTTGGGAAAATCTTTCTGAGCTTTAATGACTGGAAGTCTAAGAATTTAAGATGCCTTTACTAGTGCCAGTTTGCTCATGACAAATATGGGAACAGCCTATAATGCTTCATCTGGGAGAACAATGCAGAGCATAAATTTATTAAACAAATGAAACTGTCAGGATGCATGAATAGCAAGGATATGGCTTTAAGGCAAAAAGCTTACATCAGAACTTGTGGTGCATATAAAGCATCTTTCTAAGAAGTCAGGAGCTTTCAACTCAACAGTTTTCCAAAGTAGGATTCGGTACTTTTCTTACAATCTGCTGTGAAACTAGCTCACTGGTAGCTTCTCAGCAATTTTATGTTATCAGAACTTCACACTGCTCTATCACGTTTACGGCTATGGCTTGGGTTTTGTTGGGTTTTTTTCATGGGTTTTACGGGTGGGATCCCATAAAATATCCTCAAAAGGCAAAGTCATATGACAAAGCTGCTGAGGATGACTTGAAGCTAGCTGGTTTTGGCTTTTTTTTTTTTTTTTTTAAAAAAAAAAAAGCGGAAGTGTTCACATGATCCCTTTCAGAAGGACAAATTCAGGGCAATAGCCTTTGTGGGTGGGAGGTGCCAAGCAGCTGTCAGCAGTGACATATTTAAATAAGATGGGATTATAAGTTACCATCTTTCCCAGTCTCTGTGGAACATAACATGCTTAAAGACATTTCCGTTGCACAGATAGAACACAAAACTTATTATTTACCTGAATTTGCTGCTCTCGCTTCTCAGGCTGAGGAATCAGCAACAGGCACCCCAAAGCAAAAGCCGGAAGGTCCAACTGTGCGTATTGTTTAGCTATTCCGATGACATCCAAGTCAGCCAGAACAGGACACCTTCAGAAGAAGTTTAGGAGTGAAGTTCTCAACTGAGAGATATATATATAACTGGATGGTTTAGGACTGTCAACAAAACTGCACTGAGATTTTTAAACCAGATGGAACAATACATTTTTACCTCATCTTATTTTCAGAAACAGCCAAGCTATGTGAGTTGAAGTTTCACAGAATACAAATGCATGATGGTTTTCTAGCTTGAAAAAAACCCACCCAACTCCAGTTTCTAAACACCCAAGGCCTTGTTTTGAGGGGAAGTGTTGGCCAACTGCCCAGAGTAATGCTTTGGTACACATGTATATGCACAGTAGTGTAGGTATGTTCTTCAGCTGGATCCCTTTCCAGTATTTCCTAGCTAACTTTTGGTTCAAGTCAGGCTCTCTGAGCTCTGGTTCTTCTCTTGAGCAAGTCAGAGCATTGTGGTGAATAAGATAATGATTTATTGTGCTTTTTTACATTGTAAAGGCAATGCAAAACTGGTTTATGTACAGAATGTTTTGGAACATTAATATCATAGGTTAACCACGTTTATAGATGTACAGCTATTAGATTTTTGTCATGTCAGGTTTATTCTTTGTAGGAAAAGGAATTCTTTCTCTCCTATACTCTGTGTTAATGTTTTAGGAAATGTGCTATATTTTGGGCTAAGAAAGATATTAACTGGACTTCTAGGGTTGACCATGACTGCTTTAAAAGTGTCAGGACAAGAGCAGATATCCCTCATGGGGGCAGCAACTGGGCAGATAAATTGGTTTTCAGCAGTCTGTGCTGCTGATTCTGAGTCCCAATTTAGCGAGCAGTTCCCAGCACAGTTTCAACAGCCAAGGTACCGAGTTACAGCACATGTTGTCAACACTCTCTGGGCAAGCACAGCATTTCTGTTTGGGTACGTGCCCTGATCCTGTCCTTCCCACAAGAGGCAAAAGGTTCTTCCTCATGCCTCAGGTTCCCCAGTTTTCAGAGCTCCTTTGCACGTTCCAGGGAAGGTTGTCGGACGAGAAATTACAAATGGGCATTCCCACTTAAACTAATACAAATGTGGGATGTACTGTCTACTTACTTGAGCAGAATCACAAAACACTCACAACATTCCTCTAACTGTTTAGGACTCGGTGGACATGAAGCTAAGAAATAAAGAAAACATCATAAAGTAACTATATAACCAAGTTACTATACAAGCATGATAGTTAGTAACAACCCTACCTGTGAGAAATGGTGACAGAACTACACTTCGCCAAGCTCGACTGAAGTTGGGAATCTGTTGACAACAAAGTTTTAAAGTAATAGCCAAATACAGTTGCAGCTAAGTGTACTTGTAAACACAGACACACAGATATCCTGACTGACTGTAGGTGGAAGAAGCCCATTGTTTTTCTTTTCTTTTTATTGTGGATCAATTATTCCCTAACATTTCCTTCCTCATCTCATAGTCTAAGATTTAGCCATGTTTTGACTGATGGTAAAATTATTCTGTCCAACTTTACAAAACCCTCCAAGTAAGTGTTTACTGAAGGAACCACAAGTGCAAAATATGCTATTTCAGTGATTAATAAGGATACTCAGCTGCATATTGCATTGTCATAAAAATAAGCATTCAAAAATACTCTTTTCATGCATAACACTTCAGGGCACAGATGGCATTCATTCTCTCTCTCTCTCTGCTAAACTCCTGTTAAATGAAGAAAAAGATTAGGAGTCACAGAATATTTGCTTACCTCCCATAATGAATGAATCCCAGTAATTGCTATCAAAACTCTTCTTAGATATTGAATCTGAAAAACAATATTTCATTATAAAATGCTACAGTGTTTTTTGAAGATTTTGTTTTGAAGATAATCTACAGAACTGCATTACGCTTGTTGTCTTGTCTGCAGGATGCAAACTTACAGTTCCTCAAGGTACCTCTGTTCCTGTGGGAGGAGTAACTAACTTATGCATATGGAAACATGATTTATAGTTTAGTAAATTAAATTATCACAAGCAGTAGTGGCACATGTTGTCTCAGTAAATACCCAACATTTCCGGTAGTATTAAAAAAAACCTGGTGCTGTAAAGTTTATGATCCCAACTTCTTTGCTCTTAGTACTTAAATCTTATTAGATTAAAACCAGCTTCAATATCTGCTCCTGATACAACCACATTGCCAAGTACATCTGGTACCTCCTGAGGCTGTAGCGACATTACATGAAGTTTGACAATCAGAGGTAATTAAGATTCTGAATGATAAAAATCAGGATTACTATCATAATAAATACATTTTAGGGGTAAAATTTTTGTGTGTGTGTATATGTATACACATATATGCACCGTTTGTGCATGTGTGTACATTTTTGCACACAAAAATATGCATATTATGTTGTAAAATTATAACAATACGAAGAAATTTTTCTATTTATTATCATAGGATTTACTTTTGCCATTTGAAAGGCTTTGTGCCTTTAAAAAAAAAAAATAACTAGAACAATTTCAGATCAAAATTCTCAAGCAGTACTGCTAAATCACAAATTCCTCAAAGCTTCATCAGTTCAGCATTTAAGAGCCCAAAGTAACCATGTAAATGATGAATAATTGTTCACAGTAAGTTTATAGTTTATGTACCTATCACGTTCTTTAGAAATCAGTGGATAAAAAAGCCTTTTTCTCACCTCGGTGCAGAACTTCATGCTTAAAAATTCCTTACCATGTTGAAACCAAGGAGTTTCTGTAGTAGGCCATTCCACAGTTGGGAATCATATACTTTGTATTCCAGACTAAGTTCTGTCACCAGTCTAACAGCCTAAAGGAGAGCAAGGACACACTGTATTTTAATATACATTTGTGATCTTCAAACCTTTACTGCTTGCCAGCGTAATTTTAGATTTTTATAGCATTACCAGGACCTTTAACTCCTGAAAGACCACAACCAAATCACTTTCAAAATTATTTTACACATGTGAGGAGAATTAAAAGAAGACCAAAAAGCCCACCCATACGTGATATCACTTTATTTTCTAATTGTAGGAAGGCCAAAGCTTTTTTTATCTGTCATTTTCACATTTTAGACTAGCATGTGTATATTTCAATGAAAGAACAGATCACTTCCATTTTATGGCTATAAATCAGAAGTATTACTGTTGAAGCCTTAGTAGACCAGTATACCTTTTTTGTCATACACTGTTGTCTATCTGGAAGTCTCATTTACCTGCCCTTGTCTTCAGTGTTAAGTTAGCTGTTTACAAAACATAGTTTGTAACACAAAGTAATTGTCAAAGTTAAATTCCTAAGCAGAGCATAACTTAAAACCTATCCCTGGCATATTAGATAAGTAACTAAGCTTCTGCACCAAAGATCTTGCTTCCCAGATAACGTATGGGTATACAAAGGTGGGCAAGTACTAGGGAATCATTATGTGATGGACTATAGTCAGCACATCAACAGGGTTGGGTTTTTTTTTGGTCATTCTGAAAGAGGAGAGTCTTTGGGGTAACTGCATATTCACTGGTGTTTTTAAATAGAATTATGAGTAGCATATCATGAGTAGTGTATGAATAGGACAGAGTACTTTGGAGCAACATCTGTTTAGAAATGCATGTGCTATGTAGGAAGGCGTACATTTCACACAATGTGTAACAAACAAACGAAATATTACAAAGGATTTAAGAATCATACTGTGGGTTCGTGGCTGTGATTCTTCCATAGCCCTTTAATCATTCCTTCCTTAGGACTCTTATGAAATGATTCATAAGTATATGGAATATTCAAGATTTCAAACTCTGCCAGATAAATGCAGCATTTTAGAAAATACCTGTAAACAACAACAAAAGAAACAAACCAGGAGTTAATTATATTTACAGTGATTACTATAGTATAACTCACATAATCAAGCTCAGGATAATATTGGAAAAGTGTTCTTCTGTTGCTTTAAAAAAAAAAGGGAAAAATAATGTAGACTGTATTTGTACTTATGAAGGAGATCTTAATGAAGTAAAAAATTTTCTGGGAATTGCTTAGGGAAACCTCATTCACCTGAACAATGGATGGCTTGGATCATCTCCAAAGATAAACCAGTTGCTATAACTCGTAAAACTAAAATTACATTCATGCACAGAGATTGCATACTTACAGAAACCTTTATGTAGCTATGTGGCACGATGTACTCTGAAAATGTCACTCTCCATTAAAAAGGCCCTAATTCCAGATTACCAGCATAGAAATTCTATTCTATATTTTTTCTAAGGAAGTTAGTTCTACAGATATTTTCAGAGAAACAACATTATTCTGCTGTGATTTTTGGTTCCTTACTTTTGCAGAGGACTATGTCTTTGCAAGATGACCAGTTCTGAACTCTGACAAACACAATACTATATATATGGGTAGGAGAAAGTGCTTCAGTTACTAGAGAAGTAACTGCGATCTATGCAAAATGGAACAAAATATTTTCCACGTAATGTCATATTACTTTCAGGTTTACAAATTAGGACTGTGATGTACTGGAACGCATTACAGTGAAGTTAAAAGATCTAATTATGCTCTTCAGAAATAGATTTTAAAAGCTCAAAAAACAGGTTAGTAAAAAATAATTCTCCAAATATATATATTTCTTCCCAATGGCTGTTAGAAACCAAGAAACCATCATTATTAAGGAACACCTTAAGGAAAAATCATCTTACTTTACTTTCTCAATGGGTTTCTTGAAGAGTGATTCCACAGTGTTGGTATCTGCCAAGTAAAGTAGACACTTAAGTGCTCTGCTCCTGTGAGCAAACGTCAACTGAGTAACACCAATTGGCTGAGAGCGGAAAAAAACAACACAGTGAAGAGTCACAAGTGGCTGAACAACTAGGAGGAGGGTTATCTATGTCTAATATGATCCTTTCTAAGATTTTTTTAATTCATTTAGTGGAAATATATGCTAAGTAACAGACTGGGTCATGTTCAGCTTTTATACTAACCAGTCGAAATATTTGTGAACTTCAAAGAACGCTGCTTAACCAGGTGGTTTTCTAGATTTAAGACTATTAATGCAGGCAAAAAAAATATTTGTGATATATAGTATTACAAATACATTTAGTAAGTGTGAAAGACTGAAGGTTAAGGTTCTGCTAAAATAACTTTACCATTATGCTTTAATTCCACCCAAAGTGAGCCAATGTATTACACCAGCTTAAAGCACATTCTAGAATATGTTTAATGAAGTTACTTTCAGATAATACCAACAATAAATTTAGAAAAAACAGAGTTCAAGGGCTGCTCTTGACAGTCAACAGCAAAATTCAAGGAACACTACAGTTTTACTCCAAAGGAAGGGGAGGAGAAACAGAGCTCGTGTAGATATATAAACTATCCAAACCCCAAATACAAAGGCCTTAGGTTGAAACCCATACAGTTAAGCAGACAACACTTGATTTCAATAAGAGGTAGAAATTTCATAAATAGCGAGCTAAAACAAGAATTTAGAAACTTACAGATGTGGCAGATGTCGTAATTGCAAAAAGCATTCTTGAACTATAATCCATTGGGCGTGACTGGAGTAGATATATAACTCTGCAAAAATGCATTTGTTTTTAATACAAGTACAGTATAGCTACTGAAATACAATGTATCAATATATATTCAAATGTAAATGTATTTCACCGTCAAAAAGAGATTAAAGATAAGAGATTCCAAGAATATAGAAAATGAGGGGAAAACCTCCAAATAGCTACTCTTAAGCACTCACATCTGTAAGTTATTGCAAATGGCATTTCATTGCATAAATAAGTATCTGATGATGCAAAACTGATGTCACCAGAAAGTAAAAATAAGAACACTACTGTGAGTTCTTAATCACACACATTGCTCGGTTTCTTGAAAAAGCCAGATATAGTTCAACTTGCAAGGTAACAATAATTTGCCATATTATATGTAAGACAACACACATACCTTCGGAGTTCTTCATCTTCCTGTACATCTCCAAAGATTTCTTGAGTTTTCTTTAAAAAGACATGAAAATCCAGTTGTGAGAGTTCTCTAAATTGTTTGGATAAATAGCTGGGTCATATCCTTGCTTAAACCCTGCCTTAAAAGCTGGGCACCCCTGCTAATGCAGCCAAAGAAAGGAATTCTGGTTTTATCAGTCCTTTCTTTATTTAACTGTATGCTTGGCAGTCAACACCACTCCTCAGCTGCTAACTGGTATTTTGAAGCAGAGGCAATGCCTACTCCCTGCCCTTTCTCACCCAGCTGTATGCTGTGCAGACAGCAATTAACTCTCTGTTAGCCAAGTTGCAACAGGAGAGGATTCATTCTCTTTCTGATTCTAGAATTAGTGTTTGATGAGGCTAATATATTTACAACTCCTTTAGGCTGGCTACACAACCTTACTGTAGCACCAAAGATAAGATTTTAGTCTCTATACAGAGAGAAGGGAAAGCATTTCAAATCATTCTCACTAGAGACAGTGGTGTGCAACAATATTAGAAAGGTATTGAAATTGTTAGTAGTCTGAATTCAGATGCGTCTTAAATAGATTCATGAGTACTAAAGGTAAATTGTGCAAAATAGCCTTAGCCTTTTGAACAAGTGATAAAAATATACATATTTTATGTAATTGGCCATCTTTCTCCAAAACCAAATCTTTAGTGATGACTTACTTCTGAGGGCAGTGTGCTTGGACACAGCCATTTATCCAGCAGTTTATCCCAAATTTTGTTCATGTCCAAATTGTTAATTTCGGCTATCTCCTTAGCTGCCATATGGATATCTGCATAAATAGGTAGAGACAATATATTTACAAACTAGTATTCCCTTGCTTAGCATTTTTTTAAAGAACTTCTTTTTGTTCCTTTGAAACTAGATTATGGATACTCACCTGGATAATCTCTGCCAGTTGGATTTTGGATTCTTTGGTCTATACTGTGGTGTTCGTATAGTAAAATGATAAGATTTGCTGGTTTCCCAATAGACTTCAAATGTTCTCCAGTGTTCAAGTTATGTGTTATTAGAACATTTTCTGTTGCTGATAGCTTATACTGCATATATAATTTCTTCTGTAGGACTTCTGCTTTTTGATGTGAATCATCCTTAAGTAAAATACCACAGTTTTATATAAAACAACCTCCTTTTACTCAAAAGCACTAGAAAAATCATCTTAACTTTTTATAGTCTAAAACAGTGAACTGGGTAGCAAGATCTGTTCTTCAGATGTGTCCCCCTACCTGTATCTATGCTATCTTCTGTAAACAGCCAGTATTAACTATGCTACTCTAGCAAACCAACATATTTTGAAAAAAATTTTAAACAAAGGTATGCTGTGAAAAAGCCAAATAAAATATGTATCACATGCACCAGTACGTAAAATTAAGATATTTTGAGGTAAGATGGAGAAGAAAAAAGATTTAATATTAAACCTTGGCTGCTAGAATTGCAGTTTAATTTCGGCACAATTCTATTCAAAGATGTGACTAAGTATCAGAGAACTAATGTTCATTGTGTCTCAACAACTCCATAGCAAGTTTGATCTTTATAAGCAAGGGCAAGATTCTTATTCACCTTTCCCTACCAGCTATGTAAAAATGAGCCTGAGAATCAAGTCAAAGCAGACTTTCTTTATGTATAGTACTACAAATGGCTAGGGTCTTGGAGCTCAAAGCAAAAGTTAATAATGCTATTGATCTAACGGCTGGAACAGATTCCAACTCATTCTCCTGCAGCAACAAAAATGCACACAACAGGGGAAAGAACAAATTTTTCTTCCTTAAAACAGCGTATCTTTTGTCCAGCCTCTGAGAATTGTAAGCCTAATTTTTGCTAGGTTGTGAACAGGGGAATGTTACTGGGAAGAGAGGGTTCTTCTGAGGGGTCACTTAAACAGTAACTTCCCAAAAGAAAGTACTTCCCATATCAGGGTTGGTTAAATTTACACACCACTATCCAAAACACCAAACGACAACACACTAACATAAGTAACCGACTATAAAACAACAGTTATGCAAGCAGTTTACCATTACCTTAGCTGTAGTATTCTTTAGCCATTTCTCAGCTAGATAGAGACAGAATTTCAATGCCTGAATCTGGTCAGGACCTTTTTGAAAGAAAAAAAAGGGAGGGAAAGAAGTAAATAAAGTACGTTTTCATGAATCCTTTCTACAGTATACAGAATAATATCCATTTTATTTCAAAGAATTTATAAAAAAAAATTTAGAAGCTATTTTAAATATTAGGAAAGCTCTTGTACCTAAAGAGCAAAAAAAATATTATCTATTGGGATTCAGATAATACAGAAGCTAGCTTAAATTTGGCTGAAATATTTGCTTTTGCTGGCCAACTTGTCTGAAGATAGTATGAACATACAGAAACTTTAAGCAAGACAACATGGCTTAAAGAGAGAGAAAAAAGGATTGAATAGTCATGCTGTGTTATAAAATGGCTGTTGTTCTAGCCTACTCTTCAAAATTGGATGTAGGAGACAAATGCATTTTTATTCTCAAAATTCCCCAGATTTTATCCAAGAATACTGAAAAAATGCTTGGTTACAGGCTAGCTTTTCTTTTCTCAAACCTATTCTCCTCCTCCCATTATCTCACCCCTCAAAGTCATCACATATGCACCTTACCTGTTGGAAATTCTTGTGCAATCTTGTGAGCAATAGCTACAGCCCACTCTGGATTAATTATAGACAGCAGGTATGACTGAATCGTCTGCACAGTTTTAGTTGTTTCCTTGTTAACAACTGATGTATATCCAGTGTTTCTCATTTCAAATATTTTTGGTTTCAATTTTTTTTCAAAGACATGTCGAGCTGCTGACATGTGTAAGGTATCCAGTGAAACCTAGAAAAACATTAAAGTATACTAAAAGTTCTCAAAAGCTCTATGGTGAGACCAAAATCATGCAAAAGGAAGATGAAAGTTCTTTTTTGTGTGTGGGAAAAAGAATAATTTTGAAATAAATCCTTTCAAGATGCTACTTTACCTTCATTAGTTTGGAAATCAACAGAAGTGTTGGGAAGGATTCCTCACTGAGCTCTGCAGCTGAAAGGAAAAAGAGAGCTGTCTATGATAGTATCACAGTCCACTCGCAGCTTTCTCTACGAAATAAAGCACTTTCAGTTTATTGTTAGATGCAGAGAGAGAAAGAATATAATCTTAATTATCCACACTGTCCTGGGAAGTGGGATACGTGGATTACTTTGCTCTCTGAGAGGTCCTAAGAAAAGAATTGAGGATGGAATTCTGCATTGTATATATTGTCTTAGCCCTACTGAAAGCCAGTTACTTCACCAGTAGCAATTTGGGAGCACAAGTGCTTTCAGAAGTACTTGGGATGAAAACTGCATTAATAAAGAAATACAGTATACATTTTATATTAATTGTAGAACTTTAAAGTTCACAGATAGCAGAGAAAGGGAATCATACATATACCTAGCCATAAAAAAAAACACTGAACGTACATATAATGTTCCAGAAACATTGTGCAGTTCTAAAGAATATCAGATGAAAGGGCAGTCTGGTTTGAGCAGCTGGAGATAAGGGAATCACACGCTCTAAAACATATTGGTGTTCTAGGTCTACAGGTGGAGAAATTCTTTTATAAGATTCCAGATGTTTGAGGAGGCTCAAAGCCTAAGAGGGGAAAAAAATTAAAAATTAAAAAGCAAGGAGAAAGCAAAAAGCCACAAGACTGCTATATTTCCCCCTGCCTCCCCCCAGTAAACACGCTTAAGTCCTGGAGCCATATGGGTTTTTTGTCAGACTTGGTACATATCTGTAGAATTTTTATCCCTGCTATGAGCCATTGCTGAGAAACAGCTAGAGATCACTATTTCTTGAATGCTATTTTCTGAATGAAAGCTGGGTAGACAGAATAATTCAATTAATTTCAACAGACTCTTGAATAACTACACTAATAAACAGATAAAACAATACAGATGCCATTAGCAAGGTAACAGCAACGTATTTGGACATACCTGATTCAGCTGGATACTGGTGTTCTTTTCATCAGCATTTTGTATCACTTTCAGGACAATTTCAATAGTTTCATAGTCATAAGGATCAAGCTGTTCAAAATAACAATCTATTTTATAAGATCTTGTATGATTTGTCTTATAAAAGCATACAACTGAGTTAACTTTTTCCAATTTTAATACCAACTATATTGACATAACACTGAAGAAACAGTATAAGTATCATGACATACTTTTCTAAAATTTCATAGTCCTAAATACTAAAAAAATTGTCAGGATATTGCAGAAAGACCAAACATGAAGTGATGAAAAGAAAAAAACCCAAACACCAACAAAACCAAAAACTCCCAAAAAACCCTAAAACCAAAACCCAACCAAACAAAAACCCAAAGACATAAATTTTTTTGCCCCTATCTATTTTTAATGTAGCACTTTGAAAGATTTCCAGTGTGCTATGATTTTTAGAAGTGATTTTTTTGTTTGATTATTTTCTAGTTGTTTTTTAAGGGAAGTTGGGAAGAAATATGCTATCTGTCTTTAAAGATAATTAGATATGTTGTTTTATTGTTTTTTCTAGAGACGTAGAAAACTGAAACTTAACATTTATGTTCTTTAGCAAAATTGGAAAAAAAAACCTTTTCAAATTTCTGTGGAATTACTAATCTGCCATTCAAGTGCTGTGCAGCATTTGAGACTAGATGCATACTTCAGGGATTCTTTTTACTTGTTTTGGTGTGTTGTTTTCTTGTTTTGTCCCTTTTTTTTTTTTTTTTTTTACCTTGTACAATATTGCACTGAGGCTAGTGACCAGGTCTTTCGTGCTTTTCAGTAGAGGAATTATTTCTAGTGCTCTAGCTAGTAATGTGGAATGAGGTTGCTTCTCGCTGGATTCTGCAGAGTCATCTTCAACATGATTTGTATTAGCATTCTGGAGAAGAAGTGTTTCAATGCAAAGCTGCAGTGCGGCATCACTGTCCAGCATGAAAGTACTAGAAGAGGACAGAATATTATTTTGTCTGTGACCTTTGGTGTCATCAAGGTGCTTATTTCCTTATGAATAAATTCACCAGAGACCAGTATGTATTCTGATTAATACTTTAAAAAACCCCCAACCAAAACCCAAACAATTTGCATATTACATTAATTAGGATCTATTGAAACTACAATAGATTTCAGTAGGCATGGTTATTATTACAGCAACAATTAAACACAATTGATATGCTTCAATTATTACCTGCAGTAATTCAATATGAGATCTGTGTCTACTTTTGGATTTTGTACCAGCGTTCTTATGAGTTCCTTCTTCCTTATTGGTGGTTGTCTAAATACAGTCTCGAAAGAAATCTACAGATAAATAAACATTTTATCTGCTTCCCAAAGAAGTCTTTTAGACAATATCAAGACTCATTCCTTATATAGTTAGCCTTTTATGTTTTCTTTAGGTTCAATCTAGAGATTTTCAGAGCAGGAAACAGCAGTGCATTTGCTTATTATGCCCTGTGCCAAATAATACTTAAGCACTTAAAAGTTCTTTTATAGCACCCTCAATTATTGCGTTTCGCAGTTTCTGAGGTTTATTTAAGCAGACAGACTGAAAAATTAAAACAAACCCCCAATTTTCCTTACATTTGAATGGGAAATCTGTCTAAAAATCACAATATATCTCAGAATATACTGACATTTAATCAGTTAATAAAACTCTAAATAAATAAAAAAGGAAAAAATCAAACTTACACCAAATTTACCAAGTTGGATACCCCATTCTGCATCAGTAACCAATTCTTCAAATTTTCTTTTTTCTTCTGCTTCACCACATTGGTTAGCAAGCTGTGCTCCAACCAGAGCTACTGCCTAAAAGGAGTGAGAAGGGAAGTGAATATAAGTATAATAAATAATCTGAAAATTGGGAATCCTAAGGTCTCAATCCTTAGAGGAACTTAAAACAATTTGTAGATGATCACACAACTGTGTAAAATGAAAACAAACCTCACAGAAGGTAGTATCAGGATTACCCCATGGCCTGAGTTGGCAGTTCAAAACTACTTTAAAATTGAGTTTCTTTCTCAAAAATATTTTGTTAGTATTGTACTAGTGAAACTAATACAAAAGGTATTTTTTAGACATCATCTTTTCTCCAAATTTATGTCACTCTCCCTCCCCATTTCTTTGTTATATTTTTACTTCCCATCTTCCTTTATATTTTAATAGACGTATTTATTTATTCATTCCGTTCTTGACAACTGCTGTCAGAGAACAATTTCTCCAAAATATAATGTAGGTATAAATTATGGTGGAACCTGAAACAAACAATTTCAAGCTTTGGAATAAGTCATGATGAGGTAACCTAATACTTGGACTTACATCACGCTAACTATTTACAGCAACTGCCTGTGCACAATCTTACACTGTGGTAAAGGGAGGTAGCTGCTCTCTCAGTGGTGCCCTAAATGAGGAACTCGTTCAAACAGCTATACCCTTAACAATGGCAAACTATTGCACTTCCATACGATATTGCTGACATCTTTTTTAAAGAAACTCTTTAACATTCTCTGTTTGCTGAAGAAATACATTGCCTTGTGAATTTACCAAAACTTTTCTGTAATTTTGCCAGGTATTGTTTATGACATCCCACAACTTATTGAACATATCTTCCTTGGGCAAAATTGTGCAATAACCCAATGCCAGGTTCTGGTCTATGAGACGACAGTTGAACACCTGTGTTTTAGGGGAAGGGAAAAAAAAGTTAACTTTAGGAATTTATTTTAACAGGTCTCTTTGTATAAAGTAAAACACATAAAAAGTACTCTGTAATTTATAGGTGTATTCGGCCTTTAAATTAGAGGGGGAAAAAAAGGAATAAAAATGTATTTCAGGTTTTAGAACTTAAAATCTAAATATACTGAAGCCAGTCTAAAAGTAACTTCCCTTGGTCTAAACTGCCTTAGAAGATGGTGTATTGCAGGTTTTGCAGATAGCTTTTTTTAAAAACTCCCCTCAACTAGAAGTCATCTACAAATCTAAAATGAAACAAGGATTGAAAATGAGATAGAGAATACCTAGAGATCATAAAGGCCATTATTATAATTTAGGAGTCCTTAAAGGATCCCACAAAGATGAAGCTCCCACTGTACATAACCTTTCAGGCAGAGCAGCTAGCGTACCATCAAAGAGCCATAGTCCGTAAGAGGCTCAAATACGCAATGGCTACGACATGTGGCTGCCAGCAAGGTGGTGTCTGTTCAAAGGCTGTTCAGAAACACGTGCTCAGCTGTGGGAGGAAGCAAGGCAGCTGGGACTGCAGAGGCCAACGCTCTCAGGCCATCCAGCCCACCCCTGCCCCATTCTGGTATTGAGACGTGAGGCTGTGGAACCCAATCCCTTCCCACCACTGCAATACTGTCAGTACTTCCATTCACCTTCTCTATGGTTTTCCAAAGTGTGTGATTTTTCCAGAATGTGTGGGTTTTGTGGTATTTGGCCACAGGACAATTACAGAATCGGCTTCTGCAATAGGAAGGGTAGCCCCTTTCTTGACAGAGCAGAAGAAAGGAGCTCACTCTTACCCTTTTCACAGCATTCTTACCTTGTGTAGTAAGGTCAGGATAGTGGTCATAATTACGGAAGTACACTTCTGTTTCATCGCGATGAGAAAGCTTTTGGTTTCAGCTATCATATTGCCATCATGTAGCTATTATAAAAAAATGACAGTCAGCACACGGTTAAAAATAAATTCTAAGCCTTCAACTTGTCGGTAATAGCATAATAGGAGGTACTATACTAATTGTATTTTCAGATTTAATTAAGGTCTTATAAAGATCTCTTCTAGATTTCTGTTTCCCAGTGCTTTTGAACTGAGGAGTGTTTCTTGAATATTCCACTTGCAACTTTTCCCATACTAACCAATGATAAAACAATGTGAAAGAACATAACAAACCATTATTAACATTCATTTTATTCCTCGCCTCCCTGCAGAGACCAGAAGTTTAGTTCTGAACATACTTTGCGAGGAGAAACACAGGACCATGAAAAACAGGGAAGAAACTACCAGCTCCTTTCACAAAATGACTCAACGTCTGATCAAGTGGTAGTACTTTTTAAAAGGTCATGGCGATGGCCTCTCCCATACCTACCAAATTCTTACATAACTACGCTAAACTTGCTAGTAGTTGGTATACTTCTAAGATTTACTTAAGCATTGTCCTTGCCATACCTTTTCACTCAGGGACAAATCCATGTTATTTGATATACCATGCTGAAGACAGGATCCAAATGAACAGACTATAAACCGCAAAGCTAACTCGCACTGACTGCACTCCGTGAGGTTCTGTAGCACTGTACACATGGGAGTTCTAGCTGGCAGTAGAAGGTTCTCTCCTGTGATATATTTAGAAAACAAACAACCCCAGAAAATAATTAGTATATTTATATTAAGCATATTGTTCTTGGAATGAATATCAGAGCAGTTTCTCTTTTTCTTCATTAAATTTATGACACAAGATCAGCCTTAGCTCCCGTTGAAACCTTAAATTTTCAGGGCTTTTCATTTAATACAGACTCGCATTTTAGTTCAAAACCCGGAAGCTGATCATCTTCTTGGAAAGGCTCTAATGGATCCTAGTTCATAGTGGCAGAACTTCTGTACTGAAGTACAGGCTTTGACAACATGCCCAAAATCACATGGCTGAATGGTAGCAATTGCCATCCAAACTGGTGTCTACTGTGCTGAACCAAGCTATCCCCCTAAAACATGGCTTTAAGTGGAACATTTAGGCCCCTATTTAAAAAATGATGAGTTAGTCATGCTTGTGTAGGTTTAATTTAAACCTCATGTTTTCAGTGGTCTGGTTTATACTTTTAGCGTGGTGAATCTGCCATCATGATACCTTTAATAAACGCGCAGTTTGCCAGGCTTGTAGAGTCCAAAGGATACAGCTTGTTCTCTGAAAGACAGACAAATACACGTCAGCAGTGTGCCAAGATCTCAGCAACACTATGAAGCCTGGAAATACCTTAAAAATACTATACTTTAGGGACAGTACATAAAATAAAGACACGTGAACTCTAAGAGCCAGGACTGCTATTTTTTACTGTGCCTAATCAGAAGTTATTTTATAGGAGGGAATATCTTTTCAAACGCACAAAGGAATACAAACCAACAGTTTGCAGGAACTACTTTGTGTGCAAATTCCTTTGTCTTGATAAGACACTCAACATAAACACTTCATCTGTGAAGGTAATAAATCTATTCAAATCAATCAAATAAGCATATCCTTTATAGGTAGATTTGGCACTGTGCAACAGTATTTGCAGTTATACGCTTTTTAATACACCAATGACACATTAGGAAAGAAAGCATCATTACATCAAGAAGTATTAAAAATAAATAATTCTAAAATATTCAGTGCTTCTTTTAGAGAGCTGAAAGTGTCTTTTTTCAGCACCTACAACGTTGTAGAGTTCTGTTTATAATACTTGAAATTTTCAAAAAGTTGTGTGTATCTACAACAGTATATAATAGAAGGACAATCATTTTAGAATAAGCTGAAATTCATCTTGATAAAATCCTGTCTCAATTAGTGGCTACCAGAAGATGTCTAGAGAAGATCATAAGAACTGGGCAAGTTTATAGTAACACTTCTCCAGAGCATTCTCCATGTCTTCAGGTATTTGTCATTTAGATTCTTCCTGAACCAGAACAAAAGCCAATGTCATCTTTACATTCTGTACCCTCCCCCAATGGATATTTCCTCCATGAGTTTGTCTAATTGAGATTTGCGGTGATAATTTCCATACGTAGGCTGAATTATTTGTATTCCTAGATAAAAATCAATAGGAAATACAGGTTGCATATTGATTCAATGTTCAGGAAAACAAGTTTACCACAAACAGGCAGAAGAGAAGAAATAGTTTCATATGCCACTGGAAGAGCTATCCGTGGATCAAGAACTATCCCATCTTCATTAAAGAAGTCATCGTAAGTCCACTCTTCATAAGGATCTTTATCTCCTCCAAAAGATGTTGTCTGAATAAGAACATTATCAAAAGTACACACAATAAAAAGAACAGGTAATAAGTCTACTAACAAACTAAGTGTTGCAAGAGCTTCCAGTTTTGGAATACAGGAATAGAAAACGATCTTCTACTTCAAAGCACTATGCTACTTTTTGTTAAATGGCCAGGGGCATTAAAACATTTCCTACTCAGAAAGGCCACATTTCTCTTTAATGTTGCAGTTATTTAGTTGCACAGCCAAAATGCATTCTTAATTAATTTAATGGAGGGTTTCGTAAACATTCTTGGCCAAATATTATATGGAAACATTTTTCAAATGGATCATTTTTTAGAAAAATAACATTCAGTGCATAAACATGCTTGCCTAGCCACTTTGATCTATTCCATTCAAACTGTAAGAGCCCATTCATTTCAAGTAGCCTAAAGCACTGCTTGACCTGAACAAAAAACAAAGATGCTATTCAAGAACTTGATCCATCTTAAAGTTTTACAGAACTGTTGGGAATGCCTTCGCATAACACATGCATTTCAAAATCAAACCCTCCCTGCCATATTTTACCTATTAAAAAAAAAAAAAAGATTTTTTGAAGTCTGCTCTCTATGCTCTCTAGCAGTCCTGGCAGCAGTTATTCAATAAAATCACTAATCTTTTCAGTGACATTAGCAGGATTTATTCTACTGAAACGTAAGTGGAGAATGCTATTTGTGCTTGTGCCACAGCTGCACTGCTTTTAGTACTCAAATCCTCAGTTACTCAATACGCAAATTTTAGTACTCTCTACGCTGAAGTACACACATGTTCAGGAAAATTTTTATTTGTAGAGCTGTGTGGGTTTTGTTGTTGTTTGCTTTTTAAACAAACTGATTAAGTATTGCTGGAGAAATGGGAGAAAAAAATGTATGTACAGTGAACACTATTCAGTCAATCAACACATTACATATATTAAAATTATATATTTAAGATAGCAGAAAATACCTTTGCTGTAAATCCATAGTTTTCTATTTGGCACTGTCTGTAAATTTCCTTGGCAGCCAAAGTATATTTACATAGTTCCAGAGAATCTAACAGCAAATCTGTAAAAATATTAAGATCGTTAGCATACTATGAATGGAAGGTTCATATGTCCTATTAAAAGGAAATAATTTTTTGCAGCACCTATTTTTACAGAGGCATATATAGAAATACACTTTGTTTTCATGTTTATTAAATATTGTTTGGAAAGTTGGATTCCCAACATGAACACAAATAAACGATAATAGTAATCACCTGGACTACATACTGTAGCTGCTTGGCAAGCCATTTCATAGATCACTGCTGGAAGATTCATATCTTTAGGAGTGATCATTGGAACATCAGCTCCCAACATATGACAAAGCCTTTGACATGCTGAGAACAGCAGCTTCCCTGTTTCTTCATTACAGTGATTTTCATAGAACTCCCTATTAAAAAAAAAGGATGTTAAAAAAAATAGTCCTTAGGGCTTTTACTTAAGGCCACATTCTGTTCTAATTATTTAATTGTCCTTTACTTATTTCACCTATATGACTCGCTGCAACTAAAACTTCTGTGACTGAAGTGAAAAAATACAATGGAGCTTACCTTAGAGAGACATACTCAAGCACATAGAACACGTCAATTATAAGAAATATACTTAACATTTTCATCTGATCTCTTTTGGGGGGAGGTGGTAGTAAGTTTAAACTCTCTAACAACCTAAGCATGAGGCAGAGACCAGCTAGAAACCATGACGTGGTACGTGTAGTCACCGTACAATAGTTTTCTTCTGTGTAAGCCAAGAAGCTCTCATAATGGTTATTTAATATTGTGCTTTACTTATCTCTCACTATAAAACTGTAGGGAATCTTTTTACTTAGTAATCACGTTACGGCAAAAAACAATGGCAATTTTCAGAGACAACAACTTAACTCTACACTCAATATTGCATACAAGCAATATAAACATAGTGCTTAAACACTAATTTTTAGAAAACAAACTAAAACAAAAACCCCTTTCCTTTGCTCTACATCTACTTACTTCTTTCTGTATCAGAAATAGTACAGAAAAGCCCATTAAAAGTTATAATCTTGAAAACCTCTGCAGTTTTACCTGCATATTTTTACAGCGTCTTCAACTTTTCCAGCATCTAGTGCTCTCAAGGCCAGTTTTTCTCCCAGTTCTTGCTCTGACCTTTGCAGGAGTAAAGCCAGTCTATACAAGCTTGATTCGGTAGAACGGGTCTTGGTTTTACCATCTTCTGAATTACAATTCATTATTTGCACTTTTCTAGGCTTTGACAGAGATCTGACAGTTTCATAAGCTTTTATGTGCTTCTCAAGAAGCCTAGACATCAGTGAAGGATTCCTAAATTCTTCGACTGAAAGATAGATATCAAAATCTTCCTGCAACAAAAAAAAAAGATTATATATTTGTATTCATGTAACTTCCTTTGAAAACGCTGGGGTTTTTCTTTTGTTAAAATGTTTTTATTTCTTGTTTCATTCTTAGAAGAATAGTTTCAGTGCAAAGTTGACTTTACTAGTTTCTACCAATTACTGATTTATGTAATAGATTAGAGAATTTTGCTAGGCAGTAGGTAAGCAAAACAAAAAAACCTGAAGGACACCGCGTGCTCAAATGCTGGATTAAATAATTTAAGTTTACAAACCATAAGATGACCTTAATAACATATTACAGTACTCTATTATGAAATCTTTGAAGTGTTAGCAATTAAGACTTTTGGGAGAGTATCTAATTTTTTTGTTTAAATGGACAACTGAGTTCTAGCAATTGGCAACTTTCCCTCGCACTATTTAAATTGCTAGATTAGCCTTAGAATCTCTTTGAAGTCAATAATAAAAACAACCTTTGCATATAAGTTGTAAATACAATTAATTTTTAATATCATCATGTTATAAGAACAATTGGAATAACTACAGTAAATCAAAAGCGGTTTGAAACTATAAATATACCTACCTGCAGTGCAGCAAGTGTTTCAAACATTTTTAGGTTTGCTTCACATTCATCTTTCTTCAGAGGATTGTCTGGTGGAGGACAAAACCAATTACTTCCTGACTCCATTTACAAACAAACTGTAAGATTTTAAAGTTGTAGCTTACCTTTTTGAATGCTGAACAGGAATTTAAGGATTTCCACAAGTGTCTTAGTCATCAACATTTGCGTTTTGTGCTGCAGGAAAGGAAGAGGTTAACGTTTTGTTTGGTCAAAATGTTGCCAGTAACAGATAGTGACTCTCAGGCTTCCACTCTATTAAAGTATTATGCAATGCTCTACAAAAGTCTTAAGTAACAATTCTCAAGTCCAAGATACAACCAGTTGAAAAGCAAGGGAACAGAAAAGTTATTGTAAATATGCATCCTTCATAGAAATAGCAAATATTTTATAGCTGTAATAGGTATGTACTCCACACAGTCTATTAGCTCTCACAAGACCTTTGAAAATATCCACCCTTCTCCCTTTGTTCTTCCTTCCCCTGCCCAGAATAACTCCCTAAAACAACCATTAACAGAAATTCTCTTCTGTGGTTGTAAGACAGTAATGTGTACTGTCAACTTCAACCCACTTTGGTGCATGGCAAAGCCACGCCTACAGTTTTTAAATAGATGTTTTCCAAGCAACTAAAGAAAGAACTGGAAAATACATAGGACTAGAGGTATAATAATGCAGCAGGATTTATAAATTATTAATTGAATTCAGATAGCCATGCCTGCATGGAGATGCCTTTAAAAATAACACAAATTAATTGTAGAGTATACAGAATCAGAATAAACTCAAGTTGGAAGAGGCTTCAAGAGGTTACCTAGTCCAACCTCTTGCTCAAAGCAGGACCAGTTCATCATCCCTTTTTGATAGAAGACGCAGTTTTTACATTTGCATCCCCTACCTTTTTTTAAGCATCTGGGTAAGAATAGTATTTAGAATAATTGTGCACACAGTTTACAATGTGAAATGACTTTGTACCTCTTCAGAATTATCTGCTTTATTCTGTAATACCAGTGTTCCCCATACAGTCAATCTCTCTGCAACTTTCTCAGCTTCAGCAAGAGTCAGAGATTTTAACAAAGTCAGAGATTCCTCTCCCTGAAGAAAAAAAAAGAAAAAAAGGAGTAAACCAGAAATAATCAAAAGAAAAGGGCATTTGCTTTTGGAAAAGCTCAGTTATGTGTAATCCCTTGCTTTGATACAATGGTTGCACGATGGCCAATTGGGTAAGATTAATCTTCTGCTGATGAACTTCAAATCTCTTTAGAAAATACATTTACTATGACATGACTTCCTTAAACTCCCTGAATAGTTTTTACTAAATCTGTGAGGCTTTCAGTAAAATCTATGTGCTTACTCACTAAGGGTTATAAAAGGCAAATTAAAATGCAGTTGTGTTCATTGGCAATTATGCAACGTTTTTAAGACAGCATGATTATCAAGAATACCATGTGCTAATAAGGCAGAACAAATGTTAACATGAGAAACACTATTTTGCAGAGGAGTTAATTTGATTCCTTTAATCAAAGAGCCTCCTTTTCTTCAGGTCAAAGAGATCCCAATAACATAACCAGGGACAACCCCATGGTATAAAGTTTATCACACCTACTATAGTGTAGCAAGCAAAGTTAAATGTTTCTAGTTAGGACATGAATGTAATTTGAAGATAACAGGTTTTTTTGCTACACTGGGATTTGAAATTAACTTGGAAGAAAACTTCATACTAATAGATAAACGTTCAACACCCTGTATCACAAGACAAACATTCAGGTGCTCTCCATACTAAAGGGGCAGGTCTGCACTCATGTGGGGTACCATTGCATTAGAAGAAAGCATTTCACAGAAGAATCTATTTTTTTTTGTTTACAAGAAAGCAACTTGCCCAAAAACAACTCTAGCAAAAGCAGTATGTGAAAATAGGTAGAGACTTCAATTCCAAACTTGTCTTGTATATTGTGGGTCATAATTTTCATCCTTTTTTGCCACAAATGAAGGATGCCTCATGATGTGTAAAAATCTGACAAATGTCTCATTTTCAATGTTAAGTATAGGCAGTTATGTGTAAAATCAATAGAACCGTAATTAAAAAAAAAGCATATGTAAACCGTGTGTAAGATTTCAGCAAGTAGTACAACTTGCTTCTGTTTTGAAAATAGGCCTCAGTGTCTTTAAATGACATGAAGTATTTTAGTACCCTTTCTTTGTCAATCAGGTCTATCATCCTCAGAATGTAGACTTCCACAGCAGGCAACATATATGCTGCTACAATTTTCAAAGCATCCTCCAAAGAAGTAGGGGTATCTTGTTTAAGAATGTATTTCACTAGCCTCTGTAAGAAGAAAACAGACATGGACTTCAGTTTGTTGACGTACAGGATAACAAAGGAAGTAATTTATACACACTGCTTCTGCCTTGTAATTGTCAGTCAATACCAAGCAAGTTACCTAGAAGTTTAAAGCTTTTGTCTAGAGAAAACTTGACTAAAGCATAACTGGGAGAAGATTGGGATTGGGGAAAAGAATTATCCTGGGAACTCCCAAAATTCAGGGGATTCACCTGGCTCCACAGGATGGCAAGGAACTTTTCAAGAAATGCTCACGTTTTCTCCCTAATAAAGGGGAGATGCTAACAAAACAACAACAACAACAAAAAAATCACCAAGTATTGTTCACCGTGACCTCAGGAGAAATCGGAGCTGAAGTCTTGAGAGGACTTAGCCTTCCATTTTGTTAGTTTCCTCTTTTCTTTCCCGCCCCACCATACAGAAAGTACTATATTATCAATGCTGTGCTAATCAGGTTGGGCTAAGCTAATCTGCTATTTCTTAAAAAAAGAATGGGCTTTCAGGCAAAAAAAAAAGTGTCCCAACAAGGCAAGAAAACCAGATATTGATAACAAGTGGGAGCTACCAGTTGCTAAGATTTTTTTTAAAAGTCTGGCTTGTAATACCCCATGAAAACACATGTAGGTAAGCGTAGGGATTTTTGTTTAATAGAAATAAGAGTGATGGTGATCACTTACCATTATCATCTGCTTGTCCTTTAAAAGATTCGTATCTCTTATCCCATAGGCTCGCAACAGCTTCTTCATCTCCATCAGTCGGTAACTTTCCTGCAGTAATTTTACTCTATGGACAAATTAGACTATTATTAATTTATTTGCTACCTACAGCTGTGTGATTAAATCATCATACTACATCAGATACACAGTATTTCCTCCCCTCCCCAGACCAGAATTCTAATTGGAAGTACACACAAAACTGAGGTGTAGACTGCAGATGGTGCCTTACTTGACATGATTCATTTCCAAATGCTGTTTTACCAGCTGCTCCACTGCTGCACTCCATGGTACCATAGCACCATGCATTATCTGTAGAACTGCATCAAATTTCAGCTATAAAAGGAACATAAAGAGCTTACTTTTCAAAATAAGTTACAAGGTAGTCTCTTGAAGTATTGTTCACATGTGATTGATTCATTTAGGCAAGCATTTTATTTCCACTTGCATAAAGGGCATTCATTATCATAATATGATGTGTCAAGTTAGATTAGAAAATGCTTACAGTAATTTACAACACTGTAGAGCTTGAGTTTCATACATACTAAAGTTGGTGAATTTTCCATGCGATGACATCAAAACTACAATTAAATTCTCAAGCAAAGAACATCACATGGGATAAGATTACTGAGAATAAAAAGACAGCATACTATTTGTTCCTCCTCATACCACTCATGTAAAAATGTACTCATATGCTTATATAAACTTATGTGTCTCATTCTGATGTGTTAGAGCCACTTGATGCCTACTTCGTAAAATGTACTTACATCTGTATCAGAGATACATCCAATGACAGCTATTGCCTTTGCCTCCCATGCAGTTTCAAATACCGAAGTAGACCGTGTACGACAGCGTTCTAGCAAATCCTGTATATTTTGATAAAGATTATTAGGATATTTGAATTCAGAAAAGATAGGAATATAATACAAACAAAAATTGAAAGTTCTTTGGACGTTAAGGGACAGATCTGGCTATCTTCCTTTATATCTGCTAATGCCTTATTACTGAAATAGTAACTATCAATGAGTTCATTGAGAGGAGGAAGCTAATCTGAAAGCTGATCCTAAAACGCAAGCGTAAATAAAAATGGTCATCAGATTTGTTTTCTGATTATTCATGTTTAAACAGCTTTCTTCACAAAGTAGAAAATATGGATACCTTTATGTACTGTAGAAGAAGTTCATCCTTTTGTAGATTATGTTCACACAAGTAGGGTTTTATAAACTTCTCCAAAATGGATGGGACAAGCTCTGGTGCCAAAATTTTATCAAACATGCGAAACACAATAGTAGTTGCATTTTCCTGTGCAGCAAGTAGAACGATGTCATGTTAGAACACCACAGGTGTTAATATGTGATCCCTTACATCTCTAACAAATGATTCCACATCCAGTGTCCACTGAAATCAATTGAATGATTTCAAGAACTAGCATCCCTCTTTAGCTCAAATAAAAGCTTTCTTTTACAAAGCCCCTCATTGTTCAGTTGTACTTCTAATGTTTGCTCCACAATATACAATCTGTAATGAACTGCAAATAGTGGGCTTTAAGCCATACCTTCTCATAGTACCTTGTTACATTATATATTTATACCCACAGTTGAAACAAAATTTATAACAAACACAACATATCAAATAGTCTTAGCAGCTTACGAACACAAGTTTAACCAACCAATCCATCAGGGTTCCTCTTTCGTCTGACTTTAAATCACATGCTACAAGATTTTTTTCCTTCTCAGAACAATCTACTACTCAAAAGCACTTTTTGAAGTGTCTGCAGAATTACCTTTTCAAAATCACAGAGTGCCAGCCTGCAGTTGTATTTTCTGTACAGATTTATCAGTTCTTGTAAATCATTTACCAGCTTCTTTAACCTATGCACCTCTTCACAGTCACCACATCTCTGAAACAGTGTTTAGAAGTGAAACATTAGAGGACTTGCTACAATCTTCAAGACCATTAAAGGGCTGTCATAAACAGGAAGAAAACAAATTATTCTCCACATCTCTGGTATAAGACAAGGGCAGTTGACTTACAATGCAGCAAGGAAGATTCTGGTAAGATATTAGGAAAAGATTCTTTCTAAATATAAAGACAGTTATGCACTAGTAGAGCCTGCACAGGAAGAGCGATGAGCATTTCATTCACTGAAAGTCTTAATGATAGGTAAGACAAATGGCTAGGAGCAGTGTACCTGCAGCTGACATTTTCTTTGCAGTCCAAACCCTATTTTTCATGCAATTTCCCAAGAAACCTCAAAAACAATTTTTTATGCCTTGCAATCTTGAAGATTTTATGAATATACATGCTAAACTGTTACCTTTATATGGTATACAACAAGGAAAAGCGAGTACATGTTGAAAGTGGGACTTAAGAGTAAATTTCTCTTCTTTCCATTATGCACTTTGAACGTGGGATTCAGAAGTTTAAGACAGCAGATCTAACTAACATAGAATGTCGATGTTTCCAATTTTTAAAATGCACAGCTGGTTAGCTTTAAGCTTTATCTTTCTCCTCTTTCATACTACCACTTTTATAGAAGCTGGTATACCTAGGATATATAAAATACACAATTTATTTGTGTTTGCACAAATTCAGTATTCATAACCTTACAGCTAGCTGATTTTTAATACCTGTTTTCTCCAGGCCATAACACAGAGTTAATTGCAATTAATTTCCAAAAATTTTGACAGAGATGAGACGTTTTTAATTTAAGTTCATAAGAAGTATTGTTACTGAAATTTAAGTGTTTTGTAGTACTCAGGCTTATTTGTGTATTACAGAATATTCAAGAATATTATTCATATTTAGACTATTAATACATCTTGTAAAGGGTATTAATGTTGCACTGACTTTTTTTTTTTAATCTTTAAACCTAAGAAGATTGGAACTCAGTTCCTTCCTTTCATGGAATTAAGTCCATCTTCACCACAACCAATACTGACCTAATTGTCATCCATTCTAACTCTAGCACAGAGCGTATGTTCTGAAGTCTCTTAGTAGCAAATCCTTATATTTCCTACATTTCTTACCAAAGGAGTCCACTGGTCAAAAGCTGTCAGTCCCATTTCACCTTGATTTTTGCTTGTAAAAAAAACCTCTGCCATTTGGAGTCCATTTTCTGGCCAATTTGCCTGTCCAAAATAATTGATATTAGCAAACTATATTATACATAGAGAAATACAAGACATGCAAAGTTTCTAGAGTATGACTTACCTTATCAGTTAATTCAAGGTTTCGAGCACCTTGTTCCAGCCATTTTGCTAATATTTTCTGAAAAAAAATACAGTTATAAGTAGAGTTATGCTATCTATCAAAGCAAAATTTGCCATTAGAAATTTGTTTTAAAAGAAATAATTTAAAATATAAACTGTAGGGAAAAGAATACTTTAAAAAGAGGAACAAGGTTCTGACATTTAAAAATAAAAGTCTGTATGTCTGACTATAAAATTATCTTACCCTGAGAAAATTACATTTTGCATTTATTAAGTCAGTCTTACCTGTCCCTTTGGCACAACTCTTCTTAAGAAAGGGATCACAACATTTTTAAGCCACAAACATAGTTCCTTCAAAGGAGCAGTGAAATGGATGGCATTAAGCAAGTTCTCCAGCATTTTCTCATCAAAGCTGCTTTCAAAATCTGCCTAAAATATTAAAACAGAACAATTACAGATATATGGTGTATATGTTTATCTGATACTTTGTAAAGCTGTTTCACTAATAGGAAGAAGCAATAGATTTCACAAATACAAAGAGAAAATCTCAGTGATCATAGACAGGAATTAAAAAAAAAAAAATATAGCCCTGTTCAGAAAAACTAGAGCTTGGTCTTCTTAAACAAGACCTAATTGAAGCAATTCCTTTGCAAATTACAGTGGCATGATCATGTCCTATTACTTTAGGACTTGCTCTATAGTTCTGTCTCACTAAGAAAACAATAGACATGGACCTGAAAGTCCTGCACTAAAGAATATAATAGCCCATAGCCACTATTATGAATGTATCATTCAGAGTAAGGACTCTATGTGATTATTTTTAAAGGATTTTAAGGTAGCCAGCAAATGTCTGAGAGCTGTGTTTGCAAGAAAGTGAATCAAAGATTATAACCACCACAGAATAAATCAAAGAATTGTCATCCTTCAGGTCTAGAAATATGTGTTCTGACATCAGAAATACCAGTTTATTCTTAAATCAATAAGAAGTTCAGCCTTCTAAGGAGCTAGGTGAACAGGTAATCATTGTGACAATAGGTGAGATTCTGCCATAAACCTTTGCTTCTTTGAAGAGCTGTTTCATAACTACATTGGTCTGATTCTGTTAAATAAGGCTGGAAAATTTAAGAGACTTAACATCCTCCATAAATACCAAAGAGATGTCTATGCCATCTCACCTGATGCCTAAGCCAGAGGTACTGCGCACAAGATAAATTTCCTTCTTCTAGCTGAAAAAGGATATTCTTGAAAATGTCTTCATTATTCAAGAATTCTGTCCATGCAATACCACTAGAAGTGAGAGGAGGAAAAGAAACTCTGTTATTGATATATGTCAATATTAAAGGAGTTGAGGGGGAGAACCTCAAACCTTTTCAAGCTAGTACTGTATGCTGTAAAAGACAACAGTAGTGTTAAATTGTGTGTGCATAAAATCACACCCCCTCCTATATATGTTAAATTAAAAAAAGAAAATCTATACAAAATAGTGCATGTCCAACAGATAATATATGTTTTCAAAATACAGGATGACCCAACCTCTCTGCATTTCCCTTCTCCACAGTAGAAGATGGGAAACTTCAAAGAGAAGGAAGGGTTTAAAGTTTAATGAACTCAAATTTAAAAAAAAAAAAAAAAATCAATCTTAATTTTAATGGTACATACTTAACCATTACAATTAAATTTACTTTAAATCTTAATGAACAAACAGAAACAAACCTGAATTTCTCTAGTCCAAAAGCTCCATAAAAAGTTGTAAGCCTTGCCTGAGCTCTCAATACCTGAATGCAGACAAGAGATTTAAGGTCAATATCTGGCTTACCAAACAGTGATATTACATGGTTAGAACAACCATCACAAAGAGGAAGAATGGAGGAAAATAAAGACTTTTCAAGAATTTTAGTTAATTACATATGTAAGTTTGTTTACTAAAGCATTAATCGAAAATTTCAATTGTGTGAACTCTTTACACTGATTCTCCTTGAAGGTGGATGAGGCCTGTCCAGTATACAATAGGACTAAATAAGAAACAAAATTAAATACCTAAAAGCACTTAAGAAAGCTTCTTCCTTCAATTTCTGGAGCATCTGAAAATGAATCTTTCTATGACTGAAGGAATCGCTTATTTCTGAAACTGTCATTACTGTGGTTCTCTTTCATACTATAAAATATAATCTTGTTCAGACTTTTTAAAAGTTCAACAGTAGCACAGTTTTTAAAACTCTACATCGTACTTGTTTATCATATGATACTGTGGGCCAAGAAGTTTGTCCTCACCTCAGTTATGGATATAGGAGCCCCATCAGATGATGGAGCAATGGTTCTATCGTCTTTCTTCAAGATCTGAAACAAACACATGAAATGGTTTGGCTGACAACTCAGTACATGCAGAACATGCTAGACAGTACTACGAATTTAATAAAGACATGAGCAAAAACTTAGTACCTCTGTAAACTGGAGTCTTTATTTTACAATGTTAGACTCTGGTTGGATTTCTACATGTATGCAGGATCAGACAGATAATATGTATCTCTCTGATTCTGTTTGATAAGGTAGGAAAGACTAAAATAATGAAAACAAAAAAGGTGACATATTTTGAGCTTTTAGTCCTGAAATTAATATTTAAAAGGTATTTAAAAAGACTACTACTCAAAACTAAAACCTGCTTTCTGATGTGACAATAAAACTGTAAGCTCTTTTTTGCCCTTAAGCAATAGCAAGAACAAGGTTGGAACAAGCCTTGCTTCTTCATGTTTGGTAACATCCGATTTATAATGCATTTACTTTTTAAATGACTGTAACTGGTTTGAAGATATCCCCTCTCTCAAGTTGTACAGAAACATGTAATAGGAATGGATGAGTATAAACAATTTAAAGAAATAAAACCCCTTACTCTGACTTTAGCATAGTTCAGCATTTCCTGAGTGGTTTCATACAGTGGCCATGGAGCATTTATGCAGTAATCCACAACAAACTGGCTATCCTGTTTGCATAAGAAAACAACTGAAATTAATTCCAAGCTCCTTTACAATTTGAATTGCTTTATTAGAGAAAGAGGGTAGAAATAAAAACGTACCTGAATTTTTTGCAAATTTTCTTTGGCTTCATTCACAAGATCCAGCCAGACTTCGTGACCATAACTCCCAACAGAAGCTGAAGCTAGTTTCTCTAAAATAGTGTTTGCTTTCACTTTGTATACAAGCTGTTGAAAAAAACCCAAGAAACAGTTTTCAGTTTGATGCAATTAAGTTTTAAGCAGACAGTCTTCAACTGAAAATGCTACACTTCTGTTCACAATGTTTTTGAGATGAAGTGTGTCCATTTACATTGAATGATTTCATTACAGAAATGGATTACAAATTAGTCCCTAATAACTGTGGTATCTTTTTATCTCACCAGCTAAGCCTGTTTTTTTATTTAAAAAAAAAGCAAAACAAAAAAGCAGAGGGAACATTCAGATTGCATTATTTGAATTAAATCAGTTAATGAAGCCCGACTATGTGTTAATAAACGCATGTGAAAATTCTCTCTTTTTTTTTTAGCAACACTGTTTCCTGCTACTTAAAGGGACAAATGTGCCTCTCCTGACCCAGCAGCGCTTATTTTGTTCAGAAGATGTACTTCTGCACCACTTCTCATTGCAAAGTTTGTTAGTTATCATAAATAAAAACCATAGTTCACCATGTAGTCGCCTAATTTTGAATCAGCTTTCAAGTATAGCGAGTTGCTTTGTAAGGTAATATTCCTCTATATTTGCAATATTTTTAATAATTTCTGTTGGACTACAGGGCAAGAACCATATGAGTAATTTCAGTTATACTAATTAATCTCCAAATGTAGTTATCAAGAACAGACAACTTACCTCAACATCTAGTCCAAATTGAATAGCAAAATTCTCTGCTTCAGTGAATTTGTGTTTGTGAAGTAAGCGACTTAGTCTAGGGGTGAAATAAAGTATTTTACTTCAATATAAGTGCCAAACTACAGATAAAAACATAAAATAATAAAATAGTGTTTCACAGAAATTAGTACCTATTTTCTGGCAAGGCTTCAGTTAAACTTCTCATCACAACAATAGAAACTGGGCCTTCAGAGGGTCTGAGGATGAGAGGGAACTATGTCAGTTTATCAACTGTGAAACAACTACATGTAGAAGTAATCTGCCATTTTTATATAATAATGATCTAGTAAGAAACAAAACATTATCTTACAACTGCTGTTTTTCATGAATTCCTTCCAAGAAGTATATTGTGTCCTGTAGGATGTAAGAACAGAAATCATTAGGCAGTAAGGGAAATCAGTCATAAGAAAGCACAACTGTAATGCAGTAAGTGTTTCTTAATCTAGAAACAAACTACTGCTTTTCTCTCAGGTAAAAGTTTGTTGTTTTTTTTTTAAATGCTTATCATGTTATTTCCTGGATAGTTTCCACCATCTAAAATTTCTGAGGGCTGTAACCGGACACTTCAGACTGAACCCACGCTGCTATCCCAGTTCAATTACCACCAGTACACCCTCCACATGAGTGAATCATCTTCTCAAAATTACACTCACTCATTTTGTCCAAGCCCTAAGCAGGTCACACTGTATCCATCTTCACATCTCAGAATCTGATCTCTGTGCTACATTCCACAAAGGCAATACATGCCTTGGCATTTCCCACCTTGACTTTATCATCTCAGATCAAAGAATAGGGATATATTAGCCATTATTTTCTCCACTATGTAGCTGCATATATAATCGTTTCCGCTAAGTGCTTCACACAAGGCAAGCAATTTCATCAGCTTTGTAATTTATTGCGTATCAGATCCAGAGCTTACTACATTGACTTTCACGATTCCACTGAAGAGCCACTGCTTAGACTTCTGACTTGGTACCCTCTCACATACCCAGTCCACCAGTCTTTACAACATTCCTAATTCATAAAAGCTCTCACTGTCTTTTTTGACCCTCTTTTGTTAAAGTCTTTATAAGGAAGTAGTTTAAACAGTAAAAGTAGTAGTTCTCTCATCTAAACTTAAATAAATCCAGACCATTTTTCTATGCTAAGATAACTTAAAATTTCATACAGCTTTTAGCTGTAACAGCAGCAAGAACAACTGGCAGTAGTATTAAACATTGCAATAGACCTGGGCCTAGAATTAAACTGTTCAGTTTGCTGTATATTGTGTCTTTTTCTCCATCCTTTGGGGACATCATTTAATCTTTCTTTGTACAGTTCCTGCACAGTTTCTAGCACAAATTAGTTCTAGTCTAACATGAGTAACACAGTACCCTCTTTAATAATTATACCTTTTAAGACAACTACATTTATTCAAAGAACAGCGACAACAATGAAAAAATAATCTAAACATACTGTGCCAATCCCACTTTGAACAAGCGAAGAAACCATAGATACTTCCAAAGAATAGAGCAGTTGCATAGTTGGCAACGCAAAAACCATTAGACTTCGCATCTATTAAAAAAAAAAAAAAGGGGGGGAAAACAAACACACAAACAAGTCACAATTTTTTTTTCTTGTACACTGGGGAGCAAGTGATGTTTGCAGAATCATTTCTGGGTTCTTGAGTTAGACAGAAGACACTATTTTTATAAGCTTTTATGAAAAAGCACATCTCTACAATTTGAGAAAGTTTAATGAAGTTTTAGATGTTGCCTCTCTATATAGGCCTATTATATATAGACACGTTTCATTTTAAAAAATTGTACAATGTTCATCGTGGCATTCTATTTCAGCTAACTCCACTGACTGCACATGGAGGTAGATAGTGACTGTACGTGGAGCAGATACTGCTCTGAAGAAATCTGTGAAGGTATGTAAGAAAATAGTAAATTTCTATCTGCCTACCATTAAAAAAGCAAAGAAACAAACCCCAAACAATACATAAAAAACCCAAACAGCAGGGCAGCTTGCCCTGGTCACCATGGTAAGACATCGCAATAGTCCCTCACTCGCTATATCCTAATATATAGGTGGTCACATTTCAGTTTTGACTTTAAGCTCCTGAGAATTCTGTCTGCTCCAAATATTTAGCCATCTCCTTTTCTTCCCCCCACCCCTTTTTTTTCTGTGAGTGACTGCATAACAATTGAGGAACACAACACAGAGATTATACCTGCTTATTATCTGGTATTGTCATGACTATCAGCTTAACATTGGCAAGCCCTTGCCTGCAGAACAAGAGAAAAAAGAAACCAAAATACACTGCATAAATCTTATGTTAAAACTGTGAAATATTCTTGCTTCCAGGTTTTAAAAAATTTAGCTTTCCATGGAAACTGGTACATTTTAAAAGCCTATACTGCACCCAAAAGTAGCAGTGTTTTAGCACGTAGAGGACATACATTTAACTTCTGACATTTTTAAGCTTTTCAAATGGATCTGGTTCTTATTTTTTTTAAACTGGCACAGAGCAATGGAAAGAGCTGAGTCTTGTCTTCTAATCTTAATTGCCATGAATTCCTTTTGTATTTTAACTGATACATGCACCTCTAGATTTTGGCTTCCCCATCTGCAGAATGAAGATCTTCCTATTTATCTATCTGAGAGACAGGCTAGCTTTTTTATAACATCAGTCTTGTAAGCCATATTATACACCTTATTTTAGACAAGCATTTCCTAAATGATACAGGTTACATGCAAGATTCCTTAGCAGTAACAACAGATAAACCAAGAAAAAGCAGAAAGTGCCAAGGTTTTCTTTTCTACAACCCAGAGTTAAGGATACCTACAGTCCAATTATTTTGTCCTACTAACTAGAAAGATTTCAACAAAGATTTCTAAAAATTCACTACCACAGAAAATGAGGTGTTCGTGGCACCTTTCCTGTAACGACGGGCAGCTCTTCACTATTCAGAATTGGTGCTATAACACTTTACTTACCATATGACTGGAGAAGAATCTGACTCTGTACTTAGAAGAAATTCTTCAATATGTATTAAAGGCCAATCCCAAATTAGAGTAAGGGAATAAACATTCCACATGCTTAAGATATTCTAGATTTAAAAAAAAAAAAAAGAAAAAAATCAGATATGGATTTTGTATTTTCTTCATAGAAGACATTTTTTGTCTTTTTTGAGCAGAATATTAACACATTCCATAGCTTAAATAATTAGTAGAATAAAAGAAAACAGTTAAGATCAAGATCCTATATAAACATAAGCATCTTTATTTTATAGAAGCATACTTTAAAGCTATTACTTTAAGAAATGTTTTTATAAGCTGGTTCAAGAACATTGTAAAACAAAGACTAAACTAAATCTTTACACATACCTCTGTATCTAAAACAAACAGCAGATTGTCAAGAACTTGAAGTTTTGCTGCATCTAAAAAATATCCATAGTCACATGAATTTATTATTTTTCTTGAGAAATGTATTTGAAGCAAAAACATATTAAAATGTACAACCAAGCATTGGAAACCTACGGATGTTTAACCTCATGGAACTTCTAGGACTGTGAAAAGTTTAGCTTAAACAGAATTGTGATTTACGTGTCTAAGTTAAACTCAACAATTTTGAAGCATACATTTTGGCTGTACCTTTACAAGAAGTGTTCCATTTGGTATATGTGTATTTACTAAAAACAATGAAATAACTGAAAAGGTCTTAGTATTTTCTGCAATTAAATATGAATTCTACACTTGTCTATTAAAAGAAAAAAAACCTCTTTACCTTTGATCAGACTTGAATCAGCAAAACTTCGAACAGACACCAGGTTATTGGTAGTGTCTATCTCCCATTTGGAGAGTACATAATCGCCTTTACCCTATTAGTAAAAGCAAAGTAAAACGGGGTTATACATTAGAAATTTGGCCATTGACAGGTGTACTTCTGCAATTGATCTTTAACTTGGAAAGCTGCAAAACTAACTTAAACTTTATTCCTGGTGAATGTTGATGTTCAGAAAAATACATGTATTTATTTATTTTTAATTTAGCCTTTTTCCTTTCTCCTTTCAAGACTGGCCTTTACTACAGTAATTGTTAGTCACCATCCCCAAACATTTTTGGCTCTTCTAAAAACATGCCATATTTCAAAACATCCACTTTCCATTCTCATAGAACATAAAACCTAAGTGAAACGTACACTGAACCTACTGGGACAAATTTCATTGAATTCAACAGGCTTTAGCCAATGAACTCAGAAAACTTGTTTCTAGTCCAAAATAACATTTCAAAATATGTCTATATTTTGGGGGGTTTTATTAGTTCCTGTAATTAATTCATGCTTAAGGGCTTTGTTCAATTGGGACCTTAATTGTTACTTTGGCAAGACTTTGTTGAACGTGAACCTGATTGGAAGACTCTTGCCAACTCTGGCTCTGTCTCTGAGCTCAAGGACAAGACTTTAGATTGACTAGCCTGTACAGGCTAGGAACCACAGTGATTTACTAAGGTCATGCAACCAGGGTGAAAATATTTTTCCCCCATCCATCATAACAGAGCAAGTTCTGAAATGACAACAGTTATTTTCTTACGAAAAAAACTACAAACAGACTGCACAACTGATAACCTTTAAATTTACAGTGAAGGAAATGAAAGACAAAAAGTCTTATCTTCTTTTTCAACCAGCTAGAGAAAAATTTTGTTGCAGGTCAAAAAATGTCGTCACTGATCACATAACAATCGTTACAAACATATTCTTAATACTTACCCCAATTATCAAATGGATTTTGTTCACTGAGTTACTTATCACAAAATTCTGACAGCCAAGGCTGTGATACTCTTCTGTGGAAATGAAAGCTGTCTTTATCTGTCCTTGTAACTTGTGGGGTGGAAGATGAAGGGAAAACAAACAAAAGGGGAAGAAAAAAAAGTTGTTTATACAATCAGTGGATAAAACTTTGAACTGCTCACTTCTCCATATACAGAAAAAGTAATAATCACAATTATGAGTTGTAGTAATAAACTGGTAAGTAGTCAATGAAAATGTACAGAGCAAAGTTTTGTTACAAACTTTGTACTTAACACATATATTACTTACTTTCTTTGCCGTAATCATATCCATCTTGTCAATTGCTACATTAAAAAAAAAAAAAATCAGCATTAAATAAACTTTTTCAAAATTGAAAAAAGCCACTAAACGTCATATAGGACAGTTTAATCCTAACCTGACTATGCTGAAAAACACTTCAGCCAGGATCTTTGACAGGATCTGTTTCTATTGATCACAGTACTGAGGTACGGAAAATTAACTAATAACTACACTTATACAGCATGAAAAATTTTAATTATTCCCAGTATTCTTCAGTACACTTAAGAATGATTATAGCTTCAAATCCTGCTTCCATGGTATTCAGTACTCTGTCTAAAGCAGTGACTCAGAGAAACATAAGCTAAAGGAATTATTGGAAAAATACAAAAATAATTTTATTACAGAACTAGGTGTATATTGGTTTCCCTTTAAAAACAAACTAAGATTACACAGAAAATCCCAACTCAATATCTTATGCCCATTAGAAAGATGCATGGAAAAGCTTTTTTAAGACAGCTCTTCCTGTTCAAATGGAAATCCCAAGTGGTTTTGATACAAAAATCCACAGATGCTTCTCCTCACAGTCCGAATCTCCCCAAGGGAGAAACGGAGTATTCAGAGAGTCCCTGAAATGAAACTCAATAGCAACGAAGTTACTATTAAGCAGGTATTCTTTATTGCAGCGCTGGGCAGCACTGGGGATTCTCCACCATAAGTGCTCCAACGAATTACTGAACTTTTAGAGAATATATACTATACAATCATACATATTCATAGGATTTCTGAGAATTGCTATGCATAAACATGAGATTTCCAGGAACTTATTAACATATGTAAAGATCTGATTCGCATGCGCAGTCATCTCTTGTGGTGGTCTTTGGGGGTCTTCAGATGAAGGCCCGTAGTCTTCCTCACTGTGTTTGTTGATTGACCTTTGCTTCTGTGCAAACTCAGTCCTAGGATCACGTAGACGTCGTCCTTCAAGACTATTGTTGCCATTCTTCTGTTTCTTCCTGTCTTCATGGTCCCGTGCATCTGTTCTCCCAAGGCCGAGTTGTCTGTAACGTAATTATCCCCGGAGCCCCCCTTATCTTATAACTGTTCTTCTAGCTACTCCCTAAATCATATCAGACCGCCCTCAAGTCTAACAAGGTATTCACAACATCTTTAAATCACACCAGGGTGTCTTCTGATCTAATTGAGTGACTAAGGTATTTACAACATCTTTCTTGCTCTTGTGGTTTCTAACCCTTTCAGTTTGTAGATCATCCTACCTTCCTGCGTTTTAGCAAGCGGGAGACACATAATGCAGAAGAATCCATTGCTTGTGAGAATGAACATATGATAAACACCTAAAAAAAATCCAATACAAATATTTCAAACTTAAGTACTAAATAGCCGTAAAGAGAGTACTTGCTTATGAATGGGACAGTGAAATAACTGACAAAAAAAATAATCTGACCAATAGATTAGACTGGTTTTAAAGAAAAATTTTGTCACCTTCAATGAAGAGTAGAATAAGTTTGTACATCTTAGAGTTTCTTTTGAAATTATGATTTTTGTATGCAAATTCTGTTTTCATGACAAAACTACATTTAAATACATTATATTGTGACAGAACAAGACTGAGAGCTTGTAGAAGAACAGGAACTACTCAAATCTGAAGTCCGATAGAAGGAGAGAGAAGGAATCCTTCCTTTTTGAGCATTTTCATGTGTTTAGCACAGTCTCAAAAGAAAGACGTTTCGAGTTCTGAATGTTTGTTGTTTTCTATGACATTCGTAGAATAATTAATGAGCTAAATATCTTTACAGGAAAGCATTAAGAAAAGTGCATTTAATGTGTACAATGTAATGTAAAGCTGTATCTGATTATTTATTTTGTAGTCTCTCTCCCTGAGAGATATTAAAGGGGAACAAAATCACAAAAATTGAGACAAGAGAAAAAAAAAAAAATCAAATTCTTACCCGCATCTGCTTTATCTTTTTCAATAAAGAGATTTAAGTAAGTCTTTTCACTTGAAGATTTTTCAACCAAAATCTAAAATAGAATCAACATAAAGACTATTAGAATATTATTCTGTATTTTATTTGGGAAAAAAAATTGGAAATACTGATCATCAGTTCCAACTTTAAACTTTTTTCTTTCATGAAGAACTGGTTCTTGTTTATACATGCCATTCCTAAATATATTTTTCTTATTCGTTACTTATGGGAACAAAAGTCTCCCTTTAATCTGTTTATTCAAACTAGAAGATATGTTCAAAACACAAGAATGTTTATATTTTGATATTTGGAAGAAAGAAAAAACCAACAAGAAATTCTGAGAACAAAAGGTTTTCAGCAAAATTAGAATAGAAAAATTACTGTACCTTTGTTAGCAAGGTTTGTTTTGATGGTATGTGAATAAGATGGAAATTGCCACTTCTCTCACCGACGACAAGAAATTGTTTTTCTTGACACATACCAACTACATCCACATTAGTATCTAAAAAATTTCATGGCAAAATGTCAAATACTAAGATTTGGTTTTTAGTAATTCATATCTGAAACACAGGAATTGGACAATACAATGTCCCAGATTTCTTCAAAATGGTTTACTTTGATTAAACAAAGTTCAGGAAAGGGCATACAGGGAGTGGTTTTGGTATCCATTATTCCTATTTCAGTGAAAAGTTAGGAAGCATTCTAATTAAATTGTACAGAAGTACTTAGTTAATTATATACAGAATCAGCAATCACTTTTTATTATGTAGGTATTTATTATAATACTTCCTTTTACAGGCTAGTTAGATATGCAAGATATTTGCTATATTTTCCTATACAAACCTAACATACATATTTTAAAAGTCAGTCTTAATTTCCAGTGGATTTCCAAAGGAAATGAACTCACCAAACTGAATGTGCATCTGAAGAGACTGCCCAGTACTGTCCAGAAGTGCCACGGATCTGTCAACAACAATAATACTGCCATCCCTTGAGTTGCATGCATACAACTGCGGATTAACGGACACCTAAGAAGAAAAAGGTCATTATATATAATAACTGAAACACTTTAGAAAATAGGATAAAGAAGATCTGATAATTATTAAGAAAAAGAAAAGCATAGCTTTGATGAACGCTACCTTTTCTGAAGATGTGATTTGAAGTAGCGTATCCACTTGGTACAACGCAGTTCCACATTCGTGTCCTAAACCTACAGGGAGCTGCTCACTCCCTGTGTCGTCATTTGCAAGAAGTTCAATATCATTCCACATGTTTACCTATGATAAACATTTAAGGAACATGCTGTAAAGCAGAAAGCTTTAAAAAAGTTATATGACCACACAGAGAAATTATTGATTTAATTAATCTATCGCGATTATGCGTCTGTGTAGGTAGTACAATAAGCCCCCTAAAGGCAAACTGCGTGTTTAGAAAAGACAAAGCTAAGTCGCGAGAGCAATGTGGCTCCCAGCTGATGTCCCCAGCGGGCCCGACTGAACTCAGCTTGGCAAGGACAGGTTTCGCGCCCGAGGCTGAAGGAAATTCAGTGCCAGAGAGCCCTCCCCGCCACGCAGCGGACACCCCTGCCCACAGAGACGGCGACCGTCCCCTCACCGCGGCCCCGGAGGCCAGTGACAAACCGCTACCGCGCTCCCTCAGGCTTTCAAATTGGCGGGAGCCCTGGCTACCGCTACCGGGCGCAGCGTGGGACAAACTTCCTCCAAAGGCGAACGGCACCGTTGCTAAGACACCGCCGAATCCTTCCCCGCCCCCAGGATGCACCGCGGCCCCCTCGCTCCCCGCCGCCTTCCCCCGCCCCACGGTTACATCCGGGCGCCTGAAGGGAGAGGGAGGGCGGGGCGCGTCGCCTCGGTTCGCGAGCGCGGCGGCGGTTGCTGAGGGAGGTTGAGCCCCTTGTGAGGAGTCGTTGAGGGGGAGCGGCGTCCCGGGCGCTCGGTCATGGCGGTAAGCGGTGTTCGCTGCCGGGGTTTATGGAGGGAGGCGAATTGGGAAGGGGGCCGCCGCGGGGCGGGAGGGGAGAGCGTGTGAGATGGGGAGGGCTGGGTCGGGAAGCCGTGTGCGCGGAGAGACAAAATGGCGCCCGCCGCTCCTTTGCTTGCCGGCGCCATGATGGGCCTCGGGGAGGGGGTGGCCGCTTTTCACCCATTACTTCTCTCCCTGTTTCCAGAAGTTTCTGTTTCATTTCTCTGGGCTTGGAGAGAAGCGAAGAGGCCTTGTGATCGAGGCCCTATCATTTCCTGGCTGGGGAGAGAAGTATTGTGGCTATAGGAGCGGGCGTTTCTCAGGGGGACTGTGGAGCGCAGGTTCCCTGGGAGGGGAGGGGGGTATCGATTTGGTGATTGGTCCATGCTCAGTTTTTATTCATGTAGCTTTCTCTGTCCTATTATTTTTGTTTGTGTTTGGTCACAGGCCTGCTATTTTCAGCGTCTTTTTGCACTCGGTGATTAATTTTTGCCCCGATCCTCCTGTTTTTATGGTTAATATCGATAGGAAACGCCTGTGCTCTAGTTATCACTGTCCTTTATGGTCATACACGGCCTAAGAGTGTAACTTTATTCTTTTTTAAAATTTGTGTGGCCTGGTAACATGTAAAGGTGTTTGTGTGGCCTGGTAACATGTAAAGGTGTTTGTCCCATAATTGAGTTGAAGAACCAATAAGAGTAGTTCTCAAACACGATGTGGTTAATTTTTTTCAAAAGTTATTAAACAGTCTTGAGTGCAAAAAAAGAAAAAAAAAAACAACCCAAAACTGGACTCGAAAGTGATAAAACTCTTTAAAGTTGACTTTAAGTACTTTGTGGTGTTTAATCTGGTATTTAAAGTTCTGTCTTGAAAGTTTGACCAGTGGAGAAACAGAACAAGAGGACCATAAATTACTGGAGAAGATGAATCCTTTTATTTTTTTATGATGCTTTTTTGGCTTTTATAAGATAAATTAACCTGTTAAGATAATTTTTCTGTAAAAGGACTTGCAGAATTATGGACTTGTAGTTTTGCACCTAGATTATAGGCACTATCTTTGAGGTTCCTGTAAAGTAGTAGGTGAGGGGCTTGTTCAAGGAAACTGTGAGCCTGTGGCCAATCTAAAAACTGAGAATAGTCTCATTGAAGTCTGTCAGCCTTTTTTTTTTTTTTTCTGTCTGTGTTTTTGTAGAGCTGAGAGGTTTCTCTAAGGTGCAGTGCACAAGAGCATTAATGAGCAGCAATGTGTATAAATGAGACTGGTAGCCTTTGAAAATGTGGCAGTGGGCTCAATTTCAGTTGGGTACTATGTTTAAAAACCCAGTTAACTTAGACTGTTAGCTGGTATTCTCCTTATCCTTCTCAAGTGACTTTGAAATGTAAATTTATAGAAATCTCAAAATTCCTTTGAAACTACTTCTAGCTGAGTCTTTTGGAAACCTTAGATGAAGAAGGAAGGGACTGAGTAGAAGGGGGGGAGGTGTAGATAAGCAGATGATTGATAGATGTGGAATGCCAAGGATTGTGATGGCTAAGATCACAAATAGGGGAGTCAGTTCCTTCTCTTTATCTAATGTCCTAAAGTTTTCAGGAGGGTGTGTGGGGTGTCACTAGTATTCAGAAGTGTCACTGAGACTAAGTTAAAGCTTCATTGCAGATGCAATCTTAAGTGGTCAGTGCTGTTGTCCATATCCTGGTGTGTTTTGAGCTAGATATCAGTATACCATGTGAATGGAGAAGTGAACAGCTGCTTTCTCTCTTAAGGACAGATTTTACTATAGATGTATCTTTGTACAGATGCAAATTAATAAAGAACTGGGCAGACTAAACAGTAGTAGCTGAAATATGAAACCAAAGATTTACCTGTAGCATGTTATGAAGAAAGCCTACCATTAATACACAATATGTTAATGACAATCTGTAATATCTGTTGTGGTTTAAGAAAAACTAGCTGCTTTGTTTTCAAAGTAATGAGTATAAATAGGCATTTGAGAGATTTTCACATGTCTTGTTAAGTTTGCAAATAAAACTGCAGCTGGTAGAAAACCATGCAAGTTCAAGTCCTCTGCTATGCTAAATTATCTTCATGAATGGTATTTCTGGGCCAAATTATGTCCTTAGTGAAATCTTCTGCAGCCACACGATGTTCAGAAGGTTTGATTATAACTGCCATTTATGTGATCAGAACAAGAGAGACCAATGAATCTGTAAAAGCATTAACGAAAGCACATTCACCTTTTCAGTGTGTACTTTTTCCATTCTGTTCCTTTCATTGCATTGTATGCCAGTTGTACACATGTACTTCTCCCAGCATTGAACTACAAAGCAGTCTTGACTGCTCTACACAAGATAAGTTTCTGGGTTTAGTCCTCCTAGGTCAAGGTTTAGAAGGAATGGAAGGAACATCTTGTTTTTTGTCATCTAAGAAAAATGTGATAGAGAAATTGTTGGGACAGGTGGATGTGACCTATATGTACTCTCATACAAATACACCTTTTTGCATAGAGATTCTGTTTGAGGTTTTTCCTTATTCAAAAGTTAGCTGTCTAACACTAATACAATATACCTAATTTCATTTCTCTTCAAAGTTCATTCCGTACTTCAGAATACTGTGGGTATTTTGTGCTATGCCTCAGTAATGCCCTGACTTGTGAGGTGACTTAGATCTGTTGGGACAGCATTGACCTTAAGTAATCTTAGTCTTGTAAATGTTAAAAGGTAATTGACCTACAAACAACACCATTGAGAGAAAACTGTGGATCAGAGTTTAGTCTTACTGATATTCTCAAAAGCACGTGGAAAAAGTAAAGTGCAGTCTAATGTAGTGGGAGAGCAAAATGTTACTACATATTAGTTCTCTTTAATAAAGTCTTGAAAAATCAGTCTGTATGCAGTTACACAGTTCACTGCAAGTCTATCAAGCTGTTGCCTAACTAATAATGGGATGGCTACTCACGAGGTTGTCTTTACAGAAAATAATTTTAAGTGTGTCTTCAGAGGGGGTACTAAGTAAATAGTTTTTCTTGGTTTTCAGTCCTAAGTTTTTTGGGTTTTAAGCATTCTGTTTTCATGTGTAGGGTAGTGATACAGAACGAGATGGAGTAGCCCCAGAAAAGTCCTCTCCAGAAAGAGAGAAGAAAAAGGAACAATCAGATGCCTCTAGTTCTCCCAGAACATCAAAGCATCATTACTCAAGATCACGCTCACGGTCAAGGGAAAGAAGACGGAAGTCAGGTATGGTCTTCATATAAACAAAATTGCTTAGTAGTGTTCTGGTGTATGCTTGTAGAACTGAAATCTCTTTAAAGCTGTTTTGGAAAAAATATACAGACTTAGCTCTAGTAACTTGTTACAATTGGGAAAGAAATGAAGCTACTGATTTTGGGTTTATATCTTAAATGTGTTATAGTTTTCAATTTTAATGATAGAAATGCTAAGGAAAAAGGTCTTGTCAATGTTCAGGGGATGGGGGCAGGGGGGGAACAACACCAAACAGAAAACCATACTACTTTGTCTTCATTTTAATGAGATATGCTTAGACTGGGATACTTTTGCATGGTTGTAACAAAAGTAAGGTTACCTGGCTGAAGAATATGACTGGAGTATGATGTGGGCTAGTTTTTAACTGTCAGAGCTTAAATAAATGCAAAGAACTGGGAATAACAGCTGGAGTTTGCTTTCTGCAGTAGATATTAGAATAGTGCTGTTTGTTTTCTAAATCTATTCTTGACTTTGGGGGGTGGAATGACTGAAAGGAACTAGAAAGATTATAGCTAACTGATCTTCTCTTTAACTTGGTAAATAACAGCGAATGTTTCCTTCTCCAGATACTGAAGGAAGAAAACACAGAAGCCGGAGCAGAAGCAAAGAGGTAATTAACACTTTGTAGCGTTTAGGTAATTGTACAATACATCTTAAAGTATCTTGTAGTAATGCACATATGTGTAAACCTATATAAATGACTTTATGGTAAGTACAAGAAATTGGAAACTTTAAGCTTAAAAATGGATATGGAGATCCTTTCATAGTGAAGCATGATTGCAGCCATCATGTTGACAAGGTAATAGTTTTATAGAAAAATGCTTTTAGAAACTAGTAACTTAATTTCTTTTTTTTTTTTTTGTGGAAACAGCCAAAAGAAAGAGTTCATGTGGAGAAGTAGAATGGTGTTCTTGATGACTTTCACAGAGCTTCCATTAACAGAAAGCCTTGGGTGGCTTTATTCCTGGCCAATGTTCAGGACTTTCAATGATACATACCCATCTACTTAAGTATATTAAAAATAATTCCCCACCTGACTGAGCTCTGTTTATTGCATCCTTTAATTGTAAAGACTGTCATAGCTTGACAAACAAGCTGAGTCGGCTGGAAATATGACAGTAGCAGCAAAAATTTCAGAGTGCTGTCTCTTTCAAATAAATAAATATGTGTGTGTATATATATATATAGGGGAGTGAGAAGAGACAGCATCAATAATCCCTTGAAAATAACTGGCTTACACACCAGAGAAGAGATGAGAGAGCAAACCAGGAGCATCGAAATAGTCACAAAGAAGCTTAAGCCATGTGGGGCAATAGCAGGCTGGGTCAGATGAGGGACTCTCTAACTTTTAACTCGGGTCAGGAACTTCTTCCCCCATTCCAATGGAAGCTCTGTTTAAAAAAGGAGGAGAAAAAAAAGAGGAAAAGAAAAATAATCTAGGAGAGTTTTTGTGAAATTGAATATATTGTTTAGCTCACATGATAACATTTCTATAATAAATCATACTCAGCGTGCTAATGCGCGAAGAGACTGAACTGAAGACGCTGCAGACTCAGATAGCAAAATTATAAGCCTACTTCATGATAAGGTAACTATTAGTCATTCAAACTCTCATTTCCCTTAAAAATATCTTAAATCCGTTATGGGATATAATGGTGGTTTATTACTAAGTGTGTGCCTGGAAGATGTGATTTTAAAAAAAATAAATCTTTTTAATGTTTAAAAAAAAAAGTCCTTGCTTAAAATTACATCCAGTGTTTTGCCATGCTGTTGGATCTAATCTTACACAATTTTTCTAGCAATTTCTAAGTTTTACAGAGTGAACAGATGAGGAATAATGTCCTACAATAGGTTTACTGTTTTCATGCAAGCTTAAGCTCTTTGTAGACTAAATACTGAATATCAGTAATTCTTTTTAATATGTATATCAGAACAGCTACTTATGTATATACATACTTAAAATTATATGTACAGGTAACATCTCAAAACTTCAGGTGTGTTTCTGTGTAACAGCTGATTATTCAAGGAGTTAAGAATAAAATACTGTAAAAGCAGGAAAAATGTCTAGCATTATTGTATACTTGAAGAACTATAATCAGATAGATTTAGAAATGGATGTATATAAATAAGGAGTTAGAAAGGCTTGGATAAGTGGGTATAAGCTAATTATAGCATCTTCTAGACTTTTTTCTTTTGAGAGAGAGTTATGATTATAGGAAAGGTTTTATGAGTAGTTAACAGTTTTAGATAAAAAAACCCTGAAGAATTGGGTTTTAGTCTAAAATGAATGTATCATGCTTAAATTGTGACTTGAAACAAAGCATTATTTAAACATAAGTCTTAAGAGGGCTATGCTTTTGTGCTAGAAAGATTTCAAAATAAACTGGATATATTAAGAAAAGGTGTTGATGTCATGACTTAGTCTCTAAGGAAAACACTGGCAAAAATCAGGCCTGACCTTGCTAAGTATTTTTGGCATTGCAGCTATAAAAAGGAATCTTTTTTTAAGAGGCACTGCAGAAAGAAATTGCGGTATAGTGGAGCAGCATATCTTTAATTTAAAACTACTGTGGGAGGTCTCAGAGTGATGCATGTTAGTTTTAAATACTAAAAAAAAAAGGGATGTCAACCATGTAACTTATTACTTTGCTTTTTAAAAACTGTTGGAAGTTACTGACTGAAGAGAGTTTTGCTCAAAATTAATTATGTAATGATGGATAGAAAATTGTTTTAGTTCTAAAAGCAAAATAGAATGCGTCTGCAACTATGTATGCGTTTTAGTAACTTCCTGCATGGTAGGCTTAGGCAAATATTAAATATTGACTACCAATTTGAGTATGTGTATATATATGCATATTCATAAATTGTCAGGTGCTTAAAGATAGGTACTTATTATGTGTTTGGAATGGAGACAGTAACTGAAAATGACAGTTGTTTTTGTTACAATGCTGGGAACTCTTATATGGAAACACTGTAAAGATACCTTGATGGATGCCTTAGAAATCCTTTAGACAGTGGGGAGGAGGGAAAAGGGGGGGGGGGAATTATAGCGTGCATTTGCAACTTTGGGTAGTTGGTGGCATTAGGTAAAATAGCCATCACTCATGATTGAGTCACACTCCTAAGGTTACTAATGTTGCATCACAACTTATCATTTTTTATCTTCTGATACCCATACTAACTCTCTTTGTTGCACTATTTTCCTGAAAGAACCAACTTCTTCTTAAAACAGGCAAGAAGACATGAATCCAAAGAGAAGTCCTCAAAGAAGCACAAATCTGAAGACCACAATGACAAAGAACATTCTTCTGACAAGGGAAGAGATAGCCTAAATTCATCTGAAAATGGTGAGGATAGACATAAACGCAAAGAGAGAAAATCGTCAAGAGGGAGGAGTCATTCAAGATCCAGGTCTCGTGAAAGGTAAGTTGTTTTACATGTGTATTCTTTTTTAAGTGCATTTGCAAAAGCAGTGTTTGGACTTTGTGTAGACTTATGAACTACAGCTGAATTATATCACTAAATTAAGAGTAATTATTAATTTAACTCTAAAGCATCAATTTATATTGCATGTTTCAGTTTTCACTGGGTAGTGTATTTGCTGCTACTTGCTTTTTTTCACATTGGTTCTGAGTAGAACTACAAAATGCTTCTAAGGCTTCATATAGGTGATCTGTCTCATGTTTATGAATAGTATACAGAGTATAAAAAATTTATAAACTAAGTGTATTAAATGTTCCCTGTTGTCAGTGACGGGAAAGAAAGTACACTGTAGCAGTGTCATGGCTTTTTGCCTCCTAAATCAAGAACTTGCCCAGAGACAATGTGGCCTAAGCTTTCTTGCATAGTAGGCCACCTAGCACACTCATGGTAGGAGAATTGCTTGGGACAAACAGGTTGCTGCCAGCAGAACTTTCAGCCAGCTCTGCTCATAGCTGAGGGACCTGTAGCAAACACGACAGCAAGGAACAAGCTTCAGCTAATAATACGCTGAGGGACTGTGTGTGACTCACAAGCTGAAATTTGGGCATCTCTTCCCTAAGGTATAGGAATACCATGGGGAGGAGGAGAGTTTTGTTGCCTTGAATTTGAGACTCCTGTGTCAGATTGTTTGGCTGTGTATGTGTTTTGAGATGTACACTTTAATGAACAACTAAAAATAACTATATTGATGAGTATGATTGTTTACGTAAACTCTGTGTAACTTGCTTGTCTGTTGTGGTTGGTGGTAGTGTTTAGTTCCTTTCCCATTTCATCTCCTAGTCTTACAACTTAAACCGTTCCAGGCATGAAATCTTCCGTGTGTAGTTTGCAGTGTCCCCACCCTGCCTGATGCATTTTGCCCTGTGGTGACGAACCTGTATGTAAGTCCTTAAGTAGAAGCTGAATTTAAACATGAGAATATATGTAAGAATTTGGGACATGTGTTTCAGACGTCATCGTAGTAGAAGTCGTGATAGGAAAAAATCCCGATCTCGCAGCAGAGAGAGAAAACGGCGTATAAGATCTCGTTCTAGATCAAGATCTAGACACAGACATAGAAGTAGAAGTAAAAGCAGAACTAGGAGTAGAAGCAGGTAAGTGTGAACTTCAATATACACGTAGTGGTGGTGTGTGTTTGGTTGAACATTCTGTGGCGGGCTGCTATATAGAAGAATGATGGGTTTGCCAGTTAATGACTATCCAGTGTAACTAAATGTGTTTGGCTTTTTCTCAGCTGTATTGATACAGTGGGTTAAGGACTGGGTAGTTCGCATACACTTACAGAAACATTTGTATTAGCTTAAGTGTCTCAGATTCTTGGCTTTTCATAGCACGATTTCATGTTGGCAAGTAGAAATGCTTAACTAGTCATTTTGTGGGTATCTTACAAACCCACCATTTTAGAACTTTTGACTGATAAAGTAGAAGGAAAGTAAATAATATTTTGAGTAGTAACGATTACCACAGTTCAAGCTGGTTTTGGTTTCTTATACCACACCTAAATTTACTATTTTAAATAGGATATTTAAATGATATTTAAGTGGGAAAACCTGAAGAATAAGGTACAACGAACCCTTTCATGTCTTGGTACAAAAGTAGTGTGGTTGGCAAAGCACAACTTTAAAAATACTCTTGTATTTATCTGTTTTTCTTTGTGTATATATCATAAAAGGGAAGTTTAACTGGAAATCAGTGGCCGTCAGAGCAGATACACTGATTAGAAGCTAATCCTGATCAGCTCCACAAAGTTTATTTAAAAATTTTTCTTGTCTGCGAACTAGCACAGTTAGTGTCGTGTTAAGGTGAATTTTGAGTCAGACGGACTATTTCTGATCTGAATGTACTATTCTGTGTAAGTGATTACCAACTACTTTTTGTCAAGTTCAATGTGAGAATAGTTATGTTAATTTTTCTCCCTATCTTGGGTGCTTCTGTTTCTTCCTTAAATTCTAGAAGCACAGATTGAAACACTCTAGCTAGACACATACTGGCTTATCCTGGGTCTGTTTGGCAGAGTTGAGATCCATGCCTTACCTGGAATATGCTAGAGTTGAGGTTTTCATCACTGTATAGAATTAATGTTTTCCAGTACTGATGAATCATTCAATATTTTGGTGTAGAGTTCCGAGTCTACTTGTATGTGTCACCTTTGTGTTCTTAATGCCCTTTCTGAATGAGTAAGCTGAAATATGACTTAATGACTACTACAGTTGTTTTCCCTACTTGTTTAAAGTAAACCAAGTAGTTTGAATGCAAATTGGTGTCCCTTCAGAGCTCCCAAGAAAGTGTTGCCAGTGTTCCAGTTCACTTACAGTATTTTCACTAGAGTTTTAAATTGCGTATTTAAAGGGTGTAGAAGTTGGTTATGACTACTCAACATTACGGTGGATCATTGGAGACTTAAGAATCTAGCACACTCGTGTAATGCTACAACATCACTTGTGAAACTGTTAAGAAGACTTACCTTTCTGAAGAACTAGTTGAATTGCATGGTTTGTGTCATATTTTATTTTGGCATGCACTTTCTACCAAACTTTCAGCTGGGGTGAGTAGAGCTGGGTCTTCAATTGGTATACACGTTACTTGTATTTAATGGTATTTAAGCCACCTTCAGCATAATGTGTAAGGCTTCAGTTCCCCATTTTTTTCCAGTTATTACAGATGATGTGCACTTACTGTTTTTAAAAGCCACTTTGAACATTTCGTGTTTAATGACTCCGTGAAAACTTCACATCCCAGAATAGTTTTTTGTTTCTGCAGTGGAATTCAAATTACCTGAACAGCAGATGTGGGAGGAAGAAGTAAGGGATAGTCATAGCTTAGGAATTTCTTCAACTGGAAACGTGCCTTGTTGGATAGTGATGGACATACTGCAAGAATCCATTTCTTTTAAGCACTGTTTTTTGTCTCGCAAATCCTAGAGAAGGAAAATAAGTGAGGCATAAGTCTTTTTTAACAGTAGCTAGAACACTTCATCAAGTTCTGGGCTCAGGTGAAGCCTTTGGAAGGAGAATTATGGGGCAAGCCTCAAGGAAAACCCTTCACAAGCCCGATAAACATGATATGGGAGCATACCGTGTTAAAACTCAACTGTGAAATGAATTCTCTCATTCATGAAATCCAGTATTTGTTGTGTTACAGTTAACAGGCTATGACAGAATGTAAACAGTAGAGCTTGATCTTCCCTTGATGGTTCTTTGCGTAATCTCAAGCTCACGTTTTCAAGCGATCTGTCCTCACTAGCATTTAAGCTAATCTTTTTCTTCTGTGAGCATGTAGACCCTCCTGGCAGTTCTTTTGTGGCATTGCTCTGATTAAATGCTAGGTGGAAAACATGACACCATCTGCTTGTTTCAAATGGAAATACTTAAATACAAAAGCTCAAATATTTATTTCCTTGATGTTTACCAGTGCAATAAAGCATCAGACCAAAGACAAGACCAAACTACAATAGTCAGCACGGGAAAAATGAAGGTATCTTTGAAACATGCATTACATCTTATCTCAGGAATGCAGATCTGTCACTTCCCAGTGCCTGAATCTGCATCTTGTCATCTTCTATGAAAAGATAAGTCTTGCCTCCTTTGTATTCTACCAGATTTGTCATGTAAACAAGGATCTCTTTTTGTAACTTCAGTCTACATTTCATGATGTTTGTAGATGCTGCCCAAGTTGCAAACAGAAGAAACAGAATATCTGAATGCCGTTTAAAGTGGCTGTTGTCAAGTTAGCTATTATTTCAAATGGTTGATAATAATATTTAAGTATAAAATTGCAGAAACATCTTTGTGCATCTCAACTTACTGTTTATGGCAAATCTGGGAAAAATGTGAGTGATACCTACTGTAATTTAAGCTTTGTTGGACGCTTCCAGTATCTGTGACTTCTTTGTTTAAAACATCAGTGTCAGAGGCTTAAACAGGGATAAATGCTCATCTCTTGTAATGTAGATATTAATGATCCTGGCAAAGATAAAAACTGCTAATAGTACTTTATATGGGTATTTTGAGCGGCTGTTGCTTAGATGGGACTAGATGTATATGTTGTAAGAGCAACTTCTACTTGGGAGGTGGGGAGAAGGTTACTAAAGGAGTAGTGAACTGAATATTTTGGTATTTTGCTTAAAAATATATTTTAACTGGGTTCTTTTCAGATTGTCAGGCTCCAGATAATGCATGCTTCATAGTTCTCTGCACAGTATTGTCCTTACCAAGAGCAAACCCGAGGCAAATCACACGTGTTTAAACCAGCTCTCCCATTTAGCTTGATAGCCGCCCTCAAACAGTTGTCCAAAGCACATTTAGTGAAGAGTACACAGAGGGGAGAGAAATAGTAATTTCCCTGAGTACTATTCCAGTTTTTAAATCAGGCCTCTTCAAAATGCTCATTTTTAACATAATTATAGTGCTGTGAGATCTTTTATGGTTTTAAAGCATTTTTGTAGCTTGATCCATTTTACAGTTTTCTTGCAGTTGACCTTACTGAAAGTTACGCGATGTTTTTTCTTGTCAGGTTTTAGAATGAAAATCTGTAGAGCAGGTCTGTTTGTTCTAAATACTTACAAGAGGGTAAATGAATACCCAGAATTGCATATTCTGTTACATCTTGCAGTTGGAAATCTTCAGTTCTAGCTCTGTCTTGTTACGAGGCAAGTGTGACTATTACACTGTTCTAGAATAATCTCTGTAAAAGCTGTTCTTGAGAGCTCTCCAAATTAATCATTAAGCAATTTTTCAGAGTTGTGATCAAATACTTTATGAAATGTTAAGGTATATATGTGCCTTCATTGTTTTAGCAACTCTGTTAAATTTGGTTACAGAGAGCGAAAGAAAAGAATTGAAAAGCCCCGAAGGTTCAGCAGGAGTCACAGCCGGAGTCCGAGTCCACCACCTTTTCGGGGACGAAATACAGCTATGGATGCACAGGAAGCATTAGCCAGAAGGTCAGAAACTGTTACAATTTTAAGGATATGTGACATTAATAAGCTGCTGCTGTTGATTTTGCATGTCTAAATATTTTTATTCTCGTGTACTTTCTTCTAGACTGGAAAGAGCAAAGAAATTGCAAGAACAGAGAGAGAAAGAAATGGTTGAAAAACAGAAGCAACAAGAAATGGCTGCAGGTAGTCCATGTATATTATATTAATATATTAATAAATTATTACATGAATTATATAATTTATATATTATATTAATATATCTTAGGAAAACAATAGTATGAGTGGAAGATAGTGTAGGCTTTTGTGCTGAGTGTTACAGTCCTGTCCAACAGATGTGCAGGTTGTCTGTCTTTGTATAATTGTTAACTTGGTCCATATATAAGAACCATAATTAAAACTGGGAAACATTTGAAAAAGCAAAACCAAAATAAAAATAACATAAAATCCCAACAAAAACTGTCAGGATTTCTTGTGACTTACTGAGTATACATACAACAAAAATGTTGTATGTTAAGCTGGTAAATGATTTCATGGTGGTCATTGGACCCTTCCTTTATGCATCATTAAGCAAGAGTTTGAAAGCTATTACTGGCTGAGGGGTATTTAGAAGCACAAAGTACATTAGTTTCACTTTTAGTTCTGGTTTACGAAAACTACTGGAGACTTGTTTTTTAATTTACAAATAACATGTATTTTATCATGCGTTTGTTATTCGGACACTTTCAACTTATTTCTGATGAAGGGAAGTGTGTGGGATTTTTGTTTTGTTTTTTTTTGTTTGGGGGTTTTGGGGTGTTTTGTTTTGTTTTTGTTGGGTGGTTTGCTTGGTGGTTTTTTGTTTTGGTTTGGTTTTTTTTCCAAAAAAGTCTGAACTTACTGTCTGATAGCAAATTACCTTTCTTCTTCAGCAGCTGCAGCCACTGGAGGGTCCGTTATTAATGTTGCTGCTCTTCTGGCATCGGGAACACAAGTAACTCCTCAAATAGCAATGGCAGCTCAAATGGCAGCACTACAAGCAAAAGCACTAGCAGAGACTGGAATAGCTGTACCTAGCTATTATAACCCAGCAGCAGTGAACCCAATGAAATTTGCTGAGCAAGAGAAAAAGAGGAAGATGCTTTGGCAAGGCAAAAAGGAAGGGGTAATGTTGTCTTTTCTTACTTTCATAAAACTTGTTTGGAAACATCTTGCACTCAGAAAGTTTAAGGATGTTTATTAATGTTATTTGCTGCAAAATTACTTTCATACCTGTTAGGAAGTTTCCCTATTAACAGCAGCCCAAGGTAAAACTTTAGGAGTGAAAGGACTGAGATAACTAGACCTTCAATGACAAGCTGTTGTGACACAAGCCTTAGGGAAACCGCTAATGTCATAAAAACTTAGGAGGTATAATTGGATCTTAATGTTACTTTTGTCAGTTTGCCTACAACTTGTAATTAAATATCAACTACAGATGGTCTCTTTTTACTGAAAAGTGATGGCTAAGCTATAGAAACTATAACTGACCACTCCTTTCTGTGACTGTAGAGATTTTTCATTTGATTGTTGTATCCTGTCCCATTCCAGACTTCAAAAACAAGTCTGCAAACCTTGCTAGGAACTTTTCAGGAGTAGAGTAATGCATTACTAACAAAATTTATAAATACAAATAAGCCTTCAGGCTTTTATGCTGTCAAATAAATATTCTTGCAATTAGCAAAGTATAGGCCACCAAATAAAAAAGGCTCCTGTGGCATTGCTTTTTCAGAAAGTTGCTGGATTTGAGTACAGGTTTTGCCTGCTGATACTATGGAAAACTTGGCACTTTAATATTGTATTGTTGTCTTTCAACACTATGCTAGTGTGGAAGTGTGTGTTACATTAGATTAATTAGATCATCAAGTGTCTGTTATTTAACAAGCTCGCTTAGCCTTTCACAGACTGTTTCATAAGGTGTGAAAAACTGAAACTGGTTCATGTGGCATTGATGGGAGGCAAAAGGGAGGGAAGAAGAAGCCTGTGTAAGCAGTTCTTCCTGAATTGTGCTGCTGTTGTGTTTAACCCCAGCCACTCCCTCACTCCCCCATGGTGGGATGGGGGAGAGAATCGGAAGGGTAAAAGTGAGAACACTTACAGGTTGAGACAAGAACAGTTTAATAATTAAAAGAAAATAATATAATAATAAATTTTAATGAAAAGGAAAATAATAAAAAGAGAAATGAAACCCAAGAAAGATACGTGATGCAAATGAAAAAGAATTGCTCACCACTAACCAACCGATGCCCAGCCTGTCCCTGAGCAGTGGCCCCCCAGCCAGCTTTCCCCTAGTTTATATACCGAGCATGATGTCATATGGTATGGAATAGCCCTTTGGCCAGTCTGGGTCAGCTGTCCCGGCTGTGCCCCCTCCCAGCTGCTTGTGCATCTCCAGCCTTCTCAGTCAGTAGAGCATGAGAAGCTGAAAAGTCCTTGACTAGTGTAAGTACTACTTGGTGACAACTAAAACATCAGTGGGTTATCAACATTATTCTCATGCGAAATCCAAAACACAGCACTATAGCAGCTACTAGGAAGAACATTAACTCTATCCCAGCCGACACCAGGACAGCTGTATATTGCTTTATTGTAATAAGCAAATTCGTTTTTCCATAATTCACTTTAAGCATGCATTCTGACAAGGTTTCCAAACTTTATAGAAATGAGTACAATCTACCCAAGTAAAGAATATACGTCTGTTTTGAAGCCTATGGTTAAGTAGACTTCCCTCACACAGGGTTTCTGTGAGGATGCTGCAGGAATGTCAGATGTGACTTGGACACCTCTTACTTCCAACTGTGCTAGCGCTACACAACGGGCTCAATTTAATGCTGCCTTTTTGCTTGCTGCTGTATTGTGGTATTAATGGAAACTTATGTAAAAAGGTGATTTTTTTTTTTTTTTAACTTGTACAGGATAAATCACAGTCTGCAGAAATATGGGAAAAATTAAATTTTGGAAACAAGGACCAAAATGTCAAATTCAGAAAACTGATGGGCATTAAGGTAAAGAGTTATGAATGTGTAATTAAGTTTATTATTAATTGTAGGATAGTGATTTTTTTATTTTAAAGTGTACCTTAACCAGTAAAGATGTTAAGTTAACCTGATACTACCTGATGTAGTTAAGAACTTTTAAGCATTTCCTGTTAAAAGTTCACAACCAGCATCTAGATCTGAATTCAGTTCAAATTCTAGAATTTCATTATGTTTCTGGCTAACAAGACAACTGTTACGCTCTCTAACAACAGTGGTAACTGTAACCAATATTCATAATCTGATAAACAGTATTACTTTGTATAGATAAATTAATTGGAGCCATTTAGTTGAATTGAGTTAGAAAAAGGAACTGGATGAAGGCCTCTGCACGTTTCTTGACAGCGAGAGGAAAGCTACTGCAGAATGTTCCAGCAATAAAACCAAATGTTTGAATTCTTACAAGCTTTTGAAAACAACAAAAATTGTGGAAAACAAAAGCAAAATTGTTACATTTAGGGTGCTGGTGGTATATGAGAGCACCACTTCCTACACAGCTAATGGTTTGTTTTTATTTTTTTTTCTCCTTCTGTCTGGTTTCTAGAGTGAGGATGAAGCTGGCTGTAGTTCAGTTGATGAAGAGAGTTACAAAACGCTGAAACAACAGGAAGAGGTTTTCAGAAATCTAGATGCACAGTATGAAATGGCGAGATCACAGACTCATACGCAAAGAGGAATGGGATTGGGGTTTACATCTTCAATGCGAGGAATGGATGCAGTTTGAAAAAAAAAAAAAAAAGGCAGTTTTAAAGTTTGGGACTATGGAAAGTTCTTGTTCAAATGTTGGGTCCTTGTTCACCAAAAAGCTAGCATTCTAGCTTGCATGGGTGTTGCATTGACTTTAATTTATTGAAAAATACAATTTTTTTGTAAATATCAGATCAGTGATACTGGTGTTAGTGTTGTAATCAGGTTATACCCACTTCCATTAAACTTGACAGAACTATAGAAGGACAGTATTTTTTAGTTAAAGTTCTACTTTTCAAACCAAGCAGCAGATGGGTTCAACTCATACATGGATATTTCGTGTCCACTGTCTTGTGTACTTTTGTACTTTAACCTTGTACAGTTATTTTCAATTCTTGAAACATGAAAGAAGCATTGTGTAGATGTTATTTAGCGGTCTGGGCCAATAGGCACATAATCCAGTGCAAAAAACCTGGTTAATAATAAAGACATTTTTTCTCTAAGGTCTTTATGTTAATTAAGTTGTCTTTTGGGCCAAACTCTTAAGGAAAGTAGTTAGGAGATGTCAGGAAAACTTGAGAAGTCAGAAGTAGAGTGTTTGTTTTGCTTTGCTTATTTTGAAGTAGGATTTTCCTAAAATAAGGAGAGGAATGCTGAACTCATTTTTTTCTTTTTTTTTTTGTGTTAATTTGATGCTTGCAAATTTTAGTAAAGAGAGGGATAACAAAACCGTTGGTGAGAAAGGTAGGATGTTGGAGCCCCTTGCTAATACTTCAGTGCTTCAACTTTTTGTAGCAGATTGCACAGGCGTTCTTGCGAGAGCAGCTTGCGTCTGAGCACGGTGCGTGCGGGGGCAGCGCCTCGCCAGCAGCACGGCTCCTGCCTGGAAAAAATCCTCTTGTCCTACGCACAGCTGCTGCCCTCTTTTTCTCTCCACCCCTCCTCAGAAGAGGAAGAAAAAAAAAAACAAACCCAAAAACCCCACAACAACAAAAAAAGGAGCAGTGCAGCGGATGGTCCGGGGCGCTGCCGGCCTCCTATTTTGGGGACGCTCTTCATCCGCAGAACTACAGCTCCCGGCGTGCCCTGCGCCCGGCGCGCAGCGCGCCCCTCCGCAGAGGGCGGACTGCATCTCCCAGCGCGCACAGCGCCCCAGGCCGGGCGCCGCCGTGGCGGGCTGCGGCCCATTGCATGCTGGGAGTTGCGGTCCTCCGGCCCCACCACGGGGCGAGGGCCCGCCCGCCCGGCGCTTCCCGCTGCGAGCGGCGGCTCCTGCTGCCCTTTGCCCCCTTCGGCGGCTCCCCCCCCCCCCCCCCAAGCCCCTCCCTTCCTGCTGCAGCCTAAGATGGCGGCCGAGGTGGATTTCGGGGACCGCGAGCTCTTCGAGCAGCTCGAGGAAGAGGACGGGCCGCCGCCACCGCCTCCCCTCGCCTTCGAGGAGGAGGAGGAGGGACCCGAGAAAGCGCTGGAGGAGCTGTACGCGCGGCTGCGGGACCGAGAGGAGACGGTGCAGCGGCTCCGGGCGGAGAATATCCTGACGGGAGAGGCAGGGCCTGCTCCGGGGAGGGCGCAGCGGGGCGGGGGAAGGGGGGCGCCGCTCCTGCCGCCGGTTCCCTTCCGGGCCAGCCTTGGCGCCTGCCCTCGGCGGGCTACCGGCCGCCCCCGCCTTGAGGGGCTCCGGCTTTTCCCGCCTCCCGGGGAGCCTCCGTGAGGCCGGGCCCTGTGCCTTTGTGCGGGAAGGCCCTGCCGGTCTCTGCTTGGCAGCCGGGGCCCCGGCGCGTCCTGAAGGACGATGAGAACTGAGCTTGGCGGGGAGGGGGCAGCCTCCCCCCGGTGGCTCCCCTCCTCGGGCCGCTGCCAGCCCGCCTCTCGGTGCGGTGCCTGGCTTTTCCTGGCTTCTGCTTCCGTCGCTTTAGAGGAAGTTTCCTCTGTAAATTTTTATCCTCCGACCGTCCAGGTCCGTGCCAGCTTCCCTTCAGTTGGCAAAGGAGGTAGTTGGGTGCTGGGATGACTGTTAAAACACTTGATGCTGGACTCTTTTCTGTCTTTCTAGGGAAAAGAAACAGCTGTACGTTCACTTTGAAAATCCATTTTTAACGTAGCTAGAAATAATTTTAAACTGTTAAATTGTGACTAGCTCCCTAAACGGTTTTTGGGTTTGATACTGTAGCAGAGTGGAATCTGAAATGGTTTTTATAGTTTATTTTCTGGTTACAAGTATGTGTGTCTTACTGTTGACTTTTTTTGTGATGATTGTAGGTATTTTAAAAATAAAATGCTATATAAATCTGACAATTCGACCATAGTGCATGTAATGAATTATACTATTTAGATTGTCACAGCTAGTCCTCTTTTTCATCTGGGATTTATTTTTTTTTATTGCGTTTCTTCGGCAACAGGTGGATTTGTAAATAATCCGCTGTGCAGTGAAGAGGAAGGTCTGAAACCCCATTTGTTATTCTGCGGAACTTTTGTTAGCTGTTTTCTTGTTTATTTTGATCCTTTAATTAATTAAAGTGTGGGTCTGTGTCTTCTGAAGAAAGTAATGTTCCTTAACAGTAAATTAACATCAGGAACTTAAAAGGAAGCTGAATATTCTGACCCGTCCTAGGTATGTTAATGCTGACTTAAAATGCTTTTTCTGATCTATATATGTTTGAAATAGAGTTTGTCTGAGATAATACCTGCCTGAGGTAACAATGTCTGCCACATCTTTTAGAAACCTTGTTTCTATGTCCCTGTCCCTTCTCAGATGTTGGGCTTCTAAAATGCTTGAAAAGTCTTTTAGACTTGAATATCAACAACTTAGTTTGTATTGCTGTAACTTTATTTATTTGTGTGTATGTATCTGTTTATGAAAATTATGTGGCCTTTAGGGAAACAGTTTCTTGTAAAGTTCAGCAGTGAGAACAAGTACATTAAAATGGTTGAATAAATAAGAGATCTTATTTGTAAGATCTTATAACAGTTTACTGCAGTTTGAAAACTTCTGTAGTGTGGTGTTCTGTTTTTCTTTCTACCTCACACCAGGCAACCTGCTTTGCTTGGAAGAGGATGATTTCTGTTTAAGTGAATAGGAACTTCTTAAAAGAACAGAACTTCTATTGGCCAAACCTTCGTGTCTCTCGACTACAGACTTCTTGCTGTGATAAAACAGATAGGGAAAATTTACAGTAAAGCTAATACAGTAACTATCGCATGTGTCTCTGTCTGTTCTTCTAGTGGCATTTCAGTGGACAACTCCAAATTTGATGGACCTCTGTTACAGATTTTATTTATGAACAATGTAATTTCTAAGTAAGTACTTACCAAGAAAAGCAATCCTGACAGGAAATGGGACACTTTTGTTTGTTTGTTTGGATATGTTAATGTTTGACCAAAGGATGGATATATGTTTTATTCAGTGACATAAACTTGTTAAGCTTGAAGGGGAGACAGGATAATGAACAATATGACAGAAGGTTGGTTGCTTTCATTAGCAATATCTGTTTTTATCATGAAGTGAAGTGTGACTTCCAGGAGCTTGGAGTGAGTCTGAATAGCAGTTTGAGTTTCATAAGTGTTGTGGGTAAATATAGTAAATTAAATTTTCCCTGCCTCTGAGTTGAGTTTTTGCCACACTAATGTAAGGGTGCTTTCTAACATAGATTGCATTGATGTTGGTGGGGGTTGGGAGGAGGACAGTAAAGAAGTTGCCTGCCCGTTTTCTAAGTTCTTAAGAAGTAGTAAATGGTAAATGCTCAAAAAAAAGACATCTGGCATATGTTTCAATCTTGCTCATGTCTTCATCTCTGTATACTTCTTCACTCTGTTACAGGCAGTATCATCAAGAAATTGAAGATTTTGTTTTTAATTTAGTTCAGAAATATGAAGAGCAGAAGAGAGGTGAACAAGAAAAAATGCACTTCAATGTTAAGCCACAGGTACTTTAAAACTCGAATTGTTATTAGGTGCTCCTCCTCTTGCGTCTTTATAGTGGGAATATTGAAATGCTACACTGCTAAATAGATGAATTCTAGATGTTTTTCCTATTTAATTGCAAATCAAGTAACTATCAAACAAATGCTGTATAACTATTTGTTCCAAAAATAGAGGACCAGGACAAAGAAAATATCCTTTCTGCCCATGAAAATGCTTCTTTAAAATAGTTCCTAGTGAAATTTGTGTAAAAGCAAATAATAATAGTAATAAGTTGATTTAAATAATCGAGAAGAGACCGTAAGGTACAAACTTAACGTATCCTCTTCTGATTGTATTTGGCCCAACTTTGAGTATATTTGAGAGCACAGATGAACAACAGAATCTGGAAGTTTCCACTTTCTTCTTAGTTTAGAATTTTGAGTTTTACTTAACATTCACTTTTTAGCATTCACTTTGAATAAAAGGGTGAAATGGCACCTTTCTCTTAGCTTTTGGGGTAAGAATAAAGATGTTCTTATGCAGTATATTTCACATCAAAGAAAACATTAGAAATGAGCTGTGTCATACTTTGGACTATGGAAAGCATTATGACTAATGAAGACACCTCCATCCTACTGTTTAACTAATGTTTCATGAAAGAATAGAAGCTGTATTCCGTGTTCTGTGCCTTTTACATACTTTAGTAACTTAGGAGCTTTTCTTTTTAATGTTATTTTAAATTAATTATTTGCATTTTTACTTTTCATGTCAGCCCTCCAGTGTTCTTTTGGAAGAGGACTGTAAAACAGCAAGCTCGAATTCTGTTAAAAAAATTAAAGAAGCTTTTAGTGTAAGTTTTTGACTATATACTCCTCAATGGTAGGTCTGATTCTTCATTCTAAATATTCAATATACACTGCCATTAAAATAAGATCTTGTTAAATTTCATTTATCAGTGTAATAGCAGTTCAGCATGTTTTGGCTACATCAATGGAAAAAATACTTATTTGTACAGGTGTGGGCATGTATTATTTGTAAATTCTTACAGAGCGGGGGAAAAAAAACCTGGAAGTATTTCAAGCAGTGTAAATTTATAGAAATGCTACCAATCTGACCTAAATACTGACACATTTCTGACAATTTTCTGACTTTTTTTCTACAGGTTGTAGGAAGTGTTCTGTATTTTACCAATTTTTGTCTTGATAAACTGGGACAGCCTATATTAAATGAGAATCCACAGCTGACAGAAGGATGGGAAATACCTAAGTATCCTGTTTACTAAAACAAGGGGTTTTTTACGTTTGTCAAATCCAAAGAATGCCAGTCGGTAAATTGAACTCAAATTCTGTTCAGTAGCTTGTACATTTCTATCAAGAGCATATCAGTCATTACAGATGAAACTTTAATGAGTTGTTAGTGGCTTTTTTTACTCAAAACATTTAAGTCTTTTGATATGATTGGCTCACTGATTTTTAGAAGGCTTATGCCTGGGAAAAGTGAATGCCTTATGGCTATAAACACACCTTGTGACTTTAGGAATTTCCTGGGCCAGTCTGTAATCACATTTGGAATGACAGCTCATTCCAGATATGAACAAGCATTCTCCCTCTATAAAATCTGCTGTTCGGGAGAAGAAAAGGGCTTGGCAAACTCAAATATGCTGTCAGGTGTTTTTTTTTTTTTTCTTCCGGATGTGGGAGCCAGAGGGAAAGTCTTTTAATACAATTTAATTATGGAATGCTCTCAACTTGCATCCATTTTAAAGTTGGTTCTGTACTGTTTATTAAAGCCAGTATTTGGAAGGTGAGATTGAGGGAAATGTTGGAAAAAGTGGTTTTTAATATTGTAGTCCTCCATGACAAAAAGAAATTGGACAAGAAATTTCTCAAGTAATCTCTTCTCCCCAGTTTTCTGGTATTGCTTCTGCCCCAGAAAGAATCAGGATAAGAACCAGTTTCACAGTTCATTTCTGCAATATCTCGTTATCAAGCATATAATAAAGGTCATTTCCTAGTGTTAAAAAATTACTCGTATCTGAACAAAAATGGCAAATTTATAAGACAGCTAACCTGGGTTTTCCTGTGCCTGCCTTTGACTGCGTATGCACTGTGCTGTAATTTTACGTTTGGAAAGCTGTCTCTGTTATAGTGCATTAAGTCAATCCTGTTCTCCAAATGATATTTGTACAATCTCCCAACCTCCAGATGAAGGAAGTAGATGCCTAACGGGGGAATTTCACCTAAAATGCAAAGTTAAGTGTGGCTAAACTTTTATGTCTGCCAGCTTAGCTTTGATATTGTTCTTTAAATGTACTTAACTGCATCTTTCTTTAGAGCTCCCATAGATGACATTAAGCCTAAAATAGCACTTACTTCTGAGTGAAACGGTATATCGGGTACTGTGCTTCTAAATGACTGAAGTACTGCACTCAATTAACACATAAGTTCGACTAGCAGATGCCAGCTGCTTCTCTTTTTAAAAGCAACTGCTAGATTCTGGAAACTGCTGTGCTTTTGGACTCTGCTGAACCTCTTGGTCTTTACCATGCTGGTTTGCTTCCGGCCCTCTTGTCTTCTCGTACATTTTTAGACAAATGGGCAGAGCAGCTGACATATAGAAGTCCAAAAGCAAACACAAGTAGTGAATTATGTTTTTGAAACTCCACCAAAATATATTATTAATAAGATTGCTGTTGAAGCATATCAGAATTATTAGCTTGAAACTTCTGCCTGTAAACAAGAGGGTTGTCGTTTTAGCAAGTGCTGATAAAGAACAAAATTGGTTATTGCATAGAAATTGGGTAGGAGGAAACAATGTAAGCCCATCTTAGCAAATAGTTTATAGTAGATATAGTTTTATAGTTTATACCATGGTCTTCGTATCAAGGACCCATCTGTAACTTAATCCAGAAGAGTCAGTATTCTATTCAAAGCACTATTAGGTTTTCACTGATATTTTAAACAAGATTGAAATTTTGCTTCATCCAGTAGCAGTTCCTTATTGAAATCTAAAGATATCAGCAAGTTTTCAGCCAGATTCTCTCCCTAGATGGACAAGAAATACAAGTAAAACCAAAAAGGTTTGTATTATTCTTAAATATAAAGTTTTGAGCTGAAAAGTTCAGATGTACACTGTGATTATTCCCCAGTATACTAAACCCCTGAACATACTTGAGCAACAAGTTTAAATTAAGTAAACCAGTGCTGAGCTTTGCAGTCAGTGGGTGTCTCTTATTTATTGGCTTTCTTTAGGAAAGGCCTAAAATCAATGTGTAAAAACTCTGAAGTTTATGCTCAGTTCTTCTGTTGCTTGCCTTTTTAGTGATTGCTTTGTCATCCTTGCACTGGTGTACTATCATCATTCTTACTGTTTTATAGAACAACTCCTGTCTGACTTATTTTATAGACTTTTAAGACAGATTGATCTTAGAGTTGATTGTATAGCTTTTATGGGAGATAAGAAGTAAAGCGAATCAAGTTTCCAGCTGACAGCTTGTGTGGTCTTCATAGCATCTAAAGTCACTGATGTCAGATGCAATGAAGACTGGGCAAGCTTTTTAGTTGGAATTCCAAAGATAAAGGAGCATGCTGAGTTAAACTCTGGTTTGATTAGAAATACTACCGTCTAAATGGAAAACAGATTGAAGGTTTGTGCTCCTGATATGGGATGGTGATAAAATCACTGCAGAAGGTTTCTGTTTGAATGCTATGTAAAGGTGAAGCAGAAGACGCGCTTCACTTTAATTAGAAGCTTCAAGAGGTTGGAGTGTGTGCATGTAGGGGGGGGTTACCCTGGACACTCATCCTTATGTCACCCTTTTGTCTCTGCTTCTGGTTCCCATCCTAATACGGTAAAAATGAATGTTGGGAAAATAAATCTTTCTCTAAAATCTTGTAAGAGATTGGGATTTTCCCCCCTGTAATGTTGAAAATGTTTGCTGCCATGGTATGAATGTACAAGGAAAATTAAACTTGAAGGCAGCTGCAGTTCCATTCCAGGTTTTGAGTGCACAATTTCACAGTATGCATAACTTCTTCAAACTATGGACCAGGACTTTCCAAAGAAGTAGTCGTGCTCTCCTACTTGTTTCTACTGGTAACTGATTCTCAGTATTGTAAAAAGGATCAGACCTCTGATGATACAAGCATAAAAATAGAAATAGAGGTATTAATGTACTACAGGCATATTAAATTGAGGGGTTTCTTATCTGTATTCTAGAGTTAAAAGTGCTGTTTTAACATATTCACTTTCCTTCCTCTGGACATAGCATAAGCTTTAGTATGTAGGTTTTGTTTTCATTTATTGGCACTATCTAAGCAAATGTTCACATATTTAATCAGAAGCAGAAATCCTTCAGTGAATACTCTTCTATCTGCAGCATGATATAAGGAAAAGCTTTTCCACCTTTAGGACAGTGAACTATTGGACCAGGTTGCCCAGAGGGTTATGTAGTCTCCATCCTGAGAGATATTCAAGACCCAACTGGATAAAGCTTTGAGCAACCTGGTCAGATCTCGTAGCTGACCCAGCTTTGACTAAGGGACTGGATTAGAGATCTCCTGAGATCCAGCCTGAATTTTGCTATGGCTTTTCTATTCCCTCTTAAAGGAACAGATCTCTATTATATGGGATATAAAACTCCATTTCTGCCTGGAAGTACTACTTTTCCACTGTAATTTTAGTTCTCTTTCTTTCTTCTCCATGTGCTGTCATGTATTCTCCACACCCACCCCACCCCCCCCCATGCTGTGCCTGTGTCTTTCTCATTTCTTGTGTTCTCCTTAGGACTGTGAAATAAAAATATTCTGTTACGCTATTTTGAAGGTTGATATTACACAGTCAATTTAAGAGAAGCAGAAGAAATCAGCAAGCAATGCTTACATTTTTTCCTTTCTAAGTCTAAAACTAAAAATCTAACAAAATTAAGTGCATTTAAAATTGCAAAATGATTTTCAGGCTTAATTTCTTGTGCATTTTTTAAGCAGGCCAAAATCGCATTGTTTCAATTGTGGTTCTGAAGACCATCAAATGAAAGACTGTCCAAAGGTAAAGTCTACATCAGTATTCAAAAGACTGCAGCTCTCCAAGAAATGTTTCAGTGTTACTGCACCATTTAAAAAAAAATAATTAGATGCATTGGGGTCAGGAGGTACAAATGGTTATTCATCTCTGTTGATTAGATTATACTGTTTATACTTAAAAATTCTAACATGTTAAATCAGAACGTAAATTAATTTTGTAGCATAATGGTTTGAATGTCTCCCTTAATTTATGGAGCGGCATTTCTCATTCTGAACAGTCTTTCCTCCTGTTTTAGAGCTCAGCTAGATCCAATACAAATACTCTTGGGTTTTTGCTATGTAGTTTTCATTACAACTGTGGTTCTATCATATGGCCATGTGATAATTAATTAAGCATCCTGAGGGCAAGGAGTACCAGTTTTATATTGGGTGAAGGAGTGCATAAATTGTAAATTGTCCAAATCTAAACTTCCCAATTGTGTTATCTTTAAGCCACGAAATGCAGCTCGTATAAGTGAGAAGAGAAAGGAGTTTATGGAGGCTTGTGGTGAAGCGAGCAATCAGAATTTTCAGCAGCGTTATCATGCAGAAGAAGTAGAAGAGAGGTTTGGAAAATTTAAACCAGGAGTAATTAGGTATCTCTTTTCCTTCCATTAGCTGTTGCACTGCTTTTCTGGAATACCTTTTCTGCCTTTGGAGTGCCAGATGTTAACTTTCCAGAGTTCTATAAGTCCATCTGCTGCTCTTAACTATAGGTGTATTATGGTCAAATTTGTTTGCTACATAAAATTTTGTTTAATAAATTGCACAGATATTTTTTCAAATGAAAACTCATTGCTAGCTTAATAGTCCTACCCTTTCCCATGGCCCTTTCCTTGATGTAGGGAGACAAGTTTTACTCTTTTGCTACTCAAATTGCAAATATATTATGTTCCTAATAAACTAAAAATGCATGCAATTCTGAAAGTTTTGAGCTTTGAGTGTTCCTTCCTCTCTTTTTCTCTCTATTCAAAATGTGTTAAAAAATCATAATATGGCTGTAGCAGTGTCCAAAGAAATAATCAGTAAATTTAGTGTTGCATTAAGTTCCACCCTTCCTGTCATCATAGCTACAGTTAAGGCCAATAACAAGTCGAGTAAGTTGTTCTCAGCGTAGAGTTAATTCTCATAAAATGTTTAGGCATACGTACACTTGTATGGAGCAATGAAAGGATTAAAAGTTATTTTTAACATAAGAGCTGGTTTTGACCTAAAATTGTTTTATCTGGGATTGACAGGCAACATAATTTGCGTTAAAGCTAAGTTATTTTAACTTGATAGTTTAAAATTTAACAAAACGTTCATAACTTCCTTTTGACAAAAAACTCAGTTATGGATTTCACCGGAGGACTTTTTGTTTTCTCTTTCGTTTTCTTAACTTAGTGGGGAACTTCAAGATGCACTTGGTGTCACAGACAAGTGTCTTCCGCCATTTATATATCGCATGCGTCAGCTGGGTTATCCTCCAGGTTGGCTCAAGGAGGCTGAAATGGAGCACTCGGGACTTGCGCTTTATGATGGAAAAGGTAAGGAATGTGCTGCGGGAATGCAGTTTTCAGTGTGCAGGCTATTTACTGGCTGCACCCTATTGAGGAGATAATAAAGTACCTAGTTTGTAAACCTTCATCTTTCTCATGGATGAGTGACGAAGTTGTAAATCAAGTTTTCTTTTCTAAAGTCATGTAAAAATACTCCCCTTTCATCTAGCTATGCTGTGACAATGAAACAACTTTTATAATGATTGGTTTGCATAGATGAAGACTCTTTGTCAGTGTGATTTCTTTCTAACCAACCCTTGATATTAGAACACGGAGTTCCTGTGAAACTCTGCAAGACTTGCAAGTAGCCTATTGTCAAATTTCCTCTTCTGTTTTTTTAATAAGTTTCTCTTTTCTTATGTTTTAATGAAAGAAACCATAATACTTTCTAAAGTTCAATAACTTATATAATAAGAGTAAGAAGACCACCAGCAAGCAAACAATACATTTCTTGAAACCCAACTTATCAAGTAATATACCAGCTTTTTACTAATGACCAACATTTATGCTGCATCTCAGAGAACAGTCCTGATGCCAAATTCTGAGGCTAGTAATGGTACATAAAGAGTAGTAGTATTGTGAATACCCAGTTAGGTTTCTGAGGAAGCTTCCTGCATGTATCTGATAGATTTGGTCACTGTTATTGCCTTTGTGGATTACAAAGGCTTCTATCAATACTTACCTTCCGAAAACCAAAACCCTATTCTCAAGTCCTGTGGATTTTTTCAGTAATGTTCTTAATTGGCATGAATAATAATTGTATTTTATTATAGGTGATAGTGGAACAGAAGATGAAGGATCTCATCAACCAAAACGCATCACTTATGATGTTTCTAAGTTGATAAACTATCCAGGTTTTAATATATCCACTCCAAGTGGGATCCCAGATGTAAGTGGCTGTCCTCCGCCTTCTAAACAACATGCTGAGTAACATTAATTGCTTTTAGTCAGGTTTAACATTTTGTATTCTGCATCTGACAATTTTCTTTGAACAGGCTCTTATTTTTAAGCACCCGGTTTGGGGCTGGGGGCTATTGAAGTAACTGACATGATATCTGTCTATCTGATACCTATCACAGGTCTTGTGGGTAGCATCTGGCAGTGCTTATGTGGTGATTATTTTCATTATGAGACCAACAGGAGCCTCGAAGGACGGTTTGATTTTTTTTTTTTAAACACAAAACTTCACACACGAATGCCTGTTCCTTCCATACATATAAATTTTCTGAATGTTCTTGGAATATGAGAATTACTGTGGGTGTTATCATAAATATAATTTCAACTTATAATTTCAGACTACATCAGACCAGTGCTAATCTCTGGGAAGCTTTGTAACAGCTAAACAAAACAAGTCATATCCGAAGACCCACATAGTGGGTGCCCTCTTAAGCATAGAGCGCACAAGGAATCTCCTGTGGCTGCTGAACTTCTATTTTCAAAAGCATTTTAACCTGCTGTTAGCAGTGAACTTCATCACTGGTGTTAATGCCTGTGCATTAAAAAGAAGTACTTGTACATTTTCTTTTGCAACTTTACGTTTGCCCATTTAGTGGCCTCCAAATGTGGGGTTTTTTCATTCAGTATTCTTAACTGAAGTTCAAATTTTTTTCAGTTTTCACTAAAAATTAACAGTTTTTCAAAGTAAGCCTTTTTTGTCTGAACAGTTATTTCAAGGGGAAGTTTGTAGTTTTGTTACAAATGTTGAAGAGTAGTTGCTACGAAATGGTTAACGACATTTTGTAAAGGTGATGATTTTTTAAATTATTATTCCTACTACCCAGTCGTAGTGCATTGCATCGCATCAGTTGTTTGTGTTCACAGGTGAGAGTACTTTGGTTTGCCAGAAGTTCCTACTAAAGATCTATTTACTCTGATAAATGAGACTTTTGATGAGAACTTGAATTCATCTTGGCTTGTTAATCTCTTAGTGTTTCTCTGTCATGTTATTAGCCAACCTTTTTTTTTTTTTTCCCCCTGTAGGAATGGCAGATATTTGGTTCCATCCCCATGCAGCCATCTCAACAGAAGGATGTTTTTGCTAACTACCTTTCTAATTTTCATGCGGTGAATATATCTCATTGTTATCGGGGGGGGGGGGGGAGTTGTCTTGTAGTTAGTGTAGCCAAGGATGATCTCTTGTTTATATCTTCTTTTTTGCACAAGGGGATAGACTTTCTTATTGACACTACCAGGTGTGAAATGCTGATGCTTGGCTTATCTGTTGTAACAAAAAGGAGCTTCATGCTTAGAACAAATTCCATTATTTCAATTAATATAAGCAGATCCCAGTTGTGCAATATCTTATGAACAGTTGTCAAAAAAGGCTGCTATAAACTTTTACAGCCGAAAAATGGTCTTAGTTCCAGACTTCCCTAATAAGTGAAAAGCTTACTTGCCATAGTCATGATTTGCAGTAATCTTATTGTAGTGACTTTAGAAAACACATGGTAGTCCTGTCCTGTATCATTCTTGGGTCTTCTGTAATGTGACTCTAGCCTAGTGTTACCTACTGCAGAATACTTCCAGTTAAGGCTGGAAGACGTACGCTCTGCTCTCAGCCCCAAAGTGTAACGCTGTATGGAATTAAATGGTAAATTCTAAGCCTGCCAGGAAGGGATGTGCAATACTTGCATTGTGCTGGTCTCATAAGATCTGGGTGTCCAGGTGGAAACTTGGTTGTAATCCTGTGTTAGGAATGCAGACAGTCTTTTCTTTTGCCACTTAAACCTGAATAAGACTGCAGTTCTGTTCAGTTGCATTAAATCTCTGAAACATCAATGTCTAGTTGACACACTGGGTAGCCAAATGATTGTATGGTTATGCAATTGCTTTAAATATGTTCTTATAGCTGGAAATGTTACCTTGTACCATTTAATACTAATTTCTTTTTTTTTCCTGGATAATATTTCTTCAGCCAAGTCCAAAATCTAGCAATAAAAGGGCTGCATCTCAGTCAAGCTCTCATCATTCAAAACGACCAAAAGAAGACAATTTGGAGGTATCAGCAGCTGACATGGACCTGGATTCTGGTATTGTTATTCTGCAATTTTTTTTTCCTAGTTTCAATTTTTATTTTCAAAATAACTTGCTCTGAATTGAAATGTCAGTGTTCATAAAGAGAAACCAATGTGTTAGTATTCGTTATGGTGGTCATTAACGTAACTACTAATGTGTGCTAGCAGTGTCCTACTATAGTTGCATTTGGGCCTCTCTACAATAAGCATTCTCTGTTGCTGTGATTGTCATGTCTTCTCATACCAAGCAGGAGGTTTCAAGTGTGCTCAGAGCAATTGGAATGTTAGGTTACAAATTCCAATCTCTTTACTTCAGGTGTATCCTAAGGAAACTTCTGTTATGAAGACCTCCAAGTCCTTAAATATTTGGATGAAATAATGTAGGAAGTTACGAGCTCACAACTTCTTAAAAATTAGTCCATCTCAAAGGAGGACTTACAGTGTTGTTTAAATCTAAGAATAGCTGGACAAACTTCTGGCTTTCCTTTTGGATTTCCTATGAGGAAATCCTTTAGTGTGTCTTGGTGTGGAATAAGTTTGTTCTCAGTACATTCAAGAGTATTTTTTTTTTTCTTGAATGGCTAGCAGAGTTAAAATCCCCAAAAACATAGTTTCAGTGGATATTAAAGCCTTCAAGACGTTTGTTGTATATAAGCTGAAAACCAAGGGTGAGAAGACGTAAGTGTGCTAGTTAATCAGAGCGTTGGCACTTTGAATCTTGTCCTAGTCAGATTTCAGATTCTAATAGATGTCTTTCAATCTGTTTCTAGATCTGGAAGTGTCACAAAGATCTCAAACTCGTAACAGTTTTCAGTTCCAACCTCCACTGCCACCTGGACGTCCATCGTCAACTCCTCCTCCTTTACCACGAGGAACACCGCCACTAAATCTTACATCAACTCAGCCTTCAACACCCACCCACCCTCCTCTTCCTAGGACTACGCCACCATTGAATCCTTCCAGTGATACTCCTCAGCCAAAAATAGTGGACTCAATCATGGACGAGGATACTCTGACCTTGGAAGAGCTAGAGGAACAGCAGCGATTAATCTGGGCAGCACTAGAGCAGGCAGAAAGCACAAACAGTGACTCTGATATTCCTGTTGATACACCTTTAACTGGAAATTCTGTTACATCGTCACCATCTAGGAACGAAGTAGATCTTGTTGCAGAAGTAAGATCATCCGATAAGGTGATTACAGTGGAAACTAGGTTTTCCGACATCAGTGAACAGATACCAGAAAATGAACATTCTATCACTAGTCCTAATCCAGCAGATAGTTTACTTAACTTAAAGGAAAATCCTGATAATACGGATTCTGAAGGCTTGCTGGATAACACCATGCCTGCTCCCAACCATGAGGTTAAAGATGGTGAAAATACAGGTGGTAATAAGGTGGTCACAAGCATTGAATCATCTGCAAAAAACTCCAGTCTTGTTCCTGATATGAGCAAGTTTGCTGCAGGCATAACCCCATTTGAATTTGAAAATATGGCAGAATCAACAGGTGTTTATCTACGAATAAGAAGCGTGTTAAAAAATTCCCCAAGAAACCAGCAAAAGAAAAAGACTTCATTTTAACTGGTCTTCCTTTGTTTCATTCTGTCCAAATCCCTGCTTCCTTTTCTCTGCTCCTCCAGTTTTACAGACTCGGATAGCCTTCCTCGTCCTTTTGTGGGAAGGGGAAAATCTTGACAAATACAGCTCTGCCCCGTTCTTCCTTGGGACTGAAGTCACTGTAGGGCTTCCGTATTGACCAGGACCACCAATGCAGCCAGAAAATAGAAGAATTTTCCCAAATTGCATCCTTCCACTAAGGAATAACAGGACTGTCAATTTGTTAAGAGCGATTTACTTGCCAATACATGAAACTCTAAAAAGATGAGTTTGTGGTTTGCTGTTCATTACTTTAGCTAAGATTTATATTGTCCTTGAGTTTCAGGTGGATTGGTGATTTTTTAATATCTGTCCTTTGTACAATAATCTATACTTTATACATTTTGCTAATTATCCTGTAGATAAGTTTAATATATTCAGAATGTTTTTAAAAAGGTCTAACATTAAGATTTCCCACATCAAAATCCTGGCAATTGGATGAAAATAATCAGGGATGACCAGCATTATCTTCACCATTTCAAATATTTTTATAAATTATTTATGTGGGTCAGTTTTAATTACCACTGTATCTTTTGTAACATCATCCTTCATGTAAACTTGCTGTACATACATGTTCATTGTTGTGTACAGAGGTTTAATAAATAAGCTTTTATATAAAGATTTTTTTTTTGAGTCCTAAACCATCAAACTGCTGATTTTTGAAAAATAGCTGCTGAAGATAATTAGAAAAACAAGCTGATTAAAATGAGGATGAATAAAGTTAAATTTTAGGAAGGGTCACCGCTATTGGGTTCAGGTTTTCATAATCAATAAGCTGTTAAAATTATTTTAGCTACTTAAATAGAACCTTGCCATACCATTTAATTTTCATAATCTGAAGAATTTCCCACTTCGGAAAGCTTAAAAGTGTTATAATTCCGCTAATGAATTGTTCTAACACTTTTTTTTTTTTTCCTTCCCTTAATTGTCTTCAGAGGGACCTGTGGGTGGAATGACTGTACATTATTTGCATTGCCAACAGAGGGAGTACTAGATTGACTTAACAGTATTCATTGGAGCGGGTAAAGCATTAGTTTGTCCTTACATAAATGCAGGAAAAAAGTCTTCCTAGCCAAGTGAGATGCGTAGTAAAACAAAGTATTTTCACGTATCCAAGAAAAGACTTGTGAAGGGGGGATGGTCAAAAGTGGTTTTGATAAGATAACTTCAGAGGCTGAACTTACTCTTTAGAATTTTTGGCTTCACAGGTACTACATGTTTCCCAAAGATCCTTATAATATATGATATTAGTACGCTCTGCCTTTGAATGCTTAAGAGAACCCCAGGCTTTTTGTAGTTTAAGCTTTTATATTTATTTCCTTTTTTTTTTCTTTAAACTTTACAGGAACGGAAAACCAAAGTGTCTTTATATATGAACTGCTTGTCTTCTGAGAGGCTGAAAAAAATTTTTGCAGCACATACCAGTTCAGTTTATCTGGTTGCATTTGGAAAGCAGTGGTCAAGGTAAATGTTCATCGTGTGTGCTAAAATGAAAGGTGGTTTTTTTTTCCCCCCATCTTTTATAGGAGAAATAGTATTACTTTATATAACAGGAATGGATAACAAAATAATACGTTGCTTCCAGCTTCTACACATTTCACAAAGAGTGCTCTATTGGGAAGCATATAGAGATCTTGTACTTTCTCCACACCTCCTCCTCCAATGGAGTTAAAAGCTAGTAATGACAGTTTACACAAGCCATTATGTGCTGTGTGCTGCATCATTCACATGTGGGTGACAATGTGATGCAGGGAATGAGGTAATGATTTCAAGTGCACACACCTTTTGGGTGTGTTGAGGTGCTCATCTTTTAAACATGTGGTTCTCTCTCCACACCTTAGAGGATCTTTTTTTAATAGCTTTTGTGAAATACTGCTTCTTTAGTAGGACACGCGGCCTAAACTTTACAGGAGTACTTGTGTACTTCTGCCTTGCTTACGGAAACCGCAAGATGAAAATCATCTTTATATGCTTAGTACCCTTTAGCGCTCTGTGTGTTCACAATAAATCCATAATAAATCGCTCTTCCACCTACTTGATCAGAATAGGTAAGTCTTCGATGTTTGTACAAATTCCCAGACTTATGACTAAAGTAGCTGTTAACTTTATTGCTTCCAAGATTTATACGGAAGGTATTAGAGTAAGGGTAAAGTGAAGTCATTTCAGCAATACGGCTTTTAATGTAATGGTAAATTCTAGTTTAAATATGTTAAATCCATAATTTTATAAGGCTTTGAGTTTTAAATTGTTCAGCATTTTTTATCACTTTGGCCACTCTTGTATTTGCTGCACACAAACTACTTGGAGATACGGATCTCTCTCATTTTTGGAAGATCATAGAATGCTTTGGGATGGAAGAGACCTTTAAAGGTTAACTAGTCCACCCCCCCTGCAGTGGGCAGGGACATCTTCAACCAGATCAGGTTGCTCAAAGCCTCATCCAGCCTGGCCTTGAATGTTTCCAATGATGATGTCATCCAAAGATGTCTTCTGTTTCTAAAGCAAATGTTATTGGGACACACACACACGACTGTTTGGGTCCACATGTTATATCCACTGGAATTTTTGTCCAAAGTGACTGGACTAACTGGTTGTTCAAGTCAGCGAATGTTTTTGTCCTTCACCTGTAGTGTGCTACAATTGGAAGGATGCGGCCCATGCTGTCACACTTGCATGCACACTTGAATTAAAATTCCCACAACTGGGATTGTTCCCATTTAACAATCTTGGTTTTTAACATAACGAAAGACTCTAGGCTTTTGTAAATACTGAGTTGTCTGTGCTCAGAATTATTTTTTATATTGCTTTTTTGCTTCTTTTGCAAAACTCTTGGCAGATGTTTAGACTTGCTCCTTTTAGTCTTGGTATTATCCCTCTCTGTCTTGAATGTTTTTGGGGCTAAGTCAAGTATCATTGATACCAGTCCTCATTCTTTTCTAATTATATCAATATAATTAATAAATAGGTGGTATGAATGTTTTCCTGTATAGTCAAAAAATCTGTAGGACAAGTTGGTGACTGATAGGCAAAAGTAGGCGCTTCGGTTGGCTGCTAGCAGGGGACCAAGGAGACGCTGAGCTGGGAGCTGCTTGGAGCTCATCAGTGGAAAGCATTGAGTTACCAGGCCTTGCCCGGCATTTGGGCTGTCTGGAGATGGCATTTAGAGGCTCTCCCTGAATCCTGATAGGAATTAGAGCGTGAACTATTAGACTTAAACCACCTGTACCATATTTTGAGAACTCTTCTCTGGTTTTTTTCTTATTCTATCCATCTTAAACATCTGTAGATGTTTAGTTTCAAGTCTGAGGCTGACAAAATTCAAACTCTTTTTCACTAATGATCTGTATAACCCGTTTATTAAAACAAAAAACTTCCTTCTTAGCCGAAAAATTTCTTTACTTACCTAGTAAAGCAAAATATAGCTAGGAACAGAATTTGTTCTTCTTTTGCCTTTCAAATTGTAAAGAATACTTACAAAAGTTCCTGTAATAATTCTTTTTTTCTTAAAATAAGATTTTTGTAATGTATATGTTTTGATCTCAGAAAAGCGGATAGCCTGTGGCAGGAACTGTATAATTTTTGTTTTTAACTTTTAGTAATTGATTTGAAATGAGAGTAATCATACAAAATACTGGGCACTCAGAGGTATTTTTTAAATTGTTCTTTTAAATCTTATCTTTTAAATTGTCATTTCTGTGGGGGTGGTGGTCAATATGGATAATGCTCTAAGAAGATCGAGCGGAACCAATGAGTAAAACTCTTAGTAATTTACCTCTGCTGTAAGACACAGTTAATTAGGGATGGGGAGTTATCCCTGATTTTTCTCTCAAGGTTAGGAATGAATTAATCTTTTTAATTCTCTCTGTTTATCTATACTTCACTTTTCCTATCAAGTGCTATATATTGTTGCTGCACTGAAGATGCTCGTAATTACTGAATTTCTTGAATCTGTCAGATGTAACTACTCAAATGGTTTTTGTATATTGAAACTGCAATCAGATCACACTACAAGGTCTGAGAAAAAGCTGAAGAGCAAAGTATTTCTGGTACTTTTAAGTCACATTCCCATGGTGATGGGTGTGGCATAATAACCTAGATTAGAGCTTACTAAAATGAATGAGTAATAAAATTTGTAATGAGGTGGGTATAGTGTGAACAGGCGTCACTCAAATTTTCCCACAGATTCCTGTTGGCATCGTACTTGTGTTTACAGCATTTGGAACAGCAAAAGTATTTAAAAATGCTTATCCACATCTAAAAATATCCAATCGGTGCAAAATCTTTAGGGTATCAGTCAGGTGGCTAGTTGTCTCTTAAAAAGATCTGAATTTCTAACTTACATTTTTATAACCCAATTCACTGTTTAAAATGTCATGAAAAGAGAAATAGCTGAGATTCTAGAAGATATCTGAAAGATGTGTTAGCTGCTAAGAATTATTATTTTTACTGCAGACTTTGTAAGGCAGGTGAAAAAAAAACGAAGAGGAGGAAAAAGCTCAAATAAAGTGTTTCCGATGCACTGGTAGTTGCCGCGGGTCTCCATAGTACCTTCATTTTGTAACGCAGCTGTATTGCCTCTGGTAAGTAAATGCCATTGAAGATTGACGCTGCTCTAAGAATATGTTGTAGAGTCATACTTACATTTTGGGGGGTGGGAGGGGATGAATCAGAGGTAGGAACTGATCTCGATCCTTGGAGAAGTGGACAAACAGGATGGATTTAATAACATAGTAATTAATGTGTGACAGTTGGACACTTCCTAAACTTTAGTTAACTGCAAGCAACAAAGATTTGACGTAAGATTTTTACAACATATATTTAGCTGTCATCCAATGACTGAATAAAAATTTATTTACCCTTTCTTTAGAACTCAGCACTCTCAATAGGAACAAAAAAACTTCTGCTTTGCTTCTTTATAGGTGAGAATTCAGCTTCTGTTGGTATTTACGTCAGTGGTAGAATGATTTGCATAGTCCATCTTTTTTAATAGACTATGGTTTCTCAGTTATCTGTGAAATGAAACACTCATAATCAAGATGAACATTGTTGTTAAATTAAGTAGCTTGTTTAAACAAGCATGCAGAAAGGATTCTTTAAATACCATCTGTTTAAATACTGTTCTCTGTTGTTTTACCCATGTTGGGTAAATTGGATGAAAGTTTGTCTTGTGTAGGACACCAACAAAGAACATGTGCTTGCAGAGCTTTTTTGTCCTGCCGCTGGGGACTACAGCTGACCTAGGGAAGGAAAACAGTAAGTACATTAAGAATGGAAAGACTTCTTGCAGCCTTTCAATCCACTAAGTTGTGAAAGTAACTACCAAGTCTGCGGTATTTTTTGGAAGCGTTGCATACATGATAATTAAGGCTAAAAAGGGCAGTTTTTCATCTAGCGTAACCTGTCAGTCAAAGGCTGCCAGTTTTAGTGACATAAATTTAAAGCCAAAAATAATAAGAGTAGGCATGAGGCTTCAGGACATTAGATCTCTTTAGGATGAATATAGCTGTAAATAGATGAGCAAAATGTACCACTCGGGTTAAAAGGGGAGGGGGGAATCCTGTTGTGTTTTTGCAAGACCAGAAACAACTACAGAAAATCATAGTGCAAGTTTCTGTGCTGGGATTTTTGAAGCAGCACTTTTGTGATTTAAAAAAGCAATTAGTTGCTTTTTCTGAAGCAGGTGTGACCATCAGTTCTATGTAGGAATTGCCAAATATACATATTGAGGAGCTCATTCAGAGGAAGAAAAATCCTATACTCAAAATCTTCATACTTGCATGGATATGTCCCATTGAATATCAAAATGGATCTCCTAAGTCAGGATATCCTTAAATGCAGTTCTTAAAGAACAACATTTTAGCTATCCTGAAAGCTTCAATAACTTTGAACCCTTCACAAATCTGAAAAAGGGCAGAAACAATTTCAACTGGTGTTCCCACATTATTGAAGAGAACAATTTTAATTCTGAAGTAGGCCTTCTGCTTGTGGCCAGGATGCCAGTAGTTATGTCAGCATCCTGAATTTCCCTGGAGCATCCAGCAATTCCTGTTTTCCTAGAGTTATGAAAATGTCTATATATTATATGTTGACTGATCTGATCAGGCAATTCAGAAGAGAGAGCCACTAGTATGAGAATCAAAGATACTCTGGCTTTCAATCCTATTTAGTCCTTAGTACTGTGATTTATAGTACCAGCATCTTTTTTTTTCCCATGATGATTGCTACAAATTGGATGTGAACATACTAGGTGGTGGTGTCACAGTCTGCATGTGTCTCCATGTAAGTGTAGACTGGTACACAGAAGCTAAGTCAAGCATTTCTAATTGGGATGAACTTAAGTTACAGTTGCTCTAAAGCTACTTTTTCATGGTTCGAAGGTTGATAGTGGTTGAATGATGGCTAACTAACTCCCTTGTTTCCTACAAGATTACTTTGATCTTGAAGCTATGATTCTGTTTACTAGGAAATTATGTGGAAAACCAACGGCACATTCGCTTTATAGGTAGAAGCTTTTGATCTATGCGACATCGTTCTCAATTCTTGCTTTAGTACCAGGACATTTTTAGCTTAGCCTCGCAAGGGAGTAAAGAAAGCTACTTACACGTTTGAACCGTATTTGTCTGTTATTTCACCGCTGTTATTTACTGCTTGCGCTTTTTTACAGGTTCTACAAGAACAGCGTAAAGCTGCAACTCTCGGTTTCTGTCTTCAAGAGTAAGCTGACTTCTAGTTGCTGTGCTCTGTACTAGATACATCAGTCTAATATTGCCCACAAAAGCTGTTAATGTTGTGCATTGAGCTGCATAGTCTTGAAATCTACCTACATGGTAACAAATTACCTATGAGACAAAAAAGTCAAATTAATGAAGGAAAATGATACACTTGAGGAAAACACATTCTGTATTTAGCATCAGATCAATACAGAAAGCTCAAATCTGTGATACCAGGAACAAGCACAAAGGTTCACAACTGTAGCTCTCAAGCCAACAGGTATTTTGGGCAAACGTTCTGTCAAGTTAGACTGACTCTCTAGTTTTTATCCTAATTGCAGTTTTAGTGTTAAGGATTATTTCCATAGCCGGGGCTGCAGGGTCCATTTTTTTTGCTTTAAGCAATCATTTGCTGGCTCTGCGCTTCTAAATACAATTTACTATTTAAATCCTGAAGTCCTTATTCAGCAAAACTTTTATCAAATTTTGCAGGGAGAAAGAAGGGTGGCTGTACGTGGATTTGAGTATCTGTCTCAACATCTAATGGCCGTGGTAAGAGATTCTATTTAACATTTAGGAAGTGAAATTCTAACAAACATTGCTAAATGCTGATCTAGTTGAAACCTATTATTTGGGGGACTGCGTCACACCATTTTGTGCTTTACCATGCTGGATTAATGCCAAAGAATGAAGCCAGAATGAAACACAAATTGCAATCAGTCTCCAGCAATGGAACTGCTTTCTCATCACCCTTTTGTTTGAATAGCATCATGCAGAAACTAAATGATCTATGAGACTGCAGACTGAGGTTTGCTTTGTGATGAATTCAGCACTTATGGGACAGCTCTGGCTGGGCTCTGTTGCCTATTTATAAGAGTTAAAGAAGTGAAGCAGAGCTGTTTGATTCAGCCTTGAAAATTGGTATTAAATCGTTGATGGTGTTGGAGCTGCTGCTACACCTGTTTAAACTTTAGCAGTGCGATAACACCAGGTTCCAATGTATTGCTTCACAAACACAATGAAAATTAAAATATTCAGTACTTTAGAGAAAGAATGATAAATTTCTGGGCATCAGGACAAAAGGAAAATGGAGAAAAGCAGCAGACAGTAAAGTTGAGAGCCATCCATTCAGAGCTATGTGCTTCACACCGCCCTGTCTCTCCCCCCCCCCGCTGCCGCAGCGGGGTCAGCGCTGCTGGTGCTCGGGCCCCCTCCCCGCCGTGGGACGAGGCCGAGCCTCCGCACCGAGCCGGGCCGGCTCCCCCCCGGGCCAGCCCCCGCCGCGCCGGCTGCCGGCCGCCCGGGAAGGCAGGGGGAGACGGAGGAGAGCCGCTCCTTCCCCCTCAGCCCGGTGGCGGCGGGCACCCCCCGCGGGCTGCCCCGGGGCGAACAAAGCCGGGGGAGACAAAGGGAGAAGGAGGCGAAGGGAGAACGCGGGGGAGCGGGAGCGGGGAAGGGGCGCGGAGGGAGGCGCGGTTCCCGCTTGCTGCAGTCTCCGCCTCGCGGTGCCGCGGGCCCGGCCGGGCGCAGACGTTGTCCGCCCGCTCCGCCCCCTGCGAGCCGGGGAGGCGCCGCTGCAGAGGGGGAGGAGGAGGCGGCGGCGGCAGGAGCTGCGCCCGGCGCTGGCGGCGGCCGGGGAAGGCGGCGGCGCGGAGCCGAAGGCGGCAGCGGTGAGGCCGCCGTTGGGGCCCGCGCGGGGAGGGCGGCGGCGGTGCCGGCGCCGTCTGAGGGCCGGGGGGGAGCCGCCGGCCGCCTCCCGCCCTGGGGCCTCCGCTTCCCGTCCGGGCGCCTCGGCGGGCGCCGCGCTGTGCCCGCGCTGGGTTGCGGGGCGGAGGCGGCGGGCGGTGAGGAAGCGAGGTGGAGCGGGGGCGGCGCGGCGGGCGGTGAGGCGCTGTGAGGGGCCGGGGGGCGGCGGCGGCCGTGGGGCGCTGGAGGACCTCGCCCTGAGGGACCCGTGTGGGGCCGGCGGGCCCTGAGCGGCGGGCAGCGCCGGAGGGGCGATGCCGGGCTGGGTGGGGCGAGGCCCCGGGAGCCGGGGCGGGCGTCCTCCCCCCCGGGGAGCTGTTAGCCTCCGCCACACGTGCCTGCGCTTCCCCGCCGGCCTGCCAGCGCCGCCGCCACAGCAGCCGGTTCCGCTGGTTCCCGAGCCCTGTGCTCGGGCTTGCCGGGCTCATTCCCTCTGGTGTGGCTTCCCCCCCCTCTCCCGCCGCCGCCGTGCCCCCCGTGGGACGGGGCCGGCTGCCCCCTGTCAGGCGGCAGGGTGCGGGGCGCGGCGTCCCGGGTGGGCTGGGGGCCTCCCGGGTCTCGTCTCTCACCGTGCAGAGCCCTCGGGCCTCTTCGCGGTTCGTGAGGAGCAGGTAGGGACGCGAGGGTCTCGATCGCATTCGCTGCTCGAGTCTTACCCTTACGCTGTGCTTAGGGCTGGTGGCTTGAGCGGGTCGTTCTGGGGGGAAGGGGGCTGAGTATTTCACGGTAAATGCTGACCTGCAGTTCTCTGCATCCCACACTTACATGCTGATATTTTACCCTTTAATGATTTGGCTTATAATTTACCTTGGCTTTTTTTTTTTTTGGTTTTATGTTTGCTCCCCATGCCTATGTTGTTTTCAAAGCTACCGATTTGCAGGTGAGCTGCTCATATTTTGCCCCACGGTTCCGCATGGCTCAGCCAGAGTTCACTGCTGTGTTTATAGCCAACGTTAGACCTGTGGGATCCCCAGGCAAAGGCTGTGCTCCAGGCCCCTCCTGCTCTCCGCTATATCACTAGTGCTGCTACCTAAGGCGATTCAGTGTTCTCTTTCTCTGTGCCTCAGCTGTCACGGGGCACAAGGTAATTGTTGCTTTTACTCACATGTTAATGTGGCTCCTGCTGCATTAAAATCAGGAGTTACTTTTCCCTTTCATTATAACATCTTTGTCTTATGTGTTTTAAATAATAATAAAAAAAATAAACAAAAGTCAACACCACAAAAAATCTCTTCCAAAACATGGCATGGGGAATCAAACTTAGTCTGTGACTGTATATGTTCATGATTAAAAACATGACTGTGAAATGAAGCCTCTTTCTTCCCCACCCCTTCGCTTACTTACCCAGTGTGCTGAGTGGGTAGGGTTTTATGGAAGGTCACAGGTTGCTTTGAGATCTTTGAGCAGAAAGATTTTAACACATGCGATATCTGTAGTAATATGTAGGAAGAAGAAAGAAAAGAGGTGCAAAAGAGGAAATGCCTTTATGCCTGCTGCTTTGTGAAGAATTTTATTTGAAGAACAGAAATATGCATTTAATTCTGAAACTAGCAATGTTGGAGAGTGATTTTTCTTAAGTGTGTGTCTGTGTGCACCTGCTACAATGTGTAACAGGACAGCAAATTAGATACTGCAGAGGAAAAATAAATAACTCCCCTGCCCCTTAACAGCAGCATATATTAGTCCAAGGAATGTATAACTGTTCAGGTACTGACAAAACATCTTCATTTACTTACTGAATGCAGAATGACTGAAAAATGTGCAGAGGATTATTAGTTCTTGATTTAAAATTGTGAGATTTCAGAGTTCTCTTCCTGCCAGTCCTTATATGTGTTAGAAGATTTTCTGGCTGTGCTAAAGTGCACTAAAGCTGTGTGTGTAGTGAAGGGAGCGGGATGTGTTGGCTGAAGCAGAAAAGCTTGGCAACATGACCCCAAATGTCCGTATCTTTAGGGATTGAGAGGGTGATGTTATTTGGCAAAAAAAATTAGTTTTATATCATTTGTGTGGTTTCTTTTAAAGAGAAGATCTCAACTTTCTAGTGAGGGTCAGAAAAACAGCTGTCTTGTATCCTCATCTTGGAGGTGTACTGTAGGAAATAAACAACCGCTTTCCTCATGTGATTATACTGTAGGAAGGAACAGTGCTCCTATATGCTGATTGCTGTGACTTTCTAGAGCTCCTGTAGATTTCCTGTCTGAGCTATAGGCTCTATCTGTTTATCATCTTCCGAGTGTGAATATCCAGCCTTTATTTGCTTAGCTTGGGCAGATTGGATAATTCTTTTAGTGTTCCTCCCTTTATCCTTTTAGCCCTGTTAAAGTTTTTCTTGGGAGTGACTGAAAATATTTCAAAATAGATCTTCCTTCAAAAGAAATAGAACGATCTGTCTTGCCAATATGATTTTTCAAAACTGCTTTTCTTTCTCTCTCTGAAACATTCAGGTCAAATGTTAACTCTGTATGTTGAATGCAAGTGTTCTGATGTTTGAACATGATGATCATGAATGAATGCAGCTCTTGTTTAATCTTTTGGCATTCCTTCGGGACTCCTGGCTCTGCTGGCATGTATAAAAAGTAACGCACTGGAATCCTTATTGGACTGGCATGTTTAGAAATGCCTCAGATGGATGGTGTTTTGTTATTTAATGAAAGGCAATTATATACTGCATTAGCTGTAATCTCAGCTGCCCTCAGCTAGATGCCAGTTTCTGCTGGAGCAACCATTTCGTTCTTGACCATCAGAACTGAAGCCAGCTCTGTCAGCAGCATGGTCCCTGATGATTTCAAACATCTACTAATATGTCTGTGCTTGTCCAGGTGTCTGTCCTCTACATGCATTTATTTTTTTCAGAGTGATGTTGCACTCGCATGACTTATAGTGGTACAACTGACCCTTAGAAATACCCACAAATCTGGTATCTAGCTTCTGGCCTCCGAAAGGCTGGAAAGAATTTAGAAGATGTGTCTAAGAACAGACTGTACGAGTTTCTACCTTAGCACCCGCCTAACTGTTCTCCACCTGGAATGTCTCATCAATTGTTTGTACAAACTCAGACAGAAGACTCTTGGGTGAATAGTACCATACATTTAATTTATAAGACATGTCTTCACTCTACTGTTTCAAGGACAAACACCATTAAAAGCTGCTCAGTTTTCCTGATCTTTATAATCTTACTGTCTATATTTTTAGCTTATTTTGAGGGGAAATTGCAAGGCAAAGAGAGAAACTCAGTATTTGATAGAGTTAGTTTATCTGACACTCTCATTCTGCTTCTCTGCTTGGCAGCAGCATCCACTCAATCACAGCAATATTTATCCAAGTTCTGTATTGGTACTTCTAGTTCATTATATGCCAGCCGTATAGCAGTCATGGTGCTAATTTAAAAGGCTAAGAACATGGAGAGCTAAAAGGGGTTGCTGACTTGATGTTTTCAAAGAGTGTGAAACAGTTACAGTTTCATCCAAGTCTATCAAAATTAAATTCTTACTATAAAAAGCAGCATCTTTGTTTCGGCTGCTTCAGTTGTAATTGTATTAGCCCTATGCCTCTGTTTATATGTGTTTGGTTTTGAGGCTGACAGGAGATGATATTTTCCTTCTCAAACTTTAATTTAAACTTCAGATCCCCAATAACTTAAACTTGATGCTATACTGTTCCAAAATCATAATTGTTATTGTGGACTGAATGCACTTACTGAGATGGTTGAAGTGCATTATCATCAGAAGTCAGTGCGAACAGTCAAACAAATTACTCTTCTTGTTATCAAAATGGAGGGCTCTTGGGAAAGGCAAGAATTTCCTTGGAAAAATGTAGGAAAAGTAGTAAGTATTGATAGTGGGCTTGCCAGAAGAGGTGGCAATTATTTACTTTCTCGGGTGAAAACTTTACTTCTCAACCCTTGACTCATTCTGTACAGAATGATGTGTGCTTAGGAGGATCATGTGCTTTCTGATCTTTTAATAGACTATCACAGTGACATTTTTATAATGCATGTGTACAGTGGCAACTTGAAGTGTTAGTTTGCATCATATTTTCTGTGATTTTTTTTTTAAGGTTTTTAACAGCTATCAGCTCTTCCTTATTAATTAAAGATGGGAATCTTTTTAAAAAAATTCAGCAGACTGTGTTTAGAATACCAACATAGATTGAGGAAAAAAAAAATACGATATTGCTAGCCCAAAATTATTTTTTACTGGTACAGCTATCCTCTCTTCTTTGTGCTTCATATTCAGTAGTCTAATTCTTTGTGGTTTGGTGGTATTTTTTTTTTTTAGTGAGAATCTCAAGGCGTTTAGGAATCTGAATGAGCATAGTAAGTTACAGAATGGTAAGATGAGGTGACTTAAAATGTCCTTGATGCAGAATTAAAATCCATAAGCAGAGCAGAGGCTGTAATGAATTATCTTTCTCATAGCGTTGCTGTAATATCCAACTGATGGTTTGAGGTCCTAAGCCTCTTACAATCTTTGATCTGATTCATCTTGTTCTTAGAACAGTTTCTTAGTTACAGGAATTTACCCTGCCTTTTCCTTTTCCCAAGCATATGCAGAGAGAATCCTGTTTATCCAGTTTGCTGTGAATATCCTGCACTTTCCAAGGTAGAAAACCAGCCATGTGTCTTATTTACCAACTTAGCCACTAAAACCACTAAAATCCTCTAATTTTCAGTGGATTTGCATCTCATAATGGTTGCCTTCCTAACTATCTTATATTCAAATTTTATATTCTCTCTAAACATACTGATAACCTGCTGCTACCAAGTGTATTGATGGCAATACTTTGGTTTTTCCATTTTGCTTCAGAAATTAGTTGGTCTGATCTAAAGTCATTGGGAGAAACTCAAGACTATTTGAACACAAGTCTCCCTCCTACTGGATGGCCCACTTCTGTGAAACTTGTAAGAAGATAATATTTGTTTATAGAAATCTCCTGGCTTTTATTTTATTTACTTGAAATTAACCAGCAGGTTCAAAATCAAAGGAGAAATACAGATTTGTATGCAGGCCTGGCTGCCATAAAAGCCCTGATGTTGAAAGATAATCTGTCTAAAAGTTTTTGGTCCTGAATATGCTATGGATCTGTGAACTCACATGGAAAACGGTTCAAGTCATCTCCATGATATACAAATACAGCGTCTACTATCTATCTCAGTTAAAAAACAGATCTAAAGTTGCTGGTTGAGCTCTAGATTAGCACGTCCTTAATGAGGGACAGAATTGGGGGGCGTTTGGATTGATTCCCAAACAACAAGATTTTTGTTCTTCCCCAGTCCCTCTAACCATTCAAGAAAATAGGAGTGTCTTCTGAGTTCTTAAGGAAACAGAGATTCACTCTTTGAAGTTACAGAAAACCAGTAGCTATTTATGGGGGTGTCCTTACACTGTGGTGTGATGGTGCTTGATAGTGGGACGAGTGATGACAAGGCATAGTGTTTGCGTTATAGTGTTGGGACTGTTTTGAATATCCTCTGGATGTCTTTGTGTCACCAAATATACTAGTTGCTTCAGACTAATTAATGTTTATCTAAACAATTGCCCTCTGAAATATTGTTGAAAGATTTTTCCGGACCTCTGCTAGTGATGGTATAAATATGATTCAGTTTGAGTAATTTGTCAGCCACTCTTCATTTCAAGTTACGTTCATCAAATCAATGACACTGTCAAAAGAGCTGTGTCATACCAGTGGGCATACTTCCCAACTTACTACAAGCTTTTGGTTTTGTATTTTTATGATAGCAAAAGTAAACTGTATTTTCAGTTAGACTAAAGACATACTAAAACTTGCATGCAACAGTAATTTCCTGGAGTAATCCTGGCAGCAACTTTGAAGGCACTTCAAAAGAGCAAAGGATTGCTTTCATTCTGTTAATTTAATAGTTATGCCTAGTTAAAATAAGCAGAGATGCACTTCTTCAAGAATCTGTCCCTTATAAAATTCATATTTATGTTAAGAACACAGTATGAGAAACTGAGGCTTTGTGGTTCACATAGGATGAGTGTTTGCCTTTGTGAAGGGTATACCTCTCTAGAATTCATTTGATGGTTATATTGGATGAGGCTGGAATGAGTTGAAGTAGAATGTCATAAGAAGAACAATCCTATATAAACTATGGGACGTTCTTGCTTATTTTCTTATTAAATTTTTATTTCCTCTACCAGTATCTGCAAACAGCAGATCTGTAAGAAAGGTCTGGATTCCTTTTATTTTTTTTTCCACCTGATCAGCTGAGTTTTAAATGCAGAAATTTTATTCTACCTTTAAAAGTGAGGTACAAAACACTGCTTTGATAGGCACATACCAGCCCATATATTTTGATGCTGGCAGTAAGCAGAGCATCTAGTAAACCAAATAAATATGATCTGATGGCACATAGCATGATAAATGCTGAATTAAATATTGCATATTATTTTGGTGTCTTTTCTTATGGTAGCGATGTACCTGAAGAATATATTCAGATCAGATTACTTGATTAATTGACATCAAAATCCATGGTTTCTGGGAGACAAAATAAAACTGAAGTCGTGTTTTTAAATGCTCCCTTTCTTCTAATTGCTGTGTGTTGAATGAGTAATCAAATGTAGACTCCCAAATGCCAACCCTTATTCTGTTGAAATCTTAAATTCTTAGTTCTATTTTATATATAAATTCTTTCTTAAATTCTGTTCATTTCAACTTAAATGATACCTGAAGATGCTTCTGTAATCCCACAGTCTAATCACTGAACAGTACAGTTAAATTCTTGAGCAACATTCAGAAAATCAGTTTGGTTTAATAGTGACTACTACAGAAGCTGTTACATCAGTACCATAATAATTTGCTGTTTGTGACTTGCTTTGTTATCAAATGCCTACAGTGCTTTCCGGCTTGTTTCAGTCTGAACTTGCTACTCATTCAGTAAATGCTTCGGAGCTGACAAAATGTGCTGAATTTGCACTAAGTCATGAGTGTTAGGTTCAGAGAGAAGTTCACTTACCATTTCAGTAATTGACTTCAGTGGCTAAATGCAAAGATACCTTGATGTGAATTCATAGCTCCAAAATGGTTGTATTTAAGCAGTTGTTGTGGTTTAACTCCAGCTGGCAACTAAGCACCACACAGCCGCTTGCTCGCTCCCCCCTGGTGGGAAGGGGAGAGAATCGGAAGGGTAAAAGTGAGAAGACTCGTGAGTTGAGATAAAGACAGTTTAATAAGTAAAGCAAAAGCCGCGTGCACAAGCAAAGGAAAACGGGGAATTCATTCACTGCTTCCCATTGCCAGGCAGGTGTTCAGCCATCTCCAGGAGAGCAGGGCTCCATCAGGTGTAACAGTGACTTGGGAAGACAAACGCCATCACTCCAAACGTCCCCCCCTTCCTTCTTCCCCCGGCTTCGTATGCTGAGCATGGCGTCATACGGTGTGGGACATCCCTGTGGTCAGTCGGGGTCAGCTGTCCCAGCTGTGCCCCCTCCCAGCTCCTTGTGCCCCCCAGCCTGCTTGCTGGTGGGGTGGGGGGAGAGCAGAAAAGGCCTTGACTCTGTGTCAGCACTGCTCAGCCACAGCAAAAACATCCCTGTTCTGTCAACACTGTTTCCAGCCCAGACCCAAAACACAGCCCCATGCTAGCTGCTATGAAGAAAATTAACTCTATCCCAGCCAAAACCAGCACAGTAGTAAATGGCTAGGAAATTTCCTAGAAATAGGAAAGTGTGCTGCATCATTACAAGAGAACTTCTGAAAAGTTAATACATGAAGGCTTCCAAATCCATCTTTTTGGTTTAAGTAATTGTAATTGTTACAGAAATTACTTTGAAGCTTAGTGTGACATTTACAATGGATATTGTGTGCTGTGGAATTATTTCATTGTAAATGTAATCCAACGCTTGCAAAATGGTGATTCAGTCTTTTTGGTTGCCCAATATGAAGTATCTCCAGTAGACCCAGAACGTGGCAGAGGCGGCGTCATGATCAGGAGGACTGTTGTTCCAGGATGCGGCTCATCTCTCGCACTCTGGGTGTGCTGACATTGCAGTTTTCCAAAACATGAGAAATGTGGCTGCGTAATATGTGGTAGTGGGGGACTATACTTGTATTCCTCCGTGGAAACAAAACACGATGTTGGCAATAGGAGATGCTATTTAGGGAGGGGATGTGAGGCTATCTGCTTTCTGCAGTTTATCCCTCTTGTATGTCTACCTCATCCAGAATTGTTTCAGTAAGGATGTTGGTGGGCATGTCCCACTCTGGTCAGTTTGCAGACCTTCTGTGGATGAATGAATCTCGTTCCTATCTGAACCTTCCAGAAGTTGGTCTCTGTGATCTGGCACATTGTTGCACAGAGAGAAATATTCTTAAAGAGATCGCAAGAAGCAAATAGCAGTGCAATGCAAAGGTATTTATTTTCATAGAATCATAGAATTGTTAAGGTTGGAAAAGACCCTTAAGATCATCAAGTCCAACCGTTAACCTAGCACTGCCAAGTCCACCACTAAACCATGTCCTCGTTTTATTCAAAGCCGAAATGTGGTTGTATTTTTAAATTGTGTATGAATTTCAAAAGCCTATAAATTCAACTAAAAGCATTATATTAAGTGCTTTTGGAAATATATATATACTCACTTTTTACAGAAATGTAATACCAGCCCAGGAGACCACAAATAAAAGTTTTAGAGCTGTAATAAGAATTAGATCTGAATCATACAGAAGATGCTTATACACTTGAAAGTTTTAAGATTGCAGTGATTTTAGGAATTGTAAGCATTTGTAACTGTGCAGGCTCTGAGCTCTTGGAGTAACTCATGGACCAGAAGAGAAAACTTTCCAGGTTCAAAATTCCAAGTTACTTTCTCTAAACCATTGTCAGGATATTTGAGGAATGATTCATGAGCTTCTGAAAGCTTGGCAGTAGTGTTGTGAACATCAAGAGTATGAAACAGATATTTAAGAAATGCTGTTCAGGCTGTTATTTCAAACGTAGTGTTTCATGTGGTGAGTTTGTTTTTCTCTCAGGAAAGTGAAGTTACTGGATTATGGTGGTCTTTGAAATATATTTTCCATATCACTTTTCTACAGAAGGGATTTTCTGATTTATTTTGTACATATTACATTTTCTTCAGGGTATGGTCAGAATTTGTTTTCTAGATACCTACTAGTTGACTGCCACAGGGGCTGCATATGATCTCTGGTTACAGATCCCTGTGAGATTTTCAGCAGAGGTCTCTGTTCTACACAATCCTTTTAGAATATTTACTCTGTATCTGTGAATCTTAATGTTTATATGGGTTTTGCAAAGCACTGGTATGCGTAGCAGAATTAACAAATTGAAGTGATCTCTTTTTTGACCTTAGAAATGTGTTGGCATTGAAAGGCATTTTCCAGCAGTATTTGGTCTCTTAACGGTGTTAACTAAGTTTAATATTAATCTTTTTAATTCAAAATGTTTTGAGGAACTCATGCATGACCGATAGCAGATGATCATCAATTAAAATAATCGTTTCACTTTATTATACAAATAAACCACGAGAGTAGTGTTCCAGCCTCAAAGTACACTGCACAGAGTCAGACTGCATGTGTCTGCATGCAGAAGACGGAGATTATGCAGTCTGTTTTGAGTCAATTCAAACATTATGCTGCTCTATTCTGGAATGTCCTCTTTGTTTCCGTACGGAAGGGACAGACGACTTGCTTTTCTCCATGGAAACACTGCATCTGTTCCATGGTAGTTGTGAGTAGTGATGTTAGCAAACGTTTCTTCCTTAAATTGTCAAGTCATTGTTTCAAATGTTTTATCGGATGAAACGTTTTACTTTTAATGTCGGCACTACCTGTCCTGAGGAAGGAGAGTGTGGTGGCGGCAGCATGCTTGTCAGGTATCAACTAAGCTTAAAGAACTGTTGGTACTGTTATATTCTTGTCCTGACTGCAGGGTTCTTAAGTGGAGTGAGCTGAGGCTTTAACTTTTTTCCCTGTTTTCTTATTTAATTGTGTTTTAGTTCTTTTTAGAGTACTAGTTGTTGAAAATATAGTCTTGAAAGAAACAGTGGTAGACAGCTGTTTTCTTTTTATTATAGGAATTCCTTTTATGACAGTTGGAAAATATTCTTTTTTAATTCAGGGTTATGTGGTTAACTTTTATTTATTTATTTTTAATCTCAGCTTGCCAACAGAATTCATATCTATTATCAGATTAGTAGGATTTATTTTCTTAAACCAATGGTTCTCAACTTGTTGCTCATGGATTGCTTCAATCCATGGATTACTTTGAGATCTGTAAAAGGTAAATAAGAAGAATAAGGATATTATTAATCACCTAAGAGGGCCAGTGCAAGGATTCATGTCTGCATTTGCAAATTTTTAGTAGTCAACACACACAAAAAATTGCAATTCATTCAAGAATGTAATTCATTTTCATATTGTATGAAATCATGTATTTCCCAGTAATGGCACAAGTGTAAAGCTTGTGTTTAAAGTCTCTTTTTTTATGAGAACTTGTGACTTTCTGAACACTTTAGTAGTATGTATTATCAGACTCTTTCTGGGAGTTGCCTTAGGTTCCTGTTACAATCTTTTGAGAAACACAGTGTTAATGTTATTGCCTACTGGTTATAAAGATTCTTTTTCAGGAGAGCTGAGACAGATTCAAGGAAGGAAAGAACAAATCGAGACAAGTAGCTAGCTGTGCTCTCTCATGAGAACTAAAATGAGGTAATTGACATCTGGAGCCTGTTAGGAAATGCTGGGGTGTGTAATGCTTAAAATCACTTGATGCAAATTTATGTGCTTTCAGTGTTCTATGAATTCTGTTAGGAAATGCTACTATGAAGGTCCTGTCTCTTTCTAAGACCAAAAGCTACATTTTCACTATTGTGATAAGGCAGGAATTTACCAAAATGTATGGCTTATATTTTAGCAGGTTTTTGAATTAAGCTACAATTTCAGTAGCTCTGAAACCAGGGCACAAGGGATTGTGTTACTTCTGGCCTGGTTGAAGGCCTGTATATTGAGAAAAGCAAGTGACACAGCAAATATATAACCCATGACTGTGGAGAGCAAAATTAAAATATGAATGAGTACCCTGAGCCAAGAAATGCAATATTAGAATATTCTGACTTTCTGTTGAGCAGAGGTTTGTTAAACATCTATTAATAAATAATTATTTGAAACTGGCAACATGTAATTTTGGGGGGTAATTTAGTATTTGTTTTCTTTTAATATACCTATCCTTGCACAATATAGATGATTACTACCCATATGGTGCTGGAATGCTCTTTGGGGGAAAAAAAAGAGGTAGTATATGGAAAAGAATGGTGGAATACTGTAAGACAGCTTCTAGCTTCCTGGTTTTAGGAGGCAGTCGTTCTTAAGGGGGACTTGCCTTTGGCCTAAACGAGGTTGTTGAATTTCCATAAATGTGGTGTTTGGCACTGACAGAGAAGACTGTGAACTAAAAAGAACTGACCTCGATACTTCTCGCATTTCTGTGTTTGTACCAAATCCTTCTTTATTATGTACAGTTTTTCTGTTTCATGGATTTCGATGGGTTGAGGAAAGTAATGGAGGCGTGCATGGAGATCCTGGCATTGGAGGGAACAGGGCCTGCAGCGTGAGGAAGAATAGGTAGGTAGCATGTGTATTAGGGAGAACAGGAAGGCTTTACAAGTCCTTGACATGTAAGAGTGAAGTGCAGTTTTAGAAGATTTCTGAAACAAAATACAAAGAAATATGATGTGCTCTCGGATTTAGCAGGGAGGGCAAGTATGTAGTAGGAGGGGAAAAAAAACCCCGGTGTTCCTGCTGTGTCCAAAGTGACATCTTATGTGATCCTCTAGTTGTTGTTCTGTGTAACTGTATGCCTCTCAGTTCTTTCACGGCTTAGTCATATTTCATACCTATCCTTCTGCTTTGATTTTAGAGAGCTAACTCTGCTTTCATGTTCACGAACATGAAAGCTCCCACTTAAAAATTAATAGTAAACTGGCATACATCTTGCAAAAACAATGCAGAAATTTTTCTCTTCAGTAGTCATAACTCTGCAGATGGGTGGGTGACATACTTCTGGCAATGCTAGAAAAAATGTTCAGCAATCTGCACAGCGCTACTTCAGAGTTTTCAGGGAGCATAACTTAAATTGTAGACAAACACCATACAGCCAAGGTGGTAATTAATGCTTTTTAAAATATAATATTTTTGCAGACTTCTTAGAAAATGGCTTGAGTTTGGCATGGCCAGTCTTGAAATAGCAGAAGAAATGTTTCACTTTGTTATTTAGGTTCACAAAGCAGTGTGCCTGATACTTTCCTTTTTTTTTTTTTCCCCACAGTGAATTGATTTTTAGGAGCACTAATGTGCTGGCTATTAATAATACATGAGGGGTAAAACTTATACTGGTAGGTAAAAGGCACTGTTGGCTTGTCTCTTCAGCCTTCCTTCCCGTAGCGTAGCAGCCTCTCCTTCACTGGTGTTTGTTTTGCCTTTAAGCATACTGTGTGCCCAGTATGCGCACCTGGGCACTGCTCATAATGGTTTTGGGAAGTCTGCAGTTGGCCAGCTTTCTGCCTGTACACGTGTACGGATCGGTGCCCGAATGCTGAGTAAACAGCAGGACTGAGACCTGCTTTACAGTTCTTGTTTGCCATGTTCTGAGCAAACAGACTATTGTACACGTCTGTGTTTCTTTTTTTTTTCCCAGGTGTTTGTTTAGATCTGTCCTGTTTGTTTGTTTGTTTTTTAAGTGGGCCTAGTTGTTCTGTCAGTGCCTTTATATATAAAGCTTAGCAAATATCCAAGCTGTGTTCATGCAGAACAGTTTATGCTTTTGAAGATGGTGGGGAGACCAGTCACCTCACAGTTTGGCTTTCAATTCACATTATAGAAAAAAAATAGATTTTTCATTATAGATGAAAGAGCCTTTCTGAAGTTTTTGTAATCAGAAGGAAGGTGCCTTCTGTGGCAAAACCCTCATGACATAGTTCCCTGAAAAGCTGATAGCTGGCTTCCAAGTCAGAGCAGCGCTCTATCCTAGCAACGTAGGGAAGAGTCCCTCCTCTTTCCAGAGGAGCGTAGCTGGGGCACTGTGTCGGGGACTGCGAGCCAGCGTATCTTGTGATCTAAAAGATCACATACAGCTGAGGTGGATGTTTACTTTTTGGTTGTCATCGTGTAACTCTGTTGATCAGTTTTAGTTTTTCAGTTCCAGTCTCTCTTAAAAACTTTATTCCTTTTATCCTGAAATTCCTGGTTCTCTTGGTTTCTCTTGCAGTTAGTTCTCTAGTCTCAAGTTGTTTTTGCTGGGATATTGCAACACTTGAAAAATGTGACTGAAAACAGTAGGGTGCGCAGAATGGTTATATGTATGCGTAATGTTAGTAATGCTGTTAAGGGCTTTGTTTTTCTTTCTTAAAATAGCCTTTTAGTTTAAAGCTCAAGATGAATACAGCAGCATTCAGTGAAGTGAGTTATTTTGATGTTTTAGGTTCAGACTTGGTGTCTTTTGATAGGAAATGGCCTTCAAAAGATGAGGAGTTGGAAATGCTATCCTGGGAAATGCTTCTGGTTATTATTGTAAAGCCTCTTTTATCATGCATTTCATACACAGACTATGTGTGTATATATAGAAATTTCTTCTGAGGGAGTTAAAATACTGATTTTTGTTTCATGTCTAATATTTTTATATACAGGTTTATTCCAGAGTTGGAAAAACTCGAGTAATATATTTTATCCATGTTTGGAAAAAGATAGTTGCTACAGACGAAGAGGATTAACACTGGTATTGCAAAAAGATGAGTATGTTAAAACCAAGTGGACTTAAGGCTCCTTCAAAGACCATCAAGCATGGGGGTACATTGCTGAAAACACCTGCACCTGTTGCAGCTGGTAAGGGATATTTAAATATCTTAACTTTTCCCTTATTCATCTTCTAACAAAAAGTACCTTGAAAGCTATGAGTATACACTGTTTTTACTATTTAGACCAAGATATTTTTGCTTGTATTTCTGATCTAAAAAAAATGATGTGTACAACATGCAAAAAATCTGAAGTTACTGATTGGATGTGATTGAGCAGTTTTCCTTGAAGAAACCTTGTCATGATAAAAATGATTGGGTAGTTTTTGAGGTAAGGCTTGTAATCTTTACAAGATTTTTACCAAAACCTATATTAAATGCATTCAATGTCTCTGTCCTTTGATTTTGAATTATTGTATTCCAGAGGTTACAGTGTTTTCATAAGTAAGAAAATTTGGAATTGTGCTCTGCCTTTTAGAAATCATGCTTTTCCAAATGCTTGTTACATTGAAACTAAGGAATGATGCTCTCTGGAATATTAGTGTATTTGATTCCTGTTGATTTCTCGTTGTGCTTGATTCCAGTTCCACCAGAAAAAGCAGCTTCCAGTGAAAAGGCCTCAAGCACAACCACTGCAGATGCACATGAAGAGTTTGTGGATGATTTCAGAGTTGGTGAGCGTGTTTGGGTCAATGGAAATAAACCTGGCTTTATTCAGTTCCTTGGTGAAACACAGTTTGCTCCAGGACAGTGGGCAGGGATTGTTCTAGATGAACCAATTGGTAAGAATGATGGCTCTGTGGCTGGAGTTCGCTATTTCCAGTGTGAACCCTTGAGGGGAATATTTACAAGACCATCAAAATTGACAAGAAAAGTGCTGACAGAAGATGAAGCCAATGGTACACAGACAGCTCATGCTTCTCGAGCTACATCACCAACTTCCACGTCAGCTGCTAGTATGGTGTCTTCATCCGCTGCTGCACTTCCCCCTTCAGGAATTCCACAAAAAACTTCACCACTTGCTGCTAAGGAACATTCAACTCCTCCTCAGATTAGCAATCTTTCAAAAACTGCAAGTGAATCTATATCAAATCTTTCTGAAGCTGGATCACTAAAGAAAGGAGAAAGGGAGCTCAAAATTGGCGATCGAGTTCTGGTAAGATTCCTCTGCAGCCTCTGTGTCTGCTTTTTGATTGATGAATTGTGACTTCTGCTAATACTCAAAACTTTTCTACTATTTCCTTGGTCAAGGTAATGTAAATTTATACTCTAGCTTTCTTTTCATTGAGTGTCTTCTGTAGACAAGCTCTTCGCATGCAGTTTTGAATACTGTAGAAAGATCTTTGCAGAACCAAGATAAAATGGTTAATTTGGCAGTTTTTAATCTATTATGTTTTGCCAGTGTTTAGAAAAAACATTTGGTCTTTAACAACATATTTGTAGCTTATCTTTCCGTAACTTCAAGAACTACAGTTGTGCTAAATAAAAAATGAGCTTGAGAGATTTCCATGCAGCTCTTTTGCTCTCTATTCAGGGCCTTGTCTTTAGAAAGCTAACAGTTCAATAATTGATTGTTCCCCTGAGTAGTGATAGGCAGCAACAGAAGTAGTCACATAATGCCACTGATCACCCAGGAATTACGTGTTCTGTTGGTGATGTGCCATGTTACTTGGCTGCCCTTCCTAAACTCAGAACCATAAATGCTTCTGCTGATGGATCATTTCACTCTTTTAAAAGAGAGTTAAGTTTTGCTAGTTTAAACATTTTTTTTTAAAGTAATTATGTTGTATATCTTTTATATTTGGATCAACGTGATAGAGCATGGGTCATTTTTGATAACTGGTTTGACATACGCCTACTAAGAAAAGTGGGAAACTTTGCCTTGAAACACTAGCCTTTGCTTGAAAAGATGGTAGAAAGCTGGTGATACATTGTTTAGGCTGTATTCTTTATTTCAAGGCTATGTATGTATCTTTCAAATATAACCAGAATGATATTTGCATGTCCACCAGATCTATGATCACTGTAACAGAGATCTGATTTTTAGGTGTGAATTACTTGCGTGCGTCATTAAGCTGAAGAATTGTCTTACTGTTATTTTGATACAATCTCTTTTTATTTACAATATAATTTTTAAAATTTCCATTAGGTAAAAACAAGGACAGAAACGAATGCCCTGGCATAGAAAGCATTTCTGGGGTTACTGTAAGAACCTTGTGTAGAAGAAAATCTCATGGATTTTATTGTTTGTCCTGCACTGCCCCACCAGATAATGATTCTGCAGTGAAGGTGGATTGATACTTTACTTTTTTTAAATTATTTTTTAAGGAGGAATTTGGCTCCTCTTTCTGTGTAAAGAGAGCTTAAAACATAGGGCCAAGTTGAAAGTGTGAAGGAGACTAGGGTGAAGTGAGGGCAGGGTTTGGCTGACAGCTAGAGTTGGGCTGAGATGTGTTTTCTTGGAGTGACAATGGAAACAAAGATTTACCATTTATCCCTAGCTATTTCTGTCAGAGACTAGAGCCCTGTCCTCTTCAGTCAGCGTTGTTTTTTTAACCACTTGTTTGCCTTTTTCTCAAGGATCTTTGTGAGATCTTCTGGGGTGTCCTCTTTGGGTGGGAAAACTCTCTGATGCCTACGAAGGCATCGCTCTAACTGTCCTGTATCTTATTAGTGCAAATTACAGAAGCAACCTAAGTGCCACAGTTTGATAGTAATAAGGTCCCAAATTCTGTTTGTTAAGTAGAACAGATTAAACTTAGTATTTCATCCTCCCTCCTTCCTCTGTTCGCCTTAAGTCTTCCTGTTGAATCATCAAATTGTAGTTTGAGGTTTTGGGGCAATTCCTAGCACAGCATGTCAGTGATGCATATCTGTAATTTATATGCCAGTATAAGACAGTGTATGCACAGGAATGTTAAATGGAAGGATTCTTGTCTGCTGGTTTTTAACCCTTTTGGGTCCCATGCTAATTTTCTGTAGTAGATCCCAGACTCTGCTGATGTCATGTCTAGTAATAATTCAGATGTAAATATCTTAAATTGCCAGGTTAGTGCAAATAATAGTAAACTTGGCCGAATAATCCATTCATCTGTTAATTTTTTTTTTCTCTGCCACTGAACTCCTGTCCAGCAATATGGACTGTAGAATCGAGCTGTTACTGAGTAATTGCTGGAAACTGTCCTCAGAGCCTACAGCTAGCACCAGTTGTTGTGAAAGACCTGCCTGTCACTTACTGTAGCTTGCTTAGCCATTCCGTCTCCATCAAAGGTACAAATGCAACTGGACTGCTCCACATCATTTGTTTTTTATTTATACTGGCAGCAGTAACTTTTCAGTAATATGTTACCCAAGAGGATGAGAGGCTTGATGGAATCTGTAAGTCCCACATCACAGAATTTCCCCTCTAAGTGACAGTGTAGCATCATAGGCCTGAGATATGCTCCAGTCTGACCATACCATTGCAGAGCTCCAGCAACTAAATGCTGCCCACATTCATCAGTTCTTGCAATTTGGACTGATGGCTATTGAATACTTTGTGAGGGTTTTTAGTAATAGCAATTCTGTGATGATCATGGATCTATGGGGAAAACAACTGATGAGAATTGCGTCTTGAAAACGGTGAGCCTCCAACAGTGTAGAATTGCAGTTCAGCAGAACAATGAATTCATGATAGAGAAAAGCTCATTTGGGAGTGTTATTAAAATACTTAACTGGAAAAGTATGTCCTTAAGGGCAAATTCATAGATGGGTAAGACACAGCTCCTCAGCTAAGATTACATTCCAGAATGGACTTCAGATGTGGCTCAACTTTGTTGATCTTTCTGTGTGATCTAAGGGTGTGGAGTGTTACACTGGCGTATTTCAATCTGTTAAATTTTTTCCTCTAACTTTGATTTTAAATTGTACTTAATAGCAGTTAGTTTGAATTGATCTGTTCAATTTTTTGTTTGTTTGTTTTGTTTTGTTTGATGTTGTTGGCAACTGGCTGGTTTTGGATGATACCTTCAACACAAAAGGCAAAATCATACAGCTTTTTTTCTGCCCAGTCTGGGTTATCAAGAAACAAGAGGCCATTCTGACAAATATTTAAATGCCAGAGAAATGCATTTACCAATTTACATCTCACCTCTGTTTCTTTTCTGCATTACACAAATGTAAATTTGCAAGAAGTTTGTTGAACCTGGAATGTTGGGTTCAAAGCATTTCAGGCTTGGCAAACTGACGTTTCCCAACAGCTAAGCTTTGTTGGAACATTTTTCAGTTCCCACTGAGATGTTCATGCTGTTCCTCTACATCAAAAGAAGCTGTAAACTCTTCACAGTTGCTTCTGCATTCTGTCGCAGCAAACTACAGCATCAGATGTTTGTAGCCAGTGGTGCTGGGATGAGGTAGTTTGGTTAAAGGCTGTATGTGCAAAGAAATCTTGAAGAGATATTTAAAGCTGTAGAGCATGGTCTGTATTGTTTTGTGTGGATAGAAAAAATGTGTTTAGCTTCTTTTCTTATTCTTTTGATCTCCAGTTGTTTCACCAGTCTTTTGTGCACTTAAACTTAGAATATGACAACAGGTGCCCTACAGGATCTTTCCTTAATTCAGATAGCATTAGGAAGAATAGTGGTTACACACAAACTAAGCGTTTGGGATACTCATTCAGATGCTTGTCAGAGAAAAGAAATTCTACTGCAAAAAACAAGTAGAGTTGTGAGGTGATCGCCTATATATTCTCAAATGCAGGCTTGCTTAGAGTAACTCAGGTTGTGCTGAACAATGCAATAGATGTGGAGATGGAAAGACGCAAAAGCAAGCAGGCTTGTTTTTTCAGGGGGCAGAAAACATCTTTTTCCAAAAGACCTTGTGTGTGTATATATATATATAAAAAATCATTAACATCAGAACAGACAGACAGTGCTTCTAGGTACGCGATATGTCAGCTGAGTTGTGTTCCTGTGGATGCCTGCAGAAAAAAATACTTGTAGATTTGCTGCAACAGTCAGCTACAACTTTTTCCTTTTTTTCTCCCCTCAATTTGAAGACGACATGTTCCAGGCTGTTAGATCGAGATGTAAACATCAAAAAAATAGCTTGTGGTAGACATCAATATCCGGAAGGGAAATGTAATAATTGTGGAGAAATTCATATTGTCCTGTTTTCCTAGAAGTTATCTTCTGTGACATTCTGGAGTAGTCAAAGCAAATCAAAAGCAAATGAAACAAAGTGAAGTGAATACACGAGCTGAAGTATTATACCCCAAAACGGATGTTCCAGTGCAAAAGGAGGGGTCCTTTAGATTTCTGTAGTTTACTCCTCCTCAAAGAGGATTAGGTTAAAACAGCATGAAAGCCCTCTGCTGTCTTGGAAATCTCTGATAAGAAGTCTGTCTCCCTCAAATCCCAGTATATCTGAGCCATATTCAGGAAGCCTGTACTTAATTGCCTAGTTGACTTGAAGCTGAGCAGTAATTTTCCTTTCACTAACAAGTATTTGGAAATACTTCATGTTAATATGTAGAAATGTTGAAAATATAGGGAAATAAAGTACATATTTAAAAGAGGTGTGGTTTCTGATATGTAACTCATTATTCAGCTTTTCATTTGTTGCATTGGTGTATAACTTTTACTGGAAAAAAAATAATACAGCTAAACCAAAGAAAAAGTAATTAATGCAAAGAATAATTCAAATAGCTCTGTATTAGCCATAATTTCCATTCTTAACATCTGAAGTATGTTCTGGAATCTGGATATGATTTAGTTGTTAGAGAGAGGACATTAACTCTGGGCAGCCTGATCTCGTATTTGGGGATTGCCGTGAAGTAGGAAGTGTCGATGTGGAAATCTGCATTTCCTTCGTTGCACTCGTCCCGCCTTGACTTGGGTTAATGACAGAGTGCAATGTCTTTAACACAACTGTAGTTGATTTGTCTGCTGAAAATTAGGTGACAGCTTCAGCATTTTGAACCTGGTATGAATAAGAATTCCTATGCAAAAAGTGATCCTTTCTTGTGCCAGTGGAAGTGTCATCGCTAGGTGCTAAACCAGATGGGGAAAGAATAGCTGAAAACTAATTCGGAAAACAAATTACTTTCAGGCTAAGCCAGTTTCTGTTTCCTGTTTGGGTTGCAGCCAGAGAACCTGTTTGCCCTGGTATTGCAAACACTTATGATTTCTTAAGAGCCCAATGCAAAGTTGATTTAAAAAACAAACAAACAAGCAAACCCCCCTGAACTAACCAACCTAACAAACCCAACTTGTTGAAATAAAAGGGGAAAACCTGCTTTGTGTGACAACTGTTGTACCTACCAAAGGTTGAAGCAGCTTTGAGAGCATCTTAGGCTTTTTCCTGGAGGGACCAGCTGCTGTATTTTAAATAAATAAATAAAAATCTTATCAACCTAAGGGGCCTTAGCCTTCTCAAGGGATTACAGTGCTTTCATTCATTTAACCAGTTGCAGCTTCATCATGGTCTGCCAAATCTGATGCTTCTGGAGCTGAGCTGTAAAGCTGGGACTTGGGCCTCTGTCCATATGTTCACAAAAGGTTGCAAACTAGATTTACAGGCTTATGCTGGCATGGCCTTTTTGGAAAGTTATTGTCTATGCATGAGTAACATCTAATTTCTTCTTATTGTCTGTTTTACACTGCTCACTATAAGTTATTTCTTGCTTCATTTTTTCTTAGTAAGTTCTTTAGTGATGTAATAGGCAGAGCCTGATAGGAGATTATTGTCAGATTTGTTTCCACCCATGGAACCTATCTTCAAGTAAACATGACGCACGTCTGTCAACCGATTAAATTCTAGGACTTCTAAAGGCAATGAAGGGGAAAAGAAACTTCACATGTAGAGAGAAGTTTCTCCCTTTAGAAGTAATCCTGCATTGTCCATGTGGTATTTTTAAGTTTTCCATTTTCTAGTTTCTATAACATGAATAGAAAATGCACTTCTGAGTTTAGTCTATTTAAAAATCTATAATAGTAAATATTTAACTGTTAGAAAAACAAATATCCATTGGCATTGTTACAGTTAAAGTTACATTGTTACAGTTATGTTGTTACAGTTAAAAAAATCTTGCCACAATGCATACGAGGATAGAAAAGGAAGGAAAATTTGGAAGTTGAGAACATGCAATTGTTGTGTGCTCTATGGGGACTGTCCTGAGCCTCGTTTATTGTGACTGCAAATGTATCTCAATGCTTAGCTGCTCAGTCGTGCTTTTGCTTTATCCTTAAGCTGAGTTGACTGTAAGGTATTTTGATGGCTTTGTCATGTTAAGGATGAAAGTAATTCTTATATTTATGGATGTACATTTATATACCGTATTTTGGATACTGTAAAGTATAATGTAGATTAGTTTGTGAAGTGGTTGCCACAGGATGAAATATATGTATGAGAGTATAACTGAAGGATAGAGGGTATCCAAAGGCTTTGTCTGTAATTCATGATCTTGGTGATTTTCTCTGTGCAAACTGTGGCTTTTTGTTAATGTTACATTTAAGGATTTTTCAGGACACATTGTTACCTATCTGCTCACCGATAAATAAGATGTTAAATTTATCTTATTGCAGCAAGGTGTGAGTTGTGTCTAATTGTGAGTCATTTTGTTTTGGCAACTCCTTATTTAACTTAAAATTGCATGTGAGTTAATGGGATATAATGGCAGCAATGCATGACTTCTCTACGTGCTTTGTTAGTAGTTGGTTCATGCAAGACACTTTTTTTTTGTGTGTGTGTGCGTGGACTCCCTGTCTCGCTTCCCCTCCCCCTGCCTCCACAAGGGGAGTGATATCCAGGAACATATTGTCCTTGCTCATTTCAACACAGGATGGGAGAAAGAACAATTTATTTATTTACTTATTTTGGTCTTCACCTTAGCTTTTTTTTTTTTGTGGTGGCAAATTCACATGTGGCTTCTGTAGTATGGAATTGCTGTTAGTTTTTTGTATTGCTTCCTTTGTGACTAAATGAGTTGATTGAATGAATTGAACCTCAATAGCAGATAATTTTTAATTATTAAACTGTTTTCTTCTGGAAGTGAAGGGTTGTGTGATAGTGCTGTGTCTGTGTGAGTGTCTTATTGCACATTTGCTCTTTTGCCCACTTTGGCCTTGCTTTTGAACTTGCTAGTCAACTGCAACCAAATTGGGTAGAAATGTAGAGGTTTCAAAGATAAGTTCTTACAAGTTTCATGGAAACAGATAGCCCAATAGAAGGTAGAGAATCTAACCACCAATTTTGGAAAAGCTGCAATTTGCCTTCACAGATTTTTGCACGTCAGGGAATGCACATGAGCAAGATCTTGTCTAAATACTGTTCCCATCCATAGAAATCACTGTAGTCACTCTTGCATTTTTAGATAGCGAAGTCACTCGACCATAATATCCAGTGCCACAGGAAAACTGACATCATTAATCCTGCTATTCACAGAATTGCTGGTTTGAAAAATCTGAATTAGGGAGGCTGGTTTAAAGCTTAGTAGATACTCTAGCACTCTTCCAGTCATGCCTTCATCAAGTGTCGGATGTTATGCAGATGTTTCTAAAAGGAAATAGGATAATCTGAAGTTAGACTGTCTAATATCAAGAAAAAAAAGACAGGCAAAAACTGACAGAGGAACCAGATGTTGACAAACTAAAACATGGCAGTTTTGTCAAACACGTTTTACTTCCTTCTTTGAAACTATAGGTTTAATGAAGAAAACTCTGTTGTGTGGTGGGATTTTTTTAAAAATTTTTAATACTGTCTAACAGTCTAACTTCAAAATTAGCATCGACCTTTATTGATATATTTAAGAACTGGGCAATGGATGGCAAACACCCACCCTACACCCTCCCCCCCTCGCCAAAAAAAAAAAAGAGGGGGGGCTTGCTTGGTACCACCATTGGTTATGGTCACTAGCATGGTATTTCTTTGAGCTAATGTGGTGCTAATACTATTCAGCGCTTTGATCCATGCTCTGGAAGTAATTATAAATCATTCCTGATGAAATCTCCGGACAGTCAGAGGGGTAACTAACATGGAGCAGTCCAGAGGGACTTGTCATTTCATCTCCAGCGGGCCAAGCTATTGGTTCTGTTCTGCGTTCAATGGTAGAGCTTATAAGCCTAAGGGCATAAGCTGCGTAACAGCCATGGGCAGCTGTCTGCTGGAGAAACCAGTGACTGAAGAAGACCCAGGAGCTAAAGGTGCTGAAGAGGAGTTCATGGGTTGATATGGCAGAAGGACCAATGAAAATACATGGTGCTCTAAGCACCATGCTTTTTTTTTTTTCTATGCTTTTGGTCAGTACTCAAATACTCCATATAGTTACATCTTTAGTTATTGGAAAAGCCTATTGGAAACATTGGCAAGAATTCAGAACACAGCTGCAAAATGATTCAAGCAAGAGAAAGTATCTTGCAATAAAATATTTGAAGAACTCAATCTTGTTTAATTTACAAAGGGAAGAATTGAGGTGTCTTGCTTAAAACACGTGTGTTCTTGCATGGTGAATGCCAGTTGCTCTATAATCTTCCAAATAAAAGCATAATGAGAGTCAGTGGCTAGAAGCCACAGTCAAATTTGTTTTATTTCAAATTTCAATACATTTCTAACAATGGAGTGATTAACTATGAAAATAGACTGTCAGTGGAAGCATGTTGTCTGATGGATATCAGCTCTGATCTAAAAACATTAACACACAGAGCTTAGCTCAGTACAGTTACAGGGTTAATTACAGATGTAACTGGGTGAAAGACCTGTTTCAGGAGAGCCAGAGGAGATGATCTGATGGTGCCCTCTGGCCTTAAATGGGTGAACAAACCAAATACAATTGCTTTTGCCAGCTGGAAGTGGTTCCTCTAAATTTTGAGAAACAAGAGAAAGAAGATTCTGACTAGTAGATCCCAGGTTTTTCAAAGGCGGTGTTTGTTTGTCTGGATGGTTTTTGCTTTTTCAAGTGTCCTGTATTACGGATGCTGTGGTTTGAATGGGGTTCTGAAAATGCCCAGCCTATGTGACAAACACCGAAATATCCAAGTGATGCTTTTCAAGAGTCACCATAAGTAAGTGCTCAGGCAGAAGGGGAGACAGAGCAGTTGTTATTCACCTTTTAACTCTGCTCAGCTGGTCTGAGTAAGTGATACTGTTATACTGACAAAGTTTCAGACAGTGGCTATCCTCTTTTCTGAGAGATCAGTATTTTTCAATGAATACTGTTTAAATAGCAGGCTCATTTTTTAGACCATCTCTTTTTTTTCCTGGATTACACTGCTTTGTTTGTTTCCTACTTCTACTTATCTTTGGAAATGCAGCTGTACAAAGGTTCTCACAAAGTTTGACATGCTCATCCCATGTGCTTTCATCAGGAAGTTTTTAACTGCTTCAGGTTCACAAACCCATTTTGCTACTTCACTTTACATTGCAGCAAATTAATGTAAGCTTAGTTATAATTTGGACAGGCGGGATCAATGGGCCGAGACCAATTGTATGAGGTTCAACAAGGCTCAGTGCTGGGTGCTGCACTTGGGTCACAACAACCCCAGGCAATGCCACAGGCTTGGGGAAGAGTGGCTGGAGAGCTGCCCGGCAGAAAAGGACCTGGGGGTGTTGGTCGACAGCCAGCAGTGTGCCCAGGTGGCCAAGAAGGCCAATAGCATCCTGGCTTGTATCAGGAATAGTGTGGCCAGCAGGACTAGGGCAGTGATTGTCCCCCTGTACTTGGCACTGGTGAGGCCGCACCTTGAATACTGTGTTCAGTTTTGGGACCCTCACTTCAAGAAGGACATTGAGGTGTGGGAGTGTGTCCAGAGAAGGGCAACAAGGTTGGTGAAAGGTTTAGAGAATAAGCCTTATGAGGAGCAGCTGAGGGAGCTGGGGTTGTTTAGTTTGGAGAAAAGGAGGCTGAGGGGAGACCTTATTGCTCTCTACAACTGCCTGAAAGGAGGCTATAGTGAGGTGGGGGTCGGCCTCTTCTCCCAAGCAGCAAGGGATAGGACAAGAGGAAATGGCCTCAAGTTGTGCCAGGGCAGGCTTAGGTTGGATATTAGGAAAAATTTCCTCACCAAAAGGGTTGTCAATCACTGGCACAGGCTGCCCAGGGAAGTGGCTGAGTCCCCATCCCTGGAGGTATTTAAAAGACGGGGAGATGTGGTGCTTGAGGACATAGTTTAGTGGTGGCCTTGGCGGTGCTGGGTTAACGGTTGGACTTGATAATCTTAAAGGTGTTTTCCAACCGAAACGATTCTATGATTCTATAATTTGATAAATGGAATTTAATAACTTTTCCCATGTGTTTGACATAACGCTAGTGAATTCCAAGCAAATTTCCTCACCCCACAATGACCCGTAGCCTAACCTAGATTCTCTGGCGTATTATTGCCTTATATTTTACAGCTTGACTATATTGAGTGTGATAACTGACTAAAAAAAGGTCTGGCAGTTCTTTTCTCTGATCTATTATTTAGTGACCTGCCTTAGCATGAATGAAGGTCATGGAAAATTGTCTTCATGGTAGTGATGCCCCATTTTTCCGTATAACTTTTTAGAAACCTTTTAATAAACTTTTTTTTCCTGTTTCTTTTAGAAACTGGGTGGTGGTGGTGGTGGTGGTGTTAGTTCTTCATGCACTACTGGGAAGTAGATCTGCTGGCAAATGCAACTATTTGGGGGGGGTTTGGGTTTTTTTTTTTTACATTTTTTGCTATAATTCTTATAATTAACGTTTTTAATACTTTTTCTGTAATTCTATAATAAATGCTATAATTCTGTAAGTACAATTCTTTTTTCATAATGGTATATACAGTTTAGTATAATCACATCTTAATCTTTTTTCCCCTTTAGAGCATTAAGTGTAAGTCCGTATATGTACAGCAACTTCTATGCATAGAAAAGCCTTTACCATTATGTGTTGTACAGTAGCACCTCACATTGTACTCCCAAGGGAATAAATGATTATTTTCTTAAATGCTTTCAAGGTAGGTGTGTTGTCACATGCAGAGTACTTAATTGCAGCTGGAGATAAATATATTGTTTGAGGCAGATGTCTGTGAATGACTGGAAGTCTTCAATAGATTCAGGCTTTATAGAGCAATGCTGACCCTGTCTTTAAAGCTGAAGACTTGGAAGGCTTTTGCTTGAGACTGAGCAAAACTGCATATCTAGGCCTTCGTTGATGCTATGAGCACTTTACTGCCACAGTGGACTCTGATTCCTACTACTGGTAAGGATACACATTTCAATACTTGCAGAAAGCAGAAATGTAGTAGCTGGTTATTCAAAGAAGCCTGACTAGGTTTTGAAAAAAACAAAAATTCTTTGGCATGCTTCCTTGCATCTTGTTTTAAAATAACCCTGGTACCATGGTTACAAGACTAGTCACATTGCTGTTTCTCCTGGGGATCTCATGTTGTGCATCCCCATATGTTCTCGGGATATGAATTCCTCCATTTGCTCACTCCCACTGGGCCTTGGGTTGCAGTCCCATGCACATCCACTGTGACTGCTGTAGCAGGTCCAACGGGCACTGGTCATTGCCAAAGCTTTTCTGCTGGGTTGTGTCTCCCGGTTTGTGATTTGGGTGCAATGCCATACATTTTTTACCTAAATATGGAAGATGAGCAGGGCCAAGGTATGAAACAAAAAAGGAATGAATATTCTGCACCCAAGTTTAGTCTGTATTATCCTGGAGCTAGCGTTCCTTACCTAGAGGTTTATTTACAGCTTGAGTTGGAGGGAACAGATTGCAACAGTTTTTCCTGTCTCTGGGAGTCTTCACATCTAGTTATCCTTTTCCACTACCATGCTTCAGATAGCTCTTATCTTGCATACCCCAATTACCTTCTATGGAAAGGTCTTTTGTGCATGTGTGTGTGTTTTGGTAATTGACTTATGTTGTATATTTTAAAAAACAAAACAAAAACCCCCAAAAATCCCCAAACCCCCACCACTCCACAAAACTGCAATAAAATTCCTTGGCCTGGTTAAACAGTTCAGTAAAGGGGGTTGAGGAATCCCTCTGTGCAACCGCAAACCTGACTATTGTCTTTGAAGGGATGCTCCTTATCTAGGCTATTGTTCTAGCTTTCCTGTCTAATTTCTTTAATGGGTTTTTTACAGCCTCTTTTGATTTAACTCTGTTTATTGAGGCAGACAACAGTACGAAACTGAGTAGGGAAACAGTGCTCACAGAACTAATCAGTCTTTTCACCTAAACATGTCTTCCAAATTTATCGTTAAAGGAAAAAAACCAACAAAAACCCCACCAAACTTGCTAGAAAAGGAATAGAGAAGGACAACTTGCAAGACCTAATATGGGTTGACAGCGCGGACACGTGTGTGTTTTTCTCTCACACTGCTCAGTTAAATTTTATTTTGATGTTTGTACTTATGTTAATGAAAAAATACTACAAAAAGTAGGTTATGTGTGAAGGTGAATACTTAGGGAATAGTTCTTCCCAGGAAATACTTTCACAAACGCTGTTCCGTGTTCCCTCTTCACCACTGTGCCACAGAGGAGAGCTGGATTCCATGTGACCATTTTGGCTGGTTACGACTCTTTGTTCCTAGGACAGTACTCATGCTTGTTTGCTGAGAGGGGAAGTTTGTCTGTTCTCTGCCAAGAACACCAAATACCAAACCTTCTGCTAGTTACTATATTAGACTGAGTCATGGTAACTGTAAACTTTGTGTATTTTTATTCCATGAAGAGTAATAATTTGCTACAGTGCCACTTAAAGCAAGATACAAAGGTGATCTGCAGGTTAAACGGTGTTTCCAGACTGACTCTAATGAGAGAGAAGGGGACTTCCACCTTAAATACGGATGAAAGATGTCTCTGTCAGCTTTCTCATTTTAGTAATAGCAAAAGGGGTTAATTATTTTTCCCTGGTTTTCTGTGGTTAGTGTAGATTAGGAGATTTTTTTTTTTTCTCATCAGCTGAAGCCTTGAATTGCTAACAGAGCTGTCGGCTCTGGGAAGTTGATGGGCCAGTAGCTAGGGCACAAATGTGTGTGGCATCTGCTGTGCACTGACTTAGTACTTTGTGGACACTTAGTGCTTTCATGCAAGATAACGTCCTCCATTCCTAGATTCCTCACAGTTAACCTCTTGTGTGAACGCTTCCCAAATGTATTAAGATGAATTATCTAGTGTACTGTGATCATGCACCTTAATTTATGGCACAAGAAGCTTGTTGTTCTCTAGTTATCCTGGGAAGTTCCCCCCAAGAAACAGAATGTCTAATGTGAAAATTATATGAAATTCTAATATACTTTTTAGTATATAAAAAGGAAAATTAGTCTTTGTGTTAGCAGGTTTTACATCCAAGCTCTCTGCTAAGGCTACAAAATATTCCTCATTGTATAATGTGTGCTGGAAAATACAAGTGAAAAAAGCACTGGCCTTGAAAATGTCTGTGTTGAATCCAGTGAATCTCTTGAAGAGGTTGTCATTAACATTTGTTTGTTTTCATAATGCTAGGTGCAGGCTGAACAGATTTTCACACAAATAGGGCGCAACATATTGTCATTCTGACCTGCAAGAATCCTGCAGTTCTGGCTTGTGGCCCTTCTTGGCAAGTGTCAGTCACGCTGAACACCTTTTGCTTCTTTGCTTAATTTAATTCTTCCCTCCCCTGGGTATTATGAAAAACTGTGTCTTGCAGACATTGTAAGTAATTGGAATGGCTGTAAAGCTTTAATATTTTAAGGTTGAAAACAGCTGATTTTTAATCTTCCATTTAGGAGTGTTTGTTTGGTTTTGGTTTTGTTTTAAAAAAAGATAAAGAAAATTATTCTCCCCTCTCTGAGAATTCAAATAGCTGTTTGCATCTAAAATTTTGGAAGGTGCACAGCATTATGCTTTATATCAGTTCTTTTAAATGCAAGAGGGCTGTACTATGTAGTTTATCTGAAGTATTCCTTAGAGAAAATATGAAAGACTTCTCGTTTAATTTCTTTTACTTTTTCCTCGCAGAATTAGAATAAGAAATAAGCAGTTCCTAGAAATCCTTATTTGCAGATAGAAATTTGTGAGAAACCATAGTACAAATCTATTACATTCAGTACACTGGTTATACTGAGTCTCATTAGATGTATTTTTAATCTTACAGCCATATCAAGTTGCCTAATAGAATTGTGGCCTTCAATCGTGACAAACTTCCTGAATACCAAATTGGACATAACTAAATGCTAGGGAATTGATTTTTTTTTTTTTCTCCCTTCTGTAAACAATTTGGTTGTGAAGATCTGTTCAACATATTAAAACAAACTCATAGGCAGAAGAATATGCAGCTTGAAACAAGAGCTGGTCACATCATTAATGTTCTTTGTGAACATGATTATACAGAAAGCTTTTTATGCTCTCTTTGGTATTTTAGTTTAGAAATGTATTAAATGCAGTTGTGTGTCTTATTGCTTCAGGTTGGTGGAACAAAAGCTGGAGTAGTGCGTTTCTTGGGAGAAACTGACTTTGCTAAAGGAGAATGGTGTGGAGTAGAACTGGATGAACCTCTGGGAAAGAATGATGGAGCCGTTGCTGGAACAAGGTTTGTCTATCATCTGATAGCAGCCGCCTTAAAGATTTTGCATCTCTATATTCTGCTTTTTTTTTTTAATATCTTAGATGAAACTTTATATCAAGGGAAGTAGTTAGGCTGTAAACCTGACTGTCTGCTGATGGTGGTGGGGGGTCGTTAGACACTGATTTGGATTTCATGACGCCTACACATCTCTGAAAGTCTGCATCAACCCCACATTCATGGGATTAGTTCATCTCTCCTACTCCCATGTGAGTTTTATTCATAGACTGGTAATGGAAAACACAATTTCCTGCTTTTTGAATGTCTGTTTGGTTTCTCAGCTTGTAATGAATGCTCAGTTAAGAAAATGCCTCTGGGTGTCTAATAGCTGAACTTAAGGGAAATCTTCCTGCACCGCAGGAACTGAAAGCTCCTATACCAAGAGTTGCCTCATTGTAAAGACTGGGAACAGTATAGCTGCTTCCTCCAATAAGTCACACTTAGAAAGCATTAATTCACATCGCAATTTAACTTTCTTTCTCATTTGGTATAAGGAACAGTCCTTTTACTCATTAAAAAGAGGTTTTACAAGGATTATGCCACCTTAACATAAGTGATTACAACTTAAAATTTTAAGTGGCTCTTGTTTATATATAACCAAAGATATATGTTCTGTGTAATCAAATATGCATACATGTATAGGTATGTATGTAATAAAATATAAAACTACTTGATTTAATTAAAATCTGATTTTTATTTTTAACTCTCTGCTATCACATTTGTTGTTGGCAGCTCAGAGGAATGTATCGAAGAGGAAAGCTATGCATGTTAAACTTCGAATCTGAATGGAATTGTTAGGAAACAGAGCTCTAGCTCAAGAGTTCACTCTGTTGAATTTCTGAAGTCTGATATAATCATGCTGCTTCAGGCTCTCAAAGCCCCGTTTCCAAATCTACTGTTTAAAAAAAAAAGGCAATCTAATATAGATTAGATTGTCACCAGCTGTTACCCTGTCCTTTAATACTTTTAGGCTATTGATCTAGAATTCTTTGTGAAGCCAGACCATGTATCTGAAAAGACAGAAGTTAATTTAGTACTCTCACCTGTCTGCTTTGCTTTTTTAAAGGTATTTTCAGTGTCAGCCAAAATACGGTTTGTTTGCTCCAGTCCACAAAGTTACGAAGATTGGATTCCCGTCAACCACACCAGCGAAAGCAAAGACAACTGTGCGAAAAGTGGTTGCGACTCCCACAGCCCTGAAGCGTAGTCCAAGTGCATCTTCCCTGAGCTCTCTCAGTTCTGTGGCATCTTCAGTAAGCAGCAAGCCAAGCCGTACAGGACTAGTAAGCTTCTTTTTCTATTGCATGCTTTACGTTCCCAAGCAGGAATCCACGTGGCGCTTGCCTGTGGTCTACTTGCATAAATTGAGAATAGAACAGATCTTGGGCAGAGCACAATATACATTTAATTGTGCTCTCTTTTTCATTCAAAGCATGCATGAAGGAAGGAAATCTTAGCTAGCCCTGAAGAGTAGCTGAATATTTGAATATTTAAGCTTACACAGTTAATTCAGGCTAACTGAGTTATTGCAATAAGAAAGGGGCTTGTGATGCCAACAAACTGAAAAGGCACCAATGTTCTCTGACTGGAATCTCCATTTAGTTGTTCATTTTCCTAGCGCTACCTCTGTCATATGGGGTTTGTGTTTGAGCATCTGGTATGCACTAAAGCTTCCATAGATCAAACTTGTTTTATTAAGCAGGAAGCTTCAAATTGTCTAAAATATAAAAGGTTTTCTTCTACTGTTAAAGAGATGGGTCAGCTGAGAAATACGGAAGTAGCAATTGTGAAGTCTTTGCTGACAAGAAGCCTCTTTCTTTTCTTTTAGATTTGTTTTTAATCCTATGAATTCATAAAGGCTAAATGTTGCAAAGTACAGTGGCTCCGGTGAATTCTAACACAGTACTAATTCCACCTAATACACTTACTATGGATTCTTTTGAAGTTGCTCTGTTACATAAATGTCCTAATCTTGGGTTGCAGCAGTAAAACGGAAATCTTCTGGGAAAGCTGAATTTTAAAAAGTCTCTCTGAGGCAATTAAAAGCATAGAAGTAATTGGTTTTTTCCCCAGTCACCCTAGATATTTCCTTTTTTAAACCAAAGTACATAAATACATCTAATTAGAAAGAGATCACTCCCACTGATCTGGAACTGGTTAGCTGGCATACTGTCCCACTGACCAGCAGGTGCAGAACAGAGAGGTGACTTACCATAGCCCTTCAGACCTGAAGCAGATTACAAGCGAACAGAGGTCAACAGTTGGTCAGGGCAACAGGGTTAATACCTTATCACAAAAAGCGTAAGGGATTTTTATTTGGCACAGAGAGTGGGACTTTATTACTTAATCCATTCTGGAAGTTGCACTCCTAGCTGCAGAGAGCCCCCTAGTTTGAAATGAGTGCACTAACACATGGTGCTGCCTCAGCTTCAGGGCTGACTTCATGAGCTGATGGTGAAGCATTAATAGGGACCTCTACATTTTATTCCATATGCTGTGATACTCTAAGCAACAAGAGAGTACAGATACGTGTTGTAAATGTCTACAATATATTTGCTTATTTTGCTTCTGTGTTGCGCCCCAGGGCTTTTGCATGTTTTGGGCCATAAAATATAAAGCTTCTGTAATCCATTATTTCTGGAATTAAAATTCCAGCTTTCTTCCAACTCTTCTTCTCAGGCAACATGAACATTTGGTTACCATCCAGGTTAAAAGGACCATCAACATAATTCTGACACTTTTTCTTGAAAAGTTAAGCTGCTGAAGAAACAAGATTTCCTGAAATCAATTGTGACACAGCAGACTTTTCGTGCTTCAATTTCTAGGAAAATTATAATTTATCTGGAAATTGCTGGACTCTTACATAGTCTTCTCAATTATTCAGGGCTGTTGCTGTTTTCTTCTTCCTGTGTAAGAAAAGCAACTGTCAAAGTAGGTGATCTAATGATTTAAGAGGGCTGTCTGATGCAATTTGTATTTATTTCCAAGTCTGAAGGAAGTTAATGTTTCTCTGAAATCTGGATTTCTTTTGGAATTGGGAATTAAGTTTGATTTGAAGAGCTGGAATTGTTAAAAAGCATTCTCATTCTGGAATGAGATATCTTCTAGAAACTGAGAGAATCTGAAACAGCTAATCTGAGCATCGAAGTGGAAGATGGTTTATTCTATCTCGTACCTTTTCAGTCACTTGATAGAGCATTTGCAATGGATGGTAGACATATCATTCAAGGCTGTGAGTAGACAAGTTAGATTGTATAGCAGTCATGGTAACAGAAGGGGAAGTTTTGTTTTTGTGATGGCAGGCGAATACGTCCGTGTTATGCTTTCTCTTGGGGATGTTGTCCAATGCCAGCATTCCAGGCTGTATATGGCAACTATTCTTCAACATTTTGATCTCTGAAAGGATCAGGGAAGAAACATGCTCCTATTCTTGGGCAATACTATTAGACAGAGCTAAAGGTTAACATAACAGAAGAGCAAGCCTTTGTGTATTGGTTTTTGTTTTAAATAAGGCTTTAACTGAGATGTCATTCCCATTTCATACTTGGACAAATTTCTGAGCTGTTAAGCTTAAAGTCAGTTTTTATAAGCTGTATGGGATTTTTTTGGTTCCGTTTTTGCTGTTTTCGTGACTATTGCTCACTCTTACTACATAATTTCAGTTTATTTACTTTCCCTTCTAGCTCAAAAACTCTTGAGGAAGTAGAAGACAGGGCCATGCTGAATTTTCACTGACACTGGTTCCATTCAGTGGAGCAGAGATCATGCAAGGTCAAGGAAAACCCTAAGGTTCATTTTAGCTGTAGTTCTCCAGATTGATTCATTTTTATCTCTTTAAGTTTAATCTTTTAGATTTGTTTTCCAGAAGTGATTTCATTCCAAGTGATAAAAGCATATATTTTAATCAGATACCAATTGTTGTTCTTCACAAGGTTTTAGCTGTAAGGTTGGCTTTTTAGGTCAAGGTAAATGCTTTTCATCCTGGATGTTTTATTGCCATCATAGAGGTGCCAAATGCTAGTTGGAGTTCCAAAAGCTTTTGATAGAGCATTTGGAAATGTTATACTATTGTTGGTGACCCAAGATGATGACTAGATAACTAGAGGCACGATGTTTTTAACTTGCTAAAAGGCTGCCTTTCTTTTTTTAATGCGAAAAGATGCTTAGAAACATAATGAGTGAGTCTCATTTGTGTGAGTCTACTAAGCACACTCATTTGTGCAAGTCTACTAAGCACACCTTCGATTGAGGCCAGCCTTTTGTTTTCACTTCAACCCTTCTGTCTCCTGCACACTAGCTGCTGATTGCTACAAAGCAGTCTTACTACACATGTATGGCCGTTGTTAAATTCTAGAAAATGAAGTAATGTAAATGTAAAAGGAGAAGGTACAGTAGGTTGCAGAAAGCATTTGCTTTACTAACTCAATGTTTGTAGAGTCTGGAGATATCCCTTGTTTTCACTTGATACAGAATGATTTTTAACGTATTTACCTTGTGAAGTTGACAGAAACATCCTCCCGATATGCAAGAAAAATTTCTGGTACCACAGCCCTACAGGAGGCACTGAAGGAGAAGCAGCAACACATTGAACAGCTTCTGGCAGAAAGGGACCTGGAGAGGGCAGAAGTTGCAAAAGCAACCAGTCACGTAGGGGAAATAGAGCAGGAATTAGCACTTGTTCGCGATGGACATGATCGGGTAAGAGTGGTATTGCTGTTCTTAAAATAGAGGCTTTAATACAATTGACTTAATTTCCAAAATTGTGTTTTCTTATTGAAAAGGTCTGGGAGTAAGAGGTGGTGTTCTAAAACTAAAGTAGTCCATACCTGTGTGATCTTCCTTGTGGGAGCTTTGGCTTGATGAGATCACAAATCTACTTCAGTTAACTGATTTTTGTTGAACTTCTCTACACGTCTCTATAATCTTTTATTATATACATATTTGAGTAGGGTAACATTCCTGTCCCTTGGCCCATCACTTTACCAAATTGTGATTACTGAGGTATAGATACATAACTTGGAAAAAAAAATCATGTATTACCCAACTTAATAGATTTTGTTCTTATTCCTCCTGCTGATTAGCATGTACTGGAGATGGAAGCAAAAATGGACCAGCTACGAGCTATGGTGGAGGCTGCTGACAGGGAGAAAGTGGAGCTTCTCAATCAGCTTGAGGAAGAGAAAAGGTAACCCAAAACTGTCTTCATTAGTATAACTCTGTTAAAAACAAACTTTGCATTAAAAGCAAATGCTGTGGTGACTTTCAAATATGAAACAAATTTTGGATAATGCAGATATGGGCAATTATTCTATAAAATCATATTGCAGTTTCTTAAAATTAATACTAAAAACACCCCTCTCTTAAATTTGGGGAGGGAAAGCCAAAGAAAGTGGATGTGCTTAAGGGCTGTAACTGTTGTTTATAGCTGAATTTCATGCAACTCATTCCTTTTAGTATTGCTTTCTGTTAGGAAGGATTTTATTCCCACTCATATGAAATTAACGGATCATACCTGATCTTCTTGAAACACTCTTCTTCCACTTCCAAATGAAAATTTTGATAATCTCCTCTCCTGACAGTGCCGGATTAGGAATTTACAGTTTAGTTCTCTTGTGAATAATTTGTTACTATTAGTCATGTGCTTTTAGGTGGGGTCTGTCTTTTACAGGAAAATCATCAAAGCCGTTAATTTTAATGCCTTTCTAATTGCCTTTCATAACCATTTGAGGAAAGGAACTGAGATTACCAAATAGGTAAAGTGAGGTTAGGAAAGGAAATAACCTGATAAATTGTTGAGTCAAGGTTAGGTGAGGAAATAATCTGCTAAATTGTTTTAGTGGATTTGGAATGCTTTTGAAAAGCAAGAGTTTATTTAGAAACCCCTTGCGAGTCTGCCCTGTAAGCTTGTGTGTGCCCCTGAAATCAGTCAGATGTCAACCTCTCTGAAAGGCCTGCCTAAAACTAGAAATCACAGATGAGAAAATGCAATGGTAAACCCTGGGCAATTCCTTTACAATTTTCATGCTGCCTTTTTATGGGACCCACTCTAACTGAATTTTCAAAACAAGCAGTAGAGTTAGAATTATTTGTATATTCTCTATGAAATAATGCAGTGGGTTTTTAAATTAAAAAAAAACCAAACACAACAGCTTTGCAGTACCTCCGGTAGCCTGGCTGTGGACCTAGTTTCGCTGAGTGCCAGGTCAGTGGGGGTCTGTTTTACCGCAATCCTCCATGGCCTTGAGCTCACCTTCAGCGTGTTGCTAGGCAGCGTGACAGTGCCGCTGTGCGCCTGCTACCCATTCACCAAAGTGACGTCCTACAGCCGGGAAAACATTTCACAGCTTCGGCAGTGTAATATTTCTCCTTCTTCCCAACCACTCTAGGCTTATTTACTTTGAAAGGTCTCTGTAATATGTATTCAAGTCAGTCTCAGCAGTGACTTGAAGTCAAATAATCTTTAATCCTGTTTCCCAAAGCACATTGGTGAGACCCACTTCCAGTAATAAGTTGTTATTGTCCTTTTATTTTAGACATCCATCACTTGTAACTCTCTTTGAAGCAATGATTTCTACATCTGTCAGGCAAGCTGTGGGCACCAGCAATGCGTGTAATTCAAAGGAAAGACGACGTGCTTGTCTCTTGCTTTGCAACATCTTACAGTATTGAAAGGATCAAGGGGAAAAGGAGGAGATCTGTCCCCTTGTTCATTGGGGTATACCAGAGTCAGGGGAGAGAAGAACGAACTTTTTACAAATTTTATTTTGAGTCAGATACTAGCTTCTCACCTCTGTCTTCTCATTCTAAGACTCCTGTATGGGCAAGGCAAGGCAATGTTCTTGCTTGCACTCCCATTCTGCATCTTGCAGTTCATCCTGACACCTAACATTATGTTTGTCTATGCTAGAGTTTTGACGCAAGTTGACCGGCGCACTTGTAGAAGGCCCGTGGGTATCTTGGATGTGTCCTAACTTTCTGACTGTTTCTTAGGTGAATGGTAGAATATACAAAATGTGAGATCATACTCTTCATTTAGGTGACCTCTTTTGAGAATGTGTAGAAGGGTGAAAGAATGAGAGAATCAATGATGACTTAAAGGTTTTCTTTTTAACTCATCAGAAGATGCAACAAAATACTTTCTTTATAGAGCTGCAGGAAGACTGATGCCTTACTTTGTCAGTGCTTGTGTTTTAAAGGCAGTGGCTTTCCTTCTCTCTGATGCTTCCTGTGAGAGATTTCTCCTTAATGTTTCTGGCAGTTTGCTGGTACAATCAGAATGATGTCACTGTAGTTCTGATTTCCACTGAAAAGTGAGCTTTGAAAGCATTTTCTTTCAAAGTTATCTGAATTTTAATGAATTCTCCCCACAGGAAAGTTGAAGACCTTCAGTTCCGTGTGGAAGAAGAATCCATTACCAAAGGAGACCTAGAGGTAAAATATCTCCAGCTTTGTAAACAGGATATATAGTAGGACACAGAAGTGCAATCAGTTCAGGTTAAGTGTACTGTTATCTAGAAGAGGAAGGCAGGAATGATTAATAGATGCAATATTGGTCCAAGCATATGCAAAGCGCATGAAAGTGATTCCCAGTTCTGCAGTCCTTGCAAGCTAACCATCCTGAAACTACAGGATTGCACCCGTAATTCAGTTACACACTTTAGCAAGGGTTGTACTGTGGAATGGCTACAGTTGTTTAGAGTAATTACATTAATTCATAGAGAACTCTACCTTTTGATATTTTACATTATTTTATATTATATCTTACGAATGTTTCTGAAATTCCTCTAAAAGTAACCACCAACAAAAAATCATTTATGAAATTGCAAGTTAATATTTATGCTTTTGAAAATTAATATTGAAGACTAGTCCTGTTCGTCTTCGATCAATTTTTGGAATAATCCCTGTGCATTCCTTAGGGAAGATTGATTAACAAAGAATGTTTTGTCCTGAGAGTTACTGTACACAAAATCTAAACAGCAATTAATGTGTGCAATTTTTATCTTTCTACTGTTTGCATAACTATAACGTTGGGCTAAAACACAGTATGTTGTTATACAATCAGAATAGGAAACATTTAATGAAGGATGACTCTCAGATATTTGAAAACTGCCAATTGTTATCCCAAATTTCAAATTAAAAAGCAAGATACTTTTTACTTGTTCTACTTTGTTGTTGTCTAATCAGAAAAATATTGGAACTTCTTGCACAGCTTAAAGTACAAACTTAATTATCTTGTGTTCCTGTGAACCATTTATGATTAAAGTGCTAGCCTTATGAAAATTATTCATTTCATATAACATTTCTTTTATTTTAGTCTTCCATTCATTTTAAGATACCTATCTAGACTCTTCATAGAATGCTCCTTTTATTGTTTAGTCCATGGAAAATTTTAGTTTTTTATTTTTTGTTAAATTAGTCGATAGTCATGGCAAACCATCTTAAAGACTCTGGTTTGTCAAGCTGCATAACTTCAAGAGTTTAAACAGAATTCAAGATAATGAAATGTATCCTGTTGTTTGTGTTGGAATGATAGTGCTAAGTCTGCAGGTGAAATATTTTTGTTTGTTTGTTTTTTAATTTTACTGATAGCGAAAGAGGCAGATTTCGGAAGACCCAGAAAATGTAAGAGGGCACTTGAATGTGCAGAGACATCCCATGTTAACAGATTGTGTGCAGAAAATGCTTATACTTATTCACTAACTGCATAATCTGTTATTGAAACATTGACTCTAGTATTTGTGTGCATGTTGCTTTCAGAGCAATTACAACATTTATCGAAAAGAATGTGTGTAATGACTAAACGTTGTAATCCCCATTAACTGAAGAGAGGGCAAATGTGTCATTAGAATTCTGTAGGGTCAAAAACTTTGCAGCTAATTGAAGAGTATAGGAGCTTGTAGAAAATGACTGTCCAGGATCTTGAAAAGTCTTTCATTTAAATGTAGGATTTTAGTTGCTTTCTTCACAAAATCCTGCATGCTTTCCTATGAGCTCCTGCTGCTCTTCAATAGATGCAGTATGCAAGTAGCCAATTAATTTTTCTGAGGAAAAAAATCAATATGTTCCCCACCTCCCCTTATTTGTTTCTTTTTTCTGGCATGAAATGCTAAGGGGAGAGATGATTAAAAACCTCTGAAGAATTAGTGTGCAAAGCTGTCTGATTTTACTGTATCTTCATGTAGCTTCTCTTTGAATTATGTAGGAAAAATATATGTTACTGGATAACAGAAATTGCCTTACCAGACGTTTAAGCAGCCCTCTTGCTTCCATAGTTCAGAATAGTGGAATTTAAAAGCCCTCTCTTTGATTGGACTCAGGAAAATTTATCCCAGGCCGCGTCCTCTGCTGCATCCCCAGCCGAGATAGGAAGTTCTCAAGACTAAAACTGGTTTCCTGCTGTGCATTCTTAGGTGTTCCTTTTGCGAAGCTACTTCAGCGATCTGGGTCTCCTCTATTCTTCCAATCAGGCTCACGGTGTGTTAGAAGTAAATCTGCATGTGCCCTTCCTTTCTCTTGTTTTGTGCACTCCTTGTTTAATCCTATCTTTACTCCTGATTTCCCTGTTCTAATTTTTCCATAAAAATGGACATCTTCACTCTCTAAAGGAGAGAAGTGGGTGATCACTTAGTTTCTAGGCTAATGCTTCATAATCTCAGTCGTGGTCTGTGATTGTTATCCCAGCACGAAGGGACTGAAGGTCATCTTGCCCCTATCCTAGAACTGATTATCAGCATTTATGGCTTCAGCACAATTTCACGGGGTTTGACCTATAGATGGAGAGCTTAACAGTAAGGTTTATTTTGAAGTGAAAGAGTAGCTAGAACACACAGGTGCTGAAAATAGCTGATGACTGGTCTCTGAATTTTATTGGAGTGGAGTTCTTTAAGGTTCAAGACAGAGTAAGGCTCGTCCCATATCCCTATGACTCTTAATCTAATTGTGAAGCTTTGGAGAAGGTGAAGATGCTTCCTTTGCTGCTGGTTGGTTTTGGTTTTTTTTCTGTTTTTCATCCAAGTTAAGGTTTACAATCAAATTCTTTTCTTCTTTTTGTAGTACTCTGCTCTTCTCAGTTTACTGTGCTCTGGGTTTCCTCAAAGAGAAACACAATCATTTAGACATTTCTCTCTAGATGATCAGGAGAGAAATTGGAGTGATTCAAAATTTTGCAGTGATTTTTACCTCAGGGAAACTGGAGGCTGTCCCTTGGAAATCAGACTTCTTTAAAGGATAATCCCTCATGCCCTAAATGGGGAAAGAGGTGCCCAGCAAAGATCTCTGGAGTATTTTTTTTTAATCTTTTATTTCCATTTTGGTAGGATTTTAACTTATTTCCCTTTGTACTATGTAAGAGATGGGATTAAAACCCCCAGTAATCAGTGATGGTGTATCTGATCTTTGCAGTAGTAAAGCAATGTCTATAAAATTAATGATCAAAGTGTTCTGGATTTTATGTAGCATATCAAAACTTAAGATAGCATATTTTGCGAAGTCATGCAGGGACAATTCTGGAAGTGTCAGGTTGGGGGTTTCTTGAGTTTTAATAGATCCCTTTGGTGAATTAGAGCAAGGAAGGTACGAATATTCAATTTTTAAAAATACATTACTTTTCAGACTTACAGTTTTGGTGTGGATCAGAACCAATACTAACCTGTCTCAGAGACAGGACTGAATTATAGCCACTTATAAAATATTGTTATTTCCCTTAGAATGCTTAGTTTCATTTTCAAAGGCTGTGGGAAGCAAAACCAGTAATCTGTGTTCTCGTGGGGTTTTTTCCCCATATACACTGAAGATCTTCCACTGATAGAGAAACAAATCTGCTATGGAATTTAAAAAAATAGACAAATCTAAGAAGCAGCTTCAAGCATTTGTGGATTTTAGTATTTTGGACCTAGTAACTACATAGTAAAACAGCCAACTGTTTTCAGCTGGAAAAATGTTTAAAAAATTAAACGGCTGGATGTCTGCATGCTTTTGGGAAAGAAGACAACTTGCTGCTGTCAGAAGGAATACTGTGTTGGGAGGAGAACAGGCCTGAAGCAAACCAAGAGGCTCATCCCCATCCCACTTGCTCTGCAGAGACTACATAAGATCTTTAACTGCTGCGGCTGATTTGGAGGCAGTTCTAATCAGCTTGTCACTCTATAAATAACGCAGTTCTGTAGGGATTTTTAACTATCATATTACAAAGATCAGAGAAGCAGCAGTGGCCTGCCAGCTGTGCAGACACTGCTGCGCTGCGGCTTTGGCAGCAGCGTGGCTTGGGAATTACTCACGCGTCTCCCTGCCTTTTCGGATTCTTTCAATCCAGTGTTCAGTGGGTAGCTGTTCAGGTTGCAGGACTCTCTTCTGTTAATAGTAGTTCATAGGGTTTGGGGGTTACTGTGTTACTTTGTTCTGCAGTAAATTAACTGCAGCAGTTAAGCGGCGTGGAGAACTTTCATCAAGACTGATGGATGCAACTGCTTCGGTTAATAAACACATCTTAGCCGACCCAGGCAGAACTTCATTCAGTGTTCTTCTGGACATCCACCTTACTTTTGATGTGGGCAAGCCCTGAAAAGCCGCTCTTTTTGGAAAAGACACTGTGAAGCAACCACAGACTTTCATAATCCTTTCAATTTGGATTCAATTTGAACTAACAGTGACCTGTCAAGATTGACACAATACTTGAATCTCGGCACTTCAGAAATAAGCATGGCACCTGGTTCTGACCTCTTTATAGGTCTTTTGTCTCCCCTCGCCCCTTTTCCCAGCTTCAGAGGTGCAGGTCAGCTTTGAACTAGCTGCTGGACTTTACCTGCATCTCTCAAACTTCGAGCTCTCTTGCAGGCCTCTGGGAGCATCTGGGTATCAAGTCAGAATACCCAATATTCTGTGTTCTTGCTAAAAATTCTACCTCTTTGTAAGCAAAAGGCAGGAGGTACCTGCTCACGTAGTTTCATCTGCTTCCTGCTTCTCTTTAGGAACCTATTTAGAATTACAAAGATCTTACTTTTTTTTCCCCCCTTACTTCCACATCTTGTGCAGTGTATTTAGACTACAGTAACTATAGAACAACCAGACTGATTCACGGTTTTACCTGGTTTTGGAGAATCTTACTTGTTGCTTGCTTCCTTCCTGAAAGAGGAGGAGGGGGAAAAACTAGGAGGGTTCTGCAGTTATAGACAACCATTTTCTTTTTATTTCTATTCAAATAATTCATACCGTAGTGACAAATGAACCTTAATGTTCCCAGGTGTTGGCCAAAAGGATTTTTATGGCTGACACTTGAGATACAGCTACTATTTAAAAAAAGAAAAAAAGGTCTTGATTTGTCACATGAACTTCAGTGGTGAATTTTTGTCCCCTAGTTAATAACTAAATAATTTACAAAATAAGCCCAGTGCATTTAAGAAAAAAGTTAGTGGGGTGACAAGGAAAGGGACTTACCATCCTGTTAGAAGAGATATAGATATATATATGCACATATATTTTTTACATAACTATTCTAATTTGTGCTGAAAACTTCACGTACTGATAAATAACTTCTACTTGGCTGCATGAAACTTTTTTGTTCATATTTCTTCGTTTGTGATTTTTTTTTTTTACATTTTTTATTTTTGTTACACGTCAGTCCATTTACACTTTCAGTCCATCTTTCTCATCCATAGCATTTCCCTGTTCATTTTATCCACTGCATCTTCTCTGCTCATCATTGGTAGAAGATTCTGGCAGCACGGCCTGCATGTGGCTCCCTCCTCTTGTGCTGGCATGTGATGGTGGCACCGTTGTGTTCTCTTCCTTTCCCTTTTTACTAACAGACGCAGACCAAACTGGAGCATGCCCGCATTAAGGAGCTTGAACAGAGCCTGCTCTTTGAAAAGACCAAAGCTGACAAACTCCAGAGGGAGTTAGAAGACACTAGGGTAATGGTTTTCACTATTTAAATAACAAGACTGATTTGTGTTGTGGAAGATTTCTGATGACACAGTCTGCTGGGTATAACACATGCTGAAACATATCCTTGCTCCTGCCATGATCAGTACCTGCTATAGATGTAGCTGGAACACTTTAACAATTAGCATTAATTTTGAGCTTCGGTGTTGTGGGTGTGTATGCCCGTATATGTATACTCATTTTTTCAGAAGAATTCAGGTAAGATGTCTTAAAACTGCAAAATTAATACTTGAGTCCAAGTCAAAAGTAGCAAATGGGACTGTGAATTGACATAAAGGAATGTTCAGTGGTTCATTTTTAGAAGTAGCAAAGTTCATTAAATCCAAAAGAAGCAAGATCGACTGTCCCAATGCTTTTAGCACAAACTTAGTATTTGGGGCTTGGTTTCTGAGGTCTTAAATAGTTGTTGTACTACTTGCTTTGCTAAATCATGATTTGCAGTGGCTTTTTAGTTCTTTTCTTCCACCCACGACATAATCTTTTCATGGATATCCCAGTAGCATTAGTAATACTGTTGCCTGTCAAAATATTACTGGACATACTTTATCCCAAGTTCAGCAGATGTCGATTCTTAAGGGGGAGAGAGAGGGAGAGACATGTATATTCATGCTCACACATGCGGCTTTTATTGAAGTTGAGTTAGGGATGAATATTATAAAACCAAGAATGTACTCTATAATAAGTGCTTTTAAAAAGCAATTGCAGGTAAGTAATACCTTTTTCAGGATGCTGGTGTAATAAGGAGGTCGAAACTTCCTAATTAGAAATAATTGTGGTGGTTTTGCATGCTTTTCCATACCACAAGCTGCTTCAACAGTCAGTGAAAAGCTCAGATAATGCGAGGACGCTTTTTCAGAGAGAACAATGGAGTGGATGTAGAAGGAGTTTCAAAGGATTCGTAGGTCAAAAATGTGTTTGTATTTTTCTCTGACAGTCTCATAGTTGGCATGAGATGAATTTGGAAGCAATTATTTCAATAAATAAAGACCTCAGGTTCTCCTTTCTTTTTAAATCCACTTTAAAATCGTTCTGAGAAACATTTTGTTAAACATTGATAATACACGTAAGCGTAGTTTGTAAGTTGTTTAGCAAGTCGTTATTTCTAGATAACTTCAGAAAAATGAATTTCAATAAAATCCACCTTTAGAAAGAATATAATATGCATGTCATACAAAGACGTGGACATTTTTCCTTTTTTTAAAGCAATAATTTATACATAAATGAAACAACAGTTGGTCTTGTTTCACAGCTACCATGTAAAAGCAGCATTTGCTTTTACTTAAGGTTTCTTTAGAATTTCCATAGAAATAGGAGTTGACAATGAAACTCAAAGGTATTCTAATCCAAAATACTGGTAAGAACACACTAATGATGTTAGTTTGCAACACTCAGTGGTTTCTTTTCAGTGAGGCCTAAGTGTCTTTGTATTAAACATATCTTTTATAATTCTTTCTTCTTTTCTTAAAATGCTGTTAATCATAGGTGGCCACGGTATCAGAAAAATCTCGCATCATGGAACTAGAAAGAGATCTAGCATTGCGGGTGAAGGAAGTAGCTGAGCTTCGAGGGAGATTAGAGTCTAGTAAACACATTGATGATGTGGACACTTCTCTTTCGTTGTTACAAGAGATAAGTTCTTTGCAAGAAAGAATGGCAGCAGTTAGCAAAGAACATCAGAATGAGATGAATTCACTGAAAGAGAAGTTTGGAATTAGTGAAGAAGCATTGCAGAAAGAGATCAAATCACTTTCAGCTTCAAATGAGAGAATGGCAAAAGAAAATGAATCCTTGAAAACTAAGCTTGATCATGCCAACAAGGAGAATTCAGATGTAATAGAGCTGTGGAAATCAAAGCTGGAATCTGCAATTGCCTCCCATCAACAAGCAATGGAAGAGCTAAAAGTTTCTTTCAGCAAAGGTGTAGGGGCTCAGACAGCAGAATTTGCAGAGTTAAAGACTCAGATTGAGAAGGTTAAATTAGACTATGAAAATGAAATGTCAAATTTAAAACTGAAGGAGGAAAATGAAAAATCTCATCATTTAAAAGAGATTGAATCACTGAAAGCAAAACTGTTGGCAGTCACAGAGGAGAAAGAGCAAAACCTGGAAAGCCTGAAGACCAAACTGGAAAGTGTGGAAGATCAGCATCTAGTAGAAATGGAAGACACTTTAAACAAATTACAGGAAGCTGAAATAAAGGTAAAGGAGCTAGAGGTACTGCAAGCCAAGTACAATGAACAAACCAAAGTTATTGATAGTCTTACACCACAGATCAAAGCTGCTGAAGAAAAGCTTTTGGACCTTGCTGCACTTCAGAAAGCCAATTCTGAAGGTAAATTGGAAATCCAGAAACTTAGCAAGCAGCTTGAGGCAGCTGAGAAACAAATTCAGAATTTAGAGGCTGAAAAGGTTGATGGAAGTAGCAAGGTTTGTATCAACATCCATCCTTTTATTTTTACATTGTTTTTATTTTACATTTGTACAGTTCTAATCTGCTATAGCAAATACATCACAGAAAAAAACTAGTTTTATTGAATGCATATCTTAGTACCATCTGAGGAGGTTTAGAGAAAGTGTTAACTGGGTCATGTCTCAACAGGTTTCTAATGCTCAGTCTGCACCACTAAGAAAAAGAAAAAAAAATTCTTTCTGCATTTTCTTGCTGCAGGCTTCAGCATGCCTCTGCTGAAAGCTTCGTGTTATGGAAAAGTTAGTTCGTTGGCTTACTTGGGAGAAGAATCCACACATCTTAAGTTTTTAACCTTTGGTGATAGAGGTATTCAGATATAGTGACTTGAGGCTCAGTGGGGAAATGTTTCCTCTGTACCTTCACTACCGTGCCTCTCATCAAACAAGATGATGGAAGAGGCAATTAAAAACAAAAGAAAGCAAAAAAGATTCTGGTGGCACTTTTCTTTAAGACCAGGGTATGCAGTGATGTTGCTAGGCACTGTTTCACAGCATTTTTGAAGCACAGACTGCAATATGTTACATCTTACCAAGATTTTTCTTGGGTTTGGATGAAATGTTTCTTCAAAGTTGATAGCATGTCATTCAGTACTTGAAAGTTGTTCTGCCACTGCAGCTAGGAATAAAAGTCCTAAGATATCATTTCATTTTGGGGGTTCCTCCACACCCCCAATCTATGTGTGACCTGACAAGGTAGAGCTCTAATTGCAGGAGTAGTGGGACAGTAACTGGAAGTAGCTTTCCTAAACCCTTCACAGATGGTTCCAAGATACTAGATTTCTACGGACCTTTGATGCTATTTTTGAGGTTGCACTGGGTTTCTGCACTACCCCTGGGTGTGGTACAGAGCCTTTTGAAAAATTACATCCCCGAATGTGTATTGGTCTGAATAGCCAAGTGAAACATAAATGCTAAATTTGTCAGAAAAAAAAGTTAAAACAATAAAGAACCAAAACTACTAATTCAACTGATGCTTTAACTTTGTTTGGGAATTTTGAATGTACTCAAAAATGTCTGCCATTAAACAATGTTTTCACCATTAATTCCAAGAGAACTAAATTGTAATGATTTAAAATATATTCCAAGATGCAATTAGTACTGTGATGTAGTCATCAGTGGTAATCAGCTTTGCTCAGTTAACACATCACACTTTTTTTCTTCAGTTTCTTTTGGTTTTCATCTTACAGTGATTTTAATAGCATAGTTATTTTTTTCAGATTCAACTTTTAATTTTCCTATTTTTTCATTCATGTTTGTAATTTTATTTTACTCCATTTCATCATCTTCGTTAGGCTAGTAATCTGGCCAAAGAACTGCAGGGCAAAGAGCAAAAGCTTCTTGACCTTGAGAAAAACTTGAGTGCAGTAAATCAAGTTAAAGATTGTTTGGAAAAGGAACTTCAAGTTTTGGTGAGTAATACCCAAAAATTTTGACTTTATCTTTTGGATTTTGGTTTTCATGGTGAGAGTGTAATTGAAATCTGTATATCAACTCTGAGCCAAGTTTTTCAAAGCTGTTTTACCCATGAAAAGAAGGCTGGGGTTCATGACTAATAGGATCCATGTCAGAATGAAAAGAGCATTTCACCCGAGTTCTGTGTTATCAGGTGTTTTGTCTAAATAGAACTCATCTGTTTATGGATTTCAGGTAAAAATATGAAACCAAATCAAAAGCAGCATGTAGTTTAAATTTAGACTACTCATTAAGGAACACACGGCCCTTTATTATAACTGTTGTACAAATTAATGCTTGCTATACATGTCTTACAAATGGTTTTTGAAGACTTTTTCATCTGATTTCTCATTTTGCAAATTTAATTAAATTTGCAAGTATTCTGTAGTTGAGTGGGATTTTCCTGAGAAAGTACACCAGAATTAGTAATAAAAAGACATGCGTTTAGGTTTTACTGTCCCTGTCATAAAATCTTTCCATGGCCATAGTAAATAGTTGAAGTTGGTGGAGTAGTCTTGCTTCCTATCTTCCTCAGTATCGTCCCTTTTCTTTACAGTCCAGCACCTCTTCATGCTGGTAAAGCTGGAAAACACTGGTATGAGATCGATCACAGGGTTGCAGATGTCCACTGTGCAGCCTATGAGCAGCATGGATAGCTTCTTGCCTTGAGAAGCCCAGAAATGGCATCTTCTACACAGGAGACTGCGGCTGCAGTTCTGTTGCTATGCTAGCTGATGGAGAAGTTATTTTGAAAGTTTAGGGACTTGCTTGCAACGAAAACAAGGGAAAATCTTGCTTTATGTTGCTGAATATATCTGTGCTAAACTGTAAATCAAAAACTTCAGATCTATTTATGATAGGAGTAAAGACTTTCCATTTTGTACTTGAAAAATACCTAACATAAATTCAGTGGTTGAATTATACTGCTATCACCAAACCTTACCTAAGATTTCTATCCATTTTTCAGAAAGAAAAGTTTACTAGTGCAGCTGATGAAGCAGAAAACATTCAACAGACTATGCAAGGTATGTCTGCTGCTAAACTAAACGAACTAAAAAGCTGCAGAAAATAAATGCTGCAAAATAAAGGGTTTTTTTCCATGCGCTTTCAAATTTACACCTGGCGGTACAGCAGTTTCAGCAGCTATGGAAAGCACAGGATTACTTGCAGTCTCTCTTAAGAGTAATATACCTTGCAAGTAGGTGGAATTGTCTATATCTCAGTAGTTACTAACTTTGTTTTCAAAATTTTACTTGCATAGAAACAATAAAAAAACTAAACCAAAAAGAAGAGCAGTTTGCACTCATGTCTTCAGAACTGGAACAGCTGAAGTCTAGTTTGACTGGTAAGGAAGTAATAAAATGGAATGTTTTGAAAAATGCATCAGCTTTGCGCTTTCGTATGGCTCCTGCTCAGCTTGCCACATCATAGTATGTAATGCTTTCACAAACGCATATGCCTTCAAGAGAAAGCCTTTTTTCTAAGCAGAAAACAGCTTTTGTAGCACTGTATATAGTGACACAGCAAGGCAATGGTGGTGTTAAGGAAATAGTGCAGTAAGGCAGAAGATTTCCTGGCTGAGTGTATTCCAAATCAATAATTAAATTCTTGTTTGACATTGCAACAAAATCATGCTGTGGTGATGGTCAGATACCAGACAAAAGCTTGGGGACCAGACTGAAGCATAACAAATGTGAGATAGTTAATTCACAAAGCTTTGTCCATAAGTAGTGTTTTCTTTTTAAGGACATCAAAAAACTGTACGTTAGTCTGGTTGTCTACTTCTTCATACCTCATAGGAGGGAGTCTTGCTGTATCTTTCCAGTTGTACATCTCATTTTAAAACCATTGTAGAAAGAAATTAACAATGATTATGTACCCTGTAAGCAAGCCTTTCAAGGCATTGTTGGGACTGTAGAAGTCACCCCAAGGGCTGCTCTTCCCCTTGGTGGCAGTGCCTGTAATGAGTAATTTTTTCACTGTAGCTTCATGTTGCTTGCATTGTTTGTTTTCTGCTGCTCTACTAAGTAGCTGGTGAGTTGTCTCGCCTGTAAGATGTGCGTACCTCTCTTGTGATATTGCTTGATTACCCTCTGATATGGGTAGAAATCGTAGCCACTTCTCATGGCCTGAAGTTAAGTGAATCACTTCTGAAAGAGAGATTTCTTTACTAGTTGCTCTTTTACTATTTCTGAGGAGTTCTTAACCTTCTGCTACAGTTAACAGCCCAAAGGTCAAACAATCGTAATTTTTAATTGTAAAGGGGTAATGTGCAAGCTCTGTAGCATCAGTACTGCTCTGTTTATAGTTCTTTACTGTCTTCTAGCTAGTCTGCGCATACCCTTTCTCTTAAATTTACTAGGTTGCTAACCTTTGTCTTGTTCAGTGATGGAGAAGAAGTTGAAGGAGCGAGAAGAGAGAGAACAGCAACTGATTGAAGCTAAAGCCAAACTTGAAAATGATATTGCAGAGATCATGAAGTCTTCAGGAGACAGCTCTGCCCAGCTTACAAAAATGAATGATGAGCTCCGGTTAAAAGAAAGGTATTCCATCATTGTCAGAACATTTTCACGTTAATTCTTTACTCCTGCACTCCCTGCTTCTCACTATATCTTTTTGTAAATAACTGAACAAGGTGCTCCTGAGTGTCACATCGATATGACAAGTGAACTTATTCTATCAAACTAAATTCATCAAAACAGTCTCCTCAGAGTGATTTGAAGAGCATCTAACATTTATAATTCTACAATTCTTCTGTAACATGCTTCTCATTGTCCAGAGTAAATGAAGATTTTAATAATCTAGACTATTTTGGGATTGTGCTGCTTAATAATTATTTGATTACCTGGTAAGCTTGGTTTTTCTGGATATATAAAAGACTTGGGTCACATTTTTGACTAGCAAGAGAAAATGTGTTTTGTTTCAAATAAAAATTATGTGTAGAATGGTTGTTATTTACCTTTACAAAACCCCAGACTGGGGGCAAGGTAACTGGCAGCTGTGTTGCCCTGCACACGGGCAAGTGCTTGGTCTCACTTGTGTATATTTAATTTAGCAGAACGTTTTCTATATGTTAAATAATTAAAGCTCTTTCTAAATGCTTGGACAGAACATAGAACTTCAGCATAATTTAGAGTCTTTCATCTCTGTGCTTGTCGTGCTGTCAGCAAAAAGTAATGTTCTTTTATTTGGTCTTTCTAGGCAGTTGGAGCAAATACAACTTGAGCTTACAAAAGCAAATGAAAAGGCTGTTCAGCTTCAGAAAGATGTGGAGCAGACAACACAGAAAGCTGAACAGAGTCAGCAAGAAACTCTCAAGATTCATCAAGCAGAACTGAAAAATATGCAGGATCAACTAACAGACATGGTAAGAACTTTAAAAAGCACTAGCTAACTATGTGCAGAATATAGTACCAGTGCTTCTTTAACTGTGTTCCAATTGTTTTATCTTCTATCAGAAAAAGCAAATCGAGACTAGCCAAAATCAGTATCAGGATCTTCAGGAAAAATATGAAAAAGAAACTTCTGAGATGATCACTAAACACGATGCAGATATCAAAGGGTTTAAGCAGAACTTGCTGGATGCAGAAGAGGCACTGAAAATTGCACAAAAGAAAAACGATGAGTTAGAAACACAGGCTGAGGAGCTGAAAAAGCAAGCAGAACAGGCCAAAGTATGTATACTTTGTTACTCCGCAAGTAATTTAAAGTTTAAATCTTTCTGTTTCAGTGAATCGCTGTTTTTTGCCTGTCTTCATCATTTCATAGTAGGATTTTTGCAGTGTTTCTTTTTTGAACTCTTCCAGGGTAGATTAATATTGGATAGGGAAGAGAAGCATACATGACTAACTGGTTGTCTTCTCTAGGTTACACAAGAATCCATGAAATATGGTTCTTTGATGTTAACATTTTATGTTCATAGATATCTGGCTCAGCACAATCAGTTGGAGCCAAATGTTATTTTCTGTTTTTTAAATGCATGAATTTTAAATAAAATATGTTGTGAACTATTTCATTTAAAAGTGTTACACACCTGAACTTCTGTTCTGTAGTATGATCCCATATTATGTGCAACTACTTAGTATGTAGCTTGACTTTAGTAATTGGCCTTTTTTCCCTCCTGTTTCTTTGACATTGCTGCTTGCTTTCATCCCTCATTAGTTATTTGCTATAATCTTTGTTTTATGCTTTAGTAAAATATTTAGTGTACAAATTGGCACACAGGTTAGCTTTAAATACACCACTGATGTGGTGTTTTGCATTAAACGGGTTGAGACAATGTGTTTTGGACAGAATCATGAGGACAATTAGCTATAGAAGGTGAATTTGAGAATTGGAAGTCAGTATCTAATATAACTCCCTGCATTTTAATTCACTTAGATTCTCATGAAATTATTCTGTGGCTCTTTTCTGAGTAATTTACATTCAGAAAATTTGTTGAGAGTAGTTTTAAAAACAAGGTGAAGTCCTGTACAGAGGAACCTTCAAACCATAATTTTTTTTTTTTTTTAATTTAACCACTGTGAAGTTTTCCTGCGGATGGTGGGTGTTTTATAATGAAATATCAGTGGTGGCTGTCAGCAGTTGAATTCACACAGGGACTGTGTGCCAGTGCATATACTTGTTTAAAACTTAAATTACAATAGCTCTGTTTGGCCTTAAACCACATTTCTCATTTGTCTGCTTGACTTCATTTTTGTTTTCCCTTCTCCCTGACTTTATTTCTTTAGTCCTTAAGCTCTGTGTTAGCATCAGCCAGAAAAGAGATTGAACTAATGTCAGACAAGATGAGGGGTTTGATATCAGAAAAAGAGACTCTGGCACAGGAGGGGAATACTTTAAAAGTAGAGAGAGGTTCCTTGTTATCAAAACTTCTAGAATTGGAATCAAAGATTTCGTTAATGCAACAAGACCAAGAAGAACTTTGGACAAAAAATGAAGAACTTAATTCAGAAAATAAAAAAATCCTAAAGCAGAAGGAAGAGGCTGAGGCCAAAAGCCAGCAGGAAAGCACAGAAAATGTAGCACTAATTTCTGAGAAAAGCAAATTACTCTCTGAAATAGAGGCAGCACAGGCAGATCTTCTGAAGATAGCTCAAGAAAATGACGCTCTTCGGTCTTCAGAGTCAACCTTGCTCCAACAGTTGAAAGAACTTCAGGCCAACAAAGATGCCGTGGATGTGGTATGTCAGAAACATATCAAAGAACGGGAAGAACTGGAGCATTATCAGAAGAAACTTTTGGAAGAGAAAGATGCAGTTATTAAAGACAAAGATGATGTTATTCAGAAGCTGGAAAGCTCTTGTGAGGCCTTGGCCAGAAATCAAAGAGAGCTACTGCAAGAAGTGTCAACTCTGACTGCAGAGAGAGATTCAGTCCTAGGTAAACACTCAGATCTTAAAAATACACATACAGCCTTAAAAAATGAAATGGACAGTCTATTGCAGACAAGTCAGAGTCTGCAGTCCGAGAAGGAGATGCTTCTTAAAAGCGTAGAAGAGCTGCGTGAGAGTTTAGACAATACGGTTAGTGAAAACCAAGCATTAAAAGCGAGAACGGAAGAGATGCAAACAGAACTCGAGACTGAACATAAAGAACTTAAAAAAGCAATGAAAGACAATCTGGAGTTGAAGGATTCCCTTGCTAGTCTCTCCCATCTTCTTGAGGAAATTAAAGCCTCAAGAGAGATATCAAATTCTGAATGTATTCAGTTACTTCAAGAGAAAGAGGCTCTTTCTTCAACGGAACGAAGGCTTTTGGCTGAAAAGGAGGAACTTTTAAATGAAAATAAGGCAATTGCTGAAAAGCTTTCTAAAGCCACAGCAGATGCCATACTTGCTGAGAAAGTCTTTACTGAGAAAATAACCGAACTGAACTTAGAAAAGGAATCTGTTTTCGGTAAGTTGTTGCAATTTGAAAAGCACAATGAAGCTCTTCTTCAAGAGAAGAATGAATTGGAGAACAAATACTCAGAGCTTCTTGATGAAAACAAGTCTTTTGTAAATGAAATTTCTGATATGAAGAGAGAACATGAACTGGATGTCTCAGCCAAGAGAGCTCTGGCCCAAGAGAATTCCATGCTCCAAGATTCCATTGAAGCCCTCAAGAAAGAACTAAGTAAGAAAACTCTAGAAAATCAAGAGCTAATAGCCTGTAAATGTGACCTTTCAGATCTTCTGAAAGAGGCCCAGGATGCCAAAAGAACATTAGAAAATGAACTGGCTGCTGTATCACATGCCCAGCAGGTCCTGTCATCTTCATTCAAGACCTGTTCCTCTGATAGGGAAATGCTGACCAGAGAGAGGACTGAATTGCAAGATAAGTGTCAGAAATTAAAGGGAGACGTTGAGATTATGAAAGGAAACTTAACCACCGAACAGGAGGCTAGAAAACTGGACAAGGAATCATTTTCATTGGAACGTATGGAACTTCAAAGCAACATCAGCTTCTTAGAGAAGGAGATAGAAGAGCTGAGAGCGAAAAATAAAGAATTGCTGACTGAGAAAGAACTTTTAGTTCAGGGGAAAGAAAAATCTGAAACTAAACTGGCGGAAATAATTAAAGAAAAAGAAACCCTCTGTGCAGAGACAGAGCAGCTCGCTTCCAGTATCGAACGACTGCAGAGTGACTTTGTTTCCTTGTCTAAATCAAAAGCAGAGCTCCAGGACTTGCACAGCTGTGTCTCCGAGAGGCTAGATGATCTTCGACACAGGCATGAGGTGACGGAGAAGGAGAGAATACAGTTACTGCAGGAAAATGCCAGCCTGCTTGCTGAACAGAAGAGTCTGGTCATCATTAAAGAAGAAATACTAAAAGAGAAGGAGAAATTCTCCAAGGATTATTATAAACTGCACGAGGAAGTAGTGCTTTTAGAACAAACTAATAGTGACCTCTCAGACAAATTGCTGGTGTCTCAGGGCAAAAATCAGATGCTGCAGGAGGAGATGAACAATCTGGCTTTGAAACTCAAAGAAATTGAGACTCTCCAGGCCCAAACAGTAGCGCAAAAAATTGAGGTATTGAAACACACAGTTAAACAATCAAGTACAGTTATACTAATACCGAGCACTAACCCAATGGTTTCCTCTCTGCACTTCATTGCACAATCAGCACTTCATCTCGGTATAAACGGGCTGGAATTATGGTCTCTCCCAATATATTACTTTGGGTTTTTTTCAAGTTGTAACTGTGAGTCTGAAAGACACTTTAATATTTTTTAAAAAAACATTTATAAGTATGAAAGCCTATGTTGTCGCTGAATGTTGCAAGAAAACAACGTAAACTGTGAATAAAAGGAACTTTTGTTTCCTGAATCTGGTAGGAGAAATTGAGCAGCTCCTTCTGTTGAAGTACTCTGCAGCTTAAAAGCTAAAGTAGTAATAGATAAGGTTTTAGATTAGATCTTTGTGCAATTTTATGTTAAATTTTAAAGTACAACAAAGTACAAATTTGAGTTACTAAAAAAAACCACAAATCAATGTACTGCTCCTGTAAATGTAATTGGATAAAAAGCAGTGTAAGAGAACCATTTAAATTTACATTATAGGACTTTCAGTCTGTTAAAGACATTGACAATTCTGGTGTTCTTTTTATTCACAGAAATGTTTTGTATTCACCACCAACAAATTCTGTGAAGTATTTTGAATTTCAGTTTGTGTGGCTTGAAGCCCATAAAATCACTTTGAATACAAATTGGAATCAAGATATCCTATAGGAATGTATTATGCCTACCTAGATATTTTAATATTCTTGTGAAGTATTTCCTTTTATGAGGGCATAATGAACAACACTGAAATAATGCAATAATTGGCTTTATCTCCTATTTAATTTTTAATTATTTTTCAAATTTTTAACAGCTTTTTGTAATTCCACATTTTCTGAAAACAGAGCCATCTGTTGGAAGTGAATATCCATTGAACTACTACTGTCTAAAGTGGTTACAAGTCTAAGAGCAATCACAGTGGTGGTAATTAGAAATCCAGGAATTAAAAAAGAAGAAATGGGCTTCCTCAGTGGTGACACATGCATGGGGTTACGATCTATTTCTGCATGGAATTGAATCTTCTCATGTCCATTTATTTTTATGCTTTATGCAGCTTCAAAATGCAAATAAATTCCCAGCTGAAGTCCTTATTTAAATGGAAAGCAGCTGGCAAACTGTGGAGCTGTGCATAAAGTATTGTGGTTCACCTTTTGCTTTCAGAGGTCCCTTTGGTAATACTTTTTTTTTTTTTTCCCCCTCCCCACCCTCCTTTATGTATAGGCTGCCAAAATGGCAGAAGATGTTTTCCAGACTGTGGAGAAGGTGACCAAAGAGAAGGATGCCATTCACAAAGAAAAGATTGAAACTTTGGCCTCTTTGGAGAACTCTAGACAGACAAACGAGAAGCTACAGAATGAAGTAATCACATTTAAATGCTTTTATATGAAAAGTTTTGCCTAATTTGTAAGGAAGAGCTATTGAATTACAGGGAATTAGATTAGGCCAGCGTGGATTTTGTCATTTTTTCCACCACAATACTCAGTCTTGACTGGCTTGTGAAAACTTGCTCGTGAAAACTTGCTCGATGAGTGCATATTGATGGAAGATCTAGGTGCTTTATATAGCCATATGGCCTGTGTTCTTTTGTATTTTGCATGTGGTTTCAAATGCCCTACAGCATATAAGGTCGTATCCCTTAAATCTTGGTGCAGCAACAAAAAAATTATCTTGTGTAATAGGAGTTCTGGATGCTAGAGCAGCTTTTGCAGATCGCAGAATCAAGAGACATGGGTTTGACTTGAGGCTTAATCAGTCTCGCTGTGTAGCTTTGGATAAGTGGCTTAGATGTGACCACGCTGTGCTTCAGTTCCCTGGTCGTAAGTATGGGGTGCAACTTCATGCTCCAATGAAGTGCTGCAGAGCTCTGAGTAACAGCGCTCCTAATCCACAAAAGTTCTCGCTCTGGTACTCACCTATAACGCACTCCTTGCTCTGTGCAGCCTCTTTGCGATCTTGACATGTGTAATGTTATCATTTCTTCTTTCTTCCACTTTTCTGTTAATCAGAATTGTGGTCTGACAAGGTACAAATTCTGCTGAGCTATGCACTATACAAGTACATGAGCAGTGGTCCCAAAGAACTTCACAGTCCAACATGTACAGCAGTTCCTCTAGGGACCCCTTTTCAGTCTATGTCCTCCCACCACTTTGTGATACTTCAGGGTTTGAAGGAGGGAAAAATGTCCTCACTAATCTTTTTAACACTCTTCTGCCCCAGAGTATCTAGTCTTACATTGTACTGACATCTTTTCTGCAGATCTTGAGATCTGCAGGCCTCTTTTTGATGGCTCTTTTATCTTTTGCAGCTCCCATAATAATGGGTAGTGAACAGCTGGGCCACAGCTTGTGCTGAAACAGTAATTATTTCCAACGAGATCTGATGACGTGAGAATTAAAAGCGGTGACGTTAATAATGGCAGGAGTTCACTTTCTGGATTAAAAAAAAAAAAATCCGCAGGGTCCTGTAATGCCGTGAGAACGGCTGAAGATTATCTGTTATGTAATATAATGTGCTGCTGAATGCGAGCAAATAGGGCTCGCGAGCTTGTGGTGTGTATGTGATAGATGCAAGCTCAGTAAATAGATACACAACAATTTGTCCCATGCTACAAGATCTCTGAAAGGAATTCATTTCTTATGGTTGCAAGCACAACATTCAGCCTACTGTTTCTCAGAAATTAAGGTATGGTAAAGCAGAACTTTTTAGCAGTTATCTTAAAGGAATAAAGATCAAGGGAACAGCTAATTTTAGCAAAAAATGTTGAATTTAAAAAAAAAAGTGCTTTGAGTCATATAGCATTTAAAATGGAGGTGCTTTGGAGCTTTACCTTTTATATCAGGGTATATACCTCAGATTACTGTAAACTGCTCTTCAGTGGACTTTGAATTCTTTGTGCTGCTCAACTCGAATGCAGAAAGTCTCGTAACATTTTCTGTTAGACAAATGCTTCTCAGTACAGACAGACTGAATTAATTTAAGGACTAAAGATGAAAAAGTGGAACAGCTCAGCTCAGGCCCTCGTTTTGCTGAATATCTTTTCCGAGTGCTACATCTAAGAACTGTATAGTTTCATTAGTATAATGAGGTTTTTTTTTTCCTCTTTAAGTTGGACATGCTTAAACAAAACAACCTGAAAAATGAAGAGGAACTTAATAAATCAAAAGAGCTTCTAAATCTGGAGAACAAGAAAGTGGAAGAACTTAAAAAAGAATTGTAAGTATTTCAATGTTAAATCTGTTAAACTATTCCTTTGTAGTTACACTTACCTTTCACTTTTTTGAAAAATTGTCTTTCAGTACCTCTCCTGTATCCTCACTTATAAAGCAGATATTAGGTCAAAATTAAATATTAGTTTGTCATGTGTAAAACTTGAAATCAGAATGTTGCTCCTGAATTGCTGAAGGGTATTGAAGCAAATCCTTCACTCCAAGCGTTGTTTGAAATCATTTGTTTGTTGGAGGAAGTACAGAGTTCTGCCACCTGAGGGCACTAGATTATTTTAAAAGCTTTATTATAAAAAAATTCTGTTTCGGTTTAATTGCAAGTGCACTTGGAGTGTTAAGTAGTTTTAAGTGGCTCTGTTTACAAAAAATCTGGTTTTTCTTTTATTTTTCATTGATGGTTTATTCCTCTTGCCCCACTACGCATTTATTTTTCTAACTGGTACAATACAAATGCTATATATAGTATGTGAAACTAGAGTTAATTGCTTATCCTTTGAGATGCTTCATTTGAGAAACTACCTCATATGTACTAAAAACATTGTACACAAACAAATTAGCTGCAAAGCATCTGATAAAAAGTAATTTGCCCTGTGGAATCTCATTGTATCAATGCTTTTGGTGTGCCACCGTGAATAAATATCCTAGTTATGCTACCCTGCAGTAGCTGCATGTCCCCCAGCTTTCAGAGGTGTAATACATCAGATCACAAATCTCTGTTCACTCCAAGAAGAATTTCTTGACTCATGGAGTGAGAGCTGGAGTCTGGACTGATAGCTGAGAGCAGCTTTGGCTAATTATTATTAGTTCCATAAGTCATTTTGTGACAGTTCTTAACCACTGCTTTGAGGTGAAGACATGACCCAAAGGAAATCAGCACACAGAATTAATACTAAGTTTCTGTCTGACTGACAGTTTTTACTGCTGGCTTTTAAAAACCCGCATGCTTGTATAGACAGCAGCCTCCCTGGAGAAAGCCAGGATTTCATTCCGTGAGCAGTTCTTACCTGCCTCAGTGCTCGTGGGAAATGCCAAAGCAAAATAATTATTTCCAGGCTAGTTGCTCTAATGCTAGAATAGCAGGGGGCTAGCAGACACCGGTATCGTGGAAAGACAAAATATATTAGACTGTAATTTCTCAAGCAGAACTTATTTATAGAAGGTACTTCCTTGAATATCTTCAGCACTGAAAAGTCTTCTCATGATCCTAATCACTTTGTGGGTTTTGGTTCCCCCCCCCCCCCCCCCTTAAGTTTAATCTTAGTCATAGGCTATTGCCGGATGTGGTCTCTAATCATCAGTGGTATGAGACATTGTGGATAAGTGGAAGCTTGTCTAGTTGTTTTTTAATTGATCTTTGTTGTCATAATTATTGTGTGTATTGCCTTGTTTTAATTACAGTAAGGACTTTGCTTGATAATACTCATTTCTTGATCAGCAGTAATGTGGGTAGAGAGAACGCCTTTGAGAGGTCAGTTGATGAAGGCAGTGCCCTTGCCTTCGCGAAGGAGAGTAGCGGGGAAATTCTGCCCACGGGAGCTGTGACTGTAGGTAGGGCCATGCTGCTGCCTCTAGAGCAGCGCCTTTTGGAGGTGGGAGGAGGTTACAGTGACACCGGTGGCCTTTGTAGAAAGCCTTCTGTGTAAAACTAGGATGAAGAAAAGCAGAAATACCGGCTGGATGTTGTGTATTCATTTCGTACTGCATACTGTCAAGTGCACTTGCAGCTATCAGTTTAAAGTTCCTTGGTGCTAAACACAGGGGAGCATTTCACACAAATTGACCCCAGTATTTCGTGTGCTTTTTTTATATTTTGTGTGCTTTTTTTATAACGCCTTTAACCTACACTTTAACACCAAAAGCTGAAAGAGGAGAACTCGTTAGTACTGCAGTTCAGCAAACAATCGTGGTTAAAAATAGGCATGTTCCTGCATCAGCAAGTAGGTTCATACCAAGATAATTTGAATTGATGTTCAGTGATGTGAGCTAGCCTGCTTAATCCAGTCTAGGTGGATCGGATTGGAAATCGGTCAAGGTGAGACCAGACAGAAGAAATGGTTGGAAAATCTTAGTCATATTACATGCTGAATTCGAAAAGTACATCAGACTTCCTTTTGTTTAAGTGTGCCCAATAACAGACATAGAGTCCTTGTATTTTGAAGTGCTTGAATAAGTTTCTGACTTACGGGTTCTTCTACCTCCCAGTGTCATAAAAGTATTTTTAATATTCCAGTCAGGGTTTAACTCTGTGCAATATTGGCACATAGGAGTACTGAGATCCCTTTTCATGAAAACAAAACACACTCATAAAAATTACTGTTTAATGAAATGAAGCGTATCTTTTTTATTTTTCGAAAGATATTGTCAAATCTTATAAAAACTTGTGTTGGTCACTTGTGTTACAGGCAAGCATGCAAAATATTTTTTTCAAAAATTTGTTGCAAATAAACTTACCTTAAGGAAATCACAGATACTAGTAGCAACATAGGCTAACGAAAGCTGCAAATCCATTTTTTTCTTCAGCTTTTGTTTTGTCTTTGTATCTGTTAAAATAAGGGAACAGATTAGATACTTTCCTGTTTTGCCTCCTGTGATCTTGCACATTCTCGTATGTTTGGATGTCAGACCTTGTAGGCAGTATTGAAATAAGTGGAACTGTAAGCTTTTTTTTTCTTTTTCTTTCTTTTTCTTTTTTTATTTTCTTTTTTTTTTTGCCTTTTTTCTTTTTTTGCCCCTTTTTTTTTTTTAAACAATTCTCATGTTTTGCCCCTGGCTACAAAGTTCACTTCTGAGAAAGTCTAGGCTATAAACCTCGCCAACACTCTTGTCAAACCCTACCCTGTATTTCTAAATCCAAGCAATTGCTACCCATCGGAAGCATGCAGAACTAGCAGTCTGAACTTACCTTCCATTTCTTTGAATATCTGATACATTTAAAGGAAAAGGAGCTTTGTGCTGCTACTGCTTTTCAGGGTTAAACCTATGCCTGTGCATCTGAGGTATAGATTGTCACCTTTATTATAGATCCCATTAGACACGTGACCTAGATGTATTTTTCCAAGCTGTGAAGCTGAATCTCTCCCACAGTTTTTTCTTGCCTCTCTCGTTCCTATGGTAACGATGCACTCTCTGTCCTCGCAGCGAAGCGCTGAAGCTGGCAGCAGCTCAGAAGTCCCAGCAGCTTGCAGCTTTGCAAGAGGAGAACGTGAAACTTGCCGAGGAGCTGGGCAGGAGCAGGGACGAAGTCACAAGTCATCAGAAGGTAGAGTGGCTGGAACGTTTCCTGATCTATGGTGAAAGCGCTGCGCGTGCTGTTTCCGCTGATGCCTGGGCTGACGTTGCACTGCATGTTTGTGCTTGAAAGAGGAGTTGTTCTGAGAATGTTTTAAAATAAATTTGGAAGCCACCTGCATTGGGAGGTTAGAACTGCAGGCTAACAGAAGGTTACGTAAGCCGTGAAGGATACTTAGGAGGCTTAGGAATAAGCATAAATTAAATATGCTTTAGCCAAATGCATTAACAGACACTTGCTATTTCTGTCAGGAGTAATTTTGTTATACAACTGTGGAAATCTCCATCTACCCAGTACTAAGGAAATCTAGCTCTTTTATTCTCCTCTTTATCCCTGCTCTCCCTTCCCACTAAAAAAAAAAAAAAAAAGGAGTACTTAGGATGTATTTCAGAATAGTGTTTAAAACTACTTGCTTGGACTCTGTCTCTAAAAAGCGCTATGCATGTGTACGCTTGCTTGAACTTCATACTGTGCGTGTACATGAACAGGGCTGCAGCCAGGTAGTGGGTATGGGAGGACTAGAATCGATGTAAGATGTTTTTCTGGTGGTAGTTCATAGGGGAGAAAAAGACTCTCTTAAATTTTATTTTCTATTTTTTATTATTACATTTGAACATGTTGTTGGAATCTTAAAGTATGGGCTTAATTACACAGCTTATAACACTGGTGCTTGCCACAAGATAAATTAGATTTACAGCCATTAAATATGGTGGGTTTAGTTCTTGCGGAGCAGTTCCAGTGACAGCCACACCATGAAGACATCTTTGGAAGATCTTGTCCAAAAGCAAGAACGTATAAGACATGGGTTTATATATTGTCTTTCTGAGATAGCAGTTGTGCAGAAGAGGGGTATGCTTGTTCCCAGCGACAGTGGGACAGATCTCTCATATCCTGCAACAAAACCTAATATTTTTAAAGCCAAGAGGCTGACTTTTCCTCAAGGGGCCTGCTTGGAAATACCGAGGATGGGTGACTACAGATCTGGCCAGTTTCTAAATCCTTTTGGCTGCTGACAGGAGTAATGCACGAGCTCCTTCATCCTAAAGAGCTTTGGAGATGATTAACAAGAGTCCCAGACGTGTGGGCTCAACCACTGACTCATGCTGCATCTGAGTAGTGGTGTGGTAAGAGAACGCTGCCATCCCAACCAGCCAGTGGGAGCTCTGCTCCCCACTCCCACATGTTTTCTTAAATTATTTCAGAATCTTTGAGGCAACCTGTTATTTTCAGAAAGAGTTGTAACTTGAAAAGTATTCGGCAACATTGGTCAAATCTTTCTGCCTCTCGTATGTAGCCAGAGTTGATATAGGGAAAGTCCCCGAGGGAAGGGACCCTTCAGCCCACGAGGCGCAGGCTGGCAGCGGTCACTGCAATCTCAGTCTGTGGCCTCCGTTGTTTCCAGATGACCTTGCGAAGGAGTCCCGCTGTCTGCATCCTGCCTGCTGCGGATCCGTCAGCAGGGATCCCTCTCTCATCGCCAGGATAGGCAGCTGTAGCTGGTGAAGCACAGAGATTAGTCGATCGTCTTGCAAACTGGAATATTCTCAGTTCACTTACACCATAGCCTTTCTGCCCGTGAGTAGATGGCTCCAAGATCGGAGATCTGGAAGATCTGCTAGAGCTCTGGGAGCTCCGTTGTGGCTAAAGGAAGAAAGGCAAGATGGTGTCATTTAAAATGCAGGTTTCCTTCCGAGTGTCACATAACTGAGTGCAGCTCTTCTCAGTTCAGTATTGTTCAGGTCTCAGGTGAAATGTGCGGTCTACCTGCCCAGAACTGTCGTATTTCCTGGTAACTTGGGAGTGGAGGCAGATGTTCTCCTAAAAAGCGTCCTCTGTCTCATCTGGAGCGTGTAAACTACTAACCATCCTTTTCATTCCGATAGAAACCTGCTGGTATCCTGAGGAACAGGACTTCTGTCGTGTTTCCTCCAGAACCTGAACTTACAGTCCCCTCATTCTACCTCCGACTCTGCCCAGTTCTCTTAATGAAATGGCAGCAAAGCCTTGAGGAGCCTCACACGGACAGCCCTATCTTGGGCTAGCGCAGTCTCACCGATCCCCACCACCACTTCTACTTTGCTGTCACTTGGGTGAATGCACACCGCGTTTAGGCACCAAGTTGCAGCATGTTTTGGGCTTCCTTGGTTCAGGCAGGCTGTGGGGAGTGAAAAAAATGTCACGATGAAGAATTGCTCGATTGGATTTTAGAGAACAAGTGTCCGTGGTGGCAACGAAGAGGTCTCACACAGAGCAGGGTTGCTCACGGAGCTGCGCTTCATGCAGCAGTTACTGAAACGTTGGGCAGCAGGGAGGAAAGCACAGAATGGAGCAGTGCTTCAGTCTGTGTGAGTTCCTGTGCACGTGCCTGTTAAAATGCAGTCAGAAAGGTAGCAAGCATATGTTTTAAGTATTTTGAGCAGTCGCTATGGTAACTATATAAATTCTAGCAAGTGTGTTAGTCAATTGGGTTAGTGAATCTGTGGCTGCATGTGACACACTTTGCAAAATTAATGAATACGCTTTCATGAATGATTTATCCTGACATCTAAAGGTTAAAGTGTCATATACTAAAGATGCTGAGGGGTGCTTTTCTGTATTGATCCATAAATAATTAGCTGTTTGTAATTAGTTAAAGATTCACATTCAGATAGATGCTGAGCTCAGGGAACTTTTCTGGCTTCAAATTATGTGTTGTGGCGTTTTGGGAGCCTCAGACCTGCCCGGGCATTTTAACTTCATTAGAAAAAGTGTAGAAGTACCTGCTAGCTCAGCTGGTCCATCTTTTATTAACGGTATGCAAGAAGTCTGAGGCTAATGAGGGAGTGAGCGGATTGCTGGAGAAATGTTGATGAGAGAAGGGGTGTCCTTTCTCCCCTTGTGCCACAAAGCTGCTCCAGGCTCGATCCATGACTGGATCCAGCTGCAACAGGGGTTTAGAAGCTGCACAGCTCCTCTACCATCGTGTCCTTTACTTTTCTCTCTTTCAAATCCACTTCTATCTTGGTCTGTACAAAAATCACTCATCTCTCCACAGCTCAACCAGGAGCTAAAAGGGAGGAGAGATGCAGGGTTTATGCGCACAATCTTGGAGCATTCCACAAATGTTGAAGGATTTTCTGAGTTAAACAGGCACCACAATCTCTTCCTAAAAGAAACCGATAAAACAGTGGGGTGTGTTTGGGGTGGCGGGGGGGAAAGCATCATGGAGCTCTGTGGACATGGCCTCTGGGGAGCAAAGGGTGAGTAACGTCAGTATGAGCTTTTTCCAATTGCAAGTCGAGCATAAACACCAGAAAGTTAAGCTGGCCTAGGGTGAAACAAAGCGATTTGTTTGTGGAATGTGGCCAGGTTAATGCTGTGCAGTAGAGAAATGCTAGTGCTGGTGAAGGAAAAGTAGTCCGAAAAACCAGCTGGAAAAGTGTGATGCACAAGAAATTGCAATGTGAGTTTGAGGGAGGGGCCATACAAAACAGATGTCTTGGGGTTCTGGAGAGGTGCAGCTCACTGGGATTTACAAGTGAAACATTTCTCAGAGTTTTCATATTCTTTTTTCCTTCTCTTTTTTTTGTCATCAGTCTGTACAGATGTAAGGAGTTCATATAGGCTGCCTCTGTGTAGGAAGCAGACAGAAATTCTCGGAAGCAGGGCGTATACTTTGTGCTGCTAGTGAAAGTGCTGGTTTTGACTTGCCTGCAGGAAAAACTTGGCCATACCTGCACAGTGCTATGGCTGCTCACAGTCTTACTGTGGGCACTTCCCTTGAGAGAGACATTTTGATTTTCTTTAAGACTTCTTAATATAAGTCTCTCTACACCCTTCTAGTATCTATTTTTCATATCAATAAAGTTGTCTGCTTAAGCCCCAGCAAAATGATACCAATTAATCTTAAACCAGGAAGGCTTAACGGCACTGCAGTACATGAAAGGAGAAGGTAAGTTGTCGGAAAATATGGAGGAGACAGTTTATCTAGGTGAGCTGCATTTAGCCTAGTCTTGGAGGCTGGCAGACAGCCTTCCTTTTCGTTGGAACTTGCTTAACGCTTTCTGTGCCTGTCTGTGCCAAACCTGAATGTCTGCGGAGTGCTGAAAGTATTTGGTCAATAAGAGATCATTTGCTGTTGTTCCCAGGGCTCTGGGGTTTCCATTATAGATGTATGTATTGCTGACCTTGTGGATGAACCCTGAAAGCTTGTGAAATCTAAACAGAGATTGTGTTCAAGTCAAGGCACTGGTAGTTGCTACTATAAGCAGTTCTGTAGGGCAGCAGTTGCTGACTTTGGCCATTGAGTAAGAAGAAAGGAGGAGATGGTGAAAAATAATTAATTGGCCTGAAAAATACTTAATTTCTTAACCTTATCAGAAGTGCAGTTACCCCAGTGTTTCTGTGGTGGGGCTTTACAGTTTTGTTGTTGTACAAATTATGGTTGGTTGTTTCGTTTTGCTTTTCCTAAACCTATGTGCGCCTGTCAGTTTGGACCCCAAGCACCTGCAGCCACAACATTTGCAGTTGAAGGCCTTAGGGCCTAAGGGCTTCAGGTGCCCCCGCCGAGTTACAGGTTCAGGATACAGTAACAGACACCAGACCGACAGCTTTAGGGATCAATAATTTATCTCTAAATAACGGTACAGTAACAAATACAGATCAGTAGTACAATTATCCAGGTCAAAACAACAGTAAATCCAGTAATTCACCAATACTGGGCTAAACTTAACAGCCAGGCGCACAAAGGCTTACGGTTCTCTTTGGTGTGCATGGGGCCCGACAATACTGTATAAGGCACTACTAGCCTCACACCTCTCTTGTGTGCACAGGACGTGAGTGTGCTGTATAAAGCAGTAATAGCCCCTCACTACCTAATATTCTTGGTCACCGAACAATTTGTGTTTGTGTGCGTGTGTTGTCCTAGTAGAAAATTGATTACTTTGAGGATTTGTAGGCTCTGTAGCCTCTCCCACGTTTGTTTTATGATGATAATGATGCTCAGATCTATTATACTAAGGAAGCAATCCTTAGCGTATTAACACTAGTCTTTTTGTACTTGTGTTTTAGCTGGAAGAGGAGAGATCAGTACTCAATAACCAGTTATTAGAGATGAAAAAGAGGTAAGCTGTTTTTTCTGATGTGAGTTTAACTGTAGAGTCCTACACAAAACTTCAGAAAACATAATACAAAAGCAGTGCTAAGAAACAAGCGGTTCTTTTCTGTTGTATCATAGTTAAAAGTCCTGAGGTTGTTACACAGATTGGCTTACAGATTATATCTTCCCCATTTTCTTTATTAAAAGTGAGAAGGAAGTGTAATTGTATTAATGTAAGACCATGTTAAGCAGTGGTATTTATCATTTCCTCTTTAGTTATGCACCTCTTGCGTTGTAGTAGTTCTCTTTGTTTTCAGTAACCAGTTTAGTGTTTGGTTTTAGTCTGCTCTGGAATATGGGATTGTCCCTCAGTCTGATATATATGCGTGCATACAGATCTGACCCATCAAGTTCTTAAGGAATAATGGAAAAATACAGTGATGCTAGGGGTTGTTATTAAAAAAAAAAAGAAAGAAAGAAAGAAAAGCAGCCGGTATTCAGCCTTGTTCTCATAGTTTTGGGATGTTGAGTTCCCTGTGGCAGCAGTTATTGCAGTTCATTCAGCACTGTTCTTAAATACCAGGAGATTTGTCCTGGGTGACTGGGGCATCCGTTTGTAAACTGCTGTTCAATAAATGATCCCACGTTACAAAATTTACTGTCTTTCTGCACTATATGTATGGAAGGCTAATTGGTGAAGTGCCACAATGTCTTTAGGAAAATGTGGGCTTTTCACAAGCGGTTATATAAATCCTTAGGAAAAGATGCAGCTCTCCAGGACAGCAAGAGCGTTCCAGGAAAAACAAACAAACCCCTGTTAATTTCCTGCATTAATAATGGTCGCAACAAAGGAGAGTGAGTGGCACTTCAGTATTTATGCACATCCTTAGCTACTTGGTATTAGACACTGATCCCTTTTTTATTCCCTAATAATCTCTTATTTGGGAGGTGGGTCATACTCTGTTATAGCTCACGCTCTTCTGAAGGACAGCAGGCACGTAGGGTATTACACAAGCTAAAGCTTCCTCGGAGGATGTAAGAGTTCGATCAGTTGTCCTACAGAGAGGCAAGCCAGCAGCTGAACCTCTGGCTTTAGCCAGCCTTATGAACTGGATCACACAGCCCTTAGCTGCATCGCATAGCAGAAGTGTAAGTTATTTTTTTAAGAAGAGGTGAAGGAGAAGATAAGGAGAGAAATCTTTAGCTGGTGTAAAGACCATTCGACATCCACAATAATTAGCATGTTTACACCAACTGAAGATCATCTCCAGCATATTTGATGTGTAGCACAGGAGGGAAAAGGAAGGTATTAGTGCTTCTGACAGCTTAGGATGCTGTTCACAGCCTGTTATTTAACGTGCTTTAAAACATGTATTTTACATAGTTGAGAGTTATTTTAAAGAGTGTAATACCTGAAAGTTACTTGAGGAAAGGAAGGAGAGAATAGGGACCCAAGATTCATTCAGTACTTTCCAGCGATTCTGTTTCATAGCACGCAGTTTAAAAGACAAATTCTGTAGTAAGTTATAAAAAGCAAGGTGTATGGCTCTGATTTTCCTTCTCCTCTTTTTACTCTGTGTGAGCTACCTGAAATAAGCTACATAATTACGAAAGCATTAAAGTGAGTTTTAACATTACTTCACCTTCAGTCAGTTACACTGAGATGCCCAAGTTTGGCTTAATGACATTTCTCAACAGTGTTGAATAAACTCCAATAGAAGGGGTAAAACAAGTAGCAGAAACAGTCAACCTCACTGAAGCAGACTGCAGGCCACTAGGGGTTAAAATACACCAGCATATGACATTATTTGCAACAAAAAAAGTTAGGCTGAATGAAGAGCTAATTAAATTAAAAAGTGTGTCTCTCTCTAAATTGCCAGATTCCGCTGAAGGTGGTGATGAGATGAGCGATGATTTCTTCCTTTTGTCTTAAGAATTTGAGATACTGAAAGAGAGACATCTTTTTGTTTCAATTAGGTCAAATCGCTAGCAGTAGTTTTCCTGCCTTCCTTCCACCCACAGGAATTCTCTTCCTCTATTTTAGCAACTCCCTCTATGAAACAGTCCGGCTAGGAGTAACAGGAGTTCGATATTTATGAATCTAAGGGGGTTCTATGTTACTTCAGCTCATTAGGTTCATTGTGGGTTGCTAACTGTCTTACTGTCTTTGAGCTTGCGCTATTTATCGATACTCATTTCATTCCTCTCTCTTCCCTTTCCTACCCTTGCTTCCTTTGCTATATCTGTGTGTCTTTAATGGTAAGACTCAAGAAAGTCTATCCACGTTACAATAAATAATTTTTTTTTTTTAAGTAAAGTTGTTGTACATATTTTGGCTGCCTTTGTCCCTTGGTGTCTTGCTTTTGTTTTGTAAAATACTCAGCTATATATATATACATATATATATATTAAAATAGTCTATATTTTTTACCAAAACAAAAAAGCCCCTTGGTGCAAATTTAGTTCTTCCTTACAGTATTTTGCATTTCTACTCCATGTTTCTAACATGTGGTTCTTGTTATCTTGCATTTTTAAAGCTTGCCCAGTAACACTTTAAGGTATTTGCTTCATTCTTAGAATTTCTTATTTTTGTAGTAAGGGAAGAATCTGGGTGATTTTTTTAATGTTAAAACGAAACAAAAACCTCTCTCTCCCATGACTTCCACACACTGCTCAGAATATGGTTTAACCTCCTCAAGAAAGTGAAATTTTGAAATGGCGTGTGAAATGACAAAGTCCTTTTTATTGTTGGTTTTCTTTAAGCCCTGCTGGCAAGCAGATAATTTGGACTTGAATTGGCAGGGAAAAAGTTTAAGTTCACCAGATCAATTTCCTTTTTTTTTCCCCCCTGATAAAATAAATACTTCCCACAAGATTTTTCTTGCAAGTTACCACGATGTAGTTATTTCACATTCAACATATGCTCCTTACGTTTACTCTCTCTCATATGAATCATACTACAAACGATACTGAAGCTGAGAGCATCAGTGGGGTAGACTCTCAGCTGATGCTGGAAGTGAACTGTGATCTACACTTACGTGTAAGTAAGTAGTGACATACACCTACTATGTTTGTAGGTTTTCCACTTCCAAGGTTTTAGAGGGCCTCCAGCTGGAGCTGTAAAGCCTGGTTCCTGGAGAGACTGCCCTGTAAAAGAAAAAAAACAGTGCTACGGTGCAGGGACTTCTTTCCCCCCTCTTGTTTTCTCTCCTCTTTTCTTCTCTTGTTTCTCTCCCCTTGTGTTACGGTATTCTAGACTCCTATATTGAATTTGTAAATATATATTTATATGCTCACAAACCGTTTGCCTTTTTTCAACCACCTAAATGCTTGTGGTGGTTGAAACCAAGCCCAACAAATGGCAAGTTAACCATATTTGTACAAAAAGCATATGTTTGGTCTTGATCTCCAAGACGAAGATCTGACCAAAAAGTGGAAACATTGGCTAAATGACAAGCTCTTGAGCATGAGATGAGTCACTGGGGTTTCCATCTGCCCTCCTGCGGCTGCGTGTATAGCAAAGGGAAGCCCGGGGGAAGTCTCAGGTACAGGAGAGCTTGTGAGCAGCAACTTCCAGATGTACTTTCCCCTTTCCCTGGCCTTAAGTAAGCGCTGGACTTGCAGCTCAGTGGATGGGAGAGGGCAGCTGTGCTCTGTCAGCAGCGTCCCGTGCATCGGTGGCACATTTCTTTCCCGCACCACCACCCTGCGCTTTTGATCCAATTCAGCAAAGCATTTGAAAACGTGGGTTAGGCTAGAGCGTGTGTGTAATCCTGCTGAAGAGCACGGAGACTGCTGTCGTGCTTTTCGTGCTTTGCTGAATCAGGGTTGGCGAGGAGAGCTATTAAATGCTGTTGCCCTTTTGGTTTTTGTTAACAGGATATAACTTGTATTTGAAGGCAAGACCATGCCGTCTGCCGTTTGTTGTGTTTCTGTTTATATTAGTTCTCTCATTGTCAAAATACCAAAACCAAACTCAACCTTTTGGTTCTTGTTTGGTAGCTGCATCAGCTTCTCTGAACCCCAGATTCTCCACTTGCTGCTTCCATTCCCGAGTATAATCTTAACAATGAAAGAATTGCATTAATTGTGCTCTCATTGTTGAGTTTCCTATTTCTCTTGAGTCGGTGAGATTTATTGTATTTCATGGTCTGGGTATCGTGGCTCTCACTAACTGCAGATACCGTGGGTATGAAAACTTTTCCATTTGCACTTAATAGCTGTCCCCTACCTACTGAGCATCGTCACACAAGGACGTGTTCTGCTCTTGATCCCTTGAACAGTCCTAAGAGAGCGTAGTTTTGTTTAGTTACTTAAGTGAAATCATTGTGCCACTTGGTATCATTGAAGTATTGGCTACTTCGTGCTTTTTGTGTAGTGGGTATGCGTTCAGGTAGCCTAGTTTGTCTTCAGCGCTCTCAGCTAGTAAGGAGAGAAGCAGCTCACTGCTGTGGCAGCGAGACCATGAGCCTCTAAACCAAGATGTATGGAATTGTGTAGGAAACTGGCTGCACCTGCAGAAGCTCAGAGAGTCGACAGCTAGCTGCTGGGCACTGCTTGGTGCTCTGAAAAGCAAGTTTCTCTTCTACATAAATAAATAAAAATTTCAAGTAACAATATTATTATTATTATTATACTACAAACAAAAACCTTTCGACTTGTAAGGAACTTTTGTAGCAATAGTCCTCACATCAGAGGACAATTACTCATCTGTGTATATTCTGTGATCTGTCAGGAAGACTCAGGAGCATCAGTGTGAGGATGTCATAGAATCATAGAATTGTTAAGGTTGGAAAAGACCCTTAAGATCATCAAGTCCAACCGTTAACCTACCACCGCCAAGTCCGCCACTAAACCATGTCCTCAAGCACCACATCTACCCGTCTTTTAAATACCTCCAGGGATGGGGAAGCTGTCATAGCTGTGATGCCTTAAGATCACTGGCAGGACGGGATTTGTAGGCAGAAGCCATCTCTCTTATTACATCAGCTGAAAAGGTTGGGAAAACTGGACGTAGGTACCCAGAAGGGGGTTGTGCCAGCTCTGGAGGATTGCTTTTTAACCCTTCTTCCTTGAAGTAGAACAAATCCCACGTGGTTTTGTGCTGAAACCGAAGTTGTTAAAGGCCCAGGAACTCTCCGAGTACGTGTTTCAGGAAATAATGACGTTACTGACATTAGTGAGGACCAGCTGATATTTCCAGCATCATCAGTGCTTTGCATGACAACTTGTATAATCAGCTTTGCATGTATGTTTTGTTGCTTGTTAATAATTTTCAAGAAGTAACAAAACTCTGAAGTTAGGTTTTGTGGAACATTGTGCAACATGTTTGTTTATCCTGTATCTCCCCAGTCTATTAACTTGCTTCTTTAAATTCAAATGCATACGATGATATGCAGATTCTGGCATGTACTACCTAGGTAAAGTTTTTGCTTTGTTTCCACAGTTGTAACATCTGAAATGCTTATACGTATATAAAACCTTAGTCAAGTACAGAACTGAAATTTGCTTTTTAAGAACGACTTCTTACGCTAGTCTAATACTTGAAATTAAAATAAACTACTTTAGGTGACTGCAATAATCTATTCTTTAGATGATTTCTGGTTGTATTTGGTTTTCTTTTAGAGAATCAACATTTAAAAAAGAAATTGATGAAGAGAGAGCATCTTTACAAAAATCCATCAGTGTTACTAGTGCCTTGATCACCCAAAAAGATGAGGAACTGGAAAAGCTCAGAAATGAGGTAAATGAGGAACAGTGGGACCATTCTTAATTTCAGATTAATTAATTAATTCAGATTAAGTTACGGCTAGAAGCATATGGCTTTGTATGCTTGCTACTGAAGAGTCGGCTGAATGTTTTTCTTTATTAATTTAGCATAGTTAAACCTTAGAATGAAATCTTTAGATACGCATGCCTAGTTAGGTGACTTCTGGCGTGTATTTTTGGTGGCTATTTAGCCCTTACTACTTCATTCTGGAAGGCCTAAGCATTCTTAAATCATTCTTACAGATCACGGTGCTCCGTGGAGAAAACGCTTCTGCAAAGACCTTGCAGTCAGTGGTTAAGTCACTGGAGTCAGACAAATTGAAACTTGAGGAAAAGGTGAAGAACTTGGAGCAAAAACTCAAGGAAAACAACGAACAGCCTTTAACTGTAACTAGCGCCTCAGGTAAAAGAAAGCGCCTCTCTGTGCTTTCAGCTTTAATCCTGTAGGTTTTTGCAACTCTTCATCAGATAGTTAAAAGCAGGTTTAACTCATTGAACCTCCTGAGACATGTGACTTTCCTGTTGTAGAACACACCTAAGCTTTGAATGAAGGAAATGACCAGCTGCAAAATACGAAAGCTCCCGACATTGCCAGTTAACGCCCTTTACACCGAGGCGGGGGGCGATTTAACTTGAAATGAAACGTGCATAAACCATAAAACTTCATCCTGTTTGTGGTGGGGCTTCTGTGCAAGAGCCTCCCTTAGGCTGATTTTGGGTTTCCTTGCTGTAGCTGCAAAGTGTAGGCGTCAAAAGAAAACCACCTACATGAGCACAGGACTGGGAATCCCACAGTTTAGACACTCGCGCTTACCTTATGCTGAGCTGCTTAAGCCTTGTATCACTACAGCCTCATCTCTCAGCAGAGGAGCGTTCCTGTGCAGATCTGTGGATGTTAGCTGTCACCTATACGTACATTTTTTGTATTTTAATAAGTAACGTGCAGTATTGAATATGCTTCTGTAATGCAGTGGTCAAAAAATGCCCCAAAGAAGTCACCCTTACCCAAGCTTATACTGAGTGATGAGAAAGCAGCCAGAAAAAGATGTTTTGGAGACTAGAGATTATTACATTATTTCCGTCTCTGACTAAGCCAATAATTTAGGTTACTGGATGCTTACACCTTGTTTGGTTTTGTTGTTTTTGTTTTTCTTTAAAGGTGACATTGCTGCTAATCTACTTCAAGATGAAATTGCAAAAGAGAAGCAGGTATTTGATCTGAAACATCAGCACGGTAAAACAGCAGTGTGTCTATAGGCAGAGTGAAATATTTTTCAAAAGACAGTTCCTAACAGATTTTGTAAATCAGGATTATAATGGGCAGATTTATCTTGTAACCTTCTGCTTCTGAAGGGAAATATTAATGACAGTAAATATTAAGAATCAAGTGATGAGTGATACTGGAGAAACAGTTCAGGTTATTGGATCGTGAGGAAGCAAGCAGGAAAGCAGGGGTGGCAAGTTTTGACCCGCAGCCTGTTGGTGAGGTACAGCCCAGCAGAGCACCCTCATAAACTGCTCCTTGCCCTTCTTTCCAAAGGATTCTTGGATGTGAACAAGGAATAAGGTGTGACACACCTGGATCTGCGGTGATTTCTTTCTCCATCTCGGAGAAAGGGGCTGCCTGAGCTCCCATGCTACTTCTAAGCCTTTGCAGTTGGAAATGTTGATCTTTGCTGCATCCTCACTGCAGAACTTCACTCAGAGCCAGGGTTGGCAGCAAGGGGGCAAGGAAGTGTCTCTGTTAGCATGTGCTTGGTAACAGGAGAAATGCGTATCAGGGAGTACGATAATCATAATGAACATGTGAAGCGCTGCCGTGCAACAGGTGGCCTGTGACAACAAATGCCTAGGAAACATGGCTAGAATAGAAGCACCTTCTGCTCGTTATAAAAGTCCTTGTTAGATCACTGATGTCAGTCATGTTGATTAAAAAATGTCCTTCCTAGTCTGTACAGAGCTCAGAAGTAGTGTAATTAACATACACTAACCACCAGTCTTTTCCTGTTTTTCTGCCTCCTTGAATTCACCTGCTGATGGCAACGCTTCCTTCCAATCAGCACGAGGTTTGTTCCACTTCTTGGCTTCCTTTATTTTATTCACTGTGTTAATTGGCCAAGCACGACTTGATTCCGTTCAGCAGTGCTGCTGCAGTGCTGGCCTCCTGATCTCTGTGGCCCAAACGAGCTTTGGGAGATGCCGTGCGGGTGCGCTGCGCTGTCCCCCTGCCCCTGCGGGATAGCTCTGAGAGTATCCCTAGGGCTGCAGGTTCAGAGGAACGGAGACCCTGTTCTGATCAGAATTCCACAACTGGATTTATGTTCAAAATGTAACATTAGAAAAAGAAGCAGATCTCTCGGTGGTGGGTTGAGACCCACCGATCTCTGTCAGGTGTTGGCTGGGCAGAACTACCCAGCTCCCTGGACAGAAATGGTACTGAGGGGCTCGGAGGTCCTTTGGGAAGTCCCTGTCCCTTGTTCTCTCAGCGTCCGTGGGCGCTCGTTGTAATACAGCGATCCAACAGTAAGAGTTAATGCAGATCTGCAGGTGTCAGTTTGAGGGCTGCTCCTTTGTTGCTCGCTTGCTCTGAAGTGCAGCCCCCCGGCCGCTGACCCTCCTTGTTCTTGACTATCACAGATCGACTTCCTGAATTCAGTCATAGTAGATCTGCAAAGGAGAAACGAAGAGTTGAACTTGAAAATACAAAGAATGTGTGAAGCAGCCCTCAATGGCAACGAAGAGGAGATAAATAACTATGACAGGTAGAAATCCTAAAGGAATCTTTGGCTTGTGTTTTGGGAACTGTTGGTAGCAGTCAGTTCTGTCAGCGGCACAGTGCACCAGCCCGATTCCAGCTGTCGGGAAGGACAAACGTACCTGGTGGTGCAAAATGATCACAAACACTGATGTGTCATAACGTATTTGTTGTCAGTCTTGGTTGAGTTTGGCCCTTTCCAAATTAAGTAGGAGAGTCTGCTCTCGAGGCCGGTAGCTGCATTGAGAGGGGGAGACCCAGTCCAGAGAAATAGAACTAAAACCTGTTTGATATCTTGTGACTTCAGATCTCTGCTGGCGAGAGAAAAGAGAAGCTAGTTTACATGTGTTTTGTTTTTAAATAATGTCTGTATTTGTGCAAATATTTACTCAAGCAGAGCAGTTTGTTTAGTAAATATTATCGTATAAGGGAATACGGGGTACTGCAAGGTAGTTAAGATGTCAGAAGATCTTCAGAAGGGGGTTTGTAATTTTTTGTTGTTATGTTTTTGTCGACCGCTGTGGTGTTTCCTTAGTTTCAGTAATTATGAGACAGGCTGTGGTGCAGGGCAGGGAAGCAGGCCTTTCTCCAGGAGCAGTACCCTGCTTGACTTGCCCTGGTGCTGATCTTGCAGTGAGGAAGAAAGCCTGTCAAAGAAGAAACCTCGTCTCTTCTGCGATATCTGCGGCTGCTTTGATCTTCACGACACCGAAGACTGTCCGACGCAGGCGCAGATGCCGGAGGAGCCGCCCCACTCGGCTTACCACGGCAGCAGGAGGGAGGAACGCCCCTATTGCGATACCTGCGAGATGTTCGGGCACTGGACGGCCGACTGCAATGACGACGAGACCTTCTGATGCAACGCGCGGCCGCGAGGATGGACTGTCTGTGCGCCCTGACCGGACGATTTATACCACCAGCATTTGCGTGTGCTGAATGTCAGGAAAAGGGACAGCGTTTCTTGACCCCCTCCCCCCCATCCCCCCTCTCCATCCACTCCAGAATCAGTACAGTGATAAATATTTTGCTCCTCCGCTAATAAACACCCTATCTCCCATTAATGAACTTAAGTGAAATAGAAATAAATGATTTAACAAATGACTTTATGCTATTTCTTCCGAGGTTGTGGGTTTGTTCCCACTCTTAACAAGAAATGCCCCCATGCTGTTGCATCTATTGTTGGGAAAACGTGTATAGGAACGAAGCACTATAGTTATATTAAAGCTTATTTAAATACCTTAAAATTATGCTGTTAATTTTCATATTTGCACTAAACCATTTTAAGGCTGAATTTGTACATTTAGATTTTTAAGCTTTTTTTCTTTGACACTGGACTGGGTTGAGCAATGTTTCATCTTTATCTTCATTCACTCATGTGACTGTGATTTCGCTCGGTGAACGCGAGCTCGGGGTTGCGGTTTGCCGAAACACGAAAGGGTGAAGCAGGTAAGAAGCGGAGCTGCTGTGGGGTTTTTTAGAAACCCGTATGCTGTGCACACCTAAACAGTTTGTGGGACATCCTTTTTGGGTTTGTTTTTGCATTCTTTCGGCTTCTCTATAGCGTGTGTGTGGTGTGTGTGTGTATATATGCATATATATATTAAAGTTATATTTTGGAAAAAAAAAAAGGTGTGTTTTCTTTGGTATCTTTCTGCTGTTAGGGATGCAGCGGGCTCTGCGTGGGGACAGACGTGCCCCGTGGCTGCGCTGTAAATAAATGGAAAGACAGACGTTAGCAGCGTTGTGGCATGCTTTCACTAGGGCGTCACGCGACCCCTGCCGCAGCAGGCTCTCGGTGACGTCAGACGAAGGTCGCTGGCGTCATCGTTTGCCGGGGGGAGGAGGAGGAGTGGGGTGCCGGAGGGGTGTTGGCGGCGCCCGCCAGGGGGCGCTGTTCCGCCCGCCGCCTCTCGCCGCGCGCGCGGCTCCGCCCCCCGTCACGTGGCGGGCGCCAGGTGACGGCCGGCGTCACGTGATCGGCGGGAAGGGCGATGGCGGCGCACCTCAGCTCGGGGCGCGTCAACCTGACGGCGCTGCGCGAGGCGGGGCGCAGGGAGCTCCGCGAGTTCCTCGACAAGTGCGCGGGCTCCAAGGTGGGCGGCGGGGGGGGGGGGGGGGACCGGGACCGGGACCGGGACCGGGACCGGGACGGAACCGGGGCCGGGGAAGGACCGGGACCGACGCCTGCCTCCCTTCCCGCAGGCCATCGTGTGGGACGAGTACCTGACCGGGCCCTTCGGGCTGATCGCGCAGTACTCGCTGCTGAAGGTAAGCGCCGCGGCGGGCGCTCGGCTGCCGGGCCCTGCCGCCGCAGCTCCTGACGCCCTTGCCTCCGCGCAGGAGCATGAGGTGGAGAAGATGTTCACGCTCAAGCCGGGCCGCCTGCCGCCGGCGGACGTCAAGAACGTCATCTTCTTCGTCAGGCCCAAGCTGGAGCTGATGGACATCATTACGGACAACGTGCTCAGGTGACGGGGGAAGGCGGCGGTGGCTGCGAGGGGTCGACTCGGGGTTCTCGTCTTGGGAGGGGCGAGAGCTCAACCCGGGGCTCCCGCCGAAGGATTCGGGTTTGGCCCAAAACTGCCGTGTGGTTTGTGAGGTCGGGGGAAGATGGCTCAAAATGGGGAACTACGTGCAGACGCCGCCGCTCTCAGGGCTCGCGTCAGGGTGTGAGACACCCGGGGGGGGGGCGGGGGGTCACTCTGGCCGGCGATGCGGAGGGTGCCCTCCTCGGTAAGGGGATGTACGTTCCTTCTCGTTAGCTGGAACGAGCCACGCTTTGGTTGAGCCTCCTTCTGAGAACTGCAGGGAAAGCGAGTCACCTTGCCCTGCCGTCAGACCTGTGGCCGGGGGTGCCAGAAAATATTCTGAAATACAAAGTTAGGGATGGAAACGGGTAATAACGAGCGAGTGGGGCAGCCCTGTTTCCTTTGAGTTCGGTGCCCCCAGCCCGGTGGGCGCTGGCTGCCTGCGCAGCGGAGTTACCCTTGCTGTGCTCCCGCCCGTGACTCTCGCAGGGAGGACAGAGGCCGTTCGCCCCAGAGGGATTTCCACATCCTCTTCGTGCCGCGCCGCAGCCTGCTCTGCGAGCAGTGGCTGAAGGAGCAGGGCGTGCTGGGGTCCTTCATCCACCGAGAGCAGTACAGCCTGGACCTGATACCCTTCGATGGAGACCTGCTCTCCATGGAGTCTGAGAGCGCGTTCAAGGTAAGCGCTCGTCTCGTCTTCGAGGAAAAAGGCCGTGTGTTGTTGTGCTGGCTTTGGTGTTTGGCACAGAGGCGCTCAGAGGGTTTGTCGGTGACCTGCGCAGCAGGGAAAGGCCTTGCAGAGCAAACGTGACTTGATCCTGAGCGCTGACTGAGCCCGGGCTTCTCCGTGTGTTGTCTAACTAAATGCTGAAGGAACCACCACTGTGCTAAGCTGCACCCCAGTTCCTCCAGCTTTAACTGCTGGTGTTATTTTCACAAATTGAGCATTCACGAGGCTTAAAATAGTTAGTCGTTACAAAGAGCCAGCCCAGTTTGTGTCAGTACGCAGCCGAAGAGCCGTGTACGAGGGTTAATACTGCGCGCGAAGCTGCACTGAGAATTAACAGCTCTCACATAGCAGTGTGTGTCCTCTTTTCTCAGAATGCTGCGTCTGGGGACAGAAAGGTTTGAGAGTTGCTTTGGCCATCTCGGCCTTATTAAGCGTAGCCCAGAGGACGTGTCGGGGCTTGCAGCTGCTTGTCGGCAGCTGTGACGAGGTGCTGTGCTCTTGGATTGGACTAATGAGAGGCAGAGGCTCTTTGCGGTCACTTTCTGGCTCTCGTACCCCTCTCCATCAAACCGGGAGTAGCGTGTGGCGTTCAAAAGTATTACGGTGCCTGGTTTGATCAAATGATTTGACAAAGTAACAGCATAGATAAGGTCCATATTTGCCAACAGCCGTAGTTTTTCCCCGGCCTGTGTCTCCTCTGACCTGTTCACGTGGACCACGTTCTGCTGTGGAAGCAGCTGTGCTGGATCGACACCTTCCATCGGGAATCCTTCTTGTTGCTTAGGAATGTTACCTGGAGAGCGACCAGACCAGCCTGTACCATGCGGCAAAGGGGCTGATGACGCTGCAGGCTCTCTACGGAACCATCCCCCAGATTTTTGGGAAGGGCGAGTGTGCCCGGGTAAGGCAAATGTTGCTGCTTAAAAACTGCATCTTGTTCTTTGGAACTGCCTTCAGCAGCGTTTGGCGAAATGCACCTGTGGGTTTTTTGAATCCAGCCACGGACCCTTCTTGCCATATTGGAATTTCAGGATCGTGGCCATCAGGTCTTTGTCATCTCTGGCCAAAAGAACAGTCTTTGCTGTTCCATAAGTCTTCCTGTTGGGAGGATTTATCTGGTTTCATGTGTTTTGCTCCCAGGTACGCTGCCTTTGTGCTTTCCGCAGTTGTTCTTTCTGTGGAGTTTTAACACTTTGCCACTCTGTTGGTATCAGAAGGGCTGAATAAAGTGGGAAATGGGTAACACTGCTCATGCCTTAGCTTTTTCATCTCTCCCTATACCTCACCCTTTTTCCTTCTCTCTGATCAACCCGTGGTTCAGTTGGTACCTTTTGTAATGAGGGAGTGGCTTGAGAGGAACCCAGTCCTTCGGCCACACTCACTGCCCTGCTAAGCTGCAGAGAGCAGCAGAGGAGGACTCTGTTTTCTTGGTCTCGCCCTGCCCCATCAGTCAGTTTGTACCTCTTGCCATTCTCTTCCTTTACACAGGGCTGTGCCCCATACTTGCATGAGCATGTGCTTGTAGGGCCTGGAAGTCAAATCCGTCCGTTGTGGCCTGCACCGTAACCAGACCGACGTGATTTATTTTCAGCACGTGGCTAACATGATGATCAGGATGAAGCGCGAGTTCCCTGGAAGCCAGAACTCGATCTTTCCCGTCTTTGATACCCTCTTGTTGCTGGACCGCAACGTTGATCTGCTGACGCCGTTAGCTACGCAGCTGACGTACGAAGGGCTGATAGATGAGATCTACGGCATTCAGAACAGTGAGTGCTGCCGGGCGAGGGGGAGGTCTCCGATCGCTGGGGCAGGTTGCGCTGTGTCAGGTGGGTTTCTGCTTCACGACATGAGCAGCTCACCTGAGCTTAGTGCGGGGATGGTTCAGTCCCAAGCTAGAGCCCATCAAGATCAGCTCTGGCTCTCTTTTTGCCTAGGAGGGCAGCAGAGTACAGTGCGTGTTGTGGAATGGGAATATTTTGGCTGTTGGCTGGGCGCGGGCAGGGTGACACAGAACACGCAGCGTGGGAGCAGAGGTGCCGCTGTACGCCTTCACCCTCCGGCCTGGCTGGCTCACGTTGTGCCACCCTGAGGGGTTGGGAACAGTTTGTGCAAGGCTGTTGAGAGCGCTCTCCTGCTCTTGAGGAGGTAGTAGGAAAAACTCCAGAGAGGCATTATGGGTTTTAATCCCTCCTGCTGTACTGGAGACTGGCTGGAAGGCTGCCCCCACACCTCTTTGGTAGCAGGGTAGCTAGCACTTGGGTTCCACTTATGTATGTGCATATAGGTCCCTGGGCGAGCACAGGGAGACTCTCCTTAATTAACACATAGGCACTGAGTTGTCCGGGTGTTTATATTAGCTTTGCTGCTCAGAACTGTTTCCAGCTCAGGGGATGCGTTTCCACAGCCTGCTTATCTTAACTTCTGGTGGTGAAGTTCCAGTCCTTATAAGGGTTATTTCTCTGCATTTGGTAGCTTACGTGAAACTCCCTCCTGAGAAGTTTGCCCCGAAGAAGCAGGGTGAGGGTGGGAAAGATCTCCCCACAGAACCCAAGAAGCTCCAGCTGAACTCTGCTGAAGAGCTGTACGCTGAAATCCGAGACAAGAACTTCAATGCTGTGGGGTCAGTGCTGAGCAAGAAAGCCAAGATCATCTCAGCAGCCTTTGAGGTGAGGCCTGTATCCGACCGTGCATCCCTTGGGCATTGTCGTCAGATAAGTCGCAGTCTGCGTTCAGCAGGGCTGGGACTGGCAGCTCGAGCTGTTGCCATGGAGTAATCCCCCAGCCAGAGAAAAACCAGGTAGTCCTCAGAAGCCCCTCCAGTCTGTTCCCCTGTCCTGGAACAAGATCAGCTCCATTTCGACTGTCCTGAGTAGGTGTTCGTCAAATCTCCTCGTAAGAATCCTGTAGTAATGCGGATCCTCTCTTCTCCCCACACCTCTGTTCTGGGGCTTTTCCTGTCCTCACTGTTAAAAGCTTATCGCAGAGCTAGCCTAAACCACATTTCTGCTGTGTGAGCCCGTAGTTCCCATCACAGGAATTGCTTTCTTCAGTCTGCGGAACAGTCAGGTGCTGCTTCCCTCTGCAAGAGGCCAAAGGTTAATTTTAGCATACTGATCGTAGAATCACAGAATGCTTTGGGATGGAAGGGACCTTTAAAGCCCATCCAGTCCATCCCCCCTGCAATGGGCAGGGACATCTACAACCAGATCAGGTTGCTCACAGCCCCATCCAGCCTGGCCTTGGATGTTTCCAAGGATGGGGCATCTCCCACCTCTCTGGGCAACCCATTCCAGTGTTTCACCACCCTCGTAAAAAACGTCTTCCTTACATCCAGTCTGAATCTCCCCTCTTTTAGTTTAAAACCATTACCCCTTGTCCTATCGCTACTGGCCCTGCTAAAAAGTCTGTCCCCATCTTTCTTATAAGCCCCCTTTAAGTATCGAAAGGCCGCAATAAGGTCTCCTCGCAGCCTTCTCTTCTCTGGGCTGAACAACCCCAGCTCTTTCAGCCTTTCCCCAGAGCAGAGGTGCTCCGTCCCTCTGATGATTTCTGTGGCCCTCCTCTGGCCCCGCTCCAACAGGTCCATGTCCTTCCCGTGCTGAGGGCGCCAGAGCTGGACGCAGGGCTCCAGGGGGGTCTCACCAGAGCAGAGCAGAGGGGCAATGAATTCCACTTTGTTGCTATTGTTACCTGTTAAGCAAACGGTCCTTTTCTCCTTGTATTCCCTGAGGATGCAGAGGAAAGGCTTTAAGAAATAGAACTCCAGAATGTACGTTCATAGAGTATTATGGCTGGCATAAAAAACAATAGGAACATGGAAAAGACTGTTGTCTTACAGGAGGTTTGACCTGTAAATTCGTGCTCATCTGTCACCTTAGACAAAGCTGGAGAGTGCTGTGGGGTGTGTTTGTGGTTTTGTTAGAAAACATCCTGTTGATGATTCATAAAGAAACTGAGATCCCACATCTCTGCTTTCAGACTTCATGGTGATTCTCAAGAGAACTTGTAATGCTTTGATTATATTTCCTTGGTTTTTTTCTTTACCTCTTCACTTCTACCACATTTAAGACAAGGTAGTGGTGCCTTAACTGAAACGCTGTATGCTCAGCCTCATCTCCTAGTAAACGTCTGTTACTGCAATATTAGCACTGAAGGTGCTAAAGACGGGTTATTCATATGGTTGTTAAAAAAAAAAATTAAGAAATTGTCAGAAGTAATAGGTGATAATGAAACAGCAGCATCTTGGCAGCAGAGGACTTCTTAAATTGCAGGCTTCATCATTATCACCCTCCTGCCTGCACTTGCCCATTTAAATCCTTCACATATGAGTCAAATTATTATTATTTTTATTCTAAGTTGCAGCAAGAGGCAAGTAGCCCAAATGAAATACAGACCTCTGGACTGCTCTGAGCTGAAGTCTGCATTGTGCTTCATCAGATCCTTGCTCAAAACCTTGGACATTGTTACAGCCAGGTACAGTGACTGGCGGGCTTCTGCTTGAGCGGGACACAGACCCTGCCAGCCCAGTTCCTCAGCACCTTTCACTACTGCTTTGAGGGGAAGTGTCCCCATCTCTGACTGCATTTGCCTGGAGCTCCATGTTTACTGGCAGCTAGCAAAGCAATTCATCTTTGCATGAAAAAGGTGATTTTGCTGGTACTGAGGAGCAGACCGTGATGGCTGAAGTCAGACAAAGGTGGAGAAAAGCGATTGGCAATGCTGCTGTAATGAAAAAAACCCAGTCTAATGAGCCTGGTTTATTACATCCTGCCTCTTCTAATGATCAAAGTGCTGTTACAGGTAATGCTATAACTTCAGTTGAAGCATTTAAAGTATTTTGTCTAAAAGGTTGCATATCTCTAACAGTATCTGCTGTTGCAGTGAGTACAGTAAGAAACCTTTTTATGATAAAATTATCTAGTTGGTGTGTGGCCAGTTAATCTGAACAAGACCTAACTTAAGCGACGGATTTCTTTAGGAAAGACACCACGCGAAAACCGTTGGAGAGATTAAGCAGTTTGTCTCACAGTTGCCGCACATGCAGGCAGCAAGAAGTTCTCTAGCAAACCACACCTCCATTGCAGAACTCATCAAAGACATCACCAGTGAGTATCTGTTGAATAGTCTGTCTATTCATGTAGTCATATTCATATATTCATATAGTCTAGTCATATTCATATAGTCTGTATCTATAATTTACATATAGCAAGATGCAAGACAACTTGATGGACATCATTCAGCTTGGCAAAACTTGGCTTTGCTCCATCCAGTGCATCTCTGCTGAAATGTTAAATGTAGAAAAGAAGCTGTCTGTTGCTCTTGTATTGATTTTCATTCTTTTCCCAAAGCATCTGAAGATTTCTTTGATAATTTAACAGTGGAACAAGAGTTCATGTCTGGAATAGACACAGACAAGGTAAGTAGATAATGACAATTAGTGACTCTTACATCTTCAAAAAAACCCCAAGGTATTTCTCTGGGTTTTTTCCATTTGGGGTTTTTGAGAGAGGAAACATCTGATCTAGATGATGTCTGTCTCCTTCCACTGTCAAGGTTGTGAGCTCTCATTTGCATCTCCTTGCACATTTGCAGTTTTTTCCAAGTGACACGCGTCGCTGAACGTACTTGGAGAGGGTGCTGTGCTGCGTGCCTTGCTGGGCTCTGGTTACCTCTCAGGGTGCTGTGCTGTGCTGCGTGCTTTGCTGGGCTCCGGTTACCTCTCAGGGTGCTGTGCTGTGCTGCGTGCCTTGCGGGGCTCTGGTTACCTCTCAGGGTGCTGTGCTGTGCTGCGTGCTTTGCTGGGCTCCGGTTACCTCTCGTTGCCTGTAACACGGGTGTATACAGCTGGGGTGCTTCAACTTGTACAGGGGCACCGAGTGCTGCGAGGGATCAGCGAACGATTCAGGAGGGTTAATCAGACCTTTTTCCGTGCATCAGACAAAGTCTAGCTACTGCCTGTGGAGTCGGCATGCTTTAGAAAGCTGCTAGGTGGAACCAGTGCTGGATCACTGTTTTACAGACGGTCTTGAGCTGCCTGGAGAGCAGCTGCACCCACTTTCATGCTGTTCTGGAGATACTAGGCAAAACTAGATCTTTCTTTCCAGGTCTTCTAGGCTCTTTAACAGGTCTTTAAATAACAGCTTATCTATTTTTTTTTTAATAGGTTAACAATTACATCGAAGACTGCATAGCTCAAAAACATCCATTAATCAAGATCTTGCGTCTCGTCTGCTTGCAATCTGTATGCAATAGTGGACTGAAGCAGAAGGTTCTGGACCATTACAAAAGAGAGATTCTGCAGGTTGGGCTGTAACTTTTGGATTGATTAATTTCTGAGAAAATCCACAGCAAAGCCTCGGCTCTACAACACTTCCATTATAGACAGATGCATCTTACACATGGGTGGTGTTGACATGCGGCGTGTGCAGACGGAGCACTGAGGCTTCTCTTTGGGCTGATCATAATGACTCAGGACGTGCTTATATGTGTTTTACAACATGTAGATACAGAGAGGTTTATGTCATTGCAGTTTTTGCTATCATGATGTAAACACTCTAAATGGGATAGACTCTAGAGAGAGCTTAAACAAAAGAACTTGTTTAAACTAACATCTTTGCCTTTTTTTTTCTTTTTTTTTTTTTTTTAAACACTGTGGTCATGGACTATTGACATTGTATTAAAGGTGAATTCTTTATATTGCAGACTTATGGCTATGAACATATATTGACCTTAAACAACTTAGAAAAGGCTGGACTCCTGAAACCTCAGACAAGTGGCAGGAATAACTACCCAACGATCAGGAAAACCCTGCGCTTATGGATGGATGATGTTAACGAACAGGTAAACAGGCGCCTCAGCAGTGAACGCTGCATCTAACAAGATAGATTTATGTGCAGCAGGAAAACCTTCTTTTTTTTTAATTTTTTTTTATTTCTATGGTGCTGTTTTGCAGCATGAAGTAGCGCTCACCTGCTGCTCACACTCTGCTCTCTCCTGCAGAACCCCAACGACATCTCCTATGTGTACAGTGGCTACGCCCCGCTGAGCGTACGCCTGGCACAGCTACTGGCTCGGCCAGGGTGGCGCAGCATAGAGGAGGTTTTAAAGATGCTGCCGGGTCCCCATTTTGAGGAGAGGCAGCAGTTACCTACTGGCCTTCAGAAAAAGCGTAAGTTTTGCTTTGTTTTCCCGTTTTTTAAAGGGAGATGCATCTCTGTGAGGCTGGAATGAGGCAAACTGAAATCAGGGCTGGCAGAGTCCAGGCATCTATCTCATCTCCCTGTCCCACTGCAGTGTTAGGTCTGCCTAGCCCGTTTCTGACAGAAAGCTTTCTGGCCTCTTTAAAACATTCCGTCGCATATTCAGCCTGCTGTTAATGCACAGCACCACGTGCACTGAAGATACTACAGAGCTGTACATTTGTTTAACTTCTCATCAGAGTACTAAAATAAATCCCAACCTTACCCTGTGATTTTAATAAGGAACATTACTTTACAAAGAAGGTCAGCATCACCCTCCTGGTATTAAGCCCGAGCAGGCAGAAGCTCATCCTGTAAAGAGACTTGAGCTGGGAGCAGAGCCTGCATTTCAGGGCCCCAGTCTGGTATTCTGCCCAAGAGGTTTCTAATTCAGCTGCTATATTTATTTTAGTTTTAGGTCATTTTGAGTTTGACTAACAGTTGATGGATAGGAGATGTAAAAATAAAACTAAGACAACCTGTAAATTTCTCTGAATACCCAGGTCAACACGGTGAGAACCGAGTCACTCTGGTGTTCTTCCTGGGAGGTGTGACATACGCAGAAATAGCTGCACTGAGATTTCTGTCCCAAATGGAAGATGGGGGCACAGAGTACGTCATTGCCACTACAAAACTGATCAATGGAACAAGCTGGATCAAATCCTTGATGGAAAAACTGGAGCCTGCCCCGTTCTAGTGTCTATGGCGAGAGACAGTGAGAGGCCCTGTGCGACGCGGGCACGTCAGCTTCTGGTCTTCTGGCATGGCTGCTCAAACGTCAGAAAACACGATAGTGAAAGAAGCTCTCTGAGACCAGCTCATGATGCTGTTACCCTCATCCCTCTCTGCACTTGTGCTCCTACTGTTTGTGGAACTGCCTAGTAGACAAGCACTGCTGAAGCACTAACAATGAAATAAACAACGGGAGAAAGAGAGATCCCTGCTTGTGGTCTGAATCAGCAAACAAGTGCTGGGGGAGCGGGGATTTGCCCTGGTCCTTCTGTTTGGTAAACTGCTTCTTTTTTCTTTCCGTTTAGTTTTAATGGGAGATGTGATTTACCTTCCTAAGATGCTGAGGAGGCAGGATGTTTTCTGTTCATGATTTCATACCAATATTCCCAGTCTGTCTTTCACTCTCTGGTGCCTGATCTATTCCATCAATGCACTGGATCTGATTCAGACAGAGCTCTGTACTCAGCTGCGCCTCTGCTGTACCCAGAGTTCAGTTTCCTGCTCATCTTTCTGATGAAAACCAAGGAACTATTGCTTCCCCCAGCTTCAGCACATTCACATCGACAGGCAGCAGCAAGGGCCAGGCCCCAGTAGCTAAATTTTCTCACGTCTTTGGAAGCTGATTGTATAATGGAAAGAGAGCCGCTGTAAGGGGGAAGCGGTAACTTTTTTATTGCATACGTTTAGAAACCATGGATTTTGGGCATCCGGAATAATGCACCTGCAGGCCCTGCTTAGCCTGCGCTGTACTGTGACAAGCTGGCTGTTACAGTTAATTGCCTGTAGGCCACACTCAAGTCCACTGTCCTGCAGCCCTCGTTGGGTTTCCTGCAGCAACAGCTAAACCTTGAGCTATCCACATGCACGTCAATAAGCACTGACTCCGACTACAACCAGCTGCACCCAAATGATGAGGGAGATGCTTGAGCCTTTTACTTCAATGGCCCTCTGAAGGGATGGGTGTGAGGTGGCTTGTTTGTCCTGGGTCCTGGTCCAGTGTTTCCACCTGACGCTGGAAAGCTACTCCAGAGTATGAATGCATCAGTGTTTGAAGGTGCACAGACACTCCCTGTGTGGGACTCAGGCCAAAAATAGCTATGTCCGGGACTCAGTAAACAGCGGATTTAAAACAGACACTTTTTTTCACACCCCCTACCCCCCCACCGTTCAATTGTGGTACTTGCTGCCACAAGTTGTTGTAGAGCTCAAAATTATAAACGGAATTTTCCATGGTCTTGGTGGCTGGGCCCTTGGTGTTGCTGAGCCAGTGCATGCAAGAGGCAGCTTCTGGCTCCAGAAGACTCAGCCTTGCTAATTGCTAGGGGCTGGGAAGGCAGACCCGGGGCTGTTGCTCGTGCCTGTGCAGCTGACCACAGCCAGAGCCTGTGCTGCTGCGCCTCAGCCCTTTCCCTGGTGACTGTCCCTATACTCACATGCTTCAATAGCAACCACTGGGGACTCCATTTCACACTGCACTTAACTCTTAAATAGATAACAACAACTAAAAAAACCCCCACACCTTAAATCACTCTCTTAGCAAACATTTCTGCTCTTAGTTATCCTGAATAATGCATACTATGTCCCAAAAAAACCCCTCATTTTTCCTAGTTGTTCCAGTTATGACTGTGGGTTTCAGTCTGTTCTTTTGTTTTGTAAGATTATGTTCTGCCAAATCAGCCCCTTCACAGAGCCCCTCTGTCTGTTTAACTCCCATTGCCTTATTAGAATAAAATTTAAAAAATGTATTTGATCTTTTTTTTTAAAGTGTTTGCTCACTCTCTCTCTCTGGAATACAAAAATAAATAAAATAAAACCCTGTACTGTAGTAGCTGTGTCCTTCTCCCCCTGCCCCAGGATAACTGAGTTACTTGAGTTGAAACTATTTTTTCTAACATCTGGATGTTTTTTCTTTAAGCTTCTGCACCAATGACATTCTCTTCTGCCACTTAACATACTACATCAGAAATATTGATGGGATTTCTTGACTTTTAAAGAAAAATACATTTTTAACCATTTGAGACGTTTTACTTCAGGTGGGTAGGCAACTTGCAGACTTGTCTTACAAAAACAAAACATGCTGCACCTTTGATGATGCAAGGTGCAAACGTGGATTTCCCTGATCTGCATTATTTCCGCAGTTCTACTGAAAAGTAGGTAATTTCACAGTATTTAAAAAGAAAATTGAAGTTGCTTTGGATCAAAAAATAGATGTTACTGTGCAGAGAAAAACAAGAACCAATGTGATTCAGTGCAATCCTTACAGAGTGTCCTTGGCTCGGCCTTGAAGGTCTTTGTACTATCACAATTTCCAGATTTTTTTTTTTTTAACCTTAAAAACTGAACTAATCACAAGGAAATGAATGGCACTGATCAGGCTAGTTTGTGAACTAAGGTCATGACGTGTAAAAGCTACATCACAAGTGAATAAAGGAAATGACACAAAGCGCCAATTCCACAGCTTGCTTACTTTTCCACTTGGACCAGCAAATGTGTTTGTTAGTAACACTAGAGGCAAAACTTATTTCAAAACTAGTTTATGCCGGACTCTTGGTAAACTCTAATTCATCAACAACACTGCTGCATATTTTTTGCAGCCTGTAGCCTGCACCACCACCAAGCTAGAGCCATGTGGACACTCAGACTAGACAAAGTCTGGAACTCTTCCTGGAACTATTCAACAACAACAACAACAAACAAAAGCCATGCTGACGTTGATCGATTCTCTGGAGGAGCAATTACTACTTAACAGGCTTCCTGAGCAGCTTGATTATGTTCTGCTTCTGTCTAAGGCCTTGCTGACCATGCGGGTAATAATTTGATAACAAGAGAGCCTAATTAAATTAAGGGGCCATTTTCTACATCATAATAGCTTTGTAGGTAAGAGATTTGATTTGCAGTACGTACTCTTCCTTCTCTCTGCTATCTGCATTTGTCTGGTTTACAAGCAAAAAAAAAGAAAACATTACCCAACCTCCACCGCAAAAGACTTTCACTTTTCATAGACCATTATCAGAAAGCAGTTTTGCTAAAAATAAACATATCGCTTACCTCCCTCCTCCCCCCCTTGCTGCAGAAGAGTTGTAGCCCTCGCTCACTAAAAGGTAGGGATGACCTCCTGGGTGCGCAAGGGTGAAGCTAGAGCAGTGACCTAGTGACAGCGCAGTGATCAGGCTGTCTTCAGCCCTCGCGCTCTTTTGATAAAAAAGCCTGACTCAGGCCGCACAGCTCCATCCCATAAAGTGCTGCTGGTCTGGGACGTCCCCAGCTGCATGTGAGCATCCTCCTCCCTGAGTGGCCCACAGAAGCACAGGGCCCCCAGAAAATGGAGCAAGAGGCACAAGAGCCTTATCTAACAGCAGAATAAAAAGCGTAAGATGACACAACGCTTTGTTAGAGGAAAAAAACACCCACCCCACATTTAAACAAATGCAGGTTTTGACCTGGTAACACTAAGCCATGGCGCTTAAACTCACGAAATACTGTTGACAAAAGCACTCTGGGGAAGGGGAGCTATTTGGCATGCTCTGTGCTGCTGTGCTGCACAGAGCGCAAAGGCGCTATGTCATATAATAACTGGTCCTGACCACACCTAGTGCATTAGTCCTCGTGTGGGCTGCAAACACAACCTCATTACTCCTGGCTCCCGGACGAGCAGATCAGAAGGGGATCAAACTACAGCACAAACAGTTTAGAAGCCAGAAATTCAAGGGACAGCTGCAGAACAAAACTAGAGAGAAATAGGAACTTTACGAAGTAGAGCCCATCATCTACCTGGGTAAGCAGTTTATTTCTTTATCAACATCTTTTTAGCTAATCAGAAATCACGCAAAGCCTATAGATAGAAAACTTCAGTGCTTTGAACAACTGGGAAACCATGGGTGGTTTTAAAATGCAATAGCTCCTATAACGTGTACATGTGCCTGAGCTTAGAATGAAATGACTGACCTCTTTAATAAGACCAAAAAAGTGAACGCTTTATCACAAGAGCTCTTTAAAAAAAAAAGTGGCAGGATGGGAATTCAGTTTACTTTGGCTGGCTTTAGACTGTTTAGAGGAGAAATGATCCTTTTAGATTAGCTTTATCTTAAATCTGGTTTTAAATTTCCTTTATGTGCTTGACCAAGAGTGTGGATATTTTTGATCAGGCACAGTTATGATCAAAATTAAAAAGAACATGTAAACTGGTGAGACGGTACAATTTTTTAGATGGGTCTTCACAGCTTTAAGTCTAAGGAGCCAACAACTTCTGTGAAAGAGTTCAGATTTTATATTAAACTAACAAATGAGAAATCACTTCTAAAGTGATGTGTAAGTCTGACTTTAAAATACAGCTAGAAGATGAATTCTAAAGCATCTTATTCCGTGTCTCCCATTTAAAGGTTATTTTTAAAGTGAGATATAAATATTTGCCTGTGCAAACTTGTATTTAAGCCCTGTTTTTTGTCATTCTTAAACAAAAGGCTCAGTTTGTGCCAGTATCTCCATTAGATGCAATTATATCATTAAATATTAATGGTGGCTTCCTTGGAGGAATTGACCACTTTGATCAGAACACACTGTTGGTAATGCACCATCAGCGACCGCTCTGAACCTGAAGCTTCCTGGATGCACAGCCACTGACACAGGGGGGAAGATACCAGGAGCCAGCTGGACTCTGTAAGGGCCTCTGGCGCTTACCGACACAGCAGCGTCCACTGCCTGTGTGTCTATATTTTAATTTCCTTAGTTACCAGTCCTGGTTTGGAGACTTTGATCAGACCCCCAAACTGTTTTTCAACACTGCACAGCTCAGCAACCCTGTGCAGGACTCTCAACAAGCACACGCAAGTCCAACCTGATGCTAACAACCTTCCGAGAAGGACAGGTGGCCATTAACCCTCCTGAACACAGCCATTTCTCCCCACGGCAGAGCCACCCCGCCGGCTCTGCAGTCTCCTTGCTCGGAAAGACTCATCCTGTCCCTTTGCTTACAGACTGGGGAGGATCACGGCAGTGGCCGGCCCCACAGATCCTACCTGCCACCGTGCCGGGGAGAACCATGCCGGACTCCTTCGCCGTCCACTTCCTCAGGGTGCTGAAGGAGCTGCTGGCCTTCGTGCTGTTCAGTTACACCGTGCTGGTCGGGGCGCTGCTGCTCGCCGGCTGGACGACGTACTTCTTGGTGCTTAAATGAGCGCTCCTCTTCTGCTCCGGCAGCCACGGGCTGGCCAGGGGCAACAGGCTCCGCCGTGCAGCTCGTCCTGTACATCTGCTCCCCGCGCAGGATGGCGGTCCCTTCCTCCTGCGCCAACTCCGCAAGCCTTTCATTTCGTTACTGCCTCACAACAATCTTATTTTCTTATGTAAAAAGAATAACGATGAAAAAAAATAAGTACCTACATGCATGCACTTTACTGATCTTTGTGGCTCTTGCAGATTCTTTGTGACTCCTAGACATTTGCCCCTCTTCCCCGAAATATTTAAAAGCCTTCCAGTAGTTTTCTCCCGAGATTCCCACCCCACGCCCCACCTCGAGAGCGCGGCAGCCTGCCGAGCACAGCGGAGGGACGGGAGGGATGCAGCACAGTTCAAACACGACCAACGTCTCAGTGAACAAGTCCTGCCTTGTCTAACTCTGCCTCATTAAGGGTGTGAAGGCAGAGACACAGAAATTACTTGTAATTTAATTTTTTTTTAGAAGTTCTGGGAAAAGACGTTTCAAATCAGCACAAGGTTTCCCTCTTCCTACGGTTTTATGAGGTACACTGCATGGGTTGGGGGCACCAACACCACGTTATTTACAGGTCTATTATTTGGCACTCTCAAGTGTGTAACGCTTTTCAACAAATGCTTCAAACACGGAATTAGCTGAAAGATGTGCCTGTGATACAGCACTGCCTTGCTAAAACCAAACCATGCTGGGTAAACCAAGTCTCACAGAGAACAGAGAGGAATTTCTGGTATATACAAAAAGAATAGATTTAATTGAACACAGCCTTTCATGTAGAACTATACAGAAAACCTTTGCTGGAGAAGCTGGGGATTATGACTAGCCAAAAGCTAAGCAGCACCATATACTCTTGAAAAACAGAGATGAATTAAACCGGGGGAGCAGAACCTGTGGAAGTCAGTCAGTGCAGCCTCAGCCAACGCTTCTGCTGACCACCCGACACGCAGCTGAGGGCTGTTCTCCGCCGGGCCGGCCTGGCCTGGCGGGTGTCTCTGAGGAGCTGCCCAAGCCCGGCCTGAGCTGACAGCTCCTAACGCCATTTCTCCTTCAAAGGCCCGCGATGCCGTGTCCCGAGACAAGTCCCGTTACCCGAAGGACAGAGCAGCCGCTGGGGCAGCCCGGGGCGGCGGGGGGGGGGAGGGGGGGGGGCGGACAGACGGACAGACGACCGCCCGCCTCAGCCCCCAGCCGCCCTCACAACACCCCGCGCGCCGCTCCCGCCTTCAACCCCCGCCCCGCCCGAACACACCCCCCCCGCCCGCCGGGACGCGCTGACGTTACTTCCTGCGTGCCCGCCACTCCCAAGATGGCTGCGGGCAGCCGATGGCTCCGGAGCTGCTGCTCCCTCCTCAGGTACCGCGGCGGCCCCGCCGCTCCGGGTCCCGAGGGCGGCGGGGCGGGGGCGTTTTCAGTGGAGCCGCGCCCGGCCGCGGTAACGCCCAGGCGGCTGATTACCGGGCCGGAGCGGGGCGGGCGCGACGGACGGGGCGGGAGCCAGCCTCCCGGCTCGGTTCCCTGCCGCTGACCGCCCGTTGTGCCTCCGTACCCGCTTCGTTTGCCCGATATACTCAAGCCGGCTGGGGCGACGGCCTGTGCCACAGAAATGGCCATAATGCGCCTCCTCTGTCCCCAGATGCCACAGCACGGCTGGATTAGCACAAGCAGTAGGAGCTGCGGTACCCACACAGCGCTTGCCACTGGTGGTCTGTAGAGCACACAGGATAAAAGAAGGAAAACTGACCAGTTATTTTCAGAAAATTGCTGCACAACAAAAAATTTCTCATGACAGAGTGCTGCTGTTTTTCTGCTCGAGTATTTCAGTGATAGGCCCTGACCCCACAGACCCTTACACAACGCTGGATGTAAATAAAACTGACTACAGGAGGCCCTAAGTGTCACTGGATTGCAGCAAACTATTGCCAGTCATATTGCTCACCTGCATGTACCATATACCACCTTTAAGCATGTTTTTTAGTTTGTTTTTCAGTATTGTTTAATATTAGCAGTGTGTTGGTACCAGATAAGATACAATTCCTCTCTCAAAGGATTAATAATGCACTAGTTACTGTACTTGCCTTCTTTTCTTGCACTTATAATTAAGTAATATAACAGAATTTAAAACAAGCTTACTCATTCGCTATTACGCAGCTGCATTACGGAAGCTTGAGTAGAGACCAGGTCACCTAGAACAGCTTCTAGGTGTTCTTTTCCTCCTTGATACCTATTTCCCACCACACACTGGTTATTTCTTGCATTTAACTTTGTTCCTTGCATTTCCAGACAAAGCTTCCCTGTTCTGGCCAATATTAGGAGACGCTGCCTCTCAGGCACAAACGGACGATGGCACCAAATGGTGGGCGTGGGGCTGGGAGCGGCCCTGTGCGCGGTCCCAGTCGTGGAGGTAACGTATCAGGAGCGAGATACATACAGCGCCTGCTCGTTAGAAACAGTTTAATATTCAAAAACACTTGCTTAGCATTTTACAAACTAGTATTTACCCTCGGAATTGTATTCCTTCTTCGGGAGCACAGGTGCTCAAGCCATGTAGTTGTTAAGGAAGAGAAATGAGAAAGACAATGTCTGCTTTCAATAACACCTTGCAAAAACAGTTACCTTGTTTTACAAGGGCAAAAGAGCAGTGAGAATTAGGCTGTCCAACCTTGTAACTAACCGTGGTGCTGTTTCTTACCGTTATTTGTTACTAGTAACATCCATAGGAAAGCCAGGGTAAAGATCATGCAAATGTCTTCTCTTTCAGAAACAGAACTCAGTTTCTCTCAGTAACGATGCCTTGATTAAAAGAGCAGTTTCCTTGGTAACAGACAGTACTTCTACACTCCTCTCTCAAACAACATATGCATTGATTGAAGCGTTGACAGAGTATACAAAGGTAAGCTGAGAGATTACACGCTTTGCTAGCAAGTCAATACTGGAAATACTAAATTATCTGGCACTAACTACATCTGTTAAACGATACTTAAAGTGGGCTTTGCTTTTTTATGAATTTTAATAAAAGAGGTGTAGGGGATTGAAGGTGGCAGCTCCCTGGGAAACCATGGGGTAGGGCTGACTGTTCTACTACACCGAACACAGAAGGTATTTTTAGCTTTGTTAGATTGTTGCTTTGAGCTTGAACTTAAGCCGAAATGACCCATGTCTCAGAACTGGGGCTAAAGAAACTCATACCAGTTATTGGGTACCTGTGTACTGAGTAAGTAGGATATGCCACCCTGTATTCGTAGGTATTTTATTTGCCTTCTGTGCCCATTTCTAAGGCCTGAACTTGAGTTTCATCAGAAGAATGCAGTGAGCCATATTTAAGTCTGAAACAGCAAGACGGAGTTTTAATTTTGTAAATAAGTGCCAAGTTGAGTAAAGTATTTGCATTGCAGTTTAATTCCTTATTAGTACGGCAAGTACATAAAGAGATGCTAACCACAGCACTACTGCAGGCAGACAGCAAATGCTGTCAGTGCCTCCAAAATTGCAGTGAACTTGAGAACAAAGCACCTTTGGAACCATTCAGCAATTTTGCTAATTAACACCAGTTAACACTGAGACAACATCAGAGATGTACAGATTGTCATGTAATTCTGTGAAATGATTCCTTTGCAGGCAGTTTATACACTGGTGTCTCTCTACAAGCAATACGCAAATCTTCTTGGGAAAATGAATTCCGAAGAGGTGGATGCAGTCTGGCAGGTGGTAATAGGAGCCAGAGTTGATGTAAGCAATCGTTTCCCTTCAGTCAGCAATCTGCCTCTTAAAACTCTGCTCAGGAAGTTCTCGTCTCGCTTGCTCACCTTTTCACAAAGGCACTGTTTGGAGGAGCATTCAGATACTGTTACATCTAGTTAAGTAATACTTTGTTTTACTCCTAGATGACAACAAAACAGCAGGAATACCTAAGGCTGGAATCCAGCTGGATGACAGCGTTACGTCTTTCAGAGATGGCAGCAGAAGCTGCGTATCAGTCAGGTAAGCACAAACAGAAATACTGAGAACTCTTTCCCCTAGCATTTAGGCAGTATTTATTGAATGAGAATGGAGTTGAGAGAGACGCAGAATGTACCTTCAGTGAACATACTAATTTACAACTAGTGCCTGGTTTTTAGAGATGCTAAGAAATTACATTCTTTTATTGGCTACAGGTCTAGTAGAAGCATTCTGAGAACTAGGCCTGGAAACTTCACATGCAGTTTAGAATCAAGGCCAACCATGCCAAAAAATGTTTGAGGGAAGTGTTTAGTCATTTTTAAATGCAGTGTCAAACACGGTCCTGGGAGCCACAGAAATAAGGCTACCTAGGGGGTCCAGCAGGTCTTTCAGGCTGGATTCACTTTTATTAAAGAGTGAGAATATTTGCCTTTCACTCAGGAAAGATATTAATTTTGGTCTTTTCTTCCTGCATACACACTTTCAAAAGAAGTGTAGAGACTTGATAGCTCTGAGATTGAGTTATGGGCTGACTTACGGTACATGGGCAGTTATTGGAGTGGGGAAGGGGAGGAAAGCGATGAATATACAGGGACACCCTAACTCTGTAAGTGCCTGAAAAAGACACAGAATCTGTAGGAGCATGGGAGGAGAAGGGACTCAGGGCTCAGTAGTGCCGCAGACATTCCCACTGCTGGTAGGTGCCAGGACAGGACCAGGACTGAAAGTTCCTGGCACACGATGACTGGGCTGGGTTTAGTTCCCAAACCTGGTAGCACAAGCCAATCGCTCTGATCAGACGCTGGCTGTAACCCACTCGGGTGGGAAGAATTCAAGGGGGCAAAAAAATCTTGAAGTAGGCATATTGTTGTTTAAGATAAATGAACAGTAAATGCATTTAGCATTAATATAGCCCAAGAGCCATTGAAACAAATAGCAAAGCAGGCGATATAGACAGTTGCTTCCTTAACTGAAAGTTTGCCGAGTGCTCCTCTAACCTGATGTATTTAAATTATTACTTTCCAGGTGCAGACCAAGCCTCAGTGACAGCCCGCAGCCACATTCAGCTAGTGAAATCACAGGTGCAGGAAGTGCGACAGCTGTCCCAGAAAGCAGAGACCAAGTTAGCTGAAGCTCAAACAGAAGAGCTCATAAAAGCTCAAGGAGAGGAATCTTCACTGCCGCAGGGTGTTTTAGGAAGTACAGATGCGGGAGAGGACCCTTACCTTCGGGAGGACTGAAAAGAGCTGAAGTGTCACCATAGGATATGGGAGAATCAATCACAAATTGAAGGATCCCCAGCTTTTAAGTGTGGGATACTGGGAAACTGCTGAAATAAGCCTATGATTCCATTTTTTTTCCCAAAACAGGATTGGAATTTACTTGATTTGTAAAGCAACTATCTGAAAGGCCTTGATCTTGTTTGTAACTTACCATGTTTGTAATACTTAGGGATTCAATTATTTAAATGTTTAACTATGCAAATGTGAAAACTGCTATCATGGATAGCTTCTTGTTAATTGTCTCTCTGCTGGGAGGGTCCTACCACTTGTTTGATATGTTTGTGAGAGCTCTCTTCACTTAGAGGATAACCAGGTATCAGCCAAAGAAGTGTATTTAAAAGTAATTATTTTTAACCTGTGAAGTAAATCTTGTCTGTTAGGAGATACCTTTATTAAACTGTGCAAAAGCATCTCGTTGTGAGCGTGCCCGTTCGGATAAGAGATTAAGCGCTGTTTTCTATTTGAACTTAGAAGTTTGTAACAGAGCTGAGACTGACAGCTGCATCAAATTACACTTAATCGCAACCAGGGGAAACATTTGCTGTAGAGCTGAAAACTTTCTCTGGAGTTACCCAGGCTCTTGGTGGAGTTTTGCAGTTCAGTAGAGCAGCCGCTTTCACCCAAGAGCCACGGCCTGTAGCACATCTGCCTTCCCCAGGAAGCACAGGGAGATTTGATTTTCAAGACGCTGTGGTTATAAACAAAGTTGTTGTGGCAACTGCTGTGCACTTCTTTACAGAGCAGTGAGCAAAAGCGAGTTTTACATATTTGAATGCTTTCCAGCACAAGTTTCACGAAAATAATCTTAATTCTCTCTTTTTGCAAGCTTAATGTTTCAGTGCAGGCTTCAAAAGCACAGGCATCTTTCACTGTGTTCATTTTCTAACTTGCCAGCTTAATGTGAAATTTGCAATATTAACTGCATAGACAATGTAAACTTAAGCGAGATTCCTTTGTAGAGCAGCATCCACTAGAACTTTATCACTGCTGATTTAAGTCAGTTAATCCCCATTCATCAGGTTTTGTAAGAAAACACACATTAATAATGGGGTTTTCACCACAAATTAGCATCTGATGCACTACATCTGTGTCGAGGTTGCTGATACTAAGTTGAGTTGTGCTTGACCAGGAGTTTTTTCAGCTGTAGCATAAGCCTTTCTGTGTCTCATTTTGCCTGCCCTTTGAGCAAATGCAATCTCCAGCTTCACAGCTGTCTACTTTTATAGATTAAACAGTAAAGAAATGAACAAACCACCTTTCCTTGCTCCTGCTCCTCGCTGGCTGCTGCTGTATCCAAGGAGGATGGCACAGCCCCGATTTAAAGCTTGCAGGAAGATGCCAGTGTCTGCTGTGCCAGTAGTCAGGGGGGCCAAAGACAGCTTTGGGCTGGAGCATTAGGAAAAAAAAACACTATCATGAGAGGATTCTTTGCAGCAGTGGCACAACCACGCCCTCAAGAGCCAAATGCAACTTCAGGTCAGCCTCTAACCGCAACTGCTGGGGTTCGTTACACGCTGCAGTTTAAGAACTTCTGCCAAGCCGCTGACCCAAATGCACGTACAGGTTGTGTTCCCTTCAGGATGCCACAATAACTCTACTCGGATGTTTGCAGGGCAGAGATATGTACGGCTTAAAACAGATGAGCACTGCTACAGGATTCTGCAAAGCAGCTCGTTCTTCCCCTTTCAGAGCCCGCTCCCAGCCCCCTTGTTGCCCCACTTCTTGTTTCATTGTGCGCCCCGCTCTTACTTCCCAAGACACAGGCTCATGCACATCTAACCTTGAGACGTGACAGGAACCGACTAGTCTGTTCGGTCGAGTCAAAATGGGAGCGAGGAGCACGAGCGGCTCCATATTGCCTCCCAAATGGGGCAGGAAAGAGCCCCACACCTTTATTAGGAAGCAACAGTTGCCTGTTGGGGGTTAGCCCATACACCTGAGCCCACAACAGACATGACATCATGCCCTACATTATGTTACTGAGTTTGCATTTGGAATCATCCAGTGGATCAGAAAAATGCTGCCACAGCAGTTCACAGGGTACCGTGGTACCCGCTCTGGCCTCACTCTTCTCTAGAACAAGCAGCAGTGCCCAGAGAACAGTGCCCAGAAACTAGGTTTTGCTGCTGATACTCAGCCTTGTTTACAAAGCCAACACATCTGAAACCACGTGTAGACAATTTCTCACGCACAGCTAATACAGCTAATTAATCCCTTTTAGGGCTGCAGTGAGAAGACACAGTAGCAGCTTGTACAAGAGCACGCTGAGGGTGGACACACGGACACACACAGGCTCACCCCTTGGAAGAGCAATTTTTTTCAGCCAAACACCTACTCGCATCTGGCACAGAAACAGCTTGCATGAAAGCAGCGACTCCTGCCCTAAGAGCCTGGGTCACGCTGCGGGGGCTAAGCTAGAACCACACCCGGTGCTTTAGAAAGCCGAGGCAGCGAGGGCCCAACCAAGGACCAGCGGTACTGCCCCGAGCCCCGCAGCCGGAGGTGGTACAGCACTGTGCCACCCCGCCGGCAGGCAGGGCAGCCAGCCTCCCCAGGGAGCTCCTTGCACCTCGGCTCTCGGGATGCCCTCGATCTCTCTGCCTAAGGAGTACAAGCAAGGACCTCCTGGGAGCGCTTCCCGGGCACCTCGGAAAGCTCTGGCTCACATCTGGTGGGCGGTGAACGCTGGGCAGCTGGCACTAGACAGCAATGACAACAGCACAACACAAATTGCTCTGATTTCTGTAATCACACACTTCCTCTCTACCCGATACCTTTTTCTAAAGCTTCCAGGCTGCTTCCTGCTCACGCACAGCACAGCAGCTGCTGCTCTGGCAGCAAGGCACCCTGACGCTGATAAGCTTTGTAAAAGTATCACCAAATCTTAGTTTCATATTTGATCTTTCCTCAAATTAGCGACTCCAGTGCACTCATAGGTTAATCTCATCTGTATCAATACATCTTGTCTGCACATGGGCAGAGAACGGCAGCTGCTCACAGCGAAGGAAGCAGCAAGTTTCCATTGCCACATAACCTTATCCTCTTTAATATCAATGACTCCTTAACGCAAATGCCCAGCACCAGATCTCAGCCTTCTCTGGCTTTTAGTTCTCTCAGCTTTCAGGAGACCCAAGAATACTCCTGCGAAAACACTCTTCAAAACTGTATTTTATTTATACCCAACATTACAACAACAACAAAAATCCAAACACCACCCACACAACATGAAAAGCTACAGCCACTGTAACTACCACCATGATTTTTCAAGACGTATTGCTCCTCTCAAACCCAATCAGAAAGTGTTTGTGCAAAAGCTTCCAGTGCAAATAAACCTGTAATACATTCTGTAAAATCCAAAGGGCTCGAGTCAGAGCCCAGTCCCTTGGATCATCGTGCTGTGTTAAGCAATACAGTTTCGAGACTTTTTTCCCCCGCTCCACTCCCTTGCTCCTGCTGTCCGGTAGGACCTGAAGGATTGCTGACCTGGGAGTTGCGCTGCAGTGGACCCAGCAGCACACGCTGGCCTTTCTTCCACCCCTTCAAGTAATTTCAAGTGCTCTGTCACTCATTAGTCATCGTTAGCTTTCCTACACGAGCCTGAATTTGGCTGGTGGTCAGACACCAGCCGCAGCATTGCGGAGCCTCCAGAGCAGGTTGCACCTCGCTCACGTCCCTGTGGCAGTTGTGACTTCCCCTGGCTCCAGTCTGGCTGGGAGGAACCGAGCCGAGTCCCCTGTGCCGTGTCCCACCAAGCTACCGGCCCCATCCCCACCCCATGACAATCCGACCGCTTCAGTAACCCACCGACAGAAAAAGACTTGCTGCAAAACAAAACCCTATGGCTCAAGTACAGTCTGTTAGTAGAGGACACGTTTCTACCACAACCTGGTTTTTAGTTTAAGTACCCTGTGTCTGTTACCAGTCACAATCCCGCCATGCTCATCAGTAGCTTCTTTTCCAACCCCTTCCGTAGCTGTGCGTCACGGACACCGCACACCTAATGCTGTCATCCTTTACCAGCGTCCACATGATCCACATCTCGGTTGGGTTCAGTTTGTGCACAATCATCAGCTCTTTGTACAAGCATGGATCAAAAGGATTGAAAGGTCTCTGGATCCCGAAAGTCTTAAAGCCAGCGTGGTTCTTTGGGGTCACTGCCATCTTTGCCAGACACATTCCCACAAAGACATCATCTATTGGGAAGAGCTCTGTGTCTTCTGCGGTGCTCTGGAGGCGGCGGACTGTCTCTCTAGACATCACATAGCCCCCTCCACCTGCATAGAGAGGATAGAAGGTGGCTCTGTACATGGACTCTGGAATAAAGTATTTCACCTTGGTGTTCCTGATGGGCCGGGCGTTGGCGATCACGTCCCCAACAAAGAGATCCTGTTCAGGGTCCAGCTCTTGGAGGAACTCAACAATGTTATAAGTGTTGACAAAGACATCATCATCGCCCTTCAGCACAAACCGGGCGTGCAGGCAGTCCTCCATGAACCAGCGGAGGAAATGCAGCTCCTTGAGGGTCAAGTTGAAGAAGTTGTCAACAAAATCCCACTGCAAGATGTCATCAAACTCCTGGCTCTCGTAAGCCAGCAGCTGGTGCAGGGGCTGTACCTGGACTTTGGCCTCCGAGCGCCCTAGAAGGAATACCAGCCTGATACGCTTGCCACCAATGGAGACCTCCTTCCCCCACGTGTTCCTGATTGCCACCCGCCGGTCTATGTTGATCGGGGAAGACTTGATCACCAGCAAGAGGAACGTCTCTTTGCTACACCTGGAAGGCTTCAGCAGGACCGAGAAGTGCCGGCAGTGCTTGTATGTTAAGAAGACACGATGAAGCTCCGGGAGGGTGAGAGAAGAATTAGCAAGGGTCAAGTTTGGCAAACACTTGCTGCGTTCGGCATTGTCCAGGACCGAAGACTTCGGTTTGTCATTTACCACATCCACTTTCTGGGCTGCTGACGACGCTGCCAACTTTGCCTCTTTCTTCATGTAAAAAACCCACGCCAGCAGCGTGATGGAAAAGGCGTAAAGCGCGAGGTTTTTAATCCTGGGATACATGGCAGCCTCCGGCGCGGAACCCAGGCCCTGCACGGTCAGAGACAGACGAGCCCTTTGGGAACCAGACCTGCACACTTCGACTTTCCACGGCCGCTCGCAGCACTCCCACGCCCGCAGTCACGCAGGGATGGAGCGCACGAACCCGGGGAGCCGCCGGGACGGCTCTCGGCCTTTCCCCTCGCCGTTGTTTCTTGGGTCCCACCAAGGCCAGGCGCTGCCGGTGGGGACGGGAGCGGCGGCCGCTCGCCCCCGGGGAGGGCTCGGCAGCCCGCGGGGAGCCGCGCCGGCCCCGGCCCCGGCGAGGGGAGAGCCCGCCCGGCCCCGGGCGCGCAGTCCGGCCTCGGAGCCCGGCGCTCCCCGCTGCTCCCCGGCACGGCCCGGTGCAACCCCCCCGCCCCGCTCTGCAGAGCCGCCGCCGCCGGGACTCACCGGGAGCCGCCGCCGCCGCCACGCACCGCCCGGGGAGCGCGGCCCCGCCCCGCCCCGCCCCGCCGGGGGGGGCTTGCACCGAGCGGCGGGGACGGCGCACCGGGACAGCGCGTCCCGGGCGCTGCACGCCGGCCCCGGGCACCGCACGCCGGGCGCTGCACCCTGCGCGTTGCACACTCAACTCTGCAGCACGCACACGAGCACCGCGCGTTGCACACCCAACCTTGCACACCGCACACGAGCACCGCGGGTTGCACACCCAACCTTGCACGCCGCACACGAGCACCGCGCGTTGCACACCCAACCTTGCACGCCGCACACGAGCACCGCGGGTTGCACACCCAACCCTGCACACCGCACATTGCACACCGCGCGTTGCACACCGCACGTTGCATACCCAACCCTGCACACCAGGCGTTGCACACCCAACCCGTCACACCACACACCCAACCCTGCACACCACACACTGCCCACCACGCATTGCACACCCAACCCTGCACACCGCACATTGCACACCCCACACCACACATTGCACACCCCACGCTGCACACCAGGCGTTGCACACCCAACCATTCACACCGCACACCCAACCCTGCACACCACACACTGCACACCACGCATTGCACACCACGCATTGCACACCACGCATTGCACACCCAACCCTGCACACCGCGCATTGTACACCCAACCCTGCACACCGCACATTGCACACCCCACATTGCACACCCCCACGCTGCACACCACGCGTTGCACACCGCACGTTGCACGCCACACATTGCACACCCCACACCACACATTGCACACCCCACGCTGCACACCAGGCGTTGCACACCCAACCATTCACACTGCACACCCAACCCTGCACACCACACACCCAACCCTGCACACCGCACATTGCACACCCCACACCACACATTGCACACCCCATGCTGCACACCAGGCGTTGCACACCCAACCATTCACACCGGGCACCCAACCCTGCACACCGCACACAGCACACCCAACCCTGCACACCGCACATTGCACACCCCACGCGTTGCACACCCAACCCTTCACACCACACAGCAGCTCCTGCAGAAGCTCAGCAGCAGCCCCAGGCAATCACGAGCCCCGTGGCATCTCCCCGCTCTGGCGATTCAGCTGAACCAGAATCCACGCGGCGTCCCCATGGGTTTTATTTCCCACTCACTCTTTTGCTAAGGCCACATTACTGAGTCTTTCCCGCTGCCATGGCCACGCTCTCCTGGCTCTGGGTACCGGCTGCCGAGGGCCACCGAAGCAGCTGCATCTGGAATTGAACCGACAGTGGCACCGGCTGGAGCCCTCGACCCTCCTCCAGTTCAGCAGCGTCTTTGTTTTTTCTTTTTCCTGTGGAAAGAAGCAGATCTGTCACTACCTTCACAGTAAATCACCCTACAAGCAGCAGTGCACAGGAGGGAAATGCCCACCGCGCTAGCGCTGACTTCCGGGCCCTGAGGGAAAATCTATTTGAATATGACTTTGGGTAAGAGGCCCAAAAAGCATCTTTAAGCAGACAATCAATCTGGGTGCAATTTTGCTTTTTGTTGTTAAACTCTTCTATAATTCCTAGGGAAAAAAAGAAAGGTGCAGAAATAAATCATTTCAAGGATCCTGGAAAATCACGTGCAGGGTAAAATGAGACCTACGTGAGACTACTTCCGAAGACATCCTTCAATGTCTGGGCAAATTGTTTGCTCGAGACAAAGCTTGCTGCCTTTCCTCTTTGAGCCGCCTGGAAGGGATCCCAATTCCTCTGAGAGGACTTATTATTTGTGTGCATTTGCCGACTGAGGGATGCAAATCAGCCTCAGCTCCTGGCTGTGAGAGTGCCGGTCCCTACGCAGCCTCGCCGGACGCATGGCAGCAGCGGAGCGAGGGCTGGGAGCCATCCCCGGCGCACGGGAGCATGGCCACTGCCGCAGCTCCGAGGCGCTACGTGGTACCCAGGTGATGAGCAAGTGCCAAACGGCCACGGTGCGACTCGGTGACTCATGGAGCAGCCAGGGCTTGCAGACACAGGGTGCAGCGGCACTTGAGCAGCCCACCTGCCCCCCCGGCTCTGTCTGCCACCCCCGCCGCAGTCGGGGTGCACTTGTGAGCTGTGAGTCACAGCGGAGCCCGCAGCCACGGGACGCTGCCAGCACTGGGTGTAGCAAGCTGTGGGGGCAGCTGATTTTTAGGCACTATCTTGTTGAAATATGCACTCAGTGGCCTTGCTGTGCAGCTGGCCAGCCTCCGCCTGCACAGGCAGAGAGGGACACTAAATTAAGCACGAGTCTCTTATCACTCTGGGTTTCCTGCCTCAGCAGTGGCTTTCTGTGCACCCAACACCATGTCTGGCCATGCAACCCCCTGCAGAAAGGGTTCATGCTCGCTCAAGCTGAAGAGAAGACCTCCTACACGCACTGACCACAGGCACTGGGGTGGAAAGGAAGTAAAAAACACCACTGCTCAGCGTCAGTTCTTTGACAGCAGCTCCCTGCTTCAGAAACAGCCTGAGCATATATTGCAAATAAATACACATCTTCTTGTGGGGAACAATAATTCAAGGAGTGTTTTCTTCAAGTAGCTGGGAAGGCCATCGGGCTTCCCCGAGTGCAGACACAGCCTAGGACTGCAGGGCTCGGAGAGCCTCCCCAAAGATGGGGACCTCGCCATGGGTGACAGCATGGAAAAGCATCCCAGAGCTCTTAGGGATGGGGGTTAATTGCTCTCGTAAATGAGTGACTAAATCCGATGCCAGAGCAGGGACATGAGGCTGCTTCGGTAGCTCCGAGCGGCACGGCGGAGGCCTGGCCCACTCCACGCTGTCCTTGACCCATGAGCAGCTTTTCAGCATCGCCCTGCACCCCTTCCCTCCCCCACTTCCTCCTGCTCTTGATTACCCCTCCGATGTGCTGGCACTGCTATTTTTGTAGTCAAAACAAGATTGCTGGAAAAATAACCTGCAATAGCCAGGGTGAGGTTTGTCTCCAGCAGTTTAAGCAATGCTGCTGGCTGAACAGACTGTGAGCTCTGCACTGGGGAGGCAGGGGACACTCGTCAGGGGTCAGGGTGGTCTCTTCATGGGTGACAGCAGATGGGGGGCTGTTCCCGGCCCCGCCATGGGCTGGCTGGGGCACCTGGGGCTCTCCGTGCGTCTCATCTCTGAACCAGAAAGAACAATAATCCTCTCTGCAAAGTGCTTTGAGATGTGAGTTGGAAATGGATGAGGACCTTATTATGCGTCCCAGACAGCACTCCCCCCAGCTGCCCGCGCCGGCCCACGCCACCGGCCACATTTGGCAGCCGACACAGTGGGCAGGACATCTCCCACCCAAAACTCTGCTTTGCCCTGCTCCCCTGGCACACAGAGCCCGTAGGTGTGTGTCACTCCCAGGACAGCCAGCAGCCCACCCTCAGTGCTTGCTCAGACACTGATTCAACAAGGTGTCCGGGCGCGTGTCTAACCCTCCGGCCCCCGCAGTCAATGGATGCATTCACAGCCCGAAGCTCAGGATGTGAGTAAGCGCCCTGCTCGGCAGAGCTGGCAGGGTGGCGGGGACCTGCGGCTGCCTCCCCGCCGGGCACTGCTGCTGTTTGCTCTCGCGCACACCTCCCTCTGCCCAGCCAGCTCCAGTCTCCGTCACCTTTGGCAGACGCTGTGGTTTTCTGGCTGGTCTGACTTTCTCTCTCTGCTTTTGGTTTTTTGCTCTTGTCTTTGCCTTTTTTCCTGTCCTGCGGAGAGAGATGTTTCCATAGTTAGGCTGTGTTGAAATTCACCGCCCGCATTCAGTCCTGTGACATCCGTCGCCATCTGGGTTCTGTCACCAGGATTTAAAGGGCAAAGGAAAGGGGTGAGGGGAAGCAGGAGCGCAGTGGCGGGGCTGCTCAGAGAAGAGAATCCAGGAAACAGAAAGTCTCGGTACCGCCGGTGCGTGTTGCCATGCCGAGAGAGAGAGCGCATCAGAGGAAGCACGAGTGGTTGCTTTCATATTCTCAGATGGAAAAATAAACTCATCTATTTTCTTAATCTTGGCCTATAAAAAGTAGCAGTACTCATTGCTAATACCAACATTAAATACCGATACCAGCAGTGATGGCTGGTGCTTAGGCAGGATTATTTCAGCCCCATTTTATGGAGAGGAGAACTGAGGGATGGATAGGAGGAATGCCTGGGCCAGCTGCGGGGCAGGACGTGCCGAACCCCAGCCTGCAGCACTGCCCGTCCCTGGCAGCCCTGCCTCACCGCCCTGCCCTGGGACACACTCCTTACCTTCTCCTCTGGACTTGGTAGCTGCAGCGGCTGCTCAGTGATCAGGATCCCAAAGTCACACACAGTTGCCACCAGGTCCTCGGTAGCCAGCAGGGTCTCCAGGGTCACCTTCGCAGTGCCCAGGGTCCTCCGAATGGGAGGGTCGCTGCAGAGTTCACATGGCTTCTCCTCCTTCTTCTTTTTCTGCTTGTCCCTGGGCACAGGAACCTGCAGGGCACCAGCACAGGGACAAGCCTCAGCAGAGGGTTGGGGTCCCTTTATCAGACAGCAAGCAACCCTGACCAGCCCCTTGCCCACCACTGCATCCAGACCGAGATGTGTGTAAAACCACTGCTGCCTTCCTCCCATAGCAAGGGGGGACTTTGGCGGGAGGTCTGGGATGGAGGGGAGATTCTGACACACCAAACTGGCCCAGAAGAATGACCCTCATTCCCTCATCATTATTTTTGCAGCTCAGATGGTGTTTGGACATCGTTCTCTCCCAGCATCCTACCATGGCACTGTCCTTCTGCAGCCCCCGTCTTGCCTTCCCCTTTGTGACTGCATTTTCTTCTGGATCAGCATCAACAGGCCATGAGAGCACCTGCCGGAGAGAGGAGCTGGTGCTGCAGGGGCTGGGATGCCCGAGGACCCTGCTCCGGGGTCACCGCCATCCCGGGCTGCCTCCCAGAGGGAGTACAATGCCGCTGCTGGGCCACCCAGCAGCTCTTTCCCCTTTCATCCAGCTCTGCCATGCATTCACCTTCTCCTCTATGACCGAGACGATCGTTCCAGATGCCAGGTAGGACTTCAGCCCCACTAAGTCCTTGGTGGTGTGCTCCTTCCTGTAGCTGCAGTCGATGGTGTCTGCCCAGGGCTTTCCAGGGGTGACAAACACCTTTGCTGTGCAGGGACACAAAAAACCTCTGAGGAGAGACCTCTCCTTCCCGAGGACAGAAAGGACCGCCAGGACACAAGCAGTGCCAATTCATTATCCATCGGTCTCAGTAACAGCCCCACTGCAGCCGATGCTGGGAGGGATGTCCCGATGCCACCACATGCCAGGAAGAGCCATAAACCTGCCCTGAGCAGTGGGACAGGGGATTTATAATTCCTCATTACCAGAATGGGCCTTGGGCTCCTCCATGGCAGCAGGCTCCTGCTGGCCCCTGGTTTCCCTTGAGTCCCGAGCAGAGCTGTCCACATCCAGGGTGGCCACCACAGGATGCTGATGGATTTTTGCTACCTGGAACAGAGAGGGATCTCTTGGCAGGGCATGTTTGTGTTTGCATCAGGACCAGAGGGCAGAGCTGCCTCCAAAATCCCATTCCCCAACCCACCCTCATCATGGGAAGAAGGGGCACCAGCGCCAGGGAAGGGGTCTGCCGCAGTCAGCGGGAGGGGGGCTGTGAATGCACTCCCATGTGCAGAGCAGCGCTGGGCTCCCCCAGAGGACAGGGAAAATGGCCAGCAGGGACTTATCCTGCCAGATGCAGCCACACATGAAGTCTGTCCCCAGTACTGCTGCTGCCCATGCCAGGTCTGTTATGAACGGTCTCACTCCGCAGCCTGGAGGTGAAGTCCCCCTTGCTGTGATCTGCCACTGCCTGTTGTTTTCAGGAGCTCGGTTAAGCACAAACCTCAGTGCTGCTACCGTCCTTGATCTCCTCTCCCTCCGCAAACTCGTACGTCACACAGTAGCTGTAGGTGATCACCCGAGCCTCGGAGCCAACCTCCAGCTGCTGCTGAGCGCTGGGATCAGGGACTCCCTTGATTTCCCCAATGCTCACAACCACTCGTGCTTCGCTCCTGATCAGCTCTAAAAGGAAGACAATCTTGCTATGAAGCTGCAGCGTGCTCCTTCCAGAGCGAGGAAGGTACAGAGCAAGCAGAAGCCTCCAGGACACCGAGTGCCACCACCTGGCGTCCCTCCCGGCCACCCTGTGCTAACGCTGTGACAAGCCACTGCCACATGGGGTCACTCCAAAGCCACGCAACCATCTCCTGGGTTGGTTGCTTTGACTCCTTGGTTAACATTTTAGACTCCAAAGAGCACATCCAGCACATAAATTCATTGAGTAGGGGCTTCCCACCCCCGAGTGTCCCCAGGCCCCTGCCCTCATCCCAGCTGGGGATGTGCCACTCTGCAGAGGTGGCACCGCTTCGTGCTGGCAGTGCAGCACGCAAGTGAGCATCTTCCCAGTGGAGATGTTCCTCTTTCAGCAGCTTGAGAGGGAAACGGACCGTCTAAAACCAGATGGTGTCTAAAAAGCAAAGATGGGGGCAGGCCATGACAGCGAGGCAGTGCTAGGATTAGGTTGTTCCTGCAATCTTTGGACCTGATTAAGGCTAAAATTACCTCAATTGCAACTACACTGCTGCAGGGTGCTCTGCCTGTCTCCCCACTTGTCCTGGTGGGGTAGAAAGGCACAGAGAAAGATCTCTGTTTGAGGAGAGGCAAGAATAAAGTCAATACCAGATCCAGAGTTTGCCCTGAGGACTCCTAGCTCAACCACATTGAAACCACCTCCCGAATCATGGGGTCAGCACAGACAGGTTCGAAGGTGAAGGCTCACCTGGCTGCCTCGCTAAACCGTGGAACTGGTGCCTCTCGTCAGGCCCTATGTGGATGTCATCAAGGATGGAGAGCTTGGGCAGGCTGTCCACGAGGAAGCCTCTGTAAGTGGGAATGAGAGCCAGCGGGTTCCCTTGGAGCACCAGGACACGGAGCTTCTGCAGACTGGACAGTTGGGAGACCAGCCCCAGCAGATCCGTGAAGTTGTTGAAGCTCAGGTCAAGAGAGACAAGATTTGGCCTAAGGAGAGAACCCAGAGAAGAAGGTTAGGCAAACAGCATCCATCTGAGGACAGAGAGCTACTGCCCCGGGTCAAAAAAATAAACAAAAATCGTGTTTCCCCAGCACAAACTGGGTCAAACTGGGGAATCCAATGGTACAATCTCAAGAGGCCAATTCCAAATTCCTGAGCCGTATGGTCCATTGCCGGTCTGCCCCACAACTCAACACCATGTTCCTTTAGCACCCAGTAACCACCCCACTGCATCATTCGGTGATGCAGCCTAAGCTATAGATCCTTCCCAGGGCAGACTCCCAGCAGGGCCTTTGGGAAGGGCATGGAGAAAGGGATCTGCCCAGGGACACGGGAACTGTGGTGGGCAGGGTGTCAAGGCAGTTCCCCAGGTGATCTCCCCATTCCACACCTTAGCCACAGACCCGGACACCCTCTAAGCACGAGACAGAAGACAGCGAACAGAGACAGAGCGCTCTACACGGGTGTTGGACACAGAGCAAAGACACAACTCTGCTGAAGGGCTGCAATTTCTTAACATGGGCCACCTTGATGGCTCCAGGTCTTCTGTTCACATCTGCCCACCCCCCTTTCAGGAGCCCACGTTCAGCCTTCATTACCAGAAGTCTGCAGTGAGGTACTTGTCCTGCGAAGGGCCGCACAGCCGGTTGTGTCCCAGCCCCAAGTGCTGCAGCTCTGGAGGAGGCTGAGCGCACAGGTCCTGCAGATCAGCCACAGCATTGCAGCAGAGCTCCAGGACCTGCCCAGGACAGAGGGAACAACAAAGACCTTTTGCAATGAGCTGTTCCTGGCACTCCCTTGAGCTGCTCGGCTCGTGCTGTGTTCCCAGATGGGACCTCCCTCCCCGTCCTGCCGTCACAAGGCACCGCTCACTCACCTTCAGCACCCGGGGCAGGTTGGCCGAGGTTATCCTGCTGATCTGGTTGGCACTGAGGATGAGCTCCTCCAGCTGCTGTAACTGCAACAGACCCTCGTCGACCTCCTCCACCTGCAGAGTTGGGTTTGGCCAACATGTCCCTGAGCCACCTCGTGGCCAAGGTGACGTGGACATGTAGTGTCAATCCATGTGACATACATGTAACACAGATTAGCGCAACGCACGGGGTGGGGGGGCCAGCAGCTCTACCCCAGCTGCAATAGTGGCATCTGGGAAGACCCTGGAATGGGGAAGGTGTCCTTTTCCCAGGATGTTTTCCCTCTCAGCAGGAACACGTGGTTTCCATGCCTGGAGATGGGTAGCTTTACGGGCCCCAGCAGCTGCACTTACTCCTTTGCCAATGATCCGCAGGGACCTAAAGACCCGGAAGACGTTGGAGCCGCAGACGAGCTCGGGCGTCAGCACAGCCATTTCCCGCAGGTGCTGGTCCTGGGGGCTGCAGTCTGGCGGCAGGGCCCAGGGGCTGTGCCGGTCGTTCAGCAGCTCCATCAGCGCCTCGGGGCTCTCCTCGCCCAGCGGCACGGCCTCCTCCTGCCCAGCTGGGTCTGCCCCCAGCCCCAGCCGGCCTCCGCGGGGGCTCGTGCATGCATTGAAGCGAGACTTGTTCTGCAGAGAGGGAGAGAGGAGAGGCAGTGACAGCCCTGCAGACCCCCTATGGCTGTGCCCCCCGGGCCCCCTACCCAGCTGCCAAGGCCGCAGGGGAAGTCCTGCAGACCCAGGTGCCGCAGGTGCTTCTGAAAAGCAGCCGAGACGCTGCAGCGGCTGGGTCCTGCCATCCAGCCCCAGCCTGGCCGGGAATTCCCTGGCTCGGCGGCACGCGTCCCCGTTGCTAGGAGATGGTGGGGACGCAGATGCCCTGGGGACTGACGCGGATGCCTTGGGGACTGGGGACCAGGCTCTGCACTTGGGGCTGCGGAGCGAGCCTGGGACAGCATTGAGCTCCTCAGGCTGGGAATAAATTCCTGACTTTTCCGGATCTCCCCCTGGGCTCTGGGGGCTGCTCTCCACCAGGGAAAGAGCGGGCGGCCTCGTGCAGCGTTTGCAGGGTGCGGTGTCAGCCCTCTCCCCTGGCCAAGGACCTGTGGCATGGCATTTGCCATTTCACTTATCTACATCCTGAGTGTCACTCAAGTTTCGGGGAGGAAGCAGTCAGGTTCTCAGTTAGCTGTAAAAGTGCTGCTGTTCACTCGCGTGGAGGGCACTGCCGCCACGGCAGCACAAGGCCATCGGAAAACAAAGTTCACAGCTAAAAATATCAGCTCCTACACTTGGAAAAAGTAGATGAGCCCCAGGAACAAAAACCACAGCTCTATCTCAGGTCAGATTCAGGTCTCTGCGCTCTGAGGTTTATTTGCTTTTTCCAGCAATAGGTGTTGAGGCAACGGCTACAAATTCCATTTTAGGGAGCCTACAGAGCAGCCTGTGTCAGCAAAACTTCACCAAATGAACTGCAGATGCTCTGCGGCATCTGGCGGTTACGTGGTGGAAAGCTGAACTTCCACTCAGGTTGGGTTTTACAGGACGGATGCCGATCTGCTCCCCTATCAGCTCAGCAGTTTATCACAGCTGTGTACAGATAGGAAAGGATGTGCAGATCATGCACACGCTGAGAGATAGTGGCATGCCATGGAGTGGAATAACCAGGCAAACTGCTATCCTCAGCTCAGTAGAAAATCAAGTCAAATCTTCTAAAATCTTTGAAAAAGCATTACCAGTGGTTGAATCGTGTTTCGTGGAAAAGCCAAGCTGTAAAAATGCTGCTTCTCTTATTTATATCACTGTTAAAAATAACCAGGCCTCATTGCCATCGGTGCTGCACGAAGAGGTGTTCCCTGCACGAAGAGGTGTTCCCTGCTCTCAGAGGAAGACCGGCTGCGATCCCTTGTCTGTCCTCCCTGGCTGTACCCGTCTGAGGCAGCTGGAAGGGGACCGGCAGTGCCCGATGCCCAATGGTCTCTTGTATGTGCAAGCTCACGCACCTTCCACACGTCTTGCAACGCGCCGTGGGGCAATAACCAGCTGCATCTCCCTGCTTTTTCGGTGCTTCCAAACAAGCAGCCCTCCAAGATCACCCTTCTACCTGAAAGGAGCCATCTGTACCCATCATCGTCTTTGTAGGGATGTTCCTAAAGAACTCCCTGCACAAAGAAATGTCTCTCTCTCTCTCCCCATTTTACCCCCAAATAATAATAACAACCTCAAATAAAAAAAGCGTCTGTCAGAACTGTCCTTTTCTGGTTCTTCTCCAGCACTCTGCTGTCCTGTCTGCTGCCTCACGCCGTAGGCCATGATAACTCGTTCTCTTTCTTTGCATTATTTAGCACCTGGGAACTTGGGCCATGCAGGAAGAAATGCATCCCTGTGGGGTGGCTGCATCCCTCTCCTTGGCTGCCTGGGGCTCCCGCGCAGCACATGGCAGAACCACATTCAGTTTGTGAATCTGCATTATTGTGGCTTCAAGCAAACAACTGAGGCCTGAAGTTACAGGCTGGTGGGAGCTGAGTGCAACGTGGTCCAGGGGAAACGTCCATTCCCATTTCAGTCCTTGGGAGTCAGGTCAGCCCGGAGAACAGTCCCTGCACCAGCCCCAGGCGCTCAGAGGAGTTCATGCGCACACCAAGCTTTTTATTTTCAGAGACAGATTGTTTCACCTGGAAAAGAGAACTGATTATTTTGACACCGAGGTGCTGTTCCTTGAAAACTTTCTGGTGGCTTGACAAACATTCATCTTTCAATCTACCCCTACCTTTCAGGCATATCTTTTATCACAGAGGTGGGAAGCACAAGCGTGCATGTGCCACTCCGTGTTTCCACAAAGGGATGCTCCTAGGGGTTTCCTCTGCCCTCCTTTCTGTCCTGGACTATCAGTAGTTCTGCAGGTCCTCTTCTGATCACAGCCTCATACTTGTAAATCCTGGGAACAATTTTTCTGTTTTGGCATGTATGAGAATTTCCTGCATTTCGTTACTGGAAATGGAAAATAGCCTCAGGGGAGTTAGAGAGAAGGGTGACAGATGGGGATCCTGGACATCCTCTGCTGGGTTACGTGAGGGGGTCACACCTTGGTGACAGGGTCCTGCAGACATCCAGCAAAAGGATAGATATGTTGACCTGGAGGCCTGACCTGGCTTGCACACAAGCCCCTCATGGCTTTTTCACTGCCAGCATGAACCCACTCTTACACAGACCCTGCAGGAGAAGGTTGCTGGCTTTGGGCACCAACGATGTGCTTGCATGCTCCAACCACGTTTTTAAAAAAAACAACAGAGTTTATGTTCTAAATCCTACATTTTGGAGAGCCCAAGGATTTAGATGGGATGTCTAAGTCAAGCGTCCTGAACTCCTAGTCAAATAGATTATGCAGGACACGATCTGTGTCAGTCTGAAACTGCATCTAGATCACTATCAGTGAAGACGCATTTGAACCAATTTTTGATGTAATCTTTCAAAAAAGAAAAAACCCCAAACTATTAGCCGCAAAAAAAAAAAAAAAAACCCATGGAGGAGCCACTGACGCAAAACTCCACGGTACTTAAATGCAGCTTGGCTGTCCACATCTACAGCACTCCAGGCACCAAGCAGCTTGAACACCAACATCCAGCTAGCTTTCGGCCAAGTCAGCTGCTCCCCGAGCCCGCCATGAAACGCCGAGCAGGTGGGTGTGACTTAACCTTGCTACGCGGTGTAAGGTTGCACTGGTTGATGTTCATTGCTAGCTCAGCCATTTAATGTCTATACACTTTAGAAATTTAGCACGCTGCAGAAACCCAGGAAGTTTTGCAAAAATGATGTAGAGGCTTGAGACTAATCATTGTATTCTTTCTTTTTTTTTTTCTTTCCCCTCTTCATTTGAATGCAGAGATCAACAGGTTTGCAATCTTCTTCTTCTGTTCCCTGGTTCCTTTGGGCTCCTTGGCACCAAGAGCCATCTCAGAAGAAAGCAAATCTACTACAGGACAGAGACAGAAGTATTTTACAACCAGAATAGAGCTCTTAGCATCAGTGATAGAAAGGCAAGCAACCACCTTGTTTAAAAACTATGTAAGTGTACTATTTTGCTGTGTCTATGTCTGTAGAGAAATCTCTTGAATTATTATAAAACACTAGAAACACCATCAGAAAAGAAATATTTGGGTTAGAACAAACATTTGCGTTAAAATAGTCTCTTCTCCCTATTCCATACAAGAAGGAAAGCGTTTACATTGCATTATTTTAGGGCGGAGTTGGAGCAATGTCTAGGACAGCTTGGGCAACTTCGCCTCAGCTAACTGCTAGCTGTGATCTTCCAGACTAAATGCATTGCTCTTTCTCGGTCTCCTGAGTCATGCTAGGCTTGAAGCAGGCATCTTTTTGGATGAAACTGGTCAGATCACTGGAAACATGGAGAGAATTGCCTTGCTCTTCGGTCTGATCCTAGTACTAGAGCAGCCAGGAGCACTTCTGCTAAAAATCCTGCTCAGCCCCTCCGTTCCTTGGAGATGGCAAAATGGGCACTGAACCTAAGTGTCAATAGTTCAGACAAATTTCAGTTCCTGGGAATGCGTTCCCAAGAGAACATTGATAAAAATCAATGTAAACATTTCCCCTGAATTTATTCTTGAAATCAAAACCATCTCTGCTGATACAGATGAAAATATGCTCAGGACAAAGCAAATCTCTTGCACGAGTAAATTTTGCCCATATGGCAAAAGAAAAAAAGACGACTTAGAAAAGCTGAAAACAAAGCCAAGCAGGCTGTTAAGATAGAAAGTACTGCACAATCACAGCCACAGCTAGCGTGCAATACCTACTCGATAAAAGGAGCGGAGGTGTTAACACAGCTATTGAACAATAACAAAAACCCCCAAGCACACACAAACTGAAAGATAGGTGTGTACGCACCTAGACATTCAAACACGAAGCGACTACCAGGAAAGATGTAAAACAAAAGATTAATAACTTCTCTCTCCTCTTCCTCCCCTACAGAACACGTGCAGCTCTGTAATGCCCAGAACTGTGAGCTGGCTAAGGGCTGACTCCCAGTCCAAAGACATGGTGGAGAAAATACCCAAATGCCCGGCTTTTGACGCAGATTGCTGCTTTTTCCACATTTTTTACAACATTTTGCGAAACGTGAGAAGCGATATAGAATTACTGTGTGGTAACAATTTAACTCGGTTTGTCGATGCAAATATCAATCAGCTAAATGTGACATTGAGTGAACGAGCTGCGCTTTACACCTGCAAGAACGAGGACCTTCCGCAGATGGATCGTAGCCAGGTCCAGAGGATGACAACGGCAGAGAAGAAGATGTACATCTGGCAGCTTTTACAGAAATATGAACAAGTCATGCAGGATACAACAAAAATACACTCTTCAGCAGAAAGGCAATAGGCCAGGATGAAAAAATAACTTTAAGATACTGGAGGCTTGGCTAAACGTGGCCTATCGGTAGTTATGCGATCAGTTTGATGCCAGGAACAACATTGATAATGCACTTGCTATTCTACATATTATAACTATATAATCTAGTTTAATTTAATATTTAAAGGATGAATGTCTTAAGTTATTGATCGTATTTATTATTAAACTATTTATACTGTTTTATTTGCAGCAGCATATAAAAAGGATGGACTAATGTAAGTCAGGGTGATTTAATTAACCAATCATGTCATAAATAAGCAAACAGGAAAGCATGATTTCAGTAATTTTAATGTTTTTTATATTTTGATCTTGCAATTATTTTTCAAAAGAAAAGCTGATTGTCAGTAGACTGATTTTGTACTTCTCTCTCTGCTAGTGAATTGTATTTATGAATTTATATAATACATCTGTTTTTATAAATTTATTTAAGCAACTATATCGTTTACATATATTTATTCAGATTTTTAACTTTTATATTTTAATATTGAAAGGGATGAATTATGTATTTGCTACTTAGGTGAATGGTTTTACCCATTTTATGTCATTATATTTGGACAGAACCTGGAATTTAATTAAAATTAAATAAATTAAAATTAAATACAACTAATAGTGCTGGTTTCTCTTTTTACTATGTAATTCTTTTACAATATTTTTTGCACTGAAAACCTAGTGTTTTATTAAACAGCGAATTGAACTGTTTCTGGTTCTTATGTTAAAGATATTAGAAACAGTGCATATCCTCCTTTCCCATCCATTTTTATTCATAGACACGAAGCAGGGTTTTTTTTCTTAAATTCCTAACTGGTTTCTCGTTTGGATGCACCAATGGGTAAATTGTTTCCTAATCAGCCCCTGCTTCTGAAGGCTGAATTATTGCGGCTTCTGCAACACAGCTCCAGAGTGCGGTTTAGATTTACAAGTTTTCATGGTTCGCGGCCAGCACCAGCTCTGCTGGAAACATGCTGGGTTAGCTCGGACACAACCACCGCAGCGGGCTGAGCTAAGTACCGCTCCCGGAGCTGGTAACAGAGCAAGGACACTCAGATGGTCTAGGAGCAATAGGACTTGTCATATACTTGTTTTTCCTTTATTTCATATTAACTCCTGATTATCCCAAATAATGGGAAGGTTAATAATAATACAATTATTTTAGTCTAAATTACCATACAAAGTTCAAGCCAGTCTAAGCATTAGAACCAGTTCCAAAATTAACATTATCTATTAAAAAAACAGTTTCAAAAATTAACATTATTTATCTATATTAAAAAAAAAAAATCATTTGACTTGAAATGCCCACTTAAAACACAAATAAAGGATTACTCCTCTTTGCTGCCATCCCCTGTGTTCACCGATGGTGGTCCATACCAGCACACAGCCCTGTGCAGGCTTGACTTTGCTCAAGAGTACTCAGATTTGTGCTCTGAAAGTCCAGGGAATTGCAGCTGGATTGAGCCCGTGTCCCAGTGGCACCGGGGCTCCTTCTCTGCGAGGCTGTGAAAAGCCTAAGAGGAGCTGGAGTGAGGGATTTTGGTACCAGTTCATCTCCTCCATCCTCCTTTCAAATCCTCTCAATGCAAAATACATCAGTGCCCAACTCACCCTTCTGCTGTGGTGGTTCTTCAGGATGGTGCCGTTAGTGCCGATGCAGCTGTAGCTCTTCTTCCTCCCGTTGCTGGAGAACTGGCCCTGTTCTGCCCAGACTTCTCCAGGAAAAGTGGTTTCTTGACATCAACGGAGTCTCTGCCAGTCCCTAAAAAGCACCAGTCTGAGGGTGGATCCTAGAAAAGTATTCTGGTTTCCCAAGAGGAACAGAGGATCCAAGCTCCTTGCTGGAACCAGGGGAAGAATTTCCCCCAAACGGAACCAATTTCAGACACCGCTATGGAGATGTCACATAGTGGTGACAGGCAGAAGGATGCGGGCAGATCTGAGACCGTCACCCTGGTTTCTGATGTTAACGCATGTAGCACGGCTCTCTCTTTGTTAGTGCCACCCCGGCACACCTTGAATTCAAAGAATGTTTTAATAAGCCACCTCTCTGACCTGTGAGAGCTTTGTGCGAGCATAATGAGTCCAAAGGTTGGTATTTGCTCATGATGTTTTCTGCATCAGAAAGGCACCTGCCAGTCCTGGAAGTCTCAGTACTAACCCCCAGGAGAAGCAGAGACACACTGGTGGCTGGGGCACTCTCTCAAATTACTCTGCTTAGTTCCAGGTCTACCAATTTTTCCAAGGTCCAAAAGGTGCAATTCCAACCTCATATCCTTAATTTTTAATAGAGAAAGAAGAGCGAATGGAAAAGGATCACTGACCGGGGATGTGCTTATCCCCAAGGCAGAAGCAACATCCGCTGACCTGACCAGGTAGGGTGTGCTGGTTTTGGCTGGGATAGAGTTAATTTTCTTCATAGCAGCTAGCATGGGGCTGTGTTTTGGGTCTGGGCTGGAAACAGTGTTGACAGAACAGGGATGTTTTCGCTATTGCTGAGCAGTGCTGACACAGAGTCAAGGCCTTTTCTGCTCTCCCCCCACCCCACCAGCGAGCAGGCTGGGGGGCACAAGGAGCTGGGAGGGGGCACAGCTGGGACAGCTGACCCCAACTGACCACAGGGATGTCCCACACCGTATGACGCCATGCTCAGCATATGAAGCTGGGGGAAGAAGAAGGAAGGGGGGGACATTTGGAGTGATGGCGTTTGTCTTCCCAAGTCACTGTTACACCTGATGGAGCCCTGCTCTCCTGGAGATGGCTGAGCACCTGCCTGCCAATGGGAAGCAGTGAATGAATTCCCCGTTTTCCTTCGCTTGCGTGTGCGGCTTTTGCTTTACTTATTAAACTGTCTTTATCTCAACCCACGAGTTTTCTCGCTTTTACACTTCTGATTCTCTCCCCTTCCCACTGGGGGGGAGTGAGCGGGCGGCTGCGTGGTGCTTAGTTGCCTGCCGGGTTAAACCACGACATAGGGTCAGCAAACCACTACAAGCAGGAAGACATTTACATCCTCAGGGCTTAGACATCACCATTTCCAATGGCTGACACAAACCGCTTAAACCTTGCTGAACTGGGGTTTCCTCTCTCATGCACATCTTTTCTTTCACCTTCTAAATATGTAAATAGCTAAATGAAAGGGTTTTCCTTGGAAAGGGAGACAGATTTCCTCAGAAGCTCAAACAAGATGTTAAAGTGAGTCAGATGGTCTGCCCTAATTCACGTCATGGGAAGAGAAAAAGAAGAGGGGGCATAAAATTGTAATAAAATTATAGTAAAATTTTTCCCCACAGGGGCACGAAATTGTAGTGCCAGCCCTGCAGACTCAGCTCACCTCAAGAGTCTGCGCTCACGCACACGGGATGCATGCTTGAAGTAGGGAGACACAAGCTTATGCAGAACTGTGGCAAGCCGCTGTTCTCCTCACATGGGCTTGAAAGAGAAGGGTGCTTTGCCACAAGCGTTTGGGATGCAGCAAGGCAGACAGGCTGGCTGATAGCAGAACATCAGACTTCAAAGGGCTGAGGTGAGGAAGTGATGACCAGCACCAAACTGAGAAGTCAGAATGAGAGTGTAAGTGCATGCCTAGGTAAGCGAGACAGAAACAGCGACTGGAGATAGTCTGATGCACAGTGACACAACTGTATCGCTAAAGCACTTCTGACATCTGCATTATGCTCATTTCTGCAAGCTCATATTGTCAGATAGAGTTTATTTAGGTTCTGTAGGCAGCCTATGGATGTGTGGGTGCTCAGGTACTGTCCTTTTCCCTACCCCAATGCAGCTGGTTCCCTGCCAACCGTGGGCAGATATAGAGGCTGCTTCTTTGAAAAGCTCTTCCCACTCCTCTGAGAAGATGGGGCAGCTTCAGAAAAGGGAGGAACATTAAACAGGTTAGAGTCACATGTTGGATGGCTGCGCTTGGACTGCACGGTAAAGAGAAGACGTGAGAGCCAACACTAGCCCTAATGCAGAGGTGGTTGTGGAGCTTCCTTTGCAAGAGATTCTCAGGACGTCTGCTGCCCACGCCCAAGGCAGAGTACTCAAAAGCTCATGCTGAAGCCCAGAGATTCTCAAGAGATGACTTGAGCATTCACAGAGGAAGGCTCAGACAAGTCACTCCCAAGAGGAGAAGGCGGCCAGTCCCAGACAGAACAGTGCGAGAACACCTGCAGATCTGTAGCCTTCCTGGTGCAGGGTCACCAGGGCTCAGATAAATCCTCCTCAGCCCTGGAGGGCTGGAAGTTGGGGGATACACCTCTGCCACATGGTGCATCTCTGCTGTGATAACGAGGTGGTCACCGGCAAAGCTTTCTTGACAAGCAGTTCCCCATTTATCCTGATTGAAAATGAAGCTGTTCACTTTCAAGGCCTACGAGGAATGAACAGTTGAGATGGAGGAGTCACAGAAATGTCAAAAGGGCAGGCAGCAGCAGGACTTAGGGACATGATGAGTCTAATCTTTTGTGGGTTTCTTTCCATTTTGTGATGGAAAGGTGTTGGGGTTTGCAATACCAACACCTTGTTCCGAGATAGGAACGTGTTAAACATCTCTCTGGATGACAACGGGGACTCTTCTGTGTCTGCACACAGGGAACTTCCCCGACACCCAACTATTCATTGTCTGCCCACCTCCTGGTGACGTGCATGCTCAGGAGGAGAAAGTCCTCAGGGATGAGAGTAGGCGTAGAAGAGCTCCTGAGGGTAAATACAGGTTAAAATAAAAAAAAATTAAAGATCTAGTGAGCATTGCTTTCCATTCTTTTACACTTAAAGAGAACCCTGAGCTGTTTGCCCACTGAAGTGCCAATTCTCTTACAGCAGTGATTTAATTTGGCATAATTTCCATAGCGCAAACACAGGTCCATTTCTGGCAGTGATCAAGGATTAGCAGAATCAGCCACAAAAATAAGCCATTTCAATAACTGTCTTTTGGCACATCAGCTACAGCTATACCAGCCTCGGTGAAATCACCACAAAATCAGTAGTAAAGAAAACAGTGCTCTGCAGCCACAGCTTCCTCCCAGAGACGTTTGATAGGATCGTTGCAGTAACACTGGCATTTGTAATGCTTGGTCGAGGGTGAAGTCAGGCTGAAGTGTTGTTTTATCACTGTTTAAATAGCACTGATATTCACTGCCTTCTCCTACCAAAACGCTTTATGTGAGATCAAGCTAGAGATATTTAAAAAATTAAACGCAAACAGAGTTAGAAAACTGCTATACCTTCTCCTGGAACCACAGGCCTGACTCATCAAAAGTTCTCATATGCTGTATTAAGTCAAAGCCGCCAATCACAAGGATGAGATTAACCAGCATCAATTCTTGTGCAATGATTTTAAAATAAAATCCCTCTTTTCACTCATCTATTACCTTTCACTTCAACTACAGCCTCAGTCACCTAATGCTGCTTCCACTTGGCAAGAAAATCCAATATGCCAGTGAGGCTACAACTGAAGCACAGAGACCTGAAGTGTCCTACCAGGGAAAAACAAAAATCAGTTATTAAAGGCAAAGACGAAATGTTATTTGTTTCATTTTTTTAAATGGACTTAAGCAGCTCAATGCCTAACACTGACATCAATTCCATGGGAATACTGTGTTACCCAATCTCAGTGCTGCTCTGTGGAGTCCGCTGGCCGGGCAGTATGGCAGCCAAGAGCCCCTGCAAGAAAATAAGACCATCAGGGCTGAAGGCATTGGTGCAGCCCCTACAGGCTTAGGAAGTTTACCTTTCTTGGAGAAATACCAGGGCTACCTTTGAATTACTAGCCTGTTAAAAGTAGGTACAGAAATAAATAGATGTTTGTCTGCTTAGTTTTGTCAAAAGAGCTCGCTCTCACTGTTATGGTTAATATAATTAACAACAATAAGGTCTGATCACTTTAGGAACACATCAGAACGTCAATACGTTTGGAAACACCAATACATTTGGAAAATTATGTTATACAAAATGTGAAAGAGCAGGCTCACTGGTTATTTAAGGTGAAGAAACATGTACCCTCTGCAGACACCTGGACTTGTAGAGATGGTACTTTAGCCCACCTGTTCATTCCCAGTCTCTAACCTGCTTCAGCGAAGGGAAGCAGAGTTGACTACAGAGGGTAATCTTCAATTTTTGCTAATCTGGCTAATACTTACTCTGGTGAGACAGGGAACAACCCAGCACAGAGCAAATACAGCCTGATGGCCAACGTGTGAGTAAAGGAAATCACCTGTAGGCTCCACATAAGCCCATCAGGGTGAGTTGATTCTTTCAGTCAAGAAGGGCCCAAGGGGCACCGAGTTTCTTAAAAGGAGTCCAAGCTTCAGAAGCTCAACAGAGGATATAAGCCTTGCAATGGGAAAGCCAAACCCACGGATCCCAAAGGGGTAACTTCAGCACTGCTAACAGGGAAATGAGCCCTCATCACCTTTCAGAGTTGCAAAAAGGATGGCAGGTCCTGTTATTCCACTTACCATTACCCCGCATCCAGTTAGAAAATAAAGGCATTACAACCAGTTTCTTCCAAAAAATAACTTTTATTGTTTTGGTTGTAAATATAAAAAAATGCATTGCACAATTTAACAGACCTACTGAAAAGTGCTACGTATCAACAGCACAACAGAAACCGTGTCATGCAACAGAACAGGAAACCTAGCCAAAGCAAGAGCACAACCTGAAGTCCTCATACCTCCAAGCTTTTTTTTTTTTTGCCTTTTTTTTTAAACAAGAATGAACTCCATTCACTTAAAACACATTTAAATACAAGGTTAGAAGAAGAAAAAGAGCATTGTATTGTTAATTAAAAGGCTTGCTCCTAACATTGATATATTTTGATTCAAAACCATATTCGTGTTGGAAAAGTTCAGATATAAAAGCAGTTCAGACAATGGCTAGAAAGTCATTCTATTATATACCTAAGATGTGTTTCTTTGTAACTGAATCAAGTTTTACGGATCAATCTACAATTTGGTACTACCACTTCTGCTCTAACACAGTAAATGAGCATGAAATCCAACCAAGAATGAAACAAAAGGAAACTTGAGGCCTTAACTGATATTGTGGGAACAATATTGGGGCCCTATAAAAGAAAAACCCCCAAAACAAATTATCTCCTCTGAAACTCAAGTGTATAAATTGAGGAGGAGTAACAGGAAAACTCCTGTTGTCTCACTTAATCAAAAAACCTCCTAAAAGCCATCAACGGTTGTCCATACTCCTCCAAGATCGGTATGACTGAATCCTTAAAGCACCTAAACCAGGTATCATCAGCCTTTTGATTTTGGGTGTTTTTCCATGCAATAAAGGTGGAAAGGAACAAAGAAAGAAAGAAAGGAACAAAGAAAGAGGTCAAAATGGTTAACAACCCATTCTATTTTCAGCAGTATCTTCTAGTTGGCAACATCAAGGCAAGAATTATCCACTCCAGACATAAAGAAAGTGAAATACCTTTCAAATAATTTGTACCACAAAAGCATTATGTTTCTGCAGTGAGCTTCCCTCTCCTGCTCTCAAACTGCTCTTCAGGATTTGGGGGCTTTAAAAGCAAACAAACCAAAATTTACCTGCCCCTCACACCTGTACCACACATGCATACACAGACACGCACACGCACTCAAGGGTATGTAAAAAAACCCCACTGAAGATACAAAGTAAAGGGACGTTATTTTCCAATGCAATTTGACAGCCCTTTGTCTTTTCAGGCCGTTCCAGATTTAGAAATTTAAGCATTTGCATATTTGCTGGGTTTCTGTCAAACTTCTGGTATGACAGCATGTACACGTGTGCGTTTGTGCCTGTGTACATGGGAGGGGAGGACGGTGAAGTCAGCAGGAAAGACGCAATTTTTTCCATACGTACACACGATTTTTCACAGCCTCAGTTTCAAAGGGACACTGTAATGCTATGCAGATAAAATCCTCTTAAAACCCAGGGAAGCCCCACTTTGTCAATTCACTGACTTTTCCACATAGCACTGTATTAGGGGGAAGAACGTATGACTTAAGAGAAATCAAATGCATACAGGACGCCAAGATCTAAGGCACAGATGGAAACATTCTAGTAAGTCTCCCTTCAAGGAAGGCTTCCCAAGGGGCCTAGAAAAGCATGGAAGAACATGCCGACCAGGTCAAGTGGTATTAATTAAGAATCCTTTGGTTTTGTGCAGAGATCGGACTGTCAAGATGAAGCATGCACTTGTCTCTGTTCCTACTACTCATTAATTCCTTCAACTCTAGTTTGCTCCTGGGCTTTCACCACTTATTCCTCCTGCTAACAGGGAGCATCACACAAGCCTAATAACTACATCAGACAATGCACAAGTTCTCCAGAACTTGTGTTTGCAGTGGGGGCCATCTACAATATACTGATTAAGACAATTCAAGGTCAGAAGGAGCCGCTAGACAATCTCAGTTTGACTTTGTGCATATCACAGGCCATAAATATTTTATCTAGCCGCTCCTGTATTGAGTGAAGTGTGTTGGATTCGACTGAAAATCACTTGTATTATTCAATTATATGGGGATTCTTTAAAAGTTTAGCACCAATTCACTGAAGACAGACACGCATCATCTGTAATTCTGTGTAGAGTATAGGCACTGTGTGTTTTGCTTGCTTAAGTATACTTTGGTGACACTGAGGAAATTAGACTGTTTAAATCAGGGAAGAAAGTGTTACCAAACTTTTTTTTTAAAGAAATATAGTATTTAGGCTCCTTAACGGGTAAGAAAGACAGACTAAGGAGTGCAACTATAAACCAAAGTAGAAAACTATGCAGGAATTAATACATACGTGGTCAATCTTTTTTCATACCAATCCTCGGTACTTTTACTGTGCAGATGTGAGACACAATACAGCTTTTTCCTCCTGTGTTTCCCAATGAAGTGAAATCACACCTCTCACAAGGTCGACTGATAAAATAAAAGAATTCTGATTTGCAATAACAGGGTGACAAAAATACACCGAATCACTGCTTCAAAGAGCAGCTGCATCATTTCTGGTAATTGCACTACGTGGAAAGTATCTTTTCACTTTTCCTTCCCTCCCTCCTACACTCTTGCCTAAGTAAGCAATCTTTGATTTAATTTTTTTCTCTTTATTATGTTGAGATTTTCAGTCTTTTAATAGTGCCATGAGCTTGTTTCTCCACCGCAAGTTATTAAAATAAGCACTTTCCCTCCAATTGTAACCAGCTCACAGTGCAATGAGCATGACGGTTTTTCCATCCACATCCAGATAAAAACTGCTAATGGACAAAATTTTTAGCAGTTCAATCACACCACCCCTTCCTATTCCTTTAAGGTCCCTTTCAGCTTCTAATCTATTCAGTGAGATCTGAGATGTTAGGATTTAAGCTTAGAAGTCGACAGACTTCCCTGGGCTTTGAAGTATGCTTGTAGTGCACTTTGCTTGTTGAGACAAAACCAATGTCATTGATACTAGTAATGGCAAAAATCAAGCACAATCACTGCCTGACAAGCAGGAGACCACACTGCAAGGGAGGCATTACAGAATCTGCTGATCTGAAAAGTACAGCAAAAACACAAGTGGGTCTGTTCTTGGACAATTTGCTTACTGAGTTCTTTCTAGAAACCCAGACACATATTTTTAACATGCAACTATGCATGTAGATATCTATGCATCTCAATGAGATAGCCCAGTAAAGAAAACTTGAGGGACTCTCCCCAGCTAATCACAGTGTTAAATGACTTTACTGGAATCAAGTTCACAATCAATGATAAAAATGGCGGGGATTTAAAGCACTGATTTAAAAAAGAATTTACACTTATTCAACACTTTTTATTCAGATACATCCGAAGGAATACTGCTTAATTGATTACAACATTATGTACTCAAGACCTAGATATGGATCCCCCCAGAAAATCTACTCGCTATTTAATTACTATGATAACCTTTATACATGATTTCAACAAACCAGTCACAGGGACACAGGTTTTCACATGTGTCACAAACTTCAAATGGTATGTCATTTTACTGTAAAAAAAACCCCAAAAAAACACACACACAAAAAAAGAGCATCTCCTCATTTGTCTGCACAGCTACAGAAAGGCATGTTGGTATTTAGATCATGCCATTTTGTCTTCCCCTTCGTCTCCTTTCCCCTCCAGCAGTCCCCTTCAGTCCCCAATTCCTCAACTCACAGTAACTCTGGCCAGGGAGAGGGCCCTGGGCTTAACCTTTCATGCTTTCTTCTTGCTATGGTCCTGCTCTCAAATAAGTGAACTCTGCAATGAAAGCTGCAAAATCTCAGGACAAAGAAGAAAGAAAAATACTCCCTGTGCTTAGTCCCACTCCCCAAGCCTATTGTTTCTTTTTAAAAAGAAAAAAACAAAAACAACTTTGGCCCATCAAGCGGACAAGACTGGGGACAATGCAGAGAAAAACTACATCCCCCCAAAAGGAGAACCTACTGACCCCATTTAAGCATGTGCAATGCCCAAATGCTTTAGCTGCTCCTCATTTTAGCACTGTGATAGCCTGCTAATCACCTCCAGGCAGCATGCTTTTGAAACTGGAAGAAAACTACTCAAGGGAGGTACAAGGGAAGCCTTACCCACAGTTTGCATAGCTCTTAAGAATCAGAATCAAGTAATGAGTGGAATTCCAAGGGTCATAGGATCATTCCAGACTAGGAACAACCAGCCAGAATGAATATCCCAGTGCTGCCTCAGGACGGACAGACTATCACTGCTGTAACGAGACTAAATTTATCTGCAGCAGAGCACAGTACTTGCTGAGACTGTCACAGAAAAAAGTTATGCAGTATTTCAGGTTTTAAACATATTTTTAGATGTTTTATAGTTCATGTTGAACATAACGGTTGGACTTGATCTTAAAGGTCTCTTCCAACCTAAACAATTCTATGATTCTATAAGCTTCCCATACAGACCAAATTTAGTCCTTCAGGTTTTTCAGATAGAAGGCAAAAAGAACAAGCAAAAAAGACAAAGAAGCAAAGAACTGACTACAAGTCCATGTGATTTGATATAGTTTCTGAGATAACAAAAAAGCCAATTTCTTAACACTACAAACTCAATTCTTGTCTCTGAAGCGCTACTACATTTATCTATGGATGTGTTTTATATGCGCACATTTTATGAGGAAGGCAGCTGAACTCTGCAGAGTGCAAGAAAAGAGTTCACAGATTATATGGGTATGAAATTCATGTATCTGTCCTAATTGCAGAATCTATGCAATCTAAAACTGCTTTCTTGCACTTACTGCACAGCCTGCTACTCACTTGCAATGGCTATATCAGGAAAAATAATAAAAATCAGCTACTTTATTTGCTAGGAAATAAAGCATGTCTTGAAACCGATCATATGCAATGATACACTCATTAAAATAAAAATACACAAAACACAGCCTGAGATTTTAATTTTAGTATTTTTGCCACGAGTTGACATCATTGACAGATTTTTCTTCTCCTTTGGTTTTTAATATGATCCTGTTCAACAATTTTCAATATTCAAGTAACACAAATGGAACTGAATACCAGAAAACAAAATAAAAAGCACATTTTGTTTCATGAAATCGAAAGTATGTTTCCCCTTTAAGGGAACATTCCTTGGTGTACAAGATTTACACTTCAGAGAACTTAGTACTTGAAGCTGTTTCATAGAAATACGTTTGTTGCATATAGATGCATGCTGCATTGATGGAGATATATTGCTGCCTGCAGGACTCAAACCTGCTAAATTTACCTGAGCTTGGTGTTTTCTCACTTAATGGAGTACAGCACAGCACTGAAGAGGAATCAAAACGTTATGACAACGTTGCATCATACTTCCACATATTCTGATGGCAGAGCCAGATGCCCTGAACAACATCTCAGGTGATGGAGAGAATTCTTTCTAAAGTGCACCAACTGAAAGGAGGCTCGCCAGGCTGCTAGACTGGCAGGTTCTCCACCCTTGTATAAGCAACTCATTGTCTTTGGTTGTTAGGTTTCGCCAGCTGTTTTGTTCATCTTGCTAACTGCCTCAGCAGCTTGCTCTGGCAAGCATGATGGATCTGACAGAACTGAGGTGGTTGTACTTAGATGCCGGAGGGTGTTCAGCACCACTATAAAAAAAAAGGCAGAAAAGTATCAAGACAAGTCATTAGTCTGACTGCAAACAGATCCACGCAGCATAGTGTGCAGGTATGCATGACAGAATTATGGAAATAATTCTGCAAAACATGCACACCTCCACACACAGCAACAGCAATAAACAGAGATGTGCAAGAACTGTGCCCAGGGAACAAGGAATGGAGATCTAGGACTTCTAAAAAACCACCTATTTCTTCTACAAAGAGATTACCACTTGGCAATTATAACTGTAAATATGTAAATACTTGCTGAATTGCAAGGGAGAAAGGATCAAGCAATCATGCCCAAACAGAAGGTCATTCCAAAGCTGAATACAAATCTCAGACGTCTTCCTTCATAATGAGATAAATCATACTACCAAACTCACTCCAACTAGGGCAGTGTTTGAAATTTAAATGCAGCTTGAGGCTGTTTAAATTCTGGTATCTATATTCAGCAATTTGGGGTTTTTTTCCTCTGTTCAGTGTTAAGTAAGCAACCAAGTGTCTTCACAGACAAGAGGTTCTTATTTTTCCACTGAGATAATACAAAAGAACTGAAAGTCATATTCAGCATCATGTGCTTGCTTTGTCATCCTCTGACTTTCAAGAAATGCTATTATATACGGTCTCACTTCCTATGATCTGGAATAACTGCTGGATAGGACTTTACTTACTTGGCCTCAGAATAGGAAGAGAACAGTGCTGATCCAACCAGGCCATTGCAGTTCGATTCAGATCCTTAAAGCTTGTTGTGGAAACCATCCCATCGAAGGACTCAAACAATGGCTTAATAATAATGCTGAACTGCAAATCATCAACGGTTAAGGGAGACAACAAAGGAGTTCAAAACATTCTATGGGAAAGGCTACCACAGCTCAGTCTGCAGACAGAACAATGGACTTCTAAATGGACTTCAACTACTAGAGGGATTGCAACATTGCAAAAAGTATTTTTTGAAATCTGTAACACTAAGATAAAGGAAAAAATCAAACCTCAGTTCCTAGTGATACTCATTTTTTTTTTTGCAAAATTCCTGTACAACTCGCCTGATCTCCTACAAACCAACTGCACGCTGTGGCACTGTTACAAGCGCATGAGTATCTGAAACTTCTACACACATGTAACTCATTCAATTTCTTCGTTGCCACCTTTTTCATATAATACTGACGCTTTCCTAGCAAAAGGATATAGAAGCTTTAGTGTAACCACACCACTTACCATAGCACACCACAGATGCATTCAAGGTGGGGTACCTGGATGAGTCTTGCCTGGCAATAGTGAGTCCAGCCCAGGCCAACCAGTGCAAGTATTCAGCCAATTTCTCAGGCAGATTTTTCAGCAAACACTAAAGTTCTCTGCTACTGCAGCTAAACAAAGACCTCAAAGTACATAACCATATTTTCAGAGATGGTCAATGGCATGGCAAGGATTCCCACACCAAGGACCAGACTTGCTGATCTGCATCTATGTGGACCAGGACAGTAGCAAGCTGAGGACTACCAGGCTTTTCTTTTGGCTCTCTATCGTCACAGCTTGGAAGGATGGGCCTGGAATTGTCAATAACCTTCCTGGCAGAAAAGGAGCAGACAGAATTCTTAGCCTGTAGTGTATTAAAATGTACACAGCACCACCACAAGCCTCAGTTGGCCCCAGCTCCCAGGCTTTCACATGAGCTTTCCTGGAACGGTCACCATATTTGTCACTCAAACCAGCTTGTTATAACATCGCCATGATAATTCACCAAGTAGATTCCAGCTTACAGGTACACTTATTTCAGAAGCTGGTTGGATGATAAAACTCATCTGAAGGCTCAGAATCTGCGATCTTACCATGTTACTCCAGATGGGATTTTCTGACTACAGTCAGCAGCATGTGAGAGTATGACCCAAACCAATCTCAGCATTGTCATGCACCCCCATCTTTCTCACTGTGACTGACAATCAAGATACGTCTAACAATTGCCTGAAATACTTGAGGGGATTTGCATGCCCTTATAGACTTTTACAGAATTACTGGAAGAACAACATGGGTACTATCCTATTGATATTCTAATATTCAAGAGTGTTCTATTCTTGGGTTCTCTCTAGTAGCCCAAGATCAGATTACTCATTTCCCTCCTATATGCAACAGAAACTATGGTATTTTCATATTTGTAATGAAACTGCCCTTCTCTCTCTTACAGTCATTTCATGAGGAAGAGATTTTTTATTATTGTTACTAGCGCTCACCCCTGGACCTTGTCAGCTTTTACTGCAAGACATTCTGAAATATGGCAGCATGCATTAAGGATTTAATCCAGCTGTTAGAACAACTGTTTCATCACAGTTACATCCTGACTTGTAAAGGGAAGTCTGGGAACATTACTTTGCCTATCAACCTTCTCTTTCACCAACTACAAAAGCCTTTGTCTTTTCCCAAATAGTACAAAACCCAGCTGCCCAAAATTGCATCTTCATCCCTGATAATCTCTGCCACTTTCTAGAAGTGTCTCACCTCCAAATTCTGGAGCTATTTAACATCTTGGAGCAGCATAAAATGAACACGCTATCCAATCAGCAAACATGTGCGGGATTGTCTTTAAATAACCATTTTCATTGTTATATTAAGATATCTATTTTCGCAATTCACTCGAAATTGTTCCAGAGTTAATAATGCTGTAGAATCCAGAGGTTCCACAGTTGCGCCAGCTCTAAGTTATCAGAGACTGCATGAGATCTTGCTAAGAATTGTTTCCTAAAAGGATGCTAAAAGGAAGAATGTCTTTCTAGGGCCAACATAAACCAGGAAACACCAGAGGAAGCATTTTCACATACCAAAGTATTAAAAATGCTGTACTCATATTATTCAGGTATATATACACATATTATCCAGGTAGGTAGAGGGAAATAACCAGCACAGAACACAGACATACAAAATATAAAGTACAAATAAATAGCTATATGTACGTATGAAGTTTAATGGGAAAAGGGAAGGTTAACACTGCTGCTCATTCCTAATTACTAATATGCCTGAACTGATTCAAGCTAATGATAGTTGATCCAAACTAGTTAAGTCTATACAACACAGCACAAATGCAGCTAACCTGGTTTCATTTAGTTTGTGCCTTTCTACCTCCGGCATTATCATTTGCTTACAAGCACAGCTGCTAGCATTGGAGAAACAAAGAGAAACTAAGTTGATTCTCTATTGTAACAAAAGACAAACAGAAAGCTAAAAAAAGAAAAAAGAAAAAAAAAGGAAAAAAAAGAAACATGCAGGTTTTTAAAACTGCCAATGCAACAGCTTCAGTAATTGTATTAATTTTTTTTCCTGAAATCTTTGTTATTCTCTGTTTAGTTTTTCCAAAAGGCTACAAGAGCTACAGTTACAGAGGCAGTCCATTAAGCATTTCTTGCATATAACAACCCACCAAGAAAACCTTGCCTTTGTATTGCATTTTACTTTCAAGTTACCTCCCATACTTTAAGGTGAACAAGTTCTGCCTCACGACAGCCTACAAGGCAAGGATTCATATCCACATACAGATGTGAATGAAAACTGAGGACGTATGTTATTTAAATAACTTGGCTTAAAATCACAGCATCAGAATCCAGAGTTCTTGGCTCTAAACATATTAGTACCAAAGCTCAAGTTTAGCAGGTTAATATAAAAGGATACAATCCAAAACTTCCAGTTCTGCAGGGTCCTGCTTCTCACATACTCATCAAACATCCTCCTCATGTGGTCAAATCTTTGCCGTGTTATGGGAACCCCAGTAGCAGGGAGCTGCTGTTGACAAGAACTGAAAAGATGTTCAGAGGTCAGAATCCCCACCAGGAAGGACACACTTCTCTTCCAGACTAAACGATAGCAGGAGAACAGTGTGTATCCCCAGTATCCCTGACGGAGGTGGCTTCCCACTGCATGACCCCCCCAGAATGTAATTGTTATAGCCAGGAATACATACTGTTTTCCCATCAATTTTACCTATATTCACACAGCAAAGCAATTTCTCAAGCTGCTACACACTTCTTTTTACAAGCAACAAAACTGACAACAAAAGTATAACAGAACAAAGTAGGTTTTGGCATCCAATTAGAAAAAGGCACATTAGGAGTCAAGGGAAAACTTACAGAGTTACTTCTGAGCAATGTCACAGAAGGAAATGTTACAGAGATTCTTAAGAAACAGAAAAATATAAAACCAAACAGACGTCATCGTACTTTTAAAGAAAAAGATTTTGATTTTCTGATAAGTCTAACATAATGCCTAAGCCTAACACTTCTGTAGATGGAAGAAAAACCACTGGGGTTCTCAACATGCTTTGCAATAGTACATAACTATTGTAAACCCACAGGGGAAACTGAGGCACCAGGAAGGTGAAGTGACTTATCAGAGTTATGTTCAGCCAGTGGCAAGCTCCTTGATTCCAAGTCCTGTGACTCATGTACTCAACCATATTTTCATATAAAAATTGACTGCATTTGGAAAGAAAACTGCAGCAAAGCCATCATGAAGAGTAAGAGTGGTTGATCACCCAGTGAGCATAGCTTTAAAAAAAAAAAAAAAAAATCATCACTGGCGGCTTCTCAGAATTATTTTAACTGACCTGATGCATCTTTTCTGATGCTGCCACTGTTGTGCATTCATGCTCAGAGCGTGCTATCAATCGGTGCGCTACCAACGCCCAACCCACAGCAACTACGCTTTTTGTTCGGAAGTTGGTAGCAGCTCTACTTTTGTTCAATACCCATCTGTTGTTTGGCATGATATCTGAGGCAAACATTCCCTGTTGTTAGCCAAAGCAACATTCAAGCTGCTCTGCTTCATTACAGAAAGCTCCCCAAATCTCACATGATGGTAGCGTTTAGCTCCTCGATTTCTTCCCGAAGGCGCCTGGCTTCCTCTTGCATCTGTGTTCTTTCCTGCTGTAGTTTAGCGATATATTCTACTGTTTTCTGGAGCATGATTGCATGGCTGATCTAGACCAAACACAAACATAGAGCTCACTTTCTGGAACAAAGCTAGACAGATGAAGTTTGCCCCTAACCTGCTGTAACACCTAGAAAAGCACTTCAGCACCTCTTCTTAAGTTTCCTTCACTGTGTGCAAAAGCACACAGGTAGGCAGAGTGAAACACTTAAGGTAATACTAAACTCTTCATTTCTCTGACTCCTGTTTGCACACTAGTACAGAGAAATGTGGTTGCAGTGGTTGTTTTCTTCCACAAGTTACATTTTTGCTACTTTGTTGAAAGAAGTATTTTCATAATTTATAATGTTTCATTTCACTACCTAGCCTCTTAAAAATATTTACAGTTCTTACTTACTGAAGGATATGCTACATCTGCTGACAGATTTATAGTGCTGTCAGAAGCATTGTTTGAAGTTGACAATATGGATTATTTAGTTTGGGAAACCTGAAGTTCTTAAACAGAGGGTAACACAGCCTAGCTATCACCAAAGGGGACAGAAACAATGTCACAGATCTTTTTTAAAATACTCCTCAGTTTTGAGGAACGAATTAAAAAACTGAACTTGAGAAATAAAATAATCAGACATTTTACTAAAGCCGAGTTTTCAAAACTGATTGCCTTTCAAATAGGCTATTCAAATCAGGAAGTGAAATTCTGACAACTTATGACCTAAATGTATAAAACTATAAAAATTATGTAAGCAAATCAACAAGCTGCACAATAAGCTTTCATATTTTCCATGTTTTGAAAGGTACTGGTATTTAAAGGACATTTAGAATTTTGTTGTGCAGACAAGTCTGCTCTTCAATTATTTTGATTTCAATTTAGTGAACTAAGTTAACTAGCGTAGCCAGAATATGTTCTTAATTTGGACAAAGTAATTTGACAATGAGAAGTCAGCTGGGAAATTTTTTCTCTGTAAATCTATGCACAAAAGACAGGTGACAGGGGGGAAAAAAAAAAAACCCAAACCCTAAGAATATTTGCAAGGCTGTGGGCACAGGGCCAAATTCTTAAAGGCAGCTGGGTGATACTAGATGTAAAGAGTCCTAGAGGGATTTTCAAAATGATCTGAACTGGCCAGGCTCCTGACTCCTCCTGGGAGGTAGAGACCTCATTGGTGCAGGAAGTTTTAGAAATTTCACTGGACTTTTTGGTTCTTCCTTGCAGGCACACAAGGTTGCTCTGCCATGCTCTCAGCTGACCAAACGCAGCACAGCTGTGGTTAGCATGGCATGCAGCCTAAGCTAACAAGCTGTGCTCATAGATGGGTATATCAGCTCAGGCCAAATGTCAAGGTATATTAAGCCAGGCCCAGCATCGTACCAACAGCATCTACCTGGCTTCTGGCTGGCTCACAGGTAAGACAGAATAAGCTTACAATACTGGCTGGACCATAGCTTTTTCAAGTCCAGCTATGGGGACCAGAACCCATCCAGAATGGGTATAAAAAGCCAGTATGTCAGAAGAAAGGTGACATAACAGTAAATGCAAAGTCAGCTTATGCTGCAAACATGACAAAAATCTTCATTACTGGAGTCCCAAGAGCAAGGATTGAAAAGATCAGTTTGTCTTCTTTCCCTGTTGGCTTTAAAGTTGCAGCATCTCATCAGACAAGACTTGTTCAACGTTTGAAGCTGCATCAGAAGAACAATCTCTAAAAGATTAAGCGTTTTCACACACTCTTTTGACTATAAGCCATGGATTTATCACTCTTCCCTTTCCAAGTCCCTCAGTTCAAGTATCTTCACTGACTGACTGGCATTCTCAGTCAACAGTGAGAAGATTAAATTTACTAACAAGGCTTTTTAGAATGGCTCTTTCTTGTATTCCATATTAAACTGTTAGTGCTGCCAAGTTACTTACCGACTTGGAGTTGGCTGAAACCAAGCTGTTCAGAGTACTGAAACCAATGTTGATATTAAACCTTCGCTTTTGTTCTGAAATATGCTTCATTCTTCGATTCTGCATAAATAAAATTAGCTCAGTCTATGCCGTTCTCCTTTACCATTCTACTGCTACGACTATTTCAGTTATTCAAATTCACAGTGTCACTTTTCTTGACTTGTGGCATTCATAGTCTTCCCAGTCAAAGCCACATGACTATAAATTTGCAAACAATGATTTAAGTTATTAAAAAGAAGTGTCCAGTGTATTAAATTCAATTCCCAACCTTGTAAGGTTTTCTTCCTAAAGTAAAAATTCCTATTTAAGACCGTTACACAATTTCCTTTTCTGAAGTCAAATTCCAATTTCTTAAGGCATGTAATTAATTAGGATCTTGCTGAAGCCTTTAAGTTTAAAACAGTCCATATTATTTACATATACATAATGTCTACTGATGTAAACAGGCAGTCTGACAAAAATAAGAAAGAGAAAAAAGAATCCACAACTCTGGCCTATCCTGAGGATAAAGGCTTTGTCAGGAATTAACATGTTCATTTATAGCACTAAAAACTTAGAAGTTGTTTCCACCGAAATCCTTGAAAGAAAATAAGGAGTTTGCACTTTGAGAATGCATTCTCGGCAGAGCTAGGCTTTCCGGTGGTAGCTCACCATCACCCCATTTTATAATGAAGGAAAACAATGTAATAAAGCAGCGAAATGGCTGCCCAAAACCACAGAAAATGCAGGTTCAAGAGCAGATCTGATATTTCCAGCATCCTCTATGCTTTGCCACACTGAAAAAACAACGTTACCCAGCAGTTTAGTCTAACTAACAATGCAGAGGAGCAAAAGAACATACATCTAGAGACCCACAAACATCACTGTTTCTCTTTTGTCTTACAAAAGAGTTACTGACAGCGCACACCCAAAGCAATTCCTGTCAAAGCAGGTGAGTTTAAATGGCTATAAAGTCTATCTCGCTGCCGTGCCCTTACTTTTAAGAACACTCCTCCATCTAGCGGCCACCTTCCCACCATCGGCCAGTCCTAATAATTTGTTCCTTTGTTAACTTGCTCTCTAGCAGCAAGAACAGGCTGCAACTACTGATTGTGAGCATTTATGCCAAGCAAAGAACTGCAAACTTTTACGAGTAACTTGCAGCATGCTCAACAAGCGGCAGTTCTGATTCTCCTCTGCAACAGAGCTAGAACTGAGTGCAATCACAGGCTGCAAGTGTTTAAACTTACCCTTCTGCCCTGGGAGTAATCAAGCTGACATCCACTCATAGGGTATACAAAGACAGAGAAGCCAAAAAGAGGCTGGCACTTGCAAAACAGTTAAGTAACACTCCCTTTCACAACAGAATGAATGAGAGGGTTAGAGTTGATTTTCCTGCATTGGCTGTTTTTGTGGAGAAGATTCTCATAACATGACAGAAAGCGTTCTGACAAGGTCAGCTTGTGTATGAGGGACAGCCAGCTTTCAGATGCTATTGCTAGACCGCCGAGTTCTTACCCCAGTAATTCTCAGTGTTTTACAGCTGTAACTTGTAGAGTCTGTGGAGCTGCTTCTCTGTGGAGCAGCATAGCATCACTGGAGACATGTAAGTAACTCAGCAGGTCAAGAACTCCCCCTCCAGCAATGGCCAGAGCCCTGCAGACCTGAAGATCCCCAACAGAACAATGGCAAAAAGCCATGGTTTAGAAAACTAAGCCTGAAACCTTTGACCAAGTAAACTGAGACCTGTCATAACGCTCCTGTGAGCCACAGCAGGAACTGCTGTTATGACCATAAGGATCTGCAGAGGTACAGTTAAGCCTGGCCCCTCTGGTGACACAACTCTGAGGAGCAGAGCAGATTATTAAAGACTGGCATTTTAAACTGAACAGAGCAGTACAGATGCAGTGCAAGCTAAGCTTAAGGCACAAATACTCCACCATTCCGGAAGCACAGCTTACTCTCTAGTCCATGCTCAGACATCAGGGCAGAAAAGTAGCTACAAAGGCAAAGAAAAAAAGCACCTCAAAGGAAAGGACACACACCTTAAACGCAGCCATATTAGGGTCAGTGGCAGGCTTTCCTGAGCAGCTGTTCTGGGGAGACTGTGGACTGGGGCTTTGCTCAGAGGTACAGGGAGAAGCTTGGCCTGAATTCTGACAGTCTCGGCCTTCATAAAGAAAGACAGACAAGTCACATTAACAAACAACTTTCTGTAGCAAATGTAACTGCTGAGAAGTTTCTATTCAGAATTGAACTGAAATGCAGTCGGCAACCAAATTATACTCATTGATGCAGCAACCACATGCTAGAAAATGTCAAGATTGCTGGGAAAGCTTAGTATTCCACGGCACAAGGCTAATGCATCCCAAATAGCAATATGTAACACTCCCCCTCACACACACACACACACTTCAGCAAAGGCATGTTGAACGTGTAGGCTGCAATTCCATTGTCCTGCTAGACTCCCCCATTTGAGGCTCTGATGGCCTGGGACAAGATGGTAACACCTACAAGCCATTTACCAGCAAAACCAGCGTATGTCTCTAAAACCGGCCCAGATACCGCTCTATCAACACGCATGCAAAAGGAGTCTTTGCACTTACCTACTGTTAACAAGGATTGTGTCTGAGATCCTCCAATAAAATTATAGTTATGATACTGAACAACAAACCTATTGAGCACTTTCTACACAGATGCCTTTCAAACGGGTTTAATTTCTTGGTGACTATGACAGTACATCCTTTGAGAAAGGAGCCACTTACAGGAAGCACAAAAATCACAGTTTGTGGGAACGCTTTTGTTTAAGATAAAAATTGCAAACTGGATGCAACCGAACTGCAGGGCAGAAGGGCCGAAAAAGCTTTTCCTTCAAAAAAATTATTCAGGGATCCTCAAGGCCCATTTACACCCTGCCTAACCAATGGAAACACACTTACACGTGTAGGGGAGAGAGAATGCTTACAGCTTTCTAACTTACTAGGTGTAGGTGAGGGAACTTGTGAACTGCTACTGTGGGAAGGGACTTGCTCTACTTTCACCAACACATCCTGGACTACACTAGGAGAGAAGAGATGTGAGACTGTGGACTGGGTTTGTTGACTACTTGGTGCTCGCTGTGCTGGACCAACCAGAATGTTACTATGGAACTCCGTCACCCCGGGAGCCTGGGAATAGCATAGAAATAGCACAGAGGAAAACAGAGAGAAAGAAAAAGAGAGCAGGAAGTGGGGGATGGGGGCAGAGGGAGAGAAGGGATGAGAGAAAGGAGGAAGGGGGGTAGAGAGAGAGAAAAAAAGAGAGAGAGAGAGATTTGTTACCTTGCCTTTCACTAAAAGTAGCAAATTAATACATGATTAACAATCTGATGACATGAAACAAAGGCTAATACACAAGGAATTGGCAGGCACTGAAGTCAAACTTCTGGCAGGAGACCAGTATCCTTTCATAACTTAAAGCAGTATTATAACACATCAACAGCATAATATACTAAAAACGACTTCCATCTTCCTGCATACAACATATTGGGAAACCCACTCATATACTCAAGGCATGCTTTCCAGTATGTAAATGGAAAGGTGAGCATCCTGGGCTCCTTCTAGCTTCTGCACAATTAATAAAAAGCACAAACCATCCCCATTCATAGTACTGTATATACATGCCTCTTTGTAATCTTACTGTTGTGCGAGACAGAGTCTGTGAAGACTAGATAGTGCTTCCAGGCCCACAGAAGTAGCTAAATTAAAAATAAGCAAACATAATGCTGAATGCACAAATGCATATGCTGGGTAACAGGCGAGATTTAGTGGACTAGTTACCCTCCTGAGCACATTACAGCTCTAACTACTTGCAAATAACAGGCCTAAAAGACAAATATATTTTTTTTTTCTTCTCCTTACTCTGACAATTCCAGCTGGTGCAATTGCAACATTAGACTGAGACGTGGCTGGCGTCAAAATCCCCTCTCTTTTTAAAGGTGCTGGAGTTACAATCACAGCTCTGGACTGTCCCTGAAAGGCAGCTGAAGAACACAAGTTAGAATAGTTAATGAGACAAAAAAAAAAGCTGGAGATTATTTTGTATGAAATAACTTGTCATTGAACAGGGGAATGGATTAATGGGCACCTATTTGGTACTATTTTACTGCAATACAAAGTGCCACCAGTTTTCTGATAACCTCAATCCCATGAATCCAGTACAAAGGACTAACACACCAGTTATTTCTGTTTTCTAGCATCACTGTCACTGTTTCAAGGTGAATTTACAGAAGTACCTAGTAAATCAGAGAGGTGCAAAGTGTGTTCATTCTATCAGAGCTGGGTTTCACAGAAGGAGGATCATCTTCACCTCTCCTCTCACATCATACTTCTTGGATCTCAGGCTTGCTCCGCTGACCCAGAAAGGGTCAATGCCAGAAACCAACTGAAGGATGCATATTCAATACTTCATGCTTCCTTGTATACATATTAAATTCTCTTCCTCACCACTTCACTCTACTGGCTTCTTTCACTATCATCTCGTTTTACAGTTGCTTTACATGACACACAAGCACAAGACAAACAAATGTGATTGGGAATCAGCACCAAAATTCAAGAAAATAAGCTAAAGAACCAGGAGTTCTACAGTGTTAGACAGCTAGAGATAACTGTGAATAGCAGCAATTGTTTCCACAGAGAAAGTTACAAAAAATTCTCAGAAAAGTCTGTACAGGAGGCTTGCCCCCATGACAGGAATCAGGATCCTTGCTTTAAAGTTTTTTTCACCACTACAGTATTCTAGTCTAACATAAATCTGTTAAGGTCTCAATTTAACCAATGCAGATGTACAGTTATTGACATGGCATTAATGCTGACATTGTTCTTGCCCAGACTTTAGAGAGAACATGACTAGCCATCCTATATTATTACTAAGGGAAGAATCATGCAAAGACACAGCTTCTGTATGCTTTTTGAGAAAACTAACCGAAACTTACTCAGTTTCACTCTAGCCTGTACTGGCTTCAGCTCTCCTTTGTCCTAGTAAAGTCATGATGTACGAAAAGTGTCACAATACCTCAGTCACTGCCAACCTACCCCTCTGCAGTTTAGCATCAGGATACTGAAGGACACACACAGCAGAAGAGGGAGACAGAGCAGGATATCTAATGTCCTCTCCCCTACTGTGTCATCTGTGACCAACAACTGCGGTTTGGATCAACTAAAGTTTCTGCATAGCCTTTATTAGAAAGGCCTATGGACTGCACAAATCTTGTGTCAGCCCTTGCGTGGGTATATCTGGCAGAGAACACTGTCACTCTGATATAGGGAGTTCATTCTTTGTCTGAGCATTCCCATGTATAAAGCTGGAATCACAGCCCTTCCACTTGTTCACTGATGTTCAGTCAGACTTATGACATCTCTATTGAGCTACAGAGCCTACTCTTACCAGTGCATTAATGCTGCTGCACAAACTCGGTATTTCTGACTTCCACATTTGGGTAACTGTAACAATCAGCACATATTTAGATGCCCGTTTACATTTTTCATGTTTCTATCCTATATATGCATCCTTTGCAGACTTTCCTCTCAAAATCAGAACATTTATCTTGAAGTGGTGATAGCAGAAGTCTTTCCCATGTGAAGTCTTGCACCTGATGAGACAATCTGTGGAGATTTTTGAGTCCTTATATCACAGGGCAGTAAATGTTATAAATCTGTTTCTAACACAGGTTATAATGCAATTTGCTTTATAGTCATGAGATGATTTGTTTGTCCTGAACGCAAATGACAGGCATAAATGCCTCAGTTACAAGTACTAATGTTTATTCTATTGCCAAAAATAAAGCTCCAGTCTTCACATAAAATCTTGGATTGGACCTCTGAGCTTGGTGTCCCAGTAGTTTAGCAGCACTGTGATCCCTGAACATAGGCCACTACCAGGAATGAAAAACAGCAACAACTTTAAATCTAGATGAGAAACAAAGCCATTTGTTGTGATGGTCTAGAAGTAACTGATGAAGCATTGGGAAAGGGATACATGGGGTGAGGAAGAACCCAGGAAGCACTAAGAAAGCTAGGAGCAAAGGTTTTCTGAAAATGAGAGTTGCCTAAAATGCTTTACTAGGTGAGAAGTGTGTGTCTTGACTGCTGAAGGTACATGGACTCTTGCTTTATAATGTGCTATAGACAGAAACACTGCCATTAACACTGTAGTGCTATTAATCATGGACCAACTTGTTCCCAGTGACATGCTAGAATTAGATCCCTGAGTCTGTTCTACTCCTGAACAGCAATTATTTTTTTTTTGGTGGGTAACCACAATGCCAGGCCCTGGTAGACACACCTACTTCATAGTAAAGGCTGTTTAAGAATACTCCTCCGGGCAGGGTTTTTCTTGGATTATTGTTGCACGTCAGGTGGCTGAAGTCACTCGGCCCCCAGCCAGCACAAGTCTAAAAACAGTGCACAATAATCCCAAGAAAAAGTGTACCGCCTGTCCTGCTCTAGCCTTGAGCTTTCCCACAAGAACCACCACAAGAAAAACTCTCTGCTCACACTTGCTATTCTTAGCCTTGTGCAGTGCCAACAGCTCCAAATCATACCCAATGTGGAGGTCCCAGCAGATCGGTTAGGCACTCATACTCTGAGCTGAAAACCACGTGCTCCTGACAGCATCTCAAGAGTCTGTAGATTGCTTGAGACAAAGATCTCCAGCTCCCCCTGCCTGTTCTTAGTCCTTCCTGACTGGAAGGAGTGATTCTCATCACCCTGGTCCTTCCAGGGAGCACTGATGGTAGATGAGAGGCACGCTCCCATGCTTCCATCTGGACCAATGCTGTGGTCCACTTCAACAGCTGCTCCCTAGCCAACACTGTACTCAGTCTCAAAGAGTTTCGGGCACACTAAGATGAACCTCAGAATACATCCAAAGTATCACCAAAGGATGTACCCCAGTACCCTAGTATTAAGGAGCGTGATGATGCACAGGTAGGCATAGTGACTTGTACAGGGCAACCAGATGAGTCAATGACAGGGACAGATCTGCCATTCTCCGTCCCACACTATCTCCCTACCACCTCCTGCTCTACTGTGGTTGAATGCTCTGAGGGGCAGAGTTAAGCAGAACAGCATTGAACATCAAATGGGGTAGGAGCACAGAGCTCTAGTCATCCCATGCACTGGTGCATCTATACAGCCCAGCCCAGATTTTACGAGGAGATATGCCCTTTGGAAGGTCGGCTTTTCACACTCACAACCAAACCACTTCCAATCCTCGTAGTGGTCCAGAGCATCCCATTGAACAGTGTAACCACACACCAGTGGGTTCAGGGCTCCCTTGGACACCCTCAGGAAGCTATATTTTTACTTATGATGTAAACCAAGAAAAGGAAGAAGGTCTCTTCCTCCTACTAGTCCCACTCAGAAAAGAAAAACATCACCCCACCAGTGCTTCTCACCTGGGGTGATGAAGGCATTCTTTAACAATAAGGACACTGTTTCAGGCTTCGGAGCAGGCACTATTTTTTGTGACTGTTTGGGCCTTGTCCCAGCACTGGCCAAAGGAACAGCTTTGGGGAGTGCAAATGTCAGTTGGGACTGCAGCTGGGGCCGGGGCTGTCCCTGCAGGACAGTAGTCTGGAAAGCCAGGTTACAAGGCACTCCTGCACCTGGCTGCTGCGTTGCCAGGACAAGGTTCTGGCTCTGGCTGAAGGTGGTGGCAGGGGCGTTGTGGGTCAACGTAGCGGAGGCTGTGTGGGTGATAACTGTAGATTCACAGAGGCCAAACTTCTGGGTTTCTGGTGCAGCAAACGGAGCTGGTGGAGAGCTTAAGCTAGAATTCAGAGGCACTGCAGGCAACGGGGACTGGTGCTGTTGTGTCGCAGGTTGAAGCAGTGGCAAGGGTGTCTGAAACACTGGCATAAAAGTTTGTGGCCCGCTGAGAGACGAGTCAGGAGTGAAGTCTGCTGGCTGGATGAAAGATCCCCCGCTTCTAATGCTGGAACACTGGTCAGTGCCAACATCGGGAATGACAGGAGCAGGTACCGAGGAAGCAATCAGTCCATCACTGATGTTCCCCGCTGGAAGTGTGTTGGGCAATGAACCTGACGGCAGGACAGGAGACTGACAGAAAAGAAAAACATTACAGATTCAGACATGACCCCTGAAACTCTTGTCTGAACTTCTGAGAAGGACATGGCTCATGTCCGAGAGTCTTATAGCACATACATGTCTGAGATGAGGCTGTTTTAAACACTGAGAACCTCTCTTACCTGGGAAGAATGGCTGCTGCTGTCTGTTGTAGCTGAGCTGACAGCAGACACAGAAGGGAAACAATTACTGGAACGACTAGGTGTGAATAAATCTGAAATATGAAAAGTCACTTATTAATTTTCTACTGTTCATACTCAAGGTAGATTGAGCATTGCTAGATACTAAAATTCAAAGGAATACAAATATTATTTAGCAAATAATGACACCACGAGATTTTTGCTTCATACCACTGCTGCTGACTGAGCAATGAATTGTTGTCTTCCAGAGGAACTGATCTCTTCAGGACAGTCCTCTTCAGCTTTCATGCAAGCTGAGGACAATACAACAATCAGTCTGCTCTTTAAGGTTCACCTACTGTCCTGGTTTCAGCTGGGACAGAATTAATTTTCTTCCTAGTAGCTGGTAGAGTGCTGTGTTTTGGATTTAGTATGAGAATAATGTTGATAACACACTGATGTTTTAGTTTGTTGCTAGGTAGTGTTTATACCAGTCAAGGACTTTTCAGCTTCCCATGCTCTGCCTGGTGCACAAGAAGCTGGGAGGGGGCACAGCCAGGACAGTGACCCAGACTGGCCAAAGGGCTATGCCATACCATATGATGTCATGCTCAGTATATAAACTGGGGGGAGCTGGCCAGGGGGCAGTGATCACTGCTCGGGGACGGGCTGAGCATCAGTCAGCAGGTGGCGAGCAATTGCATTGTGCATCACTTGTTTTGTATATTATCTTTTTTTTTTTTCTTCCTTCCTCTGCTGTCCTATTAAACTGTCTTTATGTCAACCCACAGGTTTTACTTTTTTTTCCCCGATTCTCTCCCCCATCCCACTGGGGCGGGGGGAGGGTGAGCAAGCAGCTGTGTGGTGCTTAGTTGCTGACTGGGGTTAAACCAGGACACCTACACGCAGATAGCCAGACCTGATTCTCAATGCAGTCCCACAAAATTCAATTATCTGATGCAGACTGCATGCATGCCCAGCAAACAGATGTGACTTTTGACTTCCATGACCATCAGTTTGACTTCTGTAATCATCAAAGTTGTCAGCAGCAGTTTAATGTCATATGTAATTCTTGAGAGTACCAGAAAATGTTCCAAGGCAAACAAAGTGTTAAATCACTTCATCACTAAGAAGTGTTACATGGGAAAACCTTAGTGATTCTGTGAGTTCTCCTGTCTACATCTGATGTTCTATCGTTAATTACTGAATGACTTAAGGTCTAAATGCTCTTCTTTTGAAAGGCAAATTAACAACCAGGTTCAAACCTTGGAATAAACAATCCTAAAGTGACTCTCAAACCCAGGTAAGTAAAGGACCAGGGTCACAGTAACAAGGGAGTCTACTCACATATGCATCTGCTTGAAATAATGAACAATGAAAACATATATCAAGTGTTCTTCACCTTTCATTCAAATCTCTTGCCTTCTAAAGAGAGTAGATATCTGCAACGTTTAATCTTCTGTTAAAAACTAGTTCATAAATCACTGCAATTTTAAAGAAATTAATTGACTATATATCTGATTCTTACCCTGAAAAGGCTCAAAAGTATCCATAAAATCAAAATTTGGCTGGAGAGGAATAAGCCCTGGTTGAATCATGTCAGCATTTCCTAAGTGTGCTGGAAAATTCAAGAGACAGATTGGATTAGCTTCACATCACTCACACAGTAACAGCAGTAGGAATATAGCATTTGGCTAGAACACCAACACACACTCCACAGCCAGGCTTGGCCAGGATGTTTACAGAAAAACTGCTGCTGAAATGAACCGAGCACCTGCTTTTCTTCACAACTACAGCACAGTTCTGAAATCAAAACCAATGGGGAATGAAACTTTCAACTAGTAAAATGGAAGAGGTGAAACCTGAAGGCTCTAACTAACAACTGGGATTGCCAAGCTTGGATGCCTCCTGCTCCCAAACCTCCTGTCCTGCCCCTGCTGCACAATACATAAACTTGCTGGGAAGCACAACCTGAACCACCACAGCTCATAGCGCAGTATTTTAAAATCAATGATCATCCATTTCATTTTGCCTCAAGTACACTTCATGTAAACCACAGTTGCTCTGGAGTTGCTCAGACAGTTTAGACATCCATGCAGCAAGGATGATGCATAATGGACATCTGCTGTCCCATTAGAGAGTCAGTGCCTTCAGTTAGAGAGCATTCGACAGAACTGTGTAGCTCTTGGGATTGTTTTTACAGGAGATGTGACTTGCGCTTGTTCTAAGGGAAATATCCAAAGAAAAATACATAGGCATTCCCTTAAAAATACAGACACACACATATATATGCTTTGAGATAAATAACAATGCCTTCATCACTGAGAAAGGTAAATACTGCTTATTACAGATTTATTCAGAGCAACAGAGGACAATGCCAGGAGCAGCACACGAGAAGCTAAGAGAGAAATTAAATTTAGATGAATAACTGTGATTCCATAACCTATAAAGCATTAGGCAGCTACATTCTCTGACCTATTTTTATCTGTATCAGCAAAGTAAGAAAAATTTCTTAGGCAAGACTAGAAAAGCAGCAAAGCAACAAACCAGACTTCTCCTAGAGGTTCCCATTGTAAAATCAACATAGCTAACAGCCAACAAATACCTATGTCCCTGGAATTTGGCCAGGAAACCAGCTGATGTGAAGACAGTGTGGAGAACAGTGTGTCGGTGAACTCGGACATAAGCATATCTGCATCCAAGAGGCTGCCTTCCTCCATAGGGACAGGGGTTTCTCTGCCATACCTTCTTTTTTGCCAGAGAACCACATCATCATCCTGCCAAAGGAAAGGAAGAAAAGTCAGGCTGCTTAGACAATGCTAAAGCAGTCAGGTGCAGATATATAAAAACAGTCTTCATTTTTCACATTTTTAGAGAAAGAAACTCTCCTTTAGGAGCCATTCAAATGGACTGAAACAGATCAGCGGTACTTCCAATACAACAACAACTTCAGCTTGCTGATTTGAGCAACAACAGAAAACTTCAGTAGAATACCACAATACTCTGGGAAAGGTTTTTGCCCAAAAAACAAATGTTGACTAGAAGGACATAAGACAAAGTAACTTCATCACCACTTTCTAGTTTCATTGGTTACGCACATATTTTTGCAGTTTAACGATCCCTTAGTTTGAATAAAGATTTAAAAATAACATGCACAGAAAAAACTCAAAGCAACCTACTCCTATCTTGAAGTGTATCTGAATCTCTGAAATGTAGTTAAGTGTAATTGTAATCTGACTTTGCACAAGATATGTTGATATTCTTGTGGCCACTTTTAGCCCATGAAAAATACAACATAATGTGACTTGGCTTACCCGTCCTTCAAAACAGGCTAAGTTAAATTGCATTGCCTTGCATTTGCTGCAGACTAAAAGCACACACAGTCAGGTTCTTGTGGCTGAGCCAACATGTAGTTGCAACTACACCAACATACCACAATGGTGCATTGGAGCTCATGGCCAAAACAGCTGAGAGTTTTGCAAAACTGGAGCAGACACAGATTTATGCGTAGCTCCAAAAAGAAAAAAAAAATCAGAACAGTGCTTCTGATGATCAGTTATATGTTCAAAGTAGGTTTCATGGCTTTAGGAAGCATACTAAATGGCGATACCATTCTTCCTTTAAACATTTTGCCTTTTTTAGGATCTCGGCACATTATTTGCCCGTGTTGTGGGCAGCAGGAAGATCTGCAACATGTAGCACACACATCTTCACAGATCCAGTTACACAAGCAAGGCAGTAGTGTCAGCTACGACTCAGTAACGAGATGAAACAACGCGCCAGCCCTCAAAGAGATTGATGTTTCTGGGCACCCAATACTAATTCTCATTTCTTCTGTCACGGCACTTTACGTTCAACCTCTTCTCCATCCAATTTAAGCTACAAGTCTTACATTGCTCTCCAAGGCGCAGAAACATTAAGGTGTCTAACCCTAATTAAGGCTTAAACAAGATGCTTGTCTTTAGATTTTAATCAATGCAAGCTACTGCATGTTACAGCTTTGTTACTTATTGCAGCTTCTACCAGTATAAATGCTGCCACTTATCAGTGGTATTACCTACCCTGACCAAACTTGAAAGATCTTCATCTTTATGTTTCTGTAGCTGCAAAAGGAGAACAAAACAGATGTTAAAGTCAGAACAGGTCCTGTATATGCCGGTAGACAACCTGATTTTGCAAAACTTTTAAGATCCAATCATGCACAATTAGTCCCTGTACAATAATTTTTAGTTCAGTGGGACTAATCAGATGAGTATGCCTGCTTATCATCTTTTTTAAGTATTCTTGCATGCTAGCAAAAGTGACATCAAAACTCAAAAAGCAACAACATACTGACCAAGTTCAAGTAAGCTACTTTCACTGTGTAAACCAACAGACCCTTTTCTTGAAGTATGTTCTCCACTTGTGGTATTCCCTGATGACTATTTCAATTCTTCGTTTCCAGTATTTCCCTTCCGTTGCAATGGCCTGAGAACACAAACACGTACCATGAATTACGTGGAATTACATAATGGCTGGACATTCAATAAATTTCCAAGCAAATATTCAGGCAGAAAAAATGCAAAAGAAAGCATACTAATTCTGTTTGAGCTCATGTATCAGCAGCCCACACTGTCCCAGAGTTCATCTATCACAGAGCAAATCTGACAGTACTAACTTCATCTTCCCCACAATAAACAAACAAGAGAGGATGTCTGACTGCCCTGTCAGCATCTCCCACATCAGCTCAACCATAACCAATAGATAAGAAATGGCAAAAAAAAAACCAAACAACTTTAAAACGACTTTACTAAAATATAATGTGTAAAGCATATGACACTGTTCTGCAGAAAACAAGGAAAAAGAATTTCACAGGGTTACATGAAGATGCACACACATATACAAAAGCTGTTAAGAATGACACAAAGCAATAGAAATCTGATGTCCAGCTCTGGGAGAAGCCTGACCTCGCAGGCCACATACTAATAGCAACAAAAGGATCAGAACAATGCGAGTCTTTAATGCATCACAGATAGCAGTGTATAAGTTGGGACAGCAGACTAACAAGAGCCTTAACACAAAACTTTCTTGTGTTTGAGGGTCATCTTTCAATGCAAAGATCAACACTGTTCTTTCAAAAACCTGAGACAGTTCCACAAGCTCATCTGGAACTCCTCCGAGTTATAAATTATTCTAGAGTTATGCAGTACAGAGCGCCACATATTGCCTCACTGGTTTTCTGCACGGAGCCAGAGGACAGATGTTAGTTTTTGTTTAGATTTACAAGAGCACAAAATGAAAGTAAGTGAGCTCATATCCACTCTTTTTGTGAAGCTACCTTGACAGAGAAAAAGAAATTGCTTGTTGTCTAGAAATCACACCTCATCAATTGCATAAAGATACAGAAAACTCTCACAGGGTCACTCAGATTCAAACCTGGAAACAGTCGTAACTGATTTCCCACTGACTTCAGCAATTTCCAGTCAGAAGAAAGCAACGGTTGTCAAAATCTTAGCTATTAAAATTGCACTTCTATGCCTTATGTTTCACTAAACTAGAACATAGACATAAGTTACATAGATAATAAATGTCCTTCTGGTTGCACTATGATCATCTTAATATGATAAACTTACAAAAATGGGTTCAACAGCACACTTGTTTTATATTAATGGTTCCTTCTAAATAAAGACATCAGAGCAAACAACTGCTATGTTGCTCTCATATCTAGCAGACAAGAAAATCTTTTTATAAACTCTAGAGCTCATTAGTCTGTTCCTCAGGTTTTACATACCTCTGGCCGACGATGTTCATCTACATCAACAGAGCCGTCCAGTGGGGTCACAAAATGGCACACTGGATTCTTGCGCTTCTCCAGGTCTGAAACGAGAATGAAAATCTGAGTGCTCAGCACACGCAGGCTCTGCAGAGAGCCCTGTCACTTCAATGGAAAGATGTAAAAAATGATCTAGCCAGGGTTCCTTCCAGATAGCCAACAGTAAATGGGGAAATCTCAGGCTGTGCTTGGACTGCCCAGTACAGCCTCTGTGTGGACATCTCTAAGAAAGCAGTGATCCAAAGGCACTGCCATGACAGCCTCCGAGACATATGGGCCTTCAGCAGATCTCTGAGCTTTTCATTAGACAATAATTTCAGTTCTTTTTTACTTCTTACATGTGTCTCTTGGAAAATATTTTATAGCAAGCCATGATACTTACACTGCATGTACCATGCCCTCCAGATGGCGTTATTGAGACGGATTTTATCTCTCCACTGAAGTTTCAAGCCTTTAAAATTTTTCCATTTTGGTGAAACCAGCTTTCCACTGAAACAAAACAGACGACAAATCATTCTGATTTCACATTTTCTCTTGCCACTCCTTTCAAAACAAAGCATCCCCTAAAGCTGACAAACTGTCAACAGAAAAAAGTACAACAAGACACACTTGGCCGGTGACAACTTTTGCCATACGCTGTCCATAGCTTACTGACCTAGGTGCCAGAGACGAGTCCAGTTTTCAAGACTCCTTCATGTTCTCATCTGCCTGCTAACGACTGTCACAACTGGTCTCACAAGTATCTTCAGCAGGACTGCAACTCATTTCACCCAAATTCACTTTTCTCCTTGCCAGTATCCCACCTTCTCAAATGCCAGCTTCCATCAACTGAGAACAAGATTGCTTAAAATTAAGCCCGAAACCTGGCCTAGAGGTTCATTTCTACAGTGCCATTCTATCTTCCAGGCTGGTTAGACTGGAAAGGAAGAATGAAGTGCCAGTTCTGGCCCAAGAAAAACCACCACCCACCAATTCTACAATGCTGGTAAACACAGCTGGGCACACAGGATCACCAACAGACTAGGGATAGTAACTTTTCTCCAAGGAAAGGGAAGGCTGGAAAGAAAAATGGCTTATGTATGACTTGGGAGGTGGGAGGGAGGTGGGAAGGAAAAAGGAAGAACAGGGACTCCAGTAAACACTGTATAAACACAAACTACCCAGCCCTTAAAACACACCTTTATGAATCATTAATCCACACTACTGACAGAGCAGAAGTAGTAGGAAATATTAATAATGTAGTAAATTTCAAGCCACAGATTGAAGTATAGGTATTGTGCCTACCCCAGGTTTTCCCTCTCATTTTTTGTGGTTTTAGCCATACATCTTCCTAGTTTATGTCTCCTTATGCTGTTTGTGCATCCTTGTTACAACAGAAGCGGACCAGCAATACAAGCTGCAATCAATATGACAACACATGCAAAGGCAACAGGTTCATCTTGAAACATTATGAGCATCAGGTCAAGAGGTTAAGGTCTTCTGTAGTGAAGAGTACACAAATGAGTGACAGGAGCAACGTCACCTCCAAACACTTTGCCCTCAATAAAAATCACCAAGAACCTGGTCAACCAGGAATGACTTCTACCATGAATTGCAGTGGGACTAGAGAGAGATGTACTAGAACTGGCCTGCGCTAGGGCACTGTATATTTGCTATCACACATTCAGTACAAATGAACTCAAAGAGCTGAATTATTCTTCCATTAGCATCCCTATTTTACGCTTAAGCTCTAAAATCACTGTGAGAATAGAAAGTACACCCTACAGAAGTGCCAGGCACTTCCCTTGGCTTGCCCAAGGCCATGCAGAGGGAGGCCAGAAGCTGGAGAACTGTTGATTCCCCGTTTCCTACTTGGTCTGGGAAACCTCCTCAGAGCAGCTCTTTTTAAAGAAAACTTGCAATAAAACTTGTAATACTATAAACAAGTAAAAAGTCCTCACAGCCTACACAAAAGAAGCCAGAACGCCAGAGCTGCCAATAGCAGGATATGAAAACACCACTTTCTTCAAGTAGCTGGCTCATCATTTCCTTTCTCCTTTGCTAGCACCACAACTGCTGTTACCACTCAGGTATTCCCACAACCGCGACGGTAACAGATGAGCAAATGCCAGACCTCAGTCAAGTGACAAGTAAAAAAAAAAACCAGGTCTGCTCTTTCAATTTTACGACTACGTATAATGCCAGTTGTAGCAATAGGTTAAACCACCATCAGGTGAGCTGTTGCCTGATAATAAAGAGATTTTTGTGCTCCTCATCCTCTTTAAAAATAAACTGCTGTGCTTTTATACACACAGGGAAGCGGGTGTAGAGGCCAGGTATCAACTGCACTAATTGGCAGCAGCAAGAAGGCAGATAAGTTGACAAGCCCGTGAGTCCTCTGTTCACCACGGTCCCTGCCCAGCTGCCCCTTCAGGGTGTATGCTGTATGCTGAGCCCTCTAGGCCATGCTATAATGCTCTGCTGCAGCCTTTGGGACTCTGGTGCTTGAGAAGAGAGAAAGCACAAACAAAATTCGGTACACAAAATAGGACATTGGCTCCCTCTAAGGCAAGTAGACTTGCTGGAGCAAGCAACTTCACTGACTGGAAGTAATAGTAAACCATGTAAACTATTAGCAAGGAGTAGGAAAAACAATTATTACTGTACTTGTGTTATTCTCTGTAGCTGGGCTCTAAGACACTCAGTACAACCACACTTTGTATGCTCACTGAAGTCTAGGAAAGCCCTTCTGGATTTTTTTTTTTTTCTTTTTTCCTAGAGCACCCATATGCCACTCTGAAATACATCTCCCAAAACCCCGCTTCTGAGTGTCAAGACTCTTTCAGTTTATGGAAAGATCTCAAAATTAAGTATTTTATCTCACTGTTATCCAGCTGCTGTGGGTCAGGGCAGACTGTGGCTCTCCATCTGTTTAATGTTTTCCCCGTCTCTGCAAACTCTCTCATCACCTTCATAGTGTTCACTGCACAGCCAGCTCTGCCACAAAAATCATTGTGTATCTTGTCTTATCATTCCTTCTAAACTCAGATTAAAGCACATCTCATATGTACATTAACAGTTCGGAGACAGGAGATTAACATGCTGATGCATCACCAACACTGACAAAATGCCCACATGCCTTTGACTAAGAAATCTGTCAACTTAATGTTCATCTCTTCATAGCTCTGTGTGACTCGACAGTTTGCCAAAGCAACAAAACTCTAATAATCTTCGCTCAGAATAACAACAACAAATGCTTTTCTACAAAAAAACTGAAGGGAACTGTAATTAATTCTTGTATACTCCTTGCATCTTCAAAGAGCCAATTAAAACTGGAATTAAAACACAAATAGTTTAAAACATTTTCTATTACATTCTTACAAAATGCTAAACAAAAGTAGTGCATCAAAAGAAGGAAGTGATTAAGAACCTATTCTTAAAATAATTATTATTTTTAGTTCCCATGGGAGCAAAGCACAAGTCCAGCTTGAGGTCATAAGTGGAACGACTTTAGCCTCAGTGGAGAGGATCAGCATGAAGCTGACAACAATATTTAGACACTATTCCAAATTCCAAAGTCAATGGAAAGTCAATTACTTTGCACAACACCGTGACTGAAAGCAGCTGCCTAACTGAAACCCATCTTCAGATTTTAAAGCAGCAAAGTAACAACAACAACAAAAAAACCCAAATGGAGAGACCCGCTGGCTGCTGCTCCTGCCAGCTCCCTGTCTCCTAAGACCATGCTGACTCCTACAAGAAACGCAGGGCAACTTGCCGACCAGCTAGGCAGGCACAAGGTACCTGCGAGCATAAAACATCAGTGCACACACGGTCCTCGCTCTTTCTACAACGGCTGCTGCAACTCTGTAGGAGTGCTGGTTCCAAAGAAGGGAGGAGGAGAGCGTCCTAAGGGAGGCTCGGACCAAATACTCCATGGTACAAGCTGGGACAGTTGCATCCACACCACCAGTGGCACGACCTGGTGCTGGTGCTGCACAGACTGTGCTGCACAGACGGTGCCCAAGGAGAGGAGCGCAGAGGGAACTAGGCTCCTGGCTGCATTCTGCAGGGGCCGTTGTTGCCAGAGGCACCGCCTGTGCTACCCAGGATGTGCCGGCTCATGTAAGCAATGCTGGAGGAACATGTGACTTTCATGTCTTCATCACTATCAAACACAGATCAAATCAAAGTGGCTGAAAACCATCTGGTGGATAATGTGCAATGCATTCCAGCAGCTCAGTTCACTCTCCCACGTAGAAAACTCCACCGCCTGAGACCAAGTGTCCTCAAGTGATTTGATCATAACAAACCAACTAAAAAAGCTTCAGCTGAACAGCCAACAGAGCTGGAATTCCCCTTGGACACAGGGGCCCTGACGTGCATTGGAGGAGTCCCAGTGTTTTCAGAAGAGAAGCTGCAGACAACTGAGGCTGCGACTTCCATATGCTGCAGCTTTCAACTGTGAGGCCTGGGTATGCCAAGAGAGGCTGGAGTCCATTCCCAAGTTTCTTACATACTTTTTCCCAGCTCAGAAACTACCTCAGGGAACTGAGAACCAAGCAGGCAGACAGATAACGCAGCACTGATCTGTCAGAGTAACACAACTCTCTCCATTTTTTAAATTCCAGTGAAAGCAGCTGTGTTTTAAAAACAATTATAAACCTTCCAACATCGCAAGATTTGCAGCAAAGTACAAGAAACAGACATCCATTGTGAGAGTGTGACCCGATTCCCTCAAACAGGTTTGATTTTTAAATTTTTCTTCAATCAACTGAAATGTAATTAGGGAGAAGGTATGTATTCTAACATGGTACAAAACAGATTTTACCCTGGCAATGTCCATTTTTATGCAAAGTTTTGCCTCTGAGAATCTCATCATTTTCTTCTGTTAATAACACCCAAAATAAAGCATTTCAGGCACACACAGTAAAACAGTACCTATGGAGGGTTCTTCCATTCTTGTCTCCATAGATTTTTTTTTTTTTTTTAAAGACTGTATGTTAAAGCGTTGCCTTCCACTGGTGAGTAGCAATGAACAGCATTTTAAGTGTATGGCTAACAAATATTATCTAGAAGAGGAGTTAATGAATGATCTTACAGGATATTTTAGTGATGCTTTTGACTCAGTAGGGTCAAGACAAACGGGTGACCTTCTTCCTTAACAGGTACGGGGCACGTGAGGTGCCATTCACAGCTGTTAGGATGACCAAATTTAAACCAGTAGCTCTCTATAACACTGAAAAACCATGCAATCAATAAACTCAATGGAAAAACTCCTGCAGAGATCAGTAGAAGCGTGATCAAGCTCTGATATAAGATGACTCACAACAGAAGAATCCCCTGTTCTCCTCCCTTAAATGAGAGGATTTTAAGATGGACTTCGGTCAGCATAAAAACATGTGATACAACCACCCTCTGGATCCGGACAGAAATGTACATTTATCTGTGTGCAAACCCAGAAGCAGTTTAGGGGTTTTTTTCATTACTAACTAGCATTAAGAAATACTGATTTCTACAGAGAGCACTGAAGGGGCAGAGAAGGAGAGTTTTAAATATTAAGATAAACTCCACCCAAAACAAGACAATCTCAGAAGGCTGGTCTGGTCAGCTTACATAACCTCCATCTAATAGGTGGTTTGAATACATGTTGATTAAATGGAAACTATATAGTATAGTACGGTAGAACTTACGTTTTTTATACAGCTCAAATGCTTTATTAAGCTGTTTCTGATTCAACTTGCAGTTCCCCATTTTTTACCTACCTCAAAAACGGTCAAAACAGTACCATAGCATTATGTTTCAAATCCTTTTCTAATAGAAGACAATAGGGAAGACTTTGCTGTAAATACCAGCCTGAAAAATGCCCTTCCCCCATTCAGAAATTAAGTTCCTTCTCCACACCATGACATACAAAGGTTGCTGAGCAAGGAATTTCAGCTGGCTAGCTATCTTGTGATTGTAGTGAACTAAATGCTGCATATATAGGCCCATGGCTACGAAGTGTGTGAGTGACAGCGCTAGAAGTGGGACACAGATATTTTTTTTTTTTTTTTTTTGGACATACCACCATACTCTGCATGTAAAACCCTCATTTCCACCCTCATCTTTCACTTGTTTTGCTATGTAGGGCTAGAGTTGGCTCTCTAGCTCAGGAGAAGTTATTTTTTTCTTTTGCACTTGGATAGCACCTGGCCTAGATCTATCGTACATGGAATTTAAACATAAACCTCTGAGCGCTGCGGCTCAGATTCCACAGGCCTGACCCTGCTGCCCAAATATATATTCTCAGCAAACACAGCAAAGATACCTTGAAAAGCAGCTACTGCAGACCTGCAGGAATCACTTCTCATACAGACCATAGGGGTCTTGTGTACTATATAATTATAAGCAAATTATTTTGTTTTCAAATCTGAGTTTTGTAAATTCAGCTTACAGGAGCGAGCTACAGAAATGTATCGTGTTCCTTTTTGCCTTGTTAACTCCTGCCTCAAAACCCACTTCCTTTGTGCCTCCCCCCCAATTCCTTCCTGTACATCATCATGCAATCTTCTGAGGTAAACTTAAGATTTTTCCTTTTATTGCAGGTGATGGTAATGAGGCTCTTAATTTAAGCAACAGAAAAAAAAAATCTGATTTGATATTACAGTAGCTAAATAGATTAGCTTTTCAGCAACCCAGAAAAGGAACTTTTTGGCTTCTCCCCAGCATTTTTTTTTTTGAAGGCGTGGCTTTAGTTTGTTTTTTAATCTCCGATCTGTTTTGTTGGGGAGTTGGGCCTGTCAGCTCAGCTCTCCAAGAGCCAAAACTAACAGTATTTCCCCAAACAAAGGTTCATTCAGGGAATCAGATTATATGCATTGTATGCTGCAGCAAAGAGGCAGGCAAGTGAAACAAAAACATTCCTACACTGAGTGAATGTGTGTAGGACTTGCGAGGAGGCCACGCTTTAGCATCTTACTGTTTGTACCTACGAAGTTAATCGCAGCTGCGGCTCTAGGATACTAATCCCAGACAGAGCTCATTTCAAAAGCAAGCACTAGGACAGCTCATTTTCTTGGTTACCTAGTTCATCCTCCGTACCCGAGATCCTCCCGCGGTAGCGAACTCCAGGTTTATGGAAGGATGTTGTATTGCCCACACTCCACAAACAACAGTAGGGAGCTTTGTGTTGAAGTTACATCGAACATTTTAAAACAACCAAACCCTCCCCACTATTTGATTCATCTCCTTTTAAAAATAATACTTCAATCTTGAAGACAGAGATACTAGAACGGACATTTTTCCTCTATCACGAGCATTATATATTAAGAAGTGTTAGAAAAATAAAAAACAAAAATCAAAGTTATCCACGGGCAAACTGGAATTGTAACACCTGCCAAGAAATATGTTATCTACACTGACTTCACCCAGGAAGGCTGAGGTATGCACCTCCTGAAAAGGAACACGAAAGTAAAAGATCAGTCACACACCAGAAGCAAACATTCCTGCCCCAACGAATGCACTTATAAACCTTCATTTATTTATTTTACAAACTGAATGTTATTTTAAGCAAAGTTTGGAAGTTCAACTTAATTTGCATAGATGAAGGTTTGCAGTGTCTGGGCTCTTGCTCTGATAAAGACCATGCCTACGCTGGTGACTGACGAATGGACCCGGTAAGCGTTGCGGCACGCTGAGCGCTACCCTGGCTTATACCCGCAGACCTCTGCTTTGCCGAGGCAATGTACTGCAGCCTCCTCAGAGAAATCAAGAGCTGAAAAACTCATGTTTTGAGAGTATTATCACATCTACACTGACAGCTTTTCATACCACCATTACGTCGATCAAGGAAAGGAGTTTTGCGCTGTAGTTTTAGCCAAACATAACATGGCCCAGATCAGCTATGTGAAGAGGAAGGCTTGCAGACAGCTGGGAAGGACCACTGGAGAAATGCTTTCAACAGAAGCAGGTTTCATGCAAGTTATGAAAGGGTGAAAAGAGCGCTGCAACAGCACAGGGCGAAGGGGAACATAAAGAACACTACAAATATCAAGGAGACTTGGAGGCTATAGTGTCCTTCAGCCAGTGCCTATTTAAAGACTCAGAATATTTAGACAGTTTCTCATTTCCAGTCAGAAATCAAAGGATATTTCTAGAAATGTTCCTGCTTTTCAGACATTTGTCCAGCATTGACTCACTTTGCTACAGAACTGAAACAGCAAGAAAACCAAAAAAGCTTCATAAGTAATGTCACTAATATTTCAGTCAAAAGGCTGGGAAACGGGCCTCACCGTCACCATCTATCGCTGCTAACTCTCGAGCAAATCCTCTCCTTGATCCCTGCTGTACTTAAGTTTGCCCATCTACAAAAGTCATGTACTTTGTAACTTTATGAACATTAAAACTTTATAAAATGTCACATACTCCAACTGTTAAAAATCAAGACCTTCTTTGAAGAACTACCAGAGATACCATCATGAAAAAAAGACACTGACATACAGAACTTGCACAATGCTTTGAGATCTAGGGTCAGAGGCAAGTGCCACCACTTTCCTTTGTCCAAATCTGAAATACCAGGATGGAGAGCAGCTGCCCATGGCCACAAAATGTGCCAGAGGCAAAGCGAGGACAGAACACCAGCCGATCATACCCCAGCCACACGCCCCATACTAGAAATGCTACTAGCAAGAGTAAGTTTTAGCAAGGATTAGATTTGCATATTTCAATTTACACATTCCCCAGCTCTTGGTGAATTTCCCAGCACGACAGAATAATGTAGGAAATATTTTAATATGCTCAGTAGGAAATCAGTATAAAGGTAACACTGTAAGAACTAAGCTTACCTGCACCTGCATTATCATTTTATTTGGCACTGCTGTTTCTCAACTTGTGTTTGATCAATGAAAAAAACAGAAGAAAGCAGTCTTAATTTTTCTCCCACTTGGCTAGAGAATTCAAGACAACATAGAATCCATTTTTATTTCTGTGGCAAAAGTTTTTTCTCTTTACAAATAAACATTAAAATATTCATATTTTCTGAACTATTTCTGGGGTCTGCTAGGAACACATACATCTGTTGGTCAGATATCAGCGTGGGTAAAAACGTCAGGTCTCCTCAAACCTTCCTGTAGAAGAACACATCATTGTAAACATCGTCAGTAGTTAAAAATCTTACAATTAAGAGAGTTACAAAACTTTTGCAGTAATACAGGCTTATTATTTAAAAAATAAACTCCACAGGAAACTGTTCTGATTTTTGTTTAAATAAACACTGCAACTCAAAGTTTCTATTCTGGTATAAAACATTAAGAGACACAATCTGTCATTTATTTTCCTGGCAGATTAGATGTAGATGTGGAAAGCATACAAAGTGAAGATTATCACAATTCCTAAGTATTCAGTTAAAAAAAAAGTTTCTTTGAGGTAAGAACTAGTGGTTTAAGCATGGGCTTGAACCTACACTGTATAAACGTAGCACGCACTCTATACAGGGAAGTTCAAATCTCAGTTGGAAGTGAACGCCAATGCATGTTTAATATTGAATTAAATCCTACTTGAAAGGAAAATTATGGTAGCATACACAATCACTACAAAAGGCAGGAAGCATCTGAATTTATATGTAGGTATCTTTGCACATTTCTTATTATGAAAAGCCTTTATTATAGGATCACAAGCAATCTGTCCATATCCTAAGCCTCTGTGTACGGAATAGATGGTATGCAGCACATCCTGAATATTTAGCACTCTCATTGGTGGCCTCTCATGCTGTTTGCTTTTCAGTGCTCATACCTTGATTTATAAATTCCTCACAAGCTTTTCTATGGTGCTTTCACCCTCATTTTGCAGGTGGGAAACTGAGGCACAGACCTATTAACATTTCATTATCCACTGCTCTGATCTGGCCAACATGAGATGACATGCCTGCGTTTGCTTGCAAAACTGCACCCAGTTCCCTCTCCTGATCTCTCACCATGCCAGACAGACCTCCAGCCGACGCTCTGACCACCTCTACAGTCACTGCTTTGACTAGTTGCTACCTCCAGTTTCTTAGAAAATTATGATCTCACCAAATTTAAGAACAGTTTTGCAGGACAGAGCACTCCACTCAAACACGGGCCACCTCCTCACCAAATTTCATGGCCCTGCTCCGATCCTTAGGGTAATATAATCTTTGAAAAATGATTGAAAGTTGTTTTTTTTTTTTTTTTTTTTTTAAATCTGGGCAATACATTTTGTTTCAGCTTTATTAGTGGAACAGACTAAACCACTTTGAACAACTTCTCATCCAAAAAAACATAGGCTCAAACATGGGAAAATTCAGATCAAACAGTTAAAACAACCAAAAGTACAGTTACACAGTAGGGATTAGTGGGCAACTTCAAGAACAGGAGGTGCTACCAGTGTTGCCTACAGCAATTGCTGGGTAAGAGGGTGGGAAATCAATTCTTTTTAATGTTGTCTGCAGTGTAGCTTAATGCCTCATGTTTTAAAGGGCTCACCCTTGTAACAAATGACCATGTTATCTCTGTATTTAAAGCAGTATGAAACCCGCTCACAGAATGCCAGACAGCTGTTCCCCACCTGCAAGCTGCGAGCCAAGTATTGAAGTCAAGCTACCAGAGATGCAAAACTTCAAATCCAACCCCCTCTCCAGTTCCCCTTCTCTCTGGTGCTAGGATTGCAAGGTTCGTGTAGCTCAGTGTTGTGCCCTGGGCCAGAATGACCAGAAAATAAGTATTTAGCATCATTCACAAAGTTGTCAAAACTATTTTTAACACAACCAGCTTGAGAACTTTCATTTAGGGAACACACGCTCTATTCTTTGCCTGAAAGGAGCAGAAGACAAACATCAGCTTTAACATACCTTGCGATTTCGTAATACGCAATGGTGCGCCAGTAACTAACGCTGTGCTCAGCAGCGGTGAGGGCTGCGGGAGTTACCAGATTTTCTTTGCTGCATCATCTTTACCAACAGCTTTTTTTTCAGCTCCCTCCCCGCTGCATGCTTCCGTTTTAGAAAACGGCCACCGCACTCAAGGCACCCCTTCCCCTCTCCATCACTTCCTTCTCTCCATCTTGCCTCCCTGCTGCTCAAACAAGGTTTAGAAGACTTTGGTGAGGCAAAGGAAACTTTATATACCTAACAATGTTGCAGGTGGTGCAACAAGGATATCATGATAAGTTCTACTGTGATCTTTTCTTACAAAAATCTCTGCTAGGAGGTAGAGGAACTTTCCTATTGCTATCAACTGTTATGATGATGATCAACACGTTGTACTGATAAACATATCAACAAAGTAATTCACATCAGATCAATACATTTGGTTTTCCTTGTTCTTGAAGTGTTTCCTGCGCTCTCTCATGCATGGTGAAAAGCAAGAAGTGTAATTTTTAGAGCAGCTTCAATACAAAGGGAAGTGATCCTACTCGCTTATTTCACAGTCTCTTGAAATTTTCCACTGCTTCCTAAAACTTGATTTCTGCCACTGGCTTTTCATCAACTTTCTCAGAATCAGAATATTCATTACAAAGAGCTGTTTTCTGATACAAATGATCAAGAACTGATACGGTTGTCCAGTGCACCTCATTTAAAAGGACGGCTGTTGGCAAGGACCCTCTTGTACAAAGAGCTATGAACGTGTCATGTTAAGGCCTTAGCCTAGATTAATAAACTGATCAAGACGTGATGATCTGGGACCTTGTTTTAAGCACCTAAATTATGGTTCAAAGACTTTTCACATGAAGAACTTCTGAAAAACCCAAACAAACCCTATCAGCGTGGCTGATCAGCACAGCTCTCTGAGCAGCACACATACCAACAGGAACCCAGAGCTGTTTACCATGCTCAACAGGCAGAGAAACCCGAAACTGGCACTTCTGCCACAGAGGATAGTGTAACATTCTCTGCACAACATTACAAGCCTATAAATATACTGCAAGACTTCAGAGATCTTATTCTGAAAGCAACTTAAGTGATTTAAAAGAAGAGACACTCCCCCACCTCTCCCCTTGTGAAACAAAGCTTTCATACCAGCTGTCTGCAACCAACTCCCTGCAGCATGAAAAACACCAGACTTATTACCAAATTCAGTTAATGAAGACTCAGGACTGCAACAGCACACAGTTTATTCACAGTTTACATAAAAGCTGAACCAGAAATTACACAAAGGACAGAAGTAGACTAACGGCACTGTTCTGTTACTACTAAGGCTACTGAAAGATTAAAAAAAAAAAAAATCCTACGGAAGGATAATGTAGGGACAAAACCCCTTCCAGAGCTAACATAAAACAGACCGGAATGAGGAAAAAAAGGAGTTTAAATAAATAAATAAAAGCACCTGTAAAAGGCCATGCACACTTCACAGGAAAAGTCTCTACTTAGAGCTTTGTTGGACCTAAGTGCAAACAAATGCTTTGACGATGCCTTCACCAAAACCAGCCCTTCAGTTAGAGGTGAACGTCCCATGGACCTGTGAGGCGGCAGCTCCTCCTGCCCCTGCCACAGGAGCAGCCGCATCTCAAAGCGCAGCAGTGAAACTCCCTGGGATCCACCACTGAAAGACCACAGCCTCCTAGGAAGGCTGAACATTCAGAGAACAAATAGTGGAAAAATAGACCTTCACCTCTGGGTCACCAGCTCAAACATGAGCTGTGGAAACTTGTCTGCAGCACTGCGGGGAAGGCTGTGCAAGTGACCCTTCGTTAATTAAGTGGGACGTGGCGGGGAGCATACTAATGCTTGTGACATACAATCCTCATCACGCTTTTCCCAGATGGCTCTCATTGCCCATTTAGGATTGGACAGGCCAAGGGAGATGCCCGGTTCCCACGCACACGTGGAGAGAAGATCAGCCCTGTTCTTAGGAAAGTGGCTCCAGTTACGCTGAAGAGTAGAGTTTGTTACTTTATAATGATGGTGGTTATGCTCATTATGCTCACCACGGCACAGGGCATTGGCAAATGCTTCATAGCAGTTAACTTTATAAAGCAATATTTAATCTCACTACATGTGGTGAGTGAGAGAGAAAGACCTTGGTTTTATTGCAATATAACCAGTCATTCCTTTGCTCACAGTAGCCACCATGCTCAAATATCTACCAGCAAAACAGTTCAGAAATTCTCACACCATTCACCCATGCCCTAGCTAAGTCACAGCTGGACTGACTTATCCCCTTTCCTCACCAAGAATGCATTTTCAAATGGACCGAGATGGTTTATGTCTCAACGCAAAAGGCGACTTCCCGAGTAAAACAAAATACAATATCAGCACTTTCCTGAATCTTACAATAAACAAAACAAACAAACAAAAAAAATCACTAAAGTCACACAAGTCTCTTCTTTGAGCCACGCTTTTTCCACGTTCCAAAATCAAAATAAACCAGCATCAACCTTCACCTTGTAGAGGATGCTCAAATGAAAGGCAAATAACATTTCTCGCATGTTTATTGCTACAGAGAGAAGCAATCTCTCTAAACTTCCTAGGATCTGTCTCCCCATTTTAGAAAGCATGCTACATCCACACAGCCTATAATCACCACATGCAGAGGTCAGACCCCAAGCCTACTAATGTGCTAATAAAAACTGCTAATAAAAATTTTAGGCTCCTTAAGCTCCGCTAAGATTTTTACTGGAGATTTGAGTGTTCTACTTGTATGACTGGATACTGAAAACAGATGGGATGCATGCTGGGCTCCTCAACAACAGCCTTCATAGACCAAAACTTTATTAGAAACAGTAATGAATTGGCTTTTATTGCAAATTTCTGTGCATCTACTCACAGAGTCTCTAAGTTGAGCTGTGCTCTTCAATAACATTTGCTGATTTGATAAAGTAAATGAGCGAAATCTAATCACGTGGTTCCTATGAAGGGTTAACTATTTCACACAGCAAGAGAGACAGACCAGAACACAGGAATGCCTCTTGCTCCCTTGCAGTTTGATTACAGACTACCCCTCATATGAGGAATGACTCAGACCTCAGAGTCATTCAAGTCACAAACTTATTGGCTCTCTGCTTTCACAATACAGCGGAATATCCAGTACCTTCAGGCAGCCGGTTAGGGAAGGCGGCGGCACAGAACTAGGCTGATATCACAGAAAGCAGCCACACAGCAACACAAACTGGGCTTATCTGCAGCTTCCAGAGACCAAATGCCGCTGACATATACTGTCCCGTGCTGCCCTATAGAAAACACAGGTTTCTGTACCAAGCAAAAGCTATAAAATGAGAGCACTCTAAAGCTGTAATTTTTATAAGGTATAAGACAAATCTCTTATTTAAAAAAAAAAAGGTTAGCAAACAGTGAAAGTGCTGCCTGGAATTTTTTCACAGCTGATACTAAAATGCTGTCTAGCTCACCCTAGTACTTGGCACCAGAACTCGCCTGCTTTAGCAAGAGCTGGAAGAACACCCATACAGCTTGGGCCAAGGGTCCAGCTTTCCCAGTACTCCGTCTCCAGCAGTGGACACAAGCCGGTGCTTGGGGAAGAGTCGAGCATGTTTGTATGACACTCCCTCCAGCCCCCAACCACCAGCCCCCTACAGCCTCTCTCAACTGTAAAGGAAAATGACATCAACTATTATATTAACGTACTCCCTAAACGTGAAGAACTACATTATTTCTCCTTTTCCTGTGTTTATAGACACCTTTTTTTTTCCCCCCATACCTGGGTGAGTTGAATATGAGTATTGATTTGGCAGGTCTCTGCTTTGAAAAGGGAGGGATAATGCCATTTTTAATAGAGAACGGTCACTACGGTGAATACTGCAATGACTCGGATGCCCCAGTTTTTGGATAGATTGCTTCAGGCTCTCAGCTATTTTGCAATCTCTGCTTCCTATTTTCAACAGGTTTTAGGTGTCAAACACGGTTACTAATTACCTGAAATAAGTGCAGTTTCCTCCTTGAGGATATTTGTATCTTTGGTCAAGTCAGTTCTCCCATCCCAACACTAGGTTCATTTGAAATAAGCTGACAACATGCAAAGAACCTCTCCGGCTCTGTAGCAGGTCTAAGTATTTCACAACCATATCAAAATCCTTTGACTTAGTCCTTCCTTTTTAAAAGTTCCATATCCTCAAGCCCAGAAAAGCCATTTTTGTGTGTGTTCCCAGGTCACTAACCTGTTCCCCCCACTACAACCCCTCCTCTCAATTTTCTTTCTCAAGAGCTGTGTTATAAAGAGCAAAAGCAAGCAGATCGTTCCCTTTCACTGCTTCATGCTTTCCCGCATCTGGCATGCCTCCGCCATTTCTAATTCAAGTTCTCTCAACCTCCATCTTGTCAGGGACAGATGTTTACCAAGCAAACAGAAAGCTGGACTAAGGTGAAGTATCTGTGCAGATACTAACATGCAGGAGTTTGAATGTATACAGGGAAACATTTATACCTTCTCTGGACACTGTACAGAATGAGCTAACATGAGAGGCATGATATGTAATATCCAGACCTTTATGTGCTGCTAATAGACAAGTAAATGTCAGAGCCCATTCCTGAATCCACCATGCAGCTTAGCAGAACCAGGACTTCACTGTGTTGCCGCTCACTCAAATATGGTGAGTTCTCCTGAGGCAGGCAGTTGTCACTGTAAATATTAGCAGAGCCTGACTTGCCATGGATAAGCTTACTCACACTGCTACAGCTTCTATACAAACATTCAGAAATTCATCAGAATGAGCAGAGACCAACCATCCTAGAAAATAACAAATTATATCATTCTTTGCTCTGGGAAATGTGGCAGCAGATAATATCCATATCCATTGACTGGCGGATCAGGAATGCAATAAGATCTTCCACTGTCCTCTTCTGTTTGGCACTTCTTCTCTAACAGCTGCCAGGCCCACAGCCCAGGTATTTCCTTTTTTACTTTTTTTTTTTTTAATTTTCCTTTTTACACGCATGCCTTTCCTTTTTTACCTTGTTGATCACTTCTGTCTCTGACACACTGCAAAGTAATAGTTTTCAATAACTAACACAGGCTACATCAAGTATCATACCACGGCACCAAAAGCAAAAGTCTGCATAAGAAGATAACGAAGAGCAGTCATGGACTTCAAAGAAGATTCACAAAGAACTGAGAAGCTCTTCCACAGTTCATGCTCCATTTGGTCCCTGTCCCTTTGGGAATGGTGTCAATAGTGAAGACAAACAGTGAATAATTTTAACAGCAGCCTAAAATCTGGATGCAAGATGCAGCAAGAACAATTCAGCAGAGTGGCCTGTGATGGCTCACATGCACATTCACACGAATGTACAGTTGCTAGATGGTAACTAAATGCAGTGGGCCCAAGTTATTTTTAGGTCTATTGTGAAACCCCAACGTCACTTCTTTCCAGCTGCTCCAAAGACACAGCAACACCATCGCAGGGGCCTGGGCTCTGTATCATCACTCCTGGTTTGACGGTTTGAGTCTAACCCTTGCCCTGCATTAGAATTTCACTGGGTAAGAATTCAGCCAAGGCGACAAAGCCCCTGACACAGACAGGGTGACGGGGACAAGAAGAGTGTTTTGAACAATTAGCTCACGTGGGCTGGGAAAGTGGCCTGGCTGTTGGGAAGAGAAGTCATTGCATTCGCTGCAGCCCTGCTAGAGGTCTCATAGCCATGCTGGCCAAGGTCACTTCAGTTGACGTGTTCTTGAACTGCTGCAGGCAGAGCACCCGTTACTATGGGACCTTGAGGGAAGGGAGAGTAAACAAAGTGGCAGAGGGAAATGGAGGCCAGGATTTCGAGTAAACATCCCACGCTAGAGAGCTCTGAAAACAATGAACTTGACAGATTCCGGCAGCAAAAGTGTCCGTCGTGCCTCTGCAGTGTTTGCTTGGATCTTGTTACGCAGACATATCACTTAAAAAAAAAAAAACAACAACAAAAACCCCTGCTGATATATGAGGACTAACAGGCTTCACTGTTGGATGAATCAGTGAAAAGAAAAGGCCTCATCCTGTTTATGTATGCTCCTGAAGATCTGTTCTAAGCAGTAGTACAAGATGCAACACAAACTCTTCAGGACAGAACAGTCTTGTATGCCTCTCGCACCCAGCCTGGCAGGACACAGCCCCGGGACCAAGCTCCTGTATCTACCACAACTATTCTAACGGCAGTAAGGCTCTGGTGTTCACACAAGCTCTCAACACCATTACCTCTGAAGCGTCCGCACAAGCAGTACTCATTTGGAAGAATACCAGGGTAGATATGGCACAGGAGGCAAGCAGCACAGAGAACCACACGTATACCACACAGAGGGTTCAGACCGGGGCAGACTTGCAAGCTGCCACCTCCTCCCCAGATTTGCAAGACCCAAGTATAAACAACGCAGCTGCTGTCTCACTTCCAAAACTAATAATGGCAATCCCCTTTCTCAAGAAGGGTGAACCTATTACACAAGAGCAAGGCTATCTGGATCTTCTCCTTACCCCCATGGTCACCCTTAAGGCTCAACTCTTCAATTCTTGTTCTTATTCACAAGCCAACCCTAGTACAAGCAAACCTCACCTAACACCAGCAAAGACAAGACCACGCTTTCACCTCCCAACTGAGATGGAATAAGCCTTTTCATGCTCATGCAGAAACAAAGCTGTAGCCAGCATCAGATCCCTGTAGTTGTATAAGGACAACTCTTTATGGACTAAAGGGGGTAGATCTCCCGAGCTTTCTTCCTTTGCTCCTTCAGCTGAAAGCAGCCTCAGCTCTTCTACTTCTGCTCTGAACTGTGTGTCCGCCCCACCCTCCCACCCCCCCAAATTCTGTCCTTTGTTTCCCAAATCACTCAGAAAATGCATAGGGAAATATTGTTAAACTGCAATTAAAGAGAAGCACAAACAACACATGTACCCTACCCATAAAGATATCCTCTGTTTGATCTGGTGTGGTATAAATGAGAAACAAAGATACCTCTGGAAATCCAGAAATTTCCCACTAAATTAAAAAGCATATTTCTCTCTGTATGCAGCAAGACATTCCCACATATAAAAAAAATTCGAGTACGAAAAGGCATTAAATATAGCAAAAAGGACTGCAGCCACTGCTTCCTTGCACTACACCATCAGCTAAACTAGAAGTAGAGAGATGAGAAAATCTCCAACTTTGCATTACTGTTGTAGATAAGGTTATGCTGTGAACACAAAATCAAGGATGAAAAAGCTGTCTAACAAGTCATTAAAATTTAACAGCTCATTAAAATCTTTCTGTGCTTTTCAGAAAAAGTGTTCAATTCATTAAGTAGCATGCTCAGCTACTTAAACAATTGAACCCTTTTCTCCTAGCATCACGGTACGTCACAAAACATATTATGTCAAATGGGTTATCTGTAGGTCAGCAGTGGTCTGGCCTAAACACACTTATATATCACTAATTAAAGAGAATCAGATTCTTTCACTAATACCCTGCTATATGATAATCCAAGCGGTGGCCTGCAGGCCCTTCCCATCTGGCCTGTCACCTTTTGTTTTACAGTCTCAGAGGAGGCAAAGCAGCTCTTAGAGCCACTCCTAACACCCTGGGCTTTGTACCTCTAATGTACCTTCCAAGTGGCCACGGTCCAGATAACTGACCAAGGGAAGGAATCATTTCACTGTGCCATGGGCCTAGATGGCTTCCTATGGTCCTTTCCAATCCCACTTTCTATTATCCATCTGACAGCACAGCTGGACAGCCCGACTTTAAAAATACTAGTATCTCACAAAGGTAACTGTTGCTGAGCTTGCTCTTAAGTAGCACCCGGAGTTTGAATACCTTAAGGTACAAGCTGAAACCTACTTAACAGAGAGGGAACGACCACTACCCTGCAGCCAACCATTCACACCACAACAGAACAGCCAAGGTGTCATTCAGACTCTCCTTTAACACCCCCTCCTCAGTGGCATTAAGCCTGTAAGAGACCTATAAGAGATCATCACATGTATGAGAACGACAGTAAGATAAACACTATCCCCACAGGAGTTCGAGTAGACAAACATCTGCTCAATCCAACACTACATTTAACACAGTGAGGCAGAATCCAGCAACCGCAGCACATGAAGCCAAGGGAGGAAAGCAGACAAGGAGCCCTCGTCATTCGTGCTTGCAGAGTAAAGACAGTTCCCTAAGAGCAGGGTCCTTCAGCAAACAGGAGCGGCATGTTCGCCTTCTGAACAAATCTCTCTTGCAGGAAGGGGCCATACCTCACATGGCATTTAGTTGTTTGACAGCTCAAGGAGGCTGACACTGTTTAGACTTCCAAGCCCAACCAAACAGCTCTACACAGGTGAAAAATCCGTACTCCTCTATGAAGAATACAGCTCCCGTTGTTCTAAAAGCAAGAGGGTTTTCTAGATTCTCCAGAAGGCCACCATCAGCAACAAATTCAAGAATCCAGAGCTGATGCTCCAGATACACAAGCGTCCTTGGTGATTGAGAAGCACAGCCCTTTCACAAAGAAAGGGATGATGCCTCTCCGAACCACAACCACCAGTCACGGCAGGGAGCAGGTGCTTTTCACAGGCAGATCCGTGAATGCCAAAGGCGGTCAGCAGAACACTGCCTTCCAGAAGCATTATGATTACCATCAAAATACCAGCCTGGTTTTATTACCCTGTAATTTGCATCTGTAGGGTTCTTCATCAGTTGCAACAGCCAGTAGCTTTTCTAACAGAGGTGTCAGTAAGCTGCACATCATCCTCCTCTTCCCCCTCCTAAATTTTTCTTCCATTTGTCTGCTTTCCTTTATCATCTAAGTTTGTAGCTTAAGTGTCATCTTTGATACGGCTTCCTTGTAGACTCCTGTGTTAGCTCACTTCTAAACTTCATGCCTTTGTTTCTCCCTTTCAAAAAGACTAGTACACACATCTGGGTCTCTGAAGTGTTGAGACTGTTTTGGTCATTTTTAGAAGGGAGAAAGGGAGGAAAAAGCAGTTAACTTATTTATCTAAGATCAACAAGCTGAGAAACTAAGGGCTAGTGAAAAGCTTTGTGCTTGTGTCACAAAGTAAATAAGCTGTGGCAAACGCACACTAGAACATTTCCGATGGCGATTACAGCTTTTCTTACAAAGAGATGTCTATATTAATTATATTATGAATGGCACCAAGACAGCATGTTTTACGTTCAAAATAAACAATCAAAAATGACCTTCCAACTCCCATTTGAGCAAACAAACAAAAAATTATTTTGAAAAGACCATGTTTAGAATATCTAGTCTAGTAGTAAAACTATTAGAAGCAATTTCTGGAAAACCTAGCTTTTCCTAACCCCATTTTTCAAGCCTTCCTGCTTCAGAAACTGTGACAATAGTGTAACTCTAGCTTGCACTAAAAACAATCAGATTCAGGTTTTTCCATCACTGTCTGAAACACAAAGAACCAACTCTATTTTCTTTGGAGGCAACTGAAACAAGTACTTTTCCTAATCATCTTCATAATTGTTTTATAGACATGTTAAAGGTTTCCTTCCCAGAGTGAAAGGAAAATTGTATGAAAGCTGTAAAATATTTCAATAGCCATCAAAGAGTTTAGAAAGCTTGTCTTTTTCCTCAGAAGTAGCTTAGAAGTTTTGTCTTTAAAGAGACTGCTTGTGCCAGTGATGTTAAAATATCAAAGGACAGATGAGGAAAACTGTAAATGCAATTAATTTTTGCATACAAAGGAAAGGAAGTAGCAAGCATATAGCCTGAAGTCTGTTAATTAAAAGTGAAATACCAGATTAAACCCAAACTGGTCCAAGTTTCTAAACCGATAAGGTTTTTTGTTGTTGTTTTGTTTTAAAAAAGCAAACTTTTCTCTCTAACAGCAAAACAAAGGAAGTCAGCATTAGAAGAGGCAAATCAGGAACCCCAGCTCTCCTGCCCTCATTTTACTGCATGATCATCCACGACTTCCATATCTGGGTCCATCTAGCTCACTCTCTCCCTTTATCAGGCACACCCTGGTGAAGTGCTTCCTATCTAACTCTCCCATCACAGATTAAAGCACGGGGAAGAAATGCTGGACTTCTCTGACTCCAGCCACACCTTCAATCAGCTACCCTTACTTTCTGTATCATCTTCCCTTTCGTACCTCCTGCCCTGAACAGCACTATGCCGTCATCCTCTTTTCTCCCCAACTTATCATTATCCATTCACCTTTGTCCTTTTTACCAGATCTCCTCCGAGTACAACTCCAATCTCTTTTCTTCTCCACAACATCCTTATCATCCTCAGAGACTTCCCTTTCCTTGCTGCCATTCTGTCCAACCCTGCTGCTGAACGTTTCCCCACTCACACATGTTCAGTGAATTTGTAACCCATGCTCAAACCCACCCAGTCACTTGAAAGGTCATTTGTTTGACTTGAACTTTACAGCATCTTTTGTTTTTTCCCTTCTTGTTTCCATCCCTGTGACCTCTTCTACCAACACCATCCACCCCACTGCGTGGCTTTATCTTGGCCCTTCTAATTCATTCAATGCATTCCTCAAAGATACTCTTAATTTTACTCCAAATCTCAGTGAGCTTCTGGCCTCACTCTTTGCCCTCTCAACTCTTCCTTCTTTGCAACACATCTCTGAGTACTGTTATTAGGGGAAAAATTCCACTCACACACAACAACTTAGAGAGTTCACTCTGTACTTGCACAGAAATTGACAGGCTTGAAATTTAAAATGCCTCTCTGACATCTCAGAAATGCCCAGCCATCAGCTCAGTACGGCCACAAAGCTCCCTTTATTCCTCCCCACCACTTTCCAGCTTGCTGCACCACTAGATACCCCTTTGTTTGATTAAGACTAATCGTAGCTTAAGGATACACAGACAGATAAGCAGCTGCTGAAGTGACTGTATATCAACTCTGCCTTCCAAAAGAAGGGAATTTTTTTTTCCCCACATGGGAGAGTAACAAACAAGAATGATTCAGTGACCTACTAAAAGGAGCATGTGGAAAAACATGAGTAAAGCTAAGACCTGAATTTCGGGTTTCTTGGCTTTAATTCCTCTTGCTACGCAGCAGAAAGAAATGAAACGTGGTAAGGGGGAGAGAACTGGAAATCAATGTGTTAATTTCTGTTGCCATCAAACTCTACTTCATTCAAAGCACATCATAATGACGCAACACAGTCTTCACTAAAAGTAATTCCAAATCTCACAGTTCAGCCAAGCTTTTTTCAGGCCACGCAAAAGTTACTGAGAACTGGCAATCTGGGGACAAACGAGCTCCCTCTTTCCTATTTCAGCAACCCACCAAAAATTATGATTATGAAATCCATGTTGTATTTAAGCCAGAAAATAAGATCTGTTTACTGTGTGAAAACACAAGAGAACTACAACAAAACATGTAGATTAAATGGTAAATCAAAAGATGATATCAACGATGTGCTTTTTTTATGAAAATGTGACTACTGTGCACCACACCTCTGTAGTAACACCCTACACAGCTAAGTCCACAGAAACCACTAAAAGCTTGTGACCTGCAGAGCCACCAAAATAGCCAGGAACAAAACAAACAAATTTGTCCCTGTATCTAAATCTCTGTCTACAGAATTTGTCTTTTCTTCCTGTAAGTCATGTGTAGCCCTGAAGACACCAAAATCTTAATTTCAACCAAGGCCTTTTCACACTAGCACTATTAAATGTTTACTTTGGCAAAAGAAATGCATCTTTGAAATGAGAACAGCTCAGCAATCTTTCTGCAAATCTTTCTGAGGTTCAAGGTTGCCAAGGTGGAATTTAAAAGTGCATCTTACATAGAGCTTAAAAGCTTGTGACTATATCAAGCATTTGACATAAGCAAGGTAAGAGGCTCAGTAACAATGTCCTGATTCATATTGCGCTCTGAGTATAGCATCCTTGCTTTGAAATGGCCCTTCACCTTGAGTACTTACAACACATCAACTCTGCTCAAGTTAGGCTCAGTTCACAGGATGAATATAGGTGTTTTTATCAGAGTAACTTCTACAAGCAGCATGGAAAATATGTAACTAAATGCTGGAAGTTTTTAATCTCAAACCTCCTATCACCATTGCTACGAACTTCCCAAAACACACGCTGCATTAACAAAGAATATGTGGCAAAGGCGCCTTGGAAACAAGCTGATCCCTAATGTCAGTCCACTGATGAAGGGAATATTTTTGGCTTACATCTACATGAAGTGAAGGGGTCATATTGCTAAAGAGGAGAAATGAGATCTAGAAATGACCTGGCAAGCTTTTCAAAACGTAGCCTTCGTCACAGTTCCCAGACCCCACTCGCCTGTTCCGTGCAACTTCAACGAGCAAGATCCAGAAGGGTTTAGACAACTATCTGATGCCAGTGTTAACACTCTTACCTAAAGTACAACACCTGGCATATTCCTTAAGCTCTTATTAGAAGGTGAGAGAACTCTAAGGCTACTTAATAATAAATGAGCCCACAAAGTCATCTTCATTTACCCTAGCATACCCAACCTCTAATTAAGACGGACATCAACTGACACTGTAATATGTAACAGAAGTTTAAACAGACCACCCCCTACATTGAGTGTGAGCAGTATCTTTAATAATTCCTAAAATAAAGCCTGTGCTTTGCTTGCATAATGTACGTGACCACACACAACCGACTAGTAGCCCATTCTCTCAACTGCAGAGATGATCTCCCCAGCACTGCAAGAAGGGAACCTTCACGAAGAACATGAATGACCTACATGGTCCCAGAGCCTCATTGTCCTCTTATTTCCTTACAGGGCATGGATAAGACATGCTGGGTGAGTACTAATGGAAGTCTGCACTGTCACTTACCCATTTTACGCCTAGAGAAAGTAACTAAAGAATCAAATCTACTTTTTCCGGGAGTAATACATTGTATTTCCCACTCCCTGCAATGATTACATTAGTTATTCCAGCATGATTTACCTCTCTACCACCTCAGCATCAAAACCCTAGAGATAAACTACCACAATGCCACTGATTCCTACTGCATGTTTTTCAGAGCTCGTCATGCAGAGTTCAGAATATGCAAATCTGCATTTCCAAGTGCATATTTCAGGTTTTGGACCTTAAACAAACTATATGCCATTGTTCCCAAAGCAGAGCTTTCCACAGGGAAGTCTAACGTCCCCATATTCCAGACTGTTAGGGCAATAAGTGGTTAACAGTACCCTTTCTTAAAGCACAATTTTTCACTTCACAGAAGCCTTCAGCCTGCATTCTACAAGGAGCTGAACATGAGTCTTCGGCTGAAGACAACAGCTCTCCAAAATGAAGATAAAAGATTCTTCTGTCCCAATCTCGGAAAAAAACTTCATGATATCCTGTGGTCAGAACAATTCATAATACAGTTCAGTTTTGGGAAGTTACTTTTGGGTAACGTAATTATTTGGGTAATTGTAAAGTTATTAAAGGGCTTTACTAAATTAAATACCAAGATTACATATCATTTGCTTTAATTCTGCTTAATAACCATTGTAGGCCACATAACCATGAACAGCATCAAAGGTCACTTAATTTTGGAAAGCACTTTTTTTTTTTAAATCTTTTTGCATTTAAAGTGTCCTGCCTACCATAGATCAATTATAGCTACCTACACACATCAAGATCTACAAGGTCACATTGTTTTAAAGGGCTAAGATGAAGGGGCTACAAGAGGAAAACCAGGGTTCTTTTACCTTCGTCAGTGTGGTACCGTTCCCACAATCAATCTCATGAGAAAAAACAGGTGACATTTAGATAAAGTACAGCCCGCGTGATACCTGTTGAAACCCTACTGCTTATAAGTAACTTATTGATTTAGAAGATTGTTTTAACCTCCTAACTGTACAGGGGAGTATGCTGTGGCCGTATTTTCCCCTGTGAAATGGCTCATCTGAAATGAGGATTTTTCAGTCTGCGTAACTGGATACGCGACTGAAACAGCTGTGATGAAAATTAAAAATCAGGTTAGCTTGTACTGCTCAAAGGCATGAGGGAATCACTTCCCTCACATTCAGAAATAGCTTTTTTACCATAAAAAGTTTGACAGTTAACAGCACAAAGCCATATTAAAAAATATTTTTTCACAGCACAATTAAAAGAGCCCAGGCTACACCGTGCATCCCATCGAGAACATGATTCAGCACAAATTGGGTCACTTTCAAACAGAAGCCATCCTAGGTAATGACTTAGGTAATCTAGAAAAACTTTGCTTTCTAGCTCATTGGTAAAGCTAATGGCTACCACACAGTTTAGTGCTTCTTTTTAAAACTTTAAACACTGAAATACTAGCAATGGGTGTCAAGTGTAAATAAATATTACACACAGAGCTCTGTTACAGCAACTTCCTTGTTTTTGTATTTAACATAGCCGCATCACCCCAGCTCTAGAAACACGATGACTTAGCTCATGCCCCTCGTTGCTGGTTCTGCAACAGCCTCAAAGCAAAAACCACACTTCTTCGCCTTTTTGTTTTACAGTTTTTGGTGTTGCTTTCCATGCCCCCCAGTTCTTTTCTAGAGTGAATTTCTATCCAGCAAAGGCAGTATGAAAAGTATAAACACAGAATCTGCGTGTTTTGTCAGTGCTAGATCAGATAGACAATAATGGGAAAGATACAGCTGAGGCAACAGCAATGAAAACATCCCCATAAGCCAACCAAGTTCAAATCAAGCTTGAAGCACAGCACAAAAGGCAGTTGCTGTTTACCCAAGCGTTGTATGTTCCCTGAGGAGGATATGGACAGGGAGACTGCTTCTAAGGTAGAAAGGTTCAACCTACATGCTTAATCAATCATTTGTTAAACAGTGATGATTCCTCATTTCATACCCACGTTCATCACCCCAAATTAGACTTTCCAAAATTATTTTAACTGGTTTTAAGACCTAAGTTTACAATTGGTTTGTTAGACAGATTTAAAAAATTTATCACAAAGCCATCAAGTAAGCAGGCTGAATCTGGGCAGGATGGTTGCAACTAAGCAAACGTTAAGGTATCCAAGTGCAGAAGTATTAAAAATATGCTTTTCTTTGGTAGCCTCTAAGAAGATATTTTCTGCACCTTGCCTCATACCACCACCAACAAGCAGGATAAAATAATTTCTGCTAAAACAGAATTGGTGCTCAATTTATGCATCTACATCAGAGCTCAGTATTATCAAATTAGTATCACAGAATTAATCCTTGGCTGTAGATGTGATCCTCAGTTTCAAAATCCCAAGGATACACTAGTGGAAGCACAACATAAAATAAAGCCGATAGAGGACGATGAGAAGATACGCATGAGAAGTCTCCTTCTGTCCCTCCTAATACTTGTGGTTCCTTTGCACGTTCCTCTCAGCTTGTACAATAAAGGCAGACTGGTTAATTTTTAGTTAAGTTTTACATTTTATTTCTTTTGTAAACACAAAGAATTTATGTCCATTGTTGTATGCACCTTATCTAAGATTCACTCTCTTGCCAGTAACTAATAACTCGCTTGGTAAAAATTATCAAAATGAGATTACTTACATTACGTTTTCTTGCTAACTGTACCGAACGGATAGTTCTATTGTTTCCTCTTCATTGAGCAATACTTAAATAGAGGAATTTGGGGTGGGCAAAGTTAATTTTCTTTTAGCAAGCTAATATGGTTCCTATAAATGAAAATATATATTTCCATTGATATGTTCAGACGCGTTTTCCATCACTCCTTTTAATCAACTTCCAAAATATGCTCAATAGAGAACATCAGATTGGATCCAATTTCTGCTATATCACAAGGAACAAAAGAGCAGGCATACATCTTTTCAAAACACTTCTATTCCATAGCTCTGCCTCCATTTTGGATGACAGACAAAGGGAGTAAATGTGAATATAATGCCTTATTAAATAGATGAAAAGCAAAACCGAAGTCTGAGCAAAAGGCGCAGATAAACCCAGGAAGTGCTACCACCAGCTGCAGCCACTGGAACAAAGGAAACAATGACAGATCCCACTTTCTTGAATTTGTTATAAAAATAAAATTGAAGGGGGGAGGGAACCAAAAATTGGCCGGTGTTCACACAGAGCGGGGCACAAACGTTTACTTGGCCCTTTAGGGATTTCTCCTGACTCGTCAGCACTAGATGTTTCCACCAACTCCAAGCCTGACCGTGAGATGCTGGGCATTTTCTGTTGCCACGAAGAGTCCGCAGAGGCAGCGCGCACTCCCACGCCGGGGACGAGGTCCCGCTTCGCCTCGCGGGCGCAGCCCGAGCTCCCTCCTCCCCTCCCAGCCCCGCCGAAAGCGCGGTGACAACCCCTGGGCTCGCCCGAAACCACCCGGGGCTGGGGCGACGCTTTGCCGCCGTGGTCTCAGGCCTACGGAAAGTGCCCGCAAGCATCCTAAAGTTCACTGAAAACAAAAGCGACGCGAACAACCACGCGTGCGGGGGGGGGGGGGGGGTACCACCGCCGCAAGGCGACGCTCGGTGGCCGACGGCCTCAGGCCTCGCCCCCGCCCCTCACCGCGCCCTCGGGTCCCCGGCCCGGTTCGCCCAGCCCCGCGGCCCTGCCTCGCTCCGGGAGCCGCTCGGCCCCTCCGCGCCGCCCCCAGCCCCCGCTCCGCCCTTGCCCCGCTCCCCCGGCCCCCGCAAGGGCGGCGGCCGGTACCTGTAGGCCAGGGACATGCACTCGAAGAGCTTCGTGAGGGAGGCGTCGATGCTGAGGCGCCCGCCGGCCCCGCCGCCGCCGCGGGCCGCCCCGAACTGGTAGGTCTGGCAGGTCTGCTCGTTGACCGTGTCGAAGTCGTAGCCCTTCTTGGGCGGGTGCTCGCTGTGCGGCGACGAGACCATGAAGTGGCCCGAGTGGATGATCTGGGGGCCCGGGGGCTGCCCCCGCCGCGGCCCGCACCGCCGCCCTCCGCCCGGCGAGGCGCCCCCATCGTCCGTGTCCGACGAGTCCTCGTCGGGCTCCGTGCGGGGGGACAGCGGCCCCGCCGCCCCGAGGAGCCGCGCCGGCCGCATGAACACGTCGGCGGCCATGGCCCCGCTGCCGCCAGCCGCCGGCCGAGCCCGCCGCCCGCTCTGCGCCGCCACCGCCCCGCTCCGCCCCGGGCCGGCCCCCGCCGCGCCGCGCCGCCCCCCTTAAAGGAGCCGGAGCGCCCCCGCCGCCGCCCCTCCGCTGCGGCCTGCGCCCTCCCCGCTCCCGCCTCGCCGCCTCCCTCGGCGGGAGCGAGCCCGGGCCGCGGCCCCCCGGCCCTCAGCAAAGGGCCCGTCCCGCCACAGCCGCCCCCGGGGCCGCTTTCCCTCGACACGGCCCCCGGCAGCCCCTGAGGCAACGTCCCCTCAGGGAGAGCCCCCGGCAGCCATCAGCCACCCCGAAGGCCACTGGAAAACTCCCCAGAGGGTGTTTCCGCTCAGTGAACGCTGCAGCCCGCCATCACCCTGGAGGCTGCTTTCCCTCAAGGCAGCCCCCGGGGCCGCTTTCCCTCGCCCCACCGCCCTTTAGCTACAAGAGGAGAGCTCCTTCAGAGGAAAGGGCAGGACCATCCCGCCTCCTCCCACACCCCCACCATGTTTTACTCTTCCCCTTACACCACTGTCGATCATGAAACATCCCTGCATCACCACCAGCCTCCCCAAGAAAGGGGAAGGCATGGCTGCCACAAGGCCTTGGTGTGTCACGCTACCGCTGTCCTGTCCCTGCTCCTCCCGCAGTGGTTTAAACGATCCAGCACGGCGCTTCCACCCGGCAGGACCACGCTGTAGGGCGTGAGGTGGTGCACGGGGAAGCCTCGACCAAAAATGCATAACCACCTCTGGCCTTAAGACTGAGAAGAGGCCTGGGGAGGCTGTGGTCACCCAAACAGAACCACCACAAGGAGCTAACTGCATGTCTTTGGTAATACACTTCCTCAGAAAAACACCCCTCAGCTTAAGGGACTCTTATGAACATGAGAAGATGCAGAGGACAGCCCAGAACTGGCTGAAAATTGCTGATAAGGTAGTCATTGGGCTAGAAATATTTCATGGATTTAAACTATCTTTAATAGAAGTAAATCGTGTATTATTTTCCAGAAGCAGTCTGCAAGAAGCCAGGGCAGCCACAGAAGTAGCTGGAGACCTGCGGCAGAGAGGCTGCAAACACGGCTGGAGGGATCAGCCTGGAGCGGCAGAGAAAAGCTCGGGACATGGAGCTTCTGCTGCCAGCCTGGTGGCTCACACCTGACCCACGGACCTGCTCAGTGGCGCGCGTAAAGTAAGCACCATTGTTCCAGGGGACGTAAAGGTCAGATTTCATCCTTCTCAAAAGCATAAAGGAAGCAATGGATCCTGTAGGCCAAGATGAAAGCACAGCAATAGGGCCAGGAGATGTATTAGTCTGGGGAGAGAACAGCAGCTTACAGCACAAAACCCCATATACATGTGTATGTATACACAAACTCAAGAGAAAAGATCTCTAGCTTGGCCTGTAGAGCAAACCTCCATCACCAGGAGAGCAATTGTATTCTAGATGGCATACTCCAAAGCATTTATACCTAATTGCTTATATTCTCTCAGTTCTAGGACCTCATACTTAAAAGAAAAAAAAAAAACCAAAACAGGCTCTTCTACATAGTCATCCTCAGGAGGGGGAAAAAAACCCATCAAAACTTAAATTGCCACATGCGACTTTTTCTGCTTTGTAAAACCAGAAATAAGATCAAGGGAAACTCAAGGGACAGAGATAGCAAGTCTTGGGCACGGAAGGAAGAGGCATTCCTGCAGTATCGCAATTATGCCCTTGCAGTGATCTAATATTCTCCACTAGAGAGCACGAAATCAAGACGGATCAGTGTTTAGGGGAGGAATGGTAGGGTCAAATACTTCCCCACATGAAAGGAGCAGCAAGGCATCATCACACCATGTGAGGGCTGTTGGAAATCTTTAAAAATCAGGATTAACATTCAGCTCTTAGTCAGCATCGCATATGACTAAAATTCTCAAGAAAAGGCCCCAGTCATAATTTAGCTTCAAAGCTGGTTATTGTTACCTTAAAGTTTGTTTGTTTTTTTTTAAAAAGAAAAAAGCAACGCTATCTCCCAGCAAGGCATTCTGTTTGGGAGTACTCCAAGTGCAAAAAAGGTAAACATTTCAAAACAACATTCACGGTTTTACAATGTCTAGTTTAAGTCTGACATGTAGTTTGTTAAGAGCACCTGAACTAAACAAAAATTAAAAATCACAACCACCCATCAATACCAGCACTGCATACAGTACTTCCATGACAACAGCCTGTACGTTTACCTCACAAATTTATAAGCGAGCCACACTTGCTTCTTCCTGTGTGCGAGGAGGGGTAACTTGTCAAGCTAAAGCTGCCGGGTAGCAATGCAATTTCCTAAGAAGAGTTAGCAGTACACGAAACCATCATTTAAAATAGGGGTAGCAGTCTTAAGCTATGACTAACATTTGATGCAGTTCAGGGTTTTCTCCTCTAATTGTCCTCGGTGTAAATACCACAGAGGCAAGGAAAAACGCATCCTTTAAAATAAATCCAGTTATTTTGGAGACAGATCTCTTGGTTTGCCTTTTTAAGATCAGCATTTAGGTGATCAGTAACAGGTGAAGACTCTGGGCTGTCCTCTCCTCCTCCCCAGTGAGGAATTCCAGGAGGCACAGGGGAACACTAAGGGGCAGCTTCTTTTGAGTATGCTTTTTCTTACTGTTTCTTTTTAGCAATCTGCAGCGCAAGGTGGAACGTCGGCCATCATCTTCTGATGATGTTCCTTCAACAGCACAGGCTTTTAGCACAGGAGGAGACAGACATTTACCAACTTAGAATTCAACTGTAATACACACTGAGCAGAGACATTCAAGCTGTATAAAAATATACCCGCAGCATACTCCACAACACTTAGTGGTTAAGAGATTATCCTCTTCAATCTACAGACAGGAAGATAAGCATTCCCATTTTGCTGAGGCGCAAGAGCTCAAGGAATCTTACTCACAGCCTCGGACTGTGGGGCTGATGGCAGGTGCTGGGAGCCCAGCCATCCCGTTACCGTTCCGCTGGCTCCTCTGCCCGTCCTGCTCCCAGGCAAACCACAGGGCCAACCTCCCGTTCCGTACCCTGCCTCTCGGCTAGGCTGTGCCTCGCTCCTTTACTGGCACAAGCCTTACCTGTTCGGAGGCCTTTCCTTCTGGGAGCCATCTTGAATTACATCCTTGTTTCTACCTGTTCTTTTCTCTCACCCCAGTTCCACCCTATGTATACTACCTTTATATAAGTGCTGATTTCATTCACTAAACCAAAGAAGAAAACCTAACTAAAATGGGTAGTTTTCTTCCCAGATTAGTGAATTTAAGTGGTTGTTGAGAGGATGCTATGAACACACTCCCAGCAAGGGAGGCAACAAAAGCAAGCTGGGAGCAGGCAAGCTGGCTGCGGCTCGCCCTTCTGGTTGCAGTGAGCCAGCAGGCCAGCTCAGCTGTCTGTGAAACTGCAGCTACTTTGGAACAGAGCACAAAGAACACTAAAAATAAGCTGGACACCTTATATCCATCTTGAACGTAAAGAACCTTTCCAAAACTCTTAAGGAGTTTTACCCTTGCTAGCATCAGACTGGAGCATGTTCCCAAGCTGAAGCATGTTTCCACGCTATGCCTCCTCCCTCCAATTTAAGTTACCACAACACATTAGCCGAGTACCAAGCCAACGGTAAGCACCTTAAATTACCAAGTTATTCTGCAGGTTGCTGTAATTACATTGGCCATATTTATTTGTTTGTTGTTGTTACAACAACAAACTGCCCCCGCCCCACCCAGGGTCCTGCTACAATATCAAGACACCTTTGGTCCGCTGAAAGGTGAATCATTTTTCACGTTACCAAATGAGACAACACCATAGAATGCACATTTAAAAATACCATTTATAAAACCAGAAATTTATTGTAAATTTAAAAAAAACAAACTGAGATTAAGTTTCTTGATAAAAATTATTCACACAGCATTCATGTTGTGATTTTTTATTTTATTTTTGAAATGAAACCATTGTACATTGTACAAACCATAACTACCGATGGAATAAATAAGTGAAAAATTATACTGCTGTACAACACACACACACACAAATCATAAGATGGAAAACGATTAGGTATTGAAGAAAACAAAATTCTTTACACCTTCTAACAGGCCCTTAGATATAAAGAACATTCCAAAACATGACAATGTTTATGTATGAAGATAGCCACCCAAAACCAATATTTTATACTGCCTTGTTGATTATTTTTTGTTGTTTTGTAAGTGCCAGCACTTTTTGGAATGTTTAACAACTACTTTCCCAAGCATAAAAATTCCAAGGAATAGTTCTGCTATAAAATGTTTGGCTGAGTAAATCGCTTATTCGGAAGGCCTTCCCACATGTTCCACAAACTCAGCTAATTTACTTGCTTGCTTCTAGTTTCTTTTTTTTTTTCCTTTTTTTTTTTCTTTCTTTTTTTTGTATTTATTTGTAACTGAAGCTCCAACATTCAGCATTGTAGCAAGGAAGCACTTCTTGATATTTGCACTATTTCTAAAACATTAGCTGTATGAGAACTTTCAGTCATTTTGAAGAAAATTACATCTCTCCTTCTGCTCCAAGTCTCGATGCTTTCAATAAACCCTTTTACAGTGAGTTCATAAAACAAGTTTCTGGTAGAGATAGGTCCAAGCCAAAAAAAGCTGGATTTAGATCTGGTTTCAAACCTCAGGTCGATTTGAATTCGATGTTCTGGTTTGGTCCCATCTGTACTTTCTGGCATTAAAATGTGTTTAATCACATCCGTTGGCCCATAAATGTTATCAGGCACTTCAAAAAAAGACTAATAACAGTCTTATACACTATTTTGGATTTCTTCATACCAGATAATGTCAAAGTCTCTTCCCTCAGAGACTGACAATAACAGGTCTAAGGAACCCAAATCTATCTGCTTGTTCGGTTGTCTGTTGTCACTAGAATCTCTGGTTAAAAAAAAAAAGTTCTGAATGTATTCTGTATAAGCTGTAAATAAAGCATTACTACTTTGGAAATAAAGCCTCTAGGAATATGGGTATGATGCCTTGTCTCGTAAGCCACAGAACAATGAACAGTTCTGAGCAGAAGCCACAGGAGAGAAAAGGAAGTTTATAATTAAACCTGTTGATGTCAATAATGCCAATAAATGCTTCTATCTAATGAAAAATTTGAGGTATTTTTAGTGCTATTTATATATTTTATTTCTTCCTAAAGTACAGGAATTAGTTTCTAAACGAAAAGTCTATTTACTCCCTTGGAAACGTCTACAAAATTAAAATTAAAAACTTGCTGCGATGCACCTGAAGATAGGGATTAGTAAACATGACTACTTGTCAAAGGTGGCATCAGATTTGTTTTGTTTTAGCATCAAAAACAACAAAACGTTAGTAAATCAAAAATATTTTTAAGTTTGAATCTTTCTAGATTTGCCCATTTAATATATCAATAGAACTTCTCACAAAATATCACTTAAATCTGAATGTAATATACATACAAATCAATCGTCATTGACCAGTTATCCACATTTTAGGCATACACACAATTCAAGAGAGAATTCTACCGTTTCATTGCATATATTGTGCAAATATAGGTTTTGGCTCCTCATTTCCTTATTTTCAGAATGTTAATGGACTTCATGATCAGACCAGAAATCCCAAAAACTTATTAGGGAGCACACTGTTTTAATGAATGATTTGCAATCAAATTTTATTCAGTTAAAATCCAAAAAGTTTTATTTCAACATAAAGGAAAAGTTCCGAAACTGAGTGTCATGTGTTATTTGGAGTTCAATCCTACAAACATCTTATGGAAGGTCAGTATTGGCTCCCCGCTCCACCCTCCCTCTATTCCCTCCCCCCACTTCCCCACTGTTTTTCATAATAAAGTGGTAATTGCAAACGCAATGCAGTAGTCTAAGTGCAAGCCATTTTCACTATTGGAGAATTCAGAAATAAATAAGCTTAATGAAGAGCTAATTATGAAAATGTATCAACTGGAAGCAATTTTTTTTCATTTAAAAAAGTATTTACAGTTCTTCACTTACAAACTATATGCAACCATTTTCATAGCTGTGAGATCATATTTTAAATTACAAGTTCTATCTCCCACACCAAGTGAGGACAGACTAAGGGCCTGACCCAGCCATACATACGTACATACACATGTATGTACGCGCGTGTGTGTACTGAAGTGAGAAATAAGCGGTTCCCACCGACACCAGGTAATTATAACTGGGAGCTCACCCTGGAAGTCCAAAGCCCACTGTGAGATCGGGCCCTTGTGACCTGATGCAGATGGTTCTGCACTTCTACGTGCCACGAATTTGAAGGGAGTTGCACCTACCTAGTGCCTTTCAATCACGTTTAGCATAAGCACACTTCAACATAATTGAAAAAGAAGGAAAATTTGTAACGATGATGTAGGGACTAGGGAAACAACAAGGCTTATTTACAAGACTTGCTGAAAGAGAAAAAGAAATCCCAAATACAGTATTAACGTGGAACATAGAAGTAAACATCTTATAAAGAAACAGTACAATGAAATCCAGTTCAGTGAAAACATGATATCAAAAAAGACCAATTGAAAATAAAATTCACTGTGCATCAATCCCTTTGATCCTATTTATGTACATAGTGGAACTTTTCTGTAAAGCAAGTTGTACCCAGTACAGAGATCTGGACCTAATACGTAAGTATTTTAACTGCTGTGTTATAGTATATATTCAGATCTGGACTATAAATGGTAGACAGATCATGTTAACTTCTGATGAAGTTAAGTATTCAGAAGACCAAATTTACAGTTGCGAATGCCATGCATTCAATAAAAGATCTCCACTATAGCTGCTAAAATAAAATATCAAGCTCCTTTTTCTCCTTGGACTCCAAGAGTGAAAATGGCTTCCTGATCTGTATTTGTTAAAAATTTAAGCACCAGGGATTTAAAAATCAATAACAAAACAAAAACCCCAAACAAAAAAGAAGAAAAAATTGAAAAAGAAAAAGAAAAAGCGTTACTACATGGCATTATACAAACATAGGCCACTTTGCAAAGGAGACAGTTGCAAACCAACTTTTAAAAGTTAGCACTGTTTTCAGAACACAAGGCACAAAACAAAAGCAGACATCACGCCAGAACAATGAACTTCACATGAAAGCTAATACCTGACCTGTACCATCCTTAAATATCTTACAATGTTAAATAGAGAAATGAAAAAAAAAAATACAGCAGCAACATAATTGTAATTTTGACTTTAGAAACAGTGCGTAGACCCCTCCTGAGTTGTTTACTCCAACCATTTCAGAGACAGTAACTTAAAAGTTCTCAATGTTTGTTTCACAGGAAAAAGTTTTCAGTGTCTGAGAAGTTAAACCTTTGTTAGGCTTTCTTGGATTTTTGCTTGGTAACTTGAAAAGTTAGGAGTTCTGTCCTCATCCAAGAGAAGATGCTTAAGTAAGGTTGTTCTATAATTAAGCCCACTGATGTACCTTACATAAAAACTGACCAGAAAAATCTATAGTCTAAATCTCTTCAACATTTTGTTGGGAAGCCTCTACTTTCATCTTTTTAGAAGGTGGCACTCCTTCAGAGTCCTTAATGAGGGGGAAAAGAAAAACAACCACGTTATCACTGCACTGAATTTCAGACGCCATAAACAAAAAGCATGAACAAATTCTCTGGTGTGTCATTTGTAAAATAAAAATCATCCCCGGATATGAGAATGACATGACCAAGTGCATTTGCTTCCTGAAATCACTCCTCTACTTACATCTTACCTAAACATCTTTACACTTGTTGTTGTCTACTGACAAAGGGCAAAATTCTAGTTCCGGGCTAAAAACCACAGTGAATATTCCAAGCAACAGCCTTGATGCATGGTTATACCCGGACTTCCCTCAGCTCCACACTCGAGCACAACCAACACCAAGTGCACACGAATTTTCTCCTGCTGTAGCCAAAGCAATCTCTACGGGACAGAACACGCAAGGTTTGGAAAGCGCAAAGCGTGCACTGAAACAAGCCAACCACCCCCAAGGAAAACCAATGGACTGAGCAGTGCTCAGCCTGAGGATCTCTGTGTGAGGGGGACAACTGCAAGAATAATTTCTTTCTCCCACCCACTTGGAATTTTTCAGTATACCAGTGAGTAAAAATCCAAACATCCCATCCACTGAATCTACAAAAGTTAACTTTCCCAGCTGCTATGTGCATTTACTTTTATAGAAGCTATTTTACTTCTGGATGATCCTCCAAGGGGCCGGTCCAGTAGGTTACATCCAAGCAATTTATTAACATGAAATTTTAATATTCCTTTACGAAACTAACACAGACTGGTTTAGGAACTGAAAAGTAAATCAGACCAATCCAGCCTTACTGTTCAAATTATGTGAAATGCAAGAAGCCAATCAAATTAACCACAAAACCAGATACATGTACATTTAATACTGTACAGCTGCTTGACTGTCCTCGCCTTTGGAAATGACTCTAAATACACAACTGGCCTCCTTACATTTGCTTTTTGGTAAAAATACTCTTTTCCAAATTCCAAGTAATTGGGCTTTTGCACTTAAAGTTACCTGAGAGTTTTTAGATGCCTCTGTAATTATATCATTTTCTCCAGAGGACTGAATTTCTGCTTTCTCTGAACTATTCATGGAATTCTCCATTGAAGACTGTGAATTCTGTTCATCGGAGGTATCTGAAATTTCAAGAAATAATTTTAAACAAACAAATGAAAGCATTCAGCAGGAGCTTTTAGGATGTCGTCTCATTAGCAACATCACAAACACATGAATTTCACCCAGGTGTAACCATTAATGATAACATACATAACAACTGTATGAATATAATGAATTAAGCTCACACTCCAGAACCACAACCACTGGCTGCTGCCAGAAGACCTTCACCTTCACGCTGCCGGCAGTACACAATTGCTGGAATCAGTCCCTAGAGGGAGCTAAGCTCCTGCACACCCTCTAACACAGAACGATGTTAAGGCTATTAACAAACAAGTTTCAACATAAACTTTGCAATGGGACTGACCACAAGGAAACTCGGTTCAAACCAGAAGCAAAAGGCAGCTACAAAAAGGGCTGAATTGTGATAACTAATGGATCTAAAACTGTGTAGCTAAGGATAAAGTTATCTGAATCAAAATTCGTCCATATATTTATAATCCACTTTTTTGCTTGATACGACTTTTAAGATAAAATTTAGAAATTCAGCTAGCTAGCTTAACCACTAAGGTTGCAGAATTTTTAATTCTGGTGCATACTTATGGAGACATCTTCCAGCTTGTTCTAGCTCTTACCTGCTTCCAATTTTCATGTTTGTTTTTTGGTTGGTGTTTTTTTTTTTTTTTTGAACCCTTCTCTCTTAAAGCAAGACTTACAGAGGACTCGGGGTTAAAGCACTCGTTCACTCGAAGAGGTGACAGGGGCACTTAAAATGTCTTTACAGGTTACAGATCCCTGGAAGTTTAACACAGTATGTCCAGAAGCAGAGACTCAACAACAACAAAACCAAACCAAACCACCCAAAACCAAACGCCTTTGATTGTAAAAGTTCAGTTGTATTTCCTTCAGTATCCACATCAAGAACAGTGTAAGGACTGGAACCCATCCTTTCCTTCACCTCATTTAAAAATCCTTTTTGACTTGAATGAATTCTCAGAAGTATGCATGGAGTCAAGTTCTATGAAGTGATCTCGCCACAGGTCCCTCACCCAAGAAACATACATTTATTCTAGATGAAGAGAAATGAAAGATCAAAAAATTTTTTGGACAACTTTGGTTAATGAAGATGACATAACCAGTGAGTAATGGATATTTTTGTGGTGTATTCTATAAAAAGCATCACAAGCATTTCTGAAAGTTTCTCTGACTGAATTCAACATAAAGTGACGCCTATGATGAGCAGTCTCAAAGATCACATTCAGCAAACTTGGACAGAATCGTCTTCCTTTCCCTGTCTCACCAGAAAAGCATGTTCATACTGATAAAGAAACAACTCCCAAGGGTCAGAAGGAATTTCAGTTTCTGTTGTGTGTGTCTGAGCATACATTGCAACTCAAGCTAAGGAGCACTCCATGAGGTGCGCATCTCCCCATGACAAAACGCACACCAAGAGCAAGTTCCACAACGGACAGCTCATAGCTGCCGTGTTCTCTTCCAGCTGCTACTGACAGCTACCACTCACGCTGTTGCCGACCCTTGGGCAAGGGAATCCGTATTTTAAACTGCCAAGCCCCAAGCTCTTCCAATGCTTGCAATGACTTGTTTACACAGCAAAATGTTTTGAAGGCACCTGTTTTCTTTGAGAAGTCCACATTAGGCATTTCTGACCATGCAAACTGTCCCCTAGCTTTAAGGAACCTCCCTGATTTCAGTGTAGTAACATGAGATAGACGTACAAGGTCATTATCACTATCCGGTTGAATAATGTCACAATTCCAGGGGTCTGAATGATCACAACACTTCAGTAGATAAATAATTATTTAATAAATCTTTAAACATAACACATAACCAATAGAAAAAACCCCACATTAATAACAGGTATTTTTTGCCATTACTTCTCCCTTTCATTTTACAGTAACTAGCTCTGGAACTAATCCAGAGAACTTGGTATGATTTTCCCTGAACCTAAATTTAGTCAGGGGAGCATGTATGCTATGTAACAACTTCACACAAGCAGGTTCAGACAATACCAGACCTAGGAGTAAATCCTTACTGTTTACTGTGACCAAATATGCTAGTTGACATTTTCTTTGAAGGATACGGCTTTCTGATTTATTTCAATTTGGTGACCATTTAGTTGTCAAATTTTAACCCCAATTAACAATTACAACATTTAACATACTTAACCATTCTGCTATTACCAAGATAAAAGCTCTAAATTTAAATTGGTTAGTGGATCTCCTGAGCTAAGAACTAAATCAGGAGGGCATAATTTAATTGCTTTGCTATGGGAAGAATTCCACAACCAAATCATTAGAATGGTGTTAAGGACATCTTTTATCTGTTATAATAGGATGAAGAAAGTTATCTTCCGAATATAAATACAGAGCATGTTTCAATTACCCAAAACACCATTTAAAGAGCGAGGTTCAGAACAATCTCTTAACCCACATGTATTTTTAATCTGTGCGCAACTGCAGTACAACATTGTAACCCTTTTAGAAAATTAGGACAGAATTGAGAGCTAACTTTTTAATAAATAACTAGCAGGGTTAAGAAAAAAGAAAGCTTACATTAACGTTTACACAATTAAAAAAATAATTTCAAAGCATCCCACCTCTATGTTACTTTCACACTAGATAATGAACATTCACGGATCTACAAAAGTAATACTTTCCAAGATTTGTGTGATTACATGGTAGCAGCCATTTTAAAGATGATTTTAAATTATTTCTTCTTTCAAGACTGAGGTTATGACAACAATAAACCAAGTATTTTGTTTGTTTCCTCTCTGAAAAGACCCTGAATGTCAATCTGACCTTTCCAGTTGTATGGAAGGATCACCAGTAGGCCACAGAGATTATGGCCCATTTTCACATAATTCAGAAACCATTTCTTTCAAATTGTTATTCTTCAGTTCTTAAAATGGATAAGCAAATAAATGATACACTAAAGGATAGCATTTTTTTGTTTGGCTTTGAAGATGGTCTTTTCAGCTTACCTTCTGAACCAGGCTGCTCCTTTGCTTCTGTCTGAGTTTCGTCAGACTTGACTTCAGTGCCGTCTGCTTGTGTTGCCAAGTTCTGTTCTGGTGCTGGACTTGAATTACTACTGTTTTCTTGTTTTATTGGAGAAGCATCAGCTATTGAACTCTGGTTGCTATTGTCATCTGTTAACAAGAGTGAAAAACAAGAAAGTCTAATTTGACAAGATAAAAAGCACACCTTAATTCTTCCATACTTTTCCTGTATTATTCCCTGATAACACATGATATAGTCTAGCTTGTTTGGGATCAAGTCCGAGCATTTAGACTAGCACTACATCTAACTTTTTTCCACACCACCACAATTTTTGCTCTTGCAACCTGTGCTGTAATACAGGAGTTTTCTAGCAGTTAATAAAAAATCAGAAAACTTCAAAATAGGTGCTCTAACTAATATTATACAATAAAACCAAGAGTGTTTTACTCAGATCTCTTCCAAAAAAACTCACAATTTGTAATATGAGTAAAACAGATCAATTGAAGCGACAATCTCATTTTATAGTTCATGTAACACAGGGCTAATTACGTGTTCATGCTGCAGATTCAGAAATACCCACCACTACAGTGTTCAGATAAGCACAGAGTTTTTGAAGTGTGTCTTGAAGGTAAAAAACAAACAAACAAACCCAAAACAAAACAACAAAACCCCATCCAGGTAAAACGTAACATCCAGTCCCAATATCAATAGTTTCTAAGTGATAATTGTCCAGAATATTCTCTAGCCTCAAAAAACTTGGATCACAGGAACTTTCTGCAGCACAGATCGCGTCTCTGTAGTTAATAGGAAATATTCTGCCTGTACCCTCTTCCTGTGAAAACCAATGACAGTGTTTAAGTATCTCAGCTAATACTTTATGGATAGCAGTGGGGGGCAACTTCCTGTAATCTTTAAGCCAGTCTAACAACCATGGGTAACCAAGAGGGAAGCTCCCACTTCCTAAAGAAAACTAAGCCAGCAAAACATTATTAGTTAAATTACTAGCATGCAAGTCCATCCACCTCCTTCTGCATCTGTACAATCATAACATCCAAAGGACTTCAGAAACACATAGCTGCTGATGGGACCATCTCTTTTCAGAGCAGCTTGAAGTCAGATCAGATTAACTTTATCATGAAAGTGTACAGTATGGCTTAAAAACACAAGTGATACATGATGAAAAAGCAAGTAGCATATTCACCTCATGGATGAGAGAAAAAAGACTTAAGAAAATTAAATGATCTGACCAAGGCAAAAGATGAAACAGATGAAAAATTAATCCAGATCTGTGAAAATCCTGCTCAATCCTTAATTTCAAGACCATACTCACTGTGAACACTGCAAAAAACAACCAGGAGGCAATACAAATGCAAATAAAACTGAAATGAAAAATTTGCAACCCACTAAAAAGTGATCCCCTCTTATCAGCTCAAATAGTGCTGCATTCACAGCCATAACTGTTATCCAAACACCTACAAGGTAGAAAATTGAAACAGAGCTGAGCTGTACGAGCTCCTCTGTAATAAATATCAGGCTAACACTCAAGAGTTCACACTTTTAAATAAAGAAATTGACCTAATAGTGCCTGACTGGCAAGCAAAAAAAAAGTTTTCTTGACCAGTTTATTTCATCAGGCTGAAGCAGAAGGAAGACACCACAGAACAAGAGCTTGCTTTCCTGGCTCTTACAGAATTCTTTTTGACCTGGCTCACCTATAGAGTACAAAGTACAAAACCCGCATATACTATAGGAGGTGCCACTGAGGCTTTGGGGGTCTTTTGGTTCTTCAAGCAACAAACTCAACAGAATTACTACTTCACCCAAGTGTAGTATTTTGAATGGTAGATATTTCTATTTTATTTTCATATTTAGCTCCACTAACAATTTTTTCCCCCCACACACAGCCCAAATAAAAACAGCATTTAAAGAACTGTCAGTACACCCACAGACGAGAAGTCCAAGGTACCAAATGAGTATCTGATGCTGTTTTCACTTTGACTCAATCATGTTGTCCATACATCTGAGCAATAGAGAATTTGATGCTGTTAGGCTATACTTTCATAGCAGTGTAATAGGGTAATTGGGGCTGACCTTCTCCCACTCACCATGCATGTCCATCATCCCTGGAGAGGAGCTGTTCTCTGGAGTGGTCACTTCAGAGCCACATTTTTCATCTTTTCCTTTTTTCTTATTCTTATTTTTCTGAAAAACAAAAGGTACCACAAACGAATGAGACTATCACCATGAAGAGAAATCCATGTTGCAATATAAAACCCTTCCCACTCATTACTTCTGTAAGCATCTCTCTTAATTTCAAGTGAGAAATAAAGCCAATGTAATAACAACTGACATTATCAATAACACATTAGTCCCAATAACTGCAGGGCTGTTTTTCTAATTGTATTCTTCATGACACAAAACACTACAATATATAGGTTTTTATCCAGAAATTCTAGTAAAGGTTAGCACTTAAACACGTTTTCCATCTTCAGACAACTGCACAATTTTTGTAAAAAGTACAAAAGTTCTCAATAATACCCCTCATTCTACAAACAGAGAACCTGAGGCACAATGATTAAATGGCTTGCTGAAACTGAGTCGGAGAACTTGGGAGGTGCTGGCTGCTAACTTTGTACTCAGCCCAAAGAGCTACAAAAGCAAGGTCAAAAGAATCTCTGCTACACCAGCAAAAGGGAAGGACATCGCTGATCAGAGGCAGGGCTAAGATTCATGAAACTACCCGATTTCTGAGCTCGTAACTCTGCTCACTCCATGGTTTATGCATATCAACACACTGCTACAAAACTCAGCACGTTCTCCCTTTCGTATCAGAAAGCTCGTAGAATACACCTAGACAATATGCATGCATGCAGAACAGGAATGATAACAGATCTAGAGTTTTAACACTGAAGAGACAGCTTTTTACCTCTTTCTCAATGACCAACACTGCAGAGACCTCCTCCTTCTCTACAACTAATGCTGTTTCTTCATTAAAACTAAAAGATGGATTAAGAAAAATCAGATTGGCCTAAAACAAAGAGCACAAGCAAGACAGTCCTACATGAACAATAGGTCACAACATGCTCATGACCGAACAACAGTACGGACTGCAAGCATTAAAACAAAGGAAGAGACAGTGGCATCCATCACGTGGAAAATCTGCGTCTGCTAAGGGATGCAGCATTTTCAATTAAGAGGTGACGTAATCAGTCTCGTAGGAGAAAGAGCCAGCTGCACTGCTTTTGGAGGATCCTGCATGCCTGCTGAGAAGACAATTAAAAGCCTGACTCTAGGAAGAATGCTCGGCAGCCCATCCATTCGGGTAAGACAGTGTCCTCCAACGAGGGAAGGAACTAAAACCACAATCAAATATTGTCTAAGACTGCAGAAGAAATTCAACAAGTGATACCTGGAAGGACTTTTCCCTCTATTTTGAATAGATTATTAGGCTTATTTTTAAATTGTATTTTTACTTCAGAGAAGCCAGATTTTATTCCCTAATATGTGAAACAGAGGTGAACGCACATGGACTTCTTTACCTTTGCAAAATGAAAGTTCAGAGGGGACATAATCTCTCTCGGGTTTGTTTTGTTTTGTTTCAAGGTAAAAAGGACACTTTTGCCACAAGAGAAATAGTGAAAAATTACTGCGACCAATTTAAGCTGAAAAGTATTTTTTAAAAAAAGGTTTAACCATCAAAATGGTGAGGTTCTACAACACTCTTCCAAAACTAGTAGGAGGAAAGAGCCTAGCTAATTCTAGTTCAAAGAAATGTCAAAGTGTCTTAGGAACAACATGGTGGGGGGGGAAGTAATCTAATCTGTGTTCACTAAAATCAAAGACAACTTCCCTTTGAAACACAAAGCAGTAAAAAAGATCCCATTCTTCTGTTCTAGTAAAAAGCAAGTATACTGTCTGCTCCTTCACAGGTGGATGAAATCAGATATAAAAGGATGTCCACAACAAAATTAAATAGCCAAGATGACCCCTACCTGGTATTCCTTTTTTAAATATATGCACTTGTTTTAATTGTGAGAACTTCCAGAGCAAAAAGGCAGAAACCTGACGACATCAAGCCTGCAACAACTGCAGCTGCACAACGGCCTCTACTTGTAATGAACAGAATGTGACTGGAGGACACTGAATTAACTGGTCTTGAACAACTGTCCCAATTTCAGCAAATCTGGAGCCTAAACGTAAAGATGATGGCTCAAAAAATACAATTAAATTCTGCACATAGCAGACTGTTATGTAAATTCGTTCTTCTTAACAGAGAATCTGACTTCAGGTATCAGTCCCCTTGAAAATTTATCCAGAAACTCACTAGAAATTCTATTTCAAAGTTCCATGGTACCCATCATGCAGGCATACCTTAACTGTGGGAAAACAATCTTCAGAAGCCGTGAGCCTAAATATCCTAAATCACTCTCTCTCACACAGATAGCACAGCTTTTCCCCCCTATGTATTATAAATAATAAAATCAAGACCAAACATTTGGCAACTAGAAAAAATGAACAAGTTTCTGCAAAGAAACCAGTTAAGGCTTCCCAGTTCACAAGGGGTTACTTCACAGAGATGCTGCTCAAGCACTGGAAGAACACAAGAGGCTTACCACAACTCTGAGTCACAGAAATCTCTGGTACAACCAAAGGTACAGAAAGAAACAAACTCAGTTAAATGCTAATCAAAAATAGGTCTTGAATTTGGACTTTGACTAGGACAAGATCCCGACACTGTCTTGTCTGAAAAACCATCATTTTACACATTTATTAACAGTAGTTTTCTTCCAGACAGGTCTTAACTCATATTTCAAATAAAGTAAAAGCACATGATAGCCCAAGGAAGGAGCACCAAACTTAGGATATATATTCTATTGTATCATTAATTTCCTGTGGTACCACGGATTAGTTTTCTCTCTACAACAATATTTCAATTTATAAAATGAGAGCAATGTTAATTTCGAAAAACAATTTGTTAAGCCCTATCAACTTTGATTTTTACACTTCTTTTTATGCCACGTGATTGTATCATGGCACACGAACAGCGCACACTAAGAACGTAAACATGATGCACGCACAAAACGTTTATCAAGAGAAAACACACATTACAATAGAAGCATGTCTGCTGTATTGCTTGGGCTGGACATCTTAATACAAGTGATCTCAGTTCCACAGGATTTTCCTACCCTTACTTCAGTGTTTTGCACCTATTTTTGAGCAAAACGGCACTGATGCACACGTAGAATACATTCTCCGCACAGTTCCAAACCAGCTACTTTCCTTTAAAGCATCAGGCAGAAAGAGGGGAAGAGTAATCAATGTCTTAGCTTTCCCTCCCCACCTCCCAATTATTATGTTAGAGAAAGGTTTCAAAAATCAGTTTCGAGCCGAATGTTTAAGTTATCTGAGAAGTGATCCAAGTTGACTGCGGGAAGACTGCCACCCACTGAACCATCAAAATCACTTTCTGTAGAGATCCGCATTTCCCTAGAGCTCTTCTATTCAAACGCTTGCAAGACCCACACCAGTCTTAGCTTAAAGGCTCAAAGAATAGTGAGCATATTTCTTTCGACTTTCCCTAAACGTGAGTGTCTACACCTTGAAAAAAGCAAGACATCTGCAGGATACTTACATCATCGACTTTAGGCTCTGTTACTGGTACCCATTTGTAAATCCTTAGGGATGTGTCGCCAACTGTCACCCACTTCTTCTCCCTACAAAATTACAATGCAGGAGAAGTTAAAGTTAAACTTCGGATTCAAAAGAAAGTGATCTACTATTGTAAGTTGTCAAGGATTTAAATAGGCTATTAAGTAGGATGATCTCTATTACATCGTCTTTAGTACTGCATTGTGCAAATTGTTCTTTGCATTTCACAAACTTGTTAGAGCACTGCTACCCTCCAGATTTCTCAGGGCTGTTACTTGACTAGGTGAGTAACTGCAGTAGCAGTAATAAGATCTGGACTAAAGATACAGTTAAGAAGAACAGCTATTGAAAAATGCAGATTTAATGCCTACAATTTCCACTTAAGTTTCTAGAGAGCAGAAGAGGTTTTAGACAGACCAGTATGGTTTGATTGTCATGAAGCTGTTTAATGGTATTAGAAATCTAAATGCATTTTGACCATCTGAGGTTTATTTCTGGGTAGAAATTTGCTGCTAGCAATTTAACATTCACTCAACACTCCTGTCAGACAGCTCTGAAATTCTAGCCTTAGAACCAACAGCCTTATTGGTAGCAATATGTGCCGTGATGCAGAATTCAGACTCTGGAGAGCCTAGCTCTCTTGGACAGCAAAGGCTGAGAAGGCTATCAGAGAGGGGAAAAGCATAACCTACAGCACTCTGTGCAGACCCCTGCCAGCCAGCCGTGAAGTCGTGACACTGACAAATTGTGAAGGAAATCTGGCTGGAGGGCATCACTACGTTAGGGGGTCACGCAGACACAGAGTGCGGAGACGGGAAGGATGCTGAACACTTAGTTAAGGGATGAATTCCTTGAGCTCTTTACATCGGAATATTAAAGGAAGGTCCACAATGCCAGAGAAATTTCATCACATTTCTGTGATCAGTTTTCAGGTCACAGATTACCACTGCTGGTTCCTGGGTTTGTAATATAGCTCTGCAAATGGATCGATTAAAAGTTAACAACAAAGACCAATTCCATTAAATATTCAGGAACATCTGAAATTAATTTGGCATGAGATCTCAAGCATTTTTTTAAAAAAACACATTTAAGTAATAGATTTGGGATCCAGTTATAGATTTAAAAAATTTTTAAAAATGTTCTTTGCAGGATGGGAGAAGCTGGATGTGACTCCAAATATATATATGTGATAGCTCCATTTTTAGAAAGGGCTTCCAGAATCAAAAGCAGCCACATTGTACAAATGCCACAAACATCCTCCTGACTATTTGCTTTAGCTACTAAAGCCAATCTTATTTGTTTTCCCTTTAGAGGAGACACTTTCCTGTTTTAAAAAAAAAAAAAAAAAAAAGCTCTATATGGCAATTTGATAAGTTTTGGATCAGTCCACAAGGATATTTTCATTAAAGTACAAAAATATTTCAGATTCATTTCTTTCCTACTGCTCTTCCTGGAGCACAGTTTTTCCTCAGTGTGTTTAGATACATCCATTTGGGTACGTTAGATGGCTAAAGTATGTCAAAACCCAATTTTACGCTAATTTGAGCTCTACTGCTAGATGTGATAAAAATGACAGTGGAGATGAGGGCATGTCAATAATGAGAGCATACTTAATTGTGAAGAGATGATCATGATAGAATTTATTTTTTTTAAGGATACAAGACAAACTAAACTTATTTCTACTTAGGAAAACCTTTGAAATTATGGGAATAAAACCAGCTGGGGTTTTGTTTTGGGTGTGGGGAGAGGTGAATAAATGCTTTAAAAAAATCAAGATTTTAGTCTTTTCCTACAGCAAAATATTACTTAGAGATGCTGCACTGGAAAACCAAAAGTTCAAGATACCTGTTAGCATCTCAAAGCAGCCTCACACAGCATCTTCACTGGACAGACTGTAGAACACAGGAGGAAACCTATATTAGTAACTTTTTCCTTCTAGTATTAAAGTTAGCCCTGACATTTTAATTCTTTTGAGCTTCTTAAGTACCACTTTAAGTTTTGACAACCCTCAGCTATAGGGATTTTTTTTACTGAATTCAATACACAATAATTCAAACAATGGGAATAAGGATATTTTGTGATGGAAGTACACCAACATCCCAGTCCTGCAAACACTTATGGCTAAAAAGAAAACCCAACATCACAATGCTATTATTCAAATATTTTATATGTGTAAGCATTTACAGTATTGAAGGTTTAAGACCATAAAAGTATTAATAAGAAAAAAAAGACAACCTCCCCTAAAACTTAATAAAATCATTGGCAGCACAAACACAAATTTGTTAACAAAGAAATGTAATGACTTTCAGACGTTTAAGATCAACAGGGCAAAATAACTTCAGGATTTAAGACGTTTATGGCAAATAAAGCTTTGAGTATTATCTGTAATAATTACTGCCTTTCCATTTCAAAACAAAAACCAAAAACCAAACCAAACCAATAAAAAACAACCCAAACCCCCAAAACCAGTTCTACTCTGAACTCACTGTTTATCTTTTGGGCAAAGACACCATCCCAACCTGCTGATCAGGGACTTCCTTTTCATTTAGTTAGAATAGGCAATTTACTGATGCTGCCCGTAACAATAAGTTTACTAAATGCTGTACAATCTACAAAATATTCTCACTGACCAAATGCCTGGGTAGGAACGAGGAATTAATTAACTCTTGTGCCCACTGTGAAACCTTAAGTAGTTTCTTCACCTGTTTTCCTGTCTGTAAAATGGATCTGCTGTTGAACCCACTCATTCTGAGACCCTGACCAGAATTCCATCCCCGTAACTATTCCACCTTTGTTAAGCGATCACTAGGCAATATTTTTTATTTTTTTATACTGCTATGTCCCCTGTTGTATTATATAGGTTGATTTCTATACTGACTGGTGGATTGGAAAAGGTGGTTGATGAAACACCACCAAGCTGAGAGTTAATCAGGCTAAAAACATGGCAATTATCAACTTTACTTGCCTGTGTCTAGCTGACAAACTCCATAGCTTTACAAAAAAACATTTTTTCTGGTTTCATACCTCTCCTGTTCCTCCATGAATGACTCAGGAGTCACAACACTGGAAAACGGCAAAACTTAAAATATATACAATAATATTTTTTCTTTTAATCTTCCACACTGAAAAGTATCTTAAATATTTTAGCTATAGTAAATTTAGAAACTAATCAATGCAACAGAACAAACCCTCACATTTATCTGAAACTGTGTTAAAGCATTGTTAAATTCTGAACCGTATCTGCACAGCATTTAAAGGACAGTCAAGGATACGTAGGGTAAGCATTAGTATCAACACTTCTTTAGTGCTTATGCCTGAGGCATACTAATATCCTAGAACTTACATAATTATATACTCAATTCCCCATTCTAAATAGCCCAAGACTCTTAAATATATTTATATTTTGTATATTAACACTAAAGCTCCAAAGATGAATACCAAATTCCATGTATAAAAGTAATATACCGGTGAGCAAACACAAGAGTGTATATTACACTTATACATAAAGTGTCAAGGCAGCTTCTGCAGCAGCAATGAGTGCTAGAAACATTTGATGGCACAGAAGCAGAAAGCCTTTACTGCCAATATATTATCATTCAAGAAAAGGCTTTCACACTTGTTTGGCTTTTTACTGTGACTATCATTTATCATAGTGATCTGTATTTACAGAAGGATTCGCTCCCACATACCCCATCTTCTGTTGATGATCACGAAGTGACGTCATAATGCTGAATTTATCACATCACACTCACTTGCATTGCAACAGAGTTTGGTGAAAATCACAGAATTATGACCTCCCTGTGGGATCAAGCAAAGGAGAGAGGGGAATGGGAAAGAAAATGCCATTATTATACACAAAAAGTGCTGTAAGATGCACAAAAAAAAAAGATTCTTTTTTTTAAACGTAGGCTTGCTTGTCAGAGCACGCCTATTGCTATGTAGGTATTTGCCTAGTGACTAAGGTGAAGTAGCCCCAAATATACATGGTGTTTCTTGACCACGCTGCAAATACACTAAAATACCATGTAGCATGAATGGACAAAGACTAATGGTCAAGGACGCTTTCTCTCTGAGTTTATCTAAATATGGTGCATTATGAGAGCCCCCTTTAACTTACACAAGCCAGCATGTTTTTAAGCAAGTTCTGCTATGTTCCGCGTTGCAATAAGCGCCTTTTCTTACAGTAAAGAGAAACATGGCTTATGCGTGACACAACTCTACCTTTAGCATACATCCAACTTCCACTGAAGTCAGAGAGCATATCCTGGCTCAAAAAGAAATAATCACAAGCCAGAAAAAATGTATCATAATTCAAGCATGATAACAGCGTGTTTGGGCCACTACAGTACTTCAGTACAGTTCCTGCACATACACCGGGTATTTTTACTTCAACTGCCACTACATGAACTACAATCCTAGCAGGAAACCAAACACAGACAATGTAGCCAGACTAAACTAGGGTGGCAACCTGGTAGTAGCAAAGAGTCTTTTCCAAAGACATCGTGTTAAGTAGTTCTATGTCATAACTACTTTTCAGAGCGAAAGCCTGTTTTAAGAAGGAAGCGCGAGCAGCAGAACCTGTAGAAGCTCTATCTCAGAGCATTACATACCACACAAAAATATTTTAGCAAGTCTGAATGGAGACAGTCAACAGAAAAGCTACAGCAGCGTTGTCTAGAATTCTACTCTAACTAGCCACAGCTAGCGATCCCCACCAACGGGACCAGGTAACATGATCTCACTGCCCGTGGTGACTTTGCTCCTCAACTTCTACACAGCATGCTTTGTTTTAAGCTACATCCCAAGTCATGTCTGGCTCTACAGCCAATTCCCTGCCATAATAAATATTTAGCAGTTTCTATAAGTACTTTCATCAGCTGTCCAAGTTCACCTCTTCTTCGTAAGGTGCTATCACTACTTGATTGCAGCTTTGACGGGTCAGAAAAAGGTCAAACGACTTCTGCAAAGATACTGCAGTTCAAAGACAAGGCAACACAATGGGATTTCCTCATTCCTGGGGCAGTCTCTAAATCAGGGTACCTATCTCCACCAACCACGCCATAGCTCCATCCTTAAACGTTCGCAGAGTTGTCCAAAAGCTCAGCAGTGTTACGTACCCATGCAAATTATTTCACTGCCTCCCAAGATGCCCTACCACTTACGCTTGCCTCCTGCCAATTACTTATCTTTTAGTAAATGGCTGCATCTTCTTTCACTTAATAAATCAGACTTTTATAAAACAAGAGTGTTTCCATTATTTTTCTAATGCTGACTGAGTGCACAATAGTTTTGCCTCTCTCTTCTTGAGAATCCATTTAGAAGCTACACATACCCATCACTCTTTAAAGACAAAAACCAACCCTGTACCTTTCACAATTCATTGAGATAAATTTATCTCAGAGGATTTTTTAAAATAGACTGAAAGAAAAAATTTTAAGTACTGTTAAAAAGAAAGAACTACCCTCATAGCCATGGAAATGTAACATTTTTGCCACACAAATACAACACAACCATGTATTCCGTAAGACACGTGCTGTGTGTTTTCTAAAATAGATGCTCATTCATGAGAGTGGTTTAAACAAAGGAGATATGGTTACATTAATCTCAAGATAAAAACGTAACAACTTCACTGTTTACTACTAAGTTCCAGTAACACCAGAAGTGCTAGGTGCTCTACAAACACACATAAAGATAGGGTACCTGCATCAAAGGGCTCACTGTCTAAGAAAGAACACGTATTTTCTAAGGAACAAAGTCTGCACTGATGGAAACTGCTTTCCAGTAGGCACATTCACAGATGTGGCAGTGCAGGCATCCGGTAATATTGCACAGCAAGGCTGCTGCACACCTTCGCAGACTGATAAAGCTTTGGTCAGCACGCACCAGGGCCACTGTCCGCTCAGAAGAGTCCATAGCTCGGTCTGCCTCTCTGCTCCTCCTCGACACGCAGCGCTCCGAGCACACGAGTCTCAGAAAACTCTGTTCTATGAAATGTTGGATGCAAGGTATTTTAATCTTCAGCGTCTGCATTTCCACAGAAGAGCTGTGGATGGCAACAAATTACTCCTATTATGCAAATGAAACTGCACACTTGGAAATTGCCTATGTGACTCTTCCGAAGATGCAGGAATCGCTAGCGTGTAAAGTTCAATTTAACAAGCCAAGTCTTCTCAAAACATTTAGACCACAAAACACAGAATCTCTCTTGTTAATTTCCCACTGTACTTGACTGCATTTAGGGGGGAATCATGAGATTCATGTTCATATTGTGATTCCTTTACAAATAAGAAAAATGGTTTATGTAAATACTTGTGAGATGCACATACAAAAAGCCATATGAATACTTCTGACAATAATCAAAAGAAACATTGCATGATCCTGCACAGGAATGCTTTAAAGCAAGTTGCCTCTCACGAGGGTTAGAACATACAAAATCTATTTATACCATAAGATTTCTGTTTTATAGAGGAAGCCATAGCAACTGACATGATGGCAGAGAGCCCTTGCCAAGAAAAAAAAAAAAAATTAGACATTTTGTTGAATGGCCAAGCTTCTGCCTCTACTCCTCTATGAAATCCGCAAACGAGGATTCAAAGGAAGTATGCTGTGCTCATGAATGAAATACCTACAGACAAAATAGTCACACACATCCAACGAGGCTCCCGTTTAAACAAAAGTCCTGTCACATCACTATACATTGTTCCGACCCTTCAAAGCTGGCCCACCAGTCAGCAAACAGCACTTAAAAACACCACCCGAGTAGAAGAGAGTTCCTGAAACCAACCGAACTGTGGTGCTCGGGCTGCTCCGGCTCCCTACACAATGGCTGGATTCTTTGAAATCCCCATCTCGTGCCCTGCGTTATTGGACACACGTCCCGATTCTTTGTCCGGCTCAAGCCAGCGGGCCCATTCATCTGCTCGAGGCCATTTAAAACGCAACAATCCGTTTCACCCGAATAACACACGTTTAATTCTGTAGTCCGCTTTTCTTTCAACGAAAGCGAAGCGTTAGCTGTGGATTGCAATAAAAGTGCCCCCTTATTTCACCAGGTTCAAAAAAGCTGAATTATGCAGGTTAATACTAACCCAAGGGATTTCCCCGTGGATTTCAAATGTTGAAAGAAAGTATTTTAAGATACATGCACAAAGACTACTGAACAGTCAGTCAACTTGCTGGAAGAAAGAGATTCCCTCTCGAGTCACACTGGCACTGCTCTTTATCCCATCCAAGAACCCTGGACCGACCGCGCAGAACATTGCAGTGACTGTTTTACTGTATTGTTTAAACACCTCATGTTGATTTTCCTAACGAAAGCAGAAAAAGACAAAAGCGGGAGAATGCCAAAACACGTTTAAGGCCTAACAAAAGGGAATTATTTCACGAGGGGTACAACCTTTAATTATATAATTTAAAACAAATTCCAGCGGCAATTACGCGCTCTCTCCCGCTCGGCTGGGGATTTACACCCGCCGGAGCGTTTGTGGGAGAGGATCCCGCTCGGGTTTGCTGCGCTTACGTGCACACCTCGGGAACTTGAAAGGTAAAATAAATACGTGTGTAATAATAATAAAAAAATAAACTCTTGGGCGCTTTATAGGGGTGTTTTTAATGTTTTTTTAAAAAAAAATACTTCTTTGAGTTCTAGTTCCACACGGACCCGGCGGCACAGCTCCCCCAGGCCCGCTCCTCGGGGCCCTTTGTAGGGGACGGCGGCGGGAGGAGCCGGGCCCGACCCGTCGCCCGCCCCCGCCCGGCCCGGGATGCGCGGTACGGGGGGCCGGGGACCGGCGGGGAGCGGCGGGGGTCGGCGGGGAGGGGGCTCGGCCGCACAATGGAGCCGCCTCTCGCCCTCACACGCCGCCGCCGCCTTCATGTGACTCGCTGGAGCGAAATGGCTTCTGGGTGCCGCCGGCTCCCCGCCCCCCGCGGCCGCCCGGCGGGCTCCGGCCCCGTGAGGGGACGGCGCGGAGGGCGGGGGGGCGAGGGAGGGCGGCGGTGGGCGCGGGGTCCCGGCGCGGCGCGGCCCGCTCACCATTTGCGCACTTTCTCGATGGCCGCCATCACCCGTTTGATATCGTCCTTCGCCCGGCTCCGGGTCTCGGCCCGCACCGACCGGCCCGACATAGCTGCTGGGGGGGGGGAGGGGGGCGGCGGCGGCCTCAGCGGGGAAATTCGGCGCTGCTCGCGGCGTGCGTCCGCCGGTCCGTCCGTCCGTCCGTCCGCCCGCCCGCACAATGCTCCCTCCGCTCGGCGCGGCGCGGCGCGGCTCGGCTGGGCTCGGCGCGGCTCCGGCTCCGCCCGCCCGCCGGGGCCCGCGCACTGCGCAGGCGCCCCGCGCCGCCGCCGGCAGCCCGCGCGCGCGGGGCCGGGGGGGGAGGGGACGGCGCGCGGGACGGGCGCCGTGAGGGGACGGCGGGCGGCAGCGCCGGGACGGGCGGCCGGGTCCCCTCGTCGGCGTCGAGGGGAGAGAGCCAGGGGAGAGGAACAGGCTGAGGAAGGGGCCGGGAGGAGGCGGGGGGAACCGGACGCCTGGCTCCGAGGCTGTCCCCGGCGCTGAGGGGCCGCCGCGCCCCCTCAGCCGCCCCTGGAACCGCGGGGACGAACGGGCGGGGGCCTGTGGAAGAGCTGCCGGAGGGAGAGGCCCCGCGGCTCCCTCTTCCCCCCCCTCGGCACTGCCAGGGCTGTGTGAGCCCGGCTCCCCGGCCTTGGCGTGGCGCGGAGCAGCTCCGGGGGGCTCCGCCGGTGAGAGACGTCCGAGCCGCTCGCCCTCGGCTCGGAGCTTGGTGCAGGGATGCCGGAGCAGAGCCCCGCTCCCGGGCAGCCGGTTCAGGATGAGTGACAACCCCGTCCAGCCCTTGTGCAAGTCGCTGTGACAGTATTGCAGACCTCGAGCGTGGGGATCGCAATGCTTCCTGTTAAGCAAAACATCTGCCTTGTTAAACTGGATACTTAATAAATCTATAATATGCAAATTTTTTTTTCCAGTGGTTATAAGGCTTCTCAGCTGCCTAAAATAATTCCAGTAATTTCCGTGGAATGGAGCTGGTTTTAAGTAGCAGAGGAACTGCTCTGACACGGATTCATGGAAGTACAGAAGGGCAGAGTTACGTGCGAAGCAACGCTCTGCAGAAAATTTCTCCTGTCGCATACCCGGTGTCCTCCGGTCATGGTGCTGCTGGACTCCTTCATTCACTTGCATCTAGTGCACACCTTGCTGCTTGTACTAATTGTACAATCACAGATACTTTCAGAGTACATAACAGCGATCTCTGTTTAAAAAACATTGCCACTGAAAGGAACGCTGTTTAAGGGCCTACATTATTATTCAAATTGATGCTGAGGATGATGTAAAGAAGGAAGCGTGTTCAACAGCACTTCACTGATCTTTCTGCAGCAACTTATATCAGCCTCATTATGCTGTTTATACAACACAGTCAGATGCCGTCCCATTGGTATTACACTACTAATTGGAACTACTACTTTCAGAAAGAAAAAGTAAGTTTTAAAGGCCAAAATGGAAACCTGGTTTTAATGTATATCGCAGCATTCCTTTCTTTACCGAGGTCCATTGGATTCATAATTACGAATCCATTCTAACCTATCCAAGCATTTTGTACACTACATTTATCAATGCATTTAATCAATACGATACTTTTACATAGCTCTTTTGCTGTCAGCTTTCACAAATAAATACTGTCTTAACGTAATGAAAATAGACTGCATCTGGCCTAAACCCACCTGAAATTAATTCTAGGAAGGTTCCAGCCAAGGGTAGGGGTGGTCAATGCAAGAAGACAATGCAGCAGCTACTGCTTCACTCTTTACAGCCACCCCAGCATTTCCCTACACAGGTTTGATCCCACAGGTTTGTGGCACGTGCTAAACTGGGAGCTTATGCCAGAGTTTGATTAATATGAAACGATGTGATCTTTACTTTTTAATAAAGACAAAATACAAATTCTGAAGATATTTGAGGAGAGGAGACTGGAAAGCGGGAACGAGTAGAAAACTTTGTGGCAGCCATGCTGTGTCTTCGTAGACCAAAGATTCAACTCTTTTTTCTTCTGTTCTGTTCTGTTTCTGGTTCGGCAATAGGTAAGCCAAGAATGTCAGCAGCGAATATCTCTGCTGTGATTTCCTCTGGAATTTCTTCTTCAGTCAAAGCTGCTGCACCTGGAGAGGAGTAACAACAACACAAAACACACAATAGCAATGTAAAAATGGCTTTCCAGATCAGTAAAATTTATAAGCAGCAGTAAGCGGACGGAATGCTTTTAAAGATCGTCAAAGTAATCATGAAAAAGTATCGGTTTACTAGTTTAATACTCGATGCGTTCATATCAGGGATCGAATCTGTCAAATCCCTGAGGCTGCGAGTCTCACCTTGCGGTACGTCCCTGCCTCAGAAAGGTCAAGGGGACAACTTTTACACTCTGGCGGTTTGATGTGATTTTAGGATCCCAAGGAATCCAAGGATTTCAAAGTTGCTTTGCGGCTCTAGGCAGTTCCCTTCAGGAGCTGCACCTTCGCTGCATGCAGCCAACGGCCCTAACCAGATGCTGTGCTGGACTGGTGTGGACTGGGACATGAATTGTACAAAAATGTGGCACTTACCAGCAGTTCCAATTACAATGAGCAATGCCACTTGGCTGAAATCAACGCTGTAATTTGCTGTTCTAGACTGGTGTAGACTGGGACATAAATTGTAGACAAATGCGGTAGTTATCAACGGCTCCCTTACAATGGGCATTGCCGTCTGGTTGAAATCAACACTATAATTTGCATATTGTAGGATTCCTTTTTGCCTGTGGACTTTGGCATGTAAACCTTCCACTGTGTGTTTCTAATTTCAGTTCCAAGCTAGCAGATAAACAGCAATGTAATCTTGTCAGGTCCCAGTTATATTTCATTGTTCATTTATTTTTAGGTACACCCATGCAATTGCTGCATGGATGAAGGACAATCTATGGCTCTGTGTCTATTTTTGCAACGCCATCTGAGCATTTTTGACAGCTCTTGGCCTAACAGGGTAATGGGTTTTCAATTTAAATTCTTCTGTTAGGGAATTGAAGCGATCCTGCTTCTGTGCTGTGTGGAATGCTAATCCTGTACCTGAGGGATCGTAGGTGTCCGGTTCAGATCCTCCTCCCCCAGGATGCTTGCCCAGCAGGGTGGTCAGACACCACGCCAGCTCGTCCTCTGTCATGTGCTCTCCTGTACACAACAAAGCAAAACCAGCCTCTTGGGTTATGGTGTTGTTAGCACAAAGACTGGAAGGCAAATCGAACAAGAACGGTGTACAAATGAAACAGGACAGTTTGAAAGAGGATTCAGCTTCTCTGAGATAGAGAGATACACATTGCCAATCAAAACATGTGATCCCAACACAGGAAAATGTTGATCCTAAGGAAAATTGTTCTTGTGTATTGCATTTTGGGCAAAAATATTTATCAAAGGGAGAAATTCTGATGCAGGTGGCTCGTTTGGCTACCACTTGCAGGGGCTTGAGCTTCTATTCCCACTGAAGAATTTCTGGCATAGGACAGATCACAGGCCGTGTTGCCCTGTGTCCATGGCTGTAGCCATTTCCACACAGAGGAGGAAGAGGGAGGTGCAGGAAAGTCTTGATCTAGTCTCCTGGAATAACCTGGACATAGCACTTGTTCCCAGTTAGTGGTTGGCTCATGCCCTGAAGCATAAGGTTATAGATCTGTTATGAAACTGTTCTATCTATTGTGTCTATTTATGGATGTTCACACCATCCATATAAATAACTAACCTTTCTCACACTGGTCGAATCCTTGGTTTCCAAGGATCTTTGTGGCAAGGAGTTTTACCAGGTGATGTACTGAGCAAAGCAGCATTTCCCTTTACCTGTTTTAATGCTTAGCTGCACTAAATGCTCCCTGCTTTTACAACAGGAGCAAGGCAATAGAGGTTCATTATTTACCTCTCTATGGCATTGGCCATAAGCGTATTTATACATGCCTTTACAGAGTTCCCTCTGATGCAGCTGAACTAAACCATCCCCTCTTTCCAGTCTTTCACACATAGATTCAGTCCAGGACTGACCAATTTCATCCTTCCTTTCTTGTCCCCCTCTTTTTCAGATTTATACTACCTTTTTGAAGACTGTGTGACTGGAAGAGAGAACAATGATTCAGATGAGGGTATACAGGAAGAAGGACACAATTTGCCAAGTTCCATACTCATCATTTGACAGACAAGATACTTCAGGCCAGCAGAGATTCCCAGAGCAGTAAAAGAAATGCAGCTGAGACAATAGATGTGATTATTCAATTTAAAATCCTAAGACAGGTGGCTCCGCACGCCTGCCCTGGTTACCAAGCTGTAGTTCCAGATTAATTTTTTGCTGCAGTGAATACGTGCTGAAATTGAAGGCAGAACTAGCGAGCCTAAAACTAATATTAGAGAAGAAATAACTCACCTCTGCGCTGAAGCAGCAACAGTAAGTCTCCTCTGTCGATAACTTTGTCTCCATTCTCATTATCATAACCAAGAACCTGAAACGCTTGTTGTATTTTTTTCATTGACAAGCCAAACGCAGGTCGATGATTTATATAAAGTTTGATAAAATCCCCTAAATTTATTTTTGTCACTTCTTCTCCAGTATCCACATACTTGCTGAATTTTACTTCATTTATCATTTCTTCAATCTAAAGATCAAGGCAAGAGAGATTGTTACATGTTTTCTTTTTGAAGAGCATCAGGCCAGTTTCCGATCTCATGAATGCCAATGTACCATAATCATGCACATACTGGTACCACAGATGCCACGACCATATCTCAATGATAAGCTAGCACTCAGCAGCTGAGGACGGACATGGCTAACAGTTACGTGCTTGTTGTTACGACAATATTAGGTAAAGACAGCGGTAGCAGATATATAGTCATTTTAGATTTCCTCTGTTTTCTTATGATAAGCGCTCAGTGACTGCAGCTGTTACTGGTACCTTTGCCACAGCTGTGTCTCCACTCTGGGGACAGCGGGCAGGCAAACAACAAACCACAAACCAGTAAATATACCACCCCGCTACAAAAGTACATGCATGAAAAGTCCCAGTGTAACCAGGCTGCACACAGTACATACACGCCCTGGCTGGCATCAGCAATCTTCCTCCCTCCCCGATCGGACATGCTTCTGGTGCAGTTCTGCCACTGCACAAGCCAAATCTGAAATTTGCTCAGTGGGGCTGGCATCCTGCACAGCTGGATCACTCGCTTTTCTCTCAGACAAACGGGCAAGCACTGGCCGTGCTGGATACTGGTGGTTTTCCTGAAGTCTGGTCCTCTGAGTCAGCCCAGTTGGCAGCTGTGCAGATGTGTGTCCAAAAGGCACGATCTGCTCCGTGCCTTCCTTGTACTTGTGCTCCAAGAGGCAGCCCCTTTGGAGATACATGGGCAGCAGAGAAACGCCAGGAGAATTCCCCGTGCCAACACGTACCAAGCCTGCTGCTCCCCGGGAAGGGAAGCTGATGCAAGCTCTCCCTGGGGAGGACTTTGCATTCAGCCTTGGGCCTTTGTCCTTGTGTCACAAGTTTTTCCACTGAATGAAGCCCGGGGAAGAGAGAAATCTCAGCCTTATATTTTTCCTCTAGCAAATGTCACGCCAGGCAAGAACAGTCATTTTCACTCAGCTCTGGCTGATCTGGGATTAGGTTTTATATCAGCCCCACTGAACTACAAAAGAAAAACACCAATTCCCAAAAGTCAGCCCAAGCTGCCTTTTCTCCCTTCTGCCTTTCCTTTATTAAAACACTCTAGAGAGAGATGAACTTTCTCTCTGGATTTTAATACTGTCCTGCCTGCTTTGAGAAGCAGATTGTAGGTTGCCTGGTTTCACAACAGCTTAGCACCTCTGTTTCCATGCCTGAAATGCTGTTTTCATTTTGATTTGGGGGAGGGGGCAGGGGTTAACAGTTATTCTTCCAGAGACATTTCCCAGGAGAATATGTTCTCTCTCTCCCCAAGAGGGGAATATGTAATAACCCAAGGAAAAGATCTGACAAAGTACGAGGGGATAACACCACAGCTTGACACAAGGGCAAAGCAGTCCCGGCTCAGACGAACATTTGCTGGTTGCGGGGGCTCCAAAGCAAGTCTGTTAGGTGGTGGCTGTGACAAAAGTCCTGCTTCCCATCTGCTGGCTCTCCTGGCAGAGAGTATGCCCGGGCAGATGGGGTGGCACTGACTCACAGCACCATCTCAGCAGCCAGTGGGGTTCCTGTGCAACGGCAGAGATGAACGCAGCCTCCCCCGCAGAAAGATGAAGGGAGCACAGCGATGTACTGCTTCCCTTGGGAGAACCCCTCCTGCGTTGAAGCGCTGTAGCTGGTGCAAAGAGGTCGTTATTTAAATCTCTTTGCATCAGACTCAGTAATTTTTTTTGTATGCGCTTTAATTACCCTTTTGCCAGGTTACAACATTACAAATGAGGTTTGTATACAGTACAAACTGCCTTGTAGAAACAGCCACAAAAGGGGAAGAAGCAGCACTCTTATTAAATCAGTTGTCTTTGTCTGCTGTAAAATTTGAAGCTAAAAGGCTCTTGAGAAATGTTTGATAGGAAGCTCCGCTACTGCAACCTGAAAGGCAAGCTCAGAGAGAGCTTCTGCAGAGTTTATCAGTTATGAAAGAGCTTTAAGTTCTGTGAGAATAAAAGCTTCTGTCTCCATCTAAAATCATTCTTTCATCAGTCCCAGGCAGAACAAGAAAAAGAGGCTCTGTCAATGTCCAAATGAGTGCTTGCATGGAGCTGGACCTTCCCACCCACACTGGTAAGACGTATAGGATGCTCTGGTTGAGTCTTCATCTGAGCTGGAGGGACTCAGCCCATGGCCCACCAACCACATGCTGCCTGTGAAGCAGCTCAGCCACTAGTAGAAGTCACAGAGAGACCAAAGCACATCGCTGCCTGCACACAAGGTACTTTAGCCCACGGACTTTGGAAAGTTGGAGGCTGCTGCCCTTAGGAGCCAAAGGAAGATTCATTCCTCAACTTTCTCAGTTCACCTTCTGAAGAAGCCCACCTCTGCCATGGTGGCAGAGCACTCAACCTCCAGAAGACCTTGAGGTCATCTTCTGTTGAACACTTCTGAACCATCAGGCTCCAGGTATGCTCAGCCTGCCCCTGCAGTTGCCCAGCTCTCTAGTAAGGAATCATTACTTTTTGAGGAATTTGCTGCCAGATTCTGACCACTACTATATTGATGCAGACCAGGTTAAATACATTGAAAATCAGCAAATATACTCTGGAGCCATCCAGCATGACAATGGTCAGAATCTGGCCCTCGGGACACTTGGTAAATGCAATCAGTCTTGCTCTTTTTTCTTTTAACAACAATAAAAACGACTGACCGACCTCCTCCTCTGATGGATAAAATCCCATTGCTCTCATTACAGAAGGAATTTCCTCCAAGGGAATATGCGTTGACACCTGTCTGGTCTCCAGTGTATCGATACCATGGCTGCGCAGCTGTGCATAGTAAAAATAGTCTTCCAGTTCCTGCGAGGGATTCAAATAAGATACTGTAAAGTTCAGTTACCAACAGGCACGGAAGATAAGACTTCTTTCAAGATTTACTAACAGGCATATCAATGAGATTGCTGTTAAAGGCGAGCTGGACAAAAAATAAAGAAATGTCAGGCCTGTATAAGGAATCTTAAACTCCAACCAGATGTTGCCAGACAGTGTTCACGGTGAGCATAATTACCCTGAAGAATTCGCCTTCTCTGCCGCCATCCAGTAGGTTGTAGAATGGGATCAAGTCCTTCCCACCCAGGGAAGCAGCAGCATCCAAGGCACTGGCAGAAACAGAGAAAAGAAGGTACAGGAAGGGTTCACGCGAGGAGAGATTTCACGTTTCCCTTTCTAGTCATTCTTCACAGACACTTTCAATAAATAAATAAAATCCCTGGGCCTCAGAATTCAGGAAAGGAAAGCATTGCCTTGAACCGTGTACTATTCTATCATCAGCCTGCACTTTTACAGCATATTTCATACCCAGGTTTTACATACAATAGCACAGTGTGGGAATTAATTATTACTGAATGGTCCTCTTGTCTAGTGGAATGAGCACAGGGCTGGGAGCCAGGAGCTTTTCCATGGACTTGAGCTTGGTGTCTGGCATTTAGCTTTTCTGCTTCCTTATAGAGACATTGAGGGAGATGAATTAGCTAGATCAGCATTTTGAACATGCAGAGAGGGCTGGGGCTTGGTGTTTGCAATAAACCACACAAACCTAAGCTCCCTGTTCCTTGATCTAACGCATTCTTCCCCAGTAACTCAGTGTAATCCATTACGCTACTTCCTCTGCTGTAACGGGTGACTGTGTCGCAGGTGCAGTCTACATTAAACTGAAAGCGTCTGAGTGCCACCTCTTTGTTTCAATTTCATAGGCAGTTGGAGCCAAAAGAATCCGTTCAGCTTGTGCAGATGAAAAAGGAAACCAAGCCTGGTAGCGCAATCACGGCGTAGCGTTGCCACATAATACCCCACGCCTGGCAGCAAGGCTGGAGCTTTCATGCACACCTCTGTAGTGCTGCTTCCATTGGGTTTTTTGCAAGCTTCGTGCTTCTTTCATAATTAAGTTATTTGGGTATTAAACACAGTGGAGATGCACGAGATGCCAGAAGCAGCAATAAAATGATAATTAGCTCATCAAGAGCTTCGCTCTGAAAACAAATTACATAGAAATTCAATGTTGCCTGGACCCCGGCCAACCATTATAAAGAAGGATCATTTATATTCTATTGCCTTCCTTAAAATGTCGCTTGTTCTGACCCCCGACTGCTTAAGCCACACAAAGTGGAAAAGAAAATAAATAAGTCCATTGCTTTCCCACCCAGGTTTCCTTTGTTCTGGCACATGAAGGTGAGCTGGCTCAGCACCCTTTGGGCTTTCCTCTGAGCGAGCAGTACCTGCAAGAAATGTTTTCCACAGGACCAGCGCGTGTCTTAACCACGAAGCCTTTGTCCTAGGAAGGTAAGGGGCAACAGTGTTTCACAGGTGCACTCCGAAAGACAAAAATAGGAGCGAGGGCTAAAAGCCAGCTCCCGTGGGGTTGATTTGCCAGAAACCAGGAGACATGTTCTGTGCTAGTAGGGTGACATGCAGGATAAAAAAATCCAGCCACAGACCGACAGGGAACATGCCACACTATGTCTTCTCTAGCTCCGACATGGGCTAAGCTCCCTTTCCAGTCCTTGAAGTGTGAAGTTGCTCCACACTGGCCTGGCAGTTTTCAGCTCATTTGCAGCTGCCTGCTCGGTTTTGATGTACACGTGTATCTACCAGGCGTCTGCAGCCACACTCGCGAGGGGAGAGCCCTCTCTGCCCCACACGCGCATTGCAACGAGCAGCTTTGGTCCCTGACATGCAAAGAAACCAAAATATATATCCTGCCTTTGCCACGTTACGCGCCTGCCACATGGGAGCACGTGTCTGGCACCGCTGCCCAAGGGAGCTGGCAGAGGGGAATTGCACACTTCCAGAGAAAGGCGGAAGAAACTTGGCAGAGTTTAGCACTGACGCTCTGGGCCAGAGCCTGGAAATCCTTGTTTGCAAAAGCAGCCTTCACTCCTCCAGCCACCCCATTTACTGCAGTCCATTTACTCACGGAAGCAAAGCTTTATAGGATTAAGGTGGCTTGTCCTAAATCCAGTCTTCAAATGCAGGGGGGATTTCCTAGCAAATGCTGGCCTATCCCATTTGGAGAGCAGACACTTCTGTATCGGCAGCCGCCCCGTATTCTCCTCCTGCAGCCAGTGCCGCTCCTCTGATCCCCTGCCTAACCCCGACAATCCCCCATCACACCCGCCAGGCCTTCACAAGGACCAGAAAATTCTCTGCTCAACTTCTTACCATTTGGGTACTGATTCCCAAACTGGAGTATTGTATAGGTGCTACGGCCGCTGCCTACAAGGTCTGCTGGTTTAATCCCCCGTATGGACTATATGGCTACATCATGTGGAGGGGAGTAAAGCCCCCCCAAAACTGTGTCCCTCCTGTTTCAGCTGCCACCCCACAGAGCTACTGGGGGCCTGAGAGGTCATTGCAATCTAGGCTGACCCGACTGCCATGTCACCATCCCCAGCGTGGCACGTGCCCACCACACTGAGCTGTCTGTGGGTGCTGAGCTAGGGCTTTTGGAGAGCCTGTGTGAACGCAGGGTGTGAGGCTCCACTGTTAATAAACCTGCTCTCAGGCCAGGTGTCCAGAGATGCTGCCAGCCTTGACTCACACTCCCCGTAGCAAGCGGTGGGTCTCCTGCTCACACAAGTGCTGGGACCTGTCCTCCACCCCATGATCCTGCCTTGCCAGATGCGGTTTGTTGGCCTGGTCTTGGGCACGGTGTTGTGGAAGGAGAGTGAAGCTGCAGGGTTTGTCACCTGCCCCAAAAAGACCCATGCTCAAGAGAGCCTTGCAAAGAAACGCTCCCCATGCAGCACCCTGCTGCATTGCCCCATCAGTGCAGCACTGCTCTATACGCAGGGATAAGTGCAGAAATAGCTGGGAGACCTGGCTTTAACTCCTCTGGACACAAACAGAGACCTTTTAGGACAAAAGCCCCATTCTCAGTGTAAATGCTGGGGAACATTTGCTTCAGCTGTGTTGGCTAAGCAGCTGTGGAAAGCCGTAACAAGACCCCTTTCTCCTTCCTGTGGTACTCACTTTAGGTTGACCTCCCATTTCATAACAGTGCAGTCCTGTCCCCCCGCTGTAAAGACGTAGCGTCCGTCGTAGGAGCTAGCAAGGTCAGAGACACCATCCGGGTGGCAAATGAAAGCTGAGGACTTGTGGGGGTTGCCATCGACGGGCAAAATCTGCAAGCCCACCTGTAAGGAAAGAGGGAGCCTGGGAAGGCTGGGGGTCCCATGGGAGGGCTGCATGCCGAGACAGCGCTGCATCCTCCTCCCAGGACCTCGCTCAGCTCTTGGGCAGGACCAGCCTACACATGGTGTTGTCTGCAGTGAAATTTCCCCCAGGACCACCACCTCTACACATGGGGGCTCTTGTACAGCTGGGGCAGATGGGGCTCCATACCTTGTCCTTTGTAATGTATGCCAGATAGCGTTTCTGGGGGTCCATAGTGTCTGTTGTTGGGAGGATTTGTATCTTCTCCAATGGGGAGCCATAGGTTGGTCCCAGAAGGGTCTTTCTAAAGGCAAACAACATTTTCGTCCATTCTAGGGCTCACAAAACATTTTCCCTCCCTGAACAGCTGCTGTGCACAAGGATGGGTAGATATGGGGAGGTGTGGTGGGTGCAAAGGCCTTGTACTACTGGCTGAGAGGACAGGATCACTGGCTAGAAGAGACCACACTGGGGCTAAGAGAGGAATTTAGTACTCAGGGATCATTCAGTCCTTGTGCTTTGCTTGTGTGGGCTCCTGTCTCTTTATCTGATGTCCAACTGCTGCATCTCAAGTCCAACGTGCTGGGCAGACTGAGACCCACCTGCAGCCACAACTAGATGACACGGTGGTGAACAGCAGAGTGGACACAAGGGTGGAGCAACCTGGGGGCCCTTGGGTCATCCCAAGATCTGCATCACGGATGGGCAAACACTTGCTCATGGGTGGGAGCAGGGTGGACATTAGACAGAAGAAAACATAGAGTCAGGATGGGGGTCCCAGGCAGTGGTAGGCCTGAATCTCTCCTCTACCTGCACATTTTGGTCGTCGTGTTGTAGAGCTTCATTTTGTAGCAGTTGTTGGCAGTAAGGATAAAGGACTCGGTGCTGAGCTGTGGGTACCAGGCCAAGCACAGGGGCACAGCAACCTGCTCTACCTGGTCCCTGTGCAGGACTACCAGGTGGTCCTTGCTGCTGCTGTTCAGGTCATATTCAACCTGGAGGGAAGACAAGGAAACACAGCAACTCGCCTGTGGTCTGCCAGCACCGTGGACCTTGCGGATTAACTAGATCTATCACCTGTTGCAGACCTGCCCTGAGACCAGGCTGACAAAAAAAACCCTGGAACAGAGCTGGCGGGGAGAGGTTAGGAGCTGCAGAACCAAAGACTGAGTCTCCCTCAATGCTCTTGTCCAGCCCGCCACTTTAACAGCAAAGCTCCACTGCCCTTTAAACTTTCACATCAACTTACCAGCTGCCGGTCCTCCCCAAGGCTCAGGAGCCTGGGCTTGTTGCTGTCTAACTGGACCCCAAAGAGGATGCTCCGGATGGGTTTGTAGTGGGAGCGCAGCCCTGCTAGGTGTTCCCAGCATTTGCTCCCATTTTGCAGGACTCTCTTGTAAACAGTCACTGAGTATTTCTCATCCTGGAACGAGAGCGCAAAGGTCAATAAGCCACGATCCCCATGCACGTCCCTTGGCTGGCAGCGGGCAGCTCTGCATGCCCCCTCCAGGCTTAGCTCAGCCCTTTCAGGTTTGTGAGTCCCAGCTGGAGGCTTAGAGTCACAGCCAGGACGAAGCACCAGGTCAGACGGATTTGGGCAGCTGCTCCCAAGGGTATAACCGCAGCGGTCCTCAGCCCGGCTGGAGCATCCTACCTGGCTGGAGGGCATTCCCCGCTGTGCTCTCACAGCAGAGGGGCAGTAAATCAAGTTCAGTGACTCCCCAGAAATCACAAGGAAGATGCCTCCCGCTGCTGTGCCCTGGCATCCGCACACGAAGGGGGAGTCTTTTTTCTTTGTACATATCATCACCAGTTGCTACAACCTCTGTGCCAAACTGTTTCAAACGCTGCCTCAACACTTCTGCACAGAGATGTGGGACCAAAGGAGCAACCCCCCTTGTGCTGCACCAGCCAGGAGGAAATCCCCACTCCAGCCCTTTCTACAGACGGATGCAGAGCTAAGGCTTGTCACTAAAGTTAGCGATGGGACGCTGCCAGCCAGCAGGTCTGTGGAGCGGCTGTGACTGGTGACGTTTTTACAGAGTGACTCTTCAAGCCAGGAAAAGCATTTCAGAATCATGAAGCCCCTGGGGAGGGACAGCCCTCTGCACGGCTCGCTCTGACGTGCCTCGCAGGATGGCCGGCAATTCCCAGTCCCACCGAAAGCTGTGCCACAAGCAGTGCATGTAAATCACTGAGAGGAAAAAACAAGCTTACAGCAGTTGCGAGGTACTCCAAATCGTGAGAGAAGCTAATATGAGTCACAGGACCACGTGAGAACTTGAACTCTTTGCAGCTGGACTGAAGGGAAACAGCATCGAGGATATAAATGCTTCCATCAGTAAAACCAGCAGCCAGAAAATAACCTGAAAAGCATGCCAAAAAACTCTCAGGACACTATTGCTCCTCCCGGGAAGCCCAGTGCTTGGCACATGGGGAGGTCATGAGACCAGGATACCTTCAGGATCATAGGACAAGCACTGGATGCCGGCCTCCGTGAATATCCTGCTAACAAGGTACTTGGTCTGCTGGTAATGCCACACCTTCAGCAGCCCACAGCGACTCCCCACAGCAATGAGTGCCTGCCGGGGGTGACAGGCAATGGCATTCACAGCTTTCTTTGCCTCTTCCATGACTTTGTCAAAGTTTGTCCTGTCTGTTGCAACATGGAGCACGGTTGCATCAGAGGTTGAAAGGATAAAGTTCCTGTTTAGTGTGAGAGAAACAGAATTTGATGAATCAGACTAGCTGGCTCATGTCCCTCCAAGCTATATTACACATTAGTCTCTTTTTGGCAACTTAGTTGGATGATCACTTATATTTTACAATACGCAACATGCAAACACTTCTTGACCTGGAAGGCAGGTGGCACTTTGTATTCATGACCTGGTAAATCTCCGCGGGAAACCACTGGAGCCAGTTCCATTTTCTACTTGGGTAGGCAAGCCAGAAGATGAATGACATCTGCATAGCTTTTGCCGTTTGCAAGTCACTGGTGTGTAGACGAACAAATGAGCAATTGAAGATACTCTGAATAGTCTTTTCACATGTCTCCATGCCACCATTGTCAGCGGCTCCATGTTGACCGCGCCACCACGGACAAGGTCAGAGGACAGTTTCAGGCCCGCGCCGCAGACAGAGCCGTTGCCTGTCTGTTCGCTCAGCCGCGTCGACCGTAATGCAGCAAAGAGGGTCCCTCTGCATAATTGGTGATGCGTAAAGCAGACGTCTGAATCATTATGCACATTACAGAACAAATATGTATAGTCGTCAGTCCGCCTGAGGACTGAGAGTCTGGACTGAGAGCAGAGGGTCAAGAGAGGACCACACAGAGATCCAAGAGCTGCACAGACAGATGTGCATGGCTGCATCACGTGGGCAGCATGAGTGGGGAAATGGCAGCCTCTTTTGCTATCTGGCCCATGACAGGCACCGGTTTATGCACATCTGGCCTGGGCACTGAAGGATGCTGTGTCTCTTTCTTGCCTTTGCTGGGCTCTTCAGCCATACCTGATCCCACCAGCCTGGTGAGACGAGCAGGCTCAAGGCTTCCCTTTTGGTTTTCTGCCTTTTGTGCTGCCCAGAGCAGCTGCAAGCGGCAGGAGCTGCAGCAGCGACCCAGAAAGAGGGACAAGACAACTGAGACCAACAGGGAAAACCAAACCGTTCCCCAGGGCGCTGCTCCAGGCTGGAGAGGAATCTGTCCCATATGGCTCTTTGGAAAATACGTGCGGCTAAGGACAGACGTTGCCAGGAGAGCCTTAACAGGAGTGACAGACATATGGTTTGCAGGCTGGATGGAGCCACAGAACAGCTTCATCTGGCCTGCAGGCTTCCTATAAATCCTCAGACACAGCTACATCACGCAGAGGGGCAGAGAGGGGCCGGTGACCAGGCTGGGGCTGTCCCAAGCTCCTGAGTCCATGTGGTGCGACCCAGCACTGGTGCCATTGCTGCTGGGGCAGTCTCTGCCCCGCCTCTGCCCCGATTAGCTTGCCCAGCGGTGATAAAATCTAACTGGAAATAGGCATCCACGGGAGGGGTTTAAGGGGGGGATTAAGGGGCCCAGCGGGAGCTGGAGGCTCGGCTTTAGCACTGCCTGGTGTGCCGTGTACGTGACAGAGATGCTGCATGCCCCAGGACCAGCTGATCATCTCCGTGCCTGCGTTAATGCTTCTCTTGTCTGCGCCAAGACATCACATCAAATTCAGAATTTAGGATGTGCTGGAGCCCACCTGGGTTTTGGCAGCCACTGGGAGATGCCTGGGGGCTGCAGGCAGAGAGGGACTGCCCAGGAGACACCCCCTGCTCCTCTCTGGTGGGCAGGTGGGACAAATACCCAAAATGAAAATCTGTGGAGAAGGGGAATAAAGGGACACATTCCCTCCCTGTCCTGCCTCCCTGTCCCTGTCCTGCTCAGAAGCCTGGGTACAGGGTTGAAACCTGCTCCAGCCAAAGCAGAAGCCCGTGGAGCAGCTTTCAGCTGACCATCTCCCCAGCTTTCAAGCTGCAGGGCAAATTCAGGAGAAGACCTGGGTTTATAAAGGGGCACTCACCTGGCAACAAAGGGCTGGCTGCTGGAGGTGCAGGAGGTGGAGCAGGCTGGGGAGGCACTGGGAGGATCAGGAGGGGTTTTGGAGAAGGAGATGGACCGAATGGGACCCACTTGGCTGTGGCTGTAGCAGGTGAGGAGCCGCAGCTCTCCGTTGTAGAATTTAACCTGACCTTTCACATCACCTGTTACTATGCAGCTGCAAGGAAGGGAAAGCTTTTAATCAATACCCTGATTAAGAGCTCCCAAATATTTCTCAGATAGCATCCTTGGGCAGAAGCAAATCTTTTCCCCTTTTCTCTGCACAAGTGCATGAGAAGAGCCCCATACAGATGTGCAGGGGGAAAGCCCGGGGCTGTGCGGAAACCCACCAGGTTCTGCTGTGACCCTGCAGTGTCCCCCGCCTTGTCCCCAAGGCTGTGAAGGCGTTTGGTGGCTGTCTGCTCCCTCTGCCGGTAAAGGCCAGGAGGTTGAGCAAGACTCATCCACGATCCTCCGTGACCGTGGCGGACCAGTGTCTGAGCTACCCCAGCAGAGCTGGAATCACATTACCAGGAGTTTTTTTCAACCTTTTTTTTTCCCCCCAGCCAAATTAATTGCTGGAAAAAGCCGGAGCAATGACTCATAAATCAGCAGCACTTTCCTGCATGAATTTGCCTGGTCCTCGCACGCTGCCAAGTGACTTAAAACTGCAACACTTGGCCATAGTTCATCAACATTAGCTCTGTGGCTGAAATGCCTAAGGACTGTACTTACGGCTACTGAAAACTGCCATCCCCTTACCTCTCAAATACCATGAGCACGGTAAGGCTGTCCTTCTGCATAGGCACCAGTTTGGTGGCCTTCATGCTGTGTGGCTTGACCCGCAGTTCCTTGGAGGGGGTGCAGGGACTGACCGTGTCCCACACCACCAGCTTCCCAGCTGAGGTGCCCGTCAGAGCTTGCGAGGTGTTAAAATGAAAAACCGACTGGCTGAAGTGTCCCACCACGCTGTTGAAGGTCTGCAGAGAGAGCAGTGAGGCTGTGCGTTCGTCCTGGGTGCTGGCTCTTCCCTCCTCAAGCAGAGATGTTCCTGCTTGGTCCCTCCATGTACCATTCCCTCCCTGTCCCATGGCAAGGGCCCCAGGAGAAGATGCAGTGGGGCATCTCTGGGAGAGAGAGAGCCCGTCTTGACCTCAGCTCAGGCCATCCTGGCTTGTCCCTTCCGGAGACCAAGGGGGACAGGATGGGGACATGGCCACTGTTTTTGCTTAAGGGGATGGGAAGGGACAGTGCTGCTGCCAGGAGGAAAGCCAGGAGGGTGACATGCTGTGGTCCCCCCATGCTCACCTTGCTGCTCAGGAGCGGCGCACCGTACTGCAGACCGGCGTTGCCCTGGGGAAAGCGGAGAAAACATCCAGGACAAGCGTTTTGTAACTGTGCTCTGCAGTGCCAGCACATCCCTTCCCCATTGTCTGGGCACTGACCCTGCGCCGTGGTGACCAAAGGAGGGCTCCTGGGGCAGAAAGGCTCCAAGACCTTCCAGAGAGCACAAAACACCCTCTCCCTCCACCCGCTCCTCTCCCAAAAGCTGCTGACCAGCACAAGGAACAAAACGGGCCCACAGGAAAGCACGGGTGGGAAAGATGGAGAGCATCGCTGCCACAGCTGGGACCAACCCAGTGCGGGAGCAGAGAGAGAGTGATGCTCTGCCCAGCCCACCTTTGTGTCTAGCGAGGGCAGGGAGTGGGGAGGGGTGAGGGGGGCGACGGCAGGGGCAGATCTGCAAAGCAAAGTGTGACCCCAGTCATGGGCAGACATCTGGCCCTGCAGCCCATGCTGCCTCACCAGTGTGCAGCCCCCCGCACCGCCTCCCGACCCGGTCTGGCACCAGAAATACAAATTCTGACGTCCCTACTTACCCACAGGTAAAATATCACCTGGGTTTTGCTGTTGCTGACAAACTCATAGGGATTTTGAGGGTTAAAAATGACATAATCCTGAAATTAAAAGGCAAGAATTGCATAAACACCAAGTCGAGCAATACTTTCTGCTTATTCTTTCATGCAAAACAACATCTGCTTGTATCCAAAACGCACTTCACCACCTGCACTGAACTGAAAACAGAGGCCAAATTCCCGGTGAAACACCAGAGCTGTGCTCTCTCCTCTGTGAGCAGGGACAAACCAGCAGGGCCATCGGCTTTTCCTGCCATGAGCCCTGGCTGGTGCCAGGGCTGCGGTGGAGGACATCCCACCAGGGTCCCCTCCGCGTCCCATGGCTGTCGGGCAGCAGAGGAGCAGTGATAATGGCCCCAAGATGCTCCGCTGCATTGGGGTGCAGCAGGGACGGGCTGTGATCCTGCCTCCCACCTCCAGCCAGTGTCTACCAGCAGCCCCATAGCGGATGGGGGCACGGGGGTGCAGGAGGGAGCAGGTGAGGACGGGGCTGCCCAGTCCAGCCCAGTCACGCTCCTCTGCACCCCTCGGCCACGGTCACTCACCTGATACCCAAACTCAGGCCTCAGCTCTGTGCTGCACATGGGTTTCTCTGTGGGCGAAGTCCAATTCCAAACACAAACTCTCTGGCAGAGAAGGGAAAACCAAGGGACATTTGTGTTTTCTGGGAGCTTGGGGGAACCAGATGAACCCCATTCCCTCCAGCAGCGGGGGATAGGGGGGCATAAAACACTGGAGCAGCATAAACCCTGCATGGCCTGACAGCAGAGAGCTTAATTTCAGGAAATAATACTAGAAATTTCTTCAATGAAAGTGCATTGGAGTCAGAAGCTTTTATCCCAACTTGAGATCCATTTTTTCAACCTCACAGTGTTGACTTTAATGAAATCCAGGTCTGTCTTCCAATGGCTCAGCAAAACTAAGCCATCACTCTGCAAACCTGCTCCACCTCTCTCCTGCTCTCCCCATGCAAATCCTCCCTCCCCTTGGCTGCACTGGGAAAAACTTCCAGGGATCTATCCCACAAAGCTAGGGAAAAGGAGATATTTTCTTTACCTGCACTGTACCACCACTAATGGTTGCCAAATACTTCGCATCCTGGGAAATAGCAATAGCACTGACCCCATCCTCTGGGTGACTCTCAAAGATGGTGCGCACCGGTATCCTACGGAGCAAAGTCCTCATGGTCACTCACGGCAACACGGTGGGTTCAAGGCAATTGCTTGGCAAAATCTGTGGCACAGCCCACCCCGCTCTGCGTGGCGGGGAGGGCGTCTGCAAACACCGTGCTGCCGTGGGAGCAGCCAGCACCGTGGCTGATGCTCAATGTCCTCTCCATCCCTTCCTCCCAAGTAAATGGCTCTGGGAAACAACTCACCAGTGATCTTTTAAGAAAATACTACAGCTTGGAGACATGATGTACTTAGTCTGGGGGAGTTCAGCCCCATCTCAGTGTCCCATGGTTGTGGGTTATACAAGGATGATGAAGCCCTCAGTTTGGTTTTGGCCCCTTTGCTGCTTTACCCAGTCCCCGTGTTTCTCCCATTTCACTCAGCTGAAGCTGGAGTCAGTCCTAAGCAATTTAATGGACACAGGAGGTTTCCAAAGAGGAGGTTCCCAGGAGCTTACCCAGAGAAGGAATCCCATACGATGATCAGAGCATCTGGCCCTCGGTCGGCGGTTGCAACCCAGCGCCTGTCTTCACTCACACACAGGCAAGAAATGGCATTTGTGTGGCCCTGGGGTAAGAGAAGCAGCAAAGTGCATCAGAGGCTCCAGACTGGGTGATTATTTAAAGCATTCCTTAAACTGCTTTGCTGATGAGATCCCCTTGTCTCCTCTCCCAAGGGCCCTCCACTCTCATCCTTCCAGCCCATAATTTTGCATCCCATTTTTCCCAGGCTCTTCTGAGCCTGACACCCCACCCCTGTGCCTTGCGCTGGCTGCGGCTCCCTGAGCCAAGCAGCAGTGGCGAGGAGGGGGCCATGCTGCACATGTGGTCATGACTGCAATCCAACACAAAGCGCCTTCTACCAACATGTGTTGGGAATTGCAACGGGCGTGTGAACAAAATGATGCACTCCTTTGCGTGGGCTGCTCCTTGATTCAGTTACAGGTGACCCCCAAGCACAGGGCAGCAGGAAAAGAGCCAGAGAGAGAGAGTTCAGAAGGGGAGGAAGGCGTGCAGGCTGTGTGCCAGACCTGCAGGTGGTACTGCTTGTTCCCCAGGACATCGTGGATGACCACTGTGTGGGAGGAGACGTACAGGAGCACCCGGTCCTCCCCGTCCATCAGGCTGTGCACCGCCAGGCTGCTGTTGTAGCCCCACACCCAGGACAGGCTCTGTGGGGAAGAGGAAAGCACTTTTGTCGCTGGCGCTTAGTGGCTGGGACAAAAAAGCCACAAAACGCCTCTGGGGTGATGGGAGAGAGCTGGGCAGGAGTGCCGGGTGCTGTGTGGACCATCATGGTGGCACCGTGCCCGCTGATACTCACGAGGGGATGAAGTCTGGTCTGCTTGTCCTCCTGGAAGAGCATCCCCGGCACAGCCTCCCACACCAAGCTGGCAGAGCCATCACGCCCATTGTCCTCCCCGCTCATCCGCTGTGTTTCCTGCTCCCTGCAACCTGAGCGAGGGCTGGAAATGGCCCCCTTGGGCTCAGGCAGTGCTGGGGGTGGTCCAGCGGGTCCGGCACCCTCCAGGTGTATTGTCCCAGCAGTGTCTTCTCGCAGGGCAGTCCTCAAGGCGGTCGTGTCTTGCCTCCCAGCCCAGGTGCTGGGCAGGGTGCCTCGGATCACCATCCCTGAAGGAGACCACAGGGGACCCAACAGCACATCTGCTCCAGCATCCTCCGGTGCTCCTTCCTTCTCCTTGGCAGCATCTTCTGATGCTCCTTCCTTCTTCTTAGCAGCAGCGAGGGGGTCCTTGGAAAGGGAGAGAGGTTTCAGTGCATGCTGGCTCCTGGGCTGGTCTGCAGCTAGTGGGAACACACCCCAGCACATCTCAGATCCAACCTACATCACTTTCAGGACAGGCTCCAATATCAGGATACTCCTCTGCTCCCAAACTGCCTAGGGATTTGTACCAGGGAAAAGTTTCCCACCAGTCATTTCTTCTCTTTCTGCACATCTAGTCTTGCCCTCTTTGCACCTCCACAGCATCCCGTGTCTCACACCAGCACCTCTTCCAGGCAGCTCCTATCACCTGGGCTAAGATGCCCAAGTTTCTCCTCCAGAACGAACCTATAGGTCCTTTGAAGGCAAAAAGTCTGGCCTTTTTGCTGTCCATCCCCTGACTATTCCCTCCATACACATTATTGATTGCCGCAACAGGGCACGTGGTCGCAGGCTGGAGAGGGATGATGGCAAACTGAGGTTAAAAACAGGGGAATTGGGTCCTGGGACTGGGGCTGAGATGGCTGTGAAGGGCTCTGCAGCAATCCCAGCTCTACTGCTAGCGCCTCTCACCGTGCTGCCAGGCAAGCAGACAGAAAGCGAGGGTAAAAATCCCACTGCTGCCTTCCTTGGCCCCTCATCAACATCTTAATAAATGTATTAAATAGCCATGGGGTGTCAGAGCTCACAGCAGCCCTCAGACGGGCTTTCCCCAGTCTGAGCACTGGCCACTTAATCTTGTTCTTGGGATCCACATCAGCTTTTGCCTCTCCCCATGGGGCTACTTGATTTCCTATAGCAATCTCTCATACAAGGTATAGACACTGTTTCTGCTTCCGAGGGAGGTAAGATAACATTTCGTTCAGCGCAGGGTCGAGGCTGGGTTCCCTCCTGCTCATGTAACGCTCGGGCAGCTCAAGTGCTCAGCAAATATTAATGGCTGGACTGAGACTATGCAGAGATGCTGCATCTGCCAAGCCCCGCTGGCAGGGTCCCTGCTCGCCTTCCTGGGGACATTCTGGGAGACACTACCCCCTGGTCCTGGAGCTGGGGGCTCTGCTGCCACCAGGACCTGCCAGCGGACAGGCAGAGCTTGTGGTGGTGCTGCCCTCACCTGCTCGGGCAGCACGGCCATCTCCTGAGCTGTCTGTCCATCCTGGGACATCTCCATGGGCTCGCTGCTTACTCCTGTTCTTCCCCCAGTTGGCTCCTCTGGTATAACTTCACTTGACCCATCCATCCTCACCTTCACCCTCCTTCCAGGGAGCTGGGGCGTGGAGATGCTCCAAAATACTCCCCCCCCGCCCCGGGTTTTGCTGCACAATGACCTGGAATTTGGCACAGCCTGAGGAAAGGGCACCTCTGAAGCTGGGAAATGGGTCCCAGAGCCCATTTTCAGCTCTAGTAATGCTCCTGCCAAGCGCAAGCAAGCCCAGCACAGCCCTGGTTACTCCAGCTGTGGTCAGGCTCCCTCCCCATCTGCCTGCATGCCATCCAGGGCACGGACCTTTCCCCTCAGATGGGGTTTTGTCACCGTCCCCATAAGCAGCAGGGCTACTGCTGGGCATCAGCTGGTTCACCTCTGGCTCCACGGGTCTGGATTTGAGCCAACACCGAAACCTTGTGCACAGAAAGCTTTCACAGGAGTGGGAAGGGGGCCCCGGGAAAAACCCTCCCTCTGGCCCTGGCAGGCAGAACGGGTGCTTGGGGACTGCTGTGGCCCCACAGGTCTCACCAGGGTCAACACGGAGCCATTCCTGAGCCCCCTCCAGGTTTTGGGGCCTCCCCAGCTATCCCGTGCTCCCGCTGCCCCAAGGGACCCCCCTGGGGACCCCACCGCTCACCATTGCACCGGTCCCTGCTTCTGTTTGCATCCGACTGCCGTTCCCAGGCAACGGCTGCAACGGCTGCACCAACGGCTGCACCGGCCGCCACCAGCGACAGCCCAGAAAGCACGGGGGGAGAGAGGAGGGCTGTACGGGGAGGGAAGGGGGGACCCTCCTCATCCCCACCGGCTGCCATGGAGAGGCAGCGCTGTCCCCCTGCCCAAATTGGGAACCTGGTGGCATGGGGGGATGTTCAGCGCTTCGTCCTGCCCACCCTAAATCCTGCTCGTGGCCGTGACAAAGCCCCTCTTGGCATCGCCAGACCCCTTTGGGACCAAACCCTCGCCCTGCCCGGGGAACAGGACGAGGGATCTTTACCCAGTGCCCCCCCCTAGAGAACTGTAGGCAGCTTCTGCTCCCTTGGCACCCCTGAGCAGGACAAGCAGAGTCAAAGAAAAATCAGCCTCCAACCACTGCCAGGCCCCCTGCCGTCCTCAGCTCTCTGCCAGGATAGCACTTGCACGGGGACCCCATTCCCAGGGATCACGCCAAGCTATCGCCGTCACCACCACAGATAATCAGCTCTAAGTGCTCCCAACTGTTGACTTCAGCCTCGCTGTTAAGCTCAAATAATAACAATTTCTAAATCTAATTTGTTTTTCTTTCTGCCCAGCAAGAGCCTCGTACCCTGCTGGGAGAGGAAAGGAGTTTTGTTATCAGCTCACATTATCTCCTCGACCTAAGAGGCTGCCGCGCAGAGGCGGTCGTCAAAACGCGGCTGCTCTCAGCTCCTCGTCTGTGAGCACAACCCGCCGTTTCAAACGGGGGGAGCTTTGTGGCTTCAGGAGCAGGGATTTGGTCCTTAAGCCCCATCTCTGCTCGGTGCAAGGCAGCCTTGTTCCATGCATCAGCACCTGCACATCAAGCTTGTTCAGACATGGTGTTTTTCTTCCCACCCGGCAGCATCCAGTCCACGTTCCCTGATCATATAGGATACAGGGAGTCACCTCTGCTCTCCAGCAGGAAAATCCTGTTTATTCCGACTAGGAGCAGCTCCTCTTGTGCTCTGGTCCTATGGCAGAGGTTTGAGTGTGGTCTAAGGAAGAAGCTCAAACCTTACCTATCCCCAGCAGGTTTTGCAACATAATCTGTGTTAATTACACTCGTTGGGATCGTTCAACCCGTTGAACACAACTGGAGGGGCTGGGGATGCAGTGGTTAGGTCACAGGCTTAGGGGACGCGCTTCTACAAAAGCCTCACAGAGCTGAGAGCTCCTGAAGCGTGCACAGACCCTCCACGCTGCAAGGGAAATGAGCTCCCTGAGAGCAGGAATTACCGGGCTGACGGGACTGGACCGACCCCCTAACCTCATTTCAAGAGTGGTACAGAAAGCTGGGATTTTCTAGATCATTTCATCCTGGGAGGCACAAATGCAAAGGCCGGGAAGGATGTGTCCCATGAGCTTTTCTTCTCCTGGACTGGTATCTAGACCCAGATTCATCTGCAGCTCGGGTAAAAGCTAGCCACAGCTGGGATACCTATACACATATCCCAAGTACACAGGGCCAAGGCCAGCCCCTTGACAGTCTGACATCTCAGCTGCCAATTGATGCCCAATTTATCCACATATTACACCTACATTCCATTTTACAGGGACAGAAGATAGGGGCAGCTTGTGGACAGTCACATGTTTAGATAAACTGCAGCAGAACCTACAAATATAAAAACCCCCTTTTGCAAAAAACAAGGCTCCCAAACCTGACACAACGTGCATTTAAAAATTCTTGTTTTACACAAGTCTTTTGACACTGTGGTCCTATGCAGAGACTCAGCCCATCTACAGAACAACCCCCCAGGGGTACTTACCTGGTAACTACAGACAGGGGCCTCACCCTGCTTTCCAGTGGGATTTCAGAGCGGATTTAGGAGATGCAGCGGCCTTTGCGGGCCACAGCGCCTGGTGAAGGTCAGCAGCGCAGGCTTAGCCTCAGAGCTGCTCCGGTAAAGCAAGGCAGGATGCACGTGCGACAGAGGGTCCCAAAACACCTCCACTCTCAGTTATTCTTCAAGAAAAGAGATGGAGCACGACAGTGCCATGTTTCAGCCCTTTTAAAATTCCTCAAAAGACCAGGGTGAGACTGCATTTGATGGGGATTATCTAGATACAATCTCATCCAAGGAACAGCCACGGGCTGCTGCAGCAACGCTTCCTCCGAAGCGCTGTGAAGCCTGCAGGAATCGCCGAGTAAGGAGCTTTGCTTTGAAGCTTTACCATTTCACTAAGATCTGCTCTGTCAGACTGTACGCCGAAACACAAACGTTTGAAATATCAAAAGGGTAAATTTACTCAATTTAACCCAGAGCCCTGGGTGAATGATTTAAAAGTGAGGGGTTTAGTCCACTTTTTCAGTCTATTTCAGGTCTGGTTGTTAATCTTTATAATCTCAAAATCGCTCATTAGGTGTGATGTGTTACTTATGCCTGCAACCTGCTTATGAAGCGCTAATGGAAGACTTGCATCTTACCTGGGCTTCGGCTCTGGAAGGCCAGGGCATCATGCTTTTGTGTCTGTGCAGGTCTGCCTTTAACCCTCCCAACTTGGCCCACAATTATTGCCCAAAATAATAACTTCTACAAGAATGGAGAGAGACGTTACTCAGTTTTATTGTTTTGGGAGAGTATTATGAAGTTCAACTGGAAACAAGCTTACAACAAACCAATCATCCCCAAAATCCCCTCGAAGAGTTTATACACCTTGAAAACAACTATTGCAAATAAACAAATTAAAAAAAAGCCAAATTAGGAATATTTTTATCATGACTATACAAACTAGTAAATCAAAATAGAATTATAACCCCTATTCCTTATCTCATTAACTTAAAATATTTAGGCATCCCAAAGACTCTTTCATCATGTTTAGTGACTTCAAAAGTTGTGGTAACATGGGGAAGATAAAGTACCAAACTTGCATATTTCTTGACTGTGATCTACTATTAAAGACACCAAAAAGTGCTCTGGGACTTTTTAGCATATATTACAAGATGTTCAGTGAGGAATTTTATGGGAGGAAAAAAAAAAAGGAACACTTTGTTATCACCAAGTAAGAGCATTTCATGCTCTTTAGAGCCTGTATCAGGTGAAGTCTGGGTCTTTCTATAGCCTCACTCCAAACTGATACAAGGTGTAAGAGATGAGAAGCCACATCTTGCAACTCTGCAAGCTACTCCTGATGAGCCAGTGCAATTCTGAATTACAGGCAGGCCCTGCTCTATCAGAACCTCTTCAGACTGCGAGTCAGGCACCGAGAGGTCACAGCCTCCGAAACATTTGTTTCAGCAAAAACACATAGGGAAGTTTTCAAACCAGATCAGAGTCCAGAAAGCAGGTGCAAGCTTCAGCTTTATTGTTTTCCAAGTGATGGTCATCTTTGCAAGGGAATGATATTGCAGCTGAAAAAGAAGAGGGTAGAAGGAAACATTAAAGTCTCAGTTCTCAAACAGGCATAGGAGAACTGACGTGGCATGAATCAGACCCACCACAACCCTCCTCCACTGGTTTCCTCTACCGAACAAACCAGCCACCGAGATCTTCCTCCCTGCCCTCATGTTTGATACAACTCGCCTCCCCGTATCACTGTGCAAAACGGTCAGCCTCCAGCTCTCAGCTGGTACCTGCAGGTGAAGTCCATCAGAGCAGGCAGCAACACACACCGAGAGCACAGCACAGAGCTGGCCCTGCTGCAGGAAACGTGCTCTGAGTTGGGTGAAAGCCTCATCCCGTTCTAGAAAATGAAACGGCAGCTTACCCCAGGAGGCCCTTCCCGGCCCAGCGCTTCGGAGTCAGCCCCACATGCACTTTCTTGCCGCTGCGGATCACAGTCACGCTCAGGGGTCTCTGAAAGGGAGAAAAAAAATTTAAAAAGATGGCAACTTTCCATCACCAAGTCAACCCTCTTCTTCCTTCTTGTGCTGAAGCACCCGAAGAACATCAGGCCCGGGGGAGCTCTTCAGCAGTGCCCATTCCCATCCCTGCAGCTAGACCTGAAAGTAGAGAGCATTTGGTGGGGAGACATCTCCAGGCGATCTCTCACTTCCACAATAAAGTGCTTGATGACTGTGGCAGCCTCTTTGGCCAGTCCACAAGGGTGGCACAGCAATGCAGCCTGCTGCTGCAGGGAGTCCCCCGGGGAGAACAGACAACATGATGCTCACAGCAAAGAGCACACACCGCTTAGCTCTCTTCTATCCAGCGGGAATTAGCTCAATGCTGTGAGAGAACAAGCCTACAACAGCACGGACTGAATCTGACACTGTTTCTGACATGGAAATGATGATCCCAGAGATCTAAGTTCTATAGAAAAAGCTGTGGCTAACAGAAACAGGCAAGAGAACGCAGTTACAGCAGAAATGAGCTCACCCCTTCGCTGTGCTGCACCACTGTGGCGATGTTCTGCAGGTTCTGGAAGTTGTTTACATTGACAGAACCAAACTCCACAATCTCATCATCGACCTGAAGTCCCTGGACAGATGGAGAAGAGAGATGAGCATCTGCCTTCTCCAAAGACAGGTAATATCACAGGAGCATCACCCTTCACCCAGCCACATGGAGAGAGAAGTACCTCGGCACTACTCTCCTCACCATTCAGCAAATGAATGACATTACACCCTCTCCACATCCTTAGAAACAAGTCAGTAAGTACTCATTCCTCCCTCCTACTTTATGGGAGGAGAAATACTGAGGCTAGAATGGTCAGTGAGGCCTGGTACGAGCTGTGTAGTGCAGCAGTACAGCCAAGAAGTACGTACTCATCTCATTCCCGTACGGTGACCAGTCTATTCACAGGACGTCCCAGTGTGACCAAAACACCCCAGCCTAATCAAACCCCCAACTTATTCCCAGTTAGTAACAAGAGACAGAGAAAGCCATCTGCTATGTTTTCTCTCTGGGTCCAGAAGAAGCCTTCCCCACAAGCTGTCAGACCCCACCACCTTACCGAGATGCTTGCAGGAGATCCTGGAGTCACCGCGTTCACTTTGGCAAAAGCCTGTGGCAGGCTCTGGTTCTGGCTCATTGCCTCGGCCAACGCCTCCGCCTCATCCTTGGCATGCTTCTCCTTCTCCCGGGCGTGCAGCTGGTGAAGAGCTTCCTCCACCTGCTTCATCAGGGCCTTATGATCGTTCTGCAAACCTGTGGGTGACACCATTAGCGCACAGGGAGCAGGAGCGAGTTACATCTAAGGGTTCTTTCTCAGCACACCCTCTCCTCTGCAGCCGTGCAGAAAATGGTATTGTGGTGTCTCGGACCCCAGCTGCGGCCAGCAATAACCTCTGCTGGTCTATCTGCTGGGCCCTGGGGCCAGCCCTGCTCACACAGCCCGGCAGATGTTTATCAGTAGAAGTTAGGCACAGAGAAAACCACCCTACAGATTCTGGTAAACACGAGGAGGCAGGGCTCAGAGGCCCACAACCACCTCGAAATCACTGAGCAGCTGAAGTCTTTTTTCCATCAAGTCACAGACTGTTACTTATGTAGAGCAAAAGCCAGCCCCAAAGGCGGGGCGGGGGTAAGCCTGGGAAGAAATAAGTGCCCAGCTATTTTTTTACCCAAAGCTTATTCTACGAACACCACAGAAACACTTTGCTGTATTTCACACGTCCCAAATGGCTCCACAGCCCAAGCAGAGTTTCAATGCCGCTGCAATAACATGCAGACATCAGAGTTTTACTGACGAAGCCGATCCGCATCGGCTCTGAGCACGGGGCAAAATAATTGAAAAAGAAACTCAGAGCGGCCCTGTTTTTCAGTTTGTGAAGAATTTTTACAAGGAACAGGCAGGCCGATGGGGTAGTTAAGTTACTCAGAGGTGGCCCAGCGACTATCGGGGCTGCTTGCTCCAGCCGCAGCGGCCTGTAGGGCCCCACGCAGCTCAGCGCTGCTGGCTCCGTCCCGCCGGCAGGGAACGGCCGCCGGCCCCGGGGCGGCCGGGAAGGGGCCCTCGCCCGCCGCCCGCCCCGCCGCGGAGCCCCGCTCACAGATGACGTTGTGCCGGGCGCTGCGCACTTGGTAGAGGTCGATGTCGTCGCGGGGAAAGCCCTCGGCGTCAACCAGCGGCTCGTTCATTCCGACGCCCTTTTGCTGCGAGGGAAGAGGCGGCCGTGGGGCTGCGAGCCGGCGCTGCGGGCCGGCCCCGCGCCCCGCCACCCCCCGCCCGCCCGCCCCGCCGCACTGACGCCCTCCAGCAGCTCGTAGCAGGCCTTGATCTGCGCCTCGATCTCGTCCTTCCTCTTCACCAGCTGCTGCACGTCGCTGACGGTGACGGGGCGGCTCCCGCCCGGCTCCGCCATGGCCGCGCCGCGACGGCCGGTACCGGGGCCGGCAGCGGACAAAAAGGCGTCACGGGCGGAGGGGCGGGGCCGGCGGCGGGAGCACCGCCCACAGGGCGGGGAAGGGGGCGGGGTCAGCACCGCGGGGCGGGGTTATCACCGCGAGGGCGGGGTTATCACCGCGGGGGCGGGGTCAACACCGGGGGGCGGGGATATCACCGGGGGCGGGGTCAGCACCGCGGGGGCGGGGTTATCGCTGCGGTGGGCGTGGTCAGCGCCGCGGGGGCGGGGCCAAGGGGGACAGCGCCGGCATGGGGTGACAGCACGGTGGCAATGACGTGGAGTGACACAGCCGTGACGGTGACACGTGGTAGCGTCACTGCCACAGGGTTAGAGCAGCCGTGACGGTGCCGCGGGGTGACCCTGGCCCCGCCGCTGGCCCCGCTCCGGCCCGCGCCCCAGCGCGGTGGCGGGGGCAGCGCACGGCAGCAGCGGGCTGTGTCCCCGGGGTGCGTGGCAGCGGGGGGACACCCCCACCGCCACAGCCTGGCGCCACTGACACCCACCTGAGCCCCCTGCGCTCGTCCTCCCTGGCCCCGCCAGCGGCTCCGGCTCGCCATCGCTCCCGGCCGCGGGGGCTTGGGCAGCGGTGTCCCCCCGCGGCGGGGCTCCCTCCCGCCCCCTCCTCCTCCTGCTCCCACATTTTAGGGACCCTTGCAGTGCTGGGCTCCCCGGAGCCGAAGGTGGCACCGCTTGGCCACAGGCCCGGACACCGTACACACGGCTGGACTCTGCATGCACCCAAAATGTCCCAGCTCAGCGTTGGCCGGGACAGGACACGTCCCCGTGAAGGGGTGAACGTCCCCAGGGGCAGGCGGGAGGGCTGGGGGGACGTGCTGCCGTGGTTGCATCACCCTGCCTCGGCCCACGCGCGGGCCCGGGGAGGTTTTGCTGTGGGGTTAGCGGGCTCCCGCGCCACCGAGCCTCGCACGCTTGCACGCTCACCGTCCGCCATGTTTAACCCTGCTGTGCCACAGCCAGGGCTGCAAAGGACCCTGTGACATGGCCCCGGACAGCCACCCACGGGGCGACGCTGGCAGTTCCCAGCCCAAACCAAACACATCTCTGGGTCGCGAACGCTTCGGGCTGGGGGTGGGAGAAGGTGGAGCTGAGGAGGAGCCTCCCCCGTCCCACCACTATATTACATGTCCTCCTGGACTCCTGCTCTCTTTGCCGCTGTCACATCGCCAGGTCACAAAAATGGTGAGGGGCAGCGGATGGGAATTAAATTAATGGCGGGGGCTCGACAGCATGGGACATCTCGGGAGCTTTACCGGGTTTAATCTCTGCTTGAATTCGGACTTTTCAGCGACTGTGCTGGAAGTTGTGCAGAAGAGCTGTGCCTCGTGCACTGACCTTTGGATTCGAGCTCTCTGGGGGCTGAGGTACCTTCCTGAACTGCTAACGTCTCTCTTTTCTGATTCTCTCTTTTAGACGTCTTACACAGACAAGGGAGAAAAGGTAAGAGCCGTTTCGTGTCCACGGTCCTGCCCCATTGCCTGGTGTGAAACACCAGCCGTGTTAATGCAAGTAGTATTCATTCCTTACTCCTTGATTACCTGGTAAAATCAGAAGTAACCCATCTCTCTGGCTGGGCCACACAGGACATGGTTCCTTGTAAATCGCCACTAATGATGGCAATTTTTTCTTTTCCTTTTTCTTTCTGGTTTGGGAGGAGAGCGACAAATGGGAGACGGTGGGTATTTCCCAGCCAGCCCCGATGCCTAAGCAGAATCCTCATTTGTTGCAACATTTATTTCCAAATGCTGCACCTATTCGCCACGTTTTTCCCCCATAAAGTGCTCCCAAAGCTGCCGGTGCACGTCGCGGCCGGGCGCCCGACGCCACGGGCTGGGCGGGATCGTGCCTGGGTCCAGGCAGCCCCAGCAGGATGGCGGTGGGGAGCAGAGCCAAGGGGGATTTGTCCCAGCTCCGGAGGTTGTGTAAGAGTGTTTGGGGGGGGAGAATTAATCTTTAACGCAGCAAGGTTCGCGGGCGGGTGTCGTGCCCTGGCCGCGGTGCCTGGGCAGCCCCAGTGCCGGGGCCGCTTGCGGGGAGCACCGGGAACACCAGGACCGACGCAGCCCCAGGCGAGCCGGGGCTTTGCACCTTCCATCCCGCAGAGCAGGATCCTGTGGCACCTGACTGTAAAAGCGCTTTGGAAAATCGCTGTTTCGGGGCAGCAGCTGGGATTTCACCCAGTTCATTCAGATGCATTTGCAGGAGAGGCATTTGCAGGGTCGCAGCCATTGCTTCTCCCTGCTCCAGAGACGAGCAGCGCTGCGGGAAAGGCTGCGGCAGCAGCTCTCAGCTCTGTTTTCCCCTTCCCTTTAGCCCCTGCGAGGCCGCTTCATCCATTTCCATTCCATCACCTTCTGGGTCGGCAATGCCAAGCAGGTGAGAGGCTGCGACCAGCCGGGTGGGCGCCCACCGTGCCGGGACAGGGCGACCACTCTGGTTATTGGCTGCCGGGGGGGCGGTTTGTCCCAGCAGCCCGCCGGGTCGGGGCTGTGCCGGCGTCCCCAGGCCCGTCCCTGGCTCAGTGCCTGTGCCCGCTGACACGGCCTTGGCCGACGGCCTTGGGGGCCCTTGCGCAAGGCGAGGGGCGGCTGCCCGGGGGTGTGCGTGGGAGGGGCCCGGAAAGTGCAAATCGGCACATGTGGCACGGCTCGAGCCGTGGTCACCAGCCTGCAGAGCGATACGGCGTCGTGGTAGCCGCTCTCCATCACTCGCTGCTAAAAGGCCGCTGGAGAGTTAAAAATCCCTCTGCTTCAAACCTGAGCTGCTTTTCGCACAACCTGGCAGATGAACGGGGACGGGCAGAAATGTTTCCCCCATCGGTGGTGGCACCCTGCGGGCTGCCCGGCCGTGCACCCACCCTGCGCCCACTGCACCCTGCCTCTCCCTGCCCGCGTTGGGTGCGGGAGGGCCCTGGAGGCAGCGCTTCCCACTGAGTTTGGGTTTTTTTTCCCCAATATGGGCCCTTTCTCACCTCTGCTTGCTCCTCCTGGGCTGCTGGAGGGAAGCAGACAAGCTCGGCTGCTCCCTGCACACACACGCACGTGCACACTCATGCACACGCGTGGCTTGCACACACTGTGGTGGCTGGTCCCCACGGGCTGTTGGCCCCATGGGAACCAGGGGCCACCGGCACCGCGGCTTCACCCGGGGTGGCTCTCGCGTGCCCGCAGGCTGCATCCTACTACTGCAACAAGCTGGGGTTCGAGGAGTTGGCGTACCGGGGGCTGGAGACCGGCAGCAGGGAGGTGGTCTCACACGCCATCAAGCAGGACAAGGTAAGGGGGCTGAAGCACCTTGCAGAGGTGCCACCACTGGGGTGGAGGCTGGGGAGAGACGAGGCAGCGTCGGGCGTGTGGGTGCTGCCAAAACCTGTTTGCACCATTAAACCCCACGCCTGCAGTGCATCTGCCCCAGCCTGGGCACACCACCACATCTCCATCCCTCACCTGTCCTCCTCTTCCTCGCCAGATCGTGTTTGTTCTCTCATCTGCTCTCAACCCGGGGAATGAGGGTAGGTACCACGGGGGTCTGTGGCAGGAGATGGAGAGGGAAAGGGCCGTGGCGGAGCAAAGCACCTCTGCTCGTGCCCATGGCTGCTCTTGCTCTGGGCAGAGATGGGGGAGCACCTGGTGAAGCACGGTGACGGGGTGAAGGACATCGCCTTCGAAGTGGAGGATTGCGACTTCATCGTGCAGGTAGGCAGCCCCTCTGCTCCCTCCTGCACGGCACCCCAAAATGGCCAGGGGAGGTGGGGAAGGGCCTGGCAACATCTCCCTCCCACCCCGGGGAGCTGCAGCAGGAGGGCGTCTCTCTCCTGCCCAGAAAGCCAAGGAGCGTGGAGCTGTGGTGGTGAAGGAGCCCTGGGTGGAGGAGGACAAATTCGGGAAGGTGAAGTTTGCGGTGATCCAGACGGTAAGTGGCAGGGCAGCTGCGGAGGCTGAGCCCCCACGCCAGAGCGGGGTCCGCGGGAGCAGGCTGGACCCGGGAGGTCCCTGAAGAAATGGGGCCACCATGCAACCGCTTTCCCTCCTCTCGTAGTATGGTGACACCACCCACACCTTGATAGAAAAGCTCAACTACAAGGGCCTCTTCCTGCCCGGGTACCACCCGCCCCTCTTCAAGGATCCCCTGCTGCCGAAGCTGTGAGTACTTTCCAGAGGGTCCCACCCGGCTCTTTGCCACCGTGTGCCGGTGGGATGTCCCACCAAGGAGCCCGACAGGTCCCCGCTGCCTTGCCTCGGACCCCTGCGCTGTGGGGTGCCCCCGAGCCCAGCTGAGAGCCGCCCCCGGCTTCCCCCCACAGACCGAGCGCCAAGCTCAACTTCATTGACCACGTTGTGGGGAACCAGCCCGACCTCCAGATGGTCCCAGTGGCGGACTGGTAAGAGTGGGGAGGGCTGGCAGGAGGTGGGATGGAGCAGCAGTGCTGCTTTGCTGGTCTCACCGCTTCCAATGGTGGTGGCTGAGGCTAATTAAGCCAGAGCAGAACTTCATTAGTGCGGGGATGGAGCGAGGGACTCGATCATGCCCTTTGTGGCCTGGGCAGGTACCAGAAGAACCTGCTCTTCCACCGCTTCTGGTCGGTGGATGACAAGCAGCTGCACACCGAGTTCAGCGCCCTGCGCTCCATCGTGGTCACCAATTATGAAGAGACCATTAAGATGCCCATCAATGAGCCAGCACTCGGCAAGAAGAAATCCCAGATTCAGGTGAGTGGATGCCAGTGCTTGATCCATGAGGCTGTCACTGCCTCGAGTGGGGCTTTGCTGAAGGAAAAGGGAGCAAGGGGTCAGTGATTTGGAGCCGGCAGCCGTGCTGTGCTGCTAGAAAGCAGCTCTGGCTCTGCTTGGGTCTGCCAAGGGCTGCCAAACCCTGGGGGAGCTGCCGGGACAGCGCCGGTTTACCCCGGATCTCACCCATAGTGTCTTTTTTTCATTTGTGGTGTTTCTGAGCTGATTTTGCTTTCATGTTTTTAAGCCCACATCCAGCCTTTTGCATGCTGTAGCTGCGCTGTCACTAACGTGGTGACATTTTTTTCCCTGTAGGAATATGTTGACTACTACGGAGGGGCCGGAGTCCAGCACATCGCACTGAACACCTCCGACATCATCTCGGCGGTGAGTGCAGCCCCGGGCAGCTCCCTGCCCCGGCCCGTCCTGCCCCGGCACCGCTCCGCCTCCGCCCCATCCTGCCCCTCGTCACAGGGCAGTGGTGGACTATGACCCCCATCGGGGTACGAGGACACGGGCAGGCTGAGCGGGCTTTGTGCTGTGGTTGTCTTACAACCAGGATTAACTGTCCAGCAAATCGCTGGAAAGGGACCTGCCTGCACCTGCAAGCTGCTGGCAGATGCCCGTCCCTCCAGCTTAAAGCAGTTGGGGTCTGCAGGGACCCTGGGGGGTGGCTGGTGGGGAGCTCGGGCAGCCTGGGCTGCAGGGCTGAGCCACCATAGCACATCACCCGCCTCTGCCTGGGGCAGATGCTGGTCTGGATTGAGCCCAGCTGCTGTTGAGCACTTGGTTTTGGGCTCCTCTCCGGACCAAAGGGCCTCCAGAGGTATCGGGGGGTCAGGGTGGGATGAAGCATCTTTGCACGGTGGCCAACTCTCTGCATTGCCTGGAGAAGGCATCTCGGGCCCTCCCATTCCTGGTGCCCACAGCGAGAGGGTGGGACAGGTTCCTGTGCACGAGGTTGGCCAATATCATGGGAAATTATCACTCTGCCTCCCGACACTGTCCGTCCTGGGCCACCCTCTTGGCACAAATCGCTCCACAAACGAGCCCCAAGCCCAACCCACGCCAGGGTCTCCCCTGCCTTGCAGATCACCAACCTGAAGCAGCGGGGCATGCAGTTCATGGACGTGCCGTCCAGCTACTACCAGATGTTGCGGGAGAGGCTAAAAACTGCCAAAATCAAAGTGAAGGAGAACATCGACAAGCTGGCGGTGAGTCAGACCTGCCTGAGAGGGAAGAGGTTTGCCCGGGGCTGGATCGGCTCCCCAGAGTGTTTTGCAGGGATGAGGGTGATGCAGAGGGATCCCCTTGCTCCTCTGTGGGTTTTCAAGCTGTCACCCTGTTCCTTTTCTCCAGGAACTGAAAATCCTGGTGGATTTTGATGAGAAAGGCTACTTGCTCCAGATCTTCACCAAACCAGTTCAGGACAGACCCACGGTCTTCCTGGAGGTCATCCAGCGGCATAACCACCAGGTTGGTTTGAGGATTTCACGATGATCTTGGTGTCAAGACCTCAGGGCCATCGAGTACCGTCACCCAGCCCGCTCTCGGTGCTGCTCTTTCCCAGCCGCTTCCGAGCTGACGAACCCGCTGCCTGTCCCCGTGGTCTGTAACGTTGTTGTCTCCGCAGGGCTTTGGCGCTGGGAACTTCAAGTCTCTCTTTGAAGCAATAGAAATGGATCAAGATGCAAGAGGAAACCTGACCATCCTGGAGCCCAACGGGGAGACCAAGCGCATCTAGAGGACGGCAGAAAATGCCGCCCTCGCCCCTAATGAGCGGATTCACTAAAGAACCGGGAAACAGCCCATGTTTTGGTAAATAGCCCAGACCTAAGCGTCATAAACCCAGGGAAGCTGCTGCCAAGTTGGAGATGTAAAAGGACTCAACACCTACCCTGACCCAGCCCCGGCGCTTCCCTCCGGTGACTTCTTGGGAGAGGGAGCGTGGGAAATAGCAAACGCTCTTCAAAAGCAGTTTAATCTGATCCAAACCACCGAATTCTTGACAAAGGGCAGATTTCAGGCATGTGCCAAAGACACGCAGCTATGGAGGAAGACAGAAGAAACAACTGGGAGTGCTTAAATTTAGCCTATCCAAAGTCTTCTGTTAATTTTAGCTACGCGGGAGGCTGGGAGAGGAAAGCACGGAGGCGTTTGCCTCTCTGTGCGTCTCATTTTGTAAGATTTTATTTTAATTGCTTTTAGACTCAATCTTGAATTTGAATTTGCTGAGATTAAACACATGGTTTTAGGGTAGCTACAACATTCTGGAATGAGACTTAATCGAATTGACATATTTCAGCCTTCCCAAGGCAATGCAGTCTTGCTCTCATACCTGTAAATTCCTGAATTGACAAGGGTTGGGGTTTCTCCCGTGCTTCAAGAAGCAATTGCTGGCATTGGCAGCGATTCTTTGGCTCAGATCCCAGCTGCACGTGCAAAGTCCCCTCCGGGCATCGCTCTGGTGTTGTCACTGTCCCTTGCAAGGGGACTTTCCCCACTGACACAATAAAACCCTTTTCAGTCACAGCTTGAGTGCCTGGTAAGTTAACGTGTCGGGGCTGGAGCCCCTCTGCCCCACGTTTGCTGTGGCTGCCGGTCGAACGCTCCCCGAGGAGTCCGCAGACCTCAGCACACGACTGCTGAAGAGCATCTCAGCGTCTCTGGTGTCCCCAGGTCTCCCCGCTGTTGCACGTCTGCCCTCCAAAGCCCCGCTGCACCCACCGCTGCTCCCCAAGTTTCCCAGCATCGAAGCTGCTCAGACCCCGAGCAGCCAAAGCCCCTGGCTCAGGACAGGCTCCTCGGACACGAGCCCTTCCACCAGCCCAAGCCCCTGCCCCATCCGTCCACCCTCCAGGCTGAGCCTTGCTGCCTTCTGCCCCGCGCCAGCCCTGCGAGGGTTGGCTGTCCTGCATCCCCATCCCTTCAGCCGCCGTGGTCAGCTATAGAAGCCGAGAACTGAGTTGGGAAGTCACCTACAGCCCAGGCTTTCTCCTGTCTCCTCCCTTTCCTCCTCCATCAGCCGCTCCATTCGCCTCCATCTCTTTTTCTGAAGCTCAGAGAAGCCACTTTGACCACCACCGCATTCACGGCAGCAGCAGCCCCTGGCGAGGGATGGTGGGGGGCACAGGGCCGGCTCCAGGCTGCGTCTTCCTCTGCATCAAACCTCAGTGGCTCTCCCGGCTCCCCCCTCCTGTGAGCCACAGGTAACAGAATTCACTTCGGATTTGAATAAACTGATGTAAAAAAAAAGAAACCAAAGGGCCTCTGGCCCGGACAGCCTTACAGCATCACCCAAACCAGCAACGCTAACACCTCGCTTCGTAGGCTAAGGGCTTCCGCCTCCATAAAGTTAAAAAGAAAACAAAACAAAAAGATGTGAACTCAGAAAAATCCAGGGCAGAGGCTGCGGGAGCAGGGACCCCTGACCTGCCCCGGCAGCACCACTGAGGCTGAGTGGGTCAGGGATGCCCGGCACCGCGGCGGGGGCCAGCGCCTGGCTGTGCTTCAGCTCTTAAGGGGTGTAAGGATTTTTAATACGAAGAAAATTTTCTTGAAGTTTATAAACTTAAATCACTCACGTGTTTCTTTCATGCAATATAATGTTGCTTAAAGTAATTTCCTGGCTCACCAGAATTAATATTTTCAGCAAACTTTGCTGAAAATCAGTTCTTTGGACTGCTCTTTTTCTGGATCTGGTTCCTTGAGCTCTCATGGTTCCCAGCACAGGTCTGAGAGCAAAGAGCTGCCCTGGCTATACATTAAGCACAACATAATTTTTCTGTAAGAAAAGTCAGTATATTTATGGTTTGCTTTATAAAAGTTACTATAATACAATGGTACATAGTATTCAATTCACAAAAATATGAACAAATATATACAGCATGACACATCCACAACAAAAACACTTTCTTCAAAACAAGATACATACTGGTGACAGATTCTATATGCACAAAACATCCCTAAATTTATAAATTTGCTTAACGAAAGAAAAAGCAGAAATCCTAAATCTTCAAAGCAGAGTTGTTTTTTTTAAGGAACTTAAAAAAAAGTAAGATTTTTTTTTTTTTCATTTATTGCAAACCATTTTACCTGCCCCCTTTTAAAGGAGGCCCTTTATTTTCACACTGTGAATTAAAACAACCTGTTTATAGAACCAGAAAACTGCAAGGATTGGGAGCCGGGTGTTCTTCCATTTTGCTTTTAAAACTGCCCATTTGTTTTAGAGTGTCCGTTACGATGTGTTTCTTTTCACTTGGACAAATACTACAGTGGCAATTAAGGAGGAAACTCATAAAAACAAAACAAATAATTAATTGAAAAAAAATCCAGTTGCAAACTCGATAAATACATTTTAGGTTGTCTATTAGACTGTACACATTTCCTCGCTTGAAATAAATAGATTTTGCACATTAGGTTTCAGACTGGGGGGGGGGGAAAGAAGAAGCCTTGACTTGGCAATTTTTTGTCTTCAGTTTCTTAATGCTTCTAATTCCATCTATTTATTTGACAAAAAACATATTTATACAGAATTTACATTATACAAAGCTTGACACAAGCTGTAAATGCCACCAGCTCCTTTGCTATACTTAGTCCTTCTTCCTCCCCATCTCCTCGGCATGATTTAGAGCTGGAATCTGTTTAAAAAGAACTCCAAATTACAATAGTCACTTTTAATAAATTATTTACATGCTCTTGAAGTACAAAGAAATCAGCAAAAAAATTTCAACATGTTTCTACAAGAAACAGTGTTCGAAGAGAAGATTCTTGAGTTTGCCTATGTACAGAAGATGCATTTTTTTTATACTTCAAAATCCTTTTTTCCTTAAATTTTTATTTTATACAGAAATGCACTGAAATGATCCCTGAAAAAGGTCACAAAAACCAGAACTGAAACTACTGTATACTTTGTTGGAGTTTAAAAATGTTGTTTTTTTTTTTTTTTCTTGTAGAAATAAGCTGCTCTATACAATATAAATATCTGCAAGATGAGCCCCTTCCCCTCCCGGACCCCGATAGTCACAGACCACTTATTGGGACCAACCTGGAATTGCAAACAGGGGTGTGAACCAAACGGATAAATGAAGGGGTTGGGCAGCGGCAGGAGGGATTTGCGTGCTTCCTAGAAACACCAACTGCGGAGGCATCTGCACCCTGAACTCAAGCCAGCTTCATGTTGGGAAACTACAGATTTAAGTTATATTTCCAACACTTGTGCACTATTCTCTGGGGTTATTTCACCTCGCGAGATACAATTTTGCAGGGAGCACAGTCTAATGTCTCTTTTTTTGTCTTAGGTTTCAATTTAAGTGAAAATAAATTGGGAATAGGCTTTCCAGCGAACAAAACAACTTCAGTAAATCTCTCTGTAAAGCAGCACGCACTGGTGAGGTTTCTTTTTAGTCCTTGCCGCTATTTCCACGGGGTGCTGGGGCGCCTGTGCTGACCACAGGAGGTGAACGCTGGGTCCAGTCCAGGCTGGCGCGTTAATCGCACACCGTCTGCCTTTCTCCTCTCATCTCGCCCCTTTCTAAGTACAAGCCAAAGTACCCGGGAGGGATCAGAACGGCATTTCCACGGGGCTGCCTTCCAAAACCACGTTCGTGGCTGCAGGGCTCTCCGGCCCGATCAGACCCCGCTGGCTTGCAGGGACAGGGCAGCCACAGGCAACTGCGGCAGCTCATGGAAATCACTAAACCAGGCTTGCATTCCTCACCATAAAATGCGCTGTTCTGGGGGATGGGGCAGCTCCGCAGCCTGAGACAGAAGCTGCACGGGGAGGACTCTGCAAACTAAGATTTATGGGGAAGAAAAGAGAAGCCTCAGGTTTGGCTTTGAGACCAGACTAACATTATTTTTCAGAAGTGCTGCGGGTCCAACAGCTCTGTTGCCTCCTGGGGTGCTACTGGGAGCTCAGCTCTTCCAAAAAACTCATGTTATTTGTCTGGGATCCTAAAAAGGGGTGGGTTACGGGCAGTTTCAGAAGTACCCAAGTGATTTAGGTGCTCGTGGTCTTTGGCCCCCAAATCCCTTTGGTGCTCCTAAAAATGCGGTGAAGGAACCCAACCTGTAGGTCTCGTTTCAGAAGACCATGATCTGCCTTCCCCATCTCTCCTCAACAAAGATTAAGGCAAAGTGCAGGGGCTAATCCTGTCCAGAGCACACAGATACACTGGGAAATACAAAACTGTCAGCAGGTACTTAGGGGCTGGGCCATTTGGGGTGTCTTCGCCCCCACAAAACCACCGTTAATGCACTGGTTTGATGGACCAGAGAGGAAGGCGGCCAAGGACATCGGCAGAACTGCCGCATGCAGGGGCTTCAGTTCTGAGACACAGGAAACTTCTGTGCATTTCCAAAGATTTGAAAGTAAAAGGCCAAGCTGTAGAGGTGCCAATTGGAGCGTCAACACAACAAGATGAACCTTATTTAAAAAAAAAATAAAATAAATTGAGCAGCTGGTTTAACTCCCAAATGCTCCTGCCATCGCTGCAGTTACAACCAACGTTCAATGACAGAAACTAGTTGTGCTTCTCAGAATTTTAGGTTCTGGGTCACCATTACCCAATTGCTGGAGAGATTTATAAAGAGGGGGGGAAACAACAAAACAAAAACAAAACAAAAACAGAGATGAGACTATGGACTGTCCAATCTCAGCAACAATTTCCTCGCCCTCAGACAGAAATACAGGCGGTATTAAGGCAGCTTGTAGGTACAAGTCTGTGTGTTCCTGTTCTTTCAGGCCTTTTGTCTGAAGAAGAAATTCAGATGCAGAGATCTAACCTACATTACAAGCTCCACTCCGCAGTGCGGGCCTGGCAATTCCACATAACAGCTGAAAAAAATTCCAGGAAACTCTTTTGCAAGGTTGCAACCTCTGATCGTGGAGCTGTGGTCATACAGCAATTATCACTGATTTTAAAAGGCTACAAGAATACAGCTGTGCAATTTGTTCTGTGGGGAGAAGACGTTTAGTTATGCAGATAATCTTCCCATTTCATAATGACATTGCAACTTCCCCTTATAAGCCAATTAAAAAGGTTTTGGTACAACTAATCTCTACTTTCAAAGCAGGAGAAATTCAATGCAAGTTGAAAAACTGATCCTGTCTATACCTGAACGGTCGTGTAACATTTCCAGATCACATCCAAAGAAGTATTTCTTTGGTGTTTTGCCCCATTTCTAAATGGAACCTCTCGAAGAACTGCAACCTTCACCTCAGCACATCTACAAGGACAAAATATATCGAAAAATCATTTCAAAATATGCCTTCCAAATTTAAAGAAGCATTCATTTTCATGCTGTAGACGGGGGAGGACAGGATTGCTCCCGCAGCCTGCTCTTGGGTTCACTTTTACCGTGTTCTTACTGGAGGGATGGGACCACCCCAGGGCAAGTTACTGAGTAACAGAGGGAGGACAACTGCATGGCACAGCTCGCTCCTATCACAGAAGGCATCTCCCACATTCAAGGACAGAGCAAATACTCCACGTAAAATGCCGGAAGGGCAGGGAAATGCAGACATAAATGAGAAAAATTAATACAAGATACACATCAGCCTGTTTCCCATCTACAGGAAGAAAATCCTGTTATAAACGTGGGCCGTAGTGTATGCTTACAAGGAGGGTAAGATTTCTACAGCATAAACATGGGCTGAATTGTCCACTTAATTTCAGCCTCAGCCTTTTTTGCATGCAAGACAAACCGATCTCCAAGAAACGAGCATCCCCAAAGGCCGCACACCGTGCCACGATGCTACAGCTACACAACTGACTCGTCTTCTTACTAGTGATTGCGGTACCCCAATATTTTTCATGTACAGGTGCAGAGGTTTTGATCCCCCAATATACCAGCATGGCATATGAAAATTAGAGACGAGCCCAAGGCGCTAAGTTGAGGTCTGCGGCTGACCTGACTCTTCCCCGGGGTGTCTGGCTTAGGGGACTTGTTCAGGCTCATCCCTAACGAAAAGGCAGGACAGTTCACCTATAGTCTCGTTGCAGACACATCTCCATACATACACGCACCCAAGCACACGCACACACCCATTCACACACCCTCAAGCCTCTGGCTTGCTCTGTAACATCAACCTTACATTTATTTACAGCTTACTCTGAGAAATCTGTGCAATTTCAGCCAATCAAGCTCCCAACAAACCCTATATGGCATTTTCAGTCTCTGCTTCACATTTAAACGTTGAATGTCTTTTTCAACCAACAAAACTGATGAGAAAAAGGTAGCAGCATTTATGAAAAGATGAAGGTTTATAACAACAATTAAAAAAAGGTACCATTATCCCATTACGGAGCATTAATGTAGGGACTGAACAGAGAAGCTAGTGTTTGGATAGACCATGCCACAAAACGGTAGTCACCTTTTTGTGTGCGTGTTGGATCTGAAAAGGAAAGAGCACCTGAAACATGAACAGTCCTCATAAGCATGTGCGCTTTTTGCTTTCATTCATGATCCTGGCAGAAGTGCGAAACTTGCTTGGTTTTTTTCTTCTCTTTTTTCCTCTCTTTTTTTAAATTTTTTTTTCCTTTTTAAATTTTTTTCTTCCTTTTTTTCTTTTTTTTTTTCCCTCTTTTTTTGGCAAAGTGCAACCACACCTGGTTACCACAGTTTTGACATGGCCGAAGGTGCAAGTGTGACGAGAAACCTCGAGTTCAGTTCAGGGTTCCCCTGCAGTTCTCAGAGCCACATAGACATGGGATTTTTACGTCCTCAATTGGAAACTTGTAGTCATAGGTAATTTCCTCATTCACATTGATGTGCTGTTTGGAGTAGATGACGATCTTCTTTTGAGACTCCACCGTGATCACTTTAGCATAACAATTTGGCTGCAAGGGTGACACAACAGGTAATGATTTAGGCTCCCGATGGCCATGGCTTCCCAGCCTCCGCACAATTATTCCAAGCTAAAATAGAGCAGGGCAGACCTTTCCCTAGACAGCCTCAGCCATGCTTCCAGAGCCTGGACCCAGGGGAAGCTGAGAGAAGGCGGCATGAAGCCAGAAAACAGAGCAGCCCTCCTAGTGCTCCTCCAAAATATCCACATTCTGGTCATTTGTGGTGCAAAAGAGCCTGGGTGATGCTCCACCAAGTTTGTCGCAGGCTAAAAGCAGCTCAACTAATGTTTAATAATTTGGTCAGGCAGCCAAGTCTTTAAGTGTAGACTGCAGCACAGAGCAGAGGGCAAAGCAGCTTCTCTACCTGCCGGGGCAGAGAATACTTTTCCCATGTGGACACTAGAAGGAAACTGTTCCCACAGAATAACAATGTTAAAATTTGGTTTAAGGAAATATTTGTTAGATATGTTTGAACAGTGTCCGTCAGGGTCCCCTAACACAGTCAGGAGGATTCTGAGTGCACTCTGTCTCGCTGCATGTTTCATTTCTCAGGTCTCTCAAATCTCTTTATGCTAGTTTAGACTCTGCTTTGATCTGCTGCAGCTCATTAACATTTAATCATAACCCTGTGACCCCCTGCTACTTCTGAACACGGCCCCAATCAAAGTAAGCAAGGACTCAATGGGTTTATCAGTATGTCAGAGTACAATTATATGCAAAAACCATGATACTTACATTGCAGCTGTGATTAATAAACCTGGCGAAGTTTCCGCATTTCGTGGCATCGATGATGGTGTCATGATCGACTCTGAACATGTAACTGCTTCCGATGCCTTCATCCTCATATCGCTTTTCACGCATGTCAGCAATGACCTACAGAAAACCCCATGTGTAGTGTCAGGACACGCCACAGAAGTGATTTGTGAGCAGAGATCTACACAACGCTCACCTGAGCTGTGCTTGTGCCACTCAAGAGATATATATGATCCCAAACACCCCCAGAGAACACAGAGCTAGCTGAAAACACAGAAGTTTGGGATGGGCTTCTTGAGAGCTTATCCCCCAACAATTTGAGTGCTTAGTTTCTATGGGTTGTTGAAAATCCCACCCTTGTACCTCCAAACCATATGCCAACCTCTGCCTAGCTTGTGTAGCTAATGCCTTACAGGAGGGACTCCAACCCCAGCTGTCATACTTGAGCACTTCTTTCAGAGATGTTTTCTGCTCAGATTTCACCCACAGTCCAGCTTACCTGCCTGATGTTCTGACCCACGTATTCAATCACCATCTCATCAGCTGCAATGGGCTCCATAGCAAAAAGGCCCCAGTCGTGAATGTGGCTCTTGCAGAATTTTAGTTTTTTCTTCCGGAACTGCATGAAGAAGACACCCCAAAACCCCAACCCTGAATTAACCACAGCATAGAAAAGGAAAGGCCTTCCCTGGGTCCAGCATCCACAGTATGCTCCAAGCCACAAGCAGTGCTGGGGTACTTCAACCCGGTTTAGTTTCCTTCTGTCTTGCGGTGGCAGGAAAAGCAGGACAGAGGTCATGGGAAGTCCCACAGAGTTGCAGTACTTGGGTTTTTACCAGTGACCACACACCGGAGAGAACAGACCCTTTGAGGCCATCGGTCTCTGTTGTGCATAAACCTGATGATGGCTCTGACTAGGGCTCAAGCTCTGTAATCATCATATACTTATTTATAGCCATTTATGAGCCAGCTCACGTCTCTGCTTCTCACAAGCGAGCACACTGGACTAAGTGTCATCTTTTCTCTGTGACTGCTCCATTCCTATTTCTTTAGGTAAATTATTTGTATTACACGTTGTATTAAGTTGTGCTGTTGTATAAAGTTGTATTACATGGAAGTACAGCAGAGCCAGGTACCATTCTTCTGGCACGCACAGCAGTGCCCAATGCTGAGATGGCCATCACCAAGGTGAGACCAAACTGGCAGGAGGCCCCCTGCCCTGGCCTCAGCCTGCTCCCAACCAGCCCCTGTGCAAAGCAGCAACCCATGGGGTGACCTACCTTGAGCTGGTTGAACTTGAGCAGGTCACTGTCACAGCTACCAGTGAAGGAGGAGAGAAGCCTGCGTTGCTCTGACCGCCTCTCGGAGCCAGCCCGGGTGGAAGCATGAGGTTGGGCAGGGATGCTCATACCCTGAGAGGACAAATGGGTGATCAAAGCTGACCCAACACCCTGCAGCCTCCCTGTGAGCAATCCCTTGTGCTACAACACATCACCGCAGAACGCGTGGCCTCCTAAAACATCCCACATCAAACACTAACACCTCCCTAGCAGCTCCTGGATGACCAACTCAACACAGGCATAGCAACAGCTTCACCTCCCTCCTTGCCAAAAGGCAGGAAGCATCCACTGTGCGTAACACCATATAAAACCAAATCCCATTCACACCCCGGCAGTCAGCAGAGGACATGTCCTCACCTGCGTGTCAGCTGGAGGCTCCTCCGCAAAAGCTCGGCTATTGTTGAGGTATTTAAGTTTGTCCTTCTTATCAATTTTGTAATAGCCTTCACTTCGTGCACAGCCTGTCACATGCTCCCGCATCCCATCATCCCGCTTCTTTTTCTTGGGGGTAGAAAAGCTAGTAGGTGGAAAGAAGTTAAGGAGAAACACAGCCACCCCTGGATATCACACAAAACTTGCTACTGCTACATGGAGCTAACGCCAGCAGCTTGGAAAATTAGGAAGGTTTGGGGGGTTGAAAAAAAATAACAATACTATTGAAAAATAAGAAAACATCACGGAAGCCCACATGCCTACAGGAAAACCAAGTATGGTCTTTCCTTCTTAGGAAAGATGCTTGGGAAACTAAAGTAAAGAGATAATGAAAATCTAAACATAAAAAGGTTAAGCTGTCAAGAGAAACCTGTTTGAGAAAGGATTTCCCCACAGCACGCACTACGTACACAGACAGCAGCTGCCCAGCCATCTGGATGTACCATTTTCTCTGTTTTGAGTGACACGCTTTTGTTCTACCTCCAGAAACTCCCTGCAGCCACCCCAAGCCCTGAAGACACCGCACTGATCTCACAGCAGCAGTCATCCCCACCGAGTAGGGCTAGAAGCAGCACAGATGGGCAAGAGACACTCCTCAGCCCAAAGGGCCTGGAGAGAGACGCTGCTCTCATCAGCCTCGGTAAATCAGCTCCTTCAGACCCTGATGGGAAGGGTAAGACCCTGTGCAGATGTTTCAAACTCCACTGTCCTGATCAGTCAAGAAAACCTGCAGCTGGCCTGGCAAGGACTCACTGCATTGAGCAGGCAGAAGGCACCTTCAGGTCTTTGGCTTCTGGAAGAACAGTGGAGCTGTACTACTGGCAGCTCACCCCAAAAATACAGCTGTGAAGCCTATGACAATTGAGATCTACCCAAAATTGCTCCCTGTGAGTCATAACATATCCTTAACACCAGAAAATTGAAGCAGAGGGACCATAAAAAGCAAGAAGTGATGCCCTCGAAATCAGAGTGCTGAGGCGTGAGCTTGCTGCAAAGGAGGTGAACCCGGCAGGTACTTTCACACCCATCATGCAGTGTAGCACAGGATGAACAAGGCAAGTGGCTGCAGATGATCATTAAATGGTTTAAAAAGTGACTGTAAATTTGCTGTTACAATAATCCTTATCAACAGGGAAACAGATTTCAAATACTTCCACTATGTAAACTGCCAAATGCAAAGACATTTAAGCGCATGGTCACAGGCAAGCCCTACCCTCAGCCGTCCCGTTCTGCCTTTCGCGGGCTGTGGTCCCCCACCACTGCAGGCCCAATTACTCCTGCCTTGAAACTGGTTTGTGTTTGGAACTGCTTCCCCAAATGGGGCAGACACAGACTGAGAATTACCGGGGATAATGCATTTCATCATCCTTTTAGAATATTTCCTTTAAACAATTAAATAAATTTATTTCAAGACTATTGTGCTGGTATGAAAAGGCAGAAAATTATTAAATTTAATCTTACACGTTGCCCTTTGAGATGCAGAGAAAGAAAGGATAAAAATGCACAGCTCAGCACTGAGCTCCACCTGCTTTTTCTTAGTATCATATCACTGACTATTTTAAGTGGTTTGGGCTTTTTTGCTTTTGCTTTCCTATCTTGCAGGGAGTAAGGGATGAGATTTTAACTCCACACAATCTCTAGCAACACACAAGGTGGTGCGTTTGTCTTCTTTAACATATAAATCCGTATATCCTTCCTAAAAACATTACTAGAGAGTTCTCAGGTTATGAGAACAGCCTTTTAGGCTCCATTCTGGAGATCACTACTGGTGGCTGTACACATGTGGAGCCTTGTTCTGAGACAGGTTGTGTGTCCCAAAAATGCTCTCAAAGATTCAAATCTACAGCCTGTGCTGCTGAGTACCAGATCATGGGCAGGGAGGGAGGGGATGGGGCCAGACTCTGCCCCACCAGCATCAGCCAGTGCTAGGCACGCTCCTCGCTGCAGCACCAGCAGTACTTTCCCCCATCCAGCCCAGGGCCGTGTCTGTCCCTGATGTGCCGCTTAGAAACCATTGCTTTTATTAGTATTTCAAACTCAAAGCAAGTTAAAGCTGCTAGCACCACTAACTCATCGTTTTGGGCACAGATGGTGAGATTATTTTTACAGCAAGTTTTAGTCCTAAGTTAAAGCCCTGTATGTGCAGACCAGAAATTCTACAGGCAAGCTGAAAAAAAAGTCTGGTTTAAATGCAGACAGAAGCTTCTCAAACTAGCAAGGAAATCTCCCCAGAAGAGGTGCATACAGATTTTCCCTGCAGTCCTCGATTGACAATGCAGCAAGAACAGCCACTTCTGCAGTATTTTTGTATTGCAGCTTCAGGGAATAAAACAGTCTAAAATTCCCTGCTGATATAAGCAATTACTATTCTAGTAAGCAAATGCTTCTTCCACCAACAGACTTAGGCTTTTGCATTTTACATCCTACACAATGACCATCTAGTGCATCTTGCATGTGTTGTGTAACGCAGAGCGCCAGTGAGAAAGGATATAAGGATGGAATACCCACAGGGTGTCATTGAGCCAGTCCATACCATTGTCCTGCTGTAACAAGCGGTCATATGTGATACACATGAATTTGATATCTTCCTCATCTATGCCTCCGTTCCAAATATCATACAAAATGGTCATCTCCTCAAACTCGGAGCGTGGCCTGAACTGAGGTCGGGGTGGGGAATACTCAGGGGAAGGAATCACTGGGAGGTCCTCAGGTGTCTTTTTCTGCCTTCTCCACTGTCTTTTAGGTTTCACGTGAGCTTCTTCTTCCTTGAAGTCTTCATTCCACTGATTCTCCAGTTCCTTAAATGGCAGTTTCTCTGCAACTGTCTCAGCTGCTATTTTCTCATGGAAACCGTCATTCCTGAAGTCCAGGGTGACGGCTTCAGGGTCTTTCAGTCCATAGAAAGCATCAGGATGTCCACTCAACAGCTCTTTGCCCACAGCACTTTCCACCAAGGCCACAGGCACAGGAGGAGGTTCTATGGTTTTGCCCGAGTACACATCGAACGAGAGGACAGAAGGTGGTGACCGTTTTGGCCGACCTGGCCTCCTTTTGGGAAGAACAGAAGGTGGCGGTGGGGGAGGAAGAATAGAAGCACCAGTGGGTACTTCTGGTGAGAGCAAAACAGATTTTACTTCTGCCTTGCATTCCTCAATGGGCATTCTTCCATCTCCATGCAGGCATGGCAGGGCTGCTACAGGTATTGGCTCATCAGGTGGCAAACCCATGTCCGTGTGGAAATCTGCTTGGGGGGGGGCTGGCAAAGGGGATAGGGGAAGGAACACTGTTCGTACTGATCATAAGGGAAGCACCAAGAGGCTCTTTAAAGGGTTTCTCATCGAGCTCATCCTCTGACTGTTTCTTGCCAGACAGAAGGCAAGGAATGGTAGCACCAGCCTCTGGGAAAGTAGGTGTGAAATTGAAATCTCTCCCAGGAGTCCGAGGAATGCCACTGTTAATGCCAGGAGACTGGGATGGGTAGGAAAAGGGGCTCCCTGGGACTTGAGGAGAACTGAGGGTCAAGCTGCTTCCCGTAAGGGGAGCATCGCTTCCTGGCGTGGCTGGAACAGTGTCCGTGCTCTGTGACTTCGCAAGGGGGTGTGAAGACTTGGCCAAAATGTCCCGCCCAGGAGTCCTAGGAATCTCCTCTTCCACGGACGTTTTGGTCACCATTAATTGTTCAGGGAACTTTTCTGGAGGGACTAAAGATTCTTCTTTACCAGGAGTCAATGGTAAGGGAACCATGGAGGATGGCACCTTGTGGGCTGGAAGCAAAAGAGTATCAGTCTCTGAATGGATCATCACCTCCCGTCCAGGCGTGCGAGGCAGCCGGTCGTCCTCCTCCGCTGCCAAGGGCAGTTTTGTTTTAAGACGAGCTTCTAAGCTGCTGTCGTCAGACTTGCTAAAGAAGCTGCTTTTGTTGGGCAGAGGTTCTCCAAAGACTCCCACTGGAGTTGAGAGACAGAGTGCCTCCTCCTCATTTTGAGATTCAGGCTTTGGACCTTCCTGTACCTCTGGCTCCAGCATGGCAGCAGGTTCGGACTCTTCTTCTGAAAGGGGGAAAAGAGAGGAGAATCAGGAGCTTTGCTTCCACTCGGTTACTCGCCACTTGCCAGTAAAGGCATGTTTAAGATGCCGCAATTACGGAACAGCACAATTCATCTGGGAGGCTTTAAAAACTTCAACGCTTTACATTTTGGAGGCACAGAGTGTGGAGTAATTAGACGCTACCACAGACATCCCTAATGGACCATTAAAAAAAATGCACTATTAATTTGAGGATTAGCTACAACACAGGCCAGAACGAAGGTTTTCTGCTTTCAAAACCCCTGACCACCTTTTGTAAAGACATAAAAAGAATTAGTGGATTGTGGGGTGAGGGCTTTGGAGGAGAGCTGTCAGAGCCCCGAGCTATCAGCTTTTCTAATGTGGGAAGGTAAACTAATTGCAAGGCCAAGAAGCACCCTCAGCTCTCCAAGGAGGGAGCCGTGAAGGGAGGAGCATAACACTCAAACAACACATGAAGGAAACGGGAAGCCCTTCTAATGAATGAGGAGGCACTCAGATGGTATCAATGAGGTAATTTATATGCTGCTCTCTCTGCAGCAGGCTCATTTGTCTGGAGTTTATTTACCTCCTTAGGGCCAGGGCCAAAAGGAATCAACAGTGAATCTCGTTAGGCAGCTCTAAATAACATTTTCAAGTGGGAGAGCAAAAGGAGGTGAAAATGCCTGGAGAATTGGAAGGGAAGCGTTCCCCATTTGTGCTGAATGAACCAAAGTCACTGGAGAAGAGGCTGATCCCTGTAACTCCTGTACAACCAGGCTGGGCTGCACGAGAAGAATGCTGCTTGTTCCCACAGTTTACCTGTAAATCTCATTCCACATGTCAACGTGCCCAAATGCAGGTCTCCCCAGATTTATGTCCTTTCTGGACACCAACCTGTTCTAGAAAGGATCTGTGCAAAACAGGGTCTTCTTTGCCCTGCCCAGTTTAACATTGCCTCTTTACAGCTTTCAGATTTTATGGCAGCCAAGGAGCGATAGCCTGTGCAGGGACTGGATTTCCAGCTCTCCAAGTGGCAAAATACTGCCCGGTCCTCAGACACCAGTCCTGTCTAAGGCTCACACTGCAGGCCACACTAGATGTGCTCTCCCTGCTGGCTCCAGTTTTTAACTTTTTAATTCCCCCCTAGCTGCAGAATTTGTCAACCTTTATGCATCTCACTCTTGTTTTAGTAAAAGGTTTCTAATTTCCTTGGGTTAAATATAACTCTGTATTGAATGAAGAAAATTTCCTTCTTCCAGAAAACCAGGGAGTATCAACTCATTTGAAAGGACTAAGTAAAAAAACCCCACAAATAATAATATCAGGAACCAGATATAATTCTGAGACTCCACTCATATGCCCCATATAGCTTCCCAGTCACATGCTGCTTCAGTATTAAAACCAAAAAGAGCCAGTAGTGACTCATTAAGCACAGATTCCTGTTCTGTTTTAGCAGCCATGGCTTTTCTATCTTGAGCTTCAGCCACCACACCATCCAATCAGTCACGCTCGGACGATGACAACTGTTCAGTTCCTGTAGGACGCTAACTAAATGGGCCCAGGATAAGATTCTGGATACAATAACCACAGTATTTTTAGTAGCAGATAGCTTGTGTAGAGCTCCTTGCTAGGAAGGAAAGTTCAGCACAGACCTCTTTCCCTGTACAGATAACCCCTAGCCTAGAGCCAAGACTGGAGGAAGAAAGAAAACAAGGAAAATACAAAACCCATACATACTGGATGCTGTGAGAATACTGTACTTGGAACTGTGGTAAAAAATGCCAAACCACATGGAAGGGCATACCTGGCCTACAGATGGGAGACAGCGCAAGCTTTGTCTCCTGGTCTCTTTCCATAACCAAGTGTTTCAGTGTTTCAGCAGCAATAGATGCCTCTGGGACGTCACCACATTCACTTTCCCCTGGCTTGATTTCTTCCATGCCTTCATCTTTCACTGCCAAAGCTGGCTCTGCGAGTCCCAAGCCTGTTGCATCCATGTAGTCATCCACAGGATACAGCTCCAAAATAGTCTCCCTCTCATCATCAGGAAGCTCATGACCGGCAGGTTCATGCTCTGTCTCAGCAACCATGGCTTCTCTGTCTTGATCTTCAGCCACCTCCTCCTCCTCTTCCTCCTCATCTTCATCATCATCGTCCTCATCTTCATCATCCGAGTCTGAACTCGACTCGAATTCAGAAGAGTCCTCACTTTCATCGGACGATTCAACTTCAGCCTTGGAAGACGAGGGACTTGCTACATCTACAAGAAGAACAAATTACCATTAGTTCCGCTTTCTGACTTCATTAAACAATCAGGGTCTACTACAGAAGCAAACATCACTTCCGCACTGTTTCAGCGTGGAAACAGCATCAACAGCAGTGTGGGGATTTGAAGGAATTGCCTCCCAATTTATTTATGTTTGCACAGACTTATAAACCATGTATTTGGATGCTTACAACAATCACCATGCAACGGGCAGTTCCATGAGCAGCAGAGCTAGTGTTGCCTGGCACCCTGCTCACGTGGGTCTCTTGGTGGATTGCCTCTTTACTGGAGTTGTACTAAGATCTTCTGCTGCCTTCACACACAGCTTTAAAATAAGGAAACTACCACCTTCCTGAGCAGGAACTCATTGATAGGACAAAGTTATTAGCAGCTAAATTACCCCTGTTTGAAATGTGGTCCCTTCTCCTCCCAGCCACACAAGTTTCATAAAACAAGCACAAACTTAGCTGGCTTTAAGACCTCTGCCCCTCTGTCAAGTTGGGCTGAGGTCATTCAGGGGCTGGAGAGCTATTGCAAAGGGACCCACAGGCAGAGGGATCGTGGAAGCCTTGCAGGTAAGAATTAAAAATACCTGTATGCATTATCTTGTATAAAACCACCCTTCAGTGAAAGAAGGGGCACAAATAAAAAAATCAGCTCACAAGTGCAAAAGGGAGACCACGCCTGACCCGACGGCCACACTTGCTGCTTCCGCTGGAACTGCTTACCCTCCTCGGAGTCCTGCTCCTCCTCCTTGTCACTTGTGTCTATGCCTGTCTCCTCTTCCTCATCATCTTCATCCTCATCTTCATCCTCATCTTCATCCTCCTCCTCATCTTCATCCTCCTCCTCCTCCTCTTCCTCCTTTGCAAGAAAGCATTGCCAAAAATGAACAGTGTCTGACTCCGAGACCTGGCTGTCCCTGTAGTAACCACCAGTGACTCTCAGGGACGCTGATCAGAGAACCTGAAGAGGGAATACTCTTACAGAGGTTCTCTTAGGACAGACCCTAATAGGAGCACCCATCTTCTAGAGAAGATAACTTTGGCATCTGGAATTACTAGGCCCCCTTTTAATGGCAGCATTCAAAACTGCAATCACAAACCAACACACCTTGCCAGGTGCTGCCTTCACCAAGCCTCCCTCTTCTTCCTGCTCCTCTTCCTTCTCTGAGGAGGACTCTTCCTCTTTCCCTGATGTCTCGTCTCCCTCTTCTCCCTCACTGTCGAGCTCCAGCGGCCTTGCTGGTCGCCGCCTCAGCCCCACTGCTTCTGCGTCCTTCTTTGACAGGTCAGATGTTGTATCGGAAGCATCCCTATCCCTCTCCGACTCTGGTGAGCAAAAACAAGAAGGAAATTGCCATCAAATACCTTGCAAGGGAGGGAAAGAGTTGACTACATAATGGAAACCTTTTCTTTGGGAAGATCAAAGTTAGGAGCAATGTGCCCATGTGGTGCATGAGTCCCCAGGCTTACAGGGGCTTACTAATTGCACAGTGCAAGTGAGGGCGAGACTGGGTGCAGGGTGCTGAAATGCCAAGGATGGCAAAATGTGGGTGGCCAAAGCTGACAAGCTATAGGTAGAGCAGCTACGAGACATGGCATGACTGAGGTCAGAACAGGTAAACCAAATTTAATGCCTTTTTGCTTTAAGTGCTTTATAATACCCTGCTTCTGTATTTTGGCTTCGAAACTAGTTGTTAGTCTGAATCAACTTCATGGCACAACTAACCTGAATGTACTTTTTTATGCAAAACAAATGGTATTCAAAGTTTTGTCTTATCTTATCTCTACTCTTCCCTGCTTCCAGGAAAAAATGTTAAAATATTTTCAAATGGATTTTTCTGGCAAATAACTTTGTTTTGTTTTTAAAATCAAATGCAGGGCAAACTGTCTCTTACGTGCTTTCTCCCACAACGTACCCAGTGAGCTACAAGCATGCCCCTGGAAGAGTCCATGAACTCATCTGAGCTCCCTCTACTGGGTGACCAGCTCTGCATCACCAGAACTAAAACAGGTTATGAGTTATTCATAAAATGTGGGTCTTAAATTTCCCACCAGTGAATTTAAGATAACTGAATCCAGAGGAGACATCTCCCAGCTGATCAGAGTTTTGTGAGAAGCAGGGTTTTGGCTCAGATCCTTGACTCTGTGTCTTAACTGTAAGTGAGCACACTGCTGTGAAGTTTAAAAGAATTCAGCTTGCATGTGGTTTGCATCTGCTCTTGTGTTTCAAACAAATGTGCTTTGCAAACCTTCATCTTCATCATCGACAGAAGTAGAAGGCCGGATTCTTTTCTGATCTCCTGCTGAGGCAGCTTCAGGTGGCTCCTTTCTTTTCACCTGAACAAAAGACACAATTAGCATTTCTAAACGTTTAGAAACAGCAGAAATCAACTTCTTAAGCAAATTGCTACTGCTTTACTTTGCTACGGTGACTTACACCCAGAAACCAAGGGCCACTTCCCCAGCTCTTGATCCCTTTATTTGCTTGCAAACAGAATTTCACTGTGAATGAAATTCTATCCTTTCAATTTGCATCAAAACACTCCGGGTACCAGCATGGTGCATGTCATCACCAGGTACTTTGAAGATGACAGAGAAAACTCTTGACAAAGGCATGTGTCTGAGACATAGCAGAACGGAGAGAGAGCCCGAGCCTATGACATCTTAAAGAACCTCAAAGTAAGTTTTATCCTAAATGAAGACTGCAGAATCTCTCATCCCAAACCTTTACTTGCACCTTCTGTGCATTCAAAATCCTAATTTCAGGGAAGTCCTCTACCCCCCCACTTTTTTTAAAATACTTTTCATTTTTTATGCAAATGCTCTTTAAAATAGGTGACTCTATGCTTGCAAGTCTGATTCTGTAAACTCACATGAGGCAGAGAACACTTTTAACCAAACTTCAGGTGAGACTCAGCTGCCAAACTGCAAGACATTCTAAGCAAAGAAATAACTGTGTAAAGCACTATGAGCATAAGCATATATTTTTACAATCATGCTGAAACGCTGTGTCCTAAACACAGGCAAATGTTCCATTTACCTTGCAGAGTGGGGAGATCCTTTACAGACAATTCACACAAGTGGTACATGAAAAGCTAAGGCTGGGAAAGAGGATCCTTGCTCTTACAGCATACTGGTGGGTTACAAGTGATGCTGTTTGAAGCAACCCCATAACTGAACACGGCGTGGTTAACCAGCCTGTAGGGCTTTGGGGCACAAACCTAGAGAGGTCTGTCCTCCTAATGCTCCTTTAGGGAACATTAGCATAATGAAGAAAGATCTTTGTTTTTACCTTGAAGGATGGCAGCCGGATGGCCCCTCGTAACCCAATGCCCAAGCCGATTCCCTCATATCCCAGGCCTTCTCCTTTGTTCCAGTTCTCCAAAAGACAAGATGTGATTCGATCCTTCGGCTTTGGTTTTTCCTCCAGTTCTCCTCCAGACTTCACTGGAGTGAGAGACGCCTGAAACAGAGAAAGCACACTTGAGAGGGAAAGTTTCCTGGGCAGCACACAAACTCTGGAAACCATTTAGACAGTTGAGGTTTGTGAAATACCACTGCCTTGCCCAGGCATCAGTTTCTCTGAATGCAAGGGCATTTAAAGATGAACCATATGACCACACACACTTGAAAGGGAGAAGGTGCAGGAGCTCTTCTTGATAACGAGACCTTTCCATCTCCGAGAAGCCTTCTCCCCTTTGCATTTTAAGAAGTTATTTTCTCTGCCCAGGGCACTAAAACTGCTGGAGACGAACCTGCTGGCAACTCCCAGAGCAGTGGCTTGGCATAGGACACCAAGTGATGTTGCATTTGGAGCCATCACGCTGTCAGGTAGCAGAGCAGACACTCTTGCTTTCTTCACTGAGTGTTTTAAAACATGATCTCAATTTCCTTCACATGCAGCTTAACACAGGTCAAAGTACTTCACAAGAGAGGACAAGGGAAATGAACAGACCCATTAGCCCCCATAGCTCATTTCAGGTCTCCCCAGTGCCTGGTGAGGGGACCACAGTGACCACCTTCAGAACAGCCAGAATCCAACACATATGCTATAAGCAAAGGCCGTAAAAAGGAGAGATGAAAGGGGAAGAAAAGGCACAAACACGAACCCAGGACTCGAAGCCTGAGGGAACACATTCCTCCACCCAGGCAGGAGCTACCTAGTGCCAAGGAGCAGCTACTGTACAAGTGTCCTGAACTCTGAAGGGAAGCTACGGAGCTGGGATACACCACCATCCTCATACACTACCACCCCTGAACTCCCAAACGCCGCGGGAACCTATCTGGTCTGGTCACAGCTGTGTGAGAAATAGAGCTGCACATATACCTCTTACAAATAACTCAAGCATGCTTTAGGCAAGTTAGCCTAACGCTGTGTTATCTACCTTCATTTGCTAACCCACATAACTGAAAGCAACTTCAGACCTTCTAGTTGGGAAGGCCTTTCTTCTTTTTAGTGTAAGGCACAGTATAGTGAGGCAAAAAATCACACCCACCCCCTGCCCCATGTTCACTTGGCAACCACAGCCCAAGTCCAGAAAAACTGTCAGAAGAGTCCAGTCCTGGGAAACAGGAAAATCAAGATATTTAGGTGAAACACCTAAGGGTCTACAAAACTTGGTAACTAGGCACACAGCCTCACCTCTGCTCAGCCATGACAAACCCCTTTTCAGCAGAGCTGAGGTGTGAAGGAAGGGCAGGAATTCAAACCTCCGCAGCCGCGGAGAGGCAGGTGAGCAGGGGAGAGCGTCATGCACGGTGGCATGCCACGCTCTTCTTGAGCAAAGGGCACCGGAGGTAACGTTCACTCCCATCAGCCAGTGGCATAACATCGTCTAGAGATCGGTTTCTCTTACAGACATTAACAGAGCTAATTTGCCAAAGCTGGCTGTAATCACCAAAGAGGAAGCGTAAGCTCAGCTCTCCTGCTAATAAGGGACAAGACTAATGGGAATATCAAGCAGAGAATCCAGGCGGCAGCACTCCGTGGCCAGGGATGGCTGGTTATTCCTGGCACTCTGCTTAACGCATCTTACTCAGGCTTTCAAACCTACTCCCATCACTAGATTCAGTAACAGGGAAGAGTGTTCCGCTAGCTCAGGCAGACAAAGTCCATGATATGTGCTGCCTTCTCTAGCAACATGCTCCTTAGGAGCTTTCACCCCATACATTTTCCATCCCGCCTGACCTAGGACACCAACTTTACCCTTGAGCTTTCCCACCTTTTACCTATGGCACGATACTTCTTGGCAGTCAATCAGCTGCCCAAGTCGGCTCCTTTGATGGAATATAGCAGCCAAAAGACAGAGAAAAAAGAGAGAAACTGAGGCACAGAAGGTGACAAGTGTGTTGCCTTCTAAGGTTCAGGGGCTGCCAGCAGCATCGTGTACATAATATTCGCTGTCCTACTAAACTTGAACATTGTCGGTCAGTCAGGGGAAAAAAGAAACCCACAAGGCTTTCTGCTTTTATACTTGCGTAAGGTCAGGGAGATAGCGGACCCGCAAAGCCTCTGACCAAAGAGGGACACAACTAGTGTAGGACTTGGCATATGGTGGAGCTCATGTGCTTCCAAGATGAGCTTTGATCTCCCCTGTGAAATAACAGGAGGGCTGCTGCAGCTGATGGTCCAGGGACAGGAGATATTAAAAGATATTATCTCTCCCTACAAATCTGCCTCGTTTATTTCTAAAGAAAAAGAGATGTAAACAAGCACATATGCTGTCTTATTTATACTTCCAAACCTCTGAAAATAATATAATTTCTTTCACTACTGTCAATCAGTACGGAAAAATATGAGGAGCTCCAATTAAAACCGTTAGGAGGGAGGAAATGGGGATGCAGAGCCTGTTTTGGAGGGTCATTTCAGCTCAAACAGTGCCTGGAGGTCTTGGTCCATTCTAGAAAAATCGGTGTGATGGCAAAGTACGTGGGGAACTGACATCCAGCTGCCACCAAGGAGCCCAGATGGCTCATCCTCACGTGTGCATAAAGACACCAGCAACAGGAAGGTACAGTTTAAGCTGAATACTCATATTTTGTTTTCCCTTGGCAAAAGCAAGCAGCTTATGACTGAGAAGGAATCCTGTCCTGCACCAATGTCAGGGGGTGCCCAGGCCTAGCAGAAAGGAGGCTCTGAATTCTCTGTGATTTTTCTGCATGCAACAGTAACACATGGGCTGGCAGAACCTTCTCCAAGTGGTGCCCTGAAGCAGCAATGGTTCTGGCATTTCTGTTCCTGGACAGAAAGCACAAGTGTTTTTCCATGCAGCAATTTCATATTTTAAATTAGACTGCTCACATCCAACATAACCTGTGGCAAGGACTGGGGCAAGCTGCTGCAGTACAGTCAGCTTCCCTTCCCAAAGTGGGTTGCAAATTCCAGGTGAGGGAGGAACATGCTAAATCCAACCATAGTTCAGGATATAAAAGAGCTCAAGCAGCCGCTGAAGACCTGCCTTGACTTGCTTCTGCTACTTCACTGTGGATGTCTGGTTTAAAACAATTTCTTGGGTACTGCAGTTGCTGCTTTTGCAAGTGCTTGCTGGATCTGTTTCCCTCACTGCCCTGGAAACTCAGGGGCCTTCTCCAAAATTGTCAGCACACGCTCACGGGTAGGAGGCAGAAGCCCTGAGCATTAGTCAGGAGGAGAGGGACCGGATTTCTCGCCGCACGTCACGCCAGCCAGCTCTAAGCCAGAGCAAATTACACTGTCATAAAACAGCTGTTAAGCAGCAGCATTACCAATCTCTCTGGAAGGCCAAGGAGCTCTCCCAGGCGCTAGAGTTAACACGCAACTGGCTTACAAAAGCAGGTGGTGAAGACACTGCTCTGAAAACTGGCATCTGAAACAGAAGATGTAGCTGCAGGTTGTGGTGTTGGGGCTTTTTTTGGTGGTTTGGGTTTGGGTTTTTTGTTTGTTTTTTTCTTTTTTTTTTACAATAACTCACTGCAATAGTAATTTTGAGGTTTGCATGAACCTTTCTATAGTGTTAGCTTTTCTTTAGTAGAGACAAATTCACCACATATTAGATCACAGAGCTGCTTGCAGGCCGAGGTACACTTTAAATTGGCTGAGAAAGGATCCGACAACTCATGCAAAGCTGTTTTCTTAACTAATCCCTGGAACTCCTTGTGTATTTGGCCAATGTTCAGCTTTTGAGTTAATTGCTGTTGCATACATGCACTGGGGAGGCAGGAGGAGTGTGGAGAACTGGAAATACCCACAGATCTCATCACACAAAGTGGGGAACACAAAATAGCGGCTTGGTGGTTTCAAACACTCCTGTTGCATCTGACTTTAGTTTTTTGGAGCTGAAGTTAGCTTCCTCTTAGATGCGAGAAGGCCTTGCACATTTGTCTCCTGATCTCGGGGTCATTTCCTCCTGCAAACCCCTTCCTGGAGGCAGCAGTGCCACAGACCATCAAAAAAAAAAAAAAAAATCAGCTAAACTTTTCAAATTTCAGGCCCTGAAACTACTGCACTGAGAGGGAAAAGGGAAAGGAGATTGGGGAGGGGAAGTGAATAACCTTGGGCTTTTGAGGCGTAAGGCACTTTGAGGCATTCTTGACAGCCTTCGCGAAAGGAGCACAGTGGAGAGGACTTTCCCATGTGTACGTGCTCCGTCTGTAGGAGCAGCTAGCCTTGTCCTATAACTACTGCTCGGCGGACTTCAGCTTTAACGGGAGCGTGCAAGCCCCACCTGGCAGGAAAAGCCTGCGAACACGCACCACAGGGCTGCAGTGACACTCAGGAGGTCACCTAGTCCATGGCCCTGCCCTGGGGCAGCAGCAGCTGCGGCGATGCCTTTCCTCAGAGACGCCTGTGTAAGGACATTACAGCCCTCCAAAACACTGTTGGAAAAACAGCTCGTTCGCAGATCCCTCCTGGATCATGCCCCAGCATGACCGGTGCATCCTGCTGAGACAAGCGGAGCAGCCATGCAGGCTGGCTTGGGCCACGCGCTGCCAAAGATGAACATGCTGTCCGAGACCCTCGCAAGGCACAAGCTCCGCTTAGTTCCTCGCAGAGGAAGGGCTGCTCTGAGGTGGCCCCAGAGCTGGAGGGGATGAGGAAGAGGAGATCCATCCCAAAGCAGAGGGACGACACTGAGAACTAAACACTTCTTCCTCAGGCCCACATTCGAATCAGCGGGACGGTGTGAGGCAGAGCAGCAGTTTGCTCCTAGGTGAGCACTTATGGCTCCACACATGTTCAGAGATAACTCTGCACAGGGTACCTCCATCAATGACTAGGAAGGACTAAAATCCCCAGCCCGTGTTTGTTCTGATGGCAAAACAGCATGAAATGCCTGCATGTACGGAGTGACACCATGGAAATAAGCCAGGTTTAATACCCAGGTGCTAACTTGGCCCGAGGCAGGTGCCTGCAGGGAGGGAGCACCTTCCAGGCATTTGCAGGCTGAGGTCTGCTGCTCCCAGCACACACTCTTGCCGCCTGCCTCAGCACGAAGACCAGCCCCGTGGGGAGGCATGGAGGCAGGTGAGGGACAGGGACATGCATGCCTCCCATTTAATTTCAGCAGCCTCAGGCAATGTGGTTTCTCACAGCAAAGCTATTCCATGGCTTTATTTTTTGCTTCTGTTTTAGTTACTATAAAATTTTGGGGTTGTGGTTTTTTTTTTTTTAAAGTCAGTTCCAGATCCCTGCTTACCCATGCCCTGGCCACAAGCACTATCAACAGCTCTCCCTGGGATCCAGCACAGAGTATGTGAAAGCCTACCTTTGCCAGACGTTCCTTCTTGTCCCACCAGTCATCAAATGCCCGAAACGCTACCACTTCAACCATCTTTCGGTTCAGGTCCCTTTTCATGATAGCCTTTAGTTCCTTCACTATGACCAGGAGGACTCCGTCCACAGTGGCTTTGTGGGGATCTTCCTTCTTCGGCTCATAACCCGGTGGTGGAACCGAGGGGTCAAACTTGGGCAGTGGTGGCCACTGCTGTCCACGACCAAGAGCTGCTCCCATCGAGAAAGGGCGGTAGGGCGGAAGATTCACAAACTGCATCCGGCCCGTCATGAAAGGCGGATACTGGTATGTGTTTTGTGCCTGCATCATGCGGCTCAGCATCTGAGTTTGCATCTGGAAGGACATTGGCATGCCACCCCACTGGTTGCCCAAGACACTTATCATATCCACTTGCATGACCGGGAACATGCCAGGATGGAACGGAGGAAGCGGAGGCAAGATGTGAGGCGGAGGGACCCCAGGGGGGGCAGGGAGCGGAGGCGGGGGGACAGTGACGGCAGGGTGAGTGGGTGGAGGTGGCGGAGGTAGCGGCGGAGGCATCGGGAAGCCTGGCTGTGGAGGCGGCGGAGGAGGAAGAGGAGGGAATCCCGGTGGTGGCATGGGGGGAATCGACGGGGCCATCACAGCTGTGTTGCTGACGGAGGAGTTCACCACAATGGTTTTGGCACATTCTGCACTGGTGATGGGCGCAGGGTTGGTCTCGTCGTCAGAGATTTCCATGTCCTCCCCTGAAGAATGCTGACCCTGCGACAAAAGAGAGAGAAAAGGTGAGGAGCACATTCCTTTTACGCTGAATACCGCAACACTGGGTGCTTCCAACAAAAGCTAAGTTTAACACACGTTTTAATTGGGAATGGAGAAAAGCAAGCGATGCTCTGAAGAGACAGGGCCCATTGAGCAGCTGGTGCCTATTGAAGCTTTTCTCTTCCATGTCAGACCTCAGGAAGCAGAGAAGTAAAAGCTTTCTAAAAGAGCATCAGTACCAACTGAACAAAAACCTCAGCTTCTATGGAATAGGAGGAATTGCTCCCGTGCTCGGTGAAATACACACAATCCAAATGTCTTTCACTGCAAGATACATTATCTGTTATTTGCATCTGACAGGTGCATTACACCGTGAGTTTTTATTCCTTAGTTTTCACCATGCACAAAAAAGTAGTCTGTTTTTTAATTATAATCCCTGGCTCATTTGCTGTAAACTCTTAACCTCTACTTGTGGGAAGACAATACTTCCACACAGTTGCTGCTACTAAAAGTTGTCTTGACTAGATCACAGCAATTCACATGGAAAAAAAGAACCCCAAATCTGCTTAAATTGCCTTTAAACATCAGAGTCATAAATGCTGGGATTCAAAGACATAGCGTATGTCATGTTCTTAGGCAAAATGAGTACTTTACTAGCCACAAGAAATACAGATACAGAGTTATATAAAATGCTAAAACAATGTCCCACCTCCACTGTCAAAGGGATGGAAACTGGATTAAAGCAGAGGGTGCCTGCTTGCTCTGAAGTCTCAAAGCTGCCTGATTAGGTCTCGTACAACGGACAAGCCTCAGGACCTACCTCCATCCTCAATAGCAAATAGTCACACCTGCACACTATGTCCTACAGACACTTCAGTCCTGAAGGTGTCTCCAGCACAAAGAAACCACAGGTATGACTGTCACATCCCTTAGGTATTGTTAAAACAAATCCTGATAAGAAATACAGCAACGAAATATTGCTGGAAGACACATCCAACACACTGACAGTTTATCTGGGAAAGGCAAATGGGGTTGACCTTTTACTAGCGGGATGTCAGCAAAGACAGGACAGGGTCCCAACAACCTTCTCCAAAACTATTTCTCCCATTCTTCCTTTTTTCCCAGCTAAAATCATCAAACCTCACCACTCTTGTGACAGCAAACACCCCTCAGCTATTTTCAGGATTGAAAAGCAGAAGCACTCATCACGACCTTCTCTCCTAGGCTCTCTACAAGCATGACCGGCCTGCCTCCTTCGAACGACTTACCACGCACTTCCTTCCTCAAAACAGCTTCACACAAAAAAGCCAGACGAGCAGTTTGCATGTTGCCACCAGCTGATCTAAATAAAGAGCATCCCCATGTTCACCAGCACAGAGCAGAGCACAGCAGTGAAGCCCCACCTCCCCTGGAGCTCTCCTGCCTGCCCTGGATGCTGCGGGCTCTAGCCCAGCTGAGGCAGTAAGAGATCACGATCAAGTGGTCTTTAAGTGCCTCTCTGTATCTCAATACTGGCAAGAGTTTTGGAACCTGCTGGCTGTTTTCAGCCAAATTTGACTGAAGATCCCAAAGATGTTTATCTCTTCCACATTTCGTGCCAGCAGGTGCCTCTTCTGTCTGCTCTCTTTACTAGTCTCTCCAATCTGAAAGAAAAGAGCAATAAAGCTCAGCCCTTATCAGACAGTGGAGAACCTGTGCTGGGGAGAGCTGCTGGGAAGCAGGCTTTGTTGGCAGTTCTCATCCTGAAGCTGCTGTGATTTGATTTTTAACCTGTGAATTTTGCACAGGGGTAAGGGAACAAAAGCAAGAGCAGCCGAGTTGACAGCTCTGCTATGAACTGTAGCTGTATGAAGCTGAACAACCACAACTATCCAAATCAAACCAAATGCTTCACGTTTTATCAAAGGTCATCTCTGCTACAGCAGCTACCACCAGAGAGCAGGCTGAGCACAACGCTTGCAACAGCAGCTTTGCAAATCCTCCTGTCCTAGCACCTCCCCTCGCCCTGGCTTCCCCGCATTCTTCTGCTGCAGCAAGAACCCACCAGCTCACGCACCGCATGGGTCACCCCCAAAAAGCCACTCGCAGTTTTAGTGGTCTGAAAATGCCCAACCCCTCAGCTCAACAAGGAGACCACCATTTACCCCTGCAGAAGGGCTGAAAGCACAAACCTGGCAAACCCTGCAGCGAGTGCTATCGACCCCCTGCTAACATGAATGGAGAGGAGACTCTCCCATAGTTGCCGAGTTGCTTTAGTGGAGGGAGGTATGTGCAGGGAGGTACTCCAAGGGCTGTTTTGTAAACCCTAAAATGAACAGTTAAAAAAGGAGAAGTAGAAAGAATAACCCATTGCGCTTGAGTCTTTCCAAAGCTGAATTGTATCATCTCCTCCTTGAGCTCTCCACATCTGGCTAACATTTCTAAGTGGGTCTCACACCCCGCATCCTCCCAGCTGCTCTACTGCAGTCACATCCCACGCCGAGGATGCTGGGGATTGAAAGGATATTCTGCAGTTTCAACTACCGCAGCTCCAGTGAAAGGGGCAAAGGAAGAGCAAAGATGATGACTGTGGCAGGTGTAAACAAGTTTCCTGCGAAACAGACCCCGTTTTTCAGTAAGTGAACACAAAAGGCACTGTTAAAAGCACTGGCTCCAATTGCAAAAGCTGGATGATGCTAAAGGTCAGTGTTGGATAGGAAGCCAGGAGGGTTCAGGCTACCAAGGATAGACAAAATCAGCTTCATATTTGCATTCATCTCATCTGATGGAGAATGGAGGAAAGTCACCCCACAAAGCCCCAGTGGAGCACCAGCACCAAACAGTGCCACGGGAAGCTCCGAGCCACAAATTCTCCTGGATCCCCAGTCCCTCCTGCATGATCCTGCACCTTCCCAGTGCCAGCCAACACCAGCCTGAGTCACTGCTCAAGATCAGTCTCTGCTGAGCACACCCCAGCAGTCCCAAAGAGCCTGCCCAAGCCAACGCGTCCTCCCTTCCTGGAGCACCACCAGCGCAGAGCAGCCCATCTCAGCCGGTCCTGCCGTAGGAGACCCACATGCTCATTTGCCCATCACCCAGAGCCCGCTCCCATCTGCACCAGCCCTTTACTCAGTCTCAGTACCAAAGAATCCTGCCTGATAAATGAGGTTGGTTTTCCCTCTTGAAGGAAATATCAGATAGAAAAAGCCAATCCTGAAACTGCAGAGAGGTGGCAGGACTAGCTGGACTCCATGCTGTAATGCACAGCAGCTTTCTTCATTCATACATGCATTTATTTTTACTTAAGCTGAAATGAGAATTGCTAAAGCAATAACTAGCATTTTTGGAAGACTGAAAGATTATTTCTTTTTTCAATTCTTTTGGTGCTCAGATGGTTCTGCAGGAAGCAACAACAGACTCCCTGCTTCCTACAAGGTTGGGCTGACAACTCACCTGCACTTGCACAGCGAACACAGTCTGTGCTCCAGTTTTATCCCAAGCAAGATGGAAAGAGAAAGAGATTAAGCGTCAGGGAGAAACAGATCAAAAAGGCGGGGGTGGGAGGGAAGAATACACAAGGTTAGGAAAGAGGGCAAAACAAATCATCTACAAGGAAGTCTTTAAAGAAAGTTAAGAGGAATGAATATTTAAAGTGGATGAGCAGTTACAGGGAAGTTGTATCCAAGGGGGAAAAACATGGGCACCAACTGAGTGAGAGAGATCAAGGTACAGAAGGAAAAACCAAGGGGAGATATAGAAAGATCTTTCGTTATATGGATTTCTTTTCATTAACCTGTCTGATCCTGGATTTACTGTGGTTGCTACCAAATAACTCTCAGGGTAGAGCTGAAAAGAAGCTACACTGTCCTCCCAAACAAACCACCTCCTAGCTGGCCTCCCTCTTTGCTCTCACAAGGGGAAAAAAGTGAGCTGATATGTGGCATACATACTGCGATGAGGATGTCATGGCCATCACTGTCAAAAAACTGTGTCAATCAGTCCTGGAGTTCACCTGCACATTTCTGAGGGCATCTGGTACAATGCCTCCAGAAAACCTCCCTTCAGCCCACTGAGAGAAAAGCCATTTCCAACTAAATTAATTTGTGCTGCCATCTTTACTTTGCATTAATTAAATTAAGAGTTAGCAAAACAGGTATTTAATTATACGCATGACACATTTTACCACAGGTGTTTTAATGATGCAAATTTGTTGGGAGAGATTCATGTCAGCGTAACTGGTTATAAATGGCCTTGTTCATTGTTCACCCAAAATGCTAACTGCCACCTTTAATATTGGTACAGTGCGTTTTAGCACAGGCAGAGCCTCTTGAGTTAAGTGAAGGGAACGTCCTGAGATCTCACTCCTGGATCAACCTGAATAGTGACGGGGCAGAGAGCCACTGAATGCAGGGTATCGGTCTTATCTCAGAGCAATACCCAGCATTTAGCAAGCAAATGTTCATACCTGCAGAAAAAAGAAACTACATCCTAATATTTGCACGCAGAACTGGCAGTTTCCAGATGTGAAGAGGCTGTTCTCTCCCCGAACCAGAGGAGCACTGACACTGCGGCAGCTGTTGGGAGCTTCATCGTATGTGCCATTCGGTACCTTTCCTACGGGCAGAGGAACTTCACATGCTTTCATTTCCTTTTAAAAAGGCCATCTGATAAAGAATTTACTCAGAATTTCAGAATGCATTTTGAATACCGTCAGCTCAGAGTTAATTTCACTTAAATATTCTGCTGGGTACCAAGTTACTTATATTTGAGATAGGGAACCTGTATCTCTGAACAGAGACTACTCTGACATAGCCTGGCTGATCTCTGGTGCATCAAAATAATGAAATAGAGGATCAATGGCATTCAGCACAATGTGAGGTCATTAGTTTTAATGAAGTGAAGCATCCCATGCTTGCAAGAAATAGCAAACCTTCAAGCCTGCTGCAACTTGCTCTCACAGAAACCAAACAGAACAAAAAAATTCACTCCTTAAGCCCTAAAACTTGGAAGACTCCGTATTTAAATACTGACAATCTTTGCCATTTAAAATGTTAAGAAGAAGCTTTTCAATAAAGCTAGAACTAAAATCAGAAGTGGCTCCTGGACAAAACGTTTTCATAACCTGGTCAACCAGTCATCACTTGGTTTTGGATTAAGTCCACCCAATGATCTAAAAAATTCACCCTTTATCCTTACAAAAAACTGGGGAAAGAAAAACCTCGAGAGGTGATGGGGAAAGGACAACTGACCGAACAAGGTTGCACAGCAAGTCGCTGACAGAGTCGAGAATAGACTCTGGGTGCCTCTGACAGCCTATTTCCCGGCTCTGGTTGCCTCCCCACACCAAGCTCACGCCGTGCTCCTCGCTGCCCACACTCTGTGTTTGACAAGGGAAGCGGCCCTAGTGCGATATGCTGCAACCCCAGGGTGGAAATAGCCCATGTTCTCTAACACACAACTCTCTCTTCCCAGACTCCTTCAGCAGAGCACATTAAAGAGAATGAGATGTTTCAAACCTGCCACGTTTCTTACAACATCATCCAGAACAAAAGGGAAGCTGGAGGATGCAAACCAGCCATCTGTAACTCTTCCTCAAAGACACAATTTCAATGAAAAAAATCCTTTTAAAAAATACAAGCCCATTCAAGTTTGGCCCAGAGAATCCCACCATTGACTCTGCTAACAGAGTGAAACACCTCTTGCTGTCCAAAATCTGCATACTGGAGCACAGTGAGGGCTTCAGAGAGTATTGCTTTGTTCATTTTTAATCTGCTTTTAGCTAGAGAAGAGCTTGCAGGTTCCACACGTTCTTGGCAAAGCACGTAAAGAGGAGCTGTGTCTCCGAACTGTCCTCTTTGCTTACTGGGAGCGCAACACTCGGGCACGATGACATGGCAGAGGGACCGTGCTAAGCATTCACACCTCATGGTGTCAGGCGTGAACAAGGCAGACTCGGTACCATATTTACAATACATACAAATATTTTTACTTTGCTAACTATAATTATAGCTCTGCCTCTGAAGGAACACACACAAGGGTGGTACTTCACTGGCGTTGCAGAAGTGGAGCACGGGAGGGCAGAGCTACCCAAGATGGTTTGTCAGCAGTTTAGCTACAGCAGCAAAAAACACAGAGCAAACCGCTGCCTGCACCTTCCCGGGTGAGCTTTCAAGCCTGTTCAGATAACTGTGCCATCACCAGCGCCGTGGTGGCTCACGTCGGCCAGCATACCACCGCTGCAGCCTGGATCTACACTGAAGTTTGTTTACTGCCTCCTCCCCGGACGCCCTGGGTTGGTTAGTCACGTCTTTCAACCTCCTTTGGGCACCTAAGAGAGCACCCGTCCTCCTGCTGCTGTCAGAGCACGCGATTACAATCACAGCAGCTTTTAATTGTGACAAAACCAGCTTTCAGGTGTATTTGCACTATAATAAAATGCCCAGCTCAGGAACAGGCAACTGGAAAGATTAACACATTATAGATCAGTGATTATAAATATCTTCAGCAACATGTATTTCTATCTCAAGAACAGAAGACTGCAAGATTTTTATATAGCTATATATTTATACAGCACTTTGCAAGTCTAACTCACAGGCAAAGGTTGCCAATGAAGCAGAGCAGAACACAGACAGATCAGGGCTATGGACTCATCACCATGTCCTACAAAAAACAGGCACCAAAAAGGCTGCAACAGAGCAGGGATTTCTTGCAGGGGGAGAGAAGTTACTTGGGTGTTTTGGTTTCTTTATTATTGATTGCAAAAGTATCTCTCGCTACTTGAAAAAGAGAATTCAAGCTCTATGAGATGACAATACCCTACCTGACACATACACTTGTCTTGGCTCAGCTTGTATTTTGGTCTGGTACTTATTTGCAGCGCTTCTTTGGCACAGACTATCCTCCCCACACCTACAGGGCTGCGCAACCAGTAAAACAAGTGACAATAATATTCAAGTGCTCATTGTAAACAAACAGCACTGTAAACACCAGTCTAACTTATGCCACTTTCTTTTTTTCTTCTAATGCCAAGAGGGAACTTTAAGACGATACCTCAAACCACAGAAGGACAGAGGGACAATTCCCCAGAAGACCCTATCGGTCCCAAAACAGGGGGATGGGGGTGAGGAAAAGCCACCGCAGTGCTTGTTTGCGTCTCACAACGTGCTGCCTCAGGTGCTGTCCCTAATTAGACTGTCCTGCACATGGGGAGATGCCACAAGTTGGGATTTGGAAGCATGTGAAGAAGGAGCGCACCTGGGCTTTCAGTGCATGGCAGGAGGGGCTCTCAAGGAGGGAAGGCACATGAAGCTAATGCTTACAAAGGGAAAACATCTCCTCACTCACTTCCAGTGTTTCCTGACACTAGAAACATAAGTAAATCGACTTCTGTTTTAAGGACAGTGAGAGAGCTGGAAGGCTGCCCACTGGTCCATGCCATCATTAGAAAATCTAGTGAATTAAGATCATAAAATGAGCTAAAATGACAGACGTGCCAAAGACAGGATCCCAGACTCGTGCAAATCAGCACTGCCAGTTTCCTGCAGACCGTCGGATGATGGCTCAAGCATCTGAGATGGGCCTCAACACTTCGAGGCACCTTTTCAGACTCCAGAGGGGATTATCCTCTGCCTTCTCCCCACAGGGCAGCGAAATAACATCCATGTCTCCAAGGAAAGGAACAGAGCAGTAGCTTAAGTCCGTATTTCCCAAAGCAAAGCCCAAGGACCACTGACGTGACACAGGGCATGAAACAGTAGTCCACAAAAAAAACCAAAAAATAGGAGAAAATAAATACAACAATCGAACATGAGGGATTCATGCTATTTTTACTTGACTGTAAATAGAAGCTCCAGTGGCTGTAGAAGCTACATGGATTCTTTTTTCCGAAAGTTGAGATGAATCCTGGAGGAAGAAACACCCATTTATGCAGCCTCTAAGCACCTCCATGAGGCTAAAAACTTTTATTTAACAAGAGATCCAGGGAAGGACAGACAACTCTACGTGAAGCAAAGAGGACAGAGATGGGAAGCAAATGCAGTGTGATTAGTGGTCCAAGGTAACCAGATCTTTGTTGATCCAGAAACAAGATGACTTGAGAAATGTGATCCCAAAGGAAGAAGACTCAACCCACATTCAGAACTTTCAAAAATCCCTTCTCTTGGCAAGACAGCACCATACTTTATTTTTCAACACGACCTCCAAGAGCCCACTGCAAGAGCTTCCTAGGATAGCAGAGCCATAAATTAACCCAGTGGGAAAATAACTGCCAGATTTGCCTCAGCAGAAAGCCTGAAGAGATGAATTGGCAAAGAGGGCAATAACTTGCCGAGGGGTTCGCTCTGTTAATGTTGAGTGCGTTACCCTCCAGAAAAGGGGTGGTTTAATTCGGGTCTTTCTCTCTTCAATAAGGGAAAAGCAGCTCTGAACTGCAAGCTTCACAGCATGCAACGTAGTTATACCGTTCCTGTTGGCAAGATCACTGAAGAAGGGATATTTGGAGAAGCCAGGCACTGCCCCTGGGCTTCCAGCATGCACAAGAGACTCTCCAGTGTCTGCAGGGACAGGTCTAGGAAGAGTGCAGGCTAACATAACATCCTTTGGGTCCACATTCACCAATGCTGAGACTGGAAACTTCCAGACCCCCTGACTGCACAGATTTGAGCCAAGATAAGCGTGATCATACAACTAGGCAGATCACAAAATACAGTGACAGTAAGAGACGGGGAGTCACTGGCCCCCAGCCCGAGATCAGGGACGCCTGGGCAGCCCGTGCGTGCCCCGATGTGAAGCTTGCCTGGACAGTCGCCCTTTCTGCATTATATGAACAAATCCGAACTGGCAGGGCGAATGTGTGCCAATTCAGGGGCTGCGTCATGCAGCCATAGTGTTTTTCATCACATATGAAACACCCTAAAATTGGATTTACCATCTCATGGAACCATGGCCTTTTCCCTCAAGTCTTAAGTAGATCTTATTAAGGGGAAAAAAAGGTTTCTTTATGGGGGGGGAGGAGGAGGTAGGGAAAAGGAAAGAGCAAAAGAGAGAGGGGTGTTAACATTGGGGAGCCATGTAACAAGGCAGTCTCTTTCCACAGCAATGGTTGTTCTGGTTTCCCTATTTTAGATGGGGGGAAGGGATAGCTGAAGAGCTATTTGCAATCTAACTTCAAAGGCTTTAGTCGGCTGGGAAGCTAAGTCATGCATAAAAGGATGGTAGAGTGGCAAGAAAATACCCCCTACAGATAAATTAGTCAGGGAATGTTCTCTGCTTCTCCCAAAGACTTTCATACAGCCAGACTGGCTTTACCCAGGTAAAGCCTTTTTCAGACACCAGGTTCAGTGATGCAGAGTCCTGGGAACAAACCTGCCAAATCCAACAGAGGAATCAAACTGAAAAAGAGAAAGGCAGCGGTAGGCATGCAATAGGCTTCTCTGTCATTTTCTGCCATCTCAGCTCTTACCAGTAGATTTTATTCTGAGGTTTGTCCACACGCAAAAGATGCAGAGTTTGAGGCAGCATCTCCCTCTCTAAAGATGTAAAGAAAAGCAAGGAATTTAGGAGAAATCACACGGTATACAGAGAACTCATTTCCCAAATGATTCCGAAATGCTCCGTTTTGTTCCTCACACTGGTGTGCGGAAATGCACCCGCATTTCTAGAGAGCAGAAGGTACTTTACAATCAAAGGTAAAAAGAATTGGGAGTGCGCCTATAAATTAAAAAAAAAAAAGGTGCAATAACTGCGTGTGTAGTGTACACAGATACCTTACAGTTCAGTGCCAGGCAGGAGCTCACATGCCATCCCCTGAACTTACCCTCATACTTAAACCTTAGGTCAAATGGAGCCATGAATTCAGATCCTGCTACCAACAGGGCAATAAGAAAGCAGGCAAGCTTGGAAAACAGTCCAGCTTCCCAGCTGATACCAGCCTACTGACGAATAGGTTGTACACATCCTGTATTTAAACAAGTTCTAATCAACAGAACTAGGCCAGTTTGATATTATTCCTCTTTTACGTACTACTACTATACCCTCGAGTATCTGAAATCACGTGGCTATTACAGTTATGGCAGCATTTTCAGTGCTCTGCTCAGCGCTCTCTGCATTTCCAGCATTAGTAGCAACAGCAGTTTCATTTGCAAGACCTGGACATTCGCAATGCAACCTATGCAACGTTGAGTCTCCTCAGAAGGGAGGGCAGAAACCAAGGAACCGAGGTCTTAAAGGACAATGGGCAAAAGAAAAAAAAAAAAAAGAGGAGCTTTCATTAGATCATTTATCAGTACCATCTTTTAATGCTCTTCTGCTCGCTGCCGTCTGCTCTCAGACCCAGGTGCCATTAAGTATATCCTGAGGCAGCAGTTCAGACACTTGCCTTCCTCCTCAAGAGGCATCCCAAACGATGAGCCTGGTTTCTCCCTCTGTTCTCCAAGAGCTGGAGCTAGTCTTGCCCTGAATTTCGAGGGTGCTGATCTGTTCCTGTGGCTGGGAAGCAAAGAGGCCCAACTGTTTTTGGCACCTGCAAGAAAACCCAGGCACCTGTACCCACAGCTGATGGAGGTAGCCCAGAACAGCCCTTTCCAAACAAGTACAGCCTTTACTCTCCAAAAAGTGTGGAACAAGCAAGGGGAAGGAGTTAAGTCCTGATTTTTATGTGAACCTTTCCCCTTCCTGAACACTTTTGCTGAGATTTCATGAGCCCTCTACTGCTGGCCTAGGAGGTCACATAGACTTAGCACTACTCTCCTCCCAGCAGCTCTCTTCTAACCCACTACCAGCTATTTGAGAAGAAATAAGAAAGCATGAAAGAGGGAACATACTGTTAATAAGGTCTTTAGGACCTTGTTATCATCTTGACTGCAGTCAGCGGCAACGCAGTATGGTTTCAAATAAGAAAATTTGTGGCCTTCTGTTCTGGAGATAGCCACTGCCATCATCCAAAGACAGGACAAACAGGGCATCTGCTGTGCTTCTGAAATTCCCAACAAAACTGCTGCAGACAAGACCCTTCGGCCAGTCCACCTGATCTTGGCAAAAAGCATTTAAACTACTTTGGATGAAGCCCCCACGGCAGGTGGTACAAGCGCTCCAGGCCTGCTGGAAGGTCGCAGCAGAGAACGGCCCTGGGGAACGAGAGGCTCACGAGACAAAAACTTCTCTCTAACTTGCTGTGGCCAGACTGCGAGCCCTTTGCAGCAGTGACCACAAATGATGACTGGCACCCTTAATGACCTTAGCAGGCTCCACTCATTTTCTGAGCATTACAACACAAGCTACCAAGTCTTTCCCAGCAAAGTGCCGCAGATGCGTTAAAACCCAGCTGGACAGCAGGAGACGCTTCACTCCAAGGAGCCTATTTCAAGCAGCTAAAGAGACTGAGTAGAGACGTTCTTCCTCAAAAGTAAGGGTGAGGCCAGCAAGAAACAGTTCCCCTTTGGTACCATTTCTCTTCTCTTATGGATCTTCTCTCTGGAGGCATCTCGAATTTTTCACTCTTTTATTTCCTGCTTAGATTTTCCTTCCCTTACTGCACTCTGATTTAACTAAGTGCGGTCAGAGAGGAGAGAAGCACATCAGCTGAGGTACGTAACATATTAATTAGAACATTAAAAATCTTCCTCATTCTAAGACAAAGCCTAAAGCAATATCCAGCCAGAAATAACTTCAAGTTGTCCCTCTCCAAAACCTGCTCAGTGAGGGAAAGGCAACTTTTTCCCCATACCACTCCTCTTGGGCGATGGAAACATAACTCTTGTGGCTGCCAACTGTTGACTGATCCCTTAACAAAAATAATCTCTGTGCAGGACATGACATTTCTCATGGCCTTCTAGAAGATACCAAACTTTTGCTATTAAACTATCCCCACTATATGCAAAATAAATTGTGTAACCGCAACTGTTCTAAATTACCAGAGTGGAAATACCCCACAGCTGGGCTGCATTCCCACTGCCATTTGTGCAGACATAAAATATTCAAAAAAGAGACAAGAGGTAAAATATGCTCATTTCCTCACCTGTCCCCTAATTAGCAAGCAGGAGGTTTAAAACAAACACATGGAAACACTTTTCACCTAGAGAAAAATTCAGCTGTGCACCTCATTGCCACAGGATACTGCAAAGACTCAGAAGTGCAGATGGATTTAAAAATGGATTAGACATTTGTGGAAGACAGTTCCACCAGCAACTACTGAACAAGATCACGTCCTAATCTGCTGGTTATGAGTAGCAGAAGGACCCCGGGGGAGCACCACCGCATAGAGCCCTGCTGCTGATGGGGTTTTTGCATGGCACGAACTGCTCTGACCTCCCACTGAAGGTCCTTCAGTTACCTAGAGGAAATAACTGCAACAACACAGACAACCAAGGAAAGGTAAAGACGTGCCTTTTCCTTGCTTACTCACAAGCAAGTCCAAAGTCTCCTTCTGTTCTCTCTTGCAGCAAAGCCATAATCAAGCTCTACCACAGATGACCGCTCCAGAGGAAGGGCTGCGTGCACACGTGCAGAGCCGTTCAGCAGCAGCCAGTGCCAGGCGACCCATGCTCTGCTCCTCAGACCGACCACCCCAGCCCTCAGGCTCTTTCAGGCCTCGCCATGTGGTGACATTTATTTTACTCACTTCCTTTATATTTGCTTTAAAGAGCTTTGCTAAAATGATCGAGATGAGTGCAAAGCTCTCAAGGTAGTACAGCATCTCTACAGCCTATACTTGAGCAGACCTATCTAAACCACTGTCAATCACACAGCTCTGATTTTTATTTTTTAAAGCAGCTTTCCCATTAGATTGGTTCCTTAGTTTGAAGTTACATATGAACTCTTGCAAAGGCAGGTTACTCATTTAAAGAGCTATGTGAAACAGTTGTGAGAAAGGCACAAAAACAGCTGAACATGGCTCTGTGCTCATGCACTCCATGCACTGCTCAGTGATTCAGGTGACCAGCTGGAAGGCACAGGCATCATTTTTGGTTTGGTTTTTTTTTTTTTTGTTTTGTTTTTTTTAGCAGTTGTGCAGGAACAGCTGGCTTGGCGGTTTGCACGTACTAGTTTTTTTACTTAGGATGGTTTAGCCTCAGCACCTTTTGAGGCACCAGAGCTGCATGGTACTTCTTGTACCACATAGCATAATCAGCACATCTCACTTACTGGATGTGGTACTAATGTTGTCCCTCACTAGAACAGAGTTACACTGTGCAATACTCTTGATACCAGAGCTAAAATAGTGAAAACACTGCAAAAACTAGGTCATAACAAGGGTCCAACATTCACCCTTCTTACAACTCAGTTTGCACATCTAGTCCTAACACAATCTCCATCCCAGTTCAGAAGTCTAGAGACTACTATGAGCTGCCCTTCTGATTTTTTTTTTTTTTTAAAGGCATGGTACTATCTAAAGCTCAGGTTTTTTCCAGCTTGGACACTGAAAGCACATCCACACAAACCTTTTCAGAGCAAAGACAGAGGCCATGTGGAAGCTACACCTACTGCACAATGGTTGACCCCCAAAAACCAATGCAAGCCCACCTGTGTAGTTCCTTGTGTCTGCCTTGTCCGCTTCCCCCATCTCCATGACCCCACAGCGATACACAGCCAGCTGAGCTGGGCTGCAAAAGCCACCCAGGCTCCCCGCAAAGGACCGTGCACCCACAGCAGCCATGCCAAAAGGCACTGCCCTGACTGCAGCCTTGTGACACAGCCCTTCTGTAGCACATGCATCCCAGCAACGAGCCAAGACAAAGTCATGCAACAAGATTTCCTCAAGCTGAAGCCTGAGCATCCAACCCAGCAGGGATCAGAGCTTACTTCTGGTGTCCTGCAGCCAGGCTGGGTGCTCCCTGCATGATGCCAGCTCCCGGGGAATTTAAAAGCAACCCCAACATCAGGCCTCCATCAGGGCTCTGCTGGGGCCGGGCTGCCCTTCACCACCAAACCCTCACCACCTTCCTATCTGCTTCTCACTGACCTGGAATACACCTCAGGTTTGCAAAACCATCTGCTGTTACCACTTTTCTGATGTAATTTGGGAGATACATCCCACCTGGCATTGTATTAACAAGCAATAAATTCATTGAGATTCCCTTGTCAAAATGCATCCTTTTGCACACATCTCCGTGGCATATATTCAACCGGTAGATTGTCCTTTATGTTTTACTGTAATTTGAATAATTTTATACAGTACTAAGGATTTTCATATTTTCCAAGTAATTTTTTTCCTGGACAATAGCAAAATGCTTATAGCACCATGATAACAGTTGCTCACATTTATCTGCATCATTCAAAGACAATATTTCAATTATCTGCACTGGAAACTCTCAGCCACATCTGCTAACCAAAATGCCACGTTTGGCAACCGCTTAGCAACAAGGACTGGATTGGGAAACTGTCCCCAGAGCGATGCGCCAACATTAAACCAGCTCCTGCTTCCACCCAATAACACTGCTATCACCTGAAATATATATATGTATTTTGTTTTGCCTGGGACACACAAGGCACCAGAAATAACAAGCTCCTTTGGGAGAAGGGAAACCTGGAAAGAAGCCGCCTACTTCAGCAATCCCTCCCCAGGTTCCAGAGGGAACATCTTCCTGACGTGTGCAACGCATGTTAATCCTGCACAGCAGCAGGAGGACACCCCGCTTGGACATCAGCACAAAACTATACTGCTCACCGTGAAACACAGCTCTTTTGGGGGAAAAAAAAAAATGCATTGAAGAAAGTGACTCTCGCTCCACACCATCCACGAAAGCAGCAGACATCCAATTCCTTGACCAGGCCAGCAAAGGGCTGTTTCAGACCCAGGAAAAACAAAACCCAGTCCTTCCTTCACGTCACCCAACCTGCACCATCCACAGCCCTCTCCTTTGTAAGGCTCCATGCCATTGCACTCATGGATACAGGGAATTTGGGCAGTAGTGAGCCTGAGGACATCCCACCTTGAACGCTTGAAGGTGCAGGCAAGGAGGAAAGAGGGGAAGGACTGAACCCTGGCGAGACAGTCCTTGCTACTCCTCTTCCTCCCCTCCCCACCATTTCCAGAGCCTTTCTGCTAACTATCTCCCTGACTTACTACCTGATATGGAGAGACAGATACTGGGCAAAATGCAATTGAGCTGGTCAAAGGTGTGTGATAAATTGCACTTAGTACACAGTTATCAACTCCACATAAATACATACTCCACAAAACACACATGTTCAGAGCAGCCAGCGAATCCAAATGCCACTAGAAAGTGCCTAAGTCAAAACACCCAAGTCCCAATGAGTGAAAACTGGAAGTTCTGCTACAGCTGTCTGACCCTTTTGCAACCAAACCTCCAAATCATAAGAACTGCTGCCAGCTTCGAGTTCAAGCAGCAGTTTCGTTTCCTCCCCGCGCCGTGCCTGCGCGGCGCTCACAGTGCCCTCTATGCAAAGAGCGATTGCCGAAGCCCAAGCCACGAACAACTTCCTTTACTCAAACTGCTCCTGAAGCAACACTTCTGCAACGCCCGGAGGAGTGAACCTATTCCAACCTGGGGAGAAATTAGAAACCCCAATGTGCCGTCTTGCTATTTTATACGCATCTTGACCTCATCAGGCCTGTCTGCACCGCTGGAACCTTGTGAAAGCAGCCGCTGGCTTTATTTTAGCACTAAGCAAATAAAATGCATTTTAAAAGACTTTTTTTAAAACTTTTTTTTTTTTAAATAATTTGGGTTTAGGAGCTGAAAAATTTGAACAACCTTTTTCTCGTGATGAATAGGCACTTCCAAAAGCAAGCACTGCACTTTCATAATAAAGCCTGAGACAGCAGTAACGTCTGGGTCAAAGGAGCCCTCGTAGGCAGGTACGTGATGTGCAGAGTTAACGAACTCATGGGTTTCATTTTGAGTTTTGCCCCATCTTCACTAGGTACAAACAAGTACCCCAAACTGAAAATTAAAATTAATAGAAGGGGGGAGGCAAAGTCATGGGACTCAAAACTGATGCACACGGAAAAAACGTTCTACTGATGAACTGTATCTATTTAGAGGACTCCAGGAAAGGCAACAGCCAGCAGAAATTTGAATAAGCACTCGTCTGTTCACTGCTCTGTGTCAGACACAGACACATATAGAACACAGCGGCTGCTCCGTCTTCTTCAAAATCAGACCCAGAAATTAGTGCTGTTCTGGCGGCTGCCAGCACAATATGTTAACAGCAATTATTTTCTCAATATTTCTACTGATTACCTAACACACTGGCACATTTTCTCAGTGTCACTGCATGTTGCAACACACGCTGCCATCCAGTAACTTGCCTGCATTCCCTTGGTCACTTTTCACAGCCATCAGATGCGAAACGCAACTGGAATGATAATGGGTTGGAGAAACTGCGAGGAAAACGTGGCACTTCAATGTGAGGCCTCACAGCCTGTGTTTATGACATCTGAACATTCAATATCATCACTGGTAAAATGCGAGTGTTGAAAAGAATAGGAAGAACTCTGTAAGCAGCAAAAGGAGGAGGCCAAGGGCTCTCTAACTGTAAATGGTCTGCAGAGCTCAGACTTGCAAATATTATTCTGCCATAAGCTATATGCTATGGTTAAACATTGTCATTTGGATCTAAGCCTCCAGCGCAGCAGAGCATCTATAGATTACACAAACACAAAATAAGCAGTGCTCTACCTATTAACAAGCAATTCAATTATACATACCCAGTCCACCAGGAACTGAAAATTTACAGAAAGTCACTGGTGGCAAAACAGAGAATGAACCGAGCTAGTGGCAAGAGTAAAATCAGCAACAGTGATTTATAAAAAGGGATGGCAGTGTCATTTCTATTAGATATGCAAAATGCAAAAGCCTCAAAGTCTTGGCCTGGTATGAGAGAGTGAAAGAACCACTCAGCCTCCCAACCACAGCCTGCTTTCTATTTTTCAGTTACACTCCAAAGCACTTCACCATTTCTAGCTCTGTTATCAACAAGAGACATGTTCTCTCATTCTACTGAAGTTGTTAGGTATCCAAAAAGCCCAAACCATAAACAGTCAAATATTTCTCCATTTAGGTTCCCCCCCCCCCGAGCATACACGTAGGAAGGGGTGCATCACCAGGAACACCAGGTGAATCCTATGCAATTCTGCTCTGAAAAAGTGACTGTAAAAACTGACACGGGGCTTGTTACCTCTCGCTGCTTCCTATATGGAACACATTTGGCTGGTCAAGCCCTCTGCTCTGCTAACCACCAGCCTTGCGAGCGCTCCAAGAATCAAACTGGAGCCGAATACAAAAAGTCAAAAGTGAAATACAACTTAGCAAACACAAAGAGACTTCTCTACTTCATACAAATTTTTGTAGGAGCAGCAGGTTGTCATGCGGCAAATGAATCAGATGTACAAGGAAGCAGTCCCTGCCTGTGGTCCTCGAGTGTCAGCTCCGAAAAAAAACCTGTAAGATAACAATACCCTGCATTTCCACTGCTTCGGGAGCCAGGACATCCCTACCTTGGCCAGGTTATATGGGAACTGACCCTCAGCCCCAAGCATCCCCAGGAGGACGTAGGGCTGCAGTCCTGCCCCAGTGTGCTCCCTCTGGACACAGAGGCTGAACAGATCTCTGAGCTCTCCAAAGGGTCCAGTGTAGTGTCATATTTAAATCCCCTTTCGAGGGATTTGTGTGCTACCTTTCTTTTCTGAACAAGCTTAAACTCCACAAGATCCCCTGAAGTCCCTGTGGCTTCTTGCTGCTGCTGTGCATGGGTCAGGGAGGGCTGAACTGAACCCACAGTTTAAGCAGCTCGCTCTCATTTTAATTTCACAGGTTTAGCATGGCTGGTGCAATTCACATGTAAAACCACAGCAGTCATCCAAATCTTTGCTGCCTGGGCATTGGCTGGCTGCATATCTGGAAATTCATGGTCATAACATATACCTATTTTTTGAGTTTCCATTAGGAACCAGTTCTGTCAGGCATGATCGCATTCGCAAGAGCTCAGGAGGCAGGAAAATTTGAAAAAGTGTTTATGAGACTGGGCATAAATCACAGCTCTCAGGTTTTTCTCCCTTCTTCAATTAAAAAAATACATTCAGAGCAACCATTCCCCACATCTACTCCCCCCATCTCCCTCCAGAAATGATGAATCCCACTCTAGCTGTAAATTGGATCCCAGGTGTACCCATATATATTATACATACATAACAGCTACTTATGGGCATAAGGGCTCTTGCACAGTTACTGTGGAAACCAAGGTATCAAATTTCCTGGTTCTTAAGACTCTACCTTCTCAACCTTAATGTGCATTTACCTTGAATAAATCACTTTTGCACTCTCCAGCCCAGAAACATCCCTTAGCAGAGTGCATTTGGGTTCACCTTTAGGAGGCTCCATCTAACCCGCTGTCAACGTCCCAGGAACACAGTGCTGCCTCCAACCCCGCACAACCCGCAGATGGGAGCAGGGTACAGGAGGAGAGAGCATCCTTCTGCAGGCAGAGTCCGACTCGCTCCTGCACAGCACAGCTCCAAGGGGCACCGACCGCTCCTGGGGCAACTGCTGCAGGTACTGCTGCTGGCAGAGAAACCCCCTGCAGCTCCTCTCGCTGCCTGGACAGCATCGGGGCACTGCTTTCTCTCACAGGCGCTCGTGACAACTAAAGGTTGAACTTGGCTCTGTAGGAAAGGGGAATCATTTACCAGCTACTGAAACACAGCCCGGTCTGAATAGGGATGCAGCGGCGTGGAGCGGCACAAGGCACAATGCAGTGTCTCGTGGAGAATGTCATCACATCCTGCTAAGGCTCCGGAGAGACAATGTGACACTTCAACATAAATTTCTTCCAGTTCTGGCTACGACCACACAAGAACCCGAAGATATTTCAATGCGAAGTGCAAATTCAGCCCAGATGTAACCTCAGGGACTTCAGCAGAGCTCACTGTAGGGCTGAGCCTGACCCACCTCATCCATGTGTAAGCGCAGCTCAGAAGTTCTCCCCGGGTAACTGCAAGAGGATCTGCGGCATATGCACAGCTTGCCACAGGGATGTCGATGCTGTCCTGTAAGAGGCACCTCAGCATCCAGCATGGCATTTAAAAACATTCACAACAGCCGAGTGAGACACTGAGGGGTGCTGGTCACAGCAGTGGCTTTCGGGGTCTCTAGGGCTGCTGTGCACTGTGCGACTTCCAGTTTGCTCCCCAAACCATTTGCTAAAATTCACAGCAAGCAGCAGGGGAACTGCTCTCACCTCATTCATGTTTCAAGATCTTTATTTTTATGATTATCTTTGGCATTTTTAAGGCACCCCTCCCACCACAGGAACTAGGTGCCTAGCCAAACTACTAGGAAGACAGGAGTCTGTTGATCCCTCAATTAAAAAGTACTTTTGTATTTATAGATCTGGAAAAATACCATTGTCAATCCTACAGTCTTCCTATTACACACTGGCTACGCACACAAACTAATACATTCATAAGCTGAAACATGAAAGGCATCATCAATATACAACAAAGTGACTTGTTGTAATCCTGTCACCCTCCCCAGCGCACACAGGCAGGGCCTCTTCCTGTAACAAGCCAAGCAAAAACAAGACCTGGCTCAAATGGGATGTCAAAACGTCAAACTGTACTTACTTAACCTTTGCACTTCTGAAACAGCAAAGATCCTGTGAAAAAGAAATTATTACACTTCTTTCCTTGTTATCTCTCAGGAACAGAGGAAGGAAAGTTTGTACATTGCTACCCTCAAAAATTTTCCTAAAATAACAATGTGGCTTGGCTGTTTCCTTTCCTTGCCATCTTCTAGTTTCTTGAAAAAGCCCTCTCCTGCCTTGTCTTCCTGGCTGGCAGGTTGTGCTGTTTGTAAAGGATCCCTTTTCTCCTCTTACCTCGTACTGCCCACAACCCGCTCTGTTCCACCTCTCAGCGCTCGTCCCTTGGCTAAGCTTAGCAGGACTTTCTCTGCAGACCGTAATCACTGCTCTGAGATTAGTTGGAGTTAGGTGTTGCAGACAGATGCACAGCCCTTCCTCTCCCACACCCAAACTCCCTGCCAAGCCCTGGCTTAGGAGTATCATACCGGATCTTGAAATCAAACTCCGGGGTCTTGCATGATAAATCAGAGCAATTGCTGGGGCTTGGCTGTACCTTCTTTACCTATGGCAAGTCTGAGGTGGTTAACTTGCCTGATGATTTGACAGCACTTCACCTATAGAACAAATGTTACCGGATTAGCAATCGTTGACAAAAATCGTGCTTGTTTTGATGGGAAACAGGAGTCGGTCCTTGAAAAGTCTCAGGAAAACTTCCCTGCAACTTTGCTGGCATCCTTATGAATCCTGAGATTTTCCCAGCTAGAGCACCCGCCCAACGAGAGCTGGCCTGGGGCTGCTCCGACCCTTGAAGAGCCAAATATGAAGTAAATAAGAAGTTCAAACTCTCTGCCCTTTATTGCTTCCTTATGATACTTAACGAGCCCTCCCTACGCTAATATATCATTTCTGCTCTGCTCCCCACACCACACAGTCACTAGAAATATTCGGGTCTGCCTTCCCTCTGTTTTGCTGGAGGATTCTCTGAAGGACTGGAAGTTGAATAGTGGTATCACAATAGGCTGAAGCCTGAGGTTCAGCTTTCCAGCCCTTAGACAGACTCAATGCCCCTCTCTAACTCAGTTGGAAAGCTGCAGCTCAAATTTCAGCCTATGTTAAGTCACCGTTCAGCTCTGCTCCTTCAGCAAAAGAGAGGGAAGCCAGGAGAGCCTTTTTCTAAAGCAAAAAACTGAGGGGGGAGAAGGGCGGGGGAAGGAAGCAAAAACACATGGAGATCGTTTTTTTGTGCATCAGAAGGAGCAATGAAAGGCGCAGGCAACTTTTCAAACATGCCAGAATAGCTTAGTGTGATTTGTAACCAAGAGGAGCGTTGAATAAACAGCTCCAACAACAAACATCAAACTTTTTGGGGGGAAGGAGACAATTAAGGCAGCAATGACCTGCATGGACACCCTGCTACCACCTTTCTGACTTCTGCAGAGGATCGAGGCATTTATATCATTTTGTATCACAGAACCATCGACGTGAACTTCCGACACCAGCATCTCATTAAGGGGAGACAAAGACTTAACATGGGCTTCAACGTCAGCACGCCGCTGCCCCATATCACAACCTACAAATATAACATCCCAGCCAGTCCCCCAACGCTGATCTCAGCTACAGAAAGTGCCTGACCCCACATACCATGCTGGCATTCATCCATCTTTCTAAACATTCTCAGAATTGGCTGCAACCCACTTGCACGAGAGTAAGGACAGCAGATACAAGCCCAGAATGGCAAGGAGATGAGGGATGCCTTCCTCATTACTTTAGACAAACTAAGAGTATCCCCTCTTAAGCCTGCCAGATCGAGCTCAAGGAATCAAAACTCCATTCCTGATTAATACATCAACAGGTCCCACCGGCCAGGGACTTCCCTCCCAAGAGGGGAGCCTGGGCCAGCCTAGATGATGAATGAGACCTCAAGCAGCTGAATTGTTTCAAAGGCTAAACTGGCAACTGCAAGGACAAGCAGGTTTGGAAAGGCACGTAGAAAAAACAAAATATCCACTACAGTTACAATTTTTTTTTCTATTTAGCACAGAGACCTGCACTATGTTATTGCTGCAGCGCTCTTCCTCCAGTTGAGCACTCTGCAAAGCCTATACCGACAGGAGCAGCTCCCCCTCTCCTGAAATGCAGCCACTTCTCGGGTGAAAACCTCACAACTGCAGACCACTGGAGGGAAATCCATTCTGCCAGCTTAACCCCAGCAAACTTTCGTGAGTAAATTAATCTACCGCACTCGGGCCATTTACACAAGACCAGCCCTCTTGGATGGCTGAGGTCTCCTTACTGCAGAGTTCTCGCACACCGGGGACAGCAGTTTCATTTGCTTGCATGGCTATTATAAACACGGAGGAGAAAGGGCCTGGCAAAGATCTGTATTTTCATCGTTCTTTGACGCAGCAGAATAGCACCAACACGTCCACTGCAGCGATACTCACATTTGTTGCAACAGACCTCCCAAACAGACAAGCCATGCAACGTAATTTCGCTGTCTGCTGGCACCATTCCACACCGTTAAGCTCTCGCTGTCCCTTCAGCCACAAATGCCCCAGCAGAGGCAGCAAGCTCTGCTCTATTATTGGAAGACTCAGTGGAGCACATCCCCCACAAGCCTACTACCTCCCCCTTTCAACTGAGCAAAGCGAGTACTAAAACCCAGCAACTGTCTCCCGTTCAAACCAGATGGCATAAATAGCTGGAGAGCTATCAAACAAAGTATACATTCAATACTTCGGCGTAACATGAAAGCCCCGTTAAGCAAGTGTGTGCATACATACACACCCACGCTCAGGGACCAAAGCAATGGCAGAAAGTGCTCGATTAACTCCTCTAGTGGCTTAAGTGTCTGTCGACACTCAGGACATTCACACAGCATGAGCACTGGCCAAACTTCCACGGCTTGTGCAGTCCTTGAGCTCTCCTGAAGCTATAAATTGCAGCAGGCTGCTATTATAAACAAGGAAAGCTGGAGGCTGGCAAGTTGATTAAGACCATCACTTTGTGTCACGTCTAACTCATTTCCAGCTGCCTTGAGTAAAAGAAAAAAGCCACCAGAAACCCTACGCTCTAACGACACTAAAAGAAAAGAGCGACTCCCTGCCCTGTCCGGCTCTGGGGATACGCATGGAGCTTCGTAACTCAGTTCCAGCTCACTTACCTCGTCCATTTTTTCTGACGTTGGAGTCTGGTCACCAGGCACCATTTCTTTAGCCTCCGAGGTCTCAATTTTGGAGGTCCTGCTCAGCTGATCAATGGGAGTCATGCTGGCCTCCGACGTCCCCCGGGAATTCTGACTCAGAGAAGCCGTCCCAGGGATGGGCTCATCATCGTCAGAGTCAGGTAACGGCGTTGGGCTAATGTCCTCCAAGCCTGTGCTGGAAGGGCGCGAGGAAGGCGTCTGACCTCTGTAACCAGGCTGAGAGTTCGAACCGTACATTGGGATGGGAGAGAGCTGGGAAGAAGAAGAGGAGATAGGGCTACCTTCCATTCGGACCTCATTATCCGAGTCATGCTCGTTAAGAAAGGGTAACTTTGTTCTCTGCTCTTTTAAGAGCATCTCAATCCTTGAGTCTAAACTGTTATGCTGCATTTCTGACTCCATGGTGGGGGTGCCGGGGGTCTCGCTTCTCTCTGGAGTCTGAGAGAAGGATGTTGTGCTCGGTTCAGGAACAGAGTTCGAATCGGGCAAGGGTGGAAGCTCCTCCTGTTTCTCCTTCACCGGGACAAAATCGATGTTAGCCGCAGCACTGCTTTCCACAACCATCTCAGTGGGAGGTGGCGCAGGTCTTCGGTACTCTGTTTCCCTGGAAGTTTGGGGAAACTGCTGCTCATCGGATTGGGGAAATACAGCTGGTGCTTGGTAGGGAGAGAAGGCAGATTTGTAGCTCGAAGAACTAGAGTGGCTCAGGGGAGGAGTGTGAGAGAACTGAACTGGCTCCTGCTGATGGGATTTGTACGTACTAAACTGATGCTCCGTCCCTCGGTAAACACCTGCCGAGTTATGAACATAGTGATGTCCCGGTCGACGGTTGTAGGCATCTGTAAATTTTGTTTCGTGTCTCCTGGGTTTGTACCCACTGTCCTGCCCAAAATGGTACACGGGCGTTGTCTGACGACTAGAATAGGTGGAATCCTGGGAAAACGGCGTCCCTAACCGTGGGGTGTGAGGTGTTCCTTGGGACTGTGGGGTAAATTGGCTGTATGAGTTCGGGGTGTCTTGCCGACAGCTGGAATAGGCTGTGTCATGGGAAAACGGCGTGCTACTGTTCGGGGTAACAGATGATCCCGCAGAAGAAAGGTTACTGTCTTTCAGGCGCTTCAGGGAATCCGTCAACTATAAAAACAGAAGAGAGAAAAGCACCTAAACACACACTTTTTAAAAGATATTTGTCTAATCTGTTTGGTTTTCAGAGGAGTTGAGTACCCAGAAGTTTGCACTGATTTCCATGGGAAAAAAAAAAAAATAGGTTACGGCATCCCTGAAAACACAAACCATTATCCATTACTAACAGTTCCTTTTGATTTAAAAGGCAAGCAAAGAGGAACACGTTTATAATAGGAGGAAGAAGAAAGCAGATACAACAGTATTCCTTACAAGCTACATCCAAGAGCATCAGGTGAACAGGAGACTTGCACAATACTTCTGGCTAAAAAAGTGTCAGTTTCTATCAACTATGTAAGGCTTGTCTAAACTGCAAGCAGGAAAGATAATTAAGAAAATTCTGAGATATGAAATTACCAATTTAACTTTTTTTGTGAACAAATCAAAACATACAAATCGGCAAACTGCCAGCCTGCAACCAAACCTATGCAGTGTGGCTTTGTGTTGGTCCAGCTGAGGGAGCTGACCCACCACCCTCTCTACCAAACATTCGCCCGTAACAAGGGAGAAGGCTACAGGTATAAAAAGCACAAAAAGTTCTCAGCTGCTAAAAACACATTTTAAACCCCTTCCCAAAGACAAATGCTCAGGTAGAGCACTACTCATTATGGCATTTGAAACTGAAATGCTACAAGCCTACAGAGCAGCCAAGTAATTGCTCTGCAACTCACTTCACAGGCACATTCAGGGGGTTCCTAGGAGCAGCCCAGCTCCAACTCAGACTCTGCTGAGTCATAACAGTGCCACGCTAATCATCAGCGCCAGAATCAATTTTCCATAATGCAAAGCAAGAGCTCAGTGAGCATCCTCCTGGTAGCAAAAGAGGCAGGACTGAGCTCCAGCTCCCCAAAAGCACACCAGGATAGCTAACCGGTGAGACTACAGGCTGGCTGCTACTCTCCCAAGCACAAGCAGGTAAAAGAGACCCTTAAAACCACCTGTTTGTAACATGCCAGCACCATCAAACCCAGGCTGAGCTCTCACCTGCCTGCTACACTCACACACGGCTCACCCACTCAATAGTGTGGACTCGCTCTTGCTGTGACCCCTAGAGACCATGACCATATGGACATCAGCAAAGTTTCTTCCTCAACCGTTCTAAAACCCAGAGAAATGACCAGGAACCAGCCACGTGCTTCCTGCTAAAATCCACATCTCTGCGCCTTTGGTGAAGATGTGATGTGGATTGTTTTTCAGTGGGGTTTGGATATGGCCTGGAGGCAGGGATTGTGGCTCGCAGAACTGTCAGGTCTTTGCTGTTCTGCATAAGGGGGAAAGCAAATGTCAGTATTTTACTAAACCAGAACAGCAAACAAGCTTGTTGGCAGGTTCTAGTGACAAGAACATGATGCAAACAGTTAAAGTTACCCACAAAGCAATAACTTTGGTGGTAATTGGGGAAAAAAATCAATTCAGAATAATAATATAATATAATACATGAACACAATATCTAGAGAAACACTCTTAAAGATAATTACAGCAGGGACTACTTTGAGGGATACCATCAATTAAGTGTTTTGCTGTTAACCCTGAAAAAGGAGTAAGAAGAAATCTGTCCATTTTTATTTGAGATGTGCTATAACCAGCAGAAATTAAAAGCCAGGTCCTGCTCATAGCGGATTCCCAGCAAAATCATTACTTGCCTCCCTCCTGCCTTTAAAAACACCTTGCTGGGAGGTAAGGAAGAATCAGCCTCATTACGATTTTGTTAAGAGGATACTGGGGTTTCGCATTGCTGCTGTTGGGGTGGTTGGTGGGAGAAGAGGAGAATTTTATTTTTTCAGATCAATGGGATTTTCACGTTCAATGTACAGCTCTTACTTGTCCTGAAAACATCTGATCACAGAATTAATGCAATTATGGCATTTTAAGAAGTCATAAGAGTGCAGAGACGTAGAGAGAAGGAAAAAAAAATCCCTTCCAAATCTTTTTCAAATTTCATGCCTTAAAGTGGGTTCCTAAGCCACAATCAGGAGCCAAAGTATGTTTAGACAAGCCAAGGGGGCTGATGACTTCACACAAACAGGCTTCACTTCCCCCTCGTCCTCTCATCCCAGTGGGGTTCGCAGGGGAGCAGGTAACTGTACAAGGCCATTTACAGAATCGTACCCTAAATATCGAGGGACCCCTGGAAGCCCTCTGAAATTCTGTCCACTGCTTTTATTAACAACTGATTCCGGTGACTAATCAAGATTCTGGAAAATTGATGCCACTATTCAAGATTTGACATCTTCCCTCTTTCAGCTTTTAAGCAAGTCTGAAGAACGTATGCGCTAAGGATTACATACTGCAGACGCTAGGCCAAATGTACTATTGTAAATCATTCCCCCTGACTTCAAGGGAATAATCTCATCTCAGGGACAGATCTGATCCAGTCCTCTTAACTGCAGGAATTTCTAACATTAATAGGGCACATACTGCCGGTTCTGTAGGTATTTTTCATTCCAAAAGACAAAAAGCACTTACCACGCTATGCAGACACCGGCATACAGATTAGCCACATGCACTGCATTCACAGAGAGTTACATTTGCTACGGCAATTATGAGCAAGTTATATTTAAATGTGAATTAGTAACATCCATTGAAACTATGGCGAGACAAAAAAAAAAAAAAAAGAAGCTAAATTCAAAGTGTTAAAACACTAATACTAATGATGCGTTTGGAATTTTCTAGAAAGTTATTCTTAAAAAAAAAAAAGCCAAGCAAGCATACCTGGAGAGTTTCATTCACAGTTGGCGATACATCCTGTTCGGTGCCTACGGGAAGGGTCTGAGGAGTGTAAAGACCATTAACGAGCAGTTCATAGAATCGCATGCGGGTTTCACCTGCACAGACCACAATGGAAGAGTCGATTAAATAGAAATAACACAGCCTATATAAAAATACATATTCTTGACGCCCGCACGACCCTGCTTCCACTCCCAGCCTGCTGCATCCGCGCGACAGAGGAGCGGGTATCACCTCTGAGGCTCGTAGGGATCATTTTTAAATGATCTGCGGGGCAAGTGAAGTCAGACACTCCCCTCTCCAGCCAAGACGAGGAGGTTTCTAAATCCTTCTTCCTCTTCCCAGCCGCCTTGGCAGCTCTGCTCTTTACCATGCTTTCTGGAGAGCAGCAGTTTCCCTCCTCTCCAAAGCGCCAAGCAAATAGCTTGCAGATTTGAGAAGTGAAACTCTCACCCAAGGGACAAGCCTCTGCCAACACCCAGAGCCACTTCAGAAAGCTCTCCCAACACACCTTGCTCGTAGAAACTGGCTGTTATTAATGCAAACATGATGCATGGGAATGCCGAGGACAAAACCGTTAATGCTGCTTTTCCAAAGGGAAAAAGGACACCGACTAATCCTCCCCACCACCACCAGTTTAAGGTGTGCTCAGTGGCATCCTTCAAAGACTAAAAGCCAGAGAAGCAAACTGTCCCATATGTTGTTACTGAGCCTTAGCCTTTTCATTCCTAAATTCTACAAAGACCTAGCTTCTTAATATTGGATTTTTCATTACTACAAAAACCCAATCCTACTGATTTTGCAGTCTGTAAGAAATCTGTCATCAGCTTCAAAGGCAACAGAATTAGACCCCGAAACTGTCTGAATTTTGCTCTGAAAGATAAAGAGTACATCAAAAAATGGACAGACCCAGCACCTGAGCCCAGAAAATTAATTCAGGCAAGATCTTCCCCGAAACAGGACTATTTTCATGAGGAAGTCCTGCAGAATCAAACCCCAAACTCCCTGTGAATCACTCCGTGCAATCTGAAAGCAAAGCACCCCTTAGCATGATTCTGCATACTGGAATAACTCATTTATCTAGAATAAATGCTACAGATGAGGTTATTTGGTTATCAAATCTCATTTCACAAAGTCTTGAGCCACATCCTCAACTATGTAAACTGTTTTAGTTCAACTAAAGTCATGATAAAATAGATCTCTTCGAGACAAGAGCTTGAAGACATGCTTGAAATATTAACACACATTGCCCCCCCCCATGAGACTACAACGCCATGGATATGGAAGTGTTAGGCTCACTTTAAAACTTGCTTTTAAATAAATACAAAGCAATTGTTAGAATGTTTCATAATGCTTCCTAGATTCCCCAATATAATGCAGTAAAAGTTACGATTTCATTTTCAAAGAGGTTTATGAATGTGAAACGATTCCTATCTATTTCTCTAATGACGGGTAATTATTGTGTCCATTCTGTAGATGCATAAACTGAGGCAAAGAAGTTGCTTTAAACTACCCTATCTTAGATGAGGAGACTGGATTTATTAGTTCCAGATTCCCAGGCCTGTGCTCTAGCCAGACAGATAAACCGACACTTTTGCTCCTAATATTTATTTTGCTAGACTCTGAAAATCAAGTTAACCAACCTTTCATTCTCTTGCAAAGCTGAATACTAGAAGGAAATGTTGAAAATTATACATATATATTTTAAGAATGTCCTAACCTGCTAATGCTATTTTAGGAATAACATTTTTACTTGATTCTGACAGATTATAGCATACTGACAGTCTTACTGTTTTAGAATGAAAGAGATGCAACTGTGGAAAAAAATACCTTAAGAAGCATACAGCTGGCAAACAAAACAAAAATGCAATTTGAAACTAAAACTTCAATCTTTTCTCCCAAGAAACAGAAGCATAAAACCCCCTCATTTCCCTGATATGCAGCTAACTTTCTCGAACAGCTGTCTGTTCAAGACTTGCAGAGTAGTTTATAAACGGAGGAGAACAAGGAGGAATGTAGTACAATCAGCTTGTTTAAAATGCCTCTCATTAAGACGTTCACCACTTACAAGCCTGCTTTAGCTTACATTATTAAATCTATAAATGGTTAAGTTGTTTTTAAATGTAGTTTTTACCTCCAAATTTCAAAGTAAGCAAGGGAAGAAGCCTGTCTGTAAAAATTAATGATACTAGAATTTCAAAGTATACAATGTAAGGTCAAGCTTAGCTCACAATAGAAAATATACTACTACTACTACTACTGTGATTTTTCTTCTAACGGTGATCAGTAATGTCAGTAAATGTCCTACTATACCCTTTTACCACACGTGGTACACCGACTGCTGTATAGGTTGTGCACTAAATGGTTGAAACCCTTTAACACAGAACAAACACATCAGCATTTTTAAGAAAATGGTGTTAACGATGTCCTCTTCCCAAGAAAGAGTGCAGTAAGTCAGTTTTAAACTAGAAATGCCGTGTTTGCAACGAAGAAGTACAAGCGGCAACTGATCTACACCTCCTCAGCTTTAGACATTTTCTAAAATTTGGGCACATTTTAGCAAAGCCCTTCACTAACACGCTTGGAGGAAAGAGAAAAGACAAAGCAGTGAAATGCAATGCTTTCGTATTTCCAGAAACTTTATTGGGCTCCCCAGGGCTGGGCTCTGGGGCTGAGAGTCGGTTACCTCCAGGACTCGGAGCTCCTGTCGCTTTAAGAGACAGTCTCACACTTACACACTCGCACACACACTGACAAGTGCTGCGTGTGCACTCTTTTGCTGCCAACCTCGAGTTTGCTGCTAAGTATCAATGAAATGCCAGGCACGAAGAGGAGAGCACCCAGCCCCGCTGCCGCCGTCAGAATCCAGAGATTTGGCTCCCCAGGAACCCCAAGGTTTGCTCCAAAATCCCAAGTTTGCAAAAGCCAGGTGCCACGGGGTCCGGCAGCCCCGGGAGGTGGCCGAGCAGGGCCAGCCTGGGACACTGAGATGGGGGGCACGGGAGGCCTCGGAGGGCAGGGGACGGGGCAGGGTACAGGCAGGGGACGGGCAGGACGGCAGCATTTTGCAAATTACAGGGCTGTCTCCTAGCAACAGACAACACATTTGGCTCCACGTGACTTGCAAAGGCCCCAGAAACCAGACCCGCTCGCAGGGGGACAGCAGCAACTCCCTTCGTATTTTTAGGGTCCGCAACAGCCTGGCGTTTTAGGAGAGGGACGGGCAGGGGCACTGCAAACCACAAACGCGCGAGGCCGAAATGTACCCCTCACCTTTCGTATCCAGCTCCACGTGGATGATGTTGCCCATGACAGAGGTGTTGTGAAGGTGCTGGACGGCCTCCCGGGCACCCTTGACAGTGGCAAAGATCACTTTGGCGATGCCCAGGTGCTTCTTGTTCTTGGGGTTGTAGAGAATCTCCACCTCTTCCACTTCACCGTATTTCTTGCACATGTCGGTCAAAAAGTTTTCGCGGATGTTGTCGTTCAGCTTGGCAAAGGTGACCTGCTTGGGAGGCACTGGCCCCACGTAAAATTCATCAATCTGGAAACGGGCACAAGGTGGGGGGGCAATAAAAACAGTCGTCATCGTTAACGAGAGTGGGGGAGGGCATCAGGATGGCACGGGAGGGAGAGGGTTAAAGCATCCTGCAAACTTTGGGGAAAGAAAACTGCCTCCAAGGCTGTGGGATGAACCCCGGAGCTGAGCAGAGCCTCTGCCGCTGCAGCCATTCATTGAAACCGGCTCCTTCCTGGGCTCAAATATGTATTTTGAGCAGTGCTGTCAGCAGAGAGCCCCCCTCCGCTGCCCCCCGCCCAAGGAGCCCCCAAGACACAGCTCCAAAACCTTCAAGTGATCTCGTTAGACAGATGCATTGATTTCTCGTTAGCTTTAGAGAAGATGATTATTGTTAAACAGTTTGCCAAATAATAATGTTAATAGGAATATGACTGTCATTTAAACGGTCCATTAAACTATTCGGAACTGAAGCTTCACTCCCGGATAAACAAGAATACAGAGCTAAACCCAAAAGTCGGGGGCGGTACCTTGAATTTGGGGACAGACAGCTCCAACTCCTTAGTTTTGGTCCATATTCGCCCTATTCTGGGATCCCTGACACAATCCACAGGAGCGATTCCCGAGTTCTGGGAGGAGGAGGAGAAAAAGCACAAAACCAGCGATAACAGGGCTTGAAATTTAAGACACAAATAGAAGAAAAAATAAACCCCAAGGAAGCACGGGCTGTCTCAAGGGAAGGGGAAAGCGCACACACACACACACATACACACACGTGTCAAATTGCAATACTGCTGGGAAATGCACACAGATTGGAAACACAGAAATAAAGCCGCAGGTTTGGGCTCCTGACAGTTGAATACACAGTGTCAGGTGGCGGCAACTTTGGTGGCTGTGCGTGTCCCCCCCAGACCCCCCTCCCACACACATGTGCTACGGCGGGGATTACCACGACCCGGAGGGACCCCCGGCCCCCAAAACGCCGGTAAGACGGAGGCGGGGGGGGGGGGGGCACAACACAATGGGGGAAACCCACGACCCCCCCACTCACAGGCATGCTGAAATGTTGCCCATCGTAACGGTAGAGTTTGTGCTGTCCTTTTTTCAGAGCCGGGTCAATAATCAACTTGTAACTTCTCCAATGGTGATTTCTTTTCTCGACAGAAGTGCTGGCTTGCGTGCTGTTCTCCATTCCGTTGATCCAACCTGGACGGGGAGGGGGGGTGAGAGGAAGGGGGAAGGGAAAAAGGAGAAAAAAAACAACACATACACACACGGAAAACCATAAAGTTAAAAAAAATATTCAACAAAGACCCCTTCTTTTTTTTTTTTTTTTTTTTTTTTAAACGAGCCGCCCGCTCTACACACCCAGGCAGGGAGGAAATCCACCGCGAAGCGAGCCCTAAAATGGGGGAATTGCCAGCCGGGTCCCCCCTCCACCCCAGCCAGACAAGAGGCAGAGAGGGAGGAGGAGGAGAGGAGGAGGAAAAAAAAAAGGCAAAAAAAAAAAAAAAGACCCAATCTCACTTGAACTCTGCTTTTTGCCATGATCTTCAGGGTGCTTGGCTTTTTCCCCCGCCTTGATCTCTCGGAAAGACATCGCGCTCGGCGGCCGATCGTCTCCGGGCGGCGAAAGGCGAGCTCCCGTCTCACATGGGGCCGGTTACCGGCGCGGGCTGGCCGCCAGGCTCCTGCCTCCCGTTTTCGCGAGCCACCACATATTGTGTGTGCTCGCTGCTGGCGGCGGCGGCCTCCCACAATTCACCGCTGCGAGCGCCGCGAACGCCTAACCGCCCTCCGCCGCCTGCACATTCACGGCGGCCGCGCCGCGCAGCCCCCGGCCCGCGGCCGCCCGCCGCCGCCCCGCCGCCGCCGAGCGCCGCCGCATGGGCCGCCGCCGGGGTGGGTTTATTTTTTTTTCCTCCCCGCCCCGGGGTTAACGGCGTGCGGGGGGGCGAGTGGAATCTGCCCGCTGCATTTACCTTAGCGCAAACTGTTTCTAAACAAGATGGACCTATAGGTGGGACAAG